>CANXME010002263.1:0-2814843 GCA_948144175.1 Closterium sp. NIES-65 | reverse complement strand
AGGGCCCGAGGGCAGCATTTCAGGTGGTTTCAGGAACAGCTGCAGCTGAGAGCCAACGAAGGGTGGAAGGTGGTGCCACAACCACGGGAGAGAGCCAAGATTATGGGGAATGTGCACGCGAAGCTGGGGCACTTCGGCATCACCAGAACACGGCAGCTGCTGAGCACCATGTACTGGTGGGTGAGCATGGGAAAGGATGTGGCAGGATTAGTGGCGAGCTGCGAGGCATGTCAGAGGAATAAAGCAAGGCTAGAGAAAGAGAGAGATGAGCTGCATTCTTTACCAATTCGCGGTTTGGGCTACAGGTGGTCGTTGGACCTCGCGGGAGAGCTGCCACTATCGGAAGGAGGGAAGCAGTACATTCTGGTGATGGTTGAGCACACGAGTAAATGGGTGGAGGCGCGAGCGTTACCAAGCAAGAACAACGCACTGATAGCTGACGCTTTTGAGGAGCTGGTGCTCACCAGGTATGGGGCATGCGGGGAGGTACTCACTGATCAAGGGACGGAATTTCAAGGGAGCTTCGACGAGCTGCTGGAAGAGATGGGTATCACGCACAGGGTCACCTCTAGGTACCATCCTCAATCAGACGGACTGACCGAGAGGCTCATACAGACCTTGAAGAAAGGACTACGGGCCTACAGTGAGTCCCACAAAAGGAGTTGGGACCGAGATCTCTGGTGGGTGCTGGCGGGGTACAGGTTCGCAAAGCAGGCGGCTCTGAGAAACCTATCCCCATACCACTTACTGTTCGGGCGGGATCCTGTGCTGCCGGTCGATGCTCCGAAGCTGCTTTCTGCGGTTATAGAGGCAGATGAGCCAAACATGTGGGCGGAGTTAGCCCAGAGGAGAGCAAAGTATTTGAAGGAGCTGGCTCCGGCAGCTTTGGATAAGCTCCATGTGGCGCAGCTGCGTGACGCAAGACGATACCAGCAGCGTAAAGCATCAGGGATATGGGGAAAGGGTGATAAGGTGGAGGCAGGGCATGAGGTATACCTTCGCAAAGCTAAGCGCGACACGGTGGACTTAGCGGTGGGATCGGAGCGATGGAAGGTGAAAGAGATACGAGGCTCGGGAGTGTTAGTGCTGGAAGATATTCGAGGGGGAATCATCAAGGAACACATCACCAACGTGGCTAGGGCGGGACAAGGGAAGCCTCAGGCAGTGGGTCCCGTGACTCAAGCGGCAAAGATGGGCGCTGAGACACGGGAGGGGGCAGGGAAGCCTGAGGTACCAGGAGGAGTGCAGGATAGAGTGATTACATACGCCAGGAGGAAGAAGGGATGAACCTGATCAGCAGTACGGGTGGGAGGGAAGGAAGGAGAGAAGGAGAAGTCAGCATGATACACAGGGGAAAAGGGAATGAGGGTGGACAGAGGCAGATTCACGACAGCTGTCGCGTTATTAACACTTAGCTGGCAACTAAGTGTGAATATCACAGCACCCAAGGTGAGGGTGTACTATAGTTTACCGCTTTTGTACTCTAATTTCATTTGTGTGCTTGGAGTGTATTGTACTGTACTGCAGAGCCGAGTAGCTGGGGAATTCGAGGTGGTTAGTGGGAGGCGAATTCAAGGAGGTTGGTGAGACGAATTCAATTCCAGCGTGTGAATTCAATTTCGAAGTCACAAGGCTGGAAGGCGAATTTAATGCCAACTTGGGAATTGAATTCGAAGTCACCAGGCTGGAAGGCAGTGCATGCCTAGTGGGCCAAGTGGGAACACAGCTAGCACCTTGGAGACCTCGCGAGCAGCCCGGCTGACTCGCTTGGTGCACAGGAGCTTGCTTGTGGAGGAAGCAACCTAGGCAGGGGGTGGGAATAGATGTAGGCAGGAGTAGCACTGGGGCTTCTTGCTTTTTGCTTGTATGTTTCTCATTTACTGCAATTTGTTTTCCTAATCCAGAGGGAACTAGCAGTAGGAGAAGCTATAAGCAATTTGACGGAGCCCCTGAGGGGGAGTGTTACGCTTGCTACAGGGGAAGCCTGAGGTACCAGGAGGAGTGCAGGACAGAGTGATTACATACGCTAGGAAGAAGAAGGGATGAACGTGATCAGCAGTACGGGTGGCAGGGAAGGAAGGAGAGAAGGAGAAGTCAACACGATACACAGGGGAGAAAGGGAATGAGGGTGGATAGAGGAAGATTCACGACACATGCCATGCGCCACGCCTTGCCATGCCATGTGCCACGCCTTGCCATGCCATGCGCCATGCCTTGCCATGCCATACGCCATGCCTTGCCATGCCAGCCATGCCGTGCCATGCCATGCTTTACCATGCCACGCGATGACATGCTGTGCTTTTAGGTTACTAACGGAGTCAGCTACTGGGTTGCTGCTATTTACCTTTGCAAAGGAAGTAAGGATGATGGAGAGTCGAAGAGGCCCAGAACCAAGGAAGGAAGAACCGTGACCCCTGTCCGTTGAAGCATTAGACTCCTAATCCCTACTAGGGCCAGTGGGCGGCCCACTCCCACCCCAGGGCTTTCATCATCTCACTCGGTTGGGTCCATTCGCATATGAAGCATCAGGGTCCACTCACATTTCCGTAATCATGCCGTGAGAGTTGCTGTTGAGGCCGCTTGCATTGTCCAAGTGACTTTAATGTCGACTCAAAAGAAGCATCAGGGCCCACTCACATCTCCTTTATCATGCCCTTGGAGTTGCACTTGAGGCCGCTTGCATTGTCGCAGTCCCCGCCAACCACCCAGCCGTCAAACGTTGGCTCCACGCCTTCTGACAGTCCAGCAGGACTTGCGTTGGCGGCAGGAGGGAAGGGGGGGTGTGGCAGAGAGAAGACAAGGGCGGAGAGTGAAAGAAATTCTCAGGATCGTAAGCACCTTAGTCGGCAATAGTCTACTTGCTATCGCCTATCCTGTTCTCCACGATCTCCCAAATCCAATGATATGCGCAGCTCTGCTTGAAGTTATCAATACACACTTCAGCAATTTTCAGAATCTGATTGGTATGATTTCCAGAATGAGTACAAGCAGTTTTCTAGTCAGGCAAGACACAAAATGCGATTCGTAACTTCACTTGTTTCCCAAGTAACCGCGTGCGCCTGGTTTCACCCCGAGTCGCACACACAACCGAACCGAATTCGGTGAACACTCGGCAAGTCCGAATCCCGAACTTTCTCGAACGCGCCTTGGTCTCGAAGCACATTTTTCCCCTCGTCAAACTCATTCTCGATGCTTCTCCTTCTCTCTCCCTCCTTCTAGCACATTTCTTCTCGATTTCTCTCCCGCTTCTCACGCCGTAGCCTCTATTCCCCACCGTAGGCCGATTTCCACCGTTTCACACACGCGCTTCCATTTTGCCGTCATTCCGCCGTCGTAGATGCTTTCGCCTTAGGTTCCGTGGTTGGGAAAACCAACCCTAACAATCTCCCCTGTGGTTCCTCAACCACGAACACCACTTGCACTGCTCCCCTGCTCCTTGTAGCCTTCACAGGGTCTAAGTCGGCTTCACGCTCCCCTGCAGCTCCTGCACCTTGAACCTCTGCTTACGTGTCTTGTAGTTGAGCGCCTTGACATCCAAACCTTGAGAGATTTTCTTATGCCTCTCGCTTCTCCTCGGCATCTTTACACCCAACACCTCTCGGGTCTCGTACCCTTCAACGCGTTCATCCTCCTTAAGCACTTGCCCCTTTGCAGTTGCATTCGCCTTTGATCCTTTCACCATGATGTCCCCTTTCACAGCTTCAACTCCCACACACTTCGCATTTACTGCTTCATCTTCAACCACGATCGGTGCTGCAAAAGTGTTGACATCGTCTCCATCTCCACCGTTTACTGCTGCTGCCTCCATGGTCACTATCTCCTCTTCCTGCTTCACTGCTGCCTCCACACTCGCAGCCATATCATCCGAGTCCTCACTCTCATCATCCTCAGTAGGCTCAGGATCCTCATAGATCTCATCCTTATCGTTCATCGCTATCAAGTTCATCTCATAGAAACCGTCACTGAAATAACCATCCGCATACTTCTCCCACTCAGGACCAAACACTGTAACCTCGCCTCTGTCATAAAATATCTTGCTCCCCAAGTCATCAAGCTGTGACTGACTGACCAGATTTACCTTCAAATCCTCAACCAGCAGCACATTCTCCTGTCTCATCTCTCCATACGGACTCTGCAGCACCACGTCACCCTCCCCTGTCACTGGTAACTTCCCACTGTTACCTTGTAGTATATAATCCTCACTCGACTCCCTCACATTCTCCATCCAATCTGACCTGAATGTCATGTGACGCGTGCATCCGCTGTCCATGAACCACGCCCTCTTCTCACGTCCATCTGTCTGAGCCTCCTTCGGTAAACGCACCACGTTCGCGAGATGCGCTCCTCCCAAAATCACATCCTCCTTTTCCGCTTCCACTACATTCGCCTTTGTTGCCACATTCCTCTGCTGCGACGGACCCTTGTAGCTCATGCTTTTCGGGTTGGAGTAGCACTCTGCGGCACGATGCCCGTAACGCCCACAATAATCACACTTGCCGCCAAAACCTCGTTTCTGCTGCCACTCCGCTCCTGCATTTTCTCCTTTATCATTCTCCACAGCTTTGCCCTTGTAGTTTCTGCTTCGAGGATTTTCATAGCAGTTTATCGCTTTATGCCCCCTCTTTCCACACTGGTAGCATGCTCCAAACGCCTTCGTGGCATTCACCATACCCGGCCTCTCCTCGTCGAATTCTGTAACAGCTGCTGCTGCTTTCTTCTTCCTCATCTCCTTCATCGTCTCAAGCGACTGCAGAATATCCTGCAGCTTCATCAAACTTTCCGGCGGTTGGTACGTAAACATACCGATGTCGGATTCCCACTCCTTAGGAAGGCCTTGGATGATATAGTCAATCATCTCGTGCTCCATCTCCGCGGCTCCCATCACCCGCAAATCGTCGTTGTAGCTTTTCGCCCTGTTGATGTAGGTGATGACTTTCTCGCCTTTCTCCATGCTCAGCATCAGCAGTTGTTTCCTGATCGCCTTCTTGCTGACATCGTTGGTGCCCATGTATGTGGACTCCAGGTACTCCCACGCTTTCTGTGCAGAGTTCAGCTCCCTTGCAAACTGGTCCAAATCCACCGCGATTCCATCGGCAACTGAATGACAAAGCTGAAAGAAAACTTGCTTACTTTGCTTTTTGAACGCCGCTATTTTCCCCTTCGTATCCGTCGTGGAAGGCGGAACTTCCTCCATCGTCTCCTCGTCGGGACGGTAGTACGGCAAGAGGTCCACCTTCTCTGCCTTCGAATGAACTTTCTTTCGCCACACGTTGTAGTTGCTTCCATTGAAGCGCTGGGCTTCACTGAGTCCGATCGTCGGTTTCGCCACCAATCGGCCACTCGCAAGGGCCTCGAGAAGAGCCTTCAACTACGGGTCTCCAAGACTCACACTGGAACCCGAACTCGCCTCGTCTCCCATAGCGTAGGCTGTGAACGACTCCTCTTCTCCACTAATTTCACTTAGCGCACCAAGTGAATTCTCGACGATCGACGAGCCCGTTCGTCAAGCTCTGATACCAGTTCTCAGGATCGTAAGCACCTTAGTCGGCAATAGTCTACTTGCTATCGCCTATCGTGTTCTCCATGATCTCCCGAATCCAATGATATGCGCAGCTCTGCTTGAAGTTGTCAATACAAACTTCAGCGATTTTCAGAATCTGATTGGTATGATTTCCAGAATGAGTACAAGCAGTTTTCTAGTCAGGCAAGACACAAAATGCGATTCGTAACTTCACTTGTTTCCCAAGTAACCGTGTGCGCCTCGTTTCACCCCGAGTCGCACACACAACCGAACCGAATTCGGTGAACACTCGGCAAGTCCGAATCCCGAACTTTCTCGAACGCGCCTTGGTCTCGAAGCACATTTTTCCCCTCGTCAATCTCATTCTCGATGCTTCTCCTTCTCTCTGCCTCCTTCTAGCACATTTCTTCTCGATTTCTCTCCCGCTTCTCACGCCGTAGCCTCTATTCCCCACCGTAGGCCGATTCCACCGTTTCACACACGCGCTTTCCATTTCGCCGTCATTCCGCCGTCGTAGATGCTTTCGCCTTAGGTTCCGTGGTTGGGCGAACCAACCCTAACAGAAAGGAGACTCAAACGGTGGTCAACCAGCTTGCTCATCACATGCCCCTTCACCTCCTGCCAGTCTACAAGGGAGTGCGTTGAAGGAACAAGGAGGATAAGAAATTACTAGATCGCTCTCCATACCCTCCCCTCCCCTCTCCGCCCCTCCCTCTCTCTCCATCTCATTTCATCTAATCTAATCTCATCCCATCTCATCTAATCGCATTGCATCTCATCTCATCTCCTCTCATCTCATCTCATCTCATCTCATCTCATCTCCATCGCATCGCATCGCATCGCAATCGCATCGCATCGTATCTCATCGCATTCTCATCGCATTACATCGCATCCCATCGAATTGTATCGCATCGCATCTCATCTCATCTCATCTCATATCATCTCATCTCATCTCATCTCATCTCAGCTCATCTCATCTCATCTCATCGCCTCCGCTCGACTCCCTTCTCACCCATCTACACATGTTTCTTGCCTTCCCACCTCTCCTCCCTTTTCCCCCTTCTCTCGCCCCTTGCCCCCCTCTCCCTCATTCCCCCCTCCCTCTCTCTTCCCTCTCCCCTTATTTTCCCCCGTGTTGCCCATGTCCTCCCTACTTCCTTTCCTTTCTTCTCGTTTGCTCAAGTGCTCAAAAGCGGGCACTCAATTCGTGAGACCACATGACATGTCAGCAGCATCAACGACCAAATCAGAAGAGGGACATATGTGTGCTCCGTCACGCTGCAATGGCTGCAGCAAGCCACCATGGTCCTATGCGAGAAACATTTGTGTGGAAATGGTTCGTTTCGTAACCACTCTAACCGACCTGATTTTGGACCACGAAAGGCTGCGATGTGGAACATTCTAACAGAACTTTCTCCTTGAATTGGCTTCGGAAATCCCAGATGTCCCCTTGGGGTGTCCCCTTGAGGAGTCCCCTTGGGAAGTCCCCTTGAGGGCATCCCAGTGCCGGTTTCCAACAGGGACAGACCTTGGGAGTCGGTGAAAGGCACGTGAACTAGTAGCGAAACTGTATGAACATCTGCGAACTTACACACATGTTAAAAAAGGCATAATTCATTCTCAGTGCGCCTCAGGCAGGCGCCGCTGCGCCTCAAGGCCCGGAGGCTATGTATTATAGCCCACTGGGAAGCAGAGCCGGGCGGCATGGTAGAAAGGGTGAAGGGATAGACCTTGGGAGTCGGCGAACCGAGTGCAGTCGACTCTCGCACCCCCCATGGGTGGGTGGGGTGCGGTGGGGTGGGTGGGATGTAGTGGGGTTGGTGGGGTGCGGTGGGTGGGTGGGGTGCGGTGGGGTGGGTGGGGTGGCGCTGCAACTGCCTGAATGTGGAATGCGACTATTTGTACTTGTTATCTGGGGACCTGCGCTGACTTGTGTTTTCTTGTTGACCTATCATGTTATGTTCCCTCTTGAACACCCATGCATGCAGGGACGCGAACCTGCACGCAAAGTTGCTGAAGGAGAGGAGGGAGGAGAGTTGACTTTTTTTTATTTGTGTTTCCTTGTTTGGACGCATGTGCACCTTCCTTAACACCCATTCAGGGACGCGAACCTGCATGCAAAAACATTGAAGGAGAGGAGGAGAGTTGACTTGCATTGACTTCATTTGTTGTTTTCTTGGTGTTGACTTCTTCCCTCCTTAACACCTCGTGCAGGGAAGCGAACATGCAGGCAAAACATTGAAGGAGAGGAGGGAAGAGGAGAGGAAGAAGTGCGAAGCAGAAGGGGACACCCGCGCTTGGAGCTCCTTCTACATGCGACCTGATACGGTAGGAGAGAGATGATATTAGAGGCACCTGAAAACCTCATGCTTGGAGCTCCTATTATACGCGACCTGATACGGTAGGACAAATGGGCACATGCAATGGTAGGTGCATGAATGTGCATGACTGCGATCCTTGTGCATGCCCCTGATACATTGTGTGAAAAGAGGGAAGCTGGAGGGGACACCCATGCTTGAAGATCCTTTTATATGCGACCTGTTACGGTAAAAGAGATCGGTGCATAGCAAAAGCTCTTGGCAGCTTGCTACTGCAGTGGAGAGGGCATGGATGGGCCATGTCTTTCCATGTTCCCCATGCCGATCCCGATTCTCCCTCCATCTCCCTTCCCGTCCCCATTCCCACCTCCCCATAGGTAGCCGAAGCAGTGGCGCAGAGGTGCGCAGTGGAGTGGCAAAAAGTGATCGCCTGGATTTATCAGCGAGTGACACAGTGGTGCGGCTGGCCCTACGGAAGCCCACATAGAGGGCGGCTACTCCATCCTGCTTGACACTCCATGCCCCATGCTCCCTGCTCCCCCCCTCTCATACCCCCGCCCCAGGTTGCTGAAGCAGAGGAGCAGAGGTACAGGGTGGCAAAAAAATATCTCCTCGACCCATCGACCAGCGACACAGCAGTGCGGCTGGCACTGGGAGAAGCACACATAGTGGCAGACAACAAGCGCGCCCTGCTTGAAGCTCCATTCACCATGCCACCCCCCCCCCCCCCCCCCCCCCCCCCCCCCCCTCCCATTTTCCCCCAGGTAGCTGAAGCAGTAGCACAGAGGTACGGGGTGGCTAAGAGGGATCTCCTGGACTCATCAGCCAGCGACACAGCAGTGCGGCTGGCCCTAGGAGAGGCGCACATAGTGGCGGACACCAAGAGGGCTCTCCTAGACGCCGCCGACATCCACGTGTCCCTCATGGAGCAATTCGCCACCCGCCGCCTTACAGGCTCTCCATTCTGTCTTTTCTGCTCCATGCGCCCTTCCTATCAGGTGGCTGAAGTAGTAGCCCAAAGGTATGGAGTCGCGAAAAGAGACCTCCTTGATCCATCAGCCAGCAACACAGCAGTGCGGCTGGCACTGGGAGAGGCGCACATAGTGGCGGACACCAAGCGGGCTGCTAGACGCAGGCATCCATGTGACCCGCATGGAGCAATTCGCCACCGCTGCCACTGCTGCTGCCAAGGCCGCTGCTGCAAAAGCAGCTGGGAAAGCGGATGTCAAGGCGGATGGTGGTGCTAATGGTGGTGATAGTGGGGGTAGCTTGGCGCGCAGCAAAAGTGTGGTGCTGGTAAAGAATCTGCCTTCAAGGTGGAGGCTGGCGAGCTGGTGGGGTTGTTCCAGCGGTTCGGACCGGTAGCGAGGTTTGTGCTGCCGCCCACCAATACTGTTGCATTGGTAAGTGGGAGGGCAGGGGGTGAGGGCAGTGAGAGAGGGTTGTGAGGCGAGGTGGGAGGGAGGGGGGGGGAGGGGGGGGGGATTTGGGGGGGGGGGGGGGGGGGTCGGGGGTTGGTGACTTGGTGGGTTTGTTTCGGTTGCATGCTTTGTGGATAGACATAGGTGCAGCGCAGCACGGCTGAGGAGGTTAAGCAGCTGGTCTCTTGTTCCCAACTTGTATGACCTTTTCAAGCGTGTCAAGTCTGGTATCCCCAGCTTCCATGCTCGTTTCCTCTCTGTAAACTTTTGAGTCAACTCAGAAGTCAATTCAGGTCAAGTCAATCAAGTATGATGTTCCGAACATGCATGCTCGTTTCCACTCAGTCCCGTACCACTATTCCCCAATTCTTCGAACCCCCCTCCCTCTCCCTCCCTCCCTCCCTCCTTCCCTCCCTCCCTCCCTCCCTCCCTCCCTCCCTCCCTCCCTCCCTTTCCTCCCCCCCTCATTTTGCAAATGCCATTAGGGCTTTAAACCATTGTTTCTTATACCCTCTTGTTTCTTCTAACCTTGTCTTTTCCCTTCCACGCCCCCATCCCTTCGCCCCATTCACCTTTCACCCATCCCCCGTATAACCCCCCTCCTCTCTCCCTCACTCCATGGTCAGGTGGAGATGGCCGATTCTGCTGATGCCAAGAGGGCCTTCAAGGGCCTAGCTTATAAGAAATACCAGTGAGTGGCTTGTAAATTTTATGAGTCTTGCATCCCTATAAGTGAATCAAGCGAGTGCTCCTAATGAACTCCTTAAATATTGTTTTTTTTTTCAACCTGCCCAGTGTAAGTATTTCTGTAAATGCTAGTGAATGTGCTGTCGTTTATGCTAGCACGCCCTTTGGGATGGGAATCAGCATAACGTGACGCTTCTCTGTACTTCTGAAGATGACCTTTTTACTTCTTTCAGAACACTTGATCCTCCACGTTTCCATTCTTAACCAGAACAGGCATGTGTCCCTTTCATTCCTTCTCCTCTGTACCGCTATGAACACCCTTGAACCGCATTGACCCTCTTGTTCTCATTGTGAACCGACCAGGCATGTTCCTCTGTACCTGGAATGGGCACCAAAAGGAATCCTCCTAGAACCCGCAACGCCATCGAACGCGCCAACCACAACAGCAACAGCAACTTCTAGGGAAGCGGGTGGGGGGCCAGGAGAGGGAAGAGCAAGAGAAGAGAACGAGGGAGGCGAGATGAAGAGTGTAAAGAAGCAGGGAGCAGTGGGGCTTTTGCCTGTGGTGATGGATGGGAAGGCGGCCAGGCGTGTGGCTGCTGAGGCGGAGACCGTGGGGGGAGTGGCAGGGAGAGATGGGGGAGGAGAAGGAGGGGAAGGGCATGCGGTGGAAGGGGAGGAGGATGGGCAGGTGAGCCTAGCAAAAGGAGGAACAGAGGGGGTGGGTGGGATAGGGTTGAAGGATGTGCTGGGAGGGTGGAGGGAGGTCTGAATTGAAGGAAGCCCAACTGTTGCCATAATGGGAGGCTGATTTTGTGTTACGTGCTGCCTCATGTTTTCTGCTGCCTCGTGTTAAGTGCGTGTTCCATGTCAAGACGTTGACCTTCCGTGCGTCTCCACCCTGTGCCATACCTCTTTCTCTCTCTCAAATGACGTCTCTGCCTCAAATCCCCCACCCCTCTCTCAACCAATCCCAACCTCACTGCCCTCCCTTTCCTTCTTCCCACTCTCTTTGCTCCACCACCCTGTTAGAATATAGCATTATGTATGTTTTTATTTGTGCGACGGTTACACCCTAAACTGGGTGTACACTCTGGGTCAAGGCGACCCAACCAATTCTGGTTGGGTGCCCCAAACACAACTCGACCACAATGAAGGGGGGGGTAAATAATGGTCCCCTCCAATAATTGTTGGTTACCCCAGCAATTGTTGGTCGACCCAATCTGATTGGTCCGCCAATAAATGCTGAGGGTACCCCACCTAGCTCCCAACTTCTCATCTCCTATATGTACCCACACTCTTTCTAATCAAGACAACACTGAGACTCTTTCACACCCGAGCCCACAAGCCACAGTTTGTTTGTCAAGATCCTCAGCTTTCCAACTCTCCATTCTCCTTCCCCTTTTTTCTCTTCCCACTCTCACATCTCGTCCCCTCTTGTATTTTCTTTCCCTGCATCCCAGCCCACGAGCCACAGTGTGTTTGCGAAGAATCTGAGCTTCACCACCCCTCGTTCCTCTTCTACTACCTTCCTGTCCCCCCTCCCCTCCTTCCCCCCACCTTCTGCTTCCTCCCTCTCTCGCCCCTCCCTCCATGCCAGCCCACGAACCACAGTGTGTTTGTGAAGAATCTGAGCTTTGCACTACCGAGGCGCGGCCCAAGGAGCACCTGCAGAAGCTTCTTGCGTCGAGCTCTCACCTCCTACTGCCATCCTTTTACCCCTCCTCACCTCACCACTCTCCCAACTGTTTCCTTTCCCTGCATGCCAGCCCACGAGCCACAGTGTGTTTGTGAAGAATCTGAGCTTTGCCACCACAGAGGCACAGCTGAAGGAGCACTTGGAGAAGCTTCTTAGAAGCAAGCACACCGGGCCAAGGGGGGCCCATCCATACGCAGCGTCACGGTGAGATGCGGATTTGGTGCGAGGTAGGGGGGGGGGTGGGGGGGGGGGGGGGGGAGAGGGGGGAAGAGAGGGGGGGGAAGGGAGGGGTGGGGGTCTTGTGCTCATATATGAATGGAGAGAGCAGCTGATGAGCCCTTGCACTTTTTACCTGTGATTTTCACTGGCATGCACGTTGCCTTTTGTGCGCATTCTGCTTGTTCCTCAATTCCCTTGAGTATTTTGTATGCAAATGTTCAAATATATGTCTAGAACATATGATGTATATAGTATATATAAATACCTCCCTCATGTGTGAGCCCCTTGTGGCAAATAATGCATACGGCTCAACAGTCGTCCAACTCTGCTCCTCCCTCACCCGCCTTGGTTGTGAACTCACTGCACATCAAGAAGCGGGAGCAGAACAGCTAGAAGCTGTCGATGGGGTTCGGGTTTGTGGAGTTTGGATCGGTTCTCGCTGCATACCGCGCGTGCAAGCTGTTGCAGGTGAGTTGTGCAGCGTGGTCCTCATAATTTCACTTATGCATTCATGCATGTCCATCCACATCCAGCACATGTTTTGTATATTCTTGTTTGGATTCATGTAGTTTGGCTCTAATCACTGCAGATGATTCGTGTGGTGTGGTCTATATGCCTTCTGCATGCATGCACGTCCGGTACAATTTGGGGAGTGGGGAGGGGGGCAAGAACAACTGTAGGCAACCTGCTGCCTACCCCTACACTCCTATGCCTTCTTTGAGGCGCCTCAAAATTCGCTGCTTACCCCTACACCCCTATGCCTTCTGAACACCTCTATTCTACTCCTCCTTTCTGCCCTAACCGTGTTCAACTCTTTCATCAGGGAACTGTGCTGGATGGACATGCATCGCTGCTGCAGTTGAGCAAAGGGGAGGCGAAGGGGGGTGAGGAGAAAGAAGATACAGCAGGGGCAGGGGCAAGGGGAAGGAGAGCTCGACCAAAGTGATGGTGCGGAAGGTGGAGATTTGAGGGTAACGGCTTTGAATGTTTTGCAATATGCTTCATTGGGGTAGACAATCAATAGTTTGCCTTCCGCCCATCCCATCCCCATTCAATTTTTCTTTCTTCCATTCGTAACCGTGTGCTCCTTCCCTCCCTTCTTTTTAAATTCACGTTCCTTGCGCTTCTTAGCCAGCCCTCATACTCATACCCATTTCCGCTCACCTTTTTGGTGCCTCAAAGTTATGTCTACTCTCATCCCCACCTCGCCTTGTCCCTTTTCTCACCTTCTTTTGTTTCCTTCCCCCAAACCCCCACCTCCAACCATTCGAGGCCACTAAGAGGGACATTCAGCAGCTCTTTACACCTTTCTCTATCTTTTCCCCCGGCCATCCTTCCCTTCCCTCACCCCTTTTTCTACCCTCCAGCCCCTCGAGGCCACTAAGAGGGCCATTCAGCAGCTCTTTGCACCTTTCTCTATCTTTTCCCCCGGCCATCCTTCCCTTCCCTCACCCCTTTTTCTACCCTCCAGCCCTTCGAGGCCACTAAGAGAGACATTCAACAGCTCTTTGCACCTTTCGGGCAGTTGAGCTTCATGCGCTGGTGAAATCAGAACGGGCAGGTACTGTCAACGGGAGTTGTAAGTTGGCCCCGTCCTCGCTTGGGCGGAGCCGACTTCGTGGTCGGGTGTGAGGGGAGCAGCCGACCCGCAGTAGTGGGCGAGCTGGTTGATGAGGAGGTCAACCTGCACGGGGGACACTGCACGGGCGCCGACTTCAGGGTGGCGCCAACTTCAGGAAATTGACCTGGGAAGTCGACCTACGGAGGGCGTCGGCTTGGTGACGCTAACTTGGGGCTGCCGACTTGGGTGGTCGGATGACAGACCCGCTGGTCGACTTGGTGGTTGGTCGACCAGGCGTGATGTCGACCTGGTGGTCGACGGAGGAGGGGCCGACGTCGACCACGATTCAGGAGGTTGAGTAGCCGGGCATCAAGTATTAGGGCGTCAACTTGGTGACGCCGACTTCGGGTAGCTGACTTGGGTGGTCGGCTAACAACTACGCTGATCGACGTGGAGCTGGTCGACCAGGAGTGACGTGGCTGATCAGATGCAGTCGTCAGCGCCAGGCTGACTTGGTGTATGCGTTGTGCAGGTGGCAAGGCTCATCGCGCCAATCATCTGCGAGCACCTGCAAAGCTGGTGCAATGCTGTACTGCGAGAGCAACGCTAGAACGCCGTCAACATACAGCGTTGGCACGCCGGCGATTTTGCACTCCTGGAGCGCGGTCGACCAAGTCATGCTGGAACGCGTTCGACCATGCTGCGGTGGCAGTCCACCGATCTGAATGTTAGCTCTGATGTAGTCTTGCCATGCAAACTTCATTGTACCATTGTTGTCAACTTTCTCTAGTGAAACTCTTGCCAATTCTCCCCATGAACAATCAAGCTGTGTGTGCACTAGGAAAACGACTAAGGACCAACGAACGTAAAGATCACACAAGCACCCGTGCCTACCCCGTAGTCTAGCTCTCGTTGTAGTAGTTATCTCCGCAGGTACTACTTTTACACAGCAACTGGTAAACGTATCTTGGTGGGTTGTTACACTCACCTTAGTCCTGGTTTAATTATTCCAATTATGAGGATCCTCATAATCAATCTGCAATAAAAAATGAGAGTCTTTCCAGAAATTGCCTACCTTTTCCCGCAAGCTTGACGTTGTTCATGAAGAATTTCCTCATTATTATGCAATTCCCTTTCCCTAATTCCTCTTTTCTCCCAGCTTGCTCGCCATTTTTCAAAACCTTCCTCCCATTCCCCACGACCCCCAAACCCCACCCTCCCTCGTGCCCCTCTTCCCCCAACCCTCAGCTGAAGAGCATGCGGCTGGCGCGCAAGTTTGACAGGGGCCACCGGAGGTTTGCGTTTGTGGAGTTTGCCAGAAAGAGGGAAGCAGAGAGTGCCTTTGATGCGCTCAAGAGCACTCACCTGTACGGCCGCCACCTCGTGCTTGAACGGGCCAAGGAGGGTGAGGGGGCTGACGAGCTACGTGCCAAAACTGCCGCCCAGTTTCTGGACCAGGCCCTCAGATTGGTTTAAGGGTATACTGATCGATCAGCGTGCCCCGGCCGCCCAGGTGTCCAAATCAGCGTTCATGGTTTTTTTTTATACTGATTTTGCCAGTGTAAAAATCATAAGTAGACTGAACCATCAGTGTAAAAAAGAAAAACAAAGTTGAATCACCAATTCAACTCAAAGTTTGCCGCTGCGAGAGTTCATTCCAGCGATGCAAAGCACGTCGGCACACGATCTGCTGTACAGCGCATGGCATTTCCAAGTGTGTGGGTGGGGTCTCGTGAATCCCGAGCCAGGTACATACTATACACACGCGTACCCCCCCCCCCCCCCTCCCAAATCGGTCAAGTCCGTTTTAGTGTGACTCACGACACTACACTGATTCGTCAGTGTTACTTCTACAGCAACACGGAAAATGGTCAGTGTGGCAAGGTAGTTTATACTGAAATTTCAGTGCAAAATTGAAGCATATGCTGAATTTCCAGGGAGAACGAAAATCACAGCTACAAAATCAGCCTAATCAGCGTGTTTTACGCTGATATCTGAGGGCCTGTTCTGGACGGCGGGGCGGGTGGCAGAAGAAGCGCGCCAATCTGAGGCAGGGCATGGATGATAGTGATGTGGCGTTCCGGGAAATGCAGTTTGGTTGAAAGTTTTTTTACTCTGAATCATTGTGATTGTTAGTGGAACTATTATATCCAGTAGTATCATTCAAACACATCGTGTACTTCTATTGCAGGTTTGACGTTGTACTGTATGCGTTCTTGTACTGCTTCCTAGAACCGTAAAAGACAAGAGATCACAGGTGTCAGATTGTTTGATTTGGGCAGTGAATCATTCCAGCAACGCACCCAATCCTTCACGTTCAACCCTGGCTCCCCCTTCACTTCACTCCTGACAGCTTCGACTGCCATCGAACTCTATTGGTCGCACATGTAAAACGGAATCCCGTGGGGTGCTTGCCTTCCTCGCGTGGTGGCGCTTCTCTCCCAGTCAATTTCGTTTCGAACCACTCCTTCCAGTGACACCTACTTCTAGAAGCCACCTTCATACTCGGCGTTACTGCATCTTGAGATATTCGAATGACCCCCCACTTCCGAAATTTACCACTTTCAAGCCCGCTTTTTGCTCGCCATAAACAGCCAAACCAGACACCATTTTCAGCACGTTTTTTTCTTCCCCAGATCATTTCGGTTTATTTAGGCGCGAGTCGAGATTAGTTGATAGAACTACCAGCGACCTGCGGCTTCCCGCGACCGTCGCGGCGTGATGAAGCCCGCAGCAGCCTTTCTGCTCGGCGCCGCGCTGCTGCTGATGTGTCACGCGGTCTCACGCGTCAAATGCGTTCCTCTCGTCAAATCACAGGGTGCGTGCCGCCCCGCGATGCCATCATTACAGGCGTGATCATCATGATCCGACAACTTACAGAGTCAATGAATCATTGAGGAGTATCGCGGCGCGTGCTGAAAAAATTATTAAAGTAGAAACTGCATCCCGTGGCGTCGTCAAACACATCTTGCTTTTTGCCATTCACTGCGCGATCCGCCGGCGTCAGCACCCGGTGCTGAGGGTTACTCCGTTGCCGGAACCTACTAGATGACTTCGCTGGGGAAGGTGATACCGTCTTCGCTGGAGGGTCATGCCAGCGGAGGACCGCTTGCGGGTTCGAGTCTGGTTCTCGCTACATGCGGAAAATGTGGACCAGCCGAGAATCGAACCAGGATCTGTTACGCCTCGTTACCCACTGGGTCAAAATGAGGGTTTTATTGAGGCGCAGCGGACCCTTCAACACTAGGCGTTACATTCCCTGTTCACTGGCCCTTTGCCCCCCTCGTCCTTCTATCGCCCTTCCCGTACACTGGGTCGAATTGGAAGAGCAAGTGATGGAGCGGCGGAATGTGATGAGGTGGGTGAGAGGGAATCCGATGAGAGAGGTGGAAGGCGTATGATTAGAGGATGGCGTGTGATGAGAGAAGGGAGACTGATGGGATGTGGGGGGCATGCAATAAGAGAATTTGTGTGGAGCACCATTTGAGTCCTCTCCATTCCACTTTCTGCCTTCCTCTCTTCCATTGGCTGCCCTTCTCTCTTCCATTGGCTGCCCTTCTCTCTTCTCTTCCACTCCCCCTATTCCCTCCACCTGCCGCCAGCGCAAGTCCTGCTGGACTGTCAGAAGGCGTGGAGCACAACGTTTGACGGCTGGGTGATTGGTGGGGACTGTAGCAAGGCAAGCAGCGTCACATGCGACTCCCAGGGCATGATCACGGAGATGTGAGTGGGTCCCCATGCTTCCTCATGGATCCATGACTGCCTGGGTGGTTGGTGGGGACTGCAGCAATGCCAGCAGCGCCACGTGCGACTCCCAGGGCATGATCACGGAGATGTGCGTGGGTAGATAGATCCTCATGGGCTCTCATGGGCTTTCAGGGAGGGACCCTCATGGACCCTCATGAACCCTCATGCTTCTGATGTGAGGGGATCCCCATGCTTCTGATGTGAGGGGATCCCCATGGTTCAGATGTGAGGGGATCCCCATGCTTCTGATGTGAGGGGATCCCCATGGTTCAGATGTGAGGGGATCCCCATGCTTCTGATGTGAGGGGATCCCCATGGTTCAGATGTGAGGGGACCCCCATGCTTCTGATGCGAGGGGACCCCCATGCTTCAGATGTGATAGGTCATAGGGCCCTGATGCTTCAGAGGCTGTGCGCTGACATGTGTGAGTGAGATGTAAAAAGCCATGGGAGTGGATCCTCATAGGCCCTCGATCCAGGACATATAATTTTAAGTCGACTCAAAATATTTGAGTCGATTTTTGAGTCAACAAAAAAAAAAGTCCTCTCTCCCATTTCAGTGTCCACCCATCAACAGAATGATCTATGACGATAACTTAAACGGGGCAATTCCAGCCTCCATCAGCAGAAACCTTTTCTGACTGACGCGCCTACTTAAAACCGGCAGCCCAAATTGCACAAGTTGTAAAAGGTTGATGCGAGAGGGTTTTTCTGGTCTGGGTTTTGGCAAAAAAATTTGATATCGTTTTTTTTCGCCAAACCCAGCCTGCCCTCGTATTTCGCCCTGTGGGTTGGCTCAGTTAGGGATGAGCAAGGTGGCGAACACCTGTTCGGTTCGCCTCGAACGTGTTCGAGGCGAACCGAACAGGTTTTGTTTTTTAGCTCAAATCGTTCGCCGAACAGTGTTCGATGTTCGCCTGAACACGTTCGTGTTCGGGCCGCTGCTGAAATTTGCCCGCGACGAACACGAACAGTGTTCGAGGTTCGCCCGAACACGCCTCCACAGGCGAACAGCGAACACCTGTTTTTTCCTAAACTGTTCGCCGAACCGAACACTGTTCGGTTCGGCAAAAGAGGGTGTTCGACAAGGGGCGAAGACGAACATGTTCGTGTTCGCCCTTTGCTCATCCCTAGGCTCAGTCATCAGAAGTCCCAAATTGCAGGCACACTTTTTTTCAAACCTTGCAAACACTAGTTCGTCAAGTTTTAAATTCTTGACCCGCGCGGCCCGCAATTTGGGCTGCGGGCTTTAAAAAAAAGTCTCTCTCGTTCCAATTTCCTCCCACCAACAGAATGATCTCTGATGCGAACTTAAACGGGACAATCCCGGACTCCATCAGCAACCTCCAAAGCCTTACCCACCTGTGGGTGCTGCTGCTCCTTGAGTGCTGCTGCTCCCAGGTCCCGGATCTGGGATGTGTCTGGTTTTGAGGCGCCACAAAGAAAGAACGAGTTACCTTTTCGAGGTTGTGAGCCAGCCAGCCAGCCAGCCAGCCAGCCAGCCAGCCAGCCAGCCAGCCAGCCAGCCAGCCAGCCAGCCAGCCAGCCAGCCAGCCAGCCAGCCAGCCAGCCAGCTAGCCAACCATGTCGTTTCATTCCAAGTCTCACGTTGATGCTGACGAGCTCGCTACACAGCCTTCGGTTCAGTCCCTCCTTACAACCCTCCGAGCTCGTTACATGGCTTTCAGTTCCTCCTTACAACCCTCCGAGCTCGTTACATGGCTTTCAATTTCTCCTTACAACCCTCCGAGCTCGTTACATGGCCTTCAATTCCTCCTTACAACCCACCGAGCTTGTTACATGGCCTTCAGTTCCTCCTTACAACCTTCCGAGCTCGTTACATGGCTTTCAGTTCCTCCTTACAACCCTCCGAGCTCGTTACATGGCTTTCAGCTCTTCCTTACAACCCTCCAAGCTCGTTACATGGCTTTCAGTTCCTCCTTACAACCGTCGGAGCTCGTTACATGGCCTTCATTTACTCCTTACAACCCTCCGAGCTCGTTACATGGCCCTCAGTTCCTCCTTACAACCCTCCGAGCTCGTTACATGGCCTTCAGTCCATCCTTACAACCCTCCTTCATTTCACAAATGCAGGAATTTATGGAACAGTAAACTGACTGGCCCAATACCAGCTACTATTGGCAACCTTCGAAATCTGTCCAAAGTGTGAGTTTCCTGATCAGCTACTTGGCTGGACGATGTGTGCATCACACTCATTTGCTATTCCATTCCAGCCTCACTTGCTCTGCTAGCCGCCTAACACTCTAATTTCTGTTTTTCGCCTTGGAGCGCTTTATTTCACCGGGCGAAATGGTCGAGTTGAGCCGGCACGTCTCGAGCCAGTAGAGGCTTGTCCCTTGCATGGCCCGAACCGAACAGACTTGAACCGACCTGAACGGAGTTTTGAGGCACCTCAAAACTTGTCCCTTCCATGGCCCGAACCGACCTAAACCGACCTGAACGGACCTGAGCCGACCTGGCCCGACTCGACCTGAGTCGACCTGACCTGAACCAACCTGGCCCAACCCGACCTGACCCGACCTTGAGCCGAGCCGAGCGGACCATGCGCCGGGGTATTGGCCCGGGGACGCAGGCAAAGTGGACGAGCCAGGGGAAGGGAGGGAAGGAAAGGGCGCGGGGAAGTAGGGGGTGTTGAGACGAGCCCTGTCAGCTTGTCACTTCCCGCATCTTGTCACTTCCCGCATCTTGTCACTTCCGCATCTTGTCACTTGCCGCATGGCTTGTCACTTGCCGCATACATGGCTTGCGAGCTAGGCAGGGGTTGTTTCTTTTATTTTCTTTTAACCAGCGGGCAGATTCCAGCCTCACGGCTCGCTGGCTTCTCTAGGTTGTCAATGGCTTCCTGGATGAACCCACTCGTGCCGCCTGGCTGATCCTGAGCTGATGACTCATGAGAACAATGAGGGTCAGGTCGGGTCGATTCAAGACTAATGCTCAGTTCATTGTCTCTGTATGCCTTCCCTCTGTGTTCATTTGCTTATCAGGCATCTGGCTTACAACAGCTTAAGTGGCAGCCTCCCTGCATCCCTCGGCAATCTCAGGAGCCTTGACAGATTGTCAGTGCTGTTCCTCGTTCGGTTAACACATGAAGACAAAGTCGTTCTGAAACGTGTCGAAAATTGTCCTAAAACATATGTATTTTGTCCAGTAGCCTAGGAAGTTTGTTAGTGCCGTTGTTCCTCGTTCAGTTAACGTGTGCGAGTCGTGTTCCGCGTTTCTCATCATATGTTAATGCTGTACTCGTTTCGTTGACATGCGAGACGCATGGTTGTAAGTTACAACTTGTAACTCGGTTACTCGGCAGCAATGGCTCTGGTCTTGTTGAAGGGCTTGATCCAATCTATTATAGATGATGCAAGTAAAAGCCCGTTCAGAATTTTGCACTCATATGTATGTAATATAGGTGATGCAAGTACTACTAGTCCGTTCGGACTTTGCTCGTGTCTTCCATCCTTGTTGTCTATCTGAATGTTCACTAGACCATGCCCTTATCCCAACGTACACTGAGTAAAATGCTCGGTCAAGCATGGATTATGGCCTTAGTGCCTTAGTCCAGCTTTGAGCACCAAGCATTCTTCTGGTGGTCTGTGTGTGTGGCAGCAACTGAGTGCCTGCCTCATAGCTTCTTAGCTCATCACCTGTTGCTGTTGCTATATTGTATAGATACTGGAGGATGTATGCTCGTACTAACAAACCCCTGTCTGCCCATGACTCCCTTCTTTTTTGCACCCTATTTCCGAGGTGCATACAACTGCTTAGTAACAAGCTGACTGGTTCCATACCAGCAACGTTCAGCAGCCTCATATCTCTGACCTACTTGTAAGTTTTTCAATAATAAGAGCTCTAAGTTCTGCAACGAATTGCAGGCTCACTCCATTTTACGTCATCAGTTTGTTATGTTATCTCTCTCAACCATTGTACTGGAATTTGATGTTTTCCATTTAAGTTGAGATATACTCTTTTAGCATATATACACGTTTCGTATGTGCGCTAATGTTTATACGCTAATCGCTGCATGGTTGGGTTTGGGAATAAGCTTTTCCGGGCAGGAAAACGAATGGGGGAAAAAACCCGTGGGGGGGCCAATGTGGGGGAGGTTTGGGGGGTTGTGGTTCAGAAGTCATTTCCCGACACAAAACCCTGAACACACGTCCACGCTTGCACACGTCATTCCGCCTTCGGCAATGTGCTCGTCGTGCAATTCCGCACCGAATCGCATTTTTTTTGGTCGGGCTGCCCCTAAAGAAAATTGGCGAGCGTATAGCGTATTTGCTATCGTATAGCGTTTTGCGTGTACACGCTAGCGTGTATACGCTAAACACAAAGTGTTTTGATCACATATTCCAACTTACTATGTATGGGTTGGATCGAAGCAAGCCAACTTACTGTAGCCCGTGATGTGATGTGATGCGAATTGATAAGAATGTGATGTGATTTGATGTGATGTGATCCCATGTGATCCCATGTGATATGATGTAACGTCTTTCAATGCAATGTGACGTGATTTGATGTGATGTAAGGTACTGTGTTGTGAGTTGCTGTGATGGTAGGATAGGATGTGATGATCGTATGTGACGGGAAAGGATCGTATTGGGATGGAGTAGGATGCATTTCGATGGTACCTGATGTGATGCAATGGCATGCAACGGGATCCGTTTCCGTCTCTCTATCTTCACTGCCACGACTGCACTTTTGTTGCATCTGTTTCCGAATGAGAAGGCGATCTTGGGCGACGACGAGCGATCATAGCCGTCCATGACCAACCATGACCAACCATAGCCATTTATCAGCATTCAGCAACCATGAGCGACCATGAGCGACCATGAGCGACCATGACCAACCATAGCCGTCCATCAGCAACCATGGGCGACCACGAGCGTCGATGGGCGACCATGAGCGTCGAAAACAACCATATTCATGCCTTATGCATGCGTTATGCATGCGTCATGCATGCGTTATGCATGTCTTATGCATGCCTTATGCATGCCTTATGCATGCCTTATACATGCCTCATGCATGCCTTATGCATGCCTTATACATGCCTCATGCATACCCTACGAACGTGCCTTGTGTCTCTCGGTCCCATCACATCAGTAACCTTGGCTACAACAGCATGACAGGCACCATTCCTGACTTTCTTGGCAACCTCCCAAATCTTGCTCACTTGTGAGTGCTGCTACGTGTCGTGAATTGAAATGTGACCAGCACCACATGCCGTGTGCCCCACCCACATCACATGCGCACCACATGCCGTGTGCCCCAGCCACATCACATGCGCACCACATACCACGTGACCCACCCACATTGCATACCCACCACATGCCGCGTGAACCGCCCACATCACATATGCTCCACATGCTGTGTGACCCACCCACATCGCATGCGCACCACATGCTTATTCTCGACACAAGCTCTTGGCACGTGCCACTCTATATGGTCAAGACCCTGAGTTAGGGATGAGCAAAATCCCGAACGCCTGTTCGGTTCGCCTCGAACATGTTCGAAGCGAACCGAACAGGCATTTTATTTTTGCCTAAATTGTTCGGGCCGAACATGTTCGGTGTTCATGCTAGACGTTCGCCTCCGAATTTTGGCTCTCCAAGCCGAACACGAACATGTTCGTGTTCGACTTGGGGGCCACGCGAACACCAAAAATGTTCGCGTCAAAATTGGCCGCGACCAGATTTAGGTCGCGGCCAATTTGTGTTTGAGCTCATTTCGTGAGCTCAAACTCAGAAGTCGTTTTCGCCTTAGCGCTCCCTCACACAGCCGCCCTAGCCTCCTTGTTCTAGGTGCAAGCAAGTGCACGCTGATACTTGCAGTGTAAACGGACATTAGATAGATAGATCTATGCATAGGGTTTAACGTAGTGTAGGGAGTTTAGGGTTACTATTAAGGTTCAGCGAGCATCTCCGCAAAGGGCTCAAGTAGGGCGTATCCTACGCCGTAGGATTCGGATCGGGCATTAGGAACGTGCGGCACCATCCAACTCTACCGTTGCAGGAAGGGTGTTTTAGGGTTTAGGGTCGAGGGCGGAGTTATGGCTTCCAGGGCTGGTGGATCCATAGGCCGAGGTGCAGGCAGGGCTCAGGGCAGCGCACCGGGATCTCCACCACGACCTATGCAGGGGCGAGTAGGGGATGGACCGGGAGGAGCCGGCGCGATCTTCGTTGGGGGGTTGCTTACCTGTACCGGCGCCGACCTCTCGTCGCTCTTTCCGTTACGACGGCCCTCGACCCCCTCCTTCGGGGCAGACGCCGACGCAGCCGGAGAGCGGCAGCGAGGAGGAGGATAAGGAGGAGGATGGTGAGGGCGAGAAGGAGGAGGACACTGAGGGGAGCGGGGATGACAGCGAGGCGGCGTGGGACCCAGAGACGCATGGCGATGGGGAGGGGGGAGATGATGATGATGAAGACCACGAGATGGATGGGTTGGAGCCAGAGGGGCGGGAGGAGGAGGTGGGAGAGGGTGGTGGAAGGGCGGCGACAGAGGCGGGATCACAGCATGTGCGTGAAGGGGGAGGGAGCGTGGGGGTTAAGGTGGGGGGGAGAAAGGCCGTGACCATTAGGGAGCCGAGGCAGAGGAAGAAGGCCAACAAGTTGAGGGAGCGGGCGTATCCCTGCACGTTCACTGGGGAGTCCTTGGGCGAGGGTGTAATCGCTCCCGAGTTCCTAGACGAGGACGGAGAGTCCGAGAGTAGTAAGGGGACTGGCAAGGGTAATAGGAAGCCGGGGTGGCAAGTAATGATGTTCGGACCGTTAGGGGCAGACGATAAGTGTCAGTGCAAGATTTGCACAGACAGGATTTCGTGGAAGCAATCCACAACAACCCCCGGCGAGCGGCACTTTGCGAGCTTCCACACTGCGCACATGCATGTGTGGCATCACCGTTACCACACCCCGTCCGTTCACTTGCCAGGGGAGACGTTTCCACGTGGGGGCTACAAGGGAGTGCCGGATGGCTACGTCTATCAGTGGCCACATGCCAAGACTTGGCCGCAGCTCGCCAAGGGGAAAGGGATGGCGACTGGTGGAGGTCATGGGTCAGGCGGGATGGAGCGGTGGATGACAACCAAACTGACCTCGGTGCAGCTACGGCAGGCGATCACGAAGCTGGTGGTCACCTGCGACCTCCCCTTCCGCATCGTCGAGGCTGAGGCTGTAAGTGCCCCATCCCATCCCATGCATGATTGGGCAAGTATGTGGTTAGTGGACGGGTCTGTCCCTTTGTGTTTTGAATGTTTGCGTGTGGCCCAGTGCAGTGCTATATTATTTTCATCCCATCCCCCTGACGTTTACTCCCCTCTCCCCCCTTGTCTCTACTCCTCTCCAGATTCATGAGCTACTCATCCTGCTAAACCGCAACTGCGCGCAGAAGAACTTCATCCCCTCGCGCTGGACGGTTTCCCGCGATACAGTGGTCTATGCGGCTGCCGCTCTTCAGTCAGCCATTGCGGAGATGCTGGCGAAGGAGGGGGATCTGGGGTGCAGGGTGTCGTTCACCATCGACATGTGGACGTCGCCCAACAAGAGGGCGTGGCTAGTGGTAACGGGTCACTGGATCGACGAGAATTACCAGCTGCGCACAATGGTGTTTGAATTCCGCGAGATTCACGGGCGTCACACGGGCAAGCAGATGGCGAGGGTGGTTGAGGAGACTGTGGTGCAGTGGGGGTTGGAGACGCGTTGTCTTGGGTTCACCTCAGACAACGCCTCCAGCAACACTGCCGCTTTCAGGTGGATGTCGGAGGAGGGTGGTGGCCAGTGCTTCTTCAACTCGCGCATGCACTTCCGGTACGAAAGGGAGTGTGCGTGGGATGTGCGATGAGGGAGTCTGGGTGCGTCGTTCCTGTGATGTGAACATGTTGAGGTTGTAGTACAGGCGGGTGGGCCTATGCGGCTTGAGAGTGGTAGTGTTTCGCGGATCTATGCCAATGTGCACTCACACTTCCCTTTCTCTCCGCCATTAATGTTTTGTGATGTGCGCAGATGCCTGGCACACGTGATCAACCTTGCAGTGAAGGCAGCACTCGCTGTGACCGCCATCCGCAAGTTGTTGAAGATTCTGAGAGAGATGGCGTCGTGGATAGGCTTCTCGCCGCAGCGCTCAGGGAAGTTCTTGGGCCTTCAGCGGACCCTGAACGCGCAGGGCAACCCCGCCAGACCGAAGCCGGCATTGAAGCTGGTGCAGGACAGTCCCACACGCTGGGGGTCGACCCACGACATGGTCGAGCGAGCTGGGGTTCTGCAGGAACCCATCTCTGTCTTCTTTGCCCAGACACAGGTGTGTGTGTGTGCCAGGTGTTGTGTATGCGGTTTTATGTGTTGGTATGTCAGTCGGGGTGTTTTCTTCTGGGACTTGCACCACTGTTGGCCATGCTTGACTAAACTTATCGGACCTCCAACAACCTCAACCACCCCACTTTCCACCCTAACACCCGCCCACCCATACGTTCTACCCGACAGGGCGTGTCGAAGGCTGACAAGGCGAAGATGGACACCTTGCGCCTGACGGACGCAGACTGGGAGACTCTGCATTCTGTCAAGACCTTCCTCAGCCCATTCGCCAAAGTCTCCAAGGCCGCGGAGGGAGCGGCGTACCCTACAGTGGCGATGGTCCTGCCGTACTACAACGGCCTGATCGACGCTATGGAGTCGCGCCTTGCCAAGGGGCCATCGGCTACGCTGAAGCCGATGATTGAGGCGGCGCTGGGTCTCTTGAAGAAGTATGAACTGATGTCAAGCAACGAGTTGTGGATCGCCACCTTCCTGGACCCTTCCATGAAGGCGGCGTGGTTCGACGACGCGCACTGGGAGACGCTGCATCCCTGATACCGACCGGAGGGCGAGGCCTCGTCCCTCGTCAGGCGAGGTGATCCAGCTGGTCCGCGAACGCGTGGCCGAGTACCAGGCCCGGGCTGCAGCAATTGCCCCTCGGCCGACCCCACTTGCCCCAGTGACGGAGGAGGAGGAGGGAGACGCGGCGGATGACGACGAAGACGCCGAGTTTCTCCCTAGTCGCCGACGCCCTGCGGCGCGTCTTTCGGCGAGCCAAGAGGCGGGGAGGGGTGGGATGGTGCAGGATGACGAGGTTGGCAGGTACTTATCTGAGAGGGTGCGGTGCGACGTGTCAGCGTTGGAGTATTGGCGCAGCGCCACCAACATGCAGACGCTGAGGCGCATGGCCCGGGATTATCTTGCCATCCCTGCCACGTCCGCGTCGAGCGAGCGCGTGTTCTCCCTCGGCCGCAACCTCATATCCTGGAAGCGGCACCGCCTAGCCTCTCAGAGGACGCGAGCTTCCATGATTCTCAGATCATGGTACACCTCACACCCTGGACAGAGGATAGGCGAGGGCCGCCGTGCAAAAGGCGAGGCACCACCAGAGTTCGCCATTGAAGGCGAGGGGGAGGAGGAGGACGACGAGTGGGAGGAGGGGGAGGGGGAGGAGGAGCAGGAGGGGGTGGGTGCTGGCGACACCTCTGACGCGGAGCATGCTGTTGTTGGTAGTAGCAGTGGTGTGCAGGCGTAGGATTTAATTTGACAGTGACTTTTATATAGGCAAAACATGATGGTGTCGTATGCTAGTGTGCGTTGCATGAACACATATACACCCTCCACCCCCCTATCTATCTTCCCAACCCTCCAGATTCCCTGTTTGACCAATGTGACTATAACGAAAGTGCCCACGGGCGAACTCGAACATGTTCGGTTCGAACATGTTCGAGTTCGCCCACACATACCAAATGTTCGCCCCCATGGGCGAACGGCGAACACCTCCTGAACCCTAAATTGTTCGCCGAACCGAACCGTATTCGGTTCGGGAAATGTTGATGTTCGAGCGAACTCGAACCCAAACGTGTTCGAGTTCGCCCTTTGCTCATCCCTACCCTGAGTTAGCAAACAACTATATGCCTATTCATATGCTTGCAATACGGCCTATCATAATGTTGGCTTTGGTTTCTACTCTGCTCTTTGCATCCACACTCCCATGAAAAGCAGATTCCTACATGAGAACGATCTGAACGGCACGATACCCTCCTCACTAGCCAACCTTTCAGACCTTGGAGATCTGTGAGTTGCTTGATCTGTTGTGAGATGCTTGACTTGTTGTGAGAAGCTTGACTTGTTGTGAGATGCTTGACTTGTTGTGAGATGCTTGACTTGTTGCGAGATGCTTGACTTGTTGCGAGATGCTTGACTTGTTGTGACATGCTTGACTACTTGTGAGATGCATGACTTGTTGTGAGATGCTTGACTTGTTGCGAGATGCTTGACTTGTTGTGAGATGCTTGACTTGTTGTGAGATGCTTGACTTGTTATGGGATGCTTGACTTGTTGCAAGATGCTTGACTTGTGGGATGCTTGACTTGTTGTGACATGCTTGACTACTTGTGAGATACTTGACTCCTTGTGAGAACCTTGAATTGTTGTGAGATGCTTGACTTGTTGCGAGATGCTTGACTTGTTGTGAGATGCTTGACTTTTTGTGACATGCTTGACTACTTGTGAGATGCTTGACTTGTTGTGAGATGCTTGACTTGTTGCGAGATACTTGAGTGTCAAGTCTGACCCGCCCCTTTATAGAGGGCAGTGGTGTTTAGGGTCTGTAGTGGAACGTGAGTGATTTTGTTCTAAGAGAGGGCGTGCAGCCTCTAAGATGAAACCACGCTAGTACAACGCGAAATCGTGACATACGCTAACCCAACAGCGCGATTTCCTAAAACTGCAGATTAACGCCTTCGTAGTAGCAAGATATGTCGGATAACATGCTTTCCTAGGCTGGAAACAAACTAATTGCTTAGCTTAGGTGACATTAGTGGCTGAACTCTGGCGCCAAGGCGTGTGGGAAGGTTCTGATGTCGAGGGTAAAAAATCCCCTCGACATCGAATTTGCTTAGGGTAAGGGATGAGCAATATGACGAACACCTGTTCGGTTCGCCTCGAACGTGTTCGAGGCGAACCGAACAATATTTTTTTTTGGCCAAAATTGTTCGGGGCGAACGTGTTCGGTGTTCGCCCGAACACGTTCGCCGTTCGCCCGGCTCAGCTGACCGAGGCGCGACGAACACGAACGTGTTCGTGATCGACACGGGCCTTCGACGAACGCCAATGTGTTCGTCGACGAATAGGCCCGCGACCAATTTTTAGGGCGCGGGCCTTGGTGTTTGGGCTCAGATCAAGGCCTTTTGCCGTTGCTTAAGTGCGGATCAAGGCCTTTTGCCGTTGCTTAAGTGCGGATCAAGGCATTTCGCCGTTGCTTAAGCTCAGATCTAGCATTTCGCCGTTGCTTAAGCGTAGATCTAGCATTTCGCCGTTGCTTAAGCGTAGATCTAGCATTTCGCCGTTGCTTAAGCGTAGATCTAGCATTTCGCTGTTGCTTAAGTGCGGATCAAGCATTTCGCCGTTGCTTAAGCTCAGATCTAGCATTTCGCCGTTGCTTAAGCTCAGATCTAGCATTTCGCCGTTGCTTAAGCGTAGATCTAGCATTTCGACGTTTCTTAAGCGTAGATCTAGCATGGGCGGTTCTAGCAGGGCGGGACTGGCTTGCGGGGTGGGGGGAGGGAATGTGAAACATTTGGATTTCACTCTACTTGGATCTGAGAAGGTCCTTTAAGGCGAACGCGAACATGTTCTGGGCGAACGTGTTCGTGTTCGCCAAAACGTACGAAATGTTCGCCTCTCTTGGCGAACTTCGAACACCCTTTCTGGTGTAAAGTGTTCGGCGAACCGAACAGTGTTCGGTTCGCCGAACAGCCATGTTCGAGCCCAGGCGAACACGAACATGTTCGTGTTCGCCATTTGCTCATCCCTACTTAGGGTTTCGTACACTGCAGACCCGACTTCCTTGGTCCTGACCCGAATTCGGGTCGGATCAAGCCTGACCCAAAACCCGACCCGACTCGGCCCGAGTTCCGTGCTCGGGTCGAGTTTTAGCCCGGATCGGGTCGGGTCGGCCCGCACGGGGCAGGCAAATGAATCCACTGACCCGACCCGGGCTAAACCACGGGTCGGGTCGGGCCGTCCCGACCTGCGCGGGGCAAATGCTCATCTCTAACTTGACTTGTTGTGAGATGCTTGACTTGTTGTGAGATGCTTGAATTGTTGTGAGATGCTTGACTTGTTGTGAGATGCTTGACTTGTTGTGAGATGCTTGACTTGTTGTGAGATGCTTGATTTGTTGTGAGATACTTGACTTGTGGTGAGATACTTGAGTTGTTGTGAGATACTTGACATGTTGTGAGATGCTTGACTTGTTGCGAGATGCTTGACTTGTTGCGAGATGCTTGACTTGTTGTGAGATGCTTGACTTGTTGTGAGATGCTTGACTTTTTATAAGATGCTCGACTACTTGTGAGCTGCTTGACTTGTGAGATTCTTGACTTCTTGTGAGATGCTTGAGCGTCAATTAGACTGATTTCTTGTTTTAGTTGCTTGACTTGTTCTTACGTACGTTTTCTTTCCAAACGCTTATGTTTCACTCCGTATTCATAACCTTTGCAATGTCATTCCAGCCATGTGTTTGTGAGTGATTGTCCATCAACATATTCTCGTACCATAAACCCACAGCTATGCACACCACCACCTACACATGCATGGAGTATGGTCTTTGAGCTTGCAGTATTCATGCTTTCCATTTTTACTCCCACAGATTCCTGCAGTTCAACAAATTGACCGGCACAATTCCTGAATCGCTTTACACTCTCACAAAACTAAGCAAGTTGTGAGTGCAGTGCAGTTCTAATTGGCTTCCCAGTCAGGTCAGCCTTAGCCAAACTGCATGCACACACAACCACACCGCACACGTGCATTTCAGAAACCACAGGCTTTGCTTTCGCATGGACCACTCTACACGCATTGATTTTCCAGTGACAAGGGGTTTGTGCTCTTTGAATGTTGGCTTATGCAGAACTGGTTGGGAAAGGATCGAGCGAGAGTTTGCATCTGTTTTAATTTCATTCAATCATTTTGAAAAAAGCGAGCACTCGTGTCATGTTGTTGATCAAGCTGTTCATGCTCAAGCATGGTAACGGAATGTGCAATCTGCTGTACCATTTTTCTCGCGCTGCATTTCATGTATGCACACATCATGCATCATGCATGCTGCCTGTATCAATTTATGCATTCCATGTATGCGTGCTCGGAACTCTAATCTGGCATTGCTGGTAATCCCCTTATGTACGTTTTTTCTATGAATGCAGTAATCTTCTAGACAACTACCTCACTGGCTCGGTCTCTACGAGAATAGGCAACCTTGAAGCACTGATGATCTTGTGAGTGAGATTCTCAATAACACATTGGTTCCACCCACCCATTGGTTCCACGCAACCCACCCACAAAATTTATCCCTAGGGGGGACCCCTTTAGCCCATGTTCAGCTGTAGGTTGTTCGGTCATGGAAATGCACCAGTGGTCAGGGCCGAATGGGGGTAAGGGGGATAGCGAGGTGTGACTGAGAGATGGATTCGGGAGGGATAGCAGCACTGACGGGTGAGGATGTTAGTGTCAGAAATATTCACACCTTGTACCCTGTGTATATGCTGTAGGATAGGTTAGAGATAAGCACCAAGTTTACTTTGGGTGTACAATCAAGGGTAACCTCAGTTCAGGGTTTGGAACCCAATCTTGGTCTAATTACTGGACCCGAAAAGTTGGGTTGGACACCTCCATGTGCTTGGTGCGAGTGTGATACACGGGGTCTTGGGAGAGGTGGATGGTGCTCTTGTTGTCACACCCGAGGGTGAGGGTGGGCTGAGGGTAGCCAAGCTCCTGGAGGAGAAGGTGAGCCAACTAGCCTCTTGAGCAGCCATGGTGCTAGTGTAGAGCTCTGCCTCACAAAAGGTTAGGGAGACTGCAGACGACCTGGTGGAGCGCCAGCTGGCAACTCCGCTCCCAAGGGTGAAGCAGTAGCCCTGAGAGAAGCGTCGGCCGGTCTGATCATCAGCCCAAGAGGAGTTAGTGTTACTTTCCAGTCGAGGAGGGGAAAGCCCACCATGTGTGAGATCATGAGACTTGGTGCCCTTCAGATTACGCAATACTCGTTTCGTCGCCTTCAAGTAAAGATCAGTGAAGCGTTCAGGGGCCACATTGCGAGAGAGGACACTGACAGAGTATGCCAGGTTAGGCCGACTGCACATCATGGCGTACATGCGGGACCCAACGAGCTCCGGGTATGCCTCAGAGCAGGCCTCTGGTGTGAGTACAGCTAGGGCTATGCGGAGGTGTTGCACTGACAGCAGGGTGGCAACAGGTGTGCACAACTCCATCACAAACCGCTTGAGCACATTGTTGATGTAGAATGCCTAGGAGAGTGAGATGGTGTGAGCCTACGGATCACGAGTGATCTCCATCCCTAGGTAGTGCTTAAGGTTACCGAGGTCTTTCATTAGGAGAGCCTTGCTTAGGGCCGCGTGGACAGAGGGCATCTGGGCCGAGTCCTTGGCAATGAGGATGAAGTCATTGACGTGGACAAGAATGTAAATTGACTCAGAGTGATGGCGAATGAAGAGAGTTGGGTCAGCAGATGATGGGTGAAAGTCCAATGAGACGAGTACTTCTTTCACTTTGTTGTGTTATTCACGAGGGGCTTGCTTAAGGCAGTAAACAGGGCGATTGAGCTTCCAGAAAGTGTTGGGAAGGAACTGTCCTGGAAAGCCTTCAGGCCGATCCATGAACACGGTCTTCTTGAGATGTTATTGTAGAAAGGCCGATGAGGCGTCTATGGATTTGATTTGGAAGTCTTCTCGTGTGGCTATATCCAAGAGCGTGCGAACAGTAGTTGGTTCGGATGTGGGAGAGAATGTAATGAAGAAGTCAAAGTACTGCTGCTGAGTGAATCCCTTCGCCACATAGCGCGCTTTGAACACTGGAGCCTTGACCGGAAGCTGTCTCACTCGAAATAGCCTCTTGCCCTCGACGATATTAACACCTGGAGGTGGACTTTCGTCGTCGAAAGAGTGGTTGCGAGTGAAGGCTTCCATGGCAGCACGCTAGGCATGAGCAACGGGTGAACACCAAACGTGTTCGCCCGAACGTCCCCGAACAGTATAATGGGCGAACCGAACATGTTCGGTTCGCCCGAACATTGTTTTCACATTTTGCATGTTCGGTGTTTGGTTAGTGTGGGCGATTTGCCGAACCTCAACATGTTTGGCAAATTTCGAACATGTTTGGTGTTCAAATATAAGGACTTAGCAGATTCTCCGAGTTAACAGATTTCACCCACCACCCGCCCATACATGTCTTTGGGGTGGGGAACATAGGGGAAGAGGGTAGGGCGAGTGGGAAGAACGTAAGTTACTTTGAAAAACGACTCATTAACCTAAGTTACGTAAAGGGGCTGGGTGGAAATGGTCTGGAAATGAGCCTACTACTCCTTACTGCTGTGAAATTAACCTAAAAAAATAGATTAAGGTCGAAATGACCTCGATCTATGGGTTCCGTAGAACTTACATCCAACCAGCCCGACAAATGCCGCGCTGTTTTTTTCCGAACATCTGATGTTTGGAAAAGCGGGAACAGTTCCCGAACATGTTTGGTGTTCGGGAATTGTCCCCATAAACTTATCGAACACCGAACATTTTCGGGCGAACCTTATTTCCAAAATTGAAGGTTGGAACACGTTTGAAACGAACATGTTTGACCCGAACCTGTTTGAGGTTTGGAAAAGTGCTCTTGTCTACAGCATGCCACTCGGCAGCATGGGGACCCGAGAGAGCCTCTTGGACGGTGAGAGGGATAGAAATAGTCGGGTTCTTCGAGAAGTTGAGTGAGGGTGATTCAGTGATATCGGGGAAGATGTGCGAGAGCTGTAGCGTGAAGATCACAAAGCTCCTCATGCCTATCTTCTAGAAGGGTAGAGGGCACTTCCACCCAAGCAGGAGGAGTTGGAGTGATCACTGGGCATCGAATGGCAAATGCCAGTGGAGGAGCAGGCCCATGCGATCGAGTGCCATGAGCTACCAGAGAAGAGGGTGGAGCGGGTGGTGCTAGAGGGGTTGGTTTAGGAGGCTTGGGCGAAGGGATCGGCCGTCGCTGGTACGTGATGAGGTCGCTCGGCTGTGGGAGAGCGGGTTCCTGAGTGGAAGAGAGAACGGGGGGAGGAGGTGAGGCTGGAGGGTTCGACCGCCGATGGTATGTGATTGGTGCGCTTGGTGCGCTTGGTGGTGGGAGCGCAGTTGGCAGAGTGGGAGAGGGGGAGATGGAGGAGCAGCTGCCGATAGGGATGAGCACGAGGCGAACTCGAACATGTTCGCGTTCGCCTTGGCCCGAACATGGCCGTTCGGCAAACCAACAGTGTTCGGTTCGCCGAACAGGTTTCGCCAGAAGGGGTGTTCGAAGTTCGCTTGGAGAGGCGAACATTTCGAACACTTTGGTGAACACGAACATGTTCACCCGAGTTTGCCGCCTTGGTGCCGCCGAGCCAGAGGGTTGAGGAGGACATAGGCGGTGCACCCCAAAACTCAAAGGGGGCGAGCAGTGGGTGTTTTCCCGAGTCAGAGTGTGGTGGGAGTGGTGTCAAAAAGATGCGGGTGGGGGTAAAGGTTGTAGAGGAGGGCGGCATGGTAGAGGGCGTACCCCCAAAGTGAGAGTGGTGCGTTGGAGTGGCTGAGGAGGCAGCGAGCAATCTGCACTAATGCGTAGTTGTGGTTCTCTGCTATGCCGTTCTGGTGTGGGCTGTCAGGAAGGGTGACGTTTTGCAGGATGCTTTTTGAGGAGCAGAACGCTTTGAGCTTGTCATTGCAAAATTCACCACCACCATCCGAATGGAAGCGCTTGACCTTGCGACCAAAGATAGTTTGTGCCTGATTAGCCCACACCATGATCGCCTCTGGAGCCTCAGCTTTAGTGTGGAGGAAGTCCACAGAGATGTAATGGGAGTGGTTGCAGAGAGTCATTCTACAACGGTAGTGAGCTAGACTACGGGGGTTGGCACGAAATATTAGAAGTTGTAGAATGAGGATCGGTGAACTTGAGGCACAATGAGAGAAGAACAATATATCCTTAGTAGGAAGATGGTACAAGCCTGAAAGGCTAGAGCAATGTCCTTTCCAAGGATGAGTTCTAGAGAAGTGGGAAGCCACATTTATGTGGCTGAACTCTTGAGGCTAGCTGCAGCACCTCAAAGCTGAGGGCAGAGGTAGCCAACCTTGCCAAGCTAGCAATTGAGGCCACATGTTGCACATGTGGGCCAGGCTGGAACAACAGCCTACATGGCAGCATGTGGCACACCATAGGAGCCAACAAGGTGAGTATGGGATGGGTGGACAGATGGCAATGCCAACTGTGACCACACTTCACTGTGGGTGAGTGTGGTGGAGTGTGGGAGTGTCATGTTCGGCATAATGAGAAGAGAAGGTGCTGCCGATGAGAGTTGAACCCGCGACCACTAAGACCAAAGGTACCCACTGGGACATTCTTGCTTCCACAACACCCCCCCTCAAGGATGTCCCCGGGGTAGGGTGCCTCAAGAGGAAACATGGGTGAGACCGAGAAGACCACGGATGCGAAGAAAAGGGTCACGGGGCAAAGGCTTGGTCCCAATGTCAGCGAGGTTGTCTTGAGTAGGAACATAGTGAAGGGTGATGGAGTGGTCGGCAACATGATCGCGAATGAAATGGTGCTTGATGTCGATGTGCTTGGCCTTGGGATGAAAGACGCCATCGTCCTTGGCGAGAATGATGGCACTGTTGTTGTCACACGAGATACGGGTGGGGCCGGTAGGGGGACGTCCAACTGCAGTAAGGAGCGAACGAAGCCATAATGCCTCGTGCATCGCGGCGCCCAGAGAGTAATATTCAGCTTCACATGAAGGGTAGCAACGACGGCTTGGCGTTTGGACTGCCAAGAGATGAGTGACGGACCGAGGAAGAACAAGTAGCACGTAACGGAGCGACGCAGCTCCCCCTCCGGTCCCCAAGAGGCGTCACACCAGCCATGAAGTTCGAGGGTGTCGGGAATGCCACCAAGGAGAAGCCCAAGGGAGGTAGTCCCTTTCAAGTAGCGAGCAATGCGTTTGGCAGCCGAGACGTGAGGAGTAGACCAATCGTGAAGGTGACGAGCAAGAACTCCAGCGCTATATGCGAGGTCGGGACGGGTCCCCACCATGGCATACATGATGGAGCCGACAAACGAGGTGTAAGGGAAGGAGGAGGAGTGTGGGGAGGAAGTCACGGGTGGCTGAAACTTTGTGTCCATGGGAGTGGCAGCGGGGTTCAGTGGAGAGAAGGAGTAGGTGTCTAGAATGGAGGTGATGAATTTGGATTGATGAAGGTGGAGAGTGCGGGAAGTTCGATCACGAGTGATGTGAAAGCCAAGGTAGTAGGAGAGAGGTCCGAGGTCACGAAGTTTGAAGCGAGATGAAAGGGCATGCTTGAATGAGGCAAGAAGAGAGGAGGAGCGAATGATGAGGTCGTCAACATAGACGAGAAGCATGAAGAAGGATGCAGCTGTAGGCCGATAAGGTGAGTGAGGAGGAGCAATGAAGAGGCCGGGGTCCGCACGAGCAGCAAAGAGGTGAAAGGCAGCAAGCTCCTCACGAAGCTTGCGGTACCAGCATCGCGGAGCTTGCTTCAACCCGTACAGCGGTTTGTGCAAGAGACAAACTTGCTCAACACCATGGACCGCCGGAAGGTCATAACCGGGAGGCTGCATCATGTAGAGAATCTCATCAAGGGTGCCGTTGAGGAAGGCGTTGGAGATGTCCAGCTGATGGACGTCCAGGTTGAAAGCGGCAGCTATGGTGAGAAACAAGCGGAGGGTGGCGAAGCGGACGGTAGGAGCAAAGGTGTCATGAAAATCAACACCATCACGTTGCTTGAAGCCTTTGACAACAAGGCGGGCATTGCGGCGTTCAATAGAACCATCAGCGTTCTCCTTGACCTTGAAAATCCATTTGCATGGAATCGGCTTGCACTTGGGTGGTCGAGGAACAATGCTGTAGGTGTCATTAGCGTGCACGGCAGCGAGTTCCGCATCAGCAGCCTTGATCCATTCGGCAGCATCAGGGCCGGTACGAGCCTCATGAATGGTTTGAGGTTCGTAATGATGGTGAAAGGCAGCATTGGCAGAGGTGTTGGAAAGAGGAGGAAGAGTGAAGTCAATGGGTTCGGAAGGGGATGGTAAGACCTTGAGGAAGGAGAAAAGGGAAGGATCGGGAAGAGCTGAAGGGGATGGCGGGGAGGAGCGAGTCGTGCAATGGGGAGGGGGAGGCGAAGAGGGCAGAGGAAGGTTGGAAAACAATGGAGGAGGAGAAGATGTGGCTGGTGCGGGCAGGTTTGGGGATTGTGGGTGGGGGTTGGTGGAGGAAGGTATGGTGGGGGAAGGAGAGGGAGGGGAGATTGGGTCCAAGGAAGAAGGGTGTGTAGGAGGAGGTAGTGAGGAGGATGTGGGTGGAGATGACGATGGAGGGTCGCGAGAGTCGTCGGAAGGCGGTGCAGAGGGCTCCATGAAGATGACATCACGAGAAAGGATGACACGGTGCTGAGATGGGATATAGATGCGGTAAGCTTTGGTGCCGTCGAGATGACCATATCCAACCATGATGCCGGCCGTGCTTCGGTCGTCGAGCTTAGAACGCCGTTGGGAAGGAATGAGGACCGAGACGGGTGAACCGAAGATGCGGAGGTGTGATACATCCGGACGTGCACCGGTCCATAGTTCCATGGGAGTCTTAGAAGTTGAACCACCCCGACTAATGGCATGATTACGAAGATAGGCAGCAGTAAGAGCGGCTTCACCCCACCAGCCTTTGTCCATGTGTGCATCATGGAGCATGGAACGGACCATCTCAAGTAAAGTCCGGTTGGCCCGCTCAGCTACTCCATTTTGCTCAGGTGTGTATGGCGTGGAGAGGTGGCGGGCGATGCCATGAGCTGTAAGGAATGAAGTGAAGGCTTTGGAAGTGAACTCCAAGGCACCGTCAGAGCGAAAGGTTTTGATGGTGTGTGGGGAATGCATGTTGTGCACCCGAGTGACGTAAGCCTTGAAGCATGAAAGTGCCTCCGACCGGTGGCGTAGGAGATACACTGTAATGTGGAGGGAGTAGTCGTCGATGAAGGTGAGAAGGTAGCGAGCGCCGCCAATGGTAGTTCCATATGAAAGCGGTCCAGCAATATCTGAGTGAATGAGTTGGAGTGGGGCTGTGGTGCGAGAATGGGACACGCCAAATGGCTGACGTGTTTGGTTCCCACGATAGCACGAGATGCAGGGGGGAATCGAGGTGGAGGAGAGGTGAAGACCGGTGACCAGCTGCTGCCGATGAAGTGTTGACAAGGCCTGCATGTTGAGATGCCCGAAACGACGATGCCAGAGGTACGAGGAGGTGGTGGTGGAGGCTGGACATGCAGTTGGCTTGATAGAAGGAGCAACACTGCTCCCATGATGCAGTTGAAGATAAAACAGATTGTTGCGGGTGTAGCCCTCGCCAATAGGAACATCATCAGATGTGAGAACAACGCGCCCAGCAGCGGGGAACGAGACGGCAACGCCGGCAGCACCAAGCGCACGAACAGAGAGCAGGTTGTGAAGTGATGAAGGGAGAAATAGAACGTTGTCAAGCTGAATGGTGGTTTCCGATGTTGGTGACCGAAGAGTAGCCACCACCGTGCCGACTCCCAAGACCTTGTAAGTCTCTCCTCCACCAAAACGAACAAGGATCTCTTCGTTGGGCTTCTTGAGAGACGAAAACAGCGAACGATCCGAGCAGATATGGGAGGATGCGCCGCTGTCCACCAGCCACGACGAAGTCCGCTCCATATTGAATGAGGAGGCCGTGAATGCCGATGCGTAGGGAGCCCCATAAGGGAAGAGGAGGAGGAGAAGGAGGATGGTGAGAATGAAGACAGCAGCGACGAGAGGAGTCCATGTGGAGAAGATGGGGTGGTGGCTGGTGCTGACAGCAATGTCCACGTACCGGGAATCAGGTACGGACTGAGGGGTTGATGGGGCAGGAGGGGGTGTGGGGGTCGGAGTAGCTTCAGCAGAGGAGCTGGTGGAGACATGCACCGAGGGTTGGAAGACGGATTTCTCCCGTTTAGAGCTTTCTTCAAGCTCTTTCTTCTTCTTCAATTTGAAGCATTCATCGATGGTGTGACCCGTTTTCTTGCAGTAACGGCAGGTGGGCGACTGGCGTGAACCGGAGCGAAGAGGGTGGGAGGGCTGGGAATTGAGGTTGTATGCACCCTCCATGTTACGGCTTGTACCAGATTGTGACCGCTCCCAATCGGCATCGAGTAGGCGTGACTGTAGGTATTCAACCGTCATAGACTTTATGTCTTTCACGGTGCAAATGGTTTCAGTAAGGGTCTTGAACGAGTCCGGAAGATTGAGGATGATGGAGATTACCACCACCCATGATGGTAGCTCAAAGCCGGCAGATTTGAGTTGGTGTGTAAGGTTTCCAACTCGATCAAAGTAGGAGCGAAGACTTGTTGTTGGGTCCATCCGTGTAGTGATGAGATCCCGGAGGAGAGCCACTTGTGCATGGTTGCCCATGCAGTCGAACCGCGCCATGATGCATCCCCACATATCCTTTGTCGTGTTGGCTTGAGCAAGAGTGAGCGATAGTTGAGGATGGACGGCTGACATGAGAAGATAGTATGCATGCTCCTCTTTTTCTTCATCCGGCAGCGAAGCAATCGAATGGGCTGTCTTAGGGGCTGCACCGCTGTTGCCTTCGGTAGTCTCTCCACCGCTGGTTGTGGAAGAGGAGATTGAAGGACGCGAAGCAACCTTGGGATCTCCAAGGAGAGAGATCATCCCGAGGACATTGAAGATGTAGCAGATCTTTTTCTTCCATGGAATGAAATTGGAACCATCTGGTTCCAAGATGGGAAGGGTGTGCCGACCGAGAGGCGTTTCAACTTGAGCCATGAAGTGTGCAACGTTCACTAAGCTAGAAGCCTTGCTCTGATAGCATGTAGAATGAGGATCGGTGAACTTGAGGCACAATGAGAGAAGAACAATATATCCTTAGTAGGAAGATGGTACAAGCCTGAAAGGCTAGAGCAATGTCCTTTCCAAGGATGAGTTCTAGAGAAGTGGGAAGCCACATTTATGTGGCTGAACTCTTGAGGCTAGTTGCAGCACCTCAAAGCTGAGGGCAGGGCTAGCCAACCTTGCCAAGCTAGCAATTGAGGCCACATGTTGCACATGTGGGCCAGGCTGGAACAACAGCCTACATGGCAGCATGTGGCACACCATAGGAGCCAACAAGGTGAGTATGGGATGGGTGGACAGATGGCAATGCCAACTGTGACCACACTTCACTGTGGGTGAGTGTGGTGGAGTGTGGGAGTGTCATGTTCGGCATAATGAGAAGAGAAGGTGCTGCCGATGAGAGTTGAACCCGCGACCACTAAGACCAAAGGTACCCACTGGGACATTCTTGCTTCCACAACAGAAGTGATGGTAGTTTTGCTGAGTTCTTTAGTGCTTGTGCATACACGAGAGAAATCGGCAAGAGTTTCACTAGGCAAAGTTGGAATTACAGAATGATAGAACAAGCAATAATAACAGAATGACTAAATCAGGCACCTAGCAACTCTGCAGCTAGCCTGGTCGACCGCCAGCACTGCATGGTCGACCGCCTGCCAGCGTTGCGTAGAGGAGTCGCGCCAGCACTGCAGAAAGGCGATTTGCCAACACCGAAGGTCGACGACATGCCAACGCTGCAGCAGCGCGGCTGTCCAGTGTTGCCCCGTAGAAGACAGTAGTGCGCACGCTCGCAGGTGCGTGCAGACGATTTGCTCGACTTGCTTCGTTGTGCATCCGTCGGCTGTTGTCTGCTCCTGACGAGCCACATCGACTTCGGAATACCAGCCCAAAGTCGCCTTCGTCATCGCGACCTCGACGACGTTTGCGTGCCTCCGCAGAACTCGCCGAGCAGGTTACCTGGTCGACCTGGACACCACCAGGTCCCCCTGTCGACCACCAGGTGCCTCCGGTTGACCACCAGGTGCTTCGGTCGACCAACAAGTGCTCTGGGTCGACCACAGCTCCTCTCGAGCTGCCCCCTGGTCGATGGACCCTTGCCGTCGACTTGAACCGTCAGCGGTTGTCGCCGAGCTCCCCTTGTCGACCGCTGCTCAGGTGGACGGACTGCTCCGTCGACCTCCCTGTGGAACTGGCACTCCTGGTTGACGGCCCACCCGTCGCCCAGCCCAGTTAGTTGCGTCCGTCGAGCCCCCCTGGTCGACGGAAACCCCACAGTGACACCCTGCAACTCGACGAAGCCTGTCAAGTAGCTCCTTCACTGCGAAAGATCGGCTGCTTCTCGCGTACATCCGACCAAGTTGTCGGCGTTGCCCAAGCTAGGGCGGGGCCAACACTTCACTCCCGTTAACACTCCCCTGCCGCGCTCACGCTTGGGCCTCCAGCCGACATGGCAGTACCCCACGGAGAAAACTCGCCCTCGGCGTGCACCCCTTACACAGCACACCGTCACCGCACCAGCTGTGCAGAAGGGCACGGCACCTACTACTGCACCTCATCGTCGCCGTCGCCTTCGCCGGCCAGACGAACTTGGCCGATGGCGACAGAGCACCGGTTGAAAGCCGAAAAATGCAGCGCCTTCGACAAAAAGTTAGCCGGCTGCTCGTTGGTCGTGATGTTCTTCAGCTCCTTGCTGGCGTCCGTGGCCGCGACGTATTCCGACTCGGTCGAGGAGAGCGCCGCGCACTTAATGCGCGAGTTCAACCAGAAGACGGCGGCCCCTCCGTAGACAAACACGTAGCCGCCCGTGCTCGTCCAGTTCTGCTTGTCGCCCGCGTTGTCAGCATCCACGTAGCCGACCAGCACCAGCGACTCTGGTCCACCGCCGAACTCTAGTGCGGTGTCGCGGTGTCAGCGAGGTAGGCGAGGCAGCGGTGGCTCCTCACCGTGAGAACGCTCCCCAGCTTGCTGCAGGCGAACGCGATGTCCGGCCTCGTCGTCGTCGCCCCGAACTGCAGCGAGCCAACCTTTTGCCGATACTCCTCCTCGCGCTCCTGCGCCTCCTCGTCGTCGAATGTCAGCTCGGCATAGGCGTCGACCGAGACCGGCGCCTTCGGGATGCGCCCGGTCCGCTCCTCGTCGATGAAGCGCCCGCGCAGCTTGTCGGTGTAGCCCTGTTGGTGCAGCCACAGCTTCCTCGCTGGCCTGTTGCGCACGATATCCCGCAGCTCGAAGGCGGCCCTCCAACAGCTCCTTCAGCATCGCGGTGTTGCTGCTGGCAGTGAGCTGGTCGTCGACGTAGACCAGCACCTAGAGTGAATACAGTCGTTGCCAGTCTTGAAGTAGAGCGCCTCATCGACCTGGCTCTTCTTCCAGCCAGCGCCAAGCAGCACGCCGTCGAGAGCCCTGTACCACAGCAGCGGCGACTGCTTTAGCCCGCAGAGGCTCTTCAGCAGCTTACCCACCCGGCCAAGCCCATTGTCGAAGTAGTTCGGCTAGTAAATGTAGAGCACCTTGTCGAGCTCTTTGCAGGAAAGCGTTCTTCATGTCGAGCTGCATCAGGTGAAGGTCGAGGATGGTGACGATGCTGAGGAAGATCCTCAGCGTGATGTAGCTGCTCACCGACGAGTACGTCTCGTCGTAGTCGGCGTCGCACACCTGCGTGAAGCCCTTCACGACAAGCCTCACCTTCTCGCGCTCGACGGTGTCGTCGATGCGGTTCTTGGTCGTCAACCCCCACCGATTCTTCATGATGTTCACCCCGCGTGGGCGTTCGACCAGCTCCCAAGTACCCATGCTGATCAGTCTGCAGATCTCCTCCATGGCAGCCTTCACTGCTTCGCCTTTCGAGCTCGCCAGCGCCTCCTTCACCGTCATTGTTGAGATGTCTCAGCGGTGTTTTGGGTCGGCGTGCATGTCGAAGTCGTGCTCTGGCATTTTTTCATCCTCCTCGGCATCGTCATACAACAGGACGACGAAGCAGCTGGTCGACCTCGTCGTACACCGTGGTGAATGCAGCTGTCGATAAGCAGGCGTGGAAGCTCAGCCGCTCCGGTGGCCGTCGAACTCGATCTGTGTGTCGCAACTCAGGCGGCGTGATGGGCACCTCCACCACGTTGCTGTCGGTGGACTCCTCACCCGTCAACTGCTCCCCTTTTATCGTCGACGTCCTCGTCGTCGTCGACCAGCTTCTTCGACCCTTCAACCGGCCGCTCGCCTACTGCTGACTTCGACAGCTCCCCTGTGAACCGCCCTGGCTGCTGCTCCCCTGTCAACTGCACCCCTGCTGTTGCCTCCTGTTTGACCGGCTCGCCTGTCTGGTGCTCCCCTGTCGCCGACGACTTCCGGTCGTAGTCGACGAGCTCGGCGCCTTGTCGACCGCCGGCGATGCCACTGGCCGGCACCACAAGCGACGCCTCAAGGCTCCCCTCATCGCCGATGGCCAACACAGGCGTCGATGTAGGCTGATCTGCGACGGGGGAGGGAGGAGCAAGAACAGGGGGAGGTGGAAGAACCTCCACAACATCCTCATCAGCAGGCTCGTCGACTTCGGCGAGCAGTGGAACCGTCACCGTCGAGTCTCGTAGAAGATCACTTCGACCGATGTGACTACTGTCAGAACTTAGGTTTAGAAGCAATGCATTAGTGATGAGCTTGAAGCTCTTTAAGTACATCCAAGAAGGGTAGGGAATGGATGGGAACGGAAGCGGGGGCAATCCCTAGGGATTGGGGTAATCCCAAGACAATCTCCAATTGGTGGGTTGGAGATTGCTTGGAGATTACACTTTGGGTTTGGTTGGGATGTAGGTGTACACCCAACCAAACACAAAGTGCAAACTACACTACTCTAGGATATAAAAAGTACAAAGTACAAAGTGTGAGATTGAAGGCTGACACCAACACCCCCCCATAGGCGTCAATCGAACTCAGGGCAGAGAAGGTGGAGCACAGAGCCCCATGGCGCCAAGGAGACGGTGGTGAGGAACTTTCCCAAGCGGCTTGGTGAACAGATCAGCCAGGTTGCAGTCAGATGCAACGTACTCCACGTTCAGCTGCTCCCGCTGGACAAGGTTACGGATGAAGAACTCCTGGGAGAGTGAAATGGTGCGAGCCTTGCGATCACGTGTGATCTCCATCCCGAGGTTGTGCTTGAGGTCACCGAGGTCTTTCATCTGGAGGGCCTTCCTCAGGGCCGCCTGGACAGAGGTCATCTGGGCCTAGTCCTTGGCAACGAGGATGAAGTCATCGACGTAAACAATGATGTAGAATGGCTCAGAATGACGGCGAATGAAGTGAGTCGGGTCAGCAGACGAGGGGTGGAAGTCCAGGGAGAGAAGTGTCAGAACTTGAGCTTAGAATCGATACTATAGTAGTGAGCTCAAAGCTCTTTAAGTACAACCGGAATGAGCAAGGTAGGGATGAGGAGGGAATCAGGAGGCAATCCTAGGGAATCAAGGGTAATCCCAAGGCAATCTCCAATTGGTGGGTTGGAGATTGCTTGGAGATTACATTTGGGTTTGGTTGGGATGTGGGTGTACACCCAACCAAACACAAAGTGCAAAGTACACTAAACTAGGATATAAAAGTACAAGTACAAAATGTGAGATTGGGGCCTAACACCAACACCCCCCCTGAGGCGTCAATCGAACTCATGGCGGAGAAGGAGGAGCGCAGAGCCCCATGGCGCCAAGGAGACGATGGTGGGGAACCTTCCCAAGGGGCTTGGTGAACAGGTCAGCCAGGTTGCAGTCAGATGCCACGTATTCCACCTTCAGCTGCTCTTGTTGCACAAGGTGACGAATGAAGAAGTGCCGAAGTTCAATATGCTTGGTGCGGGTGTGATACACAGGGTCTTGAGAGATGTGGATGGTACTCTGGTTGTCACACCAGAGGGTGGGGGCTGACTGAGGGAAGCCAAGCTCCTGGAGTAGGAAGGTGAGCCAACGGGCCTCCTGAGCAGCCATGGTGCCTGCGTAGAGCTCCGCCTCACAGGAGGAGAGGGAGACTGCAGACGACCTGGTGGAGCGCCAACTGACAGTTCCGCTCCCGAGGGTGAAGCAGTACCCCTGAGAGGAGCGTCGGTCGGTCTGGTCATCAGCCCAGGAGGAGTCTGTGTAACCTTCCAGGCGAGGAGGGGAGAGCCCACCGAGTGTGAGAACGTGGGACTTTGTGCCCTTAAGATAGCGCAGCACCCGCTTTGCTGCCTTCCAATGAAGATTAGTGAAGCGACCCGGGGCCACGTAACGAGAGAGAACACTGACTGGGTAGGCCAAGTCCGGTCGGGTGCACATCATGGCGTACATGAGGGACCCAACAAGTTCCGGGTATGGCTCAGAGCAGGCCTCTGGTGTGGGTACAGCAGGAGCTGTAAGGAGGTGTTGCAGCGGCAGCGGGGTGGCAACAGGTGTGCACAGCTCCATCTCAAACCGCTTGAGCACATTGTCGATGTAGAACTCCTGGGAGAGTGAGATGGTGCGAGCCTTGCGATCACGAGTGATCTCCATTCCCAGGTAGTGCTTGAGGTCACCGAGGTCTTTCATCTGGAGGGCCTTGCTCAGGGCTGCCTGGACTGAGGTCATTTGGGCCGAGTCCTTGGCAACGAGGATAAAATCATCCACGTAGACTAGGATGTAGAACGGCTCAGAATGACGACGGATGAAGAGAGTCGGGTCAGCAGTTGAGGGGTGGAAGTCCAGGGAGAGGAGGACTTCTTTCACCTTGTTGTGCCATTCGCGAGGGGCTTGTTTAAGGCCGTAGACGGGGAGATTCAGCTTCCAGACAGAGTTGGGAGGGAATTCTCCTGGGAAGCCTTCTGGTCTGTCCAAGAACACTGTCTCCTTGAGACGTCCTTGTAGGAAGGCGGAGGAGGCATCCATGGATTTGATCTCAAAGTCTTCTCGAGCTGCAACATCCATGAGCGTTCGAATGGTGGGAGGTTTGGATGTGGGGGAGAAGATTAGGTCGAAGTCGCGGTACCGCTGCTGGGTGAAGCCCTTGGCTACGTAACGCGCTTTGAACACCGGTGCCTCGTCTGGGAGCTGTTTTACACGGAACAACCACTTGCCCCCGACGATGTTGACTCCTGGAGGTGGAGTCTCGTCATCGAAAGAGTGGTTGTGAGTGAATGCTGCAATCTCCGCGTCCATGGCAGCACGCCATTCGGCAGCATGAGGGCCTGAGAGAGCCTCTTGGACGGTGAGAGGGATAGGGATGGTCGGGTTCTCCGCGAGGTTGAGAGAGGGTGAGCCAGTGATATCGGGGAAGATGTGTGAGAGCTGAGGAATGACTGCATGGAGATCACACAGCTCCTCATGCCTGTCTTCTAGAAGGGTAGAGAGCACATCCCCCCCAGCAGGAGGAGGCGGTGTGATCATTGTGTATCGAAGAACCATTGCGAGTGGAAGAGCAGCGCGATGGGAGCGGGTGCCATGAGCCACCGGTGAGGAGGGCGGGGCAGGCGGTGTCGGAGAGGGTGACTTAGGAGGCTTGGGTGGGGGAATGGGCCGCCGGCGGTACGTGATCAGCTCGGGCGACTGTGGGAGAGCGGGTTCCTCTGTGGTGGGGGGAACTGGGGGAGGAGGTGGGGCCGGAGGGTGGGACCTGCCGATGGTAGGTGATAGGTGCGCTCGGAGGGGGCGGCGCAGCGGGAAGTGAGGAAGGTGAGGGGGGGGGCGGAGCAGCTGCCGAAGACACCGGTGAGGCCGGGTCAGAGACCTCAGAGGGAGATGGTGGGATGGCAGGAGAGGGAGGAGGTGAGGGGGCAGGAGCAGGCGGGAGGTCGGGAGGCGCGTCAAAGTCTGCCCACACGAGGGAGGGTGGATCAGGGAGAGGGTCCCGTCCCGAAGGGGAGTAGAATGGGCGGGTCTCATCAAAGACAACGTCGCGGCTCCTGACCAACTGTTGAGTGGAGGGATTGAGGAAGAGGTAGTCAGGTGAGTCGGCGTTGTGCCCAAGGTAGATGCACGTTTGAGTCTTGGGACCGAGCTTGCCACCGTTCTGGCGTCGAGCCTGAGGGTTGAGGAGGACATAGGCGGTGCATCCCCAAACGCGAAGAGAGCGAGCAGTGGGCGTTTTCCCGAGCCAGAGTGTGGTTGGAGTGGTGTCGGGAAGGTGCGGATGGGGGTAAAGGTTGTAGAGGAGGGCGGCGTGGTAGAGAGCGTATCCCCAGAGAGAGTGTGGAGCGTTGGAGTGGCTGAGGAGGCACCGAGTGATCTGCACTAGGGTGTGGTTGCGGCTCTCAGCTATGCCGTTCTGTTGAGGGCTGTCAGGGAGGGTGAAGTTTTGCTGGATGCCTTCGGAGGAGCAGAAGACTTTGAGCTTGTCGTTGCAAAATTCACCCCCCCCATCCGAGTGAAGGCGCTTGACCTTGCGGTCAAAGGTGGTCTGTGCCTGCTTGACCCACGCCATGATGACCTCTGGAGCCTCAGCCTTAGTGTGGAGGAGGTGAACAGAGACGTATCGTGAGTGGTCATCCACGATAACTAGGAAGTAGCGATATCCACCTCGTGCAAGAACAGGGGCAGGGCCCCAGACGTCCATGTGCACTAGGTCCAGTGGTGCCGCTGCGATTGTGGGTGAGGCAGTGTGGGGCTGTTGGCGCAGTTTGCTCTTGGTGCAATCAAGGCACGTGGGAGCGGGTGAGTCAGGTGGTGGAGGAAGTGTGGCTGGCAGGCCGAGAAGAAGTTTCTTGGAGGCCATGTCAGCAAGCGTGCGGAAGTTTGGGTGCCCTAACCGATGATGATAGAGGATGGTCGGGTTGGAGAGGCTGCGACATGTGCATGGTGTGATGGGAGCCTGTGCTTAGGAGGTTGAAACCTGTGGGAGAGGAACGCGTAGCGTGTAGAGGCCGCTGCTATTGAGGGTGAAGCGGGCCAAGACCTTGTTGGTGAGTGGGTCAATGATGTCGCAGTGGTCCTCATTCTCCGAGAAGATGGTGCGTAGCCCTGCTTTCTGAATTTCTGTTTGAGCCACTAGATTGTGGCGTAGTGAAGGCACGCACATGCCAGTGACGGTGCCGGAAGGGAAGGCTGGGCATGGGACTGTGGAGGTGCCCTTGGCTAGGGTGGTGAAGCTGGAGTCAGCTCCCAAGAGAGGGATAGGTGCTGGATAGGGTTTGAAGGAGAGTGTCTCCTTGAGCACAGTGTGAGTGGCCCCGCTGTCGAGTGTGAACTCTATGTACTGTGGTGAGTCGATGTACTGGGAAGTGGCTTCATTAATCATGGCAGTGCCAGGAAACAACAGGTTGATACGCACATCAACAGGAGCACTATCACTAGCACTAGCCGAAAAGGGGTCGTGGACCTCAACGAGATTGGCCTTACGAGCGCGCATCCAGTTTGGCGGCTTCTTGTCAACCCCGTGGATGGCATACCACTCGTCGTCTTTCTTCTTGAAGCACGTGGCAAGGGGGTGGTTAGTGCCACCACACACTTGTCCCTTGCGGTTGCCATACTTGACGACGTAGGTGCACGGAGGAAAGCGATTGCGGTGGAAAGGCGCCGAGGCAAGGGCCGCTGCAACACTTGCTGGGGGCATGGGAGCACGGATGGCGTATGCCTTGGCCTGAGCCGTGGAGTCTTTCTCGGCAGAGAGGAGTGCGGTGGAGAACTTAGCAAAGGTGAGGTCTTCCGCTGAGAGCGTGAGGAGCATCTTCCTCGTGACTTCATATGCCGAGGAGAGACCAACAAGAAGGGCGGCTGCAGGGGCTTGTTCGGGGAAGACTATACCCAGCTCCTTGAGTTCACCATGAATGGTGTGCACCTTGGCGATGTAGTCAGCCATTCCTGAGCAGTCCTCAAGACGGACTTGAAACATGCTGGGGATGAGAATCGCCACTCCGACCGCCGTCTTGTTCATGAACCGATCCTGGAGATACTTCCAGATGGCGTTGGAGGTAGGGTAGTTGTGGAACGTGTTGACAAGTTCGGGAGGGGTGGAGGCAATGAAGACGCTGATGATGGCAGCATCGGCCTTCTCCCACTTCCGGTACTTCTCAACAGCTTCTTCGTACGTCATCACGTCAGCATCACTTGAAGATTCGGTCGGTTCACGGGGAAGAGTGGGCTGTTTCCCCTTGCCACGGTTGAGGAGGACGTCCTTGAGGTCAAGGCCCTGCACGTCACGGCTCAGGAGGTGCTTGTCAACTCCGTAGCTCCACGCCTTGAAGTTGGAGCTAGAGCCATCGGCTTCAAGGCGGAGCGGGGTGATGGGGTTCGCCATGGTGGAAGACGAGAAAGCCATGGTGGAGACCCCTTAACTTCTCGCGCGGAGCGTCGCTCTTAAGTCACCGATAGGAACTTGAGGTTTGGGGTTTCCAAAGGAGATTTTGAAGAACCGGAGGTTTAGGGTTTACGAAAGAGAATATTGAGGTTTAGGGTTTCGGAAGGAGAATTTGACTGAGACGCCAATTTAGTGTCAACTACCTACTAATCCTATTCCCACACACCCCCCCACACACCACCCTCAGCTTCGCGGCTACGCTGCTGCTCGGCTTCGCGGCTACACGGCTGCTCGGCTTCGCGGCTACGCTGCTGCTCGGCTGCGTTGCTACACCTGTTCAGCTGCGGGAAAGAGGGGGGATGGGGGTAGGAGTGCAGATGCGGGGCGACGGGCGGCAGCCCGAAGATGACGCTGCGGGGCGACGGGCGGCGGCCCGACGAGAAGCTGCAGGGCGACGGGCGGCAGCCCGAAGAGAGGCTGCAGGGCGACGAGCGGCGGCCCGACGAGAAGCTGCAGGGCGACGGGCGGCGGCCCGACGAGGAGAAGAAGTGACGAGAGTGACGAATTGATGAAAATGAGTGTTAGGTTAAAGCGCCGACGATGCGCTTACCGGAGAAGTTTCCGTCGATGGTGACGGGAAGATGTGGCGGGAGAAATTCTGCCGATGAATGTCGCGAATCAACGGCGACGAGAGTGGCGATGGCTTCCCCGAGGTTTGCGGGACAAGTATCCGCAGAGATGAGAGGATCACGATCCGCGTATGCGGTTGAGCTGCTCTGATACCATGTCAGAACTTGAGCTTAGAATCGATACTATAGTAGTGAGCTCAAAGCTCTTTAAGTACATCCGGAATGAGCAAGGTAGGGATGAGGAGGGAATCAGGAGGCAATCCTAGGGAATCAAGGGTAATCCCAAGGCAATCTCCAATTGGTGGGTTGGAGATTGCTTGGAGATTACATTTGGGTTTGGTTGGGATGTGGGTGTACACCCAACCAAACACAAAGTGCAAAGTACACTAAACTAGGATATAAAAGTACAAGTACAAAATGTGAGATTGGGGCCTAACACCAACAAGAAGGACTTCTTTCACATTGTTGTGCCATTCGCGAGGGGTTTGCTTAAGGCTGTAGACAGGGCAATTCAGCTTCCAGACAGTGTTGGGAGGGAATTCTCCTGGGAAGCCCTCAGGTCTGTCCATGAACACTGTCTCCTTGAGGCGTCCTTGTAGGAAAGCTGATGAGGCGTCCATGGATTTGATCTCAAAGTCTTCTAGTGCTGCGACATCCATGAGCAAACAAATAGTGGGAGGTTTGGATGTGGGGAAGAAGGTCTTGAAGAAGTCGTGGTACTGCTGCTGGGTGAAACCCTTGGCTACGTAACGCGTTTTGAACACCGGGGCCTCGTCTGGGAGCTGTTTCACACGAAACAACCACTTACCTCCGACGATGTTGACTCCCGGAGGTGGAGTCTCGTCGTCGAAGGAGTGGTTGCGGGTGAACGCTTCAATCTATGCTTCCATGGCAGCACGCCATTCGGCTGCATGGGGACCCGAGAGAGCCTCTTGGACGCTGAGAGGGATGGGGATGGTCGGGTTCTCCGCGAAGTTGAGTGAGGGTGATTCAGTGATGTTGGGGAAGATGTGCGAGAGCTGAGGAATGACAGCGTGAAGATCACACAGCTCCTCATGCCTGTCTTCCAGAAGGGTAGAGGGCACATCCCCCCCAGCAGGAGGAGGTGGTGTGATTGCTGTGCATCGAAGAATCAGTGCCAGTGGAAGAGCAGCGCCATGCAAACGAGTGCCATGAGCCACTGGAGAAGAGGATGGGGCAGGCGGTGTCAGAGGGGTTGACTTAGGAGGCTAGGGTGGGGGAATGGGCCGCCGGTGGTACGTGATCAGCTCGGGCGACTGTGGGAGAGCGGGTTCCTCGGTGGTAGGGGGAACTAGGGGAGGATGTGGGGCCGGAGGGTGTGACCGCTGATGGTAAGTGATAGGTGCGCTCAGAGGTGGCAGCAGAGTCGGCAGAGTGGGAGGTGAGGGGGATGGAGGGGCAGCCGCCGAAGCCACCGGCGAGGTCGGGTCAGAGACCTCAGAGGGGGAGGGTGCGATGGCAGGGGAGGGAAGTGGTGAAGGGGCCGGCGCAGGTGGGGGGTCAGGGTGCGCATCAAAGTCCGCCCACACGAGAGAGGGGGGATCGGAAGGAGGATCTGGTCCCAAGGTGGAGTAGAATGGGCGGAGTTCATCAAAGACAACGTCGTGGCTTCGGACTAACTGTTGAGTGGAGGGGTTGAGGAAGAGATAGTCAAGGGAGTCGGCGTTGTGCCCAAGGTAGATGCACGTTTGAGTCTTGGGACCGAGTTTGCCACCGCGCTGTCGCCTGGCCTGAGGGTTGAGGAGGACATAGACGGTGCACCCCCAGACGCGCCGAGAGCGAGTAGTGGGTGTTTTTCCGAGCCAAAGTGTGGTTGGAGTGGTGTCGGGAAGATGCGGATGGGGGTAAAGATTATAAAGGAGGGCGGCATGGTAGAGGGCGTACCCCCAGAGAGAGTGGAGCGTTGGAATGGCTGAGGAGGCACTGAGTGATCTGCACAAGGGTGTGGTTGCGGCTCTCTGCTATGCCGTTCAGCTGCGGGCTGTCAGGAAGGGTGAAGTTTTGCTAGATGCCTTCCGAGGAGCAGAAGGCTTTGAGCTTGTCGTTGCAAAATTCAACCCCCCCCCCAGCTGAGTGAAGGCGCTTGACCTTGCGGTCAAAGGCGGTCTGTGCCTGCTTAACCCACGCCATGATGACCTTAGGGGCCTCAGCCTTGTTGTGGAGGAGGTGAACAGAGTCATAGCGGGAGTGCTCATCCACAATTGCAAGGAAGTAGCGATGGCCACCTCGTGCGAGAACGGGGGCAGGGCCCCAGACGTCCATGTGTACGAGGTCCAGAGGTGCTGCTGCGACTGTGGGTGAGGCACGATGGGGCTGTTGGCGCAGTTTGCTCTTGGTGCAATCAAGGCACGTGGGAGCGGGTGAGTCAGGTGGTGGAGGAAGTGTGGCTGGCAGGCCGAGAAGAAGTTTCTTGGAGGCCATGTTCACCAAGTGTGCGGAAGTTCGGGTGCCCGAGCCGATGGTGGTAAAGAATGGTCGGGTTGAAGAGGCTGCGACATGAGCATGGTGTGATAGTAGCCTGTGCTTGGGTGGTTGACACCTGTGGGAGAGGTACGCGTAGCGTGTAGAGGCCGCTGCTATCGAAGGTGAAGCGGGCTAAGATTTTGTTGGTGAGCGGATCGATGATGTCGCAATGGTCCTCGTTCTCCAAGAAGACAGTGCGTAGTCCTGCATCCTGAATTTTCGTTTGAGCCACTAGATTGTGGCGTAGTGAAGGCACGCACATGCCAGTGACAGTGCTAGATGGGAAGGCGGGGCACGGGACTGTGGATGTACCCTTGGCAAGAATGGTGAAGCTTGAGTCAGCTCCCAAAAGAGGAATGGGTGTTGCGTAGGGTTTGAAGGAGAGTGTCTCCTTGAGCACAGTGTGGGTGGCCCCGCTGTCGAGTGTGAACTCTATGTATTGTGGTGCTTGTGATGAGCCGATGTACTGGGAGGTAGCTTCATTAATAATGGCAGTGCCAGGGAACAACAGGTTGATACGCACATCAGCAGGAGCACTATCACTAGCACTAGCCGAAGCGGGGTCCTGGACCTCAACTAGGTTGGCCTTACGAGGGCGCATCCAGTTTGGCGGCTTCTTGTCCACTCCGTGAATGGCATACCATTCGTCGTCCTTCTTCTTGAAGCACGTCGCAAGGGGGTGGTTAGTCCCACCACACACTTGTCCCTTGCGGTTGCCATACTTGACGACGTAGGTGCACGGAGGGAAGCGGTTGCGCTGGAAGGGCGCCGAGGCGAGGGCCGAGGCGACACTTGCTTGCTGCATGGGAGCGCGGATGGCGTAAGCCTTGGCCTGAGCCGTGGAGTTTTTTTCGGCAGAGAGGAGTGCGGTGGAGACCTTAGCAAAGGTGAGGTCTTCCGCCGAGAGCGTGAGGAGCATCTTCCTCGTTACTTCATGTGCCGAGGTGAGACCTACTAGAAGGCCGTTTGCAGGGGCTTGTTCGGGGAAGACTATACCTAGCTCCTTAAGTTTGCCATGGATAGTCCGCACCTTGGCGATGTAGTCAACCATTCCCGAGCAATCCTCAAGGCGGACCTGAAACATGCCGGGGATGAGGATGGCAACTCCGACCGCGATTTTGTTCATGAACCGATCCTGGAGGTACTTCCAAATAGCGTTGGAGGTAGGGTAGTTGTGGAAAGTGTTGACAAGTTCGGGAGGGGTGGAGGCAATGAAGACGCTGATGATAGCAGCATCGGCCTTCTCCCATTTCTGGTACTTTTCAACAACTTCCTCGTACGCCCTCATGTCAATATCACTAGCGGATTCGGTCGGCTCACGGGGGATTGGGGGTTGTTTTCCCTTGCCACGGTTGAGGAGGACGTCCTTGAGGTCCAATCCCTGCACGTCACGACTCAGGAGGTGCTTGTCAACCCCATAGCTCCATGCCTTGAAGTTGGAGCTAAAGCCATCGGCTTCAACGGGGTGGGGTGATGGGATTGGCCATGGTGGATGAGGCAAATGCCATGATGCGGAGCTCTAGTGTCTCGCGCGAAGCGCCGCTCTTAAGTCATCGATAGTCACGAGCGGCGCGCAGCGCGGCGATTTCGAAATCCGACGTGCGCAAACAGCAAGAATCGTCAATGTCGGCCGCGTCAAGATGCCTCGTAGAAGGATTTTTCAGGCCGCCGAGATTAGGTTAAATTGGCCGATTTCCGTAATACTAACTCTATTCCCACACACCCCCCCACACACCACCCCCAGCTTCGCGGCTACGCTGCTGCTCGACTTCGCGGCTACACGGCTGCTCGGCTTCGCGGCTACGCTGCTGCTCTGCTGTGCTGCTGCACCTGTTCAGCTGCGGGAAGGGTGGGGGAATGGGCGTAAGAGTGCAGATGCGGAGCGACCGGCGGCAGCCCGACGAGAAGGTGCGGGGCGACGGGCGACGGCCCGACGAGAAGCTGTGGGGCGACGGGCGGCGGCCCGACGAGAAGCTGCGGGGCGACGGGCGGCGGCCCGACAAGAAGCTGCGGGGCGACGGGCGGCGGCCCGACGAGAAGCTGTAGGGCGACGGGCGGCGGCCCGACGAGGAGAAGAAATGATGCGATGACGTTCGACGAAAACGAGCGATAGGTTATATCGCCGATGATGCGCTTACTAGTGAAATAGCAGATGTCGTCGAAAGTGACGTGAAAGAGGTGCGGGAATTTCTGCCCACGAATGTCGCGAATCACCGGCGACGAGAATGAAGGTGGTTCCGTCGAGGTTTGCGGGACGAACATCCACAAAGATAAGAGGATCACGATCCGCGTGTGCGGTTGAAGTGCTCTGATACCATATCAGAACTTAGGTTTAGAAGCGATGCATTAGTAATGAGCTTGAAGCTCTTTAAGTACATCTAAGAAGGGTAGGGAATAGATGGGAAGGGAATCGAGGGCAATCCCTAGGGATTGGGGGTAATCCCAAGGCAATCTCCAATTGGTGGGTTGGAGATTGCTTGGAGATTACATTTGGGTTTGGTTGGGATGTAGGTGTACACCCAACCAAACACAAAGTGCAAGCTACACTACTCTAGGATATAGAAAATACAAAGTACAAGTGTGAGATTGAAGGCTAACACTAACAACTACCTTGTTGTCGGTCAGGTCGAGCACCTCCCAGCCCTTGCTCTCCGGCGGCACACCCAGGTGAAGTTCCCAGCGAGCTTTTGGCGCCAGCTTCCCACTGCGCCGCACCCTTCCCCACTCCCCTCAGCAGAATGGCGTTGTAGAGAGTCAAGTTCGCGAGGTCACAAACATCGCTCGCTGCCTCGTTGTTCACGCCTCCACTCCCCCTTCCCTCTGGGACTATGCCCTACTCCATGCTGCCCTCCTCCTTAACCTTCATTCCCATCCTCAGCACACCACCATCACCCCCACCGAAATCTGGTCAGGCACCAAACCCCGATGCTGCGGGCCTCCGTGTTTAGGGCTGCAAGGTGTACGTCCCGCGGCCCAAATTGCGGAGAGAGCGGGTCAAGCTTTTTAGACTTGACGAAGTAGTATTTGCAAGCTTTGAAAAGAAGCGCGCCTGCAATTTGGGACTTTTGAGGACTGAACCAATCCCCAGGGCGAAATACCAGGGCGGGCTGGGTCTGGCGAAAACCCAGACCAGAATTACCCCCTCGCGACAACCTTTTAAAACTTGTGCAATTTGGGCCAACGGCTTAAATCCTCGTCCTGACCGCTCCACTGGCAAACACGTCTCTCGTGCACTGGAGTGTGGCTACCTCAATCACAACCGCGACTCACCCTGCTACCTTTTCCTCCACCTCCCTCAGGACGTCTCATCCGTAGCATCGACGTCGTCTTTGACGAATCTATCCCTTACTACTCCACTCCTCCACCTGACCCCCTTCCTCCTCCTTCCCGCCCTCTCACCTGAACTGACACCGTCCTCCCTCCCTTCCTCCCTCCTGCACCCCTTCTCCCGCCTCTCCCTTCCCCGCTCCCTCCGCCCTCCTCTGCTGACATCTACGATCCTGCTGCACGTGCTTCACCAGCCCATTCCACTGCCCCTCCTCCTCCCTCTCCCTCCTCCCCTCCTCAACCGTCGCAACAGCAACCGCAGCAGCATCTGCCAGAGCAGCAGCCGGAACTGCAGCAACAGCAGCAGGAACTGCAGCAACAGCAGCAGGAACTGCAGCAACAGTAGCAGCAGCAGCAGCAGCAGCAGCAGCAGTAGAAGCAGCAGCAGCAGCAGCAGCAGGGGCAGCAGTCGGCTCAGCAGAAGCAACAGCAGCAGCATCACTCGCAGGGGCAGTAGTCGGGGCAACAGTCGGCACGTCAGCAGCAGCAGCAGCAGCAGCAGCAGCAGCAGCAGCAGCAGCAGCAGCAGCAGGGGCAGCAGTCGGCTCAGCAGAAGCAACAGCAGCAGCATCACTCGCAGGGGCAGTAGTCGGGGCAACAGTCGGCACGTCAGCAGCAGCAGCAGCAGCAGCAGCAGCAGCAGCAGCAGCAGCAGCAGCAGCAGCAGCAGCACCAGCAGCAGCAGCAGCGGCATCAGCGGCAGCAGCGGCAGCAGCGGCAGCAGCGGCAGCAGCGGCAGCAGCGGCAGCAGCGGCAGCAGCGGCACCAGCTCCAGCAACTAGCAGCAGCAGCAGGGGCTCCAGCAACTAGCAGCAGCAGCAGGGGCTCCAGCAACTAGCAGCAGCAGCAGGGGCTCCAGCAACATCATCATCAGCAGCAGCAGCAGCGAAGAGCAACTACTCGCTCCTCACCCTTCCTCCTCCCCCGCATGCATACCCGCTCCCTTGATCCCACCCTTGGTACCCATCCACTGCCTCCCTCAACCTTCTTGAAGATTCCCAAGAGGAGTTTCTTGCAGTCCAGCAGCACATTCCCTCCCTCGCCCCCCTCTATCCTGACTTCCTCGGCGCTCTTGTCCTGCCTTGATGCTGACAACTGGATTGCAGCCATCTTCCAGGAGTGTGGGGCGTTTATTCGCAACGATTCCTTCGTCGACGTCCCTCACCCTGCCGATGCTAACCTGGTTGAAGGCAAGTGGATTTTCCGAGTCAAGCAACTGCCGGGCGAGGAGCCGGTCTACAAGGCCCGCTACATCGCCAAGGGCTTTACCCAGAATTGGGCTGTGGACTTTTAAGCAACCAAGCCACCCACCTTTCGCACCGTCCTCAACATCGGCGCTCGTAACGACATGATAATTTGCTTCATGGATGTCTCCAATGCGTTCCTGCAAGGCGAACTGCACGAGCGCAACTTCCTCAAGCGACCTTTAGGCTTTCATGCTGCCTTTCCCTAGTACACAGTGTGGCAACTACGCCGCCCAATCTATTCCCTGAAGCAGGCACCAAGGGAATGGCATGCGAAGCTGTCTGACAGTCTGCGGTCCCTCGGTTTCTTTGCGTCCCACTCCGATGCCAACCTCTTCATCCGCTCCTCACCCCGTCGGTTCTTCATTCTGGTCTACATCGACGATATGATCCTGTTTGCTGATTCCAAGGCCCACATGGAGTAGGTGAAGTGATCAATGCAGGAGCGCCTCAAGTGCAAGGACCTTGGCGATGTGGAGAACTAAGCTCGGCGTGACCATTACTCGTGACTGAGCTGACCGCACCATCACCCTATCCCAGTTTCACTACCTCGGCCAGCCAGGTGCTGGAGAAGTTCGAGATGGCGCAGGCCAAGCCCGTCTCCAACCTCCTCCCCTTTGGTCATCAGCTAGCCCCACCAACCTCTCCCTCCTTCAGGCATGAGCAGAGGTCCCGCTCGGGCCGAGGCGTCCCAACCCGACCCGCAGTTTAGCCTGGGTCGGGTCAAAGGTTTCATTGGCCTGCCCCGTGCGGGCCGACCCGACCCGACCCGGGCGAAAACCCGACCCGAGCATAGAACTCGAGCCGAGTCGGGCCGGGTTTCAGGTCAAGCTTGACCCGACCCGAATTCGGGTCAGGACCAGAAGCCCGACCAGATTTCGACAGTCTGGGGTTGTAAACCCTAAACAAATTTGGTGTCGAGGGGAATTTGTTCCCCTCGACATCAAAATCACTCCCCACGCCAAATAGCCAAACGTCACCTAAGCTTAGTAACAAGGTACTGTTAGATCATCAACCTGCAGTTTAAGTAGATTGCGCTTGTGTGCTAGTGTAGGATGCAATTTCGCTATTTACTAGCGCGATTTCATCTACAGGCTGCACGGCTCGGCTTAGGCCCCTGATCGTTAATAGGCACGCCAATACCTAAGATAGGGGGTCGCGTGCAGAGTGTAAAGGGGCGGGTCAGCTTAGCCCGACCCGACCCAACGCGGAATCGGGTCAGTGCTGCCTCGAGTGTGTAGACCTGGGTCGGGTCAGAGACTCTCCACCAGCTTGGCCTGAGCCCAGCCCGACCCGACCTGACCTGGGAACCCAGCTGGCCTGGCCAAATCGGGTCAGGTCGGGTCGGGCCAGGCTGGGTCTATTGCCAATGCTTACCCCTCCTCCTCCTCTCGCCCCGATGCCGAGCTAGTCTGGTCGCTGATGTATGCCATGATGTGCACTTGTCCCAACCTCGCCTATCCCATCAATGTCCTTACTCACTTCGTGGGCACCAGCCGCCACACAAAGGAACACTGGACTGCAGCCAAACGTGTTCTCCGCTACCTCCGCGGCACTAAGGACCATGTCCTCACCCTTGGTGGCTCCTCTCCTCCCCTTCTCTCTGGCTTCAACGAATCCTCGTGGGCAGACTCACAACCAGACCGTCGCTCCTCGCAAGGATATGGCTTCACTCTTGGCAGCGGGCTCATTAGCTGACGCTCCACACGCTCTTCTGCCATTGCTCTCTCTTCCTGTGAAGCTGAGCTATACGCAGGCAGCATGGCTGCTTAGGAATCTCGCTGGCTCTGCTTTCTTCTTGCCGAGCTTGGTGCCCCCAACGTCGTCCTACTCTCTTGTGTGACAATGCCAGCACCATCCATCTCACCCATGACCCTGACTTCCATGGCCGTTCCAAGCACATTGAATTCCGCTACTTCTTCATTGGTGAGCTCCTGCAACAGGGTCTCATCGCCGTTCGCAAGATCGTTGTTGAGGCCAATTTGGCCGACATCTTCACCAAGGCGCTTCCTCGTCCTGCGCACTCCGCTCTGCTTCGCCTCATCGGCCTCGCTCCCCCTGGCGCTCCTTGATTAAGGGGTTGCTTCCCCTCTATCTCCTCAGCCCTTCCGCATCTCTGCAGGTTAAGAGGTTGTGTTTGAAATATTCTCCGCTTAGAACCTGCATATATGCTATAGGATAGGCTAGAGATAGGTGTACAATCAAGGGTCACCTCAGTTTAGGGGTTGGAACTCAGCCTTGGTCCAATCATTGGACCCTAAAGGTTGGGTTGGGAAGATTATTGGTCCCCCTCCAATAATGTTGACCCAACTCCAATATTGGTCAATATTATTGGACCCACCAATAATTTCCCAACCCAACTTATTGGTGGGGGACCAATAATGCCAGTATGGTTGCCAACCAACCCTCCTTCTAGCTCCACCTATGTATACCACCTCCTCTAATCCAACCATCACTTTCCCTTCAAAGCTCATTTCCCACAGTTAGCTTTGAGAGCTCCGTTTGTAGGGACGTGAAATTGCTAGTGGTGGTTCTGCTAGAGATGGAAAACAAGGAAAATTGCCAAGATGCTGCAAAGATGGTAAGAGATGCTGTGCTGCTCTTTGATGGTGATCTTTGAGTCTCCTAAAGAATCACCTCAGTGCGATGGGTAGCAAGGAAAGCAGCAAGATGTTAAGGTGGAAGTATTTTCCATACGAATACGTTGAACTATCTAAGCTAAAAATGCAGGAATCAGATCCCAGCAATGCTGATGTAGGAAGTGCTGCTCCTTGCCATATTGTGTAACCTTATGCCATGCCACCGATACCTTTTTCTTCATCACATGTGCCTGCTGTCATGCTCCCATCATCATACCTCCAATGTCAGGAACCTTGGCTACAACTACTTGACAGGCCCTATTCCTGACTCCATTGGCAAGCTTATGAATCTGAACGCCTTGTGAGTGTGTCCCTTCTTGGTTTGACGTGTGAGCCAGGATCAAAGCTACTGTTTAGCGGAAACATTCTCTAGAAACAAAGGCGCAAAAAATAATAAAAAAGAAAAAAGAATAAGAAAAAAAGTTGCATGTCATGTTCTCATTCCTGATTTTGACTTGCAGCTGTGGCTGTCAGGGTCCTTGAGTTGACTCGTAGCAACCCTCTCCCACGTTGAGCCCTTAGGGCGTGGAGGTGTGTGCATTATACGCAACCAAAGTTCAACCAGTGTGAGGGAGGATTCGCAAGCTCACTTCAAGGTTCAAGCTGATGAGCCTGGAATTTGTAAACCTATGTCCAACATTTGCATGCATGGCAGCAAAGTAACCTTGCAACTCGCAACCAATCTCGCCGATCCGCGAATTGTCATTTGCGTCACATTTTGCTACTCGCCCTTGGTACATAAGAAAATGAGGCGATTGGTTACTCGCGTCGTCACGTTGTGCGTGTGCCTGCCTGCCTTTGATCCAAAACATCACTTTCCAGTTGACATCCCTTCTTGAATACTGATGATGTATGCAGACCTGGGAGCATTTTTTACCACAACCTACTTGATTAGATAAAATTAAAGATGTTTCCGATAGATGCTAAGCATCCTCTGTTCTCAGCATTGTTCCTTGACATCCCCGGGGTACAAATTGCAGATTTCTATGGGGAAACAAAATGACAGGGTCGATACCCACAGTGATAGGCAACCTTGTTTATTTGAGTGACTTGTAAGTTCTTTCATGAACAGTGAGGCATTTTCTTCGTTAGCCTCTAAATATTATCTGTAGTAACACTAAGTCATCGACACACATGCCTTCGTTTCACACTTCACTGTTCACTTGATATATTCTAGATTCACATGATTCAATGTATAGTGATTTCCTTCTTTGCTCATGATTGTATAGGTTGATTCAACACATTTATTACCTGTCTTGTTTGTAGTACGTACAACATGGTCTTCTGAAATTTCTTCCCTGCTACTGTCGTGTCTGCACCAGGTTCCTTTCTTGGAACAACCTGACTGGCAGCATCCCAGAGTCCATTGGCAACCTCTTGCAGCTCACAACCTTGTAAGCACACCCATTGTTTCTTGAGTTGAAAGCACACCCATTTCCTCTTGAGCTGAAAGCACACGCGTTGTCTCTGGAGCATTACCCGACCCAACCCGACCCGACCCAACCGGATCTGACCCAACTCGACCGGACCGACCCTACCAGGCCCTACCCCCTCGGGTCAAACCCCAGTCGGGGCGGGTTGGGTCAAACCGTTGCTCAGCTCTATGCCAGGACTTCACAAAGGTGGCGACTTCTGACTCGACTCAATAGTCGCCTCTCAAAAGTCAGCCCTATGCCTCGCCTTGGACCTTAATTGGATTGGAAACGAGGAACAAAATCACCACTTTCCTCCAGCTGGCTTCAGGTTAACTGATAGATGGGTTTTTTGGTTGACTCGATCATTATCCTCCCTATAATGTCCATTTCCCTTCAAGAACACACAAGACAAAAGGATTGACCACGTCTATCAGGACAACAGAGTTTCGCAAACGAATTTCTGTGTTTTGTGACAAATGTAACCGACCATGTGTTTGCAACCTCTTTGTATGTGCAACCAACAATGCTCCACATGCAGGGAAATCAGAGGAACCAATCTGTCAGGACAACTCCCTCCAACTCTGGGCAAACTCTCCAAACTTAGTCCATTGTAAGTTTTGTTTTTTTTTTTTCCCGCAAAACTATGAATTAGAAAAATAAAAGGCTCTGTTCTTGTTTGCCCTAAGTGCTGCACGCCGAGCATACAGAGCCCATCTTCTCGATCTTCTAGGGAGCACCCACGTGCATGGAACTTTGCTGGTTTTTTAGTCGAATACCCAGCCACCCAGCAAGCGCCAACTTTTTCGCTAGCACTGTGATGTTCTTTGCTGTTTTCCCTCTAATTCTTCCTTCTGCCCATCCAGGAATCTGTCCTTAACTGCACTCACATGCCCGCCTAACAAGAGTCCATGTGCGGTTAAGCAATTCTCTCAAAGCGCCTTATGCGGCAGTTGCCCCTCCTTCTGCTCCACCTGCAACAAGACAACACCACGTGAGCTCTAATATATAAATGGAGAGTACAAGAGAAGAATTGATTGAAAGTCTGCTCCTCTCTCTCTCATGTTTCCCAAGCATCAACTTTTATTTCATATTGTCATACTTTTGCTGTTCCCCTGCCTGCCCACATGCCTCCCAACGCAACTAGCCCACATGGCACTGCATGGCCAAATGTACGTGCTACCTACATGACATGCTATCAGTGCCACATCTCTGCTGTAATTTCCATTCCATGCATCGCATCCCCACTAGTTTGCAATCTTTCTCACATTCGTTCCAAACCCATCCTGTCCCCGTCTTTCCATCCGCGTCCGTCTTATTCCCGTCCATCCCTCACACACTACAGGCCCACCCTCACCCCCTCCAGCTGCCCCCTCCTTCACTCCATCTTCCCCCTCACCGACCCCATCATCCTCCTCCGACCCCCTCTCACTCGAAGCACCTCCCTCCCAGTCTGAAGGCGGTCTCTCTGTGGGAGTCATTGCCGGCATTGCTGTGGCTGCTGTGATGCTGCTGATCATTGGCATTGGCGTGCTGCTGTGGTGGCGAAAAGGTCACAAGAGACTGGCAGCACGTGCAGCAAGTATGGCTTCCTGTCCATCCATTATCCCTCCAAGTTCTGAAGCTTAAAACCTTGACTTGAAACCCAATGTACTTCAGATTCATAAGAGAGACCCAATAGTCCAGAAAAACGTTTCTTCTTGAGACACCTCCGATGTGTTCCCTCCTCCCCGTTGTTCCTCCTCTCCTCTTGACTTTTTCTCTCTTCAGCATTCATGAGGCAAACAAGGCAAAATTTATAGGCACTCTTTTATCTTCCCTTCCTTCTATCTGCCCTTCCCTCAGATGCTAGAGTATTGACAACAACTAGGTACTGATATGGCAAAATGGAACGGCTTGTGAACGTTGTAATTTGAACAAGTGAATTCAGTAGGGGAGAAGCCTAGCATACATTAGTGGATGACCATAGGTTGGGCTGACCTCACTTAGGGGAGTGAGGCAACCATAGGTCAAGTGGGTTGGGTTGCCCACACTTTGTGGAAGTGAGGCAACCTTAGGCCCACTCGAGTTGGGTTGACCTCACTTGTGGGAAGTGAGGCAACCATAAGCCAAGTGGGTTGCATTTGGGGGCTCCACCACAATTGGGTGGATTGGCACCCCACAATGCAAGACTATACCCAAAGTTGGGTGTAGTCCCAAGTTCCCAACCCAACTGTACACCACAATTGGTGTACAATCACAAGTGTTGGCATGCTACACTAAATATATATTTCTAACACAACCCCTTAGCATGCTAACACAAGAATAGAACAACCCCTTAATCAAGGGGTGCCCAGGCGAGCGAGGCTAATGAGGCGGAGGAGATTAGAGTGCGCAGGGTGAAGGAGGGCCTTGGTGAAGATGTCGGCCAAGTTGGCCTCAGCCGCAATCTTGCGAACAGCAATGAGGCCCTTCTGGACGAGCTCGGGAATGAAGAAGTAGCGGAGCTCGATGTGCTTGGAGCGGGCGAGATAGACGGGATCCTGAGTGAAGTGGATGGTGCTGGGATTGTCGCACCAGAAAGTGGGGCACGGCTGGGGTGCGCCAAGCTTAGCAAGAAGGAAGCAGAGCCAACGCGACTCCTCGGCGGCCATAGTGCCAGCGTAGAGCTCGGCCTCGCAAATAGAGAGAGAGAGAGAGAGATGGCGGAGGAGCGGCTGGAGCGCCAACTGATGAGGCCGCTGCCAAGGGTAAAGCTGTAGCCCTCGGAGGAGCGGCGGTTCGGCTGTGTGTCAGCCCAAGAGGAATCACTGAAGCCCGAGAGAAGAGGAGGGGAAGGGCCGCCAAGGGTGAGGGCAAGGTCCTTGGTCCCTCGAAGGTAACGGAGGACCCTTTTGGCAGCTTTCCAGTGTTCCACAGTGTGGCGACCGGTGCCAACGAAGTGAGCGAGCACGCTGATGGGGTAGGCGAAGTCGGGGCGGGTGCAAATCATCGCGTATATCAGGGACCCAACGAGCTCGGCATAGGGGTGAGGGGAGGAGGTGGGAGAAGTGGGTGGAGCGAGTTGGTGGCCGAAAGGGAGAGGGGTGGACACGGGCTTGGCCTACGCCATGTCGAACTTCTCCAAGACCTGGCCGATGTTGTGAGACTGGGAGAGGGTGATGGAGCGAACAGGGCGGTTGCGCGTGATGGCCATGCCTAGGTAGTGAGTGAGGGCGCCAAGGTCTTTGCACTTGAAACGCTGCTGCAGGGACTGCTTCATTTGCTCCATGTCGGCCATTGGAGTCAGAGAGCAGGATCACGTCATCCACATACACCAGAATGAAGAAGCGGCGGGGGGAGGAGCGGATGAAGAGGCTGGCGTCGGAGTGCGAAGCGGAGAAGCCGAGAGACCCTAAGGTGGCAGCCAGCTTCGCATGCCACTCACGTGGTGCCTGCTTCAAGCCGTAGATAGGGCAACGCAGTTGCCAGACAGTGTTCTCAAGGAAGGCTGCGTGGAACCCAGGTTGTCGCCGAAGGAAATTGCGCTCGTGCAAGTCGCCCTGCAGGTGTCACAACTTAGGCTTAGAACCGATGAATTAGTAATGAGCTTGAAGCCCCTTAAGTAGATGGGCAAGGAATGGATGGGGAAGGGAATCATGGTCAATCCCTAAAGATTGGGGGTAATCCCAAGGCAATCTCCAATTGGTGGGTTGGAGATTGCTTGGAGATTACATTTGGGTTTGGTTGGGATGTAGGTGTACACCCAACCAAACACGAAGTACAAACTACACTATTCTAGAATATAGAAAATATTAAGTACAAAGTGTGAGATTGAGGGCTAACACTAACAGCAGGAACGCGTTGGAGACGTGGAGTCAATTTCCATGTTGTCGCGCGCACCAATGTCGAGGGCTGCGCAAAGGGTGGGGGGTTTGGCGGTGGGGGCGTAGGTGGCCCAGAAATCCTCCCCAAACGTATGTGTGAAACCCTTGGCGCAATAGCGTGCCTTGTAGACTGGGTCTTCGTCCGGCAGCTGCTTCACCCGAAAGACCCACTTGCCCTCGACAAGGTTGGCATCAGCGGGGAGGGGGGCGTCAACGAATGAGTCGTTGCGGATAAACGTCTCACACTCCTGGAAGATCGCCGCTATCCACTTATCTGCATCAGAGCAAGTGATGGCCTCTTGGAAGGTGGTGGGAGTGAAGTTGGTGGGGGTGGAGGTGGCGCTAAGGACGGGAAAGCCGAGGAAGTCAAGGAAGAGGGTGGCAAGGAAAGGAGTGTGCTGCTGAATGGTGAGGAACTCCTCGTGAGAGTCCTCAAGGAGCTGAAGGGAGGGAGGAGGAAGAGGAGGGGTCCCAAGGATACGATCCAGGGAACGGGTGTGCATGCAGGGAAGGAGAAAAGGGGAGGAGCGAGAGGTTGCGCGTTGTTGCTGCTGCTGATAGTGCTGCTGCTGCTGCTGCTGCCCCTGCTGCTGCCCCTGCTACTGCTGCTGCTGCTGCCCCGGCTGCTGCTGCTGCTGCTGCCCCGGCTGCTGCTGCTGCTGCTGCCCCGGCTGCTGCTGCTGCTGCTGCCCCGGCTGCTGCTGCTGCTGCTGCCCCGGCTGCTGCTGTTGCTGCTGCTGCTGCTGCTGCTGCTGCTGCCCCAGTGGCTGCTGCTGTTGCTGCTGCCCCGGTTGCTGCTGCTGCTGCTGCAAAGGGGGAGAATGAGAGGAGGAGGGAGGGGAAGGAGGGGGTGCAGCTGAGTGGGCGGGGTCGTAGACGTCGGCAGAGGAGGAAGGCGGGAGCGGAGCGGCAATAGGTGGGAGGAGAGGCGCTGGAGGGAGGAGAGGTGGGAGGACGGTATCTGTCCAAGCGAGGGAGCGAGTGGGAGGAGGGAGAGGGTCAAGGGGAGGAGTGGAGTAGTAGGGAAAGGACTCGTCAAAGACGACGTCGTTGCTCCGGATGAGGCGATTGGTGGGAGGATGGAGGAACAGGTAGCCTGGGGAGTCGCGATTGTGCCCAAGGTAAACGCACTCCAAGGCGCGAGGAGCGAGCTTGCCAGCGGCGCGGGAGCGGTCGGCGGGCGGAATGAGGACGAAGGCCTTACAGCCCCAAACACGAAGGCCGGCAGCGTCAGGTTTGGCCTTGGACTAGAACTCTGTGGGGGAAAAGGAGGGATGCTGAGGGTGGGAGCGGAGGTTAAGGAGAAGGGCGGCGTGGAGGAGGGCATAGCTCCAGAGGGAAGGAGGGGTGGAAGCATGAGCAAGGAGGCAACGAGCAATTTTGGTGATCTCACGAATGCGACTCTCAGTGTCGCCATTTTGCTGAGGGGAGTGGGGGAGGGTGGAGGTCTGTTGAATGCCGTGTGTCGTTCAATAAGAGGCTAGTGTATGATTGATGAACTCACCCCCATCGACAGTGTGAAGGCGGCCAATGGGGCGTTTGAAGTGGTTGCGGCACAGCTCAGCCCAGTTGATGACCACAGCCAGCGCTTGGCCTTTCGTGTGAAGAAAGAAGACGGTGGAGTACCGACTGTGGTCGTCGACGAGGCCAGCATGTACATGTGCCCCTGGCGGGAGCGGATGGGATAGGGGCCCCAGAGATCCATGTGAACAAGGTCAATGGGGGCAGCAGCGAAGGTTGGATGACTGTGGTGGGCTGACTGTTTGAGCTTGCCGTGGATGCATGAAGAGCAAGGGGGAGAGGGGGAGGAGGGGAAGGGGGGTAAGACGGGAGGAAGGCTGCGAAGGAGGCGAGAGGTGACTGTGGTGCGAAGTGCGGTGAAGTTGGGGTGGCCGAGTCTGTGGTGCAAAAGTACGGCAGGGTGGGAGAGGGTAGTAGAGGAGGAGGGAGACGGGGTGATGGAAGGAATGGGAGGGGAGGAGGAGGATGATGGGGTAGGAGAGGAGGATACCTGAGGGGGAGGAGGAGGAGGGGGAGGTGGACCGGTGGAGGTATCGGCACGGGTGGTGACGTGAGAGAAAGATTGACGAGGTGTGCGGAGCGTGCAGAGGCGAGTGCAAGGACAAAGCGAAATGCGGAGAAATAAGCGACCAGAGGAGGTTTGGTAGAGATCACAGTAGTTAGCAAAGCCCAGGTAAATGGCTGTAATACCAACACCTTGGAGCTCACGGTGGGAGATAAGGTTGTTGCGGAGAGTGGGGATGTGGAGACTTGTGACTTTACCGGAAGGGAAGGCAGTGCAAGGGAGGGTGGAGAGGTGAGTGCATGGGATGGAAAAGCTGGAATCAACTCCATGAACTTGAGTGGGAAGTGGTAGGGGGGTGAGGGTGCCAGCGTCTTTTAGTGCGGTTTCAGTGACCCCACTATCAAGGACGAAGTCCAGGGTGGGGGAGGAAGGCTATGATGGATTATACGCGTTTAGCGTATATACGCGTGTCGTATATACGCTAGTGTTTGCACGCTATACGCTGGAGGGGTCTGATCAAGGATACGCTTTTCCGTGCAGGAAAAAAAGTTCCCCAGGCAGGGCAAAACATAATGCGGTGAGCATTTTCGGCTACTCGGGGGAGTTTTTCATACTCGTCGACGATGCGGGAATCTTATCCCGTAACCCTAACTTAGAAATTGCGGGAAATGGTTGGGTTCAGATCTGAGAACACATTTGTACCCAACCACCACAATTTCCACCGTTCGCGAAATCGGCGAGTGGGTGAAATTTGTCGTGCCTTGCTGGCGAATCACCTGCGGAGGGTCAAAATGTTGGCGGATTGTTTTCGCGAAACAGCTAGACGCAACTCACAACTACTCCTCTCAATCCAACCCCCCCACATCTCGACAGACTTACCTAGTTTAGTAGACTAGGCAAACGCAGGCAAACGCGACACCAACACATAAAGCCACTTTTCCGCCAGCACAGACCGCGGACGTGCAATCTGACTTCGCAGATTTGCTCGTCGTGCCCTTCCGCGTCGTTTGAGCTATCCGATTTTTTTTTGGTCGGCGGGCTGCCCTAAAGAATATTTGGGCTGCGTATAGCGTTTTCGTTAGCGTTTTGCGTTTTGCGTGTACACGCTAGCGTACAAACGCTAAACGCAAAGGGTCCAAAGCGTATAATCCAACGTAGGAGGAAGGAGGGGGAGGTGGCACCGGGTACTGAAAAGATGTTTCATTGGTAGCAGAGGGATACATGGAAGCGACAGATGGTGCAGCAGTATCATGACCAAGGAAACTACCTGAAGTGTCGGGGACACGGGGGGAGAACCCCAGGGGGGGGGGGAGCAAGAGAGGCATGAGCGGCCATGGCCGCTGTGCCGAAGGTCATTGGTTGCTGGTGCCAGTGCGTTGGAAGGAACTGCGGGTGCTGCTGCTGCGGTGGCTGGAAGAACTGCTGGGGCTGCTGTTGCTGCGGCTGGAGAAACTGCGACTGCTGGGGCTGCTGTTGCTGCGGCTGGAGAAACTGCGACTGCTGTTGCTGCTGCTGGAAGTACTGGTGGTGCTGCTGCTGGTGCTGCTGAAACTGCTGCAGTTGGGAGGGTGGGGAGGGGGAAACCAGGCGGAGGTGAGCAAGAAGGAAGGATGGGAGGGTCTGAAGATCTACCAAGGAGGGGCGAGGGGTGACAGTGTTCCAGCGAGGAGGGGTGCCAGTGTTGCCTCGATCAAACTAGGCGTCATCGAGCGCCTTGAAGCACGTGATAGGAGGATGGTTGGTTTGACCGCAAGGAGTACCAGCATGGGGACCATGGCGGCGAACATACATGCATGGGGGGAGAGTTCCAGGGCGACCGCCTCGAGTCACAGCACCACCGGTTCCGGAAGGTCCTCCAGCAAGGGTGCCACAAGCACCACTACTACCACCACCACCACGGCCACCACGGCCACCACCACTGCCACCACCACCACCTCTGCCCCGACCACCTCCACCTCCGCCCCCCCCACGACCACCCCTGCTGCCGTTGCGACCACCGCGCTGCTGCGTGGCATTGAGGGAGAAGGAGGAGGACTGAGGGGTGGTGAGGTTGACGATGGGAGTGCGGAGTTTGACCTCCGTGTCAATGATCCACTGCGCAACCTCATGAAGGCTAGCAAAGGGGTTTGCTTCGGTGAAGGCGTGGAGGCGAGACTCGTATTCTGGGGTGAGATTGAAGAGTAAGCGGTGAATCTGCAGTGCTTCTGGGAGGGCAGCCTGGCGGGCTGCGAGGCGATCGGCGACTTCCTGCATTCGCCCGACGTAGTCGACTGCTCCATCACAAGTGGCAAGGGTTATGGAGAAATATTCTTGGAAGAGGACGCCGACGGAGCTGATGTCGCGACATTCAAACATGGACTGGAGCTCGGACGAAATCAGGTGGGCGCGCATTTCGCGAGCTTGGAAGCGGCGCATGAGGTCGTTGGGAAGTGCAACAAGGAGGATGGTGCAGGCGCGGTCGTCAGCAGCGGCCCAGGTAGGCATGATCATTAGGCCCGACCCGACCCGACCCGACCCGACTTGGGCGGGCCAGCCGGGTTCCGGGTCGGGTCGGGTCGGGTTGGAACTTCTAGGAATCCTGGCCCGACCCGGGTATCGGGTGCCGGGTCAGGCGTGACCCGCCCCCGGGTCGGGTCGGGTAGGGGCCGGGTCGGGTCGGGTCGGGCCAGAACCCCATATGCAGTGTAAGAGGTTCTCCTCACTACTGTCCAGTGTTGCAAAGATTGAACGTTTGCTTAAAGTGGAGTCGCGGCGTTAGAGGAAGTGCGTAGCCCTAGACTATGGGGGTCGCGTCCCTTTTGATGCGGGCCTGGTAGGCGCGCAGGGGGCGATTAGAACGCGGGGCCAGAATTTAGTCGCTTGTGAGAGCTAAGAATAACTACTACTATAAAATCGAACATCTAGGCCTGGTCGCGCTAGGTTAAAAACCCTTACGCCAACATGGAAACATTAGTATTGGTGTTCCTAAACATTGGCGCAGGTTTAGAGAGTAGTAGTGCTTGAGAAATATTGCTTGCTAGCTACCTAGGTATTGCAGATCGATGTCAATGTCGAGGGAACAAAGAAACCCTAGACATTGACTTCGCGATCTGCTTTTCTTCAATTTGTTGATAGGGGAAATGTCGGGTCGAGCCAATTACTCGACCCGACTTAGGGCGCGATACCCGAAACCGAGTCGGGTGCAACGTTGGGTCGGAATCCGACCCGACCCGACCCGACCCGGTTTCGGGTCTCGAGTCGACCCGACCCGGCCGGGTCAGCGCGTCAAAATCTCTGACCCGACCCGGGTCAAAACCCGGGTCAGGTCGGGTCGACCCGACCCGCCGGGGCACTATGATCATGCCTAGGCCCAGGTGATGCTGTTGAGGATGTGGGTTGCCATGGCCGCGTTGTACTCGTCAATCATGGCTAGGCGATTGGCTCGGTTCCGCTGCGAACTCGTAGTCGCGCACTGCAGCATCGTGGGCGGCCTTGCGGATGAGGTATTTGCGGCGGTTGTGGAGAAACGTGGCATCAGCTGCAGCTTGGAGCTCGGGAGTAGCGGCACGTGGCAGGTCAGGCTCGGGAGGAGGAGGGCCAGGAGGGGGAGGGAGAGGAGGAGGTTCACCAGGGTGAGTGGGGGGCGTTGGTTGGAGGGCATGCGGGTGGCGAAGCAGGACGTCGAGGACGCAGTAAAGTCCGATGAAGGCATCCTGGAGGACGCGGCGAACGCTGCCAACGAAGGAGTGCCAGTTGACGGCCGAGCGATCCGCAGCGAGTTGGAGTTTGTCGACGGACGAGGCATCGATGGGAGGGGGGAGGGGGGCAGGAGGATTGGTAGCCATGAGGGGCGGCGGCGGGTGGCCCACGACGGCCACGAGGGAGACGGCAGCGGGTGGACCCGCGGCGGTCAAGGGGAGAGGGCAATGGCGGGTGGACCCGCAGCGGTTGTATGAAGGGAGGGGAGGAGGAGAGCACAATCGCGACGGGGAGAGGGGAAGGCGGGGACTTGAAGGTCGCGGAGGTTAGGCGTGCTAACGGTGGCTAGTAGAGCCACGGTGGAAGGAAGCTTGAAACTGTAGGGTGGGCCCAAAAAAAAAAAAACTTGAGGGTAGGGAAAGGTAAGGGCCAAGAAAGAACTAGCTCTATACCATGTGAAAGTTGTTAATTGAACAAGTGAATTTATTAGGGGAGAAGCTTCGCATACATAGATAGAAGAGAGGCTTGGAAGGGAAGGGTGAAGATGACCATAGGTTGGGTTGACCTTACTTAAGGGGTGAGGTAACCATAGGTCAAGTGGGTTGGGTTGCCCACACTTTGTGGAAGTGAGGCAACCTTAGGCCCACTTGAGTTGGGTTGACCTCACTTGTGGGAAGTGAGGCAACCATAAGCCAAGTGGGTTGCATTTGGGGGCTCCACCACAATTGGGTGGATTGGCACCCCACAATGCAAGACTACACCCAAAGTTGGGTGTAGTCCCAACCCAACTGTACACCACAATTGGTGTACAGTCACAAGTGTTGGCATGCTACACTAAATACATTTCTAACACGGCTGGCATGGTCGTATTTACACCTGGCCTCTGCTTCCATTCACCTAACCCCGCACGATCACCCATCACACTAGGGGTGAGCAAAGTCATGAACGCCTCGAACATGTTCGAGGCGAACCGAACCGGCTTTTTTTTTGGCCAAAAATGTTCGGGGCGAACATGTTCGATGTTCGCCTGAACATGTTCGAGGTTCGTCTGGCCCAGCTGGCCGAGTCGAGTCGAACACGAACACGAACACCATATGTTTGTCGACGAATTTGGCCGCGACCAAATTTAGGTCGCAGCCAAATTGAGTTTGAGCTCATTTTATGAGCTCAAACTCACATCTTCCTACGCGCCCGCCCCTGGTCTCCCCTAAGCGCCTTAGCCTTAGTGTTTAGAGGGTGTCAAAGTATCATCTTAAGGTTAGTCCACGGACCTTTTATAGCATTGATACGGATTTGGTGCATTGCATTAACACGTTAACATCCACAACCCCCCTACTGTTCATTATGCAGGGTCCAAATCTAGATCTGGCCAGTGTGTGTAAATGTGACTATGGTGAAAATGCCCTATGGGCGAACACGAACGTGTTTGCCACGAACATGTTTGTGTTCGCCCGTGGCAGCTAGGTGCTTGCCTTCACAGGCGAACACCAAACACTATCCTGGGGCGAACACGAACATGTTTGTGTTCGCCCTTTGCTCACCCCTACCTCACATTCACACTTTTCACCCCACGCACTCACTTTCACCACTCTATCAACAGTTGCACCCACCCCTTTCACCCCACTCTAACACACGTCGTCAACTCTCTTTTCACCCCACACTATCACAGGCCGAGCTCGCAGCATGTCGGGTGCTCAATGCACGGAGTACACTCTAGAGGAAGTCCTCAAAGCAACCAACAACTGGTCACCTGACAACCAGCTTGGCTCGGGTGCCTTTGGTGACGTGTACAAGGGCATGTGTCCAGACGACGGCACCACCCTGTGGGCCGTCAAGCGAGCAAAACTGATTGACGTGGATTTTTTCAAAGAGGTGGGTCGATTCATATCTGGTTAAATCTGAGAAGTTTCAAAAGCGGGTGTGACTTGATGTGGATTTGCAGGGAGAAGTTCGTGCTATGATGGAGTAATGATGTTCGTTGAATGGGCCTTTTCCTTTCCATTTTGGCTGCAAAACTGCTAGGTAATCATTGAGAAACTGTTCCGCATTGGGTCTCCATGCATTTTGCCATGGCATGCCTCTTGCATTCTGCTGTGCTATGTGAGAACCATTTTGTTAAGTCTTGTCCCTCATGTCATTCATCATGCATTGATGTGTTCTTATGCATTTCTACAATTTTCCTCGCAGGTGCAACAAATGACCGACAAGAACCATCCCAACATCGTGCGGCTGCTTGGATTTGCTGTTGGAGGGGACATGAGGACACGGCCAGAGCAAATCCTGATCTACGAGTTTGTTTCCAACGGGGACCTTGACCAGTTTGTTAAGAAGGGTATGTAGCCCACATACTTCTGAAACCCCTTTTTTTTGTCACTCACTGTGTCACCCACCATGATTTGTCACTGATTTTGTATGGCCCATGGTCTGTCACTCTCATGGTTCATCATTTTTCATGGTCCGCCACTCTCATGTCCTGTGCATGTGTGCAGAGGCGTCCTTCACTCTCACCTTCCAGCAGCGGCTGGACATCCTCATTGGTGCGGCACGTGGCTTTGAGTACCTCCACGGCTTTGGCCTTGTGCATCGCGACATCAAACCCGCCAACATCCTTCTCGGAGCAAACATGCAGGCAAGCAAGGAAGCGCTTTGGGTCAACAAGTGTGTTTTGAGTCGACGCAAGACATCAAACCCAACAACTAGGCATGAACAAATGGCGAACACAAACATGTTCTGTTTGAACATGAAGAACATGTACATTGGGTTTAGACTGAACATGTTTTTGTTTGCCCGACACATTCTAAAAAATCAAACACCTAGATGTTGGCCCCGAGCTCGAACATGTCTGTGTTCGACAAAACAGCAGCATTCGTTCATATAGTCACATCATCCCAAAAGGTGAGTTCCGAATTCTGAGTAGAGTGTTTATACCCAGGGGGTGGTTGGGAGTGAACGGATGAAACGACAAGTTACAGCGGGTGAAATTGGAACAATAAGATTCTCAGCTCACAGTATATACATAGAATGCGATGTAAGCACAAAATTTCTATGGCACGGTGGAGCTACCACCAGTTATCCTCCCATCCAATAAAGCATCCGCCTCCTCCCCTCATCCTCCGCCTCCAACCCCTCTCCCTTGGCTGCGAGATTCGGTAGTGGTGCTCCTCTTACTCTGCGAGCCTTGCCAATCCTCTGGCCCAAGTGCGAGCCATACCATGACTTGAGAGTCATGGAAGCTCGCACTTGCTCAAAGTTCAGTCAGTGCTGCTTCTACAACATAAGGTTGCAGCCATGGAGAACACCTGCTCACTAGCACTGTCGTGGATGGGATAACACGATTGTCCTTCACCATCTGCCACAATGGCGTCATGTTATGAGCATGGCACCAGTACCGTGGCGCGGCATTGTCCATGTCCAACCACATCCGCTCTTCCATGTACCTAACGACCTCATCATCCTGAACCATCTCACCCTCTCCCGCTGCCTGACCCGCTGACACGCGAGCGAAAAGTCGCCCGCGGCTAGGATGAAACTGATCGTCCTCCTCCTCCTCCTCCTCCTCCTCCTCCTCCTCCTCCTCCTCCTCCTCCTCCTCCTCCTCCTCCTCCTCCTCCTCCTCCTCCTCCTCCTCCTCCTCCTCCTCCTCCTCCTCCTCCTCCTCCTCCTCCTCCTCCTCCTCCTCCCCCCTTGTCCCCGGCTCGACCATTGGTGCTGATGGCATCAGCTGGGGAGCCAGCCGTGCAGCTGTGGCTTGGTACTTTTCAGAGCACTCAAGGACCAGCCAAATCACCTCCATGGCTTCACCTTCTCTACCTCCCTGGGATGCAACCTCTCCCAGTGGTCCGTGTTGGAATACGCTGCGTCCGTGGACGGATCCAAGTAGGTGGCAATCCTTTACTCGCTGATATTGGCGCAGTAGTATTTCCTCAGGTGGTCGAGTGTTGCGATGATCATGGGACGGAGCGTCTCCGATGGTCCCTTGTGGAGGCGTGTTTCAAGCTGTCGATGAGGCCGTTATAGAACGGCGCCACCATCGACAACGTGGGGTACGCCGACCTCTCAGTGGCCTTGGAGACCTTGGTGAAGGGGCTAAGATACTTGTTCAATGCCTCCAAGATGTCCCCATGGGCGGGCTCAAATTGCGCGAACGCGAACTTCTCCTTTTCCGCCCACGTCAACTTCGGGTGGTAGGGTTGGGAGAATGGGAAGTGCTGGACAGATTTCATTCAATACAAGGCTTTGCATTGTGATGCGAGGTTGCTAACTTGTTCGGCAGCAAAGTGGTATAAGGTCCGGTTTGTCCTAAACTTCGACTACTTGCTCATGCCTATGGCCAACATCCATCTTGGGGAAAACATCCAGGCAAGCAACGTATACATGCATGGAGTGGTATTTAAGCACCACATACATGCATCCTAGGCAAGTGTGTATATTAGTCGACGTAAGACATCACATTCACCAGCGTCCTTCTCGAGCAAACATGCTGGCGCGCAAGCGCTTTGCAAGCACACACAATGAAAGGTGTGTTGAGTGCAATGGGAAGTCAATTTTGTAGTGACTATACCTTGATTGAATTAATGAAAATTTCTGAAATGTGAAGACCAGTTTTGAAGAAGTTAGCAGAAATTGTTTAGAGCAAGAGCTGAAGGGAGTAGTTGGTTCCTTGCACCAAGTGGGTTTCTCTTGTAAGCACAGTCGTCTCCTCTGTGTGCCTAAAGTGCGTGTTCTTTTTATGTATCAGCACAACCACATCCGACAAGCCTCTTTACCTGTTCGCCTTCTCTGGTGATCATTCTAGCAACTCCAGTGTACCTTGTTACATGCTCGTGAAGTGAACAGTGTCATTGTTAAGTTCAGTACATTACATACAACTAAGCAAATCTTAATGGACGATTTAAAGCCCGAGTCCTACATTGCGAGGCGCGTGGGTCAAGCTTTTAAAACTTGACGGTCAGGAGCTTGTAAACTTGAAAAACGTTCACTTGCAATTTGGGACTTTCGAGCTCCTACCAGTGGGAAGACGCGTTTTTGGCTGTGTGTTGCGAAGAAAACAAATTTGACGAAATAGGACCTCTCGCCACACCCCAAACAGAAAACTTCCTCCCCGTCAACCATTTAAAACTTGTGCAATTTGGGCCAACGGCTTTAAGACAATAATAGATACAAGGCATTGTCCCGTTTATTCTCTAGCATGATTGTCCCTGTTTCAACTATTACATCATCCGACAGGCCAAGATCGGTGACTTTGGGCTGTTGAGGGTGGGCGAGGGCACCACAGTGGGCACGACTCGGGTTATGGGAACACCAGGCTATGTGGATCCCATCTACTCACGCACGTCCAAGGCCACCACTGCCACCGATGTGTACAGGTGAGGTACTTTTGTCATTAGGTGAAATAGGACTAGGAGCAGGTGAACATTTTCTCAACTGTTAGACATCGCTCTCTTGATGAGGCAGCTATTATGTGCCTAAAAAAATAGACGTAGGTCAATGCGTGACATTTTGCTGATGCTTGCGCTCGTTGTGCTCATTAAGTGCTTGCTTGCTTTGCTCATGCTCGTGGTTGCTGAAGCACTCACAACGCAGCAAATCCTTGTGCACTGCTTGCTACCCTCCTCCCTTCTTTGTGTGTGCAGCTTCGGTGTGCTCATGCTTGTGGTGATCACCGGTCGCAGCCCCCGTTCTTCCGAGGGTGAAAAGAACGGCCACATTCTGCGATGGGTAGGTGCTGCTGCTTCGTGTGCGGTGTGGTGGGGTATGTTGCATTGCTTAGATGTGAGATGTCACTGTGGCAGGTGCAGTCGGTTCACAAGCAGCAGCACTCTGCCTAAGTGGGTGGCACGAACACTCACGGTCTCCGCATTGCTGCTTTATGTGCAGCACACATAGTGACTTCCAAGTTGGCTCTGTCGTTAGCTCGCACAACCACGACCTGCACTAGGGAGGTGTTTCTGCTTCGTGGCAAGTATGCAATAGCAGGGTTGTAGTGTAAAATACTCAATCAGTCTCCGCAAAGCACAGCACTTGCTGCTTTCAGCCAGGCAAGTTGGTGGCACGATGAAGATGATAGCAGGATGGCATCATCGCATGATTGCATGTTGGCACTTCTGTGCCTGACTGTCCCTATCCGCACCCACATTGTTCAATCTGTCTGGTGTAGGTATGCCTCAGCTACCCTCCTGTCGTCCCACAAACTCTTCTTGCCAACTATACACCTCAGGTGTACGCATGCATTAGGTGTGCCCTCATGTTGCTCAACTCAACTAAACATCCTCCAACGACCCAGTCTGCCTCTTGTTTCTCAACTCAATCTGACTGGACCTCAGCATGGACAAGTTTGACGATGATGTGCTGCGCCATTCCATGTACCTGCCCCAATCCCCACCCCCCTTGTTCAACCCGTCAGGTGGAGGATTGCGTTTCGTCCAACAACCCCACCCTCCTCAAGGACCAGGACATGGACGCCCCGGATGATGCTGTGCTGCGCCTGGCCCAGCTGGCTCTGCGCTGCACTGTGCAGCGCACTGCAAGCCGGCCCAGCATGGCCACCATTGCCAACGAGCTGCAGGGAATCAGGCACGAGGTGGTGGGGAAGGAGGTGCTGAGTGCAGCGGTAAAGGTGGATGAGCAAGCAGAGGGGATGCGAAGTGGAATGTCGTATCCGAATAACTTGGCTGCAATGTTGGAAGCTATTAAGAGCATGGAGGAAGAGTCTACTGGGGAGCAATCAGGTATCATTTGAAGCATCACTTGAAGCAGCATTGACGCATGTAGACCTATATTCGGCCTTGTAACGTCCAAATTTCATCCGAACTTATCAGAGGGCAAGTAATGTTATTTTCAAATATATATGTTACGGTACTATGCTTCTTGACTAGCAAAATACATCATTCTCCCAAGGGTATTTTAGGCATCATAATCTCCTTTCTCCTTAGTCGCATCTCATTGTCGTGTGTGATTATCTATTGAATAGGATATAGGAGAAAAGGAGGCTAGTAAGGGGTCTAAGGGCCTGAAAACAGATGTAAGGAAGAAGGAGGCTAGTAAGGGGTCTAAGGGCCTGAAAACAGGTGTAAGGAAGGCTAGGAAAATAGGAGAAAAGGAGGCTAGTAAGGAAGAAGGAGGCTAGGAAAATAGGAGAAAAGGAGGCTAGTAAGGGGTCTAAGGAAGAAGAGGGTTTCAATAGGGGTCTAAGGGCCTGAAAACAGGTGTAACTGTAATAGCTACACTAGTTATGTCACAGGTACATATCTGAAATTTATGACAGTACCATGGTAAGAAATTACAATTCCTTGCTGTACTCGCCCTGTAGCGAGTACATCCCAAGGGCCACACGACCCTCATGTTCGGCCTACAATTTCTCATCGAAACCACTCCCGAGTCGGCCCCGCTCCAATCGCATGATCACCGGCAGGGCCTATTTTTCCGGACCGTAATGGTATGATTTTCTGATATTCTGACCACTTTGTAGAGCCTAGTCTGAATTTCTGAATATTCTGTTTTTCCAAGTCTGATTCTCAAACGAGTTATATTTGCGATGTCTAATTTTCAGAGTAATTTTGTTGATGTGTGATGAGTCATACCATATTGAGGGCTGGTCTGAATCTAAACTTTTGCGAACCGCACATTTCAGAGGGGTGGCACGAAATCTTTGATAGGCCTACCCTCTATCACGCCTTGATTACCTCTACGAGACGATGTCTCTAGAGGAGTGAAAGGCGGAGCATGGTCCGTTGTTGGAGCGGACGAAGGTTTCTCCACTAACGGGCCCATCGCCTGCGGCGATTGAGTTGCTCGCCGCCGAGGATGTCGGTCCATCAGACGATCCCGCTCCCTTCATTCCGTCCTCCTCGAACGCTCCGCCACCTCTTCCCGCCTCCCTCCTATCGCTCGCCGCCGGGCTGCCTAAGTCGGCATCGACGTTGACCGCCAGCGATGAGAAGGGCATTCTTGCGTCACCTTCGGCTCCGCCCATCGGCATCACTAGTGGTCGACGTGATCTGATCGGTGAGCAAGTCGGCGTTGGAGAGAAGTATTCGCCAAGAGGGAAGCCGTCGAACGGGAAGTGCGTTTCAAACGGGGAGTCTTCAAACGGGGAGTCGTCAAACGGGGAGCGAGTTTGAGAGGATCCGTCGATAGGGGAGCCGTCGAACGGGGAGCGCGTTTCAGAGGAGCCGTCGATAGGGGAGCCGTCAAACAAGGAGCACATTTTAGAGGAGCCGTCAAATGAGGAGCTCGCTTCAGAGGAGCGGATGACAGGGGAGCAGTTCGACGAGGGCACATCGAGCAACGTTGTTGAAGTCATCGGCGGCGATGACAGGGAGCTGTCCTCCGGGGAGCAGTCTAGCGATAGTGCTGGTGCTGCCTTTGCTGCGGGTGCTGCCAGTGTAGCTGGTGCTGCCAGTGCGTCTGATGCTGCCGGTGCTGCCGGTGCTGCCAGTGCTGCTGGTGCTGTTAATGCTGTGGTTGCTTTTACTGCTCCTGTAGAGGGTACACTGCCCTCTGGTGTTGCCGCAGTGATGGGTGGCTTGGGATCAGGTGGCGGACGTGTGGAGAAGAAGAAAGATGATGGGTCGAACTGTGAGCGTTCCATGGCGAGTGTGGATGGGAGTGCGAGTGCAAGTGCAAGTGCAAGCATGGTGGCACTTCAGAGGAGCTGCTCCAGTGGAGCTCACCTTACAACCAACTTTGGTGCCTCGTCAGCCTAATGGAGTCAGCTTGTTGAGGATGGGTCAAAGTTCAAGTGTCTATTGCTGCTGCGGTTGCGGGTCGAGTGCTGATGCTGGCACAGCCATTGCGACTCTGTTCATGAGTTGCTGTGGCGCAACCATATGGCTGCAAAATTTTGCTATTTTTGTGTGATGCTTCAGTTGGGCCGATGCCTGCTGTTGGCTGTACAGTAGGCATGCGATCTGCCATTCTTTTTGGTGTGGTTTGCTGTATTGTTTTGGACTATTGCAGAATGAAAATTGTTCTTTGAGCTTTATCAGAAAGCTACACTAGTATTATAGCGGACATTCCCTTTCACTCTGTAGCAAGCTTGATTTGGTCTGGAAGGTCGAAAGCTGCGAAATTCTACATCGATTCGCACATGTTACAGGCCCACACGGATCCGATAAACCATCGAATGTCCTCGCTATGGTATTTTGAGGACGTTACGAAGTTTGCATCCATTTTTGCTGCGCCCTATACTCCAGAAATCCATCTCTTGTTTCGTAGAAAGTCCACAACGGCGACTGAGGGAGGCTTAGTAGCGGCACGTCCTTCTTCTCCCGAGCCACCGCCACGATTCGCGCATCAGTTCAACCAGTCTCCTCCCGCCTACGCCCGGGCATTCCCCACTCCCCATCTCGGTGTGCGCACATGGCGGGGGTCAGTTCCCCCGAGGACCGCATGCGCCACCTCGTTGCGCGGGACCCTTCAGCGGCCTTCGTTCCGCCGTCGCTTGCCTCTTCCGCCTCCGCCACCTTGCGCTGCCCACAATGCGCCGCGCCGATATCAATCCCGCAGCCGGCAGTAAGCTCTTCTTTTCTCGTTCCCTCGCGTTTCTATGCCTTTCTTCGCCTTATTTCGCCTTTCTTCACCGTCTTCCACTTCATTCCACCTTCTCCCCCCGTCTCTCCTCTCCCTCGCATCATGCTTTCCCAATTATCGTCCCTTGTCATTCCGCCGCTTCAATCACCCAGTCCTACGCAACAGGCGCAGATGGCGTAGCAGCAAACAACCCAGGCCATGGGGGGCCTTCCGCGCTTACAGGGGGAGGCGGAGCGGGGGGAGGCGCAGGGATAAGCAGAGGGGGATGGCGCATGGCGCCTTTCATGCGGGATAGCCTTGCCACGGTGAGATGGGGAGGGTGGGGTGGAGGGAGGGGAGGGGGGAGAGAAAGTGGGGGGAGAAGGGAGGAAGGGGGAAGGAGGGGGAGGGTCAAGGGGGAGGGAGAAGAGGGGGTCACAGTCACGGCCTTGGTGCATGGCGCATGGCACATGGCCTATGGCGCATGGCACATGGCTTATGGCGCATGGCACATGGCTTATGGCGCATGGCACATGGCGTATGGCGCATGGCTTATGGCGCATGGCGTATGTATGGCACATGGCTTATGGCGCATGGCACATGCTGACTCTAAAGTTAGTACAACCTCCGTCTGAAGTCGTGCCTGCTTTCTCCCCACCCCCCACCCCTCGTCCATCTTGCCTCTTGCCTGCCTGTCTACCTCAGCCCCCCCATCTGCTCGGCACAGCCATGGGAGGAACCATCGCATCCACATCACACTATACATACATACATACATACATACATACATACATACATACATACATACATACATACATACATACATACATACATACATACATACATACATACATACATACATACATACATACATGCACGCATGCATGCTTGCTTGCTTGCTTGCGTGCTGCCTACTAGATGTACTTCACACCCATCCGCCACTCTCCTCTGCACTGCACCCCCATCAGCTAGGCACGGCCATGGGAGGAACCATTGCGTCCGTCTACGCTTTCAACGCAGGTGATTCCTCCTGTACCTGAAAGGGCTAATGTCCCTCTGTCCTGTCCTGGTGGTGGTGGAAATTCCTTCCTCATCCCCATGTCTCCCTGGTTGCGAGCTTTTAGGAGCTGTCACGCAGTGCTGTCATGCCCGGGGAACCGTGCACTTTGAGTCGTCGTCTCACTTGGTGACTTTTGAGTCAACTCAAAAGACACCGCTTTTAGGAGCTGTCAAGCAGTGCTGTCACGCCCGGGGAACAAAATGCACTTTGAGTCGTCTCACCCTCCCAACCCGTCCTCTTCCCTCCCGTCTGGCTCCCCCTTGTTATCAAGCAGTGATGCCTTGTCCTCAGCTGGGCAAGCGCATCCAAGGTGACTTTTGAGTCGACTCAACAGTCACCTCGTCCTCGGCCGGGCAAGCGCATTAATGCCACAGCTATGGCTAGGTTGGATTCAGCCCATCCCATGCTGAGTTGACGCGACTTCCCTCCTTACCCACCCCCTTCCCCCCCAAGCCCCACCTTGCAACAAGCGGTGATGCCTCGTCCTCAGCCGGGCAAGCACATCCTTGCCACAGCCATGGCTGGGACAAATTGGTTTCCGAGAATTCCAAAGCACCGACTTGCCATGCCACTGCCACAGCCACAGCCATAGCCACAGCCACAGCCATGGCTGAGAGCTCGGCTCAAGCTGAGTTGACTTGACTCCCTCCCCCCTCTTACCCACATCATGTCCCCCCTCTCGCCCAGCTTCCTCTTTGTGATCACGTAGTGATGCCTCGTCCCCTGCCGGGCAAGCACATCCTTGCCACACCCATGGCTGAGACAAATTGGCTTCCAAAAATTCCAAAACACCAACTTGCCATGCCACAGCCATGGCTGAGATTCAAGTTTCAACCCAGCCCAGGTTGGGTAGCGGGACACGACTTACTCTACTCCCCTTATCCACCCCCCCACTCCCCCTGACTCCGTCCGCCCTTCCCCCTGGCTCCGCTCTTCCCCCCTGGCTCCCCCCTTTGTGATCAAGCAGTGATGCCGCGGCTGGGCAAGCGCATTCCCGGATCCAGGGGACTGCAATACCTATTGGGGGTGAGAGGGAAGGGGTGATGAGAGTGGTGCGAGAGTGGAGGGGTGAGAGTGGTGTGAGAGTGGAGGGGTGAGAGTGGTGTGAGAGTGGAGGGGTGAGAGTGGTGTGAGAGTGGAGGGGTGAGAGTGGTGCGAGAGTGGAGGGGTGAGAGTGGTGCAAGAGTGGAGGGGTGAGAGTTGTGTGAGAGTGGAGGGGTGAGAGTTGTGTTGGGTGGCCTGAGAGTTGAGGGGTGAGAGTGGAGGGGTGAGTGTGGAGGGGTGAGTGGGAAATCTGACTGGCCTGTCTGTCCATCTTTCCAAAAATCTTCTCTCTCCCCCTATGTCGTACTGCTCCTTTCTCGTCTCTACTCCTCCCTTATTCTCTCCGTTTCGCTTCTCTTTTCCTCCATTCTCTTTCTCTTCTCCATTCTCCGTCGGCGCAGATGAGGGAGAACTCTCACCTTCTTTCTCTTGCCTTCCCATCCTCTTTCCCCTTCTCCACCAGCCGGCACCCTCCCTGCACTCATCCAGCTTTGCATGTCAGCATACTATGTCACATCCGCATCAACACATGGTGCTGTCAGTGCAGCAGAGCAAAGGGTCATGTCTAGTGCTAGTGGTGCTGCTGCCGCTGGTGGTGCTAGTGTTGGCGCTGCTTCAAAAAGAGAAGAGGTGAATCCTGCTTGTTTCACGGTTCACCATGTCGTACCATAATTTCATGTTATCTTGTCGTGCCCACATGCCACGCCGCCATGGCACCGTACCGTGCATTCATGCTCTCACAAGCAGCTTCCTTTGTACCCTTTCTCTCTGTTCCTGCCTCACATTCTCTCCCCAAACAGTCTGATACCGCTAAATGATCCTTTCACTTGACGCACTCTCCCCACTGTCACAAGCGGCCCTTGTCCCTTTGTGAGTGCTCTTATTTTTCTGGCTTTTGCACCGCCTCAAACGCCCTTCACTTCAATCACTCTCTCCTCTGTCACAAGTCGCCCCTGCCCCTTTTTGAGTGTACTCACCCCTTTTCTATATAGAATGCGATGTAAGCACAAATTTCCTATGGCACGGTGGAGCTACCACCAGTTTTCCTCCCATCCAATAAAGCATCCGCCTCCTCCCCTCATCCTCCGCCTCCAACCCCTCTCCCTTGGCTGCGAGATTTGGTAGTGGTGCTCCTCTTACTCTGCGAGCCTTGCCAATCCTCTGGCTCAAGTGCGAGCCATACCATGACTTGAGAGTCATGGAAGCTCGCACTTGCTCAAAGTTGAGTCGGTGCTGCTTCTACAACATAAGGTTGCAGCCATGGAGAACACCCGCTCACTAGCACTGTCGTGGATGGGATAACACGATTGTCCTTCACCATCTGCCACAATGGCGTCATGTTATGAGCATGGCACCAGTACCGCGGCGCGGCATTGTACATGTCCAACCACATCCGCTCTTCCATGTATCTAACGACCTCATCATCCTGAACCATCTCACCCTCTCCCGCTGCCTGACCCGCTGACACGCGAGCAAAAAGTCGCCCGCGGCTAGGATGAAACTGATCGTCGTCGTCGTCCTCCTCCTCCTCCTCCTCCTCCTCCTCCTCCTCCTCCTCCTCCTCCTCCTCCTCCTCCTCCTCCTCCTCCTCCTCCTCCTCCTCCCCCCTTGTCCCCGGCTCCACCATTGGTGCTGATGGCATCAGCTGGGGAGCCAGCCGTGCAGCTGTGGCTTGGTACTTTTCAGAGCGCTCAAGGACCAGCCAAATCACCTCCACGGCTTCACCTTCTCTACCTCCCTGGGATGCAACCTCTCCCAGTGGTCCGTGTTGGAATACGCTGCGTCCGTGGACGGATCCAAGTAGGTGGCAATCCTTTACTCGCTGATATTGGCGCAGTAGTATTTCCTGAGGTGGTCGAGTGTTTTGATGATCATGGGACGGAGCGTCTCCGATGGTCCCTTGTGGAGGCGTGCCTCCAAGCTGTCGATGAGGCTGTTATGGAACGGCGCCACCATCGACAACGTGGGGTACGCTGAACTCTCAGTGGCCTTGGAGACCTTGGTGAAGGGGCTAAGATACTTGTTCAATGCCTCCAAGATGTCCCCATGGGCGGGCTCAAATTGCGCGAAGGCGAACTTCTCCTTTTTTGCCCACCTCAACTTCGGGTGGTAGGGTTGGGAGAATGGGAAGTGCTGAACAGATTTCATTCGATACAAGGCTTTGCATTGTGATGCGAGGTTGCTAACTTGTTCGGCAGCAAAGTGGTATAAGGTCCGGTTTGTCCAAAACTTCGACTACTTGCTCATGCCTATGGCCAACATCCATCTTGGGGAAAACATCCAGGCAAGCAACGTATACATGCGTGGAGTGGTATTTAAGCACCACATACATGCATCCTAGACAAGTCTGTATATTAGTCGACGTAAGACATCACATTCACCAGCGTCCTTATCAAGCAAACATGCTGGCGCGCAAGCGCTTTGCAAGCACACACAATGAAAGGTGTGTTGAGTGCAATGGGAAGTCAATTTTGTAGTGACTATACCTTGATTGAATTAATGAAAACTTCTGAAATGTGAAGACCAGTTTTAAAGAAGCTAGCAGAAATTGTTTAGAGCAAGAGCTGAAGGGAGTAGTTGGTTCCTTGCACCAATTGGGTTTCTCTTGTAAGCACAGTCGTCTCCTCTGTGTGCTTTAAGTGCGTGTTCTTTTTATGTATCAGCACAACCACATCCGACAAGCCTCTTTACCTGTTCGCCTTCTCTGGTGATCATTCTAGCAACTCCAGTGTACCTTGTTACATGCTCGTGAAGTGAACAGTGTCATTGCTAAGTTCAGTACATTACATACAACTAAGCAAATCTTAATGGACGATTTAAAGCCTGAGTCCTCAATTGCGAGGCGCGTGGGTCCTAAGTTGCAATATACGCTTATAGCGTATATACGCTTATCGTATATATGCTAGCGTATGCACGCTATCCGCTTGGGGGTCGACTTTGGAATACGCTTTTCCGGGCAGGGAAAAAAAAACCACTTGGGGATGTTCGGGGGGGGGGGGATGGGTGAGGCATTTTGGGGGTTTTGCAACACAGTTTTTTTTTCCCCATAATAAGATTACGACACCATACACACACACATGTCACTAATACTCTCCTGCCACCCTAGTTCTAAGCGTACTCGTCCTCCAGGACGTCATCCTTGCCTTCCTCCTCCTCCACTTCCATCTCATCCAACCCGTTGTACCCCTCGGGAATAGGAGGCTCGTCCCCAATCCCTGGCACAGCCTTCGGCATTACATCTGCGCGCGAGTGCCTGTTGCGCACAACATTCCAATAGAGCCCCAAATAGGAGCCATGTCTTTACATGGCTGCGACTGATTCAACTTGTAAAAAAGTTTGTTAGTTAAAATGCTTGCTTGAAAATCTCTTGTAGAGAAATTTGGCAGTAACCGGTTTCGGCTTATAACCTTCTTCAGACCACAAGGGAAAAAAGGAGCAAACTAGAGCTAATATACTAATCCCGAGGGCTCCACGCGAGGCATTCCTTCGCTGGGCCAGGAAGAAGTTGTACTGTAGGGCTGTAACAAACACTACACTACACTAACTCTTATGAGCAGAAATCAAATAATTTCCAACTCTTCTAGGTAACTTCCAAGCGACGATTGCTGTCCGTGTAGAAAACACACCGTGTGACATTGTAGCGAGTTGACTTTTGAGTCGACTCAAAATGCACCCCAGGCGAGAACGGTCAACCAGCGGGTTGAGCAGCAGTTTCAGCACCAGGGGGCCACGGTTAGGAGAGTTCTGTAAAGAAGAGGCGCGTTGGAGAAGTTCCCCACGGTTGAAGAACAAAACTGACTTAAAAATCGGAAGAAGAAATTTCTCCGGATAGCCGCGAGCTCAGAGGCGAGCAAAGAAAAGGGCGCGGGAATTGAGAAAGTCAGGACGGGAGGAAGAGCGCAGTAAAAACCGTTGCAGCTCACTCCGAATAAAACCCAGCTTAGTAGCACGGGTGTGGTAAGACTTAAACGGCAGGTACAGGTAGCGGTTCATCGGCTTCTGGAACAGCTTCATGTCCAGCGTGCCGGAAGACTGAAATCTCTGTCCTTTAAACACTGTTAAGTCAAGGAAATCCATTGACTGTTCTGAAATAACCCAGGTGAAACAGATGGAAGAATGAAGGGTGTCAAACCGACACCGAAAAATCTCAAACTCCTCCCGCGTCCCTTCCCACATAATCAGACCGTCGTCAATGAAACGGAGATGTAGAGCGGGAAGAACGCGCAGCGAGGCGTGTAATTGAATGTCCAGATAGCTGAGGAAAAGTACTGCGAAGCAAACAGCTACGGAAGTCCCCATGGCTGTACCCCGGACTTGTCGGAAAAAACGGCCGTTGAAAGACACAAAACTGTTGAACATCACCCATCTCAGCAGACGAATGATGACTGGTGCAAGCGGATGTCGTTCTTTCCGTAGAAAATAATCAACAGCGTCGATCCCGTCCCATTAAGGTATTGACGGATAAAGTGATTCAACATCGTAGAACGCGAGCAGCAGATTTGAAGAGAAATTCCGTTTTTCAAGCTCCAGAATAAGACTTTTAGAGTCCTTAACATAGGTAAACTGCTTCAGCACCAGAGGCCGAAGGACGGAGTCGAGCCATTTAGAGGCATTAGTAGTAATCCAGGAATGACAGGCTGCAATTGGTCGGCCAGCTGGGACCTTCTTGTGAATCTTAAGTAGGACGTAAAAAGCCGGGACCTTCCAGCCAGAAATAGGTTGATGGAAAAAGGAGTCCCAAATCCGAGCTTTAATCAAAGGATTCCACTCAGCACGGATTGAATGAAGCTCGCCAAGTATTCCTTGTAAACTTTAGTGTCAAGGAGGTGTGTCAGACACTTGTCCTGATAGAAACCCCTGCTCATGACTGTTAGTCCAAGGTTCTTGTCAGCCGGTTTAAAAATGAGATTCGGATCCTTAGCAAGGCGTCGAAGTGTTGGGATGATGTTCTTCGATTTGCAGGTGAGTGTTGAAAAGGTTTGCCCATTGATTTCTTTAACGGCTGTTTCTCTGAAAACTTCCAACGCCGTCTCGATTTCTCGAGATGCTGGTGGAGGAGTCCAGTTGGCACGTTTAGGCAGTTTGTACCCTGAGTAACCAAGAGAATCAGATCCATTAAAAAGAAACATGGTACGCACACTCCTGACGAAAGACGACAGTTCCGCTTCGAAGCTAGCAACACTACGGATGACAGGGACAGGTATGTATTTGAGACCAAGGCTTAGCAGGTTCAGTTCTTTCAGTGAAAACGTATGATCACTGTAGTTGTGAAGACCGCGGTTCGTGACACGGCATTGCAGCTGATACTCCGTCTGTCTGCCGAAGAGGATCACTGCATAGGCATGTACGTCACCAACTAACGTGTCTGTGTTTTTCCGCGGCCTCCACCTCCCCCGTTTTTTTATGCAGTTGCTTTCCCAGTATGGGCGGAGGCGTTGCGTCCAGAGGTCTTAGCAAAGGAGCGACCGACAGTCTTAAACGCGGCTTGCTCATCATCAGCGACAGTCCTCTTAGGGTGAGTGATCTTCTTCTTAGTAGTAGCAGCAGCAGTCTGCTTCGGTTTGTTGGTGTTATTGGAGCCGGAGCTGCGAGTATCTTTCCCAGCCTTGGGTGAAGTAGATTTCTTATGACCAGCACTCCTGACATTGACACCGGGCTTGTTAGTCTTATACTTAAAAGGAACAGAGGCCTTAACCTTCTTGTTTTTACCGTTGTTGCCGTTGCCATTCACCCTCTTAACCGGAGTCTTACAGGAGGAGGACTGCTTCAGGATTTTCTCCGCTTCTTGACGAGCGATTTTCCGAACAGTAGGGTCAACAGGTAAGCTCTCTGCTTCTGCAACTGCAGCTGCTTTCTTAGCATTAATGTCGTCGTTTTTCTGCTTCAGAAGAATTTCAGCCATGTTAGTCTCGATATAGACAACAGAAACTGCACGCTTAAATTCCAGCAACACCCTGTTATTGAAAAAATCCAGGCTCTCGATCAGCTTCGGATTGATCTGGCCGAGGTCGGACTTCTTGTTAAGATCAAAGAAATTGTCAATGTGGTGTTGCAGAGACAGATTGACGGCACAAGCATCGCTGAGAGCCTTATTCGTGGCTTTCTTCTTCATGGCAATCATGATGTCCTGAGCATTATGGCAATAAGCCAGACGAGCCGCTTCCAGGTTCTTATCTGCTTCCTGACGAAGATCTTCAGTATTGCAGACGAAGTTAAATGGCTTGATCTGGATAGAGTGGGGAATGATCCCGTTCCGTTTCTGCTCTTCCATGAAGTTATATTGCTGACGCAGAGTCCGGTATTTGGAAAAATGCTTCTTGAAATTAGCAATCGCTTGTTGCTTAAGCGTATTCAAATGAGTCGGAGTAGCTTGCTTCTCCAGAAAAGAGGTGTTAGATTCTCCGAAGAAATCAAGAGCGTCAGTCATAACAGTGTCGCTGACGTCCTGAACGTCTTGAACATTATGCACCGCTTCCTGTCCAGGGACCGTAGCCTTGACAATGGGAGTAGCCATGGCGATAGGTGTAATTCCTGGAGCGTTAGTAGTCCCTGCTAGAGTAGCTGGTGGAGTGTTGAGAGCTCTCCTTTTGCTGGGTCTGGAAGCCGAAGGAGTTTCGAATGAGAAATCCTCCGAGCTGACCGGCTCTTTATTCTTGGGAGTACCCGTTTTGAAGTTCGCAGTTCTTCGCGATGTTCTCAGGGGTCTCACAATTTCAGGAGCTTGGTCAGCGTTGGTGTTGGTTTGTTTTGTTGCGTTGAATTTGTAGTCGGCCATCGTAGATGTATCTTTCGTAAGTCCAATGGAGCCCCAGATAGGAGCCATGTCTTTACGTGGCTGTGACTGATTCAACTTGTAAAAAAGGATGTTAGTTAAAATGCTTGCTTGAAAATCTCTTGTAGAAAAATTTGGCGGTAACCGGTTTCGGCTTATAGCCTTCTTCAGACCACAAGGGAAAAAAGGAGCAAACTAGAGCTAATATACTAATCCCGAGGGCTCCACGCGAGGCATTCCTTCGCTGAGCCAGGGAGAAGCTGTACTATAGGGCTGTAACAAACACTACACCACACTAACTCTTATGAGCAGAAATCAAATAATTTCCAACTCTTTTATGTAACTTCCAAGCGACGATTGCTCTCCGTGTAGAAAACACACCGTGTGACATTGTAGCGAGTTGACTTTTGAGTCGACTCAAAAGTCGAGTGCCAGTTGCGCACAACATTCCAGTTGTGCGCAACAAAAACCAGGTCCTGGCACTTTGCAGATCCGAGGCGGTTCCGGCGGGCTATGTGGACAGCATCCCAAGTTCCCCACCACGCTCACAAGGGGATGCCGATACAGGCTGAGATAGCACCCTCACGGCGAAGCGCATCAGGTGAGGTGCATCTGTGTCGTTCCACTGCCACCACTTCACCATGCTGTACTTACCCGCCTTCACCTTCTCCCTCCGTGCAAGCGCCTCCGGCATCCCAAAACTGCCTTTCATGTCCAAGAAAGCCCTCAGCCCGTCACCCAAGGCAAGCAAGTAATCTGGACCCTCATCCCTCCCCTTCCCGTCGTGGCCGATGAGGAACTCCACGTGCTGGTTGATTAACGCCTTGAAAACCCAGGTGCATTCGGCATCGCTGCCAAAGATATCCTCCTCTTGGTTGGCGGGGTTGAGGATTCGGCCAGCAACGTGCATGGCGCAGGCGAGGTTGTTATCCTAGCGGTCCTTGATGATGCTGCGGATCTTTTCCTTGTCCGCGCTACTCAGCTGCTGCTCATCCTCGTCCAGGATGTTGTTGACATCCTCGGTAAGCTGCAGCATTACATCGTAGAGCCGGCCCATCATCCCATTGGCATCTGCGTCAGTCTGCCGCATCGCCTTGTAGGGCAGTTGCATCAGCTTGCAGAAGAATTCTGCCGTCCGCCACCATGCGTCATCGAGGACCCGTGCAGCAAAGGCCTCGGCAGTTTCCTTCCGCGACCCCGAGGCCCACTCCTTCCACCTGTCGGAAAGCACCATCACGTTGAGGGTGCTACGCAACTGACAAAGGCGGGACACAGCAATGTATTGTGTCCCGAACCGTGTTCCCGCTGGCTTCAGCGGCTGCAGCACCTTCCCCTCCACCAACTCCTTGGTCCTCAGGTAAGCGCGCGTCCAATGATGGTTGCGAACGAACGAACTCATCTCCCCAGTCCGATCCACCACCCCTTTTGCCCACCCCATCTTTCCCACGTCCTCCGGGAGGAGATCCATCACATGCGTGGCACAAGGGACCTGCTGAATGTGGGGCCACTTGGCAATCAGCTCCTGGACAGCCACGGCATAGTTCGACCCCCCATCCATACAAAACGCGACGACATTTTCTGGTCCTACCTCCTCCACCACCGGCTGCAGAATCCCCGCTATGTATCCCCTCGTCTTCTGCTCCATACTGCAGTCGATCGCCTCCCTGAAAACGGTGCCGGAGTCGTTGATCAGAAGCACGTTCGCTTGCGCCCTCCCACATTTGTCCGTCATCATGTCGGACGCAATTGTTACCCCCGTCTTCTTCCAGCTCGATTTAATCCCCATCAGCCCCTGCTCAATCCCTTTGCAGACAGCGACCAGTCCAGCCCCGCCAATGAAAGTCCTCCTGGGGGGGACGTAGCCGTTGCCGGCGCGGTTGACGAGCAATATGGCGTTGATGAACAACGGGTGGTCCATGGTGACCTCTGGGATTCTGCAGGCCGCAAACATCAGCGCAAGGCCCTCGTGAGCATCCCGCTAAGCCGCACAGGCATCTCCCTCCAAGTAGTCGGTTATGCGCCGCTTCCCTCCGCCAGCCTGTACTGCCGCAACTGCAGCAGATGTTGCTCGGCGCTTTTCCTCGATCGCGGCAGCCATCTTTTCGTATTTGGTGCGCATCTCGTTGCGTACGTCTTGCGGTGCCTCCTTGCAAAGCGTCACCTCGCGACGCTTCATTCCCTTCCACGAGATCAGGTGCTGCGCGCAACGAATGGCTGCACCGGTGAAAAATTTCAAGCAGTACTTACACTCATACTGCTGTGCTTTGCCTTCTTCCCGCACAATGAGGCTGAAATGTTTGAAGACAGCGTGTTCCGGCATGTCATGAAGGTAATCCCTACCCTCAGGTCGAACAATCCGAGAACTCTGCATTGTCTGAACGGATGGCGGTGTGCATGGCGGGCTAGACATTACGAAAGAGACGGGGAACTGATGAATTGCGTAGTTGCTTGCAACCCACTAAGTAGCACAACGAGAGAAGGGAACATTGGGACATTTGGTTGGAATGAGTAGATGGGAGGGGATTCAATGCGATAACAAACAGAGCGCACAAAGTGTGTACGTGAAAACACGACTTGACAAATTGACACAACCAATCTCGACTACGTGGGTTGAACCAACGTCCACGATTGGACAAGTCACGTATGTGCAATTCGCGTTCTGCAAAAAGCCACGTCCACAATTGGACAAGTCACATTCGTGCAATTCGCCTTCGGCAAAACGCACGTCGTGAAATTCCGCATTTTTCCGTATGTTCGATTTTTTTCCGCCCGGGCTGCCCCAAAACAAATTTGCCGAGCGTATAGCGGATTCGCTTGCGTATAGCGTGTTGCGTGTATAGGCAAGCGGATATCCGCTAAACGCAAACAGGCCTGAGCGTTTATTGCAACTTAGCGTGGGTCAAGCTATTAAAACTTGACGGTGAGGAGCTTGTAAACTTGAAAAACGTTCACTTGCAATTTGGGACTTTCGAGCTTCTACCAGTGGGAAGACGAGTTTTTGGCTGTGTGTTGCAAAGGGAACGAATTTGACGAAATAGGACCTCTCGCCACACCCCAAAAAGAAAACTTCCTCCCCGTCAACCATTTAAAACTTGTGCAATTTGGGCCAACGGCTTTAACACAATAATAGATACAAGGCATTGTCCCGTTTATTCTCTAGCATGATTGGCCCTGTTTCAACTATTACATCATCCGACAGGCCAAGATCGGTGACTTTGGGCTGTTGAGGGTGGGCGAGGGCACCACAGTGGGCACGACTCGGGTTATGGGAACACCGGGCTATGTGGATCCCATCTACTCACGCACGTCCAAGGCCACCACTGCCACCGATGTGTACATGTGAGGTACTTTTGTCATTAGGTGAAATAGGACTAGGAGCAGGTGAACATTTTCTCAACTGTTAGACATCGCTCTCTTGATGAGGCAGCTATTATGTGCCTAAAAAAATAGACGTAGGTCAATGCGTGACATTTTGCTGATGCTTGCGCTCGTTGTGCTCATTAAGTGCTTGCTTGCTTTGCTCATGCTCGTGGTTGCTGAAGCACTCACAACGCAGCAAATCCTTGTGCACTGCTTGCTACCCTCCTCCCTTCTTTGTGTGTGCAGCTTCGGTGTGCTCATGCTTGTGGTGATCACCGGTCGCAGCCCCCGTTCTTCCGAGGGTGAAAAGAACGGCCACATTCTGCGATGGGTAGGTGCTGCTGCTTCGTGTGCGGTGTGGTGGGGTATGTTGCATTGCTTAGATGTGAGATGTCACTGTGGCAGGTGCAGTCGGTTCACAAGCAGCAGCACTCTGCCTAAGTGGGTGGCACGAACACTCACGGTCTCCGCATTGCTGCTTTATGTGCAGCACACATAGTGACTTCCAAGTTGGCTCTGTCGTTAGCTCGCACAACCACGACCTGCACTAGGGAGGTGTTTCTGCTTCGTGGCAAGTATGCAATAGCAGGGTTGTAGTGTAAAATACTCAATCAGTCTCCGCAAAGCACAGCACTTGCTGCTTTCAGCCAGGCAAGTTGGTGGCACGATGAAGATCATAGCAGGATGGCATCATCGCATGATTGCATGTTGGCACTTCTTGTCAGAATCCCAACCACTAGACCATTGGGATAAAAGGGCTTGTTTCAGTAGCGGGTGAGTGCGCCCATAACCCCCCAGGCGAACGCGCCTGTAACCCTCTCCAGGATCAATCGGGCATCCACAGTGCAGATCTACTGACACTTCTGTGCCTGACTGTCCCCATCCGCACCCACATTGTTCAATCTGTCTGGTGTAGGTATGCCTCAGCTACCCTCCTGTCGTCCCACAAACTCTTCTTGCCAACTATGCACCTCAGGTGTACGCATGCATTAGGTGTGCCCTCGTGTTGCTCAACTCAACTAAACATCCTCCAACGACCCAGTCTGCCTCTTGTTTCTCAACTCAATCTGACTGGACCTCAGCATGGACAAGTTTGATGATGCTGTGCTGCGCCATTCCATGTACCTGCCCCAATCCCCACCCCCCTTGTTCAACCCGTCAGGTGGAGGATTGCGTTTCGTCCAACAACCCCACCCTCCTCAAGGACCAGGACATGGACGCCCCGGATGATGCTGTGCTGCGCCTGGCCCAGCTGGCTCTGCGCTGCACTGTGCAGTGCACTGCAAGCCGGCCCAGCATGGCCACCATTGCCAACGAGCTGCAGGGAATCAGGCACGAGGTGGTGGGGAAGGAGGTGCTGAGTGCAGCAGTAAAGGTGGATGAGCAAGCAGAGGGGGTGCAAAGTGGAACGTCGTATCCGAATAACTTGGCTGCAATGTTGGAAGCTATTAAGAGCATGGAGGAAGAGTCTACTGGGGAGGACAGGCAGACGCAGCAGACGCAGACTCAGCAGACTCAGCAGACTCAGCAGCAAGACTGGCAGCGTAGTCCAGACGACACGCAGCAGCAAAGTCGACCAGCTCAGCAACTAGGGCAGACGCAGCAGTGGACTCAAAGGAAGGGTCAGTGACAAGAGAAGCAAGAAGACGCGTGACAGTAGGACTGGCAGCACGGTGAGAGTCCGACTCCGGGTCGGCAAGTGTAGGAAGAGAAGACTGAGGAGGAGAAGGCAAAGGGGCACGCAGAGGAGCAGTGGACGGACGCAGAGACATCTGGTGCGTGCCAGGGACAGGAGGAGGACGCTGACGCGAACCGCGACCACTAGGGCGAGCAGCTCGGACTGGCGACGCAGGGCGGGACGCAGGCTCACGTCGCTCAGCAAGACCTCCAGTAGGACCAGCGTAGGGAGAAGGAGAAGGCAGGGGAGAGGCAGGCTGTAACTGTGACTGTGACGGGACAGGCTGCGGACACTCTACGGGAGGAGAAGGACCTGTGGAAGGCGGGAGACCAAGAACCTGCTAAAGGAGCGGAACAAAGTACGGTCGAGGCCGCGCAGCACCGCCAGAGACAGCAAGGACAGCACCAACACCTCCAGAGGCAGCACCAGCACCAGTAGCAGCTCCAACTCCAGCACCACCAGCAGCTGCAGAAGTACCCGCAGTAGGACCGACAGTCGTAGCCTCAGCGCCAGCACCCGCAGCAGCTCCAGCTCCAGAGGCACCCCTGGGCCCGGCAGCTCCAGTACCCTCAGTTCGAGCACCTCCGGGACACGTGGTACCAGCTCCCTCGGCAGCAACGGAACCTCCAGCACCCGCAGTACCCCCAGCTCCAGCAGCTCGCCTCCAGCGCCGGGCAAACCACTCACGCAGCTCCAAAGGAGAGAGCGGCTCGCGGCGTGAAGAACGGTCTGGAGAACCACCAGGAACAGAAGCAGCAGGCGCAACACTCCCAGACGCAGTACCCCCCGGCTCAGCACCCCCAGGCACAGCACCCCCAGGCTCAGCACCCCCAGGCTCAGTACCCCCAGGCTCAGCACCCCCAGGCTCAGCACCCCCAGTCTCAGCACCCCCAGGCTCAGCGCCCCCAGTCTCAGCACCCCCAGGCTCAGCACCCCCAGTCTCAGCACCCCCAGCCTCAGCACCCCGAGGCTCCGCACCCGCAGCAGCACCACAGTCACCAGTGACCTCGACAGGCTCGACCGCGTCTACCTGAGACACACTTGAAGGGGCAGGACCCTGAGGGGGGAGGGGGTCTACCGGGGGGGGACCTGGGACCAGGAAGAGGGGCGGGGGGGGGAGGGACGGAGTGCGGTAGGGGAAGAGCCGGTAGAAGGGAACCGACTCGTCGAACGTGACGTCCTGGAAGGACAGAACACGACGAGAGGTGGGGTGGTAAAACTGCCACCCAAGTGCGTCAGGGGGGAAACCCAGGAAGACGCAAGGAGCAGCACGAGGGGACAGCTTGTCCGCAGACAAGTCGCGGACAAACGCCCGAGATCCCCAGACACGGAACGCCGACGCATCGCCAACCTTCCCCGTCCACAGCAAAGCTGGGGAGGTCTCCGGTCTGGAGACCCTTGGCTGAAGGTTGATCTGATGCGCGGCGTACCGAACCGCAAACGACCACAGAAAATGGGGGGCAGCCGCATGCACCATGGACGTACGGGCGACGTCCATGACAATGCCGATGCGGCGCTCAACAATCCCATTCTACTGTGGAGAGTCCGGAAGCGTGAAGGTCTGGCGGATGCCTCGTGCGCGACAGTAGGCTCGCAGAAGGCCAGAGGAGAACTCAGGGAGGGCCAAGCCCCGGAGGAAGGGGAGGGAGGGACCGGGGAAGGCCAGAGACAAGTAGGCGAGAGGCCATGCCCCGGAGACGAGGCAGGGAGTGGTGACCCATCCTGTGGTGCCAGAGGAGGGTCTCGTGGGACAGGAGGCGACACGAGCAGGGGGCAGACTCAGGACCAGACCTGGACGCTGCAGCAAACACCTGACCTGACGCAGCTACCTGACCAGACGCAGGAGGAGGAGACGGAGCAGTGAGTGTGTACAGGCTCGACCCCGGCCCACGTGTGAACGTGGTCAAGTGTCGACCCGTGTCCGCGTCCGTGCAGTGGGTGTCCCGTCGGGGTGCAAGGGTGAACTGGTCTACCCCTGCATCCTGTAGGTCAGCACCCGCCACCAAGTTCGTAGAGAACGAGGGGAGGTAGAGACCGGACAGGGCGCCAGACGGGACCGCAGGGCACGGCAGGACAGTGGAGTAGCGAGCCAGAACAGGACCCCCAGAGGGGTCCGCCAGGGAGACCGCCACTGGCCGACTAAGCGGCGTGAGTGTGGTGCGGTCTCGAAAGAAGGAGCGAGATGCCCCTGAGTCAAGAGTGAAGGTGAGAGACGGCGGAGCCGACGCAGTACCTGAGAGAGCAGACTCACCAGCACCTGAGGACACAGACTCACTGGCACCTAGAGCAATAGCCTCACCAGCACCTAGAGCAGCAGCCTCAACAGCACCTAGAGCCGCAGTACCAATGCCCGGGTCGGGCGGGAAACACCGGTAACAGTCTCCCTCCTCACTAATAGTCACAGCATACATGGCAGCTAGAATAGCATCAAAGTCAAGATCAAAGATAGCTACTCCTGCCCTAGACAGCTGGTCCCAGCGTCAGTCAGGCGGCCGAAGCAGCGCTGGGCGGAGTGTAGACCACCACACGGCTCACCCGCACGGTCGCCAGTGCGCAAGACGTAGGTGCACGGACCAGTACCCCCACCCCTCTGACGTGCAGCGTACCACTCACGGAGCTGCTGCGGGGAGAGGGTCTCCTGACCACGCTGCTGCCACTGCTGCTTGCGCTGACCGCCACCGGAGCCACTCCTCTGCGACGAGCCACGACCTCCTCCGCCGCCTCCTCCGCCGCCGCCGCCACCACCTCCGCTGCCACCGCCACTCCCACCGTCGCTGCCGCCACCGCCGCCTCCGCCTCCACTCCCACCACCACCGCCGCTGCCACCCTCGCCTCCACTACCGCCGCTGACACCTCCACTCCCGCCACCACTCCCACTACCAACCCCACCTCCTCCGCTGCCTCCACCGCCGCCTCCACCGCCCCCGCCGCCGCCACCACCGCTCCTGCCCCCCTTGCCCTTGCCAGAGCGACGTCTCCCACTGGGGGCAGACGCCGCACCGACCGACTCAAAACCAACTAGGTCGGCCGTAGCAGCAGAGGCGACGGAGGGCAGGAGGGGGGGGGAGGAACACCCCTCAAAGATGGGGGTGCGCGGGTCACCACGAGAGGCCCCTACAGCGAGAATGCTCTTCTCGGCTGCTAGGAGGGACTTCCCGAGGAGGTCAACAGTGAGAGTGGTGGGGCAGACAGAGAGTAAGTCGTCCCTGACTCCGCGAAGGGAGTCAGGGAGGCGGGCGACAATGTAGTAGAGAGTGAAGTACTGGGGGGGGGGGTTCTTGGCGCAGAACTCAGCAGGAAGCGCAGCGCGGAAGCGAGCGTCACTAGTGCGCAGGTGGGTAATGAGGTCGGCGACTGTGGCAAAAGAAGCAAGGTCGGGAAAGAGGTACGGTAGCATGAGGCGGCTCACTGCAGCAGTGGCAGGGGTGGAGTAGCGTGCAATAACGGCGTCGTACAAGGTATGAGCACTCTTGTACGACCCAAAGTGTGCACGCTCAGAGGGAGGGAGGTGGCGACGCACAGCAAGACGTGCAGCAGCATCGCGTGTGGCCCACTGTGAACGAACAGTGGCATCCTCAGTAGCAGCAGGGGCGGGAGAGGCACCAGAAGTGAGATCAAAGAGAGAGAGGCCGTCAGCTCTGTCGCACTGTAGGAAAAGCAGCAGGTCGTCTACCCACGCGTCAAAGTCGATGGCTCTGCCCTCAGCGTCGAAGGTGAGGACACTGGGGGTAGCCATGACAGCAGTAGGGTAAGGGCAGTGCGCAGAGTAAAGCTCAGTGCTCACCAGACAGGGCAGTGCAGGCGGCTCGGGCGGCTCGGGCGGCTCGGGCGGCTCGGCGGCTTGGCTGCTGGGCGGCTCGGGCGGCTCGGCGGCTCGGGCGGCTCGGGCGGCTCGGCCGCTGGGGCGGCTCGGCTGCTGGGGCGGCTCGGTTGCTGGGGCGGCTCGGCTGCTGGGGCGGCTCGGCTACTGGGGCGGCGCAGTTGCTGGGGCGGCGGGGCCGGGAGATGCAGCTGCGGGGCCGTCAGGGGTAGTGGCGGGGCCGGTAGGTGAAGCGGCGGGACCGGCAGGTACAGCAGCGGGGCCGGCAGGTGAGACGGCGGGGCCTGCAGAAGAGGCGGCGGGGCCGGCAGGTGCAGCAGCGGGGCCGTCAGGGGTAGCGGCGGGGCCGGTAGGTGCAGTGGCGGGGCCGTCAGAGGGGACGGCGGGGCCGTCAGGTGCAGCGGCGGGGCCGTCAGAGGGGACGGCGGGGCCGCCAGGTGCAGCGGCGGGGCCGTCTGAAGCAGCGGCGGGGCCGGCAGAGGGGACGGCGGGGCCGTCAAGTGCAGCGGCGGGGCCGGCAGAGGGGACGGCGGGGCCGTCAAGTGCAGCGGAGGGGCCGGTAGAGGGGACGGGGGGGCCGTCGCAGGCGATCGCGGGGTCGTCAGAGACGGCGCCGGCGTCGCGAGGGTCATAGGGGGCGGCGCGCGACTGGAGGGCGGCACGCGCGACGCGGCGCGGCCGTCTAGGGGCGGCGCGACGAGGCCGCGTAGGTGGCGCGCCAAAAAAAAATCGCGGGCGGCTCGACGCGATCGGGCCGCCAAAGGAAAAAAAAAAAAAAGGCCCAGCGCGACTCGGGCTAGGGCAGAGCGCGCTCCGGGCAGGACGGAATAGTAGGTGGGCCCTAGGAACAGTTCCCACTAGGGAACCTGCTCGATACCATGTTGAGACAGAGGCGAGGAGTGGGTGCACTATGAAATGAAAGAAGTACAAGTACCAACCCTAATTGGGTTGTACCCCCTATGGGCTACCCCACAACAGCCTAAATATATGCATCAGTAATACAATCATCTGACACGCTTTACAATCTCATTCTTTGCAACCTTTTGAGTCAATTCAAAAGTTAACTCTCACTCCATTGCCACAATCTCCTCCTCTCCACCATAATCACGTGCTTCCATCACCGCTTTGCAAGTTCATACTTCGCAACCTTTTGAGTCAACTCAAAAGTCTACTCTCAGTCAGACCATAGCCACAATCTCCTCCTGTTCACCATGATCATGCACTTCCAGCAACCTCTAAGTTACAAAATCTGCCTGTGACTCTGCCTCTAAACCTTTCCTCTGACTCTACCTCTCACTCTGACTTCCTAAACAAGAAACCTCATCCCGTCTTCATCCTGAAGCCTCCTACTCACACGGCCATCAGTGCTTCAAGGTTGCCTACTGCTGGGGAGATTGAGCCAGTTAGATCGTTTCCCAGAAGATTGCTGCATTTCGTGGAAAATAGGGTGTATACAAGGGGAGAGTAGAGGCCAGATTAGGGTTGCAAACATTAGTACACTACTTAATAAGGAGTGATACGATGAGCCAGAAGCACACATACATTCAAGGAGAAAAAACGGCGCGGCAAAGTGCAGCGCGCAAAGTGCAGCACAGTGCACATGCCAGAAACTTGCTCAAATTAAGCATCAACAGCTTCTTGCTTATCAATCAACACCAATGCTAGTCTTGCTTCCTGGCTGGGAAGCAAGGAAGTTCTGCATTGCATTGCACTAACAGCGTGTTGAGATTTGTGAGATTGAAAAGCGATTCAGGAATCGTGCCGGTCAACTTGTTGAAATGCAAAACCCTGCAAGGATTGACAGAGATGGGGAGGGCATAGATAAGGAAGGGTGACTTTTGAGTCGACTCAAAAGTAAACTCTGCAAGGACAGATAGAAATGGATAGAGGGGCACATAGAAGGTGGGCGAGTATAAAGACCACACTCCATATCTTATGTATCTATGTGGTGTGTAAAACACGTAACCTAAGTATGCTGACGGGCATTCACTCACGCAATCTCTCACCACTGGCTAGGTTGAAACTGACGGGCGCCATATGTATATGGTGTGTAAGGCACGCAAAACTGCTGACAGGCGTTCACTCACTCTCTCACCAGTGGCTAGGTTGATATTGCAAAGTCGTTGCCACTGCATTGCAAGTCAAGCGACTCACAAATCTCTGAGATCTGAAAGTTTGCCCAATGATGCAGGTATCGAGTCAGTCAAGTTGTTGCCATGTAAATATCTGCTTTCAAATGGGAGCGGAGTGTATGAGCAGGGTAGATACCACAGGGTGGTTTGTGATATGCCACAGCGAAGCAGGTGAAGGGGCATAATGGCAGATCTTAAAGACTTAATCACAGTGTGGCATGTGCCAAGCACTCAGGAAGAGTGCCAAGCCAGAGATGACCTACAGGGGTGTTGAGAATAAGCATGGGGTGCAGATGTAACGTGGGTGCCATGGCATGCAATGCGGATACATGTCAGTCAACCCATAGTCAAATAGCACCACTCTCACATGTGAGCAAGCTTTGGAAGGTTGCCAAGAAAGCCAGGAATGGTGCCCGTCAATTCATTGTAACCAAGGTCCCTGGCGGGCGAGAGAGACGAAATACATGCGGGGCATGCACAGGCCATGCATAGGGCATGCATAGGGTGCATGCATACGGCATGCATGCACTAGCTAACCACTAGGCATGATAACCTTGCCATGGTCACTCTACTCTACGGTGTAAGCTTCATTGCCTCCTCCTCATTCAAAAGCAGTTGCACCGTGCAACAAGGCTAGGGTCCTGGCAGTGCATGATATGACAGGTAGAGAGAATCAAACTGAATGTCGATAGGATACAACAAGGTCAACTAGCACATCACAAAAATGTGTGCGTCTGGAAATCATCTGACCATTTTTTTAAAGCAAGTTTCCGAAAATCGTTTGACAATCACCCAGGAATCATCTACGAATTGTTTGTATAGCATTCTTGTCAGACCAAACGTTTTGTTGATGTTTTAGTAATGGTTTTGCGATGTTACAATGGAATGTTTGTAAGATGTTAATTGTTGAGATGATAATAAGGTGGATTAAAAGTGTGTTTCACAATCAAAGAAGGTTATGGTATATTGACTAAGTTGCTACTTAATATGCATCACCAGATGAACCTATTGAGCAGCTTCACAGCAGGGTCTTTGCAGCACGGGACAACATGCACGATGCTAAGAATGCAATCTGCATCTACAACTGCATAGTTGAAGGTGCCCTTCGTGGGCAACAGTCGTTTGCAGCCAGTGTACCGGCAAACTCGCCGATCCTCCGTGTAGTACTCGATGTAGGCGGCTTTTTTTGCCACGCCGTCTTTCACGTAATGGAACAGCATCAAGCATCGACCGTACCAGTTGGCCCCCTTGCCAGCTGGATTTATGGCCACATCTGAAAAGTGCCTTTCGGAAGGGCTTGCTTTGACAAACTGCCCCTTCTCGGTCCACTCCATCCTGTCGTGCGGTGGGATTGCCATGGCAGTGTGCACATGCGAATAGGCAAGCGGGGGTCGCAGCACAACAATGGAAGTTTGTGTTAGGGTTGAGACAATGGGGTGCTGACGGGTGCGTGGATACAACAGGGTGCCATGCCTCGGTTCGGCCCATTAAGGAGGGTGATGCTACGCGTTTAACAGGTCTACGTGGCAGTGGCAGTTTGCACAGCATTGAGCACCATATTGATTCTCACATTGAGCACTTGGTCGTGAATTCCCTCCCTGGCCAGCTGCTTCTTCAAGTAGCCCATTGCTACATCTCCGTAAACAAGGACATAGCTCCTGAACACATCATCCGTGATCTGCTCCACGATCATCTTCTTGTGTGTCTTAGTCAGCACCCGACGCCCAAGCGTGCAAACCAGGGTAGGAGGGTGATGGGTGCATGGTGTACTTGGGGGGTAGCAGGAGAGGGGCAGCACTTGGGTACAACGGGGGCAGCAGTGATATGGAGCAAAGATAAGGGACCAGTCAGTTAGTATAGTGGGGCAGTTTCAGAGGTCAAAGGATGCAGCAAGAGGAGGGAGCATAGGTGGACAAGTGTAGATAAAGGGGCAGCAAATGAAAGACAAAGGGCAGGAGGGAATGGGAAGTGTCGGGGATGGACATATGGGTTTAGGGTGGGGGGGAAACGAGGGGGCGACGTGTTTAGCAGCCGAAGGTATATGGTGGACAAGTAGGGGAGCATTGGGGGTCAGATTGACGGATAGTCCCACGGGGGCCGGGGGCGGGGCATGGGTAGATAAGTGGGGGAGCATGTGGGGCAAGACGGAATGTGAAGGGTGGCAGCTAGTGGAAGGCGCGATGGGTGGACAAGAACGCGAGCATGACGCAGTGCTCAACGGGATGTCAAGGGGGGCAGCGGGGGAGGCATTTCATGGGTGGACATGATGGTGAGCACGTGGATGCTAGAAGGGATGTCTAGGGGGGCAGCGGGGGAGGCATTTCATGGGTGGACATAATGGTGAGCACGTGGATGCTAGAAGGGATGTCAAGGGGGGCAGCGGGAGGAAGGGAAGAGGAAGTGTTTAAACAAAAACACGAGGTGATTGAGGGTTTCATGTGGCAGGAGCAGGCGGGAAACATTCGGCCGGCGAGTTCGGCCTTAGGTCGTACACAGGCTCGCCTCCTTCATGGCGGTCTCGTATGTTTGTCCCCGCCGGATGCTCGAGACAGCTGTCGAACAACGGCTTGCTCGATATGCTTCTTCACAATGCGATCCTCCACACCCTTCCAGTTGGTGCCGCGAGAAGGGCGCTTCACTGTTGTCTTGTGGGACTGCTCGTACCGGTTCGAAGAGTACTCCTGTGGCAATCCCCGTGCACGGATCGTCGGTGGGAGGTGCGATACAAGATGCACCTTGATAATAAGCCACTTCGACTTCTGGTTGTCGAATGCTAGAACAAGCGCATCGACCATCCTGGAGAGAACGTGTTCGGGAGGATTGAAAGGTTCGGGATCGGGGCATTGGGGTGTTGGGGACCGGTCTAGCGTGCGTAAGCATATAAACAACAATTCAGGCACGAACAAAATACAATGCCCCATCCCCGGGTTCATGTACTAATACCCGGTCTCAAACCCTCCCCCCTCCTCTGATCTGAACTTTCCACCCACTCACAACTCAGCTTCCATGTTTTTGCCACTCCATACCCCCAGTGTAAGCCCCTCCTCTCGTCATTTTGCCCCTCCTTCCCTTTTTCAGCCCATGCGGAATAGTCCACAGTCCATCGTTCCCTCTCCCTCCTCCCCTCTTTCCCTCCCTCGGCCCCTCTTTCCCTCCCTCCTCCCCTCTTTCCCTTCCTCGGCCCCTCTTTCCCTCCCTCGTCCCCTCTTTCCCTCCCTCGGCCCCTCTTTCCCTCCCTCGGCCCCTCTTTCCCTCCCTCGGCCCCTCTTTCCCTCCTTCGTCCCCTCTTTCCCTCCCTCGTCCCCTCTTTCCCTCCTTCGTCCCCTCTTTCCCTCCCTCGGCCCCTCTTTCCCTCCCTCGTCCCCTCTTTCCCTCCCTTGGCCCCTCTTTCCCTCCCTCGGCCCCTCTTTCCCTACCTCGGCCCCTCTTTCCCTCCTTCGTCCCCTCTTTCCCTCCCTCGTCCCCTCTTTCCCTCCTTCGTCCCCTCTTTCCCTCCCTCGTCCCCTCTTTCCCCCCCTCATCCCCTCTTTCCCTCCCTCGTCCCCTCTTTCCCTCGCTTTTCCCCCCTTTCCTCATCTTTTCCCTTTTTCCCCCATTCTCTGCACCCTATTTCCCACACACTGCCTCTTAATCCCTCCCTCGACCCCTTCAGCCATCTCACTGTCCCTCGTTCCCTATGCGCATGGCACCCACACCCATTTACGCTAGACTTACTCGCAAGAGACCTCCTCCATGCGCTCAAGCGTGGCATCAGTGTGATACTCAGCCCGGATAAACTCCTTGTACCAGTCCGACATGAGCGTGATGGCATGTCGAATATCGGCGCGCTTGGGGAGGTCGATGATGAGGGGCAGCACTTGCATCATGGCACGATGCTCCGACGCTGAGAAGCAGGCCGTCGTGGTGAAGTACGCCCATGCGGATGGGAGTCTCAGCAAAGACGCAGGAGTCACTGCCTTGAGAATCTTGTAGCGTCTGCACGTACGGGATGCAGTAAGGGTATCGGTTTAGGGTTTGTGTGGGGCCGGTGGGGTGGGTTAGGGAGGGGGGGCGGGGGAGGGGTGGGGCTGGCGGGGTAGTCTAGTAGTTAGGTGCATCAAATCGCACCTCATCTCCCCGCTGCCTCTCTCTCAGTGAATCCCTTTCCGTCCTCTGCCCCACTCCCCCAGCCTCTATGCCTCATCATTCCTCTCTCTGCCCCTTGTTCCCTCGCTCTGCCCCATGGTCACCTCTCTCCGCCCCTCGTTCTCTCCCCCTGCCCCAATTTCCCCTTGCTCGGTCCCAATTTCTTTCTCCAGGCCCCCATTTTCCTCACTCTGCCCCACTTGCCCTCTCCCAGCCGCAATCTCCCTTACTCTCTGCCCAATTTTACTCCTACATTACCCCCATGCGGTCCCTATGCCCCGAGACACTATTCTGAATCCCGCGTTCACCTCACACGACCAACCCCCCCCCCCCCCCCCCCCCCCCTTCTATGCCCCTCCTTCCCGCTAGCAGCCCCACCTTCCTGCTCGCAGCGCCTCCTTCCCCCATGGTGCCCCTCCCTCAATGTCTCTGTCCCAAATTCCCTCTTTCTGCACCACTTCCCCCTCTCTCCACCCCGCATTCCTCCAACGCTGCTACAAATTCCCTCACTCTTCCCCCTTCTCTGTGCCCTGCATTCACTAATCCCTGCCCCTCCTTCCACACCACCGCCCTACCCTCCCTCCGGCTGCCCCTCCTTCCATCTCTCTGCCCCGAATTCCCCCTCTCTGCCCAACTTCTTGCAACACTCTGCCCCACTCTCCGTCTCTCTTAGTGCAACCTTCCCCCTCGCTGCCCCTCTTCCCCTCTCAATCCCTCTGGTTCCCCCTCGATGCCTCTTTCTCTTGCACGTATGACTCTCGCCCCACCGGGGGAAAAGGGAACCTTACTCGAGAAGTATTTTTCGCTCTGACGGTTTCAACTTCTTCACGAGGCACCTCATTGCATGAAGCCAAAGCCCTGCCTCGATGATGTGCATGATGTCAGGTGTCTGGGCGAGGTACGTGTTGCCCCACTTGGTTTTGGAGAACTCCCAATCCCACAGCAATGACTGGCCGCAAGGGGAGGCACGCGGAATGGGAAAGAGGGCGCCTTTGGGGATTTGGATGAAGAATAGGGAAAAGAACGACCAGGGTGGGATTGTGTGCCAGGAACTAGGATGGGCGGGGTATGGGGAGGGTATGTGTGTGGACTGTACGGACAGCAAGGATAGGGTGGGGGTTTAGGGATTTCCTGAACGAGGGCGGGATCATGTGAGGTGTGGGAGCGTGCCTGTCCAAGGGTGGAACATGGCGAGGTGTCCACCTCCAACACGACGAGGAGGTGGCGACGTGAGTTGATGTGGAGGCATGGGTGTTTTGAGCGTGGGGTTGACAAATGGGCAGTGGGGGCGGGATAATTCATTTTAGACCCAAGTGTGGTGGGAGGATATAGGGGTGGGACTACGGGACCACGGCGCCAAACCAACGAAAACGGACAAGAAGTGATACCTTCACAAAGTGGGTAGAATACTTCTTCTTCAGACGGGTCAATTCCTTCTTGGTTTCCGCTTCCTCCATTAGCTTGTATACGGCTTTCTGATCTTTCACGGTTCGAGGAACGATCTCGTCATCCACGTCTCGAAGATTTTCTCGCGTAACCATGCAGATGGAGCAAGGTCGGTAGGAGCTACATGACATGGTGCACGAGACCTTGTTAGACTCGGGATGGTCGTTCACGACTGAGTACAGCAGCGGGATGGCCAAGTACTCAACCCCGTTGCTGTCCTCGACCTTCAAACCCCCGCTGCTAAACCAAACATGGAACCATGCCATTATGGTGGTTTTAGGGTGAGGAAACCAGACTGACAGCATGGCAGCAATGTGCAAAGGGGTTGTTCGTTACCGAACCGATAGGGGCAGCAATTCAAATATGCACTCCAATTAACCCCACACGCAATACATGGCATGGTGGTTTCACACACGTATGATGCACAAAACTATGACATGGGCGCAGGATTGTAGCATATGAGATTAAGGGTAGCGTACCCGCGGAGCTTGGAGAGGTGTTTCAGCGGCTGTAGCATGTATTCAGCCGCTTGCTGGAACACCCTAATCTTCTCCTCTGGCTTCAGGTCGGAGGGAATGTTAGGGAAGAGGCCCACCAGCTCTGTGCTGCCCTCCAACCAACACGCCCATTCCGGTGTGTTACCGAATGACAGGAAGAAGGGGTGTGCTGATTGTCTGCCATTGTGAGACAAGTTTGTTTGATCCGAATAGAGAATGATCGCCAAGGCGATCGCACCGACGGCACGAACGCGGTCCTGTCATGTGTGAGAGCATAGAGTATGGTTAGGTGAACAAGGGCGAAGGGGATAGAGCACGGGGACAAGAAAGGGAGCACGGGGCGGGAATCAAAGTGAGTGTCTGGAGTTACAAAACGATCAAAAGGTTGGCGAGCGAAAGCGATGGTCAGAACTCACGAGATTAGTGACATATTGCAACAGTCATGCGCTCAAGATTGCAAGACGCGAAGATTAGGGAGCTTCACGCTAAGAAGAGAGATGAAAGGGCGGGAGATCAGAGAGTAAAGAGCGGGTGATCAGAGAGCACCAGAGAGGGGAGAGCAGATAGCAAAGGGCGGGAGAGCAAATGAGCAAAGTGTGGGTGATCGGGGAGCTAAAGGCGGGAAGTGAGAGAGCAAAGGGCGGAAGATCGGACAGAAACGGGCGGAGATTTGATAGCAAATAATGGAGCTCGTGGAGCATATGGTCGTAGTCAGTGAGCCAAGGGCGGGAGATTGGCGAGCACAAGGGTCTTAATCAGCCACCAAACGGCAGGAGATCAGCGAGCAAAGGGCGGGGATTATAAAGAAAAGAGACAAGATCAGCCAGCAGAGGGCGGAGATTAGGGAGCAAAATGACAAAATCAGCGAGCAAACGGCGGGAGATCAGCGAGCAAAAGGGCGGATTCAGAGAACAAATGCGGGTCATCTCCCCTCACAAGAGAGGAAAATACCGTGGTGAGCGACGAACAACGAGCTAGGGCGACAGAGATTCCATGACAAAGGACATCGCGCTTTGGATGCTAACTAACCCAAGCCTTCAGCATCCAGTCCGTGTTGTCGGGAGTGCTGTAGCGCCTTTCCCCCTCCACCTTCCACTCCTTCGGCTCGATGATGAATCCGCGTACTGCGGACATCTTCTTGAACATTGCCTGCGCCAACTGCAGAGAGGGATGGGCATTGTTTATTGGTGCGTACTAGTGGAAGCAGTGAAGATATGAGTTGTCGACTAAGACTTGAGACTGGTAAGGGGCGCAGCAGAAACAGCTTGGGCCGTGTTACGGAGGTAGTAACACATACAAAGAGCACATTATGTTGCGACGGACGCACCACGTTAATATCGCGACATCTGAAGGTGAGGAATCCCACTTCATGATCCACTTTAATATCCAAAACTCGCCAAGACTGCTCCGGTCCCAACTCGAAGCTGCTCTCGTACTCCTCAAGGTCTCTGTAGGTCGTCCAGCCTTGTAGCTGTTCGATATCAAGGTCTGGAATTCGGAACAGGTCTATAAGGTCCGTTATAGCCCCGTTCGTAAGGCCGTGCTTCCGTGATAAAATGCAAATTTCGGCCTTCAAGTCTATCGGATCGTCTTCACCATCAGGTTCCATGACAACCGTGCCTTCGCAAGGCGCCTCCGCGATCTGCCTCACTTGTTCGCTTGGTTCTGATGGCGTGACAACTCGATACGCGTTTCCTGTCAGTGGGAGCTGCGGATACGGACGAGGAAGTGGTGCAAGGTTTAAAATGGCGCCAGGATTTGAAGCCCCACCCAGCCTCGAGTGTTTCGGAATCGGCTGCTTGAGAACCAGCTTACGTTTCTGCTTGAGCTTGCAGACTTCCCCGCCATTTACTTGGTGGCTCCTAAGGGTCTGATAACAGAAGGCAACGTATCCACAGCCACACTTCTGGCCTTTCATTGTTACTACTCAGTAGCACATAACACTGGGCAGCATAGCCACCCCTGAAATATAACCCATAGCATCTTGGACCTCTAAGATTGCCCATCGTTGAGTTCGGGATCTGATGGCTTGGCGGGAAAGGCGTTTGAATGTCGCGCACAACTCAGCTTGTCTAGGCGTGCATAAAGGCGTCTCATCACCAGTGACCTAAAAGTGGCAGATTAGAACGCCTGAACTAGTTTACCGATATATCTGCTCTTTTATTGCTACCAGACCATTCTTCACACCTAGAATCTCAAGAATATCTTTTGTTTGCAAGGGTTGACGCCCGATGATTGGTTTGCCAAACTTCCGCCAACTCCCCCACAAATCGGTTCTGACAGCCCTCTGTGTTTCGACCAATCACGCTGCGTCGCGCAACATTTGTGGCATGCGTGTGGCGCGGAACCCTAACCAAGCAGCGAAGATCGTTATGCCTTAGCTAACTGACCGTAGATTTCCAGCACTGTTCATCACATTATACGGGACAACCACGGGAACGCCCAGAACATGGGAGCGTGAACGTGTGAACACTGAGGAGAGGACCTATGCCAGCCATAACCGAAGTAAACATGCCCCTTTCACAGTGCGTGTACAAGGGCACATACATGATAGCCTGACGCGTGGAATTGCTAGCCCCAAACAGCACAGTTCCACCTCGTCAGCGAGGTGTTTGATTGGCCGAAAGGCCGTTAAAGGGGGCTGTATCTGCCTAGTCAGCAGGTTAAACCACACTCACCATTGCCAAAGCCCCGACAAGTGGGGGCGCTTTGGCGAATCTCGATCGCTCATGCGATTGCGAAACTTGTTTGGACCAGGCTGGCTCGAAACCCTTTAGTGAAATTTGACGACTAGTCTAACAACCCTACGCGGCTGCTCTTGACTCATAGTGTCGTGACTGCAGAAGCCCAAACTCCAGTTCGGTGCTCGTCCCCCAAATTATCCCTAGTGCCACACGCATCTTGAGGTCGTCAAAGTCCTAGCCATGGCTCTACCGTGTTTAGATGGTAAGCTGGCCTTTCAGCCGATTTCTATGCCCTTTCCCTACGGCGGAGGCTGGCTCGACATAAACGTGGAACACGCCGATAGGCTACGACCCGGTGAATGGGTCAGCGGGATCGTAATTGATTGGCTCGGTGTGTGAGTATCACGGTTAGGAAATCATAAGGCCAGATTCGTCACGGTTATCTCATGCGCTTCCTTTGTCGCAAATACGCGCGTGCGCAGGATGCTGTAGTACGAACACGGTCGCGACCGCAACAAATGGCTTTACAGTGGATCATATTTCTGGGAATATGCTAAGAAGGACATTTCGCGGCGTGAAAACGCCTATACTTTCGGCCTGGGTATTTTTGATTTCACATATGTACTCGTTCCGATAAATACCGAGTGAGTAGTCGTCGCGTCTAGCCGTAGCACCATATGTATTTCGGTAGTCTAACGTCGGCGTTACTGATGTTAGACCTCATGTGTGCCTTAGGAGTCACTGGAGCCTGATCGTGATCGAGCGCATCCCGAGGCCCGACGACCCGATTCCCATGAACTGCGTGCTCTGGCACGCTGACTCGTACGGCACGCATGCCGGTGTCGACGCCCCGTTGCGAAGGTACTCTCTTTTTAATGGGAGTCTGCTATTGTCACGTACAGAAGTTCGGGGTTACGATAGCATTGAATCTATGTCTCCCGGTGTGCAGGTACTTACGAAACGAGGTGATAAGATACTGTGCATGGATCACTGAGTCGGACGCAGATGCATGGGCGGCGAGCATCCCACTAAGGCAGGTCACGGTGAGTGCTGTTGCCTTGTGTGTACGAGCTTTGAAACAATCGCATCTCCCTTTCCCTGCACGCAATTTCCACACCAAAACCCCACTCTCGTCCCGGCCCTCACCACGCGCTCACGCACCCTGTGATTGTCCAGATACCCATGCAGGCAAATGAGAACGACAGTGGTGTGCTCACGATGCGTGTGATGCACACGTTGGTCGAGGATGGTTTCCATAAACTACCGACGTGTGAGCTTGTAGGGACGCCACTCCATTGGCACCGTCAGTACCGTCACGATTTGAGGAAGTGGTCTGTGTATTTTCGGGCAAAAACAATGTTGGAGGTTGGAGGTGGGGCATGCGGCGGTGAAAAGCTGGTAATGGGGCGGGTAGCAAGCAAGAATGAGGCGGGAAGCATGGGGGAATGAGGCCCGAAGCAAGGGGGAATGGGGCCTGAAGCAAGGGAGAATGAGGCGGGTAGTAGTGAAGAATGGGGTGGGAAGCAAGGGGAAATGGGGTGGGTAGCGGGGGGGAATGAGGCCGGAAGCGAGGGGACATGAGGCGGGAAGCAGAGGGAATGAGGGGGGTCGCAAGGGAGAATGAGGCGGGAAGCAAGGGGGACGCGGCTCTGAAGCAAGGGGGAATGAGGGAGGTAGCAAGGGAGTATGAGGCCCGAAGGAAGGGGGAATGAGGCCTGAAGCAAGGGGGAATGGGGAGGGTATCAAGGGAGAATGAGGAGGATCGCAGTGAAGAATGGGGTGGGAAGCAAGGGGGAATGGGGTGGGTAGCAAGGGGGGATGAGGCCGGAAGCGAGGGGACATGAGGCGGGAAGCAGAGGTAATGAGGCGGGAAGCAGGAGGGAGTGAGGCGGGTACGTGGGAGGAATAAGTGTGTGAGTGAAGAACAAGGAAGCGGGTAGCATGGGGGAATGAGGACAAGATTAATAGGGAATTGTTTGTTCATCCGTCCTGCCAGCTTGATATGCCAACAAACATGACACAAAGCGCAATGGAGAGGCCTTGAATCAGTCGTGCATGACTTGACAACAAGTGTGGCCAAATGAGAGTGTTGGCCACAACCAGTCCTCCATGTCTAGAGAACACTACCCGTAGGGAAGTGTTTGTCACTGGCGTTCCTGCTTGACATGTATGCAAACAATACACAATGGGTCAGTGTGATGTTGCAAAACATACCTGCATGTCCCCACAACTCTAGTGGGTAGAACAGCAGGGGTTTCTCAACTCCGTTCCAGCATGAACCTAGAACATACAACACAGCATGGTCTTGGGTCCCTGCATAAAGGTTGCCCTGTATGGCATGAGAGCAGCCATGCCCTATACGGGGAGTTTGTGTCTGGCTCTATTATTATTGCACCTCAATTGGCATGAGAGGAGACATGCCCATACGCGTTGCATAACGACCAGGCAGCAATCAAATAATGCATAATTACTAATCAATCGATGTATCAGAATGACTGCTCCACCACAGACCGTTATGTGCATGTTCTGTGAAGGTGGTGTTTGGTTTTACACTGTTATGTTGCATAGTTGTCACTATGCTAATGGGTTAGGGGGACTCCTGTTACGAGTGCAATTGAGTGAGCGAACGAGGATTGCACTATCGGGAAAAAAGTACAACTGAGCGAAGGTATGAGCGAAAGGTTATATAGCGAAACCACAGTGGTAACGGTAATGGACTGTGGTTGTCGCGCGACGGGCCTGGGACTGAGGTTGGGAAAATGTCGAGGCGAAGGTCCGGAGCGCGGGTTATCGCCGAGCCGTGAGGTCGGGGTGCGACGTGCGAAAGTGGGGGGCGGATTGTCGATGCGAGTGGTAACGGTGCTGACTGAGGTGCTACAGTGATGGACGCGTTGAGCAGGGATGCGAAGTAAGGAAAACGAGATTTTCCTTACAACTCCATAACCCTCTAATTCTATTTTTATCATGTACGTACACCACACTATTGAGGCTTTGCAAACTAATGTGCCATTACGTGCCCCGCCCTGCGCCATTCCACTCGACTCCACGCTATGCCACGTACGGGAATCTCCGTGATTTGCGAACCAGTCGCAACCACACACAAGGAACTTTTGAGTCTGCGTTTTTATCGCAGGCGTGCCGCAACGGCTTCGTGTCGACCTATCGCATCGCTGTACGACTTGCTGCGATCGAGCGTCGCCGTTTCTCCGCAGACCCTATGTGACTCTTGATGTGCAGCTTGTGTAGGTTTGTGTGGCACGCGAGGCACTTCATTGTAAACAGTGCGACAACCCGGGCAGAATAATTATGACCCTCGCAAACTCAGATACACTGGCGCATTTGACTGTCGGGTTTAACAAAAAGAAGCCCACCCTGCCGCTTGTGGACTGATACTCAATCAAGCACGTTAGGTCCCACGGAATCTTAACACGGCAGTGCTGCATTTTTTTCCTTTATACACCTCAACCACCAAGCAATTGGTTGTTGGCGGAAAAGGGGGACCTGGCAGTCGCAACGTGCACCATAGCAGGAAACACTCAAACCCTCATCACCTCCGTGCTCCCCTTGCATGCCTCCAGCTGTGACGATCGTCTGCTCTAGGCCCCAGACTTTGCCTCGTCCCTCTCCCTCCTCAACCAATTTTTCATGCTCGTAGACTACTGTCAGGTTCTTCGCGGTAGCACAACCCGCAACCTCATAGTACTGCGTGAATGGAAAGCTAGACATCGTAACAAGGAAGTCAGACAATGAAGGGGCCCGAGGGGGCGATCGTACTGGCTGATTCGACTAAAACCCCCGACGAAACAAATTTTGCGGAGTTAGTAACAGCAGATAAGACGGCCGAGATCGTAAACGAGTATCGCAAAAATAATGCGTCGACGGCGCGAGATGTTGTTGATTCCAGACGTGTCTCGTCATCCGGTGACGAATCGAATAGCGACTGCGATGTTGAGCCATACGCAAACAAGGGCATATCATCCCCTCCGAAACCAAGGGATAAGCGCGTGAAGCGCTTAGATGATCTCGTTCCCAAAGGCGGCCAGAAAGGTACGTGTTTATGGTCGCAGATGCGGAATATTCTACTTGTATGCATGAAACGATGCTTGTAGTCGTGTGTGACCTGTTGGAGGTTATCGTCTCTCCAATTGTGTTTCCACATCAGCGTCAGCGGACAAGCGTGACAACCGGGGGGGGCGTAAGCACCGTCCAAGAAAAAGAGGCACTCGTTCACATCGTGAGGAAACGCCTGCGTCTGAAGGCGGCGAGGAGGGCAAAGACGGGGGACTTGACAGCTTAGGTACGCTGTGGGTGTGATATCGACGGTTTATATTTTGCACGTTACTCATTACAATGACGCCGCATGTCATGCTGCAACTTCCAGCCAATAAGATAATGTGTGCACAGTATTTCTTATGTACCTGTAATGTCCGCCTTCGCAGATGGGACGGCAGGCCAACGCGCTCGTGGTGGCGGAAAGCGCAACGGCGGCAGGGCTGCCGCGGCCAAGGGCGGTCCCTCGGGCAGGCAGTCGCAGGATGCGGATGGGGGCGACGAGGGGGATCATGCCGAGCCGGTCACTACCCGTGGTGGCGGAAAGCGCAACGGCGGCAGGGCTGCCGCGGCTAAGGCCGATCCCTCGGGCAGGCCGGCGCAGGATGCGGATGGAGGCGACGAGGGGGATCATGCCGAGCCGGAAGCTCGTGGTGGCGGAAAGCGCAACGGCGGCAGGGCTGCCGCGGCCAAGGGCGGTCCCTCGGGCTTGCAGGATGGGGATGGGGGCGACGAGGGGGATCATGCCGAGCCGGTTACTACCCGTGGTGGCGGAAAGCGCAACGGCGGCAGGGCTGCCGCGGCTAAGGCCGATCCCTCGGGCAGGCCGGCGCAGGATGCGGATGGAGGCGACGAGGGGGATCATGCCGAGCCGGAAGCTCGTGGTGGCGGAAAGCGCACCGGTGGCAGGGCTGCCGCGACCAAGGGCGGTCCCTCGGGCTCGCAGGATGCGGATGGTGGCGACGAGAACGATCATCCCGAGCCGGAAGCTCGTGGTGGCGGCATGCGCAACGACGGCAGGGCTGCCGCGGCTAAGGACGGTCCCTCGGGCAGGCAGTCGCAGGATGCGGATGGTGGCGACGAGAAGGATCATGCCGAGCCGGAAGCTCGTGGTGGCGGCATGCGCAACGACGGCAGGGCTGCCGCGGCTAAGGACGGTCCCTCGGGCAGGCAGTCGCAGGATGCGGATGGTGGCGACGAGAAGGATCATGCCGAGCCGGAAGCTCGTGGTGGCGGCATGTGCAACGGCGGCAGGGCTGCCGCGGCTAAGGGCGGTCCCTCGGGCAGGCAGTCGCAGGATGCGGATGGTGGCGACGAGAAGGATCATGCCGTGCCTGCATGCCGTGGCGTTAACGATCATGATGAGGACGAGCCAGCAGCAGTGACTGATGGGAAAGGTGGACGTAAAGCTGTGATTCCGTACCAACGGCGCAAGGCTGTGGATCCGGGCAGTTGCGACCATAAGGCGAGACAAGCTCGGCACGGCCCCAATGTGCACGTTTCGAGCTCGTCTGGTTCCGAGGAAGATTCGAGCGACAGTGAGTCGAGCAGCTCATCCGGGAGTGAGGAGGTATACGAGGACGAGGATGAGGAGGAGGAGGACGAGGATGATGAGGAGTTGGAGGTGGAGAGCGAGGATGGGGAGGAGGCCCGGCCTTTGAAGAGGAGGAGTGTGCGGAAGCCCAAGAAGGGCAACGCTAAGCAAAAATCGGAGAGGGGACGGGTGAAGAGCTGTAAACAGAGTGTGCGTCGTGCCAAACCACATGGCAAGCGCCAGAGACCTCGATTCGAAGCTAAAATTGTGGGTGTGCATAGCAAGGCGAAGCGGGAGTTGAATTTTTACGAGTCCATGGGGATACGATGTACATCAAGCTCTCATGATCGGCAAGCCGCGAACCCGTACGCTGCGTTACGCGATCCGATGGGTTCGGCTGGGAAGGGAGATCCGATGGCTTGGGGGTCAGCGCGGTTTGGCAGGGAAGCGACGGACCCGCCCCCCAACCATATGGGGGGTCGCGCGGTTCATGTGAAAAACGAGGGGGCAACGAAGCGGCACGAAACCTCGGCAGCTGCAGCAGCGAATGACGGTGTGGGAGGAGGTGTGTGGGCGAATGCCTTGGGTGAATGTGGCGGCGGTGTGGAAGGCTCCATGTGGGATGTACGGGAGAGCAGGGGAGAAGGGGGGGATGAGAAAATGGATCCGGCGACTAAGGAGGGGAGGGGAGAGAGCATGGGCACACCTGGCGCATCCAGTCGGCCGGATGTGGCTGGCGGCAGGACTGTGGAGCAGCTCATGCGAGAGCTTGCCCAGCGGGATCGCGAAATCGCTGCACTCAAGGCAAGGCCAGGATCAGAAGGACCTGTCAAGCCCTGCACCCCTCCATCTAGGCCTCCTCCTCTAGCGTCTCTGTCGAGCGGCCCATCTGTAGGGGGCCTCGATCCAGGCGTGGCGCCAGAAAGCCCAGCGACGGTAGACGTACCGGTCTGTCGAACGCGTGGGATGCCCACACCCAAGCTGCTGAAGGTGAGATTGTTTTAGTGTTAAACAATGTGTGGCATGGGGCTCAGTGATAGCTGCAGCTCTCTCTCTCAACCCCTCTTGCTGCTGGTAAGCGTGTTTGTGGCATTATGCGCAGTGATAGCGGCATGTCTGCAGTGGGATTGGCATTCCCAGTACGCCTCGCTTCAGGGACGTGGCGCTGGGCGTACGATGCTCTCACCTTCTGCCCCCGACCCCTAGCTCACCATAGCAGTTATCCATCCTCCATTGGCCCCTCTCTCCCATCCCTTCCCACCCTAAACCAGAGCCTCTGTTCATGGTGCTGGTGCTGGTGTGGTTGGCACGCGGCGCAAGGATAGCTCATTGTAGCAGTTATCCTTCCTATCCCTCCCCCCTCTCTCCCATCCCTCGCCTAGCTCTTCCAGAGCCCCTGTTCCTGGTGCTGGTGGTGGTGTGGGTGTCATGCGGCGGAGGGATAGCTAAGAATAGCAGTTATCCTTCATCTCACTTCCCTCTCTCTCCCATCCCTCCCCTCCCTCTTCGAGAGCCCCTGTTGATGGTGCTGGGGGTGGTATGGGTGTCATGCAGCGGAGGGATAGCTAAGCATAGCAGTTTTCCTTCATCTCACTTCCCTCTCTCTCGCATCCCTCCCCTCCCTCTGCGAGAGCCCCTGTTCCTGGTGCTGGTGGTGGTGTGGGTGTCATGCAGCGCAAGGAATAGAGGAAGCCGTATCTGTCAACCCCATGCGGCCCCCTTTCTGTCCGCCGCTCCTCCCTCCCCTCTCTATCCCGTCCCTCTCCCTCCTCGTCCAGAGCCACTGTAAAAGGTGCTGCTGGTCACGCATGTGGCATGCGGCGTAGCGTGCAGGGGGGTGGCTGCAGTGGAAGTTGAGACTCCTCGTACGAGGAGAACATGAACCCTCGCGCTGGGCGTACGGTGCCCTCTCACTCTGCCTACTCTCCCGTCTTTCGCTCTGACTATTTAATCCCCTCTCTCTCCCCTCTCACTCTACCATCGCTCCCCTACCTCAACCAGAGCTCCTGTTCATGGTGCTGGTGGTGGGGTGGGTGTCATGCGGCAGAGTGATCGTAAATCGCAGCAGTTATCCTTCCCATCCCTCCCCCCTCTCTCCCATCCCTCCCCTCCCTCTGCGAGAGCCCATGTTCATGGTGCTGGGGGTGGTGTGGGTGTCATGCGGCGGAGGGATAGCTAAGCATAGCAGTCATCCTTCATCTCACTCCCCTCTCTCTCCCATCCCTCCCCTCCCTCTGCGAGAGCCCATGTTCATGGTGCTGGGGGTGGTGTGGGTGTCATGCGGCGGAGGGATAGCTAAGCATAGCAGTCATCCTTCATCTCACTCCCCTCTCTCTCCCATCCCTCCCCTCCCTCTGCGAGAGCCCCTGTTCATGGTGCTGGGGGTGGTGTGGGTGTCATGCAGCGGAGGGAATAGAGGAAGCCGTATCTGTCAACCCCACGCGGCCCCCTTTCTGTCCGCCGCTCCTCCCTCCCCTCTCTATCCCGTCCCTCTCCCTCCTCGTCCAGAGCCAGTGTAAAAGGTGCTGCTGGTCACGCGTGTGGCATGCGGCGTAGCGTGCAGAGGGGTGGCTGCAGTGGAAGTTGAGACTCCTCGTACGAGGAGAACCTGAACCCTCGCGCTGGGCGTACAGTGCCCTCTCACTCTGCCTACTCTCCCATCTTTTGCTCTGACTATTTAATCCCCTCTCTCTCCCCTCTCACTCGACCATCGCTCCCCTACCTCAACCAGAACTCCTGTTCATGGTGCTGGTGGTGGGGTGGGTGTCATACGGCGAAGTGATAGCTCACCATAGCAGCTATCCTTCCTCTCCCTGCACCCTCTCTCCCATCCCTCCCCTCCCTCTGCGAGAGCCCATGTTCATGGTGCTGGGGGTGGTGTGGGTGTCATGCGGCGGAGGGATAGCTAAGCATAGCAGTCATCCTTCATCTCACTCCCCTCTCTCTCCCATCCCTCCCCTCCCTCTGCGAGAGCCCCTGTTCATGGTGCTGGGGGTGGTGTGGGTGTCATGCAGCGGAGGGAATAGAGGAAGCCGTATCTGTCAACCCCACGCGGCCCCCTTTCTGTCCGCCGCTCCTCCCTCCCCTCTCTATCCCGTCCCTCTCCCTCCTCGTCCAGAGCCACTGTAAAAGGTGCTGCTGGTCACGCGTGTGGCATGCGGCGTAGCGTGCAGGGGGGTGGCTGCAGTGGAAGTTGAGACTCCTCGTACGAGGAGAACATGAACCCTCGCGCTGGGCGTACGGTGCCCTCTCACTCTGCCTACTCTCCCGTCTTTCGCTCTGACTATTTAATCCCCTCTCTCTCCCCTCTCACTCTACCATCGCTCCCCTACCTCAACCAGAGCTCCTGTTCATGGTGCTGGTGGTGGGTGGGTGTCATGCGGACTCACCAGGACCTAGGGCAGCAGACGCACTAGCACCTAGAGCGGCAGCCTCACTGGTCCCAATACTCGGGTTGGGCGGTACACGCAGGTAACAGTCACCCTCAACATTAATAGTCAATGCATACATAGCACCAAGGATAGCATCAAAATCAAGAGCAAAGATATCAATGTTCTTTTTAAGCAGATCAGCCCAGCGGGGCAGCTCAGAGGCGTCAGGGAACTGCTCGCGCCAGGCGTTGTCAAGACGAAAGAAGCACCGGTGCGCCGTGTGAAACCTCCCACAGGTCTGGCCATTGCGGTCACCTGTGCGGATGACGTACGGGCAGGTACCTCCACCCCCAGACCCCCCACGCTGAGAGTACCACTCACGGAGCTGCTGGGCCGACGGGGTCTCGCTGGGACGCTGCTGCTGCTGCCTCTGGCCACCGCTGATCCCCCCACGCTGCACCGCTCCACCGCGCCCGCCACCAGCTACACTGCCGCCACCAGCTACACTGCCGCCTCTACTGCCACCACCACCCCCGCCACCGCCGCCGCCACCACCCCCGCTTCCGCCACTGACCCCCCCACCACCAGCATCACTCCCACCACTGCCACCACCCCCGCCGCCTCCACCCCCTCCACCACCGCCGCCCCCGCCACCACCTCCACCACCCCTGCCCCCCTTGCCCCTACCGCCCTTGCGCCTCCCACTAGGAGCAGACGCAGCCCCGACCCCCTCAGCACCGAGGTAGTCGACAGCACCAGCAGATGCAATGGAGGGGAGGAGGGGGACGGGGGAGCACCCCTCAAAGAAGGGAGTGCGAGGGTCGCCACGAGAGGCACCTACAGCTACAATGCTTTTCTCAGCTGCTAGGACTTCCTTCTCGAGCAGGTCGACAGTGAGGTCAGTGGGGGAGAGGGCGAGAAAGTGGTCCCTGTCAGTGCGAAGAGAATCAGGGAGGCGGGTGACTAGGTTGTAGAGTGTGAGGTACATCGGAGGAGGGTTCTTAGCTAGGAAATCGGGGGGAAGCGCGGCACGGTAGCGAAGATCACTAGTACGGAGGTGCGTGATGAGGTCAGCTACAGTGGCGAAGGCAGACAGATCGGGGAAGAGATAGGGCAGTGAGAGACGGCCTATCGCAAAAGTAGGAGGGGAGGAGTAGCGTGCAACTACAGCATCGTACAGCTCCTTAGCGGTCTTATGCTGGCCAAAGTGCTCGTGCTCATCTAACGGCAGGTGGCTGCGAAATGCTATGCGAGCATGAGCGTCACGGGTCTGCCACTGTGAGCGAGCAATGCTGTCAGCAGTAGCAGCAGGTGCGGGAGCGGCACCGAACGTGTGGTCAAACAAGGAAACATCGTCCTTGGCAGTGATATGGAGGAACAGGAGCTGGTCATCGAGCCAAACGTCAAACTTAATCGGATGGCCCTTAGCGTCAAAAGTGAGAACAGTAGGATTGGCCATAGTGGCAGTAGCAGTAGTAGGGACAGTAGCAGTAGTAAACGTAGTAGCAGTAGCAGTAATAGGAACAGCAGGTGCTGCAAGTGGGGCACAGTAGGGCGGCGCGGCTCGGTCAGGACGGCGCGGCTCTGTCAGGGTGGCGCGGCGCGGCTCGGACTAGGCTACGCGGCACGGTTCAGACGGGCAGGGTGGCGCGACGGCGGGCCTGCGCGTGGGCGGCTGTTGCGTACGGGCCGCTGCTGTGCATGGGCTGCAATTGTGCGCGCGCGGCGGCCTACAAAAGCGACGCGGCGGCCTACTGGCGAGGCTGCGTTGCGCTGGACGGCCAGTAGGGCCGGTCGACGGGCGGCTAGCGGGCTGCTCGTGGGCGGCGCTGGTTGTGCGGGCGGCTAACGGTCGACGCGCGCACGAATTGAACCGCGCGCGGGCGGCTAGCGGGCTACGCGCGCTAAAAACAAAAACGGGCAGCGTGAGAGAAAGAGGCGCGCGAGAGCGCACTAACAGAGAGGCACACGAGGGCGCGAAGGCGATAGGGCGCTCGAGGGCGCTTCTAGCGGAACGGTGGGCCCTTAGGTAAGTGGTCCTAGGTTCCTAACCTAGGCTTTGATACCATGTGAGAATGAGAGAAGTGTTTGCACTAGGAAATGGTTGGGTACAAGTAGGAAACCCTAAACGCATTGTACCCCATAGTAACTACCCCACTACACCCTAAACAAACTGTAGCAGATATAACATTTGACACGTCATTTCGCCAGGGCATGCGCTTTGTATTCGAATCCAAGCAACCGACAACTAGTGTAATAATTATTTGTAAATGTCTCCAGTTGACAAAAAAATGTGAGTGCCTGGGTTTTACAATATTGTTACGGGTGCAATGTATCGAAGTAGCGAGGATTGCACTAAGTGGCAAACGAGTACAAATGTGAAAGAACGCATGAGCAAAAATTTATAGCGAAAACTAGCAAAGGGGAGCGCGATGTGTGCGAGCTAGCTAGTGCGATGCTTGCAGCAAGGTTCGGGCTAGCCCCGAAGCGCAGGCCGGCTCAGGGTAGGACAGCTTTGCATGGTTTGGCAAATGTGGCCCGCGAAGGCGGGCGAAGAAACAGTTGGTCTTGTACGCGATGTTGAGGTTTGCAGTAAGGAATGGAACAAATTTCCTTAGACTACCCCCCTCCCCAAGAAGCCCTTCCGCTACGCAAGTGCGTGTAGATCGTGGAATCCTCAGCTTCGAAGGTACATTTGGAGGATAGGATGGTTTTGTCAAAATCCCAGTCACTAGACCACTGGGATAAAAGGGCTTGTTAAGTAGCAGGTCAGTACGCCAATAACCCCCCAGGCCAGCGAGCCTGTAACCCTTCCCTAGGATCAATCGGGCATCCCCAGTGTTGGTTTTTAGACAGGTTTTCGATGTTGGCTAGGGGCACCCAACTATCTTCTGTAGGGGTGCACTCCTTCCAGCGAATGAGGAACTCAATCCTGTGGGCTCCTGTTGGGTGGCGAATCCGATGGCCTGAATTTCCTTTGGGTCAACGATCAGCTCTTATGCAGAATGCGTCATCGATGGTGGGTGATGGCGTGGCAGTTGGCTCGTGGTTGGGATGCATGGGCGAAGTAAGTTGACCTGGAATGGGCCACAGTAGCGCGGATGAAGTTTTGAACTATGTCGGTGTGAATCTTCCTGCAAAGAATTATGGGACCATCTGCCGTTGATCCCTCCTTGTTCAGCCGAGTGTGGTCGACTGCGTGAATCGGCTATGTCACTCGGTGAGGATCGGTTGGGTAGGGTGAAAGGCATGACCTGTCAGTAGAGGGCCCGTCTGCTACAACTCCTAGCGTTTCCCTGATGCTTGGTCTGCTTCTGCTGCTCTGCTCCTTCTTTTCCCTTAGCTTCTTGGCATTCGCTTTTGCAGTGTCCCAACCGATTGCTTGCGAAGCATCACCCTTTGAATGGTGCGGAAGCGGCATTCACAGTGATGGCGCGTATTATGGCTTGCCCATTTGTTCCACGAGCTTGGTGTCCCTAGTTGCTGTTGCTGTTGTAGGACCCCGGTTTCGGGCGGCCGAGAAAATCAATTTTCTTGGCCATAGCAGGAATTTCGTTGAATTCGGTGATGTTGCGAAGTAGGATTTCTTGCATGATGTATTTTTGCGCAATGTCGCCTTGAACGGAACCGAGCTGGCGCCAAGTGCAGATCTGACGCGCGGAAATCGACGCCGCGATTGGCTCGAATCTCCCGCATAGACTTGCGCACCACGCATCCCATGTGCAATAATGGGATACCTCCACACATTACAACGGCGCCCAGGGTCCAGTTGGTCCTTCATGTGGCGGTAGAGCCTCGTAGTCGCTTGGCTTCATGACGATAAAGCGCCACCAATCCATGGCGGGTCCTCATAGTAACGACATGGTGTAGCGATTTTTCGCCGCATTCGACGAGACGTAGTCCGCGTCGAAAAATAGATTCATCGTGAAGATCCACGCCTGAACCGTTGGACCACCCTGTCGACTCGGGTCGAAGCATGGTAGACACTGCGGCTTGAGAAGCATTGGTGAAGGGAGTGCCAACTCATCGATTTGGGTCAAAATGTTGACACGACACTGACTTCCTGCCACGTTCGTTGCTCCGGGATGTGTCATCCTGTGGTCGTCGCGAACGTTGTTGTGTGCGATGCCATCACCAGCAGCGCTCAAGTGTTGTCCCACTCTCTCGTGTTGGACGTGGATGGTGCTCCTTGTGCTGCTGTTCCTTGCGTTTGTGTCTGTGCTTGTTGCGCCCGTGCGATGTCATTTTGCAGCGACGTGCATTTTGCCGTCAGCTCTGCAACTTCTTCGGTCTTTTTGTGCAGTTGGCGTGTCAGCTCATCCAGGCACTCTTGCGTAAGAGTGGCGAGGTTGATACAATCCCCCATGTTGAAGGAGGGCAGCAGGCTTAGGTGATAGGCGCATTCGTGGCTGCACGCACTTACAAGAGAGCGTGAGGAGAGCGGCTCCTAGTACGCTGAGGGGCGTGACTCGTGAGTCCCTTCGAGTGAAAAAATCAAAAGTTGAGTTCTGCAGGTTGCAAAAAATGTGCGGTCCGTAAGTAAAGTGCCTATATTAGCCAAGTGTTACAAGTGCAATGTATCAAGGCAACGAGGATTCCACTATGTGGCGAACGAGTAGAAATGTGAGCGAAACGCATGAGCACACATTTATAGCGAAAACTAGCAAATGGTAATGCGATGTGTGGGAGCTAGCTAGTGCGATGCTGGCAACGAGGTTCAGGCTAGATCCGAAGCGTAGGCCAACTTGGGGCCAGGCCAGCGATGCATGTTTGGCAAATGTGGCGCGCGGAGGCGGCAAAATACCGTTAGCAGTAACGACGAAGAAACGGTTGGTCCTGTACGCGATGTTGAGGTTCACGGTAAGGAATGCCGAAAAAAATCTTACAAATATATGAAATCCACTCAGGTAGCCTACGGGATTAATTTGTGGCATTTGTATGCGAAGCCCTCCGGATAAATGACGCTAAATAGGGTGACTAAAGGTGAGGTGGCGATTTGGTCTGATTCGTGGCTAAAATATAGACCAAGCTAGTGGACGCGAGACCCTGGAACATATAAAATAAGCCTACTGTAATGAAATGTGATTGTTTACTATGTCCAAAAGTAAGCCCTCCCCATGTGTGAGCGAGGTGAAATGTGTCAGGCTTATATGACTTAGCGTATGTAGGCAATAGTGGGATAGCACATATGGGGTACATCACATTTCTAGGTTTTGTACTTGTACCCAACTTTCCCTTAGTCATTCTCATTCGTCGTTTCTTATCATGGTATCGAGCATGTTCCCTAGTGGGAACGCTTCATAGGGCCCACCACGATATTTTTTTTTTTCCTGCCCGGAGCGCGCTTCGCTCCTGCGCGAGTCGCGCTCTATGTGCCCTCCCTTCCGTCGCGCCCTCTCACGGCCCCTTAGCGTCGCCTTTAGCGGCCCCTCTCGCGGCCCCTTCGCCACCCTTACGCCCCCTCGCGCCGCCCTCTACGGCCCCTCGCGCCGCCCTTACGGCCCCTTACGGCCCCGCGCGCCGCCCGTCGCCCCCCCCCCTCGCGCTGCCCCTACGGCACCTTACGGCCCCTTGCGCTGCCCTTACGGCCCCTTACGACCCCTTGCACTGCCCGTCGGCCCCTTGCGCCGCCCTTAGCGGCCCCTTACGGCCCCTCACGCCGCCCTTACGCCCCTCGCGCGGCCCCTTCCGGCCCCTCGCGACGCCCTTACGGCCCCTTACAGCCCCGTCGCCGCCCCGTCTAGGCCCCTTACGGCCCCTCTGCGGCCCCGTCTAGGCCCCTTGCGGCCCCTCTGCGGCCCCGTCTGGACCCCGTATGGCCCCTCTGCGGCCCACTCTGCGACCCCGTCGCCGCCACCTGCGGCCCCGTCGCCGTCACCTGCCGCCCCGTTGCCCTCCCCTGGAGGCCCCGTCGCCGCCCTTTGCGACCCCGTCACCTCCCCCAGCGGCCACGTCGCCTCCCCTACCGGCCCCATCACCACTTAGCCGCCCAGCGACCGAGCCGCCGAGCCGCCCAGAAGCTGAAACCAGCCGAGCCGCCAAGCCGCCCAGCAGCCGAGCCGCCCAGAAGCCGAGCCGCCGAGCCGCCCAACAGCCGAGCCGCCCAGCAGCTGAGCCACCCAGCAGCCGAGCCGCCGAGCAGCCGAGCCGCCGAGCCGCCGAGCCGCCTAGCAGCCGAGCCCCCCAGCAGCCGAGCCGCCCAGCAGCCGGGCCGCCCAACAGCCGAGCCGCCGAGCCACCCTACTGTCGAGCCGCTGCTGTTCCTAGCGTTGCGCTTCAACCCTACTTACTCGGACTGGTGAGATCACTCCCTACTAGGCCACTGCAGACATGGCTACCCCCAGTGTCCTTACCTTTGATGCTGAGGGCCGTGCCGTTGACTTTGAGGTTTGGGTCGATGACCTCCAGCTGTTTCTCCAGTGCGATAGGGCAGACAGACTCTCTCCGTTCGATCTCACCTCTGGTGTCTCTCCCGCCCCGCCTGCTACTGCTGATAGCACTGTTCACTCACAGTGGGCCACACGCGATACTGCTGCTCGCCTTGCTGTGCGTCGTAACTTACCGACCGCTGAGCGTGCGCACTTTAGCCAGTACAAGAGTGCTAAGACCTTGTACGACGCTGTAGTTGCACGCTACTCCTCCCCTGCCACTGCTGCTCTTAGCCGCCTCATGCTGCCGTACCTGTTCCCTGACCTTGCTGCCTTTCCCACAGTCGCTCACCTCATCACTCACCTTCGCACTAGTGACATTCGCTACCGCGCTGCGCTTCCTGCTGAGTTCTGTGCCAAGAACCCCCCCCCCCCCATGTACATCACCCTCTACTACATAGTCACCCGGCTCCCTGACTCCCTTCGCTTAGTCAGGGACCATTTCCTCTCAATTTGCCCCACCACACTCACCGTCGACCTCCTCGAGGAGCGCCTCCTAGCAGCAGAGAAGAGCATAGTCACTATAGGAGCCTCTCGTGGTGACCCTCGCACCCCCGTCTTTGAGGGGTGTTCCCCCTCCCCCCTCTTGCCCTCTGTTGCTTCTGCTGCTGCGGCCGACCTCGTTGGTTTCGAGTCGGTCGGTGCTGCGTTTGCCCCGAGCGGGAGACGCCGCACCGGCAAGGGCAAGGGGAGCAAGGGCGCTGGAGGGGCTGGCGGGGGCGGTGGAGGTGGTGGTGGAGGCAGTGGAGGGGGTGGGGTTGAGGTGGGAGTGGTGGCGGGGGTGGAGGTGTTGGTGGCAGCAGTGGAGGCGGAGGAGGCGGCGGCGGTGGCGGAGGGAGCGGAGGCGGCGGAGGTGGTGGAGGCGGCGGAGGTGGCGGAGGCGGCGGAGGTGGCGGAGGCGGCGGCAGCAGTAGTGGACCTGGTTGCGGCTGTGCGCAGAGGAGTGGCTCCGGTGGTGGTCCGCGCCAGCAGCAGCAGCGCAGTCGTGAGACCCTGTCCCCTCAGCAGCTTTGTGAGTGGTACGCTGCGCGTCAGAGCGGTGGGGGTACTGGTTCCTGCACCTACGTTCTCCGTACCGGCGACCGTGCTGGTGAGCGGTGCGGGGGCCCGCACTCCACCGAGCGTTGCTTTGGCCGCCTGACGGACGCATGGCGTCACCAGTTCCCTGAGGCCTCTGAGATCCCTCGTTGGGGAGAGCTGTCTAGGGTGGGGGTTGCAATCTTTGATCTTGATTTTGATGCTATTCTTGCTGCCATGTATGCTGTGTGTGATAGTGTTGAGGGTGACTGTTACCTGTGTGTTCCGCCTGACCCGGGCATTGAGACTGCTGCTCTAGGTACTGGTGAGGCTGCTGCTCTAGGTGCTAGTGCGTCTGCTGCCCTAGGTGCTGGTGAGTCCGCTCTCTCAGGTACTACGTCGGCTCAGGCCTTACACACCTTCACCCTTCACTCGGGTGCTTCCCGCTCCTTCTTTCGAGACCGCACCACGCTTACACCACTTAGTCGGCTGGTTGCGGTCTCCCTGGCGGACCCCTCTGGGGGCCCTGTCCTTGCTCGCTTCTCCACTGTCTTACCGTGTCCGGCAGCCCCCTCTGGCACCCTGTCAGGTCTCTACCTCCCCTCGTTCTCTACGAACCTGGTGAGTGGAGCTGATCTACAAGATAGGGGGGTTGACCAGTTCACTCCTGTGAGTCAGCGGGTGACCCACTGTACGTGTGCTCGGACAGGCCGACACTTGGCCACGTTCACCCGTCGGCCAGGGTCGAGCCTGTACACCCTCACTACTAAGTCTCCTCCGGCTGCTGAGTCTAGTCAGGTAGCTGCGTCGAGTCAGGTGTTTGCTGCAGCGTCCAGGTCTAGTCCTGAGTCTGCTCCTTGCTCGTGTCGTCTACTGTCTCACCAGACTCTCCTTTGGCACCACCGCCTTGGTCACCCCTCCCTGCCTCGTCTCCGAGGCATGGCCTCCCGTGTCCTTGTCTCTGGTCTCCCCCGGTCTCTCCCTCCCCTACCTCCGGGGCTTGCCCCTACCTGCGTCCCCTTCGTCGAGGGGCGACAGCGCGCCGCCCGTCACTCCTCTGAGTTTCCTCCGACAGAGGCTCTGTTGCAGACTCTTCACATGGACGTGTGGGGCCCCGCCCGCGTCCGTGGCCAGAGGCATGAGCGTTACTTCCTATTGGTGGTTGACGACTACTCGCGTTACACGACGGTCTTCCCCTTGCGCAGCAAGGGCAACGTCACTGAGGTGTTGATCGACTGGATCCGCGCAGCTCGTCTCCAGCTTAGAGAGATTTTCGGCTCGGACTTTCCTGTTCTGCGTGTGCACTCTGACAGAGGCGGGGAGTTTTCCTCTGCTCGTCTAGGAGCCTTCTGTCGAGCACAGGGCATCTGCTAGACCTTCACGCTTCCGGCTGTCAGAATGTTATATTTATCTAGCTTGCAGTGGGGTACTCAATAGGAGCACAGCCCAATTTAGGGATTGCTATATGTACTCAACTGCTTGCTAGTGAACCTCCCTCTTCTTTCATTCCTCATTTCTCACCTGCTATCCGAGCGACTACGGTCCTGGCCTGTGGGCCCACTCAACTGCTTTCGCTGCTACTCTGTATTCGGCACGCCCTGTGGCGTGCCACTCGCGCTACTCTTGGCGGCCCCGTTGCCGCCCTTCCAAGCCCCTCGCGGCAACTTCGCGGCCCTGTTGTCGCCCTTCCAGGCCGCTCGTGGCCCCTTCGTGGCCCCGTCGCCGCCCCTTTTGCGGCCCGTCGCCGCCCTTTCAGGCCCCTTCGCAGCCCCTTCGCGGCCCCGTCGCCGCCCCTATCGGCCCCGTCGACGCCGCCAGCGGCCCCGTCGCCGACCCTAGCGGCCGCGTCGCCGCTCCTATCGGCCCCGTCGCCGCCGCCAGCAGCCCCGTCGCTGACCCTAGCGGCCCCGTCGCCGCTCCTATCGGCCCCGTCGCCGCCGCACGCGGCCCCCTCAGGTCGCCTCGACAGGCGACGGGAGGGGCGACCTGGGGGGGGGGGCGAGCGTCGCCCCTTCTGCCGCTTGCTTTGGCGCCCCAGGAGGCCGCGCGTCGCCCCCCCCCCCCCCCCTTCCCCCCCCCTCCCCCCCGTAGCCTCCCTACCCGCCATCCCGCCCTGCCCTGTGTTAGGGTTTGGGTGTGGCGAGTAGGGGGTGGTGGGTGTGTGGTCTCCCCTGCTCCTCCTCCTCCTCTGTCTCCCACTGCTGCAGCTGCCGCTGAGGGGGGTGGGTATGTGGGAGTCGACGGAGTGGTGCTAGGGGGTGGGGTGTGAGTGAACCTAGGGGTGCTGTAGGGGGTGTGTGAAATGGGGGTGGGATAGTTTCGGGAGGTTGAAGGGGGTGGCCACTGTGAAGCCCGCAGCTCCTGTCGCCCGAGAGACCGTTGCGCCAGTCGCCTGTGAGCCCGTTGTGCCAGTCGCCCGTGAGCCCGTTGCTCCAGTCGCCCGTGAGTCCGTTGCTCCTGCCGCTCAGAGTTAGCCGCAGAGCCAGTTGCTCGAGTAGCCCGTGTGTTAGTTGCTCCAGTTGCCAGTGTGCCAGTTGCTCCAGTTGCCCGTGTGCAAGTTGTTCCGGTTGTGCCGTGTGCCAGCAGCTTCAGCTCCCGCCCACTACCTCCTCTCCTCTCATAGTCCCTCCTCCTCCACACTTGCCCTCTGCGATAGCCTCTAGCTTTGCTTACATTTGTGAACTTTAAACTGTTGCTTCTTGTACTTGTGCTCAGAATGTGTGGTGACATTGTGATCCACCCTGAGCTTGTTGTGCTCTGCTTGTTGTGCTGATTACACCCCACTTTGGCTCTGGGGGTGTGTCAGAATGTTATGTTTATCTAGCCTGCAGTGGGGTACTCAATAGTGAGTACAGCCTAATTTAGGGTTTGCTATATGTACTCAACTACTTGCTAGTGAACCTCCCTCTTCTTTCATTCCTCATTTCTCACACCGGCCTCTCCACAGCAAAATGGGATTGCTGAGCGCCGCATTGGCATGGTCATGGACGTCGCTTGTACGTCCATGATCCATGCGGCTGCCCCCCATTTTCTGTGGCCGTTTGCGGTTCAGTACGCCGCGCATCAGCTCAACCTTCAGCCCCGGGTCTCCTTACCAGAGACCTCCCCCACCCTGCAGTGGACGAGGAAGGTTGGCGATGCGTCTGCGTTTCGTGTCTGGGGATCTCGGGCGTTTGTCCGCGACTTGTCTACGGACAAGCTGTCCCCCCGTGCTGTTCCCTGCGTCTTCCTTGGCTTTCCCCCTGATGTGCCTGGTTGGCGGTTTTACCACCCCACCTCGCGCCATGTTCTATCCTCCCAGGATGTCACCTTTGACGAGTCGGTGCCTTACTACCGTCTCATCCCCTACCGCGCTGCGCCTCTTCCCCCGCCGCCGCTCTTCCTTGTGCCAGGTCCTCCCCCGGTAGACCCCCTCCCCCCTCAGGGTCCTGCCCCGTCAGGTGTGTCCCAGGTAGACGCAGTCGAGCCTGTCGAGGTAGCTGTTGACTCTGGTGCTGCTAGAGGTTCTGAGCCTGCGGGTGCCGGGTCTGGAGGTACTGAGCCTGGGGGTGCTGAGCCTGGGGGTGCTGAGCCTGGGGGTGCTGAGTTTAGGGGTGCTGAGCCTGGGGGTGCTGAGTCTGGGGGTGCTGAGTCAGGGGGTGCTGAGCCTGGGGGTGCTGAGTCTGGAGGTGCTGAGCCAAGGGGTGCGGAGCCTGGGGGTGCTCAGTCTGCTCGTGTGGCCTCTCGCGGTGCTTCGTCGAGGCGGGAGCCACTCTCTCCGAAGGAGCTGTGCGAGTGGTTTGCCCTGCGCTGGAGCCGTACTACTGGAGCTGGAGTTTCTACTATTGCCGCTGAACCTAGAGGTGCTCGTACTGGTGGTGCTGGAGCTGCTGGAGCTGGAGCTGCTAGGGGTGTTGGCGCTTGTGGTGCTACTGGCGCTGGTGCTTTTGAGGGTGCTGGAGTTGGCGCTGTTGGAGCTGGAGGTACTGCTGGTGCTGGTGCTGCCGCTGGGGTTACTGGTCCTGTCCCTGCTGGTTCTGGAGGCGCTGCGCGGCCGAGGCTGTACTTCGTTCCCCTTCTTGAGCAGGTTCTTGGTATCCCGCCCTCGACTGGTCCTGCTCCTCCCTTAGAGTGTCCACAGCCTGTCCAGTCACAGTGACAGCTACAGCCTGCCTCCCCCCTGCCTGCTCCCTCTCCCTATGCTGGTCCTACTAGAGGTTTTGCTGAGCGACGTGAGCCTGCGTCTCGTCCTGCGTTGCCTGTTCGTGCTGCTTGCACCGGTCGTCGTGCTCCGCGTCTGCGTCTTCCTACAGTCCCAGGCACACACCAGGTGGCACTGCGTCCTTCCACTGCTCCTCTGCGTGTCCCGTTGCCGTCTCCTCTAGAGTCCTCTCTTCTTGCTCTTGCTGACCCGGAGTCTGACTCTCTTCGTGCTGCCAGTCCTACTGTCACGCGTCTCCTGACTACTGTTGTCACTGACCCTTCCTTTGAGTCCACTGCTGCGTCTACCCTAGTTGCTGAGCTTGTCAACTTTGCTGCTCCCTGTCGTCTAGACTACGCTACTAGTCTTGTTGCTGAGTCTGTCTGTCCTCCGTCCGTCGAGGGTGAGTGTGCTCTTAGCACGAACGTCCTTGAGGACAGGCAGGAGGAGTTCCAGTGTTTTGCTGCTGCTTTGCCTTATCTCGTGTCCACGCTGATTGCCCCTGAGGGAGACCCGGATGCACTAGACATCCCGACTCCTCGATTGTACGCTGAGGCGATCGAGGGTCCCTACTCCTCACAGTGGCAGTCAGCCATGGACGCAGAGATGGCTTCCTGGAAGTCCACAGGCACCTACGTCGACGAGGTTCCCCCACCTGGGGTGAACATCGTCAGTGGCATGTGGATTTTCAGGGTGAAGCGGCCGCCGGGTTCTCCGCCTGTCTTCAAGGCGTGTTATGTGGCTTGAGGCTTCAGTCAGCGGCAGGGAGTTGACTACTTTCAGACCTTCTCTCCCACCCCGAAGATGACCACTCTTCGCGTGCTGCTGCACATAGTCGCTCAACGAGACTACGAGCTTCACTCTCTTGATTTCAGCACAGCTTTCCTGCAGGGCAGCCTGCACGAGGAGATCTGGCTGCGCCGCCCACCTGGCTTCACAGGGTCGTTTCCTCCTGGTACCCAGTGGAGCCTCCAGCGGCCAGTCTACGGTCTCCGTTAGGCGCCCCGTGAGTGGCACGACACACTGAGGACTACACTTGCGGCTCTTGGGTTTGCTCGTTCTACTGCCGACCCGTCGCTGTTTCTGCGCACCGACACCTCTTTGCCGCCGTTCTACATCCTCGTGTACGTCGACGACTTGGTCTTTGCCACTGCTGACACTGCTGGACTCGCCCACGTGAAGTCCGAGCTACAGAAGCAACACACGTGCACAGACCTGGGTGAACTGCGCAGCTACCTTGGCTTGCAGATCACCCGGGACAGAGCACAGCGCACCATTACCCTGACTCAGTCACACATGGTGCAGCAGGTCCTTCAGCGCTTTGACTTCACGTACTCCTCGCCTCAGGCCACTCCTCTGTCTACTCGCCACTCGCTCTCAGCTCTGCCTTCGGATGAGTCCGTAGAGCCGAGTGGCCCGTACCCAGAGCTTGTTGGCTCCCTCATGTCCCTGATGACCTGCACACGACCTGACCTTGCATACCCTCTTAGCATCTTGGCACGCTATGTTGCTCCTGGGAGACACCGACCAGAGCACATGGCTGCAGCGAAGAGGGTGTTGCGCTACGTGTGCAGTACGTCGAGCATGGGGCTAGTGCTTGGAGGGCGGAGTCCAGTGGTCCTCACAGGTCACGCAGACGCTTCTTAGGCTGACGACCACGCTACGCAGCGGTCGTCACAGGGTTACACCTTCAGCCTTGGCTCCGGCTCTGTTTCGTGGCGGTCTACCCGCTCGTCTTCTGTTCTCACCTCCAGATGTAAGGCTGAGATCTACGCGGGGGCCATGGCTGCACAGGAGCTACGCTAGCTCACCTACATTCTGACTGACCTAGGAGAGGCGCCTCGTTCTCCTCGAGTTCTGTACGTAGACAACAAGGCCATGCTGGCCTTGTGTCGGGAGCACAGACTGGAGCACAGAACGAAGCACATTGCTCTTCGCTACTTCCTTGCTCGTGAGCTGCAGCAGCGTGGTCAGCTACGCCTTGCTTACGTGGCCTCTGAGGCCAACACTGCTGATATCTTTACCAAGGCGCTTCCGCCTTGTGATAATCAGCGCTTCTGTACGATGCTAGGTCTTGTGCCTACTTGGCCTCACTTGCTCACTTCTTGACCTTGCTTGTACTGTGATCTTTCTAGACCTGCACTTGCTTGTTTACCTTTATATATATTATCTTGCATGTGAATTGGCCTTGTGGCCTTGCTCTTGTGCTCGGACTGTGTGGTGACGTTGTGATCCACCCTGAGCTTGCTTTGCTTTGCTTGAATGGTCCACTGACTCTTTGTTCTCCCCCACTTTGCCTATAGGGGTGTGTCAGGCTTATATGACTTAGCCTATGTAGGCTATAGTGGGGTAGCACATATGGGGTACATCACATTTCTAGGGTTTGTACTTGTACCCAACTCTCCCTTGGTCATTCTCATTCCTCGTTTCTTATCAATATCGTGCAAATCGTAGACTTCCAGTTTATTGTGTATGTGTCAAATGTTAACCTTCTGATAGGTTGCAGTGAGGTACTCTCTAGTGAGTATAGCTTTGGTATGTCTCCTTTTTGTATCCTTCCCAACCCTAATTCACACATTCTGTTGCATTCTAACTTTGAGATGGTATCACGAGTAGGTTAGTTCCTCGTTACTTCCTAGCCCGCGCCCTCTCTAGCGCACCTCCGCGCCCTCCGTGCCTTATCCTCTGCGCCCTCTCCATGCCTTAGCGCCCTCCTCCTCCGTGCCTCATCGCCCTCCGCAACCTTAGCCTGCGCCCCTAGCCCGTCGTCCAGGCCCACGCCCTAGCCCGTCGCACTGGCCCGCGCCCTAGCCCGTTGCCCAGGCCCGCGCCCTAGCCCGTCGCCCAGGCCCGCGCCCTAGCCCGTCGCCCAGGCCCGTGCCCTAGCCCGCCGCCCAGGCCCGCGCCCTAGCCCGCCGCCCAGGCCCGCGCCCTAGCCCGTCGCCCAGGCCCGCGCCCTAGCCCGTCGCCCAGGCCCGCGCCCTAGCCCGTCGGCCAGGCCCGCGCCCTAGCCCGTCGCGCAGGCCCGCACCCTAGCCCGTTGCCCAGGCCCGCGCCCTAGCCCGTCGCCCAGGCCCACGCCCTAGCTCGTCGCCCTAGCCCGTCGCCATGCCCGTACCCTAGCTCGCGCACCCGCAACTCTTCCTCGTGCCTCCGCGCCTCCGAGCCTCCACGCCTTGCCCGCACATTCGCGCTCTGCCCTTCGCCCACGCCTTGCCCTCGGCAAGCGCCGTGCGTTCAGCCCGAAAACTGCCCCTAGCCCGCGCTCTACCCCAAGCCCGCACCCAGCCCGCGCCCTCGACCCATGCGCACCCACTGCACTAGGCACGTGGACCGTTTCCCCACCACCGCCCTGTTCGCTGGGTCCCCCGCCGTTCCTACTGTCATTGGTCTCTCGGTCAGCGGCTGGCAGCCGCTACTCTCACCGGTCGCCTAGATTAGACCCGTGTAGCCACTAGCTCCTATCCACTAGCTCCGCCGGTCTCTTGCCTCGCCACAACTGGCGATCCTAGATTTCCCTCCTCGCTCCTAGACCCGCCTCCTCCGTGCTCCAGCCGTCTCTAGCCTAGCCTCCAGTATGGAGTCCCGCCGCCTTCGTTTCGATGTGGAGGGTCGATTGATTAAGTTCAGTACCTGGCAGCGCCAGACCATACGCTACCTCACCAATCAGCGTCAGGACATCGCCACCCTATAGGCCCATGCGTCTGGTGCATTGACGGCGCCCCTGTCTCCCGACCCCCTCCCGACCGACCCGGAGCCGACTCCTGCGGCACATGCGGACTATGACCGTCATGTCTTGGCAAGGGACGTGTGGGATTCCCGCGACGCTGCCACTTCTCTTGCGCTGACGGAGCTCCTCCCACCGACTGAGGCCGTCCACTTTGCCCAGATGGAGATTGCGCAGGGGATTTGGGATGCTGTTGTTGCGCACTATTCCACCCCTTCCTCTGCCTCCCTCAGTCGCCTCCTCATGCCGTTCGTGTTTCCCGACCTTGGCTCGTTTGCGACTGTGTCCGAACTCGTGACTCACCTGCGTTCACTTGAGGCCGGTTTCCGTGCGGCCTGTACCGACGCCCAACTTCTCGTTGCCCCGCCCCCCCATGTGGCTCACTGTGCACTGGTTAGTCACTCGCCTCCCTGACCGCCTTGCCACTGCTCGCGACGCGCTTCTCCAGAAGCACCCCACTGAGCTCACTATCGATCTCCTTGAGACCGCTCTCGGGACGATCAAGAGTAGCCTCCTCACCGTTGCCTCCGCCACTGACGCGGTGGCCCCCTGTCTCTTTGCGGGGTGTGCCGCCCCTCAGCTTCCCACTTTTAGTGCTACCCGTGCTTCTACCGTTGTGTCGGTTTCTGAGGACACTACTGTCGTTTCTGCTGCAGACTGGCAGAAACGGGGCAAGAGTGGCAAGAAGGGCGGGAAGGGGGGAGGTGGAGGCAGTGGAGGCGGCGGTGGAGGTGGCGGTGGAGGTGGGAGCGGCAGTGGTGGAGGCGGCGGCGGCGTCGGCAGTGGCGGTGGTGCACCAGGAGGAGGGGGCCTTTGAGGAGGTGTAGGACAGACAGGCCTGCCCGCTGGTGGTGGCCCGACCGGTGGGGGTGTTGGACCCCAGTAGCAGCAGTCGTAGTAGCACCAGCAGCAGCAGGGGCCGCAGCAGCAGCAGGCACCGCCGCAGTTCCAGCAGTGGGGACCCCCACTGCAGTGGGGTCCGCAGCAGCACTGGGGTCCCCCACCGCAGTGGGGTTCGGGAGGACCAGGGAGCACCGGCCGTAGTGGCAGTACTTCCAGCTGGGCCTCTCGCCCCCCTCGCAGTGACACTGGCCCCTGCACCCACTGGTGCCTCACCGGACTGGGCAGCCCTTGTCTGTGTGGTTGCGACGATCACTCTGCCGCGCGGTGCTTCCGCCGCCTCGACGACCTCTACCGTGCTCGTTGGGGCCCTGCGGCGATCACGCCTTGCTGGGCTTGCTTGTTAGTCCGTAAAATTGATGTGTTTAATCTGTCCATGGACGATGCTCGTCAGCATGCTTTGTAGGCTGATGTTGAGTATAGTGCTGATGGATCTGTGTGCTTGCGTGTTCGTAGATTAGCTTGCTTGCCTCCAGCTAGTGTAGACTTGTGCCTCTCTAGTCTAGGTGCTTGTGTTGCTGCACTAGGTGCTTGTGTAGCCACTAGCACAGGTGACCCTCCGGCTAAGGCGTCCCTGTCCTTCACGCTGGACTCTGGTGCATCTCAGTGCTTCTTCCGCGACCACACGACCCTCACGCCATTCCTCACTCCTGTTTCGGTGGCTCTGGCTGATCCTACCTCAGGACCAGCCGTTGCACGTAGCTCCACTACCCTCCCGTGTCATGTGGTCCCCTCTGGTGTCCTGCACGGCCCCCACATCCCCTCATTCAATCGGAACTTGGTGGGTGTTGGTTACCTCCAGGACAGGGGGATCACGGTCACCTTTGTGGGGGGTGGGAGGACTGCGGTCTGTACAGACGCTGCCACAGGTGCTGTTCTGGCCACGTTCACCAGGGAGCCCCGCTCCGTTCTCTACGTTCTCCACACCAAGCGCTCCCCAGTTCCATCCTCCGCTCAGGTCGTTGCATCCCCTCCAGTCCAGGTGTCCAGTCCAGTTGGTGTGTCTAGCCAGGTGGTCGTGACTGGTCCAGTTGCAGTGTCTAGTCAGGTTGCGTTGTCTAGTCCAGTCGCTGCGTCCTGCTCCTGTCGGTCCTTCATCCACCGGACCGTCCTGTGGCACCACCACCTTGGCCACCCGTCGATCCCCCGCCTCCGCAGGATGACCGCTCACGGGCTTGTCACCGGTCTCCCATGCACCTTTCCGTCGCTCCCCACCTCCCATGCTCCCCCTTGCACTCCTTGCGTCGCCGGTCGCTTACGTGCCACTCCTCACTCCTCCTCCCTTCGTCCGGCCACTACTCCCTTTGAGACTCTCCACTTGGACGTCTGGGGCCCTGCCCCGGCGCAAGGATCTGGGAGGGAGCGTTACTTTCTAGTGGTCGTCGACGACTTCTCCAGGTACACCACAGTGTTCCCTCTTGCGAAGAAGTCCGAGGTGACGTCTACGCTGATCCGGTGGCTTCTAGCTACTGAGGGCACTCGTGGTCGTCGTGTCAGTTGTCTACACTCCGACCGTGGGGGCGAGTTTCGCTCCGGCATTCTTGGCGGATTCTGCGGCGAACAGGGCATCGTACAATCCTGGACGCTTCCTGATTTCCCACAGCAGAATAGGGTTGCTGAGCGCCGCATTGGCTTGGTCATGGAAATTTCTCGCACGTCCATGATCCATGCCCGTGCGCCCCATTTTCTGTGGCCCTACGCGGTTCGCTACGCCGCACACTAGCTCAACCTCCAGCCACGTGTCTCGCGGACCGAGGCTTCACCGACCAGTCTTTGGACCGGTTCCCTTGATGTTGGGTCGGCCTTTCGTGTATAGGGCTGCCTTGCGCTTGTTCACGACACCTCCGCTGACAAGCTCTCGGCACGCGCCGTCCCCTGTGTCTTCCTTGGTTTCCCAGTGGACTCTGCCGGCTTGTCCTTTAACCACCCGCCCCTCCACTATTTCCTAGACTCCCGTGACGTCCGGTTTGACGAGTCTGTGTCCTACTACACCTGGTACCCTTGTCGAGGTCTACCGGCACCCTCTCCCCCTCTTTTTCTCGCCCCCTCTCCTCCACCTGCTCCCCCTCCTCCGGTACCCCTGCCCCCCCCTGGTCCTGCCCCGTCTGGTGTGTCCCACGCTACCCCTCTATCCTCGGTCGCGCGTCAGGTAGTGTCTCCCTCCCTGCAGGCCTCCTCACAGTCCCCTCAGCAGTCTTCGGCACTTGCGCGACAGGTTACTGTGGACTCAGCTGGAGTTGGAGCTAGAGGTGCAGCCACTGACGGTGCTCGGTCTGGGGGTGCTTGTTCGAGGGGTGCTGGAGCTGGAGGTGTTGGCGCAGGTGGCGCTAGCTCTGGGGGTGCTGGAGCTGGAGGTGCTGGCACTGGAGGTGCTAGTTCTGAGGGTGCTGGAGTTGGAGGTCTTGGTGCTGGAGGTGCTAGTTCTGGGGGTGCTGGAGCTGGAGGCGCTGGCTCTGGAGGTGCTGGTTCTGGAGGTGCTGGTGCTGGAGGCGCTGGCACTGGAGGTGCTGGTTCTGAGGAGACGTTAGCTGGAGACACTGGTTCAAAATTCCACTCCGCCTTCCCACCGCCACGACATGCGTCTCTAGGTGGCCCGCCGGCGTGAGCGTGAGGAGCAGGTGCTGTTGGAGAGGGAGCGGCAGGAGTTGCGGCGGTTGGGCCTGCTGGAGCAGCAGCAGCAGCAGCCGCAGCCGCAGTAGCAGACCCTGCCGCCGCAGCTGCGACCACAGCAGCTCCCTCTGTAGCGGCAGTTGTTCCCACCTGTGAGTGGCCTTCGGGCCCTTGGTCTTCCATCCTCTCCTCCTGTTCACACTCCGTCCCCTCCAGCGTTTGGTCCCACGTTTCCTCCTCCTGACGCCACTCCGGCGGTCTGGTCTTCTCTTTCACCGCAGTCTCCTCCACTTCGGTTTCCTCCGCCAGTTGTCACACACTCTCGTGTTCGTCCTTGTCCTCCGCGTGCTTGTCCCTCGTCTCCCGTTCCCGACCTCGTCTCTTCGTCCTCCTCCTCCTGAGTCCGTTCTCCCGTCTCCTCCTCCGTCCTCTCTCCCAGTCCCTCCTCCTATCAATGACTACTACCATACTGTTCGTCCAGTTGTCTCCCATGTCCTCGTCACTCTTGTCACCGACTCTTGTTTCCCTCCGTCGTCTGTCTCGGCTCTCACTGCCGCTGTCGCTGAGTTTGCTGCCGCCAGCCGCCTTGACTATACCACCTGTGTGGTGCCAGCTCCTACCTCCCGTCCTCTGTTCGTCGGGGGTGAGTTTGCCCTTGGCTGTGACGTCCTAGAGGATAGAGAGTCTAAGCTGGAGAACTGGGCAGCCGCTTCTCCCTCTGTCTGCGCCATGCTGCTATCCCCTGAGGGAGACCCCGACGCCCTTGACATATCGACTCCTCGTTCTTACCGCGAGGTAGTCTCAGGGGCGTGGGCCTCTCAGTGGAAAGCGGCTATGGCCTCGGAGTTAGCATCTTGGAGATCCACAGGCACCTACGTCGATGCAGTTTCCCCTCCTAGGGCGAACGTAGTCGATGGCATGTGGCTCTTCAAGGTGAAGCGGCCGCCTGGTTCACCGCCTGTGTTCAAGGTGCGCTACGTGGCTAGGGGTTTCAGTCAGCGTGAGGGAGTTGACTTCTTCCAGACCTTCGCCCCGACCCCGAAGATGACTAATCTTCGAGTGTTACTGCACGTAGCAGCACAGCGAAACTACGAGCTGCACTCCCTTAAATTCTCCACTGCGTTTCTCCAGAGCTGACTATACGAGGAGATCTGGCTGCGCCACCCTCCTGGCTTCACTGACACCTTCCCACCTAGGACCCAGTAGAGCCTGAGGCTATGGCCAAACTAGCCAGACTGTCCAGTCTACGGTCTCTGCCAGTCGCCCCATGAGTGGCACGACAATCTTCGCTCCACGCTTCGTGACCTTGGGTTTAGCCCTTCCTTTGCCGACCCGTCACTGTTTGTTCGCACTGGCTCCACTCCTTTCTTTATACTAGTGTACGTTGACGACTTGGTTTTTGCCACAGCAGACAAGGCAGCTCTGGCTCAGGTGAAGTTCGAACTGCAGAAGAGACACAAGTGCACTGACCTAGGTGAACGGCAACGCTACCTTGGCCAGCAGATCTCTAGTGACAGAGCCGCTCGCACCATCACACTGACTCAGTCACACATGGTGCAGCAGGTCCTTCGGCGGTTCGACTTCCAGTTCTCCACCACACAGCCCACACCTCTTGCTGTTGACCATAGACTCACTGGCCCCTTTCCGGACGAGCCCTTTGAGTCAAATGGTCCCTACGTAGAGCTGGTGGTCTGCCTCATGCACCAGATGACTTGTACTCGGCCGGACCTCGCCCTTCCCCTCAGCATTCTTTCTCGCTTTGTTGCGACTGGGAGACACCGTCCAGTCCACTGGACAGCAGCTATGAGGGTGCCGAAGTACCTGGCGATTACATCAGGCATGGGGCTTGTGCTTGGAGGGACTCAGCCAGTGGCGTTAACTTGTCATTGTGACTCTTCCTACGCTGACGACGTGGAGACTCAGTGCTCGACTCAGGGTTACAGCTTCAGTCTGGGAGCTGGTGCTGTGTCGTGGAGGTCTACACGGTCGTCGTCCTTGGCTACTTCCAGTGCAGAGGCACAGATCTACGCTGGTGCCATGGCGGCACAGGAGCTTCGCTGTTGACCTTCTTGCTCGCCGACCTTGGTAAGCGGCCTCGCTCTGCACCGACCTTGTACGCTGACAACAAGGCCATGATCCTCCTCTGTCGAGAGCCTTGACTTGAGAGCAGAGTGAAGAATATTGATGTGAGGTGCTTCCTCCTGCGAGAGTTGCAGCAACGCGGCCATGCCTGGACTTTGTGGCCTCAGAGGCCAACACTGCAGATGTCTTCACCAAGGCCTTGACGCTTGGGGACCACCACATGTTTTGTGTGCAGTTGGGGCTTGTTGAGGTAGGCCCTGGGTTGCTGTAGTCTTGTTGCTTGCTCTGCTTGTTGTACTTTCCTATATATATCCTAGTGAACTCTTGAACTGGCCTTGTGGCCGCTTGCCTGCGCTCGGAATTTGTGTGGTGTCCTTGAGATCCACCCTGAGCTTGCTCTGCTTGTTGTGTGATGCAACCATATGCATTCACGTCTGTCTGCCTCCCATCATGTGTTTGTGCGTTGCATGCGTGGTGTGAGCGTGTGCAAGAAATTTGTGTCTTGTGTGGTTTGGATTTTCTGTGTGTGTGTGTGTGTGTGTGTGTGTGTGTGTGTGTATGTTATTTGGCTTGAGCAGATATCTGAAGTGATTCCTCTACTCAAGAGCTTTCCGACGAACCAAGAATCGTCGCGATCGGAGCACAACGAAGAAAGTTACGAACATTGGAGTTCGTATGCTTATATATTTTGGTTGCAGCTACTTTGGGAAGTTGTGGCATTGACTCAATATGGGGTACAGACTTGTGGGGGTTGGGAAATTCGAACCCATCACTGTAGATGCTGCCAAGAGGTTGGGTGAAGCCAAACCAGGTTGGTAAGTGTGGCCAAGTTGAGGTGAGGTGGATGGCATGGGTTGGAAAGTGACAAATGTCAAAGTTTGTTGCCTATGGGGAAGGGAATTGTGTGGCATGGGGTTTCCTTGGTTGGGGACTCTCTCTTGGGACCTTTCCCCTCGTCCTCCTCTTCCCCTCCTACCAGGTTTAGTGCTACTCTAATGTTCTTTTGTGGGACTTGTGAGTTAATTGTGATTGAGTTAAATTTCTGTGGCAGCATACCCCCTAGTGCGCCGAAAAGCATAACTCGAGATATGCTTCATATTTTGATACAATTCAAATTGAGAAATGTAGCGACGGTCTAGGGCTACAACATATTCGAATTTCGTGGGATTCTAACAGTGCACCTTTTGTCGACAACGTTTCTTGTGAACTCGACGTTTCTGTCCAGAAATTGAGACCAACGATTTTGAGAAATTTGGGCACCTAATCTTCATAGACTCCGTCCTTAGTCTCTAACACTGCTTCTTGCCTTGACTGGTCTTGTGACCGTTTGTTCACTTTGCTTGCTCTGATGTCCCTCACTTAGCCTATGGGGGTGTGTCAAATGTTAACCTTGTGATAGGCTACAGTGAGGTACTCTCTAGTGAGTATAGCTTTGGTAGGTTTCCTATTTGTATCCTTCCCAACCCTAATTCACACATTCCGTTGCATTCTAACTATGAGAGTATGCAATGACTCAGAAATACAACACTCAATAAGGTTTTTTTACGCACAGTGGTAACTCACATCAAAGTCATCATTATGTGCAGTGCAACCAACTAGCTATTGCCTGCTGCTTCAGCTGCAGCTACCAGGTCCCACGAGCTCTATTCAACCTGACTGCCACCCATTATGCTCTTACCAGCTTGAAGCTATACTGCCAAGACTAGACCTCACTGAATAGACTTGGCTGATTGCTCCCCATTGGACTCTTCTTCATCCATCGTCTCAATGGCTTCCAGGTCGGTATTCAAGTTACCCCAAAACGACATCCCAATTCCAATCTCTTCTGCTTCCTCATCCACCTTCACCGCTGCACTCAGCACCTCCTTCCCCACCACCTCGTGCCTGATACCCTGCAGCTCGTTGGCAATGCCTGACATGCTGGGCTGGCTTGTAGGGCACTCGACGGTGCAGGAGAGGGCCAGCTGGGCCAGGTGCAGCACAACATCGTCCGGGGCGTCCATGCTCGCGTCCTTCAAGGGGCCCGTTGTTTTGGAGGAAATGCACTCCTCCACCTGGTCATTGAACAAAGTGGGTGGGAAAGGGGTGAACAAGGTGGATGGGGATGGGGTGAACAAGGTGGATGGGGATGGGGTGAGAACAAGGTGCGTGGGGATGGGGACATGGACAGAGAGTGACACTGCACAACATTGAGGGGAGCGCCCTAATGGGTGTTCAATGTCACATGCTCAGGTCATTGGAGGAGATGCACTGCTCTGATACCAAACAAGAAGGATGCAGGCAATTGCTCACTCACATAGAAGCAGCACAAAAGGAGCATTTATGTGTAGGAGAATTTGGTACTTGAACCAATAGCATGTATTACAGTGGCGTCTCATAAAAAAGCTACACGCAGCAGCACTTACCCATTGCAGAATGTGGCAGCTCGTTTCACCATCATCAGAGTGAGGGCTGCTGCCAGTGAACACAACAAGCATGAGCACACCGGAACTGCACACACAGAGGGAGATGAATACATTCTGAATCTTACTTGTGCCGCTTGAGATAGATGTACAAGATTTCACATAGCTCAACATTCACTCATCCCTGATTTAACACTGCCTTTCGTAGCCTAGATTTAACACTGCCACACCAGCATGCAGAAAGACAACCCAACAACTGAAACTACCGGACAACAACGATAGTCACTCAGTCACCTGTAGCCATCGGTGTCAATTGCTGCCAGTGGTTGTTGTGAGGCGCCTCATAAACAGCTCACTTACACATCGGTGGCAGTGGTGGCCTTTCACCTGCACACATTGGTGGCAGTGGTGGCCTTTCACCTGTACACATCGGTGGCAGTGGTGGCCTTGGAGGTGCGTGAGTAGATGGCATCCACATAGCCCGGTGTTCCCATCACCCGAGTCGTTCCAACAATGGTGCCTTCGCCCACCCTCAACAGCCCAAAGTCTGCAATCTTAGCCTGTCAGATGGGTGATGAAGAACAAGCATAGGAGAAAGAACGACACGGGCATGTCAAATAAATTGGTCACTATTGAAGGTACAGTGATTTCAGTACCTATGCTTTTCGAAAATGGAGTACTGAAGAAGTCACAACACAAATTATGTTCTCACAAACATTTCTTTCTTTTTGCATTGTGGCTTTGAGATCGGATCTGTAATTCTGTGTAGGGTGCATGTTTATGATGCATCCAAAGCACTCGCTTGCTTGCCTGCATTTTTGCTCTGAGGAGAATGTTGGCGGGTTTGATGTCGCGATGCACAAGGCCAAAGCTGTGGAGGTACTCAAAGCCATGTGCCGCACCAATAAGGATGTCCAGCCGCTGCTGGAAAGTGAGAGAGAAGGACACTTCTGCATAAATTCAAAAAACAAGAGAGAAAAGGACATGAGTGTGACAAGGCATGAATTGCACACTATCCATGAATGACAAACGTTGGGAGACACAATGAGTGATACATTATGTAGAGTGAAGCACATATTTTATATAAGCAAACAAAGAGTAGAGTAAAACTCTATTTGTTTCGGACCCAAATACCCGTCCTCCCCTTCTAGTCAGTCTCACCACCTACTCAACCCATGCTGGTGCCAGATTCACTCCGACTGCTATTTATTTCATGACCAGCGTCTCACGAGACTCAATTGGTCATGAAAGAACAATCACTCGTTACTCATCACATCAATGTCAAGTGGAAAAATCAAGGTCAACGTCTGGAGCAAAGTACCTTCATAGATGTAAAGCTCATAAAAAAGTAAAGGTCGATTACAAATGAATATGTGGTACGTACTCTTCTTGACGAAATGATCAAGGTCACCGTTGGGAACAAACTCGTAGATCAAGATTTGCTCTGGACGTGTTCTCATGTTCCCTCCAACAACGAATCCAAGCAGCCGCACGATGTTTGGATGGTTTTTGTCGGCCATTTCGTCGACCTGCAAGAGAATGGAATCATGAGATGGGTTGAGACAAAAACAATTACTAAAAAAAAAGATTTCACATGGCATTAAAATGAGAGATTAAAATGAGAGAGGTATGCTGTCGAAGAGAAGGGCCCCGCCCTCGCTTGGGCGCAACCAATCTTGACGTCGACGAGGAGGACTCAACGAAATGGTCGTCGAGTGGGCTCCTGCTGTCCGAAGAATGTGTTGGTCGAGCAGGCCCTGCTCGACGGGGTGCGGTCGACGACGTCGAAGGGAGTCTCTGGTTGACGACAGTGGTCAACGAGCCCGTCGAAAGGCATTGGTCGACAAAATCCGTCGAGGAGCACTGGTTGACGAGCTATGTTTAACGAGCTCGCCTCAGCAAACGCTGTTCGACGGAGTAGCGTCGAATTGGTCGATCGAAGCTATCTAGACTGCGAAACTTGGAGGTGTGCGAGTTTCACCCCTGGAGGCTTTGCGATGTCGACCTGCGGGTTGGTATCCCAAGGTCGAAGTGAAGCATCTGGCGCAATTGACGGCACATGGCCGACTTGGCACCTGCGCGACGGGCGGGACAAGGCACAACGTGCTCAACCGCCTACTAGCACCTGCGAAGTGGGTGCGCATGTGCGCTATTGTCAACTACGGCTCGACACTGGCAAGTAGCCTTGCTGGAGTGTTGGCAGGCAGCCCTGGTGGAGCAGTGACAGGTCGTCGACTTGCAGTGTTGGCAAGCTGCCTCCCAACTGCGTTGGCACGCTGTCGACTTGCTATGCTGACAAGTCGCCCCTGTGCTGCGCTGGAGGTTGACCTGCCTGGTTCTTAGGCTGCCAGGTCACAGACGTAGTCACTTGCCATTGCAATTTCTATCATTCTGTATTCCCGTTTTGCTAGTGAAACTCTTGCAAATTGCCCTGTGAACATGCAAGTAGTGAGAACACAAGCAAAGCTACAATCACTTATACCACTTTTGCCTTCACCCATAGTTCAGCTCCCACTGTTGTAGAGTGACTCTTCGCATATGCCATGGTGGAATGTATTGATTAATGGAGGCTGACGGTCGCATCTGGCATGACCGAGAGGATTGACATGGCAACAGAGGTCATCGGGGGTTGTTGGATGTGCAGATGTGGGATGTGCAGATGTGGGATGTGCAAATGTGGGATGTGCAAATCTGGGACGTGCATATGTGGGATGTGCAGATGTGGAATGTGCAGATGTGGGATGTGTAGATGTGGGATGCAGAGGGGCGAGGTGGAGTGGGAGAGGTTGGAGGAGGACAAGCCATCTAACGTCTTTACAGTGCAGATGTCAAACGTGGCCTTTACAGTGTTGCCGTCTCACCTCTCGCCGGAAATGCATGTCAATCAGTCTGGCTCGCTTGACGGCCCACAGGGTGGTGCCATCGTGTGGACACACGCCCTTGTACACGTCACCAAAGGCACCCGAGGCAAGCCGGTTGTGAGAGGACCAGTTGCTGGTGGCTTTAAGGACTTCCTCAAGGGAGTACTCTGCGCATTGAGCTCCCGGCATGCTGCAAGCCCGGCCTGTACAGGTTCACAATGAAAGGGTTGAGGGGTGGAAAGGGAGAGGGATGGAAGGGTGACGCGCCTAAAGAAAAAAGAAGAACAAGAAAACAAGTCTCGATTAGTTCAGGTAGAGGCATTGAACTGCTATGAGCATGTGCGTCAGGCCTCCCCATTTTCTGGCCTTAGTTGTGCCACTCATTAGGTTTTGGGGCCGGATCCCAATTACCGCATTAACTGTGAAAGTTGCAGCTCAGTACAACTTGCAACAATACAGCTTGCAACAGCGATGGGATAGAGAGGTAGTGAAACGACACACTTTCTCGCATATGCTGTGCATCACAAACTCCCAATGATGGGATGGAGAGAAAAGGGAAAAGGAAGTGGAGAAGCATGTGAACGTACGTAGCTGCTGCTTTGTTCGCCATTTCTCTACCCAAAAGTCTTGGAGGAATGAGGATGGGTTCCATTTAGATAGAGGTTGATGGATGGAGGAAGAACAAGAATCTCCCGACATTGTCTTGCTTGCTGCTATTTTCCTTGAGGTTGAGAAGTCTACAAAAAAAAGCAATGACTAGGTGGACTGCTGGATTCTCGCGTGTGGCCATGAAGGCGAGATGAGTTTCTTGACTTGCAGGCTTCTCTTCTTGAGGGTGAACACGTCACTTCTCCATGCATACTGTACCTGCAGTAGCAGCACGTGGTGCTAATCTCCTGTAGACTTGCCACCCCAGCAGCACGCCAATGATCAGCAGCATCACAACAGCCACAGCAATGCCGGCAATGGCTCCCACAGAGAGACCGCCTCTCGACTGGGAGGGAGGCAATTGAGGCGTGCGGAGGGGGGTTGAAGAGGAGGAGGATGGGGCCATTGTGGGGGGCGCTGGAAGTGGTAAGAGGGACGCTATAGGTGGGGAGGGGGATGCTGGAGGTGGGGAGGGGGGGGCTGTAGCGGGGAAAGAGGGGGAGGGGGGAGATGAGGAGGAAGATGGAGCTAAAAAGAATTGTGTCTATATGTTCAAAGAGATGGAGACATGCATTTCACATAGACGCGCACACATATGTAGATGTATCTACGAATGCATACACATATACATATGCATATGGGCACACAGAGAGAGTGATGTTGCACTTGAAATTTTGAATTGAGTGGGAAATACGCCAAAGATGTGTTATGTGCTGTAATTTCTGTGGCACAAGTAACTATTCCCCCAAAGATGAGCCAACGTGATTGGTGTAGACCTGCTGTGTCAGAACAACCATTCACGTGGTGCTGACTCGACACAAGTAGTGCAGAAGGAGGGGCATTCGCTGCAAAACGCGCTTTGAGAAGACTGCTGAACCACACATGGGGTGCTGTCAGGAGGGCATGTTACTGCAGTTTCATTCAGAGACTTGCATACACGGAAGACAGTGAAGAAGGAAGGAGTGAGGAAGGAAGGAATGGGGAAGGAGGGAGTGAGGAAGGAAGGAGTGAGGAAGGAAGGAGGGAGGAAGGAAAGAGTGAGGACGGAAGGATTGAGGAGGGAAGGGTTGGACCTTAGGAAGAGGAAAGTAATGAAGCACTAGCAAGACAGTTGGTGGATTTGGGTTGTTTCAAGGAACAGCAGGTATACTCCATGTTGGGTCTTCACAATACTCAGCAGCAAAAATCCATGTACAGGCTACTTAGAGACTTCACTGATGCAGTTCTCCTTAGAGGCGCCAGCAGATGCGCTTCACAAGCTTGGTTTGCGGCACTTAAGGGAAGGCACAACCTAATATCTTACAAGTCTTTGAGTTTGGGAAGTTTGGCCAGTGCCTCACAATCATATCTTACATACCCTTGAGTTTGGGAATTTTGAGCTGTGTCAGAAGGAAATTATTAGGCGACCATGACTCGTTTAATAGGTGCGCCACAGATCATACCTTGCAGTTCCTTGAGTTTGGAAAGTTTAACCGATGTCGGAAGGAAAGTATTAGGAGACTCATGACTCGTTAATAAGGTACCTCACAATTCATATCTTACAGTTCCTTGAGCTTGGAGAGTTTTCCCAGGGTTGGGGGGAGGTATCCGGTCAGTTTGGTCCATGAAACTTCCCTGCATGGGGGCATCGTTGCGCATACGTAGAGCCAAGCCCTTGTTTCTCCGCATACAAGAGACAAAGCGTTGCTGTGCATACGCAGAGCCATGTAAGATATATTTGTTCTTGAGATGAGTCTGAATGAGTTTGAAAAGTTTGGTCAATGTCGGAGGGAGGTATCCGGTAGGATTAGCCACCGCCTCACGGGGAGCATTGTTGCACATATGCAGAATTAAATCGTAGTCTTGTTGTTGATACGAAGAGCCAAAACAATGTTGCAGATAGGCATTACTGGACTGGGTCGAACCAGACCTAAGCAACAGCCTCCTGCCGCACGTCATAGCCTCATTCACTGCTCTTGCATGTCTTGCTGTACTGTTCCAGATGGCACTTTTGAGTCGACTAAAAAATCATTTCTTGCTGTACACGTCGTGCTGTTTAGAAGACACTCACAGGAAAATGGTGTAAGCAACTTTTGGGTCGAACCAAAAATCACCCAGTTCACTGCTCTTGCAGGTCGTTCTGCTGCTCTGAAGGCACTCATAGGCATATGGTACAAGGCACGATCTGGGCTGCTTACAAGGTTGTGAGCTGCAGGAGGTTGCCAATGGACTCTGGGATGCTGCCAATCAGGTTGTTGAGCAAAAGATATCTGAAGCAGGAATGGCAGCAAAATCATTAAGTAGTAAACATTGTGACCTGTTACTACTAGAAACAAGACAGACAATGAATGTGATGGAAGCAATTCATACAATGCTGAATAAAGGGAATATCGATTGCCATGAAACAAACCATGGTAGTGAACAGTAACAAGCAGCAATAATTTCGAATATAGGTACCATCAAGAAGTTCACAAAGGAGAAAGGCCCATAGTTTGTCTAGTCAAAGGCCTTACAAGCCAGTCCGATGGATAAGGATGCCTATTGTTTCCGGTATCGAGCCCGTCATTTTATTTCCCAATAATGATCTGTAATTTGTACAGCGGGGTGGGTAACAGCAAAAATTACAGGGCTTCAGCATTAGTTTGAGACACCTCAAGAAGACATCACAAATCAACAGGGTCGAGGTCATGGCGCAAGTTGCTCTCAGCGCATGTGTCGATAAAAGCTTGAAAGGGATGAGAGGTCTGGAAAGCGACGAGCTGTTCTGGATCAGAAACAGGTACGCATGAGCAGCAAGGCGAGTTCCTATGTTGGTCTGGAACCGACCTCCCTGTAGGCAGGACGCTCCCCGGACGCAAGTCCGGGCAGCCTAATAAAAATCTGGGCAGGTGAAAAAATCAGCGAGGAAGTGGGGAGGCGGACTTGACATTGCCCAAAGATGTATAGTTTAGCTTAGAGTGAACGACGGCTGCTTAATGCCCGCGGCCCCACTTGCGAGGTAAGTGGGTTATTATTCTTGTTGTCAAGGTGCGTGCACCTCCATCACAACAATGTGTGTGTTTGAAAATCATCTGACGTTCCCGCAGGTCGATCGTATGTGTGACAATTGTTTGAAAAACGTACAACAAACCTACAAAAATCGTTTGTCCCTCTTGAGACGTTTTGGAGACACTATTCGTATGTTTCCGCTCAATGTTTCTTGCCTGTTGCTGCAGCATTAGGGTTTCGCGACTAAGAGGGGTTGGAGCTGGTCTCCTTGCTTGGAAGATTTGTGGTGTGAACCTGCTCTCGATATAAATGTCTCCTTTTTACTTATGTGCATTGTTTGTTACAGCAAAACCTTTGAAGATTATTTCTTGAATTTTTAAATCTCATTAAGAACATGGGTTTCAAAGTGTCATATTTAACCAATAGTTATTGATTTTGCACCTTTTGGATTAAAGAAATGCCTAAAAATATCAATATTCTAGGTTTAAAATCAACGTTTACCACAGTCACATTGGGTCAAAGGCCTCACCATACAAATCTGTTGAGGAGGCTCACTTCATCGTCCTCGCACGAGGGTACAATGTGCACGAGACTAAGAATGCAGACTACATCGATCACCGCATAATTATCAACGCCCTCTGTGGGTAAAAGACGCTTGCATCCCGTCGACGGGCATTGTCGCTTGTCTTCGGTGTAGTACTCCACATATGCGCCTCGCCTCAGCTCACCACCCTTGTTGTAATGAAACAGCACAAGGCAACGGCCATACCACGGGGATCCCTTCCCTGCAGGGTTGATCGCAATCGACGAGAAGTTTTGCTGGGTTGGGCTAGCCTTGACGAACTGCCCCCTTGACGTCCATTCCATCTTATCGTGTGGCGGGATCGCAAGTGCCGTGTGCACCTGACACCACGAGCATTCAACAAAGAAAAAGGGAAAGCAGCGAAAGAGGGGGTGGAGAGCATAAGGGAAATGGGGTATTGGCCAAGGTTTGCATGGACAGCAGTCTGGAGAGGGGGAACCAGGGGCAGATGGGGTGGAAAGCAAGCAGGAGAGGGGGAACCAGGGGTGGATGGGGTGGAAAGCAAGCAGGAGAAGGGGAACCAGGGGTGGATGGGGTGGAAAGCAAGCAGGAGAGGGGAATGCACCTGCAAGACTTGCGTGTTGATGCCCGCCTGTTTGAGGCGCAGAACCATCGCACTCATGGCGGGTTCACCCAGCGTCAAGACGTAGCTCCGGAACACCGAGTCGGTGATGTCTCCAATGACCATCTTCTTGTGGGTCTTAGTAAGCACCCTCCGGCCAGCCAGGCATGCCTGTCACCGTGAAGATGAGAGGGTTGGTATAGGGAGGGGGTGGGGTGAATGGTGTGGGCATTTGGAGGGTGGAAGAGAGGGTGGGGGAGGGGATTGATGCGGGGGAGGCGAAGGAGAGGGCTAGGGACTAGGGGGAAATGAGGGTGGGGGAACGGGGGCGAGTTTGTGGGGACGAAGATGGGGATGGAGGGTAGGAGCCGGTTACTTTGGTTAGGTTGGTCCAGCATCTGATTGCCAACTCATGCAGAGAGCATGGAAACAGATATTGGGGAACAGAGCAGTGGAACATAGCAGGGAAACAGTAGGGAACACAGGAGGATGTTGCGGAGTAGGGATGAGGGGAAAACAGAGCAAGGACCAGATCAGGGCAAACAGAACAGGGCACAGAGCAGGGCAGATACATCAGTGAACATAGCATGGAAACTGTGCTGAGAACAGAGCAGGGAAACAAAACAGGGTACAGAGAAGGGGAACGGACTAGGGGAACAGAGCAGGAGAAGAGAGCAAGAGAACTGAGAAGGGAAACAGAGCAGGGAGACAGAGCAGGGGAACAGAAAAGCGGAACAGAGCAAGAGAACAGAGCAGGGCAGCCATGCAGTGAGTTAGAGCAGGAGAGCAGAGCATGGGAATAAAACAGGGAAATAAAGAAGACGAGAGTGTGCAGGGGTACAGAGCAGGGGGGACATTGCAAGTTTAAAAGAATCACCTCTTTCATCGAAGTCTCATACGTGCTGTCCCCGCCGGCCTCCCGCGCTAGTTGTCTAACTACCGCGTGCTCCAAGTGTTTCCGAACGATGCAATCTTCAACATTCTTCCAATTCTTGCCACATGAAGGACGCTTCACAGTGGTCTTGTGGGAGTGCTCGTAACAGTTCGACGAGTACTCCGCGGGGACTCCCCGAAGACGAATGGTTGACGGGAGGTGGACGAGGAGATGAATTTTCACTATTTTCCACTTTGACTTCTGCTTAGGAAATGCAACACGCAGAGCCTTCACCATGCTGGGGAGAGACAGTCGAGAGCATGCATGCAGTTAAGGGGTGGAATGCAGGCCAGGAAGGGAGAAACGACACGAGGGAGGGGGGGTGAGGAATCATGCAGTCAAGGGAAAAAAAAGGGTTTAAGGTAGTTAAGCAGGTGGGGTATGGAAGAACAGGGATGCAAAGGGTCAAAACAAGATGAAAGGGAAGGGGGGGGGGGGGGGGGGGGGGGGAGAGAGCATGTAGGTACGGTTGATGCGAGGAAAATGGGTGTATGTGGCAATGAACGGCTTGGGAGCCCACACAACAACAAGAGTAACTACCTGATGGTGGCATCTTTCATCCGTTTCAGGGAATCGTCGGTGTGGTACTCAGCGCGAATAAACTCCTTGTACCACTCGACCATGAGCACGATTGCCGTCCGGACATCTTTCCGTCCTGGGAGATCGATGATGAGAGGCAAGACCTGCATCATCGCACGATGCTCTGAAGCTGAAAAGCAGGCAGTGGATGTAAAGTAGGCCCACGCCGAAGGCAGACGGAGCACGGAAGCTAGTGTGACCTCCTTCAAAATCTTGTATCGCCTAGATAGAAGGAATGGTTCAGCATGGTGGAAAGTGCAAGCAAGGAGGGGAGGAACGGTTCAGCATGGCACGGAAAGCAAGCAAGGAGGGGAGGAACGGTTCAGCTTGGCGCGGAAAGCAAGCAAGGAGGGGAAGAACGGTTCAGCATGGCGCGGAACAACTAACTCCAGAAGAATCTTCCGTTCTTTCGGAGTCAGCTTCTTCACAAGGCACTTCATGGCATGCAGCCATATGCCCTGCTCCCAGATGTGCATGATGTCCGGGGGGACAGCGAGGTACGTGTTGCCCCAGAGAGTCTTTGCGAATTCCCAGTCCCACAAAAGGCTCTACGTTGTGGGTCAAGGACACAGAGTCACTATGGCGGGTCGGGGTAATAAACACAAACAGCTGGCTGTGGATTGGAGTAGGTTCTCATGCACACTAGCCAGTGTAGTATATGGTGTGGATGGAGGGAAACCAGATGAGATGCGCGGCAATGCATGCGGAACAAGCTAGGCAAGAGTTACCTTCACAAAGTGAGTAGAGGTCTTCTTCTTCACCGCCTTCAGCTTCTTCTTGGTCTTTGCTGATTCCATCTCCTTGTACGCATCCTTCTGACTCTTGACAGTTCTGAGGACAATAGTGTCTTCCTGCTCATCCAGGCACTCCTTATCGGGGGGCGTTTGAGTCAACTCAAACGTCATCGCATCGAGGTGCTCCTTACCAGCCAAGCACAACGAGCACGGATGGAGCGAGTTGCATGCCATCGTACAAGTGACCTTAGAAGACTCCGGGTGATCTGTCACCCATGAATATAGAAGCGTGAATGCTCTATATTGCACACCGGCACTGTCTTCCACCATCACCCCGCCCCTGCACAGCCGCCAAGGATGAAGGGGGAAACAGGGAGGTAGAGGGGGGATGATGGGATAACACGTCGGAGATGGGAGTAACGGAGTAAGCATGGGTGGCCCTAAGCAAGCAGATGAAGAACGGTTAGGAAGATGGGGACAGCAAGCAGGGAAGGCATTAACGGCATGAGATGGTGGTAAAGGAAAGTTATGACTGAATACAGCGTTGTGGCACGCATGCGAAGGAGGACCAGATGTGAACGAGGGTCAACAAAGGGAGCGGAGAGGGTATGCCTCATGGAAAGAATATCAGAAGGGTAGTGGGGTGGAAACGTGACGGAGTGGTTGGTTTGACCAAACCAGAAGGCTAATGATGGAAACAGCGGGGTGGGAGGATTATGAATAGGGATGAGGCAGAATACGTAGTACGATGACGGAGATTACTAGGGATGCGCGCCTTTGGGTGACAGTAGTGTTGACTCACCCTTTCAGATGTGAAGCCGCCTTTAAATCTTTAATCATGATCTCTGCAGCGTGCTGGAACACTCGAACCTTTTCTTCCGGCGAGAGGTCAGCTGGGATATTAGGCAGAAGCCCGAGAAGCTCAGTACCTCCTTCGAGCCACCTAGCCCATTCCGGAATGTTCCCAAAGGACAAAAGAAATGGGTGGGTGGATTGGCGCCCGTTATGTGATAGATTGGTCTGGTCCGAGAACAGAATGAGCGCTATAACTATGCCATACTTCCGCACCCTCTCCTGCCACAGTGAATGAGAAAGTGATGGAAATCTGAATTGGATCCTATGTTTCGACGGTCTTGTCAAACGCGACATGAGCTGGAACCAAACTTACCCAAGCCTCTAGCATCCAGTCCGTGTTTGCACGGGTACTGTAGCGGCGAACCCCATCAACCTTCCACTCTTGAGGCATGATGGTGAATCCCTTGACAGCTGACATTTTCTTGAGCATGGCCTGAAGGAGCTGATGGTGATAATGACGGAAACAAAGATGTAAAATAGACGTGAAGAAACGATGGTTCCCTTTGGTCCGATGGTTTGATCGTCATCACTAAACCCCCACCTCCACTCTAAAGAACGTGACACCGCACCTAGGAGACACTCACTTTTATAGCGTTTTGGCGTTTGAAAGTGAGAAATCCAATCTCGTGATCCACTGGGATCTCCTCGACGATCCATTCGTTTGCCTCTCCAACGTCAAAGGTGTTCTCGTACTTCTCCAGGTCTTGGTAGCTGTTCCAATCGTCCAGCTGCTTTGGATCTAATTTCGGATATCTAACTAACTGTATCGTGTCGTTTATCGCCCCGTTGGTAAGGCCGTGAGACCGTGCCAAAATGCATATTTCCGCCTTAACATCGAGAATTTCCTCTGTAGGAGCTTCTTCCCCCACGAGTGTGGTGCTACACGTATGGACCGCATCAAGAACTCGCTCTGCCGGCTGCTGGTGGTGCTCTACTGCGTTCGGAAGTGCTGCTAAGGGAATCGAATGCTTTGGCGCGGGAAGGGTGGCTCTTCCTAACGGGACAAAGGTATACTGCTTCTCAACGTCACGACCCAGCTTCTTTCGTTTAGCAGCCTCTTGAGCCTTGCGTCTTTGGGCTCGCTTACAGCCGTCATGGTTAGCTTGATGGCTACGTACTGTTTGATAGAAGTACACGCGCTTATTGCAAAACTTGCAACCCTGACCCTCCATCAAGCAGATCTGTCCGTAGGACTGAAATGGTGTTTGGCAGACCAGCTTGAGATGTGAGTGGTAACACTGCACCGTGGTGAGATAGTAAACTATCGTATGGACGATAGTTTACCGAAAGGCGAGGGAAGGATTTGGCGCGAACACGAATTGGCGATCTGAGCCTGAACATATGTTTCCGGTGACCCTGATTGGCCATTGGTCATCGAGTGTCAGTAGTTGGTTTGCAATTGGTTAGGGTTTGTGATGTACTGCTCGAAGTGCTAGGTCACACTGTTTATTGGTGCGCGACAACCGCGCAGATGGGCGAGAACGCCATGCGACTCATACTCAGCATCTCCCAATGTAACTGTTTTCGCGTACAAAAACTGCTTTCTTGTCGCAGCAACCTGACGAGGTTTTGTACCCAACTGGAAACAAGTTGGCGAAGGTCATTTCCGCTTGCGACATGGACCTGACATCCTTTTTGGGGTACACGCCAATTGTGTGTCAGAAAAATACAAGCCGCGCCAATGCCATTGGAGCAGGGAATCCTGTCAGACCGCCCAACACTGGACACCAAGTAGACAATATATCAAGAGCAGGCTATTCGTTGACGACGAATCGGAGCAGGAATTTTAGCACAAAGTTGACCAACGAAGGGCAAGGGTGTGTGGGTCCTTCTCTAGGAGGAACTACAGTATCTGCTTCGACTTTCCGTTGAGCTGACTGGGCAAGGAATTTCGACCCTTACCTAAGGCAAGATCCTTCTCAAGCTGAGTTTGCGTACTCAAGATATGGAGGAGAAGGGCATACCCAAGTTAGCGCGATGTAGTTTTCGGCACATGCGCATGCCATCCCCGTTTGGGGGATCTCTTGAAATCAAACCCTCAGATTACCGCACGCTGGAAAACGAGCAGTCGACCAGTGGCACGGTTATCGAGTGGCTCTCATCGTGAGTGCCTCTATGTTGAACACAGAGCAAACTGATTTGTTGACCCTTGATTTTAGTTTCTCACGAGCTTCACCGACTTTGTATATTTTCATGTCGATCCTGCAGTATGTTACACTACGAGTACGGATATGACAATGCGTCGTGGCTTTGCACATCGCCTTATTTCTGGACACTCGTAGCACGCCCGGGGTCGAAGAGGATCACTAGGCAGGCCTATGGACATGACATTTTGTCGTTTAAGCACGTTCTTGTTCCGATTAACAAGGAGTAAGTAGTCGGGTCTTTTTATTCATGTGTGGAACGTACCCATGTGCTGCAAACTGACGACATTGGAGTCTCGATAACATTGCAGTGCGCACTGGAGCCTTGCTGTCATCAAAATTAACCACGCTCCGGGATCCCTTATCCCGATCAAGTGTGTCCTGTGGCATACAGACTCATATGCAACTCACGTCGACATTGATGGACCTTTGAGAAAGTGAGATATGTGCTTCGTATGAAACATGATTCTTGCGGACGAGTGCTAATGACCCGTACGCTCAATGCGCAGATGTTTGATGCGACAGGTCATGAAGCGCTACGCATGGATCACGGAGAGTGAAGCAAAATCGTGGGCAGCAAAGATTCCGTTAAACGCCATCAAGGTATGCGCGTTGGATGCGCGGATGCGTACGCGGGTGGGAAGGGTAGGATGCGCATGAGTGCAATGGGGATGCGCCGATGAGAAGGGGAGTGAGATGAGTGGGCTGAGCATGAGTGCGATGAGGATGCGCGGATGAGAAGGGGGGTGAGAGGAGTGGGCTGCGCATGAGTGCGGTGGGGATGCGCGGATGAGAAGGGGGGTGAGAGGAGTGGGCTGCGCATGAGTGCGGGGGGGATGCGCGGATGAGAAAGGGAGTGAGAGGAGTGGGCTGCGCATGAGTGCGGTGGGGATGCGGGATGAGAAGGGGAGTGAGAGGAGTGGGATGCGCATGAGTGTGGTGGGGATGCGCGGATGAGAAGGGGAGTGTGAGGAGTGGGCTGCGCATGAGTGCGGTGGGGATGCGCGGATAAGAAGGGGAGTGAGAGGAGTGGGCTGCGCATGAGTGCGGTGGGGATGCGCGGATGAGAAGGGGAGTGTGAGGAGTGGGCTGCGCATGAGTGCGGTGGGGATGTGCGGATGAGAAGGGGAGTGAGAGGAGTGGGCTGCGCATGAGTGCGGTGGGGATGCGCGGATGAGAAAGGGAGTGAGAGGAGTGGGCTGCGCATGAGTGCGGTGGGGATGCACGGATGAGAAAGGGAGTGAAAGGAGTGGGCTGCGCATGAGTGCGGTGGGGATGCGGGATGAGAAGGGGAGTGCGAGTAGTGGGCTGCGCATGAGTGCGGTGGGGATGCGCGGATGAGAAGGGGAGTGAGAGGAGTGGGCTGCGCATGAGTGCGGTGGGGATGCGCGGATGAGAAAGGGAGTGAGAGGAGTGGGCTGCGCATGAGTGCAATGGGGATGCGCGGATGAGAAGGGGAGTGTGAGGAGTGAGGTGCGCATGAACAACATTTTTCTGCCTGAATTCGAATATTACACCTTATCCCAACACTATCACATTCTCGGGCCATTTGCAGGTGCGACAGCAAGACAACGATAATGACTGCGGTGTTTATGTAATGCGAGTCATTCATACTCTCGTCAAATCCGAATTCGGCAGTCTGAATGCGTGCAACTTGGTCGGGATGCCAAGACAGTGGAGGCGGCAATATCGTAAAGATTTGGCTAAGTGGTCGTGTTTCTATGATAGTGCATGCGCCTCTATTCTGGCTGTGTGATGCTCTTAGCCACCTTCGGTGTTGGATAGGGGCTGCATAATCTAGCACTAGACATGAGATTAGCTGAGTATAATGACAGATGGCCTAGTTATTATGCTATCCTGAAAGGTGTGTGTCACGTCATGGTGCTGAGGACCTGGAGTGGAGTGGGCAGTATGGAGTGGTGTCCCACCGAACCATGCATGCATGCAATGAATGGATGGCTGAAGGTGGGTTGGACAGCAGCATGCCTTCAAGGGGCACGGCATACAAAAACGGTGTGTGGTTATACGGTACTAGAACATGTCAACACACAGCGTGCCGCATGTGACTCGTAAGGTTGCACAACAAACACAACGCTGCTTCTCTATCCTCCTTTGCTGAATGCATAGTACCCCTACAATCAAGAAACACTCTGCTGATCTCTTCCAACCAGGCTGAATATGGGATGTTGCATGCCAGAGCAAGACTTGATTTGAAGCGTGCTTACACTTAGCAGCCATCTGGTGTATGTGAAACTCCAGTCCCCTGGTATCTTGGTGATGTTGCATATGACAATATACCACGGTATCACCCTTCTCACTGTTCATGGCACTTTCATAAAGGCAGCCTCTGTGACACATTATGACGGTTTTTGGAGTTTGAATTCTTGGTAGGGTTCTTTCTGTGGTTGAGGGTTATCCCTAAATGCGTGACTTGTATGTTAGTCTAGATCCAATCACAAGTACCTGGAGTTTGGTAGAAAAACAAACCAGATGATGTGTTAGAATGATATTTGGGTTGTTATACAGCGCACTTGTAACGCCCATCCTTGTTTTCAATATTGCAACGATGGTTCAAGGGCAACAGAACAGAGTCGTTCTTGAAGCGCGATGAGTTGGACTAGGCACGGATCGTCCTACGCGTGTATTTGAATTTCGCGCTGCCTGTTTGCTGTTGTGGCATTGATTTTTTGTGACATTGATTTTTTTGCGGCTAGTCTAGCTCTGATGTTGACATTCACGCGATCGAAAATACTTAGTAGTATCGCGCTTTTAGTACAATGCAGATATAGGATTGCTGGCGAAACGGCGTTCCAGCCCAACAAGTCTCCTACTAAGACCAGGCTTGTGAACACTCACATACTGCCAGCACGTACCTTGCAACTTCTAGGGCAGCTGGGCTGCTGCGATCCCAGAAGTGGTGCAGGAGCTGAAGAAGGCGCGGAACTCCAGCACGACGTGACTTCATGGGAGGTTTTCGTTAAAGGAACATGCTGTGCCATCTCTCGTGGCGGTACTTGAGACCACGAAACCCTAAGGCGAAGAGCACCAAGAACGTCATGCTTGTACCAGTTGAGGTTCTCCTTACGATACCCTCCTACGATAGGCATTTCCAAATGTTGTGTCACTGTGAGTTGCTGCCATCACGCATTGCTGTTAGCAGTAGGCACTTCTAACCTTAGCGCGTTGCAATTACTCGTCGTAGGCACGTCCAGCTATGGCGCAGTCGTAATGCTCTCTAAGGGCGCGTCCAGCAATGGCGCGCTCCTGTTCTCGCTTGCAAGACCTTCTTGGGCACGTTCCGCGCGCACGTACTGGGATTTCACGCTGCGTTTCTCGTAGGCACGTCTAGCATGCGCGGTGGGATTCCTTGCACCTCGAATACCTATTTAAGCAAGCTCTGATCCATCGAAATGCACTCCTCATCTTGCAATCATTCACTGGACTGGTCTAGCGGCAATAATGGCGGACATCTGCGATCTCGATCAACAGGCCAATGCTACTGCGGTGGTAGTAGGCACTGGAGCTTTACAGCCCCTGGAAGGCGCCAGAACAGGTGCGGAACAGAGGCTTCATGACGAGATGACACCTCACAAAGCTGCTCCGTTAGTTGTTCAGTATCGGAGGAAGAACAAATCTTCTGCACGCGCTGCCGAGGAGTCAGGGGACTCATCATCGGATAGTAACCAGTCTGGTGACGAGCCTTACGCTGGCCGAATTAGTCGCGGCGGTTCAAGCGAGCCGCGGAACGGTCCTAAGGTGAAGCTGCTGGACCAATTCAAACCTGCTAAAGAGAGGAAAGGTAAGCAAGAGCCTTTTAGCTCCGCATAGCGTCTTTCTACGTCTGTTTCAGAGTTGCTCATTGATATCGTGGTTGATTTCGCCACCAATAGAGGTGTTCCACTCGTCACCACTGATCTTGTCGCCCTTTCTTTATGTGTTGTAGCTAAACGCGGTGCCAAGAAAGGGAAAAGAGGGAAACAACAGGCGACCGGGGCAACACGACAGCATGAAGCTGTGGACGACGAGGATCACTTGCAAGTGAAAGGGCATGAGCGTGACGGCAAGTGGGGCGGCGAGCGTGACAGCGATCGTGACAGCGAGCGTGACGGCGATCGTGACGGAGAGCGTTACAGCAAGCGTGACGGCGATCGTGACGACGAGCGTTACAGCAAGCGTGACGGCGATCGTGACGACGAGCATTACAGCAAGTGTGACGGCGATCGTGACGACGAGCGTTACAGCAAGCGTGACGGCGATCGTGACGGCGAGCGTTACAGCAAGCGTGACAGCGAGCGTTGCGGCAAGGTTGGCGAGGGTGAGGGTGATCATGAGGGCGAGCTTGAAGTGAAGCGTGGCGCATCCCCTCCTACTGCAGCAGGTGCTCGACAGGATGGTGCAGAGAATGTTCCTGGGCATGGGGGGGGTGGGAGGGAGAGCCGTGGCGGGGAGTTGGAGGATCAGAGGGAGGTGTCAGGGAGGGTGAAGTCACGGCGCCGAAGGGCTGGAAAGAAAGCCCCTGTCAAGGAGGAATCTTCCGATGACGATGAAAGCTCTGAGGAGGAGTCGGGAAGCTCCTCTGGGAGCGAGGAGAAGTACAACGATGAGGAGGACGAAAGTGAGGATGCGGAATCAGAGTCAGAGAGTGAGGAGGAAGAAAGGAGGAAAGGCAAGGCTCGGGGTGGACGCAGAAACGGATCTAGCGGAAAGTGTTGTCGCGCTAGGAAGGAAAAGAAAGGGCGTAAGAGGGGGAGGCCCCAAGAACATGCACCAGCCAAGCGCTCAGAACTTGGGGAAACCCGAGTGGGTAAGGAGCGGCGTACTTTGAATGCCGATCTCGGGTTCTACAACGACATGAAGGTTTTGGGGAAAACAGTAGATGCTACAGCGGAGAACCGACGGGAAAGCATTCGCAAGAAACGGGGGGCTTCAGACAACCCCTATGCGGCACTCGCTTCAGGTTCCTTGTTGGGAAGGAATGCCCAGCCGGTTCGTGGGCTGAGTGGCATCAAAGTTGAAGTCCAGCATGTTGCTGACAACCGTAAGCATGGAGGAAGTGACGATGAGGAGTGGAGCATTGGGCAGGGTTTTGAGCGGAGTAGTGGCGTGCAGGTCGGACTCCAGGGCGCAGCTGACGGTGGCAACCCTGGTGCTGGAGGTCAGCCAGGCGACGGTCGACCTAGTTGTGAGGCTTTTGGTAAAACAGATATTGGGCCTGAAGTCGCGGGAGAATTCGCAAGGTGCAAGCAAGAGGGTGCGGCAGTTGTATTCCCTTTCAGTAGTGCTGGTGTATCACCCAACGCGTCCATGCAGCAATTGTTTCAGGCATTGCAGGAAGCGAATAGGCAGATTGCGGAGCTGAAGGCAGCACCAAGGCCCCTGGGAAATTCTGCTGGAGTAGGAATGCCAGTTCCACCTCTGCAGGCGATATCCAGCAAGCTACCCTCCCAGGAACCTAAGCCCGTGTGTGTGGCGGAGAGTGCTGTACAAGGACCGCCCATCGCTAGGAGACATGGAATGCCATCTGCCACGAATTTGAGGGTCAGTTGCCCTTCCCCAACCCGTAAATCTGTTTCCCTGCATGCCTTGCTTTGCATCCATCTCTGTTTGCCCCGTTCAAAGCATGCTGTGCTCCCCAAGCATCTTAATTTGCACCTTCCCTGCATGCCTTGCATTGCATCCATCTCTGTTTGCCCCATTCAAAGCATGCCCTGCTCCCCATGCTTCCCAATTTGCACCTTCCTTGCATGCCTTGGATTGCATTCATCTCTATTCGCCTCATTCAAAGCATGCCCTGCTCCCCATGCTTCCCAATTTGCACCTTCCTTGCATGCCTTGGATTGCATTCATCTCTGTTCGCCTCATTCAAAGCATGTCCTGCTCCCCATGCATCCTAACCTGCACCTTTCCTGCATGCCTTGCAGTGCAGTCATCTTTGTTTGCCCCATTCAAATCATGCCGTGCTCGCCATGCATCCCAATTTGCACCTTTCCTGCATGCCTTGCAGTGCAGTCATCTCTGTTTGCCCCATTCAAAGCATGCCCTGGTCCCCATGCTTCTCAATGTGCACCTTCCCTGCATGCCTTGCATTGCATTCATCTCTGTTTGCACCATTCAAAGCTTGCCCTCCTCCCCATGCATCCTAATTTGCTCCTTCCCTGCATGCCATGTTCCATGTTTTCCCTTCCGTTGAATACTTCATTAGCTCTACATCGAGGATACCAGGAATCGCATGTGCATGGAAGCTGACGACAACGAAATCAATTTCTACCCATCTTTTGAGAAGAGGATCTTGGTCTTGCACGCGGTCATATCAGAGAACTACATAGTGTCTTTGATTCAGTTGAAAGAGGTCATGCAGGACCAGAAACGCATTGAAACTTTCAAGCGTGTTTGGACGCAATGGAAGAACGAGCGCGCCTTATATATCAAAAGGGCGGTCATCACAAAAATGTGTGCGTCTGGAAATCATCTTACCAATTTTTTTTTAAGCAAGCTTCAGAAAATCGTTTGACAATCATCCAGGAATCATCTACGAATCGTTTGTATAGCATTCTTGTCAGACCAAACGTTTTGGTGATGTTTTAGTAATGGTTTCGCGGTGTTACAATGGAATGTTTGTTAGATGTTAATTGTTGAGACAATAATAAGGTGGCTTAAAAACGTGTTTCACAATCAAAGAAGGTTATGGTAAATTGACATAGTTACTACTTAATTTGCATCACCAGATGAACCTATTGAGCAGCTTCACAGCAGGGTCTTTGCAGCACGGGACAACATGCACGATGCTAAGAATGCAATCTGCATCTACAACTGCATAGTTGAAGGTGCCCTTCGTGGGCATCAGTCGTTTGCAGCCAGTGTACCGGCAGACTCGCCGATCCTCCGTGTAGTACTCGATGTAGGCGGCTTTTTTTGCCACGCCATCTTTCACGTAATGGAACAGCATCAAGCAGCGGCCGTACCAGTTGGCCCCTTTGCCACCTGGATTTATGGCTACATCTGAAAAGTGCCTGTCGGAAGGGCTTGCTTTGACAAACTGCCCCTTCTCGGTCCACTCCATCCTGTCGTGCGGTGGGATTGCCATGGCAGTGTGCACCTGCGAATAGGCAAGCAAGGGTTGCAGCACAACAATGGAAGTTTGTGTTAGGGTTGAGACAATGGGGTGCTGACGGGTGCGTGGATACAACAGGGTGCCATGCCTGGGTTCGGCCCATTAAGGAGGTTGATGGTCCGCGTTTAACAGGTCTACGTGGCAGTGGCAGTTGATTCTCACATTGATTCTCCCGCATTGAGCACCATATTGATTCTCACATTAAGCACTTGGTCGTGAATTCCCTCCCTGGCCAGCCGCTTCTTCAAGTAGCCCATCGCTTCATCTCCGTGAACAAGGACATAGCTCCTGAACACATCATCCGTGATGTGCCCCACGGTCATCTTCTTGTGTGTCTTAGTCAGCACCCGACGCCCAAGCGTGCAAGCCTGGGTAGGAGGGTGATGGGTGCATGGTGTACATGGGGGGCAGCAGGAGAGGGGCAGCACTTGAGTACAACAGGGGCAGCAGTGAGAGGGAGCAAAGATTAGGGACCAGTCGGTTAGTATAGCGGGGCAGTTCCAGAGGTCAAAGGGTGCAGCAAGAGGAGGGAGCATAGGTGGACAAGTGTAGATCAAGGGAGGGCAAAGGAAAGACAAACGGCAGGAGGGAATGGGAAGTGCCGGGGATGGACATGGAGGAGGATGGGGGGGGGGAACCGAGGGGGCGACGTGTTTAGCAGCACGAAGGTATATGGTGGATTAGTAGGGGAGCATTGGGGGCTGAACGACAGATAGTCCCACGGGGGCCGGGGGAGGGGCATGGGTGGATAAGTGGGAAAGCATGTGGGGCAAGACGGAATGTGAAGGGTGGCAGCTAGTGGAAGGAGCGATGGGTGGACAAGAACGCGAGCATGTAGATGCAAAACGGGATGTCAAGGGGGGCAGCGGGAGAGGCATTTCATGGGTGGACATGATGGTGAGCACGTGGATGCTAGAAGGGATGTCTAGGGGGGCAGCGGGAGGAAGGGAAGAGGCAGGGTCTAAACAAAAACACGAGGTGATAGAGGGTTTCATGCGGCAGGAGCAGGCGGGGAACATTGGTTGGCAAGATCGGCCTTAGGTCGTACACAGGCTCACCTCCTTCATGGCTGTCTCGTATGTTTTGTCCCCGCCAGAGGCTCGAGACAGCTGTCGAACAACGGCTTGCTCGATATGCTTCTTCACAATGCGATCCTCCACACCCTTCCAGTTGGTGCCGCGAGAAGGGCGCTTCACTGTTGTCTTGTGGGACTGCTCGTACCGGTTCGACGAGTACTCCTGTGGCAATCCCCGTGCACGGATCGTCGGCGGGAGGTGCGATACAAGATGCACCTTGATAATAAGCCACTTCGACTTCTGGTTGTCGAATGCTAGAACAAGCGCATCGACCATCCTGGATAGGACGTGTTTGGGTGGATTGAAAGGTTCGGGATTGGGGCATTGGGTGTTGGGGATCGGTTTAGCGTGCGTAAGCATATAAACAACAATTCAGCCACAAACAACAGACAATGCCCAATACCCGGGTTCATGTACTACTACCCTCTCTCAAACCCTCCCCCCTCCTCTCATCTCCCCCCCCCCCCCCCCCCCCACCCACTCACAACTCAGCTTCCATGTTTCTGCCACTCCATTCCCCCACTCTAAGCCCCTCCTCTCGTCATTATGCCCCTCCTTCCCTTTTTCAGCGCATGCGGAACAGTCCACAGCCCATCGTTCCCTCCCCCCCCTCCCCTCTTTCCCTCCTTCGTCCCCTCTTTCCCTCCCTCGTCCCCTCTTTCCCCCCCTCGTCCCCTTTTTCCCTCCCTCGTCCCCTCTTTCCCTCGCTTTGCCCCCCTTTCCTTATCTTTTCCCTTCTTCCCCCGTTCTATGCACCCTATTTCCCACACACTGCCTCTTAATCCCTCCCTCGACCCCTTCAGCCATCTCACTGTCCCTCGTTCCCTATGCGCATGGCACCCACACCCATTCACGCTAGACTTACTCGCAAGAGACCTCCTCCATGCGCTCAAGCGTGGCATCGGTGTGATACTCAGCCCGGATAAACTCCTTGTACCAGTCCGACATGATCGTGATGGCATGTTGAATATCGGCGCGCTTGGGGAGGTCGATGATGAGGGGCAGCATTTGCATCATGGCACGGTGCTCCGACGCTGAGAAGCAGGCCGTCGTGGTGAAGTACGCCCATGCGGATGGGAGTCTCAGCAAAGACGCAGGAGTCGCTGCCTTGATAATCTTGTAGCGGCTGCACTTACGGGATGCAATAAGGGTATCGGTTTAGAGGGTGTGGGCCCGGTGGGGTGGGTTAGGGAGGGGGGCGCGGGAGGGGTGGGGCTAGCGGGGTGGTCTTGTAGTTAGGTGCATCAGATCGCACCTCATCTCCCCGCTGCCTCTCTCTCAGTGAATCCCTTTCCGTCCTCTGCCCCACTCCCCCAGCCTCTATGCCTCATCATTCCTCTCTCTGCCCCTTGTTCCCTCGCTCTGCCCCATGATCACCTCTCTCCGCCCCTCGTTCTCTCTCTCTCTGCCCCAATTTCCCTTCCTCGGTCCCAATTTCTTTCTCCATGCCCCCAATTTCCTCACTCTGCCCCACTTGCCCTCTCCCAGCCGCAATCTCCCTTACTCTCTGCCCAAATTTACCCCTACCTTACCCCCATGTGGTCCCTATGCCCCGAATACACTATTCTGAATCCCGCGTTCACCTCACGCGACCTCCCCCCCCCCCCCCCCCCCCCCCCCACCCCCCCCTTCCTATGCCCCTCCTTCCCGCAAGCAGCCCCACCTTCCTGCTCGCAGCACCTCCTTCCACCTTTCAGCCCCTCCCTCAACGTCTCTGTCCCAAATTCCCTCTTTCTGCACCACTTCCCCCCTCTCCACCCCGCATTCCTCCAACGCTGCTACAAATTCCCTCACTCTTCCCTCCATTCCTCCTTATGTGCGTATCGTTCCCTCTCAACCCCGCAGTACCTCCTTAGCTCTGTCTCTTTCCCTCTCTCTACCTGCCATTCCTCCTTTGCCGCTTACTTTCTCAAGCGCCGTATTCCGCCATTCCCGCTCGATACCCCAACATCCCTCTCTCTGCCCCTCCTACCCTCTCTCGACCCCGCATTCCCTATCTCTGCCCCGCCCTCCCTAACTCTCTCTGCCCCACTGTCCCCCTCCATTCCCCTCCTTACCTCTCTCCGTCCCTAGTTCCCACTTCACTCGCCGCGTGCTCTCACTCTGGCTCGCAATCACTTCTCTCTGCACCTCCTACCTTCTCTCTGCCCCGTAGTCGTTTATAGCTGCCCCCCTTCCATCCACCTCCCCGTCCTTCCCTCAGTCAGCCACAACATACGTCTCTCTGACCATCTTCCCCACTCTCTGCCCGAATATCCCTCTCTCTTAGTGCAACCTTCCCTCTCGCTGCCCCTCTTCCCCTCTCTATCCCTCTGGTTCCCCCTCGATGCCCCTTTCCCTTGCACGTATGACTCTCGCCCCACCGGGGGAAAAGGGAAACTTACTCGAGAAGTATTTTTCGCTCTGACGGTTTCAACTTCTTCACGAGGCACCTCATTGCATGAAGCCAAAGCCCTGCCTCGATGATGTGCATGATGTCAGGTGTTTGGGCGAGGTACGTGTTGCCCCACTTGGTTTTGGAGAACTCCCAATCCCACAGCAATGACTGGCCGCAAGGGGAGGCACGCGGAACGGAAAAGAGGGCGCCTTGGGGATTTGGATGAAGAATAGGGAAAAGAACGACCAGGGTGGGATTGTGTGCCAGGAACTAGGATGGGCGGGGTATGGGGAGGGTATGTGTGTGAGCTGGACGGACAGCAAGGATAGGGTGGGGGTTTAGGGATTTGATGAACGAGGGCGGGATCATGTGAGGTGTGGGAGCGTGCCTGTCCAAGGGTGGAACATGGCGAGGTGTCCACCTCCAACACAAGGAGGAGGTGGCGACAAAAGTTGAGGTGGAGGCATGGGTGTGTTGAGCGTGGGGTTGACAAATGGGCAGTGCGGACGGGATAATTTATTTTAGACCCAAGTGCGGTGGGAGGATATAGGGGTGGGACTTCGGGACCACGGAGCCTAGTCAACTTAAGCGGACAAGAAGTGATACCTTCACACAGTGGGTTGAATACTTCTTCTTTAGACGGGTCAATTCCTTCATGGTTTCTGCTTCCTCCATTAGCTTGTACACGGCTTTCTGATCTTTCACGGTTTGAGGAACGCTCTCGTCATCCACATCCCAAAGATTGTCTCTCGTAACCATGCAGATGGAGCACGGTCGGTACGAGCTACATGACATGGTGCACGAGACCTTGTTAGACTCGGGATGGTCGTTCACGACTGAGTACAGCAGCGGGATGGCCACGTACTCAACCCCATTGCTGTCCTCGACCTTCAAGCCCCCTCTGCGCAACCAAACATGGAAGCATGCCATGAATGGTGGTTATCGGCGAGGAAAACAGCGGGTAACAGGATGGAAGCAATGTTGCAGGGGGGTGTGCGTTACAGGAACGAAATGAGTGGGAAATGGATGAGTGAATACTAACCAAACACATCGAGAGTGGCAGCAAGTCAAATATGCACACCATCACAAAATACATGGCAAGGACATGTCACAAAGGTATGATGCACAAAACTACGAGATGTTCATACGATTGATGGTGATGAGTTTAAGGGCTGCGTACCCCCGGAGCTTGGACAGGCGTTTCAGAGGCTGTAGCATGTATTCCGCCACCAGCTGAAACACCCTAATCTTCTCCTCCGGCTTCAGGTCGGAGGGGATGTTAGGGAACAGGCCCACAAGCTCAGTGCCGCCGTCCAACCAACGCGCCCATTCCGGTGTGTTACCGAACGACAGTACGTAAGGGTGTGCCGATTGTCTGCCGTTGTTGGACAAGTTCGTTTGGTCCGAATAGAGAATGATCGCCAAGACGATTGCACCGATTTTACGGACGCGGTCCTGTCAAGTGTGCGATGATGTAATATGGTTAGGTGAAAGAGGGCGAAGGGGGAATAGCACGGTCACAAGAAAGGGGGTACAGGGCGGGGATCAAAGTGTATATCAAGGGTTACAAAACGATTAAAGGGAGGCGAGCAAAGGCCGTTGGGCAGAACACACAAGAACGGCCGTTGTGAGCAACACTAGGGGAGCTCAGTGGCTCAAAATGCGGAGATTCGGGAGCTTTCGAATTGAGAATAGAGAGGAAAGGGCGGGTGAACAGACAGTAAAGGTCGGGATATCAATGAGCAATGGGCGAGAGAGCATAGAGAAACGGGCGGGAGAGCAGAGAGCCCTGGGCGGTAGAGATAGCAGCAACAACCGGGAGGGCATTGAGCAACGGGCGTGAGTGACCAATGACAAAGGACATCGAACTTTGGATGATCACTAACCCAGGCCTTCAGCATCCAGTCCGTGTTGCCGGGAGTGCTGTAGCGTCTTTCACCCTCCACCTTCCACTCCTTCGGCTCGATGATGAATCCGCGTACAGCGGACATCTTTTTTAACATCGCTTGCGCCAACTGCAGAGTGGGGTGGGGGTTGTTGTATTGGTGAGTAGTGGACGCAGCCATTTGATGAGTGGTTGACTAAGGTTAGTGACTCTTGAGGGGCGCAGCAGGGATACCCACGACCGTGTTACGCAGGTAGTAACACACACAAAGCGCACGTTCTAAGGCGTGAGACGCACCACGTTAATATCGCGGAACCTGAAGGAGAGGTATCCCACTTCATGATCTACCTTAATCTCCGCCACATGCCAAGACTGCTCCGGTCCCAGCTCGAAGCTGCTTTCGTACTTCTCAAGATCTCTGTAGGTTGTCCAGCCTTGTAACTGCTCGATATCAAGGTCTGGTATGCGGAACAGGTCTATGAGGTCAGTAATAGCCCCGTTCGTAAGGCCGTGCTTCCGTGACAGTATGCAAATCTCGGCCTTCAAGTCAATTGGATCTTCTTCATCATCAGGTCCCACAACATCGGGGCCTTCGCAAGGCGCCGCAACGGCGTGTCTCACTTGTTCTGATGGCTCTGACGGGGGTACAACTATCTGCGCGGGTTCTGTCAAAGGCAGCTGGATATACGGTCGTGGAAGTAGTCCAGGGATCAAAAGTGCGCCACAATTCGAACCTCCACCTAGCCTTTTGTGCTTGGGGTCCGACTGCTTGAGAACCAGCTTACGCTTCTGCTTGAGCTTGCACAATTCGACGCCATTGACCTGGTGGCTTCTAAGGGTTTGATAACAAACAGCAACGTATCCACATCCACACTTCTGGGCTTTCATCTTTCCTACTCAATAATGCAAGACAGCGGGCACAATAGCAACTCTGGCCATATAACCCATAACACACGTATCGCTCCATGGTTCCCCATTGTTGAATTCTGGATCGGAGTGTTTGGCGGGAAGAGCGCATCACTGTCGAGCAGTACTTAGCGTGGAAAATTAAGGTGGAAGGGCGTCTCACTGGCGTGTCCCGGGGACTTAGCGAAACTTGCAGTGTGTTTTTGTGACGCGCTGCACTTCCGAGTGCTCGTGTGACGTAGCCTAATTTCCAGTGTGTTTGGGCGACTTCAGCAAATACACACGGTCTCCAGTGATTTAGACGAGTTTCTATTGAGCCCTTAGACTTTGCAGAATGTCCAGTGCGTACTAGATGCGAACTAGTTAAACTTCCAGATTATTACAGTGTCTCAATACACATTTCGAGTATATTTCCACATTCTTGTCCGCATTCCGAGAGTTCCAGTGCCCAAGCCAGATGCCAGAGACTTAGTCAAAATTCGAGAGCAAGAAGAGCCCTAGCAGTGTTGGAATGTCCTACATGCGAAAACATTAGGGCTGACGACACTCTCTTATACTGAATTATAGGGTACGATTTTACTCATGTCAAGGTCCTGAGAGTAACATGAACGTCAAACTCAATTTCACGGAGCGGGAAGTGACAAAACCACACTGAACAACAGGTTGAGCAAGGAAAAAACTCTATGAATTCTAGGGGCCTGGCTCCGATTCTTCCAGGGATTAATTCTGACAGCCCTACACGTATGCACCAATCACGCTGCTTCGTGCAACAAACGTGTTAGGCTGTCAGATGGGAACCCTAAACAGCTGGAGGATTTCATCCTGTCTTCACCGTTAGATTTCATCTAACGGGCATCCACTACTGCGCCCAGAAGATGGGAGAGTGCATGTGTGGAGTGGACGGACCTCTGCGCGCCGTAACATTATTAGGGATGGCGCGTGCCCAAATCGGGGAAAAAGGACACATTCACAACAGCCACCAAGTTACCGGTGAGAGTCTGACGCGTGGAATCACTAGCCCCGAGAAGGTGTTCCACCTCGTCGTTCCGATGTTTTGATTGGCTCTCCCCCTGTTAAGGGGGATGTATCTGTGATGTCAGCAGATGGGGAACCAGACACCATTGCCAAAGAGCCCCGACAAGTGGGGCCCTCTGGCGAATGTCGTCCATGCGATTGCGACATCTTCCAGGTTCAGGTAGGTTAGGGTACGAGTAGCGAAAATTAACGAATGTGGCAACAACCTGCAAAGCAACTCGTGACCCATAGTAGCGTGGCTCCAAAGCACAGATTCAGAAGTGGTGCTGCTTCCTCATAATTTCCCCAGTGCCACTCGCAACTCGAAGTCAGGAACATTCAGCCATGGCTCTTCCAAGCTTAGATAGTAAACTAGCCTTTCAGCCGATCTCCATGCCCTTTCCCTACGGCGGAGGCTGGCTCGACATAACCGTAGACCACGCCAATAGGCTACGACCCGGTGAATGGGTCAGCGGAATCGTGATTGATTGGCTCAGTGTGTGAGTATCACGAATATAGACTCATTACACAGTGACGACACGGTTCTCTCATGCTTTTATTTTGGCGTTAATCTGCGCACTCGCAGGATGCTGCAGTACGAACACGGTCGCAACCGCACAAAGTGGCTTTACGGTGGATCCTTTTTCTGGGACTACGCTCGGAAGGACACACCGAGGCCTGAGAACGCCTACACTTTCGGATTGGGAATATTCGAATTCACACATGTTCTAGTTCCGATCAATACCGAGTAAGTTCTCGCCGCGTCGTGCCGTTGCACCATAAATAATTTGCAATGATAATGTCGTTTTTAATGATGCTAGTCCTCGTTTGCGCATTAGGAGTCATTGGAGCTTGATCGTCGTCGAGAGAATCCCGAGACCCGACGACACGATTCCCATGAACTGCGTGCTATGGCACGCTGACTCGAACGGTACCCATGACGGTGTTGACGCTCCGTTGCGCAGGTATTCGCTCTCAAATGGCAGTATGCTGTTGTCTCGTAACTCAAAACGGGGTAACTAAATAATTGAAGAACCATCATCCGATATGCAGGTATTTACGAAACGAGGTCGTAAAATGCTGTTCGTGGATCATTGATTCGGACGCTGATGCATGGGCTGCGAGCATCCCGCTACGGCACGTCAAGGTGAGCGAAATTGCTTTGTTTGTACGAGCTCCGAGCCCATGCATCTCTTTTTCTCGCAACGCGATTTCCTCCACCAACCCCCAATTTCGGACGGGCCTTACACTGCCATAATTGACCCTGTGTGTCTTCAGATTCCAATGCAGGACAATGAGAACGACTGTGGTGTGTTTGCGATGCGTGTGATGCACACATTGGTCGAGGATGGTTTCCGTAACCTCCCTGCGTGTGAGCTTGTCGGTACGCCACTCAAATGGCGCCGTCAGTACCGTCGCAATTTGAGGAAGTGGTCTGTGTTTTTTCGGGGAAAGACGATGGTGGAGGTTAGAGGTGGGGCATGAGGCGGGTCTAAGCTGGTAATGGGGCGGGGAGCTTGGTGGAACGCGACTGGAATGAGAATGACAGGGTGAGCGAAGGGGGATGAGGCTAATAGCAAAGGGGGAGTGAGGCGGGTATGAAGTGGGGATTGAGACGGGTAGCAAGGGAGATTGAGGCGGGTAGCAAGGGGGAATGGGGCGGGTAGCAAGGGGGAATGAGGCAGGTAGCAAGGGGGAATGAGGCGGGAAGCATGGGGGAATGAGGCAGGTAGCAAGGGGGAATAAGGCGGGTAGCAAGGGGGAATGGGGCGGGTAGCAAGGGGGAATGAGGCGGGAAGCATGGGGGAATGAGGCAAGTAGCAAGGGGGAATGAGGCGGGTAGCAAGGGGGGATGGGGCGGGTAGCAAGGGGGAATGAGGCGGGTAGCAAGGGGGGATGAGGTGGTTAGCAAGGGAGAATGGGGCGGGTATGAAGTGGGGATTGAGGCGGGTAGCAAGGGAGATTGAGGCGGGTAGCAAGGGGGAATGGGGCGGGAAGCATGGGGGAATGAGGCAAGTAGCAAGGGGGAATGAGGCGGGTAGCAAGGGGGAATGGGGCGGGTAGCAAGGGGGAATGAGGGGGGTAGCAAGGGGGAATGAGGTGGTTAGCAAGGGAGAATGGGCCGTGTATGAAGTGGGGATTGAGGCGGGTAGCAAGGGAGATTGAGGCGGGTAGCAAGGGGGAATGGGGCGGGAAGCATGGGGGAATGAGGCAGGTAGCAAGGGGGAATGAGGCAGGTAGCAAGGGGGAATGGGGCGGGTAGCATGGGGGAATGAGGCGGGTAGCATGTGAGAATGAGGTGGTTAGCAAGGGAGAATGGGGCGTGTATGAAGTGGGGATTGAGGCGGGTAGGAAGGGAGATTGAGGCGGGTATCATGGGGGAATGAGGCATGTAGCATGGGGGAATGAGGCGGGTAGCAATCGGGAATGAGTTTGGTAGCATGGGGGAATGAGGCAGGTAGCAATGGGGAACGAGGCAAGTAGCAAGGGGGAATGAGCAGGGTAGCAAGGGGGCATGAGGTGGATAGCAAGGGGGAATGAGGCAGGTAGCAAGGGGGAACGAGGCAGGTAGCAAGGGGGAATGAGGCTGGTAGCAAGGGGGAATGAGGCATTGGCAGGTAGCAGGGAGCAGGAGGGGATGAGGCGGGTAGCAGGTCTCAGCATAGGGTGAACTTATTGGGCCTATGTTGTCAAACAAGACCTATAAGGAGGATCTATTTGTCCCACCGTCCAGTCCATCGTGACAAGCCAACAAGCAAGTCACAGAACGCGTGGGTGAGGCTTCGAAACAGTCCCCATCACTCACGTGACCAAACAGCAAGTGTTTGTCACCTCCTGTCAAGCATGAAATAAGAACATACAACACATCAAGCAATTGATTTATGCACTATAGCTGCCCTACAGGACAAGAGTGCAGACACGCCCCATGATGGGAGTTTGTGTTGGAAACAATCGGTCCTAAGCGCCTGTGTTGTGTCGAAACACCAAGACACAAACGAAGCAAAACACTACGGTATCGAAGCACCAGCGAGTCAACCCTCGGAGGTTGAAGTCACTGTCGGAGGTTACGCGAAGGTCAAAGATCAGCGACCTTTGACCTGACAAGTACAGCGCGACAGCAAGGACACACAACTGACTCGCTGCAGAGCAGTTGCCCGAGTCGTCACTGTATCGAACCGCAACAGCAACAGTAAAGTAGTTGCAACCGTATCTCTTCGTATTCCTTGTACTCTTATATGTTCTTGTATCTCTTTGCTTTAATCAACTTACTTTGCCCTCACATACTAGCGCAAGGTGGTTCACAACACTTTAATTAACGCTTCCGCTACTACACCAAGTCTACCCAGAGTTCACCCTTGCAAAGATCCTAAGGGCTTTTCAGCCCAACTGTTTGTGTATGGCACTGGTAATGTTGCACCACAAATGACATACCAGTAGCTACCTTGTTGCGACACCAATATATTATTTACCTAGACCATATTTAAACAACAATCAAGGTAACAGGGTCACTGCTCTCCTTAAACAATTTGACAGTTGGTCCGTGAAGGATGTGTCTGGTTATGCACTGTCGGTGCTCATACTTGTGAGTAAACGTACGGTATTGGACAGCTCAACATTCCTTTGGTAGTAATGATTTATATGTTCTTTCAACACTGTATTGCAGCCTTGCAAATAAATGTGTCATTTTGTGCCCCCCGTGCACCATACCACTTACCTCAGTTCATTGCCACGAACGTTGTTCTCTCCGACTTGCGACCCAATCGCCACCACTCACAACGAACTCCCGAGCATGCGTTCTTATCGCAGGTGTTCCATAACGGCTTCGTATCAGACTGTCGCATCGCTGTACGAACTGCGCCAATGGTTCGTCCCCGTTTCTCCGAAGTGGCGATTTTACTATTGACGTGACGCCTGCGCCAAGCTTCGTGCGGCACGCGTGAAAGACTATGAAAATTCGCCACATAAAGTCTGTGCGGGCAGAATAGATATATTTCGTGAGCCCTAATACACTAGCGCACGTTTAAGCACTAGCAACATTTTGTATCGCTCCCTGCCGCTAATGGACAGATAAACGCCCACTCCCACTGAATCATGCCCCATTGGAGCCGCAATTTTTTTATGGATGCACGTTAACCACCGTGTGATTGGTTGTTGGGGGAAACGAGGGACCTGGATGTCGCAAGGTGGAACAGAGCAGGAAACACTCAAACCCTCGTCACCTCCGTGCTCCTCTTGCGTGCCTGCTTGTGGGTCGGTCATCTGCTCCAGGCCCCTGTCTGATCCTCGTCCCTTCTATGCTCAACAATTTTTTAGTGCGCGAAGCGTAGCTGTCAGGTTGCAACGTCATAACTAACCCACACCTCAGACTACTGCGTGAATGGAAACCTAGACATTGCAATGGATAGTCAGACGATTAAGGGGCCCGATGGGGCGATCGTTTTGGCAGACTCGTCGAAATTGCTGGAGGAAAAATTTTATATGGAGTTAGTTACAGTAGATAAAATGGCCGAGATCGTTAACGAGTACCGCAAGTACAATGCGTCGTCGGTGCGTGATAACGTTGAGTCAGGACGTGACTCTTCATCTGGTGACGAATCAAATAGCGACGGCGATGTTGGGCCATACGCTAACAAGGGCGTGTCCTCCCCTCCAAAACCAAGGGAGAGGCGCGTGAGGCGCTTAGATGACATCGGTCCCAAAGCCGGCCAGAAAGGTACGTGTCTTTGGTACCATCTGCTGAAAGGTAGACTTGCATGATTAATTACCTCCGACCGATCCAGTAAGTGCGGTTTGCCGTCGTGTTTGACTTGTTCCCGTTACTGAAGCTCCGATTGTGCTCCCCCGTAACATTGTCAGAGGACAAGCATGACAACCGAAAGGGGCGTAAGCGCCGTCAACAAAAGAGAGGCACTACTTCACATGCTGCGTGTGAAGGCGACGAGGAGGTCGAGGACGGCGGACCCGTCAAAGAAGGTGCGTGTTTGTGTAATATCGCCGGTTTCTAAGTAGCACGTTACTCCCTGCATCGACTGATCATACTGATGCCACTTCGTGCAATTAAGGTTAGCGCGCACTGGACTGCTAATGTTCTTGTGATGTCCGCCCTCGCAGCTCCGTCAGCAGGCAGGCGTGCAAGACAACGCGGTAGATGTTATGACCGTAGCGGGAGGGCTGCGGAGTATCCTGGCAGTCCATCTGGCCGCCTAGGAATGTCTGCGCGTGGCGACGAGCAGGAACATGGTGAGCTTGAAGGGCGTGGTTGTGGAAAGCGCAACAACGCGAAGGCGGCGGCGGCGGCCAAGGGCAGTCCCTCGGGGAGGCTCTCGAAGGACGTGGCTGGTGGCGACGAGCAGGAAAATGGCGAGCTTGAAGGGCGTAGTGGTGGAAAGCGAAACAACGCGATGGCGGCGGCGGCAAAGGGCAGTCCCTCGGGGAGGCTCTCGCAGGAGGTGGCTGGTGGCGACGAGCAGGAACATGGCGAGCTTGAAGGGCGTGGTGGTGGAAAGCGCAACAACGAGAAGGCGGCGGCGGCGGCCAAGGGCAGTCCCTCAGGGAGGCTCTCGCTGGATGTGGCTGGTGGCGACGAGCAGGCGCTGCCCAGGCCCGTTATAGAAGGTTGGCGGTTCCTGGCTACTTTTGTCGTTGATTTTGAGGTTGCATAGCCTTCGCTGCCACCCTCCTTGTATATTGTTACCTGTTGCACCAGCAACTATGTCGTGAGTGACGTGACACCGAGATTGTCTCTCTCATATCCCTCTCGCTGCAGGGCTAGCAGAGCAGCGAGATGGTGGCGGTATCGATCAGGATGAGGACAAGCCTGCAGCAGTGACTGCTGGGAAAGAACATGGACGTGAATTTGTGATTCCGTACAAACAACGCAATGCTGTGGACGCGGCCGATCGCGACCGAAATGCGAGACAAGCTCGACAAGGGACGAAACAGTATGTTTCGAGCTCGTCGGGTTCGGAGGAGGGATCCAGCGATAGTGAGTCAGGCAGCTCATCCGGGAGTGAGGAAGTATACGAGGACGAGGAGGAGGAGGAAGAGGAAGAGGAGGATGAGGAGTTGGAGCCGGAGAGCGAGGATGAGGAGGAGGCTCGGCCTTTGAAGAGGAGGGGTGTGCGGAAGACCAAGAAGGGCAATGGAAAGCGAAAATCGGAGACAGGACGGGTGAAGAGCTATAAGCAGAGTATGCGTCGTGCCAAACCACATGGCAAGCGCCAGAGACCTCGACTCGAAGCTAAAATTGTGGGTGTGGGTAGCAAGGAGAAGCGGGAGTTGGATTTTTACGAGTCCATGGGGCTACGATGTCCATCAAGCCCTCATGATCGGAAAGCCACCGACACGTATGCTGCGTTACGCGAGCAGATGGATTCGTCTGGGAAGGGAGATCCGATCGCTTGGGGGTCAGCGCGGTTTGGCAGGGAAGCGCCGGACCCGCATGCAAAGCTTTCGGGGGGTCACGCGGTTCAGGTGAAAATCGAGGGAGCAACGAAGCGGCACGAACCCTCGGCCGCCGCAGCAGCCAATGACGGTGTGGGAGGAGGTGTGTGGGCGAATTCCTTGGGTGAATGTGGCGGCGGTGTGGAAGGCTCCATGTGGGATGTACGGGATAGCAGGGGAGAAGGAGGAGACTTGAAAATGGATCCGGCGACTAAGGGGGGGAGGGGCGAGAGCATGGGCACACCTGGCGCATCCAGTCGGCCCAACGTGGCTGGCGGCAAGACGGTGGAGCAGCTCATGCGGGAGCTTGCCCAGCGGGATCGCGAAATTGCGGCACTCAAGGCAAGGCCAGGAGCCAAAGGACCTGTCAAACCCTGCACCCCTCCGTCTAGGCCTCCTCCTATTGCGTCTCTGTCGAGCGGCCCATCTGCAGTGGGCCTCAATCCAGGCGTGGCGCCAGAAAGCCCATCGACGGTAGACGTACCGGTCCGTCGAACGCGTGGGATGCCCAAGCCCAAGCTGCTGAAGGTGGGTATGTTTAAGTGTTAAGCAATGTGTGGCATGGGGCTCAGTGATAGCTGCAGCTCTCTCTCTCAACACCTCGTTTCCCCCACCTCTTTATGCTGGTCAGAGTGTTTGTACCATTATGCGCAGTGATAGCGGCCTGGCTGCGGTGTGATAGGCACTCCCAGTACGCCCCGCTTCAGGGACGCTGGTGCTGGGCGTACGATACTCTCACACTCTGCCCCACCTCTGCGAGCTCACCATAACTGTTCTATTTCCTCCTGCCGATGAAAACCGATGAAAATCCTGCATCCGGAAAACCGATGAAAAAAGTTGCTTTGGAGTTTTGTCGAATGATTCATGAACGACGTTTTTCGAACGCTTTTTTGAGAAAGTATAGGTTGCTCTCCAAATGCTTTCTCGAACGCTTTTCAAATGCTTCTCCAATGCGTTTCTGTTCAAACCTGCCAGGTGAACACCTTCGGAAGAAGTTTGGTACAAGTTACCGCAGAGCAATTTCGAAGATCGGATCTCATTGCAATGTATTCTTTATGGGATTTCGGGTTCATTAAAATAAGCTTATGTAGGAGACTTGCACGACCTTAGATGTATTTTAAAACTATGTTAAGTTGCCTCAATCTTGCATTCAAAATGAACAGTACAGAAGCTTTGGTAAAAGCTGATAATTCCACCCTAAAAACGCACATAAAACAGCATCCTAAACCCTCTGTGCCTAGTCAGTTAGGTTGAGCTGCATCCTACGACCTGCTTAGCATGCTCCAGTAGACTATGTCTTCCACCGAACCCCATCTCTGGTGCTCTAGGTTGAGCGTGCCCCTGCGTCCACTGCTTCATTGCATGCTCTGCCCTCTCATGCGTCTGCTGCTCCGCCCCTGGCGCTCCCCAGTCTTGCCTTTACTGCTGCTTGCTCCAGTCATGCCTAACCTGCTGCCCCCCTTGTGCACTCCCCTCTATCTGCTCGTGCCTTTTCTGCTGCCCCCCTAACTCTCTCAACTCATGCCTTTTCTGCTGCACCCTCTTGCACTATCTGGTTGCCTTGCTGGTTGCCCACCCTTGGACACTCCTCACATTGTCTCTACTACTGCCCCCCTTGCTGACTCCACGCTTTTGCCGCCCGTGCTACCCCCCATGCTGACTCTACTTTCTTGCCTGGCGTGCTGCCCCCCTTGCTGTCTCCACCAATGCCTCTACCTCCGTTTTGACGTCTCCTCGCAAGTGTGTGATGCCTATCCTGCTGCCCCCCCTTGTAAACTCCACTCATGCCTCATCTGCTGCCCCCCTTGTTTAGTCGCCCCATCGCTTGACCCTCTTGCCTCCCCGGCGTTTGCCACTCTTGTGTCTTTTGCCCCTCCTTCGCTCCTGGCCCCCCCCCTTCTTATCCTCACCCTCATCCTCTTCCTCCTCTTCCACTTCTTCCCCCTCTTCCTCTTCCCTCCTGCTTCCCTTGCCTCCGCCTCTTTTGTGCTTTCTGCCCTTCCTCCTCTCCTGCCCCCTATGATTTTCATCCTCCTGCTCCCCCTCCTCCTCCTCCTCATCCTCTTCCTCTTCCCCCCTGCTTCCTCTGATTTTCCCTCTCTTCTGCCTTCTGCCCTTCCTAAGCTCCCACCCCCCCCGTTCCACATCCTCCTCCTCCTCTTCCTCATCCTCATCCTCTTGCTCATCCCTCTTGCCTCCCCTGATTTTGCATCTCTTGTGCCTTTTGCTCTTCCTCCGCTCCTGCCCCCACTGTTCCTCCTCCTCCTCATCCTCCTCCTCCTCCTCCTCCTCCTCCTCCTCCTCCTCCTCCTCCTCCTCCTCCTCCTCCTGATCCTCGTCATCCTCCTCGTCATCCGTCTTCAAGTCCTCCGCGTCGTACACCTCCTGCTCTTCCTCCTTCAAGTCCTTCTTCTCCTCGTCAGGCACGGCCTTCCCCTTGAACGCCTCAAATCCTGACTCGTGAACATACAGGCCACGGTTGCCCCACTTGAAGCCCTGCACGACTGTGTTGTACACAGGGGTGTGGCGTGTGAAGTGGTCCTTGATAATCCACCGCACATTTCGGTGCAAACCCGTCATCCACTCGGTGTTCTTGCGGTGGGAGTTCGAGACGTTCCAGTCGGTCTTCTTAACCTTTGCCAAGCCCTGGTCAATCTGAAAAAGCGTAGCAAAGTATGGGAAAGAGGGGAAATAGAGACATATGTGGACACTCGCGTGTAGTGTTCACGGGCTGCGCAAATAGCCCCACATTCCAGTCTGGCGGGCAAGAATTGCAAGTAAAGCTAGAGCGAACTGACGGGAGAGCAATAATGCCTTACCACCATGATTGACCAGGCAATGTGGTAGGCTTTGACGCACACCCGGCGCCCGACACAGAGATTCCGAAATGCTTCCCGGACCGCATCTACAAACCGGCCGTTGGCAAACGGGAGCCCGTCTCTGCTGTTTCCCCACGAGCTGACCCGCTGATTCCCTCCTGCGCGCACGCAAGACAAGGCGGGGACGAAGATCATGCACGACATGGTTTAGGGGTTGTCCAAAGGGTATGGACGAAGTGGAGGGCGGTATAGAATGAATGGAGGGTTGGCTGGAGGGCAGTAGAGCAGGGAAGGGCGGGAGAGAAGGGGAGGGCAGGAGAGAAGGGGAGGGCAGGGGAGAGGTGTAGATTAAAGGGGGGGCGGGAGAAGGGGACAGTGGGAGAAGAACCAACGTTAAGCTGTCATGCGGATGTGACTGCACATGCGCTACAAGGCTGGGCAAGGAGAGCAGGTATGTAGTTGCGTGCCACAGTGGGGATGCATTAGGGTAAGTTGTTCATCATCGTCACGAGGGGTGCACGAGCAGATGAAATGAATGGTGAAGTAAAACAGAAACGCGCGTTCTCACTCGGTTGGTATTTTCTCCACATCTTCTTCTTCTTCTTGGTGCCCATCCAGAGATCGGCTGCACGCAGGCCTTGCACATTCTTGCCGAAAGTTACAAGCACTCTGCGCTTGCGGTGGAAGCCACGATCGTTCTTCCATGACGTCCAAGCGCGTTTGAAGCCGTCGACGATGTTTTTGTCTTCCATAGCCTCTTGCAGCTGCATCAGCTTAATTATGTGCGTCTCGCTGATAACCTGATACAAAACCTGAAGGCGCTGTTCGAGCGTTGGGTAGAAGTCTATGGCATCGTCTGGCCATTCTAGGCACATCCGGTCCCGCCCCACGGCGAAATGAACCTATGACGGACGGGTGGATTGGAAACGTAAAATTGAGTGATGCCTCCGAATGAAGGGCGGAATTCAGAGGTTGAGAGAGAGGGCTGTTGCCATCACTGCGCCGCATGGCTCGCATACCAACAACAGCACCATGAACATGGGCTCTGGAAGAGGTGGTGGAGGGATGGGAGAGAGGGTGCAGGGAGAGGAAGGATAGCTGCTATGGTGAGCGATCACTCCACCGCATGACACCCACCCCACCACCAGCACCATGAACAGGAGCTCTGGTTGAGGTAGGGGAGCGATGGTAGAGTGAGAGGGGAGAGAGGGGGGATATAATAGTCAGAGCGAAAGACGGGAGAGTAGGCAGAGTGAGAGGGCACCGTACGCCCAGCGCGAGGGTTCATATTCTCCTCGTACGAGGAGTCTCAACTTCCACTGCAGCCACCCCCCTGCACGCTACGCCGCATGCCACACGCGTGAACAGCAGCACCTTTTACAGTGGCTCTGGACGAGGAGGGAGAGGGACGGGATAGAGAGGGGAGGGAGGAGCGGCGGACAGAAAGGGGGCCGCGTGGGATTGACGGATACGGCTTCCTCTATTCCCTCCGCCGCATGACACCCACACCACCCCCAGTACCATGAACAGGGGCTCTCGCAGAGGGAGGGGAGGGATGGGAGAGAGAGGGGAGTGAGATGAAGGATGACTGCTATGCTTAGCTATCCCTCCGCCGCATGACATGTATTCCACAACCACACCCAGCACCATGAACATGGGCTCTCGCAGAAGGAGGGGAGGGATGGGAGAGAGAGGGGAGTGAGATGAAGGATGACTGCTATGCTTAGCTATCCCTCCGCCGCATGACACCCACACCACCCCCAGCACCATGAACATGGGCTCTCGCAGAGGGAGGGGAGGGATGGGAGAGAGTGGGGAGTGAGATAAAGGATGACTGCTATGCTTAGCTATCCCTCCGCCGCATGACACCCACACCACCCCCAGCACCATGAACATGGGCTCTCGCAGAGGGAGGGGAGGGATGGGAGAGAGGGGGGAGGGATGGGAAGGATAACTGCTGCGATTTACGATTACTCCGCCGCATGACACCCACCCCACCACCAGCACCATGAACAGGAGCTCTGGTTGAGGTAGGGGAGCGATGCACGAGTGAGAGTGGAGAGAGAGGGGATTAAATAGTCAGAGCGAAAGACGGGAGAGTAGGCAGAGTGAGAGGGCAACGTACGCCCAGCGCGAGGGTTCATGTTCTCCTCGTACGAGGAGTCTCAACTTCCACTGCAGCCACCCCCCTGCACGCTACGCCGCATGCCACACGCGTGACCAGCAGCACCTTTTACAGTGGCTCTGGACGAGGAGGGAGAGGGACGGGATAGAGAGGGGAGGGAGGAGCGGCGGACAGAAAGGGGGCCGCGTGGGATTGACGGATACGGCTTCCTCTATTCCCTCCGCCGCATGACACCCACACCACCCCTAGCACCATGAACAGGGGCTCTCGCAGAGGGAGGGGAGGGATGGGAGAGAGAGGGGAGTGAGATGAAGGATGACTACTATGCTTAGCTATCCCTCCGCCGCACGACATGATTTCCACACCACACCCAGCACCATGAACATGGGCTCTTGCAGAGGGAGGGGAGGGATGGGAGAGAGTGGGGAGTGAGATAAAGGATGACTGCTATGCTTAGCTATCCCTCCGCCGCATGACACCCACACCACCCCCAGCACCATGAACATGGGCTCTCGCAGAGGGAGGGGAGGGATGGGAAGGATAACTGCTGCGATTTACGATCACTCCGCCGCATGACACCCACCCCACCACCAGCACCATGAACAGGAGCTCTGGTTGAGGTAGGGGAGCTATGCATGAGTGAGAGTGGAGAGAGAGGGGATTAAATAGTCAGAGCGAAAGACGGGAGAGTAGGCAGAGTGAGAGGGCACCGTACGCCCAGCGCGAGGGTTCATGTTCTCCTCGTACGAGGAGTCTCAACTTCCACTGCAGCCACCCCCCTGCACGCTACGCCGCATGCCACACGCGTGACCAGCAGCACCTTTTACACTGGCTCTGGACGAGGAGGGAGAGGGACGGGATAGAGAGGGGAGGGAGGAGCGGCGGACAGAAAGGGGGCCGCATGGGGTTGACGGATACGGCTTCCTCTATTCCCTCCGCCGCATGACACCCACACCACCACCAGCACCAGGAACAGGGGCTCTAGCCGAGGGACGGGAGAGAGAGGGAAGTGAGATGAAGGATAACTGCTATTCTTAGCTATCCATCCGCCGCATGACACTCACACCACCACCAGCACCAGGAACAGGGGCTCTGGAAGAGCTAGGCGAGGGATGGGAGAGAGGGGGGAGGGATAGGAAGGATAACTGCTACAATGAGCTATCCTTGTGCCGCGTGCCACCCACACCAGCACCAGCACCATGAACAGGGGCTCTGGTTTAGGGTGGGAAGGGATGGGAGAGAGGGGCCAATGGAGGATGGATAACTGCTATGGTGAGCTCTGGGTCGCGGGCAGAATGTGAGAGCATCGTACGCCCAGCGCCACGTCCCTGAAGCGAGGCGTACTGGGAATGCCTATCCCACTGTAGACTTGCCGCTATCACTGCGCATAATGCCACAAACACGCTTACCAGCAGCAAGAGGGGTTGAGAGAGAGAGCTGCAGCTATCACTGAGCCCCATGCCACACATTGTTTAACACTAAAACAATCTCACCTTCAGCAGCTTGGGTGTGGGCATCCCACGCGTTCGACGGACCGGTACGTCTACCGTCGCTGAGCTTTCTGGCGCCACGTCTGGATCGAGGCCCCCTATAGATGGGCCGCTCGACAGAGATGCTAGAGGAGGAGGCCTAGATGGAAGGGTGCAGGGCTTGACAGCTCCTTTTGATCCTGGCCTTGCCTTGAGTGCAGCGATTTCGCGATCCCGCTGGGCAAGCTCTCGCATGAGCTGCTCCACAGTCCTGCCGCCAGCCACATCCGGCCGACTGGATGCGCCAGGTGTGCCCATGCTCTCTCCCCTCCCCTCCTTAGTCGCCGGATCCATTTTTTCGTCCCCCCCTTCTCCCCTGCTCTCCCTTACATCCCACATGGAGCCTTCCACACCGCCGCCACATTCACCCAAGGCATTCGCCCACACACCTCCTCCCACACCGTCATTCGCTGCTGCAGCTACCAAGGGTTCGTGCCGCTTCGTTGCCCCCTCGTTCTTCACATGAACCGCGCGACCCCCCATATGGTTGGGGGGCGGGTCCGTCGCTTCCCTGCCAAACCGCGCTGACCCCCAAGCCATCTGATCTCCCTTCCCAGCCGAACCCATCGGATCGCGTAACGCAGCGTACGGGTGGGCGGCTTGCCGTTCATGAGAGCTTGATGGACATCGTATCCCCATTGATTCGTAAAAAATCAACTCCCGCTTCGCCTTGCTACGCACACCCACTATTTTAGCTTCGAATCGAGGTCTCTGGCGCTTGCCATGTGGTTTGGCACGACGCACACTCTGTTTACAGATCTTCACCCGTCCCCTCTTCGATTTTTGCTTAGCGTTGCCCTTCTTGAGCTTCCGCACACTCCTCCTCTTCAAAGGCCGAGCCTCCTCCCCATCCTCGCTCTCCGGCTCCAACTCCTCATCATCCTCGTCCTCCTCCTCAACCTCGTCCTCGTATACCTCCTCACTCCCGGATGAGCTGCCCGACTCACTGTCGCTCGAATCTTCCTCGGAACCAGACGAGCTCGAAACGTGCACATTGGGGCCGTGCCGAGCTTGTCCCACCTTATGGTCGCAACTGCCCGGATCCACAGCCTTGCGCCGTTGGTAGGGAATCACAGCTTCACGTCCACCTTTCCCATCAGTCACAGCTGCTGGCTCGTCCTCATCATGATCGTTAACGCCACGGCATGCAGGCACGGCATGATCCTTCTCGTCGCCACCATCCGCATCCTGCGACTGCCTGCCCGAGGGACCGCCCTTAGCCGCGGCAGCCTTGCCGCCGTTGCGCATGCCGCCACCACGAGCTTCCGGCTCGGCATGATCCTTCTCGTCGCCACCATCCGCATCCTGTGAGCCCGAGGGACCGGCCTTGGCCGCGGCAGCCCTACCGCCGTTGCGCATGCCGCCACCACGAGCTTCCGGCTTGGCATGATCCCCCTCGTCGCCACCATCTGCATCCTCCGACTGCCTGCCCGTGGGACCGCCCTTAGCCGCGGTAGCACTGCCGCCGTTGCGCATGCCGCCACCACGAGCTTCCGGCTCGGCATGATCCTTCGCGTCGCCACCATCCGCATCCTGTGAGCCCGAGGGACCGGCCTTGGCCGCGGCAGCCCTACCGCCGTTGCGCATGCCGCCACCACGAGCTTCCGGCTTGGCATGATCCCCCTCGTCGCCACCATCTGCATCCTCCGACTGCCTGCCCGTGGGACCGCCCTTAGCCGCGGCAGCCCTGCCGCCGTTGCGCATGCCGCCACCACGAGCTTCCGGCTCGGCATGATCCTTCTCGTCGCCACCATCCGCATCCTGTGAGCCCGAGGGACCGGCCTTGGCCGCGGCAGCCCTGCCGCCGTTGCGCATGCCGCCACCACGAGCTTCCAGCTTGGCATGATCCCCCTCGTTGCCACCATCTGCATCCTCCGACTGCCTGCCCGTGGGACCGCCCTTAGCCGCGGCAGCCCTGCCGCCGTTGCGTATGCCGCCACCACGAGCTTCCGGCTCGGCATGATCCTTCTCGTCGCCACCATCCGCATCATGCGAGCCCGAGGGACCGCCCTTGGTCGCGGCAGCCCTGCCGCCGGTGCGCTTTCCGCCACCACGAGCTTCCGGCTCGGCATGATCCCCCTCGTCGCCTCCATCCGCATCCTGCGTTTGCCTGCCCGAGGGACCGCCCTTGGCCGCGGCAGCCCTGCCGCCGTTGCGCTTTCCGCCACCACGAGCGCGTTGGCCTGCCGTCCCATCTGCGAAGGCGGACATGACAGGTACATAAGAAATACTGTGCACACATTATCTTATTGGCAGGAAGTTGCAGCATGACATGCGGCGTCATTGTTATGAGTAACGTGCAAAATATAAACCGTCGATATCACACCCACAGCGTACCTTAGCTGTCAGGTCCCCCATCTTTGCCCTCCTCGTCGCCTTCAGACGCGGGCGTTTCCTCACGATGTGAACGAGTGCCTCTTTTTCTTGGACGGTGCTTACGCCCCCCCCGGTTGTCACGCTTGTCCGCTATCGCTGATGTGGAAACACAATTGGAGAGACGATAACCTCCAACAGGTCAGACACGACTACAAGCATCAATTCATGCATACAAGTAGAATATTCCGCATCTGCGACCATAAACACATACCTTTCTGGCCGCCTTTGGGAACGAGATCATCTAAGCGCTTCACGCGCTTATCCCTTGGTTTCGAAGCGGATGATATGCCCTTGTTTGCGTATGGCTCCACATCGCAGTCGCTATTCGATTCGTCACCGGATGACGAGACACGTCTGGAATCAACAACATCTCGCGCCGTCGACGCATTATTTTTGCGATACTCGATTACGAGCTCGGCCATCTTATCTGCTGTTACTAACTCCGCAAACTTTGTTTCGTCGGGGGTTTTTGTCGATTCAGCCAGTACGATCGCCCCGTCGGGCCCCTTCATTGTCTGACTTCCTTGTTACCATGTCTAGCTTTCCATTCACGCAGTACTATGAGGTTGCGGGTTGTGCTACCGCCTAGAACCTGACAGCAGTCTACGAGCATAAAAAAATGGTTGAGGAGGGAGAGGGACGAGGCAAAGTCTGGGGCCTAGAGCAGACGATCGTCACAGCTGGAGGCATGCAAGGGGAGCACGGAGGTGATGAGGGTTTGAGTGTTTCCAGCTATGGTGCACGTTGCGACTGCCAGGTCCCCCTTTTCCGCCCTCAACCAATCGCCTGGTGGTTGAGGTGTATAAAGGAAAAAAATGCAGCACTGCCGTGTTAAGATTCCGTGGGACCTAACGTGCTTAATTGAGTATCAGTCCACAAGCGGCAGGGTGGGCTTCTTTTTGTTAAACCCGACAGTCAAATGCGCTACTGTATCTGGGTTTGCGAGGGTCATAATTATTCTGCCCGGGTTGTCGTACTGTTTACAATCAAGTGCCTTGCGTGCCACACAAACCTACACAAGCTGCACGTCAAGAGTCACATAGGGTCTGCGGAGAAACGGCGACGCTCGATCGCAGCAAGTCGTACAGCGATGCGACAGGTCGACACGAAGCCGTTGCGGCACGCCTGCGATAAAAACGCAAACTCAAAAGTTCCTTGTGTGTGGTTGCGACTGGTTCGCAAATCAGGGAGATTCGCGTACGTGGCACAGCGTGGAGTCGAGTGGAATGGCGCAGGGCGGGGCACGTAATGGCACATTAGTTTGCAAAGCCTCAATAGTGTGGTGTACGTAAATGATAAAAATAGAATTAGGGGGTTATGGAGTTGTAAGGAAAATCTCGTTTTCCTTACTTCGCATCCCTGCTCAACGCGTCCATCACTGTAGCACCTCAGTCAGCACCGTTACCACTCGCATCGACAATCCGCCCCCCACTTTCGCACGTCGCACCCCGACCTCACGGCTCGGCGGTAACCCGCGCTCCAGACCTTCGCCTCGACATTTTCCCAACCTCAGTGCCATGCCCGTCGCGCGACAACCACAGTCCATTACCGTTACCACTGTGGTTTCGCTATATAACCTTTCGCTCATACCTTCGCTCAGTTGTACTTTTTTCCCGATAGTGCAATCCTCGTTCGCTCACTCAATTGCACTCGTAACAGGAGTCCCCCTAACCCATTAGCATAGTGACAAGTATGCAACATAACAGTGTAAAACCAAACACCACCTTCACAGAACATGTACATAACGGTCTGCGGTGGAGCAGTCATTCTGATACATCGATTGATTAGTAAGTACGCATTATTTGATTGCTGCCTGGTCGTTATGCAACGCGTATGGGCATGTCTCCTCTCATGCCAATTGAGGTGCAATAATACGGTAATAGAGCCAGACACAAACTCCCCGTATGGGGCATGGCTGCTCTCATGCCATACAGGGCAACCTTTATGCAGGGACCCAAGACCATGCTGTGTTGTATGTTCTAGGTTCATGCTGGAACGGAGTTGAGAAACCCCTGCTGTTCTACCCACTAGAGTTGTGGCGACATGCAGGTATGTTTTGCAGCATCACACCGACCCATTGTGTATTGTTTGTATACATGTCAAGCAGGAACGCCAGTGACAAACACTTCCCTACGGGTAGTGTTCTCTAGACATGGAGGACTGGTTGTGGCCAACACTCTCATTTGGCCACACTTGTTGTCAAGTCATGCAGGACTGATTCAAGGCCTCTCCATTGCGCTTTGTGTCATGTTTGTTGGCATATCAAGCTGGCAGGACGGATGAACAAACAATTCCGTATTGATCTTGTCCTCATTCCCCCATGCTACCCGCTTCCTTGTTCTTCACTCACACACTTATTCCTCCCATGTACCCGCCTCACTCCCTCCTGCTTCCCGCCTCATTACCTCTGCTTCCCGCCTCATGTCCCCTCGCTTCCGGCCTCATCCTCCCTTGCTACCCACCCCATTCTCCCTTGCTTCCCACCCCATTCTTCACTGTGACCCTCCTCATTCTCCCTTGATACCCTCCCCATTTCCCCTTGCTTCAGGCCTCATTCCCCCTTGCTTCAGCTCCTCGTCCCCCTTGCTTCCCGCCTCATTCTCCCTTGCTACCCCCCTCATTCCCTCTACTTCCCGCCTCTAGTCCCCTCGCTTTCGGCCTCATTCCCCCCTGCTACCCACCCCATTCCCCCTTGCTTCCCACCCCATTCTTCACTGCTACCCTCCTCATTCTCCCTTGATACCCTCCCCATTCCCCCTTGCTTCAGGCCTCATTCTCCCTTGCTTCAGGCCTCATTCTCCCTTGCTTCGGGCCTCATACTCCCTTGCTACCCCCCTCATTCCCCCTTGCTTCAGGCCCCAATTCCCCTTGCTTCCCGCCTCATTCTCCCTTGCTACCCCCCTCATTCCCCTTTGCTTCCCGCCTCATGTCCCCTCGCTTCCGGCCTCATCCCCCCTTGCTAGCCACCCCATTCCCCCTTGCTTCCCACCTCATTCTTCACTGCTACCCTCCTCATTCTCCCTTGCTACCCTCCCCATTCCCCCTTGCTTCAGGCCTCATTCCCCCTTGCTTCGGGCCTCATACTCACTTGCTACCTCCCTCATTCCCCCTTGCTTCAGGCCTCATTCCCCCTTGCTTCGGGCCTCATACTCACTTGCTACCTCCCTCATTCCCCCTTGCTTCGGGCCTCATACTCCCTTGCTACCTCCCTCATTCCCCCTTGCTTCAGAGCCGCGTCCCCCTTGCTTCCCGCCTCATTCTCCCTTGCGACCCCCCTCATTCCCTCTGCTTCCCGCCTCATGTCCCCTCGCTTCCGGCCTCATTCCCCCCTGCTACCCACCCCATTTCCCCTTGCTTCCCACCCCATTCTTCACTGCTACCCGCCTCATTCTCCCTTGCTTCAGGCCCCATTCCCCCTTGCTTCGGGCCTCATTCCCCCATGCTTCCCGCCTCATTCTCGCTTGATACCCGCCCCATTACCAGCTTTATCACCGCCGCCTGCCCCACCTCCAACCTCCAACATTGTTTTTGCCCGAAAATACACAGACCACTTCCTCAAATCGTGACGGTACTGACGGCGCCAATGGATTGGCGTCCCTACAAGCTCACACGCCGGTAGTTTATGGAAACCATCCTCGACCAACGTGTGCATCACACGCATCGTGAACACACCACAGTCGTTCTCATTTGCCTGCACGGGTATCTGGACAATCACAGGGTGCGTGAGCGCGTGGTGAGGGCCGGGACGGGAGTGGGGTTTTGGTGTGGAAATTGCGTGCAGGGAAAGGGAGATGCGATTGTTTCAAAGCTCGTACACACAAGGCAACAGCACTCACCGTGACCTGCCTTAGTGGGATGCTCGCCACCCATGCATCTGCGTCCGACTCACTGATCCATGCACAGTATCTTAACACCTCGTTTCGCAAGTACCTACACACCAGGAGACATAGATTCAATGCTATCGTAACCCCGAACTTCTGTACGTGACAATAGCAGACTGCCCTTAAAAAGAGAGTACCTTCGCAACGGGGCATCGACACCGGCATGCGTGCCGTACGAGTCAGCGTGCCAGAGCACGCAGTTCATGGGAATCGGGTCGTCGGGCCTCGGGATGCGCTCGATCACGATCAGGCTCCAGTGACTCCTAAGGCACACATGAGGTCTAACATCAGTAACGCCGATGTTAGACTACCGAAATACATGTGGTGCTACGGCTAGACGCGACGACTACTCACTCGGTATTTATCGGAACGAGTACATATGTGAAATCGAAAATACCCAGGCCGAAAGTATATGCGTTTTCACGCCGCGAAATGTCCTTCTTAGCATATTCCCAGAAATATGATCCACTGTAAAGCCATTTGTTGCTGTCGCGACCGTGTTCGTACTGCAGCATCCTGCGCACGCGCGTATTTGCGACAAAGGAAACGCATGAGATAACCGTGACGAATCTGGCCTTTTGATTTCCCAACCGTGATACTCACACACCGAGCCAATCAATTACGATCCCGCTGACCCATTCACCGGGTCGTAGCCTGTCGGCGTGTTCCACGTTTATGTCGAGCCAGCCTCCGCCGTAGGGAAAGGGCATAGAAATCGGCTGAAAGGACAGCTTACCATCTAAACACGATAGAGCCATGGCTAGTACTTTGACGACCTTAAGATGCGCGTGGCACTAGGGATAATTTGCAGGACGAGCACCGAACTGGAATTTGGGCTTCAGCAGTCACGACACTATGAGTCAAGAGCAGCCGCGAAGGTTGTTACACTAGTCGTCAAATTTCACTAAAGGGTTTCGAGCCAGCCTGGTCCAAACAAGTTTCGCAATCGCATGAGCGATCGAGAGTCGCCAAAGCGCCCCCACTTGTCGGGGCCTTAGCATTGGTCAGTGTGTTTTAACCTGCTGACTAGGCAGATACATGTCAGAATATTATTCTTATGTTCTAGCCTGTAGTGGGGTGCTCTATAGCGAGTACAACCCTTCTAGGGTTTGCTATTTGTATCCCCATTTCTGCTAGTTCATTCCTCTTTTCTTCTTCTAACTTTTGTCAATACAGCCCCTTTAACGGCCTTTCGGCCAATCAAACACCTCGCTGACGAGGTGGAACTGTGCTGTTTGGGGCTAGCAATTCCACGCGTCAGGCTATCATGTATGTGCCCTTGTACACGCACTGTGAAAGGGGCATGTTTACTTCGGTTATGGCTGGCATAGGTCCTCTCCTCAGTGTTCACACGTTCACGCTCCCATGTTCTGGGCGTTCCCGTGGTTGTCCCGTATAATGTGATGGACAGTGCTGGAAATCTATGGTCAGTTAGCCAAGGCATAACGATCTTCGCTGCTTGGTTAGGGTTCCGCGCCACACGAATGCCACAAATGTTGCGCGACGCAGCGTGATTGGTCGAAACACAGAGGGCTGTCAGAACCGATTTGTGGGCGAGTTGGCGGAAGTTTGGCAAACCATTCATCGGGCGTCAACCCTTGCAAACAAAAGATATTCTTGAGATTCTAGGTGTGAAGAATGGTCTGGTAGCAATAAAAGAGCGAATATATCGGTAACTAGTTCAGGCGTTCTAATCCGCCACTTTTAGATCACTGGTGATGAGACGCCTTTATGCACGCCTAGACAAGCTGAGTTGTGCGTGACATTGAAACGCCTTTCCCGCCAAGCCATCAGATCCCGAACTCAACGATGGGCAATCTTAGAGCTCCAAGATGCTATGGGTTATATTTCAGGGGTGGCTATGCTGCCCAGTGTTATGTGCTACTGAGTAGTAACAATGAAAGGCCAGAAGTGTGGCTGTGGATACGTTGCCTTCTGTTATCAGACCCTTAGGAGCCACCAAGTAAATGGCGAGGAAGTCTGCAAGCTCAAGCAGAAACGTAAGCTGGTTCTCAAGCAGCCGATTCCGAAACACTGGAGGCTGGGCGGGGCTTCAAATCCTAGCGCCATTTTAAACCTTGCACCACTTCCTCGTCCGTATCCGCAGCTCCCACTGACAGGAAACGAGTACCGAGTTGTCACGCCATCAGAACCGAGCGAACAAGTGAGGCAGATCGCGGAGGCGCCTTGCGAAGGCACGGTTGTCGTGGAACCTGATGGTGAAGACGATCCGATAGACTTGAAGGCCGAAATTTGCATTTTATCACGGAAGCACGGCCTTACGAACGGGGCTATAACGGACCTTATAGACCTGTTCCGAATTCCAGACCTTCATATCGAACAGCTACAAGGCTGGACGACCTACAGAGACCTTGAAAAGTACGAGAGCAGCTTCGAGTTGGGACCGGAGCAGTCGTGGCGAGTTTTGGATATTAAAGTGGATCATGAAGTGGGATTCCTCACCTTCAGATGTCGCGATATTAACGTGGTGCGTCCGTCGCAACATAATGTGCTCTTTGTATGTGTTACTACCTATGTAACACGGCCCAAGCTGTTTCTGCTGCACCCCTTACCAGTCTCAAGTCTTAGTCGACAACTCTTATCTTCACTTCTTCCACTAGTACGCACCAATAAACAATGCCCATCCCTCTCTGCAGTTGGCGCAGGCAATGTTCAAGAAGATGTCCGCAGTACGCGGATTCATCATCGAGCCGAAGGAGTGGAAGGTGGAGGGGGAAAGGCGCTATAGCACTCCCGGCAACACGGACTGGATGCTGAAGGCTTGGGTTAGTTAGCATCCAAAGCGCGATGTCCTTTGTTATGGAATCTCTGTCGCCCTAGCTCGTTGTTCGTCACCCACCACGGTATTTTCCTCTCTTGTGAGGGGAGATGACCCGCATTTGTTCTCTGAATCCGACCTTTTGCTCGCTGATGTCCCACCGTTTGCTCGCTGATTTTGTCATTTTGCTCCCTAATCTCCGCCCTCTGCTGGCTGATCTTGTCTCTTTTCTTTATAATCCCCGCCCTTTGCTCGCTGATCTCCTGCCGTTTGGTGGCTGATTAAGACCCTTGTGCTTGCCAATCTCCCGCCCTTTGCTCACTGACTACGACCATATGCTCCACGAGCTCCATTATTTGCTATCTAATCTCCGCCCGTTTCTGTCCGATCTTCCGCCCTTTGCTCTCTCACTTCCCTCCTTTAACTCCCCGATCACCCACACTTTGCTCATTTGCTCTCCCGCCCTTTGCTATCTGCTCTCCCCTCTCTGGTGCTCTCTGATCACCCGCTCTTTACTCTCTGATCTCCCGCTCTTTCATCTCTCTTCTTAGCGTGAAGCTCCCTAATCTTCACGTCTTGCAATCTTGAGCCCATGACTGTTGCAATATGTCACTAATCTCGTGAGTTCTGGCCATTGCTTTCGCTCGCCAACCTTTTGATCATTTTGTAACTCCAGACACTCACTTTGATTCCTGCCCCGTGCTCCCTTTCTTGTCCCCGTGCTCTATCCCCTTACTCATTTGTTCAGCTAACCATACTCTATGCTCTCACACATGACAAGACAGCGTTCATGCCGTCGGTGCGATCGTCTTGGCGATCATTCTCTATTCGGATCAAACTAACTTGTCTCACAATGGCAGACAATCAGCACACCCGTTCGTCCTGTCATTTGGTAACACACCGGAATGGGCGCGTTGGTTGGAGGGCGGCACAGAGCTGGTGGGCCTCTTCCCTAACATTCCCTCCGACCTGAAGCCAGAGGAGAAGATTAGGGTGTTCCAGCTAGCGGCTGAATACATGCTACAGCCGCTGAAACACCTCTCCAAGCTCCGCGGGTACGCTGCCCTTAATCTAATATGCTACAATCCTGCGCCCATGTCATAGTTTTGTGCATCATACGTGTGTGAAACCACCATACCATGTATTGCGTGTGGGGTTAATTGGAGTGCATATTTGAATTGCTGCCCCTATCGGTTCGGTAACGAACAACCCCTTTGCACATTGCTGCCATGCTGTCAGTCTGGTTTCCTCACCCTAAAACCACCATATTGGCATGGTTCCATGTTTGGTTGTGCAGCGGGGGTTTGAAGGTCGAGGACAGCAACGGGGTTGAGTACTTGGCCATCCCACTGCTGTACTCAGTCGTGAACGACCATCCCGAGTCTAGCAAGGTCTCATGCACTATTTCATGTAGCTCCTACCGACCTTGCTCCATCTGCATGGTTACGCGAGAAAATCTTCGAGACGTGGATGACAAGATCGTTCCTCGAACCGTGAAAGATCAGAAAGCCGTGTACAAGCTAATGGAGGAAGCGGACACCAAGAAGGAATTGACCCGTCTGAAGAAGAAGTATTCTACCCACTTCGTGAAGGTATCACTTCTTGTCCGTTTTCGTTGGTTTGACGCCGTGGTCCCGTAGTCCCACCCCTATATCCTCCCACCGCACTTGGGTCTAAAATGAACTATCCCGCCCCCACTGCCCATTTGTCAACCCCACGCTCAAAACGCCCATGCCTCCACATCAACTCACGTCGCCACCTCCTCGTCGTGTTGGAGGTGGACACCTCGCCATGTTCCACCCTTGGACAGGCACGCACCCACACCTCACATGATCCCGCCCTCGTTCAGCAAATCCCTAAACCCCCACCCTATCCTTGCTGTCCGTACAGTCCACACACATACCCTCCCCCTACCCCGCCCATCCTAGTTCTTGGCACACAATCCCACCCTGGTCGTTTTTTTCCCTATTCTTCATTCAAATCCCCAAAGGGGCCAATTATCCCATTCCGCGTGCCTCCCCTTGCGGCCAGTCATTGCTGTGGGATTGGGAGTTCTCCAAAACCAAGTGGGGCAACATGTACCTCGCCCAGACACCTGACATCATGCACATCATCGAGGCAGGGCTTTGGCTTCATGCAATGAGGTGCCTCGTGAAGAAGTTGAAACCGTCAGAGCGAAAAATACTTCTCGAGTAAGTTTCCCTTTTCCCCCGGTGGGGCGAGAGTCATACGTGCAAGAGAAAGAGGCATCGAGGGGGAACCAGAGGGATTGAGAGGGGAAGAGGGGCAGTGAGGGGGAAGGTTGCGCTAAGAGAGACGGAGAGTGGGGCAGAGTGTTGCAAGAAGTTGGGCAGAGAGGGGGAATTGGGGCAGAGAGATGGAAGGAGGGGCAGCCGGAGGGAGGGTAGGGCGGTGGTGTGGAAGGAGGGGCAGGGATGAGTGAATGCAGGGCACAGAGAAGGGGGAAGAGAGAGGGAATTTGTAGCAGCGTTGGAGGAATGCGGGGTGGAGAGAGGGGGAAGTGGTGCAGAAAGAGGGAATTTGGGACAGAGACGTTGAAGGAGGGGCACCATGGGGGAAGGAGGCGCTGCGAGCAGGAAGGTGGGGCTGCTAGCGGGAAGGAGGGGCATAGAAGGGGGACGGGGGGGGGGGGGGGGGGGTTGGTCGTGTGAGGTGAACGCGGGATTCAGAATAGTGTCTCGGGGCATAGGGACCGCATGGGGGTAATGTAGGAGTAAAATTGGGCAGAGAGTAAGGGAGATTGCGGCTGGGAGAGGGCAAGTGGGGCAGAGTGAGGAAAATGGGGGCCTGGAGAAAGAAATTGGGACCGAGCAAGGGGAAATTGGGGCAGGGGGAGAGAATGAGGGGCGGAGAGAGGTGACCATGGGGCAGAGCGAGGGAACAAGGGGCAGAGAGAGGAATGATGAGGCATAGAGGCTGGAGGAGTGGGGCAGAGGACGGAAAGGGATTCACTGAGAGGGAGGCAGCGGGGAGATGAGGTGCGATTTGATGCACCTAACTACTAGACTACCCCGCCAGCCCCACCCCTCCCCCGCCCCCCCTCCCTAACCCACCCCACCGGCCCCACACAAACCCTAAACCGATACCCTTACTGCATCCCGTACGTGCAGACGCTACAAGATTCTCAAGGCAGTGACTCCTGCGTCTTTGCTGAGACTCCCATCCGCATGGGCGTACTTCACCACGACGGCCTGCTTCTCAGCGTCGGAGCACCGTGCCATGATGCAAGTGCTGCCCCTCATCATCGACCTCCCCAAGCGCGCCGATATTCGACATGCCATCACGATCATGTCGGACTGGTACAAGGAGTTTATCCGGGCTGAGTATCACACCGATGCCACGCTTGAGCGCATGGAGGAGGTCTCTTGCGAGTAAGTCTAGCGTGAATGGGTGTGGGTGCCATGCGCATAGGGAACGAGGGACAGTGAGATGGCTGAAGGGGTCGAGGGAGGGATTAAGAGGTAGTGTGTGGGAAATAGGGTGCATAGAACGGGGGAAGAAGGGAAAAGATAAGGAAAGGGGGGCAAAGCGAGGGAAAGAGGGGACGAGGGAGGGAAAAAGGGGACGAGGGGGGGAAAGAGGGGACGAGGGAGGGAAAGAGGGGACGAAGGAGGGAAAGAGGGGAGGGGGGGGAGGGAACGATGGGCTGTGGACTGTTCCGCATGTGCTGAAAAAGGGAAGGAGGGGCATAATGACGACAGGAGGGGCTTAGAGTGGGGGAATGGAGTGGCAGAAACATGGAAGCTGAGTTGTGAGTGGGTGGGGGGGGGGGGGGGGGGGGGGGGAGATGAGAGGAGGGGGGAGGGTTTGAGAGAGGGTAGTAGTACATGAACCCGGGTATGGGGCATTGTATGTTGTTTGTGGCTGAATTGTTGTTTATATGCTTAGGCACGCTAAACCGATCCCCAACACCCAATGCCCCAATTCCGAACCTTTCAATCCACCCAAACACGTCCTATCCAGGATGGTCGATGCGCTTGTTCTAGCATTCGACAACCAGAAGTCGAAGTGGCTTATTATCAAGGTGCATCTTGTATCGCACCTCCCGCCGACGATCCGTGCACGGGGATTGCCACAGGAGTACTCGTCGAACCGGTACGAGCAGTCCCACAAGACAACAGTGAAGCGCCCTTCTCGCGGCACCAACTGGAAGGGTGTGGAGGATCGCATTGTGACGAAGCATATCGAGCAAGCCGTTGTTCGACAGCTGTCTCGAGCCTCCGGCGGGGACAAAACATACAAGACAGCCATGAAGGAGGTGAGCATGTGTACGACCTAATGCCAATCTTGCCCACCAATGTTCCCCGCCTGCTCCTGCCGCATGAAACCCTCATCACCTCGTGTTTTTGTTTAGACCCTGCCTCTTCCCTTCCTCCCGCTGCCCCCCTAGACATCCCTTCTAGCATCCACGTGCTCACCATCATGTCCACCCATGAAATGCCTCTACCGCTGCCCCCCTTGACATCCCGTTTTGCATCTACATGCTCGCATTCTTGTCCACCCATCGCTCCTTCCACAAGCTGCCACCCTTCACATTCCGTCTTGCCCCACATGCTTTCCCACTTAACCACCCATGCCCCTCCCCCGGCCCCCGTGGGACTATCCGTCGTTCAGCCCCCAATGCTCCCCTACTAATCCACCATATACTTTCGTGCTGCTAAACACTTCGCCCCCTCGGTTCCCCCCCCCCCCCCCCCCCCCCCCCATCCTCCTCCATGTCCATCCCCGGCACTTCCCATTCCCTCCTGCCGTTTGTCTTTCCTTTGCTCTCCCTTGATCTACACTTGTCCACCTATGCTCCCTCCTCTTGCTGCACCCTTTGACCTCTGGAACTGCCCCGCTATACTATCCGACTGTTCCCTAATCTTTGCTCCCTCTCACTGCTGCCCCTGTTGTACTCAAGTGCTGCCCCTCTCCTGCTGCCCCCCATGTACACCATGCACCCATCACCCTCCTACCCAGGCTTGCACGCTTGGGCGTCGGGTGCTGACTAAGACACACAAGAAGATGACCGTGGGGCAGATCACAGATGATATGTTCAGGAGCTATGTCCTTGTTCACGGAGATGAAGCGATGGGCTACTTGAAGAAGCGGCTGGCCAGGGAGGGAATTTACGACCAAGTGCTCAATGTGAGAATCAATATGGTGCTCAATGCGGGAGAATCAATGTGAGAATCAACTGCCACTGCCACGTAGACCTGTTAAACGCGGACCATCAACCTCCTTAATGGGCCGAACCCAGGCATGGCACCCTGTTGTATCCACGCACCCGTCAGCACCCCATTGTCTCAACCCTAACACAAACTTCCATTGTTGTGCTGCAACCCCTGCTTGCCTATTCGCAGGTGCACACTGCCATGGCAATCCCACCGCACGACAAGATGGAGTGGACCGAGAAGGGCCAGTTTGTCAAAGCAAGCCCTTTCGACAGGCACTTTTCAGATGTAGCCATAAATCCAGGTGGCAAAGGGGCCAACTGGTACGGCCGCTGCTTGATGCTGTTCCATTACGTGAAAGATGGCGTGGCAAAAAAAGCCGCCTACATCGAGTACTACACGGAGGATCGGCGAGTCTGCCGGTACACTGGCTGCAAACGACTGTTGCCCACGAAGGGCACCTTCAACTATGCAGTTGTAGATGCAGATTGCATTCTTAGCATCGTGCATGTTGTCCCATGCTGCAAAGACCCTGCTGTGAAGCTGCTCAATAGGTTCATCTGGTGATGCAAATAAAGTAGCAACTATGTCAATTTACCATAACCTTCTGTGATTGTGAAACAAGCTTTTAAGCCACCTTATTATTGTCTCAACAATTAACATCTAACAAACATTCCATTGTAACACCGCGAAACCATTACTAAAACATCACCAAAACGTTTGGTCTGACAAGAATGCTATACAAACGATTCGTAAATGATTCCTGGATGATTGTCAAACGATTTTCAGAAGCTTGCTTAAAAAAAAAATGGTCAGATGATTTCCAGACGCACACATTTTTGTGATGGGCATGAGAAATTTGGCTTCACACTCTTGTTTCCTTTGCACCAGGATTGGACCTGGCATCCACCCTTAGTTGGTGCAAGCTCGTCCCTTTTTAATAACAACCAGAGATGAGCAGAGCTGAGCCGAGAAGTGGCAGTTTGAGTCTGGAATAACTTTTCACAATGTATGAATGCGTGCCCCCTCAAGTGTTTACTTGCTCTGGATGCATGGTCTCCTTGTTCATTTGCCCATCAGGGAACTTTGCTACAACAGCTTAAGTGGCAGCATCCCTGCATCCATCGGCAATCTTAAGAACCTCGAATACTTGTTAGTGCCGTTCCTCCTCGGTAATTGATTGATATGTTAGCGCCATTTCTCGTGCTTCACATGTGGGTATAGTTATGTCCGCCCTGCATGCTTCTTCACGTCGTGGTTCATGCATAATGATCTAGGCATTCAGTCCAAATTGCATCGAACCTTCTTTCTCTTCGAAGCTCAATCGAACTGAGCTCTTAGCCCAATCTACACTTAAAGATGTGGTTGACAAGCTCAAATCAGGCCCTTAGAGGGCGTTTTGAAGCTGGGAAACCGCGCAAAGTTTTGACACACGCGGTCATGTTTTTTCTTTGTCGAAATTTAGGCCGCTTATATTGCAAGTTTTTTGGCGTTTGAAGGAATAGGGATATACTCACAAAACTCCAATTTCCCATCGACTCTCTTTTTGCACCTTATTTCCGAGATGCATATGGCTGCTTGATAACAAGCTTAAGGGCTCCATACCAGCAATGTTTTCCAGCCTTTTATCTTTGACCAGCTTGTGAGTTATTCAATCATATAAGCTATTCGTTCTTACATAATAAAGTTTCTTAAGCTACTAACGTGTTAGCTTCTCAGTCCATTTTATATTATCTCCCTCAACCTCAACTGCCTTATAAAAAAAGAAAATAAATGTATTCCTTTTACTTTTGTTTGTCATGCAATCTGATGTATGACGGGATGTGACGGGATGGGTTGATTTGGGATGGAGCGAAAACAAGACCATGCATCCCTGCTGTGCACATGCAATACAAGTTGCGTGCAGTGTCTGGTCTCTCAATTCGATGAGATGAGATAAGGTGGAGATGAGGTGTGATGGGATGAGTTGTGATGGGATGAGGTGTGATGGGACCAGGTATGATGTGTTGAATTGTAATGTGGTGAAATGTGATCTGATGGGGTGCGATGTGATGTGATGATATGTGATATGGTGTGATGAGATGTGATATGGTGAGATGAGATGTGATGAGATGAGATGTGATGAGATGCTTTGTGAGCGTGATGTGATGTGACGAGGTGTGATATGACAGTCCCTTTCTTTCGCCCTACTCTTTTCAAACCACCAGCAATGCAAGCCCTTGTCTTCCCTCCACAATGTTCTAAAAAAAAAACAATCTGGCTAGTTGACCTTTGTATTCCACCATAATCATGTTTGCTTCTCCCTACCTGCCATGGCATGCACTGCCAGGATCGCAGTCTGGTTGAATGAAGAGGCAGTGAAGCTCATGATATTTAGAGCGACCATGGGCGACCATGGGCGACCATGAGCTAGCATGTGCAGGCAGCCTTGGAACACATCACAGAGGCACTGTTCTGCTCTTTTTCTCACTTAATGCATACCATGCCTTATGCATAAATTACACACCCCCTCCATCGCACTCGTCTCTTGAACTATGTCTCTTGCCACCAGGAACCTTGGCTACAACGACTTGACAGGCACCATTCCTGGCTTTCTTGGCAACCTCCCAGCGCTTGCTCAGCTGTGAGTGTGGCTGCTAACATGTGAGTGCTGCTGTTTGTGCTGACATGTGAGACACATCTTGACTGCACCACATGCCATGTAAGCCACATCATGACTCCACGACATGCCATGTGGGACACATTAGGACTGCACAACATGCCATGTGAGACACATCACGACTGCACAACATGCCACGTGGGACACATTACGACTGCACAACATGCCATGTGGAACACATTACGACTGCACAACATGCCATGTGGGACACATTACAACTGCACAACATGCCATGTGGAACACATTACGACTGAACAACATGCCATGTGGGACACATTATGACTGCACAACATGCCATGTGGGACACATCACGAGCACAACATGCCATGTGAGACACATCACGACTGCACAACATGCCATGTGAGACACATTACGATTGCACAACATGCCATGTGGGACACATCACAAGTGCACCGCATGCCATGTGCGTTACATCACGACTACACCACATCCCATGTGACCCACATCATACATCCACACGCACACCTGGTGCTTATTCATTCCCGTCGGCACCCTTGTAGCTCAGCATCAGCTATAGCACCACTGGTGGAGGCCATCTGCGCGGAACGTGCCCCTCATGTCATCATGCCTCTTCGCCCCTCATGCCATCATGCCTCTTCGCCCCTCATGCCATCATGCCTCTTCAGCCCTCATGCCATCATGCCTCTTCGTCCCTCATGTCATCATGCCTCTTCGCCCCTCATGCCATCATGCCTCTTCGTCCCTCATGCCATCATGCCTCTTCGCCCCTCATGCCATCATGCCTCTTTGCCCCTCATGCCATCATGCCTCTTCGCCCCTCATGCCATCATGCCTCTTCGCCCCTCATGCCATCATGCCTCTTCGGCCCTCATGCCATCATGCCTCTTCGTCCCTCATGTCATCATGCCTCTTCGCTCCTCATGCCATCATGCCTCTTCGCCCCTCATGCCATCATGCCTCTTCGCTCCTCATGCCATCATGCCTCTTTGCCCCTCTTGCCATCATGCCTCTTCGCTCCTCATGCCATCATGCCTCTTCGCTCCACATGCCATCATGCCTCTTCGCCCCTCATGCCATCATGCCTCTTCGCCCCTCATGCCATCATGCCTCTTTGCCCCTTATGCCATCATGCCTCTTCGCCCCTCATGCTAGCATGCCTCTTCGCCCCTCATAACATCATGCCTCTTCGCCCCTCATGCCATCATGCCTCTTCGCTCCTCATGCCATCATGCCTCTTTGCCCCTCATGCCATCATCCTCATGCCATCATGCCTCTTCGCTCCTCATGCCATCATGCCTCTTCGCCCCTCATGCCATCATGCCTCTTCGCCCCTCATGCCATCATGCCTCTTCGCCCCTCATGCCATCATGCCTCTTCGCCCCTCATGCCATCATGCCTCTTCGCCCCTCATTCCATCATGCCTCTTCGCCCCTCATGCCATAATGCCTCTCAAGGTGCAAAAAAACGATGGTTTTTCATTTTTTTGTCGTTTTTTTCGATATCGTAATTTTCGATCGTATAAAACGGAATAAAACGAGAATATTGATTAGTCCTTTTTTGGTGGAAAAAAACGATCGTTTTTTAAGATCGTAAATTTCGTACCACAATTTACAGTTACAATTATCTCCGGATAACGCACAACTCGCAGTGAAGGGTTTCACTCTATACACGAGCAACACAAGGGGAGAGGTAGCGGGAGGATTCATGAGGGAGCACAGGCATGTGGGTTGAAGTGAATCCACCCAGTACAGAGAGGAATCGTGGGTCAGAAATTTAGACCCACGTTCGAGGCGCGACATGCAGAAATTGGGACCCACCTTCGAGGCGCGGCATGCCAACACTTCGCTCCCCTGCTCTCGCTGATTTCGCAAAGCCTCGAGGTCACTTCGTGCACCCTTAAAAATGAATTCGTGTATGTGCGAAACACAAATGTCAAGACCTGCGACGCGACGTGCCAAGTTGTACACCCAAATTGCTTCTGTTTGTTCCTCGAACCGTAGATAGTTGACGCACGCATCAATTCGTCATGCTAGGGTTGGTTGCGACGTGAAAACTTATTTTAATTGCGGTCAGGCTAGAAAACTTATCAGCACTGACTTGCCAGAGAGTGTTGGTGGCTGGGGATTTGTAAGGTTTTTTTTTTTTTTTTTCTGAAATTTTTTTTTGGGCCTAACAAAAAAACGACGTTTTTTTTCCCAAACTTGACCGTAAAAAACGATCGTTCTTTTCAATCGTCTTTTACCGCAACCGTTTTTTTCCACCTTGATGCCTCTTCGCCCCTCATGCCATCATGCCTCTTTGCCCCTCATGCCATCATCCTCATGCCATCATGCTTCTTCGCTCCTCATGCCATCATGCCTCTTCGCCCCTCATGCCATCATGCCTCTTCGCCCCTCATGCCATCATGCCTCTTCGCCCCTCATGCCATCATGCCTCTTCGCCCCTCATGCCATCATGCCTCTTCGCCCCTCTTGCCACCATGCCTCTTCGCCCCTCATGCCATCATGCCTCTTTGCCCCTCGTGCCATCATGCCTCTTCGCCACTCATGCCATTATGCCTCTTCGCCCCTCATGCCATCATGCCTCTTCGCTCCTCATGCCATCATGCCTCTTCGCCCCTCATGCCATCATGCCTCTTCGCCCCTCATGCCATCATGCCTCTTCGCCCCTCATGCCATCATGCCTCTTCGCCCCTCATGCCATCATGCCTCTTCGCCCCTCTTGCCACCATGCGTCTTCGCTATGGATGAGCAAAGGGCGAACACGAACATGTTCGTCTTCGCCCCTTGTCGAACACCCTCTTTTGCCGAACCGAACAGTGTTCGGTTCGGCGAACAGTTTAGGAAAAAACAGGTATTCGCTGTTCGCCTATGGAGGCGTGTTCGGGCGAACCTCGAACACTGTTCGTGTTCGTCGCGGGCAAATTTCAGCAGCAGCCCGAACACGAACGTGTTCGGGCGAACATCGAACACTGTTCGGCGAACGATTTGAGCTAAAAAACAAAACCTGTTCGGTTCGCCTCGAACACGTTCGAGGCGAACCGAACAGGTGTTCGCCACCTTGCTCATCCCTACTCTTCGCCCCTCATGCCATCATGCCTCTTCGCCCCTCGTGCCATCATGCCTCTTCGCCACTCATGCCATCATGCCTCTTCGCCCCTCATGCCATCATGCCTCTTCGCCCCTCATGCCATCATGCCTCTTCGCCCCTCATGCCATCATCCTCATGCCATCATGCCTCTTCGCCCCTCATGCCACCATGCCTCTTCGCCCCTCATGCCATCATGCCTCTTCGCCCCTCGTGCCATCATGCCTCTTCGCCACTCATGCCACCATGCCTCTTCGCCCCTCATGCCATCATGCCTCTTCGCCCCTCATGCCATCATGCCTCTTCGCCCCTCATGCCATCATGCCTCTTCGCCCCTCATGCTAGCATGCCTCTTCGCCCCTCATAACATCATGGCTCTTCGCCCCTCATGCCATCATGCCTCTTCGCCCCTCATGCCATCATGCCTCTTCACCCCTCATGCCATCATGCCTCTTCGCCCCTCATGCTAGCATGCCTCTTCGCCCCTCATAACATCATGGCTCTTCGCCCCTCATGCCATCATGCCTCTTCGCCCCTTATGCCATCATGCCTCATCATGCCGCCGTCGTCCACAATGAGCGCCATCATGCCTCTTCGCCACATTCACTGTGGAACATCCCATCCCATACCCTGCTTTGTCGTCTACTCCACTCGTTGCTCTCCTCTCTTATGGAAAGCAGGTATCTGCATGCAAACAGCCTCAGTGGCTCAATACCGGCCACACTTGGCAACCTTTCGAACCCGGGAGATCTGTAAGCCGCTTGGCTTGGAGTGAACTACTTGACTTATATTCCGAGGGCACCTTATATTCCGGATGAGTGGAATTGATGTGCTGCGTATACAGATGATTCTTCAATGCCAATCTAGCCAATGGTGAATGAATGTTCGCCAGCATTTTTACGTGACTCACACCCCACATACAAATATGCTATGGAGTATGGCCTTTCTGTGCTCGCCGTTTGTGTGCCTTCCATGTCTTTCTCTGCGGACTTTTGCGCTTCAACAAGTTGAAAGGAACGATTCCTGAGTCGCTTTTCAATCTCACGAGTCTTAACACGTTGTGAGTGCTGTGCTGTGCAGTCCTTCGCTTCCCAGCCAAATGAGCCTCAAACAAAACCTGCCCTGCATGTACATTTCAACATTATTTTAGGCGCCTCAGAAGGCATTTTAGGCACTATAAGAGGCATTTCACCAGGGGTGAGCATGTATATGGAATGTGCACTGCACTGTACCGCACTGCACTGCACTGTGCCGCACTGCACTGCACTGCACTGCACTGCTCTGCACTGCACTGCACTGCACTGCACTGCACTGCACTGCACTGCGTTGTGCTGCTCTTCTTTGCCGCAAGCATGTCGATAGCTTTTCAAAGGCGTGGACCCTTTTCCTCCTTGCACGTATGCTTGTTGCTTAAGTATGATAAAATCGTCCCTTTTACTCTCCCTTTATTGCAACCTTTCTTGTTCACAAACTGCAGAAGTTTTGACGGAAATTATCTAACTGGTTCAGTTTCATCAAATCTGGGCAACCTTGAAGCGCTGATTTCCCTGTGAGCTTTTCTCACCGCATGCAGCAATCTTGATAACGCATGCAGCAATCTTGTTTTAAACAATCTAACTGGCTCAACTTTTAAATGGGAACACGAACATACTCCAAAAGTACTTTTGAAGCAAATTCGTCAAAAATTGATCTCCTACACGAGCTAACTTGCCTTGCCTGGATCCTTGGGAGAAATGATCACACAGTTGACAGCAACCAACGAGGATGACAACGAGATAGATCTCCCTGTATAGAAAGTCAGGGCCAGAGACAGAGTGAGAGGCCGAGTCAAAGGCAGAGTCACAGGAAGGTTTGTTAAGCCTATAGATTACGAGCAAATTCTATTGTTCCAGCAACCACGTGCAACCTTTATTGTTCCACGTGGTGAGCAACCATATTTGTCTCACCACCGGCACACCTTTCATCGTTCTCCCATCATCATCTCTCCTCCCTCCAATGTCAGGAACCTTTGCTTCAGCAGCTTGAAAGGGCCCAGCCCTTCATCCCTGCATCCGTAATAAAGAAAGAATGCTCTCCCATTGTCATCACTCCTTCCAATGTCATTGTCAGGAACCTTGGCTACAACAGCTTCACAGGGCCCATTCCGGACTCTATTGGCAAGCTCGCAAATCTGAATGTTTTGTGAGTGTGTAGTGCGTACCTCCTTGCTTTGATGTGTGAGGCAGGACAGAACCAATCAGTGGTCGCTATTCAGGTGATAACACACTCTTACAAGGTTGGGTGGTTTGCGTATGAACCCTAGCGTTTCAATTCAATCCTCCTTGTGAGTGTCTAAAATCACTTTATGAGTGTTTAATGAGCACCTCCTTGTCATAACATATAGCTTTTGCATATTGTGTAGGCTATACTGGGGTAGCCCACAAGGGGTACAACCCAATTAGGGTTAGTACTTGTACTCAGTTCATTCATAGTTCATTCATTCTCGTTCTCATTTTCTCATAGTATCGAGCAGGTTCCCCTGTGGGAACTGTGCCTAGGGCCCACCAAATTTCGAAATTTTTTTCCTGCCCGAAGCGCGCTCCGCCCGAGTCGCGCTCTCACCTCGTCGAGCCGCCCTAGCAGCTCCTACGCCCTAGCGGCCCTCCCTACCTTAGCGGCCCCGTCGCCCGTTCGTGCGGCCCCGCCACCTACTAGCGTGGCTCCGCCACCCGCATTCGCGGCCCCGCCGCCCTACGTCGCGACCCCGCCGCCCTAACTGCGGCCTCGCCGCCCTATTCCTGCGGCCCCGCCGCCCTACTTCGCGGCCCCGCCGCCCTACGTCGCGGCCCTGCCGCCCTACTCTACGGCCTCGCCGCCCTACTCCTGCGGCCCTGCCGCCCTCCTTCACGGGCCCCGCCGCCCTGTTCAGCGGCCCCGCCGCCCCACTTCGCGGCCCCGCCGCCCCACTTCGCGGCCCCGCCGCCCTGCTTCAGCGGCCCCGCCGCCCGTCTGCTGCGGCCCCGCCGCCCCACTTCGCGGCCCCGCCGCCCTTCTTCAGCGGCCCCGCCGCCCGTCTGCTGCGGCCCTGCCGCCCCACTTCGCGGCCCCGCCCCCCCCACTTCGCGGCCCCGCCGCCCTACTTCAACGGGCCCCGCCGCCCTACTTCAGCGGCCCCGCCGCCCTACGTCTGCGGCCCCGCCGCTTGTCTGCTGCGGCCCCGCCGCCCTACACCTGCGGCCCCGCCGCCCTACTTCAAGGGCCCCGCCGCTCTACTTCAAGGGCCCCGCCGCCCTACTTCAGGGGCCCCGCCGCCCTACTTCACCGGCCCCACCGCCCTACGTCAACGGGCCCCGCCGCCCGTCTGCTGCGGCCCCGCCGCTCTCCCCTCCTGCAGCAGCGCGCCCAAGCCGCCGATCGCCGCGCCGCCCTGTACCAGAGGAGCCGAGCCGCCCTGCCGCCGAGCCGCCCGGCCGCCCACCAGCCGAGCCGCCGTGCAGCCAAGCCGCCCAGCCGCCGAGCCGCCCAGCCGCCGAGCCGCCGAGCCGCCCAGCAGCCGAGCCGCCCCGCAGCCGAGCCGCCGAGCCGCCCAGCAGCCGAGCCGCCCAGCCGCCGAGCCGCCCTACAGTTGAGCCGCCCGAGCATCCCTGTCCGGTGAGCACAGCCTCTCTGTCATTGCGTGCCCTTCCCCTACTGCTTGCACTGCTAGTCTACCGTCGTCATGGCTACCCCTAGTGTCCTCGCTTTTGACGCTGAGGGTCGAGCCATTGACTTTGAGGTCTGGGTCGACGACCTGCAGTTGTTCTTACTGTGCGATAGGGCGGACGGTCTTTCTCTCTTTGACCTCACCTCTGGCGCCTCTCCTGCCCCTGCTGCTGATGCTGACCCCACTATTCGCTCTTAGTGGGCCACCCGCGATGCTGCTGCACGTCTTGCTGTGCGTCGCCACTTGCCTACCACTGAGCGCGCGCACTTTAGTCAGTACAAGAGTGCTCAGACCTTGTACGACGCTGTAGTTGCGCGCTACTCTTCCCCTGCCACTGCTGCACTCAGCCGCCTCATGCTACCGTACCTCTTCCCTGACCTTGCTGCATTTCCCACAGTTGCTGACCTCATTACGCACCTCCGCACTAGTGACACTCGCTACCGCGCCGCGCTGCGTGCTGAGTTCTGCACCAAGAACCCCCCCCCTCATGTACATCACTCTCTATAACATAGTCACCCGCCTCTCTGACTCCCTTCGCGTAGTCAGGGACCACTTTCTCTCAGTCTGTCCCACCACTCTCACTGTTGACCTCCTAGAGAAGGCCCTCCTAGCAGCGGAGAAGAGCATAGTCGCTGTAGGAGCCTCTCGTGGTGACCCTCGCACCCCCATCTTTGAGGGGTGTTCCCCTTCCCCCCTGTTGCCCTCTGTCGCCTCTGCTGCTGCGGCCGACCTACTTGGTCTTGAGTCGGTCCGTGCGGCGTCTGCCCCTAGCGGGAGACGGCGCTCTGGCAAGGGCAAAGGGGGCAAGGGCGCGGGTGGAGCTAGCGGGAGTGGTGGAGGTGGCGGTGGAGGCGGCGGAGGGAGTGGGGGTGGCGGTGGGAGTGGTGGCGGAGGTGGTGGTGGTGGTGGCGGCAGTGGAGGCGGAGGCGGCGGCGGCGGTAGCGGTGGGAGCGGAGGTGGCGGTGGTGGCGGCGGTGGAGGCGGCGGTGGCGGAGGAGGTGGAGCTGGTCGGGGTGGTGCCTCGCAGCGGAGCGGCTCTGCTGGTGGTCAGCGCCAGCAGCAGCAGCAGCAGCAGCGTTCTCGGGACATCCCCCCCCCTCAACAACTCCGTGAGTGGTACACGCAGCGTCAGCGTGGTGGGGGTTTTGGTCCGTGCACCTACGTCCTTCGCTCCGGCGACCGCGCGGGTGAGCAGTGTGGGGGTGCCCACCCCACCCAGCGTTGCTTTGGCCGCCTGACGGACGCTTGGCGTCAGCAGTTCCCCGAGGCTAGTGAAATTCCCCGGCTGGGGAGAGCTGTCTAGGGCACGCGTAGCTATCTATGATCTTGACTTTGATGCTATCCTTGCTGCCATGTATGCAGTGACTATTACTGATGAGGGTGACTGTTACCGGAGTTTCCCGCCCGACCCGGGCATAGGTACTGCTGCGCTAGGTGCTTGTGAGGCTGCTGCTCTGGGTGCCAGCGCGTGTGCGCCCTTAGGTACTGGTGAGGCTGCGCTCTCAGGTACCGCGTCGGCTTCGGCCTCCCTCACCTTCACGCTTGACTCGGGGGCTTCTCGCTCCTTCTTTCGAGACCGCACCACACTCACACCGCTTGGTCGGCCGGTTGCAGTCTCCTTGGCTGACCCCTCTGGGGGTCCTGTCCTCTCTCACTTCTCCACAGTTCTCCCGTGTCCGGCTGCCCCCTCGGGCACCTTGTCTGGTCTTTACCTCCCCTCGTTCTCGACGAACTTGGTGAGTGGTGCTGACCTGCAGGATGCGGGGGTTCACCAGTTCACTCCTGCGAGTCAGCGGGTGACCCACTGCTCGGATGCCCGCACAGGCCGACACCTGGCCACGTTTTTACGCAGGGCGGGGTCGAGTCTCTACACCCTGACCACTGCGTCTCCTCCTGTCTCTGCGTCTGGCCAGGTAGCTGCGTCGGGTCAGGTGTTTGCTGCTGCGTCCAGGTCTGGTCCTGAGTCTGCCCCCTGCTCGTGTCGCCTCTTGTCTCACGAGACTCTCCTGTGGCACCACCGTCTTGGTCACCCCTCCCTGCGTCGTCTTCGGGGCATGGCCTCCCGTGTCCTTGTCTCTGGTCTCCCCCAGTCCCTCCCTCCCCTTCCTTCGGGGCCTGGTCCTTCCTGTGTCCCCTGTGTCGAGGGGCGGCTCCGGGCTGCCCCTCACTCCTCTCAGTTTCCCCCGACAGAGGCTCCGCTGCAGACGCTTCACTTGGACGTGTGGGGCCCGGCCCGCGTCCGTGGACAGGGTCACGAGCGCTACTTCCTGCGGGTGGTTGACGACTACTCGCGTTACACCGCAGTCTTCCCCTTGCGCAGCAAGGGTGATGTCACTGCGGTGTTGATCGACTGGATCCGCGCAGCTCGTCTCCAGCTCAGGAGGAGCTTCGGCTCAGACTTTCCTGTTCTGCGTCTGCACTCTGACCGGGGAGGAGAGTTCTCCTCTGGCCTTCTGCGAGCCTACTGTCGTGCGCGAGAAATCCGCCAGACCTTCACGCTTCCGGACTCTCCACAGCAAAATGGGATTGCTGAGCGCCGCATTGGCATGGTCATGGACATCGCTCGTATGTCTATGATGCATGCGGCTGCCCCCCATTTTCTGTGGCCGTTTGCGGTTTGGTACGCGGCGCATCAGATCAACCTTCACCCCAGGGTCTCCCGGCCGGAGACCTCCCCAGCTCTGCTGTGGACGGGGAAGGTCGGCGATGCGTCTGCGTTCCGTGTCTGGGGATCTCGGACGTTTGTCCGCGACTTGTCTGCGGACAAGCTGTCCCCTCGTGCTGCTCCCTGTGTCTTCCTTGGCTTCCCCCCTTACGCACCAGGGTAGCAGTTCTACCACCCCTCCTCTCGTCGTGTTCTGTCCTCCCAGGACGTCACGTTCGACGAGTCAGTCCCCTTCTACCGCCTCTTCCCCTACCGCACTTCTTCCCTCCCCCCGCCACCACACTTCCTCGTGTCAGGTCCCCCCCCCCGGTAGACCCCCTTCCCCCTCAAAGTCCTGCCCCTTCAGGTGTGTCCCAGGTAGACGGAGTCGAGCCGGTCGAGGTTGCTGGTGACTCTGGTACTGCTGCAGGTGCTGAGCCTGGGGGTGCTGACTCTGGGGGTGCTGCGCGCGTGGGTGCTGAGCCTGGGGGTGCTGAGTCTGGGGGTGCTGCGACTGGGGGTGCTGAGCCTGGGGGTGATGAGCTTGGGGGTGCTGAGCCTGGGAGTGCTGAGCCAGGGGGTGCTGCGTCTGGAGCTGCTGAGCCTGGAGGTGCGGAGCCTGCGGTCGCTGGACCTCCCCTTGTGGCGTATGGTGGTGCTGAGTCTGGAGGTTCTCCGGGTGCTTTGTCTTGACGGGAGCCCCTCTCTCCACAGGAGCTGCGCGAGTGGTTTACTCGCCGCTGGAGCCGTACTGCTGGAGCTGGAGCTTCTTCGGCCGCTGAGGGTGCTGGTGCCGCCGGTCCCGGAGCTGCTGAGTCTGCAGGTCGGACTGGAGCTAGAGCTGCTGAGGGTGTTGGTGCTGAGACTACTCTTGTCCGTCCTGGCGGTGGTCCTGCTGCGGGTGCTGCTGGTGCTGCTGGAGGTCCTGCAGCTGGAGGTGCTGTTGGCGCTGGTGCTGCCTTTGAGGGTGCTGGTGCTGTCCCTGCTGTGTCTAGAGTTGCTGCGCGGCCTCGATCGTACTTCGTTCCGCTCCTGCAGCAGGTTCTTGGTCTTTCTCCTCCTGTAGAGTGTCCACCGCCTGTCCAGTCTCAGTCACAGTTAGAGCCCGCCTCCCCTCTGCCTGCTCCCTCTCCTTACACTGGTCCTACAGGAGGTTTTGCTGAGCGTCGTGAGCCTGCGTCTCGTCCCGCGTCGCCTGTTCGTGCTTCTCGCGCTAGTGGTCGCAGTTCGCGTCAGCGTCCTCCTCCTGTCCCTGGCACGCACCGGATGTCCGTCCACTGCTCCTCTGCGTGCCCCTTTGCCTTCTCCTCCTGAGTCCTCTCTCCCTGCGCTGGCCGACCCAGAGTCGGACATTCTTCGTGCTGCCAGTCCTACAGTCACACGTCTCCTTGCTAGTGTCGTCACAGACCCCTCTTTTGAGTCCACTGCTGGGTCTGCTCTTGTTGCTGAGCTCGTCGACTTTGCTGTTCGCTGTCGTCTACACTACGCTGCTAGCCTTGTTGCTGAGTCTGCGTCTGTTTGTCCTCCGTCCGTCGGGGGTGAGTGTGCTCTTGGCACGGACGTCCTTGAGGATAGGCAGGAGGAGTTCCAGTGTCTGGCTGCTGCTTCACCTCATCTCGCGTCCGTACTGCTTGCCCCTGAGGGAGACCCGGATGCACTAGACATCCCGAATCCGCGCTCTTACGCGGAGGCCGTAGAGGGTCCCTACTCCTCTCAGTGGCAGGCAGCTATGGATGCAGAGATGGCTTCCTGGAAGTCCACAGGCACCTACGTTGACGCGGTTCCCCCTCCTGGGGCGAACATCGTCAGTGGCATGTGGATCTTCAGGGTGAAGCGGCCGCCGGGCTCTCCACCTGTCTTCAAGGCGAGGTACGTCGCTCGAGGTTTCAGTCAGCGGCAGGGAGTTGACTACTTTCAGACCTTCTCTCCCACCCCGAAGATGACCACTCTTTGGGTGCTGCTGCACATAGCCGCTCAGCGCGACTACGAGCTTCACTCTCTTGACTTGAGCACTGCTTTCTTGCAGGGTAGCCTGCACGAGGAGATCTGGTTGCGCCGTCCACCTGGCTTCACTGGGACTTTCCCTCCTGGCACCCAGTGGAGCCTCCGACGGCCAGTCTACGGTGTCCGCCAGGCACCACGGGAGTGGCACGACACACTGAGGACTACGCTTGCGGCTCTTGGGTTTGCTCCCTCTACTGCTGACCCGTCGTTGTTTCTGCGCACCGACACGTCTCTGCCGCCGTTCTACATCCTCGTGTACGTTGACGACTCGGTCTTTGCCACAGCTGACACTGCAGGACTCGCTTACGTGAAGTCCGAGCTGCAGAAGAGACACACGTGCACAGACCTGGGTGAACTGCGTAGCTACCTTGGCTTGCAGATCACCCGGGACAGAGCACGCCGCACCATTACCTTGACTCAGTCACACATGGTGCAGCAGGTCCTTCAGCGCTTCGGCTTCACGTACTCCTCGCCTCAGGCCACTCCTCTGTCTACTCGCCACTCGCTCTCAGCTCTGCCTTCGGATGAGTCCGTAGAGTCGAGTGGCCCGTACCCAGAGCTTGTTGGCTGCCTCATGTACCTGATGACCTGCACACGACCTGACCTTGCATACCCTCTTAGCATTCTTGCACGCTATGTTGCTCCTGGGAGACATCGACCAGAGCACATGGCTGCAGCGAAGAGGGTGTTGCGCTACTTGTGCAGTACTTCGGGCATGGGGCTAGTGCTTGAAGGGCGGAGTCCAGTGGTCCTCACTGGGCACGCGGACGCTTCTTGGGCTGACGACCAGGCTACTCAGCGGTCGTCCCAGGGTTACACCTTCAGTCTTGGTTCTGGCTCTGTTTCGTGGCGGGCTACTCGCTCGTCCTCTGTTCTCGGCTCCAGTTGTGAGGCTGAGATCTACGCCGGGGCCATGGCTGCACAGGAGCTTCGCTAGCTCACCTACCTGCTGACCGACCTTGGAGAGTCGCCTCGTTCTCCTCCAGTGCTGTACGTAGACAACAAGGCCATGCTGGCCTTGTGTCGTGAGCAGCGCCTGGAGCACAGAACGAAGCACATTGCTTTCCGCTACTTTCTTGCTCGTGAGCTGCAGCAGCGTGGTCAGTTCCGACTTGCGTACGTGGCCTCTGAGGCCAACACTGCTGATGTTTTCACCAAGGCACTTGCGCCTTGTGATCATCAGCGCTTCTGCACTCAGCTGGGACTTGTCCCAGTCTTGCCTCACTTGCTCACCTCTTGACCTTGCTTGTACTTTTACATATATATATATACTTGCTCTTGCTTGTTTAGTCTTATATATATATATATATATATATCTGTCTACCCCTGCATGTGAACTGGCCTTGTGGCCTTGACCTTGTGCTCGGACTGTGTGGTGACTTTGTGATCCACCCTGAGCTTGCTTTGCTTTGCTTTGCTTGACTGGTCTTGTGACCCCTTGTTCTCCCCCACTTTGCCTATGGGGGTGTGTCAGAACATATAGCTTGTGAATATTGTGTAGGCTATAGTGGGGTAGCCCACAAGGGGTACAACCCAATTAGGGTTAGTACTTGTACTCAGTTCATTCATAGTTCATTCATTCTCGTTCTCATTTTCTCACTCCTTGCTTAGACATGTGATATAGGACCAGTCAGTGGTCGCTAGTAAAAAAAACTGGGAAGCCCCCCTAGACAATGCACGGAGAATCGAACCACAATTTTGGCGCAATTCAGGCATGGCCTTACGACCCGGTCGGGTTTTGTTACCCAATCTGACCCGGCTTTTGGCCGGGTCGAGTTAGGGGGTATGGATGCCCCGACCTGGCCGGGTCGCCTCAGGGGGTATGGATGCCCCTGACCTGGCCGGGTCGGGTCAACCTGCTAATGCCGAAATTGGGTCAAGATTCAAAACTCGTCGGCTAGACTGCATTACGTTTGTGCGCATCTGCTGTGCATCGGGCAGACAGAAAAAATACATGCTGGCTAAACTGTAGGAGGAGGCGTAGGAGAGATTGTGGATAGAAAAACTGAAATTCGTACAGGAGTCGCCAAATTTGTGAACAATGTCGTCTCCAATCAATCCCCCCTCCCTTTACCGATCTTCATCGCACTGCTTCTAGAAAATTCAACCAATTGAGATATGAATTTTGGATAGACAAGGCCATTTCTAGATCTAGATAAACTTGACCTCGTAAGTATCATAGGCCTATGGTATATGCCATACCTATATTTCGAACTACCCGAAACCCGAAACCCTGAACTTTGAAGAGCATTGCTCCTCAAAGTTCCCAAATTACAAAAGCGCTTCTTTCAAATTCGTTAAATTCCATGAGATAACCACCACATACGTTTCTAAACAATCATAGTTTTTTGCACCACCTGAAACCCCTTTTTGCGAATCTGACATCACAAAAATCAACTATCTGAATACTATACATGATGTGTGTTTGAAGACTTTGTTCGAATGTTTTCAAAATGTAGGGGTTCAAACTTTTTTAGAAGAAAGTATCGAACTTGTTTCAAATGATGTGTCAGATGATTTTCGTATGATTGGCAGGTTCTGAAATGGTTCTGAATACATGCGAGGGAAGTTCTATTGGGGTTTTGGAAACCTTGTTATGGACATGTTGGCGACACCTATTGACATTTATGCGGTGTAAAAATGGTGCTTTGCTGTGTTTTGTTACATGTTTGAATTGGATTTCGACATAGTTTAGCAGAGTGTCAATGCCTGTAAATTATACAGTTGGAAGAGAGCATCATGTATGTTTTTTTACCTTGTACACAGCCATAATTACACCTTGCACAAGGTTCGATAATGCCTCGACCCAACACCAAACATCCTTTTCCATGTATCCCATCGACATACGATGTGTGCTCGCAAAAAACAGAAAAATAGGAATTAAAAACGCTACAACATTCCTTTTGCTTCATATCCCTGCATCTAGTCTCCTACTGTCACATTGTCACTGCCTTTTACTGGTAATCTGACTTGCTGCTGCAATCCCCTACTCGTCTCCAATCGCACTAGTTGGCCTGGAGTTCCTAACTGCTGTGACCTATGCTGCCCCTTCTTCGCTTTCCCAAATGCTCTGTGTCTACTCTACTCCCCTGGCTGCTGTGACTGCTCTTCTTCCCACTCTTGTGACTGCTCTTCTTCCCCCGCTGCTTCCTCAACTTTGCTCCCCACCTGTTGTGACTACTAAGCTTGACCCGCTGCTGTGATTCTTCGCCTCTCCCACTGAATACATTCTCTTCTCCCACTGCTGCCCCTTCTTCGCTCCCCCCCTTGTTGTGACTTCTTTGTTCCCTCCTTGCTGCCCCTTCTCTGCTCCCCACACTGCGGAGACCTTTGCTCCCCAGCTGCTGCCCTTTCTATTCGTCCCCCACTGCTCAGTGACTACTCTACTCCCCTGGCTATTGTTTATTTGGAGCTCCCCCCACTGTTGTGACTACTCTCCTTCCCCGCTGCTGCCCCTTCTTTGCTCCCCCCTATTGTAACTACTCTGCTTGACAAGCTGCTGCCACTCCTCTGCTCCCCCCACTGCTCCCCCTTCTCCACTCCCCCCACTGTTGTGATTACTCTGCTCCCCCTGCTGCCCCTTCTCCGCTTCCCCAAATGCTCTGTGTCTACTCTGCTTCCCGCACTGCTGCCTCTTTGGAGCTCCCCCCACTGTTGTGGCTGCTCTTCTTCCCCCGCTGCTGTCCTTTTCCGTTCCCACCTTGCTGTCATTACTCTGCTTGACCCGCTGCTACCCCTTCTCCGCTCATCCCACTGCTATGACTGCTCTACTTCATCTGCTGCTGGTCCTTCTCCCATACCCCCTCTGTTTTTATTACTCTGATTTCCTGTTTGCTGTTCCACTGCTACACACTCCACTCCTGCTCCTCCCAGCATCACAGCATTGCTGCCCCCAAGAAAATACCTACTGCCTCTCACAGCTGCCATACCCCGCTGCTCCGCTGCGGTCTCACAGCTCAACATAGCTTCCCTTTTTGCTGTCCATCTCATACTCTCCCTACTGCTACTCCTCCACAGCACACCCCACACCAGTTCTGCAGCTTACCCCTCCACTGCTGCGTCACCGTGTCTCCCCACTCCACCTTTCTCTGCCTCTCGCACTGTTTACAACCCGCTGCTCCTCTTCGTTGCAACTTCCACTCTAGTTCAGTCAAGCAACCACCCTCCCCACCGGAGTGCGGGTGCTTGGTGTGGCCCTATACTCCTCAAAGCCCGACTCGTGGACAAAAAGGCCGAATGGCCCCCATTCGAAACCCTTCATGCGGGGGTTGTAGGTCGGACTGGCCTGGGTGAAGTGATCCCTCACCACCCTTTTCACAAGGGCGCGGATGCTTGTCACCCATTTGGTGTTCTTACGGTGGGAGTTGGTGAGGTTCATTGTCGTCTTGTTTGTCTTTGACAATCCGTAATCGATCTGTACAGTGATGGAGTTTGGAGGGATTTGTGGATCATGTTTCAAAGGGGGAAACAGTGAAGTATTGGGAGCACCGTGCATGGCATGCAAGGATGGAAAGCAAATTGAAACATTTGTTGAAACCCAAGCAAGGAATGGGGTAGAAGAACACAATGAATTGGGGACAACGAGAGGGAGAAAGAATCTGCTCACCACCATGATAATCCACGCAATGTGATACGCCTTGATGCACAACTTTGTCCCCACAGCATATTCACCAAAGGCATCCATGGCAGCATCGAAGAAGCACTTGTTGGCGAATGGGAGGCCGGACTCCTCATCATTCCCCCATGTGCTTAGTGGATCATCGGCAGCTGCAGCAGTTGGGTTTGGAGGGGGTTGGGGAGGGAACATGTGGGGCATTGGCAGGCCAATCTGGTCGGTCGAAGGAAAACGGGAAACGGTAAGAGAGAAACAGTGACCAGGGAAGGGGGTTGGGGGTGTAACCCCCCCAAAATCATGCAATACAAGGCATTGTGCGATGGAATACTCACTTGGGCAGTAGGTGCCCCAAAGATCGCACTTCAATTCCACGTCGATGTGTAACTCTGATGCACGCAGCCCACTAACTGCCACCCCCAGGGCCTCGAGCACCATCACAAAAATCCTGCGTCCAGAAAACCTTTGGAAAGAGTTGCTTTAAAGCTTTGTTGAATGATTTATAAACTTCTTGTTTGGTACGCTATTTTGAGAAAGTATATACCTTTTTCTGGATGCTTTGTCGAACGCTGTTCACATGCTTCTGCGATGCTTCTCTGTTCAAACCTCTCAGGTGAAAACCTTCGGCAGAAGTTTGGTTGGAGTTTCCGCAGAGCAATTTCGGAGATTGGATCTCATTGCATTGTACTCTTCAAGGACATCCGGTTTAGTTATAATGAAGTTGGATTGGAGACTTGCAATGGTTAACATGTTGTTTAACAAGATGTTTAGTTGCCTCATCCTAGCATCCAAAATGACCATTACAGAAGCGTTGGTAAATGGGTTCTATTCTCAACAAAAAAGGCACATACAACAGCATCCTACACCCCACCCTCTCTAGTCAAAGACCCCCGCCAGTTAGGGTGATCTGCATCAACCTGCTTCTCATGCTCCCGTAAACTATGCCTCCCACTACACCCCATGTCTCGTGCTCTAGGCCGAGCATGCTCGCCCCTACACCTAGCCCCCATGATCCATGCCTTGGCTGCGACCCCACTTCCTGCCTCTCTTCCTGCATCTCCCATCCCTCCTTCACTAATTGTGGTACTATTGCCCTGCCCATGCGTCCACTGCTTCCTCACATGTCCAGCCCTGTCATGCGTCTGCTGCTCCGCCTTAGACATCCTCCAGTCAAGCCGTTACTGCTGCTTGCTTTGTCCTATCCGGTCATGCCTATACTGCTGCGGCCCTTGCACCACTCCCCTCCGTAATGCTGTCCCCCTTTCTCTATCCACACGTGCCTTCCCTGATGCCCCCCTTGCTGTCTCCACCAATGCCTCTCCTCGCACGTATGTGATGCCTCTCCTGCTGTCCCCTTTTGTAAACTCCACGCATGCCTCATCTGCAGCCCCCCTTGTCTCGTCACACCATCATTTGGCCCTCTTGCCTCCCCTTCTTTTGCCATTTTCGTGCCTTTTGCCCTTCCTCCGCTCCTGGCCCCCCTGCTTCTCATCCTCATCCTCATCCTCTTCCTCCTCTTTCTCCTCTTCCTCCTCTTCCTCCTCTTCCACTTCCCTCCAACTTCCCTTGCCTCTGCCTCTCTTGTGCTTTCTACCCTTCCTCCGCGACTGCCCCCCCTGTTTCTCATCCTCCTGCTCCTCCTCTTCCTCATCTTCCTCCACTTCCTCTTCCCTCCTGCTTCCCTGCCCTCTGCCTCTCTTGTGCTTCCTGCCCTTCTTCCGCTCCTGCCCCCCCTGTTTCTTATCCCCCAGCTCCTCTTCCTTCTCCTCTTCCTCGTCCGCTTCCCTCCTGCCTTCCCTGGTTTTCCCTCCCTTGTGCCTTCTGCCCTTCCTAAGCTCTTGCCCCCCCCGTTTCTCATCCTCTTCCTCATCCCTCCCGCCTGCCCTAGGTCTCTTGTGCCTTTTCCTCTTCCTCCGCTCCTGCCCCCACTGTTCCTCGTCCTCCTCCTCCTCCTCCTCCTCCTCCTCGTCCTCCTCCTCGTCATCCTCCTCCTCCTCCTCCTCCTCCTCATCCTCCTCCTCCTTATCCTCCTCCATGTCCTCCGAGTTGTACACCTCCTTTTCTTCCTCCTTCAGGTCCTTCGTTTTGGCATCAAGCTCAGCCTTCCCCCGGAAGGCCTCAAATCCTGACTCGTGAACATACAGCCCACGGTCGCCCCACTTGAAGTCCTTCATGTCTGTGTTGTACACAGGGGTGTGGCGTGTGAAGTGGTCCTTGATAATCCACCGCACATTACGGTGCAAACCCCCCATCCATTCACTGTTCTTCCGGTGGGAGTTGGAGACGTTCCAGTCAGTCCTCTTAACCTTTGATAAGCCCTGGTCAATCTGAAAAGGCATAGCACAGTATGGGATGGAGGAAAAACAGCAACTTCAGTGGACACTCGCGTGCAGAGTTTAGAGGCTGCGCTAAATGCCCCACATACCATGCCGAGGGACTATAAAACAGCATGCCAAGCTAGAGCATACCATGGGTTGAGCAATAATTGCGTACCACCATGATTGACCAGGCAATGTGGTGTGCTTTGACGCACACCCGGCGCCCGACACAGAAATTCCGAAATGCTTCCCGGACTGCATCTACAAACCGGCCGTCGGCAAACGGGAGCCCGTCTCTGTTGTTTCCCCACGAGCTGACCCGTTGTTTCCCTCCTGCGCGCATGTATGACAATGCGGGGAAGCATGAGACATCCGTGATCATGCATGACATGGTTTAGGGTTGTCCAAAGGGTATGGATGAACATCGAGGGCGGGGGGGAATGAATGGCGAGAGGGCGGGAGAGCAGGGGTGGGCGGGAGATAGGGGGAGGGCGGGAGAGAAGGGGAGGGCGGGAGAGAAGGGGAGGGCGGTAGAGGAAGGGAGGGCGGGAGAGAAGGGGGTGGCGGGAGAGAAGAGGAGGGCGGGAGTTAAACGGGGGGCGGGAGAAGGGGAGTGTGGGAGAAGAACCAACGGATGGCTGTCATGCGGATGTGTTTGCACATGCGCTACAAGCTTGGGCGAGGAGAGCAGGTATGTAGTCGCGTGCCAAAGTGGGGATGCATTGGGGGTATGTGCTTCATCAACGTGGGGCATGCACGAGGGGTGCATGAGAAGACATGTCAATAGGGGATGGAAAACAGTCACGCAAGTACTCACTCGGTTGGTATTTTTTCCACATCTTCCGCTTCTTCTTGGTGCCCATCCACAGTTCGGCTGCACGCAGGCCTTCCACCTTCTTGCCGAAAGTGACGAGCACTCTGCGCTTGAGGTGGAAGCCACGTTCGTTCTTCCATGACGTCCAGGCGCGTTTAAAAGCGCCTATGATGTTTTTGTCTTCCATAGCCTCTCGCAGCTGCATCATGTTGATGATGTGCGTCTCGCTGATAACCTCGTACAACACCTGCACGCGCTGTTCGAGCGTTGGGTAGAAGTCTATGGCATGGTCTGGCGCCTCGAGGCACATCCGGTCCCGCCCCTCTGCGAAAAGAACCTACGACAGCCGGATGGATAGGAAAAAAGGATATGTGGGTGACTCCCAAAGAAGGGCGGAAACCAGAGGTCGAGAGAGTGGGATTTGGGTAACACGTGCCGCAGGCCACCCACACCACCACCAGCACCATGAACAGGGGCTCTGGTTGAGGTAGGGGAGAGCAGGGAGATAGAGGGGGGAGAGAGGGGATGAACTAGTCTGAGTGAAATCATATGGGAGAGGGAGCAGAGTGTGAGAGCACCGTACGGACTGCGTAAGGGGTCATGTTCTCCTCGTACTAAGAGTCACAACCCCCGCTGCAGCCCGGCCCGCTACACACTGCGCGGCATGCCACACACGCGACCAGAAGCACCGTTTAGAGGGGCTCTGGAAGAGGAGGGAGAAGGGTGGGATAGAGAAGGGGGGGGGAGGAGCAAGCGGAAAGAAGGGATTGGGCACGTGGGGATGACAGAGAGGGCTGCTGCTATCTCTGCGCCGCATGCCACCCACACCAGACCAGCAGCACCGTTTAGAGGGGCTCTGGAAGAGGAGGGAGAGGGGTGGGATAGAGAGGGGGGGGAGGAGCAAGCGGAAAGAAGGGATTGGGCACGTGGGGATGACAGAGAGTGCTGCTGCAATCTCTGCGCCGCATGCCACCCACACCAGACCAGCAGCACCGTTTAGAGGGGCTCTGGAAGAGGAGGGAGAGGGGTGGGATAGAGAGGGGGGGGAGGAGCAAGCGGAAAGAAGGGATTGGGCATGTGGGGATGACAGAGAGGGCTGCTGCTATCTCTGCGCCGCATGCCATCCACACCAGACCAGCAGCACCGTTTAGAGGGGCTCTGGAAGAGGAGGGAGAGGGGTGGGATAGAGAGGGGGGGGGAGGAGCAAGCGGAAAGAAGGGATTGGGCGCGTGGGGATGACAGAGAGGGCTGCTGCTATCTCTGCGCCGCATGCCACCCACACCAGACCAGCAGCACCGTTTAGAGGGGCTCTGGAAGAGGAGGGAGAGGGGTGGGATAGAGAGGGGGGGGAGGAGCAAGCGGAAAGAAGGGATTGGGCACGTGGGGATGACAGAGAGTGCTGCTGCAATCTCTGCGCCGCATGCCACCCACACCAGACCAGCAGCACCGTTTAGAGGGGCTCTGGAAGAGGAGGGAGAGGGGTGGGATAGAGAGGGGGGGGAGGAGCAAGCGGAAAGAAGGGATTGGGCATGTGGGGATGACAGAGAGGGCTGCTGCTATCTCTGCGCCGCATGCCATCCACACCAGACCAGCAGCACCGTTTAGAGGGGCTCTGGAAGAGGAGGGAGAGGGGTGGGATAGAGAGGGGGGGGGAGGAGCAAGCGGAAAGAAGGGATTGGGCGCGTGGGGATGACAGAGAGGGCTGCTGCTATCTCTGCGCCGCATGCCACCCACACCAGACCAGCAGCACCGTTTAGAGGGGCTCTGGAAGAGGAGGGAGAGGGGTGGGATAGAGAGGGGGGGGGAGGAGCAAGCGGAAAGAAGGGATTGGGCGCGTGGGGATGACAGAGAGGGCTGCTGCTATCTCTGCGCCGCATGCCACCCACACCAGACCAGCAGCACCGTTTAGAGGGGCTCTGGAAGAGGAGGGAGAGGGGTGGGATAGAGAGGGGGGGGAGGAGCAAGCGGAAAGAAGGGATTGGGCACGTGGGGATGACAGAGAGGGCTGCTGCTATCTCTGCGCCGCATGCCACCCACACCAGACCAGCAGCACCGTTTAGAGGGGCTCTGGAAGAGGAGGGGGAGGGGTGGGATAGAGAGGGGGGGGGGGGGAGCAAGCGGAAAGAAGGGATTGGGCGCGTAGGGATGACAGAGAGGGCTGCTACTATCTCTGCGCCGCATGCCACCCATACCAGACAAGCAGCGCCATGAACAGGGGCTCTGGAAGAGGAGGTGGAGTGACGGGAGAGAGGGGGGGGGGAGGAAATAGAACAGTTATGGTGAGCTCGCAGAGGTGGGGCAGAGTGTGAGAGTATCGTACGCCCAGCACCAGCGTCCGTGAAGCGGGGCGTACTGGGAGTGCCTATCACACCGCAGCCAGGCCGCTATCACTGCGCATAATGGTACAAACACTCTGACCAGCATAAAGAGGTGGGGGGAACGAGGTGTTGAGAGAGAGAGCTGCAGCTATCACTGAGCCCCATGCCACACATTGCTTAACACTTAAACATACCCACCTTCAGCAGCTTGGGCTTGGGCATCCCACGCGTTTGACAGACCGGTACGTCTACCGTCGATGGGCTTTCTGGCGCCACGCCTGGATCGAGGCCCACTGCAGATGGGCCGCTCGACAGAGACGCAATAGGAGGAGGCCTAGACGGAGGGGTGCAGGGTTTGACAGGTCCTTTGGCTCCTGGCCTTGCCTTGAGTGCCGCAATTTCGCGATCCCGCTGGGCAAGCTCCCGCATGAGCTGCTCCACCGTCTTGCCGCCAGCCACGTTGGGCCGACTGGATGCGCCAGGTGTGCCCATGCTCTCGCCCCTCCCCTCCTTAGTCGCTGGATCCATTTTCAAGTCTCCTCCTTCTCCCTTGCTATCCCGTACATCCCACATGGAGCCTTCCACACCGCCGCCACATTCACCCAAGGAATTCGCCCACACACCTCCTCCCACACCGTCATTGGCTGCTGCGGCGGCCGAGGGTTCGTGCCGCTTCGTTGCTCCCTCGATTTTCACCTGAACCGCGTGACCCCCCGAAAGCTTTGCATGCGGGTCCGTCGCTTCCCTGCCAAACCGCGCTGACCCCCAAGCGATCGGATCTCCCTTCCCAGACGAATCCATCTGCTCGCGTAACGCAGCATACGTGTCGGTGGCTTTCCGATCATGAGGGCTTGATGGACATCGTAGCCCCATGGACTCGTAAAAATCCAACTCCCGCTTCTCCTTGCTACGCACACCCACAATTTTAGCTTCGAATCGAGGTCTCTGGCGCTTGCCATGTGGTTTGGCACGACGCACACTCTGCTTATAGCTCTTCACCCGTCCTGTCTCCGATTTTTGCTTTCCATTGCCCTTCTTGGTCTTCCGCACACCCCTCCTCTTCAAAGGCCGAGCCTCCTCCTCATCCTCGCTCTCCGGCTCCAACTCCTCATCCTCCTCTTCCTCTTCCTCCTCCTCCTCGTCCTCGTATACTTCCTCACTCCCGGATGAGCTGCCTGACTCACTATCGCTGGATCCCTCCTCCGAACCCGACGAGCTCGAAACATACTGTTTCGTCCCTTGTCGAGCTTGTCTCGCATTTCGGTCGCGACCGGCCGAGTCCACAGCATTGCGTCGTTTGTACGGAATCACAGCTTCACGTCCATGTTCTTTCCCAGCAGTCACTGCTGCAGGCTTGTCCTCATCGTGATCGATACCGCCACCACCTCGCTGCTCTGCTAGCCCTGCAGCGAGAGGGATATGAGAGAGACAATCTCGGTGTCACGTCACTCACGACATAGTTGCTGGTGCAACAGGTAACAATATACAAGGAGGGTGGCAGCGAAGGCTATGCAACCTCAAAATCAACGACAAAAGTAGCCAGGAACCGCCAACCTTCTATAACGGGCCTGGGCAGCGCCTGCTCGTTGCCACCAGCCACATCCAGCGAGAGCCTCCCTGAGGGACTGCCCTTGGCCGCCGCCGCCGCCTTCTCGTTGTTGCGCTTTCCACCACCACGCCCTTCAAGCTCGCCATGTTCCTGCTCGTCGCCACCAGCCACCTCCTGCGAGAGCCTCCCCGAGGGACTGCCCTTTGCCGCCGCCGCCTTCGCGTTGTTTCGCTTTCCACCACTACGCCCTTCAATCTCGCCATGTTCCTGCTTGTCGCCACCAGCCACGTCCTTCGAGAGCCTCCCCGAGGGACTGCCCTTGGCCGCCGCCGCCGCCTTCGCGTTGTTGCGCTTTCCACCACCACGCCCTTCAAGCTCACCATGTTCCTGCTCGTCGCCACGCGCAGACATTCCTAGGCGGCCAGATGGACTGCCAGGATACTCCGCAGCCCTCCCGCTACGGTCATAACATCTACCGCGTTGTCTTGCACGCCTGCCTGCTGACGGAGCTGCGAGGGCGGACATCACAAGAACATTAGCAGTCCAGTGCGCGCTAACCTTAATTGCACAAAGTGGCATCAGTATGATCAGTCGATGCAGGGAGTAACGTGCTACTTAGAAACCGGCGATATTACACAAACACGCACCTTCTTTGACGGGTCCGCCGTCCTCGACCTCCTCGTCGCCTTCAGACGCAGCATGTGAAGTAGTGCCTCTCTTTTGTTGACGGCGCTTACGCCCCTTTCGGTTGTCATGCTTGTCCTCTGACAATGTTACGGGGGAGCACAATCGGAGCTTCAGTAACGGGAACAAGTCAAACACGACGGCAAACCGCACTTACTGGATCGGTCGGAGGTAATTAATCATGCAAGTCTACCTTTCAGCAGATGGTACCAAAGACACGTACCTTTCTGGCCGGCTTTGGGACCGATGTCATCTAAGCGCCTCACGCGCCTCTCCCTTGGTTTTGGAGGGGAGGACACGCCCTTGTTAGCGTATGGCCCAACATCGCCGTCGCTATTTGATTCGTCACCAGATGAAGAGTCACGTCCTGACTCAACGTTATCACGCACCGACGACGCATTGTACTTGCGGTACTCGTTAACGATCTCGGCCATTTTATCTACTGTAACTAACTCCATATAAAATTTTTCCTCCAGCAATTTCGACGAGTCTGCCAAAACGATCGCCCCATCGGGCCCCTTAATCGTCTGACTATCCATTGCAATGTCTAGGTTTCCATTCACGCAGTAGTCTGAGGTGTGGGTTAGTTATGACGTTGCAACCTGACAGCTACGCTTCGCGCACTAAAAAATTGTTGAGCATAGAAGGGACGAGGATCAGACAGGGGCCTGGAGCAGATGACCGACCCACAAGCAGGCACGCAAGAGGAGCACGGAGGTGACGAGGGTTTGAGTGTTTCCTGCTCTGTTCCACCTTGCGACATCCAGGTCCCTCGTTTCCCCCAACAACCAATCACACGGTGGTTAACGTGCATCCATAAAAAAATTGCGGCTCCAATGGGGCATGATTCAGTGGGAGTGGGCGTTTATCTGTCCATTAGCGGCAGGGAGCGATACAAAATGTTGCTAGTGCTTAAACGTGCGCTAGTGTATTAGGGCTCACGAAATATATCTATTCTGCCCGCACAGACTTTATGTGGCGAATTTTCATAGTCTTTCACGCGTGCCGCACGAAGCTTGGCGCAGGCGTCACGTCAATAGTAAAATCGCCACTTCGGAGAAACGGGGACGAACCATTGGCGCAGTTCGTACAGCGATGCGACAGTCTGATACGAAGCCGTTATGGAACACCTGCGATAAGAACGCATGCTCGGGAGTTAGTTGTGAGTGGTGGCGATTGGGTCGCAAGTCGGAGAGAACAACGTTCGTGGCAATGAACTGAGGTAAGTGGTATGGTGCACGGGGGGCACAAAATGACACATTTATTTGCAAGGCTGCAATACAGTGTTGAAAGAACATATAAATCATTACTACCAAAGGAATGTTGAGCTGTCCAATACCGTACGTTTACTCACAAGTATGAGCACCGACAGTGCATAACCAGACACATCCTTCACGGACCAACTGTCAAATTGTTTAAGGAGAGCAGTGACCCTGTTACCTTGATTGTTGTTTAAATATGGTCTAGGTAAATAATATATTGGTGTCGCAACAAGGTAGCTACTGGTATGTCATTTGTGGTGCAACATTACCAGTGCCATACACAAACAGTTGGGCTGAAAAGCCCTTAGGATCTTTGCAAGGGTGAACTCTGGGTAGACTTGGTGTAGTAGCGGAAGCGTTAATTAAAGTGTTGTGAACCACCTTGCGCTAGTATGTGAGGGCAAAGTAAGTTGATTAAAGCAAAGAGATACAAGATTATAAAAGAGTACAAGGAATACGAAGAGATACGGTTGCAACTACTTTACTGTTGCTGTTGCGGTTCGATACAGTGACGACTCGGGCAACTGCTCTGCAGCGAGTCAGTTGTGTGTCCTTGCTGTCGCGCTGTACTTGTCAGGTCAAAGGTCGCTGACCTTTGACCTTCGCGTAACCTCCGACAGTTACTTCAACCTCCGAGGGTTGACTCGCTGGTGCTTCGATACCGTAGTGTTTTGCTTCGTTTGTGTCTTGGTGTTTCGACACGACACAGGCGCTTAGGACCGATTGTTTCCAACACAAACTCCCATCATGGGGCGTGTCTGCACTCTTGTCCTGTAGGGCAGCTATAGTGCATAAATCAATTGCTTGATATGTTGTATGTTCTTATTTCATGCTTGACAGGAGGTGACAAACACTTGCTGTTTGGTCATGTGAGTGATGGGGACTGTTTCGAAGCCTCACCCACGCGTTCTGTGACTTGCTTGTTGGCTTGTCACGATGGACTGGACGGTGGGACAAATAGATCCTCCTTATAGGTCTTGTTTGACAACATAGGCCCAATAAGTTCACCCTATGCTGAGACCTGCTACCCGCCTCATCCCCTCCTGCTCCCTGCTACCTGCCTATGCCTCATTCCCCCTTGCTACCAGCCTCATTCCCCCTTGCTACCTGCCTCGTTCCCCCTTGCTACCTGCCTCATTCCCCCTTGCTATCCACCTCATGCCCCCTTGCTACCCTGCTCATTCCCCCTTGCTACTTGCCTCGTTCCCCCTTGCTACCTGCCTCATTCCCCCATGCTACCAAACTCATTCCCGATTGCTACCCGCCTCATTCCCCCATGCTACATGCCTCATTCCCCCATGATACCCGCCTCAATCTCCCTTCCTACCCGCCTCAATCCCCACTTCATACACGCCCCATTCTCCCTTGCTAACCACCTCATTCTCATATGCTACCCGCCTCATTCCCCCATGCTACCCGCCCCATTCCCCCTTGCTACCTGCCTCATTCCCCCTTGCTACCTGCCTCATTCCCCCATGCTTCCCGCCCCATTCCCCCTTGCTACCCGCCTCAATCTCCACTTCATACACGGCCCATTCTCCCTTGCTAACCACCTCATTCCCCCTTGCTAACCACCTCATTCCCCCTTGCTACCCGCCCCATTCCCCCTTGCTACCCGCCTCATTCCCCCTTGCTACTTGCCTCATTCCCCCATGCTTCCCGCCCCATTCCCCCTTGCTACCCGCCTCAATCTCCCTTGCTACCCGCCTCAATCCCCACTTCATACCCGCCCCATTCTCCCTTGCTAACCACCTCATTCCCCCTTGCTACCCGCCTCATTCCCCCTTGCTACCCGCCCCATCCCCCCTTGCTACCCGCCTCATTCCCCCTTGCTACTTGCCTCATTCCCCCATGCTTCCCGCCTCATTCCCCCTTGCTACCCGCCCCATTCCCCCTTGCTACCCGCCTCATTCCCCCTTGCTACCTGCCTCATTCCCCCATGCTTCCCGCCTCATTCCCCCTTGCTATCTGCCTCATTCCCCCTTGCTACCCGCCCCATTCCCCCTTGCTACCCGCCTCAATCTCCCTTGCTACCCGTCTCAATCCCCACTTCATACCCGCCTCACTCCCCCTTTGCTATCAGCCTCATCCCCCTTCGCTCACCCTGTCATTCTCATTCCAGTCGCGTTCCACCAAGCTCCCCGCCCCATTACTAGCTTAGACCCGCCTCATGCCCCACCTCTAACCTCCACCATCGTCTTTCCCCGAAAAAACACAGACCACTTCCTCAAATCGCGACGGTACTGACGGCGCCATTTGAGTGGCGTACCGACAAGCTCACACGCAGGGAGGTTACGGAAACCATCCTCGACCAATGTGTGCATCACACGCATCGCGAACACACCACAGTCGTTCTCATTGTCCTGCATTGGAATCTGAAGACACACAGGGTCAATTATGGCAGTGTAAGGCCCGTCCGAAATTGGGGGTTGGTGGAGGAAATCGCGTTGCGAGAAAAAGAGATGCATGGGCTCGGAGCTCGTACAAACAAGCCAATTTCGCTCACCTTGACGTGCCGTAGCGGGATGCTCGCAGCCCATGCATCAGCGTCCGAATCAATGATCCACGAACAGCATTTTACGACCTCGTTTCGTAAATACCTGCATATCGGATGATGGTTCTTCAATTATTTAGTTACCCCGTTTTGAGTTACGAGACAACAGCATACTGCCATTTGAGAGCGAATACCTGCGCAACGGAGCGTCAACACCGTCATGGGTACCGTTCGAGTCAGCGTGCCATAGCACGCAGTTCATGGGAATCGTGTCGTCGGGTCTCGGGATTCTCTCGATGACGATCAAGCTCCAATGACTCCTAATGCGCAAACGAGGACTAGCATCATTAAAAACGACATTATCATTGCGAATTATTTCTGGTGCAACGGCACGACGCGGCGAGAACTTACTCGGTATTGATCGGAACTAGAACATGTGTGAATTCGAATATTCCCAATCCGAAAGTGTAGGCGTTCTCAGGCCTCGGTGTGTCCTTCCGAGCGTAGTCCCAGAAATAGGATCCACCGTAAAGCCACTTTGTGCGGTTGCGACCGTGTTCGTACTGCAGCATCCTGCGAGTGCGCAGATTAACGCCAAAATAATAGCATGAGAGAACCGTGTCGTCACTGTGTAATGAGTCTATATTCGTGATACTCACACACCGAGCCAATCAATCACGATTCCGCTGACCCATTCACCGGGTCGTAGCCTATTGGCGTGGTCTACGGTTATGTCGAGCCAGCCTCCGCCGTAGGGAAAGGGCATGGAGATCGGCTGAAAGGCTAGTTTACTATCTAAGCTTGGAAGAGCCATGGCTGAATGTTCCTGACTTCGAGTTGCGAGTGGCACTGGGGAAATTATGAGGAAGCAGCACCACTTCTGAATCTGTGCTTTGGAGCCACGCTACTATGGGTCACGAGTTGCTTTGCAGGTTGTTGCCACATTCGTTAATTTTCGCTACTCGTACCCTAACCTACCTGAACCTGGAAGATGTCGCAATCGCATGGACGACATTCGCCAGAGGGCCCCACTTGTCGGGGCTCTTTGGCAATGGTGTCTGGTTCCCCATCTGCTGACATCACAGATACATCCCCCTTAACAGGGGGAGAGCCAATCAAAACATCGGAACGACGAGGTGGAACACCTTCTCGGGGCTAGCGATTCCACGCGTCAGACTCTCACCGGTAACTTGGTGGCTGTTGTGAATGTGTCCTTTTTCCCCGATTTGGGCACGCACCATCCCTAATAATGTTACGGCGCGCAGAGGTCCGTCCACTCCACACATGCACTCTCCCATCTTCTGGGCGCAGTAGTGGATGCCCGTTAGATGAAATCTAACGGTGAAGACAGAATGAAATCCTCCAGCTGTTTAGGGTTCCCATCTGACAGCCTAACACGTTTGTTGCACGAAGCAGCGTGATTGGTGCATGCGTGTAGGGCTGTCAGAATTAATCCCTGGAAGAATCGGAGCCAGGCCCCTGGAATTCATAGAGTTTTTCCCTTGCTCGACCTGTTGTTCAGTGTGGTTTTGTCACTTCCCGCTCCGTGAAATTGAGTTTGACGTTCATGTTACTCTCAGGACCTTGACATGAGTAAAATCGTACCCTATAATTCAGTATAAGAGAGTGTCGTCAGCCCTAATGTTTTCGCATGTAGGACATTCCAACACTGCTAGGGCTCTTCTTGCTCTCGAATTTTGACTAAGTCTCTGGCATCTGGCTTGGGCACTGGAACTCTCGGAATGCGGACAAGAATATGGAAATATACTCGAAATGTGGTACTATTGCCCTGCCCATGCGTCCACTGCTTCCTCGCATGTCCACCCCTGTCATGCGTCTGCTGCTCCGCCTTAGACATCCTCCAGTCAAGCCGTTACTGCTGCTTGCTTTGTCCTATCCGGTCATGCCTATACTGCTGCGGCCCTTGCACCACTCCCCTCCGTAATGCTGTCCCCCTTTCTCGTGGGAACATGTGGGGCATTGGCAGGCCAATCTGGTCGGTCGAAGGAAAACGGGAAACGGTAAGAGAGAAACAGTGACCAGGGAAGGGGGTTGGGGGTGTAACCCCCCCAAAATCATGCAATACAAGGCATTGTGCGATGGAATACTCACTTGGGCAGTAGGTGCCCCAAAGATCGCACTTCAATTCCACGTCGATGTGTAACTCTGATGCACGCAGCCCACTAACTGCCACCCCCAGGGCCTCGAGCACCATCACAAAAATCATGCGTCCAGAAAACCTTTGGAAAGAGTTGCTTTAAAGCTTTGTTGAATGATTTATAAACTTCTTGTTTGGTACGCTATTTTGAGAAAGTATATACCTTTTTCTGGATGCTTTGTCGAACGCTGTTCACATGCTTCTGCGATGCTTCTCTGTTCAAACCTCTCAGGTGAAAACCTTCGGCAGAAGTTTGGTTGGAGTTTCCGCAGAGCAATTTCGGAGATTGGATCTCATTGCATTGTACTCTTCAAGGACATCCGGTTTAGTTATAATGAAGTTGGATTGGAGACTTGCAATGGTTAACATGTTGTTTAACAAGATGTTTAGTTGCCTCATCCTAGCATCCAAAATGACCATTACAGAAGCGTTGGTAAATGGGTTCTATTCTCAACAAAAAAGGCACATACAACAGCATCCTACACCCCACCCTCTCTAGTCAAAGACCCCCGCCAGTTAGGGTGATCTGCATCAACCTGCTTCTCATGCTCCCGTAAACTATGCCTCCCACTACACCCCATGTCTCGTGCTCTAGGCCGAGCATGCTCGCCCCTACACCTAGCCCCCATGATCCATGCCTTGGCTGCGACCCCACTTCCTGCCTCTCTTCCTGCATCTCCCATCCCTCCTTCACTAATTGTGGTACTATTGCCCTGCCCATGCGTCCACTGCTTCCTCACATGTCCAGCCCTGTCATGCGTCTGCTGCTCCGCCTTAGACATCCTCCAGTCAAGCCGTTACTGCTGCTTGCTTTGTCCTATCCGGTCATGCCTATACTGCTGCGGCCCTTGCACCACTCCCCTCCGTAATGCTGTCCCCCTTTCTCTATCCACACGTGCCTTCCCTGATGCCCCCCTTGCTGTCTCCACCAATGCCTCTCCTCGCACGTATGTGATGCCTCTCCTGCTGTCCCCTTTTGTAAACTCCACGCATGCCTCATCTGCAGCCCCCCTTGTCTCGTCACACCATCATTTGGCCCTCTTGCCTCCCCTTCTTTTGCCATTTTCGTGCCTTTTGCCCTTCCTCCGCTCCTGGCCCCCCTGCTTCTCATCCTCATCCTCATCCTCTTCCTCCTCTTTCTCCTCTTCCTCCTCTTCCTCCTCTTCCACTTCCCTCCAACTTCCCTTGCCTCTGCCTCTCTTGTGCTTTCTACCCTTCCTCCGCGACTGCCCCCCCTGTTTCTCATCCTCCTGCTCCTCCTCTTCCTCATCTTCCTCCACTTCCTCTTCCCTCCTGCTTCCCTGCCCTCTGCCTCTCTTGTGCTTCCTGCCCTTCTTCCGCTCCTGCCCCCCCTGTTTCTTATCCCCCAGCTCCTCTTCCTTCTCCTCTTCCTCGTCCGCTTCCCTCCTGCCTTCCCTGGTTTTCCCTCCCTTGTGCCTTCTGCCCTTCCTAAGCTCTTGCCCCCCCCGTTTCTCATCCTCTTCCTCATCCCTCCCGCCTGCCCTAGGTCTCTTGTGCCTTTTCCTCTTCCTCCGCTCCTGCCCCCACTGTTCCTCGTCCTCCTCCTCCTCCTCCTCCTCCTCCTCGTCCTCCTCCTCGTCATCCTCCTCCTCCTCCTCCTCCTCCTCATCCTCCTCCTCCTTATCCTCCTCCATGTCCTCCGAGTTGTACACCTCCTTTTCTTCCTCCTTCAGGTCCTTCGTTTTGGCATCAAGCTCAGCCTTCCCCCGGAAGGCCTCAAATCCTGACTCGTGAACATACAGCCCACGGTCGCCCCACTTGAAGTCCTTCATGTCTGTGTTGTACACAGGGGTGTGGCGTGTGAAGTGGTCCTTGATAATCCACCGCACATTACGGTGCAAACCCCCCATCCATTCACTGTTCTTCCGGTGGGAGTTGGAGACGTTCCAGTCAGTCCTCTTAACCTTTGATAAGCCCTGGTCAATCTGAAAAGGCATAGCACAGTATGGGATGGAGGAAAAACAGCAACTTCAGTGGACACTCGCGTGCAGAGTTTAGAGGCTGCGCTAAATGCCCCACATACCATGCCGAGGGACTATAAAACAGCATGCCAAGCTAGAGCATACCATGGGTTGAGCAATAATTGCGTACCACCATGATTGACCAGGCAATGTGGTGTGCTTTGACGCACACCCGGCGCCCGACACAGAAATTCCGAAATGCTTCCCGGACTGCATCTACAAACCGGCCGTCGGCAAACGGGAGCCCGTCTCTGTTGTTTCCCCACGAGCTGACCCGTTGTTTCCCTCCTGCGCGCATGTATGACAATGCGGGGAAGCATGAGACATCCGTGATCATGCATGACATGGTTTAGGGTTGTCCAAAGGGTATGGATGAACATCGAGGGCGGGGGGGAATGAATGGCGAGAGGGCGGGAGAGCAGGGGTGGGCGGGAGATAGGGGGAGGGCGGGAGAGAAGGGGAGGGCGGGAGAGAAGGGGAGGGCGGTAGAGGAAGGGAGGGCGGGAGAGAAGGGGGTGGCGGGAGAGAAGAGGAGGGCGGGAGTTAAACGGGGGGCGGGAGAAGGGGAGTGTGGGAGAAGAACCAACGGATGGCTGTCATGCGGATGTGTTTGCACATGCGCTACAAGCTTGGGCGAGGAGAGCAGGTATGTAGTCGCGTGCCAAAGTGGGGATGCATTGGGGGTATGTGCTTCATCAACGTGGGGCATGCACGAGGGGTGCATGAGAAGACATGTCAATAGGGGATGGAAAACAGTCACGCAAGTACTCACTCGGTTGGTATTTTTTCCACATCTTCCGCTTCTTCTTGGTGCCCATCCACAGTTCGGCTGCACGCAGGCCTTCCACCTTCTTGCTGAAAGTGACGAGCACTCTGCGCTTGAGGTGGAAGCCACGTTCGTTCTTCCATGACGTCCAGGCGCGTTTAAAAGCGCCTATGATGTTTTTGTCTTCCATAGCCTCTCGCAGCTGCATCATGTTGATGATGTGCGTCTCGCTGATAACCTCATACAACATCTGCACGCGCTGTTCGAGCGTTGGGTAGAAGTCTATGGCATGGTCTGGCGCCTCGAGGCACATCCGGTCCCGCCCCTCTGCGAAATGAACCTACGACAGCCGGATGGATAGGAAAAAAGGATATGTGGGTGACTCCCAAAGAAGGGCGGAAACCAGAGGTCGAGAGAGTGGGATTTGGGTAACACGTGCCGCAGGCCACCCACACCACCAGCAGCACCATGAACAGGGACTCTGGTTGAGGTAGGGGAGAGCAGGGAGATAGAGGGGGGAGAGAGGGGATGAACTAGTCTGAGTGAAATCATATGGGAGAGGGAGCAGAGTGTGAGAGCACCGTACGGACTGCGTAAGGGGTCATGTTCTCCTCGTACTAAGAGTCACAACCCCCGCTGCAGCCCGGCCCGCTACACGCTGCGCCGCATGCCACACACGCGACCAGAAGCACCGTTTAGAGGGGCTCTGGAAGAGGAGGGAGAAGGGTGGGATAGAGAAGGGGGGGGGAGGAGCAAGCGGAAAGAAGGGATTGGGCACGTGGGGATGACAGAGAGGGCTGTTGCTATCTCTGCGCCGCATGCCACCCACACCAGACCAGCAGCACCGTTTAGAGGGGCTCTGGAAGAGGAGGGAGAGGGGTGGGATAGAGAGGGGGGGGGGGGGGGGAGCAAGCGGAAAGAAGGGATTGGGCGTGTGGGGATGACAGAGAGGGCTGCTGCTATCTCTGCGCCGCATGCCACCCACACCAGACCAGCAGCACCGTTTAGAGGGGCTCTGGAAGAGGAGGGAGAGGGGTGGGATAGAGAGGGGGGGGGAGGAGCAAGCGGAAAGAAGGGATTGGGCGCGTGGGGATGACAGAGAGGGCTGCTGCTATCTCTGCGCCGCATGCCACCCACACCAGACCAGCAGCACCGTTTAGAGGGGCTCTGGAAGAGGAGGGAGAGGGGTGGGATAGAGAGGGGGGGGAGGAGCAAGCGGAAAGAAGGGATTGGGCACGTGGGGATGACAGAGAGGGCTGCTGCTATCTCTGCGCCGCATGCCACCCACACCAGACCAGCAGCACCGTTTAGAGGGGCTCTGGAAGAGGAGGGGGAGGGTTGGGATAGAGAGGGGGGGGGGGGGGGGGGGGGGGGGAGCAAGCGGAAAGAAGGGATTGGGCGCGTAGGGATGACAGAGAGGGCTGCTGCTATCTCTGCGCCGCATGCCACCCATACCAGCCAAGCAGCGCCATGAACAGGGGCTCTGGAAGAGGAGGTGGAGTGACGGGAGAGAAGGGGGGGGGGAGGAAATAGAACAGTTATGGTGAGCTCGCAGAGGTGGGGCAGAGTGTGAGAGTATCGTACGCCCAGCACCAGCGTCCCTGAAGCGGGGCGTACTGGGAGTGCCTATCACACCGCAGCCAGGCCGCTATCACTGCGCATAATGGTACAAACACTCTGACCAGCATAAAGAGGTGGGGGAAACGAGGTGTTGAGAGAGAGAGCTGCAGCTATCACTGAGCCCCATGCCACACATTGCTTAACACTTAAACATACCCACCTTCAGCAGCTTGGGCTTGGGCATCCCACGCGTTCGACGGACCGGTACGTCTACCGTCGATGGGCTTTCTGGCGCCACGCCTAGATCGAGGCCCACTGCAGATGGGCCGCTCGACAGAGACGCAATAGGAGGAGGCCTAGACGGAGGGGTGCAGGGTTTGACAGGTCCTTTGGCTCCTGGCCTTGCCTTGAGTGCCGCAATTTCGCGATCCCGCTGGGCAAGCTCCCGCATGAGCTGCTCCACCGTCTTGCCGCCAGCCACGTTGGGCCGACTGGATGCGCCAGGTGTGCCCATGCTCTCGCCCCTCCCCTCCTTAGTCGCCGGATCCATTTTCAAGTCTCCTCCTTCTCCCCTGCTATCCCGTACATCCCACATGGAGCCTTCCACACCGCCGCCACATTCACCCAAGGAATTCGCCCACACACCTCCTCCCACACCGTCATTGGCTGCTGCGGCGGCCGAGGGTTCGTGCCGCTTCGTTGCTCCCTCGATTTTCACCTGAACCGCGTGACCCCCCGAAAGCTTTGCATGCGGGTCCGGCGCTTCCCTGCCAAACCGCGCTGACCCCCAAGCGATCGGATCTCCCTTCCCAGACGAATCCATCTGCTCGCGTAACGCAGCATACGTGTCGGTGGCTTTCCGATCATGAGGGCTTGATGGACATCGTAGCCCCATGGACTCGTAAAAATCCAACTCCCGCTTCTCCTTGCTACGCACACCCACAATTTTAGCTTCGAATCGAGGTCTCTGGCGCTTGCCATGTGGTTTGGCACGACGCACACTCTGCTTATAGCTCTTCACCCGTCCTGTCTCCGATTTTCGCTTTCCATTGCCCTTCTTGGTCTTCCGCACACCCCTCCTCTTCAAAGGCCGAGCCTCCTCCTTATCCTCGCTCTCCGGCTCCAACTCCTCATCCTCCTCTTCCTCTTCCTCCTCCTCCTCGTCCTCGTATACTTCCTCACTCCCGGATGAGCTGCCTGACTCACTATCGCTGGATCCCTCCTCCGAACCCGACGAGCTCGAAACATACTGTTTCGTCCCTTGTCGAGCTTGTCTCGCATTTCGGTCGCGACCGGCCGAGTCCACAGCATTGCGTCGTTTGTACGGAATCACAGCTTCACGTCCATGTTCTTTCCCAGCAGTCACTGCTGCAGGCTTGTCCTCATCGTGATCGATACCGCCACCACCTCGCTGCTCTGCTAGCCCTGCAGCGAGAGGGATATGAGAGAGACAATCTCGGTGTCACGTCACTCACGACATAGTTGCTGGTGCAACAGGTAACAATATACAAGGAGGGTGGCAGCGAAGGCTATGCAACCTCAAAATCAACGACAAAAGTAGCCAGGAACCGCCAACCTTCTATAACGGGCCTGGGCAGCGCCTGCTCGTCGCCACCAGCCACATCCAGCGAGAGCCTCCCTGAGGGACTGCCCTTGGCCGCCGCCGCCGCCGCCTTCTCGTTGTTGCGCTTTCCACCACCACGCCCTTCAAGCTCGCCATGTTCCTGCTCGTCGCCACCAGCCACCTCCTGCGAGAGCCTCCCCGAGGGACTGCCCTTTGCCGCCGCCGCCTTCGTGTTGTTTCGCTTTCCACCACTACGCCCTTCAAGCTCGCCATGTTCCTGCTTGTCGCCACCAGCCACGTCCTTCGAGAGCCTCCCCGAGGGACTGCCCTTGGCCGCCGCCGCCGCCTTCGCGTTGTTGCGCTTTCCACCACCACGCCCTTCAAGCTCACCATGTTCCTGCTCGTCGCCACGCGCAGACATTCCTAGGCGGCCAGATGGACTGCCAGGATACTCCGCAGCCCTCCCGCTACGGTCATAACATCTACCGCGTTGTCTTGCACGCCTGCCTGCTGACGGAGCTGCGAGGGCGGACATCACAAGAACATTAGCAGTCCAGTGCGCGCTAACCTTAATTGCACAAAGTGGCATCAGTATGATCAGTCGATGCAGGGAGTAACGTGCTACTTAGAAACCGGCGATATTACACAAACACGCACCTTCTTTGACGGGTCCGCCGTCCTCGACCTCCTCGTCGCCTTCAGACGCAGCATGTGAAGTAGTGCCTCTCTTTTGTTGACGGCGCTTACGCCCCTTTCGGTTGTCATGCTTGTCCTCTGACAATGTTACGGGGGAGCACAATCGGAGCTTCAGTAACGGGAACAAGTCAAACACGACGGCAAACCGCACTTACTGGATCGGTCGGAGGTAATTAATCATGCAAGTCTACCTTTCAGCAGATGGTACCAAAGACACGTACCTTTCTGGCCGGCTTTGGGACCGATGTCATCTAAGCGCCTCACGCGCCTCTCCCTTGGTTTTGGAGGGGAGGACACGCCCTTGTTAGCGTATGGCCCAACATCGCCGTCGCTATTTGATTCGTCACCAGATGAAGAGTCACGTCCTGACTCAACGTTATCACGCACCGACGACGCATTGTACTTGCGGTACTCGTTAACGATCTCGGCCATTTTATCTACTGTAACTAACTCCATATAAAATTTTTTCCTCCAGCAATTTCGACGAGTCTGCCAAAACGATCGCCCCATCGGGCCCCTTAATCGTCTGACTATCCATTGCAATGTCTAGGTTTCCATTCACGCAGTAGTCTGAGGTGTGGGTTAGTTATGACGTTGCAACCTGACAGCTACGCTTCGCGCACTAAAAAATTGTTGAGCATAGAAGGGACGAGGATCAGACAGGGGCCTGGAGCAGATGACCGACCCACAAGCAGGCACGCAAGAGGAGCACGGAGGTGACGAGGGTTTGAGTGTTTCCTGCTCTGTTCCACCTTGCGACATCCAGGTCCCTCGTTTCCCCCAACAACCAATCACACGGTGGTTAACGTGCATCCATAAAAAAATTGCGGCTCCAATGGGGCATGATTCAGTGGGAGTGGGCGTTTATCTGTCCATTAGCGGCAGGGAGCGATACAAAATGTTGCTAGTGCTTAAACGTGCGCTAGTGTATTAGGGCTCACGAAATATATCTATTCTGCCCGCACAGACTTTATGTGGCGAATTTTCATAGTCTTTCACGCGTGCCGCACGAAGCTTGGCGCAGGCGTCACGTCAATAGTAAAATCGCCACTTCGGAGAAACGGGGACGAACCATTGGCGCAGTTCGTACAGCGATGCGACAGTCTGATACGAAGCCGTTATGGAACACCTGCGATAAGAACGCATGCTCGGGAGTTAGTTGTGAGTGGTGGCGATTGGGTCGCAAGTCGGAGAGAACAACGTTCGTGGCAATGAACTGAGGTAAGTGGTATGGTGCACGGGGGGCACAAAATGACACATTTATTTGCAAGGCTGCAATACAGTGTTGAAAGAACATATAAATCATTACTACCAAAGGAATGTTGAGCTGTCCAATACCGTACGTTTACTCACAAGTATGAGCACCGACAGTGCATAACCAGACACATCCTTCACGGACCAACTGTCAAATTGTTTAAGGAGAGCAGTGACCCTGTTACCTTGATTGTTGTTTAAATATGGTCTAGGTAAATAATATATTGGTGTCGCAACAAGGTAGCTACTGGTATGTCATTTGTGGTGCAACATTACCAGTGCCATACACAAACAGTTGGGCTGAAAAGCCCTTAGGATCTTTGCAAGGGTGAACTCTGGGTAGACTTGGTGTAGTAGCGGAAGCGTTAATTAAAGTGTTGTGAACCACCTTGCGCTAGTATGTGAGGGCAAAGTAAGTTGATTAAAGCAAAGAGATACAAGATTATATAAGAGTACAAGGAATACGAAGAGATACGGTTGCAACTACTTTACTGTTGCTGTTGCGGTTCGATACAGTGACGACTCGGGCAACTGCTCTGCAGCGAGTCAGTTGTGTGTCCTTGCTGTCGCGCTGTACTTGTCAGGTCAAAGGTCGCTGACCTTTGACCTTCGCGTAACCTCCGACAGTTACTTCAACCTCCGAGGGTTGACTCGCTGGTGCTTCGATACCGTAGTGTTTTGCTTCGTTTGTGTCTTGGTGTTTCGACACGACACAGGCGCTTAGGACCGATTGTTTCCAACACAAACTCCCATCATGGGGCGTGTCTGCACTCTTGTCCTGTAGGGCAGCTATAGTGCATAAATCAATTGCTTGATATGTTGTATGTTCTTATTTCATGCTTGACAGGAGGTGACAAACACTTGCTGTTTGGTCATGTGAGTGATGGGGACTGTTTCGAAGCCTCACCCACGCGTTCTGTGACTTGCTTGTTGGCTTGTCACGATGGACTGGACGGTGGGACAAATAGATCCTCCTTATAGGTCTTGTTTGACAACATAGGCCCAATAAGTTCACCCTATGCTGAGACCTGCTACCCGCCTCATCCCCTCCTGCTCCCTGCTACCTGCCTATGCCTCATTCCCCCTTGCTACCAGCCTCATTCCCCCTTGCTACCTGCCTCGTTCCCCCTTGCTACCTGCCTCATTCCCCCTTGCTATCCACCTCATGCCCCCTTGCTACCCTGCTCATTCCCCCTTGCTACTTGCCTCGTTCCCCCTTGCTACCTGCCTCATTCCCCCATGCTACCAAACTCATTCCCGATTGCTACCCGCCTCATTCCCCCATGCTACATGCCTCATTCCCCCATGATACCCGCCTCAATCTCCCTTCCTACCCGCCTCAATCCCCACTTCATACACGTCCCATTCTCCCTTGCTAACCACCTCATTCTCACATGCTACCCGCCTCATTCCCCCATGCTACCCGCCCCATTCCCCCTTGCTACCTGCCTCATTCCCCCTTGCTACCTGCCTCATTCCCCCATGCTTCCCGCCCCATTCCCCCTTGCTACCCGCCTCAATCTCCACTTCATACACGGCCCATTCTCCCTTGCTAACCACCTCATTCCCCCTTGCTAACCACCTCATTCCCCCTTGCTACCCGCCCCATTCCCCCTTGCTACCCGCCTCATTCCCCCTTGCTACTTGCCTCATTCCCCCATGCTTCCCGCCCCATTCCCCCTTGCTACCCGCCTCAATCTCCCTTGCTACCCGCCTCAATCCCCACTTCATACCCGCCCCATTCTCCCTTGCTAACCACCTCATTCCCCCTTGCTACCCGCCTCATTCCCCCTTGCTACCCGCCCCATCCCCCCTTGCTACCCGCCTCATTCCCCCTTGCTACTTGCCTCATTCCCCCATGCTTCCCGCCTCATTCCCCCTTGCTACCCGCCCCATTCCCCCTTGCTACCCGCCTCATTCCCCCTTGCTATCTGCCTCATTCCCCCATGCTTCCCGCCTCATTCCCCCTTGCTATCTGCCTCATTCCCCCTTGCTACCCGCCCCATTCCCCCTTGCTACCCGCCTCAATCTCCCTTGCTACCCGTCTCAATCCCCACTTCATACCCGCCTCACTCCCCCTTTGCTATCAGCCTCATCCCCCTTCGCTCACCCTGTCATTCTCATTCCAGTCGCGTTCCACCAAGCTCCCCGCCCCATTACTAGCTTAGACCCGCCTCATGCCCCACCTCTAACCTCCACCATCGTCTTTCCCCGAAAAAACACAGACCACTTCCTCAAATCGCGACGGTACTGACGGCGCCATTTGAGTGGCGTACCGACAAGCTCACACGCAGGGAGGTTACGGAAACCATCCTCGACCAATGTGTGCATCACACGCATCGCGAACACACCACAGTCGTTCTCATTGTCCTGCATTGGAATCTGAAGACACACAGGGTCAATTATGGCAGTGTAAGGCCCGTCCGAAATTGGGGGTTGGTGGAGGAAATCGCGTTGCGAGAAAAAGAGATGCATGGGCTCGGAGCTCGTACAAACAAGCCAATTTCGCTCACCTTGACGTGCCGTAGCGGGATGCTCGCAGCCCATGCATCAGCGTCCGAATTAATGATCCCTAAACAGCATTTTACGACCTCGTTTCGTAAATACCTGCATATCGGATGATGGTTCTTCAATTATTTAGTTACCCCGTTTTGAGTTACGAGACAACAGCATACTGCCATTTGAGAGCGAATACCTGCGCAACGGAGCGTCAACACCGTCATGGGTACCGTTCGAGTCAGCGTGCCATAGCACGCAGTTCATGGGAATCGTGTCGTCGGGTCTCGGGATTCTCTCGATGACGATCAAGCTCCAATGACTCCTAATGCGCAAACGAGGACTAGCATCATTAAAAACGACATTATCATTGCGAATTATTTCTGGTGCAACGGCACGACGCGGCGAGAACTTACTCGGTATTGATCGGAACTAGAACATGTGTGAATTCGAATATTCCCAATCCGAAAGTGTAGGCGTTCTCAGGCCTCGGTGTGTCCTTCCGAGCGTAGTCCCAGAAATAGGATCCACCGTAAAGCCACTTTGTGCGGTTGCGACCGTGTTCGTACTGCAGCATCCTGCGAGTGCGCAGATTAACGCCAAAATAATAGCATGAGAGAACCGTGTCGTCACTGTGTAATGAGTCTATATTCGTGATACTCACACACCGAGCCAATCAATCACGATTCCGCTGACCCATTCACCGGGTCGTAGCCTATTGGCGTGGTCTACGGTTATGTCGAGCCAGCCTCCGCCGTAGGGAAAGGGCATGGAGATCGGCTGAAAGGCTAGTTTACTATCTAAGCTTGGAAGAGCCATGGCTGAATGTTCCTGACTTCGAGTTGCGAGTGGCACTGGGGAAATTATGAGGAAGCAGCACCACTTCTGAATCTGTGCTTTGGAGCCACGCTACTATGGGTCACGAGTTGCTTTGCAGGTTGTTGCCACATTCGTTAATTTTCGCTACTCGTACCCTAACCTACCTGAACCTGGAAGATGTCGCAATCGCATGGACGACATTCGCCAGAGGGCCCCACTTGTCGGGGCTCTTTGGCAATGGTGTCTGGTTCCCCATCTGCTGACATCACAGATACATCCCCCTTAACAGGGGGAGAGCCAATCAAAACATCGGAACGACGAGGTGGAACACCTTCTCGGGGCTAGCGATTCCACGCGTCAGACTCTCACCGGTAACTTGGTGGCTGTTGTGAATGTGTCCTTTTTCCCCGATTTGGGCACGCGCCATCCCTAATAATGTTACGGCGCGCAGAGGTCCGTCCACTCCACACATGCACTCTCCCATCTTCTGGGCGCAGTAGTGGATGCCCGTTAGATGAAATCTAACGGTGAAGACAGGATGAAATCCTCCAGCTGTTTAGGGTTCCCATCTGACAGCCTAACACGTTTGTTGCACGAAGCAGCGTGATTGGTGCATACGTGTAGGGCTGTCAGAATTAATCCCTGGAAGAATCGGAGCCAGGCCCCTAGAATTCATAGAGTTTTTTCCTTGCTCAACCTGTTGTTCAGTGTGGTTTTGTCACTTCCCGCTCCGTGAAATTGAGTTTGACGTTCATGTTACTCTCAGGACCTTGACATGAGTAAAATCGTACCCTATAATTCAGTATAAGAGAGTGTCGTCAGCCCTAATGTTTTCGCATGTAGGACATTCCAACACAGCTAGGGCTCTTCTTGCTCTCGAATTTTGACTAAGTCTCTGGCATCTGGCTTGGGCACTGGAACTCTCGAAATGCGGACAAGAATATGGAAATATACTCGAAATGTGTATTGAGACACTGTAATAATCTGGAAGTTTAACTAGTTCGCATCTAGTACGCACTGGACATTCTGCAAAGTCTAAGGGCACAATAGAAACTCGTCTAAATCACTGGAGACCGTGTGTATTTGCTGAAGTCGCCCAAACACATTGGAAATTAGGCTACGTCACACGAGCACTCGGAAGTGCAGCGCGTCACAAAAACACACTGCAAGTTTCGCTAAGTCCCCGGGACACGCCAGTGAGACGCCCTTCCACCTTAATTTTCCACGCTAAGTACTGCTCGACAGTGATGCGCTCTTCCCGCCAAACACTCCGATCCAGAATTCAACAATGGGGAACCATGGAGCGATACGTGTGTTATGGGTTATATGGCCAGAGTTGCTATTGTGCCCGCTGTCTTGCATTATTGAGTAGGAAAGATGAAAGCCCAGAAGTGTGGATGTGGATACGTTGCTGTTTGTTATCAAACCCTTAGAAGCCACCAGGTCAATGGCGTCGAATTGTGCAAGCTCAAGCAGAAGCGTAAGCTGGTTCTCAAGCAGTCGGACCCCAAGCACAAAAGGCTAGGTGGAGGTTCGAATTGTGGCGCACTTTTGATCCCTGGACTACTTCCACGACCGTATATCCAGCTGCCTTTGACAGAACCCGCACAGATAGTTGTACCCCCGTCAGAGCCATCAGAACAAGTGAGACAGGCCGTTGCGGCGCCTTGCGAAGGCCCCGATGTTGTGGGACCTGATGATGAAGAAGATCCGATTGACTTGAAGGCCGAGATTTGCATACTGTCACGGAAGCACGGCCTTACGAACGGGGCTATTACTGACCTCATAGACCTGTTCTGCATACCAGACCTTGATATCGAGCAGTTACAAGGCTGGACAACCTACAGAGATCTTAAGAAGTACGAAAGCAGCTTCGAGCTGGGACCGGAGCAGTCTTGGCATGTGGCGGAGATTAAGGTGGATCATGAAGTGGGATACCTCTCCTTCAGGTTCCGCGATATTAACGTGGTGCGTCTCACGCCTTAGAACGTGCGCTTTGTGTGTGTTACTACCTTCGTAACACGGTCGTGGGTATCCCTGCTGCGCCCCTCAAGAGTCACTAACCTTAGTCAACCACTCATCAAATGGCTGCGTCCACTACTCACCAATACAACAACCCCCACCCCACTCTGCAGTTGGCGCAAGCAATGTTCAAAAAGATGTCCGCTGTACGCGGATTCATCATCGAGCCGAAGGAGTGGAAGGTGGAGGGTGAAAGACGCTACAGCACTCCCGGCAACACGGACTGGATGCTGAAGGCCTGGGTTAGTGATCATCCAAAGCTCGATGTCCTTTGTCATTGGTCACTCACGCCCGTTGCTCAATGCCCTCCCGGTTGTTGCTGCTATCTCTACCGCCCAGGGCTCTCTGCTCTCCCGCCCGTTTCTCTATGCTCTCTCGCCCATTGCTCTCTGATATAGCGACCTTTACTGTCTGTTCACCCGCCCTTTCCTCTCTATTCTCAATTCGAAAGCTCCCAAATCTCCGCGTTTTGAACCACTGAGCTCCCCTAGTGTTGCTCACAACGGCCGTTCTTGTGTGTTCTGCCCAACGGCCTTTGCTCGCCTCCCTTTAATTGTTTTGTAACCCTTGATATACACTTTGATCCCCGCCCTGTACCCCCTTTCTTGTGACCATGCTATTCCCCTTTCGCCCTCTTTCACCTAACCATATTACATCATCGCACACTTGACAGGACCGCGTCCGTAAAATCGGTGCAATCGTCTTGGCGATCATTCTCTATTCGGATCAAACGAACTTGTCCAACAACGGCAGACAATCGGCACACCCTTACGTACTGTCGTTTGGTAACACACCGGAATGGGCGCGTTGGTTGGACGGCGGCACTCAGCTTGTGGGCCTGTTCCCTAACATCCCCTCCGACCTGAAGCCGGAGGAGAAGATTAGGGTGTTTCAGCTGGCGGCGGAATACATGCTACAGCCTCTGAAACGCCTGTCCAAGCTCCGGGGGTACGCAGCCCTTAAACTCATCACCATCAATCGTATGAACATCTCGTAGTTTTGTGCATCATACCTTTGTGACATGTCCTTGCCATGTATTTTGTGATGGTGTGCATATTTGATTTGCTGCCACTCTCGATGTGTTTGGTTAGTCTTCACTCATCCATTTCCCACTCATTTCGTTCCTGTAACGCACACCCCCCTGCAACATTGCTTCCATCCTGTTACCCGCTGTTTTCCTCGCCGATAACCACCATTCATGGCATGCTTCCATGTTTGGTTGCGCAGAGGGGGCTTGAAGGTCGAGGACAGCAATGGGGTTGAGTACGTGGCCATCCCGCTGCTGTACTCAGTCGTGAACGACCATCCCGAGTCTAACAAGGTCTCGTGCACCATGTCATGTAGCTCGTACCGACCGTGCTCCATCTGCATGATTACGAGAGACAATCTTCGGGATGTGGATGACGAGAGCGTTCCTCGAACCGTGAAAGATCAGAAAGCCGTGTACAAGCTAATGGAGGAAGCAGAAACCATGAAGGAATTGACCCGTCTAAAGAAGAAGTATTCAACCCACTGTGTGAAGGTATCACTTCTTGTCCGCTTAAGTTGATTAGGCTCCGTGGTCCCGAAGTCCCACCCCTATATCCTCCCACCGCACTTGGGTCTAAAATAAATTATCCCATCCGCACTGCCCATTTGTCAACCCCACGCTCAACACACCCATGCCTCCACATCAACTTTTGTCGCCACCTCCTCCTTGTGTTGGAGGTGGACACCTCGCCATGTTCCACCCTTGGACAGGCACGCTCCCACACCTCACATGATCCCGCCCTCGTTCATCAAATCCCTAAACCCCCACCCTATCCTTGCTGTCCGTCCAGCTCACACACATACCCTCCCCATACCCCGCCCATCCTAGTTCCTGGCACACAATCCCACCCTGGTCGTTCTTTTCCCTATTCTTCATCCAAATCCCCAAGGCGCCCTCTTTTCCGTTCCGCGTGCCTCCCCTTGCGGCCAGTCATTGCTGTGGGATTGGGAGTTCTCCAAAACCAAGTGGGGCAACACGTACCTCGCCCAAACACCTGACATCATGCACATCATCGAGGCAGGGCTTTGGCTTCATGCAATGAGGTGCCTCGTGAAGAAGTTGAAACCGTCAGAGCGAAAAATACTTCTCGAGTAAGTTTCCCTTTTCCCCCGGTGGGGCGAGAGTCATACGTGCAAGGGAAAGGGGCATCGAGGGGGAACCAGAGGGATAGAGAGGGGAAGAGGGGCAGCGAGAGGGAAGGTTGCACTAAGAGAGAGGGATATTCGGGCAGAGAGTGGGGAAGATGGTCAGAGAGACGTATGTTGTGGCTGACTGAGGGAAGGACGGGGAGGTGGATGGAAGGGGGGCAGCTATAAACGACTACGGGGCAGAGAGAAGGTAGGAGGTGCAGAGAGAAGTGATTGCGAGCCAGAGTGAGAGCACGCGGCGAGTGAAGTGGGAACTAGGGACGGAGAGAGGTAAGGAGGGGAATGGAGGGGGACAGTGGGGCAGAGAGAGTTAGGGAGGGCGGGGCAGAGATAGGGAATGCGGGGTCGAGAGAGGGTAGGAGGGGCAGAGAGAGGGACGTTGGGGTATCGAGCGGGAATGGCGGAATACGGCGCTTGAGAAAGTAAGCGGCAAAGGAGGAATGGCAGGTAGAGAGAGGGAAAGAGACAGAGCTAAGGAGGTACTGCGGGGTTGAGAGGGAACGATACGCACATAAGGAGGAATGGAGGGAAGAGTGAGGGAATTTGTAGCAGCGTTGGAGGAATGCGGGGTGGAGAGGGGGGAAGTGGTGCAGAAAGAGGGAATTTGGGACAGAGACGTTGAGGGAGGGGCTGAAAGGTGGAAGGAGGTGCTGCGAGCAGGAAGGTGGGGCTGCTTGCGGGAAGGAGGGGCATAGGAGGGGGGGGGGGGGGGGGGGGGGGGGGGGGAGGTCGCGTGAGGTGAACGCGGGATTCAGAATAGTGTATTCGGGGCATAGGGACCACATGGGGGTAATGTAGGGGTAAATTTGGGCAGAGAGTAAGGGAGATTGCGGCTGGGAGAGGGCAAGTGGGGCAGAGTGAGGAAATTGGGGGCATGGAGAAAGAAATTGGGACCGAGGAAGGGAAATTGGGGCAGAGAGAGAGAGAACGAGGGGCGGAGAGAGGTGATCATGGGGCAGAGCGAGGGAACAAGGGGCAGAGAGAGGAATGATGAGGCATAGAGGCTGGGGGAGTGGGGCAGAGGACGGAAAGGGATTCACTGAGAGAGAGGCAGCGGGGAGATGAGGTGCGATCTGATGCACCTAACTACAAGACCACCCCGCTAGCCCCACCCCTCCCCCGCCCCCCCCTCCCTAACCCACCCCACCGGCCCCACACCCCCTAAACCGATACCCTTATTGCATCCCGTAAGTGCAGCCGCTATAAGATTATCAAGGCAGCGACTCCTGCGTCTTTGCTGAGACTCCCATCCGCATGGGCGTACTTCACCACGACGGCCTGCTTCTCAGCGTCGGAGCACCGTGCCATGATGCAAGTGCTGCCCCTCATCATCGACCTCCCCAAGCGCGCCGATATTCGACATGCCATCACGATCATGTCGGACTGGTACAAGGAGTTTATCCGGGCTGAGTATCACACCGATGCCACGCTTGAGCGCATGGAGGAGGTCTCTTGCGAGTAAGTCTAGCGTGAATGGGTGTGGGTGCCATGCGCATAGGGAACGAGGGACAGTGAGATGGCTGAAGGGGTCGAGGGAGGGATTAAGAGGCAGTGTGTGGGAAATAGGGTGCATAGAACGGGGGAAGAAGGGAAAAGATAAGGAAAGGGGGTAAAAGCGAGGGAAAGAGGGGACGAGGGAGGGAAAGAGGGGACGAGGGGGGGAAAGAGGGGACGAGGGAGGGAAAGAGGGGACGAAGGAGGGAAAGAGGGGAGGGGGGGGAGGGAACGATGGGCTGTGGACTGTTCCGCATGCGCTGAAAAAGGGAAGGAGGGGCATAATGACGAGAGGAGGGGCTTAGAGTGGGGGAATGGAGTGGCAGAAACATGGTAGCTGAGTTGTGAGTGGGTGGGGGGGGGGGGGGGGGAGATGAGAGGAGGGGGGAGGGTTTGAGAGAGGGTAGTAGTACATGAACCCGGGTATTGGGCATTGTCTGTTGTTTGTGGCTGAATTGTTGTTTATATGCTTACGCACGCTAAACCGATCCCCAACACCCAATGCCCCAATCCCGAACCTTTCAATCCACCCAAACACGTCCTATCCAGGATGGTCGATGCGCTTGTTCTAGCATTCGACAACCAGAAGTCGAAGTGGCTTATTATCAAGGTGCATCTTGTATCGCACCTCCCGCCGACGATCCGTGCACGGGGATTGCCACAGGAGTACTCGTCGAACCGGTACGAGCAGTCCCACAAGACAACAGTGAAGCGCCCTTCTCGCGGCACCAACTGGAAGGGTGTGGAGGATCGCATTGTGAAGAAGCATATCGAGCAAGCCGTTGTTCGACAGCTGTCTCGAGCCTCCGGCGGGGACAAAACATACGAGACAGCCATGAAGGAGGTGAGCCTGTGTACGACCTAAGGCCGATCTTGCCAACCAATGTTCCCCGCCTGCTCCTGCCGCATGAAACCCTCTATCACCTCGTGTTTTTGTTTAGACCCTGCCTCTTCCCTTCCTCCCGCTGCCCCCCTAGACATCCCTTCTAGCATCCACGTGCTCACCATCATGTCCACCCATGAAATGCCTCTCCCGCTGCCCCCCTTGACATCGCGTTTTGCATCTACATGCTCGCGTTCTTGTCCACCCATCGCTCCTTCCACTAGCTGCCACCCTTCACATTCCGTCTTGCCCCACATGCTTTCCCACTTATCCACCCATGCCCCTCCCCCGGCCCCCGTGGGACTATCTGTCGTTCAGCCCCCAATGCTCCCCTACTAATCCACCATATACCTTCGTGCTGCTAAACACGTCGCCCCCTCGGTTCCCCCCCCCCCCATCCTCCTCCATGTCCATCCCCGGCACTTCCCATTCCCTCCTGCCGTTTGTCTTTCCTTTGCCCTCCCTTGATCTACACTTGTCCACCTATGCTCCCTCCTCTTGCTGCACCCTTTGACCTCTGGAACTGCCCCGCTATACTAACCGACTGGTCCCTAATCTTTGCTCCCTCTCACTGCTGCCCCTGTTGTACTCAAGTGCTGCCCCTCTCCTGCTGCCCCCCATGTACACCATGCACCCATCACCCTCCTACCCAGGCTTGCACGCTTGGGCGTCGGGTGCTGACTAAGACACACAAGAAGATGACCGTGGGGCACATCACGGATGATGTGTTCAGGAGCTATGTCCTTGTTCACGGAGATGAAGCGATGGGCTACTTGAAGAAGCGGCTGGCCAGGGAGGGAATTCACGACCAAGTGCTCAATGTGAGAATCAATATGGTGCTCAATGCGGGAGAATCAATGTGAGAATCAACTGCCACTGCCACGTAGACCTGTTAAACGCGGACCATCAACCTCCTTAATGGGCCGAACCCAGGCATGGCACCCTGTTGTATCCACGCACCCGTCAGCACCCCATTGTCTCAACCCTAACACAAACTTCCATTGTTGTGCTGCAACCCCTGCTTGCCTATTCGCAGGTGCACACTGCCATGGCAATCCCACCGCACGACAGGATGGAGTGGACCGAGAAGGGGCAGTTTGTCAAAGCAAGCCCTTCCGACAGGCACTTTTCAGATGTAGCCATAAATCCAGGTGGCAAAGGGGCCAACTGGTACGGCCGCTGCTTGATGCTGTTCCATTACGTGAAAGATGGCGTGGCAAAAAAAGCCGCCTACATCGAGTACTACACGGAGGATCGGCGAGTCTGCCGGTACACTGGCTGCAAACGACTGATGCCCACGAAGGGCACCTTCAACTATGCAGTTGTAGATGCAGATTGCATTCTTAGCATTATGCATGTTGTCCCGTGCTGCAAAGACCCTGCTGTGAAGCTGCTCAATAGGTTCATCTGGTGATGCAAATTAAGTAGTAACTATGTCAATTTACCATAACCTTCTTTGATTGTGAAACACGTTTTTAAGCCACCTTATTATTGTCTCAACAATTAACATCTAACAAACATTCCATTGTAACACCGCGAAACCATTACTAAAACATCACCAAAACGTTTGGTCTGACAAGAATGCTATACAAACGATTCGTAGATGATTCCTGGATGATTGTCAAACGATTTTCTGAAGCTTGCTTAAAACAAAATTGGTAAGATGATTTCCAAACGCACACATTTTTGTGATGCCCTCAGAAAATACGTCCTACATTTGATTTGAAGTGTCCGTTCAAGAGAAGAACGAGGTACACATCATTTAGGGCTGTCTGTCTGGTGGAGAAACTCACAAGTCGGTCAGCTTTGGAAGGTTGCCAATAGTTGTTGGTATTTTGCCAGTCAGGTTGGTGCCCCATAGTACTCTGCACTCAAAAAAAGGAAGAAGGTTTGCAATGCAAGGAGGGACTGACCACCTATAAACATAAAAAAGAAACCCCTGACGAAACAGCAGGGCTCGCATGCTCGAAACCGTCCAACCACTCACAAGGTGGCAAAGTCTGGCTTGATGCACTTCAGAAACACACACCCAAGGAGGAGCACAGACAGGGTGTGAGTGCTCACAATTCTTTATAGTAAGTGCCTCACACGTCCAGTTGTGTTGTGACTTGTGAGTGCCTCACATGTCCACCCAGGGACGCGCAGCACTCACAAGGTGGCAAGGCTTTGAAGATTGCTGATGGAGTCAGGGATTGAGCCGTTTAGGTTCATGTCAGAAATGATTCTGATGATCACACATTGAAATGGGCATTAGAATGGAGGACATGCCAGATGCAAGAGTAATGGAGGAAATCATGTTGCATGCATGCATGCGTGTTGCGTGCGTGTGTTGCGTGTGTAACTGTGGCGTGCGTGTGCTGCATTCATCAAAGTGGCATGCGTGTCCATCACAAAAATGTGTGCTTCTGGAAATCATCTGACCATTTTTTTTTAAAGCAAGTTTTCAAAAATCGTTTGACAATCATCCTGGAATCATCTATATATCATTTGTATATCATTTTTGTTGGACCAAATGCTTTGCTGATGTTTTAGTAATGGTTTTGCAATGCTTTCAATGGAATGTTTGTCAGATGTTAATTGTTGAAACAATAATAAGGTTGAAAAAAGTGTGTTTTATAATCCAACTCGGTTATGGTTTATCGACGTAGATGCAATTTAATATGCATCACCAGATGAACCTATTGAGCATGTTCACATCAGAGTCTCTGCAGCACGGGACAACATGCACTGCAAAAAAAAAATGAATTATGCTACCAAGAACAAGCTAAAAAGAACAAGTTCAATTTCAGACACGATCCATTTCGAGATTTGACACCGAGACCATTCACATGAGAGCCGAATATTGTAACTCACTGCACTACAACGGCTGCTTAAACCAATATTTCAATTATACCGTACAAACTTAACGCGCATTTGCCAACCCCCAATTACACTTTCCCAACCAACCCCAACCAGGCCAGAAATCTCTCCAACCAACCAAATTCGCCTCATTCAATCCAGCTCAGCATACCACTTTGTTCAACCAATCAAAACCGGCATTGCATCCACCTCAACAAAATCCAGCCCAACCACCACCACTTGTGCCAACTAACCAACCCCATCCACACCACCTCCCTGCACTCTACCCGTTACGCTTGCACAGAAAAGGTGAAGTGGGGTCTCCTTTTGTTATTCTAGAGTGGCTGTGACTGATTTTAGTTTAGTTCTTCCTTAGCACGTTTTCCAATCTCGTTATCTCAACCGCCGCCATAGTCTCAACCGTTGCCATTGTCTCAACCGTCGCCGTAGTTTCAACTGTCGCCATAGTCTCAACCGTCCCAGTAGCTCGTTATTTTCTGCAATTGCCACGAGTGCACCTAATTGGTTGTGTGTCTCTGTCAAAATGAGGAATGATGATACCATTGATGTTGGTTGGGGTACATATAACAAACCCTAACTTCTGTACCCCCTAAGACAAACCTCACTACAGGCTACAACATTTGACACACCCCCATAGCCTAAGTGAGGGGTGTCTAGCAAAATAAAAAAAGAGTACGGTCACAAGACCAGTCCAAAAGAAAACAAAGCTCAGGGTGGATCACAACGTCACCACACTCTCTGAGCACAAGCAACAGTGGCCACAAGGCCAGTCCAAGAGATCACAAGTATATATAGCAAGAGTACAGACGAAGCAGGCAATAAACTCAAGCCTACACATGACTAGAACCTGTGTCAACAAGGCCTAACTGCACACAACACCTCTGGTGGTCACGAGGCGGAAGCGCCTTGGTGAAGATGTCTGCAGTGTTGGCCTCGGACTCCACAAACTCGAAGCGAGCATGTCCACGTCTCTGCAACTCTCGCAGAAGAAAGTACCTGACGTGAATGTGCTTCACTCTGCTCTCCAGTCGCGGCTCACGACAGAGGAGGATCGACGCCTTGTTGTCAGTGAACAAGGTCGGTGCAGAGCTCGGCCGCTCACCAAGGTCGGCGAGCAAGAAGGTCAACCAACGCAACTCCTGTGCCGCCATGGCACCAGCGTAAATCTCAGCCTCAGCTGTAGAGGTCGAGACAGAAGAGGAGCGCGTGGAACGCCAGGAAACAGCTCCAGAACCCAGACTGAAACAGTACCCCTGAGTAGACCTGTGAGTCTCAGCGTCGTCAGCGTAAGAGGAGTCACAGTGACCAGTGAGTACGACAGACTGCTGCCCTCCAAGAACTAGCCCCACGCCTGATGTAGTCGCTAGGTACTTCGCCACCCTCACAGCTGCCGTCCAGTGAACAGGACGGTGTCTCCCTGGCGCAACAAAGCGCGCAAGGATGCTGAGAGGGAAGGCGAGGTCCGGGCGAGTACAAGTCATCAGGTACATGAGGCAACCCACACGCTCTGCGTATGGACCACTAGGCTCAAACGGCTCGTCAGGAAAGGGACCAGTGAGTCTGTGGTCAACAGCGAGAGGTGTGCGCTGTACGGTGGAGTGGTGAAGCCCGAACCGCTGAAGGACCTGCTGCACCATGTGTGACTGTGAGAGTGTAATGGTGCGAGCGGCTCTGTCCCTGGTGATCTGCAGGCCAAGGTAGTGGCGCAGCTCACCAAGATCAGTGCACGTGTGTCTCTTCTGCAGTTCGGACTTCACGTCAGCCAAAGCAACCCTGTCCGGAGTGGCGAAAACGAGGTTGTCGACGTAAACCAGAACAAAGAACGGTGTGGAGCCACGACGAACGAACAGCGACGGGTCGGCAGAAGACGGCTGGAACCCAAGGTCAGAGAGGGTAGAACGCAGAGTGTCGTGCCACTCACGAGGGGCCTGGCGAAGACCGTAAACAGGTCGCCTCAGCCTCCACTGGGTCCCAGGAGGGAAGGTGCCAGTGAAGGCCGAGGGACGACGCAACCAGACCTCCTCGTGTAGGCTGCCCTGAAGGAAAGCAGTGGAGAAGTCGAGAGAGTGTAGCTCGTAGTCTCTCTGTGCTGCTACGTGTAGTAACACCCGAAGAGTGGTCATCTTCGGGGTAGGTGCGAAGGTCTGAAAGAAGTCAACTCCCTCGCGCTGACTGAAACCTCTAGCCACGTAGCGCGCCTTGAAGACCGGGGGAGATCCCGGTGGCCGCTTCACCCTGTAGATCCACATGCCGTCGACTACGTTCGCCCCAGGGGGGGGAACCTCATCGACGTAGGTGCCTGTGGATCTGTAGGAGGCCATCTCTGCGTCCATGGCAGCTCTCCACTGAGAGGCCCAAGGCCCTGACACTGCCTCAGCGTAAGTGCGAGGAGTCGGAATGTTAAGGGCGTCGGGGTCACCCTCAAGGGCGAGGAGCATGGCACAGAGATGAGGGGAAGCGGCCGCCAGGAACTCTAGCTCAAACTGCCTGTCCTCTAGGGCGTCACAGCCAAGGGCAGACACACCCCCGACGGCCAGAGGACTGGTAGGAGGAGCAGCCACAAGCGTGGTGGCGTAGTCAAGGCGGCGGGTAGAGGCAAAGTCAGTAACTGCGGCAGTAAGAGCGGACACAGAGGACACAGAGGCACGAGGGTGAGTAACAAGAGAGGCGAGAACACGAGAGAGAACAGGACGGTACGTGCGGTAGTAGTCAGTGACAGGAGTAGGGAGCGACACAGTGAGGGCCGACTCAGGAGGAGACGGAAGCACAGACTGAGACGGACGAGGTGGACTAGAAAGAAGTAAGGCAGTACGAAGGTCAGTGAAGGGATCAGGAGACGAGGGACGAGCACGAGGGGAGCGACGAGTAGCCCAAGAACGAGACGGAGGAGGAGAGGACAAAGGTGGAGAACTGGGGAAAACAGCGGGGGAGGAGTCAGGAGGAGGAAACGTGGGACCGTAGACAGGAGGAGAGGCGGAGGAGGGAGGAGAAGGGGAGGGGAGACCAAGGGTCCGAAGACCCGAGACAGGAGGAGGAAGTGGCTGCTGCTGCTGCTGCTGCGACTGCTGCTGCTGCGGAAGCGGCTGCTGCTGGGACTGCTGCTCCTGCGGGTCCAGCTGCTGCTGCTGCTGCTGCTGCTCCTGCGGCTCCAGCTGCTGTTGCTGCTCCTCCAGCCGCTGTAACTCCCTCTCCTCTCTCTCCAACGCCAGCTGCTCGTCACGGGCACGGCGAACACGAGCCTGGTGCCTAGTCGGGTAGGGGTGGGGGGGCGGAGTAGTGTCCGAAGCAGCGGTAGCTCCAGAGTCCACCCCCGAAGAACCAGGCGCACCACCCCCAGAGGCAGCACTAACACCAGCTCCAGACCCAGGCTCGCCAGAACCCGAAGGAGGCGCACTCTCACCCCCAGTGTCCGCGCGACCAGCACCAGCTCCCGGACGACAAGAGTCCTCTGCACCCACCGGGTCAGCTCCAACTCCAGAACCAGAAACTCCAGCTCCAACTCCAGCTCCAACCCCAGCACCCCCAGAACCAGAAACTCCAGTGCCAACTCCAGCTCCAACTCGAGCTCCAACTCCAGCTCCAACTCCACCACCCCCAGAACCAGAAACCGGTACAGGAACAGGCGCAGCACCAACCTCTCGAGAGCTAGCACCTGCGGCACGCTGCGAGGAGGACTGTGGGGAGGGAGGCTGTACCGGAGAGGCTACCGAAGGAGGAGGGGTAGCCTGGGACACACCCGACGGGGCTGGACCAGGGGGGGGAGGCTGTACCGGGGGAACAGGAGGGGGAGCGGCAGTCAGGAAGAGGGGGGGAGGAGGAACCTGGAGACCTCGACTGGGGTACCTGACGTAGTACGGAGTGGACTCCTCGAAACGGACGTCACGGGAGTCAAAGAACCGGTGAGAGGGAGGGTGGTAAAAGGTGAAGTCAGAGGAGTCCTCAGGGAAACCAAGGAAGACACAGGGGACGGCACGAGGCGAGAGCTTGTCCGCGGAGGTGTCGCGGACAAGAGCCAAGCACCCCCAGACACGAAACCGCGACGCAACACCAGGGGACCCTGTCCAAAGACTGGTCGGTGAAACCTCTGGTCGAGAGACACGTGGCCAGAGGTTCAGCTGGTGCGCGGCGTACCTGACCGCGTAGGGCCACAGAAAATGGGGGGCACAGGCGTGAGTCAGGGAGGTGCGGGTGATCTCCATGACCAGGCCTATGCGGCGCTCAGCAACCCCATTCTGCTGTGGGGACTCTGGAAGCGTCCTCTGAGGTAGTCGCTGGTCTAGAGTCTACACAAGAACCTACACTAGCAACAGGCAACTGAGCAAGACTAGCACCTAAGCTAACAACACCAGAGTAAACAGAGTCAGAAACACTAGAGTCAACAACAGCATACATAGCATGAGGAGCACCAATCAGATCAACTAACTGCTCAGCAGACATGCCCCACAGAGCGGAGCCGTAGCGCTGAACCAGAGGAAGCCAGTCAAGAGCAGGACCGCCAACCCCGTAGGCCAACCGGACCGTGTCAGTGAGCTGAGCAAAGCACTGACCAGGGGGGTGAAAGCGGCCACAAGGGTGGCCCCGACGAGGACCTGTCAGAACCTGATAGGTGCAGGGAGGGTAAGAAGCACCGCGCTGGGGCTGACGCAGCCCCGACCCCGGAGCCAGCTGCTGACGCTGCTGCTGCTGAGGCTGGCGGGAGGAAAGGGGCTGCTGCTGCTGCTGAAGGTGCCGCTGACGCTGAGCCTAGTACCACGCCGCTGCTCCACCTAGCGGGGTCGGCAGTACAGGAGGCGACTGACGAGCTCGGGGGTCGCCGCCACCAGCAGGCGCAGTGGAGTCACCAGCCGCTGCACGAGGGGTCTCTCCAGACGCTGCACTCCCACCACCGCCAGTCGCAACAGCACCCCCACTACCTCCGCTACCTCCACCTCCACCTCCACCAGAGCTACCTTTCTTGCCCCCCTTGCCGCGGGACCGCGACGCAGTCGTAACAGCAGCCGCAGTCGCGTCAGTAGCGGCAGTGGCGAGAGAGGCAGTGAAGGTGGGTAACTGCGGGACTGTGCACCCGTGGAAGAGTGGGGGGGACACAGTACCAGAGGCGGCAGCTACCGAGCGAAGGTTGCTCTCGACGTCCTTGAGTGCAGACTCAAGGACCTCGATAGTCAGCTCACTAGGGTGCTTCAGCAGAAGCGCGTCACGAACGGAGGCTAGGCGGTCAGGGAGGCTAGTGGCGATGAAATAGACAGTAATCGCCATGGGGGGAGGAAGCAGTGCAAGGTGTGCCTCAGTGCAAGCAGCGCGGTAACTAGCGTCGAGCGAGCGGAGGTGAGCGATCAAGTCAGCAGAGCGCTCAAACGAGGCGAGATCAGGAAACAGGAACGGGAGGAAAAGACGGCCAAGAGAGACAGTAGCGGGAGTAGAGTAGCGGGCCTTAATCGCAGTGAGGTACGCACCAGCGGTGCGAACCTGAGTAAAGTGGACCTCCTCTGACTCAGGGAGGAGGCTGCTGAGTGCGATGCAGGCCGCAGCGTCACGCGACGTCCAAGCCGTCCGGTCAGCGCGCTGACGGGCAAAGCGAGCCGTAGCAGCGTCGTCAGGGGCAGAGCCTACAGCTGTAGGCTCGGGGGGCTCGGGGAGGTCACCAGTAGCGTGCGACCAGAGGGTCTCGCCCCCCTGGACCTGACTCTCTAACAGACGGCGAGCGCGAAGAAGCCAGACGGAAAAGTCAAGTGGTCTACCGTCAGCGTCGAAACGAAGAACTCGCGGAGTCGCCATAGTGAGAACTAACGCGAATGAACAGGCGAGTAACAACCGGGGAGAAGAGGCAAATTAGGGTTCAGGTGGGAAGGGGACTCAGTCGCAGCGGAAGAGCGGGCTAGGGCGACGGGCCAGGGCGTAGGGTAGGGCGACGGGCTAGGGCGTAGGGTAGGGCGACGGGCCAGGGCGTAGGGTAGGGCGACGGGCCAGGGCGTAGGGTAGGGCGACGGGCCAGGGCGTAGGGACGGGACAGGGCGACGCGACGGGGCAGGGCGGCGCGATGGGGCAGGGTGACGGGACGGGGCAGGGCGACGCGACGGGGCAGGGCGACGCGACGGGGCAGGGTGACGGGACGGGGCAGGGCGACGCGACGGGGCAGGGCGACGGGACGGGGCAGGGCGACGCGACGGGACAGGGCGACGGGACGGGGGGGAAAGGGCGGGCACGACGTGACGGGGGGAACGGGCGCGACGCGACGGGGGGGAAAGAGCGCTAGGCGACGGGGGGAAAGGGCGCGACGCGACGGGGGGGGGGGGGGGGGGGGGGAAAGGGCGCTAGGCGACGGGGAGAAAGGGCGCTAAGCGACGGGGGAGAAGTCGTCAACGACCACCAGAAAGTAGCGCTCACGCTCTGATACCATGTCAGAATGAGGAATGATGATACCATTGATGTTGGTTGGGGTACATATAACAAACCCTAACTTCTGTACCCCCTAAGACAAACCTCACTACAGGCTACAACATTTGACAGTCTCTCCCCTCGTGCACTCCGTTTACTTTGTGTAGGTGTGTGCTCTGTGGTAAGTGTGCTTTCCTCGTTTAAATTCCTCTTGATCAACATATGCAGGTCGAAGCCCAGGTCGCGCTGTTTTCTGATTAAGGCCACGTTAGATCCTTCTATGTATTAGCGGGAATTGTTATCTAACGAATGTCGTTGGCTGTGTTTCTACTATCATGCAGTCCGTTTACTCAGTGAGGCCTTGTGCTCCGCGGTGCATATCTCTCTCCGCGTTTTAATTCTTTGTTATCCCCGTGTGCAGGTCGCACGGTTTCCTTCAAGAAAGCGCTAGTTCCTACTCTTGCGCTTATCCAAACTGCTAGCTAATGAAACGCTTTCGTTTTTGTTCGTTTATTTCGCTGGCAGGCGGTTTTATATTTCCTATTAATCTCCGGTTTCAACCACTCCTTTTTCTGGTAAACATTCAATTTACATGTCACTGGTTTAAATTTCATGGCTAACGCTTATGGTGAACTGCAAGGGTTGCTTGGTGATTTGCAGTAGGTGCTGTCTTCGGCCAAGACCATGCCCAAATCATGTTTAAGGCGTAGATCACCCCCGCCAATAGGCGAGAGTAGTTCTAATTCTTTTTATCTGCCATTGTGTTATGGATATATTTTACATAATGCTGGCGTTTCTACTAATGGAAAATCTGAACCCAATCACACAAGAATCATGAATTGTTAACATTAATCACGTTTGTGGAATGTCCAATTATAAACAGTATGAATTCAACATACAAACTCACTAAAGAGTAAATTGCAATGAGATCTAATCTCCAAAATCACTTCGGGAAAACTCGTATTAAACTTAAGTCGAAGGTATTCAAGGTGCAGCTTTGAACTGAGAAGCATTGCAGAAGCATTTGAAAAGCATTCGACAAAGCATTTGGAAAGCGTACTATACTTTCTCAAGAAAGCGTTCGAAACAATACGTTTATAAATCATTCGACAAAGCTCCATAGCAACTCTTTTCATCAGCTTTCTGGACGCAGGATTTTTGTGATGTCCTGCATGCATGCATGTTCTTCGAACTCGGGGAAATCAGATAAAAAAAAGGGCAAGAAAACGACAATCATAACTTTCTTTGATTTGCATGGAATTCGCCTTTGCAGGCTGGTGAAGGGGTGTCAACACCAACGCGGGGAACGAGAGTAACAAGGGAAGGAGGGAAGGGAGAGAGGGGTGAGGAAAGCGGGGAAAGAGGAGCGGTCGACGGACAAAGGAAGGCATTGAGAGAGGTACGGGCTGGGAGAGGAGCGGAAAAGTGAGGGGAGTGGGGAGAGAGGAGGGGGGGGGTGGGTGGGGGGGGGGGGGGGGGGGGGGGGGCGGGGGTTGCGGAAGAGTGGGAAGAGGGGGCAGGGCAGCTAGGGAAGGAGGCAGCTAGTAGTGAGTTGCTGCTGTTTTTCAGAGCGAGGGAGGTGAGGGAGGAGGGAGATTCAAGGGGGCGGCGAGCAATAGGAACCGCAGTTTATCATCTGAGGTACATCTGAGCTAACACACGCGCTTTTATCATCTCACTCACAACGAATGCTTTTATCATCTCACTCACAAACGTCTACTCACATCTCTGTGATCATGCCCTGGGCATCGCATGTGACGTTGCTCGCATTGTCGCAGTCCCCACCAACCACCCAGCCGTCAAACGTTTTGCTCCACGCCTTCTGACAGTCCAGCAGGACTTGCGCTGGCGGCGGGAAGGGCGGAGTGGAAGAGAGGAGAGAAAGGGGGGCGCGGAAGAGAGACGAGAAGGGCGGGGTGCGGTACAGAGGGGGGAGGGAGGGGCGTGGCAGAGAGGAGAGAAGGGCGGGGCGTGGCAGAGAGGAGAGAAGGGCGGGGCGTGGCAGAGAGGAGGGTCTACCAAAGGGAGTGGAACAAGGGGACTCAGCGAGTCTACCAATGACCGCCTTCGCATGCCCTCCCACCCCTTTGATAACATTCCCTCCCACCTCATCACATTCCCTCCCACCTTATCACACTCCCTCCCACCTCATCACATTCCTTCCCACCTCATCACATTCCCTCCCACCTCATCGCATTCCCTCCCGCCTCATCACATTCCCTCCCGCCTCATCACATGCTCTTCCAACCTCCTGCCAGCCAGTGTGCGAGAAGGGCGCTGATGAACGAGGAGGGCACATGGACGAGTGAACAGGGAAAGAGGGACAAGATACCAGCTTCCCAGCTGAATGCGCCTTCCCTCCTCTCCCCTCCCATCCCCTACCCTCCCCTCCCCTCCCCTCCCCCTCCCCTCCCCTCCCCTCCCCTCCCCTCCCCTCCCCTCCCCTCCCGCCTCCCCTTCCCCCCCCTTCCCTTTCTGAATCGAATGCACGACTGCAGCTATCTCAAATATGATGCTGCGCTGATCGCGCAGAGGGAGCAAGCCGTGTTTGCTGGGAGGCGAGGCGTGACGCCGCGGAAGCGCGCAGTTTCTAGTACTTCTCAGATTTTCGACACGCGCATATGTACAATGAGTCATTGACTGGCCATAAACATGATTGATTCATGCTTATCACCAGCATTTCAGGGCGGCACGCACCCTGCGACTTGGCGAAAGGCACGCATTCGACGCGTGAGACCGCGTGACACGTCAGCAGCAGCAGCAGCAGCGCGCCGAGCAGCAGGGTTGCTGCGGGCTTCATTACGCCCCCACGGTTGCGACAAGCTGCGGGTCCTCTACTATAATGCATCAGCGACTTGTGTCTAAAAAAATGATGTCTTCATGGGAGAAAAAAACACTACAACTATCAGGTCGGGAGGCGAAAACAAAAAGCAGTGTCACTGACAAATGGTTTAGGGCGACGTCAGGTTGTACAACTTTTTGTACGCCCACTGCGGTTAACTTCCATTCAACACGGTGCAGAGCGGTAAACTTCGAGAACCACTTTTCACCGTGTTGGACCGTTCTGAACCACGATACAAGAACTGTAAACCCATGAAAAATGTCTAACCTGACGTCGCCCTTGAACCACTCATTTCAGCAAGATCCAACTTCGTCATATGCGTTTTTTTCTGGCACCCCCCCTTCCACTCCTGACCTTCCTCCATGTAAGCAGGCAGTTCTCCCGCACGATTTTCCCCTTACCTTTCTTCAGTGGTATTTACAGCGAAGTAGAATGATACGATTAATTTAGACGCGTTAGCTGATAATAATAAGTTATGAATAGAGAACGTGCCTGGCTTTGCCGCGACCATCGCGACGTGATGAAGCCCGCAGAATCCCTTCTGCTCGGCGTGCTGCTGCTGCTGACGTGTCACGCGGTTTCACGCGTCGAATGCGTCCCTTTTGCCAAGTCACAGGGTGCGTGCCGCTCGCAACTTGCGATTGAATGTGCATGACGTGACGTAATGCGCGCGTGCTGTAAACCCTTGAATAGATCACTGCGCTTTTTGGCGTCGTCACGCGCCCCACACTCAAGCGACGATCCGCGGAAGCATCGTGTTAAAATTAAACACGCTCGAATGAGGATAGGAGAGGAGCGGAGAGAAAAGGATACATGCGTGGAGGGGAGGGGAGAGGAGGGGGGAGGGGAGAAGAGAGGGGGCGCAGTGAAGTTGAAAGTTTGGTGGAAGTGCATATGGAGGGAATGTGATGAGGTTGTGGGGAATGCGATGAGGTGGGAGGGAAGGTGGGAGGGAATGCGATGAGGTGGGAGGGAAGGTGGGAGGGAAGGTGGGAGGGAATGTGATGAGGTGGGAAGGAAAGGTGGGAGGGAATGCGATGAGGTGGGACGGAAGGTGGGGATCTGAGGGAGGGATTGTGATGAGGTGGGAGGGAATGTGATGGTGGAAGGGAAAGTGATGAGATGGGGGGAATGTGATGAGGGCGGTGGGAGGAGGTGCAAACAGGGGTGGTCGAACCACCGTCCAAGTCCCCACTCCCTTCCCTCCTCTCTGCCACGGCGCCCCTTCCCCCTCATCCCCCCCCCCCCCCCCCCCCCCCCCCCCCCCCCCCCCCCCCCCCCCCCCCCCCCCTCCTCCCTTCTCTCCTCTTTGCCCTCCGCCCTTCCCTCGTCCATTCCACTCCTCCTTCCCCCGCCCTGCCGCCAGCGCAAGTCCTGCTGGATTTTCAGAAGGCGTGGGGCCGCCCCACGTTTGACGGCTGGGCGGTTGGTGGGGACTGCGACAATGCAAGCACTGTCACGTGCGACTCCCAGGGCATGATCACAAAGATGTGAGCAGAGCGTTGTGAGTGAGTTAATATAAGCATGTGAGCAGACTTCCGTGAGTGAGATAAAAGCATGGCAGTGGACCTTGATGTTTGACATGTGAGGAGAACTCTCTGAGTGAGGTGAAAACAGGAAAACAGGTTATGAGACCTTCGTGAGATGATAAAAGCATGGCAGAGGACCTTGATGTTTGACATGTGAGGGGACCTTTCTGAGTGAGATGATGTACGCATGTGAGTGGGCCTTGGTAAGTTAATCAGGTGTGTGGACTCAGGTGGGCTTCAATATGTTTTTCTCTTGAACCCTAAACCTTAAACCGTTAACCGTGGTCCATTTAAGTCAGACGGTTTGTTCTCGCCTCTCCGCACCCTAGACCCTCCCTCTTATCCTCACTTCCTTTTAAAAACATCAGCAACTCACTAGCTGCCTCCCTACCCAAGGTTATGTCTGTGCGATTCAAAGAAACCTTGAACCACCATTTTCTTCCATCATTTTTTGGAATCGATTTTTCATTCTACCGAGTTACAAGAACATGCATGCATGCAGTACACAGATGTCACATGCATTCATGCAGCACATGCATGTATCATGCACGCATGCAGCACATGCATGTATCATGCAAGCATGCAGCACATGCATGTATCATGCACGCAAGCAGCACATGCATGTATCATGCACGCATGCAGCACATGCATGTATCATGCACGCATGCAACACATGCATGTATCATGCACGCATGCAGCACATGCATGTATCATGCACGCATGCAGCTCATGCATGTATCATGCACGCATGCAGCACATGCATGTATCATGCACGCATGCAGCACATGCATGTATCATGCGCGCATGCAGCACATGCATGTATCATGCACGCATGCAGCACATGCATGTACCATGCACGCATGCAGCACATGCATGTATCATGCACGCATGCAGCACATGCATGTATCATGCACACATGCAGCAGATCTCTCTCCATTGCTGTTGCCCGTTTCAATCTCCGACCATCAGAAGCATTTCCGACGAGAGACTAAAAGGCTCAATCCCTGCCTCCATCAGCAACCTCCAAAGCCTTGAATACTTGTGAGTGCTGCTCCTCCCTGGGTGGACATGTGAGGTAGGTGAGGCACTCACAACACAACTGGACATGCGGTGTGAGGCACTCACAACACAACTGGACATGCGATGTGAGGCACTCACAACACAACTGGACATGCGATGTGAGGCACTCAGAGAGTGGACATTTGACATGAGGCAGGCACTCACACCTTGCCAGTGCTCCTCCTTCTTTGGCGTCTGTTTCTGGAGTGCCACAAAAAAGACCTTGTTACCTTGTGAGTGCTTCAGATTCGAGCTTGTTGTGAGCCTTCTTGTTTCATGGTTTCACTTAGTTAGTCATGGGTCGCAAAAGCTCGTAAGTTGGCCTTTCGTCTCTCCGTACAACCCTCCTTCCTTTCTCCAATGCAGAGCTTTATGGAACAGTAGCCTGACTGGCCCAATACCAACTACTATCGGCAACCTTCCAAAGCTGACCGACTTGTGAGTTTCCTAAAGAGACAGGCCATGCATGCCTCGTAACCTAGGCTCATCTCTTTTATCCTAACACTTTGTTTTGTCCTAACACAAAATCATCAAATGTAGAACCAACTCTCCGAGGAGGGCATGAGGAAGCTGGTTCCACACTTATAAAATGTTGATGTAGCACCATTCTATCTCTGAGTACCACACCAAGTTAAGCTGAACTATTGCCAACCAAATGTACCACTCGGCTTGAGTTGGTGCGCGCTTGTCCCTTACACGAGCCGAGCTAAGCGGAGCCAGGCCGAGCCAAGCAAGTGCCAGATTAAGTCAGAAACCACTTCCCACTATGAATGCATGTCCCTCAATCAAGTCTTGCGTGGCTTCTTTTACGCTGTATGCATGCCTTCCGTTTTCATTTGCTATCTATTCGTGCCCTCATTTATTCATTTCCAATGTATCCTGGCCCTCCGTCTGTGTGCATTTGCCGATCAGGGAACTATGTTACAACAGCTTAACGGGCACCATCCCTGCATCCATGGGCAATCTCATAAGCCTCAATTACTTGTTAGTGCTGTTCCTCGTTTGCCCTACATGTGTGAGCCCCAGCCAGACCTTGCATGCTTCTTGGCTGCAGCATGAATGCATGCATAGTACACTTAGCGTGCAGCCCGATCTGCATCAGGTTGTATATGCTTCGAATCTTGATTGAACTGTGCTCTTAGCTCGACATACACTGAGTGCTGTACCATTTTAAGCTTAAAATCAAGTCCTTAGCAGGCGTTTCGAAGTTGGGACACCACGCGAACTTCATACACATGTAACTCTACCTTAGTCCTATATCGAGCAGCAAGGATGTAGGACTGAGCTTTCAGCTGAAAGGTCTGTCTCTGGGCATTGCTCCTTCTAGGCGCGGCGCCAAGTCCCTCCTTATTCCTTCGCTGCTACGAATGTTCCTACAGTATGGTCGATAGGTAGGAGGTGTCGTTTGCGGAGATAACTGCTGCAACGGGAGCTAGACTACGGACTAGGCACGGGTGCTCGTATGATCTCTGCGTTCGTTGGTCATTAGTCGTTTGTTTGTGTGTTCTCTGCTTGGACATTCACGGGGAGATTTGCAAGAGTTTCACTAGCAAAGATTGACAACAATGGTTCCAACAACATTGGCCTCACAGACTACATCAGAGCTAGCTAGGCTGCTGGTCGACCTCCAGCGCAGCATGGTCGACCGCGCTCCAGTGCAGCAGCGCTCGCACCGCTCCAGCGTTGCAGAGTAGGAGATCGCCAACGTTGCAAGTCCACGGTGTGCCAACGCTGCAGCAAGTCGGCTGCACTGCGTTGCACCCGCAGGACAACGGTGCACCTGCTTCGCAGGTGCGCGCAGCTGGTTGGCGCTCCACACCTTGTCACGAGCACAGCGCAGACGCCTGACAGACTCTACGCCAGCGACTGCGCCCACCAGCCACGTCGACCTCGAGATACCACCCCCGAGGTCGGCCTCGCAGACTCCACCCCGGCGACATTCGTGCACGTCGCCCGGGTATCCCGGTCGACCGGGCAACTACGCCCGGTCAACCAGCACAGTCCGTAGCTGGCCACCAATGCCCGGCGTCCCCAGTCCGGCGTCCAGGCGCCCAAGACGCCGTCCGTACCCCCAGGTCGGCGTCCAGACGCCCAGGACGCTGTGCAGACCTCCAGAGCGGCGTCTAGCCTCCGAGGACGCCAATCAGACGCCCAGGTCGGCGTCCGGGCCCCCAAGACGCCCAGGTCGGCGTCTAGGCCCCCAGGACGTTGTGCAGACGCCCAGGGCGGTGTCCCAGGCTCCTAGGACGCCGTGCAAACGCCTAGGTCGACGTCTGGCCTTCCAGGTTGCCGTGCAGGCGCCCACGACGCCGACCAGGCGCCTAGGTAGTTGTGCCGACGCCCAGGCCGGCGTCCAACTTCCCAGGACGCCGTCCAAGCGTCCAGGACGCCAACCTGGCGTCCAGGACGGCGTCCTCCTGCTCGGCGCCCTCCAGTCAGGCACCCTCCAGCTCGGCGCCCTTGTAGTGGCCCTTGTGCCCATTGCTGCAGGTCGGCTGCAACCCCTGCACAGTCGACCACGAGGTCGGCTCCGCCCAAGCGAGGAGGGGCCAAGCAACACTCCCGTTGACACTCCCCTGCCGCGTTCACGCTTGGGCCCCCGGACCACACGGCAGTACAGCTCCGAGAATAGCCCATCGGCGTGCAGTCAAGACACAGCACGCCGGTCATCGCACCAAACATTCAAGAGGGCATGGCACCTATTGCTGCACGTCGTCGTCGCCGTCGCCCACGTCGGCCAAGCGCATCTGGCCGATTGCGACGGAGCACCGGTTGAAGCCCGGATAGTGCAGCGCCTTCGTCAGGAAGTCGGCTGGCTGCTCAGCAGTCGGAATGTACTTCAGCGACAACTTGCCGCGCTTCACCATGTGCTGCAGCCAGGCCTGTGGCCGCTCCATGTGCTTGAGGTTGCCTGTCAACCCCATGCCCTCGGCGACCGTGATGGCCGACTTGTTGTCCACTCGCAGGACAGTCGGCTTTCCCACGTCCGGCTGCCGGAACTCTGCAAGGAGGAAACGAAGTCGGCGTCCCTCCTTGACGGCTTCGGTGGCCGCCATGTACTCCGCCTCGGTCGACGACAACGTCTCGCACTTAATGCGCTGGCTCGACCAGGAGACTGCGGCCCCTCCGTAGACGAACACGTAGCCTGCCATGCTCGTCCGGTTTTGCTTGTCACTGGCGTCGTCGGCGTCCACATAGCCGACCAGCTCCAGCGACTCTGGTCCACCGCCGAACTCCAGGGTGGTGTCACGCATGTTGGCGAGGTAGGCGAGGCAGCGGTCCACTTCGCGGCAGTGCTGGTCGCTCCTCACCGTGAGGCCGCTCCCCAGCTTGCTGCAGGCGAAGGCGATGTCCGGCCTCGTCGTCGTCGCCGCAAACTGCAGCGAGCCAACCTTCTGCCGGTACTCCTCCTCCTAGTGTTCCTGCGCCTCCTCGTCGACGAAGGTGAGCTCGGCCTAGGCGTCGACCGAGACCGGCGTCTTCGGGTTCCGCCCGGTCTGCTCCTCGTCGATGAAGCGCCTACGCAGCTTGTCAGCGTAGCCCTGCTGATGCAGCCACAGCTTCTCCGCCGACCTGTCGTGGACGATCTCCAGCCCGAGGTACTTCTGCACCGGCAAGATCCCACGCTGCTCGAAGGCGGCTTCCAGCAGCGCCTTCAGCTCCTTCAACATCGCGGCGCTGCTGCTGGCGGCGAGCAGGTCGTCGACGTTGACCAGCACCCAGCAGGCCACTCCGTCGACGCCAACCTTGAAGTACAGAGCCTCGTTGAACCTGGCTCTTCTTCCACCTGGCGCCGACCAGCACATCGTTGAGCGCCAAGTACCACAGCAGCGGTGACTGCTTCAGCCCGTACAGGCTCTTCAGCAGCTTGCACACCCGGCCGGTTCCGTCGTTGAAGTAGTCCGGCTGGGACATGTAGAAGCTCTACAGTAGAGCACTCGGTCGAGCTTGCTCTGAAGGAAGGCGTTCTTCATATCGAGCTGCATCAGGTTGAGGTTGAGGACAGCGACGATGCTGAGGAAGATCCTCAGCGCGATGTAGCTGCCCACCGGCGCGAACGTCTCGTCGTAGTTGGCGCCGTACACCTGCGTGAAGCCCTTCACGACCAGCCTCGCCTTCTCTCGCTCGACGATGTCGTCGATGTGGTACTTCGTCGTCAACACCCACCGGTACTTCATGATGTTCACTCCCGGCGGGCGTTCGACCAGCTCCCACGTGCCCATGTTGATGAGATTGCGGATCTCCTCTTCCATGGCGGCCTTCACCGACAGGCCCTTCCAGTTTGCCAACGCCTGCTTCACCATCATCGTCGAGATGTCCCAACGGTGCTTGGGGTCAGCCAACATGTCGGGGTCGAGTTCCGGAAACTCCTCATCCTCCTCGGCGTCATCGTACAGCAGGTCGTCGGCATCATCGTCCACGTCGTACACCGTGTTGAAGGCAGCGGGAACAAAGAAGTCAGGCGGCCTCCGAAGTCCGCTTGTACGCCGTAGTCCCGGCTGGATCTCCTTGGCGTTCCCTCCATCGTCGCTGTCCTCGGCGTCCTGCTGCGCCTCAGTCGGCGTCCCAGCCAACTTCTCCCCTATGGTCGGCTCCTCTGCCGACTGCCCGGTCACCGACTGCTCCTTGGTCGGCGTTGCTGCTGCCTGCTCCCCTGTCAGCTGCTGTTCTGCAGGCGTCTGCTTCACCGGCTTCACCAAAGTCGGCTGCACCACCTGCTGCCTTTCAGTCGGCGTCAGCTAGGGATGAGCAAGGTGGCGAACACCTGTTCGGTTCGCCTCGAACGTGTTCGAGGCGAACCGAACAGGTTTTTTTTTTTTGGCTTAAAATGTTCGCCGAACAGTGTTTGATGTTCGCCCGAACACGTCCGTGTTCGGGCCGCCGCTGCAATTTGCCCGTGACGAACACGAACACTGTTCGAGGTTCGCCCGAACACGCCTTCACAGGCGAACGGCGAACACCATTTTTTGCTCAAAGTGTTCGCCGAACCGAACTGTGTTCGGTTCGGGAAAAGATGATGTTCGAGCGAACTCGAACCCAAACGTGTTCGAGTTCGCCATTTGCTCATCCCTAGCGTCAGCTTTGCTCCCACGCTGACTTGCACAGCATCACGTCGGCCACCGGCGATGCTTGGGGCCGACGCAACAGGTGACGCCCCACGTCTCCCCTCATCACCGGAGGCCGACGGCGGGGTCAGCCCATGTGTGAGGATCTAAGATCGAGCTCAGAAAAGAGAATGTGAATGAATTGAATTGAATTGAATGATCACCTGGGTACAACACGAGGCTATATATAGGCTCGACACAGGGCCCCGTAACCAGGTGTTACGCGAAGGTTCCGCGGGTCGCGAAGCGTCCCAAACAGATCCTTACCGAATTCGGAAGAAGGCAATTCGGTGGCAACCGAAAATCCAGAATTCGGTGCACGCAACCTAGCTCGGTGCTATAACTATAATAAAATATAAGAAAGCACCTAGCCTAGAAAATCAAGCAATTCATGCATGCATATAATTATCCCATGCTAGAAATAACATAATAAAGTAAGGCAAGCAAGCATAGCTGGCATAAGCCGTCGTACTCTCACACGTCCCCCCCTCAAAGCTGGGTGGCGTGAGATACACCCTGCTTGACAAGATAGTCCTTGAGAGTACGGCGTGCGTTGCCTATATCAGCTTCTGCAACCCAACTATCCTCAGTGAGTCGTATCCCTTCCAGCGTATCAGGAACTCGAGGGCCTTGCCGCTGCGGCGCCGATGAGTGAGAACGCGCTCGATCTCGTACTCGGGTTCATCCTGTATGAGAACAGGTGGTGGTGGCGGTAGTTGCCGTCCCTGGAACTGTTGGTTGGGGTCCTTGTAGGGCTTCAGTAGCTGGACATGGAAAACGTTGTGAAGCTTCCATGTATCTGGTAAGCGCAAGCGGAATGTAACTGGTGTCACCTGTGCATCAATGAGAAAAGGACCACAGAAGCGAGGCCGGAGTTTGGATGGGAGGTGAGACAGGTTCAAGTTGCGTGTGTCAAGAAGTACCTGATCTCTGACTGCTACTGAGTGATCTGGTCGCTGACGATTGGCATACTGCTTCTGGGAGTTCTGCATCGTGGTGAGACGTCGCTGAGTCTTTTCCCGTAGCTGTTGCATGGTGGTGACGAAGTCATGTGCGACTTGGACGTGTGCCGGTGTGGTTGGCTGCTGTGGTGTGAGTGGTTCCCGTCCGTAACACAGGAAGAAAGGAGTTTTCCCTGTGGCCGCATGTGATGCGTTGTTGTAAGCGAACTCTAGGGTCGGTAACTGTGTGTCCCAGTGGCTGACGTCGTCCTCACAAACTGTGCGCAGTAACTGTTCAACCACTTGATTGAGTCGCTCTGTTTGTCCGTCAGTCTGGAGGTGGTATGCTGAAGACATTGCAAGCTTTGTCCCCAATAGTCCCATGAGCTCCTTCCAGAATTTACTGGTGAATTTTGGGTCTCTGTCTGAGATGAGTGTAGCGGGGATGCCGTCGATGGTGATGATGCGGTCGAAGAAGAGGCGAGCAGTTGGTTCAGCTATAGCCGTGGCGTTGGTCGGGATGAAGTGTCCCATTTTAGAGAACTTGTCGATCACCACGAGTATAGCGTGCACGTGAGACGGGTTTCGCACCTGGTTCCTCCACGATCTCGTGCTCGTGGGTGCGTTCTAGAGGTACGCCTGCGGGTAGGTCATCGGGCATTATATCCTTGTACTGCTCCAAGACCTCCTTCACTGCTGCAGGTAGCTCCGAACTTGGCTTCTCCTTCTCTGCTGCTGCCATAACCAAGGTTAAGTAACCCGTGTTACTCTCGTTCACCGTCCGTTCGAACTGTGCCAGTGTCGTTTCAGGAATATTCCCTGTATCCGTCCAGCTTCGCAGCTCCACTTGTTTCCCGTTGTTGTAGATGCACGTTTTCCGGTTGACCCAGTCGATCTCGGGGTTGAACCGCTTCAGAAAATCTCGCCCCAAGATGAAATCTAATCCCTTGATGTTGGTGATCGGCAACGTCGGCTTCCACCTCAATGCCCCTATCTGCAGCTGCAGTGTTGACTTGCCGTGGATGGGAAGCTTCGTACCGTCCACCATCGTTGCTGTAAACTGGGTTTTTTTCCTAGAATTCTCCTATTTTCTCCAACGTCCCGCGGTCGCACACCGAGTGGGACGCACCACTGTCCACCAGGGCCTGGAGACGACGCCTGTTGCAGATCACCTCGAGTAGTAGTGGTTGCTGCTGCTCCGAGTATTCGTAGATGGTATCGCTTATAGGATCGTAGGGTACGTCGAATATGTTATCTCTAGGTCTTGCGCTCGAAGATGCAGCTTCAGTATCAGTTTTCAACTGAGAAAGGTTAGAAGGATTTATCCGAGGCCGATTCGGCTTCTCTTGGGCATGGAACCTTCCACTAAGCCTTTGCAGCTGTGTAGGCTTCATCTGTGGGGAACAAGGAGCCTTTAAACAGTGCTGCTGGGAGAGAATATTAACTCCTCGGAACGCTCGACCCGTATTAGCGCTCTGGAGTAGGGTCCCCATAATACCCGGTACCGGTTTAATTTCTGACCCTCCCTTAATAAATGCTTGAAACCCACGAGAAGTAATATTCTTACTTGTCGGGGTATACGGCTGGAGTTTCCCAGTCAGTGCGGGGTCTTGTTTCGCGGATCCTCCATTAGTCTCGGCGATTTCTTCTGGTGCCGGCTGGTCGTGACATTTTAAATTTGCGCCACCATGTTCTCCTTTTTTCGCCCTCTTCGAAGTTGCCACGTTGTCTGTTTTCTGCTTCGGGGGTGCCGCACTGGTCTTGTCCTTCAGCTCCGCACACCTTCTCTTCATTTTCCAACACGCCAAGATACGATGTCCTGTAGCGCCGCAAAATTTGCACGTCTCATTATTTGCTAGCCGCTGCTCCACATCGCCCTCGTCGTTCTCTATCGGGTCGGCAATCGTGGGTGGTGCCAATCGCCCCATGCCACTAGTTGGCTTGTTGCGTCTTGTTTCGTAGTAGCTACTGTTCAACGTGTCAAACTGTTCGATCAGTGTTGTCGAAAACAGCGCCCACGTCCCCTCGCCTTGGACTATTCTGTTGTTGATCCACTCTAGAGCTGGGCCTCGTAACAGTGTTGCTGCGAGCCGTATGCGCATTGCGTCTTTTGTCGGGGTCGTGCATCCAACAGCTTCGAAGTAAATTTCGAGTTCAGCTACAAATCGACGAACGTCGTTCCTTTTTACTGTAGGATCGAACGCCTCCGATAGCCTCGGCTTCACTGCTTCGAGGTGAACTGTAGCTGCTGCCGTTGTCGCATGTAGAATTGTCGGTGTTGCCGCTGCTGCTGCTGCTGCTACTGTTGTCGCTGCTGCTGTGGCGGTTGCCGACTGGTTCGCAAGGAGTTTTTTCGAGTTGTGGGAGCGCCGCATGTATTTGCTTATGCTCAGCACGTAACTCCGCGATTTTCTGTACTGAAATATCTCCTTTTCCATCCATTTGGCGATTTACAGGAAGATGCGCGACGAAAATAATTGAATTCTAGGTGCTGGTCGACTTAATGCGAGTCAAGTTGACTTTAGGATCGTCGAGCGCGAATTCTGTAGGTCGCGTAAATCTCCGTTAAACGAAATTCGTGTCCGATCTTGGCCGTTGAGGAGAAAATCAATCCGACGCTCCAAATTACAACTTCTTTGGGCAAAATTCTCTGGGCCGTTGAGATGAAACTCGATCGAACGGACGAAACTCCAACCTTTCCACCAGTAAATCTGAGGGGTGTTCGAAAACCGAATTGAGGGGGACTTAGAAAAATTGCGCGGAACTGGTTTTACATACCCGTATCGGCGCTTCTGTCGTCGCCCCCGCGGTTTATTAAAGGCCGGAACTAAGCGGTTGAAGACTTCGCGTGTAAACCCGCTCTGATTACCAAGTGTGAGGATCTAGGATCGAGTTAGAAAAGAGAATGTGAATGAATTGAATGATCACCTGGGTACAACAGGAGGCTATATATAGGCTCGACACAGGGCCCCGTAACCAGGTGTTACGCGAAGGTTCCGCGGGTCGCGAAGCGTCCCGAACAGATCCTTACCGAATTCGGTAGAAGGCAATTCGGTGGCAACCGAAAAGCTAGAATTCGGTGCACGCAACCTAGCTCGGTGCTATAACTAAAATAAAATATAGGAAAGCACCTAGCTTAGGAAATCGAGCAATTCATGCATGCATATAATTATCCTATGCTAGAAATAGCATAATAAAGTAAGGCAAGCAACCATAGCTGGCATAAGCCGTCGTACTCTCACACCATGCATGTCGGCAACAAGGGGAGGGACAGGTGGAGGGCAGGGAGCGGGAACGTCCTCGACGTCCTCACTAGCAAAGCTCACCGACCTCGGCGAGCAGAGGCAGCGTCGCCGTCGAGATGTCCGTTGCAAGTGAACTGGCATCCGCCCTGACGCCGGCCCGTGCGCCGACTTCCACACTTCCAGCGACATGCTCTCGTAGAACACCACGTTCGACGTGGTGACCACTCGGTTGTCGGCGATGTCGAGGTGCTCCTAGCCCTTGCTCTCCTCCGACACGCCGAGGTGAAGGCCCCACCAGGCCTACGCCTGCAGCTTCCCACCACGCTGCTGCTCGGGGCCCAAGAACTGCGCCATGCAGCCCTACACCCGTGCATGCGACAAGTCGGGCTTCTTCCCGGTGAGCAGCTGGTACGGCGTCGTCCCCGGCGGCAGCGCCGATCGCTCAAGGCAGTTGTGGACCTAGACGGCCTGCCGCAGAGCAAGGTGCCACCAGTGGTGCTGCACGCCCATGTGCAGCAGCATCGTGCGCACCGACTCTACCACCGTCCTCATCTCCCTCTCCGCCATGCCGTTCTGCTGCGGGGTGTACGGGCAGGTCAGGTCGTTGACGATCCCCTTGCCGTTCACGAAGTCGGTGAACTGCTTCCCGAGGAACTCCCCTGCCCGGTCAGAGCGCAGCACCAACACCGACCGCTTTGTCTGCCTCTCAGCCACCGCCAGCCACTGCACGAACTCCCGCAACGCCTCTGACTTCTTGGCGATCGGCCTCACCCACACGTAGCGGGTCTTGCGGTTCTTCAGCAGCAAGAAGTACAGGCTGCCATCCTTCGCAGCCACACAAAACGGCCCGCACAGGTCGATGTGCACGACGGCTAGCACGTCGTCAGCGTCAGAGCCTTTGTCGGGGAAGGTGTGTCGCGCCAGCTTCTCGCCGACGCACGAAACACACGGTGAGTCGGCGCCCGTCGCTGACGTGAGGTCCAGCCCTGTAGCGACCTCGTGCTTCGCCGAGCTCCGTATGGTGTCCATGCCGACGTGCGCAAGCCTCACGTGCATCCTGTCCGGCGTCGACTTCGTCTTCGACACGATCGCTCGCAGGGCCACCACCTCCGTGGTTGGCGTCGTCGGCTTCGCCGAGCAGGGGCGCAGGTCGGTGCAGAGGACACGCCCGGTGTACGTCGCCCGATCGAGCACCTCTCCCGCCGCTGACACGAGCAGCATCCCGTCGCCGTCCTCCTGCAGCTTCACGCCGTGCTCCTTTTGCTGGCCGGCCGAAAGCAGGTTTGCTCGCACGCCCAAGACGTAGAGCACGTCGGGGATGAGCACCTGCTTCCCGGCCTCCCCTTGCAGGGCGACAGTGCCGCGTCTCTGAACGTCCTGCAGCGCCCCATTGAAGCCGCGCACGTGCTTCACGTTGCTGCTCGGCCCCAAGTTGACGAAGGCCTCCTTCGTCCCCATCAGGTGGTGCGAGCAGCCGCTGTCGAGCAGGACCACCTCCGGGTTCGCCTGCACCACTGCTGCCACCGCTTGGAAGTCCTCACCGGCCTCCGGCGCCAGCGAGACGGTCGGCTCCACGACGCCGACCAGCGAGCACGACGCCGCATTGTCGTCTCGCCCCTTGCCGCCAGCAGTGAAGTCGGCGTCCTTCGCCGAGGTCGACTTGGTCGACTGCTTCTCCTTGCGCGGCTTGTTTCCACCTCGACGAGGACGACGGCTGCCAGACCTGCCGCAGCCTCCCTTGGCATCATCGTCGTCGGAGCCACTGCAGTCGGGCCACTCGAAGGAGAGGTGGTCGGGGTCGCCGCACAGCCAGCATTCCCGGCGTCGACCTCCTCCTCCACGACCGCTATCCTTGGCCGACTTCTTCTTGTCAGCGTCCTTGCTTTGGCTTCCAGCCACTGCTACTACCGCCGTCAGACTGCCCACGCTGCCCCGGTCAGCCTCCTTGCTTCGGCGGGGCGATGAAGTTCGCCTGTGCCAGGAGCTCCTAGGACCGCTTAGCCTCCTGCATTGCCTCGTCCTGCAGGATGTACGAGGTAAGGTTGTCCTCGTTCAGCGTCGTCCTCGTGCTCGGCGCCATTGACAGTCCCTTCAGCAGGTTGTAGTTGCTCGAGAGTCCCTGCATGACGTGGGTGACGTACAACGCTGTTAAGTACTGCGCGCTGGCCATCCTGATGGTGGCGAGAATTCGCCGGGCTCGGTTGCAGTAGTCGGTCGCCATCTCCTCGTCGCCCATACGCAAGTGCGTCAGCTGCCCCTCCAGCTGGGCCATGAACAAGTCGTCGGTGACTTGGTAGGTCGACTCGATGAAGTGCCACGCCTGGTGGCCGGCATGGAGGTACTCTCGGCACCACTTTAGAGCGATCTGCACGCCCGGCGAGCAACACCGTGAAATGACCATGAAGGTCAACAGCTGCACGGCGCGAAACTCCATTCGTAAGTCAGCGTGGTGCTCCTGCGGCGTCGCCACGGTCCCTCGGGCAAAGCCGATCAGCCCGGCCATCTCCAGGTGGGGCTCGATGGCTTCCTTCCAGGTGAGTATGTCCTGTCGACCAACAAGCGGCGGGGTGACCAAGATCCTGTCCGACGTAAACTTGAAGTAGCCATAGCTCGGTGCAATCCCGCCCGCCGTCACCTGGGTCGCCGTCATCGGCGACAATCCGCTTTGACGCCCACCGGCATCGCCCTGCGAGGAGCCTGCAGCCGCCGACGACTGCATCCCTTGTGCCTGAACGCCGCCGGCTTCACCAGCGTGTATCACACCTCGTTGCCTCGACGTGCCTCCCGCACTGCTGCTGACCTGACCTCCACCAGCGCTGACGCCCACGTCGACGCCGCCATTGTTGTTCACTGGTCGAGGAGAGGCAGGCCGAGTAGGGGGGTGCTCCGCCGCCCACACGGAGCGGAATCCAACCTCGACGACTGCCCAATGTATCACCCCATACTCCTGGGCCTCATGGCGTCTCCTCGCATCCTCCAGCTGTGCCTCTAGGGTGTGCCTCTAGGGTTTCCATCACCTCGGCGTCACCTACGCGCACGCTAGTGACTGCACGGCTGCCGGCCTACGAATACGATCGATAAGTGCAAAGTCGGCTAGACTGAACTACGCCGCGGTGTCGTCCACGCTCACCGCACCAAGCGGAGATAACTGCTGCAACGAGAGCTAGACTACGGGCTAGGCACGGGTGCTCGTGTGATCTCTGTGTTCGTTAATCCTTAGTCGTTTGCTTGTGTGTTCTCTGCTTGCACATTCACGAGGATATTTTGCAAGAGTTTCACTAGAAAAGATTGACAACAATGGTTCCAACAACATTAGCATCACAGACTACATCAGAGCTAGCTAGGCTGCTGGTCGACCTCCAGCGCAGCATGGTCAACCGCGCTCCAGCGCTACAGTGCTCGCACCGCTCCAGCGTTGCAAAGTAGCAGTTCGCCAACGTTGCAAGTTCACGGTGTACCAACGTTGCAAGTTCACGGTGTGCCAACGCTGCAGCAAGTCGGCTGCACTGCGTTGCACCCGCAAGACAACGGTGCACCTGCTTCGCAGGTGCGCGCAGCTGGTTGGCGCTCCACATCTTGTCACGAGCACAGCGCAGACGCCTGATAGACTCCACGCCAGCGATTGCGCCCACCAGCCACGTCGACTTCGAGATACCACCCACAAGGTCGGCCTCGCAGACTCCACCCCTGCGACACTCGTGCACGTCGCCCGGGTATCCAGGTCGACCGGGCAACCACGCCCGATCAACTAGCACAGTCCGTAGCCGGCCACCAATGCCCGGCGTCCCCAGTCTGGCGTCCAGGCGCCCAGGACGCCGTCTGAACCCCCAGGTTAGGTATGATCAAATGACCTGACCCGACCCGACCCGACCCGACTTGGGCGGGCCAGCCGGGTTCCGGGTCGGGTCGGAACTTTTGAGATCTCTGGCCCGACCCGGGTATCGGGTGCCGGGTGAGGCTTGACCCGCCCCGGGGTCGGATCGGGTTGGGCCGACTCCCATAGGCAGGGTTAGAGGTTCTCCTTAATAATGTGCAGGGGCGCGGGTCTAGCGACCTGCGCCTGCACGGCGCGTCGAGATGCCCTAAAACGCGGGCCTGCAATGCGCGCACCTAGGGTGGGAGCGCGACCTGTAAATTTCGGATTTAAAAGAAACCCTAGGATGGTTGGCGCGAAGTGCGAATAACTTATAAAAAAACGATTGGCTGAGTACTAACTGAACATAATCGTGGGTTCTAGGGTAGATTAGTACGCCAATGTTGCTTGGTGGGTGGCTGCTGGCGTCACTAGCTAGTTAATGTAACTTAATCCAGATCGAAATGCTAGTTGCTGGGAAAACAAGCAAGCGCGATTGCGATCTGGATAACATTGTCGAGAGGAAACCCTCGGGTCGGGACACATACCCAACCCGAGATAGGGCGCGGTACCCGAAACCGGGTCGAGTCCATAATCGGGTCAAAACCTGACCCGACCCGACCCGACTCGAAATCAGGTCACGGGTCGACCCGACCCGGCCGGGTCAGTGGTTCTGAACTCCTGGCCCGACCCGGGTTTTGACCCGGGTCGGGTCGGGTCGACCCGACCCGCCGGGTCCCTATGCTCATCCCTACCCCAGGTAGGCATGAGCAAGGATACTAACACCTGTTTGGTTCGCCTCGAACAGGATTTGTTTTTGGCTAAAAATGTTCGTGGCGAACGTGTTCGGTGTTCGCCCGAACACGTTCGTCGTTCGCCCCGCTACTGCTGCCGAGCCGCGTCGAACACGAACGCGTTCGTGTTCGTTTCGGAGCAAAAACGAACACGAATGTGTTCGTCGTGACTGTCCCGCGATCTACAATTTAGGTTGCGGGACATTCTGTTTGGCATCAAATTTGATCTCGAACTTAGTTGCGCTATTCAACAGCAGCCACTATTACCACGCCCCCCACACATCACGCCATTACCACCTCATTAGGACGTAATTAAATAGTTACCTTAGGTTAGTCTGACTAGACTTGGGTAGGTGAGATCTAGGTTGTCGGGAAAGGATTAGACGGATCTAGCAGAATCTCGTTAGTTGGGGGTTGGGTTGGGGGTAAGCATTCGCAAATTTCGTACTCCTGGGGTTGGGGAAAGCATTTGCGAATTGCATAAGTTGGGGATTGAGAGGAATAGAGTTCGCATATTTCGTGAGTTGGGTGTTGTGGGGGGTTGGCGAGCAATCGCAAATTTCGTATATCAAGAGGGGGGAGAGCATTTCGCCTTACGTGGGGGGGAAATCCAGGTGGCGAGCAGGGTATAAAAATATATAGATCCCTAACTAGATCTCGCAAAAGCCAGAGCCAGCCTATATATTTTCCCCCAGTTTCCCGCAGTTCCCCTGCCCGCCTAAAATCATGTGTTTTGTAATGCTAAGCCCTCTGGGGCGAACACGAACGTGTTCCTGCCGAACACGTTCGTGTTCGCCAATGTGTTCGAGATGTTCGCCTTCCAAGGCGAACTTCGAACACCACTTCTGGCCAAACTTGTTCGGCGAACCGAACGGTTTTCGGTTCGCCGAACGGCATTGTTCGAGCCGCGGCGAACGCGAACACGCTCGTGTTCGCCTTGTGCTCATCCCTAACCCCAGGTCGGCGTCCAGACGCCCAGGACGCCGTGCAGACCTCCAGAGCGGCGTCCAGCCTCCCAGGACGCCGATCAGACGCCCAGGTCGGCGTCCGGGCCCCCAGGACGCCCAGGTCGGCGTCTGGGCCCCCAAGACGCCGTGCAGACGCCCAGGGCGGCGTTCCAGGCTCCTAGGACGCTGTGCAGACGCCTAGGTCGGCGTCTGGCCTTCCAGGTTGCCGTGCAGGCGCCCACGACGCCGACCAGGCGCCCGGGTAGTCGTGCCGACGCCCAGGTCGGCGTCCAGCTTCCCAGGACGCCGTCCAAGCGTCCAGGACGCCAACCGGGCGTCCAGGACAGCGTCCTCCTGCTCGGCGCCCTCCAGCCAGGCGCCCTCCAGCTCGGCGCCCTTGCAGTGGCCCCCTTGCCCACTGCTGCAGGTCGGCTGCAACCCCTGCACATCCGACCACGAGGTCGGCTCCGCCAAAGCAAGGACGGGGCCAACCAACACTCCCGTTGACATCGTTCATACTCACAAACCCCTCTCTGGACTTTACTTCCGTTTTGCACCTCACTTCCAAGATGCAGGTGGCTAATTGGAAACAATCTGACGGGCTCCATACCAGCGACGTTATCCAACCTTGGCCTTTTGACCAACTTGTGAATGATGAGAGCTAGTTTTTGTTTTCTTTCATTTCTTAGGCTCACTTCTTAGCCTCGCATTCCCTTTGTGGAATCTCCCTCTCAACTGCCATATGGGTGCTAATTATTCTCCCTCTATTGGAGTTCGTCATGTGACGTGATTATGTTTTGTTCTGTGATGTGAGGGGATGTGATGGGATGGGTGTCCGATGTGATGCAATGTGATGAAACAGGATGCTATGTGATCTGACGTGACATGACGTGACGCGATGCAATGTGATGTGATGTGATGTGATGTGATGCGATGTGATGTGATGTGATGTGATGCGATGTGTTGTGATGTGATGCGATGTGATGTGATGTGATGTGATGTGATGTGATGTGATGTGATGTGATGTGATGTGATGTGATGTGATGTGATGTGATGTGATGTGATGTGATGTGATGTGATGTGATGCGATGTGTTGTGATGCGATGCGATGCGATGCGATGCGATGCGATGTGATGTGATGTGATGTGATGTGATGTGATGTGATGTGATGTGATGTGATGTGATGTGATGTGATGTGATGTGATGTGATGTGATGTGATGTGATGTGATGTGATGTGATGTGATGTGATGTGATGTGATGTGATGTGATGTGATGTGATGTGATGTGATGTGATGTGATGTGATGTGATGTGATGTGATGTGATGTGATGTGATGTGATGTGATGTGATGTGATGTGATGTGATGTGATGTGATGTGATGTGATGTGATGTGATGTGATGTGATGTGATGTGATGTGATGTGATGTGATGTGATGTGATGTGATGTGATGTGATGTGATGTGATGTGATGTGATGTGATGTGATGTGATGTGATGTGATGTGATGTGATGTGATGTGATGTGATGTGATGTGATGTGATGTGATGTGATGTGATGTGATGTGATGTGATGTGATGTGATGTGATGTGATGTGATGTGATGTGATGTGATGTGATGTGATGTGATGTGATGTGATGTGATGTGATGTGATGTGATGTGTTGTGATGGGATGCGATGCGATGCGATGCGATGCGATGTGTTGTGTTGTGATGTGATGCGATGCGATGTGATGTGATGTGATGTGATGTGATGCGATGTGATGTGATGCGATGTGATGTGATGCGATGTGATGTGATGTGATGCGATGTGATGTGATGCGATGTGTTGTGATGCGATGCGATGCGATGTGATGTGACATTATTCCGCACCCCTTTGCATTCTCCTTGTTCTCCTCAACAACACCCACCAGCAATTGCCCTTGTCCTTCCACAGCGATGTTTCCAGTACACTCATCTGTCTAGTTGACCTTCGAACCCTACTGGGATTCATCTTGAATCCCTCTACTTGTCATATCCTTCGGTGCAAGTGTTTCTGAGTGAGTGAGGAGGCAATGAAGCTTAACCGCCTAAAGCTACCGTGAGCGACCATGAGAGACTATGGGCGACCATAAAACACTGTGTCACTCTTCTCTCGTTGTGCATGTAGGCATACCTTATGCATATGCATACCTTATGCAGGCCTTTCGATGCTTGTGCATGCCTAGTGGCTAGTGCATGCATGTCTTGTGCATGCTTGCGTGTTCATCTCATCATTATGCATGGCCTGGGCACTCCCCGCCCGCATGGCACTCGTTTCTCTCGGTCCCACCAGGAACCTTGGCTACAACGACTTGACAGGCACCATTCCTGCCTTTCTTGGCAACCTCCAAAAGCTTTCCCACCTGTGAGCAGCGCTGCTGTTTTTGGGTCGACATGTGAGCCATATCACATCCACACCACATGGGACTGACGCGACCTGCAGAACAATATCACCACATGCCATGTGACGTGACATCCATACCACATGCCATGGGACCTACATCACATCCACTCCTCATGCTCATTCCCTCACCCTTTCAAGTAAGTCATTTCCAACTTGCCAGTCTTCTTGAGTGCGCCGCACGGTACGCGTCCCTCTGTGTTGAACAAGTGCCACCACTGACGCCCTCACATGCCTCTCCTTCACCCATTCACTGTGACCCCTTAAATTCGCTGTTATGGTGTCTACTCCGCTCATCACACTTTTCTCCCATGGAAAGCAGATACCTACATGGGAACAACCTCACTGGCTCGATACCAGCCTCACTAGGCAAACTTTCAAATCTTGGAGATCTGTGAGTCTCTTGACTTGTTGTGAACCTCTTGACTTGGTGGACTAAACAGGGCACCTTCCGTTTTTATTGCTCCTAAGGCTCACAGCAACCCTACTAGACATGAGCACAATGGCGAAGACCTGTTCATTTCGCCTTGAACACTCATATTTTTTTGGAACAAAATGTTTGGGGCGAACATGTTTGTGTTTGCCCGAACGTGATCGTTTTCGGTTTGCCGCAGCTAGCCGAGCCGTGCCGAACACAAACACGTTCGTGTTTGACATCCCTTGTGTTTGTCAGAAAAGTCCCTCGGCCCTTTGTCTAAGTCGACAGGACACACTAGTCGAGCTCATTTTTTAGCTCGACTTTTGCCTACCTCCCCTCCGACAGCCTAGACTACAAGCTCCAGCAGCTAGCATATGTAGACCCTAAAAAAAATGTTTGGCGGAACCAAACTCCACTCTTTGGCGTTTCATTTCCTTCACTCCCAAACGTCCACCATGTATAGCCACACCACCCTGGACGCCAAAATCCACCATCCTTCAACCCTGTTACTGTAATGAAGGCTTCCTACAGGCAAACATAAACATGTTCGCCCCAAACATGTTCGTGCTCGGATTTTGGTGAACACCAACCAAACACCTCCTTCAACGGTTTGTGTTCGGCCGAACACAAACATGTTCGGTTCGCCAAACACGAGTGTTCGAGGCAAGGTTAGATGCACATGTTCGTGTTCTCCTTTTGCTCATCCCTAAGCCGCACTATCCCTCTGGTTCACATGCCCTCAACAAACGCACGCACATGCACACCACACACATGCACACACATGGACGGGACACACATTTGCTCAGACCAACTGCAATTAGGTTGAGCCCGGCCCAGGTCGGGCCGCGCCGGGCTGCCCAAAAAAGCGAGTTTGGATAAGTTTTAAGGAAATGGTGAATCATGTACATATGGTTAAACTCTTGAGGCTAGCTGCAGCACCTCAAAGTTGAGGGCAAGGCTAGCCAACCTTGATCAGTTAGGAAGTGAGGCCCCATGTTGCACATAGGGATGAGCAAAGGGCGAACACGAACATGTTCGTCTTCGCCCCTTGTCGAACACCCTCTTTTGCCGAACCGAACAGTGTTCGGTTCGGCGAACAGTTTAGGAAAAAACAGGTGTTCGCTGTTCGCCTGTGGAGGCGTGTTCGGGCGAACCTCGAACACGTTCGTGTTCGTCGCGGGCAAATTTCAGCAGCATCGAACACTGTTCGGCGAACGATTTGAGCTAAAAAACAAAACCTGTTCGGTTCGCCTCGAACGTGTTCGAGGCGAACCGAACAGGTGTTCGCCACCTTGCTCATCCCTAGTTGCACATGTGGGCTAGGCTGGAACAGCAGCCTCCATGACAGCATATGGCATACCATAGGGGCCACCAAGGTGAGCATGGGATGAGTGGACAGGGGGCAATGCCAACTGTGACCACACTGACCACACTTTGTTGTCGATAAGTGTGGTGGAGTATGGACATGTCATGGTGAGCATAATGTGAAGGGGGAAAGTGCAGATGATGGGAGTTGAACTCTCAATATCTTGGACTAGAGGTGAGGAACTACTCATTGGGACATACTCGGAGCACATCACACTCCACGTACATACACGTGCTGTGCAGTGGAGTATGGTGTCTCTCCACTCGACACTTGTGTGCCCTCCATTTCTTTCATTTGCAGACTCCTTTTCTTCAACATTTTGTCCGGCTCAATTCCTGAGTCGCTCTTCAATCTCACGAAACTCAGCACGCTGTAAGTGCAGTGCAGCGCAGTCCTTCTTTGCTTCCCAGCCAGGTGAGCCGTAGCCGAACCAGGCACTTGCATTTCAGCAATTTCTGGATGCCCCAGAAGGCATTGTTGAAAGTATGGGGTTCATCTCAGCATGCACCTCTGCTCGCCTTGAGATGACCATGTTTTGTTTTAAATGCAGTTTTGACTTCCTCTTCATCCTGTATTTTCATACTGATGCTTGCAACTGAAACCTGTCTTTTACTCTCCTTGTTGCACCTTTTGTTTCCACAAACTGCAGCAGTCTCCTTGGAAACAGATTAACTGGCTCAATCTCTTCAAAAATAGGCAGCCTTGCAGCGCTGACAACCCTGTGAGCTTCTCAATGAGACGGGCTAGATGGCTCTTGCATACATGGCTCCTGCATAGATGATCCCTGCATAAATAACTCCTGCATTAATGAATCCTGCATAAATGACTCCTGCATTAATGACTCCTGCATAAATGCATAGACCCCCCCACACACCCACCCACCTGCAACATTGAAACAAATCAGCTACGATTGTGTCTGTTATTCCTGCAATTGTGCCCAAGCAGAAGACGTGATGCATGCATGCTGCCACGTTAGTGTGGATCCGTACGACCGATTGGTTAGTTAATCACCAGTAGATTCCCTAAACTCCACTGAAAACATTTGCCAAACAAAGTAGTTGAATAAGGTAGTGATGAAGTTAAATCTAGGCGTGCACAGGTGAGTGACATGCAGGAAAGAGTTGAAATGTAAGCACGGTCTTAATACCGGTGTTGGATTTAGGAAATGTTGCCCCCTTCCCATCTTGTCTAATCCAATGCTTGTGCTGTGTCACTTTTGATATATATATATATATTCTATGTATCCGTCGACCCTTGCCATAATGTCCATTCTAATAGTGTATACACAACAATCATTCGTCTCACCACACGCGCGCCTTCCGTCCTTTTCCTACCACCATCCACTGAATGTGAGGCAGACAGCTTGGCTACAACAACTTAACCGGCACCATTCCTGAATCTCTCTTCAAGCTCACAGACCTCAACAACTTGTGAGTTCGTTACCCCTTGGTCTCACTTGAGAGGCAGGAGGAGCATTATTGAGGTGTATTTTGAGGCGTCTCAAACCAAACATAAACAGCTTGTGAGTGCATTACCCTGTAGTTTCACTTGAGAGGCAGGAGGAACATTAATGATGTTACATTATTGTTCGCTCCTGGAGTTGATTGTTGAGATTCCTCAAAAGTTGATGTTGCCGGCTCAATGTCCATGCTTCCAGGATTTGCAAATGTGCTTTAGCAGCGCTCGGTCTTGAATGCCTCCTCTCCAAAGAAAGCACTTGGGAGGTCCTCTGCACTGCTATTGTGAACACCCTCTATCCACTCCTCTTACCCAGCCATCCTAAAACTATTGCCCCTACTACTAATGTCTGCCCATGCAAACCAAGTAGAAGAAGAGGCACAGAAAGAATGGGATTTATATGCAACGCACAGCTGGGATTGGATGGGACTGGCGTCTAAAAATTATCTAGTGGGACTGGGATTCTGGGAACATGTTCTTTCTTTGAGACGTCTCAAAAGTTCCCAAACCCCTGGGACTTGGAACATGTTCTTTCTTTGAAACATCTCAAAAGTTCCCAAACACCTGGGACTGGGAACATCATGTTCTTCCACGAGTTTCAGGCTCTTGCATGCAACGCCGTCTTGAGGCATCTCAGTCGGACTGATGCTAAGGAAGCACCTTTGTTCTGGTCATTCTTCCGTTTTTTTACATCCCCGTTACAGATTGCTATGGAGAAACGAACTGACGGGCTCCATACCTGCAAAAATAGGCACCCTTCTATTCCTGAATGGCTTGTAAGTCTTCTAATTGGACGAACGGCGAGTGTCTTTTTTTTGTGAGCCTCATGATGACATCTGCATACATGACTGCTTTCTATTGTGTAATTATGATAATGTGCGATCAATCATTTCATAGCAATTGCTTGCTCTTCCCGGTAGTCAATCGCGTAAAAATCCATTTCAAGACATTGAAATGGTCACACAGACTATTTCTTTACTCTGTGCGTGCATGTGTGTATGCGTATATGTGATGAAGTGATTCTTTTCTAGCCTGTGTCTGTAATGATCCTGCTAGAACAATGTTCCAGTGATAGATTCGTCACAGCAACTTTCTCGTAAAAACTTGTCTCATTCAATTTCAAGAAATTCCCTGTTGCTGTACCCTCAGATCACCAGGTACCTTGCTCTTGACAGCCTGCCCCGTGCTTCCCCTGCCGCCACCCTCCGTCCCACCCACCCACCACACCTCCCTGCGGTGGATTATTCACAGCGCCTTTCTTGTAAGACTTTTCCTGCTGCTGTCCCCCTCACCTCACCAGGTACCTTGGTCCCAACAACCTCACTGGCAGCATCCCAGAATCCATTGGCAACCTCTTGCAGCTCACAATCTTGTAAGCAATCAGAGCTGTAAGGACAGCTTCTGAGGCGCCTCAAAGGCCAGCTTTCCCGGTGGCTTTTCATAAACTCTGCTTTGATGACTTTTGAGGCGCCTCAGAAGGCAACCTCTTGCAGCTCACGACCTTGTAAGCAACCAGAGCTGTAAACACAGCAAATGCGCCTTGCTTGCGCTCTTTGCCCTATGAGTGCCATATGAACTGAACCACCGCATGAAGAACTGTACCTATTTTGTGACCATGTCATAAGTTTGATTGAGGCTATGGCATGATCTCTTGGGCTATTACTTAGGTTTTGAGGCTGTGCCATGAGGTATGAGGCTGTGACATGCATTATGCGGCCATGGCGTGTGCCATGCGGCAACTCGATTTTGAACTTTGAACCTCGATCTCAAATGACAACTTGAGCTACGGATTGACCTGGTTTGAAGGTTTAATCCCGTTTGACGCAAGAATGCCCGACAATGGTTTGAGACAAGCCTACGTATGCTACTATGCTCAACAAACATTGCTCCCTATCCAGGAATGTGCGAAAATCCAGTCTGAGCGGACCCCTCCCTGCGACACTGGGCAGGCTTGCCAAACTCAAAGAATTGTAAGACACTCAGTTGTAAGAATTGTAAGGCACTCAGTTGTTAGAATTGTAACACACTAGTGCTGCTCTTCCCCATGAGTGAGGATCCCTGGGACCTCACGTTCCCTCCGACACTGGGCAGGCTTGCCAAAATCAAAGAACTGTAAGGCACTCCGGAATCACCGACACACTCAGTTCTGCTTTCCCTCAGTTGCCGTAAACCAATCATGTGAAGCACATCTGCTGGAGCTTCTATTCTAAGGAGCACCACACATGATTTCTTGCCGATGTTTATTCTGAAGAACCCCCTCGTTCCCCCCAAACCTTTTTCCGTGTTCTGAAATGGTCCGCTTTTGAACCTCCTTTCCACACTTCCAGGAATCTGACTGAAACTCGTGTCACGTGCCCGCCTAACAAGACCCCATGTGTGGTTCAGCAGTCTTCTCAAACCGCTTTTTGCATCCAGTGCCCTTCCTTCTGCACTACTTGCATCAAGCCAGCACCACGTGAGCAATAACAAAACGGGAAAACACGCACGCACATGCACAGCACACACGCAGAGGCACACACACACACAGAGGCACGCACATCCACAAGTATGCACACACGCACCCACCCACAACCCTTCCCACCACCGCCACCATACATCATCTTTGGCGTGCTTGCCAATTTACGCGCAACCTCACCATACATTTGTAAATATACACATACGCATGTACATTTGTCGTTGTAGTGCGTCTATATATGATAAATCATTACAGATCAGGGTAAAAAAAAAACGACATTTTTTTTAATTAATTACCGTAAAAAACGGTACTGTAAAAATTGACCGTTTAAAACAGTTCCAGGAGGTGTTTTCAGTTCGATTAACGAATTGGCCACTTTATGGAATTTCAGCAGGATGAAGGGGACGGGCCCCTTCTTGCATGTGTGCGCTTGTTGGCATGATTGACATTGTGTTTGACCTTGTTTTTCCGTTTTTTTTTCTGGTGACCAGAGTTCTCTAACAAAAAACGCCCGAATTCCACCGTAAAAAACGGACCGTATTTTGAACCTTGCAGATTATGACAGAATGCTTTTCCTCCTTACCTACACATATTCCCCCAACCCCGCCCCTCCCTTCCCCACGTCCAGCACCCCCCTCCCCACCTCCAGCACCCCCATCCCCACGTCGACCACCCCCTTCTCCAGCGTCTATCTCCCCACCTACAGTGCCCAACACAACGGGCCCATCCTCCTCCTCTTTCAGTCCCCCCCTCTCACCCGAAGCGCCTCCCTCGCAGTCGGGAGGCGGTCTCTCTGTGGGAGCCATTGCCGGCATTGCTGTGGCTGCTGTGATGCTGCTGATCATTGGCACGCTGCTGTGGTGGTGGAGAGGTCACAAGAAGCGAGCAGCACGTGCAGCAAGTAGGGCGTCCCGTCCATACACCCTAAACCCGAAACCCTGGATTTGAAGCCTTAGAAGTCAGGGGAGGGACCTGGGAGTCTGGAAACATGTCTTCTCTTCTTCATCCATTGTTCCTCCTCCTTAGGCCCTTCTCTCTCTCTCTCTCTTTCTCTCTCTCTCTCTCCCTCTCTCTTTTTCTCTCTCTCGCTTTCTCGCTTGGACTTGCCTGTTCTCAACCAGGCAATGGGCAAGGGTGGTTCGGGCTGATATTTTCAAAACACCTCAAAAATCGGGCTCCCGTCACCCCTTTTTCTTCACCCCACACTGTCACAGGACGAGCTTGCAGCATGTCGGGAGCTCAATGCACCGAGTACTCTCTTGAAGAAGTGCTCACAGCCACCAACAACTGGTCCTCGGGCAACCAGCTTGGCTGGGTTGCCTTGCGCCCCTCACCACCACTCCTCACCCCTTCCATCCGCACCTTTACAGGCCGAGCTCGCAGCATGTCGGGAGCTCAATGCACCGAGTACTCTCTTGACGAAGTCCTCAAAGCCACCAACAACTGGTCCTCTGACAACCAGCTTGGCTCGGGTGCCTTTGGTGACGTGTACAAGGGCGTGTTTCCAGATGATGGCGTCACCCTGTGGGCTGTCAAGCGAGCCAAACTGATTGACGTGGAATTTCACAAAGAGGTGGGTCCGAATGAGTCTTCTTGTTCCTATTCTTGAGGTTCCCCAATAATACGTTCCGGAGCCTTTGGTGTGGTGTACAAGGGCGTGTCTCTGCACGATGATACCACCCTGTGGGCCGTCAAGAGGAGCTATATGATTGCCGTAAATGGGCCTTTTATTTTCCACTTTGAGTTTGGGGCGAACTGCTATTGATTTAGAAACTTCTCCTCTTTGGCTGTGCTTCTCGTTGCATTCTATTCTACCATGGCACTCCTTTCAAGGCGGCTTCTATGTCATTCCGCCTTGGCATGACGGTTCCAATCCAGCGTGCCATGCCATGTTTCTCGTTTGATTCATCCCATGCTGACTGCTGTCCAAATTTCCCTTTCTCCATTTAATTACTGCCTTTTTATTCTCGCAGGTCCAGCAAATGGCCGACAAGAACCATCCCAACATCGTGCGGCTGCTTGGGTTTGCTATTGGAGGGGACATGAGGACACGTCCAGAGCAGATCTTGATCTACGAGTTTGTTTCCAACGGTGACCTTGACCACTATATCAAGAAGGGTACGCACCACGTATTCATCTGCAACCATTCTAAATCTCATGATTACACTCTATTTTGAACATACCGATGGTGACCTTTTCTAGTACTAGCATAACAAGAAGGTTATGCGCATACTATGTCACGTATTGATCACCTCCCCGCGTCTCCCAGCGTTAGTCACTCATGTCTCTCACTCTCTTGTTCTCTCATGTTCCTTCCGCGATTCTCTCGTTCTCTGCATGTGTGCAGAGGCGTCCTTCACTCTCTCTTTCCAGGAGCGGCTGGACATCCTCATTTGCCTCCCTCATGTCCTGTCACTCTCTTCTTGTGTGCAGAGGCGTCCTTCACTCTCACCTTCCAGCAGCGGCTGGACATCCTCATTGGTGCGGCACGTGGCTTTGAGTACCTCCACAGCTTTGGCCTTGTGCATCGCGACATCAAACCCGCCAACATCCTGCTGGGGGATAAAATGCAGGCAAGCAAGAGCGTTGAGGCGAACATAGTGAAGTTGTCATGTGGAAGATGTCAATGAAACAGAAACAAACACAAATTATTTAAATGATGAATTCAAATTAAGAAATAAATACGGTATTACTATTTACACATGTTCTAAATACGCAGATTGATGCATGCGTTCCAACTACACTACGGGTGAACATTGACTTGATAAAAGTGTGGCAGCATTTCGCTAGTCCACCATAGGTGCTATGTTCGTATAATACTTCATCTGGATGAAGCTCGGGATACTGAAAGAGAAGAAAAAACCCTATATAAATGAGAGAAAGATGAAGGAACTAAGAATTGCACGTACAGCTCTATATTTGTTTTCAGTGGTGATCAGCTCTACAAAATAAGTCATCACCATTGTTAAGTCCTTGATAATTTTTTCCTCAGTCATGCTTGTTTGTCCCTCTTTCGATAATTATACCTTCCGACAGGCCAAGATCGCTGACTTTGGACTGTTAAAGGCGGGAGAGGGAACCGCTGTCCGCACGACTCGGGTGATGGGGACACCGGGCTATGTGGATCCCATCTACTCACGCACGTCCAAGGCCACCACTGCAACTGATGTCTACAGGTGAGCTGCTTTTCAGGCGCCTCACAACGCAACCACTACAAGCCACCGATGCCTGCAACCACTGGAAAACTGTAGTGATTGATTTTTTTTTTTGGATTATGAATGCCTCCTTTGGGCTCTGAACTGATGATCTGGCAGTATTTAAGCGCCTCATAAGTGCCTGAAGGTGCTTTTGCATCTTAAAGCTCTCTCCCACCACTGTTCTCTTGTGTGATGCTCCAAATATCTCTCCCGAAACACCCACGTCTCTGCTGCTTTGATGTGCTCATGCTCGTGGCTGTCATCAGCTGTAGCCGCCCTTATCTGAGTTGCTTTCGATAATTCTCAAATCTGATGGGAAGTGCAGAGCACCACCCCTGATGCTGTCATTAGACATGAGCAACAGATCGAGTCGAGTAAAACTCCACTCGGTCTGGGCCAAAACTCGACCGGATTCGAGCTCGAGTCGGGTGAAACCCGGTCGAGTTTTTTTGCCAAGGTTCAGGACTCGAAACTCGACTGTATAAGGGCGAGTTTTCTAAAACTCGACCGGCGCTATTCATACACTCGGTCGAGTCCTAGTTAAACTTGGCTCAGCGGGGGGGAGGGGGGCGGGACACACCATAGAAAAGTGAGACCTGAGGCTTATTTTCGTGCATGGTTTTTTGTTGTATACCCTATAATATTGTACGCCTGCAACGCTGCGTAGCCATCTCCACCTGGTCTCCCCCCCCTCCCGCATGATCGCCACGGTGGGTTCCTCCCGCCCCCCTTTTCCCGCCGTTGGTGTTCTTTCTTGTCAGCTGCTTGAATATCGCCATGCTAAATCAGTAGATCGACTTACATGATTAAATAGTAGCGTTTCCTCCTCCTCAAACCCTAATCGCAACCAACCATACAATAAAACCGCGACTCTAACTAAGCGCAAACCTAGATCTACGTTGCCCCTGAAGCGATCTTAAGTTTAAGAAGAAAAAACAGCTGGGCGTTTGGCTGCTTTGGCTCTGGAAACTACGGACGACATGTTGAGGAAGGTGACTGACTGAAATCGAGATCTGAAACTGGACCCGCAAAACTTCAACTTTCAAAATTTGTATGCCCACCCCACCCCAATGTCGCGACGAGTTTTTCGTAAACTCGCCGAGTCCAGAAAACTCGACGAGTCTGGAAAAAACTCGACATGGGGCCCGAGCTTGGACCGAGTTTCTAAAAAACTCGGCGGGTAAAACTCGACTCGGCCCGGTCGATTTTTTCAACGGGTCCTCGCACTCGACACTCGACCAGTAACGAGTCGCCCGATCGAGTCGAGCTTGTCCATGTCTAGCTGTCATCCTTCCCTTCCTCTGTGCCATCCCTTCCTCCTCCTCTGTGTGTGCAGCTTCGGTGTTCTCATGCTTGTGGTGCTTACCGGCCGTAGCCCCCACACTGGTGATGGTGAAAGGAATGGGCACATTCTGCGATGGGTAGGTGCTGCTGCTTTTTGAGGTACAGCACACGAGGTACAGATCACGTCAGGTCAGGTATGCAGCAACAAAGTCACCTTTTCCTGCTGATGGTTGCATTCTTCGACACATGAGGTACGTGCTGCTGCCTTGTGTCCGCAAAAGAGGTGCTTTCAGGTAGATCTCCATCCGAATGCTACTTCTTTGTGTGCTTCTTTGTGTTCCATGACACACAAAGTAACTTTCAAGCCGGCTGCGTTACTAACTCACACAGCCAAAGTGGAAGAATCACCTGCGATGGGTAGTTGTTTCTGCGTTGTAACGCGCATGCGACAACAGCGTAGACATATGAAGCACTCAAAAAGAGTACATAACACGAGATGCACAGGATTTGCTGCTTCCAGGCAAGTACGCGAGATGTCACGATGGCATGATAGCACGATGGTCCAACGGCATGATGGCGAGATGTTAGGCTGGCACGATGGCACGTGGGCACATTCGGCATGATGGCAGGGCGACAGGACAGGACGATGGTACAGTTGTGCTGCTGTGCCTAACTATTAAGAATAACCCTCCTCAGCAGGCACAGCTGCTCAGGAATGTTCCCATCCCCACCCACTTTATTCAAACAATCAGGTGTAGGCATGCCTCATATACCTCGTGTCGTCCAGCAACCTCTTTTGCATGATGCCATGATGTAGCATAATGGCATAATGGCATGATGGCATGATGGCGTGGTGGCAAGACTTCTCAGAACTGTCCCCGTCCCACCATGATGGCATGATGTCTCCTTGATTAATCAGTTAGGTGTAGCCATGCCTCATTTACCCTCCCGTCATTCAATAACATCTTTTGCTGCTGATTATGCACGTGTGCTCTCTCTTATGTTCAATTAAATCCATCAGGCCGACGATTGCATTTCCTCCAAAAGAACTGACCCTCTCAAAGACCCGAGCATGGACGCCCCGGATGATGCTGTGCTGCGCCTGGCCCAGCTGGCTCTGCGCTGCACTGTGCAACGCACTGCAAGCCGGCCCAACATGGCAGACATTGCCAACGAGCTGCAGGGAATCAGGCACGAGGTGGTGGGGAAGGAGGAGCTCAGTGCAGCAGTTAAGGTGGATGAGCAAGCAGAGGGGATGCGAAGTGGGACATCATACCCCAATAACCTGGCTGCAATGTTGCAAGCTATTAAGGGCATGGAGGAAGACAAATAAACTCTATCCTCTGTAACCGGTTAACACCGACTTTAGCAGTTTCATTGTACATGTTTTGATCGGGGGGTCGGCTGACGGGAGAGAGTGGGGGTGGCTCTTAGGATTCAGCTGGGAACGGCGAGGGGGGATCACAAAGTAAAGGTGTCAACATACACATTTGTAGTTATATTTGTTAGGCTAGGTTAGGTTTGACTTTAGGGAGTGAATTTTTGTTAAGTACAGGTAGGCCAATTGTATCCTTCCATAGTAATTCTTTCGATTCCCAACATGGTATCACACGTACGTTAGGTTGCCTTTGCTTCGCCTACCCAAGCCGCCCAAGCACGCCCTCCCGGTTGTCGCTAGACCGCCCCAAGCGCGCCCAGCATGGCTACCGTGCACCCTAACGCACCCTCCTAGCCCCCCAGCGCGCCCCCTAAGTGCAACCGCTCGCGCCCACTTAGCAGCCCCTCCGCGCCCCGCCCTAGGCCCTGTTGCCCCACGCGCGCCTGCAGTCGCACTAGCACCTGCGACTGGCCTGTCGTCACCACACTAGCCGCGCCCGCCGCGCCACTGGCACTGCAGCACGCCCGCTGCTGCCGCGTGAACCGCCACCGCTGCTCGCACTCCTGCTGCTGCAGCGCGCCCGCTGCTGCTACTCTCACTTTTGCCGCTGTGCACCCGTTGCAGGATCCCCGCCACTACAGCTGCTGCCACACGCTCTGCTACTGCTGTTGCCCTTGCCGCTACTAGCACGCGCACCACCGCATGCGCTGCCTCTGCTATTGCGACGGCCAGCGCACCCATCAACTGCCAATGCTAGCAGTTAGCCGCGCAATGTCAGCCTGCCGCCAGCCCTCGTTCCTTGCTCTTTAGAGCGGCTATTCTCCTCAGCCTGTGGCCGTTCTACCTGCCACCTACTATGGCTGAGCACCTCCTTCCTACTATTATGGCGATTGAGTTGGTGCTGCGTTGCGACGCAGAGGGTTGCACGGTGGACTTTCCGTCGTGGCTGCTCGATGTCCAGCTCGACCTATAGAGCCAGTTTCAGCAGGACATCCCCGATCGAAGACGTTTTGGGCCTCAGGCCATTCCCTCAGACTGGTCTAGTATGATGTGCTGTGGTTAGCAGGATATCAATATGGGCATGTCCAACGTTTATGCTATGCTGTATGTTGTTGACTATAGTGTCACTGGACTAGACTAGGTGGCTAGACTAGGTTTCGTGGCTACCTCTGGTGTAGGATCTTCTATTGTTGCTTGCCCGGGTGTGTCCACCACCGACGTGTCACTCACCGACGTGTCACTCTCCTTCACACTTGACTCTCGAGCATCTCAGTGCTTCTTTTGCGACCACATCACCATCTTAATGCTTCCAGCCCCAGTCACAGTCCCTTTGGCCAACCCCTCCTGTGGACCGGTCCTCGCTCACGGCGCTACTACCCTTTTGTGTTCGCCAGCTCCTCTAGCTCCCTCTACTGCATGCGCATCCCCTTGTTCTCTAGGAACTTGGTGGTTGTCGGTTGTATTCTGGACCTCGGTGTCACCACCACATTTTCTGGACACCATCGGTTTGCAACCTGTACAGATGCTACCACAATGGTACCTCATTTCATGCTGCACACGTCGTCCCCTCATGTTGTTGCATCTGGTCCGATAGCCCCATCATGCTCTTGTCAGACGCTCACCCATCCGTCCCTCCTGTGGCACCACTGTCTAATTCAGCCCACACTTCTATGTCTCCATTACATGGCTTAGCATGGTCTTTTCCCAAGTCGCCTATTGCCGTTTTCTCCCCTCGATCCTTCGTCTGCGCCACCATGCACTGCTTCATTGAGGGCTCGCAAAGCGGAGCCCCGCACTCCTCCCCGCTGTCTTACACCACCATGCTTCTTTAGACCCTGCACATGGACGTTTGGGTACGCATCCCCATCTTTGGGCTGCGTGGGGAGCGCTACTTAGTGGTAGTTGTGGACGATTTTATCCTGGTACATCGTAGTGTTCCCCCTGGTGCGGAATGTCGAAGGGCCTGACGCTATCCTCCTATGGCTAGTGGTCGTCCGTGCCCTCCGCGCTTGGTGTGTGCTTCGTCTGCACTCCAACCGCGGTGGCGAGTTCACCTCTGGTCGGATTGTGCAAATCTGTCGTGTGCAGTTCATGCGTATATGCTCCCGGACTCTCCCCAGTAGATGCGGCAACTGAGCGTCGCATTGGCTTGGTCATGGAGATCGCCCGTACCTCTGTAGTCCATGCAGGTGCCCCCATTTTCTGTGGCCATTTGCAAACCGCCACACCACGCACTAGCTTAGCCTGTGGCCTCGTGCCTCACAGCCGCAGGTTTCACCAACCCTCCTCTAGACTAGGTCCCCTATTGCTGCGCATGTGTTTCATGTCTGGGGCTGCATTTCACATGTCCGCAACACTCGTGCAAACAAGCTCTCAGCCCGCACTCTTCCTTGAGTCTTCCTTGGTTTCCCTCTTGATGCCTCCGACTGGTTGTTTTACCACGCAACATCTCACCGATTCTTTCACTTTCGTTGCCTCACTTTTGATGAGTCACCAAGTAACTCGTCTGGATGAAACGCAATAATTTCTAGACAGTTTCTACACTCACTTCCCTCATCGAGGAACCCCAGTTCCCCCCACTCCACTGTTTCTCACTCCCACTTCTCCCCTTGGTCATGCACCTCCGCTTGTTTCCCTGCCCCGTCTCCTGCTCCGTCTGGTGTGTCGCATGTCACTCCCATTCCCTTGGTTGGGTCCGTGGGGGAGGTTGTTGCCTTCCCTCGGGTCCCGGTGCGTGGGGGTGTGCCTCCTGTGCCGCCACCTTCACCACATTCATTGCCGTCACCCACGTTGTCTTCGAAATCGGCCATGTTGTCCTCGCAGTCGCCCATGTTGTCCTCGTAGTCACTACAGCTGCCTTTGCAGTCGCCATAGCTGGTCGCTGTGAATGCTAGGGGTGATGGTTTTGGGGGTGCTGATCCATGGGGTCCTTTTGCAAGATTTTCTGATTATGGAAGTGTTAACACTGGGAATGCTGGTTCTAACAGTGTTGCTAGAGATGGGTCGGGCCCTAAGGTTGTCGTGGGTCTGCTGAGCAGCAATAGCACATGCCACCGTCGCCACTAAAGCAGTAGTGGTCATTGCTGCCTGGCCTGCGCTTTGCCTTCTCGGTCTTCCTTACCCCTTGACTGACAGCCTCCTCCCTCCTCCCCTATTCCTCTCCCGCAACTGGCTGCAACTCGTTTTTCTCCTAGTTCAGAGATGTATCCTCCCGTATTTCGTGACCCGTATCTTGTCCCCTCCCTCTGGCCTCGCCGTGCCCCTTGTGCTCATCCCTCGTCTCTTGTTCCTGATTTTCACTCTATGAGCATTTAATATCTTCCCCCTCGAGTTCGGCCTTTTGTTCGGTCGTTACCTCCTCAATCGTCCCTTACTGTCTCCCCTCCTCCATTCTTCCGCTCTATGCCACTCGTCCTAGGGTCTCCCATGTCCTTTCCTCTCTTTTTACTCACCCTATTGTTCCTCTGTTGTATGTCTCCGTTTTTTTTACTGTTGTCACCAAATTTTTCTCGACCCGCCTTCTTGAGTTCGCCACTCAGTTAGTCTGTGCTCATGTCCATCCTCCGTCCGTCGGGGGTGCTCCGCCCCTCGGCATTGTCGCTCCAGAGGACAAATAGTTTGGGCTAGCTTTCCTTGGATCCACTGCTCTTCACTTCTGTGCCATGTTGCTAGCCCATGTGGCCGACCTAGACGCTCATGACATCCTGACTTTGCGCACCTACGCTAAGGCAATTTTGGGACACTGGGCCTTTCAGTAGATAGCGGCCATAGACGCCCAATTGGCATCTTGGAGGTCCATATGCACCTACATTGATGTAGTTCCCCATCATGGGGTGAACATTGTCGTTGACTTGTGAATATGCAAGATGAAGCAGCCACCTAGAGTGTCACCTGTCTTTAATGTGCGCTATGCCGCGAGAAGCTTCAGCAAGCGATAGGGGCTAGACTTCCTCCATACCGTCTCCCCTACCCTGAAAATGACCACTCTTCGGGTGCTAGTGCACATCGCCGCACAGCACGACTACGAGCTCCACTCACTTCAATCACTGGACTTATCCAATGCCTTCCTCCAGGGTAGCCTGCACGAGCAGATCTAGCTCCACTGTCCCCCTAGCAGATTGGTGGCGCAGCTCACCAAGGTCAGTGCACATGTGTCTCTTCTGCAATACGGACTTCACGTCAGCCAAAGCAACCCTGTCAGCAGTGGCGAAAACCAGGTAGTCGGCGTAGACTAGTACAAAGAACGGTATAGAGCCATGACGAACGAACAGCGACGGGTCTGCAGAAGACGGCTGGAAACTGAGGTTAGACAGGGTAGAGCGAAGGGTGTCGTGCCACTCACGAGGAGCCTGACGGAGACCGCTGACCGGTCGCCTTAGCCTCCACTGGGTCCTAGGAGGGAAAGTGCATGTGAAGGCAGAGGGACGACGTAACTAGACCTCCTCGTATAGGCTACCCTGAAAGAAGGCAGTGGAGAAGTCGAGAGAGTGTAACTCGTAGCCTCTTTGTGCTGCTACGTGCAGTAACACCCGAAGAGTGGTCATCTTTGGGGTAGGCGCGAAGGTCTGAAAGAAGTCAACTCCCTCGCGCTGATTGAAACATCTAGCCACATAACGCGCCTTGAAGACTGGAGGAGATCCCTGTGGCCACTTCACCTTGAAGATCCATATGCCATCGACTACGTTTGCCCAAGGGGGGGAAACCTAGCCGACGCAGGTGCCTGTGGATCTGTAGGAGGCCATCTATGAGTCCATGGCAGCTCTCCATTGAGAGGCCCAAGGCCCTGACACTGCCTCAGCGTAAGTGCGAGGAGTCGGTATGTTAAGGGTGTCAGGGTCTCCTTCAGAAGCGAGCAGCACGGCGCAGAGATGACGGGAAGCGATTGCCAGAAACTCCACCTCAAACTGCCTGTCCTCTAGGGCGTCACAGCCAAGGGCAGACTCACCCCCGACGGCCAGAGGACTGGTAGGAGGAGGAGCCACGAGACAAGTGGCGTAGTCAAGGCCGCGAGTAGCAGTGAGCTCAATGACAGTGGCAGTAAGGGCGGAGACAAAGGACAAAGAGGTACGAGGGTCCGTAACAAGAGAGGCGAGAACACGAGAGAGAACAGGGCGGTACGTGTGGTAGTAGCCAGTGATAGGAGTAGAGAGGGAACCAGTGAGGGCCGAATCAGGAGGAGAAAAAAGCACAGACAAAGACGAACGAGGCAGACTAGGATGGAACAGCACAGTACGATGGTACGTGACAAGGACAGGGGACGAAAGACGAGCACGAGGAGAGCAAGAATCCCAAGTGTGAGAAAGAGGAGGGGACAACGGAGGCTGGGAATGGGGGAAAACATTTGGGGTGGAGTCAGGAGGATGAAACATGGGACCGTAGACAGGACGAGAGAGGGAGGAGGGAGGACAGGGAGAGGGGAGACCGAGGGTTCGAAGGCCAGAGACAGAAGGTGGCGGTTGCTGCTGCTCCTGCTGCGGCTGCTGCTGCTCCTATCGCGGCTGCTGCTGCGCTTGCTGCTGCTCCCGCGGCAGCTGCCGCTCCAACTCCAGCTCCTCTCGCTCCAACTCCAGTTGCTCCTCATGTGTACGGCAAAGACGGGCCTGGTGCCGGGTCGGGTGGGGGTGGGGGGGAGGAGTAGTGTCCGGGGCGGTGGTAGCCCTAGGACCACTCTCCAAAGAACCAGTCGCACCACCCCTAGAGCCAGCACCACCAGCAGCAACGCGGCCAGTCCCAGGCTCTCCAGGTCCAGTAGAGGGCGCACCGCACCCCCAGTCATAGCACCCTCAGGGACAGCTCGACTAACACCAGCTTCCCCAAGACTAGAACCTCCTGTAGACCTGGGCTTAGCTCCAACTCCAGCACCCCCAGCACTAGAACCTCGTGCAAGCACACTCTCAGCTCCAGCTCCAACACCTCCAGAGGTAGCACCTCCGGGGTCCGCGCCACGGACACCAGCACCCTCGCGGTCTGCAGCAGCCTCTGGAGGAAGTGCTGATGGCTGCTGCGGTGACTGTGAGGAGGACTGTGGAGAAGGGGACGAGACCTGAGGGGCTACCGAGGAGGGGGCGGGGTGTAGCATGTGACACACATGACGGGGCTGGACCGGGGGGGGGGGCTGTACCTGAGGAGCCAGAGGGGGAGTGGGAGTTAGGAAGTGAGGGGGAGGAGGAACCGAGAGACCTCGACAGGGGTACCGGGTGTAGTAGGGGACTGACTAGTCAAAACGGGCTTCACGAGAGTCAAAGAACCGGTGAAGGGAGGAGGGTGGTAAATTGAGTGGCGTCAGCGACGGTACTGACGGCGCCAATTGAGTGGCGTCCCCACAAGCTCACAGGCCGGTAGTTTGTGGAAACCATCCTCAACCAACGTGTGCATCACACGCATCGTAAACACACCACAGTCGTTCTCATTGGCCTGCATTGGAATCTGGAAAAACATAGGGTCAATGATGGCGTGGTAAGGCCCCGTACGGGATTGCGGTTTCGGTATGGAAATCGCGACGCTAAAAAGATAGATGCGATTGTTTCGAAGCTTGTACAAACAAGGCAATAGCGCACACCTTGACCTGCCGTAGCGGGATGCTCGCAGCCCATGCATCTGCGTCCGAATCAATGATCCATGCACAGCATCTTATCACCTCGTTTCGTAATTACCTGCACATCGGGAGTCATTGTTTCAATAATCTCGTCACCCCGACCTTTTGTACGAGACAATAGCAGACTGCCATTTAAGAGAGAGTACCTGAGCAACGGGGCGTCGACACCGGCATGGGTACCGTACGAGTCAGCGTGCCAGAGCATGCAGTTCATGGGAATCGGGTCATCGGGTCTCGGGATGATCTCGATCACGATCAGGCTCCAGTGACTCCTAAGGCATACATGAGATCTACCATCAGTAACTCCAACGTTATACTACCGAATTACATATGGTGCAACTGCTAGATGCGACGAGTACTCACTCGGTGTTTATCGGAACGAGTAGATATGTGTAATCGAAAATACCCAATCCGGAAGTATAGGCATTTTCACGCCTCGAGGTGTTCTTCTTAGCGTAGTCCCAGAAATATGATCCACTGTAAAGCCATTTGTTGCGGTTGCGACCGTGTTCGTACTGCACCATCCTGCGCATGCGCATAATTACGCCAAATGAAACGCATGAGAGAACCATGACAAATCGGTCTAATGATTACCTAACTATGATACTCACACACCGAGCCAATCGATTACGATTCCGCTGACCCATTCACCGGGTCGTAGCGTGTTGGCGTGTTCCACGCTTATGTCAAGCCAGCCTCCGCCGTAGGGAAAGGGCATGAAAATTGGATGAAAGGCGATTTTACCATCTAAACTAGGAGGAGCCATGGCTGAACATTTACGACTTAAACTTGCGTGCGGCACTTGGGGATATTATGGGACACGAGCACCAATTTGGAATCTGGGTCACGATACTATGAGTCACGATACTATGAGTCACGAGTTGCTGCGGATGTTGTTACACATGTCGTCAATTTTCACCATAGGGTCCCGAGCCTGCCTGGTCCAAACAAATTTCGCAATCGCATGAGCAAGAACAATCGAGAGTCGCCAGAGGGCCCCCACTTGTCGGGGCTCATTGGCAATGGTCAGTCTGATTCCCAACCTGCTGACTTTGCAAATACAGCCCCCTTTACCGACAGGTTGGCCAATCAAAACACCTCGCTGACGAGGTGGAACAACTTTTCGGGGCTAGCAATTCCACGCGTCAGGCTTTCACCGGTACCTTGTTGGCAACTCATGAATGTGCCCTTCTACCCGCACAGTGCAAGGGGCATGTACAGCAAGGTTATGGCGCGCATAGGGTCCTCTCCTCAGTGTTCACACGTTCACGCCCCCATGTTCTTGGCGTAACACGAACAGTGCTGGTAATCTTCGGTCAGATAGCTAGGACAGAATGATCTCCGCTGGTTGTTTAGGGTTCCGCGTTGTCTGCCTGGCACACTGCTTGCGCGACGCAGCGTGATTGGTTGAAACACAGGGAGCTGTCAGAATCAATTAGTAAAAGTGTTGGTGGAAGTTTGGCCAACCAATCATCGATGCAGCCGTCGCTTAGGGTACAAGGGCGTCAATGTCAGAACATTATAGCTTACTTATTTGTGTAGGCTATAGTGGGGTATCCCATAGGGGGTACAACCCAATTAGGGTTTCATATTTGTACTCACTTCATTCATAGTTCATCCATTCTCGTTCTAACTTTCTCATGGTATCGAGCAGGTTCCCCCGTGGGAACTGTGCTTAGGGCCCACCACATCGAACCTATTTTTTCTGCCCGGAGCGCGCTCCGGGCCCTTGCTCTTACTTTTTTTTCGATCTGCCCTACCGGCCCGAGCGCTGCCTTAGCGAGCCGCCCGCCCCAGCACTAACGGCCCCGCCGCCCCTGATCTTACGGCCCCGCCGTCCCTGATCTCGCGGCCCCGCCGCTCCAGCGATCACGGCCCCGCCGCCCCTGATCTCGCGGCCCAGCCACCCCAAGCGCTCCCGGCCCCAGCCGCCCCTATTACGCGGCCCCGCCGCCCCTGGTCTCACGGCCCCGCCGCCCCAGCACTAACGGCCCCGCCGCCCCTTGCTCTCGCGTCGCCCGACTGCAGCAGCCGGGCTGCCCAACTGCAGCAGCCGAGCCGCCCGGAGCAGCCGAGCCACCCAGGAGCCGCCGAGCCACTCAGCAGCAGCCGAGCCGCCCAGCAGCAGCCGAGCCGCCCGGAGCCGCCGCGCCGCCCAGCAGCAGCCGAGCCGCCCGGAGCAGCCGAGCCGCCCAGCAGCCGCCGAGCCGCCCAGCAGCAGCCGAGCCGCCCAGCAGCAGCCGAGCCGCCCGGGAGCCGAGCCGCCCAGCAGCCTAGCGGCCGTGTCGCCAGGCGACCTTCCTCCCGAGCCGCCCGACCTGCCCTGCCCGGTGAGCACTGCACTGCTGTCACTGCGTACCCTTCCCCTACTGCTTGCACTGCTCCACTGTCGTCGTCATGGCTACACCCAGTGTCCTCGCTTTTGACGCTGAGGGTCAAGCCATTGACTTTGAGGTCTGGCTCGACGACCTACAGCTGTTTTTACAGTGCGACAGGGCAGACGGTCTGTCTCTCTTTGACCTCACCTCTGGCGCCGTCCCTGCCCCTGCTGCTGATGCTGACGCCACTGTTCGCTCTCAGTGGGCCACGCGCGATGCTGCTGCACGTCTTGCTGTGCGTCGCCACCTGCCTACCACTGAGCGCGCGCACTTTAGCCAGTACAAGAGTGCTCAGACCTTGTACGACGCTGTAGTTGCGCGCTACTCCTCCCCTGCCACTGCTGCACTGAGCCGCCTCATGCTCCCCTTCCTCTTCCCTGACCTTGCCGCCTTTCCCACTGTCGCTGATCTCATCACGCACCTCCGCACTAGTGACACTCGCTACCGCGCTGCGCTTCCTGCAGACTTCTGCGCCAAGAACCCCCCCCCCATGTACATCACTCTCTACTTCTTAGTCACTCGCCTCCCTGACTCCCTTCGTGTAGTCCGGGACCACTTCCTCGCGGTCTGTCCCACCACCCTCACAGTCGACAGCCTCGAGAAGGCCCTCCTTGCAGCAGAGAAGTGCATAGTTGCTGTAAGAGCCTCTCGAGGTGACCCCCGCGCCCCCATCTTTGAGGGGTGTTCTCCTTCCCCTCTCCTGCCCTCTGTCGCCTCTGCCGCTGCGGCCGACCTCGTTGGTCTTGAGTCGGTCGGTGCGGCGTCTGCCCCTAGCGGGAGACGCCACTCTGGCAAGGGCAAGGGGGGCAAGGGAGCGGGTGGGGCCAGTGGGGGCGGTGGCGGTGGAGGTGGAGGCGGCGGAGGGAGTGGGGGTGGCGGTGGAGGTGGTAGCGGGGGTGGGGGTGCTAGTGGCAGCAGTGGAGGCGGGAGTGGCGGCGGCGGTGGCGGTGGTAGCGGAGGTGGCGGAGGTGGCGGCGGTGGATGTGGAGGCGGGGGCGCTGGAGGCGAAGGCGGGAGTGGCGGAGGTGGAGGTGGTCGGAGTGGAGCTTCGCAGCGGAGCGGCACTGGTGGCGGTCAGCGCCAGCAGCAGCAGCAGCAGCGTTCTCGCGACGTCCCCACCCCTCAGCGCGGTGAGTGGTACACGCAGCGTCAGCGCGGTGGGGGTTTGAGTCCCTGCACCTACGTCCCCACCCCTCAGCAGCGTGAGTGGTACACGCAGCGTCAGCGCGGTGGGGGTTTGAGTCCCTGCACCTACGTTCTCCGCACTGGCGACCGCACTGGAGAGCAGTGTGGGGGTGCACACTCCGCCCAGCGCTGCTTTGGCCGCCTGACGGACGCCTGGCGTCAGCAGTTCCCGGAGGCCGCGGAGATCCCCCGCTGGGGAGAGCTGTCTAGGGCTGGTGTAGCTATCTTTGATCTTGATTTTGATGCTATCCTTGCTGCCATGTATGCTGTGATCATTAGTGAGGAGGGTGACTGTTACCGGTGTTTCCCGCCCGACCCGGGCATTGGTACTGCTGCTCCAGGTGCCGGTGAGGCTTCTGCTCTAGGTGCCAGTGCATCTGTGCTCTCAGGTGCTCGTGAGACTGCTCTCTCAGGTACAAGTGCGTCTGCGCTCTCAGGTACTGCGTCGGCTTCGGCCTCCCACACCTTCACTCTTGACTCTGGAGCGTCTCGCTCTTTCTTTCGGGACCGCACCACACTTACGCCGCTTAGTCGGCCGGTTGCGGTTTCCCTGGCTGACCCCTCTGTCAGAATGTTATTCTTATGTTCTAGCCTGTAGTGGGGTGCTCTATAGCGAGTACAACCCTTCTAGGGTTTGCTATTTGTATCCCCATTTCTGCTAGTTCAACCCTCTTTCTTCTTCTAACTTTTGACATGCTATCAGAGCAGGTCGATCCCCTTGGATCGATCCTCTGGGTGGGCTCACCACCTCGTTGCTTCCGCTGCAACTGCTACTACTACTCTCTGTGCCGCACGCCCCGTGGCGTGCGGCATTTTTTCTTCCCGCCCTGCGCCCCGAGGTGCACGGCGGTTTTCTGCCCGCCGTGCGCCCCGAGGCGCGCGGCGGTTTTCTGCCCACCGCGCGCTCGGGGCGTGCGGCGGTTTTCTGCCCACCGTGCGCCTCGAGGCGCGCGACGGTTACCTGCTTTGCGCGGCGGTATTCTGCACGCCATGCGCTCGGGACGCGTGGCGGTTTTCTGCCCACCGCGCACCTTGGGCGCACGCGGCGGTTTCGCGTTCCGTCGACCCGCACGCCCGTCCCCGTCGACCTGCGTGCGGCTCCTCGTCGCCCTTCGCGGCGGCCCCGTCAACCCGCGCGCGGCTTCCGGTCGCCCTTCGTGGCGGCCCCGTCGACCCGCGCGCCGCCCCTGGGGACCCGTGCACCCGTCCCCGTCGACCCGCGCGTCACCCTGCGGCCCCCCTCCCCGCACACCTGAGTTCGATTACCGCACATCCGAGTTCGCTTCCCGTAAGCTTGTGCACGCTTCACGCACACCTGAGCTCGCTTACCGCACACTCAGGGTATGGGGGTGACGGGTATGGGGGTGATGGTTGTGGGGGTGTCGTTTGTGCGTGCCGTCCCCTTCTCCTCCTCCTTCGTCTCCCACTGCTGCAGCTGTCGCTGAGGGGGGTGGTTGTGTGGGAGACTCGGGTTTAGGGTTTAAGGGGGGTGCGTGGGAGTGGAGCTAGGAGCGTATCAGCGGGTGTGTGTTGGGGGAGTTGGATAGTTAGGGAAGCTGCATGGAGGTTGCCGTCGTGTCGTCAGCAGCACCTGTATTCCGGGGGCTTCGCCCGGTAGCCCAGTCGTAGCCAGCTGTGCCAGCCGCCCGTGGGTCCGTTGCTCGTCTGCCGCTACTTTAGCCGCGGGGCCAGTTACTCCAGTATTCCGGGGGCTTCGCCCGGTAGCCGCTGTGCCAGTGTGCCTCCTGTTGCCCGAGTGTCTGCAGCTTCAGCCGTCGCCTCCCAACTCCTCTCGCTCTCACTCCTCCTCCTCACTTGCCCGTTGTGACCACCACTAGCTTTGCTCATAATTGTGCACTTGAACTTACTTCTTGAACTTGTGCTCAGAATGTGTGGTGACATTGTGATCCACCCTGAGCTTGTACTGCTTTGCTTGCTCTGCTGATTACACCCCACTTTGGCTATGGGGGTGTGTCAGAATGTTATTCTTATGTTCTAGCCTGTAGTGGGGTGCTCTATAGCGAGTACAACCCTTCTAGGGTTTGCTATTTGTATCCCCATTTCTGCTAGTTCAACCCTCTTTCTTCTTCTAACTTTTGACACCCTCTGGGGGTCCTGTCCTGGCTTGCTTCTCCACAGTCCTCCCGTGTCCGGCGGCTCCCTCTGGCACCCTGTCTGGTCTCTACCTCCCCTCGTTCTCTACGAACTTGGTGAGTGGTGCTGACCTACAGGATGCGGGAGTCCACCAGTTCACCCCTGCTAGTCAGCGAGTGACGCACTGCACGGAGGCTAGCACGGGTCGTCACCTGGCTACGTTTACTCGTCAGCCAGGGTCGAGCCTGTACACACTGACCACTGCTTCTCCTCCAGGTGCTGAGTCTGGTAGAGTCCCTTCGTCTGGTCAGGTGTTTGCTGCAGCGTCCAGGTCTGGTCTTGAGTCTGCCCCCTGTTCGTGTCGCCGTCTGTCTCACGAGACCCTCCTCTGGCACCACCGCCTTGGCCACCCCTCTTTGCTTCGGCTCAGAGGCATGGCCTCCCGTCTTCTTGTGTCCGGTCTCCCCCGGTCTCTACCTCCCCTTCCTCAGGGCCCTGGCCCTGCCTGTGTCCCCTGTGTCGAGGGGCGCCAGCGTGCTGCCCCTCACTCCTCCCAGTTTCCTCCGACAGAGGCTCCGTTGCAGACGCTTCACATGGACGTGTGGGGCCCTGCCCGCGTCCGTGGACTCGGTCACGAGCGCTACTTCCTGCTGGTGGTTGACGACTACTCGCGTTACACCACAGTCTTCCCCTTGCGCAGCAAGGGTGGTGTCACTGAGGTGCTGATCGACTGGATCCGCGCAGCTCGTCTCCAGCTCAGGCAGAGCTTTGGCTCGGACTTTCCTGTGTTGCGTCTGCACTCGGACAGAGGCGGAGAGTTCTCCTCTGGCCTTCTGCGTGCCTATTGTCGTGCGCGAGGCATCCGCCAGACCTTCACGCTTCCGGACTCCGCGCAGCAAAATGGGATTGCAGAGCGCCGCATTGGCATGGTCATGGACGTCGCTCGTACGTCCATGATGCATGCGGCTGCCCCCCATTTTCTGTGGCCGTTTGCGGTCAGGTACGCAGCGCGTCAGATCAACCTCCACCCCAGGGTCTCCAGGCCGGAGACCTCCCCAGCGCTCCTGTGGACGGGGAAGGTTGGCAATGCGTCCGCGTTCTGGGTCTGGGGATCTCGGGCGTTTGTCCGCGACTTGTCTGCGGACAAGCTGTCCCCTCGCGCTGCTCCCTGCGTCTTCCTGGGGTTCCCCACCGACGCCCCTGGGTGGCACTTCTACCACCCCACCTCTCGACGTGTTCTGTCCTCCCAGGACGTCACGTTCGACGAGTCGGTACCCTACTACTGCCTCTTCCCCTACCGCACTCCGTCCCTCCCCCCGCCCCCGCTCTTCTTGGTACCAGGTCCCCCCCCGGTAGACCCCCTCCCCCCTCAGGGTCCTGCCCCTTCAGGTGTGTCCCAGGTAGACGCGGTCGAGCCTGTCGAGGTCACTAGTGACTCTGGTGCGGCTGCGGGAGCTGAGCCTGGGGGTGCTGAGACTGGAGGTGCTACGCCTGCGGGTGCTGAGCCTGGGGGTGCGGAGTCTGGAGGTGCTGAGCCTGGGGGTGCTGTGCCTGGGGGTGCTGAGCCTGGGGGTGCTGAGCCTGGGGGTGCTGAGCCTGGGGGTGCTGAGCCTGGGGGTGCTGTGCCTGGGGGTGCTGAGCCTGGGGGTGCTGAGCCTGGGGGTGCTGAGCCTGGGGGTGCTCCGCCTGGAGGTGCTTCGTCTCGCCGAGAGCCACTCTCCTCTCAGGAGCTACGTGAGTGGTTTGCCAGGCGCTGGAGGCGTGCTGCTGGTGCTGGAGGTTCTTCGGCTGCAGAGGGTACTGCTGCCGAGCGTCCCGGCGGTGCTCGTACTGTGGGTGCTGGAGCTGCTGGGTCTGAGGGTTCTCCTGGAGCTGGTGCTGCTGAGGGTGTTGGCGCTGAGACTGCCGCTGGAGGTCCGACTGGCGGTGCTCCTGGTGGTGCTGCTGGAGGTTCTGGAGCTGCTGGAGGTGCTGCTGGAGCGGGTACTCCTGCTGGGGGTACTAGTGCTGTCCCTGCTGTTTCTGGCGTCGCCGCGCGGCTCCGGCCGTACTTCGTTCCGCTCCTGCAGCAGGTTCTTGGTCTTACACCTTCTCCTGGTCCTCCTCCTCCTCCCTTAGAGGGTCCACAGCCTGTCTCGTCACAGTCACAGCTACAGCCTGCCTCACCTTTGCCTGCTCCTTCTCCCTACGCTGGTCCGACTGGAGGTCTTACTGAGCGTCGTGAGCCTGCGTCTCGTCCTGCGTCGCCTGTTCGTACTGTGCGCGCTAGTGGTCGCGGTTCGCGTCAGCGTCCTCCTCCTGTCCCTGGCACGCACCGGATGTCTCTGCGTCCGTCTACTGCTCCTCTGCGTGCCCCTTTGCCTTCTCCTCCTGCTTCCTCTCTTCCTGCTCTTGCCGACCCGGAGTCGGACTCTCTTCGTGCTGCCAGTCCTACTGTCACGCGTCTCCTTGCTACTGCTGTCACTGACCCTTCTTTCGAGTCTTCTCCTGCGTCTGCCCTTGTCACTGAGCTCGTCGAATTTGCTGCGCGCTGTCGTCTAGACTACGCTGCTAGTCTTGTCGGTGAGTCTGAGTCTGCCTGTCCTCCGTCCGTCGGGGGTGAGTGTGCCCTTGGCACGGACGTCCTTGAGGACAGGCAGGAGGAGTTCCAGTGTCTGGCAGCCGCTTCACCTCATCTCGCGTCTGTACTGCTAGCCCCTGAGGGAGACCCGGATGCACTAGACATCCCGACTCCGCGCTCTTACGCGGAGGCGATAGAGGATCCCTACTCCTCTCAGTGGCAGGCAGCTATGGATGCAGAGATGGCTTCCTGGAAGTCCACAGGCACCTACGTCGACGCTGTTCCCCCTCCTGGGGCGAACATCGTCAGTGGCATGTGGATTTTCAGGGTGAAGCGGCCGCCGGGTTCTCCGCCTGTCTTCAAGGCGCGTTACGTGGCTCGTGGCTTCAGTCAGCGGCAGGGGGTTGACTACTTTCAGACCTTCTCCCCCACCCCGAAGATGACCACTCTTCGGGTACTACTGCACGTTGCTGCTCACCGTGACTACGAGCTGCACTCTCTCGACTTCAGCACTGCTTTCTTGCAGGGCAGCCTGCACGAGGAGATCTGGCTGCGTCGCCCACCTGGCTTCACTGGGTCTTTCCCTCCTGGTACCCAGTGGAGTCTCCGACGTCCAGTCTACGGTCCCCGCCAGGCGCCACGTGAGTGGCACGACACACTGAGGACTACGCTGGCGGCACTTGGGTTTGCTCCTTCTACTGCCGACCCGTCGCTGTTTCTGCGCACCGACACCTCTCTGCCGCCGTTCTACATCCTCGTGTACGTCGACGACTTGGTCTTTGCCACAGCTGACACTGCTGGACTCGCCCACGTGAAGTCCGAGCTGCAGAAGAGACACACGTGCACTGACCTGGGTGAACTGCGCAACTACCTTGGCTTGCAGATCACCCGGGACAGAGCACGCCTCACCATTACCCTGACTCAGTCACACATGGTGCAGCAGGTCCTTCAGCGCTTCGGCTTCACGTACTCCTCGCCTCAGGCCACTCCTCTGCCTACTCGTTACTTGCTCTCAACTCTGCCTTCGGATGAGTCCGTAGAGTCGAGTGGCCCGTATGCAGAGCTTGTTGGCTGCCTCATGTACCTGATGACCTGCACACGACCTGACCTTGCATACCCTCTTAGCATTCTCGCACGCTATGTTGCTCCTGGGAGACACCGACCAGAGCACATGGCTGCAGCGAAGAGGGTGTTGCGCTACTTGTGCAGTACGTCGGGCATGGGGCTAGTGCTTGGAGGGCGCAGTCCAGTGGTCCTCACAGGGCACGCGGACGCTTCTTGGGCTGACGACCAGGCTACGCAGCGGTCGTCACAGGGTTACACCTTCAGCCTTGGTTCCGGCTCTGTTTTGTGGCGGGCTACCCGCTCGTCTTCTGTTCTCGGCTCCAGTTGTGAGGCTGAGATCTACGCCGGGGCTATGGCTGCCCAGGAGCTTCGCTGGCTCACCTACCTGCTGACCGACCTTGGAGAGCCGCCTCGTTCTCCTCCAGTCCTGTACGTAGACAACAAGGCCATGCTGGCCTTGTGTCGAGAGCAGCGACTGGAGCACAGGACAAAGCACATTGCTCTCCGCTACTTTCTTGCTTGTGAGCTACAGCAGCGTGGACAGTTGCGACTTGCGTACGTGGCCTCTGAGGCCAACACCGCTGATGTCTTCACCAAGGCACTTGCGCCTTGTGATCATCAGCGTTGCTGCACGCAGCTGGGTCTTGTGCCTGTCTTGCCTCACTTGCTCACTTCTTGACCTTGCTTGTACCTTGACCTATATATACTCTTGCTCTTGTTTTGCTTGACTCTTGTATACCTCTATATATGATCTTGCATGTGAACTGGCCTTGTGGCCCTTGAACTTGTGCTCGGAATGTGTGGTGACTTTGTGATCCACCCTGAGCTTTGCTTTGCTTTGCTTGACTGGTCTTGTGACCCCTTGTTCTCCCCCACTTTGCCTATGGGGGTGTGTCAGAACATTATAGCTTACTTATTTGTGTAGGCTATAGTGGGGTATCCCATAGGGGGTACAACCCAATTAGGGTTTCATATTTGTACTCACTTCATTCATAGTTCATCCATTCTCGTTCTAACTTTCTCAGTCAACCCTGGCAATCAAATGATATTCCAACTTTGAGATTCAAGGCGTGAAGAATGGTATGGTCACCATATTAGATTAGATATATCGGTTCAGTGCTAATCCGCCTATCCCAGGTCACTGGTGGTGAGACGCCTCTATGCACGCCCTAGAGAACCTGGGTAATGCGCGACATCAAATGCCTTTCCCGCCAACCCATCAGATCCATAACTCAACGATGGGTAATCATAGAGTACTAAGTTGCTCTGGGCTTTTTTTCATGAGTGGCTATGCTGCCCACTATTATGTGCTATTGAGTCGTAACAATGAAAGGCTAGGTGTGCGGCTGTGGTTATGTTGCCTTCTGCTATCAGACCCTTAGGAGCCACCAAGTCAATGGCGACGAAACTTGCAAGCTCAAGCAGAAGCGTAAGCTGGTTCTCAAGCAGTCGAGTCCGAAGCACAAAAGGCTAGGTGGCGCTTCGAATTCTGGCGCCATTTTGAACCTTGCACCGCTTCCTCGTCCGTACTTGCAGCTGCCACTGACCGAAAACGCGTACAGAGTTGTAACGCCATCAGAACCGAGCGAACAAGTGAGGTAGATCGTGGAGGCGCCCTGCGAAGGCTCTGTTGTGGTGGAACCTGCTGCTGAAGAAGAACCGATTGACTTGAAGGCCGAGATTTGCATATTGTCACGGAAGCATGGCCTTACGAACGGGGCTATAACTGACCTTATAGACCTGTTCCAAATTCCAAACCTTGATATAGAATAGTTACATGGCTGGACGACCTACAGAGACCTTAAGAAGTACGAAAGCAGCTTCGAGTTGGGACCGGAGCAGTCTTGGCAAGTGGCGGAAATAAAGGTGGATCATGAAGAGGGATACCTCACCTTCAGATTTCGCGATATTAACGTGGTGCGTCTCACGCGATTGAACGTTCTTTATATGCGTTACTACCTGCGCAACACGGACCAAGTTATTTCTGCAGTGCCCCTTATCACTCACAGGTGTTAGTCAACAACTTATTGAATGGCTGCGTCCACTATGCACCAATAAAACAATGCCCATCCCGCTTTGCAGTTGGCACAGGCGATGTTCAAGAAGATGTCCGCAGTACGCGGATTCATCATCGAGCCGAAGGAGTGGAAGGTGGAGGGTGAAAGACGCTACAGCACTCCCGGCAACACGGACTGGATGCTAAAGGCTTGGGTTAGTGAGCATCCAAAGCACGATGTCCTTTGCCATTGGTCTTCGTCGCCTAGTGCTCGTTGTTCGTCGCCAAACACCGTACTTTCCTCTCTTTATCACTCAGATCACCGACACTTGTTCACTGATCTCCGCCATCTGCTAGCTGATGTTGTCCCTATGCTCTCCAATCTCCGCCCCCTGTTCGCTGATTTCGTCCATTTGCTATCTAATCCCCGCCCTCTACTCACTTGTTTTGTCTCTTTGCTCTATAATCTCCGCCCTTGTTCACTGATCTCCCGCCCTTTGCTTGCTGATTACGACCCTTTGCTCGATGATCTCCATTCTTTGCTATCAAATCTGCGCCCGTCTCTGTCCGATCTCCTGCTTTTTGCTCCCTGATCTCCTGACCTTTGCTCTCTGCTCTCCCGCCCTTTGCGAAGCTGCTCTCTCGCCCTTTGCTCTCTGCTCTCCCGCCCTTTGCTCTCTGCTCTCCCTCCCTTTGCACTCTGCTCTCCCGCCCTTTGCGAAGCTGCTCTCTTGCCCTTTGCTCTCTGCTCTCCCGCCCTTTGCTCTCTGATCACCCACCCTTTGCTCTCTGCTCTCCCGCCCTTTGCTCTCTGCTCTCCCGCCCTTTGCTCTCTGCTCTCCCGCCCTTTCCTCTCTATTCTCGACCAGAATCTCCCTAATCTCCGCCTTTTGCCATCATGAGCTCATGAGTGTTGGTATCTGTCGATAATCTCGTGTATTTTGCCCATCGCCCTTTGCTCGCCTCCCTTTGATTGTTTTGTAACCCTTGGCTTTCACTTTGATCCCCGCCCTGTGCTCCCTTTTTTGTGCCCGTGCACTTTCCCCTTCGCCCGAGTTCACCTAACCATTCTCTATCCTCTCACACCTGACAGGACCGCGTCCGTAAAGTCGGTGCAATCGTCCTGGCGATCATTCTCTATTCGGATCAGACGAACTTGTCCAACAATGGCAGACAATAAGCTCACCCTTTCGTACTGGCGTTCGGTAACACACCGGAATGGGCGCGTTGGTTGGACGGCGGCACCGAGCTTGTGGGGCTCTTCCCTAACATCCCCTCCGAACTGAAACTAGAGGAGAAGATTAGGGTCTTCCAACTGGCGGCGGAATACATGCTACAGCCTCTGAAACGCCTTTCCAAGCTCCGCGGGTACGCTGCTCCTTTAAACTCATCACCTACAAGCATGCACACATGTCATAGCTTTGTGCATCATACGCTTGTGAAATCTCCCCGCCATGTATTGCGTGATCGGTTATATGGAGTGCATATTTGAATTGCTGCCCCACTCGGCGTGCATTGTTAGTATCCACTTATCCGTTTCCCACTCGTCTCGTTTCCGTAACGTACAACCCCTTGCAACATTGCTTCCATGCTCTCAATCTGATTTCCTCACCGAAAACCACCATCATGGCATGCCTCCATGTTTGGTCGCGCAGAGGGGGCTTGAAGGTCGAGGACAGCAACGGGTTTGAGTACGTGGCCATCCCGCTGTTGTACTCAGTCGTGAACGACCATCCCGAGTCTAACAAGGTCTCGTGCACCATGTCATGTAGCTCCTACCGGCCTTGCTCCATCTGCATGGTCACGAGAGATAATCTTCGGGACGTGGATGACCATATCGTTCCACGCACCGTGCGGGACCAGAAAGCAGTGTACAAGAAAATGGAGGGAGCGGAAACCAAGAAGGAATTGACCCGTCTGAAGAAGTATTCGACCCACTTCGTGAAGGTACCAGTTCTTGTTTGCGTACGTTTGTATGGCTCCGTGGTCCCATAGTCCCACCCCTATTCTCCTCCCACCGCACTTGGTTCTAAATTAATTGATCCCGTCCCCACTGCTCCTTCGTGAGTCCCACGCTCACAACACCCATGCCTCCACCCCAACTCACGCCGCCCCTCCATCTTGTGCTGGAGGTGGAAACCTCGCCATGTTCCACCCTTGGACAGGCTTGCTCCCACACCTCACATGATCCCGCCCTCGTCCATCGAATCCTCACACCCCCACCCTATTCTTGCGGTCCGTCCAGCTCACACTCCTACCCTCCCCATACCCCGCCCACCCTAAATCCTGGCCCACAATCCCACCCTAGTCGTTCTTGGCCCCCTTTTCTATCCAAATCCCTAAGGCCCCCTTTTTTTCATTCCGCGTGCCTCCCCTTGCTGCCAGTCATTGCTGTGGGATTAGGAGTTCTCCAAAACCAATTGGGGCAACACGTACCTCGCCCAAACACCTGACATCATGCACATCATCGAGGCCGGGCTCTGGCTTCATGCAATGAGGTGCCTCGTGAAGAAACTGAAACCCTCTGAACGAAAGATACTTCTCGAGTAAGTTTCCCTTTTCACCCAGTTGGGCGAGAGTCATAGGTGCAAGAGAAACGGGCACCGAGGGGGAAAAAGATGCAGAGAGAGGGAACGAGGGGCAGCGAGAGGGAAAGTGGCACTAAGAGAGAGAGAGAGAGAGAGTGGGGCAGAGTGAGGAGAAGTTAGGCAGAGAGAGGGAATTCGGGGCAGGGAGATGGAAGGAGGGGCAGTCGGAGGGAAGGAGGGGCGGTGGGGTGGAAGGAGGGGCAGATATAAGTGAATGCAGGGCAAAGAGAAGGGGGAAGGCATAGAGAAGCGAGTTCAGGGAAGAGTGAGAGAAGGCGGAGCGTGAAGAGGGAATGACTGTGAGAGAGAGAGAGAGAGAGAGAGAGAGAGAGAGAGAGAAAGAGAGAGAGAGAGAGAGAGAGAGAGAGAGAGAGAGAGAGAGAGAGAGAGAGAGAGAGAAAGAGAGAGAGAGGGGTATTGGGGCAGAGAGAGGGGAAGATGGTCAGAGATAGGTAATTTGGGGCACATTGAGGGAAGGAGGGGGAGATGGATGGAAGGGGGGGCAGCGATAAGCGAATGCGGGGCAAAGAAGGCAGGAGGTGCAGAGAGAAGTGACTTCGAGGCAGAGTGAGAGGAGGCGCGTGAAGTGGGAACGAGGGAGGGGGAATGGACGGGGACAGTGGGGCAGAGAGAGTTAGGGAGGGAGGGGTAGAGAGAGGGAATGCGGGATAGAGAGAGGGTAGGAGGGGCAGAGAGAGTCCATGAGGGGTATCTAGCAGGAATGGAGGGCGCTGGAAGAGAGAAATATAAGGGGCTAAGGAGGAATGGCAGGTAGAGAGAGGGAAAGAGACTGAGAGGAGGAGGTAATGCGGGGTAGAGAGGGAGCACATAAGGAGGAATGTAGGGAAGAGAGAGGGAATTAGTCGCAGCGATGGAGGAATGCGTCAAGTATAGAGCTAGGGAGGAATGCGGGGTGGAGAGAGGGGGAAGTGGTGCAGAAAGAGGGAATTCGGGACAGACAGGGAGGGAGGGGCAGAGAGATGAAGGAGGGGCAGCCAGAAGTGATTGCTGGGAGAGAGCAGGCAGGAGGGGCAGAGATGGGGTAAGGTTGGGCAGAGAGAAAGGGAGATTGCGGCTGTTCCAAAACCAAGTGGGGCAGTGAGAGGGAAATTGGGGAAGAGAAAGCGAACGAGGGGCGGAGAGGGGAGAACATGGGGCGGAGCGAGGGAACGAAGGGCAGAGAGAGGAATGATGAGGCATAGAGTATGGGAAAGTGGGGCATAGGACGGAAAGGGATGCACTGAGAGAGAGACAGCGGGGAGATGAGGTGCGATCTGATGCACCTAACTACTAAACCCCCCCGCTCCCCCCACCCTCCCCAGCCCCCCTCCCTTCCCCACCCCACCCGCCTCACACCCCCAAAACCGGCCCTTATTGCATCCCGTACGTGCGGACGCTACAAGATTCTCAAGGCAGTGACTCCTGCGTCTCTGCTGTGACTCCCATCCGCATGGGCATACTTCACCACGACGGCCTGCTTCTCAGCGTCGGAGCACCGTGCCATGATGCAAGTGCTGCCCCTCATCATCGACCTCCCCAAGCGCGCCGATATTCGACATGCCGTCACGATCATGTCGGAATGGTACAAGGAGTTTATCTGGGCAGAGTATCATACCGATGCCACGCTTGAGCGCATGGAGGAGGTCTCTTGCGAGTAAGTCTAGTGTGAATGGATATGTGTGCCTTGCGCACAGAGAAGGAGGGACAGTAAGGCTGAAGGGATCAAGGGAGGGATTAAGGGGCCGTGTATGGGAAATAAGGGACTGAGAAAGGGGGAAGAAGGGCAAAGATAAGGAAAGGGGGGCAAAGTGAGGGAAGCAGGGGCAGAGCGAGGGAAAGAGGGGCCGGGAGAGGGAAAGAGGGGCCGGGAGAGGGAAAGAGGGGCCGGGAGAGGGAAAGAGGGGCCGGGAGAGGGAAAGAGGGGCTGAGGAAGGGAGAGATGCGCTGAGAGAGGGAAAGAGGGGCATAAAGACGAGAGGAGGGGCCCAGAGTGAGGGAATGGAGGGGCAGTTACAGGGAAGGAGGGGACGAGGGAGGGGGGGGGGGGAGGGGGAGATGAGAGGAGGGGTGAGGGGATGAGAGAGGGTAGTAACACTTGAGAGTGGGCCGTGCCACATCAGTAATTTGGTTTGATTCTATGTGGTAACCAGCACATAATATTATAAATGATCATTTGTTGTACTCCTTGTAGGTACACAATTTGTAGAACTTAACCATATCATTGCCAACATTGGTGAATCTCCTAAAAGAACTACCTCACACTGTTCCAGCAACACCGCACTGCATTGCAAGTACCTGAATTCATCTTCAAGGGCCAACACAGCTTTGTTACCTCACACAATGGAGTCAACATGGCAGAGGAAGGGCACATGACATGAAATAAATCGAAAAAATAATAAAAATTCCGAACGGTACGGTATGATCAGGCCCCCAGAAGTCAGAGAAATTTATCTGATTTTCCTTAAAAAGTCTGATATTTCAGCCTTTTTTTTAGTGAACTCTGAAAGTTCAGAGTTCTTTTTGCTGTGAACTCTGAATATTCGGAAAAAAAAAAAATGTAGGCCTTGTCTGATTTTTCAGCCTTTTTCTCAGAGTGTACTCTGATCCATGAGCGTTTTCCTACTCTAGTATTCCTGCACTAACAGCCGCGATGAGCGCTGCAGGTACAGTTCAGTCCTGTCAGTCAAGCTGAAACAGTGACAGCGGTGTCGCGCGGCGCAATCACCACCTCGCTTTAGGCTGATCCATCAGCTTCCCTATTAATGTGAACTCTGTGTAATCAGACTTTTATACTCTTGAACTCTGAAATTTCAGAGTTTTTTTCTGGACCAAGTCTGATTAATCGGACTATAAATTTGTACTAAGTCTGACGAATCAGACAGCCCCAAATCGAATCTGATTCAATTCAAGCCCAATGAGGCTGATAAAGGCAGCAACTACAGCAATACTGTGTCTACACCTCGTCAGAGTGCCAGCCAGTAGCACATGGCGGCACGGCAATGAACTCGTCAAAATCGTTCACAAATACGCCGCAGCATTGCCACTGGAAAAGAAGACACGGGTGGGGGAAGGAGAGGGGGTGGAGGGGAGGTGGGGGAGGTGGCTTGTGAACGAAGGAACGGCAATGAACTCATCAAAATCATTCACAAATACTCCGCAGCATTGCCACTGGAAAAGAAGAGACTGGTGGACGGGTAGGAGGAGTGGAAGCATGATGATGGGTGTGAGCACCGGGATGGGCAGAGGAGAAAGGAAACAGAAAGGTACTCATCAAAATCATTCACACATACTCCGAAGCATTGCCACTGGAGAAGAAATGGATGGAGGGAGAGGGGAAGGGGGGGAATGAAGGGGTGGAAGCACGATGATGGGTGTAAGCACCAGGATTGGCACAGAAGGAACGGCAAGGAACTCACTATAAATTACTCACAGCTACTCTGCAGCATTGCCATTGGGAAAAAGCGAACAGGTGCAGAGGTGGGGAAAGGAGTGGTGGGTGAGAGCATGGGCATGAGCATGAGCAGACGAGGAAGGGTGACTAAGGCTACTTACCAGCAATCCACTCGCACACTCCAATTTATGTGCTTACTGCACTTGATGATGTGACCAACCCATTGCTTATCTCTTTTCCAAGTGTCACAACTTGTCCGAGTATTGTGCTTACACCTCACTTACAAAGGCATGCAGCGCAACAAACATATCCTCGCACACTCGCACCTCACTTGCCTCCTGTTCAAGGTCACCCCTCCCTTCACTGAACGGACTCACCCCTTCAAAATGCACTTACCCCTGCACCCTCAACTCGCGCCACCACCCTCAACACACCCCCCCAACCTCAACACACCCCCCCCAACCTCAACACACCCCCCCCAACCTCAACACACCCCCCCCAACCTCAACACACCCCGCCACCCTCAACACACCCCTCACTTTCTGTCGTGGAAAACAGCGGGTCCCAGATGACTTTTGAGTCGACTCAAAAGTCAACAGCGGGTCCCAGGAGGTGCTTGCATGCGCCATCGCTGTTGTCAATCTCCCGGTACTTGGCGCCACACCCCTTGTTGCTGCACAATACGCCCTCTTAAACCCTGTACTTCAAATACCCCCCACAACCCTGAACGCACCCCTCGCTTTCTGTCGCGGAAAACAGCAGGCCCTGGGTGGTGCTTGCAGGCGCCATCGCTGTTGTCAATCTCCCGGTACTTGGCGCCACACCCCTTGTTGCTGCACGTGCGCTCCACATTGATGTCCCACGACGGCGGTCGGGAGGGCTGGGGGGGAGCAGCAGCAGATGAAGCTGCAGGGTGTAGTGTAGGGAGGGGAGAGAGGGAGTGAAGTTGTTGAGGTATCAAACAGCTAATAGAATCGAGTGGCAATCGAATTTGAATGGATTCTACAGCCAATAGAATCGACTGGCAATCGAACATCTAACATAGGAGGTTCTAGGGATAATTTTGGATGTGCAGCAGTTGGTGACGGTGCACCTCCTCGATAACACCCGACAATCTCTACCCTACCTTTTCTTTTCGATGTTCGATGAGCTACGAGCTGTAAGTTCATAACAACCATAATTCGTGCTTAGCTACAAGAATGGTTGTTTCAAACTTACAGCCCGTAAATCATCAAACACCGAGAATAAGAGTTAAGGTAGAACGTGTTGGGTGTCATCGAAAAGGTGCATTGTTATCAACTACTGCACATCTGAAAATGTCTCTAAAACCTCCTCTGTTGAAGGTAAAAACTCCCTACAACCGCACATATCCACATTCCCCAACACTTCCCACATTGTGCATGAAGTTTGCTGCAACTCCACGTTGCTAGAAGAATTGAATGATTTTCTTGAAGTAACTGTCTTATGAGGGAAACACAAGTCACCTAGCATACCAAGATAATGATCGCATGCACCAGCACAACACATGCCCATGTAACTCACCTTGCGGTGCACTGTGATCAGAACAGAAGAAGCCCTGAGAGCACCGATTGCATGCTGCTTGCTGCTGCACCGATGATGCTTCTGCTGCTGCTGCTGCTGCTGATGGTGCTGTTGTCGCGGTTGCTGCCTCTGCTGTCGCTCCTGCTCCTCGAACAGGGGATGGCGTCGGTGGTGCTGGTGCTGGTGCTGCAGGGGTGATTGGTTTGGGTTTCTCAGTGGTGTGCTTGCCTCGCTTGCAGCTGTAAAGGAACCCAGAGGGAAGGGGCAAGGCACGAGCAGAAGGTTGGGAACAAAGATGCTGCGTGAATCAACAGGGAATATATACCAAGCACAGTCAAATAGTTACTCTAAAGCAAAAATGAAAAGAGACACGCGTAGGCAGAGAAGAGGGCGGCAGGGCAGGCATGCAGAAAGGACAAAATCACGCACAGGTATCAAGGTATGCTGGAATGAATCGCATGCATTACCCTGGTGTGAATTCGATTGCTTGCATGCGATGCGTTACCCTGGAATGGAGAGGAATAGCGAGAAATCGTGGCTTCGCTTGTGGCAGCACATCCACTCCTTGGTGCCGTTGTGGAAAATTGGCTGAGAAAGGGGTGTGGGAGGAGAGGGAGAGGGAGCAGAGAGTGACTCAGAACTGCAGGCTTTGCTGCTGGCAGCACTTCCACTCCTTGGTGCCGTCGTGGAATACTGGCTGAGAGGTGGGAGGAGGAGTGGGTGTGGAAGGCGTGACTCAGACGCTCAGGCTTTGCTGATTGTGGCAGTACAACCACTCCTTGTGCCGTCGTGGAATACTGGCTGAGAGGTGGGAGCGGAGGGGGGAGAGGGAGCGGGAGCAGAGAGTGAGTCAGAACTGTAGGCTTCGCTGTTAACAGCACGTCCACTCCTTCGTGCCGTCGTAGAATGGGAAGGAAAGAAGAATTGGTCAAGAGAGACGAGGGGGAACTAGTATCCCTCAATCTAGAGATATGCCACCAGCTCATTTGCCTATCTGCCATCGACCATCTGCCGATCTCCTGATCTCGTCGATTTTCTTAATAAAAGCATCTCGATATACTTCATCTCTTTGTCTCGCCATCTCTCATCATCCGTCCATCTCTTCCTCTCTTCACCTCTTCACTCGCTTAGTTCTCTTCATCTACCGCCCATCTCTTCAGCTCGCATCATCCACTCATCCGTGCATCCACTGAAGAGCATACCGGCTGATGCGAGAGTTGGTGTCAACAGGATGTGTTGTTGTGGGCCGATGTCAGCAGGATGTGTTGTTGTGGGCCGATCAAACCATGAATGCCAACCCAGCCGTGACGCCATGAATTTCAACCCATACACCCCATGCGGCGTCGGCAGGGGGGGAGGAAGAACGGATAGAGAAAAGGTGGATTACATGCGTAGAAGAATGGGGCATGTGGTACGATGGGGGATGCGATGGGGCATGGGGTGGAATGAGTAGAGCATGAAGAAGGGAGAAGGAAGATTGGAGAAAAATAATGAGGTGATTAGGCAAACGGTGCAGGATCCAGGAACGGTGCTTGAGGTGACTGGAACGGTGCAGATTTAGTCGACTCCAAAGTCACCTAGACTGGATAGAAACGATGAGGTGAATAGGCAAATGGTGCAGGATCCAGGAATGGTGCATGAGGTAACTTTTGAGTCGACTCAAAGTCACCTAGATTGGAGATAAAAGATGAGGTGAATCAGGCAAATGGTGCAGGATTCAAGAACGGTGCATGTGCGATGGGTGTTGCGACGGAGCATGTGATGCGATGGGCATGTGATGCGATGGGCATATGATGCGATGGGCATGCGATGCGATGGGCATGCGATGCGATGGGCATGCGATGCGATGGGCATGCGATGCGATGGGCATGCGATGCGATGGCCCATGTGATGCGATGGACATGTGATGCGATGGGCATACGATGCGATGGGCATGCGATGCGATGGGCATGCGATGCGATGGGCATGTGATGCGATGGGCATGTGATGCGATGGGCATGCGACGGCGCATGTGATGCGATGAGCATGCGACGGGGAAAGTGGTGCGCGCCGAGACAAGCGACGGGGCAGATCACTCATAACGCAGGGTGAATTCAGCAGCACGACACAGAAACTCGCGTACAAGGCCGTCAGAGCCTCTTGAGACGGGACAAGAGGCACGCGCGACTGCTTTAACCCTGGTTAAGAAGGTCTATCACCTCATAAGTCAAAGCGCGTGTGAGTGTATTTACCCCTGGGTGGTAGCAGCAGCTCGTGTCGTCGTTTTCTGCGTCCGTGAAATACACGTCACACCCGATCCTCTCGCACCGCTTCCTTCCCTCCGCGTTTATCGCGGGCGACATGGCCTAAGCTCTTTCAACCGTGATCGAAATTATGGGGATGAGAATGAATGTTGGGATCGTTGGAAAGAAGGTCCGTGAGATCACACTGAAGCAGCGTCACCAGTAGTCGATACGCGCGTTTATCGCGGTCGACATGGCCGAAGCGCTTTCAAATCTTCGAGATCGGAAAGCCCACGAAGAGAGCGCGGCAAAAGAAGCGCCTGATATCACGTGAAAGCAGCGTCGCTATTCGATACGCGCGTGCATCGCCAGTAGTCAAGTGAAACCGCTTTTATTTCTACTAGCAGCTTGGATGGAGCTCGGCCGGTGTCGCATTTCAGCAGATGCGTTGATTCGCATCGATCTACAGTAGCTGTTTCGAGGATGTTCCATGCCCTAAGAGAAGACTCGCCGCTTTCTTGAAAGCAAGATAACAATACACCGATGGAATCCGATGCCATACGATATAAGTAGAAGGGCAATCCGGTACATTGATGCTAATTATTCCACCTACACAATCCACCATATTTGTTCAAGGCCCGGAAATACGGTGCTAAGCTGCAGTTAGTGTCTGCCACTCATGGCTATAAGTTGATAACAAAAATAGTGCTATCAAGGTTCTTCCAATGTTACTGGTACAAAGGCAGATTGCATTCGCAATGTATCAATGCACAAGTCCTTGAACGTTGCTTGCTGTAAGCTGCTAGTGTCTCACGCTCTGATGCACAAGACAAATCTATTAAAAAAACTACCGAATTCATAATTCCACCTGCACTCTACAACTTCTCTTCCATTCCAACTACCACGACTGCTTCCATGGCCTACCCTACGTACGGGCACAAAAGCAACCGCAGAGCATGATGCGGATAAGTGGGAAATGTACTGGTACTACCCACTGAAAAAATGACCGTATCACCCACTAAGGAGCCCCTCCCTCTCCCTTCCCCCAAACTCCTCTCCTTGGCTGTTGGTTCCATGCCACTCAACCGCCCTATAAACCTCCCCATCCCGTCCTACAAGGCCCGGCTCTCCCCCCGCCTTTCCCAATGCCATCCTGTGCTGATTCCCCCCTGATTTACAATGGTGCCACGCCCTACCATCATGCTGCTGTGCCGGGCCGTACGGGTGGGTTTGACATGATGTATAAATGGTTCTGCCGTGCTGTATGTGATTTTTTTACATGCCCAATGCTGATTGGTTCATGCCATTCGACTGCAGTGCCACGTGACTACAGTGCCACGTGACTGCAGTGCCACTTGACTGCAGTGCCACATGACTGCAGTGCCACGTGACTGCAGTGTCACGTGACTGCAGTGCCACGTGACTGCAGTGCCACGTGACTGCAGTGCCACGTGACTGCAGTGCCACCTCACCTCCGCATGGGAGGGCTGATGCTGACCTCCTTGTGGTAGCCAAAGCTAGTTTCTACACCTACACTCCTACCCCCGCCATCCTTTTCCCTGCCCCAGGCACTACCCCCTCCCCCTCCGCTGCCATCCCTTGCCCTACTCGTCCTCCTATTTCTTACCCTCCTGCTTCTTCCCCTCCTACCCTTTGCAATCCTGCTCCTCCCCCAGCAGCAGCGATCTCCCTCAATCACTTCTCGGCTCCTCTTGGCTGCACTGCAGAGCCACCAGCAGCAACCCTTCGCTGCAGTCGCTGTATACTGCCCGTTTCCTACATCTACACTCCTACCCCTGCCACTGCCACCCCTTCCACTCCTGCGCCTTCTGTTCCTCCCCCTTCCACTCTTTGCGCCCCACCTGCAGCAGCAATCTCCCTTAGTCTCTGCACCAAACGGTTCATCTCAGGCCACTTGCTCAGCTCCTCCTGGCTGCACTGCAACGCCACCAGCAGCAGCCTCTTCCAGCCGAAAACTGCCCGTTACCTATAATTAAACTCCTACCGCTGCCACTACTGCCACTCCGCCTGCCATCCCTTGCACTCCTGCTCCTCCTCCTTCCACCCTTCGCGCCCCTCCTTTCCCCACCCCAGAGGCAGCGATCTCCCTTAACCTCTCCACCACATGGTTCATGTCGGGTCGCTTGCTGGGCTCCTCTTGACTGCATTGCAGCGCCACCAGCAGCAGCTTCTTCGCTGCACCCGCTGAGAACTGCCCCTTCAGCCGTGGATCCACCACTTGGCTTATATGAAACCCATCCGCCTTCCTCCCCTCCTGCTGCTGCCCCTGCTGCTGTTGCTGTTGCCCTTCATTACCCGCTCCTCCCGCTTCTGCTGCTGCCGCTGCTGCTGATGCTGAGTCTCCCCCTCCCCCCCCTTTTCTACCTCGCGCCAGCTGCTTGTGGATCCAGGGGAAGAGGCGGTTGTGTGTGGCGGTGGTGGCAGGGGATCGGCCGGTGAGCAGCTCGAGGAGGACCACGCCCAGAGAGAAGACATCGCTGAGCGGGGTGAGGTGACCTGGTGGTTGGCGATGCATGGGAGAGGGTGACAAGGAGGGGAAGTGGGAGTGGGTGAGAAGCACTACGCCCAGATAGAAGACATTGCTGAGCAGGGTGAGGTGACCTGAGAGTGGGGAGGGGTTGAGGGGGTGAAGCATGCAGGGAGCGGTGAGCGACTTGAGGAGAACAACGCCCAGGGAGAAGACATTGATTAGGGGGGTGAGGTGGCCAGGAGAGAGGGGGGGGAATGGGATGGGTGTGCGTAGTGGAGGGGAAGAAGAGGCGGTTGTGGGTGGCAGCAGTGGTGGGGAACTGGCCGGTGAGCAGCTCGAGCAGCACAACGCCCAGAGAGAAGACATCGCTCAGCGGGGGTGAGGTGGCCTGGAGGGGCGGTGACGCACAGGAGAGGGTGAGAAAAAGGGGGAGCGGGAGCAGGTGAGCAGCTCGAGGAGAACCACGCCCAGAGAGAAGGCATCGCTCAGCGGGGTGAGGTGGCCTGGAGGGGCGGTGACGCACAGGAGGGGGTGAGAAAAAGGGGGAGCGGGAGCAGGTGAGCAGCTCGAGGAGAACCACGCCCAGAGAGAAGACATCGCTCAGCGGGGTGAGGTGGCCTGGAGGGGCGGTGACGCACAGGAGGGGGTGAGAAAAAGGGGGAGCGGGAGCAGGTGAGCAGCTCGAGGAGAACCACGCCCAGAGAGAAGACATCGCTCAGCGGGGTGAGGTGGCCTGGAGGGGCGGTGACGCACAGGAGAGGGTGAGAAAAAGGGGGAGCGGGAGCAGGTGAGCAGCTCGAGGAGAACCACGCCCAGAGAGAAGACATCGCTCAGCGGGGTGAGGTGGCCTGGAGGGGCGGTGACGCACAGGAGGGGGTGAGAAAAAGGGGGAGCGGGAGCAGGTGAGCAGCTCGAGGAGAACCACGCCCAGAGAGAAGACATCGCTCAGCGGGGTGAGGTGGCCTGGAGGGGCGGTGACGCACAGGAGAGGGTGAGAAAAAGGGGGAGCGGGAGCAGGTGAGCAGCTCGAGGAGAACCACGCCCAGAGAGAAGACATCGCTCAGCGGGGTGAGGTGGCCTGGAGGGGCGGTGACGCACAGGAGGGGGTGAGAAAAAGGGGGAGCGGGAGCAGGTGAGCAGCTCGAGGAGAACCACGCCCAGAGAGAAGACATCGCTCAGCGGGGTGAGGTGGCCTGGAGGGGCGGTGACGCACAGGAGAGGGTGAGAAAAAGGGGGAGCGGGAGCAGGTGAGCAGCTCGAGGAGAACCACGCCCAGAGAGAAGACATCGCTCAGCGGGGTGAGGTGGCCTGGAGGGGCGGTGACGCACAGGAGGGGGTGAGAAAAAGGGGGAGCGGGAGCAGGTGAGCAGCTCGAGGAGAACCACGCCCAGAGAGAAGACATCGCTCAGCAGGGTGAGGTGGCCTGGAGGGGCGGTGACGCACAGGAGGGGGTGAGAAAAAGGGGGAGCGGGAGCAGGTGAGCAGCTCGAGGAGAACCACGCCCAGAGAGAAGACATCGCTCAGCGGGGTGAGGTGACGTGGGGGTGGGGAAGAGGGGATAGGGGGGTGACTCGCGGAGGAGAGGCACAAGAACACAAGAAGGGGAGAGGAGGGGAGAGGAGGGGTACAGTGAGCAGAACAATACCCTGAGGGAGAAGACATCGCTCAGGGGGGTGAGGTGACCTGAGTGGGGTGGGGGGGGGGGGAGGAGGGGTGAAGTGCCTCTAGAGTCAAGTCACCTCAACCAGTGAGCAGGTCGAGCAGAACCACACCCAGGGAGAACACATCGCTCAGGGGGGTGAGGTGACCTGGGGGTGGTGGGGGAGGATGAGTGGGTTGATGCACGTGAGGGGACGGGGAGACGAAGGGAGAAGAGGGAGAGGTGGGAGAGGGGACGAGGAAGGGGGGATGGGGATTCAGGGAGGAAAGAGGCAGTTGCGGGTAGTGGAGGGGAAGTGCGGGAGGGAAGAGCGGTTGTGTGCAGTGGAGAGGAAGTGGGGGAGGAAGGGGCGGTTGTGTGTAGTGGTGATACCCGAACAACAAGGACCACAAACAATTTACAGGCCTCCCCACCTGTGCCGAAATAATCAGGGTCAAGGTACCCTAGCCCAGGGTACCCATGATGCGAGTCGATACGTGCCTCACGCCCTCCTCCCCTCCATACCCCACACGCACAAGTCATATCCTCGTTACAAGCCTCCACACCTGTATCGATATAGTCAGGGTCGAAGTAGGGTGCCCATGATGCGAGTTGACACGTGCGTCTTGCCGCTCACTACCCCACAATCCATCTTAATCCATCTGCACCGCACTGCACCGCACTGAATCCCTCCCCACCTGTGTAGATGTAGTCAGGGTCGAGGTACCCCAGGGTGCCCATGATGCGAGTCGAAACGTGCGTCTTCCCCTCCTCCGGTCCCCGTGTAGCCATGCCAAAATCGGTTACCTTTGCCCTTAATTCCTGCCAAGATAGATATGGGAGGGGAGATGGGAGGAGGGGGCGGGGGCGGGGGGGGGCGGGGGGGGGGAGGGAGGGGGTGATTAAGGTGGAATTTAAGCTATTTATGTGGCCATGCCGAAATCCGCCACCTTCGCTTTCAACTCCTGCCAAATTAGATATGAAGGGAGGGAAAGGGCGGAAGCTGTGCAGCAGATGCTGAGTCTCAGTTTCCTTCAGACCCCATGTTGCCTTTTGAGGCGCCTCAAAAGTTTCCTTCAGACCCCATGTTGCCTTTTGAGGCGCCTCAAAAGTTTCCTTCAGACCCCATGTTGCCTTTTGAGGCGCCTCAAAAGTTTCCTTCAGACCCCATGTTGCCTTTTGAGGCGCCTCAAAAGTTTCCTTCAGACCCCATGTTGCCTTTTGAGGCGCCTCAAAAGTTTCCTTCAGACCCCATGTTGCCTTTTGAGGCGCCTCAAAAGTTTCCTTCAGACCCCATGTTGCCTGCCATGCTAAGGCTGGTGGTAAAGCTGGTGGACAGTTTTAAGTCGACTCAAAAGTAACGATGTGTCATTGCAGTTGACTCAAGAGATGCCCATTACAATGTAGCCCTATGAATGCCCATGTAGAGACCCCCCGCACATATAAAGGCACACTACTCGTAGTAAGGTATTTACCATCCCACAAACGGTACCGCACACTGCGTTCTCCCCAGCAACTTTTCCTCCCACTTACATCACCCAGAGACAAAGTATGGACCTGAAAAGCTTAGCCAATTTCACGGGTGGTTTCCCTTCAAAACTCACCTACACCCCCCTACAACTTACATGGTCCAGCATGACATTATGGGACTTGAAGTCGCGGTGAATGATGTTCTGCCCGTGCAGATATGCCATGCCCTCCGCCATGCCCACTGCCACGTGCACGCGCTGCTCCCATGTCAGGCACGGGCTGTCCGGGGAGAGGTCTTGGGTGACGAAGAAGGGATTGATAAGATGGGTGGGAGGAGAGGGGTTGGGGAAGGATGGCAGCTGGATTTGGCTAGAAGCAAATGTGATGTGCCATGCCCTCCACCACACTCTCTGGCACCTGCGCTCGCTGTTCCCATGTCAGGCACGGGCTGTCCAGGAAAGTTGAGGTGGAGGGGAAAGTTGAGGTGGAGGGGAAACAAGGAAGGGGAAATTTGTTGACATCGGATACGCCAAACGCAAGGCCTCGCTCATACCCACCTGCCACTTTCGAGGGCTGCTCCCACGTCAGGCACGGGCTGTCCGGAGAGAGGTCTGGGGCAGTGGTGAGTGTGGTGGGGAGGATTGACAAGGGTGGGGGAGGGCGGGGAAGGGGACGAAAAGAGGTAGTTAGGAATTGGTCGGACGTGCAATTCCTAACCCAAGGGGAAGGACGTGCACACACCACCCAAGAAGTCTCTCAGATGCAACGTCAAAGAGCCAGTGCATGTTGTACAATCCTACCATAACGTCATCATGCATCCAAAAGCGTGCCAGTGGTCTAGTGGTAGAATAGCACCCTGCCATGAGCTCGGTGCAGACCCGGGTTCGATTCCCGGCTGGCACATGCAATTTTGCTCTCTATGTTTTTTTTTTTCCTTATCTTTTTTTTATTCCCGGGTGCTGAAGACATGCATCGTCTTAGAAGATATGCAATCCCTCCCACCGCCCTCTTCGTCCTCTCACTCACTGTTGGGGTGCAGCCAGTGGTGCAGGTCGCCTCGCTCCACCAGCTCATACACCAGAATCGCCCGGCTGTCCTCCATGCAGTACCCCAACAGCTGCACCAGGTTGGGGTGTCTCAGATCGCCCAGCACTAGGATCTCCGCCTGTGGTGGGGGGAGAGGGAGAGGAATGGGTATGCGTGTTGGAGACGAAAGGAATAGAAATGGGGGTGTGAGGGAGAGGAGCGCAGCACTGCAGTCCTCCATGCAGTACCCCAACAGCTGCACCAGGTTGGGGTGTCGCAGATTGCCCAGCACTAGGATCTCCGCGTGTGCAGTGAAGAACGCATGGTAGGGGGGGGCGAAACGGTGTGGGGATGAGTAGGAGAAGCAGCTGCAGCAGGTTGGGGTGGTTTAAGGATTCCCAGCATGAGGAGGATCTGCACCTGTGGGGTGAAGGACGCGGAATGGGGGGAGAGAAGTGCACCATTGCCACCTCACATGCAGTATCTAGGGATAACAGGTGCACCTGATTGGGGTATTTAGATCGTATCCCTGGCTAGTGTCAAGAGTGGTTAGTGTCATGACACAAACTCGGAAAACGCATGGAGGACTAAACCTCCTGGTGTCAGCTTGGGATGGCTCGGGAAGTTGGCACAATGTTGGCAACATTGGCACCAACCTGGAGCCGCGCATGAGCGCAGCTCCACCTGGTGTCAAGCGAATTTCCCGCTTGGCACCAACAGTATCTTGACACTAGCGAGGGACACGACCTTAGGGACTCAAGGGGACACGTGAAATGGGCAGTAGGGTGGGTGGGTGGGTGGATAGATTATATGTGATCACCTTTCGACTCAATGACTCCTTTGCCTGGCCTCGCCTTTGCCTGGCCTCGCCTTTGCCTGGCCTCGCCTTTGCCTGGCCTCGCCTTTGCCTGGCCTCGCCTTTGCCTGGCCTCGCCTTTGCCTGGCCTCGCCTTTGCCTGGCCTCGCCTTTGCCTGGCCTCGCCTTTGCCTGGCCTCGCTTTTGCCTGGCCTCGCCTTTGCCTGGCCTCGCCTTTGCCTGGCCTGGCATCTCACCAGGTAATCGTCAAACGCCTTCATGCTGTCAGTGTGAAGCACCTTCACACAGCAACCCCTCCCATTCCCTCAAGCACATCCCCTTCCCTTCCTCTCCCTCCCCCCCTTCCCCATTCTCTTCCCTTCTGCCCCGCAAAATAGACAAAATACTAACTCACACGTTCCTCACTCCTCCCTACTTACTCACTCCGTTCCATGTCCCTTTGCTCACCCCTTTTCTCACTCCTCCTTTCTCAGTGGCTCACCAGGCAATCGTCAAACGCCTTCACGCTGTCAGTGTGAAGCACCTTCACTGCCCCGCCACCTCTCTCTCATCCCATCTTCTCAAACCCATCCTCTTCCCTCTCCCCCCCTCTCCCCCACCCTGTAACTCACTCTCCTAACGCCTTCCCCCGCCTGCCTCTCACCAGGCAGTCGTCAAACGCCTTCACGCGCTCCGTGTGAAGCACTTTCACCGCCACCCACACCTCCAAGCACATCCCTCCGTTGCCTCATTCCTCCCTCCCTACCCAATCACTCATTACACTCTCTCCCCTCACCACGCAGTCGTCAAACGCCTTCACGCTCTCCGCATGAAGCACCTTCACCACCACCTCTTCCATTCCCCCACGCCCATCACTCCATTCTCGCTCATCCTCAACCCCCCCCCCCACGCCTCGCCTCTCACCAGGCAGTCATCAAACGCCTTGATGCTCGCCGTGTGAAGCACGCACCTTCACTGCCACACCTCTCCTTACCCCAAGCCCATGCTCCCCTCCTCTCCCCTTCTGTCTCCTCCCTCCCTCACCAGGCAGTCGTCAAACGCCTTCACGCTTTCCGTGTGAAGCACCTTCACTGCTACCTCTCTCTTGCTGCCACGTGGCAGCTCTCCCAACCACTCGTCCACCTGCCCGCGAAAAATAGTCCCGAAGCTGCCCTTGCCCAGCTGCAGGGATGCATTGAAATACCCCGCTGCCTGCTGTAGCTCGCGGTAGGAGAAGCGCCGCAGAGGAGGAGGGCCGGAGGAAGGCTGGCCGTGTGCTGAGGGGTGACACAGAAGGGGGGGGAAGGAGGGTTGGGTTGTGTGTGGAAAAAGGTGAGAGCGCCCAGCTGCAAAGACGCGTTGGAGTACCCCGCTGCCTGCTGTTGCTCGCGGTAGGAGAAGCGCCGCAGAGGAGGCGGGCCGGAGGAAGGCCATTGCCCCGCTGCTGCAGCCGGGAGGGAGAAGAGAGGGAGAGGGTAAGGCCCTTGCCTTCCCCAGCTGCAGCCGGGAGGGAGAAGAGAGGGAGAGGGTAAGGCCCTTGCCTTCCCCAGCTGCAGCCGGGAGGGAGAAGAGAGGGAGAGGGTAAGGCCCTTGCCTTCCCCAGCTGCAGCCGGGAGGGAGAAGAGAGGGAGAGGGTAAGGCCCTTGCCTTCCCCAGCTGCAGCCGGGAGGGAGAAGAGAGGGAGAGGGTAAGGCCCTTGCCTTCCCCAGCTGCAGCCGGGAGGGAGAAGAGAGGGAGAGGGTAAGGCCCTTGCCTTCCCCAGCTGCAGGGTCGGCGCGTTGAAGTACCCCGCCCGCCGCCTGCTGCAGCTCGTGATAGGAGAAGCGGCGCAGGGGAGGAGGGTTGGAGGAAGACCCTTGCCCCGCTGGGAGGGAGAAAAAAGAGGGAGAGTGGGGGAGAGTAAGGCCCTTGCCTTGCCCCGCTGCAGGGACGCGTTGCCCAGTACCCAGCCGCCTGCTGTAGCTCGCGATAGGAGAAGCAGCGCAGAGGATGAGGGTTGGAGGAAGGGCCTTGCGCAGCTGCAGAGAGGGCTAAGGGGGTAGGCATGTGAGGGAGGGAGAAAAGAGGGGGAGAGTAAGGCCCTGCCCTTACCCAGCTGCAGGGCCGCGTTGAAAAGAGGGGGAGAGTAAGGGATGGGGTGGAGGGAGGTGGGAGGGGGCGTGTTTGGGCAATCGGGTAAAGGGGGTAGGGTGTGAAGAGAGGGAGAAGAGAGGGAGAAGAGAGGGAGAAGAGAGGGAGGAGAGAGGGAGAAGAGAGGGAGGAGAGAGGGAGAAGAGAGGGAGAAGAGAGGGAGGAGAAAGGGGGAGAGGAAGAGAGTTTGGCCCTCCAGCAGCAGAGATGCGGTAGGAGGAACGACGCAGGGGAGGGGGGCAGGCGGAAGGCTGGCTGTGCGCTGATGGGGACACAGGGGTTTGGGAAGAGAGGGGTGGGGTGAGGAAAAGAGGAAACAGGGACTGGATTGGGGGAGAGGGAAGAGATAAAGAAGGCATGGAGGAGAGAGGGGCCTAGCTGCACAAAAGGGGTGCATGAGAATACCCCGCTGCCTGACTTTTGAGTCGACTCACAAGTCAGCTTGCTTGAGAATACCCCGCCGCCTGCTGCATCCCGCTCTCGCTATAAGAGGAAAGACGGGAGGAGAATTCGTTGCGTGAGCGTAGGACGGGAGAGAAAGCCGGAACAGCTGTTGGGTGGGTCTCACTCACTACAACCGCGCCGTGTCGACGCGTCTCACGCGCTGCAGCAAACGTGGCTCGCCGCGTCTCGCGCGCTACGATTCCTTCTGAGGCTATGAGGCTCGCCACGTCTCACGGTACAAATCTGACTCTGAGGCTTCGGAGAAGGCTCGCTTTGTTCGCGTCGGGACCTTTGATTCGCCTCAAAAGTCACCTCAGAAGTCACATCGTTTGGGTCGGAACCTGCTGCTATCAGCGAACCTACTACGACGACAAACCAACAGTCGTAACGCTTTCTGTACTTCGTGGAAACGTGGAAGTCGGAGCCTGCTGCATCTCGCTTGGGGTGTGATCGAGCAAGATGTCTGAGTTTCGCAAACCATAATTTCCCAAAGGACTCGTGTTCCACCCGAGCACCACGTGCAACGGGATAAAAAGGGTCAAACTGGGGCACGAGAAACGCAAAAAAAAAAAAAAAAAAAAACCTCGAAACGCAGGAATGGTTTATCTTCGGTAGCACTATGGCTCACGCCACGAAGAGCTCTCGCCGAGCTCGCCGCATCACTACTAGTGAGAAAGATCTCGCTACATGCAATCAGGCCATAACCGACCTGCGCCATTCCCGCGCACAGCCGAGCGCTTCGAGGGCGTCGCACCGAAGCACCCACAGCACGCAACGCCATCATCGCCGTCCATGCCGCGCGACGGGCGCGACGCGATGACGGCAGGTGGACGACTCGCCGCGAAGCGGTAAAAGGAGGGTGATAATCTTGTCGGATTCGCTGAATTGACGAACATTTCGTGGCTTGACTCGGTGAGTTCTGCGTGTGTCTGCTGGAGGAACTGGGAACGCGAAATTGTAGTTGACGTATATTTAGAGTAATGAAGTCAGGGTAATCTGTGGCATGTCTAGAGTAATAAACTCGGACAAGAAGCTGTTACACTGGTTGATGAACACAATGACACGCTTGGCAATGGAACATATATGCCTTCACTAGCTGGTACTAGGACTGGCTGCAATGATTGCTGAGGGCATGTCCAGCTCGTTCATTTCGGGAAATCTAGTACCTCCTCACGATCCGGGGTTCAAAACTGAACACTGTACCTATAAACGAACCGGCCTTGCTCCACCCTTTCTGTCATTCTGGCGCACGGACACCATCCCCCCACACAGACTTCAGCAGTGCAGGGGCCGTGTGGCAACCAAGGTAACCAGTTCCCTCTTCAACCAAAGCGTTAGAATTTTCGCCAGGCCAACACTTCCACTAAAGGTTTTGGCGAGTGTCAGGCGGCGCATGCGAAATCAAGCGCGCGATACGATGGGCACTCACTGTAGTGGGCAGGACGCGGTTCTGTACCATTGTTTGATGCGCACGCTGATTCCTGTAACGTGCGTCACACGATTCGAGGTACGTGTAGGGGGTGTGCCGTATCGTGAACGGGAGCTGATCGTGTCTGGCATTTTTGTAAAACTCAGTGTTACAACGCAAATTGTGGTAACTGAAGGGCTTTACGAGCAGTAAATGGACGAGCTGGACACCCCCTGAAACTGCTTCAAGTCAAACTACGGTACGGAGCTGGCATGTACTTCCCCTCAATTCATGCAGCGGCCTCAAGGAGCACGTGAGGTGAGCAAGGCGAATTGAGCTGAGCCCTGCTGCGACGCTACATTCTTGGCATGGCGCACTGGCGCCCCGTTTTCCTCCTCCGACGGCTACCCTGTACGACGGAAGTCGCTGCTGTGATTGGGCATCGGTAGCTTTTCTGTCGTACTCGCAGTTGATTTTTCTCGCCACAGCGTCGTATTGAGCGTTACATTGACCTAACGAAAGATTCAGGTTTCCCGCAGGTATTGGCTGGTTCCAGCCCTGTCCAAACCAGACTCAGCGAGCTGAATTGACGAACCATCCAGGAAATGCTATACCACTTCAAATAATAAAGGGAAAATATGCCACAAGTAACCAACTTGGGACTGATAACTTGAATGGTAAAAACAAAACGCGAACGGTCACTGTATCGGGTTTTCTGACGGGTTTGGTAAGCGGGGTCACGGATTCAGTCACTAACAACAGGTAAAAAATCACGCGAATGGTCACACATGTAACTCCCGCCAAAAAAAACTTGAAACTCAAGAAAATTCCCGCTCGTGCCCAACCAATCTGCGAACTTGTCAAAAAACTAAAACCCAATCGGAATCGGTTGCGGTTTGGGAACGGATCAACCCTAAACACCTGGCGAGTTACGTGTTTAGGGTTTGTCATCCGAAAATGCATCCAGGTTCTTTTTGGGTCTCATTTTGTTTTGGCGGGAGTTTCTGTTGGAAATAATCGATCTTAAGCGCCTCTATCGTGTCAAAACACAAAGGCATTAATGTGGAAAATAGAACGAGAATGAATGCACTATGAAAGAGTTGGGTACAAAAATGGCAAAACCCTAATTGGGTTGTATCCCTTATGGGATACCCCACTGTAGCCTACACAACAGCATAAGCTACATATATGTTCTGACACACCCCCATAGGCAAAGTGGGGGAGAACAAGGGGTCACAAGACCAGTCAAGCAAAGCAAAGCAAAGCTCAGGGTGGATCACAAAGTCACCACACAGTCCGAGCACAAGAGCAAGGCCTTGTTGTCTACGTACAGCACTGGAGGAGAACGAGGCGGCTCTCCAAGGTCAGTCAGCAGGTAGGTGAGCCAGCGAAGCTCCTGTGCAGCCATGGCCCCTGCGTAGATCTCAGCCTCACAACTCGAGCTGAGAACCGAAGACGAGCGAGTAGCCCGCCACGAGACAGAGCCGGAGCCAAGGCTGAAGGTGTAACCCTGTGACGACCGCTGCGTAGCCTGGTCGTCAGCCCAAGAAGCGTCCGCGTGACCTGTAAGTACCACTGGACTCCGCCCTCCAAGCACTAGCCCCATGCCCGACGTACTGCACAGGTAGCGCAATACCCTCTTCGCTGCAGCCATGTGCTCTGGTCGGTGTCTCCCAGGAGCAACATAGCGTGCAAGAATGCTAAGAGGGTATGCAAGGTCAGGTCGTGTGCAGGTCATCAGGTACATGAGGCAGCCAACAAGCTCTGGGTACGGGCCACTCAACTCTACGGACTCATCCGAAGGCAGAGCTGAGAGCGAGTGGCGAGTAGACAGAGGAGTGGCCTGAGGCGAGGATTACGTGAAGCCGAAGCGCTGAAGGACCTGCTGCACCATGTGTGACTGAGTCAAGGTAATGGTGCGGCGTGCTCTGTCCCGAGTGATCTGCAAGCCAAGGTAGCTGCGCAGTTCACCCAGGTCTGTGCACGTGTGTCTCTTCAGCAGCTCGGACTTCACGTAGGCGAGTCCAGCAGTGTCCGCTGTGGCAAAGACCAAGTCGTCGACGTACACGAGGATGTAGAACGGCGGCAGTGAAGTGTCGGTGCGCAGAAACAGCGACGGGTCAGCAGTAGAAGGAGCAAACCCAAGGGCCGCAAGCGTAGTCCTCAGTGTGTCGTGCCACTCACGTGGTGCCTGGCGGAGACCGTAGACTGGCCGTCGGAGGCTCCACTGGGTGCCAGGAGGGAAAGTCCCAGTGAAGCCAGGTGGACGGCGCAGCCAGATCTCCTCGTGCAGGCTCCCCTGCAAGAACGCAGTACTGAAGTCGAGAGAGTGAAGCTCGTAGTCGCGCTGAGCGGCTATGTGCAGCAGCACCCGAAGAGTGGTCATCTTCGGGGTGGGAGAGAAGGTCTGAAAGTAGTCAACTCCCTGCCGTTGACTGAAGCCACGAGCGACGTACCGCGCCTTGAAGACAGGTGGAGAGCCCGGCGGCCGCTTCACCCTGAAGATCCACATGCCACTAACGATGTTCGCCCCAGGAGGGGGAACCGCGTCAACGTAGGTGCCTGTGGACTTCCAGGAAGCCATCTCTGCATCCATAGCTGCCTGCCACTGAGAGGAGTAGGGACCCTCTACGGCCTCCGCGTAAGAGCGCGGAGTCGGGATGTCTAGTGCATCCGGGTCTCCCTCAGGAGCAAGCAGTACAGACGCGAGATGATGTGAAGCAGCAGCCAGACACTGGAACTCCTCCTGCCTGTCCTCTAGGACGTCCGTGCCAAGAGCACACTCACCCCCTGTCAGAGGTCCACTGGTGATCCCCGATCGATCCTAGGGAAGGGTTACAGGCACGTTTGCCTGGGGGGTTATGGGCGCACTGACCCGCTACTGAAACAAGCCCTTTTATCCCAATGGTCTAGTGGTTGGGATTCTGAGATGGTATCCAGAGCGAAGGTCTCGGGTTCGAATCCCGGTGTATGCACTTCGGGCATCCCAGTGCGGGGGGGTGTCAGAGGTCCACTGGTGATCCCCGATCGATCCTAGGGAAGGGTTACAGGCACGTTTGCCTGGGGGGTTATGGGCGCACTGACCCGCTACTGAAACAAGCCCTTTTATCCCAATGGTCTAGTGGTTGGGATTCTGAGACCCCCGACGGACGGAGGACAGACAGACGCAGACTCAGCAACAAGACTAGCAGCGTAGTCTAGACGACAGCGAGCAGCAAAGTCGACGAGCTCAGCGACAAGAGCAGACGTTGCAGCGGTCTAGTGGTTGGGATTCTGACATGGTATCAGAGCGGTCTCGGGTTCGATTCCCGGTGTATGCACATGTAGGCCGTTGCCGCTGTGCTTAGTCCTGGGCCTCCCAGTGTGAGGGGGTGTCAGTAGATCTGCACTGTGGATGCCCGATTGATCCTGGAGAGGGTTACAGGCGCGTTCGCCTGGGGGGTTATGGGCGCACTGACCCGCTACTAAAACAAGCCCTTTTATCCCAATGGTCTAGTGGTTGGGATTCTGACAATAAACGAAGCGAAGCATATCGAAGCACCGGCGAGTCAACCCTCGGAGGTTGAAAGTAACTGTTGGAGGTTACGCGAAAGTCAAAGGTCAGCGACCTTTGACCTGACAAGTACAGCGCGACAGCAAGGACACACAACTGATTCGCTACAAGAAGCAGTTGCCCGAGTCGTCACTGTATCGAACCGCAACAGTAACATTAAAGTAGTTATACTGCATCTCTTCGTATTCCTTGTACTCTTATATAATCTTGTATCTCCTTGCTTTAATCAATCTACTTTGCCCTCACATACTAGCGCAAGGTGGTTCACAGTACTTCATTGAACGCTTCCGCTACTACATCAGTCCTACCCAGAATTCGCACTTGCAAAGATCCTAAGGGCTTTTTCAGCCCAACATGGTAGGAGAGCTATCAGGGGGAATTCAACGATCACAACACCTACAACATCAGAAGACATGGCTACTCAGAAGGAAAGGAGTTCCTCTATTGGTTCTCCCGGCACTACTCCTACTCCACCTCCTGCCTCTGGCCTACAGACAGAGGAGGGTACGGCAACAAGACCCAGGGCAACATCCAACGAGTCTCCTGCGAATCAATCTGCAGGCTTCGACCAGAGCATGATGGAGAAGTTTTTCTCCTTCATGTCCTTCTACGAGCAACACCAGCAATCGGTACCTGCGCAGTCACACAACAGTAACAACAACAACGACGTGACTCCAATGAGCCTTGACGGTTCATCCTACGCACGTAGAAATCAATAGCAGCAACCTACCTTTGCTCCATACGAGCCCCAGCGCGGCTCCGTCAGCTTTATGCCACAACCGCAGCCTGCACCCGGACAGGGGAAACCACTGGACGCACTTCAAGTTCAGTCGCAGTTCGCGCACGTTTTAAATCTTTAGACGTCAAGGCCTTTCAACGGAAAGGACTTCTTCACCTGGTCGTTCGAGTTCGAGTTAATGATAGAAGGCGCGCAGATTCTTGGCTTCTTCGACGGATCCCTGCCATACCCAACAAACGGCACACAATACGAGAAGCAGCAGTACACCTATCAGTCAATGATGGCATATACGATTCTACTAAGGAACATCACCCCGAACCAGCACCAGAATATACGGTCTTACCGGGGATATGGTAATTCCGCCGAGCTCGCATACAGCCACTTGAAGAACCTGTACCAAGCAACAGACAACGTTAATTAGAGTCGGCTAATGGCGCAGTTGACAACAGTGGAAATGAAACCAGGCGAAAAGGGAATAGCGTATATCAGCCGTTGTCGCGAGCTGCGCGACAAACTCCTTCGATGCGGAGGGTCAATATCTGAAGACGCCTTCGTGACAGCCATCATCGGCGGCCTTGGTCCTCAATGGCGCGCCACAAAGGCCATTCTCCGAGCCCACGGAAGAATCTCCGAAGCAGCACCCTACGCCGAAATCCACGCCGAGCAGCAAGACATGGACATGCAAGAAGAACGACACAAGAAGAAGATATCAGCACCGGAATTTGCATTCCACACTCAGCGACGCTACAACAACTACAAACAACAACAACCAAAGCCCGTACCTCCATTCTGCCACATCTGCAAGACGTCAGGGCACCCACGGACGCACTGCCCGAATCGACAACAGTCAACTCCACCGCAACAGCAGCTTCGACCCTCAAGCAGTCAAGTCGCCTCCACGCAAGCGAACCCCATAAGTCAACTGCAGTCCCTAACGACATCGCTGTGAATACAATCTGCACAAGGAACAAGAAACATCGTCACCTGTATGGCAAGATTGACCGACTCCTGCATCACCGAGTCACCGCCACACTACTCACCGGAAGAACAACTTGACAACATCACACCTCGCTGCGAGTCACTTCAACCGAATCCAACGTACGCAGCCATCGCCCAGAGCAAGCCATCCGGGAAAGACACCAGGTTCTTGGACAGCTGCTGCGGACAGCACATGTGCTCTTCAGGACGCTTCGTGCAGCAAGAATACCAACTCCAACGCGAAGCATCACCGTCGCCAACAACCAGAACCTGCGCACACGACGACAAGGAGTGGTTCAACTTCAGTCACGAGAAACAAACGTGATACTACAGATTTCAAAGGTTCTGATAGCAGAAGGACTTGGATATAACTTACTCAGCGTCAGCCAGCTGATGGCGAAGGGCATCCATCTCGAAGCAGACAACACCACTCAAGAATTCAAGTTGTACCACGGGAGAGGAGGCCTTTACATCGGAAAGGCAGTCCTGAAAAATAGCGTCTTCGTTCTTGATTTTGTTCCAGATCTAGGCACAACAGACAGCGACGGAATCGTCACCTTCACTTCCTGGACCCACCCTCCAGACCTTGATCCAGACTTCAGCCCCGACGGCTTCTGGTATTCACACACCATCCCTGAGGCAGAAAGAACAAGGGCGTTAGCAACAATTCAGACAACATCGGCAGCAGCAGAGACAACATCGGCAGCAGCAGAGACAACATCGACAACAGCAGAAACAACATCCGCAGCAGCAGATTCATCAATGGCAGCAGCAGGAACGTCAACACCAATCGCTGGTCCTTCAACGGCACCACGCCTCGTCGACGACACACCACTGACACCCGCGCAACAACTACACCCGGCACCACGAGAAGTTCATCGAAGCGCCAACTTCACCGCCAGCTTCTATTCCAACTCCGATATGTATCGGCGCTCACCCGGACATCGCGCCACCGAAGGAACCTGGCACGCAAGAATGGGACATCCAAGCAACACGGTGTTAAACAACACGATAAGAGCAAGCGTGCTCGATAAATACTCTCTACTCCTAACTGACGGCAGAGAACTTCAGCGAGCCCGTGGAACATGCTTCACCTGTCCCGAAGCTGACTTACCGCATCAACCGTTCGCGTCTCACCACAACCCAAACGTACCAGCTTACGCGCCACTCGAGAAGGTGTACAGCGATATCCTGTACAACCGGGAGCCTGGACAAAACGCATACAACTATACCATCACCTTCATCGACGCAGCCACTCGATACGTCTGGCACCTAAATCTTCCAAGCAAGGACATGGCCTTCGAAGCCTTCGTCGCCTGGCTTCCAGTAGCAGAACGAGAATCGGGCGTCAAAATAAAAAGCTTCCAGTCAGACGGGGGAGGAGAATACACCTCATAGAGGCTCAAGGAATACTTGGCAGAGAGAGGAATCAAGCGACTCATCTCTCTCCCCTACGCCCATAAACAACAAGGTGTAGCAGAAAGGATGAACAGGACCCTCCAGCACACTATGCGCAAACTGCTACGTGGCGTGCACCTGCCCAACCACCAGTGGCCCGAAGCAATGGACCATGCCGTCATGCTGCACAACCTGCTCTCGTCATCATCGCTCCCGAACAACGCATCACCGCACCTGCTGTGGACAGGAAAACTGGGCAGCACAAAAATGTTAAGGGTTTTCGGCTGCATGGTACAGTGTTGGCCCCCATCTGCACGAGCCGGCCGATTCTCACAACGCGCACAGTGGGGACTACACCTGGGCATAAAAAAGCATTACAACGCATGGAAGATTTTCGACGTCGAGACAAAAGAGACACTAGCAGCACGTGATGTCATCTTCTACGAAAACCTCACCCTCCGGTATTACCTTGCCAACTTGCAAGAACAAAACCCCGACCGCTCCGCTGGTTTTCAAGGCACCTGAGCCTTCGCCTCGGCAGACGACGAAGCTGACTGGGACGAGCAGAACGTGGAAGGAGCCTCGGAAGAAGTCGGACCTCTCCCCTACTGCTCCGTCGACGTGCCAATAGACAACGAAAACCCACGCGAAAGCATCAACGCCGAAACCTACTAGCGGACAACGGTTACGTTACACCTGCACAAGTCAACATCGACGAAGCAGAACGCGTAGGACCCAACTTCACACCTGATCCAGAAGCGGGAGACGAAGCTGTTTATCCCGCGGACATGTCACTCCCCCTGTGAGAGTACGACCGCTTATCCCAGCTATGCTTGCTTGCCTTTACTTTATCATGCTATTTCTAGCATAGGATAATCATATGCATGCATGAATTGCTTGATTTCCTAGGCTAGGTGCTTTCCTATATTTTATTATAGTTATAGCACCGAGCTAGGTTGCGTGCACCGAATTCTGGCCTTTTCGGTTGCCACCAAATTGCCTTCTACCGAATTCGGTAAGGATCTGTTCGGGACGCTACGCGCCCGGCGGAACCTTCGCGTAACACCTGGTTACGGGGCCTTGTGTCGAGCCTATATATAGCCTCGTGTTGTACCCAGGTGATCATTCAAATTCGACTCAATTCTCATTCTCTTTTCTGAGCTCGATCCTAGATCCTCACACTTGGTAATCAGAGCCTGTTTGCAAGCAAAGGTTTTGGACCGCTTAAACCTAGCTTTTAAAACCGCGGGGGCGACGACGGGAAGCGCCGATTTCGGGTACGTAAACCGGTTCCGCGCTATTTTCTAACGTCCCCCTCGATCCGGTTTTCGAACACTCCTCAGGTCCAGTGGCGAAAAAGTTGGAATTTCGACCGTCGGATCGATTCGAATCTCAACGGTCTCGAGAATTTCGCCCAAAAAGGTTGGAATTTGGAGCGTCGGATAAAATTTCTTCTCAACGGCCGAGATCAGACGCGAATTTCGACTAAGGTAGAAAAACGCGACCTACAGATTCAGCCCTCGTCATTTCTGCAGTCAACTCGACTCACAGTAAGATGAGCAGCGCCTAAAATTCATTTTTGTTCGTCGCAAATCTTCCTATAAATCGCCAAATGGAGGAAAACAGTGATAATTCGGTACAGAAAATTACAGAGTTACACACCGACCTCGACCAGACGCGAGCGGTACTCCAGCGAATAGAGGAGCTTCTCGCAAACCATTCGGCAGCCGCCACGACAGCAGCGAACGCAGCGGCGAATGCAGCAGCGACGTCAGCAGCAGCAGCGGCTACACCGACACTTCACCCAGCAGCAGCGGCAACAGCTACAATGAATCTTGATGCGGCAAGTCCGAGGCTACGGGAGACGTTCAATCCGAATGCGAGAGACACTGACGTTCGTCGATTCATTGCGATTCTCGAAATTTACTTCGAGGCCGTTGGCTGTACGACCCCGACACACGATGCAATGCGGATTCGACTCGCAGCGACACTGTTACGAGGCCCAACGCTCGAGTGGATTTACAACAGCAATAAGATCCGAGGCGAGGGGTCATGGACGCAGTTTCAGGAAGCTTTAATTCAACGTTTCGAAACAATCAACTCCAGCTACATGGCGCGGCAGCAGATTCATCGTCATAAATAGTTCGGCAGTGTAACACAGTACATGCTGCAGATGGAGAACCTCTTCAACCGAATTACCGACCTGACCGACGGGGAAAAAATCCAAGCGTATACTGAGGGGCTAAAGATGGAAGTCCGCCGACAGGTGATTGCCGCAAACTACAACAACTACCGCGACATGGTGTGTGCAGCAGAGAGATTTGATGCGCTAATGCGATGTGAGCCCGAGACACGACGCCACGTGCCGAACAGATCATTCAGCACAAAGCGATCGGCACCACCCGCGACCGCCGACCCGATGGATATGGACAAGATCGACGCAAAGCAGCGGCGGACAAAATATGAGAAGTGCGAATTTTGCGGCGCAGCAGGACATCGACTCTTGGCGTGTTGGAAGTTGAAGAAGGTACTAGCGGAGCTGCAGGGCAACAACAGTGCGACATCCACGATGGCGAAAAAGGAGGACATGATGGCGCGAATTTAAAACGCCACGACCGGCCGACATTAGGGGAAATCGCCAAGACAAATGGAGGCTCCGCGAAACAAGACTCTGCACCGACCGGGAAACTCCAGCCGAACACCCCCGAGAGTAAGAATATTCCCTCTCGAGGTTTTCAAGCCTTTAAAAAAATTCAGGGGAGATTTCAAGGCCAAGAAAAAGCCTTCAGACATTATTAAGGTACATGAGAAGTTGGGCAAACCACTCCGGAGCGTTGAAAAGGGTCGTGCGTTCCAAGGATTCATATTCTCTCCCCGCAGCATAGTGTTAAGGCTCCCCATTGCCCACAGAAGAAGCCTACACAGCTGCAAAGGCTTAAGGGAAGGTTCCAGGCCAAGACGAAGCTGAATTGGCCTCGGATAAAGCCTTCTAACCCAACTCAGTTGAGAACATATATGGAGTCAGCAGCTTCGAGCGCAGGACCGAGGGATGATCTATTCGACATACCCTACGATCCTATAAGCGAGACCATCTACGGTTACTCGGAGCAGCAAAAACCACTACTACTCGAGGTGATCTGCAATGGGCGACGCCTCCAGGCAATGGTGGACAGTGGTGCGTCCCACTCAGTGTGCGACCGCGGGACGTTGGAGAAAATTGGAGAATTTTCGGAGGAGACCAAGTTCTCGGCAACAATGGTGGACGGTACGAAACTTCCCATCCACGGCGAAGCATCACTGCAGCTGCACATAGGGGCGCTGAGGTGGAAGCCGACGTTGCCGATCACGAATATCAAGGGTTTAGATTTCATCTTCGGGCAAGATTTCTTGAAGCGGTTATTTCTTGAGATCGAGTGGGTCAACAGGAAGGCGTGCATCTACAACAACGGGAAACGAGTGGAGCTGCGAAGCTGGACGGATACAGGGAACATTCCTGAAACGACACTGGCACGGTTCGAACGGACGGTGAACGAGAGTAACACGGGTTACTTAGCACTGGTTATGGCAGCATCAGAGAAGGAGAAGCCGAGTTCAGAGCTACCTGCAGCAGTGAAGGAGGTCTTGGAGCAGTACAAAGATATAATGCCCGACGACCTACCCGCAGGAGTACTTCCAGCACGCACCCACGAGCACGAGATCGTGGAGGAACTAGGTGCGAAACCCGTCTCACGTGCACCATACCGACTGAGTCTGACCGAGCTGACAGACATGAAGAAACAGATAGAATATCTACTGGACCGACAACTGATCCGCCCATCCACCTCTCCCTACGGTGCACCAGTCCTCTTCACTCCAAAACCAGACGGCAGTCCACGGATGTGCATCGACTACCGTGCACTGAACAAACAGACAGTTAAAAACAAATACCCCATACCGCGCATAGAGGACCTACTGGACCAACTGCGTGGTGCAACAGTCTTTTCGAAGCTGGACCTACGATCGGGTTACTGGCAGATCAAGATGGCAGACAACTCGGTCCACAAGACGGCGTTCCGTACCAGGTACGGCTCCTACGAATACTTGGTGATTCCGTTCGGACTCTGCAACGCACCAGCAACGTTTCAGGCGGAGATGAATCACATCTTACGACCCCTACTGGACGAGTGCGTAGTGGTGTACCTGGACGACATTCTTATCTACTCCAAGAACATGAAGGAGCACGTGGAGCATCTGCGCAAGGTGTTCGAGATCCTGCGGAAAAACAAGTTCTACGTGAAGCTGTTGAAGAGCGACTTCGCCCTGAAGAAGGTGCAGTTTCTTGGGCACATGGTGAGTGCCGAGGGCGTACACGTGGACCCGCGGGAGATCGAAGCCGTCAAGAAGTGGAAAGTACCGGAGAACGTGAAGGAGTTGCAACAGTTCCTAGGCTTCGCCAACTACTACAACAGGTTCGTGCCGCAGTACGCTAAGATAGCAGCGCCACTAACCGACCTACTGAAAAAGGATACGCCCTACAAATGGGATACGCCTCATCAGCAAGCCATGGAGCAGCTACAGACAGCACTGACTACAGCGCCAGTACTCATCTTGCCGGATCCAGACAAGGACTACGTGTTGGAAGCAAACGCTAATGACCAAGCAGTCGGAGCGATACTGATGCAGGATCACGGACGCGGTTTGCAGCCCATCGCCTACTTCAGTAAGAAGCTACACGGAGCAGAACTGAACTACCCCATCCATGACAAGGAAGCCTTAGCGATAGTCATAATTCAAGGCGTGGAGGTGTTACCTAGAGGGAGCCAAGACTATAGTCTATACTGACCACTGCAATCTCAAATACCTGAAGTCGCAGCCAACGCTCTCACGACGTCAGGTGCGGTGGGTGGACTTCCTGGAAACTCACTTCCACTACGACATCGTCTACAAGCCCGGGCTACACAACAAGGCAGACGCGTTGAGCCGCCCCGGACATGTAGCAGGCATCCAGCTCGACGGGATGAACCCTCTGCTCAAGGGTCTATTCCAACATGGGTACTCCGTGGACGCTGAGATTGCTACAGCACAGACCAAGAAGCTGTTACAGTGGGAGAAAGACTTAGCTGTAAGGAAAGGTTCAGGAAAGATTTGGGTACCGAATTACGCCCCGCTACGGCGGATCCTTTTGGAGGAGTTTCACGACGTACCTTACGCGGGACATTTCGGGAGCAACAAGACGTTAGCAGGGATAGCGAAGTTTTACTACTGGCCCGGGATGGCAGCAGACGTGCAGCAGTTCGTCACCTCTTGCGACACGTGCCAGCGGATGAAGAGTAGCAAGCAGAAAAAAGCAGGGTTACTTCAGCATCTACCCGTACCGGAGCAGCCATGGCAGGTCGTTAGCCTCGACTTCATCACAGGACTTCCTTCGACCTCACGGGGACATGATTCCATCCTCGTGATGATCGATAAGTTCTCCAAAACGGGCCACTTCATACCGACCAACGCCACAGCTACAGCTGAAGCAACTGCTCGCCTCTTCTTTGACCGCATCATCACCATCCACGGCATCCCCGCTACACTCATCTCAGACAGAGACCCAAAATTCACGAGTAAGTTCTGGAAGGAGCTCATGGGACTTTTGGGGACAAAGCTTGCAATGTCTTCAGCATACCACCCCCAGACTGACGGACAGACAGAGCGACTCAATCAAGTGGTTGAACAGTTACTGCGCACAGCTTGCAAGGACGACGTCAGCCACTGGGACACACAGTTACCGACCCTAGAGATCACTTACAACAACGCATCACATGCGGCCACAGGGAAAACTCCTTTCTTCCTGTGTTACGGACGGGAACCACTCACACCACAGCAGCCAACTACACCCGCACACGTCCAAGCCGCACATGACTTCGTCACCACCATGCAGCAGCTATGGGAGAAGACTCAGCGACGACTCACCACGATGCAGACCTCCCAGAAGCAGTATGCCGATCGTCAGCGACGAGATCACTCAGTAGCAGTCGGAGATCAGGTGCTTCTTGACACGCGCATCTTGAACCTGTCTCACCTCCCAGCCAAACTCCGGCCTCGCTTCTGTGGTCCTTTTCTCGTTGAGGCACAGGTGACACCAGTTACATTCCGCTTGCGCTTACCAGATACATGGAAGCTTCACAACGCTTTCCATGTCCAGCTACTGAAGCCCTACAAGGACGCCAACCAACAGTTCCAGGGACGGCAGCTACCGCCACCACCACCTGTTCTCATATAGGATGAACCCGAGTATGAAGTGGAGCGCATTCTCACTCACCGGCGCCGCGGCGGCAAGACCCTCGAGTTCCTGATACGCTGGAAGGGATACGACCCCACTGAGGACAGCTGGGTTGCAGAAGCTGATATGGGCAATGCACGCCGTGCTCTCAAGGACTATCTTGTCAAGCAGGGTGTATCTCACGCCACCCAGCTTTGAGGGGGGGACGTGTTAGAGTACGACGGCTTATGCCAGCTATGCTTGCTTGCCTTTACTTTATCATGCTATTTCTAGCATAGGATAATCATATGCATGCATGAATTGCTTGATTTCCTAGGCTAGGTGCTTTCCTATATTTTATTATAGTTATAGCACCGAGCTAGGTTGCGTGCACCGAATTCTGGCCTTTTCGGTTGCCACCGAATTGCCTTCTACCGAATTCGGTAAGGATCTGTTCGGGACGCTACGCGCCCTGCGGAACCTTCGCGTAACACCTGATTACGGGGCCTTGTGTCGAGCCTATATATAGCCTTGTGTTGTACCCAGGTGATGATTCAATTCGACTCAATTCTCATTCTCTTTTCTGAGCTCGATCCTAGATCCTCACACCCCCGCTTCACACAGAGTGGACTCCAGATACTCGGGCTCGTCACCGCAGTCCACGGCACGACCATTCCTAAGGAGCCTACCACGGTTCAGAAGGCTCTGGGGGGGGGAGCATAAGGAAAAACGGCGCGAAGCCATGGATAGGGAATTGAAGGCACTAGAGGAGCGCAACACTTGGAAAGTCGTTCCCATTAGTGTGGCGCGGAACAAAACGATTCTCACCGTAAAGTGGGTTTTTCGAGTGAAAACAAAAGCAACCGGCACCATCGACAAATTCAAAGCACGCTGGGTCGTACGTGGCTTCGACCAAGAACATGGACGTGACTTCACCGAGACATTCGCTCCGGTCAGCCGACATACCTCACTACGAATCCTCCTCGCGATCGCCGCCATGAAGAAGAAGAAGTTGCGACAAATCGACGTTGCGAACGCATTTCTCTACGCACCTGTCGACGTAGAAATCTTCGTCGAGTTACCGCACGGCTCCAAAGGAGAGCCCAATCAAGTCTGTCAGCTGCTGAAGTCGCTCTACGGCATCAAGCAAGCTCCGCGGCTATGGGAACAATACCTGCACGCTCGCCTCATTCGCATCGGCTTCAAACAACTACCGCATGATCAAGGCATGTACCGGCTCACGAAGAACACCGACTACATCCTGTTAATCGTCCATGTAGACAATCTACTCTACATCGGCTCGACCGACGGCATCACAACCTGGTTCGAAGGGGAGCTGCAGAAGGACCTCACACTCACGGTCTCATCTACCATCACACAGTACCTCGGTCTCAACATCCGAGAAGAGGAAGATGCTATCTACCTCAATGCAGCGAAATACGCCGACACCATCGCCAAGCGCTTCGCACTCACACCGGCCGCCATCTCCACACCGTACCACTACACGACAGGAAGCAGCAAGGGAAGCTCCGCTCTACTTAAGCCTGCCGGCATACGCGACTACCAGAGGAAACTTGGATGCCTCCTTTTCGCAGCCGTCACCTGTCGCCCGGACCTATCGTACTCTGCAAGCCAGCTCGCCACCTACCTCAAGAAGCCTGAAGCAGAACATCTAGCTGAGCTCGACCGCGCTCTTCACTACCTAGTCAGCACCCCGACGATCGGTCTAACTTACTACAAGAACGCAACCACACTGCCTAAGTTAATCGGCTACGTCGACGCCGATCACGCTGGCGACTCCGACAATAGGCGTTCTCGCACCGGCTACATCTACCGCCTCGAACCTATCGGACCTATCTCTTGGCAATCGAGCAAGCATGAATTAATCGCCCTCTCGTCAGCTGAAGCATAATATATTGCACTCTGCTCAGCCACTAAGGAAGGACTTTACCTTAGCGAACTACTGGAAGAAGCAAAACTGGCTCAGTTACCCAGCTTCACTCTGTTCTGCGACAACCAGTCGGCAATTCGCATCAAGAACGGTTTCGCGAACAAGACGAAATACATCGCCCTGCGATATCTCTTAGTAAAGGACGAGATCGAAAAAGGGAGGCTCGAGCTGTCATACTGCCCCAAGTCCGAGATGGCAGCTGACTACCTGACCAAGAAGCTCGGAAAGCAGAAGTTCGAATACTGCATGCTGCTGACTGGACAGAGCCACGTCACCAGCAGTGACACTCCAGAAGCGAATGGGAGTGTTGGAAATAATCGATCTTAAGCGCCTCTGTCGTGTCGAAGCACCAAGGCATGAACGAAGCGAAGCATATCGAAGCACCGGCGAGTCAACCCTCAGAGGTTGAAAGTAACTGTTGGAGGTTACGCGAAAGTCAAAGGTCAGCGACCTTTGACTTGACAAGTACAGCGCGACAGCAAGGACCCACAACTGACTCGCTACAAGAAGCAGTTGCCCGAGTCGTCACTGTATCGAACCGCAACAGCAATATTAAAGTAGTTATAACTGCATCTCTTCGTATTCCTTGTACTCTTATATAATCTTGTATCTCCTTGCTTTAATCAATCTACTTTGCCCTCACATACTAGCGCAAGGTGGTTCACAGTACTTCATTAAACGCTTCCGCTATTACATCAGTCCTACCCAGAATTCGCACCTGCAAAGATCCTAAGGGCTTTTTCAGCCCAACAGTTTCATCTGTGACCATTCGCGTTTTTTGTACCAGTTGATTGTGACCGATTCCGTGAAACGCTTTATCAGTCGCGTGAAAACACCCTTTCCAGTGACCGTACCCTTTATTTTTTTACCAAATGTGTTTTCGAGTCGCATGATAGTTACGAATGGCATATTTTCCCAATAATAAAGGGCCCATGCAGTGTATAAACTTGCTGCTGAAGTGTGTACTACTGATGTTGCTCATGCTATGGTACTAATTTGCATGTACAAGAGTCTGTACATGATACATCAGCAACAAAACAAAGCATAAAAACTTATGAAAACATGGAATCTGGAAGCAGTCCAGACAACACAAACACACCAATTACGCCGAACCCCTCGGGAGCTCCATTCCCACCACCGGGAACCACTGTCACTGAAATCTCCACCCTCCCTCTCGGCACTATCCCCGGCAGCACCTGCCCGCCCACAACCCTTGTAGGTGACCTCCACGCCTCCGCATTCAACAATATTGGCCCAATTTCTCCACCCTCCCCACCTCCTTCCCCACCTTTTCCACCCCCGCCCCCCCCACGCTACACGCACGAGCCCAGGCCCGAGGTCCTGAGCCTTCAGGAACAGAAACGCCAGCCTCCCTCCAGCTCGTAAATTTACATTTATCGCAAAAGTTACAGTAGCATTGGGGACGTGCGACATAAACGCTTCTTTGTCGCGCGAGAGCGGGTACAGCACCCACCCAGGCTGGCGAGATTTCAAGGAGACCTGCCCGCTGATAGCTTTGAGCTTGGGGCAGCGGTGCCTCTGTCGGTAGTCCCCCCAATTGGTGGTGAAGCACTGCCCTTGCTCCGGCTTCATGTGTGTCCACGCCTGCTCCGGCTGTTGTTGAGCAGGCTGCCCCTGCTCTCTTTGCTGCTCCTCTTCTAGGAACTGCTGGATGTCTTGAGGGGTGAGTGCCAGCAGAGAGAACATCAGATGCCGTACCACCACTGCCGCTGCCAGCTCGTGCCCAAACTCTACCATGTGCACCCGGTCGGCACCCAGCACCGTCTCCGCAGATACTTCCAAAAGCGGCCGCCCGACCACCTCTGAGTCTCCCACGTCAGAGTTACTAGCAGCGGCGGCAGCGGCGGCGGCGGCAGCGGCGGCAGCGGCAGCAGCAGCATCGGCGACGGCGGCAGGTGTTTGGCCAGGTGGGTAGAGAGAGCCTAGCTCATGACCTGAGCATCCTATCAGCCGGTTCACACCCAGACTCGCCAGCTGTTCTTCCACCACTCCTTCCCCTCCTCCTACCGCCTCTCCACCATCCCCGCCGAATCCCACCACCCCCCACCCCTCCCGGGCGTAGCACGCGTGCACACAGGCAGTGCACGGAAGGGAGAATGGCTTGTCTCCTGACGGGGGGCACCTGTCCTTGGGAAGCGTGCACTCCCTCTCACACGCCCCTGCAACCAGCCGCACCCAAGCCGACCGCACTCCATCTCTTATCCCACTCCCCACACCACCACCCGCAGCACCAGCACCAGCACCAGCAGAACCATTCCCAAAGCTCCCGTCGATATTCCCACACCGGGGAACGGACGCAGGGCGCCAGAACGGAGTGAGCGCACGGGCCATACTGATCGTGGGCACGCCAGCAGCAGCAGCAGCTGCAGCAGCAAAGTCAGAGGAGGAGGGCGTGGGGATGGGGTCGCAGGAGGCAGAGCCTCTGGCAGGGCCGCTGTGGTGGGAGAAGGTGGAGGCGCAGCCGAAGAGGTTGAGGTTGAGGAGAGCAGGGTGGGAGGGCCACAAGGCCAGCTGGCGCAGCAGGAGCGTGGAGTCCCAGGCCTCACCAACGTTTATATTGAACTCGGTTATTACTATGCCTGGTGTTGGAAGGGAGAGGATTGGGAAGGAGAGGGATGGGTGTGGGGAGAGGGGAGAGCATTGGGGGTAGCAACAGAGAGGAGTCCTAGGCCTCTCCCACGTTGATGTTGAAGTCTGTGATCACTATATCTAGGGAAGGGGTGGTGGGGGCTAGGGGTGGGATACGAGTGGAAAATGAGAGATGGAAGTGATGATTGTGTAGGTGGTTGTGGTATTTTGCTTTACTTGGTTGTGGGCTAAGAGTATGGGCAAAATGTGCTTGTTAGATTTGTTGCGGGTTGAAACTGAACTCGCACACACCAACCACCACCAAACCTTCGCTATTCGCTAAAACACCTTTGGTGTTGTTAGTTTGGCACTTTGAGTCGATGTTTCATTGTTGTCAAAATCGTCACTTTTTAGATTTGAACTCTTGCAAAAGCTATTCTTATATCTAATTCATGGCTTCGTAGTAATTCTGTCATGATATCGCATTCAAATCGCGATTGCATCAGCCTAGATCTTGGTTGAAAGTGCGCTTTATCATTATGAAGAGTGGAGATGAAGACATTTCCAACGCGTAGATGCTCATATTATAAGATTACCTGAGCTGCACGCAATGTTCCGTCGAAGTCGACGAACTTAATCTCTTACTACACTCTCTAGATTCGCACGTTTTCCATCAGGAAGGAGCACACGAATCGGAATTTCTTGTAAAAGAGAGGGGTCACATGAGCCTCTGGCAGGGCCACTGTGGTGGGAGGTGGAGGGACAGCCGAAGAGGTTGAGGTTGAGGAGGGTGGTAACAGCAGAAAGGCTCACCTGGGGAATCTCCCAGGAAGGATGGGAGGCTGAGGGCGGGGCAGATGGCCCCGCAGGCACGCACAGCGGAGTTGGTGACGAAGTTGCGGAGGTGAGGGAAGGCCGTGACCGAGAAGGGCAGGAGGAGATCCGGCCAGGGGTGGCGCACTCTGGGGGAATGGCGGGAAAGAGGAGATAGGAGGAACATATGCAGGATGGTGAGAGAGGGGTCAAGTGTAAGGCTGTCACTGAGAAGGGCAGGAGGAGGTCCGGCCAGGGGTAGCGCACTCTGGGAGGCGGCCGGGGGAGGAGAGGTGAGAGAGGCAGGAGAGGAAAGAGAGGCAGGAGAGGAAAGAGAGGCAGGAGAGGAAAGAGAGGCAGGAGAGGAAAGAGAGGCAGGAGAGGAAAGAGAGGCAGGAGAGGAAAGAGAGGCAGGAGAGGAAAGAGACAAAAAAAAAAACAAAAAAAAAAAGCAGGGAGATGGATGGGAGGGGAGGCACAAACAGCCAAGGGTAAGAGGAGATGTGGTCAATTATTTTGAGCAGCCTCGAAATGAGGTGGGTGTACAATGAGCCACACATCCAGCCACACAAGCCATACACACCCCTCAACCACCCCTCTCACAACCCACAGAACCCAATGACTAAAGCCTGCCACCCACTGCATGCATGCTTCAGCTGCTGAACCCCCAGTATGACGATATGCGGACCAAGGGGAGCGTTCTTCGCTTTCTTCCCTTTTCCTTCCTTTTGAGGCGCCTCAAAAGACATATTTCTACACGTGACACTCAATGTGACTATATGCGGGCCACAGGAAGCCTTCTTCTCCTTCTCCACACACCCCTGGGTGCGGGCAGCAACCCAACCCCGTCAGGCACAAGCCTTGACTCACTGCGTGCTTCTGCTGCTGAATCCCCTCGTTATTGACCCCCCCAGTGTGACTATATGGAGGCCAAACGGGGCATGCTTCCCCGTCTCCGCGTGCCCCTGGTTGGCCCGCACCTGCCACTCCGTTGTGAGAGCTAGCAGTCTCAGGAACACCCGTTTCAAAGGATCCAACCCTCTCCTCGTTTCTTTCGCCACCGCCGCTGCTGCTGCCGCCGCCTCTGGAACGGGCAATGCAAGGGAAGAGGGGTAGGGGTGGATGTGAGTCGCCCTGGTTGGCCCGCTCCTGCCACTCTGCTGTCAGTGCCAGGCTGCCAGCAGCCTCAGGCACAATCGCTTCAAAGGATACAAACCTCTGTCTCGTTCCCTCGCTGCCGCCTCTGGAGTGGGGAAAGGGAAAACAAGAGAATTAGGGGATGTGAGTCGCCCAGGTTGGCCCCTGCCGCTGCTGCCTCAGTGGAGAAGAGGCAGGGGTGCAAGAGGGGAGAGGAGAAGATGAATACACACAATACGAAGTGCCCACTCGTTGGCCCGCACCTGCCACTTCGCCGTCAGAGCCAGCCAAAGCCGATCAAGAACACTCACTTCAATGTATCCAATTCCCGCTTCCTTCTTCAGGTGAAGCTAGAGAAGAAGCTGAAAGAAAAAACACCCTAACCAGCACCTAAATGAACAACTTTCGGCTGGACTTGATAAATAAATGAATATATTTTCTAAGATAAGAAGTCAATAATGTGAGAAGTATACCTTCAGCAGCCTTGGCAGCAGCATCGGGATCAGCAGCGCCAATAGCAGCGTCAGCAGCAGCAGCAGCAATGACGTCAGCAGGCAGCCACAGCGCCTCTGCTGCCATGCTTTCCACCACGCCCTTGCGGAACCACCGCACTGTTGGGCCAAGTAGCTCGCCTGCTGCCCACGCCTGTGAGCAGTGAAGGAGGCAAGGAGGGGAATGAGAGAGCAAGGAGTAGGCAGGTAGGCACAGCACCTCTGCTGCCATGCTTTCCACCACGCCCTTGCGGAACCACCGCACTGTGGGACCCAGAAGCTCGCCTGCTTGCCATGCCTGTCCCGAGGAGAGGAGGAAGGAGTGGGGGAGGGAGAGGATGAGAAGGGAAGGGCTTGGTGCAGTATCACTGGGAAGGAAAGCAGGCAGGAGCCCACTGCGCCTCTGCTGCCATGCTCTCCACCACGCCCTTGCAAAATAACCGCACTGTTGGGCCCAGAAGTTCACCCACTGCCCACACCTGTGAGCGATCAAGGTAAGGAAGGAGAGTGAAGAGTGGAAAGCAGGCAAGCACTGCGCCTCTGCTACCCTGCCATACTCTCAATCACTCCCCTGCAGAGAGATTGCACTGTGGGACCCAGCCATTAGCTCGCCTGCTGTCCATGCGTGTGTGTAATCATTTTTTATAGGGGGTTGCGGTAGGGGGGAATAGGAACGACTCATTTACTGTGCTGCCATGCTATCCACTCCACCACGCCTTTGCAAACCAATCGCACTGTGGGACCCACCCAGTAGCTCGCCTGCTGCTCACGCCTGGAAGGCTTCAAACATCTGCTTGTGACTCATTCTCTCCAGGGGCATAAGAGAGTGAGTGGCACAAGGAGGCAACAACTACTGCAGCTTTCAACCGCACTACAGCGCACTGAACCGCAACACACCTACAGCTCTCAGAAGCCCTGCTCGTGACTCTGGAGGCAGCAGAGAGTGACACGAGCCACCTACAGCTGCTGCCGCACACCACCCAACCACACTGCACTACAGTTCACTGAACCGCATCGCATCGCACCTGCTGCACTCGGAACTGCGCCCTGAGAAGAGGATCGAACATGAGCAGTGCTCGTGGCTCCGGGGTCAACAGAGAGAGCAACACAAGGCACCTACGATTACATTACTGTACCTCTCAACCGCACTGAACCGCAACGCACCTGCTGCACTCGGAACTGCACCCTGAGAAGAGGATCTAACATGAGCAGTGCTCGTGACTCCGGGGTCAACAGAGAGAGCAACACAAGGCACCTACGAACGATTACTGTACCTCTCAACCGCACTGAACCGCAACGCACCTGCTGCACTCGGAACTGCGCTCTCAGAAGAGCATCGAACATTAGTCCTGCTCGTGACTCTGGAGGCAGCAGAGAGAGCGGCGGAAGGGAGTCAACACCCGAGCTCCCTTCCCCTCCTCCAGGTTCCCCTCCTCCTCCTGCTGCTACTTCTGCTTCTTCGGTTGCTGCTTCGGTTGCTGCTTCTGTGTTGGGAGCATCTGGTGGGTTGGATGGGTCAGGAGTGATGAAGTCTGACGTGTCAGTTGGCCCTAATTGGCTGGCTGGAGTAAGTTTCACTTTATCCATGCTGGAAAGACTTAACAGACTCAATAAAAGCCAATTCAACATCTTGCCACATAATCTCACCTACACCCACCTACTCTCATCACATCCCACCGCATTCACCTGCCCCCATTGATTGGTCCATCGCGTTTCCACATGCGAGCCGACTCACCCGCAGGCCACGCCGTTCCTTCCAGGTCGTTCTCCGCGTCTCCCGGAGCCGTACTGCGCTCCGTCCACGCGGCATCGCGTCCGTGAACGGCGGCCACGGCGGACGAGAACGACACGTAGGACGGCGATACGCCGACGCGCACGAGCGACACGACCTCGGTGAACACGGCAAGCGCGCCGATTAGCGCAAGAACGAGCACCGGCGCTGATAGCGATCCGCTCATTCCGGGAATTTTGGAATCTTGCCGCGCCGCGCTAGGTTGCATGGTTGCTACGCGGTGATGACCTTTTTGGCACGTCAGTAGTAGTAGTTGTAAGGTGTGGACTGGAGCTAGCGGAATTTTCAGAGGATATTGCGTTGCTGGGAATTTTGTTTCTCAGAGAAATAACATCGGATTGACTCGGTGGCATGTTTAATTGATTTCTTACATGGCTGTTTGCCTGATGTAGGGTGCAGCTGGGAGGTTTGAGCAAAAGGCGGCGTAGAAAGCGGGAATGGTGGTGATCACTGAGTGGTTGGGGGCATGGTTTGTTGGACGGCATTTTAGTATGTGGTGATCAGTCAGCGGTTGTTATTATGAGCATTGCCTGATGAACTTCATTAGTGTGCGGTGGGGTGAGATCATCGGCGTTTCAAAGCGGCACGGCATTTATCTGGTTGCCGAGATTGAGTTGCATTGGTGACACCATTGAGGCCGCGTCCGCTGTTTCGTGTCAGACGAAGGTGTGGCGACACGAAGTGGTGAGCATACCGTTCGCGATCTTCGGGGCAGCGGAATGTGTGACGATCGGAATGCTCCTCGGGCTGCGAAGTTCGAGTCCCCGCTGCGGTTTCGAGCGGCCGAAGTTCAATCCTGTGCAAACAACCACTCCGTTCGCAAGCTGTCCTGTAACGGGTAACTAAATCTGTGCGATTTTCGCGGAAGCTAAAACCCGATTTCTAAGCTGCCGTCGCTCTGGGACCTGTTTTCAAGCCCATCCATCCATCCGCCATAGCAACATTTCTTGCAAAATCAGCATAAGATATTAGGAAAGCACCTACCCGTCCCAAAGAAGTCCTTCCCGCGTGATTTTTACTTCTCTCGCCGACCGCGGCGGCACAGCCGAGCCCGATGACTCTTTTCGTACCATGTACATTCCGTCTCTTTTATAAATAGGCGCTCGTTCCGCTATCGCGCTGTTCCCTTTTGGTGCGTCTGTCTTCCCGCGCTTCGGGTATTTGGGAACAGCAGGGGATATACCCCTATTAGTGAAAGCCAATGAATAAAATGCGACGCTATACACAAGGGATCGAGTAGCATGCAGCGATTGCGGCTGCTCCTGCACCTCTTGTTTGCACCTGCGGCTCTTGCGCATGCTTGTGACGCCGCGCCCGTCGCCGTGCTCTCGTCGTCCGTTTTTCCACTCGCCGTGCGTCCAATGCTCGTCGCCGTTCACGCTGCGACCAGCTCTCCCCTCCATCATGCATCCCCGCTGGCTCTACTCGCGCTGCGCGCGCTTCTGGCGCTGCTCGCGGCGGCCATGCGCGAAACGGTTACCACTCGTCGTGGCGTTTCTTCTCCTCGTCGCCGTCGGTTTCGTGGCGACGCCCTTCGCTCGCCCTGCTCTCTCCAACCTACCACCACACAACCCCTCTACCCAAGTTCTGCCCTTCTCAGGTACCTGGAGACGCGCGTCATGTGATTCTCCCTAGGTACCTGGAGACGCGCGTCAGGTGATTCTCCCTAGGTACCTGGAGACGCGCGTCAGGTGATTCTCCCCAGGTACCTGGAGACGCGCGTCAGGTGATTCTCCCCAGGTACCTGCCAGACGCGCGTCAGGTGATACTTCCCAGGTACCTGGAGGCGCGCGTCAGGTGATTCTTGCCAGGTACCTGAAGACGCGCGTCATATAAGTTCTTCTCTTGTAACGTCCCAAGTGCAGTTGTTTATTTTGTTAGTGCCCTCTGCACCCACTTTATGCTGCACCCGCTTTACGCTGCACCCGCTTTACGCTGCACCCGCTTTACGCTGCTCCCGCTTTACGCTGCTCCCGCTTTACGCTGCTCTCACAACGGTTTTTCTTTCTTCCTTTCCTTTGTTTTCTTCCCTTTCTTTTCATCTTTCTGAAGTCACCCACTGCATTGCTCGCTCAGTCTGCCGTGTACCTCAATCCCATATTTCCGACCCACCATCTCCCTCCCTTCCTCCTTCCCTCCCTCTCTCGCTCCCTCGCCAGGCCCATCATCTCAAGACCCAGTCGCCTTGGAAGCTCAGAAACCCACCGATTCGTCCCTCCCCTCCACAGTGCAAGAGTCTCCCCCTCTGGCACCGATTGAGAAATCACATACCACGCAAGCAGCCTTTCCCCTGCCACGTGTTGAGGAATCTCACGATACAGGAACATCTTTTCCCCTAGCAGCGACCTCTGGTTCATCCTTGCCACTGCCCCACCCACTGACATCCGTACCTCTTCCCCAACCTCGGTCCTTGCACCGACACCAGACACACATCTCACTGCTTGAAGCAACTTCTGAGTCACCTCAAAGGTCACTGTCCACATTACAGCTTCCCCATCCCACCCACCTGTCCTGGCAAAAGCATCAGGCGCAAGTCACACCACCTGAACCCGACAATTATCCAAGCACCCCAGCTTCCTCGCTCCTTCCCTTCCCCTTGCCAGAAGCCTTTCATTCAGAACCACTCTCCTTAACCAGCCTACCCACTGACAATGACACCCCTTCTACCCACAGTTTACTTGAAACCAACCCCTCTGTATTCTCACCACCTATCCCTCCTGCTGCCCAAGGTACTCTCCTGCTCCCAGACCCCTCCACTCCCTCTTCCTCCTTGTCTTACTCTGATCGAATCTTCATCGTCCCTCACAACCCTCTCCGTTCTTTGGAATCCTCCAGCACCATGCCTGCGCCGAACCTAGACCCCACCAGCACCATGCCTACACCAAACCTAGACCCTACAAATAGCCCCCCTCCTGCTTCTGTCCGCACGCCTGTCAACGTCTTTTTCCGCGGCGAGTTTGGGTACGAGTTGATCGCCGCCCTCCCGTTCGCCTACTGGCACTATTTGAACCGCTCATTGAACTCTACTAGGTTCTGCGCCATGCCGTCGCTCGCGCTCCTCTACTACTTCAGCCCGATCCAGACCGTCGGATGGAAGTGCAAGCGATCTGCGCACTTTAACTTCGTGATCAAGCGGTATGGGTTTAAGGAGGGTTTGCATGATAGCGAGATCCCGGATACGTGGACAGCTCCTCCTCTCGCCTCCCACATTCGGGAGCTTGGCCCTGTTTGGACTGACGTTCCCATGGGTGCTTCGTTGGTTGTTATCAGTAACAAGTTTGAGACTGAGTGGGGTGAGCCGCCGATTAATTTCATCGACATTCCGACACTGAAGCGGATCATTACTGAGTTTCTCAATAGCGGGTACTATGTGGTGTATAACCGAGCGGGGAAGGCGTTTAGGACAGATCGGGAGCAGCGGGACTTGACTGGTTTAGGTGAGTATAGAATGTTCCGGGAGGAGTTCTGGCTGCAGCCTCGTTTCACTACAATGCACAAGCTTCGCAGAAGCTGCCCGGGATGTGATTATAACGAGGTGCAGTTCAGAACAATGGCGCGGAGCTCGTGCTTTATAAGTGTACAGGGCGGCACGTCAGTACTGTCGAGCTACTGGGGCGGCAGGAATATTATTTATTTTAGAAGAGGAGCAGAGGAGGCTGGTAGGGCGTATGAGAGGATCTATCCAAGGTTGTCGGGATGTCAAATAGATGTTGTGAGAAGTTATGATGCATTGACAACAAAGGTAGAGGAGATGATCCGTGATGGTAGATGCCAAGCTGTGTAACAAATAGGAAGCTGAATAGAGATTTTTTTAGGGTAACTTCGCAAAAGCTTGTACATGGCAACTGAAGAAGGCTCTGTTTTTCTACGAAGTGTTCATTATCGAGCAAACGATGTCACCAAACCCGAAACCACTCATATCCCCTCTCCCCCCCACTGTAAGGATTTACAGAATCCTTACTGAGGCACTCGTTAGCGAGGACATCCCGAGGGTCACGCGACGAACCTGTCCTTCCTATTTCGTCGCACCGAACCACTCTCGAGTCGCCTCCGCACCAATCGCAACCATCACCGAGCCATCCTCGCCCAACCTCTCCGCCTAGCTAGGACTTCCCCTATTTAGGCCTCGTCACTTCCATTGTATCGTCAATTGAGAAAGCTTGCTTTGTTATTCTTATCAATTGGCATCGTTCTCATTACAAATGGGTAATTACAACATTTGCATCGACGTTGAACACAAGCTAGTGCAATCGAATAACACTAGCTAAGATGTACCCTATCCAAGTGGCATTAGCAAGGCGGTTTACTCTGGGGTGGGTGGTGGGAATGTTGAGTGAGCCGTTGGAAAATCGAGAAGCGTGGGTGGAGGGAAATGAACTCCAACCCACGGTTTTTGTAGTTGGAGGAGGGCGTTTAGCGCGCTTCGACGATGCCAATTGTGCAGTACAAGCAGCTTCGCTTTCACAATACACAATTTTAAAAAACACAATGTGTGTTTTAAAAATTATAATTTCAGGAATTCAGTAATTCAGTATTCAATCATTCTCGATATTCGTTTTACTGCGCACTCTGCAAGTTCATTCATAACACCCACCCTCGCACATGTCAGAGCTCACAAAACCCTAATCGCGGTCGCCAGCATGTGCAAATAAAAGAGCATAAAATCCTTTGTGTCAGCTCTTGCGAAAAAAATTGCCTTGCGTCCGATGTGACTGGTTGCTCGTCTGCGTTCGCCTCCTTTGTAGCCGCCAGCGCGTCTGACCATTATTATTTCAATCTGCGTGATCATCTAGTGACCGTCTGTTCTGTTCGGCCACAATTCGTTTACAAGCACTCCTATCTGTCATCTGCAGCCTCGCCTTCCCGCGTGGCCTCCCCGTCAGCTAATAGATTTCGCGAATCTCACTTCGTCGTTGACTCCCCTTTAACCACGAAATTAGCTGCCAATAGCGGGAGTGACTATGGGGGTACAGACCGAGGAGGCTAATCAGATGCCTCGTAGCACGCGCGTGTGCGTCAAAGGGTTGCCAGAATACGTGACGGAGGAAAGACTGAGAGAGCACTTTTCCGTCAAAGGCCACGTCACCGACGCCAAGATCATGCGCACGCGGTGAGAGCGCTCCTCCCAGCCAGCATCACATAAGACGAGTCGCGAGTCGAGCCAAGTCGTGTAACGCATGGCGGGGCTTACACGTAGGGTTGAGTGCCTCCGCTGCGCCTCAAATTCAGGGTTTAGGAAAAACCCACGTCACATGAGACGAGTTGCGAGTCGAGTCAAGAAGCTTCACATGACGTGGCGTGCTGGGGAATCAAGTGGGGGGGAATTATGTACTGAGAAGTCAAGTGCGGGGGAATTATGTACTGAGAAGTCAAGTGCGGGGGAATTATGTACTGAGAAGTCAAGTGCGGGGGAATTATGTACTGAGAAGACAAGTGCGGGGGAATTATGTACTGAGAAGTCAAGTGCGGGGGAATTATGTACTGAGAAGTCAAGTGCGGGGGAATTATGTACTGAGAAGTCAAGTGCGGGGTTCAAGTGTGGGGGAGTGAAGAGCGGGAGAAATCAGTGCGGTTGTATCAAGACGGGGAAATCATGTACGTGGGAGTCAAGTGCGGGGGAATCTAGTGCGGGGGAGTCAAGGGGGGGGAAGTCAAGTGCGGGGGAGTCAAGTGCGGGGGAGTCAAGTGCGGGAATGCTCATTCTCTCGCTTCTGCCACATCATATCGTCTCCTTTTCTCAAACTTCTCGTCTCGTCCCCGTTTTTACCCAACACCAAGGAGGGTCATCCCATCAGCATTTCAACTAATCGGTCGGAGGAATGTTGATTTCCCTTGCGCCTGCCATCTCATCCCCACTCCGTCCCTCACCGTCTTCTTCCCCCCCCTTTTCCCTCCCCACCCCCCTCCCCGCCTCCCTCCCCTTCCCCTCAACACACCGTCCTCTTCCCCCTTGTGTCCCCTCCCCTCGCCCTCCCTGCACCCACCCGGCACCCACCCGGCACTCACCCCGCACCCACCCCGCACCCACCCCGCACCCACCCCGCACCCACCCCGCACCCTCCCCTTCCCCATCCCTTCTCTCGCCCCCCTTGCCCTCCCCTCACCACCCGTCCCTCCTTTTCCCCCCTTCCCCCCACCAGCGACGGGCGGTCGCGGCAGTTTGGCTTCGTGGGGCTGCGATCGGAGGAGGAGGCAGCAGCGGCGATAGCCTACTTCAATCGCTCCTTCATGGACACCTTTCGACTCACCTGCGAGGTGCGGTAACCGTGTTACACATGCTTACGTCAGTTTCTATTCACAACCTCCTTCATGAACACCTTTCGACTCACCTGCGAGGTTAATCGCTTGTTGCATAAGGTGATGAACAGGGATTTGGGTTTGCTTTTGAGTCGACTCAAAAGCATGAACAAGGCTTTGGGTTTGGGTTCTCGCTCACCCCTAGGCAGCGGTTAGGTAGGTAATAGCATCCTCTCAACCTATCATTGCTCCGTAGCAGATTCCGTCCTAGCTGCGAGGTAACTGGCCTGTTGCATATGGTTACATGGTTACCGCTGCACGCATGTAGCTTTCATAGACTTCTTTGCACCAACCCTAAACCTTAATCCCTGAACCATCTTCCTCGGCCAAATCGAATCAAAGTAGCGATGCGAACCCATTGGTCACACATCTCATGCACTAAGCAAGCATACTTTCCAATGGGTTCGCACGTGCTCGTACTGTCAGCTCATGCGTAAGAGGTGACATTCTAATCGAATCAATAGCCAACTATCCCCATATCCCCCCTCCATCCGTCATCCCCATTTCTCCGCCTTCCCTTTGCCTTCAGTTCGCAATGCCCATCTGCCACACGGCGTTGCCCCGCGCATGGAGCAAGCACACGCATGCCAAGGCGATGACGTCTGACTGTCAACTCAAAAGTCATTCCTCCGCTATTCCCCTTTCCTCCTCCATCCTCCCACCCACAGTTCGCCATGCCCATTGGTCACACGGCGTTGCCCCGCGCATGGAGCAAGCACACGCAGGCCAAGGAGACCAAGGGCGTCGGAGGGACAGGCGGAAAGGGAGCGGCAGCAGAAGGAGGGGGGAAGCAAGGAGGTGTGGAGGCAGCGGCGGACGGAGGGAAAGGTGGGGAGCGTGGGGAGAGTGAGAGAGGGAAGAAAAAGACAGGGAAGGTGGTGGGAGGGGTGGCTGTGAAGCAAGCAGCGCAGGAGGATGAAGGGTTCAGAGAGTTTCTAGAGGTGATGGAGCGAGGCGGGAAGAAGAAGGTTTGGGCGAATGATACTGCGGATGGGGATGGGGGGGGAGGAGGGGGTGTGGGGAAGGGGAGGGGCGGTGGGAGTGTGAGTGGAGGTGTGGTGGAGGTGGGAATGGGAGGGAGGAAGAGTGGGGAGGAGGGGGGAGGGGAAGAGAGTGATGATGAGCTGTATGGGGATGTGATTGTAGAGGGGGATGGGAGTGAGGAGGAGGGGGAAGAGAGGGGGGACGGAGATGGGGAGGAGGAGGGGAGTGAGGGGGAGGAGGGAGAGGAGGGTGAGGAAGGGGAGGAAAGGGAGGAGGAGGTTTTGAGTAATCTGGATTATCTCAAGAAAAGGGTTGCTTCGAATTGGAGTGATGATGATGATGAGGAGGAGGAGGAGGAGGGAGAGAAGGAGAAAGTGGGAGGGAGGGTGGGGAACGAGGAAGGGAGTGAGGGAGAGGAGGATGGAGACGTGGAGGAGGGGGGAGAGGGAGAAGAAGAAGAGGGGGAGGAGGAGGAGGAGGAAGGGGAGGAGAGTGAGGATGAAGAGGAAGAAGGTGAACAAAGGGAGGAACAGGAGGAAGAGGAAGAGAAAGGGGATGGTGTGGTGGATGGGGCAGCAGCGGAGGCGGGAGGGGGGCCAGTGGTGGATGGAGAAGCAGCAGAGGATGTGAGGGAGACGGGCCGACTCTTCCTCCGCAACCTCTGCTACTCCGCCTCGTACGCCCCTTCTCCCTCTCTCTCCCCTCCCCTCCGCTTTCTTTGGCCTGTACGCCCCTCCAAAGGAGGGGCGTATGGAGGGGCTTACCCACCGCACATGCGCATACCCACGGTTCTCCTTTCGTATCGCCAACCCAAAGGAGGTGAGCCGCACTCACCCACGGCCGCGCCAAGCTCATCTATCTACTCGCCTCCCTTCCCCTGCGTCCATGTGCATTTTCCTGCCCTGTGCTTTGCAGAGAGGATGACCTCCGTACCCCGCTCGCCCCCTATGGATCGCTAGCAGAAGTCCATCTGGTGGTAAACCGCCACACCAAGCTCATCTTTTGTTCACTTTCAACCCCTCCCCTCTCCTCACAGGGAGGATGACCTCCGTACCCTGCTCGCCCCCTATGGATCGCTAGCAGAAGTCCATCTGGTGGTGGACCGCCACACCAAGCTCTCCAAGGGCTTTGCATATGCGCTCTTCACTGTTCCTGAAGATGCTGTCAGGTGAGTAGTGGGGATGTGATGCGGTTAGCCATGGGTGTGCGCATGTGCATGTGTGTGTGTGTGTGTGTGTGTGTGTGTGTGCGTGTGTGTGTGTATGTTCAACCCACCTCGCATCCCTTCCCCGCCATTCGACTCTGCCCGTGATGCCCATCACGTGACTGTGCTGTGCTGTGCTGTGCTCTGCACTGCGGTGCGATGAAGGCCCTTGACTCTTTCATCTTCCTGGGCCGCCTGCTGCACGTGCTGTATTGAAATCACTTTTGAGAATTCTCAAAAGTGACTTTTGAGGCGCCTCAAAAGTCTGCTGCACGTGCTGTATTGAAATCACTTTTGAGAATTCTCAAAAGTGATTTCGATGAAGGCCCTTGACTCTTTCATCTTCCAAGGCCGCCTGCTGCACGTGCTGCCAGTGAACCTGCGCGCCCATCTCTCTCTTCAATACCCGTCCCTTCCACCATTCCCCCCAACCCCTCGCTTCTCCCCATTCTTGTGACGTGCCATACTGTGCTCCGTGCTGCAGTGCCATGAAGGCCCTTGACTCCTCCATCTTCCCTCACTGCACGCCCATCTCTGTCTCTCCTATGCTTCGTCCCCCCCTTCCTGTCCCCTTGCCCGTGACATGACTGTGCTGTGCCGTGCTCTGCTCCGCAGTGCCATGAAGGCCTTCGACTCCTCCATCTTTCAGGGCCGCCTGCTGCACGTGCTGCCAGTTTACATGCGCGCCCATGTCTGTCTTCATGTCCCCCCACATTCACACCCCACCCCAACCCCCCCTTCCCCCCCCCCCCCCCCAACCCCCGGCCCTCTCCCCTTGCCCATCGGGTGACTGTGTTGGTCTGCAGTGCCATGAAGGCTCTCGACTCCTCCATCTTTCAGGGCCGCCTGCTGCACGTGCTGCCGGCACACAGACCACCCTCCAAGAAGGACGAGTAAGCCATGCATGCTGAGGAATAGAGGGAGGGCGGGCTGTGGAGTGAAGAGAGAGTGGGTGGGGTGGCGTGGCGATATGGTCTGTTGCTTAAGCCTGAATGTAGAGTGCAACTTATTCGACTTGCTGTTGACCTGTGCTGATTTGGGTTTCCTAATTTACCTATCGTGTTCTGCTCCCTCCGTAACATCCGTGCAGGGATGCGAACCTGCAGGCAAAAACGCTGAAGGAGAGGAGGGAGGAGGAGAGGAAGAAGCGCGAAACAGGAGGGGACACTCGCGCTTGGAGCTCCTTTTACATGCGGCCAGATACGGTAGGAGAGATGGGCACGTAGCTTGTTTGGGCCTTGTGACTTTTGAGTCGACTCAACAGTCACCTCGATGGGCACGGAGCCCGTTTGGGCATTGTTGTGAGCTCCGTCTATTTGCAACTCGATAAGTTAAGGAAGACGGTCTCTTGAGACGCCTGAAACAACCATGCTTGGAGCTCCTTTTTCTGCATGCAACCGCCTGCATCGGCGCGGCCTTCATGAAGCAATTCGCCACCGCTGCTGCTCCCTCCGCTGCTGCTCCTCCCCGTTCCCCCTTTCACATGTTCCAATCCTGTTCCCATCCCCATGCCCACAGGTGGCAGAAGCAGTGGCTCAGAGATACGGAATTGCGAAGAGAGATTTACTTGATCCATCAGCCAGTGACACAGCAGTGCGGCTGGCCCAAGGGGAGGCACACATAGTGGCAGACACGAAGCGCGCTCTCCTTGACACTACATGCTCCCTGCTCCCTCTCATACACGTGTCTCCCCCAGGTGGCTGAAGCGGTGGCTCAAAGATATGGAGTGGCGAAAAGATATGGAGTGGCGAAAAGATATGGAGTGGCGAAAAGATATGGAGTGGCGAAAAGATATGGAGTGGCGAAAAGATATGGAGTGGCGAAAAGATATGGAGTGGCGAAAAGAGACTTACTCGACCCATCAGCCAGTGACACAGCAGTTCGACTTGCCTTAGGCGAAGCGCACATAGTGGCGGACACCAAGCGCGCCCTGCTAGACGCTCCGTGCTCCATGCTCTCCCACGTTCTCCTCTCCTCCCCCAGGTAGCAGAAGCAGTGGCACAGCGGTACGGAGTAGCAAAACGAGACCTCCTGGACCCATCAGCCAGTGACACAGCAGTGCGGCTGGCGTTAGGGGAGGCGCACATAGTGGCGGACACCAAGCGGGCCCTGCTAGACGCGGGCATCGATGTGACCCTCATGGAGCAATTCGCCACCACCACACAGGGTCTCTCCTTCATGCTCCGTGCTACCTGCTCCACGCCCCCTCCTGTTTCCATTCTGTCCCCATCCTCCCCTCTGTCCCCCCTTCAGGTAGCTGAAGCAGTAGCCCAGAGGTATGGGGTCGCGAAAAGAGACCTGCTCGACCCATCAGCCAGCGACACAGCAGTGCGGCTGGCACTAGGAGAGGCGCACATAGTGGCGGACACCAAGCAGGCTCTGCTTGACGCGGGCATCGATGTGGCCCCCATGGAGCAAGCCACAACCACCTCGACCGCTGCTGCCGCTGCAGCTGGTTTTCCGTCCGATTCCTCCCTTCTCAAGATCCCATCCCGTTCCCACCCCCGTGCCTCCCCCAGGTGGCAGAGGCAGTGGCGCAAAGATATGGAGTCGCGAAGAGAGATCTCCTGGACCCATCAGCCAGTGACACAGCCGTCCGGCTTGCCTTAGGGGAGGCGCACATAGTGGCGGACACCAAGCGGGCTCTCCTAGACGCCGGTATCGACGTGGCTCTCATGGAGCAATTCGCCACCGCCGCCACCGCTGCTGCCGCCGCTGCTGCTGCTGCCAAAGCAGCTGGGAAAAAGGATACCAAGGCGGATGGCAGTGCTGGTGCTGCTGGTGGTGTTGGCAGCTTGGCGCGCAGCAGGAGTGTGATTCTGGTGAAGAATCTGCCCTTCAAGGTGGAGGCTGGGGAGCTGGTGGGGCTGTTCCAACGGTTCGGACCGGTAGCGAGGTTTGTGCTGCCGCCCACCAACACTGTTGCATTGGTGAGTGGAGGGGCAGGGGGGGAGGGTAGTGAGAGAGGGATGTGAGGCGAGGTGGGAGGGAGGGGGGGGAGGGGGGGGGGGGGGGATTTGGGGGGGTGAGCGGGGTTGGTGACTGGGTGGGTTTGTTTCGGTTGCATGCTGTGTGGATAGGCATAGGCACAGCGCAGCACGGCTGAGGAGGTTAAGCAGCTGGTTTCTTGTTCCCAACTTGTATGACTTTTTCAGGCGTGTCCAGTCTGGTATCCCCAGCTTCCATGCTCGTTTCCTCTCTGTTGACTTTTGAGTCGACTCAAAAGTCAACTCGTGCATCCCCAGCAGCCATGCTCGTTTCCACTCAGACCCTTACCACCATCCCCCACTTCCCCGAACCCCCCCTCCCCTCTCTCCCTCCCTCATTTTCATGGTCTGATAGAATTGATGGCCGATTTCGCAAATGCCATGAGAGCCTTAAAGTCCTTGTTTCTTCTACCCTCTTGTTTGAAACCCTCTTGCTTCTTCTAACCCTGTCCCTTCCCTTCCACGCCCTCATCCCATCGCCCCTCTCCCCTTTCACCCATCCCCCTCTCCCTCATTCCCATGGTCAGGTGGAAATGGCAGACTCTGCTGATGCCAAGAGGGCTTTCAAAGGCCTAGCTTATAAGAGATACCAGTGAGTGGCTTGTAAAATGAGACTTGCATGCCCTAAAAGTGAATCAAACGAGTGCTCCTAAACCCCTTGAACTTTGCCCAGCGTACGCATTAGCGTCAATGCTAACCAATGAGCTGTGGTCAATGCCAGCACGACCTTTGGGATGGGAATCAGCATGTCTTGACTGTTCTCTGTACTTCGGAAAGTGTCCTTTTTACTTCTTTAAAAACACTTGATCCTCCACGTTTTCATTCTCAACCGGACCAGACATGTGTCCCTTTCATTCCTTCACCTCTGTACCGCTATGAACACCCTTGAACCGCCTTGACCCTCGTGTTCTTATTGTGAACCGACCAGGCATGTTCCTCTGTACCTGGAATGGGCACCAGAAGGAATCTTCCTAGAACCCGCAGCACCGTCAGACACGCCAACCACAACAGCAGCAGCAGCAGCAGCAGCATCTTCTAGGGAAGGAGAGGGAGGCGCAGGGGTAGGCAAGGAGGGAGGCGGAGAGAAGAAAGCGAAGAAGCAGGGTGCAGTGGGGTTGCTGCCGGTGGTGATGGATGGGAAGGCGGCCAGGCGCATGGCTGCAGAGGCGGAGATGGTGGGGGGAGTTGGGGGAAGAGATGGGGGAGGAGAGGGGGCCGAGGGGCATGTGGTGGAAGGGGAGGAGGACGGGCAGGTGAGCCTAGCAAAAGGGGGAACAGAGGGGGTGGGTGGGATAGGAGTGAAGGAAGTGCAGGGAGGGTGGCGGGTGGTGGAGTGGAGGGAGGGTTGAATTTAAGGAGGCCCAACTGTTGCCATCATGGGAGGTTGATTTTGTGTTACGTGCGGCCTCTCCTCTCTCTACTGACGTCTCTGCCTCAAGTCCCCCACCCCTCCCTCAACCAATCCCACCATCTCGGCCCTCCCTTTCCTTCTTCCCACTCTCTTCGCCCCGCCACCCGAGCCCACGAGCCACAGTTTGCTTCTCAAGAGCCTCTGCTTTACATCTCTCCATTCTCCTTCCCTTAAACCCCCTTCCCACTCTCCCATCTCGTCCCCTCGTGTATTTTCTTTCCCTGCATCCCATGCCAGCCCACGAGCCACAGTGTGTTTGTGAAGAACCTCAGCTTTGCCACAACAGAGGCGCAGCTGAAGGAGCACCTGGAGAAGCTTCTCAGAAGCAAGCACGCAGGGGCGGATGGGGAGGGCCCAGCACTACGCAGCGTCACGGTGAGATGTGGATTCGCTTCGCTGCGCGTGTCACAGACAGATTTTTGGCAAGGCAGGGGTGGAAGAGGGGGGAGGGGGTAGGGGGGGGAAGCGAGAGGGGAGAGGGGAGAGGGGAGAGGGGGGGTTTTGTGCGAGGTCATGTGCTTCTTTGACCTGCGTGATGCACTGGCATGCACGTAGCTCCCTTGCGCACTACGTCTCCTTCCTCAACCCCTTGCGTGTCAAAGTTCAAACCGCAGCAGATAAAGAAGAAGCAAGCAAGTGCGGAACAGCAAGCGTTCGAGAAGTAAAGAAACTTCTGTTTCTCCCGCACCCCCCTTTCGTGCGAGCCACAGCAGCACTGCAGCAGCTTAAGAAGTGCCCTCGACTCCACAGTCGTCTACGCTGCTTCTCTAATGGCCCGTTCATTGATAGGGTTCTCTCTCTCTCTCTCTCTCTCTCTCTCTCTCTCTCTCTCTCTCTCTCTCTCTCTCTCTCTCTCTCTCTCTCTCTCTCTCTCTCTCACCCTGCTCGTGTGTGAGCCCTGGGCAGCAGCTCAAGAAGGCTTCTTGACAGTCGCCTAATGCTGCCTCACTCTCACGGACTTGTGTGTGAACCCTTGGCAGATCAAGAAGCGGGTGCGGAACGGCAAGCAGCTGTCGATGGGTTTTGGGTTCGCGGAGTTTGGATCCGTGCTCGCTGCTCACCGCGCATGCAAGCTGCTGCAGGTGAGCCACATGGTGTGGTGGCCACACCCGTCCGTTCATGCCACGTGCATGTGTTGTGGTAAGCAGCTTGGTTTGTGGAGTTTGGATCCGTGCTTGGTGCACACTGCGCGTGCAAGCTGCTGCAGGTGAGCCGCATGGTGTGGTGGCCACACCCGTCCGTTCATGCCACGTGGATGTGTTGTGGTATGCAGCTGGGTGTGCGGAGTTTGGATCCGTGCTTGCTGCACACTGCGCGTGCAAGCTGCTGCAGGTGAGTCGTGCAGTGCGGTTCAATGTGGTACATATGCTGCTATCCCCACGCCCCTGCTTGTCACATGCATCTGTTGTGGCAAGCAGCTGTCGATGGGGTGTGGATTCGTTGAATTTGTATTCGTTCTTGCTGCACTGCACAGCACACCGAGCGTGCAAGCTTCTGCAGGTGAGTCGCGCGGTGTGGTCCTCATATCCTTCTGCAAGCATGCTTGCATATCCGGCACATAAGTTCTGCATGCTTGCAGTGTTTCGTGTACTGCAGTTTACGTGCAATCATGCATGTATGTATGCATGCACATCCAGTATATATTGGGAAAGCGGGATGGGGGGCAAGAAAAACTGCAGCCACCCTGCTGCTCCCCACAACATTCTAAACACCTCTTTTCTCCTCTTTTTCTCATTCTTTTTCCTTTTCTACCCCAATGCGTTCAACTCTCTCTCCACAGGGCACTGTGCTGGATGGGCATGCGTTGCTGCTGCAGCTGAGCAAAGGGGAGGCGAAGGGGGGTGAGGGGAAGGGTGAGGGAGCAGGGCCAGGGGGAAAGGGGAAGGAGAGCTCGACCAAAGTGATCGTGCGGAATGTGGTGAGTTGAGGGTGACACGAAGGAATGGACGGAGAAAAAAAAGAAGCTGGGTTCAAAGAAAAGAGATTTTAAAAAGGTTATGTTGCACAATGTGGTGAGTTGGAGAGTTCTGAATGCTGTGGAATGGAGTCAAAGAGGGAAGAACAAAAACAACTGAGCGTTTTGCATCCCTTCCCTAATACCAAATTGCATGCTTTTGTTTCTTCCATTCGTCCTTCTCCGTTGCCACTTTCCCAGCCATTCAAGGCCACCACGAGGGACACTCGGCAGTACCGTATTTCTCCATCTCTTTCACTTCCATCTCACTCTCTACCCGCACCATCTATCCCCGCTCTCGTTCTCCCTCTCTCCTCCAGCCATTTGAGGCCACTAAGAGGGACATTCAGCAGCTGTTTGCACCTTTTGGGCAGGTGAGCTTTGTGGGCTGGTGAAACCATTACTGGGCAGGTAATACAGGTCACAGCAACTGGTGAAGTATCCTGGCAGTTGATTACTGGCACATGTAACTTTCTCACATGATTACTCTCACATCAGCCTTGGGTCCACAGGGGGCTTTGCCTCTAGAGGGAGGTGCCTTCTTGGATTGCTTCCTGACTACTGTCATTCAAGCTACCCCCTCCCTTCCTTCCCCACCCAACCCTCAGCTAAAGAGCATGCGGCTGCCACGCAAGTTTGACGGGGGGCACAGGGGGTTTGCGTTTGTGGAGTTTGCAACAAAGAGGGAAGCAGAGAGTGCCTTTGATGCGCTCAAGAGCACCCACCTGTACGGCCGCCACCTCGTGCTTGAAAGGGCCAAGGAGGGCGAGGGGCTCGACGAGCTACGTGCCAAAACTGCCGCCCAGTTTCTGGACGGGGGGGCGGGCGGCGTGCGGCAGAAGAAGCGTGCCAAGCTGGGGCAGGGCGTGGATGACAGTGATGTGGCATTCCGGGAAATGCAGTTTGGTTGAAGTTTTTTTGACACTGATGCTGATTATGATTCTTAGTGGAAATGTTAAAATCAGTAGTATATTCCAAAAGCATTGTGTACTGCTAGGTTTGACGTGCTGCTGTGCGCGTAATTGTACTGCTTCCATGTACAGTAGAAGACCAGATATTACTGTGCAGCTGTCAGTCTGTTTGATGTGGCAGCGAATCATTCCCAGCGCACCCAACCCTTCACACGTTCACTGCCCTTAACTGCCATGCCAACACTTGGTTGCACATCTGAGACGAAATCCCCGCGGGTGCCTGCCTATCTGCCCCCGTTTCCCGCAGGCCGTTTCTTTCGACTCGGTTTGATGCTACAGTTGATACCCAACATTATCGTTAAAGTTTTACATTTTATGCCTTCCACCACTCTGTACGGGCAACGAAGCCCAAAGTTAGGGTCACGTGGTTTGTGTTGGGCTGAGAAGAGCCCTTGGGATATTCGCAAGGCCAAACTCTGGGTAGGACTTGTTGTAAGTGCGGAAGCGTATAATGAGTCTTGAACCACCTTGCGCTGGTATGTGAGGGCAAAGTAGATTAATTAGAGCGTATTCCTATCCTCGTATCAAGAAAACCTCATATCAAGATTGTACTTATTGCCTGGTAAAACTAGCGAGAGGTTTTGGGTTCAGGGGAATTTTCAGTGGGAGGTTGATATGAGGTTCTTTTGATACGAGGATAGCAATACGCTCTTAATCAAAGAGATACAAGTTCTTATAAGAGTACGAGGAATATGAAAAGATGCAGCTGATAACTGTTTTACGGTACTGTTGCTGTTGCGGTTCGATACAGTGACGACTCGGGCAACTGCTCAATAACGAGTCAGCTGTTTGTCCTTGCTGTCGCGCTGTACTTGTCAGGTCAAAGGTCGCTGACCTTTGACTTTCGCGTAACCTCCAGCGGTTTCTTCACTTCTCAACCTCCAAGTGTTAACTCGCCGATGCTTCACTGTACTTCGCTTCGTTTACGACTTAGTGCTTCGACACGACAGAGGCGCTTAAATCACTTGTTTCCAACACTCCTCTTCGCTTCTGGAGTGTCGCTGCTAGTGACGTGGCTTTGTCCAGTCAGCAGCATGTAGTACTCGAACTTCTGTTTTCCGAGTTTCTTGGTCAAGTAATTAGCTGCCATCTCAGACGTGGGGCAGTATGACAACTCGAGTCTCTCCTTCTCGATTTCGTCCTTCACGAAGAAATATCGTAGTGCGATGTGCTTCGTCCTATTCGCGAATCCGCTCTTGTTCGCCATGCGGATTGCTGACTGATTATCGCAGAACAGGGAGAAGCTGGGTAACTGGGCCAGCTTCGCCTCCTCCATCAGTTCGCGAAGGTACAGTCCTTCCTTGGAGGCTGAGCAGAGTGCGATATATTCTGCTTCAGCTGAGGAGAGGGCGATTAGCTCATGCTTGCTCGACTGCCATGAGATGGGTCCGATAGGTTTGAGTCGGTAGAAGTAGCCGGTGCGCGAGCGCCTGTTGTTAGAGTCTCCAGCGTGGTCGGCGTCGACGAAGCCGATTAAGCGTTGTAGTTCCATTCTTGTGGTAGGTTAGGCTGATCGTCGGGGTGCTGACGAGGTAGTGAAGAGCGCGGTCGAGCTCCGCCATGTGATCTGCTTCAGGTTTCTTGAGGTAGGTAGCAAGTTGACTTGCAGAGTACGATAGATCCGGTCGGCAGGTGACGGCCGCGAAGAGAAGGCATCCTAGCTTTCTCTGGTAGTCGCGTATGCCTGCGGGCTTGAGCGGAACAGAGCCCTCCTTGTGACTTTCGGTGGTGTAGCGGTATGGCATGGAGATAGTGGTCGGAATGTGTCTGAAGCGTTTGGCGATGGTGTCGGTTTATTTTGCGGCGCTGAGGTAGATTGCGTTTTCTTCTTCCTGAATGTTGAGGCCGAGGTATTGCGTGAAGGTCGATGACACTGTGAGAGTAAGATCCTGCTGTAGCTCCCCTTCGAACCAGGTAGTAACGTCGTCGGTCGATCCAATGTAGAGTAAGTCGTATACATAGACAATCAGTAAGATGTAGTCGGTGCCCTTTGTGAGTTGGTACATGACATGGTCGTGCGGTAGCTGGCGGAATCTGATGCGGATGAGTCTAGCATGCAAGTACTGTTGCCACAGTCTCGGGGCCTGTTTAATACCGTACAGGGACTTCAGCAGCTGACAGACTTGGTTGGGCTCTCCGTTGGAGCCGTGTGGTAGTTTGACGAAGATTTCGGCGTCAACAGGTGAGTAGAGAAATGCATTGGCGACGTCGATTTGTCGCAACTTCTTCTTCTTCATGGCGGCTACTGCGAGGAGAATTCGCAATGAGGTATGTCGGCTGACCGGAGTGAATGTTTCGATGAAGTCGCGTCCGTGCTCTGGGTCAAAACGGCGTACGAGCCAGCGCGCTTTAAACTTATCGATGGTGCCGTCTGCCTTTGTTTTCACGCGGAAAACCCATTTTCCGGTAAGTACCGTTTTGTTGCGTGCCACGCCGATGGGAACGACTTTCCAGGTGTTCCGTTCTTCCAGTGCTTTCAGCTCCTTGTCCATGGCTTCGCACCATTTTTCCCTATGCTCCCCCCCTAGAGCCTACTGAACTGTGGCAGGCTCCTTAGGAATCGCCGTGTCGTGGACCGCGGTGACGAGGCTGAGTATCTGGAGGCCACTCTGTGTGTAGCGGGGGAGTGTGGTGTCCTCGGGATAAGGTGCTTCGTCACCTACTTCTGGGTCAGGTATGAAGTTGGGTCCCATGCGTTCTGCTTCGTTGGTGTTGACCCGTGCAGATGTAACGTAGCCGTTGTCGGCGAAGTGGTAATATACTTCGGCGTTGATGCTTTCGCGAGGATTTTCGTCATCCATTGGGACGTCAATGGAGCAATAAGGGAGAGGTCCGGCTTCCTCTGAGGCTTCATCTACGTTCTACTCGTCCCATTCAGCTTTGTTTGTTGCCGAGGCGAAGGCTCGGTCACCATGAAAGCCACCTGTGGGGTCCCGGTCTTCTTCCAGGTTGGCAAGGTACGTCGGAAGTGTGAGTCGCTCGTAGAAAATGACATCACGTGCTGCTACTATTTCTTTTGAGTAGATGTCGAAAATCTTCCGCGCGTTGTAATTCTTTTCAATGCCGAGGTGTAGACCCCACTGTGCGCGTTGGGAGAATCGTCCGGCTCGTGCAGCTGGGGGTCGGTACTGTATCATGCAGCCGAAAACTCTCAACATTTTTGTGCTGCCCTGTTTTCCTGTCCACAGCAGGTCCGGTGATGCATTGTTTGGGAGCGATGATGACGAGAGCAAGTTGTGCAGCATGATAGCGTGGTCCATTGCTTCGGGCCATTGGTGGTTGGGTAGCCGCCTGCCACGTAGCAGCTTGCGCATGGTGTTTTGGAGAGTCATGTTCATCCTTTCTGCTACGCCTTGCTGTTGGTGGGCGTAGGGAAGAGAGATGAGCCGCTTGATTCCTCTCTCTGCCAAGTACTGCTTGAACCTCTGTAAGGTGTATTCTCCTCCCCCGTCAGACTAAATGCTCTTTAGCTTAACTCCCGATTCTCGTTCTGCTACTGGGAGCCATGTAATGAAGGCTTCGAAGGCCATGTCGCGGCTTGGAAGGTTGAGATGCCAGACATAGCGAGTGGCGGCGTCAATGAACGTGATGGTGTAGCTGTATGCTCCTTGTCCAGGTTCGCGATTGTACAGGATGTCGCTGTACACTTTCTCCAGAGGCGCATAAGTTGGAGCACTAGGGTTGTGATAAGATACAAACGGCCGATGTGGTAAGTCGGCTTCGGGGCAGGTAAAGCACGTTCCGCGAGCTCGTCGAAGTTCGCTTCCGTTGGTTAGAAGAAGTGAGTCTTTATCAAGCACGCCTGCTCTGATTGTGTTGTTTAACACCGTGTTGCTTGGATGTACCATTCGCGCATGCCAGATATCTTCACCAGCTCGATGTCCGGGTGAGCGACGGTATAAGTCAAAGTTGGAGTAGAAGCCTGCGGTGAAGTTTGCGCTTTGATGGACTTCTCGTGGTGTTGGATTCAGTTGCTGTGCAGGGGTCGGTGGAGTGTCGTCGTCAATTGGGGCTGGTGCAGTTGAAGGACCCGCGATTGGTGCCGATGTTGTCTCTGCTGCTGCTGGTGTTGTCTCTGCTACTGCCAATGTTGTCTATGCTGCTGCCAATGTTGTCTCTGCTGCTGCCGATATTGTCTCTGCTGCTGCCGAGTGTTGAATCGTTGCTAATGCTCTTGTTCGTTCTGCCTCAGGAATAGTGTGCGAATACCAGAAGCCTTCGGGGCTGAAGTCAGGATCAAGATCTGGTGGGTGCGTCCAGGAGGTGAAGGTGACGATTCCGTCGCTGTCGGCGGTGCCTAAATCTGGAACGAAGTCGAGGACGAAGACGTTATTCTTCAGGACCGCCCTCCCGATGTAAAGTTCGCCTCTCCCGTGGTACAGCTTGAACTCCTGAGTGGTGCTGTCTGCTTCGAGATGGATGCCTTTTGCCATCAGCTGACTGACGCTCAGTAAGTTGTAGCCGAGTCCTTCTGCTATTAAGACCTTCGACATTTGTAGTATTACGTTTGTCTTTCGTGACTAAAGTTGAGCAACGCCTTGTCGTCGTGTGCGCAGGTTCTGGTTGTTGGCGACGTGTGAGAATAAGCGAACAGGAATGGATGAACTAGCAGTGAAATGAGTACAAGTAGGAAACCCTAGAATTGTGTACCCCCTATAGGCTAACCCACTTTAGCCTACACAAGCATAACATATATAATGTTTGACACACCCCCATAGGCAAAGTGGGGGGAGAACAAGGGGTCACAAGACCAGTCAAGCAAAGCAAAGCAAGCTCAGGGTGGATCACAAAGTCACCACACAGTCCGAGCACAAGAGCAGGGCCAGAGGCCAGTTCACATGCAGGAGTACAGACATATATATAAAACTAGACAAGAAAGAGCAGGTATATATATATGTCACAGTACAAGTGACGTCAAGAGGAGAGCAAGTGAGGCAAGACAGGCACAAGACCCAGCTGGGTGCAAAAGCGCTGATGGTCACAAGGCGCGAGTGCCTTGGTGAACACATCAGCAGTGTTGGCCTCAGAGGCCACGTACGCAAGTCGCAACTGACCACGCTGCTGCAGCTCACGAGCAAGGAAGTAGCGGAGAGCAATGTGCTTCGTTCTGTGCTCCAAGCGCTGCTCTCGACACAAGGCCAGCATGGCCTTGTTGTCTACGTACAGCACTGGAGGAGAACGAGGCGGCTCTCCAAGGTCAGTCAGCAGGTAGGTGAGCCAGCGAAGCTCCTGTGCAGCCATGGCCCCGGCGTAGATCTCAGCCTCACAACTGGAGCCGAGAACCGAAGACGAGCGAGTAGACCGCCACGAGACAGAGCCGGGACCAAGGCTGAAGGTGTAACCCTGTGACGACCGCTGCGTAGCCTGGTCGTCAGCCCAAGAAGCGTCCGCGTGGCCGGTAAGGACCACTGGACTCCGCCCTTCAAGCACTAGCCCCATGCCCGACGTACTGCACAGGTAGCGCAATACCCTCTTCGCTGCAGCCATGTGCTCTGGTCTGTGTCTCCCAGGAGCAACATAGCGTGCAAGAATGCTCAGAGGGTATGCAAGGTCAGGTCGTGTGCAGGTCATCAGGTACATGAGGCAGCCAACAAGCTCTGCATACGGACCACTCGACTCTACGGACTCATCCGAAGGCAGAGCTGAGAGTGAGTGGCGAGTAGGCAGAGGAGTGGCCTGAGGCGAGGAGTACGTGAAGCCGAAGCGCTGAAGGACCTGCTGCACCATGTGTGACTGAGTCAAGGTAATGGTGCGGCGTGCTCTGTCCCGAGTGATCTGCAAGCCAAGGTAGCTGCGCAGTTCACCCAGGTCTGTGCACGTGTGTCTCTTCAGCAGCTCGGACTTCACGTAGGCGAGTCCAGCAGTGTCCGCTGTGGCAAAGACCAAGTCGTCGACGTACACGAGGATGTAGAACGGCGGCAGAGAAGTGTCGGTGCGAAGAAACAGCGACGGGTCAGCAGTAGAAGGAGCAAACCCAAGAGCCGCAAGCGTAGTCCTCAGTGTGTCGTGCCACTCACGCGGTGCCTGGCGGAGACCGTAGACTGGCCGTCGGAGGCTCCACTGGGTGCCAGGAGGGAAAGTCCCAGTGAAGCCAGGTGGACGGCGAAGCCAGATCTCCTCGTGCAGGCTACCCTGCAAGAACGCAGTGCTGAAGTCGAGAGAGTGAAGCTCGTAGTCGCGCTGAGCGGCTATGTGCAGCAGCACCCGAAGAGTAGTCATCTTCGGGGTGGGAGAGAAGGTCTGAAAGTAGTCAACTCCCTGCCGCTGACTGAAGCCACGAGCAACGTACCGTGCCTTGAAGACAGGTGGAGAGCCCGGCGGCCGCTTCACCCTGAAGATCCACATGCCACTGACGATGTTCGCACCAGGAGGGGGAACCGCGTCAACGTAGGTGCCTGTGGACTTCAAGGAAGCCATCTCTGCATCCATAGCTGCCTGCCACTGAGAGGAGTAGGGACCCTCTACGGCCTCCGCGTAAGAACGCGAAGTCGGGATGTCTAGTGCATCCGGGTCTCCCTCAGGGGCAAGCAGTACAGACGCGAGATGAGGTGAAGCAGCCGCTAGACACTGTAACTCCTCCTGCCTGTCCTCTAGGACGTCCGTGCCAAGAGCACACTCACCCCCGACGGATGGAGGACAGACAGACGCAGACTCAGCAACAAGACTAGCAGCGTAGTCGAGACGACAGCGAGCAGCAAAGTCGACGAGCTCAGCGACTAGAGCAGACGCAGCAGTGGACTCAAAAGAGGGGTCAGTGACGACAGTAGCAAGCAGACGCGTGACAGTAGGACTGGCAGCACGAAGAGAGTTCGACTCAGGGTCGGCAAGCGCAGGAAGAGAGGACTCAGGAGGAGAAGGCAAAGGGGCACGCAGAGGAGCAGTGGACGGACGCAAAGACATCCGGTGCGTGCCAGGGACAGGAGGAGGACGCTGACGCGAACTGCGACCACTAGCGCGAGCAGCACGAACAGGCGACGCGGGACGAGACGCAGGCTCACGACGCTCAGCAAGACCTCCAGTAGGACCAGTGTAAGGAGAGGGAGCAGGCAGTGGAGAGGAAGGCTCCAGCAGGGACTGCGACTGGACAGGCGGTGGACCCTCTACTGGAGGAGAAAGACCAAGAACTTGCTGCAGGAGCGGAACGAAGTACGGCCGAGGCCGCGCGGCAGCTCCAGACTCAGCAGGGACAGCACCAGCACCCTCAGCGACAGCACCAGCGCCACCCACACCTCCAGCGGCAGGACCAACAGCAGTAGGCTCAGCACCAACGCCCTCAGCAGCTCCAGCTCCAGGAGGACCCGCAGGTCCAGCAGCTCCGGGACCGGCAGCACCCGCACCCTCGACGGTCGAAGAAGCTCCAGCTCCAGCTCCAGCAGCACCTCCAGACTCAGCAGCACGCCTCTAGCGGCGAGCGAACCACTCGCGCAGCTCCTGTGGAGAGAGGGGCTCCCGGCGAGAAGCAGCAGCAGGAGAAACCCCAGGCTCAGCAGCTCCAGACGCAGCACCCCCAGGCTCAGCAGCTCCCAGCTCAGCACCCCCAGGCTCAGCAGCTCCCGACCCAGCACCCCCAGACCCAGCACCTCCAGGCACAGCACCCCCCGGCTCAGCACCCCCAGGCTCCGCACCCTCCGCAGTAGCACCCTCAGGCCCAGCACCCCCAGCAGTAGCACCCCCAGGCTCAGCACCCCCGCGCACAGCACCCCCAGAGTCAGCACCCCCAGGCTCAGCACCCGCAGCAGCACCAGAGTAACCAGTAACCTCGACCAGGTCAACGGCGTCTACCTGGGACACACCTGAGGGGGCAGGAACCTGAGGGGGGAGGGGGTCTACCGGGGGGGGGAACCGGCACAAGGAAGTCCGGGGGAGGGGGGAGGGAAGGAGTGCGGTAGGGGAAGAGACGGTAGAAGGGGACTGACTCGTCAAACGTGACGTCCTGGGAGGACAGAACACGACGAGAGGAGGGGTGGTAAAACTGCCACCCTGGGGCGTCAGTGGGGAAGCCAAGGAAGACACAGGGAGCAGCACGAGGGGACAGCTTGTCCGCAGACAAGTCGCGGACAAACGCCCGAGATCCCCAGACACGGAACACAGACGCATCGCCAACCTTCCCCGTCCACAGCAAGGCTGGGGACATCGCAGGCCGAGAGACCCGGGGGTGAAGGTTGAGCTGATGCGCCGCGTACCTCACCGCAAACGGCCACAGAAAATGGGGGGCAGCCGCATGCATCATGGACGTACGAGCGACATCCATGACCATGCCAATGCGGCGCTCAGCAATCCCATTTTGCTGTGGTGAGTCCGGAAGCGTGAAGGTCTGGCGGATCCCCCGTGCACGACAGTAGTCTCGCAGAAGGCGAGAAGAGAACTCTCCGCCTCTGTCCGAGTGCAGACGCAGAACAGGAAAGTCCGAGCCGAAGCTCTTCCTGAGCTGGAGACGAGCCTCGCGGATCCAGTCGATCAGCACCTCAGTGACCGCACCCTTGCTGCGCAAGGGGAGGACTGTCGTGTAACGCGAGTAGTCGTCAACCACCAACAGGAAGTAGCGCTCGTGACCCTGCCCACGGACGGGGGCTGGGCCCCACACATCCATGTGAAGCGTCTGCAGGGGAGCCTCTGTCGGGGGGAAGTGGGAGGAGTGAGGAGTAGCCCGGAGGCGACCCTCGACACAGGGGACACAGGAAGGTCCTGGCCCGGAGGGGAGAGGAGGGAGAGACTGGGGAAGACCAGAGACAAGGACACGGGAAGCCATGCTCCGAAGACGGGGCAAGGAGGGGTGGCCAAGACGGTGGTCCCACAGGAGAGTCTCGTGAGACAGGAGGCGACAAGAACAGGGGGCAGACTCAGGACCTGACCGGGACGCAGAAGCAAGCACCTGACCTGACGCAGCCACCTGACCAGACGCAGGGACAGGAGGAGACTCAACGGTCAGGGTGTAGAGACTCGACCCCGGCCGACGCGAGAACGTGGCCAGGTGTCAGCCTGTGCGTGCCTCCGTGCAGTGGGTCACCCGCTGACTCGCAGGAGTGAACTGGTGAACCCCCACATCCTGCAGGTCCGCGCCACTCACCAAGTTCGTAGAGAACGAGGGAAGGTACAGACCAGACAGGGTGCCCGAAGGGGCAGCCGGACACGGGAGGACAGTGGAGAAGTGAGACAGGACAGGACCCCCAGAGGGGTCAGCAAGGGAGACTGCAACCGGCCGGCCGAGCGGCGTAAGAAGGAGCGAGAAGCCCCGGAGTCAAGTGTGAAAGTGAGGGAGGACGAGGACGACGCAGTACCTGAGAGCGTAGTCTCACCAGTACCTGAGAGCGCAGACGCACTGGCACCTAGAGCAGCAGCCTCACAAGCACCTAGCGCAGCAGTACCAATGCCCGGGTCGGGCTGGAAACACCGGTAACCCTCATTCTCCTCACTATAAGTCACAGCATACATAGCAGCAAGGATAGCATCAAAATCAAGATCAAAGATCGCTACACCAGCCCTAAGAAGCTCATCCCAGTGAGGGATCTCACTAGCCCCAGGGAACTGCTGACGCCAAGCGTCCGTCAGGCGGCCAAAGCAGCGCTGGGTGGCGTGGGCACCCCCACACTGCTCACCCGCGCGGTCGCCGGAACGAAGAACGTAGGTGCAGGGTCCAGTACCCCCACCCCTCTGACGCCCGGCGTACCACTCACGAAGCTGCTGAGGCGGAGGGATGTCCCGCGAGCGCTGCTGGTGCTGCCGCTGCGAGCGCTGGCCACCACCACCGCCGCTACGCTGCTGGGTACCACCCCGACCAGTTCCACCTCCTCCACCACCACCGCCTCCTCCGCTGCCGCCTCCACCGCCTCCACCTCCGCCGCCTCCACCTCCGCCGCTGCCTCCACCACCACCGCTGGCACCACCACCACCGTCTCCGCCGCTGCTGCCGCCACCACCACCACCCCCGCCACTAGTCCCGCCGCCACCCCCACTCCCTCCGCCGCCACCGCCGCCACCGCCACCGCCCCCTCCAGCTCCACCCGCGCCCTTGCCCCCCTTGCCCTTGCTGGAGCGACGTCTCCCACTAGGGGCAGACGCCGCGCCGACCGACTCAAGACCAAGCAGGTCGGCAGCAGCAGCAGAGGCAACAGAGGGCAGCAAGGGGGAAGGAGAGCACCCCTCGAAGATGGGGGTGCGAGGGTCACCACGAGAAGCACCTACAGCGACTATGCTCTTCTCCGCTGCGAGGAGGGCCTTCTCGAGGAGGTCGACGGTGAGGGTGGTGGGACAGACTGCGAGAAAGTGATCCCTGACGACGCGAAGGGAGTCAGGGAGGCGCGCGACTACGTAGTAGAGAGCGATGTACATGGGGGGTGGGTTCTTAGCGCAGAACTCAGCAGGAAGGGCGGCGCGGTAGCGAGTGTCACTAGTGCGGAGGTGCGTAATGAGGTCAGCGACAGTGGGAAAGGCAGAGAGGTCAGGAAAGAGGTAGGGAAGCATGAGACGGCTCAGTGCAGCAGTGGCAGGGGAGGAGTAGCGCGCAACTACAGCGTCGTACAAGGTCTGAGCACTCTTGTACTGACTAAAGTGCGCACGCTCAGAGGTAGGGAGGTGGCGACGCACAGCAAGACGTGCAGCAGCATCGCGGGTGGCCCACTGAGAGCGGACAGTGGGATCAGCATCAGCAGCAGGAGCAGGAGAGGCGCCAGAGGTGAGGTCAAAGAGAGAAAGGCCGTCAGCCCTGTCGCACTGTAAGAACAGCTGCAGGTGTGGCGGCGGGGCCGCGTGAGAGAGCCGGGGCGGGGACGCGTGAGGGTCGAGGCGGGGCCGCTTCAGAGCCGGCGGCGGGGCCGCAAGAGAGCCGGGTAGGGGCCGCAAGAGGGCCGGCGGCGGGGCCGCGTGAGAGCCGGGGCGGGGCCGCTTCAGAGCCGGCGGTGGGGCCGCAAGAGAGCCGGCGGCAGGGCCGCGTAAGAGCCGGGGCAGGGGCCGCGTAAGAGCCGGGGCAGGGGCCGCGTAAGAGCCGGGGCAGGGGCCGCGTAAGAGCCGGGACGGGGCCACGGAAGAGCCGGGGCGGGGCCGCGAGAGAGCCGTCGGCGGGGCCGCGTGAAAGCCGGGGCGGGGCCGCGCGAGAGTAGGCGGCGGGGCCGCGTAAGAGCCTGGGCGGGGCCGCGACAGAGCCGTCGGCGGGGCCGCGTGAAGGCCGGGGCGGGGCCGCGTGAGAGCAGGCAGCGGGGCCGCGTAAAGGCCGGGGCGGGGCCGCAACAGAGTCAGCGGCGGGGCCGCGTGAGAGCCGGCGACGGGGCCGCGTAAGGGAGGGCGGCGGGGCCGCGTCAGTGGAGGCGGCTGAGCCGCAGGGGAAAAGGCGACCCGAGGGGTCGCTAAAAAAAATCGCGCCTCGGGGCGCGCTTCGGTGGGCCCAAAAAAACGGTCCTTAGAAGGACCCACTCTATACCATGTGAGAATAAGCGAACAGGAATGGATGAACTAGCAGTGAAATGAGTACAAGTAGGAAACCCTAGAATTGTGTACCCCCTATAGGCTAACCCACTGTAGCCTACACAAGCATAACATATATAATGTTTGACACGACGGTGATGACAACTTCGCGTTGAAGTTGATATTCTCGTTGAACGAAACGACCCGAAGAGCACATATGCTGCCCGCAGCAACTGTCCAAGAACCAAGTGTCTTTTCCGGATGGCTCACTTTGAGTGATGGCTGCATACGCTGGGTTCGGTTGAAGTGACTCGCTGCGAGGGGTACTGTTGTCGAGTTGCTCTTTTGGTGAGTAATGCGGCGGTGACTCGGTGATGCAGGAGTCAGTCAATCTTGCCATGCAGCTGACGATGTTTCTTGCTCCTTGTGCAGATTGTGTTGGCGATGTTGTTGAAGACTGCGGCTGGCTTGTGGGGTGCGCTTGTGTGGATGCTACCTGACTGCTTGAAGGGCGGAGTTGACGTGGTGGTGTTGGCTGCTGTCGGTTCGGGCAGTGTGTACGGGGGTGTCCAGACGTCTTACAGAGGTGACAGAATGGAGGTACAGGTTTTGGTTGATGCCGGTTGTTGTTGTTGTAGTGCCGTTGAGTGTGGAATGCAAATCCGGGTACTGATTTCTTCTTATGCCGCTCCTCTTGCAGGTCCATGTCTTGCTGCTCAGCATAAATTTCGGCGCAGAGTGATGCTTCGGAGATCTTCCCGTGAGCTTGGAGTATGGCGCGAGTGGAGCGCCAGTGAGGACCAAGACCGCCAATAACAACTGTGACAAAGGCGTCTTCCGATATCGACCCTCCACATCGAAGGAGTTTGTCGTGCAATTCGCGACAGCGGCTGATATACGCCATTCCTTTCTCGCCCGGTTTCATTTCCACTGTTGTCAGTTGTGCCATTAATCGACTCTGATTGACACTGTCTGTTGCCTGATACAGGTTTTTCAAGTGGTTGTACGCGAGCTCGGCGGAGTTCCCGTATCCCCGGTAAGACCGAATGTTCTGTTGCTGGTTTGGAGTTACGTTCTTCAGTAGGATCGTATATGCCATCATTAACTGACATGTGTACTGCTGCTTGTTGTATTGCGTCCCGTGTGTTGGGTATGGCAGGGACCCGTCGAAGAATCCAAGGATCTGCGCGCCTTCCATCAACAGCTCGAATTCAAAGGACCAGGTAAAGAAGTCTTTTCCGTCGAATGGTCTTGACGTCTGCAACTTTAAGACGTGCGCGAATTGTGACTGAACTTGAAGTGCATCTAATGTCTTTTCTTGCTCATGTGAGGGCTGCTGGCATGGCATGAAGTTGACGGAGCCGCGCTGGGGTTCGTACGGGACGAAGGTAGGTTGCTGTTCCTGATTTCCTCATGCGTAGGATGAACCGTCAAGGCTCATCGATGTCACGTCGTTGTTGTTGTTGCTGTTGTTTGACTGCGCAGGTGCCCCTTCCTGATGTTGTTCGTAGAAGGACATGAAGGAGAAGAACTTCTCCATCATGATTGGGTCGAAGCCCGCGGCTTGATTTGCAGGAGTTTCAGTAGACCCGGCAGTTGGTCTTGTTGCCATGCCCTCCTCTGTCTGTAGGCCAGAGGCAGGAGGTGGAGTAGGAGTAGTACCGGGAGAGCCGTTAGAGGAGCTTCTCTCCTTCTGTATTGCCATGCCTTCTGATGTTGTAGGTGTCTTTGAAATAGTTGAGTTTGCCCTGATAGCTCTCATACCATGTTGGGCTAAGAAAAGCCCTTAGGATCTTTGCAAGGCTAAACTCTGGGTAGGACTTGTTGTAAGTGCGAAGCGTATAATAATGAGTCTTGAACCACCTTGCACTGGTATGTGAGGGCAAGGTAGATTAATTAATCAAAGAGATACAAGTTTTTATAAGAGTACAATGAATATGAAAAGATGCAGCTGATAATTGTTTTACGGTACTATTGCTGTTGCTGTTCGATAGAGTGACGACTCGGGCAACTGCTCAATAACGAGTCAGATGTTTGTCCTTGCTGTCGCGCTGTACTTGTCAGGTCAAAGGTCACTGACCTTTGACTTTCGCGTAACCTCCAGCGGTTTCTTCACTTCTCAACCTCCAAGTGTTGACTCGCCGATGCTTCACTGTACTTCGCTTTGTTTACGACTTAGTGCTTCGACACGACAGAGGCGCTTAAATCACTTGTTTCCAACAGTTTGATATCAGCTGTTGATCACACACCTTATCGCGATGTCAACCGTCCTTTCGCAGATGGTTACCACTGGCGAACTATCAGTCCCAATTATTCCCGTGGCGACGGTGACCAGGCAGGTGACAAGCAAAGTTCGTTTCAGTTTAATTGACAAGGAAAGTGGGCAAGCGAATGGTGGTATCTACTAAAGCTGTCGGCCGTCGCGACTCTCGTGTTCATCCGTTTCGTTTCGTTTCCATCGGCCCTGTTCGATAGCTCCTGGGGCTGGGGTGATGCAACCATTTGGTTTGGCTCTGTCGCCCAAATGGTTAAGGGTTGCGATAAAATGCAAGTGGTAGGACAGCGCCGGCAGTCTAATCATTATGGCCGACCCAAAGACGGCCGAGGTGGTCAAAGAGCTCCACCTCAACGGCCCTTTGAAGCAGACTATTTCCAGTTGCGGGGTCTGCACGGGGGCTCGACGGTCTGCCTAAATACAAAAATCGCACCCAAATGTTTGTGCAGAAAATATATAGAGTATTCCAGATGAGTTCCACAACTAGTTAGCTGTGTCGAAAGGTTTTTTCGTGCAACTGGTTTATACATTTTGTTTGGCGCGACTACACCTAAATAGCCCATTGGTCTGGCATTGGGGCCAGTCATTTGAAAAGTAACATTGGCAATGCCCCCCAAAGGTCTGAAATTTTACCAGGGATGGGCTGTAATGATTAGGCGACAGTCACTCTTTCTCCGCGCTGTGGTGTCAAACTACCCCGTTCAAATTCCCGCCATGTTTTAGCAGTTGGATGGGAAACCAAGGACATCCCAAGAAGGTTGTTCGCATTGGCGGGTGTCAAGATAGCAAGTAGGAATGTCTGCATTGAATGAGTTGTGGGTACAAGTACTAACCCTAACATTGGGTTGTACCCCATATGGGCTACCCCACTATAGCCTACATAGAACTAGCATAGATATAGTTTGACACACCTCCATAGGCAAAGTGGGGGAGAACAAGGGGTCACACGACCAGTCAAGAAAAGCAAAGCAACGTCAGGGTGGATCACCACGTCACCACACACTTCGAGCACAAGCAAAGGGCCACAAGGCCAGTTCACATGCAGAGGTATATATGCAACAACAACAGTACAGTGATCAATACCTAGCAAGAGTAAACATGCAGGTATATATGTATATATAGAACACAGTACTATCAAAGTCTACAACAAGTGAGGAAACGTAGGCACCAGGCCTACAGCAGTGCCGAAGCGCTGATGATCACCAGCCGGAAGGGCCTTGGTGAACACATTAGCCGTGTTCGCCCGGATGGGCACGTGAGTGATACGAAGCTGACCACGCTGCTGCAACTCTCGTGCAAGGAAGTAACGTAGAGCGATGTGCTTCGTTCTGTGCTCCAGTCTGTGGTCCTAACACAAGGCAATGGCAGCCTTGGTTTCGACGTACAGAACTGGAGGAGAACGAGGCCTCTCTCCCACGTCAATCAGCAGGTAGGTGAGCCAGCGTAACTCCTGTGCAGCCATGGCTGTGGCGTAGATCTCAGCCTCACAACTAGAGCTAAGTACAGAAGATGAGCGTGTAGACCACCAAGAATCAGAGCCATAGCCAAGGCTGAAGGTGTAACCCTGTGACGACCGCTGCGTAGCCAGGTCGTCAACCCAAGAAGCGTCTGAGTGCCTAGTGAGGACAGCTGGACTCCGCACTCCAAGCACGAGCCCCATGCCCAATGTACTGCACAAGTAGCGCAGTACCCTCTTCGCAGCATCGAAGTGCACCTTTCGGTGCCTACCAGGAGCCACGTAGCGTGTTAGAAGGCCAAGAGCATACGCAAGGTCAGGACGAGTGCAGGTCATCAGGTACATGAGGTAGCCCACTAGCTCTGGGTACGGACCACTCGGCTCTACGGACTCGTCTGAAGGTGGAGCTGAGAGCGAGTGACCTGTAGCCAGGGGAGTGGCATGTGGCGAGGACCACGTGAAGCTGAAGCGCTGAAGGATCTGCTGCACCATGTGTGACTGAGTCAGGGTGATGAACGCACGCCGTGCTCTACAAACGTGCATCTACAACAACGGGAAACGTGTGGAGCTGCGAAGCTTGACGGATACAGGGAGCGTTCATGAAACGACATTGGCACGGTTCGAACGGACAGTGAACGAGAGTAACACGGGTTACTTAGCACTGGTTATAGCAGCAGCAGAGGAGGAGGTCTTCGAGAAGTACAAGGATATAGTGCCCGACGACCTACCCACAGGCGTATCTCCAGCACGCACCCACGAGCACGAGATCGTGGAGGAACCAGGTGCGAAACCCGTCTCACGTGCACCATACCGACTGAGTCCAACTGAACTGACAGACATGAAAAACAGATAGAGTATCTACTAGACAGACAACTGATCCGCCCATCCACCTCTCCCTACGGTGCACCAGTTCTCTTCACTCCAAAACCAGACGGCAGTCTACGGATGTGCATCGACTACCGCACACTGAACAAACAGACAGTCAAAAACAAATATCCCATACCGCGCATAAACGACCTACTCGATCAACTGCGTGGAGCAACAGTATTTTCGAAACTGGACCTACAATCGGGCTACTGGCAGATCAAGATGGCAGACAACTCCGTCCACAACACAGCGTTCCGTACCAAATACGGCTCCTACGAATACTTGGTGATGCCGTTCGGACTCTGCAACGCACCAGCAATGATTCAGGCGGAGATGAATCACATCTTACGACCCCTGCTGGACGAATGCGTGGTGGTGTACCTGGACGACATTCTCATCTACTCCAAGAACATGAAGGAGCACGTGGAGCATCTGCGGAAGGTGTTCGAGATCCTGCGGAAAAACAAGTTCTACGTGAAGCTGTCAAAGAGCGACTTTGCCCTGAAGAAGGTGCAGTTTCTCGGGCACATGGTGAGTGCCGAGGGCGTACAAGTGGACCCACGGAAGATCGAAGCCGTCAAGAAGTGGAAAGTACCAGAGAACGTGAAGGAGTTACAGCAGTTCGTAGGCTTCGCCAACTACTACAACAGGTTCGTGCCGCAGTACGCTAAGATAGCAGCGCCACTGACCGACCTACTGAAAAAGGATACGCCCTACAAATGGGATACCCTTCATCAGTAAGCCATGGAGCAGCTACAGACAGCACTGACTACAGCGCCAGTACTCATCTTGCCGGATCCAGACAAGGACTACGTGGTGGAAGCAGACGCTAGTGACCAAGCAGTCGGAGCAGTACTGATGCAGGATCACGGACGCGGTTTGCAGCCCATCGCCTACCTCAGTAAGAAGCTACACGGAGCAGAACTAAACTACCCCATTCACGACAAGGAAGCCTTAGCGATAGTCATAGCCTTCAAGGCGTGGAGGTGTTACCTAGAGGGAGCCAAGACTACAGTCTATACTGACCACTGCAGTCTCAAATACCTGAAGTCACAGCCGACACTCTCACGACGACAGGTGCGGTGGGTGGACTTCCTGGAAACTCACTTCCACTACGACATCGTCTACAAGCCCGGGCTACACAACAAGGCAGACGCGTTGAGCCGCCCCGGACATGTAGCAAGCATCCAGCTCGACGGGATGAACCCTTTGCTCAAGGGTCTATTCCAACATGGGTACTCCGTGGACGCAGAGATTGCTACAGCACAGACCAAGAAGCTATTACAGTGGGAGAAAGACTTAGCTGTAAGGAAGGGTTCAGGAAAGATTTGGGTACCGAATTACGCCCCGCTACGGCAGATCCTATTGGAGGAGTTTCACGACGTACCTTACGCGGGACATTTCGGGAGCAACAAGACGTTAGCAGGGATAGCGAAGTATTACTACTGGCCCGGGATGGCAGCAGACGTGCAGCAGTTCGTCACCTCTTGCGACACGTGCCAGCGGATGAAGAGCAGCAAGCAGAAAAAAGCAGGGTTACTTCAGCCTCTACCCGTACCGGAGCAGCCATGGCAGGTCGTTAGCCTCGACTTCATAACAGGACTTCCTTCGACCTCACGGGGACATGATTCCATCCTCGTGGTGATCGATAAGTTCTCCAAAATGGGTCACTTCATACCGACCAACGCCACAGCTACAGCTGAAGCAACTGCTCGACTCTTCTTCGACCGCATCATCACCATCCACGGCATCCCCGCTACACTCATCTCAGACAGAGACCCAAAATTCACGAGTAAGTTCTGGAAGGAGCTCATGGGACTGTTGGGGACAAAACTTGCAATGTCTTCAGCATACCACCACCAGACTGACGGACAGACAAAGCGACTCAATCAAGTGGTTGAACAGTTACTGCGCACAGCTTGCAAGGACGACGTCAGCTACTGGGACACACAGTTACCGGCCCTAGAGTTCGCTTACAACAACGCATCACATGCGGCCACAGGAAAAACTCCTTTCTTCCTGTGTTACGGACGGGAACCACTCACACCGGCATACGTCCAAGCTGCACATGACTTCGTCACCACCATGCAGCAGCTATGGGAGAAGACTCAGCGACGTCTCACCACGATGCAGAACTCCCAGAAGCAGTATGCCGATCGTCAGCGACGTGATCACTCAATAGCAGTCGGAGATCAGGTGCTTCTTGACACGCGCAACTTGAACCTGTCTCACCTCCCATTCAAACTTCGGCCTCGCTTTTGTGGTCCTTTTCTCGTTGAGGCACAGGTGACACCAGTTACATTCCGCTTGCGCTTACCAGATACATGGAAGCTTCACAACGCTTTCCATATCCAGCTACTGAAGCCCTACAAGGACCCCAACCAACAATTCCAGGGACGGCAACTACCGCCACCACCACCTGTTCTCATACAGGATGAACCCGAGTACGAGATCGAGCGCGTTCTCACCCATCGGCGCCGCGGTGGCAAGACCCTCGAGTTCCTGATGCGCTGGAAGGGAAACGACCCCACTGAGGACAGTTGGGTTGCAGAAGCTGATATGGGCAACGCACGCCGTGCTCTCAAGGACTATCTTGTCAAGCAGGGTGTATCTCACGCCACCCAGCTTTGAGGGGGGGACGTGTGAGAGTACGACGGCTTATGCCAGCTATGCTTGCTTGCCTCTACTTTATCATGCTATTTCTAGCATAGGATAATCATATGCATGCATGAATTGCTTGATTTCCTAGGCTAGGTGCTTTCCTATATTTTATTATAGTTATAGCACCGAGCTAGGTTGCGTGCACCGAATTCTGGGCTTTTCGGTTGCTACCGAATTGCCTTCTACCGAATTCGGTAAGGATCTGTTCGGGACGCTTCGCGACCCGCGGAACCTTCGCGTAACACCTAGTTACGTGGCCTTGTGTCAAGCCTATGTATAGCCTCGTGTTGTACCCAGGTGATCATTCAATTCAATTTGAATCATCTTTTCTGAGCTCGATCCCAGATCCTCACAGTGATGGTGCGTCGTGCTCTGTCCCGGGTGATCTGCAGGCCAAGGTAGCTGCGCAGTTCACCCAGGTCTGCAGCTCCGACTTCACAAGGGCGAGAGCCTCAGTGTCAGCAGTGGCAAAGACCAAGTCGTCGACGTACATGAGGATGTAGAACGGCGACAACAAAATGTCGGTGCGCAGAAACAGCGACGGGTCAGCAGTGGAAGGTGCAAACCCAAGAGCCGCAAGTGTCGTCCTCAGTGTGTCATTCCACTCACGTGGGTGAGAGCCTCACTATCAGCAGTGGCAAAGACCAAGTCGTCGACGTACACGAGGATGTAGAACGGCAGCAGCGAAGTGTCGGTGCGCAGAAATAGCGACAGGTCAGCAGTAGAAGGCGCGAACCCAAGAGCTGCAAGTGTAGTCCTCAGTGTGTCATGCCACTCACGTGGCGCCTGGCGGAGACCGTAGACCGGCCGCCAGAGACTCCATTGGGTACCAGGAGGAAACGACCCAGTCAAGCCAGGAGGGCGGCGCAGCCAGATCTCTTCGTGCAGGCTGCCCTTCAAGAAAGCTGTGCTGAAGTCAAGAGAGTGAAGCTCGTAGTCACGCTGAGGGGCCACGTGCAGTAACACCCGAAGAGTGCTCATCTTCGGGGTGGGGGAGAAGGTCTGAAAGAAGTCTACTCCCTCTCGCTGACTGAAGCCTCGAGCAACGTAATGAGCCTCGAAGACAGGCGGAGAACCTGGCTGCCGCTTCACCCTGAAAATCCACATGCCACTGACGATGTTCGCCCCAGGAGGGGGAACCTTGTCGACGTAAGTGCCTGTGGACTTCCAGGATGCCATCTCTGCGTCCATGGCTGTGTGCCACTGAGAGGAGTACTCACCCGCGATCGCCTCAGCGGAAGAGCGCGGGGTCGGGATGTCTGGTGCATCCGGGTCTCCCTCAGGTGCAATCACCATGGACACAAGATGAGGTACAGCAGCGGCAAAGCACTCAAACTCCTCCTGCCTGTCCTCAAAGAGGTCCGTGCCAAGAGCACACTCACCCCCGACGGACGGAGGACAGACAGACTCAAACTCAGCAAGAAGACTCGTAGCATAGTCTAGACGACAGTGAGCAGCAAAGTCGACAAGCTCAGCAACTAAGGCAGACGCAGCAGCTGACTCAAAGGAAGGGTCAGTGACAGCAGTGGCCAGGAGACGCGTGACAGTAGGACTTGCAGCTCGAAGAGAGTCAGACTCTGGGTCGTCAAGGGCAGGAAGAGAGGACGCAGGAGGAGAAGGTAGAGGGACACGCTGTGGAGCAGTAGAAAGACGAAGCGTCATCTGGTGAGTGCTTGTGACAGCACGAGGACGCTGACGTGGGACACGATGACCAGTGTGAGCAGCACGAACAGGTGACGCAGAACGAGACTCAGGCGACACAGGACGAGACTCAGGCTCACGACGCTCCGTAAGACCTCCTGTCGGACCAGTGTAGGGAGAAGGACCAGGGAGTGGGGAGGAAGGCTGTAACTGTGACTGCGACTGGACAGGCGAAGGACACTCTAAGGGAGGAGCAAGACAAGGAGGAGGCGGCTGACCAAGAACCCGCTGAAGGAGCGGAACGAAGTACAGCCGTGGCCGCGAAGCGCCCCCAGAACCAGCAAAGACAGCACAAGAACCCTCAGCAGCAGCTCCAACTCCTATAACACCACCAGCAGCTCCAGTAGTGCCAACTCCAGTACCCCCAGTAGCACCAGCTCCACCGGTAGCTCCAGCAGCTCCAGCATCTGCAGGAGGACGAGCGCTAGCACCTCCAGCTCCAGCCTCTGCAGCACCAACCCCAGGGTTTGCACCTACACCACCACCAGTAGGCCCAGCGTCCTCAGCTCCACCGGCAGCTCTAGAAGCTCCAGCACCTCCAGCTCCAACTCCACCACCAGAAGCACCTCCACTAGCTCCAGCACCAGCAGCACCTCCAGCAGCACGAGGGCCTCCACTAAGCATCACCCCAGTGCTAGGAGTGCCGCTCCGGAGGCTGCAGCGCCGAGCGTACCACTTACGCTGCCGCTGTAGGGAGGGAGGCTCCGACCGCGACACAGTACCCGCAGCACCACCAGCTCCAACTCCGGCAGAACCCCCAGCTCCAGCAGCCCCACGCCGGAGGCAGAAACGCTGAGAGTACCACTCACGCAGCTGCTGTGAAGAGGGAGCACCATCAGGCGCAGCACAGTCAGTCTCAGCTCCCTCAGGCTCAGCACCCCCAGTCTCAGCACCCCCAGGCTCAGCACCCCCAGTCTCAGCACCCCCAGGTGTAGCACCCCCAGTCTCAGCACCCACAGGCTCAGCACCCCCAGTCTCAGCACCCCCTGTCTCAGCACCCTTAGACGCAGTACCCCTCGTAAAACTGCCAGCCAGGCGCGTCAGGGACAAAGCCAAGGAAGACACAGGGAACAGCACGGGAGGAGAGCTTGTCCGCGAACGTATCGCGGACAAAGGCTCGACATCCCCAGACCCGGAACACCGACGCATCGCCAACCTCCTCCGTCCAACGCAGTGTGGGCGAGGTCTCCGGAGCAGAGACACGGGGCTAGAGGTTGAGCTTGTGAGAGTACGACATCTTATGCCAGCTATGCTTGCTTGCCTTTACTTTATGATGCTATTTCTAGCATATGATAATTATATGCATGCATGAATTGCTTGATTTCCTAGGCTAGGTGCTTTCCTATATTTTATTATAGTTATAGCACCGAGCTAGGTTGCGTGCACCGAATTATGGCTTTTCGGTTGCCACCGAATTGCCTTCTACCGAATTCGGGAAGGATCTGTTCGGGACGCTTCGCGACCCGCGGAACCTTCGTGTCACACCTGGTTACTGGGCCTTGTCTACCCCACTACAGCCTACACAGACTATAGCATCTGAGTTAGACACACCCCCATAGGCAAAGTGGGGGAGAACAAGAGGTCACTAGACCAGTAAAGCAAAGCAAAGCAAGCTCAGAGTGGATCACAACGTCACCACACAATCCGAGCACAAGAGCAAGGCCAAAAGGCCACTTTACATGCAAGATCATATATAAAGGTAAACAAGCAAGTGCAGGTATAGAAAGATCACAGTACAAGCAAGGTCAAAAAGTGAGCAAGTGAGGCCAAGTAGGCACAAGACCTAGCATCGTACAGAAACGCTGATGATCACCAGGCGGAAGTGCCTTGGTAAAGATATCAGCAGTGTTGGCCTCAGAGGCTATGTAAGCAAGGCGCAACTGTCCACGCTGCTGCAGCTCACGAGCAAGGAAGTAGCGAAGAGCAATGTGCTTCGTTCTGTGCTCCAGTCTAAGCTCCCGACACAAGGCCAGCATGGCCTTGTTGTCTACGTACAGAACTGGAGGAGAACGAGGCGCCTCTCCTAGGTCAGTCAGCAGGTAGGTGAGCCAGCGTAACTCCTGTGCAGCCTTGGCCCCCGCGTAGATCTCGGCCTCACAGCTGGAGCCGACAACAGAAGACGAGCGGGTAGACCGCCACGAAACAGAGCCGGAACCAAGGCTGAAGGTGTAACCCTGTGACGATCGCTGCAGAGCCTGGTCGTCAGCCCAAGAAGCGTCTGCGTGACCTGTGAGGACCACTCGACGTCGCCCTCCAAGCACTAGCCCCATGCCCGACGTACTGCACAAGTAGCGCAACACCCTCTTCGCTGCAGCCATGTGCTCTAGTCGGTGTCAACCATGAGCAACATAGCGTGCGAGAATGCTAAAAGGGTATGCAAGGTCAGGTCGTGTGCAGGTCATCAGGTACATGAGGCAGCCAACAAGCTCTGGGTATGGACCACTCGGCTCTACAGACTCATCCGAAGGCAGAGCTCAGAGCGAGTGGCGAGTAGACAGAGGAGTGGCCTGAGGCGAGGAGTACGTGAAGTCGAAGCGCTGAAGGACCTGCTGCACCATGTGTGACTTAGTCAGGGTAATGGTGCGCTGTGCTCTGTCCCGGGTGATCTGCAAGCCAAGGTAGCTGCGTAGTTCACCCAGGTCTGTGCACGTGTGTCTCTTCTGCAGCTCAAACTTCACGTGGGCGAGTCCAGCAGTGTCAGCAGTAGCAAAGACCAAGTCGTCGACGTACACAAGGATGTAGAACGGCGGCAAAGAGGTGTCGGTGTGTAGAAACAGCGACGGGTCAGCAGTAGAAGGAGCAAACCCAAGAGCCGCAAGTGTAGTCCTCAGTGTGTCGTGCCACTCACGGGGCGCCTGGCGGAGACCGTAGACTGGCCGCCGGAGGCTCCACTGGGTACCAGGAGGAAACGACCCAGTGAAGCCAGGAGGGCGGCGCAACCAGATCTCCTCGTGCAGGCTGCCCTATAGGAAAGTAGTGCTGAAGTCAAGAGAGTGAAGCTCGTAGTCGCGCTGAGCGGCTATGTGCAGCAGCACCTGAAGAGTGGTCATCTTCGGGGTGGGAGAGAAGGTCTGAAAGTAGTCAACTCCCTGCCGCTGACTGAAGCCTCGAGCCACGTAACGCGCGTTGAAAACAGGCGGAGAACCCGGCGACCGCTTCACCCTGAAAATCCACATGCCACTGACGATGTTCGCCCCAGGTGGGGGAACCTCGTCGACGTAGGTGCCTGTGGACTTCCAGGAAGCCATCTCTGCGTCCATGGCTAACTGCCACTAAGAGGAGTAGGGACCCTCGATCGCCTCAGCGTACGATCGAGGAGTCGGGATGTCTGGTGCATCCGGGTCTCCCTCAGGGACAATCAGCGTGGACACGAGATGAGGCAAAACAGTAGCAAAACACTGGAACTCCTCCTGCCTGTCCTCAAAGACGTCCGTGCTAAGAGCACACTCACCCCCGACGGACAGAGGACAGACAGACTCAGACTCAGCAACAAGACTAGACGACAGCGAGCAGCAAAGTCGACAAGCTCAGCAACCAGGGCAGACGCAGCAGTGGACTCAAAGGAAGGGTCAGTGACAACAGTAGCCAGGAGACGCGTGACAGTAGGACTGGCAGCACGAAGAGAGTCAGACTCCGGATCAGCAAGAACAGGAAGGGAGGATTCTGGAGGAGACGGCAAAGGGACACGCAGAGGAGCAGTGGACGGATGCAGTGCCATCTGGTGTGTGCCTGGGACCACAGGAGGACGCGGACGCGGAGCACGACGACTAGTGCGAGTAGCACGAACAGGCGACGCAGGACGAGACGCAGGCTCACGACGCTCAGCAAGACCTCCAGTGGGACCAGTGTAGCGAGAAGGAGCAGGCAGGGGGGAGGCGGGCTGTAGCTGTGACTGCGAGTGGACAGGCTGTGGACACTCTAAGGGAGGAGCAGGACCAGTAGATGGCGGGAGACCAAGAACCTGCTCAAGTAGCGGAACGAAGTACGGCCGCGGCCGCGCAGTGCCTCTAGAACCAGCAGGGACAGCACCAGTACCCCCAGCGGCAGCACCTGTGTCAGCAGCACCGCCAGCGCCAACAGCGCCAACTCTAGTAGGAACAGCAACTCCAGTACCGCCAGCAGCTCCAGCAGTACCTCCAGCAGCACCCCTAGCCCCAGCAGCTCCAGTGCCGCCAGTACGAGCACCTCCGGGATCAGCAGCAACAGTAGTACCTCCAGCTCTAGCAGCACGGCTCTAGCGCCGGGCAAACCACTCGCGCAGCTCCTGCGGAGAGAGTGGCTCCCGCCTCGACGACGCACCGCGAGAGGTCACACGAGCAGACCCAGCACCCCCAGGCTCCGCACCCCCAGGCTCAGAACCCCCAGGCTCAGCACCCCAAGACTCAGCACCTCCAGGCTTAGCACCCCGAGACTCAACACCCCTTGGCTCCGCACCCCTGGACTCAGCACCGAAGGGCTCCGCACCCTCAGACCCGGCACCCGCAGGCACAGCACCTCGAGCAGCACCAGAGTCAACAGCTACCTCGACAAGCTCGACTGCGTCTACCTGGGACACACCTGACGGGGCAAGACCCTGAGGGGGGAGGGGGTCTACCGGGGGAGAACCTGGCGCAAGGAAGAGCGGCGGCGGGGGGAGGGGCGCAGTGCGGTAGGGGAAGAGACGGTAGTAAGGCACCGACTCTTCAAAGGTGACGTCCTGGGAGGATAGAACGCGGCGCGAGGTGGGGTGGTAAAACTGCCAACCATGCGAGTCAGGGGGGAAGCCAAAGAAGACGCAGGGAACAGCACGGGGGGACAGCTTGTCCGCAGAAAAGTCGCGACAAACGCCCGAGATCCCCAGACACGAAACGCAGACGCATCGCCAACCTTCCCCGTCCACCGCAAGGTGGGGGAGGTCTCTGGCAAGGAGACCCGGGGCTGAAGGTTGAGCTGATGCGCTGCGTACTGAACCGCAAACGGCCACAGAAAATGGGGAGCAGCCGCATGGATCATGGACGTACGAGCGACGTCCATGACCATGCCAATGCGGCGCTCAGCAATCCCATTTTGCTGTGGAGAGGCCGGAAGCGTGAAGGTCTGGCGGATGCCCTGTGCACGACAGAAAGCTCCCAGACGGGCAGAGGAAAACTCCCTGCCTCTGTCAGAGTGCAGACGCAGAACAGGAAAGTCCGAGCCGAAACTCTCTCTGAGCTGGAGACGAGCTGCGCGGATCCAGTCGATCAACACCTCAGTGACGTCACCCTTGATGCGCAAGGGGAACACCGTGGTGTAACGCGAGTTGTCGTCAACCACCAACAGGAAGTAACACTCGTGACCCTGGCCACGGACGCGGGCGGGGCCCCACACGTCCATGTGAAGGGTCTGCAGCGGAGCCTCTGTCGGAAGAAACTCGGAGGAGTGAGGGGCGGCGTGCTGTCGCCCCTCGACGCAGTGAACGCAGGAAGGGGCCGGCCCTGGAGGGAGGGGAGGGAGGGACCGGGGGAGACCAGAGACAAGGACACGGGAGGCAATGCCTCGGAGACGAGGCAGGGAGGGGTGACCAAGGCGGTGGTGCCAAAGGAGAGTCTGGTGGAACAGGAGACGACACGAGCAGGGAGCAGACTCAGGACCAGACCTGGACGCTGCTGCAAATACCTGACTCGATGCAGCTACCTGACCAGACTCAACAACCGGAGGAGACTCAGTAGTAAGTGTGTACAGGCTCGACCCCGGCCGATGGGTGAACGTGGCCAAGTGTCGGCGTGTCCGAGCACACATGTAGTGGGTCACCCGCTCACTCGCAGGAGTGAACTGGTCAACCCCTCTATCCTGTAGATCAGCTCCACTCACCAAGTTTGTAGAGAACGAGGGGAGGTAGAGACCTGACAGGGTGCCAAAGGGGGCTGCGGGGCACGGTAAGACAGTGGAGAAGCTAGCAAGGACAGGACCCCCAGAGGGGTCCGCCAGGGAGACCGCAACCGGCCGACTAAGCGGCGTAAGCGTGGTGGGGTCTCGAAAGAAGGAGCGCGAAGCACCCGAGTCAAGGGTGAAGGTGTGTAAGGCCTGAGCCGACGTGGTACCTGAGAGAGCAGACTCACCAGCACCTGGGGCAGCAGACGCACTAGCACCTAGAGCAGCAGCCTCACCAGCACCTAGAGCAGCAGACTGGATACCGGGGTCAGGCGGCACACACAGGTGACAGACTCCCTCGGCACTAGTAGACAATGCATACATTGCAGTGAGAATAGCATCATAGTCAAGAGCAAAGATATCTACCCTCAGCCTAAGCAGCTCCACCCAGTCGGGGAGCTCAGCGTCGTCGCCAAACTCTGTACGCCAAGTGTCGCTCAGACGCGCGAAGCAGCGGGACTCTGTATGACCACGCGTCCCGCAAGTCTGACCAGTCCGGACACCAGTGCTAATAACGTACGGGCAGCGAGCAGTACTCAGCAACCCTCCACTCTGAGCGTACCACTCACGAAGCTGCTGGGGTGAAAAAGTATCGCGCGGACAACGGTGCTGCTGCACCGGGCCACTACAAGAAACTCCCAAACTACCCACTCCAGGACGACTCCCAGTATGGCCACCCCGACAACCCCAACTAGCGTACCACTCACGAAGCTGTTGGGGGCTGAGGGACTCACGCGGGCAACGCTGGAGCTGCATCTGGCCACGCCAGGAGCAGCAGTAGCAGTAGAAAGAGCAGCAGTAGTAAGAGCAGCAGTAACAGCAGTACCGGCAGGGCAGTGCTCACCAGTGGCGAGAAGGGCAGGCGAACGACGGCGGCAACGACGATGCCGCTACCACTGTAGAGCGAGAGCTCTGCAGCTGCTGCAGGGGTGGCTGCTCCAGGGGCGGCTGCTGCAGTGGCGGCTGCTCCAGGGGCGGCTGCTGTAGTGGCGGCTGCTCCAGGGGCGGCTGCTGCAGTGGCGGCTGCTCCAGGGGCGGCTGTTGCAGTGGCGGCTGCTCCAGGGGCGGCTGCTGCAGTGGCGGCTGCTCCAGGGGCGGCTGCTGCAGTGGCGGCTGCTCCAGGGGCGGCTGCTGCAGTGGCGGCTGCTCCAGGGGCGGCTGCTGCAGTGGCGGCTGCTCTAGGGGTGGCTGCTGCTGCTGGGCGGCTCGGCGGCTCGGCTGCCCGCTAGGGGCGGCGACGGGGCCGGGTAGGGGCGGCGACGGGGCCGCTAGGGGCGGCGACGGGGCCGCGTAGGGAGGGGAGCGGCGACGGGGCCGCTAGGGGCGGCGACGGGGCCTCGTAGGGGCGGCTACGAGGCTGCGTAGGGGCGGCGACGGGGCCGCGTAGGGAGGGGAGCGGCGACGGGGCCGCTAGGAGCGGCGACGGGGCCGCTAGGAGCGGCGACGGGGCCGCGTAGGGGCGGCGACGGGGCCGCGTAGGGGCGGCAACGGGCCGCGTAGGGAGGTCAGCGGCGACGGGGCCGCTAGGGGCGGCGACGGGGCCGCTAGGGGCGGCGACGGGGCCGCTAGGGGCGGCGACGGGGCCGCGTAGGGGCGTCGACGGGGCCGCGTAGGGGCGGCAACGGGGCCGCGTAGGGAGGGGAGCGGCTACGGGGCCGCTAGGGGCGGCGACAGGGCCGCGTAGGGGCGGCGACGGGGCCGCGTAGGAGCGGCAACGGGGCCGCGTAGGGAGGTCAGCGGTAACAAAGTCCTCTCTGTTCACTTTTCTGCCCTCCTCTCCTCCAATGGCTGCCCTTCTCTCCTCTCTGCCACTCATCCCCCCCCTCTCTTCCTGCCGCCAGCGCAAGTCCTGCTGGACTGTCAGAAGGCGTGGAGCACAACGTTTGACGGCTGGGTGGTTGGTGGGGACTGCGACAAGTCGAGCGATGTCATGTGTGATTCCCAGGGCATTACAACGCAGATGTGAGTAGAGGACCCCCATGCACCCACCCCATGCACCCACTCCATGCACCCCATGCACCCCCATAGACCCTCATGCACCCCTTTGCACCCCCAAGCACCCCCAAACAACCCCATGCAAACCTATGCACCGTCATGCACCCCCATGGACCCTCCTGGCCCCCATGGACCCTCATTAACCCCCACGGATCGCCAAGCACCCCCATGGGCCCTCACGGCCCTCGATGGTCCTTGCTATGCATGGAGCATAACTTCCCCCCATTGCTAATGCGACTGCCCTTTCCTGCAATTCAATGTTCTGCCCATCAGAAGTATCATTGACGAGAATCTAAACGGCTCAATCCCGGCTTCCATCAGCAACCTGCAAAGCCTTACCAACTTGTGAGTGCCGCTCTGCTCCTCCTTGGGTGGGCTGGGCATGTGAGTAAGCCGCTCACACCTTGTGTGAGTGCTGTGCCTTTTGGACCCGGAATCTGTCACCTGGGGTGTGCGTGCCTGGTTTTGAGGCGCCACAAAAAATGACCATGTTACCTTTTCGAGATTGTGAGCCATGTCGTTTCGTTCCAAGTCTCACACCGCTGAATTCCGAAACGCTCCTTTGTTACGTGGCCCTTCAATCTCACCTCTCCTTCCAACCGTCCTTCCTTTCGCAAATGCAGATTTCTATGGAACACTCGCCTGACTGGCCCTATTCCAGCTACTATTGGCAACCTCCGTAATCTGTCCAAAGTGTGAGGCTCTTGACCAGACAGACACGTGTCGGACGATGCTTACATTGTGATCCGCACTCACATTCTCTGCTATCCTAACACTCTAATTCGCTTACCTTTGAAACATTGAAGCAGGTTTTTTTCTCAGAGTAAAAGGGCCGTGGCCGAGCCAAGCCGGCACGCCGCACGTCTTGAGCTAGTAGAGGCTTGTCCATTGCATGGCCCGACCCAACCTGAGCCGACCTCAACCAACCTGACCCGACCTGAACCAACCTGAACCAACCTGACCCGACCTGAACCAACCTGAACCAACCTGACCCGACCTAAGCCAACCTGAGCCAACCTGAACCAGCCTGACCCGACCTGAGCTGATATGAGCCGACCTGACCCAACCTGACCTAACCTGACCCGACCTGACCCAACCTGACCAAAACTGACCCGTCCTGACCCGACCTGAGCCGACCTGGGCCAGCCTGAGCTGAGCTGAGAGGACCATGTGCCTAGGTACTGGCTGAGGGACGCAGGCAAAGAGGACGAGCCGGGGGAAGGGAGGGAAGGAAAGGACGGAGGAAGTAGGAGGTGTGATTGTCACTTGGTGCATTGGTTGTCACTTGGTGCATGGCTTGTCACTTGGTGCATGGCTTGCCACTTGGTGCATGGCTTGCAAGCAAGGCAGGGATTGCTTTTTCTTACTTTTGACCAGCAGGCTGATTCCAGACTCATGGCTCGCTGGCTTCTCTAGGTTGTTCATACCTTCCTGTATGCACCCACTCATGCCGGCTGGTTGATCTTGAGCTGATGACCCATGAGAAAAATGAGGGTCAGGGTCGACCCATGAGTAATTTTCTCATGGGTTCATTTTCTCTGTATGCATGCCCTCTCTGTTCATTTGCCTTCATCAGGCAACTGGCTTACAACAGCTTAAGTGGCACATTCCCTGCATCCCTCAACAATCTCAAGAGCCTTGACAGATTGTTAGTGCTGTTCCTCGTTCGGTTAACAAAAGAAGACGAATCTGTTAGTAGCCTTGAAAGTGTGTTATTTCTGTGGTGCTGTACCTTGTTCGATTAACATGTGCGAGTCGTGTTCCTCAGTTCTAATCATATGTTGAAGAGGGTGTCTCATATTTTCTCCGTTTTACACTTGGTTGGATTGAACACCTGGTTGGCCTCCGTGACTGGTTGGCGAACCACAAAAATCTGTGAAGAGCTGGGGTAGCTTTCTGTCGAAACCAATCACGGACGCGCGTAATCAACCAAGTGTTAAATGCTTGTAAATATGAGACGCGAGCTTTAATGCTGTTCCGCATTTCGTTGACACGTGAGGTGCATGCTTGTAATACGGCAGGGGTGGCTTTGGTCTTGTTGATGGGCTTGACTTCAATGTACTATAGATGATGCAAGTAAACGCTCGTTCAGACTTTTGAGTCGACTCAGAAGTCTGAATATGCATTTCCTTTGTACTCCTATGTATGTACCATAGATGATGCAAGTACTACTAGTTTCGTTCGGACATCGTTCTATCTGAATGTTCACTAGACTACGCCTGTAGCCCGACATGCACTAAGTGTTATGCTCGGTTAAGTATCGTTGCTTAGTCCAGCATGTGGCCCCGACTGAGTGCCTCCTAGCTTCTTAGCTCACGCCTGTTACTGTTGCTATAGTGAAGATAGTAGAGAATGTATGCTCGTACTCACAAAACCCTGTCTGCCCATTACTCCCTTTGTTTTTACACCAAATTTCTGAGATGCATACACTTGCTTAATAACCAACTGAATGGATCCATACCAGCAACGTTCTCCAGCCTTATAACTTAGACCTAATTGTGAGTTTTTCGATTATATGAGCTCTAACGTTTTGCAGCAAATTGTAGGCCCACTCTACTGTATATTTCAGATGTTTTTTTTGTGTTATCTCTCCCTCACACTCATATTGGAATTTCATGTTTTCCTATGCTGTGCTTGTATGGGTTGGATCGAAGCATTCCAAGTTACTGTAGCCTGTGATGTGATGTGATCTGATGTGATGGGATGTGATGGGATGGGATGGGATGGGATGGGATGGGATGGGATGGGATGGGATCGGATCGGATTGGATGGGATGGGATGTGATGGGATTGGATGGGATGGGATGGGATGGGATGGGATGGGATGGGATGGGATGGGTGTTGGGTGCAAATATTTATTTTTGCACGTCAACCAGCCGCCTGCGTCGCATTTTGCATGTTTGTGTGTGTGCGCATTTTTCATTTTCATTTTGTGAACGTTCTGTGCGCATTTGTTCTTGCGTTTTGTGTGTTCCGTTTTTATTCATAAGTGCATTTTGTGTTTTTGCATTTTCAGTTTCGTTTTCACTGTTCTCATGAAGCTCCCATGAAGCGCTCAAATGAGGCCCTCATGAAGCGCTCAAATGAGGCCCTCATGACGCGCTCAAATGAGACTCATACGAAGCTCTCAAATGAGACTCATGCGAAGCTCTCAAATGAGACTCATGCGAAGCTCTCAAATGAGGTTCAAATGAAGACCTTATGGAGCTCAAACGAAGCTCGCATGGGACTTAAATGTTTTTATGCGAGGCTCATGCGAGCGACCAAGAAAGTCCCATGAGTCTCAAATTTTCATGCAAGACTTATTGAAGCCTCATATGAGCGGGTGGTGTACCGAGGGGTGCTCGGTTCTTTGACTGGTCAAGAGGTGCCTTGACTTTTCTCGCGCTGGTCAAAAGCGCGAAAGTCGAGACCCGATCGTTGGTCAAGGCACGCGCGTGTGGGACCACAGGGCACACGCATGTGCCGCGTACTGTTGCGAGCGTGCTGTACAGCATGATCGCAACAAGACAGGGCCCATTTCGGCCCTGTCCCGTACTGTACACGCGCATGATTACGATCATGGCGCGCTGAACAGCGCGACCGAGAAAAAATATCGGTCGTGCGTGTGGCACGAGGGGTGCTCGGAATTTACAGTTGAAAAACTGTTTTCCGAGTTGACTCACGGGACAAGAAATTTCTCGCGAAAGTCATTTCGCTTTGCGGAATCATTTCGACACAGGTGCAAATCGGTTACTCCGTTTTTCAAACGGTAAAAACTGTTATACAACTGTGAGCTCGCATGAAGACATTTGAGCTACATTGGAGCAACATGCGAGTCTCATGAGTGTACACATTTGAGTCGGCAGCGGCGATTGTTACAAGTGCAATTTGAAGACAGTTTTTAACAATAGGAGGATATAGGCAAATGCTCAAGGAGTTGTGCAACTGTTTTCAAGATACAGCGTGGCAAAATTCTGCGAGCCAGCCAGTTAAATATTACCAATTCATTTGCGTTTTTCAAGCTCGTATTCTACTACTTCGTATTGACGAGAGTAGAATTATTACCTTGGTGCTGCCGAAATTCTCTCGTCCAGTTTGCTCGTCCTACAAGCTGAGCAAGGCATAACTACTCACTTGCTATTTTCTACGCCCTTGGCTAGGAGGTGACAAGCTATCATACTCGAAGGGCTGCAAGTGATGTTAAGTGTTGCCAAGAAAAGTTGGTAGTTCAAACTTTAGTCGCTTCCGCATAACGTTATAGCTGTCAACAATGGGATGGGATGGGATGGGATGTGATGTGATGGGATGCGCGATGTGATGCGATGCGAATTGATGAGATATGATGTGATTGTGAGAATAAGCGAACAGGAATGAATGAACTAGCAGTGAAATGAGTACAAGTAGGAAACCCTAGAATTGTGTACCCCCTATAGGCTAACCCACTGTAGCCTACACAAGCATAACATATATAATGTTTGACACACCCCCATAGGCAAAGTGGGGGAGAACAAGGGGTCACAAGACCAGTCAAGCAAAGCAAAGCAAGCTCAGGGTGGATCACAAAGTCACCACACAGTCCGAGCACAAGAGCAGGGCCAGAGGCCAGTTCACATGCAGGAGTACAGACATATATATAAAACTAGACAAGCAAGAGCAGGTATATATATATGTCACAGTACAAGTGAAGTCAAGAGGAGAGCAAGTGAGGCAAGACAGGCACAAGACCCAGCTGGGTGCAAAAGCGCTGATGGTCACAAGGCGCGAGTGCCTTGGTGAACACATCAGCAGTGTTGGCCTCAGAGGCCACGTACGCAAGTCGCAACTGACCACGCTGCTGCAGCTCACGAGCAAGGAAGTAGCGGAGAGCAATATGCTTCGTTCTGTGCTCCAAGCGCTGCTCTCGACACAAGGCCAGCATGGCCTTGTTGTCTACGTACAGCACTGGAGGAGAACGAGGCGGCTCTCCAAGGTCAGTCAGCAGGTAGGTGAGCCAGCGAAGCTCCTGTGCAGCCATGGCCCCGGCGTAGATCTCAGCCTCACAACTGGAGCCGAGAACCGAAGACGAGCGAGTAGACCGCCACGAGACAGAGCCGGAACCAAGGCTGAAGGTGTAACCCTGTGACGACCGCTGCGTAGCCTGGTCGTCAGCCCAAGAAGCGTCCGCGTGGCCGGTAAGGACCACTGGACTCCGCCCTCCAAGCACAAGCCCCATGCCCGACGTACTGCACAGGTAGCGCAATACCCTCTTCGCTGCAGCCATGTGCTCTGGTCTGTGTCTCCCAGGAGCAACATAGCGTGCAAGAATGCTCAGAGGATATGCAAGGTCAGGTCGTGTGCAGGTCATCAGGTACATGAGGCAGCCAACAAGCTCTGCATACGGACCACTCGACTCTACGGACTCATCCGAAGGCAGAGCTGAGAGTGAGTGGCGAGTAGGCAGAGGAGTGGCCTGAGGCGAGGAGTACGTGAAGCCGAAGCGCTGAAGGACCTGCTGCACCATGTGTGACTGAGTCAAGGTAATGGTGCGGCGTGCTCTGTCCCGAGTGATCTGCAAGCCAAGGTAGCTGCGCAGTTCACCCAGGACTGTGCACGTGTGTCTCTTCAGCAGTTCGGACTTCACGTAGGCGAGTCCAGCAGTGTCCGCTGTGGCAAAGACCAAGTCGTCGACGTACACGAGGATGTAGAACGGCGGCAGTGAAGTGTCGGTGCGCAGAAACAGCGACGGGTCAGCAGTAGAAGGAGCAAACCCAAGAGCCGCAAGCGTAGTCCTCAGTGTGTCGTGCCACTCACGCGGTGCCTGGCGGAGACCGTAGACTGGCCGTCGGAGGCTCCACTGGGTGCCAGGAGGGAAAGTCCCAGTGAAGCCAGGCGGACGGCGCAGCCAGATCTCCTCGTGCAGGCTACCCTGCAGGAACGCAGTGCTGAAGTCGAGAGAGTGAAGCTCGTAGTCGCGCTGAGCGGCTATGTGCAGCAGCACCCGAAGAGTGGTCATCTTCGGGGTGGGAGAGAAGGTCTGAAAGTAGTCAACTCCCTGCCGCTGACTGAAGCCACGAGCAACGTACCGCGCCTTGAAGACAGGTGGAGAGCCCGGCGGCCGCTTCACCCGGAAGATCCACATGCCACTGACGATGTTCGCCCCAGGAGGGGGAACTGCGTCAACGTAGGTGCCTGTGGACTTCCAGGAAGCCATCTCTGCATCCATAGCTGCCTGCCACTGAGAGGAGTAGGGACCCTCTACGGCCTCCGCGTAAGAACGCGGAGTCGGGATGTCTAGTGCATCCGGGTCTCCCTCAGGGGCAAGCAGTACAGACGCGAGATGAGGTGAAGCAGCCGCTAGACACTGTAACTCCTCCTGTCTGTCCTCTAAGACGTCCGTGCCAAGAGCACACTCACCCCCGACGGACGGAGGACAGACAGACGCAGACTCAGCAACAAGACCAGCAGCGTAGTCGAGACGACAGCGAGCAGCAAAGTCAACGAGCTCAGCGACTAGAGCAGACGCAGCAGTGGACTCAAAAGAGGGGTCAGTGACGACAGTAGCAAGCAGACGTGTGACAGTAGGACTGGCAGCGCGAAGAGAGTCCGACTCAGGGTCGGCAAGCGCAGGAAGAGAGGACTCAGGAGGCGAAGGCAAAGGGGCACGCAGAGGAGCAGTGGACGGACGCAGAGACATCCGGTGCGTGCCAGGGACAGGAGGAGGACGCTGACGCGAACCGCGACCACTAGCGCGAGCAGCACGAACAGGCGACGCGGGACGAGACGCAGGCTCACGACGCTCAGCAAGACCTCCAGTAGGACCAGTGTAAGGAGAGGGAGCAGGCAGAGGAGAGGAAGGCTCCAACAGTGACTGCGACTGGACAGGCTGTGGACACTCTACCGAAGGAGAAAGACCAAGAACCTGCTGTAGGAGCGGAACGAAGTACGGCCGAGGCCGCGCAGCAGCTCCAGACTCAGCAGGGACAGCACCAGCACCCTCAGCGACAGCACCAGCGCCACCCACACCTCCAGCGGCAGGACCAACAGCAGTAGGCTCAGCACCAACGCCCTCAGCACCTCCAGCTCCAGGAGGACCCGCAGGTCCAGTAGCTCCGGGACCGGCAGCACCCGCACCCTCGACGGTCGAAGAAGCTCCAGCTCCAGCTCCAGCAGCACCTCCAGACTCAGCAGCACGCCTCGAGCGGCGAGCGAACCACTCGCGCAGCTCCTGTGGAGAGAGGGGCTCCCGGCGAGACGCAGCAGCAGGAGAAACCCCAGGCTCAGCAGCTCCAGACGCAGCACCCCCAGGCTCAGCAGCTCCCGACCCAGCACCCCCAGACCCATCACCTCCAGGCACAGCACCCCCCTGCTCAGCACCCCCAGGCTCCGCACTCTCCGCAGTAGCACCCGCAGGCCCAGTACCCCCAGCAGTAGCACCCCCAGGCTCAGCACCCCCGCGCACAGCACCCCCAGAGTCAGCACCCCCAGGCTCAGCACCCGCAGCAGCACCAGAGTCACCTGTAACCTCGACCGGGTCAACGGCGTCTACCTGGGACACACCTGAGGGGGCAGGAACCTGAGGGGGGAGGGGGTCTACCGGGGGGGGAACCGGTACAAGGAAGTCCGGGGGAGGGGGGAGGGAAGGAGTGCGGTAGGGGAAGAGACGGTAGAAGGGGACTGACTCGTCGAACGTGACGTCCTGGGAGGACAGAACACGACGAGAGGAGGGGTGGTAAAACTGCCACCCTGGGGCGTCAGTGGGGAAGCCAAGGAAGACACAGGGAGCAGCACGAGGGGACAGCTTGTCCGCAGACAAGTCGCGGACAAACGCCCGAGATCCCCAGACACGGAACACAGACGCATCGCCAACCTTCCCTGTCCACAGCAAGGCTGGGGACATCGCAGGCCGAGAGACCCGGGGGTGAAGGTTGAGCTGATGCGCCGCGTACCTCACCGCAAACGGCCACAGAAAATGGGGGGCAGCCGCATGCATCATGGACGTACGAGCGACATCCATGACCATGCCAATGCGGCGCTCAGCAATCCCATTTTGCTGTGGTGAGTCCGGAAGCGTGAAGGACTGGCGGATGCCTCGCGCACGACAGTAGGCACGCAGAAGGCCAGAGGAGAACTCTCCGCCTCTGTCCGAGTGCAGACGCAGAACAGGAAAGTCCGAGCCGAAGCTCTTCCTGAGCCGGAGACGAGCCTCGCGGATCCAGTCGATCAGCACCTCAGTGACCTCACCCTTGCTGCGCAAGGGGAGGACTGTGGTGTAACGCGAGTAGTCGTCAACCACCAACAGGAAGTAGCGCTCGTAATCCTGCCCACGGACGGGGGCTGGGCCCCACACATCCATGTGAAGCGTCTGCAGGGGAGCCTCTGTCGGGGGGAAGTGGGAGGAGTGAGGAGTAGCCCGGAGGCGACCCTCGACACAGGGGACACAGGAAGGTCCTGGCCCGGAGGGGAGAGGAGGGAGAGACTGGGGAAGACCAGAGACAAGGACACGGGAAGCCATGCTCCGAAGACGGGGCAAGGAGGGGTGGCCAAGACGGTGGTGCCACAGGAGAGTCTCGTGAGACAGGAGGCGACAAGTACAGGGGGCAGACTCAGGACCAGACCTGGACGCAGCAGCAAACACCTGACCCGACGCTGCTACCTGACCGAACGCGGGGACAGGAGGAGACTCAGTGGTCAGGGTGTAGAGGCTCGACCCCGGCCGACGCGAGAACGTGGCCAGGTGCCGGCCTATGCGTGCGTCCGTGCAGTGGGTCACCCGCTGACTCGTAGGAGTGAACTGGTGAACCCCCGCATCCTGTAGGTCTGCACCACTCACCAAGTTCGTCGAGAACGAGGGGAGGTACAGGCCAGACAGGGTGCCCGAGGGGGCAGCCGGACACGGGAGGACAGTGGAGAAGTGAGCGAGGACAGGACCCCCAGAGGGGTCAGCCAGGGAGACTGCAACCGGCCGACCAAGCGGCGTGAGTGTGGTGCGGTCCCGAAAGAAGGAGCGAGAAGCCCCAGAGTCAAGTGTAAAGGTGAGGGAGGCCGAAGCCAACGCCGCCTTCACTCACGCGGCCCCGCCGCCCTCTCTGTCGCGGCCCCGCCGCCTGCTCTCACGCGGCCCCGCTCCGGCTCCTTCGCGGCCCCGCCGCCTGCTCTCGCGCGGCCCCGCCCCGGCTTCTACGCGGCCCCGCCCCGGCTTTCACGCGGCCCCGCCGACGGCTTTGTTGCGGCCCCGCCCAGGCCCTTACGCGGCTCCGCCGCCTGCTCTCACGCAGCCCCGCCCCGGCTCCTTCGCGGCCCCGCCGCCTGCTCTCGTGCGGCCCCGCCCCGGCTTCTACGCGGCCCCGCCTCGGCTTTCACGCGGCCCCGCCGACGGCTCTGTCGCGGCCCCGCCCAGGCCCTTACGCGGCCCCGCCGCCTGCCCCCGTCGCGGCCCGGTCACCTCCTGACGGCCCCGCCGTCCCTTCGTGACGGCCCCGCCGTCCCTTCCTGACGGCCCCGCCGTCCCCTCCTGACGGCTCCTGCCGTCCCCTTCTACCGGCCCCGCAACTGCACCTGCTGGCCCCGCCGCTGCACCTACCGGCCCCCCACCACCCACCCCCCCTTTTCCCGTCGCCCATCGCGGCTCCTTCGGGGGCCGCAAGCGGCCCCCTCAGGTCGCCTCGACAGGCGACGGGACAGGCCAGCAGAGGGGTGGCAGGTGTGTGGCCTCCCCTGCTTCTCCTCCTCCTTCATCTCCCACTGCAGCAGCCGAGCCGCCCCACAGCCGAGCCGCCCTGCCGCCGAGCCGCCGGGTCGCTGAGCTGCTGAGCTGCAGTTGCTGCCGAGCCGCCCTGCCGCCGAGCCGCCCGAGTCGCCCGAGCCGCCGAGCCGCCGAGCTGCCGAGCCGCTGAGTCGCCGAACCTACTCTTCCCTCCACTGGTGAGCTCTTGCCCTGCTAGCACGCTGCGCGTCGCCTGCTTGCCTGCCTGCCTGCCTTTTGGCTTGCCTGGCTGCCTGCCTCCCTGCTGCTAGTCCTGCTCCTGCTTCTATTTGCGGAGCCAAATGCAGCCCCAGCGACGCCGGCGTGAGTCCCTCACGCCGCAGCAGCTGCGTGAGTGGTACGCTGGTTGGGGCTGTAGGGGTGGCGACGCTACTCCTACTACCACTCCTGCTGCTTCTACTCGTGGTGGCGGCCAGATGCAGCTCCCGCGACCCTCTCGCGTGTCTCTCACGCCTCGCCAGCTTCGTGAGTGGTACGCTCAGAGTGGAGGGTCTCTCAGTGCTGTTCGCTGCTCTTACGTGATTCGCACTGGTACTCGGACTGGTCAGCCTTGTGGGACACGTAGTCATACACCGTCCCGCTGCTTCGCCCGTCTGAGCGACGCCTGGCGTACCGTGTTTGGCGACGAGGCTGAGCTTCCCGACTGGGTGGAGTTGCTTAGGCAGAGGGTAGATATATATGCTCTTGACTATGATGCTATTCTCACTGCCATGTATGCATTGCCTACTAGTGCTGACCGTGCAGGTCACCTGTGCGTCCCGCCTGACCCAGGTATAGGACCTGCTGCTCTAGCTACTGGTGAGGCTGCTGCTCTGGGTGCTAGTGAGTCTCCTGCTCCAGGTACAGGTGCGGCTGCTGCTCTAGGTGCTAGTGAGTCTGCTTCCTCAGGTGCGGGTGAGGCTGCGCTCTGATACCATGTGAGAATAAGCGAACAGGAATGAATGAACTAGCAGTGAAATGAGTACAAGTAGGAAACCCTAGAATTGTGTACCCCCTATAGGCTAACCCACTGTAGCCTACACAAGCATAACATATATAATGTTTGACAGTGATGTGATGTGATGTGATGTAATGATCTGATCCAATGTCATGAAATGTGACCTGCACCACATGATCTGATGATCTGATGTGACGTGATTTGATGCAATGGCATGCAGTGGGATCCGTTTGCTTCTCTCTATCTGCGCTGTCATGACCACACTTCTGTTCACCACACTTCTCTTCATCTGCTTCTGTTCATCTGCTTCTGTCTCTCGGTTCCGTCAGTAACCTTAGGTTCAACAGCTTCACAGGCACCATTCCTGACTTTCTTGACAACCTCCCAAGTCTTGCTCACTTGTGAGTACTGCTACGTGTCGTGAATTGAAATATGGAATGCACCACATGATTTTTAGTGCTTGGCATCTGTCACTCTACATGATCAAGGCCCTGAGTCAACAACAACGATTATGCCTTTTCATATGCTCGCACTACGGCCTATCATAAAGTCAGCTTTGGCTTCTAGTTTACTCTGCTCTTCCAGCCGAACACCCTCGAGAGTAAGAATATTCCCTCTCGAGGTTTTCAAGCCTTTAAAAAAATTCAGGGGAGATTTCAAGGCCAAGAGAAAGCCTTCAGACATTATTCAGGCACCTGAGAAGTTGGGCAAACCACTCCGGAGCGTTGAAAAGGGTCGTGCGTTCCAAGGAATTCATATTCTCTCCCCGCAACATAGTGTTAAGGCTCCCCATTGCCCACAGGAGAAGCCTACGCAGCTGCAAAGGCTTAAGGGAAGGTTCCAGGCCAAGACGAAACTGAATTGGCCTCGGATAAATCCTTCTAACCCTGCTCAGTTGGAAACTGATATAGAGTCAGCAGCTTCGAGCGCAGGACCGAGGGATGATCCATTTGACGTACCCTACGATCCTATAAGCGAGACCATCTACGGTTACTCGGAGCAGCAAAAACCACTACTACTCGAGGTGATCTGCAATGGGCGACGCCTCCAGGCAATGGTGGACAGTGGTGCGTCCCACTCGGTGTGGGACCGCGGGACGTTGGAGAAAATTGGAGAATTTTCGGAGGAGACCAAGTTCTCGGCAACAATGGTGGACGGTACGAAACTTCCCATCCACGGCGAAGCATCACTGCAGCTGCACATAGGGGCGCTGAGGTGGAAGCCGACGTTGCCGATCACGAACATCAAGGGCTTAGATTTCATCTTGGGGCGAGATTTCTTGAAGCGGTTCAACCCTGAGATCGATTGGGTCAACAGGAAGGCGTGCATCTACAACAACGGGAAACGAGTGGAGCTGCAAAGCAGGACGGATCCACGGAGCGTTCTTGAAACGACACAAGCACGGTTGGAACGGACTGTGAACGAGAGTAACACGGGATACTTAGCACTGGTTATGGCAGCAGCAGAGGAGGAGAAGCCGAGTTCGGAGCTACCTGCAGCAGTAAAAGAGGTGTTGGAGCAGTACAAGAATATAATGCCTGACGACCTACCCGAAGGCGTACCTCCACCACGCACCCACGAGCACGAGATCGTGGAGGAACCAGGTACGAAACCCGTCTCACGTGCACCATACCGACTGAGTCCGAACGAGCTGACAGACATGAAGAAAAAGATAGAGTATCTACTGGACAGACAACTGATCCGCCCATCCACCTCTCCCTACGGTGCACCAGTCCTCTTCACTCCAAAACCAGACGGCAGTCTACGGATGTGCATCGACTACTGTGCACTGAACAAACAGACAGTTAAAAACAAATACCCCATACTGCGCAGAGACGATCTACTGGACCAACTGCGTGGTGCAACAGTCTTTTCGAAGCTGGACCTACGATCAGGTTACTGGCAGATCAAGATGGCAGACAACTCGGTCCACAAGACGGCGTTCCGTACCAGATACGGCTTCTACGAATACTTGGTGATGCCGTTCAGACTCTGCAACGCACCAGCAACGTTTCAGGCGGAGATGAATCACATCTTATGACCCCTACTGGACGAGTGCGTAGTGGTGTACCTGGACGACATTCTTATCTACTCCAAGAACATGAAGGAGCACGTGGAGCATCTGCGGAAGGTGTTCGAGATCCTGCGGAAAAACAAGTTCTACGTGAAGTTGTCGAAGAGCGACTTCGCCCTGAAGAAGGTGCAGTTTCTTGGGCACATGGTGAGTGCCGAGGGCGTACTCGTGGATCCGCGGAAGATCGAAGCCGTCAAGAAGTGGAAAGTACCGGAGAACGTGAAGGAGTCGCAGCAGTTCCTAGGCTTTGCCAACTACTACAACAGGTTCGTGCCGCAGTACGCAAAGATAACAGCGCCACTGACCGACCTACTGAAAAAGGATACGCCCTTCAAATGGGATACTCCTCATCAGCAAGCCATGGAACAGCTACAGACAGCACTGACTACAGCGCCGGTACACATCTTGCCGGATCCAGACAAGGACTACGTGGTGGAAGCAGACGCTAGTGACCAAGCAGTCGGAGCAGTACTGATGCAGGATGACGGACGCGGTTTGCAGCCCATCGCCTACCTCAGTAAGAAGCTACACGAAGCAGAACTAAACTTCCCCATCCATGACAAGGAAGCCTTAGCGATAGTCATAGCCTTCAAGGCGTGGAGGTGTTACTTAGAGGGAGCCAAGACTACAGTCTATACTGACCACTCCAGTCTTAAATACCTGAAGTCGCAGCCAACGCTCTCACGACGTCAGGTGCGGTGAGTGGACTTCCTGGAAACTCACTTCCACTACGACATCGTCTACAAACCTGGGCTACACAACAAGGCAGACGCGTTGAGCCGCCCCGAACATGTAGCAGGCATCCAGCTCGACGGGATGAACCCTCTGCTCAAGGGTCTATTCCAACATGGGTACTCCGTGGACGCATAAATCGCTACAATACAGACTAAGAAGTTGTTACAGTGGGAGAAAGACCTAGTTGTAAGGAAGGGTTCAGGAAAGATTTGGGTACCGAATTACGCCCCGCTATCCTATTGGAGGAGTTTCACGATGTACCTGTCAGAATGCTATATAGCTTATACATTTGTGTAGGCTATAGTGGGGTATCCCATAGGGGGTACAACCCAAGTAGGGTTAGTACTTGTACTCACTCATTTCATAGTTGATTCATTCTCGTTTCAATTCTCACATGGTATCGAGCAGGTTCCCTCGTGGGAACTGTTCCTAAGGCCCTACTATTGCTTCCGCTGCTACTCGATCTGTCGCACGCCCCGCGGCGTGCGACCTATTTTCATCTGGCGCGCGCCAATGGCGCGCGGCGATTTTCTTTCTGGCGCGCGCCCCGAGGCGCGCGACCCCGCCTCTTTCGTCGCGGCCCCGCCCCTTGTCGCGGCCCCGCCCTACGTCGCGGCCCCGCCCTACGTCGCGGCCCCGCCCCTCGTCGCGGCCTCGCCACCTCTCGTCGCGGCCCCGCCATCTCTAGTCGTGGCCCCGCCACTCTCGTCGCGGCCCCGCCCTTCGTTGCGGCCCCTGCCGCCCTTCGTCGCGGCCCTTGCCGCCCTTCGTCGCGACCCCTGCCGCCCTTCTTCGCGGCCCCTTCCGCCATTCTCCACCGCGGCCCCGCCACCTCCCTTGCGGCCCCGCAGCCCTGCACTGACCCGGCCCCGCCTCTGCTGGCCCCGTCGCCTGCCCCTGCGCCCCTGCGACCCTGCTCCACCTCAACCGAGCCGCCGGCGCCGCCGAGCTAGTGCCGAGTCACCCGAGCCGCCCGAGCCGCCCGGGCCGCAGCGCCACCTCAGCCGCCCGAGCCGCCGGGTCGCCGAGCCGCCGAGCTGCAGTTGCTGCCGAGCAACCGTACCGCCGAGCCGCCGAGCCGCCGAGCCGCCGAGCCGCCCGAGTCGCCTGAGCAGCCGAGCCGCCCGAGTCGCCCGAGCCGCCGAGCCGCAGTTGCTGCAGTGCCGCCGTGCCGCCAAGTCGCCGAGTCGCCGAGTCGTCGAGCCTCCTCTTCCCACCACTGGTGAGCCCCTGCCTTACTAGCGCGCTGCCTACTGCTTGCTTGGCTGCCTGCCTTACTGCTGCTACTCCTGCTCCTGCTTCTACTGGCGACGGCCAGATGCAGCTCCAACGACGCCCACGCGCGTCTCTCACGCCCCAGCAGCTTCGTGAGTGGTACGCTCAGAGTGGAAGGTCTCTCAGTTCTGTTCGCTGCTCTTACGTGATTCGCACTGGTGCTCGGACTGGTCAGCCTTGTGGGACGCCTAGTCACATACCGTCCCGCTGCTTTGCCCGTCTGAGCGACGCCTGGCGTACCGAGTTTGGCGACGAGGCTGAGCTCCCCGACTGGGTGGAGTTGCTTAGGCAGAGGGTAGATATATTTGCTCTTGACTATGATGCTATTCTCACTGCCATGTATGCATTGCCTACTAGTGCTGACCGTGCCGGTCACCTGTGCGTACCGCCTGACCCGGGTATAGATCCTGCTGCTCTAGCTGCTGGTGCGGCTGCTGCTCTGGGTGCTAGTGTGTCTCCTGCTCCAGGTACAGGTGCGGCTGCTGCTCTAGGTGCTAGTGTGTCTGCTTCTTCAGGTGCAGGTGAGTCTGCTCTCTCAGGTACCGCGTTGGCTCCAGCCTCTCACACCTTCACCCTTGACTCGGGGGCTTCCCGCTCCTTCTTTCGAGACTGCATCACACTCACGCCTCTTGCTCGGCCAGTTGCAGTCTCTCTGGCAGACCCCTCTTGGGGCCCTGTCCTTGCTCACTTCTCCACTGTCCTCCCGTGTCCGGCGGCCCCCTCTGGCACCCTGTCTGGTCTTTACCTCCCTTCGTTCTCTACGAACTTGGTGAGTGGTGCTGACCTGCAGGATGCGGGGGTTCACCAGTTCACTCCTGCGAGTCAGCGGGTGACCCACTGCACAGACGCTCGGACAGGCCGACACGTGGCCACGTTTACTCGTCGGCCGGGGTCGAGCCTGTACACACTGACCACTGCGTCTCCTCCAGTTGCTGAGCCTGGTAGGGTAGCTGCGTCGAGTCAGGTGTTTGCTGCAGCGTCCAGGTCTGGTCCTGAGTCTGCCCCCTGTTCGTGTCGTCTCCTGTCTCACGAGACTCTCCTCTGGCACCACCGCCTTGGTCACCCCTCTCTGCTTCGGCTCAGAGGCATGGCCTCTCGTCTTCATGTTTCTAGTCTCCCCCGGTCCCTCCCTCCCCTTCCTCAGGGCCCTGGCCCTACCTGTGTCCCCTGTGTCGAGGGGCGCCAGCGTGCTGCCCCTCACTCCTCCCAGTTCCCTCCGACAGAGGCCCCGTTGCAGACGCTTCACATGGACGTGTGGGCCCCAGCCCGCGTCCGTGGACAGGGTCACGAGCGCTACTTCCTGCTAGTTGTTGACGACTACTCGCGTTACACCGCAGTCTTCCCCTTGCGCAGCAAGGGTGATGTCACTGAGGTGCTGATCGACTGGATCCGCGAGGCTCGTCTCCAGCTCAGGTAGAGCTTTGGCTCGGACTTTCCTGTTGAGGTGATGTCAGCTGAGGGGCGTCTGCACTCGGAAAGAGGCGGAGAGTTTTCCTCAAGCCTTCTGAGAGCCTACTGTCGCGCACGGGGCATCCGTCAGACCTTCACGCTTCCGGACTCTCCGCAGCAAAATGGGATTGCTGAGCGCCGAATTGGCATGGTCATGGACGTCGCTCGTACGTCTATGATGCATGCGGCTGCCCCCCATTTTCTGTGGCCGTTAGCGGTCAGGTACGCGGCGCATCAGATCAACCTTCACCCCAGGGTCTCCAGGCCGGAGACCTCCCCAGCCTTGCTGTGGACGGGGAAGGTTGGCGATGCGTCGGCGTTCCGGGTCTGGGGATCTCGGGCGTTTGTCCGCGACTTCTCTGCGGACAAGCTGTCTCCTCGTGCTGCTCCTTGCGTCTTCCTGGGGTTCCCCCCTGACGCGCCTAGGTGGCAATTCTACCACCCCACCTCTCGCCGTGTTCTGACCTCCGAGGACGTCACATTCGACGAGTCGGTCCCCTACTACCGCCTCTTCCCCTACCGCACTCCGTCCCTCCCCCCGCCCCCACTCTTCCTTGTACCTGGTCCCCCCCAGGTAGACCCCCTCCCCCCTTAGGGTCCTGCCCCTTCAGGTGTGTCCCAGGTAGATGCAATCGAGCCTGTCAAGGTCACTGGTGACTCTGGTGCTGCTGAGGGTGCTGAGCCTGGGGGTGCTGTGCCTAGGGGTGCTGAGTCTGGGGGTGCTACGCCTCGGGGTGCTTTGCCTGCGGGTGCCGAGCCTGGGGGTGCTGAGTCTGGAGGTGCTCCGCCTGGAGGTTCTCCGGGTGCTTCGTCTCGCCGGGAGCCACTCTCTCCACAGGAGCTGCGCGAGTGGTTTGCCCGGCGCTGGAGCCGTGCAGCTGGTGCTGGAGGTTCTTCGGCTACTGGGGGTGCTGAGCCTAGGGGTGCTAAGGCTGGGGGTGCTGAGCCTGGGGGTGCTACGCGTGGGGGTGCTGAGCCTAGGGGTGCTGAGCCTGGGGGTGCTGAGCCTGGGGGTGCTAAGCCTGGAGGTGCTCCGCCTGGAGGTTCTCCGGGTGCTACGTCTCGCCGGGAGCCACTCTCTCCACAGGAGCTGCGCGAGTGGTTTGCCCGGCGCTGGAGCCGTGCTGCTGGTGCTGGAGGTTTGTCGGCTACTGAGGGTGCTGCTGTCGCGGGTCCCGGAGGTACTTGTCCTGGGAGTACTGGAGCTGCTGGGCCTGCAGGTTCGACTGGAGCTGGTGCTGCTGGGGGTGTTGGCGCTGAGACTACCACTGGCGGTCCTGCTGGGGGTGCTCCTATTGCTGCTGGAGGTTCTGGAGCTCCTGGAGGTGCTGCTGGAGCGGGTGCTCCTACTGGAGGTGCTGCTGAGGGTGTTGGCGCTGAGACTACCGCTGGCGGTCCTGCTGGGGGTGCTCATGGTGCTGCTGGAGGTTCTGGAGCTACTAGTGGTGCTGCTGGAGCGGGTGCTCCTGCTGAAGATCTGGTGCTGTCCCTGCTGCTTCTAGCGTCGCCACGCGGCCTCGACCGTACTTCGTTCCACTCCTGCAGCAGGTTCTTGGTCTTCCACCTTCTACTGGTCCTCCTCCTCCCTTAGAGTGTCCACAGCCTGTCCCGTCCCAGCTACAGTTGCAGCCTACCTCCCCTTTGCCTGCTCCTTCTCCCTACACTGGTCCTACTGGAGGTCTCGCTGAGCGTCGTGAGCCTGCGTCTCGCCCTGCGTCGCCTGTCCGTGCTACTCGCACTATTGGTCGCGGTTCGCGTCAGCGTCCTCCTCCTGTCCCTGGCACGCACCGGATGTCTCTGCGTCCGTCCACTGCTCCTCTGTGTGCCCCTTTGCCTTCTCCTCCTGAGTCCTCTCTTCCTGCTCTTGCCGACCCGGAGTCGGACTCTCTTCGTGCTGCCAGTCCTACTATCACGCGTCTCCTTGCTACTGTCGTCACTGACCCTTCTTTCGAGTCCACTGCTGCGTCTGCCCTAGTTGCTGAGCTCGTCGACTTTGCTGCTCACTGTCGCCTAGACTACGCTGCTAGTCTTGTCGCTGAGTCTGAATCTGTCTGTCCTCCGTCTGTCGAGGGGGAATGTGCTCTTGGCACGGACGTTCTGAGGACAGGCAGGAGGAGTTCCAGTGTCTGGCTGCTGCTTCACCTCATCTCGTGTTCGTACTGCTTACCCCTGAGGGAGACCCGGATGCACTTGACATCCCGACTCCGCGCTCTTACGCGGAGGCGATAGAGGGTCCCTACTTCTCTCAGTGGCAGGCAGCTATGGATGCAGAGATGGCTTCCTGGAAGTCCACAGGCACCTACGTTGACGCTGTCCCCACTCCTGGGGCGAACATCGTCAGTGGCATGTGGATCTTCAGGGTGAAGCGGCCGCCGGGTTCTCCGCGTGTCTTCAAGGCGCGTTACGTGGCTCGTGGCTTCAGTCAGCGGCAGGGAGTTGACTACTTTCAGACCTTCTCCCCCACCCCGAAGATGACCACTCTTCGGGTACTGCTGCACGTTGCTCCTCACCGTGACTACGAGCTGCACTCTCTCGACTTCAGCACAGCTTTCTTGCAGGGCAGTCTGCACGAGGAGATCTGGCTGCGTCGCCCACCTGGCTTCACTGGGTCTTTCCCTCCTACAACCCAGTGGAGTCTCCGGCGTCCAGTCTACGGTCTCCGCCAGGCGCCACGTGAGTGGCACGACACACTGAGGACTACACTTGCGGCTCTTGGGTTTGCTCCTTCTACAGCCGACCCGTCGCTGTTTCTTCGCACCGACACCTCTCTGCCGCCGTTCTACATCCTCGTGTACGTCGACGACTTGGTCTTTGCCACAGCTGACACTGCTGGACTCGCCTACGTGAAGTCCGAGCTGCAGAAAAGACACACGTGCACAGACCTGGGTGAACTGCGCAGCTACCTTGGCTTGCAGATCACCCGGGACAGAGCACGCCACACCATTACCCTGACTCAGTCACACATGGTGCAGCAGGTCCTTCAGCGCTTCGGCTTCACGTACTCCTCGCCTCAGGCCACTCCTCTATCTACTCGCCACTCGCTCTCAGCTCTGCCTTCGGATGAGTCCGTAGAGTCGAGTGGCCCGTACCCAGAGCTTGTTGGCTGCCTCATGTACCTGATGACCTGCACACGACCTGACCTTGCATACCCTCTTAGCATTCTCGCACGCTATGTTGCTCCTGGGAGACACCGACCAGAGCACATGGCTGCAGCGAAGAGGGTGTTGCGCTACTTGTGCAGTACGTCGGGCATGGGGCTAGTGCTTGGAGGGCGGAGTCCAGTGGTCCTCACTGGGCACGCGGACGGTTCTTGGGCTGACGACCAGGCTACGCAGCGGTCGTCACAGGGTTACACCTTCAGCCTTGGTTCCGGCTCTGTTTCGTGGCGGGCTACTCGCTCGTCTTCTCTTCTTGGCTCTAGTTGTGAGGCTGAGATCTACGCCGGGGCCATGGCTGCACAGGAGCTTCGCTGGCTCACCTACCTGCAGACTGGCCTTGGGGAGCCGCCTCGTTCTCCTCCAGTCCTGTACGTAGACAACAAGGCCATGCTGGCCTTGTGTCGAGAGCAGCGACTGGAGCACAGAACAAAGCACATTGCTCTCCGCTACTTCCTTGCTCGTGAGCTACAGCAGCGTAGATAGTTGCGGCTTGCGTACGTGGCCTCTGAGGCCAACACTGCTGATGTCTTCACCAAGGCACTTCCGCCTTGTGATCATCAGCGTTTCTGCACTCAGCTGGGTCTTGTGCCCGTCTTGCCTCACTTGCTCTCCTCTTGACCTTGCTTGTACTCTCACATATATATATACCTGCTCTTGCTTGTCTAGCTTTATATATATGTGTGTACTCTTGCATGTGAACTGGCCGTGTGGCCTTGACCCTGTGCTCGGACTGTGTGGTGACTTTGTGATCCACCCTGAGCTTGTTTTGTTTTGCTTTATTTGACTGGTCTTGTGACCCCTTGTTCTCCCCCACTTTACCTATGGGGTTGTGTCAGAATGCTATATAGCTTATACATTTGTGTAGGCTATAGTGGGGTATCCCATAAGAGGTACAACCCAATGAGGGTTAGTACTTGTACTCACTCATTTCATAGTTGATTCATTCTCGTTTCAATTCTCATAGTACCTTACGCGGGACATTTCGAGAGCAACAAGACGTTAGCAGGGATAGCGAAGTATTACTACTGGCCCGGGATGGTAGCAGACGTGCAGCAGTTCGTCACCTCTTGCGATACGTGCCAGCGGATGAAGAGTAGCCAGTAGAAAGAAGCAGGGTTACTTCAGCCTCTACCCGTACTAGAGCAGACATGGCATGTCGTTAGCCTCGACTTCATCACAGGACTTTCTTCGACCTCACGGGGACATGATTCCATCCTCGAGGTGATCGATAAGTTCTCCAAAATGGGTCACTTCATACCGACCAACGCCAGAGCTACAGCTGAAGCAACTGCTCGCCTCTTCTTCGACCGCATCATCACCATCCACGGCATCCCCGCTACACTCATCTCAGACAAAGCCCCCACATTCACGAGTAAGTTCTGGAAGGAGCTCATGGGATTATTGGGGACCAAACTTGCGATGTCTTCACCATACCACCCCCAGACTGACGGACAGACAGAGGGACTCAATCAAGTGGTTGAGCAGTTACTACGCACAGCTTGCAAGGACGACGTCAGCCACTGGGACACACAGTTACCGACCCTAGAGTTCGATTACAACAACGCATCACATGCGGCCACAGGGAAAACTCCCTTCTTCCTGTGTTACGGACCGGAACCACTTACACCGCAACAGCCAACCACAAAGGCACACGTCCAAGCCGCACATGACTTCGTCACCACCATGCAGCAGCTATGGGAGAAGACTCAGCGACGACTCACCACGATGCAGACCTCCCAGAAGCAGTATGCCGATCGTCAGCGACGTGATCACTCAGTAGCAGTCGGAGATCATATGCTTCTTGACACGCGCAACTTCAACCTGTCTCACCTCCCATCCAAACTCCGGCCTCGCTTCTATGGTCCTTTTCTCGTTGAGGCACAGGTGACACCAGTTACATTCCGCTTGCGCTTACCAGATGCATAGAAGCTTCACAACGCTTCCCATGTTCAACTACTGAAGCCCTACAAGGACCCCAACCAACAGTTCCAGGGACGCCAGCTACTGCGACCACCACCGATTCTCGTACAGGATGAACCAGAGTACGAAGTGGAGCGCGTTCTCACTCATCGGCGCCGCGGCGGCAAGACCTTCGAGTTCCTGATACGCTGGAAGGGAAACGACCCCACTGAGGACAGTTGGGTTGCAGAAGCTGATATGGGCAATGCACTCCGTGCTCTCAAGGACTATCTTGTCAAGCAAGGTGTATCTCACGCCACCCAGCTTTGAGGGGGGGACGTGTGAGAGTACGACGGCTTATGCCAGCTATGTTTGCTTGCCTTTACTTTATGATGCTATTTCTAGCATAGGATAATTATATGCATGCATGAATTGCTTGATTTCCTAGGCTAGGTGCTTTCCTATATTTTATTATAGTTATAGCACCGAGCTAGGTTGCGTGCACCGAATTCTGGCTTTTCGGTTGCCACCGAATTGCCTTCTACCGAATTCGGGAAGGATCTGTTCGGGACGCTTCGCGACCCGCGGAACCTTCGCGTAACACCTGGTTACGGGACCTTGTGTCGAACCTATATATAGCCTCGTGTTGTACCCAAGTGATCATTCAATTCAATTCACACTCTCTTTTCTGAGCTCGATCCTAGATCCTCACAGAGCTAATGCGCAGCGTACTGCACTGCAAACGGCCATAGGAAATGGGGGGCAGCCGCATGGATCATGGAGGTACGAGCAACCTCCATGACTAAGCCAATGCGGCGCTCAGCAACCCCATTCTGCTGTGGAGAGGCCGAAAGCGTGAACGTCTGGCGGATGCCGTGCTCCGCATAGTAGGCTGCCAAGGGGTCGAAGGAAAACTCACCACCCCTGTCAGAGTGCAGACGCAGGACTGGAAAGTCCGACTGGAATTGCTCGCGGAGCTAGAGACGAGGAGCGCGGATCCAAGGGATCAAAACATCAGGGACTTCACCCTTGGTGCGCAAGGGCAAGACCGTGGTGTAGCGCGTGTAGTCGTCGACGACCAGCAGGAATTACCGCTCGTGGCCCTGTCCCCGGACGCGGGCTGGGCCCCACACGTCAAGGTGGAGAGTCTGCAGGTGAGCCTCTGTGGGAGGGAACGAGGGGGAGTGAGGAGCGGCGCGTTGCCGCCCCTCGACACAGGGAAGACAGGGAGGAGTAGGCGAGGGTGGGAGGGGAGGGAGAACCCTGGGAAGACCAGAGACAAGGTACCGGGAGTGCATGACACGAAGGCGCTGCACTGAGGGGTGACCAAGGCGGTGGTGCCAGAGGACGGTCTGGTGCGACAGGAAGTGACACGAGCAGGGGGCCGACAGCTGACCTGACGCAGACGCAGCTACCTGAGGGGACTCAGTGGTCAGTGTGTACAGGTCCGACCCCGGCTGCCTAGTGAAGGTAGCCAGGTGGCGACCCGTCCGAGCACACGTACAGTGGGTCACACGCTCATAGGCCGGGGTGAACTGGTGAACACCCCTGTCCTGGAGAGCAGAGCCCGCCACCAAGTTGGTAGAGAACGAGGGGAGGTAAAGACCCGACAGGGTGCCAGCCGGAACTGCAGGACAAGGGAGAACAGTGGAGGAGGTCGCAAGGACCAGGCCTCTAGAGGGGTCAGCGAGGGAGAGAGCAACAGGCCGAGCTAGCTGCTCAAGGATAGTGCGGTCACAAAAGAAGCAGCGGGAAGCACCCGAGTAAAGTGTGAAGGTGTGCAGTGCCTTAGTAGACGCAGTACCAGCAGGTGCAGACGCACGAGCACCTGGAGCACCAAACTCACTAGCACCTAGAGCAGCAACCTCACCAGGACCTAAAGCAGCAGACGTACTAGCACCTAGAGCGGCAGCCTCACTGGTCCCAATACCCGGGTCTGGCGGTACACTCAGGTAGTAGTCACCCTCAACACTAATAGTCAATGCATACATGGCACCAAGGATAGCATCATGATCAAGAGCAAAGATATCAATGTTCTTTCTAAGTAGATCAGCCCAGCAGGGCAGCTCAGAGGCGTCAGGGAACTGCTCGCGCCAGGCGTCTTCGAGACGAAAGAAGCAGCGCTGCGCCATGTGAAACCTCCCACAGGTCTGGCCAGTGCGGTCACCTGTGCGGATGACGTACGGGCAGGTACCACCACCCCCTGACCCCCCACGCTGAGAGTACCACTCACGGAGCTGCTGGGGCGACGGGGTCTTGCTGGGACGCTGCTGCTGCTGCCTCTGGCCACTGCGAAACCCCCCACGCTGCACCGCTCCACCGCGCCCGCCACCAGCTCCACTGCCGCCACTACTGCCACCACCACCCCTGCCACCCCCACCACCGCCGCCGCCACCACCCCCGGCTCCGCCACTGACCCCCCCACCACTAGCACCACTCCCACTACCGCCACTACCCCCGCCCCCTCCACCCCCTCCACCACCGCCGCCCCCGCCGCCCCCTCCGCCACCCCTGCCCCCCTTGCCCCTGCCGCCCTTGCGCCTCCCACTAGGAGCAGACGCAGCCCCGACCCCCTCAGCACCAAGGTAGTCGACAGCAGCAGCAGATGCAATGGAGGGGAGGATGGGGACGGGGGAGCACCCCTCAAAGAAGGGGGCACGAGGGTCGCCACGAGAGGCACCTACAGCTACAATGCTCTTTTCAGCTGCTAGGAGTTCCTTCTCGAGCAGGTCGACAGTGAGGTCGGTAGGGGAGAGGGCGAGAAAGTGGTCCCTGACAGTGCGAAGGGAGTCAAGGAGGCGGGTGACTAGGTGATAGAGTGTGAGGTACATCGGGGGAGGGTTCTTGGCTAGGAAATCAGGGGGAAGCGTGGCACGGTAGCGAAGATCACTAGTATAGAGGTGCGTGATGAGGTCAGCTACAGAGGCAAAAGCAAACAGATCGGGGAAGAGATAGGGCACTGAGAGACGGCCTATCGCAGCAGTAGAAGGGGAGGAGTAGCGTGCAACTACAGCATCGTACAGCTCCTTAGCGGTCTTATGCTGGCCAAAGTGCTCGCGCTCATCTAACGGTAGGTGGCTGCGAACGGCTAGGCGAGCATGAGCGTCACGGGTCTGCCACTGTGAGCGAGCAGTGCTGTCAGCAGTAGCAGCAGGTGCGGTCAAACAGGGAAACATCGTCCTTGGCAGTGATCTGGAGGAACTGGTGCAGGTCATCGAGCCAAACTTCAAACTTAATCGGACGGCCCTCAGAGTCAAAGGTGAGAACGGTAGGACTGGCCATAGTGGCAGTAGCAGCAGTAGCAGTAGCAGCAGTAGCAGTAGCAGTAGCAGTAGTAGCAGTAAGAGCAGTAGCAGTAGCAGCTGTAGTAGTAAGAACAGCTGTAACAGCAGGAACAGGATCAGCAGTTGTTGCAGGTGGGGCGGCGCGGCTCGGTCAGGGCGGTGCGACTCGGGCGGTGCGACTCGGGCGGCGCGGCTCGGGCAGGTAGGGCGGCGCGACGGTGGGCCTATGCACGGTGCGCGGCGGCGCCTAGGGTGCGGCTGCGCACGGGCCGCGGCTGCGTTCGTGCGGCGGCTAAGCGCGAGCTGCAGCAGCCGACGTGCGATCGCCGCTGCGCGCGGGCTGTGACCTGCGGGCGGGCGGCGGTGGGTCGAGCCTCGGCCTAGGGGCGAGCAGGGCCTACGGGCGACGGCCTACTGGCGCGCGTGAGAAAAAATCGGGCCGCCCTAGGCGGCTAACGAGCTACTCGCGCTAAAAACGCGGGGCCGCGCTCGGGCTGCTAGCGGGCTGCAAACGAGCAGCGTGAGAGGAGGGTGCGCGAGGGAGCACTAGGAGAGAGGCCCACGAGGGCGCTAAGACGGTAGGGCGCACGAGGGCACCTCTAGCGGAACGGTGGGCCCTTAGGTAAGCGGTCCTAGGTCCCTAATCTAGGCTCTTAATACCATGTCAGAATGAGAAGTGTTTGAACTAGTAACATTGGGAGTACAAGTAGGAAAACCTAGAATATTGTACCCCCTAAGGTTAAACCCACTGTAGCTTACAGAAGAAGAGAAAAAGAAATTGCAGAAGAAGAGATGACTTTTCGATGAACCATGTGAAGCTCGCGAGAAAAAGGGAGAGGGCCATGAGCACAGCCAGATATGGAACAACTGTCTTTTTCGTTGGAGATTTATTATGAGAATTCCCAAAATCAGACTGTCCGAAGCAGAAAGAGTCATGTATGAGTAATCACCTGCTAAGATATGCTCACTAGTTACTGTGTAGAAGATTGCTTGCCAGTTCTTATTACACCAGCGCACAAAGCTCACCTGCCCGAAAGGTGCAAACAGCTGCTGAATGTCTCTCTTGGTGGCCTCAAATTTTCAAGAATAATATATATTTCTATATATTGTTTTTGTAACTGCCTGTAGTGTAGATCACTGTAGTTATATAACGTTCTGTTTTGGTGGTGCACCATACTTCTTGCCTATTTGTACTGCCTGCTCTATACTGAAACCACTCTCTTTTCTTTCAACTCACTCAACTTCTCTCTAACTAAAACTACTCGAACTCAACCAAGGCTCCTAAGCCATGGCTCCCAAGCCAACTTCTTCCTAGTTACTTCGACACAAATGGCTGGTGGGAGAAAGGGAGATTCGAGTGCAGAGAAGGATGGGCAGGGAGAGAGTGAGATGAAAGTGAGAGTAGAAGTAGGACGGTGCTGCTGAGTGTCCCTCTCGGTGGCCTGCTGGGGGGAAAGGCGACGTCTGGCCATTTAATGTTTTGCTTTGTTTTGCCTATTTGACCTCATTGTACAGCATTTAGAACTCCCCATCTCACCATATTCCACATTATAACTTTTGCCAATTTCTCCTTCCTTTTGGCCCCTGCCTTTCAAGTCCACAACCCCCTCTCATCCCCCTCCTAATAAAAATTTTAGGTGTCCCCCTTGCACCCTGTCCTCCTCTGGCACATTGATAGCTCCGGGAGACCAACCACTAAGTGTTGAGGTTGAGGGACGCAATGTGTATTTCCCCATTCGTTATTGTCACCCTTACCTCACCACATTCCGCACGATCACCTTGGTCGAACTCTCCTTCCCCTTGCCTCCTGCCCCTGCTGCCTCTTGTCAAACTATATATGTGTTAGTTCTGTGTAGGCTATAGTGGGGTAGCCCATATGGGGTACAACCTTAAGTTAGGGTTAGTACTTGTACCCACATTTCATTCAATGCAACATTCCTGCTTGTTATCTTGACATGGTTTCAGAGCAGTAGGTCCGTAGGACCGTTTTTTTTCGGGCCCACCATACTCAGCTTCCGACTGCGGTTACCGCGTTACCCCACTACCCTGCGTCGCGCTGCCCCGCGCACGCCCTGCCTTGCCCCGCGTCGCGTTGCCTAGCGCATGCCCTGCCCTGCCCTGCCTGGCGTCACCCTGCACCAGCGCCCTGCCCTGCGCCGGCGCCCTGCCCTGCGCCGGCGCCCTGCCCTGCGTCGGCGCCCTGCCCTGCGTCGGCGCCCTGCCCTGCGCCGGCGCCCTGCCCTGCGCCGGCGCTCTGCCCTGCGCCGGCGCCCTGCCCTGCGCCGGCGCCCTGCCCTGCGCCAGCGCCCTGCCCTGCGCCGGCGCCCTGCCCTGCGCCGGCGCCCTGCCCTGCGCCAACGCCCTGCCCTGCGCCAGCGCCCTGCCCTGCGCCAGCGCCCTGCCCTGCGCCAGCGCCCTGCCCTGCGCCAGCGCCCTGCCCTGCGCCAGCGCCCTGCCCAGTGCCAGCGCCCTGCCCTACGCCAGCGCCCTGCCCTGCGCCAGCGCCCTGCCCTGCGCCAGCGCCCTGCCCTGCGCGCGCTGGCACCCTGCCCTGCGCCAGCGCCCTGCCCTACGCCCGCGCCCTGCCCTGCGCCAGCGCCCTGCCTTGCGCCTGCACCCTGCCCTGCGCCCTGCCCTACGCCCGTGCTGCAGCCCGCGCGTCGCACCCTAAGGCAGCCCACGAGTCGCGCGCTGCTGCCTCGTGCTTCGCGCTGTCACAATAGATTTATATCTATTTAGTATAATCTGCCTGTAGTGTAGCTGTTGTGTAATTTCCTTGTATGGTGGTGCACCTCTTTCATCTTTGTTAGGTTGCTATATGTACTCGTGTGCTATAGTGAACCTCCAACCATTTTTAATTCTCCTTGGCACAAACTACTCGACACCCGTTTGGCCTAGGCTACTAAGCCTAGGCCCTTAGTTAAACCCATACTCTAGTTAAGATCGTATCGTAACATGGTATCGAGCTACTATGATCCAACTCCTAGGTGAATGGGCCCACCACCAGCTGTCGATATGACGCGCCCCATCGATCAGGTCGTTGCGCAGCCCGTTACGTGCATCGCTGGCCCGTCGCTCGCCCGTCGCCCCACCGGCTCGAGGTCCCGCTGCTGCTGCGCTAGCGACGACGACCTGCGCGAGGGCGCTCGTCGCGCCCCACCGTTACGGCCCCCCCAGTTCACCTGCGGACCCGCGAGCAAGAGAGACAGCGGATCCGTGGACCCGCCTTCAGCGAGCGAGCCAGCGGACCCGCGAACCCGCCTTCAGCAAGCCCGTCGACGGACCCGCCGACGGGCTCGTCACAGGGCCCGCCGACGGACCCGCCGTCGGAGCCGCCAACGAGAGCGCCAGCAAGCCCGCCTGCGACCCGCCACCCGCACCCGCGCGACCCGTTCCTGCCTCGCTTGCATCTGCTGCGCCAGCTACTGCCGTTTCGTCCCGTTCCCGCCGCCCCACCCGGAACCCGATGCCCCACCTGTACCCGGCCGCCTGCCCGTCTCCCCCCCTATCGCAACTGTTCGCGTGTGCAGCGGCGGTCGCTTTGGGTGGGAGAGGGAGGACGGGAAGGGATTGGCACTCCCATGTAGGAATCTGCTTTTCATGGGAGTGTGGATGCAAAGAGCAGAGTAAACTAGAAGCCAAAGCTGACTTTATGATAGGCCGTAGTGCAAGCATATGAACAGGCATAATCGTTGTTGTTGACTCAGGGCCTTGATCATGTAGAGTGACAGATGCCAAGCACTAAAAAGAATGGCAAGCTGGGGGGGGACTGACTGACAGCAACAACAATGGTGTCGGAATGAGCACGTGGTGCACATGTGATCTTAGAGGGTCACGTGGCATGTGGTGGTGCACATGTGATGTGGGTGAGTCACACAGCATGTGATGCGCATGTGAAGAGGGTGGGACACAACTCATGGCATGTGGTGCGCATGTAATGTGGGTGGGTCACATAGCATGTGGTGCACGTGCAAAGTAAGTGGGACACAACACACGGCACGTGGTGCGCATGTCATGTGGGTGGGTCACACGGCATGTGGTGCATTCCATATTTCAATTCACGACACGTAGCAGCACTCACAAGTGAGCAAGACTTGGGAGGTTGCCAAGAAAGTCAGGAATGGTGCCTGTGAAGCTGTTGTACTGACGGAACCGAGGGACAGAAGCAGATGAACAGAAGTGTGGTCATGACAGCGCAGATAGAGAGAAGCAAACGGATCCCACTGCATGCCATTGCATCTTATCACGTCACATCCGATCATCAGATCATGTGGTGCAGGTCACATTTCATGACATTGGATCAGATCATCACATAACATCACATCACATCACATAGGGATGAGCACGAGGCGAACACGAACGTGTTCGCGTTCGCCGCGGCTCGAACAGTGCCGTTCGGCGAACTGAAAACCGTTCGGTTCGCCGAACAGGTTTGGCCAGAAGTGGTGTTCGAAGTTCGCCTTGGAAGGCGAACATCTCGAACACATTGGCGAACACGAACGTGTTGGGCAGGAACACGTTCGTGTTCGCCCCAGAGGGCTTAGCATTACAAAACACATGATTTTAGGCGGGCAGGGGAACTGCGGGAAACTGGGGGAAAATATATAGGTTGGATCTGGCTTATGCGAGATCAAGTTAGGGATCCATATATTTTTATACCCTGCTCGCCTCCTGGATTTCCCCCCCACGTAAGGCAAAATGCTCTCCCCCCTCTTGATCTACGAAATTTGCGATTGCTCGCCAACCCCCCACAACACCCAACTCTTGAAATATGCGAACTCTATTGCTCTCAAACCCCAACTTATGCAATTCGCGAATGCTTTCCCCAACCCCAGAAGTACGAAATTTGCGAATGCTTACCCCCAACCCAACCCCCAACTAACGAGATTCTGCTAGATCCGTCTAATCCTTTCCCGATAACCTAGATCTCACCTACCCAAGTCTAGTCAGACTAACCTAAGGTAACTATTTAATTACGTCCTAATGAGGTGGTAATGGCGTAACGTAAAGCGTGGTAAAAGTGACTGCTGCTGAATAGCGCGACTAAGTTCGAGATCAAATTTGATGCCAAACAGAATGTCCCGCAACCTAAATTGTAGATCGCGGGACAGTCACGACGAACACATTCGTGTTCGTTTTTGCTCCGAAACGAACACGAACGCGTTCGTGTTTGACGCGGCTCGGCAGCAGTAGCGGGGCGAACGGCGAACGTGTTTGGGCGAACACCGAACACGTTCGCCACGAACATTTTTAGCAAAAAAAAAAAAGTTCGAGGCGAACCGAACAGGTGTTTGTATCCCTGCTCATGCCTAACATCACATCACATCACATCTCATCAATTCGCATCGCATCACATCGCACATCCCATCCCATCCCATCCAATCCCATCCCATCCCATCCCATCCCATCACATCCCATCACATCACATCACATCACAGGCTACAGTAACTTGGAATGCTCCGATCCAGCCCATACAAGCACAGCATAGGAAAACATGAAATTCCAGTATGATGTGTGAGGGAGAGATAACACAAAAAAACATCTGAAACATACAGTAGAGTGGGCCTACAATTTGCTGCAAAACGTTAGAGCTCATATAATCGAAAAACTCACAAGTAGGTCAAAGTTATAAGGCTGGAGAACGTTGCTGGTGTGGATCCATTCAGCTGGTTATTAAGCAAGTGTTCTCAGAAATTTGGTGTAAAAACAAAGGGAGTAATGGGCAGACAGGGGTTTGTGAGTACGAGCATACATTCTCTACTATCTACACTATAGCAACAGTAACAGGCGTGAGCTAAGAAGCTAGGAGGCACTCAGTCGGGGCCACATGCTGGACTAAGCAACGATACTTAACCGAGCATAACACTTAGTGCATGTCGGGCTACAGGCGTAGTCTAGTGAACATTCAGATAGAACGATGTCCGAACGAAACTAGTAGTACTTGCATCATCTATGGTACATACATAGGAGTACAAAGGAAATGCATATTCAGACTTCTGAGTCGACTCAAAAGTCTGAACGAGCGTTTACTTGCATCATCTATAGTACATTGAAGTCAAGCCCATCAACAAGACCAAAGCCACCCCTGCCGTATTACAAGCATGCACCTCACGTGTCAACGAAATGCGGAACAGCATTAAAGCTCGCGTCTCATATTTACAAGCATTTAACACTTGGTTGATTACGCGCGTCCGTGATTGGTTTCGACAGAAAGCTACCCCAGCTCTTCACAGATTTTTGTGGTTCGCCAACCAGTCACGGAGGCCAACCAGGTGTTCAATCCAACCAAGTGTAAAACGGAGAAAATATGAGACACCCTCTTCAACATATGATTAGAACTGAGGAACACGACTCGCACATGTTAATCGAACAAGGTACAGCACCACAGAAATAACACACTTTCAAGGCTACTAACAGATTCGTCTTCTTTTGTTAACCGAACGAGGAACAGCACTAACAATCTGTCAAGGCTCTTGAGATTGTTGAGGGATGCAGGGAATGTGCCACTTAAGCTGTTGTAAGCCAGTTGCCTGATGAAGGCAAATGAACAGAGAGGGCATGCATACAGAGAAAATGAACCCATGAGAAAATTACTCATGGGTCGACCCTGACCCTCATTTTTCTCATGGGTCATCAGCTCAAGATCAACCAGCCGGCATGAGTGGGTGCATACAGGAAGGTATGAACAACCTAGAGAAGCCAGCGAGCCATGAGTCTGGAATCAGCCTGCTGGTCGAAAGTAAGAAAAAGCAATCCCTGCCTTGCTTGCAAGCCATGCACCAAGTGGCAAGCCATGCACCAAGTGACAAGCCATGCACCAAGTGACAACCAATGCACCAAGTGACAATCACACCTCCTACTTCCTCCGTCCTTTCCTTCCCTCCCTTCCCCCGGCTCGTCCTCTTTGCCTGCGTCCCTCAGCCAGTACCTAGGCACATGGTCCTCTCAGCTCAGCTCAGGCTGGCCCAGGTCGGCTCAGGTCGGGTCAGGACGGGTCAGTTTTGGTCAGGTTGGGTCAGGTCGGGTCAGGTTAGGTCAGGTTGGGTCAGGTCGGCTCATATCAGCTCAGGTCGGGTCAGGCTGGTTCAGGTTGGCTCAGGTTGGCTTAGGTCGGGTCAGGTTGGTTCAGGTTGGTTCAGGTCGGGTCAGGTTGGTTCAGGTTGGTTCAGGTCGGGTCAGGTTGGTTGAGGTCGGCTCAGGTTGGGTCGGGCCATGCAATGGACAAGCCTCTACTAGCTCAAGACGTGCGGCGTGCCGGCTTGTCTCGGCCACGGCCCTTTTACTCTGAGAAAAAAACCTGCTTCAATGTTTCAAAGGTAAGCGAATTAGAGTGTTAGGATAGCAGAGAATGTGAGTGCGGATCACAATGTAAGCATCGTCCGACACGTGTCTGTCTGGTCAAGAGCCTCACACTTTGGACAGATTACGGAGGTTGCCAATAGTAGCTGGAATAGGGCCAGTCAGGCGAGTGTTCCATAGAAATCTGCATTTGCGAAAGGAAGGACGGTTGGAAGGAGAGGTGAGATTGAAGGGCCACGTAACAAAGGAGCGTTTCGGAATTCAGCGGTGTGAGACTTGGAACGAAACGACATGGCTAACAATCTCGAAAAGGTAACATGGTCATTTTTTGTGGCGCCTCAAAACCAGGCACGCACACCCCAGGTGACAGATTCCGGGTCCAAAAGGCACAGCACTCACACAAGGTGTGAGCGGCTTACTCACATGCCCAGCCCACCCAAGGAGGAGCAGAGCGGCACTCACAAGTTGGTAAGGCTTTGCAGGTTGCTGATGGAAGCCGGGATTGAGCCGTTTAGGTTCTCGTCAATGATACTTCTGATGGGCGGAACATTGAATTGCAGGAAAGGGCAGTCGCATTAGCAATGGGGGGAAGTTATGCTCCATGCATAGCAAGGACCATCGAGGGCCGTGAGGGCCCATGGGGGTGCTTGGCGATCCGTGGGGGTTAATGAGGGTCCATGGGGGCCAGGAGGGTCCATGGGGGTGCATGACGGTGCATAGGTTTGCATGGGGTTGTTTGGGGGTGCTTGGGGGTGAAAAGGGGTGCATGAGGGTCCATGGGGGTGCATGGGGTGCATAATGTGGGTGCATGGGGTGGGTGCATGGGGGTCGTCTACTCACATCTGCGTTATCATGCCCTGGGAATCACACATGACATTGCTCGCCTTGTCGCAGTCCCCACCAACCACCCAGCCGTCAAACGTTGTGCTCCACGCCTTCTGACAGTCCAGCAGGACTTGCGCTGGCGGCAGGAAGAGAGGGGGGGGGATGAGTGGCAGGGAGGAGAGAAGGGCAGCCATTGGAGGAGAGGAGGGCAGAAAAGTGAACAGAGAGGACTGAAATGGTGCTCTCTGTTGAATGCCCCTCATATCTCATTGAATGCCCCTCATATCTCATCAGTATCCCTTCTCTCATCACACGCTCTCCTCCCATCATATGCCTTCCACCTCTCTCATCACATTCCCTCCCTCCCACCCACCTCATCACATCCCCCACCTCATCGCTTGCTCTTCCACTTCCACCCAGTGTACGGGAAGGGTGATAGAAGAGCGAGTAGGGCACAGGGGTCAGTGAACAGAGAATGTAACGCCTGCTGGCTAGTAGTGTTTGAAGGGCATCCACTGCGCGTCAAAAACACCCTAGATTTGTACCAGACTCTGGGTTCATATCTCGGCTGGTCCATATTTTCTGCATGTAGCGAACCCGTAACGCGCGCGGGGCTTACATGTAAGGGCGTGTAAATTTGTAACGACCAAACAAATTTTCCGCCCTTTGCGCATTTCAGGCGATCGCGCAAAGGTGCAACGCGTAAGCGATTCCCGCCACAAATGTTGCCAGCACGTGGGGCATCCGCCACAAACAATCCCGGTAATTGAAAAACGAAAGCTTTGATTCCTTCTACTGCAATCTAACGGGGTGTGGAATACAGGGGGATCGGAAGCCTAGACTAGGCTGTTTAACAAAGCAGCGAGTTTAGGCAAACACAAAGATTTTCCCCCTCTCTGAGGATACAAGTCTACGTAGGTCCCAAAAAGCAGTCGTCCAAATTCCTTGCAAAAATACCATTGCAATTTGATCAAACCGAGGCAACTACTATGTGGGCGTAACCCTAAATACTTCGCAATCGCCACAACCGTTCAAATGGTCGACCATTTCGTTTGGTCATTACAAATTTACACGCCCTAAGGGTTGAGTGCCTCCGCTGCGCCTCAGATATCATTTTGAATTTGTGGGTTCTGAACCCTCATAAGGCTCTGAGACCAATATGACACCTCGCTACCCACTGGGTCAAAACGAGGGTTACAGAACCGGAATGTGGTTTGTTAGGGTGGTTCGCCGCTGCCCCAGTGTATACCAACCTACGCGCTTGACCTAGGGACGGTAGAACAACACTAGGAACGGTGGGAAACCACGACCTAATGTGGAGAACCTACAGCTAGAACAGTGGGCTGCATGCATGCTAAGGAGCTAAGGAAGGAAGGCGTGAAGAAAGCGAGAAGAAACGGAATGAAGAAAGACTAGGGTTCAGCAAATGTCGAGAAGACATTTGCCGTAGCCTAGGATGTCCAACCGCAACCGAACCGCCACGTTCGATGCGAATGTGACATCAGGCTTTTGGTTCCGGTTACGCGTGCGACTCGGGCTGAAACGCGGATGAAGCAGCCCGAGATTATTAAAGGTTATTTCAGCACGTGCCGCGATACATTCAATGACTCAATGGCATGATGTGTAATGGCATCGCGGGGCGGCACGCACCCTGTGACTTGACGAGAGCCACGTATTCGACGCGTGAGACCGCGTGACACGTCAGCAGCAGCGCGCCAATCAGAAGAGCTGCTGCGAGCTTCATCACGCCACGACGATCGCGGCAAGCCGCAGGTCCCTGGTAGTTCTACTATCAAATAATTTCGAGTCGCGTCCAATAAAAACGAAATGATATGGGGAGGAAAAACGTGCTGAAACTGTTAGGGATGGTTCGACGAACCACGAAACCTACGGCGAAATGCGGAATGACGGCGGAATGGAGCGCGTGGGAGATTCTAGAGTGATTTTGGTGGAAATTGGCCTACGGCGGACATTGGAAGCTAAGGCGTGAGAAGCGAGAGAGAAATCGAGAAGAAATGAGCTAGGAGGAAGAGAGAAGTATCGAGAATGAGATCGACGGGGGAAAATGTGGTTCGAGACCAAGGCGTGCTCGAGAAATTTCCAGATTCGGGCTCAAGGAGTGTTCGGTAAATTCGGTTCCGTTGTGTGTGCGACTCGGAGTGAAACGAGGCGCGCGCGAGATTGCTTGGGAAACAAGTTACGTTACGAAGCACATTTTGTACCTTGGTTGACTATAAAACTGCTTGTACTCATTCTGGAAATACAACATTGATCAGTTGGTAATTCTGAAAATTGCTGGAAGTGTGTATTGACAACTTCAAGCAGAGCTGCACATATCACTGGAATAGGGTGATCGTGGAGAACATGATAGGTGATAGCAAGTAGACTATTGCCGACTAAGGTGTTTACGATCCTAAGAACTGGTATCAGAGCTTGGCGAACGGGCATGTCGATCGCGGTGAATTCACTTGGTGCGCTAAGTGAAATTAGTGGAGAAGAGGAGTCGTTCACGCCTACGCCATGGGAGACGAGGCGAGTTCGGGTTCCAGTGTGAGTCTTGGAGACCCGCAGTTGAAGGCTCTTCTTGAGGCCCTTGCGAGTGGCCGATTGGTGTCGAAACCGATGATCGGGCTCAGTGAAGCTCAGCGCTTCAACGGAAGCAACTACAACGTGTGGCGAAAGAAGTTCATTCGAAGGGCAGAGGAGGTGGACCTCGTGCCGTGCTACCGTCCCGACGAGGAGACAATGGAGGGAGTTGCGCCTTCCACGGCGGATACGAAGGAGAAAATAGCGACGTTCAAAAAGCAAAGTAAGCAAGCTTTCTTTCAGCTTTGTCACTCAGTTGCCGATGGAATCGCGGTGGATTTGGACCAGTTTGCAGGGGAGCTGAACTCTGCACAACGAGCGTGGGAGTACCTGGAGTCCACGTACATGGGTACGAACGATGTCAACAAGAAGGCGATGAGGAAGCAACTGCTGATGGTGAGCATGGAGAAAGGCGAGAAAATCATCACCTACATCAACAGGGCAAAAAGCTACAACGGCGGTTTGCGGGTGATGGGAGCCGCGGAGATGGAGCATGAGATGATTGACAACATCATCCAAGGTCTTCCTAAGGAGTGGGAATCCGACATCAGTATGTTTACATACCAACCGCCGAAGAGTTTGGCGAAGCTGCAGGAGATTCTACAGTCGCTGGAGACGGTCAAAGAGATAAGGAAGAAGAAAGCAGCAGCAGCAGTTACAGAATTCGACGAGGAAAGGCCGGCTTTGGTGAATGCAACGAAGGCGTTTGGAGCGTGCTACCAATGTGGAAAGCGCGGTCATAAGGCGATAAACTGCTACGAAAATCCGCGAAGCAGAAACCACAAGGGCAAAGCGATGGAGAACGATAAAGGAGAAAATGAGGGAGCGGAGTGGCAGCAGAAACGAGGTTTTGGCGGCAGGTGCGACTATGACATCGTGCCGTAGAGTGCTACTCCAATCCGAATAGCAGGAGCTACAAGGGTCCGTCGCAGCAGAGGATTGTGGCGGGTAAGGCGAATGTAGCGGAAGCCGAAAAGGAGGATGTGATTTTAGGAGGAGCGCATCTTGCGAACGTGGTGCGTTTACCGAAGGATGTTCGTCAGACGGACGAACGTGAGAAGACGGCATGGTTCATGGACAACGGATGCACGCGTCACATGACGTTCAGGTCAGATTGGATGGAGAATGTGAGGGAGTTGAGTGAGGATTATATACTGCAAGGAAACAGTGGAAAGTTACCAGTGACACGAGGGGTTGACGTGGTGCTGCGGAGTCCGTACGGAGTAGTAAAACTGGAGAGTGTGTTGCTAATTGAGGATTTGAAGGTGAATCTTGTCAGTCACTCACAGCTTGATGACTTGGGGTGCAAGATATTTTATGACAGAGGCGAGGTTACAGTGTTTGGTCATGAGTGGGAGAAGTATGCGGATGGTTATTTTAGTGACTGGGTTCTATGAGATGAAATTGGTGGGGATGAACAAAAAGGATGAGATCTATGAGGATCATGAGCCTACTGAGGTTAATGAGAGTGAGGACTCGAAGGATACGGCAGCAAGTGTTGAGGTAGTAGTGAAACAGGATGAGGATATAGTCACCATGGAGGCAGCAACAGTAAATGGTGGTGATGGAGAATGTGTCAACACTTTTGCAGCAGTGATCGTGGTTGAAGATAAAGCAGTAAATGCGAAGTGTGTGGGAGTTGAAGCTGTGAAAGGGGGCATCATGGTAAAAGGATCAACGGCAAATGCAGCTGCAAAGGGGTGAGTGCTTACGAAAGAGGAACACGTTGAGGGGTACAAGACCCGAGAGGTGTCGGGTGACAAGATGCCAAGGAGAAGCGAGAGGCTGAAGAAAATCTCTCAGATTTTGGATGTAAAGGCACTCAACTTCAAGACACATAAGCAGAGGTTCAAGGTGAAGGAGCTGCAGGGGAGCGTGAAGCCAACTTAGACCCTATGAATGACAAGAAGTGAGAATGGAATGAATGCACTATGAAACAGTTGGGTACAAGTACTAACCCTAATTGGGTTGTACCCCTTATGGGCTACCCCACTACAGCCTACACAAATGTATAAGCTATAATATTCTGACACACCCTCATAGGCAAATCGGGGGAGAACAAGTGGTCACAAGACCAGTCAAGCAAAGCAAAGCAAAGCAAAGCAAGCTCACGGTGGTTCACAAAGTCACCACACAGTCCAAGCACAAGAGTAAGGCCACAAGGCCAGTTCACATGCAAGGTCATATATATAAAGGTAAAACAAGCAAGGGCAGGTATAGAAAGAAGACAGTACAAACAAGATCAAAAAGTGAGCAAGTGAGGCCAGGTAGGCACAAGACCTAGCACAGTACAGAAGCGCTGATGATCACAAGGCGGAAGGGCCTTGGTGAAGATATCAGCAGTGTTGGCCTCAGAGGCCACGTAGGTGAGGCGGAGCTGACCACGCTGCTGCAGCTCACGAGACAGGAAGTAGCGGAGAGCAATGTGCTTCGTTCTGTGCTCCAGTCTGTGCTCCCGACACAAGGCCAGCATGGCCTTGTTGTCTACGTACAGAACTGGAGGAGAACGAGGCGGCTCTCCTAGGTCAGTCAGCAAGTAGGTGAGCCAGCGTAGCTCCTGTGCAGCCATGGCCCCCGCGTAGATCTCAGCCTCACAACTGGAGCCGAGAACAGAGGACGAGCGGGTAGACCGCCACGAAACAGAGCCAGAGCCAAGGCTGAAGGTGTAACCCTGTGACGACCGCTGCGTAGCCTGGTCGACAACCCAAGAAGCGTCAGCGTGACCTCTGAGGACTACTCGACGTCGCCCTCCAAGCACTAGCCCCATGCCCGACGTACTGCACACGTAGCGCAACACCCTCTTCGCTACAGCCATGTGCTCTGGTCGGTGTCTCCCAGGAGCAACATAGCGTGCCAAGATGCTAAGAGGGTATGCAAGGTCAGGTCGTGTGCAGGTCATCAGGTACATGAGGCAGCCAACAAGCTCTGGGTACAGGCCACTTGACTCTACGGACTCATCCGAAGGCAGAGCTGAGAGCGAGTGGCGAGTAGACAGAGGAGTGGCCTGAGGCGAGGAGTACGTGAAGCCGAAGCGCTGAAGGACCTGCTGCACCATGTGTGACTGAGTCAGAGTAATGGTGCGCTGTGCTCTGTCCCGGGTGATCTGCAAGCCAAGGTAGCTGCGTAGTTCACCCAGGTCTGTGCACGTATGTCTCTTCTGCAGCTCGGACTTCACGTGGGCGAGTCCAGCAGTGTCAGCAGTGGCAAAGACCAGGTCGTCGACGTACACGAGGATGTAGAACGGCGGCAAAGAGGTGTCGGTGCGTAGAAACAGCGACGGGTCGGCTGTAGAAGGAGCAAACCCAAGAGCCGCAAGTGTAGTCCTCAGTGTGTCGTGCCACTCACGGGGCGCCTGGCGGAGATCGTAGACTGGCCGTCGGAGACTCCACTGGGTGCCAGGAGGAAACGACCCAGTGAAGCCAGGAGGGCGGCGCAGCCAGATCTCCTCGTGCAGGCTGCCCTGCAGGAAAGCAGTGCTGAAGTCAAGAGAGTGAAGCTCGTAGTCGCGCTGAGCGGCTATGTGCAGTAGCACCTGAAGAGTGGTCATCTTCGGGGTGGGAGAGAAGGTCTGAAAGTAGTCAACTCCCTGCCGCTGACCGAAGCCTTGAACCACGTAACGCGCCTTGAAGACAGGCGGAGAGCCCGGCGGCCGCTTCACCCTGAAGATCCACATCCCACTGACGATGTTCGCCCCAGGTAGGGGAACCTCGTTGACGTAGGTGCCTGTGGACTTCCAGGAAGCCATCTCTGCGTCCATGGCCGACTGCCACTGAGAGGAGTAGGGACCCTCGATCGCCTCAGTGTACGATCGAGGAGTCGGGATGTCTGGTGCATCCGGGTCTCCCTCAGGGGCAATCAGCGTGGACACGAGATGGGGCAAAGCAGCCGCAAAGCACTGGAACTCCTCCTGCCTGTCCTCAAGGACGTCCGTGCTAAGAGCACACTCACCCCCGACGGACGGAGGACAGACAGACTCAGACTCAGCAACAAGACTGGCAGCGTAGTCTAGACGACAGCGAGCAGCGAAGTCGACGAGCTCAACAACGAGAGCAGACGCAGCAGCAGACTCAAAGGAAGGGTCTGTGACGACAGTAGCAAGTAGGCGCGTGACCGAAGGACTAGCAGCACGAAGAGAGTCATACTCCGGGTCAGCAAGAGAAGGAAGAGAGGAATCTGGAGGAGACGGCAACGGGACACGCAGAGGAGCAGTGGAAGGACGTAGAGCCATCTGGTGTGTGCCGGGGACCGTAGGAGGACGCGGACGTGTAGTACGACCACTAGTGCGAGCAGCACGAACAGGTGACGCGGGACGAGACGCAGGCTCACGACGCTCAGCAAGACCTCCAGTAGGACCAGTGTAGGGAGAAGGAGCAGGTAGAGGGGAGGCGGGCGGTAACTGTGACTGCGACTGGACAGGCGGTGGACACTCTAGGGGAGGAGCAAGTGAGTAGAGGGCGGGAGACCAAGAACCTGCTCCAGGAGCGGAACGAAGTACGGCCTCGGCCGCTCAGCGCCTCCAGAACCAGCAAGTACGGCACCAGTACCCCCAGCGGCAGCACCAGCGCAGGCGGAACCTCCAGCTCCAACAGCGCCAACTGCAGTACCCTCAGAAGCACCAGTGCCAGCAGCACCGCCAGCGCCAACACCCCCAGCAGCTCCCGCTCCAGCAGCACCAACTCCAGTAGGACCGGCAGCACCACCTGCCTCAGCAGCACCCCCAGACGCACCAGCACCAGTAGAAACACCAGCGCCTACACCCCCAGCAGCTCCAGCTCCAGCACCACCAACTTTTGTAGGACCGTCAGCACCAGCTGCCTCAGCAGCACCCCCAGACGCACCAGCACCAGTAGAAACACCAGCGCCAACACCCCCAGGCTCAGCAGCACGTCTCCAGCGGCGGGCGAACCACACGCGCAGCTCCTGTGGAGAGAGCGGCTCCCGCCTCGACGAAGTACCGCCGGCGGCCACACGAGCAGACCCAGCACCCCCAGGCTCCGCACCCCCAGACTCAGCACCCACAGGCTCAGCACCCCCAGGCTCAGTACCTCCAGTCTCAGCACCCCTAGATTCAGCACCCGCAGACCCGGCACCCGCAAACCCGGCACCCGCAAGCTCAACACCTCTAGCAGCACCAGAGTCTATAGCTACCTCGACAGGCTCAACTGCGTCTACTTGGGACACACCTAAAGGGGCAGGACCCTGAGGAGGGAGGGCGTCTACCTGAGTAGCACCTGGCGCAAGGAAGAGCGGCGGCGGGGGGAGGGGCGCAGTGCGGTAGGGGAAGAGACGGTAGTAAGGCACCGACTCGTCAAAGATGACGTCCTGGGAGGACAGAACAAGACGCGTGGTGGGGTGGTAAAACTGCCAGCCAGGCGCGTCAGGGGGGAAGCCAAGGAAGACGCAAGGAACAGCACGGGGGGACAGCTTGTCCGCAAACAAGTCGCGGACAAATGCCCGAGATCCCCAGACCCGAAACGCAGACGCATCGCCAACCTTCCATGTCCACCGCAAGGCGGGGGAGGTCTCTGGCAAGGAGACCCCGGGTTGAAGGTTGAGCTGATGCGCGGCGTACTGAACCGCAAACGGCCACAGAAAATGGGGGGCAACCGCATGCATCATGGACGTATGCGCGACGTCCATGACCATGCCAATGCGGCGCTCAGCAATCCCATTTTGCTGTGGAGAGGCCGGAAGCGTGAAGGTCTGGCGGATGCCCTGTGCATGACAGAAGGCTCCCAGACGGGCAGAGGAAAACTCCCCTCCTCTGTCCGAGTGCAGACGCAAAACAGGAAAGTCAGAGCCGAAACTCTCTCTGAGCTGGAGACGAGCTGCGCGGATCCAGTCGATCAACACCTCAGTGACGTCACCCTTGCTGCACAAGGGGAAGACTGTGGTGTAACGCTAGTAGTCGTCAACGACCAGCAGAAAGTACCGCTCTCTCCCCTGCCCATTGACGCGGGCTGGGCCCCACACGTCCATGTGTGGAGTCTGCAGCGGAGCCTCTGTCAGAGGAAACTCGGAGGAGTGAGGGGCGGCGCGCTGTCGCCCCTCAACGCAGGGGACGCAGGTAGGGCCAGGCCCCGGAGGAAGGGGAGGGAGAGACTGCAACCGGCCGACTGAGCGGCGTAAGAGTGGTGCGGTCTCGAAAGAAAGAGCGGGACGCCCCCGAGTCCAGGGTGAAGGTGTGGAAGGCCTGAGCCGGCGTAGTACCTGAGAGAGCAGACTCACCAGCACCTGGGGCGGCAGACGCACTAGCATCTGGGGCAGCAGACGCACTAGCACCTAGAGCAGCAGTCTCACCAGCACCTAGCGCAGCAGCCTCAATGCCCGGGTCAGGCGGTACACACAGGTAACAGGCACCCTCAACACTATCAGCAACAGCATACATGGCAGCAAGAATAGCATCAAAGTCAAGATCAAAGATTGCAACCCCGGCGTTAGCCAGATCTCCCCAGCAAGGGATCTCTGACGCCTCAGGGAACTGGCGACGCCACGCGTCCGTCAGGCGACCAAAGCAGCACTGGGTGGAGTGCGGTCCCCCGCACTGCTCACCAGTGCGGTCGCCGGTACGGAGAACGTAAGAGCAGGGACCAAAACCCCCACCGCGCTGGCGTGCAGTGTACCACTCACGAAGCTGCTGAGGGGAGAGGGTCACACCACTCCGCTGCTGCTGCTGGCGCTGACCACCACCGGCGCCACTCCTTGACGCAGAGTCGCGACTCGCTCCACCACCGCTGCCTCCGCCGCCTCCTCCACCTCCGCCTCCTCCACTGCCTCCGCCGCCTCCGCTCCCTCCGCCACCTCCACCGCCTCCGCCGCCTCCACTGCTGCCGCTGCCGCCGCCACCCCCAGCACCACTCCCACCACCACCCCCACTCCCTCCACCGCCTCCACCACCACCTCCACCGCCCCCTCCACCTCCTCTAGTGCCCTTGCCCCCCTTGCCCTTGTCGGTGCGTCGTCTCCCGCTCGGGGCAGACGCAGTGCCGACTGACTCGAAACCAACGAGGTCGGCCACAGCAGCAAAGGCAACAAAGGGCAAGAGGGGGGAGGGAGAACACCCCTCAAAGACGGGGGTACGAGGGTCACCACGAGAGGCTCCTACAGCGACTATGCTCTTCTCTATCGCTAGGAGGGCCTTCTCGAGGAGGTCAACGGTGAGAGTGGTGGGGCAAACAGAGAGGAAGTGGTCCCTGACTACACGGAGAGAGTCAGGGAGACGGGTGACTATATAGTAGAGGGTGATGTACATGGGGGGGGGGGTCTTGGCGCAGAACTCAGCAGGAAGCGCAGAGCGGTAGCGAGTGTCACTAGTGCAGAGGTGCGTAATGAGGTCAGCGACAGTGGGAAAGGCAGCAAGGTCAGGGAAGAGGTACGGTAGCATGAGGCGGCTCAGTGCAGCAATGGCAGGGGAAGAGTAGCGTGCAACTACAGCGTCGTACAAGGTCTGAGCACTCTTGTACTGGCTAAAGTGTGCACGCTCAGTGGTCGGTAAGTGGCGGCGCACAGCAAGGCGAGCAGCAGCGTCACGTGTGGTCCACTGTGAGCGAACAATGGCGTCAGCATCAGCAGCAGGGGCAGGGGAGGCACCAGAAGTGAGGTCAAACAGGGAGAGACCGTCTGCCCTATCACACTGCAGGAAAAGCAGCAGATCATCTACCCAGACCTCAAAGTCCACTGCCCGACCCTCACCGTCAAAGGTGAGAACGCTAGGGGAAGCCATAACAGCAGGAGGCAGGGCAGTGCAGTGGCAGAGACTGTGCTCTTATCAGGTAGGTGGAGCGATCGGGCTGCTCGGCGGCTCGGCTGTCAGGCGACTCGGCTGCAGAGCGGCTCGGCTGCTGGGCGACTCGGCTGCTGGGCGGCTCGGCTGCTGGTGCTGGGCGGCTCGGCTGTCGGGCGGCTCGGCTGCTGGGCGGCTCGGCTGTCGGGCGGCTCGGTTGCTGTGCGGCTCAGCTGCACGGTGCTGGGCGGCTCGGCTGTCGGCCGGCTCGGCTCCTGGGCGGTCGGGAGGTCGGGCGGCTCAGGTGGCCGGCGGTTTGGCTGCTCGGCGTTGCGGGCGCTTGGAGGCGGGGTCGCAGGTGGTGGCGAGGTCGCAGGTGGCGGCGAGCCGCAAGGGTGGGCGGGGCCGCGGTGGCGACGGGGCCAAAGTGGGGCCAAAGTGGGGCCGTAGAGGGGCCGACGGGGCCGAAGTGGGGCCGTAGCGGGGCCGCAGCGGGGCCTAAGCGGGGCCGTAGTGGGGCCGACGGGGCCGACTGGACCGACGAGGCCATAGCGGGGCCGTAGAGGGGCCGTAGCGGGGCCTAAGCGGGGCCGTAGCGGGGCCGACGGGGCCGTAGCGGGGCCGTAGTGGGGCCGACGGGGCCGTAGCGGGGCCGTAGCGGGGCCTAAGCTGGGCCATAGCGGGGCCGACGGGGCCTAAGCGGGGCCATAGTGGGGCCGACGGGGCTGACGGGGCCGTAGCGGGGCCGTAGCGGGGCCTAAGCGGGGCCGTAGCGGGGCCGACGGGGCCTAAGCAGGGCCATAGCAGGGCCATAGTGGCCTAAGCGAGGCCGTAGAGGGCGACTCGAGGGGCAGTAAGGGCGGCCAATAGGGGCCACTAAGGCGGCTCGAGGCGCTACTCGGGTTAGGAGCTAAGCGCGCTCCGGGCAGGGAAGGAAAAAAAAAAAAGTTCGTGGTGGGCCCTAGGCAGTATTCCCACTCGGGAACCTGCTCGATACCATGACTAGAAGTGAGAATGGAATGAATGCACTATGAAACAGTTGGGTACAAGTACTAACCCTAATTGGGTTGTACCTCTTATGGGCTACCCCACTACAGCCTACACAAATGTATAAGCTATAATGTTCTAACAATGAAGGCTACAAGGAGCAGAGGAGGAGTGTGAGTGGAGTTCGTGGTTGACGAACCACAGGGGAGATGGTTAGGGATGGTTCGACGAACCACGAAACCTACGGCGAAATGCGGAATGGCGGCGGAATGGAGCGTGTGGGAGATTCTAGAGTGATTTTGGTGGAAATGGGCCTACTGCGGACATTGGAAGCTAAGGCGTGAGAAGCGAGAGAGAAATCGAGAAGAAATGAGCTAGGAGGAAGAGAGGAGAAGTATCGAGAATGAGATCGACGGGGGAAAATGTGGTTCGAGACCAAGGCGTGCTCGAGAAATTTCCAGATTCGGGCTCAAGGAGTGTTCGGTAAATTCGGTTCCGTTGTGTGTGCGACTCGAGGTGAAACGAGGTGCGCGCGAGATTGCTTGGGAAACAAGTTACGTTACGAAGCACATTTTGTACCTTGGTTGACTATAAAACTGCTTGTACTCATTCTGGAAATACAACATTGACCAATTGGTGATTCTGAAAATTGTTGAAGTGTGTATTGACAACTTCAAGTAGAGCTGCAGATACTACTGGAATCGGGTGATCGTGGAGAACACGATAGGTGATAGCAAGTAGACTATTGCCGACTAAGGTGTTTACGATTCTAAGAGAAATGGGTGCCTATTTGGCTATTTATGGCGAGCAAAAAGCAGCATCACAAAACAATGCGACGAATCAACAAAGTATCCACAGCGTGTTTAGTTAGGGGGTCCTTTGCACATGCTTGGCTTTCGAGGTCATTGTAAGTACAGGTTTTTCTACTAAGGTCGTATCTGGAGCAAGTGTCAAGAGGGGCTAGTGTCATGACACTAACTTCTAAAAAGGATGGAGGACTAGACCTCCTGGTGGCAAGATGTGGTCCCTCGGGAAGTTGAACGGGCACGTCGCAACTCCCCCCCCCCCTTGCGACGACTTACAAATCGCCTGTCACCCAAACACCTGCAAATATCCCCAATCGCACAAACACATCCTTCGCGCGCCCGCTAGTCTGAAGCGACACGGAAACCATCAAAATCCCCGACGAGAGATGGAAACACCACCGCGGCCCCAACAGTGTCCAGCACTAGATCTGTGATCACAAGTGCACATGCACAAACGCGCGAACACAGATCTGCTCAACACAACTCCAAAGAGACATCGTCTAAATCAACACACAACTCCACCGTGACACCTCCCTCCAGGATGCCGCCACGCAAAAGTCGCGGTTAGAAAGGCAAGCAGAAGGTGGATGAGGAGAAGCCATGGGTTGATCCCCCATATGTCGTCTGGATGAAAGCGCAGGAAGCGAAAGGAGCGGCACAACTAACCATCGCGAAAGAGGCTGCCGACGGCCTTGGACCATCTGCTCAATACATCGCCCATGACGAGGACGGCGCCGCCGAGAATATCGACGCTGACACTGACGTCGACTGTGACAATCTCAAGGAGATAGTGTCCTCGAGTGAAAGCGAGGCAGATTCGGACAACAGTGATGCTAGCAAAAGCGACGGCGGGGAAGACGAGGTAACCGACGCGACAACTAGAGCTATGGCTGGGCGTAAGCGTCGTCGACGCAAGTCTCGCGCAAAGACGGACAACAACTACAATACAGCGTGGGCTCAAGAGGAGCTCATGGAATTGGCAGCGGCTCGCTGGAACACCCGAGATGACATCAAAGCCCTGAGAGGGAAGCAGGGCCCGCAATACTGGAAAAGACTGCGGAAACATATGAAGAAGGCTAACCAGGGATGGGATCGCGAGAGCGAGCCGATGAAGCAGGCCTCGAAGCGCATTATGGCAGACTACTGCAAGCTCGCGCATAAGGACATGGGATCTGGTAATGGTGGGGCTACGTGCAAAACGTGAAGCACGGAACGGCGGCCGTAAGGCCGCATGTGGTCGATGGCGGTGGTGCAGGTGTGACCGACGTGGATCCTAACGCATACATTTCTGGCCCAAACGACGTGGGTGCCGGTCTGTCAGGCACACCTGCTCCCCTGGCCGCTGGTTCAGGTAAGTCTAAGTGCATTACAAGCTTGCATGCGGCCATTGGTATATTTCATTTTTTCAATGAAGCAGTCGCTGACGTCTTCACCGACACTGTCGTACCCCGATTCCACTCGCCCATACGTTAAAGTGACCGACGCATCACACCAGGCCATATGAGCAGTGCTTCTTCAGGACTAGTGATGCGGGTTGCAGCCGATCGCATACGAGTCGCGTAAGCTTAGGGGAGCGGAGTTGAACTATCCGATCCACGACAAGGAGGCGCTCACAATCATCCATGCGTATTAGGGGTGGAGGTGCTACCTAGAGGGGGCTGATAGTGTTATACGCACGGACCACTGCTCGCTCCGTTTCCTCAAGACGCAGCCGCAGCTGAGTCGTCGCCAGGCTAGATGGATGGAGTTCATGGAGGGGAGCATTCACTACAAGATAGAGTACAAGCCAGGCATGCGCAACCCAGCAGATCCGCTTACTCGCCCTAGTTGCCAGCTCACTAGTCTCACAGTCACTTCCGGCCATCCTCTTCTCACAGCTCTCTTCGAGCACGGTTATACAGTAGATCCTGACTTCATACCACAGCCGCCCATAGGAGAAGAGGTGCAGGGTAGTGTCTACATACGGAAGGGTATAGTACGGATTTGGGTTCCAGCCTACCGCCCTCTTCGACAACTCCTTCTTTCTAAGGCACACGACGTAGTTAGTGCAGGTTACTTCGGAGCAGATAAGACGGCTAAGACGCTTAGTCGCATGTACTACTGGCCAGGGCTTGCAGCAGACGTAGAGGATTACATTCGCTCGTGCAACACGTGTCAGCGTACGAAGTCCTCGCGACTGCGCAAAGCAGGACTTTTGCAGCCGATTCCACCGCCCGACCGCCCTTGGCAGGTAGTTGCCATGGATTTCATCATGGCTTTACCGCGCACAGTTAGGGGTCACAACGCCATCTTCGTGGTAGTGGATAAGTTTTCTTGAGCAACGCACTTCATCCCAACGCACGGCCAGGTCACAGCATAGGAAGCCGCGACACTGTTCGTAGATAGCGTAGTCCGACTGCACGGGGTTCCAGATTCCATCATCTCAGACCGCGACCCTCGATTCACCTCGAAGTTTTGGAAGCATCTTTTTGCACTGTTTGGGATTCTCATAGCCATGTCGTCTGCGTACCATCTAGAGACAGATGGACACACTGAGCGCGTGAACAAGACCTTGGAGCAGATTCTTTGCACCATCACGATGCACGACGCAGCAGCATGGGACAAGAAGCTGAGCATGGCAGATCTTGCATACAACAACACGCACCACTCCGCTACAGGCATGTCACCGTTCTTCGCACTGTACGGCCAGCACCCCAATGTCCCCACTCGTGTCGATCTCACAACCACAGTCCCTCGTGCGGACAACTTCCACCAGCATCTTATTACAAGAGTAAGCACAGTGGGGAGCCATAGCTAGGGTTTAGCTAGCTAGGCAAGAGAGAAATGAACAAAGGAGAGTGTTTCACTAGCAGCAGTTGGGATACATATAGCAAACCCTAACAGGGTTGTACTCGCTATAGAGCACCCCACTACAGGCTAGATAATAACATTCTGACACACCCCCATAGCCAAAGTGGGGTGTAATCAGCAGGGCACGCAGTCATAGAGCAGGTTCACAAATGCAAGCAAAGCTAGAGGCTATCACAGAGGGCATGTGAGGAGGAGGAGGGACTGTGAGAGGAGAGGAGATGGGAGGCGACGGCGGAAGCTGCAGACACACAGGAGCTGCTGGCTCAGTGGCTACCGAAGCAATGGCCCGGACTATAGGAGTAACTGGCTCCGCGGAGATTGTAGCCTCCTGACTGGAGCAACTGACCTAGAGGTGACTGGCGACTACCGGAGATTGTAGCCTCCGGACTACTGGTGCTGCTGGCGACACGACTGCGACCTCCGCTCAACCTCCGCCAACTGCCCCACGCCCCTAGCACACACCCCCTGCTGCACCCCTAGCTCCACTCCAACGTCACCCCCCTAGCACCACTCCTTCGGCTCCCACATACCCACCCCCCCCTGAGCGGTAGCTACAGCAGCGGGAGACGGAGGAGGAGGAGGAGCAGGGAACGGCGCACAGAAACTGCACCCCCATACCCCCCACCCCCAAACCCTAATTCAGGAGAACGGGCAGCAGCAAGGGTGGGGCGCCGTCAGAAGCACGGGGGACATCGGGCAGCTCAGGGGCAGAGAGGAACGGGCCGCCCACGGGCCTGGCACAGCCAGACGAACCGCGCGCAGGTGGCCCGGGCCACGCGCGGGCCTGGCGCAGCCCGTACGGACCGCGCGCGGGCCTGGCGCAGCCCGTACGGGCCGCGCTCGGGGCTAGCGCAGCCCGCGCTGGCTGGGACAGGCGACCGGGGACGACGGGCTGGTCCCCGTCGCCCGTCAAAGCGCCCCCCGAGGGCGACGCGCGGACCGGCGGGGCAGAAAGCCGCCGCGCGCCTAGGGGCGCACGGCGGGCAGAGAACCGCTGCACGCCCCGGGGCGCATGGCGGGCAGAAAACCGCCGCGCGCCTCGGGGCGCACGGCGGGCAGAAAACCGCCGCACGCTCTGAGCGCGCGGCGGGAAGAAAAATCCGTCGCACGCCATGGGGCGTGCAACACACAGAGTAGCAGTGGAAGCAGTTAGGTGGGCCCACAGGCCAGGAGCGTAAATGCTCTGATACCATGTTACAAGAGTAAGCACAGTGAGGAGCCATAGCTAGGGTCTAGCTAGCTAGGCAAGAGAGAAATGAACAAAGGAGAGTGTTTCACTAGCAGCAGTTGGGATACATATAGCAAACCCTAACAAGGTTGTACTCGCTATAGAGCACCCCACTACAGGCTAGATAATAACATTCAGACACATCTCACCTTCATTCATGATCACGTGAGGAAGCACCTTGAGCTTGCAAATGCACACATGGCACGCACCACCAACCGCAGTCGTCGTGAGGTGTCGTTCCCAGTCGGCGATCATATTCTTTTGGACAGCCGCAACCTGTGACTGCCACAAGACAGCAAACTTCATCCATGTTTCATTGGTCCATTCGTCATTGAGCGCACACTTGGTCCAGTCGCATACCGCCTTCGCCTTCCCGCTCATTTCCGCATGCACCCATCATTTTACGTGTCTCTCCTTCGGCCTTACACCGATCCCAACGCCACCTTTTTGGGCCGTGATCGCACTCCACTGCCAGTATCTGTTGACCAGTGCCCTAGATATCTGACTTTTTTGTCTGATTCAGAGCCCGTTCATACTTTTTTTTTGTACCTAGTCTGAAGTCTAAGATTTTTTTTTATGTACCTTGTCTGATTTTTCAGAGTTTTTTTTTTATGAGTTGTCTGAAATTTCAGCATAATTGTATCAGTCTATGCTAAGCCTTAGACTTGTATCGGGGGTACACTCTGCGCGCTTATTGGAGTGAAGTTTCTTGGAAGTTTCCTTTTGATATTCCCCCTTTCGAGATGGCACTGGAGTGCCAGGACGTGAGCTTCGCACACTTCAACAGCTGGGACATCCGAATACACTCGTTCGTCGAGAATATATTCTAATTACGCTGGGAAAATGGTTGCGTGATTATGAGATTTATAAGACAAAATCTCCTCACATGTAAGTTATCGCTAATGTATTGTAAAGAATAGGCGACTTTGATTATGATTTGCTGTAAAAATATTTGCAGCACGCACTGCTGTGAAATTGCGAAGGTCCTGATTCGTAGTGAAAGTTTCATGTGGCACTGCCAAATGCTCACACGCCACGCCAAGCAAGAGAGTTTCTGCCTACTGCCAGCTCAGCTGCGTGGCACTTGGCCCACGTGATACAGATCGGGTGAACGATCGCATCGCTGGAAACGCAAATCCAAAATTGGCGAAATCGGCACACAGGCGAGAAAATGGGTACAAAACGGTAATCACACACACGACAAAACGAAATGAGATCAGCAGAAACAGCCATGCGCTGCACGTGACAAAAACACCGGAACGGCGCCGACACGAGCAGAGGCGATGCACGAGCAACGTTGCCTGATGCAGACCCGCCGACCCTGACTGGTCAGACTACAATTGCGTTGGTAGGCTGTTATCAGCTTCAATGCTATTATAACTATGCTTTTACGAAACTGCATGAACATCTTAAAATCTGTAGGTAACCCTGACAGTTCATACAAAAAACAAAATTATGCTTGTCTGAATTTTCAGACTAAAATTTTGAGGCACCTCTAACAGACAGAGTTCCAGGAGGGGTGTACTCTGATCAATCAGAGTGCCTCAAAACGAATCTAGGGGCCTGCTGTTGACATCGGCGAGCCCGACTACGAGATCCAGCGCATCCCCAGGCACCGTCGCTGTCTGCAGGGAGGTGTCTCTTTCATCGACTTCTTGGTTCGTTGGCGTGGTTACAACGTAGCCGACGACAGATGGGTTCCTTCGTCCTCGCTGTTTCCTGATAACGCTTGCCTCCAAGCGTACCTTCAGTCTGCAGGCGTCACGGACGTCGCCTCCTTGTGAGGGGGTAGAGTTAGGGGGGATTTACTGTTCACTTCGAACAGTACTTACCAACTCACCCTTATCCTTATCTTCTCAGATTCTCTAGTGCCACATGGCACTCTACTTTTCTAGCTTCACAATTCCTAGTCCCACAATCTACTTTCCAACCTTGTTTCCTGCATGCTATATTTATCTTGCTTGTATTCCCTCATATGAACCAATTGTGACACGATTTTTAGAGGAGTGTGCAGTGCAGTCGTCATATGCAGTGCAGTCGTCATATGCAGTGCATTCGTCATAGCATTTCATATCTCAAGTATATAGCACACTCGATATCATGGAATACATATAGCGTTCTAAATGGGAACAAGATATGCAGAAGCGATCCAGTGTACAAGGGAGGGGAGGGTGGTAACTAGAGAAGAGAAAGTTGCAAATGAGACTAGGTGGCAGGTCCTGTGGACCTGCCGAAAGGTAAAGGAGAATGTCTCCTTTACAGCAAACCCCTCTTCAAGTCGAATCACAATCTGTAAATCTTTTTTGTTACAAAACATTTCTCATATTATGACACGACTTTCAGAGGAATGTGTAGTGCAATTGTCATAGGTCGAACGAGACATCAGGGGAGAGGTCGGCCACGTCCCCTCTCAAATGTGATCAGGTACCGATCGGTTGGACTAGATCGGAGAGGGTCCAGAAGTATGCGAAAGGCATCGACAAGCTCGCGATCGAGTTGTGTAATATATAGCTCCTTAGCCCTATCACTATGCCACCGACCAAGGGCTTTAAAGAGTCTGTTCGGCACTCCGACGTCGACAGCTACAGTTGCCACCGATTTACATAAGGAATGGGTGCCGAGTAGATCCAGCGAGTGAAGCCATCGCGGCACCAGCCCCGCACGGTGGCATATGAAGGGGAACAGTCGGAAGGGGAGGCCTCGGCACCCGGTTGAAACACGCGGATAAGAGGGCCGGTAGTATCTTGAGAGTAGCCCGCAAGGAAAAGAAACTGTTGGACATGAGAGACGGGGCAGTGGCAGGCAGAGGATGCTGCCACTGGGACCCACGCACCTCTGCCGGCTTGGTCAGTCTTGGAGCGAGGAATAAACAACCACATGCAGTCCCTGTCAAACTCAATCTGATGCCACTGGAGGGAAATCAGGTCAGAGAGGCGTAAGAAGGCCGAAAACATGAGAAGGGGGATCAGCCCCCGCTGGAATGTGGCAGGGTCGGATGACGAAATATAGATCTCGCAGATATCGTAGTTTTTTTCTGAGGGTATAGGCTCTTTAGCCTTAGATGGTCGTCCGCAATGACATTGTGCATACTCTTTCACTTGGCTAGAGAGTGGCCCACGAATAGGAGATGGTTCGCCAACAAGCCATTGGGCGCACGAAATGGCGGAACATGTCGAATGGATAGCCGAAATAGGTGCGCCATTGCGGATCGAGTTCAGCAGGAATAGCACCGCGGTCAAGTCACTCGCAGGAAGAAATGGAGGAGCATGCATGGTACAAAACGCGTGATATTGCCGCCAATATGGCTCGTACATGCGAATGGTAGAGTGAGCACGGAGATCAACGGTGAGCGTTAAGAGGTCCAAGAGCAGGGGGCCGAGCTGATGACCTCGTAACAAGAAGCATTAAAAATTATTGAAAATTATGCAAAAGGCGTACATAGGAGAGTTAGGAAGTCCAAGGATCACTTCCAACATGCAAGCAGTTAGAACCAGGGGCAAGACTAAGGGTTGCAACGATATCACTAGCCCAACGGTCTTGGTGTAGTAGCGGCCACCAAAAGGCACTAGGCCAGTGAGAGAACACTAGGGTGAGGGAGGTTCTTGAGCGGCGAGCGTGGGCAAGAACGGCGGGAATAAGGGGTGGTGGTGGAAATGCGTAACAATTTCCCCCCTGCCAACAAATTGAAAATGCGTCCCGCGCGAGGGCCGCTCGCGAGTCTCAGGAGAAAGAACGAGGAATGAATGAACTAGCAGCAGGATGGGCACAAGTAGGAAACCCTAATTGGGTTGTACCCCATATGGGCTACCCCACTACAGCCTACACAACATACAACTTATAGGTTTGACACACCCCCATAGGCAAAGTGGGGGAGAAGAGGTCACAAGACCAGTCAAGAAAGGCAAAGCAAGCTCAGGGTGGATCACGAAATCACCACGCATTCTGAGCACAAGCAAAGGCCACAAGGCCAGTTCACATGCAGAGTTATGTATAAAGGAGAACAAGCAGTACAATGATCACAACCTAGCAAGTGTAAGCATGCACGTATAACTATATCGATCACAGTACAAGCAAAGTCAAGAAGTGAGCAAGTGAGGCCAAGTAGGCACAAGGCCTAGAACAGTACAAAACGCTGATGATCACAAGGCTGAAGTGCCATGGTGAAGATATCAGCAGCGTAGAGCCTAAGAGGCCCCGTAAACAAGACGAAGCTAACCACGCTGCTTCAACTCTCGAGCAAGGAAGTAGCGCAGGGCGATGTGCTTCGTTCTGTGCTCCAGTCTGTGCTCCTAACACAAGGCAATCATGGCCTTGTTGTCGACGTACAGAATTGGAGGAGAACGAGGCAGCTCTCCCAAGTCGGTCAGTAGGTAGGTGAGCCAGCGTAACTCCTGTGCAGCCATGGCCCCTGCGTAGATCTCAGCCTCACAACTGGAGCTGAGAACAAAAGACGAGCGGGCAGATTACCACAAAACAGAACCGGAGCCAAGGCTGTAACCTTGTGACGAGCGCTGCGTAGCCAAGTCGTCAACCCAAGAAGCGTCTGCATGACCAGTGAGGACAACTCGAGCCCGTCCTCCAAGCACGAGCCCCATGCCCGACGTACTGCACAAGTAGCGCATCACCCTCTTAGCGGCCTTCCAGTGCTCTACTCGGTGTCTCCCGGGCGCAACGTCAGGTCGAGTGCAAGTCATAAGGTATATGAGGCAGCCCACAAGCTCTGGATACGGGCCACTTGGCTCTACGAAGTCATCCGAAGGCAGAGCTGAGAGCGAGTGACTGGTAGGCAGAGGAGTGGACTGTGGCGAGGAGTACAGGAAGTCGAAGCACTAAAGGACCTGCTGCACCATGTGTGACTGAGTCAAGGTAATGGTGCGCCGTGCTCTGTCCCGGGTGATCTGCAAGATATAGCTATGCAGCTCTCCCAGGTCTGTGCACGTGTGTCTCCTCTATAGCTCCGACTTCACGTGGGCCAGTCCAGCAGTGTCAGCAGTGGCAAAGACCAAGTCGTCAACATACACGAGGATGTAGAGCAGCAGCAGTGAAGTGTCGGTGCGTAGAAACAGTGACGGGTCAGCAGTAGAAGGAGCAAACCCAAGAGCCGCAAGAGTCGTCCTCAATGTGTCGTGCCACTCGCGAGGCGCCTGGCGGAGACCGCAGACTTGCCGCCGAAGGCTCCACTGGGTACCTGCAGGAAACGTCCCAGTGAAGCCAGGTGCGCGGCATGGCCAGATCTCCTCGTGCAGGCTGCCCTGGAGGAAAGCAATGCTGAAGTCAAGATAGTGAAGCTCGTAGTCACGTTGAGCGGCGACGTGCAGCGGTACCCAAAGAGTGGTCATCTTCGGGGTAGGGGAGAAGGTCTGGAAGAAGTCAACTCCCCGTCGCTGACTGAAGCCTCGTGCAACGTAACGCGCCTTGAAGACAGGCGGAGAACCCGGCGGCCGCTTTGTGAGAGTACGACGGCTTATGCCAGCTATGCTTGCTTGCCTTTACTTTATCATGCTATTTCTAGCATAGGATATATATATGCATGCATGAATTGCTTGATTTCCTAGGCTAGGTGCTTTCCTTTATTTTATTATAGTTATAGCACCGAGCTAGGTTGCGTGCACCGAATTCTGGCCTTTTCGGTTGCCACCGAATTGCCTTCTACCGAATCCGGTAAGGATCTGTTCGGGACGCTATGCGGCCCGCGGAACCTTCGCGTAACACCTGGTTACGGGGCCTTGTGTCGTGCCTATATATAGCCTCGTGTTGTACCCAGGTGATCATTCAATTCGACTCAATTCTCCTTCTCTTTTCTGAGCTCGATCCTAGATCCTCACACGCTTCACCCTGAAAATCCACATGCCACTGACGATGTTCGCCCCAGGTGGGGGTAACTCGTCGACGTAAGTGCGTGTGGACTTCTAGGATTCCATCTCAGCGTCCATGGCTGACTGCCACTGAGAGGAGTAGGAACCCTCTATCGCCTCTGCGTAGGAGCGCGGGGTCGGGATGTATGGTGTATCCGGGTCACCCTCAGGTGCAATTAGCATGGACACGAGATGAGGTACAGCAGCTGCAAAGCACTCAAAGTCCTCCTACCTGTCCTCAAGGACGTCCGTGCCAAGAGCACACTCACCCCCGACGGACGGAGGATAGACAGACTCAGACTCAGCAACAAGACTAGCGGTGTAGTCAAGACGATAGCGAGCAGCAAAGTCAACCAGCTCAGCAACAAGAGCAAACGCAGCAGTAGACTCAAATGAAGCGTCAGTGACAACAGTGGCCAGTAGACGCGTGACAGTAGGACTAGCACCACGAAGGGAGTCAAACTCCGGGTCCGGACCGTCAGCAAGGGAGGACGCAGGAGGAGACGGCAGAGGGACACAAAGTGGAACAGAGGAAGGACGAAGTGCCATCTGGTGTGTGCCGGGGACAAGAGGAGGACGCTGGTGCGGAACACGGCAACTAGTGCGAACAGGCGACGCAGGACGAGACGCAGGCTCACGATGCTGTGTAAGACCTCCGGGCTGCTCAGTGTAAGGAGATGAAGTAGGCAGCGGGGAGGCTGGCAGTAATTGCGGCTGGGACTAGTCAAGCGGTGGACACTGTAAGGGAGGAGTAAGGCTAGTAGAAGGAGGGAGACCAAGAACCTGCTGAAGAAGAGGAAAATGTACGGTCGCGGCCGCACAGTACCTCTAGAACTAGCACCGACAGCACCACCACCCCCAGGGCCTGCACCTCCACCAGCTCCAGCTCCAACTCCTGCAGCACCGCCAGCTCCAGCAGCTCCAGCTCCAATAGCACCTCCGGCTCCAACTCCAGTAGCACTCCCAGCGCTAGCAGCTCCAGTACCTCCAATACAAGCACCTTTGGGACCAGCGGCTCCAGAAGCTCTAGTACCTCCAGTTGCTTTAGCTCCAGTAGCACCCCCAGCTCCAGAAGCTCCAGTGCCTCCAGTACGAGCACCTCTGGGACCAGCGGCTCCAGCACCTCCAACAGCTCCAGCTCCAGCAGCTCCAGTACCTTTAGTACGAGCACCTCCAGGACCAGCGGCATCAGCACCTCCAGCAGCACCAGCTCCAGCAGCACCTCCAGCACCACCAGCACCGCCGGCTCAAGCAGTGCCACTCTGAAGTCTCCAGCGACAAGCAAACCACTCGCGCAGGTGTGGTAGAGAGAGTGTCTCCCGCCGTGACAAGACACCCGGAGGACCTCCACAAGACAAAGTACCTCCAGGCGCAGCACGCTCGGGCTCAGCACCCCCAGGCTTAGCACGCTCAGGCTCAGCACCCCCAGGCTCTGCACGCTCAGGTTCAGCACCCCCAGGCTCCGCTGGCTCAGGCTTAGCACCCCCAGGCTCCACACCCTCAGACTTAGCAACCCCAAGCTCAGCACCCCTAAGCTCCGCACCCCCAGGCTCAGCAACCCCAGGTCCCACACCCGCACGCTCAGCACCCCCAGACGCAGTACCCCTAGCAGCATAAGAGTCGACAGCTATCTTGACAGGCTCGACAGGGTCTACCCGGGACATACCTGAGGGAGCAGGACCCTGGAGGGGGAGGGGGTCTACCGGAGGAGGACCTCTTGCGAGGAGGGAGAGGGGCAGTGTGGTAGTGGAAGAGATGGTAAAAGGGAATCGACTCGTCAAACGTGACGTCCTAAGAGGGCAGGACACGGCGCGAGGTGGGGTGGTAAAAGTGCCAGCCAGGCGTGTTCGGGGGGAAGCCAAGGAAGACATAGGGAACGACGCGGGAGGAGAGCTTGTCCGCGGACGTATCGCGGACAAAGGCTTGACATCCGCAGACATTGAACACCAACGCATCGCCAACCTCTCCCGTTCAACGCAGTGTCGGCGAGGTCTCCGGCAAGGAGACACGGGGCCAGAGGTTGAGCTGATGGGTAGCGTAACGAACCGCAAACGGCCACAGAAAATGGGGGGCAGCCGCATGGATCATGGAGGTACGAGTGACCTCCATGACTAAGCCAATGCGGCGCTCAGCAACCCCATTTTGCTGTGAAGAGGCCGGAAGCGTGAACGTCTGGCGAATGCCCTCCCCACGACAAAAGTCCCGCAAGAGGTCTGAGAAAAACTCACCACCTCTATGAGAGTGCAGATGAAGGACTGGAAGGTCTGTCTCGAACCGCTCGCGGAGCTGGAGACGAACAGCGCGGATCCAAGGGATCAAAACATCAGGGACCTCCCCCTTGCGGGCAAGGGGAAGACCGTGGTGTAACGCGTGTAGTCGTCGACAACCAGCTGAAAGTACCGCTCGTGGCCCTATCCACAGACGCGGGCTGGGCCCCAGACATCCAGGTGGAGAGTCTGCAGGGGAGCAGTCGTCGGGGGGAACGAGGAGGAGTGAGGAGCGGCGCGCTGCCGCCCCTCGACACAGGGAAGGCAGGGAGGGGCAGGCGAGGGTGGGAGGGGAGGCAGAGACCTGGGAAGACCAGAGACAAGGAGACGGGAGTGCATGTCACGGAGGCATGCCACGGAGGGGGGACCAAGGCGGTGGTGCCAGAGGAGCGTCCGGTGCGACAGGGCGCGACACGAGCAGGGGGCCGCTAGCTGACCTGACAGAGACGCAGACGCAGCTACCTGAGGAGGCTCAGTAGTCAGTGTGTACAGACTCGACCCAGGCCGACGGGTGAACGTGGCCAGGTGCCTGCGAGTCCGGAAGCACGTACAGATCGCCACACGCTGTCCTCCAGGGGTGAAGGTGTCAACCCACTGATCCTGAAGGACAGTGGTGCTCACCAATTTCGTAGAGAATGAGGGGAGGTGGAGGCCTGACAGTGAGCCAGACGGAACCGCCGGACAAGGCAGAACAGTGGAGGAGCGTGCAAGGATTGGGCCCCCAGAGGGGTCAGCCAAAGAGACAGCAACAGGTGCAGAGAGCGGTGTGACTGTGGTACTGTCGTGAAAGAAACAGCAGGAAGCACCTGAGTCAAGTGTGAAGGTGTGCAGGGCGTAGACGTAGTACCAGAGAGAGCAGACTCACAAGTACCTAAGAGAGCAGACTCACTAGCACCAAGAGCAGCAGCCTCTATACCTGGGTCGGGCGGCACATACAGTTAACAGCCACCCTCAGCACGTCTCTGAGACGCCCAACGCTGAGGAAACCACTCACGAAGCTGTTGGGGCGTAAGGGTCTCACGTGGACGCCGTTGCAGCTGCACCGGGCCACCTCCAAGAACTCCCAACTGAGTAGCTGCACCGCGACTTGCCACTACGACCACTACGCTGAGATGCCCAACGCTGAGCAAACTACTCACGAAGCTGCTGGGGTGTAAGGGTCTCACGCGGACGCCGCTGCAGCTGCATCTAACCACCGACAGAACCTCCCAACTGAGTAGCTGCACCGCGACTGCCACTACGGCCACTACGGTGAGATGCCCAACGCTAAGCAAACCACTCACAAAGTTGTTGGGGTATAAGGGTCTCACGCGGACGCTGCTGCAGCTGCATCTGGCCACCGCCAAAAACTCCCCACCGAACAGCTCCACAGCGACTGCTACGACGGCCGCCACCGTCGCCACCACTCCCACCGCTGCCGTGAAGAGAAGTCATGCGACCAGCAGGGCAGCACATAGGGAAGGAAGGGCGGCGAGGAGGCACTACGGTAGGTTGGGGCGGTGCACGGTCAAGGAAGGGCGGCACGCGGCCAGAGCAGGGCTGCACGCTACTAGAGCAGGGCGGCGCGCGGCTAGAGGAGGGCGGCGTGCGGCCAGAGCAGGGCGGCGTGCGGGCAGAGCAGGGCTGAGCGCGGCCAGAGCAGGACGGCGCGCGGCCAGAGCAGGGCGGTGCGCGGCTAGAGCAGGGCAGCGTGCGGCCAGAGCAGGGCGGCGTGCGGCCACAGCAGGGTGGCGCGCCGCTAGTAGCTGGTAGTAGCTCCTAGGGCAGAAGCACCAAGGGATTTTTTTTATTAATTAATCTTTTTATTTATTTTAGGGTTTAGTAGGACGCACAGGGCGCTGCAGAGGCGGCTCGGGCAGGGCAGAGCAGGGCGCCAACGCGCGCAGGGCAGCGTTGGCAGGGCAGGGCGCTAGCGCGGGCAGCAGCGTGCATGGGCAGGGCGGCGCTGGGCAGCGAGTGCAGGCCCGCGGCGGGCGCAAAACGCAGGCACGGTAGGCGCAAGGGGCGGGCCCGCGGCGGGCGTAGCGGACCAGTGACGGGCTTAACGGGTAGGCGCGGCGGCGCGAAGGCAAGGCCCATGGCAGGCCTAACGGGCGGGGGTGGCAGCGGGCGTAACGGGCAGGCGCGGCTGCGCGAAGGGAAGGCCCGCGGCGGGCCTAACGGGCAGGTGGTAGGGCGCAACGCGCGGGCTGCAGTAGAGCACGACGCGCGGGGCAGCAGAGCGCAACGCGCGGGCTGCAGCAGGGCACGACACGCAGAGCAGCAGGGCACGGGGCAAGGCAGGGCGTGCGGGAGGCAGCCGGACGCAGGGCAGGGCAGGGCGTGCGCGACGTTGGGCTGGGCAGGGCGTGCGCGATGCAGCGCGACGCGGGGCAGGGCAAGGCGTGTGCGGGGCAGCGCGACGCGGGGCAGGGCAGGGCGTGCGCGAGGCAGCGCGACGCGGGACAGGGCAGGGCGTGCACGAGGCAACGCGATGCGGGGCAGGGCAGGGCAGGGCGAATGAACGAGGAATGGATGAACTAGCAGCAGGATGGGTACAAGTAGGAAACCCTAATTGGGCTGTACCCCATATGGGTTACCCCACTACAGCCTACACAATAAGCGGCATATCAAATTCACAGCGAGAATTCCAGGGAACAATAACGAGCCAACTATGCATTGGTGGGCGAGGCGAACACGTCAATGGAATGAGGCACCCAACGCCTCTCGAGCAAAAGGAACCAAGGACGCGCGAGAGAGTAGTCGTCGTGGAGTTCCAGTTTTGACAATGTATCAGCCTCGGTATTGAGCTCGCGCGGGATCCATTGAACTGTCAGTCGAATCTTGTGATGCACGCTGAGCTTGAATGATGGCCCAGCATACAATTGTCAGCTCAGAACGACGTGAGCCCCCTTTTCTCAGAATATAATAGGCTGCCTAGGCTGTCGCTGCGCAGAAGGATGTGGCAGCGCTGAACCTCGTCAGCAAAGGTGGAGAGGGCCCACAGAATTCCCGCTCGCGAAGCGTGCTGGACGAGGCGACAAGAGCCTGAGGTAAGTGTGATGAAAGCGAACCGACGCGGCCATCGGGTGCAGAATAGCAAGCCCCCCAAGCGCTATCGCTCGCGTCCACTTACATCACGATGTCGTACAGATGTGGGTTGTGAAAACACAAACCGTTGAACACATCGAACTGGGAGAGCCAGAAGCGCAACTCGTCAATTGACTCCCCGTTCAAGAGGACCGACTCTCCCCGAGATGAGCAATCTGAGATTTGTGAGAGTAGATTGTGTGAAGGCGCGTACGAGTGTGCCGAGGGCAAGCGCCATAGATGCAAGCATGCCAGTAATGCGAGCGATGCGTCGGACCGGGATGCGCCGCCCCCGTTCGCCAAGCGTGCAAGTCTGTTGGAGCTCGACAGTGCACGCTATTGGCGTCTTGGCCCCGCTGGGGGCAATCCGCAATCCCATGTCCAGGTTCGCGACATTAGAAGCAGCGCCCGTCACCGTCACGGTGCCACGTGTTCCAATTACGCTCTCCTTGGCCTCGACCACGAGGGGGAGGGTCGCTACGGGAGCTCGCATGGGTGGGGCAATTAGGTCTCTTTTTGTGAGCTGCCATGATTTGAGTGGCAGCCTTTACATTCTTATCTTCCACCACTTCGCCATATTCAATCTTTAAGGCCATATTGGCCACCTCAAAACCAAGTTGGTCGGCGGTGAAGAGAAAATTAATCAGTTCGTCCGCTTTGTCCACTATTTGCCGCTTGCTCGCCGCCGCTAGAAGGCAAAACAGAAATGGCGTGACGTGCAATGGCTTGAATACGCTAGAAACTAAACAGTTGCGTACGGATACCATCATTTTTCACTAAGGAGGAACGCAGCTGGGGGCGAGTAGGGGGGATGGGAGCAAGGCTGAAGGTGGTAGAGCCGGGTTTGGGACAAGCTGGCAATACCTTCATCCGAGTTTTCGATGGGTGTGTTGTCGCCCGCGTCGTCGCCATCGGGTTCGTTGGCCGGAGGGGGGAGGCGAGAGCGTGGTGCTGCCGCTACTGCGGGACGAGCACGTTCTGGAGGCGGTGCGGGATCGCCATTATTTCCTCGCTAGAAAGCAGCGAGGAGGCCGATGACATGATGCATGGCTTCGTTGTTGGCGGCAGCAGGAACTTCATTGTTGGTATAACGAACAGAATAATTTTCTGCTGCGTGGGGCGCTATAGATGCAGTAGAGTGCGCTGTAACGCGTTCGCCAGCTGCTCCCGTGAAGATTCGCTGGAGGTTTTGCTGGGCTGCTAGGTCAAGACGCGCGAGAATCTCGGCAAAATCCGCTACTGCAGAAGGCGAGATTCGACAATCCTGAGAAACGCGCGGATTCGCCGGGCGAGGTGCAGGATCTGGGCGTCGAGATTCTCGCCTTGGGTCTTGCTCCTGGCGGTCCGCACAACGGTCAAGATCGCGATCGCCGGCCCCACGCGCAGGACCCTCATGATTACGGTCCACGCGCGCAGTGTCGCGATCATTACGATCGCCACGCGCAGAACAAGAGGGTGCCACGCATGTGGCATTTTCGGTTGGTGCTGGGGCTTCCTCAGGACTGGGCGCGACATTTCCGTCAGGTGCATTTGTCTCGCCTCCGCGTAACCCGTCCGCACATCGTTCGCCGTGAAATCCTGGAGGAAAATCCTGTCTGGAAGATTCTTCGCGATCGCCTCCTGCGGCTCTCGGGCTTCAATGAGGGGCTTGCCGCATACGTTTCAATAAATCCATAGCAGTAACGGCAGCAGAATTTCCGCCGCAGGGAGAGTGAGAACGCTCACGGCGTGAAGAGGAGTCCCGATCACCATCGCGTTGGGGAGAACCACCACAACCACCACTCCGTAAATTCATTCGAGAAGAGGGAGGCCTTCCGCTAACAGCGAAAACAGGTCCGCCTGTCATGCTATTAAAACGGACAGCAATAACGTCTTCTAACAAGGTGCTCCTATGCCCAGATCTGGGCAAAGGAAGGGTTTAGTGTGTGCTGGTGGTAAACTAGACAAGTGAAAGTTGCAAATGAGACTAGGTGGCAGGTCCCATGGACCTGCCGAAAGGTAAAGGAGAATGTCTCCTTTACAGCAAACCCCTCTTCAAGTCGAATCACAATCTGTCAATATTTTTTGTTACAAAAAAACAAATTCTCATTCTCATTCAACTCTTCGTCAATGATTCAGTAACTTCTTCGCCTATTTCACCTATAGTCTTTTCGCCAAAGTCTTCCGCCGCGTTTCATCCTCGACTCAGTCAACCACGCTAATTCTTTAGCGGACTTAGGCCAGCGGGCCTAACAACAACGTCAAACCTCGCAGTGCACGATGCAGCCGCATGCTTTTCAGCTGCAGAAGAGGGGAGGGAGGAGGGGAGAGGAGAAGCAAGAGGTAGAACACAAGGTGGTAGCCGTACAGACGGGTACTCTTGAGCTCATCAAAGGTACTCTCGGCCTCCCTCCTTGTTGCAAACAACTTGTACCCCCTACTTAAAATGCATGGCAGCCGCATGCTCATGAGTTGGTGGGGAGGGGAGAGGGGAAGGTGGTTGTGAAGTGGAGGGCAGTCAGGCAGCAGTTCTGAAGGGAAATCCCTGTGCCCGCAGACTTGTGTAAGAACCGCATGCTCATGAGAGTTGAGAAGAAAGGGGAGGAGGGGGGCCAAGTCAGTAAGAGTGGTTATGAGAAGTGAAGAGCAAGACGGAAGGAGGCAGAGAAGGAAGGGAAAAGAATCGGAGAACAAGAATGCAGTTCCTAGCAACCTAAGAGGAAGGAGCAGGGTGGGGGCACAAAAACAACTGTTAAGGGGAAAGACCGTCATATTGTAAAGAATTGAAGCCCTCGAAGCTCTCACGACTCCTGCCACACCATTGCATGGAGGGGAGCACAGAGACTTCAATAGTGCTATACAGTAGAGAATATGTGAAGGCAATCACCTGCCAAGAATCACTCATAAATTTGTGCTACCCACTTCTCAAAGAAGTGTCATCGTACCTACCCAGCATTACTTGCATGCATCTGCCCACGAACAACTAATTTCGCCAGCCCACGTTTCTCACCTGCCCGAAAGGTGCGAAGAGCTGTTGAATGTCTCTCTTGGTGGCCTCAAATGGCTGGAGGGGAAGGCAAGGGAGAGGTGAGTGCAAGGAAGGATGGTCATGTCGTGGAGAGGGTGAGGGAGAAAGAGGGAGGCAAGGGAAGGAGATGGAGGTGAGAGAGGAAGAAAGATAGACCACTACATGTCTCCTTTGGTGGACTCAAATGGTTGGGGGAAAAGGCAATGGCGAAATAGGAGAAGGGAAGGTGAGAGAGAGGAAGATGGGAAAGGAAAGTGACTTTAGGAAACGCAAGGAAGGAGAAAACAAAAGAAAAAATATTCCCCAGACTCTCACCATCCGCCACCGCTATACAAAAACCCACACTAAAAACCTTAGTGTCTCCCTTGCACCCTTTCCAGCTTGCCACCTTGATAGCTCTGAGAGACTAACCGACCATCCACTAGTGTCCCTCAACTTACCACATTCCGCAAAATCATTTTCGTAGAACTCTCCTTCCCCTTGCCCCCTGCTCCTGCTGCCTCCCCCTTCCCCTCGCCCGCCTTCGCCTCTGCCTTGCTCAGTTGCAGCAGCAACGCATGTCCATCCAACACAGTGCCCTGTGGATAGAATAGAATACAATTGGGGTAGGAAGGAGGAAGAGAGTAGAAGACAATTGTTTTTGAATGGTGGAGGGAAGGGGAGGGAAGGGGAGGGGAGGGAAGGTTGTGTGCAGTTGTTCTTGCCCCACATCCCCTCTCCCCAGTATATGTCAGATGTGCATGCATAAGGCATGTGGAGCGCACCACACAAACCCACACAAGCTTGCATGAGATGAGATGTGTGCTGGATGTGCGTGGAAAAATGCAGCAAGTATGAGATCAAACAAAAACCATGAAATATGTACCAACTATGTGAGGGTCAATGCATACGGATCTGATGACTACACCACACGACTCACCTGCAGGAGCTTGCATGCATGGTGTGCAGTGATCCACGACCTAAACAATCATGTACCGTGATGAAATATGTACCACATGTGCATGCATACGCATTCACTCATGCATAACGAAATGAGGACCACGCCACACGACTCACCTGCAGCGCGGTGTGCAGCGAGCACTGAGCCAAACTCCATGAATCCGAACCCCATGGATAGCTGCGTGCCGTTCCGCACCCGCTTCTTTATCTGCCGGGGGTTGACATGCAAGGTGGGCGAGGGAAGAGCAGCGTTACATGACTGTCGGGTCAAGGGGCCTTCTTAATCTGCCCCAGGGGCTGAGAAACAAGCAGAATTGGTACTTGGAACATGTGCATGCCAGTGAAACACGAAGGTCAAAGATGCGTATGCCAGTGTCTTGCCTCGTGTCTGTTTCCTTGGTTCATGAGCACAAAATTCCCCTTCTCCCCACCTCCTTCCCCCGCTCTCCACACCACTGCCTCAGTGCCAATTTGCGACTGTGACACTGCGAATTGCTGGGCCTTCTTTGAGAACCATACAGTGGATTCATGAATGAATCACGCCGAGCACAGTACCCCGCACAGCCTCGCTGCAAATCTTCCATGCATACAGTATAGTGGATCCACATCTCACCGTGATGCTACGAACCGCTGGGCCCTTCCCATCCGCTCCTGCTTGCTTGCTTCTGAGGAGCTTCTCCAAGTGCTCCTTAAGCTGCGCCTCTGTTGCGGAAAAGCTTAGGTTCTTCACAAACACACTGTGGCTCGTGGGCTGGCATGGTGGGTACAGAAGGGAAAGGGGAGGGTGGGAAGCGGGGAACAGGACGTCAGGCAAGATTAGGTTCTTCACAAACACACTATGGCTCGTGGGCTGGGAAGGTGGTGGCCAAGGGGGGGGCAGGCGTAAGGAGGGAGGACAAAAAGGCATTGGGAAAAGAAAGGAAGGGATGTGAAGCTTAGGTTCTTCACAAACACATTGTTGGCTCATAGGCTGACATGGTGGTGGCCAACGGGGTCGAGTGAGGGGAAACTACAAGTGCGGAGGGAGGGAGAGAGGAGACAGGAAGGCAATGGAAGAGGAAAGGGGGGGGATTGAAGCTCAGGTTCTTCGCCACTGTGTCTTGTAGGCTGGGATGCAGGGAGATGGGGGAAAAGGTACGCGGGGGGGAGGGGGAGACGGGGAGCCAGGAAGGCATTAAAAGGGAAAAGGGCAGGTGGTGAAGCTCAGGTACTCAACACACAGCCCACGAACCACAGTGGTGGCCAAAGGGGAAGAGAGAGGGCACTGTTCAACTCAGTTCAGCCCCCACCACCCACCACGCTCCACCCATATCCAGCCCACCACCATTGTTTGATCCCTCAGATTCTTTCTCTCAAAGACTCACCAGCCCGTTCCCCCCCACCTCCTAGGCTCACCTGCCCATCCTCCTCCCCCTCCACCGCATGTGCCTCACCCTCCTGTCCTCCCCCCTCTCACCCCTCCACTCCCCCCACCAACTCCGCCTCAGCAACCATGCGCATGGCTGCCTTCCCATCCACCACCAGCCTCAGCAACCCACTGCTCCCTGCTTCCTCACAGACAGCTCTTAACACCTTCCCACCCTTTTCCCTTCCCTCTGTTCATCCCCTCAGCTATCCCCTTCCTGGACTCACCTGTCCGTCCTCCTCCCCTTCTACTGCATGCCCTTCCGCCCCCTCTCCTCCCCCATCTCTCCCCCCCACTCCCCCCACCATCTCCGCCTCAGCAGCCATGCGCCTTCGCCGCCTTCCCATCCACCACCACAGGTAAAAGCCCCACCGCTCCCTGCTTCTTTATACTCTTCACTCCACCTCCCTCCTTCCCTTCCCTTGCTCCTCCCTCTCCTGCCCCCCTGCCCGCCTCCCTAGATGCTGCTGCTGCTACAGCTGCTGTTATGTTTGCCTGAGCTGGTGCGTCTGACGGTGCTAGCGAGTTCTAGGAAGATTCCTTCTGGTGCCCATTCGAGGTAGAGTGGCACGTGCCTAGTTGGTAGACCAAAAAAAAAAAAAAAAGGTCAAGGAGGTTGAAGGGTGTTGAGAACGGTGCAAAGGGTGAAGGAGACTGGAGGTTGGAGTTAAAGATAATCCATAAATCAAAATAAGGAATGCACGGAAGCATCAGGCTAGGATGGGCTAAGGTTTTGCAAGCCGCGCTAACATTAACCACATTGCGTTAGTTGGCGTTTTCGCCAACGCTTATTAGACGCACTAGGTTAGGCTGGACAAGCTGAGCAAATCACTAGGTTAAGTTGCTAAAAGCACTCATTTGAATCACTTATAGAACATAAAATAATCGTACCCTATACGAGCAACTCACTGGTATCTTTTATAAGCAAGGCCTTTAAAGGCCCTCTTGGCATCAGCAGAATCAGCCATCTCCACCTGACCACGGGAACGATGGGGGGGGAAAGGGGGGTTGGGGGGGAGAGGAGGTATTGGGGGATGGGTGAAGGGAAGGAAACGTGGCCTTTGAAGGCCCTCTTGGCATCAGCAAAATCAGCCATCTATACCTGGCCATAGGAGTGAGGGACGGACAAGCTTGGTGCACACCGAGCATGCAAGCTGCTGCACGTGAGTTGTGCGTCGTGGTCTCATGTACTAATGCATTCTTCCACGCACATCCAGCACACATCCCATGCATGGTTGTTTGGATTCGTGGGTGTGTTACAGTTCACATGCCATTTCGCATGCATGCATGCATGAGCATCCGTCACATACCGGGGAAGGGGAATGGGGGGCAAGAACAACCGCACGAAACCTGCTACCTATCCCTGCACCATTCTGAACACGTGCCTTCTAATCTTTTCCCCCCTCTTACCCCAACTTCCTTCAACTCTTTCCAGGGCACGGTATTGGATGGGCACGCGTTGCTGCTGCAGCTGAGCAAAGGGGAGGCAAAGGGGGGCGAGGGTAAAGGGGAGGCAGCAGGGGCAAGGCGCAAGGGGAAGGAGAGCTCAACCAAAGTGATCGTGTGGAATGTGGTGAGTTAAGGGGAAGGGGAGGGTGGTGGGGAGGGAGCGGGGTGTGAAAAAGCGGGGCGCAAGGGGAAGGAGAGCTCAACCAAAGTGATCGTGCGGAATGTTGTGAGTTGAGGTGACACTAAGGAGTGGGCAGAATACGCTGGCTGTTTCTTCTGCGCTTCCGAAGGGGCAGAGGGGGTGAGGGTGCAAAGGAGACACTACAATGCTTCTACTGGAAACAAGAATTGAGGGAATGGACAAATTCAGAAGGGTTAAAAAGAGGAGAGCTAATAAAGGTTATGGTTTGAAATATGGTGAGTTGGGGGGTTTGGAGTGCTATGCAACGGGGTCAAAGAGGCAAGAAAATAACGAGTGTGCGCTTTCCATCCCTTACCCATTACCGAATTGCCTGCTTTTGTTTCTTCATTCGTTTTCTCCGTTGCCACTTTCCCAACCATTCAAGGCCACAAAGCGGGACACTCAGCAGCACCACATTTCTCCATCTCTTTCACTTCCATCTTACTCTCCCCCCGCCCATCTATCCCTGCTCTCAATCTCCCTTTCTCCTCCAGACATTTGAGGCTACTAAGAGGGACATACAACAGTTGTTTGCACCTTTTGGACAGATGAGCTTTGTGGGCTGGTGAAATCATTACTATGCAAGTAATAAACATAATAGCAACAGGTGAAGTATCCTGGCAGTTGTTTACTCGCATATGTAACTTTCTCACATGATTACTCTCACATCAAACTTGGGTCTTTCGAAGAGAAAAGGCCCCGCCCTCGCTTGGGCAAAGTCGACCATGCATTTCGGAACAAGACGGTGTTCATTTCGTAGTCATCGGCGACTTCGAGGACTTTTATCTTGTCAGAATCCCAACCACTAGACCATTGGGATAAAAGGGCTTGTTTCAGTAGCGGGTGAGTGCGCCCATAACCCCCCAGGCGAACGCGCCTGTAACCCTCTCCAGGATCAATCGGGCATCCACAGTGCAGATCTACTGACACCCCCCACACTGGGAGGCCCAGGACTAAGCACAGCGGCAACGGCCTACATGTGCATACACCGGGAATCGAACCCGAGACCGCTCTGATACCATGTCAGAATCCCAACCACTAGACCATTGGGATTAAAGGGCTTGTTTCAGTAGCGGGTCAGTGCGCCCATAACCCCCCAGGCAAACGCGCCTGTAACCCCCCCCTAGGATCGATCGGGGATCTCACAGTGTAGCTCTACTGACATATCTGTGTCCGACGAGTCGTTTATCGACGAGATTAATTGGTCGAGGTAGAAGTGTTTCCTCTGCTCGATCAAAGTCATCGTCTAGTAGGAGCTCGTCGACGCGAGTAAAACGGCGTCAAAGACGAGCCTTTTTGATAGACGGAATCGGCACAATTGGTGTTTCGACGGATTGCTGGTCGACATAATTTAGTTCGACGAGTGTTTCGTCGAGCAGATCGATTCTGGTCGACCAGAATTACTTAGCTCCAAAATTTGCAATGTGCGCGAATTTCGCCCAATCACGGAACAACAAATTTCGACCAATCAGGTAATTTCGGAAATTGTACTCCCCATGAGAATTCGATTCAGTAAGGAAACTGAACCCGAAACACGTTTTTACTAACAGTAAAAACGTGCACAACTATGAACGTTGTAAACCTGAGCAACTACCAACTCATGTGAAATATGCATGTGTTTGTCGTTTCACCTGCCGTTGCTGACTCGACAGATTCAAGTGCTTGTCGAGGAACGTTTCTACAGGGTTCGTTGTCTTGGCTATTTGGTTCTCTTTGCTTGTACCATAATCTTGTCCTAATGAACTTTTGCTAGTGGAACTATGCTTGAGTTCTACCAAGGCAACTTAGTCTACTTCTGAGAATCACTGCCATAACTCTGACCGTGTGTCCCACGCTAGTCAAGCTCTCTCGTAGAATAGTATTCTCCGCATGGTGAGGTGAGCGTGGACGGCCCCGCGTTAGAAATTTCAGATAGCCGACTTCTGCGTTCATTACCTAGGAGCGTGTTCCTACGGGCCCCTATCAGGCCAGCCCCTTGTCAGACTCGCCTCGAACACCAGAATTTCGGAAAAAACGCATTGTGTATTAGACGGTTTGATCGTTTGTGAAGTGCGCGATAAAATGCGTTGGGTGACGTGGCACTGCGCAACGGTCCCGAAAGGTTGCAAAAGAACAAGTTTCCGAGTTCAGACAAATTTCAGGCGATTGAAACGTGTGTTTGGCGGAAAATTATCTGTATGCTTCATACCCGACAAAACAGCATGTTTGAATAATTTCGCACGATTCCCTGACCGTGGCTCGCTGAAACAGCACGTGTGAAAGATTTTGCGCGATTGCCTGACAAGGGTCACTGCACAGCATGTGTCAAAGATTTTGCGCGACCAATTCATCGAAAAGCATTGTAATTCTTCAAGTCTGGAAGACGGTGTTAATAACGAAATCGCTCACATGCACCAGCCTGACAAGGGGTTAGCCTGATAGGGGTCCGTAGGAATACGCTCTAAGTTGTTGCTAGGCCGGCAGCCATCTTAGTCACCATGGTCGACCCCGTCGTTGAAACGGGCGTATAAGATACCCTGGAGGCGAGAGAGGCTGATGTTCGGGCACGCCACAAGGCTGGCGGGTACGGCGAGGCGGACTTGGAGATTCTGCTCCTTGGAACTCGTGCGCAGTGGGCGCATGAGCATCCCCCTCCCCGTGCAGAAGCGGACGACGCGTCCGCCTCTCCCCTGCCCGTGCACAACAAAGGTGATGGCGGCAATGTCGTCGGCGGTGGAAGCATGAGGGTTCGCGGAGTGATTCGGCCCGCCTACGTCAGCATTGGTGGAGTGCAGACGCAAGTGATGCGATCGTCTGCAACTGGAGGCAGCTCGAACGGCAACATCGATGGTCGATGTTTATTTCCTCTGCGGAGTGGAGTCAGGCGGACTTCGGTGACTCATGCGTTGGCTGGTCGAGACGGAGGCATCGCGCCGACATACGGATATTTTAAATTCTCGCCGGACAAGATCGCTGTGCCGAAGCCGCTCGAAGGTCGTCATGACTTGATCACGTGGATTGAATCCATTGAGCCGCAACTGGAGATCACCAGATTAAAGAAGTTCGTCGACGACAATGTTGCGACGCCGGACGCAGACGACTTTGAACTCTGGACGGAATTTCGCGCTGCTTATCTACTGACCTTCATGATTATTCCGAGGTGTTATTCGCCTCTGGTGCAGGTCACATTGAAGTCGTGCAGACAACGGGTGGATGCTGGCTACCAAGCGTGGCAGTACATCATGCGCACCTACAAAGCGACCGATGACCTCTACATAAGTCAAGTGGGGAAGAAGTTGACCAACATTCGGATGGGTGAGCAGGAATCGGCGACCGAGTACTGCGATCGAGCGCGGCGAGTTTTGGCCGATCTGCAGATGGCCGGCGTCGACTACTCGGTGACGTCGTATGTCACTCATGTCATCAGTGGCCTCCCCTCGGGCTACAATCTGATGTGCCGGATGCTGACAATTCCCGGCACGCGTGAGACTCTGAACGAGGATTCTCTTTCGAGCCATATAATCCAGGACGAGTTCATGCAGGAGTCTGAGCGACCTGTAGAACTGCTTCCGTAGGCCAACTACGTCGCCCCGACGAAGCAGGGACGCCAACAGGGGCAGCGTGGGAAGTTTGGCGGAGGCGGTGGTTGGAAGTCGTCGAACACGAAATCGACGGAGGGCGCCGATCGCGGGAAGTCAGCGAAAGGTGGAGATCGCAGCAGCAGTGGCTCACGTCGAGAAGGCCGCCGTTGCTACATCTACGATGCTCGCGACCACCTCTCGTACGATTGCCCCGACCAAGACGAGTCTGACGACGACCGGGACGCCAACCGCAGAAAGACTGATGGTGGACGTCGTCGTCGAGACAACCAGCCGCGCAAGGAGAAGCAGCCTGTCGAATACGTCTTCGACAAAGGATGCAGACTCCTCTGGCGGCAACGGTCGTGGCGAGGAGGCTTTGTGCTCGATGGTCAGCGTGGTGGAGCCGACAATCTCGCTGGCGCTGGAGGCTGGCGAAGACTTCAAGGCGATAGCTGCTGCTGTGCAGGCCAATCCGACCATTGTGCTGCTTGACTGCGGCTGCTCCCACCATTTGATGGGGACGAAGGAGGCCTTCATCAACATGCAGCCGAGCGGCGATGTATGCCACGTCTGCGGCTTCAATGGGGCACTTCAGAGCGTCAAAGGCAGAGGCACCGTTGCTCTGCAAGGGGAGGCCGGGAAGCAGGTCCTCGTCCCCGACGTACTCTTTGTTCCGGGTGTGCACGCGAACCTGCTGTCTGCTGGCCAACTCAAGGAGAACGGCGTAAAATTACAGGACGACGGCGGAGAGATGCTGCTAGTGTCTTCTGCCGGCGATGTCCTTGGTCGGGCACGCTACTCCGGCAGAGTAATCTGCACCGACAAACGCCCCTGCTCGACGAAGTCTACGACGACTTCGACGGAGGTTGTGGCTCTACGGACGATCGCGTCTGCGACGAAGTTGACCCAGGACATGCTGCATGCAATGCTTGCGCACGTTAGCATTGACACGATCAAGAGCTCAGCGAAGCATGAGGTCGCCGCCGGTCTGGACATCAAGAAGTCGACCGCAGCTGATATGCCATGTGCCTCCTGCGTCGGCGGCAAGCTGGCGAGGCACACCTTTCCCGAGAAAGGTGCAGAAGCCGAGAACGCACTCGATGTAGTGCACGTCAATCACTGCGGGCCATTTCGGGTGGCCGCCAACCATGGCAGCCTCTACTTTCTTCTGCTGAAGGACAGGAAGACTCGCTATGTGTGGGCTCGGCCGATTGCGAAGAAAAGCGACGTGATGGTCGTCTTCGAAAAATGGCTGAAGGAGGTAGAGCGGCAGACGTCGAAGACGGCGAAGAAGTTGCGTTGAGACCGCGGAGGGGAGTTTCTCGGTCGCGCCTTCACCGACATCGTCGAGGACAAGGGAATCCTCCACAATCTGACGTGCCCCTACACTCCGCAGCAGAACGCGATGGCCGAGCGGGAGATGCGCACGGTGGTCGAGGCCGTGCGTACGATGCTTCTGCACATGGGCGTGAAGCATCACTGGTGGCACCTTGCTCCGCGACAGGCCATCTGGGTGCGCAACTGCCTTGAGCGTGCTTCTCTGCCGAAGGGGACGACGCCGCACAAGCTGCTGCTTGGGAAGAAGCCGGATTTGACGCTGGCTTGGGTGTGGGGCTGCATGGTGCAGTTCATGGTCCCCGAGCAACAGCGCGGCGGCAAGTTGGCGCCGAAAGCCCGTTGGGGTCTCCACCTGGGCGTGTCGCTGGAAAGCAAGGGCTGGGAGGTGCTCGACTTGACGGAAAACAAAATCGTCACGATGGTCGAAGCGATCTTCTACGATGGAGATGTGGAAGGCAGAGTATGGGCCGGCGTCGACGAGGACGCCATATGCCCCGCCGCCGAATTTCTCCTCAGAGATGTCTCCTCTGCTCGTCGTCGTTGACGAGCTTGATGACGAGGATGTAGAAGAAGTCCCTCTCCCTCCTCCTGTTGTGCCCTCGTCGGCCGCCGGCGATGAGGGGAGCCTTTGTACGTCGCCTGCGGCGTCGACCGGTTGCATCACCGGTGGCCGACGTGACTCCGAAAAGGTCGGCGACGTGAAGTGGCAGTGTGAGAGTACGACGGGTTATGCTGGCTTTGCTAGCTTGCCTAGACTTTATTATGCTATTACTAGCTTGGGTTTTATTTATCATGCATAGATATGCTTGATTTCCTAGGTTAGGTGCATTCCTATATTTGATTATAGTTATAGCACCGAACCAGGTTACGTGGACCGAACTCAAGCCCATTCGGTTTCCACCGAATTGCTTTCTACTGAGTCCGAGAAGGTTCTGTTCGGGACGCTTCGCGACCCTCAGAACATTCGCGTAACACATGGGTAACTGGCCTTGTGTCGAGACTATATATAGCCTCGTGTTGTACCCAGGTGAATAATTCAATTACGATTCTCTTTTCTGAGCTGGATCCTAGATCCTCACGGGCAAACGTCAGGAGAGTTGTCGGCGTCGAAGCCGAGTTCAGCGAAGCCGTTGGAAGAGGTGCTGAAGCATACTGCAGAGGCGCCAGCTTCAGGGGAGCCGTTGGCAGAGAAGCAGATCCTGGGGGAGCAGTTGGTAGAGGAGCTGCCGACAGGGGAGCAGTTTGATGATGACTCGTCGAGCGACGACGCTGTGGAAGTCGTCGGTGCAGCCATTGGCGGAGAAGGGGAGCAGTACAAAGATGACGACGTGGTAGAGGTCGCGGTCGAAAAGGAGAAACCGCGCCGTTCTACCCCCCCCAACATCGGCAAGCCGCCTGAGAAGCTGAGCTACCACGCTTGTCTGCCGCCGACGGCCTACAGCACTCTGCTCGACGACGCATAGGACGACATTGATTTGCCCGAACTGGACCCCGACATGCACGTTGACCCAGAGCATTGCTGGGACATCACCAACATGACAGTGAAGGAAGCGTTGGCGAGCTGGAAGGGCACGGCGGTGAAAGCTGCCATAGACGAAGAGATCAAAAGTCTCATCTCCAACGAGACGTGGGAGTTGGTCGAGCGTCCGCACGGTGTAAACATCATGAAGAACCGCTGGGTGCTCACGACGAAGTACCACGTCGATGACATGGTCGCGCGCGAGAAGGCCCGCTTTTTCGTGAAAGGCTTCACGCGGGTTTACGGCGCAGATTACGATGAGATGTACGCGCCGGTGGGGAGCTACGTAACTCTGCAGATTTTCCTGAGCATTGTAGCAGTCCTCGACCTGCACCTGATGCAGCTTGACATGAAAAATGTGTTTCTGCAGAGCAAGCTGGATCGCGTCCTTAATATGTACCAGCCTGACTACTTCAACAACGAAACCGGCCATGTCTGCAAGCTGCTGAAGAGATAGTGCGGGCTGAAGCGGAGTCTGCTGCTGTGGTACTCGGCGCTCGACACGGTGCTAATTGGCGCAGGCTGGAAGAAGAGCCAGGTCGATGAGGCTCTCTATTTCAAGGTCGGCGTGCGACAATCGAAACGAGAATGGATGAACTATGAAATGAGTGAGTGCAAGTACTAACCCTAATTGGGTTGTATCCCCTACGGGATGCCCCACTATAGCCTACACAAATGTATAAGCTATATAGCATTCTGACACACCCCCATAGGCAAAGTAGGGGAGAACAAGGGGTCACAAGACCAGTCAAGTAAAGCAAAGCAAAGCAAGCTCAGGGTGGATCACAAAGTCACCACACAGTCCGAGCACAGGGTCAAGGCCACACGGCCAGTTCACATGCAAGAGTACACACATATATATAAAGCTAGACAAGCAAGAGCAGGTATATATATATGTGAGAGTACAAGCAAGGTCAAGAGGAGAGCAAGTGAGGCAAGACGGGCACAAGACCCAGCTGAGTGCAGAAGCGCTTATGATCACAAGGCGAAAGTGCCTTGGTGAAGACATCAGCCTTGTTGGCCTCAAAGCCACGTACGCAAGCCGCAACTATCCACGCTGCTGTAGCTCACGAGCAAGGAAGTAGCGGAGAGCAATGTGCTTCGTTCTGTGCTCCAGTCGCTGCTCTCGACACAAGGCCAGCATGGCCTTGTTGTCTACGTATAGGACTGGAGGAGAACGAGGCGGCTCTCCAAGGTCGGTCAGCAGGTAGGTGAGCCAGCGAAGCTCCTGTGCAGCCATGGCCCCGGCGTAGATCTCAGCCTCACAACTGGAGCCAAGAACAGAAGACGAGCGAGTAGCCCGCCACGAAACAGAGCCGGAACCAAGGCTGAAGGTGTAACCCTGTGACGACCGCTGCGTAGCTTTCTCGTCAGCCCAAGAAGCGTCCGCGTGCCCAGTGAGGACCACTGGACTCCGCCCTCCAAGCACTAGCCCCATGCCCGATGTACTGCACAGGTAGCGCAACACCCTCTTCACTGCAGCCATGTGCTCTGGTCGGTGTCTCCCAGGAGCAACATAGCGTGCGAGAATGCTAAGAGGGTATGCAAGGTCAGGTCGTGTGCAGGTCATCAGGTACATGAGGCAGCCAACAAGCTCTGGGTACGGGCCACTCGACTCTACGGACTCATCTGAAGGCGGAGCTGAGAGCGAGTGGCGAGTAGACAGAGGAGTGGCATGAGGCGAGGAGTACGTGAAGCCGAAGCGCTGAAGGACCTGCTGCACCATGTGTGACTGAGTCAGGGTAATGGTGTGGCGTGCTCTGTCCCGGGTGATCTGCAAGCCAAGGTAGCTGCGCAGTTCACCCAGGTCTGTGCACGTGTGTCTCTTCTGCAGCTCCAACTTCACGTAGGCGAGTCCAGCAGTGTCAGCTGTGGCAAAGACCAAGTCGTCAACGTAAACGAGGATGTAGAACGGCGGCAGAGTGGTGTCGGTGCGCAGAAACAGCGACGGGTCGGCAGTAGAAGGAGCAAACCCAAGAGCCGCAAGCGTAGTCCTCAGTGTGTCGTGCCACTCACGTGGCGCCTAGCGAAGACCGTAGACTGGACGCCGGAGACTCCACTGGGTACCAGGAGGGAAAGACCCAGTGAAGCCAGGTGGGCGACGTAGCCAGATCTCCTCGTGCAGGCTGCCCTGCAAGAAAGCTGTGCTGAAGTCAAGAAAGTGCAGCTCGTAGTCACGGTGAGCAGCAACGTGCGGCAGTACCCGAAGAGTGGTCATCTTCGGGGTGGGGTAGAAGGTCTGAAAGTAGTCAACTCCCTGCCGCTGACTGAAGCCACGAGCCACGTAACGCGCATTGAAGACAGGCGGAGAACCCGGCGGCCGCTTCACCCTGAAGATCCACATGCCACTGACGATGTTCGCCCCAGGAGGGGGGACAGCATTAATGTAGGTGCCTGTGGACTTCCAGGAAGCCATCTTTGCATCCATAGCTGCCTGCCACTGAGAGGAGTAGGGACCCTCTATCGCCTCCTTGTAAGAGCGCGGAGTCGGGATGTCAAGTGCATCCGGGTCTCCCTCAGGGGTAAGCAGTACGGACACGAGATGAGGTGAAGCAGCTGACATACACTGGAACTCCTCCTGCCTGTCCTCAAGGATGTCCGTGCCAAGAGCACACTCACCCCCGACGGACGGAGGACAGACTGACTCAGACTCAGCGACAAGACTAGCAGCGTAGTCTAGGCGACAGCGAGCAGCAAAGTCGACGAGCTCAGCAACTAGGGCAGACGCAGCAGTGGACTCGAAAGAGGGGTTAGTGACAACAGTAGCAAGGAGACGCGTGACAGTAGGACTGGCAGCACGAAGAGAGTCCGACTCTGGGTCGGCAAGAGCAGGAAGAGAGGACTCAGGAGGAGAAGGCAAAGGGGCACGCAGAGGAGCAGTGGACGGACGCAGAGACATCCGGTGCGTGCCAGGGACAAGAGGAGGACGCTGACGCGAACCGCGACCACTAGTGCGAGTAGCACGGACAGGCGACGCAGGGCGAGACGCAGGCTCACGACGCTCAGCGAGACCTCCAGTAGGACCAGTGTAGGGAGAAGGAGCAGGCAAAGGGGAGGTAGGCTGCAACTGTTGCTGGGACGGGACAGGCTGTGGACACTCTAAGGGAGGAGGAGGACCAGTAGAAGGTGGAAGACCAAGAACCTGCTGCAGGAGTGGAACAAAGTACGGTCAAGGCCGCGTGGCGACGCCAGAAGCAGCAGGGACAGCACCTGAACCCTCAGCAGGAGCACCCGCTCGAGCAGCACCACCAGTAGCTCCAGAACCTCTAGCAGCACCAGGAGCACCCCCAGCAGGACCGCCAGCGGTAGTCTCAGCGCCAACACCCTCAGCAGCACCAGCTCCAGTCGACCCCGCAGGTCCAGCAGCTCCAGTGCTCCCAGTACGAGCACCTCCGGGACCCGCGACAGCAGCGACCTTAGTAGCCGACAAACCTCCAGCACCAGCAGCACGGCTCCAGCGCCGGGCAAACCACTCGCGCAGCTCCTATGGAGAGAGTGGCTCGCGGCGAGACGTAGCACCCGGAGAACATCCAGGCGGAGCACCTCTAGTAGGAGCACCCGCTCCAGCAGCACCTGCAGGAGCTCCAGAACCTCCAGCAGCAACAGGAGCACCCCCAGTAGGACTGCCAGTGGTAGTCCCAGCGCCAACACCCTCAGCAGCACCAGCTCCAGCCGAACCTGCAGGCCCAGCAGCTCTAGTACTCCGAGGACAAGCACCTCCGGGACCCGCGACAGCAGCACCCTCAGTAGCCGACGAACCTCCAGCACCAGCAGCACGGCTCGAGCGCCGGGCAAACCACTCGCGCAGCTCCTGTGGAGAGAGTGGCTCCCAGCGAGACGCAGCACCTGGAGAACCTCCAGGCGGAGCACCTCCAGGCTCAGCACCCCCAGGCTAAGCACCCCTAGGCTCAGTAACCCCAGGCGTAGCACCCCCAGGCTCAGCACCCCCGAGCTCAGCACCCCTAGGCTCAGCACCCCCAGTAGCCGAAGAACCTCCAGTACCAGCTGCACGGCTCCAGCGCCGGGCAAACCACTCGCGCAGCTCCTGTGGAGAGAGTGGCTCCCGGCGAGACGAAGCACCCGGAGAACCTGCAGACGGAGCACCTCCAGACTCAGCACCCCCAGACCCGGCACCCCCAGGCAAAGCACCCCGAGGCGTAGCACCCCCAGGCTCAGCACCCCCAGGCACAGCACCTCCAGGCTCAGCACCCTCAGCAGCACAAGAGTCACCAGTGACCTCGACAGGCTCGACTGCGTCTACCTGGGACACACCTGAAGGGGCACGACCCTAAAGGGGGAGGGGGTCTACCTGGGGGGGACCTGGTACAAGGAAGAGCGGGGGCGGGGGGAGGGACGGAGTGCGGTAGGGGAAGAGGCGGTAGTAGGGGACCGACTCGTCGAACGTGACGTTCTGAAAGGACAGAACACGACGAGAGGTGGGGTGGTAGAACTGCCACCAAGGCGCGTTAGGGGGGAACCCCAGGAAGACACAAGGAGCAACACGAGGGGACAGCTTGTCCGCAGACAAGTCGCGGACAAACGCCCGAGATCCCCAGACCCGGAACGCCGACGCATCGCCAACCTTCCCCGTCCACAGCAAGGCTGGGGAGGTCTCCGGCCTGGAGACCCTGGGCTGAAGGTTGATCTGATGCGCCGCGTACCTGACCGCAAACGACCACAGAAAATGGAGGGCAGCCGCATGCATCATAGACGTACGAGCGACGTCCATGACCATGCCAATGCGGCGCTCAGCAATCCCATTTTGCTGCGGAGAGTGCGGAAGCGTGAAGGTCTGACGGATGCCCCGTGCGCGACAGTAGGCTCTCAGAAGGTCAGAGGAAAACTCTCCGCCTCTGTCTGAGTGCAGACGCAGAACAGGAAAGTCCGAGCCAAAGCTCTGCCTGAGCTGGAGACGAGCTGCGCGGATCCAGTCGATCAGCACCTCAGTGACATCACCCTTGCTGCGCAAGGGGAAGACTGCGGTGTAACGTGAGTAGTCGTCAACAACTAGCAGGTAGTAGCGCTCGTGACCCTGTCCACGGACGCGGGCTGGGCCCCACACGTCCATGTGAAGCGTCTGCAACGGGGCCTCTGTCGGAGGAAACTGGGAGGAGTGAGGGGCAGCACGCTGGCGCCCCTCGACACAGGGGACACAGGTAGGGCCAGGGCCCTGAGGAAGGGGAGGGAGGGACCGGGGGAGACCAGAAACAAGAAGACGAGAGGCCATGCCTCTGAGCCGAAGCAGAGAGGGGTGACCAAGGCGGTGGTGCTAGAGGAGAGTCTCATGAGACATGAGACGACACGAACAGGGGGCAGACTCAGGACCAGACCTGGACGCTGCAGCAAACACCTGACCCGACGCAACTACCCTACCAGGCTCAGCAACTGGACAAGACGCAGTGGTCAGTGTGTACAGGCTCGACCTCGGTCGACGAGTAAACGTGGCCAGGTGTCGGCCTGTCCGAGCGTCCGTGTAGTGGGTCACCCGCTGACTCGCAGGAGTGAACTGGTGAACCCCCGCATCCTGCAGGTCAGCACCACTCACCAAGTTCGTAGAGAACGAGGGGAGGTAAAGACCAGACAGGGTGCCAGAGGGGGCCGCCGGACACGGGAGGACAGTGGAGAAGTGAGCAAGGACAGGGCCCCCAGAGGGGTCTGCCAGAGAGACTGCAACTGGCCGACCAAGTGGCGTGAGTGCGGTGCAGTCTCGAAAGAAGGAGCGGGAAGCCCCCGAGTTAAGAGTGAAGGTGTGAGAGGCCGGAGCCGACGCGGTACCTGAGAGAGCAGACTCACCCGCACCTGAGGAAGCAGACTCACTAGCACCTAGAGCAGCAGCCGCACCTGTACCTGGAGCAGGAGACACACTAGCACCAAGAGCAGCAGCCGTACCAGCAGCTAGAGCAGCATGATCTATACCCGGGTCAGGCGGTACGCACAGGTGACCGGCACGGTCAGCACTAGTAGGCAATGCATACATGGCAGTGAGAATAGCATCATAGTCAAGAGCAAATATATCTACCCTCTTCCTAAGCAACTCCACCCAGTCTGGGAGCTCAGCCTCGTCGCCAAACTTGGTACGCCTGGAGTCGCTCAGACGGGCAAAGCAGCGGGACGGTGTGTGACTAGGCGTCCCACAAGGCTGACCAGTCCGAGCACCAGTGCGAATCACGTAAGAGCAGCGACCAGAACTGAGAGACCCTCGACTCTCAGCGTACCACTCACGAAGCTGCTGGGGCGTGAGAGACGCGCGTGGGCGTCATTGGAGCTGCATCTGGCCGCCGCCAGTAGAAGCAGGAGCAGGAGTAGCAGCAGTAAGGCAGGCAGCCAAGCAAGCAGTAGGCAGCGCGCTAGTAAGGCAGGGGCTCACCAGCGGTGGGAAGAGGAGGCTCGACGACTCGGCGACTCGGCGACTTGGCGGCACGGCGGCACTGCAGCAACTGCGGCTCGGCGGCTCGGGCGACTCGGGCGGCTTGGCTGCTCGGGCGACTTGGGCGGCTCGGCGGCTCGGCGGTACGGCTGCTCGGCAGCAATTGCAGCTCGGCAGCTCGGCGACCCGGTGGCTCGGGCTGCTGAGGTGGCGCTGCAGCTCGGGCGGCTCAGGTGGCTCGGGCGGCTCGGGCGGCTCGGGCGGCTCGGGCGGCTCGGGTGACTCGGCACTAGCTCGGCGGCGCCGGCGGCGCGGTGGTGACGGCGGGGCCGCCTGGGGACAACGGCGGGGCTGGGTGGAGCGGCGACGGGGCCAGCAGAAGCGGGGCCGGGTCGGTGCAGGGCTGCGTGGCCGCAAGGGAGGTGGCGGGGCCGCGGTGGAGAATGGCGGCAGGGGCCGCGACGAAGGGCGGCAGGGGTCGCGACAAAGGGCGGCAGGGGCCGCGACGAAGGGCGGCAGGGGCCGCAACGAAGGGCGGGGCCGCGACGAGAGTGGCGGGGCTGCGACGAGAGACGGCGGGGCCGCGACGAGAAGTGGCGGGGCTGCGACGAGGGGCGGGGCCGCGACGTAGGGCGGGGCCGCGATGTAGGGCGGGGCCGCGACAAGGGGCGGGGCCGCGACGTAGGGTGGGGCCGCGACGTAGGGCGGGGCCGCAACAAGGGGCGGGGCCGCGACGTAGGGCGGGGCCGCGACAAGGGGCGGGGCCGCGACGCAGGGCGGGGCCGCGACGTAGGGCGGGGCCGCAACAAGGGGCGGGGCCGTGACGTAGGGCGGGGCCGCGACAAGGGGCGGGGCCGCGACGAAAGAGGCAGGGTCGCACGCCTCGGGGCGCGCGCCAGAAAGAAAATCGCCGCGCGCCAAATAGGTCGCACGCCGCGGGGCGTGCGACAGATCTAGTAGCAGCGGAAGCAGTAGTAGGGCCTTAGGAACAGTTCCCACGAGGGAACCTGCTCGATACCTGGTGACAATCGAAACGAGAATGGATGAACTATGAAATGAGTGAGTGCAAGTACTAACCCTAATTGGGTTGTATCCCCTATGGGATGCTCCACTATAGCCTACACAAATGTATAAGCTATATAGCATTCTGACACGGCAATGACGGAGTGGCGTGCTGGGTGCTCGTCTACGTCAACGATCTGCTCGCTGCAAGCAGCAGCACTGCGATGCTGAAGGAGCTGCTGGAGGCCGCCTTTGAGCTGCGCGAAATCAAGCCAGTCGAGAAGTATCTCGGGTTGGAAATCGTGCGCGACCGTCCTGCGAGGAAGCTGTGGCTTCACCAACAAGTCTACATCGACAAGTTGCGTCGGCGTTTCAGCGACGAGGAGCAGACCGGGAGAGTGCCGAAGACGCCGGTCTGCGTCGACGCCTACGCAGAGCTGGTGTTTGACGACGAGGAGTTTCAGTCGCGCGAAGAAGCAGAGTACCGGCAGAAGGTCGGATCGTTGCAGTTCGCGGCCACCACGACGACGCCCGACATTGCTTTTGCTTGCAGCAAGCTTGGATCCGGCCTGACAGTGCGGAGTGATAACCACTGACGCGAGGTCGACCGCTGTCTACACTACCTCACTGAAACTCGTGACGCCGCTCTGGAGTTCGGTGGAGGACGAGAGTCGCGGTGTCTGGTCGACTATGCAGATGCCGACGACGCTGGCGACAAGCAGAATCGGACGAGCACGGGCGGCTACGTTTTCGTCTTCGGAGGAGCCCCAGTCTCTTGGTCAAGCCAGCGTATCAAGTGCGCGACGCTCTCGTCGACCGAGTCAGAGTACGTCGCGGCCACCGAAGCCGGCAAGGAGGCTCGCCGTCTACGCTTCCTCCTTGCAGATTTATGATTGCTCGACCCATGGAAGCTGACTGTTCTGCACGTAGATGTCAAACATTATATATGTTATGCTTGTGTAGGCTACAGTGGGTTAGCCTATAAGGGGTACACAATTCTAGGGTTTCCTACTTGTACTCATTTCACTGCTAGTTCATTCATTCCTGTTCGCTTCTTCTCACATGGTATAGAGCGGGTCCTTCTAAGGACCGTTTTTTTTGGGCCCACCGAAGCGCGCCCCGAGGCGCGATTTTTTTTTTAGCGACCCCTCGGGTCGCCTTTTCCCCTACGCTCTTACGCGGCCCTGCCGCCGGCTCTCTTGCGGCCCCGCCGACGGCTCTGAAGCGGCCCCGCCTCGGCCCTCACGCGTCCCCGCCCCGGCTCTCTCACGCGGCCCCGCCGCCACACCTGCAGCAGTCGGGCAGCAGTGCAGCCGAACCGCCCGGGAGCCGAGCCGCCCAACGCCCGAGCCGCCCAGTCGCCGAGCCGCCCGGGACCCGAGCCGCCCTGCACCCGAGCCGCCCTGCCGCCGAGCCGCCCGGGAGCCGAGCCGCCCTGCACCCGAGCCGCCCTGCCGCCAAGCCGCCCGGGAGCCGAGCCGCCCTGCGCCCGAGCCGCCCAGCCGCCGAGCCGCCCGGGAGCCGAGCCGCTGTGCACCCGAGCCGCCCGGTCGCCGAGCCGCCCTTCTGCAGAGCTGCACGACCTGCCCTACCTGGTGAGCACAGTCCCACTGTCACTGCGAGCTCTTTCCCTACTGCTTGCACTGCGTCGCTGTCGTCGCCATGGCTACCCCTAGTGTCCTAGCTTTTGACGCTGAGGGTCGCGCCATTGATTTTGAGGTCTGGTTAGACGACCTGCAGCTGTTCTAACAGTGCGACAGGGCTGACGGCCTTTCTCTCTTTGACCTCACCTCTGGCGCCTCTCCTGCTCCTGCTGCTGATGCTGATCCCACTGTCCGCTCTCAGTGGGTTTCTCCTGCTGCTGCATCTCGCCGGGAGCCCCTCTCTCCACAAGAGCTGCGCGAGTGGTTCGCTCGCCGCTGGAGGCGTGCTGCTGAGTCTGGAGGTGCTGCTGGAGCTGGAGCTGGAGCTTCTTCGACCGTCGAGGGTGCGGGTGCTGCCGGTCCCGGAGCTGCTGGACCTGCGGGTCCTCCTGGAGCTGGAGCTGCTGAGGGCGTTGGTGCTGAGCCTACTGCTGTTGGTCCTGCCGCTGGAGGTGTGGGTGGCGCTGGTGCTGTCGCTGAGTGTGCTGGTGCTGTCCCTGCTGAGTCTGGAGCTGCCGCGCGGCCTCGGCCGTACTTCGTTCCGCTCCTACAGCAGGTTCTTGGTCTTTCTCCTCCAGTAGAGGGTCCACCGCCTGTCCAGTCGCAGTCCCTGCTGGAGCCTTCCTCTCCACTGCCTGCTCCCTCTCCTTACACTAGTCCTACTGGAGGTCTTGCTGAGCGTCGTGAGCCTGCGTCTCGTCCCGCGTCGCCTGTTCGTGCTGCTCGCGCTAGTGGTCGCAGTTCGCGTTAGCGTCCTCCTCCTGTCCCTGGCACGCACCGGATGTCTTTGCGTCCGTCCACTGCTCCTCTGCGTGCCCCTTTGCCTTCTCCTCCTGAGTCCTCTCTTCCTGCGCTTGCCGACCCTAAGTTGGACTCTCTTCGTGCTGCCAGTCCTACTGTCACGCGTCTGATTGCTACTGTCGTCACTGACCCCTCTTTTGAGTCCACTACTGCGTCTGCTCTAGTTGCTGAGCTCGTCGACTTTGCTGCTCGCTGTCGTCTCGACTACGCTGCCAGTCTTGTTGCTGAGTCTGCGTCTGTCTGTCCTCCGTCCGTCGGGGGTGAGTGTGCTCTTGGCACGGACGTCCTAGAGGACAGGCAGGAGGAGTTACAGTGTCTAGCGGCTGCTTCACCTCATCTCGCGTCTGTACTGCTTGCCCCTGAGGGAGACCCGGATGCACTAGACATCCCGACTCCGCGTTCTTACGCGGAGGCCTTAGAGGGTCCCTACTCCTCTCAGTGGCAGGCAGCTATGGATGCAGAGATGGCTTCCTGGAAGTCCACAGGCACCTACGTTGACGCGGTTTCCCCTCGTGGTGCGAACATCGTCAGTGGCATGTGGATCTTCAGGGTGAAGCGGCCGCCGGGCTCTCCACCTGTCTTCAAGGCACGGTACGTTGCTCGTGGCTTCAGTCAGCGGCAGGGAGTTGACTACTTTCAGACCTTCTCTCCCACCCCGAAGATGACTACTCTTCGGGTGCTGCTGCACATAGCCGCTCAGCGCGACTACGAGCTTCACTCTCTCGACTTCAGCACTGCGTTCTTGCAGGGTAGCCTGCACGAGGAGATCTGGCTTCGCCGTCCACCTGGCTTCACTGGGACTTTCCCTCCTGGCACCCAGTGGAGCCTCCGACGGCCAGTCTACGGTCTCCGCCAGGCACCGCGTGAGTGGCACGACACACTGAGGACTACGCTTGCGGCTCTTGGGTTTGCTCCTTCTACTGCTGACCCGTCGCTGTTTCTTCGCACCGACACTTCCCTGCCGCCGTTCTACATCCTCGTGTACGTCAACGACTTGGTCTTTGCCACAGCGGACACTGCTGGACTCGCCTACGTGAAGTCCGAGCTGCTGAAGAGACACACGTGCACAGACCTGGGTGAACTGCGCAGCTAACTTGGCTTGCAGATCACTCGGGACAGAGCACGCCGCACCATTACCTTGACTCAGTCACACATGGTGCAGCAGGTCCTTCAGCGCTTCGGCTTCACGTACTCCTTGCCTCAGGCCACTCCTCTGCCTACTCGCCACTCACTCTCAGCTCTGCCTTCGGATGAGTCCGTAGAGTCGAGTGGTCCGTATGCAGAGCTTGTTGGCTGCCTCATGTACCTGATGACCTGCACACGACCTGACCTTGCATACCCTCTGAGCATTCTTGCACGCTATGTTGCTCCTGGGAGACACAGACCAGAGCACATGGCTGCAGCAAAGAGGGTATTGCGCTACCTGTGCAGTACGTCGGGCATGGGGCTAGTGCTTGGAGGGCGGAGTCCAGTGGTCCTTACCGGCCACGCGGACGCTTCTTGGGCTGACGACCAGGCTACGCAGCGGTCGTCACAGGGTTACACCTTCAGCCTTGGTTCCGGCTCTGTCTCGTGGCAGTCTACTCGCTCGTCTTCGGTTCTCGGCTCCAGTTGTGAGGCTGAGATCTACGCCGGGGCCATGGCTGCACAGAAGCTTCGCTGGCTCACCTACCTGCTGACTGACCTTGGAGAGCCGCCTCGTTCTCCTCCAGTGCTGTACGTAGACAACAAGGCCATGCTGGCCTTGTGTCGAGAGCAGCGCTTAGAGCACAGAACAAAGCACATTGCTCTCCGCTACTTCCTTGCTCGTGAGCTGCAGCAGCGTGGTCAGTTGCGACTTGCGTACGTGGCCTCTGAGGCCAACAGTTCTGATGTGTTCACCAAGGCACTCGCGCCTTGTGACCATCAGCGCTTTTGCACCCAGCTGGGTCTTGTGCCTGTCTTGCCTCACTTGCTCTCCTCTTGACTTCACTTGTACTGTGACATATATATATACCTGCTCTTGCTTGTCTAGTTTTATATATATGTCTGTACTCCTGCATGTGAACTGGCCTCTGGCCCTGCTCTTGTGCTCGGACTGTGTGGTGACTTTGTGATCCACCCTGAGCTTGCTTTGCTTTACTTGACTGGTCTTGTGACCCCTTGTTCTCCCCCCACTTTGCCTATGGGGGTGTGTCAAACATTATATATGTTATGCTTGTGTAGGCTACAGTGGGTTAGCCTATAAGGGGTACACAATTCTAGGGTTTCCTACTTGTACTCTTTTCAGTGCTAGTTCATTCATTCCTGTTCGCTTCTTCTCACAGTAGACAACTAGTCGGCGATCACTGTCGCAGAGGGCTTGGGGCTCAAGGGCAACCTCAAGCACATGGAGCGACGTTACGCCTGGCTGCAGCAGATGGAGAAGCGCGGGAAGATTGCTCTGCAGTACATTCCGACCTCCGAGCAGCTGGCGGATTTTCTGACAAAGGCACTGCATTTTTTGGCTTTCAACCGGTGCTCCGTCGCAATCGGCCAAGTGCGTCTAGCCGACGTGGGCGACGGGGATGACGAGGTGCAGCAGTAGGTGCCGTGCCCTTTCTGCACGACTGGTGCGGTGATCTACGTGCTATGTGTTCGCTGCATATAGAAGGAAATTTCTCCTTGTATTCTATCCGTCTGGGTTCTGGGAGGACCTTGTGTATGGGTGCATAAGCGTGAGCTGGGCAGGGGAGTGTCGAAGAGAAAAGGCCTCGTCCTTGCTTGGGCGAAGTCGACCATGCATTTCGGAACAAGACGGTGTTCGTTTCGTGGTCATCGGCGACTTCGGGGACTTTTATCTGTGTGAGACGAGTCGTTTATCGACGAGATTAATTGGTCGAGGTAGAAGTGTTTCCTCTGCTCGATCAAAGTTCTCGTCTAGAAGGAGCTCGTCGACGGGTGTAAAACGGCGTCAAAGACAAGCCTTTTTGATAGACGGAATCGGCAGAATTGGTGTTTCGACGGATTGCTGGTTGACATAATTTAGTTTGACGAGTGTTTCGTCGAGCAGATCGATTCTGGTCGACCAGAATTACTTAGCTCCAAAATTTGCAATGTGCGCGAATTTCGCCCAATCACGGAACAACAAATTTCGACCAATCAGGTAATTTCGGAAATTGTACTCCCCAGGAGAATTCGATTCAGTAAGGAAACTGAACCTGAAACACGTTTTTACTAACAGTAAAAACGTGCACAACTATGAGCGTTGTAATCCTGAGCAACTACCAACTCAGGTGAAATATGCATGTGTTTGTCGTTTCACCTGCCGTTGCTGACTCGACAGATTCAAGTGCTTGTCGAGGAACGTTTCTACAGGGTTCGTTGTCTTTGCTATTTGGTTCTCTTTGCTTGTGCCATAATCTTGTTCTATGAACTTTTGCTAGTGGAACTATGCTTGAATTCTACCAAGGCAACTAAGTCTACTTCTGAGAATCACTGCCGGAACTCTGACCGTGTGTCCCACGCTAGTCAAGCTCTCCCGTATAATAGTATTCTCCACAGGGTCCACGGGGGGCTTTGCCTCTAGAGGGAGGTGCCTTTTTGGATTGCTTCCTGACAACTGTCCTTCAAGCTACCCCCTCCCTTCCTTCCCCACCCAACCCTCAGCTAAAGAGCATGCAGCTACCACGCAAGTTCGACGGGGGCCACAGGGGGTTTGTGTTTGTGGAGTTTGAAACGAAGAGGGAAACAGAGAGTGCCTTTGATGCGTGCCGATACAACCAAAGGATCCAGTAGATAGAATAGGATCTGTTAAGTCTGACAGGAGACAAAGAAGTCTCGGTAATAATAATTGAAAGAGAACAAGATGATTGAAAGATAGGAGTACAAGAGATTAAATAAAAATCTAGCTAGCCATGTACTCTGAGGGGTACATTCTCTTATTAACTGTATTGCATAGCTACAGTAACCGCGACAATTGCTATCCTCGACAGTTACCATGTTGTAGTGAATTAACTGTCGCGCGGTTACTGGATCGTCAAAGGTCACGACAGTTGACTTCCTCAGACGGTTGACCTTTGAGTGACCCTCGACATTCCGCATGCTCTATATAAGCTATTGCGGTACTGGTACAGTGGAGCAGCTTCGGGAATGCTTTATATAACCTTTCGGTTGTTTCAACACTCCCCTTCATTCCTGAAGGTGGGCCACGTGGGATTTCTTGGTGATCCCGCAGAGGTCGGCGCAGTGTTGGTACTGCTGGCGTGGCAGCTTCTTTGTCAGGAAATCAGCTGCCATGTCACCGGTCGGGCAGTGTGTCAACTTGACTCTCCCCTTGTCGATTTCATCCTTCACGAAGAAGTAGCGAAGGGCGATGTGCTTGGTGCAGTTGACGAAGCCGGGCTTGTTCGCGATCTGTATCGCGCTCTGATTGTCGCAGAGTGACGTGAAGTGCCCGTTCATCATCACTTTCGCCTCTTGCAAGAACTCCATCAGGTACAGTCCTTCGCAAACAGCTGCGCTAGCTGCGATAAATTCTGCTTCTGCTGACGAAAGAGCGATGATTTCCTGCCTCTTAGAGTTCCAGGAGATGAGTCCCGCAGGTTGGAGTTGAAAAATAAATCCAGTGCGGGAGCGTCGGTTGTCACCATCTCCAGAGTGGTCGGCATCTACGTAGCCATGGAGATGTAGAGTAGCGGTGAGGTTAGCTTTATAGGTGAGACCGACGTCGGGGGTGGAGATGAAGTACTGTAGTGCTCGGCGTAGATCCTGTAGATTCTCCCCTTCAGGTCGCTTCAGGTACTGTGCGAGCTGGCTTGCGACGTAGGAGAGATCGGGCCGGTTCGTGACGGCGGCGAACAGGAGACATCCCAGCTGCTGCTGATAGAGATGATGGTTGTCGGGAGAGAGCGGTGTGGTGTCTGGCTCGTGGTTAGGAGGAGGAGTGCGATAGGGGGTGGTGAGGTTGATCGATGCGATGGCGAATCGCTTCGCGAGTGTTTCGGTGTACTTGGCGGCGGAGAGGTGAATGGAGGAGGCGGACTGAGTCACATTGAGGCTGAGAAACTGTGTGACGTTGTGGTTTACTGTCACCTCCAGCTTCTCCTTGATGTCAGCCTCAAATTGGTCCAGCAGCTCCGTGTCGTCGCCGGTGTAGAGAAGGTCGTCGACGTAGGCGACGAGGAGGATGAATTTCCCGCGCGACTCCCGCCTGTACATTCCGAGGTTGTGCGGCAGCTGAGTGAAGCCGAGCTCAAGTAGGACGGAATGGAGGTACTGCTGCCACAAACGAGGTGCCTGCTTGATTCCGTAGAGGGATTTTTGGAGGAGGCACACGGCGCCATCGTTTTCTTCGAAAGCGTGCGGGTGCTTGACGAAGATTATGGCATAGACGGGAGCGTATAGGAAGGCGCTGCCGACGTTGATTTGTCAGAGCGGTCGCTGTTTGATGGTGGCGATGCAGAGGAGAATGCGCACTGAGGTGTGGCGGCCGACTGGAGCGTAGGTGAGAGTAAAATCCACCAGGTGCGTTTGCTCAAATCCCGCACCACCCAACGCGCCTTATACTTGTCGACCGAGCCATCTACGAGAGTTTTGATGCGAGAAACCCATTTGCCGCTGAGAATTTTTCTTCCCTTTGCCAATGACCGAGGGACTAGCTTCCAGGTGCCACGTTTCTTCAGCGACGCGATTTCGGCGGCCATGGCTGCTCTCCATTTTTCACTGTCGGGGCCAGACAGGGCTTGGCGGACGGTGTTTGGTTCCTTGGGCGAGGTGTGGCGAACAGCGACGGCGAGGCCGAGAACGCGGAGACCGGTTTCGTCAGACTTTTCGTAGTGAAGGCGGTCGTAGTCGTGGAAGCTGGTAACTTCGACCATGTTGTCATCGCTGTCGTTGCCGAGGCGGAGGGTTTCCTGCGACGTGTTGGGTTGTGGTAACTTGGCATCAGGCGATCGGCGCGCCTCAGTGTTGTAGTCATGAGCCTCGCGTGTTATATCGTCACGATCGGGTTGGTGTAGAGGTACGAATATCGGAGTCCCGAATTGGCTTGTGAGGGGGATGCTCGGAGCGGAGTCCATTGGGGTGACATCAGGTGCGTCTGCATCCTCGGCCAGGTCAGCTTCGTCGTGTGACGTGGCAAAGCTGCGGTGGCCCTCGAAGAGCCTCTCGGGTAGTTTGTCGGCTTCCTGGTGCTCCTTGAAAAGGGGCAGAGTCAGCTTCTCGTAGAAGATGCAATCACGTGATTTCGTCACCTCGTGTGTCGCGTAGTCCAACACGATCCACGCCTTGAATTCCTTTTCGATCCCGAGGTGGATGCCCCATCGTGCCCGGTCTGCAAATTTTCCGGTTCTCGCAGTCGGTGTTGACGGCCCAGACGTAGCGCGTAGAAGCGTCGATGAAGTTAAGTGTGTACTGCTCCCCGTCGAGCCCTTCCTGGCTGAGCACCATAAAGTCGCTGTAAACCTTGTCCAGCGGCTTGTAGCGTTCGTACCCTGGGGGCAGATCGGGGAATGGCTGGTGGTTGAGCGACGCGGTTGGGCAGACGATGCACGGCGGGTTAGGCGAGTCCGCGGTGAGGGAACCGTCTCGTGGAAGGAGGAGCGCTTCGTTGTCGAAGACTCCGGCCTTGAGCGAGTTTTTGAGCGTAGCGTGGGAGGGATGTCCGAGCCGTTGGTGCCATGTTCCTGGGTCCACACGGTAACCGACTGTCTTCTGATAATATTTGTGTCGCGCTGCTTCGTCGTTTGCCTCCCCTTCAGGTCCTGCGTCGGCGACGTTGTCGGTATCGGCGACGAGCGCGCGAATTGCTTTTTGCTCCAGAAGCGCGCGGGGAATACCGATGATGTCGTCGGTGTCACCGGCTTCAACTTGGTCTCCGGTAACGAGCAAGCACTGGTTGGGCCACTCCCGAACTGGCAGTCCCGTTATGGGGATTCTGAAGTAACTGTATTCAGCGCCGATTACCTCAATTTCTTGTGGTCCTTGTACTGGCGGCTCCGGCTCCTTGGTAGGTTCGGGTAACTCCGTTGCTTCTCCCATAAATTCGTAGGTCTCCTCTTCTTCTGACTCTTCTGGCATTGGCTCGGGGGCGTATTGATCTGGGAGAGGTGGACCTCCCCAGTAGGTGCCGCGAGTTGCCCAGTATGGGTCGACCACGGCGACTTCCGCAGGAGGAAAACCAGCTGCTTCGACGTGCCCTTGTCCTGCTTCGGCCGAGGTGACCCATCCTCCTCCGGCGCCCCATGTGTCTCCAGTTGTCTCTACTTCTCCGACTGCTTCTCCTGCTGTTGCGCCAACTTCCTCTACTGGGGCAGGGGGAGTCCCCCAGCCGGTCCCGCCAACTTCTCCCGTTGAAACGGCGCCCCACCCGCTTGCGGCTGCTTCTTCTGGAGTTAAAACTTCTCCCCAAGATCCGAGCGCGGGCTCGGAAGTGTTCCAGCCCGTCCAGCGTGTCTCCGCCGTCTTGTTTTCTTCGGCTGGTTGTGTTGCAGGTCCTGACCTGCCGCTGTCTTCTTCCATTTTGGTAGGTCTGGTTTCTACAGGGTTGGAGGTCGAGGCAGTCGGAATGGTGCGCAAGCGCAGAAGGCCGTCGGAGGCAGGTCGCCCGAGATCCATCTCGTCGGGATGTGACCATGTTGGCGGTTCCGTGGGAGTTTTTTTCAGCAGCAGTGTGCGGTGGGAATCGCCAGTGGTGCCGTGAGCCAAAAATTGCAGCACGAAGACTCCATCGTCATCGATCGCCTTTCCATTGTGGAAGAGCTCGAAGGTCTTTTCCTTCTGATTGCTGCGAATGTCGATTCCGCCCCGCATGAGTTGAGCTGATGAGAGTAAGTTGTATTGTAGGTCAGGTGCGATGAGGACATCTCCGATGTGAATGGTGAAGTTTGTGTCATTGGCCTCGAGGTAGATTTCGCCAATCTCATATGCCTTCATTTTTCCGTTGTTGGCGGCGGTGATTTTGCAGGGTCCTCGCATACGCCGTGAGTTGCTGATGAACTTTGTTGATCCCACCATGTGTTGTCCGCAGCAACTGTCGAGGTACCACGTGTCCAGATCCTCGTAGCGCTGGCGGGCGAGGTTGGCGATCTTGGGTGTGACGATGCGATCAAAGTCGCCGGTGTACGGTGAGAGGGCCAAATATCTGTTTGTAGAAATGCTCGGTGGCAATTCCGGAGTAGGAGGAGGGAGCTCGAAGTCAGGAGTAATGTCTGAGAGGCGAGTGGACCAAGTAAAGACTGTTGAATCATTGTCTGGACTAGGCGCAACGGGGTTGATGGGATTGTCGCGAGCGAATGTTACTCGATCCCTGTAATGGAACCCTCAGTTGCGGCGAGCAATGCAGCTTATGATTGTCCCTTTTCCTTTGTCCTTCGCCGTGATGAGTGCAGGAGATTGAGAAGTGCTGGCGACGGACGGAGGCGACATAGTAAAGGTTGTGGCGGAAGGCTTTGTCTATGCCGATGGTTGTTGGTTGGAGGCGTTGCGCCGCTCGTTAGCGGCCTGACGCTTGTAGCACTGGTCGATAGTGTGGCCAGACTTCTTGCAGTATTTGCAAAAAGCTCCCTTCTTTCCGCGTTGCTCCCCTTGTGATGCTCCTGTGTAGAAGACTAAAGAAGCGTGGCGCACAGAGCCGACTCCGATATGGTTGCTCGTGCGCGAAGGAGTGACTAGCACTGTTGCCAGTCGGGGCCGAGGCCAGAGAAGACCATCGAGATGAACATGTCGTCGGGGACAGTCCCACCGCATTTCTTGATTTGGTCGCGCAGATTGCGGCACCTGTTGACATACGGTCCCGCTTTCTCCCCTTGCTTCATTTTAACCGAAGTCAGCTGGCTGAGCAGACGACTCATCGTAACTGGATCTGTTGCCATGTATCACTTGCACAGGTGTTCCCAGAACGCGTGCGCGGGAACCCATTCCGTCTTATAAGGACGAATGCCAAGCTGTTCTTCAGGTGAAAGGTTGCGAAGGAGAGCAGTGTATGCGAGGAGAGATTTGTGGTAGTATTGATGCTTCTCCTGGATGATGCCTTCCAAAGGAAAAGGTAGGCTTCCGTCGTAGTACATCCAGATTTGAGCGGTTGTCGCGAGAAGCTCGAATTCGAAACTCCACGTGTAGAAATCATTTCCGTCGAAAGGAATGGAGGTCTTCAGTTTTGAACTCAATGCAAATTTGGTTTGCATTGAAGCGATGTATGACTATGAGCGATGTCGGTTGTCTTGTGTAGGAGCTGACCCTTGACTATTGTCAAAGGTGAAGGATCTCTCAGAGTTGACGCGGCGGTCTTCTCCGGGAAGAGGAAGTCCAGCAACGCCACGTGCGTAGCTTGAGCCGTCAATGCTCATTGCTTGATGGCTTTCAAGGGCGTTGATGCGTGCGACTAGCTCCTCAACAACAGCGGCGCTGACCGAGGTCACCGCTGATGGCGCGTTAGTCATTGCTGGTGGTGGGCATGGTGAGTCTGTAGTAGCTTTTCCTCCATGAGCCATAGTATTGCAGACTTTGAGGAGTAATGAATAACTTTATAAAGAGATTGTTCTGAGAAGAACGAAGACTTTGACGGATCCTATAATCCACTCTAGCTCTCATACCATGCCGATACAACCAAAGGATCCAGTAGATAGAATAGGATCTGTTAAGTCTGAGAGGAGACAAAGAAGTCTTTGTAGTGATCTTGTTGAATAATAATTGAAAGAGAACAAGATGATTGAAAGATAGGAGTACAAGAGATTAAATCGAAATCTAGCTAGCCATGTACTCTGAGGGGTACATTCTCTTATTAACTGTATTGCATAGCTAGAGTAACCGCGACTATTGCTATCCTCGACAGTTACCATGTTGCAGTGAATTAATTGTCCCGCGGTTACTGGATCTTCAAAGGTCACGACCGCTGACTTCCTCAAACGGTTGACCTTCGGGTGACCCTCGACATTCCGCATGCTCTATATGAGCTATTGCGGTACTGGTACAATGGAGCAGCTTCGAAAATGCTTTATATAACCTTTCGGTTGTTTCAACAATGCGCTCAAGAGCACCCACGTATACGGCCGCCACCTCGTGCTTGAAAGGGCCAAGGAGGTTGAGGGGCTCGACGAGCTACGTGCCAAAACTGCCACCCAGATTCTGGACAGGGGGGGGGGGGGGGGGGGGGGGGGGCGGTGTGCGGCAGAAGAAGCGCGCCAAGCTGGGGCAGGGCGTGGATGACAGTGACGTGGCGTTCCGGGAAATGTAGTTTGGTTGAAGTTTTTTTGACACTGAAATTGATTGTGATTGTTAGTGGAAATGTTAACATCAGTAGTATCTTCCAAACTGTTATGGGTGCAATTGAGTGAACAAACGAGAATTGCACTATCGAAGCAAGAGTACAACGAGCGAAGGCATGAGCGAAGAATATATAGCGAAACTACAGTGGTAACGGTAATGGACTGTGGTTGTGGCGCGACGGGCCTGGGACTGAGGTTGGGAAAAGTGTCGAAGCGGAGGCCCAGAGCGCGGGTTACCCGCCGAGCCGTGAGGTCGGGGTGCGACGTGCGAAGGTGGCGGGCGGATAGTCGATGCGAGGATTGCGAGTGGTAACGGTGCTGACTGTGGTGCTACAGTGATGTACGCGTTGAGCAGGGATGCGAAGTAAGGAAAAGGAATTTTCCTTACACTACCCCCCCCTCCTAAGGAGGTCCTCCTTATGAAAGTGCGTGTACATCTATGAAGTTTCGGCTGTGCAGATACACGGTGAGGACGGGGTGGTTTTCGATTCTGTCCAAGGGAGCCCAATTGTCTTCGGTGGGTGTACGGTCTTTCCAGCGGAGTAGGAACTCGATCCTTCGGGCTCCTCGAGGGTCACGAACTCTGTGGCTCAGGATTTTTTTGGGGGTGATGATTGGTTCAGTCGGCGGTCGTGTCAAGCTAGCCGGGCGATTGCGTGGGAATTGGCTTGTGGACGGGACGTAGGGGCGAAGCAGGCTGACGTGGAACGAGGGGCTGACGTACCAGTCAGCAGGGAGGAGGAGGTGGGCGGTGACAGGTGTAATCACGTGGCTTATGCGAAATGGCCCGCAGTATCGGGGGCGGAGTTTCGGGGTGATGGGCAGTCGGAGATTTTGGGTGACGAGCAAAACTAAGTCGTCGGGCTGGTAAGTGACAGGTCTGCGGTGGCGGTCGGCGTTGCGTTTAGCGATGATGTTAGCTTTTTTAATTGCGTCTGCTGCCCTGGTCCGTGCTGCTTGCAAAATTTCGGCGAACTGTTGCGCGCGTGGAACCGGGTTGTCGGGATTCGGGGTCATGGGTAATTTTGGGTCTTGTCCGTAATTCAGGTAAAACGGTGACTGTTGGGTCGTGGCGGATGGGGCGTTGTTGTATGCGAATTCGATGAGTGGCAGTTGCTGTTCCCATGTGTTTGGGTCGTCGCACGTGGCCCGGATGAGCTGTTCCATGGTCTGATTTGTCCGTTCTGTCTGTCCGTTTGTTTCGGGGTGGTACGATGAACTAAACCGTAGTCGCGTGCCGAACTGCTGCCACAGGTTCCGCCAGAAGTTGCTGGTGAATTTCGTGTCTCTGTCGCTGATGATTGCTGCTGGTATCCTGTGCAGTCGAACGACGGTAGAGATGAAGAGGCGGGCTGTTTCTTTGGCTGTGATTGATTTTTTGCATGCTGCGAAGTGTGCCATTTTCGTCAGTCGATCGACGACGACCAGGATCGCGTCATTTCCACTCGCCCCGACCGGTAACCCCGTGACGAAGTCCATCGTTACCTGCTGCCAAGCACGCTCTGGAGGTGGGATTGGCTGCAACTGTCCCGCCGGCCGCTTCCGTGTTGACTTCATGATCTGGCAAGTGGGACACGATGCCACGTGTCGCTGCACGTCGGTCAACATTTCGGGCCAGTAATAATACCGCTGCAGCTGCTGCCGTGTTTTCTCTACCCCAAAATTTCCCGGTAGCCCCGTCATGTGCCTCCTGTAATAGTAATTCCCGTAGCAGTGTGTACCCTGGTACCCAGATGCGCTCGGTCCCGGCTTTTACGTAATAGACTCCCTTGGCTGCTGCGTGTGAAGAATCGAGGAATGAAGAAGAGAGGGGTTGCACTAGCAGCAGTTGGCATACATATAGGAAACCCTAATTGGGTTGTACTCGCTATAGAGTACCCCACTGCAGGCTAGACAATTATAACATTCTGACACACCCCCATAGCCAAAGTGGGGTGTAATCAGCACAATAAGCAAGTAGGCATAGAGCACGAGTTCACAATAGCGAGCAAAGCTAGAGTTAATAACAGCGGGCAAGTGAGGAGGAGGAGGAACTGTGGAGGGAGAGAAGATGGGAGGCAACGACTGAAGCTGTAGAGGCACGGGCACAGGAGCGGCTGACTCAGTGGCTACTGAAGCAAGGGCGACGGACTACTCGAGTAACTGGCTCCGCGGCTATAGACGAGCGGTAGGAGCAACGGACCCACTAGCGACTGGTGCAACAGGCTCACTGGCTACCGAAGCAAGGGCGACGGACTACATGCGCTACATGTGAGAATACTAGAACAGGAATGAAATGACTAAGTGAAAGTTGGGAACAAATACAAACCCTAGAGAGCTGTACCCCATATGTGCTACCCCACTATAGCCTACAACAGCTATGTCATATATATCTGACACACCCCCATAGGCAAAGTGGGGGAGAACAAGGGGTCACAAGACCAGTCAAGCAAAGTAAAGCAAAACAAGCTCAGGGTGGATCACAAAGTCACCACACAGTCCGAGCACAAGAGCAGGGCCAGAGGCCACTTCACATGCAGGAGTACAGACCTATATATATAAAACTAGACAAGCAAGAGCAGGTATATATATGTCACAGTAAAAGTAAAGTCTAGAGGAGAGCAAGTGAGACAAGACAGGCACAAGACCCAGCTGGGTGAAGAAGCGCTGATGGTCACAAGGTGCGAGTGCCTTGGTGAACACATCAGCAGTGTTGGCCTCAGAGGCCACGTACGCGAGCCGCAACTGTCCACACTGCTGTAGCTCACGAGCAAGGAAGTAGCGAAGAGCAATGTGCTTCGTTCTGTGCTCCAGACGCTGCTCTCGACACAAGGCCAGCATGGCGTTGTTGTCTACGTACAGCACTGGAGGAGAACGAGGCGGCTCTCCAAGGTCAGTCAGCAAGTAGGTGAGCCAGCGAAGCTCCTGTGCAGCCATGGCCCCGGCGTAGATCTCAGCCTCACAACTGGAGCTGAGAACCGAAGACGAACGAGTAGCCCGCCACGAGACAGAGCCGGAACCAAGACTGAAGGTATAACCCTGTGACGACCGCTGCGTAGCCTGGTCGTCAGCCCAAGAAGCGTCAGCGTGGCCTGTAAGGACCACTGGACTCCGCCCTCCAAGCACTAGCCCCATGCCCGACGTACTGCACAGGTAGCGCAATACCCTCTTCGCTGCAGCCATGTGCTCTGGTCGGTGTCTCCCAGGAGCAACATAGCGTGCAAGAATGCTCAGAGGGTATGCAAGGTGAGGTCGTGTGCAGGTCATCAGGTACATGAGGCAGCCAACAAGCTCTGGGTACGGGCCACTCGACTCTACGGACTCATCCGAAGGCAGAGCTGAGAGCGAGTGGCGAGTAGACAGAGGAGTGGCCTGAGGCGAGGAGTACGTGAAGCCGAAGCGCTGAAGGACCTGCTGCACCATGTGTGACTGAGTCAAGGTAATGGTGCGGCGTGCTCTGTCCCGAGTGATCTGCAAGCCAAGGTAGCTGCGCAGTTCACCCAGGTCTGTGCACGTGTGTCTCTTCAGCAGCTCGGACTTCACGTAGGCGAGTCCAGCAGTGTCCGCTGTGGCAAAGACCAAGTCGTCGACGTACACGAGGATGTAGAACGGCGGCAGGGAAGTGTCGGTGCGAAGAAACAGCGACGGGTCAGCAGTAGAAGGAGCAAACCCAAGAGCCGCAAGCGTAGTCCTCAGTGTGTCGTGCCACTCACGCGGTGCCTGGCGGAGACCGTAGACTGGCCGTCGGAGGCTCCACTGGGTGCCAGGAGGGAAAGTCCCAGTGAAGCCAGGTGGACGGCGAAGCCAGATCTCCTCGTGCAGGCTACCCTGCAAGAACGCAGTGCTGAAGTCGAGAGAGTGAAGCTCGTAGTCGCGCTGAGCAGCTATGTGCAGCAGCACCCGAAGAGTAGTCATCTTCGGGGTGGGAGAGAAGGTCTGAAAGTAGTCAACTCCCTGCCGCTGACTGAAGCCACGAGCAACGTACCGTGCCTTGAAGACAGGTGGAGAGCCCGGCGGCCGCTTCACCCTGAAGATCCACATGCCACTGACGATGTTCGCCCCAGGAGGGGGAACTGCGTCAACGTAGGTGCCTGTGGACTTCCAGGAAGCCATCTCTGCATCCATAGCTGCCTGCCACTGAGAGGAGTAGGGACCCTCTACGGCCTCCGCGTAAGAGCGCGGAGTCGGGATGTCTAGTGCATCCGGGTCTCCCTCAGGAGCAAGCAGTACAGACGCGAGATGAGGTGAAGCAGCCGCGAGACACTGTAACTCCTCCTGCCTGTCCTCTAGGACGTCCGTGCCAAGAGCACACTCACCCCCGACGGACGGAGGACAGACAGACGCAGACTCAGCAACAAGACCAGCAGCGTAGTCTAGACGACAGCGAGCAGCAAAGTCGACGAGCTCAGCGACAAGAGCAGACGCAGCAGTGGACTCAAAAGAGGGGTCTGTGACGACAGTAGCAAGGAGACGCGTGACAGTAGGACTGGCAGCACGAAGGGAGTCCGACTCAGGGTCGGCAAGCGCAGGAAGAGAGGACTCAGGAGGAGAAGGCAAAGGGGCACGCAGAGGAGCAGTGGACGGACGCAGAGACATCCGGTGCATGCCAGGGACAGGAGGAGGACGCTGTCGTGAACCGCGACCACTAGCGCGAGCAGGACGAACAGGCGACGCGGGACGAGACGCAGGCTCACAACGCTCAGCAAGACCTCCAGTAGGACTAGTGTAAGGAGAGGGAGCAGGCAGTGGAGAGGAAGGCTCCAACAGTGACGGCGACTGGACAGGCTGTGGACACTCTACCAGAGGAGAAAGACCAAGAACCTGCTGCAGGAGCGGAACGAAGTACGGCCGAGGCCGCGCGGCAGCTCCAGACTCAGCAGGGACAGCACCAGCACCCTCAGCGACAGCACCAGCGCCACCAACACCTCCAGCGGCAGGACCTCCAGCAGTACCAGCAGCAGAACCACCGCCAGGACAGACAGCAGTAGGCTCAGCACCAACACCCTCAGCAGCTCCAGCTCCAGTAGGACCCGCAGGCCCAGCAGCTCCGGGACCGGCAGCACCAGCACCCTGGACGGTCGAAGAAGCTCCAGCTCCAGCAGCACGCCTCCAGCGGCGAGCAAACCACTCGCGCAACTCCTGTGGAGAGAGGGGCTCCTCGCGAGACTCAGCAGCAGGAGAAACCCCAGGCTCAGCAGCTCTAGACGCAGCACCCCCAGGCTCAGCAGCTCCAGACTCAGCACCCCCAGACCCAGCACCCCCTAGCTCAGCAGCTCCAGGCACAGCACCCCCCGGCTCAGCACCCCCAGGCTCAGCAACCTCCGCAGCAGCACCCCCAGGCCCAGTACCCCGAGGTTCAGCACCCCCAGTAGCAGCACCTCCAGGCTCGGCACCCCTGCGCACAGCACCCCCAGAGTCAGCACCCCCAGGCCCAGCACCCGCAGCAGCACCAGAGTCACCAATAACCTCGACCGGGTCAACTGCGTCTACCTGGGACACACCTGAGGGGGGAGGGGGTCTACCGGGGGGGGAACCGGCACAAGGAAGTCCGGCGGAGGGGGGAGGGAAGGAGTGCGGTAGGGGAAGAGGCGGTAGAAGGGGACTGACTCGTCGAACGTGACGTCCTGGGAGGACAGAACACGATGAGAGGAGGGGTGGTAAAACTGCCACCCGGTAGCGTCTGTGGGGAAGCCAAGGAAGACACAGGGAGCAGCACGAGGGGACAGCTTGTCCGCAGACAAGTCGCGGACAAACGCCCGAGATCCCCAGACACGGAACGCCGACGCATCGCCAACCTTCCCCGTCCACAGCAAGACTGGGGACATCGCGGGCCGAGAGACCCGGGGGTGAAGGTTGAGCTGATGCGCCGCGTACCTCACCGCAAACGGCCACAGAAAATGGGGGGCAGCCGCATGCATCATGGACGTACGAGCGACATCCATGACCATGCCAATGCGGCGCTCAGCAATCCCATTTTCCTGTGGAGAGTCCGGAAGCGTGAAGGTCTGGCGGATCCCGCGTGCACGACAGTAGTCTCGCAGAAGGCGCGAGGAGAACTCTCCGCCTCTGTCCGAGTGCAGACGCAGAACAGGAAAGTCCGAGCCGAAGCTCTTCCTGAGCTGGAGACGAGCCTCGCGGATCCAATCGATCAGCACCTCAGTGACAGCACCCTTGCTGCGCAAGGGGAGGACTGTGGTGTAACGCAAGTAGTCGTCAACCACTAACAGAAAGTAGCGCTCGTGACCCTGCCCACGGACGGGGGCTGGGCCCCACACGTCCATGTGAAGCGTCTGCAGAGGAGCCTCTGTCAGGGGGAACTGGGAGGAGTGAGGAGCAGCCCAGAGGCGCCCCTCGACACAGGGGACACAGGAAGGTCCTGGCCAGGAGGGAAGGGGAGGGAGAGACTGGGGAAGACCAGAGACAAGGACATGGGAAGCCATGCTCCGAAGAAGGGGCAAGGAGGGGTGGCCAAGACGGTGGTGCCACAGGAGAGTCTCGTCAGACAGGAGGCGACGAGAACAGGGGGCAGACTCAGGACCTGACCGGGACGCAGCAGCAAGCACCCGACCTGACGCAGCTACCTGACCAGACGCAGGTACAGGAGGAGACGTAGTGGTCAGGGTGTAGAGGCTCGACCCCGGCCGACGCGAGAACGTGGCCAGGTGTCGGCCTGTGCGTGCCTCCGTGCAGTGGGTCACCCGCTGACTCGCAGGAGTGAACTGGTGAACCCCCACATCCTGCAGGTCTGCGCCACTCACCAAGTTCGTAGAGAACGAGGGAAGGTACAGACCAGACAGGGTGCCCGAAGGGGCAGCTGGACACGGGAGGACAGTGGAGAAGTGAGAGAGGACAGGACCCCCAGAGGGGTCAGCCAAGGAGACCGCAACGGGCCGGTCAAGCGGCGTGAGGGTAGTGCGGTCTCGAAAGAAGGAGCGAGAAGCCCCGGAGTCAAGTGTGAAAGTGAGGGAGGACGGAGGCGACGCAGTACCTGAGAGCGCAGTCTCACCAGCACCTGAGAGCACAGACGCACTGGCACCTAGAGCAGCAGCCTCACAAGCACCTAGCGCAGCAGTACCAATGCCTGGGTCAGGCTGGAAACACTAGTAATAGTCACCCTCCTCACTAATAGTCCCAGCATACATAGCAGCAAGGATAGCATCAAAATCAAGATCAAAGATCGCTACACCAGCTCTAAGAAGCTCATCCCAGCGAAGGATCTCACTAGCCCCGGGGAACTGCTGACGCCAAGCGTCCGTCAGGCGGCCAAAGCAGCGCTGGGTGGAGTGGGCACCCCCACACTGCTCACCCGCGCGGTCGCCAGAGCGAAGTACGTAGGTACAAGGACCAGTACCCCCACCCCTCTGACGCCGAGTGTACCACTCACGGAGCTGCTGGGGCGGAGGGACGTCACGCGAACGCTGCTGCTGCTGCTGCTGCGAGCGCTGACCACCACCACCTCCGCTCCGCTGCTGGGTACCGCCTCGACCAGCTCCACCTCCTACGCCACCACCGCCTCCTCCGCCACCGCCTCCCCCACCGTCACCGCCACCACTGCCGCCACCACCACCGCCGCCGCCACCACCGCCGCCTCCTCCGCCGCTGCCACCACTACCACCACCACCCCCGCCACCACTCCCGCCGCCACCCCCACTCCCTCCGCCGCCTCCACCGCCACCTCCACCGTTCCCTCCAGCTCCATCAGCGCCCTTGCCCCCCTTGCCTTTGCCAGAGCGGCGTCTCCCACTAGGGGCAGACGCCGCGCCAACCGACTCGAGACCAAGCAGGTCGGCAGCAGCAGCAGAGGCAACAGAGGGCAGGAGGGGGGAAGGAGAGCACCCCTCAAAGATGGGGGTGCGAGGGTCACCACGAGAAGCTCCTACAGCGACGATGCTCTTCTCCGCCGCGAGGAGGGCCTTCTCGAGGACGTCGACGGTGAGGGTGGTGGGACAGACTGCGAGAAAGTGGTCCCTGACGACGCGAAGGGAGTCAGGGAGGCGCGCGACTACGTAGTAGAGAGTGATGTACATGGGGGGGGGGGGTTCTTAGCGCAGAACTCAGCAGGAAGGGCGGCGCAGTAGCGAGTGTCACTAGTGCGGAGGTGCGTAGTGAGGTCAGCAACAGTGGGAAAGGCAGAGAGGTCAGGAAAGAGGTAGGGAAGCATGAGACGGCTTAGTGCAGCAGTAGCAGGGGAGGAGTAGCGCGCAACTACAGCGTCGTACAAGGTCTGAGCACTCTTGTACTGACTAAAGTGCGCGCGCTCAGAGGTAGGGAGGTGGCGACGCACAGCAAGACGTGCAGCAGCATCGCGGGTGGCCCACTGAGAGCGCACAGTGGGATCAGCATCAGCAGCAGGGGCAGGAGAGGCGCCAGAAGTGAGGTCAAAGAGAGAGAGGCCGTCTGCCCTATCGCACTGTAAGAACAGCTGCAGGTCGTCTACCCAGACCTCAAAGTCAATGGCGCGACCCTCAGCGTCAAAAGCTAGTACACTAGGGGTAGCCATGACGACGACAGCGAAGTAGTGCAAGCAGTAGGGGAAGAGCACGCAGTGACAGCGGTACTGTGCTCACCGGGCAGGGCAGGTCGGGCAGCTCTGCAGAAGGGCGGCTCGGCGACTCAGCGACTCGGCTACTGGGCGGCTCGGCTCCCGGGCGGCTCGGCGACAGAGCGGCTCGGGTGCAGGGCGGCTCGGGTGCACTGCTGCTCGGTGGTCCTGCGGCTCGGCTGCTGCAGGTGAGTGGCTCGGCTGCTGCAGGTGGGTGGCTCGGCTGCTGTAGGCGGGCGGCTCGGCTGCCGCAGTTGGGCGGCGCGAGAGGAAGGGGCGGCGGGGCCGGGTTGCAGGGACGGCGAAGGGCCGCAGTAGAGGCGGCCGTAGAGCCGCAGGTAGGAGGCCGCGGGGCCGCGCAAGGGCGGGGTGGCCGCGAGTGACGGCGGCGGGGCCGCGTCGGAACGGGCGGCGGGGCCGCGTCTGAGCAGGCGGCGGGGTCGCGTCGGAGGGGAGGGCGGCGGGGCCGCGGCTCAGCAGGCGGCGGGGCCGCGTCGGAGCGGGCGGCGGGGCCGCGGCTGAGCAGGCGGCGGGGCTGCGCCTGAGTGGGCGACGGGGCAGCGGCTGAGGAGGCGGCGGGGCCGCATCAGAGCAGGCGGCGGGGCCGCTTCGTAGCGGGCGGCAGGGCCGCGGTTGAGCAGGCGGCGGGGCCGCGTCTGAGTGGGCGGCGGGGCCGCGTCGGAGCCAGCAGCGGGGCCGCGGCTGAGCAGGCGGCGGGGCCGCGTCTGAGCAGGCAGCGGGGCCGCGTCGGAGCGGGCGGCGGGGCCGCGTCTGAAGGGGCGGGCGGGGCCGCGTCCGAAGTGGGCGGCGGGGCCGCGTCTGAAATGGCGGCGGGGCCGCGTTCGAAAGGGGCGGCGGGGCCGCGTCTGAAAGGGCAGCGGGGCCGTGAGGGAAGGGCGACATGGAGGGTCGCTCGAGAGAGAGAAAAAAAAAAAGGTTAGCGCGCCTCGGGGCGCGCCTCGGTGGGCCCTAGGCGAAGTTCCCACAGGGAACCCGCTCTATACCATGTGAGAATACTAGAATAGGAATGAAATGACTAAGTGAAAGTTGGGTACAAATACAAACCCTAGAGAGCTGTACCCCATATGTGCTACCCCACTATAGCCTACAACAGCTATGTCATATATATCTGACACTGCAGGCGACACGACAGCTACCTTCACACAACCTCCTCCAGCTGTCCCACACCTCTCAACACACACCCCCTGCTCAAACCCTAGTTCTACTCCCAAAGAACCCCCCTTTCACACACACCCTGCTGCACCCTAGGTTCACTCACACCCCACCCCCTAGCACCATTCCGTCGACTCCCACACACCCACCCCCCTCAGCGGCAGCTGCAGCAGTGGGAGACAGAGGAGGAGGAGCAGGGGAGACCACACACCCGCCACCCCCTACTCGCCACCCCCAAACCCTAACACAAGGCAGGGCGGGATGGCGGGTAGGGAGATTACGGGGGGGGGGGGAAGGGGGGGCCGACGCGCGGCCTCCCAGGGCGCCAAAGCAGGCGGCAGAAGGGGCGACGCTCGCCCCCCCCCCCCCCAGGTCGCCCCTCCCGTCGCCTGTCGAGGCGACCTGATGGGGCCGCGTGCGGCCCCCCAGGGAGCCGCGACGGGAAAAGAGGGGGGGGCGGTGCACGTGCCCCCGGTGTGCCACGACAGGCGACGGAGCATGGCCGGGGCGGGGCCAGGGCAAGGTCGAGGCAGGGCCGAAAGGGGCGGCGACGGGGCCACAAGGGGCGGCGACGGGGCCGCTGGAGGCGGCGACGGGGCCGATAGGGGCGGCGACGGGGCCGCGAAGGGGCCGCGAGGGGCCTGGAAGGGCGGCGATGGGCCGCTAGGGGCGGCGACGGGGCCGCGAAGGGGCGGCGACGGGGCCGCGAAGGGGCCGCGAGGGGCCGAGAAGGGCGGCGACAGGGCCGCAAGGGGTGGCTGTCAGTAGATCTGCACTGTGGATGCCCGATTGATCCTGGAGAGGGTTACAGGCGCGTTCGCCTCGGGGGTTATGGGCGCACTGACCCGCTACTGAAACAAGCCCTTTTATCCCAATGGTCCAGTGGTTGGGATTCTGACATGGTATCAGAGCAGTCTCGGGTTCGATTCCCGGTGTATGCACATGTAGGCCGTTGCCGCTGTGCTTAGTCCTGGGCCTCCCAGTGTGGGGGGGTGTCAGTAGATCTGCACTGTGGATGCCCGATTGATCCTGGAGAGGGTTACAGGCGCGTTCGCCTGGGGGGTTATGGGCGCACTCACCCGCTACTGAAACAAGCCCTTTAATCCCAATGGTCTAGTGGTTGGGATTCTGACAGTGGCGACGGGGCCGCTAAGGGTCGCGCGAGGGGCACGCCACAGGGCGTGCAGTACACAGAGTAGCAGCGGAAGCAGTTAGGTGGGCCCACAGGCCAGGAGCGTAGATGCTATGATAGCATGTGAAGAATCGAGGAATGAAGAAGAGAGGGGTTGCACTAGCAGCAGTTGGCATACATATAGGAAACCCTAATTGGGTTGTACTCGCTATAGAGTACCCCACTGTAGGCTAGACAATTATAACATTCTGACACTGTGAACTGCTGCGAATTTCCTCCTGTGAAGAATGGGTCCGTTTGATATCCGTGGGTAAATAGTCCTGTCAGTAGCGGGCTGGTCTAGGCGAGTAGTATCGCGTGGATCCGGGCAGTGGGGCAGGTCAGTGCGTCGGCGATGTTCGAGGCTCCTTTTTTATAGGTGACTGTGTAGTGGAAGTTTGACTCGAGGAGATCGAGCCACCGAATCTGTCGTGGGTTGAGGTGGGGCTGTGCGCGGAGGTACTGTAGTGATCGGAGGTCTGTCCATACTGTCACGTCTGCGCCGGTCTAGTAGCAGCGCCACACTTTGAGCGCATGCACGATCGCGAGCATTTCGCGGTCGTGTATCGGGTGATTTCGCTCAGGCGGATGCAGTTTTCGTGACTTGTATGCGATGTCAAAGTACTAAGTCGAGTTGGGCTTAGGAGCCATAGTAGCTTAGGAGAAGGTTTAGTGATCGAGTTCGAGTTGAAGGGGTGTAAGGAAATGTCGAGAGAGTTTAGGAAGGAGAATGGTCTTTCAATAATGGAAGGCATACAAGATATAGTCAAGGAAATGGGCAAATGGTGCACCACCAAGCACGAAACTATATAACTACACTAAACTCTACTGTAGGCATTTATAAATGTATACGAATACATTTCAACATGCGATGGGCTGTAGGCCGTTGTCGAAGTCATGTAGCAGTATGGCTCTAATGGCGATGTCGCTTGCGTGTGTAACAACCTCGAAGGGGCGGTGTGGGTCGGCGATGCGCAGGACGGGCGGTGAACAGAGAACATTTTTCAGGGCAGAGAAGGCAGCATGCTCTTTCTCCCCCCATGTAAAAACGGCCCCCTTTCGCAGTAAATCCGTCAGCGGGGCAGTCAATTGTGCCACGTCGAGGACAAACCGACGAACATAATTAACGAACCCTAAAAAACTCTGCAGTTCCGTGATGTTCGTCGGGGGATGCCACGCTTTTACCGTATCCAGCTTCTTTGGGTCGATTTCAACTCCAGCCTCCGAAATAACGTGCCCCAAAAATTCTAGTCTGTCCCGAAAAAACTCGCACTTAGAGCCCTTGGTGAGTAACCAATGTTTCTCTAAAACTTTAAATACTGCTTCGAGATCCGCTAAGTGCTGCTGCTTGTCGCGACTGTAGACGAGGATGTCGTCGAGGTAAACTATCACGCATTTATCTAAGAGTGGCCTAAACGCCTCGTTCATGGTCATCTGAAATGTTGCGGAAGCGTTGGTCAGCCCGAAAGGCATCACCGTGTACTCAAACAACCCGTACCTAGTCCTAAATGCTGTCTTGGCGCAGTCCGATGGTTCGACCCGAATCTTATGGTAACCCCCCCGTAAGTCTATTTTTGAAAACATTCGTGCTGTTCGCAATTGGTCGATCAGTTCGTCGGCGTGGGGAATGGGGTACCGCGACTTGACTGTTTCCCTGTTGAGCGCTCGGTAATCAATGCACATGCGAAACCGTCCGTCTTTTTTCGGTGTGAACAGTATCGGTGCGGCGAACTGTGACAAACTTGGTCGAATAAACTGCTTCTCTAACAAATAATCTAGCTGCTCCCTTAGTTCGTCAAGCTCGGGCTGTGTCAGTCTGAAGTGGCGCTGTACAGTTGGCTGTGCCCCCGGTTCTAACTCGATCCTATGATCATGCGCCCGCTGAGGTGGCAGTCCTTACGGTAAGTCGTCTGGAAAAATCCCCGGGTACCGTTTCAACAGTTCCTGTAGTTCGGGCGGTACTGCTGCCAACAGAATCTGAAAATCGCTCGGTTGCTCCCCTTCTCCTACTAATGCTATATCTACTACGTACACGTCAGCTCCAGCGGTGACAACCCGTTTCATCGTGATGGCGTTGACGTGGACCGTTGAAGACTCGGGCGACTGCCAACGAGGTAGCTCGACCGAGTTACCACTACTTCGCACGGTGAAGTTACCCGTCGTCCAGCCAATTCGCGGGTTGTACCGTCGCAGCCAATCACGTCCCAGTAAAATATCGTGCCCATCCAGTGTCGTTGCGAGCATTTCCTGTGTAAACCCGAAATTTCCCCCGCAGCGGACTTTTACTCGCTCTACCTTTTCCCGTATGGCCATGTCAGAATATTATCTTATGTTCTAGCCTATAGTGGGGTGCTTTATAGCGAGTACAACCCTTCTAGGGTTTGCTATTTGTATCCTCATTCTTGCTAGTTCATTTCTCTTTCTTCCTTCTAATTTTGTCATGGTATCAGAGCAGGTCGATCCCCTTGGATCGATCCTGTGGGTGGGTTACCACCTCGCTTTCGCTGCTAATTTTTCCTCCCGCCGTGCGCCCCGAGGCGCGCGGCGGTTTTTTCTGCCCGGCGTGCGCCCCGAGGCGCGCGGCGGTTCTCTGCCCGCTGTGCGCCCCGAGGCGCGCGGCGGGCGTCTACCTCGCGGCGTTCGCCGCGTCCTGCTCTGGAGGCGTCGCGACGGGCGACGGGGACCCGTCGCGGCCCCGCCGCCCTACTCCGGTCGCGGCCCCGCCACCTTCGGTCGCGGCCCCGCCACAGACCCGTCGCGGCCCCGCCACCTCCGGTCGCGGCCCTGTCGCCTCGCGTCGCGGCCCAGCCGCCTTCGGTCGCGGCCCCGCCAACTCCGGTCGCGGCCCCGCCAACTCCGGTCGCGGCCCCACCAATTCCGATCGCGGCCCCGCCAACTCCGGTCGTGGCCCCGCCACCGACCCGTCGCGGCCCCGCCACCGACCCGTCGCGGCCCCGCCGCCCCACTTCGTGGCCCCGCCGCCCCACTTCGCGCCCCCCCCCCCCCCCCCCCCCTTCCTCCCCCCCCCCCCCATTTCCCGTCGCCCGTCGTGGCGACCTGAGGGGGCTGTGGGGTGGCGGGTATGGGGGTGGCCGGTGTGCTTTCCTCCCTTTGCTCCTCCTCCTCCTTCGTCTCCCACTGCTGCAGCTGTCGCTGAGGGGGGTGGTTGTGTGGGAGACTGAGGTTTAGGGTTTAAGGGGGGTGCGTGGGAGTGGAGCTAGCGGTGTAGCAGCGGGTGTGTATCAGGGGGGTGGGACTGTGTGCGGGAGGATGAGCGGAGGTTGCCAGTTTGTCGTCAGCAGCACCTGTAGTCCGGGGCGCTGTCCCGGTAGCCCAGTGAGCTAGACTTCTACGCCGGCCGCCCGTGGGTCCGTTGCCCGTCTGCCGCTACTTGAGCCGCGGGGCCTGTTACCCCTGTAGTCCGGGCGCTGTCCGGTAGCCGCTGTGCCAGTGTGCATCCTGTTGCCCGTGTGTCTGCAGCTTCAGCCGTCGCCTCCTATCTCCTCTCCCCTCACTCTCTCACCTCCTCCTCACTTGCCCGTTGTGACTACCACTAGCTTTGCTCATAATTATGAACTCTAAACTATTGCTTCTTAAACTTGTGCTCAGAATGTGTGGTGACATTGTGATCCACCCTGAGCTTGTACTGCTTTGCCTGCTCTGCTGATTACACCCCACTTTGGCTATGGGGGTGTGTCAGAATATTATCTTATGTTCTAGCCTGTAGTGGGGTGCTCTATAGCGAGTACAACCCTTCTAGGGTTTGCTATTTGTATCCTCATTCTTGCTAGTTCATTTCTCTTTCTTCCTTCTAATTTTGTCAGGCCAGTGGCGTGCCGTCGACTAAGCGTGCGTCTATCTCCGGTAAGCAACGGCTAAGTGTCAGCTGTAGTTTTCGTGCGGTTGCGGTATTAACTAAACTGTGGCTTGCTCCTCCGTCGATAAAAATCTTCACTGCTGCTCCCTATATTTTCCTGTGGATCAGAACTGGGCAATCCGTGGCTGTACCCTCCTTATTCATCTGAGCACGATCGATGGCGTGAATCGGTACTGTGACTCGGTGAGAGTCGGTGTGGTTCGGCGAGCAGGCAGTCTCGTCAGTAGTTGGCCCAAATTCTACTGACTACTGGCGTTTCCCTGCCTCTGAGACTCCCCCCCCTGCTCTGCTCCGCGGCGCCTTAGCTCCTCTGGGCATTCGCTCTTGCGATGGCCCTGCCTGTTGCAAGCAAAGTGTCAAACATTATATATGTTGTGCTTGTTTAGGCTGCAGTGGGTTAACCTATAGAGGGTACACAATTCTAGGGTTAGGTACTTGTACTGATTTCACTGTTAGTTCAATCATTCCTGTTCATTCATTCTAACATGGTATAGAGCAGGTCCTTCGCTAGGACCGTTTTTTTAGGGCCCACCACTACCTACCTACCTACCTACCTAACTGCGCCCTAGGGCGCCTCGTTTTTCACGGCCCCCTAAGGCCCCGCGACCCGCCCCTTAGCAACTCGCGCGCCGCCCCTTAAGGCCCCGTCGGCCCACGCGCTCGCCCCTTACGGCCCCGCGCTCGCCCCTTAGCGACCCCGTCGGCCCCGCGCTCACCTCCCTAGAGGCCCCCGTCGGCCCCGCGCTCGCCCTTAGCGGCCCCTTACGGCCCCGCGCTCGCCCCTAGAGGCCCCGAACGGCCCCCCCAGAACGAGCCGCCCGACCCGAGCAGCCCGAACCGAGCTGCCCGAACCGAGCCGCCCGAACTGAGCCGCCCAGCCCAAACCGAGCCGTGCCGCCCGAACCTAGCCGCGCCGCCCTTCCCGAGCCGCGCCGCCCTACCTGAACCGAGCCGCGCCGCCCGTACTGGACCGAGCCGCCCTACCTGAGTCGCACTGCCTACTGTTTTTGGGGTGCCCCTACTGCTATTACTCCTACTACTGCTATGGCTAGCCCTCCTGTGCTGGCTTTCGATGCTGAGGGCCGCCCAGTGAAGTTCGAAACATGGCTAGATGACCTACACCTCTTCCTACAGCTCACTGCCAAGGAGGACATCTCACTGTACGTCACGCCCTAGGCCATGCTCCTGCTCCTGCTACTACTGCTGACAGCACTCCCCGCTCATAGTGGCAGACTCGTGACGCCCACGCTCGCTTCGCTATTCGCAACTCCCTGCCGATAGATGAGCGCGAGCACTTTGGGCAGCACAAGACTGCACAGGCACTGTACACTGCTGTCGTTGCCCGCTACTCCTCACCGGCCTCTACCGCACTAGGCCGTCTCTCTCTTCCCTACCTGTTCCCCGACTTGGCCTCTTTCCACACAGTCGCTGACCTCATTACGCACCTCCGCACTAGTGAGGCTCGCTTCCGCGCCGCCATGCCTGATGAGTTCCTTGCCAAGAACCCACCCCCACTCTGGCTCACTCTCTACCACCTAGTCACCGGCCTCCCTGACACTCTGGGCTCAGTCAGGGACCACTTCCTAGCTCGCTGCCCCACTGAGCTCACCATTGCCCTCCTCGAGAAGGAACTCCTTGCAGCTGAGGCTAGCATAGTCGCTGTAGGTGCCTCTCGCAGCGACCCCCGTACCCCGTTCTTTGAGGGGTGTTCTTCTTCCCCCCTTCGTCCCTCTGTCGCTTCTGCTGCTGCTGTTGACCTCCTTGGTGCTGAGAAGGTCGGGACTGCGTCTGCTTCGAGCGGGCGCCGCAGCGGCAAGGGCAAAGGGGGCAAGGGCGGTGGCGGTGACAGCGGGGGAGGCGGTGGTGGGGGCGGTGGCGGCGGTGGGGGTGGTGGCGCGACTGGAGGGGCTAGTGGCAGCGGTGGGGGTGGTGGCGGCAGCGGCGGGGGAGGTGGCAGGGGCGGAGGCGGTGGTGGGGGTGGCGGTGGACGTGGCGGCGGCAGGGGTTGGGGTGGTCAAGGAGGTGGCGGCGGCGGTGGTGGTCGTGGAGGCGCTCGCGGTGGCCAGGGCTAGCAGCACACTCCGTCGCCCCAGGAGGTCCGTGAGTGGTACTCTCAACACGGGGGGGGGGGGGGGGGGGTGGCTTTAGCTGCACGTACGTCATTCGCACTGGTGACCGCACTGGTTAGCCGTGTGGGGGACCGCACGCCACACAGCGCTGCTTGGCTCGTCTCAACAACGCTTGGCGTGTTCAGTTCCCTCAGGCCACTGAGCTGCCCCGCTGGGTTGATCTCCCGAGGAAGGGGATTGATATCTATGCTCTAGACTTTGATGCTATTCTCACTGCTATGTATGTGATGTGTACTAGTGGAGAGGGTGCTGAGTACCTGTGTGTGCCGCCCGACCCGGGCATTAGGACTAGTGCGTCTGCCGCTCCAGGTACTCGCGTGTCTGCTACCCCAAGTGCTGGTGAGGCAGCTGCTCTAGGTGCTTGTGCATCTGCCCCCCCTGGTACTGAGTCGACGGCAGCACTGCACACCTTCACACTGGACTCAGGTGCTTCTCGCTGCTTCTTTCGTGACCGCACTGCCCTTGAGCCGCTTGCTCGGCCAGTTGCTGTCTCCCTCGCTGACCCCTCTAGGGGTCCGATCATTGCGACCTCCTCCACTTTCCTTCCCTGTCCTGCGGTCCGTCGGACCCACTGTCACGTCTCCACCTCCCCTCGTTCTCTACGAACTTGGTGGCAGGTAGTGCACTCCAGGACGGGGGTGTTCACCAGTTCACCCCTGCCTACGAGCGGGTGACACACTGCACGTGTGCTTGTACGGGCCGCCACTTGGCTACCTTCACTCGGCAGCCGGGGTCAGACCAGTACACACTGACCACTGAGTCCCCTCAGGTTGCTGCGTCTGCATCTGCGTCCGCGCCAGGTGCTACTGTCGTAGACCCCCTCCCCCCTCATGGTGCCGCTCCCTCAGGTGTGTCTCAGGTAGACCCGGTTGAGCCTGTTGAGGTAGCTGTCGACTCTCGTCCTGCTGTGGGTTCGGAGCCTAGGGGTGCTGAGCCTGGGGGTGCGGAGCCTGGGGGTGCCTAGTCTGGGGGTGCGGAGCCTGGGGGTGCGGAGCCTGGGGGTGCGGAGCCTGGGGGTGCGGAGCCTGGAGGTGCTGAGCCTTGGGGTGCGGAGCCTGGGGGTGCTGAGCCTGGGAGTACTGAGCCTGGGGGTGCTGAGCCACGGAGTCCGGAGTCTGGGGGTTCTGAGTCTGGAGGTCCTGAGCCTGAGGGTCCTACACCTGGCGGAGCCCTCTCCTCGGAGCAGCTGCGTGAGTGGTACTTCTAGTACTGCAGCCTCAGGAGAGGTACCTCTGGAGCCAGGCGTACTACTGGGATTGGTGCTAGTGCTTCTCCTCCTAGCCGAGAGCTCCCCTCCCGTGAGCGGATCCGTGAGTGGTACAAGCGGCGCTGCACTCTTCGGAGTGGCGCGCCTGGTGTCGCGGACCCTGCTGCTGCTGGTGGTGCTACTGGTGCTGGAGACTCAACTGGTTCTGCTGGTGCTGTGGCCCCAGAGGTTGGAGCTGTTTCTTGTGCTGCGGACCCGGGCGTTGGAGCTACGGCTGGTGCTGCGGACCCGGGCGCTGGTGGTGTTGCTAGAGCTGAGGACCCGGGCGTTGGAGCTGCTGCTGGTACTAAGGACCCGGGCGTTGGAGCTGCTGCTGGTGCTGAGGACCCTGGAGCTGGTGCTGCTGCTGGTGCTGTGGAGTCGGGCGTTGGAGCTGCTGCTGGTGCGGAGGACCCTGGCCCTGGTGTCTCTGCTGGTTCTGGAGTCGCACCACGGCAGCGGCCGTACTTCGTTCTGCTCCTTCAGCAGGTTCTTGGTCTCCCGCCTTCTCTTGGTCCTCCTCCTCCCTTAGAGTGTCCACAGCCTGTCCAGTCACGGTTACAGTTACAGCCCGCCTCCCCACTGCCTGCTCCTTCTTCCTACACTGGTCCTACTAGAGGTCTTGCTGAGCTTCGTGAGCCTGCGTCTCGCCCTGCGTCGCCTGTCCGTACTGCTCGCACTAGTGGTTCCGGTTCGCGTCAGTGTCCTCCTCCTGTCCCTGGCACGCACGGATGTCTCTGCGTCCGTCCACTGCTCCTCTATGTGCCCGTTTGCCTTCTCCTCCTGAGTCCTCTCTTCCTCCTCTTCCCGACCCGGAGCCGGACTCTCTTCGTGCTGCCAGTCCTACTGTCACGCGTCTCCTTGCTACTGTTGTCACTGACCCCTCCTTTGAGTCCACTGCTGCGTCTGCTCTTGTTGCTGAGCTTGTCGACTTTGCTGCTCGCTGTCGTCTAGAGTACGCTGCTAGTCTTGTTGCTGGGTCTGCGTCTGTCTGTCCTCCGTCCGTCGGGGGTGAGTGTGCTCTTGACACGGTCGTCCTTGAGGACACGCAGGAGGAGTTTCAGTGTTTGGCTGCTGCTTCACCTCATCTCGCGTCTGTACTGCTTGCCCCTGAGGGAGACCCGGATGCACTAGACATCCCGACTCCGCGCTCTTACGCGGAGGCCGTAGAGGGTCCCTACTCCTCTCAGTGGCAGGCAGCTATGGATGCAGAGATGGCTTCCTGGAAGTCCACAGGCACCTACGTTGACGCTGTCCCCCCTCCTAGGGCGAACATCGTCAGTGGCATGTGGATTTTCAGGGTGAAGCGGCCACCGGGTTCTCCGCCTGTCTTCAAGGCGCGTTACGTGGCTCATGGCTTCAGTCAGCGGCAGGGAGTTGACTACTTTCAGACCTTCTCTCCCACCCGGAAGATGACCACTCTTCGGGTACTACTGCACGTAGCTGCTCACCGTGACTACGAACAACACTCTCTTGACTTCAGCACTGCCTTCCTGCAAGGCAGCCTGCACGAGGAGATCTGGCTGCGCCACCCACTTGGCTTCACTGGGACTTTTCCTCCTGGCACCCAATGGAGCCTCCGGCGGCCAGTCTACGGTCTCCGCCAGGCACCGCGTGAGTGGCACGACACACTGAGGACTACGCTTGTGGCTCTTGGGTTTGCTCCCTCTACTGCCGACCCGTCGCTGTTTCTACGCACCGACACTTCTCTGCCGCCATTCTACATCCTCGTGTACGTCAACGACCTGGTCTTTGCCACTACTGACACTGCTGGACTCGCCTACGTGAAGTCCGAGCTGCATAAGAGACACACGTGCACAGACCTGGGTGAACTGCGCAGCTACCTTGGCTTGCAGATCACCCGGGACAGAGCACGCCACACCATTACCCTGACTCAGTCACACATGGTGCAGCAGGTCCTTCAGCGCTTCCGCTTCACGTACTCCTCGCCTCAGGCCACTCCTCTATCTACTCGCCACTCGCTCTCAGCTCTGCCTTCGGATGATTCCGTAGAGTCGAGTGGCCCGTACCCAGAGCTTGTTGGCTGCCTCATGTACCTGATGACCTGCACACGACCTGACCTTGCATACCCTCTTAGCATTCTCGCACGCTATGTTGCTCCTGGGAGACACCAACCAGAGCACATGGCTGCAGCGAAGAGGGTGTTGCGCTACTTGTGCAGTACGTCGGGCATGGGGCTAGTGCTTGGAGGGCGGAGTCCAGTGGTCCTAACTGGTCACGCAGACGCTTCTTGGGCTGACGACCAGGCTACGTAGCGGTCGTCACAGGGTTACACCTTCAGCCTTGGTTCCGGCTCTGTTTCGTGGCGGGCTACTCGCTCGTCTTCTGTTCTCGGCTCCAGTTGTGAGGCTGAGATCTACGCAGGGGCCATGGCTGCTCAGGAGCTTCGCTGGCTCACCTACCTGCTGACCGACCTTGGAGAGCCGCCTCGTTCTCCTCCAGTCCTGTACGTAGACAACAAGGCCATGTTGGCCTTGTGTTGAGAGCAGAGACTGGAGCACAGAACAAAGCACATTGCTCTCCGCTACTTCCTTGCTCGTGAGCTACAGCAGCGTGGTCAGTTGCGGCTTGCGTACGTGGTCTCTGAGGCCAACAGTGCTGATATCTTCACCAAGGCACTTGCGCCTTGTGATCATCAGTGCTTCTGCACCCAGCTGGGTCTTGAACCTGTCTTGCCTCACTTGCTCACCTCTTGACCTTACTTGTACTATTACATATATAGATACCTGCTCTTGCTTGTCTAGCCTTATATATATATGTACTTTGACATGTGAATTGGCCTTGTAGCCTTGAACTTGTGCTCGGAATGTGTGGTGACTTTGTGATCCACCCTGAGCTTGCTTTGCTTTGCTTTACTTGACTGGTCTTGTGACCCCTAGTTCTCCCCCACTTCGCCTATGGGGGTGTGTCAAACATTATATATGTTGTGCTTGTTTAGGTTGCAGTGGGTTAGCCTATAGAGGGTACACAATTCTAGGGTTAGGTACTTGTACTGATTTCCTTGTTCGTTCAATCATTCCTCTTCGTTCATTCTAACACAAAGCAGCGCCCCTTAAACGGTGCGGCAGCTGCATTCATTGCAACAGCGTTTATAGTGGCGTGCTCGATCGGTCCCCGAGGACGATGTCCGTAGTAGGACCCCGGTCTCGGTCGGCGTAGAATGTCGATTTTCTCGGCGAGCGCGAGAATCTCGTTGAAGTTTGAGAGTCCGCGCAGCATGATTTCGTGCGAGATATCCGGCTTCAGCCCTCCGACGTAACAATCCACCCGCTCCGCCTCGTGCATGTAGCCGACCTGCTTGCAAAGTGCGAGAAAACCGCTCGTGTAATCTTGAACCGACCCGAGCTGTCGCCAAGTGCGCAATCTCTGACGCGCCGAAATAGAAGCCGCGATCGGCTCGAAGCGCGCCCGAAGCCCTGCGCACCACGCATCCCACGTGCTGTATTGGGCGGTCTCGCAGAATGAACTCCAGGTGACAGCTGGACCCGTGGGCCCTTCCTCTTGCAACGCTGGCTCGTAGGCGCGTGGCGACGTCAGGATGACTCGCCACCAGTCCATGGCGGGGCCCCTTAACAGCGAAACGGCATACCGAATCTTCGCTGCGTCCGACTCGACGTAATTCGCGTCGAAGAAGACGTTCATCGAGAAAACCCACGATTGAACCGTCGGACCTCCACGCTGGCTTGGGTCGAAACAGGGCGGGCGTTGCGGCTTGAGTGGCATAGGTGCCATAATGGCCTGTTCGCCACTTGTCGCCGCGAACTCCACATGCCGACGGGCTTCACGAGGCTCACGCGGGCTTGGTGCGACCCTGTTTCCTCCCATGCCAGGCATCGGCTGGGCGGCGCCATCAATGGCTGCGCCTGAGTGCTGTCCCACGCTGTCGTGTTGCGTTGGTGTGCCGGACGAAATGACGATCGGCTCGTCCGATTGTGCAGATGCATTTGTCGGTGCGTGTGGTGGCGCTGGAATGTTCACCGTGGATTGCTGACGTGCGGAGTCACGTTCCGCCGTGAGCGTCGCAATTTCGAGCGCCGAATCTTCAAGTTGGCGCACCAGACGGTCAAGCTGCTCCTGCGTCAATGTGGCGAGCGTGAATTCGGCCATGGCGGGGGTATCGGGCGAGCCCAACGAGAGCCTCGGTTGTGGCCGTGCGTGCTTACGAGAGAGCACTACGAGCGGCGGTACTGTGTCGCTGAGAGGCGTCTACCCCCCCCAAAAATTGAGATAGTGGGGAAGCGAAGGTGTGGGTGCGGTCCGAGAGGAGATCGTAGGCTCTGAATACCAAGTTTTATGAGTGCAATTGAGTGAACGAACGAGAATTGCACTATCGAAGCAAGAGTACAATGAGCGAAGGCATGAGCGAAGAATATATAGCGAAACTACAGTGGTAACGGTAATGGACTGTGGTTGTCGCGCGACGGGCCTGGGACTGAGGTTGGGAAAAGTGTCGAAGCGGAGGCCCGGAGCGCGGGTTACCAGCCGAGCCGTGAGGTCGGGGTGCGACGTGCGAAGGTGGCGGGCGGATTGTCGATGCGATGATTGCGAGTGGTAACGGTGCTGACTGTGGTGCTACAGTGATGTACGCGTTGAGCAGGGATGCGAAGTAAGGAAAAGGAATTTTCCTTACACAAACCCATCGGCACTACGAGGTTTGACGCGTTACTGTACTGCTTCAAAGTACAGCAGAGGACAAGATATTGCAGCTGTCAGTCTGTATGATACTGTATGGGCAGTGAATAATTCCCAGCGCACCCAATCCTTCCCATGTTCACTGCTTTGATCGACTGCCCTGCCACATGTGAGACGGAATCCCCGCGGATGCCTGCCTGTCTGCCCCCTTTCCCGCAGGCCATTTTCTGTCAGTGACAAACCTCCCCCCCCACGGGTTCGGTTTAGTGCTACAGCTGACACCCATCCTTATCGCAATAAAGAATATTTGTCTATCCCTTCCGCCACTCTGTACGGGCAACAAAGCCCCAAGCTAGGTCACATGGCTTGATCTCAGCTGTTGATCACACACCTTATCGCGATGTCAACCGTCCCTTCGAAGATTGTTACCAATGCGAATTATCAGACCCGTGGCGACGGTGGCGAGAGAGGCGACTAAACAAATTCATTTCAATTCAATAGATAAGGAAAACGGCAAACGAATGCTGGGAATATACTGAAGCTGTCGGTCGTTGCGACTATTCATGTCCATCCATTTTGTTTCTATCAGTGATCGATGGATGTATGGATGATATGGCATGGCATATGTCCTCCTCAAATCCCCCTCAACGCACCGTACACACTTCGAACCACTCCTTTCAGTGTCACTCTACTTCCAGAAGCCACCTCCACAACACAGGCGTTTATCTTGAAATATTTGAAGCGACAGCCCACTTCCAAAATTCACTTTCAAGCCCGCTTTCTGCCCGCCATAAACAGCCAATTAGACACCCTGTTCAGCACGTTTTTCCTCCCCATATCCTTTTTGTCTTTCTTTAGACGCGAGTCGAGATTAGTTGATAGAACTACCAGGGACCTGCGGCTTGCCGCGACCGTCGCGGCGTGATGAAGCCCGCAGCAGCCCTTCTGCTCGGCGCGCTGCTGCTGATGACGTGTCACGCGGTCTCACGCGTCGAATGCTTGGCTCTCGTCAAGTCACAGGGTGCGCGCCACCCCGCGATGCCATTTCACAGTGATCATCATGATAATGCCATTGAGTCGTATCACGGCGCGTGCTGAAATAACCGTTAAAGTAGTATCGGGTTGCGTCACCGTGGGGTGACATCACCGTGAGGTGACATTCCGACACGATACTACATCACCGTGTATTTTACCATGAATCAGTTATCAGAAACCATAATCAGCGCAAATACATCAACACCTACGAGACGGGCGATGACACTCCCGTGCGAACGTCCCGGTGCCATCGTCCTCGTTGGCTAAAAAATTCAGGGAGTTCCCCCTGCAGGAACCTAGATCTCGCTGGGGAAGGTAATAACGCTTTCGCTGGTGTGTCATGAAGGAATCTATTAGAGAGCGTAGCGATAACGAGAGAGTTTCTGCTATGGGAATGATGTTGCGCCAGCAACTTGGTAGAGTTTCGGTAGCATTTGCCTCTAAGGACTTGGTGAGAATTGAAGTAGCATTTTTGGACTTCACTAGGAACATAGAAAATATATATCAAACACACAAGCAACACAAATATATATAGGCAGGCGAGGGTTTCACAAGAGGTTGCGTGGGCGCTGCGAGTAACCCAACCCCACGAAAGTGGTGTGTGGGTGAGCGAACGCGCCTCGCCAATTTCCCAACCCAACTCAGCATCGACTTCTCGCTTCCGTGCACACCACTCCACCAACACAGCAAGGAGTGGTGCGACTCTCAAGGAAGCACCAACGACTCCCACGGACTCTCGCTTCTTCATGCGACCTCCATAGAACTCATTCGTCGGTGCCGAGTAGACTCAGTCGCTAGGCGTCGACCTGCCAAGTCAAAGGTCATCGAGGGCCCTTGCTGTTGTAGGGCCCTCTAACACTCCCCTGCCATACTACATCAAGGCCCTTTATAACCACAGGGCATGCATACACACGTACACGCCAAAACAAAGGGAAACACACACAAACAAAGCACTCTCAAAGTGCAAACACGCACCGCACCAGCCATGGATAGGCCATGGCACCATCCACATCATGGAGTGTTTAGGTCTCACCCCCCTCACTCGAAAGCCTCACCTGCCCCACAGCCTCGAAGCAACGATTGAAGGCGGGGAAATGCAATGCCTTCGTGAGGTAGTCAGCAGGCTGCTCGCTCGTAGGGATGTACTGCAACTGCAGCTTCCTGCGCTTGACCATGTGCTGCAGCCACATGTGGCGACGCTCCATGTGCTTGAGGCTCCCCTTGAGCCCCATGCCACCTGCCACTGAAATGGCGGAGGAGTTGTCCACAAAGAGAGTAGTGGGTTCCTCACTCCTCAGCAGTTGAAACTCTGCCAGCAGGAAGCGCAGCCTGCGCGCCTCCTTCCCAGCCTCCACAGCAGCAACATACTCAGACTCAGTGGAGGAGAGGGTGGCGCAACGAATCCTCTGGCTTGCCCATGAGACAGCAGCACCCCCGAGCACAAAGACATAGCCACCTGTGCTGGTCCTGTTCTGCTTGTCCCCAGCATCATCAGCATCGGCGTAGCCCACCAGCTCCAAGGACTCCGGCCCACCACCAAACTCCAGCGCCACATCCCTGCTCCCCACCAAGTACGTCAAGCACCGGTCCAACTCCTTCCAGTGCTGATCACTCCGCACAGTCTGGCCCGACCCCAGCTTGCTGCAGGCGAACGAGATGTCGGGACGGGTGGTACAGGCCGCGAACTGCAAGGATCCCACCTTCTGCCTGTACTCCTCCTCCTGGCGAGACTGCCATCCCACATCCTCAAAGGTCTGCACACTGAAAGGGTCAGAGGAAAGAGGGGTGCGAGGCACTCGCAGCGGCTGCTCCCCGTCAAAGAAGCGCCTATGAACCTTGTCCACATAGGCCCCCTGGTGCAGCCACAGCCTCCTCGTAGGCCTGTCCCGAATCAGCTGCAACCCCAGATACTTCTCCACAGGGCTAATCTCCCGCAGCTGAAACGCACTCTGCAGCAGCTCACGCAGCTCCCCAAGCATGCTCTGACTGCGGCTGGCAGCAAGCAGGTCATCCACATACACCAGCAGCCAGCACATCTCCCCATCAGCATCAGTTTTGAAGTACAGAGCCTCATCCACCTTGCTCTTCTTCCATCCAGCCCCAAGCAGCACCCCATCCAAGGCCTCATACCATAGCATCGGGCTATGCTTGAGCCCATACAGACTTTTCACCAACTTACAGACACGAGGAGTCCCATCCTCGTAGTAGCTCGGCTGCTCCATATAAAGGTCTCGGTCCAACACGCCATGGAGGAACGCATTCTTTACATCGAGCTGCATCAGGTCCAAATCAAGTGCAGCTGCAATCGCCAGAAGCACACGCGCCGTCACATAGCTTCCCACAGGGGCGTACGTCTCCTCATAGTCCACCCCTGCCACCTGCGTGAACCCCTTCACCACCAGCCTCGCCTTCTCACGCTCCACTATCCCATCAGGTCGGAACTTGGTGTTCAAAATCCATCGGTTCTTCATCACATTCACCCCTGGCGGACGCGAAAACCAACTCCTACGTCCCCTGCTCAATCAAGCTCCGCATCTCTTCATCCATCGCCTCCTTCACCTTGTCGCCCTTCCAGCAGCCCAAGGCCTCCTTCACTGTCATTTTCGCTATGTCCCACTGCCTCTCAGGATCAGCTGCAACGTCCGGGTCCAGGTCAGTCCACTCCTCGTCCTCCTCCTCGTCATCCAAGCCCGCTGGCTCAACCACTACAGCCCAAGCGTATCGAACAGGCGGGACACCACGAGTGATGCGAGTGGAGCGACGCACTGGTGCAGTGGTCGTCCCAGAAACCAACACACGACCACCATCTCTAATTCCCCACATCTCCTGCTCCCCTGTGTGCGGCTCCCCTGTCTGCTGCTCCCCTAGCTGCTGGTCCACCATCTGCTGCTCCTCAATCCGCTCCTCCCCTGTCTGCTGCTCCCCAATCTGCTGCTCCCCTGTCTGCTGTACTCCATCCATACTGCTCTCGTCCTGCAGCTGCTCAGTCTCAAGGCGCTGCCCGTCGGTGATCTCCACAGACGGTGGCACCTCCATCCCCCCCCCACCAACGGGCGGCGCCGTAGAAGACGAAGAGGAGGGCGGAGCAGGTGCAGGAGGGATGGAGGGTGAAAGGGGGGATGGAATAACAGGAGGAGGAGGGGAAGGCAAGGGGGGTGAGGAGGAAGAAGGCGGGACAGGGGGAATCACACGAGGGTAGACTGAAGGCGGAGGTGGGGTGGGGACCGAGGTAGGGACATAGGGCATAGCAGGAGGTGCGACCACCTCCTCCTCCTCCTCCGCCTCCTCGAGAGTGATCGGGAAGAGTGAGGGAAGGGGCTCATAGGGCATCGAACGCCCCCCATGCTCCTGCTGATGCCAAGCTTTCCATCCTGCTAGGGACATGGTCTCATAGAACACAGCTTCCACAGTGGTGATGAGGCGGTTGGACTCCAAGTCCAGCACGGTCCAGCCTTTGCTCGCAGCTGACACACCCAAGTGCAACCCCCAGCGAGCCTTAGGCGCCAGCTTCCCCCCACGCTGCGACCGTGGTACCATGTACTGCAGCATGCAGCTCCAAACACGCACCATACTGACATCAGGTTTGCGTCGGAAGGCGAGCTCGTACGGCGTCACACCAGAGGGTAGTGAGGCGTGCTCCACGCGGTTGCGCACCCAAACGGCCTGAGCCAACGCCAGGTGCCACCAGTGATGCTGCACACCCATGTGCAGCAACATCGTCCGCACCGCCTCCACAATGCTGCGTGTCAGAATATTATCTTATTGTTCTAGCCTGTAGTGGGGTGCTCTATAGCGAGTACAACCCTTCTAGGGTTTGCTATTTGTATCCTCATTCTTGCTAGTTCAATCCTCTTTTTCCTTCTAATTTTGACATGCTATCAGAGCAGGTCGATCCCCTTGGATCGATCCTGTGGGTGTGTCCCCACCTTGCTTCCGCTGCTACTTTTTCCTCCCGCCGTGCGCCCCGAGGCGCGCGGCGGTTTTCTGCCCGCCGTGCGCCCCGAGGCGCGCGTTGGTTCATTGCCCGCTGTGCGCCCCGTGGCGCGCGGCGGGCTTCTCCTCTACGTCGCGGCCCCGCCCCGGCCCGTCGCCGCCCGTGCGCCCGCTCGACGCGGCCCGCCCTTCGTCGCGGACCCGCCCCGGCCCGTCGCCGCCCGTGCGCGTGCCCGGCTCGGCCCCGCCCTTCGTCGCGGACCCGCCCCGGCCCGTCGCCGCCCGTGCGCATGCCCGGCTCGGCCCCGCCCTTCGTCGCGGACCCGCCCCGGCCCGTCGCCGCCCGTGCGCCTGCCCGTCGCGGCCCCGCCCTACGTCGCGGCCCCGCCCCTTGAAGCGGCCCCGCCTTACGTCGCGGCCCCGCCCCGCTCGTCGCGGCCCCGCCCCTTGTCGCGGCCCCGCCCTCCAACCAGGCTCGTGGTGGGCCCCTTTCACCACACCGCCTCCCCCCCCCCCCCCTGCCATTTCCCGTCGCCCGTCGCGGCTCCTTCGGGGGCCGCAAGCGGCCCCCTCAGGTCGCCACGACGGACGACGGGAGGGGCGAGCTGTGGGGTGGCGGGTATGGGGGTGGTCGGTGTGCCTTCCTCCCTTTCTCCTCCTCCTCCTTCGTCTCCCACTGCTGCAGCTGTCGCTGAGGGGGGTGGTTGTGTGGGAGACTGGGTTTAGGGTTTAAGGGGGGTGCGTGGGAGTAGAGCTAGTGGTGTAGCAGTGGGTGTGTATCAGGGGGGTGGGACTGTGTGCGGGAGGATGAGCGGAGGTTGCCAGTTTGTCGTCAGCAGCACCTGTAGTCCGGGGCGCTGTCCCGGTAGCCCAGTCGTAGCCAGCTGTGCCAGCCGCCCGTGGGTCCGTTGCCCGTCCGCCGCTATTTGAGCCGCGGGGCCTGTTACCCCTGTAGTCCGGGCGCTGTCCGGTAGCCGCTGTGCCAGTCTGCCTCCTGTTGCCCGTGTGTCTGCAGCTTCAGCCGTCGCCTCCTGTCTCCTCTCCCCTCACTCTCCCTCCTCCTCCTCACTTGCCCGTTGTGACTACCACTAGCTTTGCTTATAATTGTGAACTCTAAACTATTTCTTCTTGAACTTGTGCTCAGAATGTGTGGTGACATTGTGATCCACCCTGAGCTTGTTTTGCTTTGCCTGCTCTGCTGATTACACCCCACTTTGGCTATGGGGGTGTGTCAGAATATTATCTTATTGTTCTAGCCTGTAGTGGGGTGCTCTATAGCGAGTACAACCCTTCTAGGGTTTGCTATTTGTATCCTCATTCTTGCTAGTTCAATCCTCTTTTTCCTTCTAATTTTGACACTGCGTATCTCCCTTTCGGCCATCCCGTTCTGCTCCGGCGTGTACGGGCATGTGAGGTCATGGATGATGCCTTTACCGTCGAGGAAGAGCGTGAAGTCGTGCCCCAGGAACTCGCCACCCCGATCAGTGCGCAGCGCCTGCACCGTGGTCTTGCACTGTCGCTCTGCCATCGGGAGCCACTTCTGGAACGCCGCCAGCGCATCACTCTTCCGGGCCAAAGGGTAGGCCCAGACATATCGCGTCTTTCGATCCTTCAGCACCAAGAAGTAGCGGCTGCCGTCCTTAGCTGCTTCACGCAAAGGGCCACACAGGTCAGCATGCACCACCCCGAGCAACTCATCCTCCTCCTCTCCCATAGAAGGAAAGGTATGACGAGTGATCTTTCCCCCAACACAGGAAACACAAGGTATGCCTGACTTGCCCCCCTCTCCAAGAAGAGCGACTGTGCCCCGCCCCTGCTGTTGTAGGAGCAGGCCCTTGCTCAATCAAGCTCCGCAACAGCAAGGGCCCTCGATGACCTTTGACTTGGCAGGTCGACGCCTAGCGACTGAGTCTACTCGGCACCGACGAATGAGTTCTATGGAGGTCGCATGAAGAAGCGAGAGTCCGTGGGAGTCGTTGGTGCTTCCTTGAGAGTCGCACCACTCCTTGCTGTGTTGGTGGAGTGGTGTGCACGGAAGCGAGAAGTCGATGCTGAGTTGGGTTGGGAAATTGGCGAGGCGCGTTCGCTCACCCACACACCACTTTCGTGGGGTTGGGTTACTCGCAGCGCCCACGCAACCTCTTGTGAAACCCTCGCCTGCCTATATATGTTTGTGTTGCTTGTGTGTTTGATATATATTTTCTATGTTCCTAGTGAAGTCCAAAAATGCTACTTCAATTCTCACCAAGTCCTTAGAGGCAAATGCTACCGAAACTCTACCAAGTTGCTGGCGCAACATCATTCCCATAGCAGAAACTCTCTCGTTATCGCTATGCTCTCTAATAGATTCCTTCATGGTGCGGTGAGCGTGGAACGAACACGCATAGATTTCCGTCGTCGTTGATATTCGCGTTCGTATACTCGCCTTGGCGTGTGGCGTTAGTGAAGGGCGCTTATTAATCTAATTTGAACCTCTCTTGATTTCCCTCCAGTTACGTTCTCGGACCCAAGGATAGGGCGTTTGGTAATTTATTACCACTCGTCTGAGGACCCTTGTGAGGTGACCCCGAGACGAGGGATTTAAGGAAGGGGCACTTTTTTAAAATTTGTGGTACCTTATAGAGACGTCGTAGAGGATGAGTACTGAGGAGGCGAACGTGGAGGCCGGTAATTTGCGCACTCTAGAGGAGGATCTCGTGGCTCGTCATTCTCGTGGTGAGATTAGTGATATTGAATACGAGCTAATGTTAGAGGGATTGCGCTCGCGTCGGCGTCGTGAGCACCCTTCCCCACGTGTAGAGAATGTTGAGCAAGTTGCGGGAGGTACTAGTGCGTGGGATATGGCTGTCGATGGCGGAAATAGCGATGACGAGGAGTTTGATGGGTTGATGTCGCGTGGGGTCCTGCGAAGACCAACTCGGTTTAGTACGGCTAGCGTCGGCGGTGTACAGGAGCGTGTTCATCGTGCAGCAGCGTCACGAGAGCATGCGAATGTAGGACGGCAAAGCGTTGCTGGGGGAGGAATTGCGGAAGAGTTCGATAGTGAGACTATGCCGGGCGTTACCCCGATTGGATCGATGTCGAGGGACGAGGGAATAGCCCCCAACTATGGCTACTTCAGATTCACTCCAGACAAGATCGTTGTCACTAGTCCGTTAGAAGGACGTCACGACCTGTCGACGTGGACAGAATCAATCGAGCCGCAGCTTGAGATCGCTCAGCTAAAGCGATTCATAGATGGCACCACCCCTATTCCACCAGCGCGTGCGCTTGCGCATCTCTCTCAGTTCCGCGCGATGCAGTTGCTGACATTCACCACTATTTCCCGATGCTGCTCCCCAACCATACAAATCGCCCTTAAGGCGTGTCGCATGAAGGTTGATGCCGGCTATCAGGCATGGCAGTTTATTATGCGCACGTACATGGCGAAGGACGATCTGTACATCGGTCAGTTAGAGCAGGCGCTCACTAACCTCGAGATGGGAGAGCATGAGTCCGCTACGTCCTATTGCAACCGTGCGCAGCAGATCCTAGTGAACCTGAGGATGGCCGGCGTAGATTACTCGCAGGCGTCGTACATCACTCACGTTGTGAAGGGGTTGCCGCAGCAGTACAACCTCTTACGCAGGATGCTGAAGTTGCCACAGGTGCGCAAGGAGTTGGACGAGAACACCCTCGCTAGCTACATCATCGAGGAGGAATGTACGCTGGCGTCAGAGGGACGAAAGGACCAATTCCTTCCCCAGGCTAACCAGGTCTTTACCAAGAAGGGTAAGCCCCAATTCCAGCAGAATTCGTTCCCTTCCCCTCCCACTACGGCACAGCAGCAACAACCTAAGAATGGGGGTGGGCTTAGTGGGGGAGGGGAGAAGTGGAAAGGGGGTAAGGATGGCCAGCCGAAGGGGGGGAAAGGGGGTTTCAAAGGGAAGTGCTATGTGTGTGGACAAATAGGGCATGTTGCTAAGTACTGTCAGCAGCGGGCGGATAAGGAGGCAGACACCGGTGGAGAGGGTTCTGGAGGTAGCAGCGGAAAGGGGGGTGATGGCTCTAAGGGGAGCGGGCAATCATCATGTGCGATGGTGAAGCCCGTTGTGGAGCAGACTCCTCTCGTTGTGCTAGAGCCTGAGGGCGGGGAGGCCTTACAGGCTGTTGCAGCTGCTGTGAAGGCGAACCCGAGCGTCGTGCTGCTTGATAGCGGATGCTCCCACCATCTCATGGGAGATCGTTCTGCCTTTGTGGAGATGAGCAGCGGCGGCAGTATTAAACAGGTTACTGGCTTCAACGGCGCGCTTCAGGAGGTGCAGGGGCGGGGCACAGTCGCTCTTCTTGGAGAGGGGGGCAGGCGTGTCAAAGCCAGACCGTTGGCGGATTCGAGTTTGGTAACCACATTCCGGTTCTGTAACCCTCGTTTTGACCCAGTGGGTAGCAAGGCGTCATATTGGTCTCAGAGCCTTACGAGGGTTCAAAACCCACTAAGTCAAAACGAGGGTTATATCTGAGGCGCAGCGGAGGCACTCAACCCTATGCCCCATGGGCGTTACGGGTTTGCTACATGTGGAAAATATGGACCAGCCGAGATTTGAACCCAGGGTCTGGTACAAGTCTAGGGTGTTTTTGAAGCGCAGCGGATGCCCTTCAACACCACTAGCCAGCAGGCGTTACATTCTCTGTTCACTGGCCCCTGTGCCCTCCTCCTCGTTCTTCCAGCGCCCTTCCTGTACACTGGGTGGAAGTGGAAGAGCAATGGTGAGGTGGGAGGGAGGGAATATGATGTGCGAAGTGGAAGCCGTACGATGAGAGGAGGGCGTGTGATGAGATGTGGGGGAGCATGCAATGAGAAAAGTATTTGGACCACCATTTGGGTCCTCTCCGTTCCACAACCTGCATTCCTCTCCTCCAATGGCTTCCATTCTTTCGTGTCTTCCACTCCCCCCCTCCCCTCCTCCTGCCGCCAGCACAAGTCCTGCTGGACTGTCAGAAGGCGTGGGAGGGCATGCAATGAGACCTGAGCCCTCTCTTCCGCCAGCCCCCTCCCCTCCTCCCCTTTCCTGCAGCCAGCGCAAGTCCTGCTGGACTGTCAGAAGGCGTGGAGCACAACGTTTGACGGCTGGGTGGTTGGTGGGGACTGCGAGAAAGCGACCGCCGTCACATGCGATTCCCAGGGCATGATTACGGAGATGTGAGTGCACGACCCCCATGCCCCCCATGCCCCCCATGCACCTCATGCACCTCATGCACCTCATGCACCTCATGCACCCTCATGGACCCCCATGCACGCACCCCATGCACCTTATGCACCCCATGCACCCCATGCACCCCATGCACAACATGCACCACATGCACCCCCATGGACCCTCATGCACCCCCATGGACCCTCTTGCACCCTCATGGACCCTCATGGTTCAAATGTGAGTGGACTTCAGATGTGAGCGAAGATGTGTGAGTGAGACATAAAAAGCCATGGCAGTTGACCTCATGGACCTTCAATCCCAGACTCAAGTTTTTTGGTAGACTCATATAGTTGAAGTCGATTTTTTAGTCGACTGAAGAAAGAAAGCCTCTCCCTCGTTTCAATGTCCACCCGTCAACAGATGTATCTCTCGCGAGAACTTGAACAGGACAATTCCTGACTCCACCAGCAGCAACCTTTTCTGACGCCCCTACCTAAAAAAAGCCTCTCCCCCGTTCCAATGTCCACCTGTCAACAGATATATCACTGACCAGAACTTAAACGGGACAATCCCTGACTCTATCAGCAATCTCCAAAGCCTTACCCCACTGTGAGTGCTGCTCCCCCTCCTTGGGTGGGTGGGCATGTGAGGCACTCTCGCTTTGAGTGACTGCTGTGCTGCTTTGACCTGGAACCTGGGGTGCGTCTGGCCTGGTTTTGACGCGTCACAAGAAAAGGTCATGTTAATTTGAGGCGTCACAAGCTGTTACCTTTCCGAGATTGTGATCCCTGCCAGCCAGAGCCATGTCGTTTCGTTCCAACGTCTCACGTTGATGTTGACATGACAAGCTCGTTACTTGGCCTTCAGACTCTCCTCACAACCATCCTTTCTTTCGCAAATGCAGATTTCTATGGAACACCAGCCTGACTGGCACGATACCAGCTACTATTGGCAACCTTCGGAATCTGACCAAAATGTGAGTTTCCCGACCAGACACGCAGGCTGGGCGGTGCTTGGACAAGTACCAGCCTCGCTTTCTCTGCTAGCCTAACGCTTGAATCTACTATTATTCAACCTTGAAGCGATTTCTTTTTCTGTGTAAAGGAGCTGAGCAGAGCACGTTTAGAGCCACTAGAAGCTTGTCCATTACATGGCCTGAACCAACCTGAACCTGTGTTGCAAAAGACGCGTCCTGCATCTAAGACGTTGGCGCAGGACGCTTCATGAGGGCCTGGGAGACGCTACAAAAGACGCATGCCCGGGCAAAGCAAAAAAAAAAAAAAAAATGTTATAGGGGATGGGAAGGGGGGGGGGGACCGACGTTGCACACATTCAATGCAAAATTTAAGGTGCTCTTGGTAGCTAAGCCTACTAGGGTTTACTAAGGAGAATTGAGTTGGTAAAGTGAGGGAGCACAAATGAGTAGCTTGGTGGAGGCCCACATTTGTTTGGTTTTGTAGATGTAGAGGGGTTGTGAGGGTTGGGCGTTCAAATTTTGCAAGGGGGGGTTAGAAATGTGGTGCGGGGGCTGTTTTTAACAGTCGTCGATTTGGGTTAAGGGGGGTCGACATGACGCGAATTCGACATTTGCGTCGAAATCGCGAATGTCAATTTTGCGCAGTGAATTATGTTTTTGGTCAGCTCGAAAAAAAAACGCCGAGCGTTCTGCGTCCCAGCGTCCGGACGCAGGACGCAGGACGCCCCCAGCGTCTTTTGCAACATAGATCTGAACCGACCTGGACCGACCTGACTTGACCTGACCCACCAACCTGACCCGACCCGACCCAGCCTGAGCCAACCTGAACCGACCTGAACCGACCTGAACCGACCTGAGCTGACCTGAGCCGACCTGAGCCGGCCTGAGCCTGACCTGAGCTGAGCCGAGCTGAGAGATGTGCCCAGGTATTGGCCCAAGGACTCAGGCAAAGTGGGTCGCCACGCGATGAAATTGAATTTTCATGACGTCTCAAAACTTCACTTTTATCACAGATATTGGGCCAAGGACCCAGGCAAGCAAAGAGGACGAGCCGGGGGAATGGAGGGAAGGAAAGGACCGGGGGGTGTAGGAGGTGTTGAGACAAGCCTTGTCGGCTTGTCACTTGGTGCATGGCTTATCACTTGGTGCATGGCTTGTCACTTGGTGCATGGCTTGTCACTTGGTGCATGGCTTGTCACTTGGCGCATGGCTTGTCACTTGGCGCATGGCTTGTCACTTGGTGCATGGCTTGTCACTTGGTGCATGGCTTGTCACTTGGTGCATGGCTTGTCACTTGGTGCATGGCTTGTCACTTGGTGCATGGCTTGTCACTTGGTGCATGGCTTGTCACTTGGTGCATGGCTTGTCACTTGGTGCATGGCTTGTCACTTGGTGCATGGCTTGTCATTTGGTGCATGGCTTGTCACTTGGTGCATGGCTTGTCACTTGGCGCATGGCTTGTCACTTGGTGCATGGCTTGTCACTTGGCGCATGGCTTGTCACTTGGTGCATGGCTTGTCACTTGGTGCATGGCTTGTCACTTGGTGCATGGCTTGTCACTCGGTGCATGGCTTGTCACTTGGTGCATGGCTTGTCACTAGGCGCATGGCTTGTCACTTGGCGCATGGCTTGTCACTTGGCGCATGGCTTGTCAATTGGCGCATGGCTTGTCACTTGGTGCATGGCTTGTCACTTGGTGCATGGCTTGTCACTTGGTGCATGGCTTGTCACTTGGCGCATGGCTTCTCACTTGGCGCATGGCTTGTCACTTGGCGCATGGCTTGTCACTTGGCGCATGGCTTGTCACTTGGTGCATGGCTTGTCACTTGGTGCATGGCTTGTCACTTGGCGCATGGCTTGTCACTTGGTGCATGGCTTGTCACTTGGTGCATGGCTTGTCACTTGGCGCATGGCTTGTCACTTGGCGCATGGCTTGTCACTTGCCGCATTGATTGTTGCTTGGCATATGCATGGCTTGCCAGCAAGGCAGGGTTTGTTTTTATTTATTTTAATCAACATGCTGATTCCAGTCTCACAGCTCGCTTGCTTTTATAGGTTATCAATACCTTCCTGTACGCACCCACTCATGCTGGCTGGCTGATCTTGAGCTGATGTCCCATGATAAAAATGAGGGTTACGTCGGGTCGACCCATGAGTAATGCTCGGTTCATTTTCTCTGCATGCATGCCCTCTGTGTTCATTTGCTTGCTTATCAGGCAAATGGCTTACAACAGCTTAAGTGGCAACCTCCCTGGATCTCTCGGCAATCTGAAGAGCCTTGACAGATTGTTAGTGCTGTTCCTCGTTCAGTTAAACGCGTAAAGACGAATTTGTTCTGAAACGTCTCAAAACAGATCTATTGTCTAGTAGCCTCAAAAATTAGTGCTGTTGCTCCTCATTCTCGTCTCTAATCATATGTTAAAGCTGGTTTTTGTGTTTCGTTGACATGTGAGGCGCATACTTGTAACTCAGCACTGGCTCTAGTCTTGTTAAAGGGCTTGAATCCAATGTACTAGTGATGATGCAAGTAAAATCTCGTTCAGACTTTCGATTCGACTTGAAGTCTGAATATGCGGTTCTTTTGAACTCCTATGTGGTTCTTTTGAGCTCCTATGCGGTTATTTTGAACTCCTATGTATGTACTATAGATGATGCAAGTATTACTAGTTCGTTCGGACTTTTTTTTATGTCTTCCATCCTCGTCGTTCTCTCTGAATGTTCACTAGACTAAGCCCTTAGCCCGGCATACACTGAGTGATGTGCTCTGTAAGCATGGTTTATGGCCTGGGTGCCTTAGTCCAGCATTGAGCGAGCACCAAGCATTCTTCTGGTAGTCTGTGCATGTGGCACCGACTGTGTGCCTCCTAGCTTCTTAGCTCACCGCTTGTTACTGTTGCTACTGTATAGATACTGGAGTAGGCATGGGCATTTGACCCGGACGGGTCGGGTAAGGCCGGGTCGGGTCAGGTGTTCTGAGTATCCCGACCCGGGCGGGTCGGGTCGGGCCTACCCGTACGGGTCGGGTTGACCCGTGACCCGTCAGGGTATCTTTTTCACGGGTACCCTTGACCCGTCGGGTCGGGTCGACCCGTGACCCGAAATCGGGTTAAGATGCGGAAATCGTAGGATAGACTGCAATAGCGTTGCGCGAATGGCTCTGCATCGGGCTGGCAAACAAGACGCATGATAGCTATAGTGTAGGAGGAGGCGTAGGAGAGATCGTGGATAGGGAAACCTAGGTCGAAGTTGAAATTTGTACTCCACAGTTGCCAAATTTGTGCACAATGTTGTCTCCAACCAATTTCCCCTCCCATCACCTATCTTCACCACTAGGGATGAGCAAAGGGCGAACACGAACATGTTCGTCTTCGCCCCTTGTCGAACACCCTCTTTTGCCGAACCGAACACTGTTCGGTTCGGCGAACAGTTTAGGAAAAAACAGGTGTTCGCTGTTCGCCTGTGGAGGCGTGTTCGGGCGAACCTCGAACACTGTTCGTGTTCGTCGCGGGCAAATTTCAGCAGCGGCCCGAACACGAACGTGTTCGGGCGAACATTGAACACTGTTCGGCGAACGATTTGAGCTAAAAAACAAAATCTGTTCGGTTCGCCTCGAACGTGTTCGAGGCGAACCGAACAGGTGTTCGCCACCTTGCTCATCCCTATTCACCACATTGAATCTAGATCATCCAACCAATTTGAGATTTGAAAGCTGGACAGTCGTCACTTCCAGATCTACAACAAAGTTCATCAAGGGAGTCTCCCCTCCCTCCCCTTCTGCGGGAAATACCTTAGGGCGGATTCCTGGCTTCGGGACATCCGCTGTTTGAGTCATCCCAAATCTAGGGAAGTCCCGAGCTGCAATGCAGCACTTCGGGTCATCCCAAAATCCTGTTCACGATTTTTCTGTACAAATATTTAGCTGGCTACCCGAAATCGTAGCTCTCGTCGTTGTAAGTTGCGATTGCCAAACTAAACTGGCGACCGGTTCCGATTTTCGACGACGCAGAAATGTGCAATGTTGCACAAAACTCGAGTGTATTTTTTGTCGCATATTCAGAAACGTCGCACTCCAGCCACGCGATATAAATACTGGGGAGAAAGTAATTTCGCCAACCATATTCGTTGAAGCTCGCTTACTCCCGAAGCGGATGACCCGAAGCTCGAGTCGGCAAAATCACGCCTCGTAAAATTAATTCGGGATGCCCCAAAGCCAGGAATCCGCCCTTAGATCCATGATTCCGCGCGTAGGGGGAGGAAAAATTCCAATCCCTGCGGATCTGTGGGGAGAATCGCCGATCCGCGCGGTTCGTCGGGGGAAATCGTCGATCAGCGCGTATGACGAGTTTTTCTTGGGTATAATTACCCGACCCGACCCGACCCGAGGGTACACTACCCGAGGACGGGTCACAGAGACCCGTGCCCACTATGGCGGGTCGGGTACCCTAAATTTGGCTTATCTTGACCCGCCGACCCGACCCGACCCGACCCGAACCCCGTCACGGGTCGGCCTAGACGGGACGGGTCGGGACGGGTCGGGTCAAATGCCCATGTCTATACTGGAGGATGTATGCTCGTACTCACAACAAACCCCTGTCTGCCCATTGCTCCATTTGTTTTTGCACCCTATTTCCGAGATGCATACATTTGCTTTCCAATCAGCTGAATGGATCCATACCAGCAACGTTCTCCAGCCTTGTATCTTTGACCTACTTGTGAGTTTTTTTTTATTATAGGAGCTCTAATCTAAAGTTTTGCAACAAACTGTAAGGTTACTCTATTGTATGTTATCAGATGTTTTTTATGTTATCTCCCTCACACATCATACTGGAATTTGATGTTTCCCTATGCTGTGATGTTGTGTGGGTTGGATCGATGCAAGCCAAGTTACTGTAGCCTGTGATGTGATGTGATGTGATGTGATGCAATGCGATGTGATGTGATGTGATGTGATGTGATGTGATGTGATGTGATGTGATGGGATGGGATGTGATGTGATGTGATGTGATGTGATGTGATGTGATGTGATGTGATGCGATGTGATGTGATGTGATGTGGTGGGATGAGATGGGATGGGATGGGATGGGACGACCATGGGCGACCATGAGCGACCATGAGCGACCATGAGTGACCATGAGCGACCATGAGTGACCATGAACGTCGATGACCAACCATGAGCAGCCATAAAAAACAACTCACTGTTCCTCTTTTCAACTCCTTGTGCATACTGTTGACTTATGCATGCTTTATGCATACCCTATGAACGCCCCATCAGTAACCTAGGCTACAACAGCTTGACAGGCTCCATTCCTGACTTTCTTGGCAACCTCCCAAGTCTTGCTCACATGTGAGTGTTAATTGAACTATGGAATGCACCACATGTCGTGTGACCCACCCACATCACATGCGCACCACATGCCGTGTGTTGTGTCCCACCCACTTCACATGCGCACCACATGCTGTGTGTTTTGTCCAACCCACTTCACATGCGCACCACATGCCGTGTGACTCACCCACATCGTATGTGCACCACATGCCACGTCACTCACCCACATCACATGCACACCACATGCTTATTCTCGACACCCTTGTTGTGGGTCCCCTCCGGCATTCCATTCTTTCTCGCTTGCCATTCTTGTTGAGTGCTCGGTACATCTCACTCTACATATGATCAAAAGCGGCCACCCTCTGATTAAGAACGGCTATTATGCCACTTCAATCTGCTCGCACAATGGCCCACCACAGTCTCGGCTTTAATTCCCACTCTGCTTTTGCATCCACACTCCCATGGAAAGCAGATATCTACATACGAACAATCTGAACGGCACGATACCGTCCACACTAGCCAACCTGTCAGACCTCGGAGATCTGTGAGTCGCTCGAATTGTTGTGAGATGCTTGACTTGTTGTGAGATGCTTGACTTGTTGTGAGATGCTTGAGCTTCAATATGATTTAAAATGCTTTGAGCTGCTTGGCTTGTTGTTACGTACGTTTTCTTTCCAAACGACTTTGTTCGACTGCGCATATGGCATCAATTATGTTGAAAAACTGGTGGCTTGTCCGCCTATGTTTCACTGCATATTCATATCTTTGCTATGTCATTCCAGCCAGGTGTGAGTGAGTGATTCTCCAACATATTTTCATACTTAACACACACAGAGCTATGCACACCACCGCCTACATATGCATGCAGTATGGTCTTTGAGCTTGCCATATTCATGCTTTCCATTTTTACTCCCGCAGACTCCTGCGATACAACAAATTGACCGGCACAATTCCTGAATCGCTTTACACTCTCACAAACTTAAACACGTTGTGAGTGCAGTGCAGTGCTTACCGGTTTCCCGGCCAGGTCAGCCGTAGCCAAACTGCACCGCACACACAACCGCACTGCACTCGTGCATTTCAGCAACCACTTACTTCGTATGGACAAGGAAGGAGTGTGAGTTCGTGTTTGTGTTCTTTTCATTCATTCATTTTAGGTAAAGTGGGCACTAGTACTGTGTTGACGATCAAGCTGTTTTTGCTCGAGCATGGTAACGGAACGGAATGTGCGCTATGTGTTAAAGCTAGGAATATGGAAGCCATGGCTAGGGAGAGAGAAGGTAGCGAGAGAATTGTGTTAGGAAAGAAGTGTCGAGATACAAGGCTAGAAAGGAATTGGAAACCCTAATTGAACGTAGGGTGTGTTCAGTCTATACTATAGCTACGAAATGAACCTAAATTGAACCTAGAAGCATAACTCGCTCTAAGCATGGTGGAATGATAAGAGAACACCAAAATAAAGGCCAGAGCGAGCTCTAGCCTACTCCAACACACCCCCAGGCTAGGTCAAGCTCTGGAACAAAACACCTAGCGAACGGGAACACCCCCAGAAATGGCAAGACGCGTGAGCCCAAGCTCGCGCACGTAGAAACGGTGTGGCGCACGCAGGAGGGCCTTGGTGAAAATGTCAGCAAGGTTGGCAGTAGCAGCCACCTTGCGAAGGCGTAAGAAGCCAGACTGCACCAGCTCGCACACGAAGAAGTAGCGGACCTCTATGTGTTTGCTGCGGGCGTGATAGACAGGATTTTCAGTGAGATGAATCATGCTCGCAGTGTCACAGGAGAGCGTCACAGAGGGCTGAGATTGACCGAGCTCAGCAAGGAGAAAGGAGAGCCAGCGAGCCTCCTGAGCTGCCAATGTGCCTGCGTACAACTCAGCTTCGCAGGTAGAAAAGCAGACAGAGGATGAGCGAGTGGAGCGCCAGCTGATGAGACCACTGCCAAGAGTAAAACCATAACCCTGAGAGGAGCGGCGATCAGGGCGAGAATCAACATAGGAGGAATCACTGAAACCGGAAAGAACAGGGGGAGAAGAGCCACCAAAAGTGAGAGCAAGATCAGAGGTAGCGTGGAGATAGCGGAGAACGCGCTTGGCAGCCGCACAGTGCACGTCAGTGTGGCGACCAAGGCCAACAAAGCGAGAGAGGACACTGAGGGGGTAAGCAAGATCGGGGCGAGTGCACATCATAGCATACATGAGTGACCCAACGAGCTCAGGATAGGGTCGCAATTCTGAGGAGGGAGCGGGAACGGCAGGGGCAGTAAGCTGATGGTTAGCGGGAAGAGGAGTGGAAACTGGCTTAGCCTGTGACATTTCAAAGCGTTCAAGGAGGGAGTGGATGTAGAAAGATTGAGAGAGAGAGATGGTGCGCGCAGTACGGTCGCGACGAATCTCCATGCCGAGGTAGTGGCGAAGCTCGCCAAGATCCTTGCACTGGAGACGTGCCTGGAGGGCTAGCTTGACAGCGGCAAGGTTGGCAGAATCTTCAGCGAGGAGCACCAAGTCATCAACGTAGGCAAGAATGTAAACCCTGTGGGGGGAAGTGCGAATGAAGAGACTGGGGTCGGAAGAGGAGGTGGAGAAGCCAAGAGAGTGAAGAGTGGAGGCAAGCTTAGCATGCCACTCGCGTGGGGCCTGCTTAAGACCATACACTGGGCGCTTCAGCTCCCAGACAGTGCCTAGAGGGAAGGGGCGAGGAAAGCCAGCGGGGCGCTCAAGGAAAATGCGTTCATGAAGCTCGCCTTGGAGAAAGGCATTGGAGACATCCATAGAGTGAATCTCCCAATTCCAGCGGGCGCCTAGATCAAGAAGGAGGCGAAGAGTGGGGAGACGGGCAGTGGGGGAGTAAGTGGCAAAGTAGTCAATGCCTTCACGTTGGGTGAAGCCTTTGGCGCAGTAATGGGCTTTGAAGACAGGGAGCTCCCCAGGCAGCTGTTTGACACGAAAGACCCATTTGCCCTTCACAATGGTGGCGCCAGGGGGGGGGACAGAGTCAACGTAAGAGTGAGTCCTAGTGAATGCCTCACACTCGGCAATGATGGCAGCCATCCACTCAGTTGCATGAAAGCCAGACACTGCCTCGGAATAGGTCTGAGGGGTGGGAATAGCGGCAGTGTCAACGGAGAGAAGAGTGGGAGAATTGGAGAAGTCGCCAATGGTGACACAGAGGAGGGGTGAAACAGGATGAACAGAGAAAAGCTCCTCAAAGCGATCTTCGAGAAGATCAACGTTCGGAGAGGGAGAGAGACGAGTAAAGAGAGCAGAGTGTTGAAAATTGGACATTGCACGGGTCATGGAGCGGGTGAGACGTGGAAAGGGTGGGGGGGCAGGTGCGGAAGGGAGGGTAGCAGAAGGAGGTGATGAGGGAGGGGCCATGGGAGCAAAAGATGAAGAGGCAGGAGGAGAGATGCCAGAGATGACAGCGGAGGGGGGAGTGGAGGAGGCAGGCAGGGGAGGTGGAGCAAGGGCAAGAGGAAGGGGAGGAGGAGAGGGAGCAGCAAAGGGCAGCGGATCAAAGTCAGACCAATGGAGAGAGGGAGCAGGTGGGGTGGGAGGGGGAGTGAGGAATGGAGATCGAGTCTAATCAAAGATGACATCCTGGCTGCGAATGAGCTGCTGAGAAGAGGGAGCATAGAAAAGATGACCAGGACAGTCAGTGTTGATGCCAATGAACGCACAGAGCTGCGTCTTGGGAGCGAGCTTCCCACCCTGACGTGCTCGATCGGCGGGATTGATGAGGACATGAGTGACACAGCCCCACACCCGAAGAGGGCGGGCGAAGGGCTGGCGGCCAGTCCAGAGCTGGAAGGGTGTAATGGAGGGGCGAAGGGGATGAGGGCGAAGGTTGGAAAGAAGAGTGGCATGAACAAGAGCGTAGCTCCAAAGAGAATGTGGAGCAGAGGAATGAGTAAGGAGACAGCGGGTGATCTCCATAAGAGTGCGAATACGACGCTCAGCAACACCATTCTGTTCGGGAGAATGCGGAAGAGTGGAGGTTTGGCGAATGCCATGAGAGGAGCAGTAAGAAGAGAGAGAGTGGTTAAAGAACTCGCCACCACCATCAGAGTGGAGGCGTGCGACAGGACGGCCAAAGCGAAGGCGCGCCTGCTCGGCCCAGCGAATGATGAGGGAGGGGGCATCAGATTTGGCACGGAGGGGATAGACAGTGGCAAAGGGAGAGTGGTCATCAACAAGAAGGAGAAAGTAACGATGACTTTGACGTGAGGCAATAGGAGAGGGACCCCAGAGGTCCATATGCACAAGATCAAGGGGTTTGGGGGCGGCAGAAGGGGAAGAAGGATGAGGAGATTGGGAGAGCTTGGCTTGAACACAAGGGGTGCATGGAGGAGCGGGAGAGGGGGGAAGGGGCGGGAGAGAGGAAGGGAGATCATGAAGCAGCTTCGAATTGACCATGCTGCGAAGGAGAGGGATATTGGGGTGGCCAAGGCGATGATGGAGAAGAAGGGTAGGTTGGGTGAGGGAGCGACAGTAGCAAGAGAAGACAGGAGGGGCAGCAGAAGAGGAAGTGTGATGGACAGAGGAGGGGACGGGAACACGAAGGGTGTAGAGGCGAGTAATAGGAGAAAGGGTGAAACGAGCGAGGTGCTGGTCGAGGTAATGAAGATCACAATAGAGTGCACCTGCGGGGAAGAGCGCTCGCACACCCAGGCGTTGGAGGGCAGGGAGAGATAAAAGGTTGTGACGGCAAGAGGGAACATAAAGGCCAGTAATAGCGCCAGAGGGAGAGGCAGGACAAGGAAGAGAGGAAGTGCCAGTGCAGATCATGGTCATGGTCTCCCTTGCCCCATCAATAGAAAGGGGACGAGGAAAAGTACGAAGGACACCAGCATCACGGAAGACAGAGTCAGTAGCAGCACTGTCAAGGACAAAATCCAAGGTGCGAGGAAGTGAGAGAGCGGCAACCGTAGGGCTGGGCAAGTGAGAGGGAGTGTTGTGAAGAGGTGGAGAAAATGGAACGACAAAGCGAGGGTCCATAAGAGGAGAAGCACCAAGGATGCTATCCTGAGATGGCATCGTCACACTGAAGACAGAGGCCAAAGAACCAATACCAGAGGTTATAGCGGCAGAAGAGCGGCGACGCCGATGGGACAGCGGAATCCAAGCAGAGGGGTGGAGAAGAGGGGAGGTCCAGCGACAAGCAGGAGAGTAGCAAGGGGAGGAAGGGGCAGCGAAGGGAGCGGAGAGTAGGGAAGGCAAGGGTAGGAGAGGAGGTACGGCGGGAGAGGGGCGAGGGCGGAAACGCAGAGGAAGAGAGGGAAGAGTGATAAGGGGCCCCATCTGAGGAGGGGATAATAATGAAGAAGATGTGGGGAGATAAAAGAGGAGGAGGAATAGGGGGGAGGTAGTCAGCTGCTGAGCCGTTGAGGGGGGGAAATAAGAGGAGGAGGGATAACGGTAGGGTAGTCTGCTGCTGCGCCGCTGAGAGGAGAAACAAGAGGAGGGATAGTGGCGGAGTAGTCTGCTGCTGCGCCGCTGAGGGGAGAAATACGAGGAGGAGGGATAGCGGCGGAGTAGTCTGCTGCTGCGCCGCTGAGGGGAGAAACAAGAGGAGGAGGGATAGCGGCGGAGTAGTCTGCTGCTGCGCCGCTGAGGGGAGAACCAAGAGGAGGAGGGATAGCGGCGGAGTAGTTTGCTGCTGCGCCGCTGAGGGGAGAAATACGAGGAGGGAAAGCGGCAGAGTAGTTTGCTGCTGCACCGTTGAGGGGAGAAACAAGAGGAGGAGGGATAGCAGCGGAGTAGTCTGCTGCTGTGCCGCTTAGAGGAGAAACAAGAGGAGGAGGAAAGGTGTGGAAGAAGATTGGCGCTGAAACACAGACAGCTACCAGCTGCAGCAGAGAGGGAGAGAAGAGAGGCGGAGGAAGAGGTTAGAGGGTGGGGGGGGGGAATAGAGGGAGAGAGAAGAGGAGGAGGAGGGTGAAGAGGCGGAAGGTGGGGAGGAAGTAGGGTCACGATCACCAAGTGGCAACCAGTACCACGCAGCCAGTTGGCAGAGGCGGAGGGGAAGGAGGTGGAGGAAGGGAGGAGAGGCACGGAGGGGAGGAATTTATGAAGAGAGGAGGAGGAGGGTGAAGAGGCGGAAGGGGTGAGGGGAGAAGGAGGAGGTGGTGCAAAAGCGGCAGAAGAAGGTGCACCACGAGGGAAGGGGAAGGCGCCTGCAGGGAGGTGAGGCAGGACGCCAACGAGAGGGTAAGGGAGGGCGGCCGCGGGGAGGGAAGGGTGGCCGGGGAGAGAGAGGGCGGTGGGCAAGACGTGCGGGCGCGTTGACGGCGGGAAGGCCGCGCGCGTCGACGGCAGGAAGGCCGCGGGCGTCGACGGCGGGAAGGCCGCGCACGTCGACGACGGGCAGGGCGCGCGACGCGGCAGTGGCTAGGGCGCGCGACGAGGCGGGGCAGGGGGAGGACAACGCGACGACGGAACAGGGCGCGCGACTAGGCAAGGAGGCCGCGGGCGATGGATAGAATGTACCGCGAGTGAAAAAAAAAAAGTAGAAAATTAAGGGCCAAAATAGTAGGGAAAATATAATTCGACTAGGTAAGAAGATGGCGCGCCGGATACCTAAGGCCTAAACCGTACTACGAGATATAGATTGGGACAAAACGCCAAGGATTTGGCTCTAGATACCATGTTAAAGCTAGGAATATGGAAGCCATGGCTAGGGAGAGAGAAGGTAGCGAGAGAATTGTATTAGGAAAGAAGTGTCGAGATACAAGACTAGAAAGGAATTGGAAACCCTAATTGAACTTAGGGTGTGTTCAGTCTATACTATAGCTACGAAATGAACCTAAATTGAACCTGGAAGCAAAACTCGCTCTTAGCATGGTGGAATGATAAGAGAACACCAAAATAAAGGCCAGAGCGAGCTCTAGCCTACTCCAACACTATGCTGTACCTGTTTCCTCCTTTGCGCTGCATTTTCACGTGTGCATGCCGCCTATGTATCATACATCACTCATTCGTCACTAACGTTCCATTTCCATGTAAAAGCTCGCAACTCTAACCAGGCATTTACTCCCCTTTTTACACATTTTTTCCACGACAAATGCAGTAATCTTCTAGACAACTACCTCACTGGCTCGGTGTCTACGAAAATAGGCAACCTTGAAGCATTGATGGCCGTGTGAGTGAGCTTTTCAATATGACGGGCCAGATGGCTCTTGTATACGTCCCACCCACCCATTGGTTCCACGCTCCACCCACCCAATGACAAAATCTATTCAAAATCAACTACTGGGGATCACGTGAAACTTGCACACTTGTTTGTTTCTTGTTTTTCTGTTAGCTCATGTTCAGCCGTAGGTCATTCGGTCGTTCGGTCATGGAAAATGCACCAGTGGTCAGAGGCGAAGGGGTGTAGGTAGGGGAGATAGGGGGGCGTGACTGAGAGATGGATACGGGAGGGATAGCAGCAGTGAAGGGTGAGGATGCTAGCTTTGAGAGCTTCGTTGGTGGAGATGTGTGATTGCCAGTGGTCGTCCTGCCAGAGCCAAGTAAATGTGGCACGATGCTGCTAAGATGGTAAGAGATGCTATGCTGCTATTTGATGGTGATTTTTTAGGCGCCTTAAAAACCGCCTCAATACGATGGCGATAACAAGGAAAAGTGGGAAGATGTCAAACTAGCTAAGCTAAAGATGCAGGAGCCAAATCTCAGCAATTCTGACGAGGGAAGTGCGGCTCCTTGTTAAATCGTGTAACCTAGTGCCACCGATACCTTTTTTGTCATCACATGTGCGTGTGCCTTCTGTCATGCTCCCATCATCATCATCATCCCTGCAATGCCAGGAACATTGGCTACAACTACCTGACAGGCCCTATTCCTGACTCCATCGGCAGACTCACGAATCTGAACGAATTGTGAGTGCGTCCCTTCTTGGTTTGACGTAGGGTTGAGCAAAAAAACGAACACTTGTTCGGTTCGCCTCGAACGTGTTCCAGGCGAACCGAACAGGTATTTTTTTTTGGCTTAAAGTGTTCGCCGAACAGTGTTCGATGTTCGCCCGAACACGTTCGTGTTCGGGCCGCTGCTGCAATTTGCCCGCTACGAACACGAACAGTGTTCGAGGTTCGCCCGAACACGCCTTCACAGGCGAACGGCGAACACCATTTTTTGCTCAAAGTTTTCGCCGAACCAAACACTGTTCGGTTCGGCAAACGAAGGTGTTCGTGTCGGGGCGAACACGAACACGTTCGTGTTCGCCACTTGCTCATCCCTAGTTTGACGTGTGAGGCAGGACCAATACTACTGCATTTGCACGCATTGCAAAGTACCTCGCAACTCGTGAGTCACGTTTTGGCACTCATGACTAATCTCACCGATCCATGAAATGCCATTTACGCCACGTTTTGCTACTCGCCCTGGGCACATAAAAAAAATTGAGGCGAGTGGGCCCATACATACATACATACATATATATATAGATATATACATGCTAAGCACCCTTTGTTCTCAGCATTGCTCCTTGACTTCCCCGGGGTACGAATTGCAGATTTTTATGGGGAAACAAAATGACAGGATCGATACCCACAGTGATAGGCAACCTTCTTTATTTGAGTGACTTGTAAGTTCTGTCATTTAATGAACAGTGGGGCATTTTCTTCACAAGCCTCTGAATATTATCTGTGATGACACAGTGTCATCGACACACATGCCTTCGTTTTACTGTTCAATTGATGTCTTTGAATTCCCATAATTCAGAGTATCGTGATAGCCTTTTTCTTTACTCATCACTGTTTAGGTTGACTCAACACATTTATTGTCTTGTTTCTAGTACAACCTGGTTATAGGCCGTGTTTATCTTTCTGGGAGTTTCTTCCCTGCTACTATCGTGCCTGCACCAGGGCCCTTTCTTGGAACAACCTGACTGGCAGCATCCCAGAGTCCATTGGCAACTTCCTGCAGCTCACAAGATTGTAAGCACACCCATTCTCTCTTGAGCTGAAACCACACGCCTTGTTTTTTGAGCTGAAACCACACGCCTTGTTTCTTGAGCTGAAACCACACGCCTTGTTTCTTGAGCTGAAACCACACGCCTTGTTTCTTGAGCTGAAACCACACGCCTTGTTTCTGGAGCTGAAACCTCACGTTGTCTCTCGAGCAGCACCCGACCCAACCCGACCCACCCCAACCTGACCCGACCCAACCCAACCTGACCCGACCCGACCTGACCTGACCCGACTCGACCCGGCCGACCCTGGCCTACCCGGCCCTTACCCACGGGTCATCCCCAGTCGGGGGATTGGTTCGAACTGTTCCTTGAACGTTGGCCTTAGACTTCAATAAGGTTGTGACTTCTGAGTCGACTCAAAAGTCGCCTCTCAAAGTCAACCCTATGCCAGGCTTGGGCCTCAATCAGATTGCAAATGAGGAACACAATCACTACTTTTCTCCACCTGGCTTCAGATTGAATTGATAGAAGGGTTTTTTAATTGCCTATTATGTCCATTATGTCCATTTGCCTTCAAGAACATACAAGACAAGAGGATTCACCATTTTTTTTTAGGGCAACTAAGTTCGGCATACGAGTTTCTGTATTTTATTACAAGTGTACCCAACCATGCGTGTGCAACAAGTGCTTTGTATATGCGATAAAAAGCGCTCCACATGCAGGGAAATCAAAGGAACCAATCTGTCAGGACAACTCCCTCCAACTCTGGGCAAGCTATCCAATCTTGATCCACAGATTGGAAATGAGGAACGAATTCACTACTTTTCTCCACCTGGCTTCAGATTGATTTGATAGAAGGGTTTTTTAGTTGCCTGTATGTCCATTATGTCCATTTGCCTTCAAGAACATACAAGACAAAAGGATTCACCATTTTTTTTTAGGGCAACAAAGATCGGCATACAAGTTTCTGTATTTTATTACAAGTGTACCCAACCATGCGTGTGCAACAACTGCTTTGTATATGCAATAAAAAACGCTCCACATGCAGGGAAATCAAAGGAACCAATCTGTCAGGACAACTCCCTCCAACTCTGGGCAAGCTATCCAAACTTGATCCATTGTAAGATAATGTCTTTTTTTTTCAACAATAATGAATTAGACTATTAAATTGCGCTGTTCTTGTTTGCCTAAAGTGCTGCACGCCAAGCATACATAGCCCACCTGCTCGATCTTCCGCGTACGGAACTTTGCTCCACCCTTTTCGTTAGCACCTCGATATTCTATGCTTTTTTTACCCATCACCAACCTTTTCGCAAGCACCTTGATGTTCTCTGCTTTTTTTTCTTCAAATTCTTCCTTCTGCCCATCCAGGAATTTGTCTTTAACTGCAATCACATGCCCTCCTAACAAGAGTCCGTGTGTGGTTCAGCAATTCTCTCAAAGTTCCTTTTGCCGCCAGTGCCCCTCGTTCTGCTCCACCTGCAACAAGACAGCACCACGTGAGCTTAAGAAAGAATACACGGAGGAAAAATAAAAAAAAGGGGGTGGGGGGGGGATCCTCTTCCCCCTCTAGGGATGAGCAAAGGGCGAACTCGAACATGTTCGCGTTTGCCCTTGAACGAACATGGCCGTTCGGCGAACCGAACAGTGTTCGGTTCGCCGAACGACTTCCCCCAAAAAGGGCGTTCGCCGTTCGCCTGTGAAGGCGTGTTCGGACAAACCTCGAACATGTTCGTGTTCGTCGTGGGGCAAATTGCAGCAGCGGCCCGAACACGAACGTGTTCGGGCGAACATCGAATACCCTTTTTGGGGAACACTTTAAGCCAAAGAAAAAAGCCCGTGTTTGAGGCGAACCGAACAGGTGTTCGTTTCTTTCCTCATCCCTATCCCCCTCTCATATTTTCCAAGCATCAGATTTCTGTGTAATAGTTTTGCTGTTCAGTGACGTGCCTTTGTTCACCCTGGCCACATCCCTCCCTATGCAACAAGCCATGATGCCAATACACAATACTCATCTCTGTCTTCATGCTGCCTACCTGGCCTACAAGGCCTACTATCGGTGCCACATATCTGCTGTGCTTTCCATTCCATCAATTGCATTCTCACTCTTTTGCTACGTGTGACGCTTTCCTTTCAGACCCATCCTTTCTCCAGCTTCCCATTCCCTTCCGTTTCATCCCCATCCATCCCTCACACGCTACAGGCCCACCCTCCCCACCTCCAGCTGCCCCCTCCTTGACTTCATCTCCCCCCACACCAACCCCATCCTCCTCCTCTTCAAGCCCCCCCCTCTCACCCGAAGCGCCTCCCTCCCAGTCGGGAGGCGGTCTCTCTATGGGAGCCATTGCTGGTATTGCTGTGGCTGCTGTGATGCTGCTGGTGATTGGCATTGGCACGCTGCTGTGGTGGTGGAGAGGTCACAAGGATCGGGCAGCACGTGCAGCAAGTATGACTGCAAGTATGGCAGCACGTCCATCCATAATCCCTCTAAATTCTGAAGCTCAACACCTTGACTTGAAACCCAAAACAACCCAGAGTCAATAAGACAGACCCAGAAGTCTAGAAAAACGTTTCTTCTTGAGACACCTCCGATGTGTTCCTTCCTGCTTCTTGAATTTCGAGACGTCTCAAAAGTCCTTCCACCTCCATCCGTTGTTCCTCCTCTCCTCCTTTTGACTTTTCCTCTCTTTAGCATTCATGAGGCAAACGAGGCAAAGTTTAGAGGCACATTTTTATCTTCCCTTCCTTCTACCAACCCTTCCCTCGGATGCTAGAGTATTGACAACAATTGGGTTCTGATATGACAAACTGGAACGGCTGGCAGGGTCGTATTTACACCTGGTCTCTGCTTCCCTTCACCTAACCCCACACTATCACCCCTCACACTCACTTTTCACCCTACACACTCACTTTCACACCACACTCTATCAACAATTGCACCCACCCCTTTCACCCCACATTACCACCCGTCGTCACCCAACACTATCACAGGCCGAGCTCGCAGCATGTCAGGAGCTCAATGCACGGAGTACTCTCTAGACGAAGTCCTAAAAGCAACCAACAACTGGTCCTCTGACAACCAGCTTGGCTCGGGTGCCTTTGGTGACGTGTACAAGGGTGTGTGTCCAGATGATGGCACCACCCTGTGGGCCGTCAAGCGAGCCAAACTGATTGACGTGGATTTTTACAAAGAGGTGGGTCGTCTCAACTCTGGTCAAATATGAGAAATTTCGAAAGCGGGTGTGACTTGATGTGGATTTGCAGAGAGAAATTCGTGCTAGATGGAGTAATGATGTTCGTTGAATGGGCCTTTTCCTTTCGTTTTTGGCTGCAAAACTGCTAGGTAATCATTGAGAAACTGTTCCGCATTGGGTCTCCATACATTTCGCCATGACATGCCTCTTGCATTCTGCTGTGCTATGTGAAATTCATTTCGTTTAACACTTGTTCCTCGTGTCATTTATCAGGCATTGATGTGTTCTTGTCCGTTCCTGCAATCTCCCTCGCAGGTCCAGCAAATGGCCGACAAGAACCATCCCAACATCGTGCGGCTGATTGGGTTTGCTGTTGGAGGGGACATGAGGACACGTCCAGAGCAAATATTGATCTACGAGTTTGTTCCCAACGGTGACCTTGACCAGTTTGTTAAGAAGGGTATGTTGCACACTTACACCTGGAACCCCCTTCTTTTTTTTTGCTTTTTTCTTGTGTCACTCATTGTGTCACCCACCATTATTTGTCACTGACGTTGTACGGCTCAAGTTCCGCCACTCTCATGTTCCGCCGCTCTCATCTCATGTTATCTGCATCTGTGCAGAGGCGTCCTTCTCTCTCACCTTCCAGCAGCGGCTGGACATTCTTATTGGTGCGGCACGTGGCTTTGAGTACCTCCACAGCTTTGGCCTTGTGCATCGCGACATCAAACCTGCCAACATCCTGCTCGGAGCAGGCATGCAGGCAAGCAAGCACTTTGAGTCGACAATTGTGTTCTGAGTCGACTCAAGACTTCAAAATGGCGAACACACAAGCATGTTCTGCTAGAATGTGCCAAACATGTATATTAGGCGAACCAGACATGTTTGTGTTCGCTCGATCACTTTCTGGAAGGGATTTGTTTGGCGCCTAAAAAGGCGAACACCTACATGTCCGTCTCGAGCACGAACATGTTGGGGCGAGCATGTTTGTATTTGTCAATACAGCAACATTCGTAACAGTCACCACGACCACATCCCTCAACCTAAGCTGATCTACTATCAACTCTATTGTACCTTGTTAAGGGCTCGTGAAGTGAACAGTGTCATCCTAAGTTCAGTACAATACAATACATACAACTCAGCATAACATACAGGCCGATTCAACTATTACACCATCCGACAGGCCAAGATTGGTGACTTTGGGCTGTTGAGGGTGGGCGAGGGCACCACTGTGGGCACGACTCGGGTGATGGGAACACCAGGCTATGTGGATCCCATCTACTCACGCACGTCCAAGGCCACCACTGCCACCGATGTGTACAGGTGAGGTATTGTTGCCATCAGGGACTATGAGCAGGAGAAGAAAAATTGCAACTAATAGACAAAGCTCTCTTCGCTAGGATGGTACTATGTGCTCAAAAAAATAAGAATAGGTCAATGCTTGACCGTTTGTTCATGCTCATGCTCATAGTCTCACTGAGTGCTTGCCTTGGTTTGCTCATGCTCCATCATCTTGTGTGTTTCCTCACTAAAGGCCATGTTGTTGGTGAAGCATCTCACAATTTGGCATCCCCGCGTGCTGTCTGGCACCCTCCTCCCCTTCTCTGCATGTGCAGTTTCGGTGTGCTCATGCTTGTGGTGATCACTGGTCGCAGCCCCCGTTTGGCCGAAGGTGAAAAGAACGGCCACATTCTGCGATGGGTGGGTGTCTGCTGGTTTGTGTGCGGTGAGGAATGTTGTGTTTTTTAGATGTGAGATGTCGCTGTGCCAAGTGCGATTGATTCAAGGAGCACACTGCCGATGGTGGTGACACGAGCAGCCACATTCTGCGCACTGTTGCTCCATGTGCGGCACAGAGGTGACTTTGAAGTTGGCTTTGTCATTAGCTTGCACGGCCACATCCTGCAATTGGTACGTTTCTGCGTGGTGGCGAGTATGCAACAACAGGGTTGTGTAAAAAAACTCAAAATAGTCCCCCCAAAACACAGGAGTGACTGCATTTGGCAAACAAGCTGTTGCCATGATAACATGATGGCAGGATGGCAGTAAGGCAGGATGGCATTAAGGCAGGATGACATTAAGGCAGGATGGCATCAAGGCCGGATGGCATTAAGGCAGGATGGCATTAAGGCAGGATGGCATTATTCAGGAAGTCATAATGGCACATTGACACGTTAGTACAGCTATGCCTCACTGACTCCATCCCCACCCACCTTGTTCAATCCATCAGGTGTAAGCATGCCTCAGCTACCCTCTTGCCGCACAACAACCTCTTTTGGCCAACTTTGCACGTGTGTGCCTTCTTCTTGCTCAACTCAATCTGCCAGGTGGAGGATTCCATTTCCTCCATCAACCCAGCCCGCCTCTTCTTGCTCAACTCAGTCTGCCCGGACCTCAGCATGGACGCCCCTGATGATGCTGTGGTGTGGTGCGCCATTCCAAGCCCCTGCCCCCATCCCCACCCCCATTGCTCAACCTTTTTTCGACCCGTCAGGTGGAGGATTGCGTTTCATCCAACAACCCCACCCTCCTCAAGGACCAGGACATGGACGCCCCAGATGATGCTGTGCTGTGCCTGGCCCAGCTGGCTCTGCGCTGCACTGTGCAGCGCACTGCAAGCCGGCCCAGCATAACCACCATTGCCAACGAGCTGCAGGGAATCAGGCACGAGGTGGTGGGGAAGGAGGTGCTGAGTGCGGCGGTAAAGGTGGATGAGCAAGCAGAGGGGATGCGAAGTGGGACGTCGTATCCCAATAACTTGGCTGCAATGTTGGAAGCTATTAAGAGCATGGAGGAGGAGGAGTCTACTGGGGAGCAATCAGATATCATCTGAAGCATCATCCGAAGCAGCATTGACGCATGTAGACCTGTATTCGACCTTGTAATGTCGAAGAGCTATCCGACCTTGCCGAAGTGAAAGTACCGTAACGCTTTGTCTATTATATATGTTAGGGTATCATGCTTTTGGACTAGCAAAATACATCATTCCCTCAAGACATGTATTTTAGTTGCAACCTTGCCATGCGATTTCGTCGCATATTTGCAAACTTTTACGACTCTGGTCGTGTTTCTCACACGCCTCAAAAAGTTCGAATGCAAACAGTGTGTAAGGAAATTTCCATTTCCTTACCATCATCGCCCGGATATAAGACAGTGTTGAATAGTAGACACGGGTTGTCTATTATACGGGTGTCTCTTATAAACGGGGTAGCCTCATTATAAGACACCTATTTGTGTGTAGGGGTTAGGGGCAAATGTATAATGAGGGGGTATCTTCTAAACGGATTTTCGTCCATTTATAAGACTTATTTTTTTAGTGTATGAGATAAGACATATGTCGTATATCCGGGCGATGACGGTACGCCGCATCCCTGCTTGGTGCGTGCATCACTATTCTCGCCATGCTCAGCGGCCTTACCACTCGCGACACTCGCCTCGACCGTTTCCCGCCACCTCGCCCGTCGCAACCCAACCTCACGGCTCGGCTGGTAACCCGCGCTCTGAGCCACTTCCCGACCTCAGTCCCAACCTCAGTCACATGCCTGTCGCGCGCCAACCACAGTTCGTTACCGTTCCCACTGTGGCCTTCGCTATTTTGTTCTTGCTCATTCCTTCGCTCATTGCACTGTTTGCTTCGAAAGTGCAATTCTCGCTCGCTCGCTCAATTGCACTCGTAACACTTGGTATTCAGAACCTATGATCTGTCAAACATTATATATGTTGTTGTGCTTGTTTAGGCTACAGTGGGTTAGCCTGTAGGGGGTACACAATTCTAGGGTTAGGTATTTGTACCGTCACCCCCCGGATATAAGCGCCACCCTAGGATAAGCGCTTGGCGCTTCTAATTGGCATATGGCGCTTATATCCCCTCCTCGATTATAAGCGCACCCCCTGAAAAAACTAGTTTTATTATAAGCGCACGTAAACTTTAAAATTTGAAATGTGTACAAAACGTTGTAATGATTTTTACTTTAGCAGGCAGATATGTTGCAGATTCGGTTCCCTTCACATTCGGACCCTGCAGTGGATGCGGGTCCAGTCAGCAGGAGCTGTCAGGAGCTGCCAGGAGCTGGATGTGAGTCAGATTGGGTGTGTCTCCCAGCGCGCGCGAGAATTTCACAGACGACCCCATGTAACTTCGACTCGATTGAAAGGGCAAGCACGAGACCTACAGTTTGGTGTTAAAAAATATAAAAAATATGAATGTCATTTTATAAACGCCGGCGCTTATAAATTTACTCGATTATAAGCCCACCCCCTTGAAAAAACCTGTTTTATTATTGCCCCCCATGGGGATATATCCGGGGGGTGACGGTACTGTTTTCACTCTTAGTTCATCCATTCTTGTTCAGTTATTCCAACATGGTATAGAGCAGGTCCTTCCTAGGACCGAACTGTTAAGGGCCCACCACTACCTACCTACCTGCCTACCTACCTACCTACCTAGGGCGCCTAAGGCACTGACGGCCCGCCTCGAACGGCCCCGCGCTTACCTCCCTAGCGGCCCCAAACAGCCCCGTCGGCCCCTAGTGGCCCTGTTAGGCCCCGCGCTCACCGTCCTAGCGGCCCCGTCGACCCCTAAACGACCCCGAACGGCCCCGCGCTTACCTCCCTAGCGGCCCCGTCGACCCCTAAAAGGCCCCGAACGGCCCCGCGCTTACCTCCCTAGCGGCCCCAAACGGCCCCGTCGGCCCCTAGTGGCCCCGTTAGGCCACGCGCTCACCGTTCTAGCGGCCCCGTCGACCCCTAAAAGGCCCCGAACGGCCCGCGCTCACCTCCCTAAGGCCCCAAACGGCCCCGTTGGCCCCGCGCCCACCGTCCCTAGAGGCCCCGAGCGGCCTGGTACCGCCACAGCCCGGGACCGAACCAAGCCGCGCGACCGAACCGAGCCGCGCGACCCGAGCCGAGCCGCGCGAACCCAGACGAGCCGCGCGACCCGACCCGAACCGAGCCGCCCCACCTGAGCCGCGCCGCCCTACCCGAACTGAGCCGCTGTAACTACTTCTTCTACTGCTACTGCTGCTACTTCTACTGCTCTTATGGCTAGCCCACAGGTTCTATTTTTTGATGCTGAGGGCCGCCCAGTGAAGTTTGACACCTGGCTAGATGACCTGCACCTCTACCTACAGCTCACAGCCAAGGATGACATCTCACTGTACGATCACGCCCTAGGCCATGTCACTGCCCCTGCTGCTACTGCTGACAGCACTGCTCGCTCACAGTGGCAAACTCGTGATGCCCACGCTCACTTCGCTATACGCAACTCCCTGCCGATAGACGAACGCGAGCACTTTGGGCAGCACAAGACTGCACAGGCACTGTACACAGCTGTAGTTGCTCGCTACTCCTCACCTGCCTCTGCCGCACTAGGCCGTCTCTCCCTCCCCTACCTGTTTCCCGACCTAGCCTCTTTTCACACAGTCGCTGACCTCATCACGCACCTCCGTACTAGTGAGGCCCGCTTCCGTGCCGCCATGCCCGCTGAGTTCCTTGCCACGCACCCCCCTCCACTCTCGCTCACTCTCTACCACCTAGTCACCTGCCTCCCTGACACACTTCGTGCTGTCAGGGACCACTTCCTAGCTCGCTGCCCCACTGAGCTCACCATTGCCCTCCTCGAGAAGGAACTGCTTGCAGCTGAGACTAGCATAGTCGCTGTAGGTGCCTCTCGTGGCGACCCCCGTACCCCGTTCTTTGAGGGGTGTTCTCCTTCCCCCCTTCTTCCCTCTGTCGCCTCTGCTGCTGCTGTCGACCTTCTTGGTGCTGAGAAGGTCGGCACTGCGTCTGCTTCGAGCGGGCGCCGTAGCGGCAAGGGCAAACGGGGCAAGGGTGGTAGTGGCGACGGCGGGGGAGGCGGCGGTGAGGGCGGTGGAGGCGGCGGGGTTGGTGGCAGGACTCGGGGGACTAGTGGCAGCGGTGGGGGTGGTGGCGGCAGCGGCAGGGGAGGTGGCAGGGGCGGAGGCGGTGGTTGGGGTGGCGCTTCTGTTGGTGCTGCGGACCCAGGTGTTGGAGCTGCTGCTGGTGCTACGGACCCTGGTACAGGTGTCCCTTCTAGCTGTGGTGTCGCTGCACGGTCACGGCCGTACTTCGTTCCGCTCCTTCAGCAGGTTCTTGGTCAGCTCCCTCCTCCTTGTCCTCCTCCCTCCTTAGCGTGTCCTCTGTCTGTCCAGCTGCAGTCGCAGTTACCGTCTGCCTCCTCTCTCCCTGGTCCTGCTCCTTACACTGGTCCGACTGGAGGTCATACTGAGCGTCGTGAGCCTGAGTCTCGTCCTGCGTTGCCTGAGTCTCGTCCTGCGTTGCCTGTCCGTACTGCTCTCACTGGTAGTTGTGTCCAGCGTCAGCGTCTTCCTGCTGTCCCAGGCACTCACCGGATGGCGCCTGGTCCGTCCACTGCTCCACAGCGTGTCCCACTGCCGTCTCCTACTGCTTCCTCTCTTTCTGCTCTTGCTGACCCTGGGTCAGACTCTCTTCGTGCTTCTAGTCCTACTGTCACGCGTCTCGTGGCTACTGTTGTCACTGACCCTTCCTTTGAGTCTGCTGCTGCGTCTGCCTTAGTTACTGAGCTTGTAGACTTTGCTGCCACCTGTTGTCTAGACTACGCTGCTAGCCTGGTTCCTGAGTCTGAGTCTGTCTGTCCTCCGTCCGTCGGGGGTGAGTGTGCTCTTGGCACTGACGTCCTTGAGGACAAGCAGGAGGAGTTTGAGTGCTTTGCTGCCGCTTTGCCCCATCTCGTGTCCATGCTTGTTGCCCCTGAGGGAGACCCGGATGCACCAGACATCCTGACCCAACGCTCTTACGCAGAGGCGATGGCCGGTCCCTACTCCTCTTAGTGGCAATCGGCCATGGACACAGAGATGGCTTCCTGGAAGTCCACAGGCACCTACGTCGACGAGGTTCCCCCACATGGGGCGAACATTGTCAGTGGCATGTGGATTTTCAGGGTGAAGCGGCCGCCGGGCTCTCCGCCTGTCTTCAAGGCGCGTTACGTTGCACGAGGCTTTAGTCAGCGAGAGGGAGTTGACTTCTTCCAGACCTTCTCCCCGACCCCGAAGATGACCACTCTTCGCGTTCTGCTGCACGTCGCCGCTCAGCGTGACTACGAGGTCCACTCGCTTGACTTCAGCACTGCTTTCCTACAGGGCAGCCTGGACGAGGAGATCTGGCTGCGCCGTCCACCTGGCTTTACTGGGTCGTTCCCTCCTGGTACCTTGTGGAGCCTCCGACGGCCAGTCTACGATCTCCGCCAGGCGCCTCGTGAGTGGCACGACACACTGAGGACTACACTTGCGGCTCTTGGGTTCGCGCCTTCTACTGCTGACCCGTCGCTGTTTCTATGCACCGACACCTCACTGCCGCCGTTCTACGTCCTTGTGTACGTCGACGACTTGGTCTTTGCTACTGCTGACACTGTGGCACTCGCCCACGTGAATTCGGAGCTGCAAAAGAGACACACGTGCACAGACCTGGGTGAACTGACAAGCTATCTTGGCTTGCGGATCCCCCGGGACAGAGCACGCCGCACCATCACCTTGACTCAGTCACACATGGTGCAGCAGGTCCTTCAGCGCTTCTGCTTCACGTACTCCTCGCCTGAGCCCACTCCTCTGCCTACTGGTCACTCGCTCTCAGCTCTGCCTTCGGATGAGTCCGTAGAGTCGAGTGGCTCGTATCCAGAGCTTGTGGGTCGCCTCATGTACCCAATGACCTGCACTCGACCTGACCTTGCATTCCCTCTCAGCATTCTTGCACGCTATGTCGCTCCCGGCCGTCACCGGAAGGAGCACATGGATGCAGCTAAGAGGGTGTTGCACTACTTGTCCAGTACGTTGGGCATGGGGCTAGTGCTCAGAGGGCGAGTCCCAGTTGTTCTCACTGGGCACTCAGACGCGTCTTGGGCAGACGACCAGGCTACTCAGCGGTCGTCTCAGGGTTACTCCTTCAGTCTTGGCTCTGGTTCAGGTTCTTGGCGTTCTACTCGCTCTTCTTCTGTTCTCAGCTCCAGTTGTGAGGCTGAGATCTACGCCACAACCATGGCGGCCCAGGAGCTACGCTGGCTCACCTACTTGCTGATCAACCTTGGAGAGCAGCCTCGTTCTCCTCCAGTGCTGTACGTCGACAACAAGGCAGCCATTGCCTTGTGTGTGGAGCACAGACTGGAGCACAGAACGAAGCACATTGCTCTGCGTTACTTCCTTGCTCGAGAGCTACAGCAGGGTGGTCAGCTTCGCCTGCGTTACGTGGCCTCTGAGGCCAACACTGCTGATGTGTTCACCAAGGCGCTTCAGCCTTGTGACCATCCGCGCTTTTGCACTCTTCTAGGCCTTGTGCCTACTGGACCTCACTTGCTTACTTCTTAAGCCTGTTTGTACTGTGATCTCTATATATATATACCTGCATGTTTACTCTTGCTAGGTTGTGATCATTGTACCTTTTGCTCTATTATCAACCTGCATGTGAACTGGTCTTGTGACCACTTGCTTGTGCTCGGAATTTGTGTGGTATCCTTGAGATCCACCCTGAGCTTGTTTTGCCTTGCTTTGCCTTGACTGGTCTTGTGACCACTAGTTCTCCCCCACTTGATCTCCGACTACTTCTGAGTGATCTCGTCGCTGTCGATCGGCATACTGCTTCTAGGAGTTCTGCACTATGGTGAGACGTCGCTGAGTGTTCTCCCATAGCTACTGTATGGTGGTGACGAAGTCATGTGCGGCTTGGACGTGTGCCGGTGTGGTTGGCTGCTGTGGTGTGAGTGGTACCCATCCGTAACACAAGAAGAAAGGAGTTTTCCCTGTGGCCGCGTGTGATGCGTTGTTGTAAGCGAACTCTAGGGTCGGTAACTGTGTGTCCCAGTGGTTGACGTCGTCTTTGCAAGCTGTACGCTGTAACTGTTCAACCACCTGATTGATTCGCTCTGTCTGTCCGTCAGTCTGGGGGTGGTATGCTGAAGACATTGCAAGCTTGGTCCCCAATAATCCCATGAGCTCCTTTCAGAACTTACTCGTGAATTTGGGGTCTCTATCTGAGATGAGTGTAGCGGGGATGCCGTGGATGGTGATGATGTGGTCAAAGAAGAGGCGAACAATTGCTTCAGCTGTAGCTGTGGCGCTGGTCGGGATAAAGTGACCCATTTTGGAGAACTCATCGATGACTACGAGAATGGAATCATGTCCCCGTTAGGTCGAGGGAAGTCCTGTGATGAAGTCGAGGCTAACAACCTGCCATGGCTGCTCCGGTACGGGTAGAGGCTGAAGTAACCCAACTTTTTTCTGCTTGCTACTCTTCATCCGCTGGCACGTGTCGCAAGAGGTGACGAACTGCTGCACGTTTGCTGCCATCCCGGGCCAGTAGTAATACTTTGCTATCCCCGCTAAATTCTTGTTGCTCCCGAAATGTCCCGCGTATGGTACGTCATGAAACTCCTCCAATAGGATCTGTCGTAGCAAGGCGTAATTCGGTACCCAAATATTTCCTGAACCCTTCCTTACAGCTAAGTCTTTCTCCCACTGTAACAGCTTCTTAGTCTGTGCTGTAGCGATCTCTGCGTCCACGGAGTATCCATGTTGGAATAGACCCTTGAGCAGAGGGTTCATCCCGTCGAGCTGGATGCCTGCTACATGTCCGGGGCGGCTCAACGCGCCTGCCTTGTTGTGTAGCCGGGGCTTGTAGACGATGTCGTAATGGAAGTGAGTTTCCAGAAAGTCCACCCACTCCACCTGTCGTCGTGAGAGTGTCGGCTGCAACTTCAGGAATTTGAGGCTGCAGTGGTCAGTATAACCTGTAGTCTTGGCTCCCTCTATGTAACACCTCCTCACCTTGAAGGCTATACCTATCGCTAAGGCTTCCTTGTCATGGATGGGGTAGTTCAGTTTTGCTCCGTGTAGCTCCTTACTGAGGTAGGCGATGGGCTGCAAACCGCGTCCGTGATCCTGCATCAGTACTGCTCCGACTGACTGGTCACTAGCGTCTGCTTCCACCACGTAGTCCTTGTCTGGATCCGGCAAGATGAGTACTGGCGCTGTAGTCAGTGCTGTCTGTAGCTATTCCATAGCTTGTTGATGACGAGTATCCCATTTGTAGGGCGTATCCTTCTTCAGTAGGTCGGTCAGTGGCGCTGCTATCTTAGCATACTGCGGCACGAACCTGTTGTAGTAGTTGGCGAAGACTAGGAGCTGCGGTAACTCCTTCTTGTTCTCCGGTACTTGCCATTTGTTCACGGTTTCGATCTTACGGAGTCCACGTGTACGCCCTCGGCACTCACCATGTGCCCGAGAAACTGCACCTTCTTCAGGGCGAGGTCGCTTTTCGACAGCTTCACGTAGAACTTGTTTTTCCCCAGGATCTCGTTGTCCTTCCGCAAATGCTCCACGTGCTTCTTCATGTTCTTGGAGTATATTAAAATGTCGTCCAGGTAGACCACCATGCACTCGTCCAGCAGGGGCCGTAGGATGTGATTCATCTACGCCTGAAACGTTGCTGGTGCGTTGCAGAGTCCGAACGGCATCACCAAGTATTCGTAGGAGCCATATCTGGTACGGAACGCCGCCTTGTGGATCGATTTGTCCGCCATCTTGATCTGCCAGTAACCCGATCGTAGGTCCAGCCTCGAAAGGACTGTTGCACCACGTAGTTGGTCCAGTAGGTCGTCTATGCGCGGTTTTGGATATTTGTTCTTAACTGACTGTTTGTTTAGTGCGCGGTAGTCGATGCATATCCGTAAACTGCCGTCTGGTTTTGGAGTGAAGAGAACTGGTGCACCGTAGGGAGAGGTGGATGGGCGGATCAGTTGTCTGTCTAGTAGATACTCTATCTGTTTTTCATGTCTGTCAGTTCAGTTGGACTCAGTCGGTATGGTGCACGTGAGACGGGTTTCGCACCTGGTTCCTCCACGATCTCGTGCTCGTGGGTGCGCGCTGTAGGTACTCCTGCGGGTAGGTCGTCGGGCATTATATCTTTGGACTGCTCCAAGACCTCCTTTACTGCTGCAGGTTCCTCCGTGTTCGGCTTCTTATCCTCTACTACTGCCATAACCAGTGCTAAGTAACCCGTGCTACTCTGGTTCACCGTCAGTTCGAACCGTGCTAGTGTCATTTCAGGAACGCTCCTTGTATCCGTCGAGCTTCGTAGCTCCAATCGTTTCCCGTTGTTTTAGATGCGTGCCTTCCTGTTGACCCAGTCGATCTCGGGGTTTAACCGCTTCAAGAAATCTCGCTCCAAGATGAAATCTAAACCCTTGATGTTTGTAATCCGCAACGTCGGCTTCCACCTCAGCGCCCCTATGTGCAGCTGCAGTGATGCTTCGCCGTGGATGGGAAGTTTCGTTCGTCGAATAGATCATCCTTCGGTTCTGCGCTCGAAGCTGCTGCATAGCTGCGTTCCATAGCCGCTGACTCCATATGAGTTGGGTTAGAAGGATTTATCCGAGGCCGATTCAGCTTCGTCTTGGCCTGGAACCTTCCCTGAAGCCTTTGCAGCTGAGTAGGCTTCAGGTGTGTAGGCTTCACCTGTGGGGAGAGAATATTAACTCTTTGGAACGCACGACCCTTTTCAACGCTCCGGAGTGGTTTGCCCAACTTCTCAGGTACCCGAATAATTTATGAAGGCTTTTTCTTGGCCTTGAAATCTCCCCTGGATTTTTTTTAAGGCTTGAAATCCTCGAGAGGGAATATTCTTACTCTCGGGGGTGTTCGGCTGGAGTTTCCCGGTCGGTGCAGAGTCTTGTTTCGCGGAGCCTCCATTTGTCTCCGCGATTTCCCCTGTTGCCGGCCGGTCGTGGCGTTTTAGATTCGCGCCATCATGTCCTCCTTTTTTCGCCATCGTGGATGTCGCACTGTTGTTGCCCTGCAGCTCCGCTCGTGCCTTCTTCATTTTCCAACTCGCCAAGAGTCGATGTCATACTACGCCGCAAAATTCGCACTTCTCATATTTTGTCGGCCGCTGCTTCGCGTTGATCTTGTCGATATCCATCGGGTCGGCGGTCGTGGGTGGTGCCGATCGCTTCGTGCCAAATGATCGGTTCGGCACGTGGCGTCGTGTCTCGGGTTCACATTACATCAGCGCATCGAATCTCTCTGCTGCACACATCATGTCGCGGTAGTTGTTGTAGTTCGCGGCAATCACCTGTCGGCGGACTTCCATTTTTAGCCCCTCAGTATATGCTTGGATTTTTGCCCCTTCGGTCAGGTTGGTAATTCGGTTCAAGAGGCTTTCCATCTGCTGCGTGTACTGTGTTACACTGCCGAACTGTTTATGCTGCCGCACCATCTAGCTGGAGTTGATTGGCTCGAAACGTAGAATTAAAGCTTCCCAAAACTGCTTCCATGGCCCCTCGCCTCGCACCTTGTTGCTATTGTAAATCCACTTGAGCGCCGGGCCTCGTAACAGTGTCGCTGCGAGCCGAATCCGCATTGCATCGTGTGTCGGGATCATACGGCCAACGGCCTCGAAGTAAATTTCGAGGGTCGCAATGAATCGACGCACGTCGGTGTCTCTAGCATTCCGATTGAATGTCTCTGGTAACCTCGGATGTGCCGCCTCAAGATTCACTGTAGCCGCTGTCGCTGGTGCAAGGTGAAGTGTCGGTGTCGCCACAACTGCTGCTGCCGTCACTGCTGCATTTGCTGCTACGCTCGTTGCTGCTGAGGCGGCTGCCGACTGGTTCACAAAAAGCTCCTCTATTCGCTGGAGCGCCGCTCACGTCTGGTCCAGGCCGGTGTATAACTCCGTAATTTTTCGTACGGAATTATCACCATTTTCCTCCATTTTGACGATTTGCAGGAAGATTTGCGATGAAAATAATTGAATTTTAGGCGCTGGTCGTCTTACTATAAGTTGAATCGACTATAGAAATGACGAGCGCTGATTCTGTAGGTCGCCTAGTTCTCCCTTAATCAAAATTCCCGTCCAATCTTGGCCGTTGAGAAGAAATTCGATCCGACGCTCCAAATTCCAACGTTTTTGGGCGAAATTCTCAGGGGCGTTAAGATTCGAATCGATCCGACGGTTGAAATTCCAACTTTTTCGCCATTGGACCTGAGGAGTGTTCGAAAACCGGTTCGAGGGGGACGTTAAAAAATAGTGCGGAACTTGTTTACGTACCCGTAATCGGCGCTTTTCATTGTCGCCCCCGCGGTTTTAAAAGTTCCGTTTTAGCGGTCGAAAAACTTCGCGTTTAAACAAGCTCTTATTACCAAGTGTGAGGATCTAGGATCGAGCTCGGAAAAGAGAGTTTGAATTGAATAATCACCTGGGTACAACACGAGGCTATATATAGGCTCGACACAAGGCCCCGTAACCAGGTGTTACGCGAAGGTTCCGCGGGTCGCGAAGCGTCCCGAACAGATCCTTCCCGAATTCTTTAGAAGGCAATTCGGTGGCAACCGAAAAGCCCAGAATTCGGTGCACGCAACCTAGCTCGGTGCTACAACTATAATAAAATATAGGAAAGCACCTAGCCTAGGAAATCAAGCAATTCATGCATGCATATAATTATCCTATGCTAGAAATAGCATAACAAAGTAAAGGCAAGCAAGCATAGCTGGCATAAGCCGTCATACTCTCACAGATGTGAGCCACCGTAACTCCTGTGCTGCCATGGCCCCAGCGTAGAACTCACCCTCACAACTGGAGCTGAGAAAAGAAGACGAGCGGGTAGACTACCACGAAACAGAGCCAGAACCAAGGCTGAAGGTGTAACCCTGTGACGACCGCTACATAGCCAAGTCGTCAACCTAGGAAGCGTCTTTGCGACCAGTGAGGACAACTCGAGCCCGGCCTCCAAGCACGAGCCCCATGCCCGACGTACTGCACAAGTAGCGCAACACCCTCTTAGCTGCATCCATGTGCTCTGGTCGGTGTCTCCCAGGAGCAACATAGCGTGCCAAGAAGCCAAGAGGGTATGCAAGGTCAGGTCGAGTGCAGGTCATCAGGTACATGAGGCAGCCAACAAGCTATGGGTACAGGCCACTCGGCTCTACGGACTCATCCAAAGGCAGAGCTGAGAGCGAGTGGCGAGTAGACAGAGGAGTGGCCTGAGGCGAGGAGTACGTGAAGTTGAAGCGCTGAAGGACCTGCTGGACCATGTGTCACTAAGTCAAGGTAATGGTGCGCCGTGCTCTGTCACGGGTGATCTGCAAGCCAAGATAGCTCAGCAGTTCACCTAGGTCTGCACACGTGTGTCTCTTCTGCAGCTCCGACTTCACGTGGGCGAGTCCAGCAGTGTCAGCTGTGGCAAAGACCAAGTCGTCGACGTACACGAGGATGTAGAACGGCGGCAGAGTAGTGTCGGTGCGGAGAAACAGCGACGGGTCAGCATTGGAAGGAGCAAACCCAAGAGCCGCAAGTGTAGTTCTCAGTCTGTTGTGCCACTCGCGGGGTGCCTGGCAGAGACCGTGGACTGGCCACCGAAGGCTCCACTGGGTACCAGGAGGAAACGACCCAATGAAGCTAGGTGGGCGGCGCAGCCAGATCTCCTTGTGCAGGCTGCCCTGAAGGAAAGCTGTGCTGAAGTCAAGAGAGTGAAGCTCGTAGTCACGCTGAGCAGCGACGTGCAGTAGAAACCGAAGAGAGGTCATTTTTGGGGTCGGGGAGAAGGTCTGGAAGAAGTGAACCCCCTATCGCTGATTGAAGCCTCGAGCAACGTAACGCACCTTGAAGACAGGCGGAGAACCCGGCGGCCGCTTCACCATGAAAATCCACATGCCGCTAGCGATGTTCGCCCCAGGAGGGGGAACCTCGTCAACGAAAGTGCCTGTGGACTTCCAAGATGCGATCCCTGCATCCATGGCTGATTGCCACTGAGAGGAGTAGGGACCCTCTATCGCCTCTGCATAAGAGCGCGGGGTCAGGATGTCTGGTGCATTCGGGTCTCCCTCAGGTGCAATCATGGACACAAGATGAGGTACAGCAGCTGCAAAGCACTCAAAGTCCTCCTGCCTATCCTCAAGGACGCCCGTGCTAAGAGTACACTCACCCCCGACGGACGGAGGACGGACAGAATTAGACTGAGCAACAAGGCTAGCAGTGTATTCTATATGACAGTGAGCAGCAAAGTCGACAAGCTCAGCAACTAAGGCACACGCAGCATTAGACTCAAAGGAAGGGTCACTGACAACAGTGGCCAGGAGACGCGTGACAGTAGGACTAGCAGCACGAAGAGAGTCAGACTCCGGGTCAGCAAGGACAGGAAGAGAGGACGCAGGAGGAGACGGCAGAGGGACACGCTGCGGAGCACCGGACGGAGGCAGAGCCATCTTGTGCGTGCCAAGGACAAAAGGAGGACGCTGACGCGAACCACGACGACTAGTGCGAGCAACACAAACAGGCGACGCAGGACGAGACTCAGGCTCACGATGCTCTTTAAGACCTTCGCTCGGACTAGTGTAAGGAGAAGGAGCAGGCAGTGGGGATGCGGGCTATAACTGCGAGTGCGACTGGACGACGGGTGGACACTCTAAGGAAGGAGCAGGACCAGTAGAAGGCGGGAGACCAAGAACTTGCTCAAGGAGCGGAACGAAGTACGGCCGTGGCCGCGTAGCGCCTCCAGAACCAGCAGGGACGGCACTATCACCCCCAGCGTCAGGTTTAACTCCAGCAGCACCACAAGCTCAAGCAGCACCTCCAGAAGCTCCTCCAGCACCAACTCCTGCACCCCCTGGAGCACCGGCTCCAGCAGCACCTCCAGCAGCACCAGCTCCAGCACGACCACCAGAAGGCCTTGTAGCTCCAGGAGCGCCAGCTTCAGTGGCTCCAGCATTACCCGCTCCTGCAGCACCGCCAACTCCAGCCCCAGCAGCACCACCTGGCCCAGCAACTCCAGTACCTCCAGGACTAGCACCTCCGGGAACAGCGGCTCCAGAACCCCAAGCAGCTCCAGAACCCCCAGCAGCTCCAGCAGCGGCAAGACCTCTAGCGCCCGTAGCACCACCAGCTCCAGCGCCGAGCAAACCACTCGCGCAGCTGCCGTGGAGAGAGTGGCTCCCGCCGTAACGAAGCAACTGAAGGACCTCCAAGCTCAGCACCTCCAGACTCCACACGCGCACGCTCAGCACCCTCAGGCTCCGCACCCCTAGACTCAGCAACCCCAGGCTCAGCACCCCCAGACTCAACACCCACAGGCTCAGCACCCCTAGACTCAGCACCCCCAGGCTCCGCACGCACAGGCTCAGCACCCCCAGACCCGCACCCGCAGGCTGAGCACCCCTAGCAGCACCACAGTCAACAGCTACCTCGACAGGATCGACTGCGTCTACCTGGGACACACCTGAGGGGGCAGGACCCTGAGGGGGGAGGGGGTCTACCGGGGGAGGACTTGGCGCGAGGAAGAGCAGCAAGGGGGGGGAGGGGCTCAGTGCGTTAGGGGAAGAGACGGTAGTAAGGAACCGACTCGTCAAACGTGACGTCCTGAGAGGACAGAACGCGACGCGATGTGGGGTGGTAAAACTGCCAACTAGGCGCGTTAGGGGGGAAGCTAAGGAAGACGCAGGGAACAGCACAGGAGGACAGCTTGTCCGCAGACAAGTCGCGGACGAAAGCTCGAGATCCCCAGACACGGAACGCAGACGCATCGCCAACCTTCCCTGTCCACTGCAGAGTAGGTGTGGTCTCCGACATGGAGACCCGGGGCTTGAGGTTGAGCTCATGCGCCGCGTACTGAACCACGAACGGCCACGGAAAATGGGAAGAGCTGCATGAATCATGGACGTACGAGCGACATCCATGATCATGCCAATGCGGCGCTCAGCAATCCCATTTTGCTGCGGAGAGGCCGGAAGCGTGAACGTCTGGTGGATGCCCTCCGCACGACAGAAAGCTCGCAGAAGGTCAGAGGAAAACTCTCCACCTCTGTCGGAGTGCAGGCGCAGAACAGGAAGTTCCGAGCCAAAACTCTCGCTGAGCTGACGACGGGCAGCGCGGATCCTGTTGATCAGCACCTCTGTGACCTCACCCTTGCGGCGCAAGGGGAAGACTGTGGTGTAACGCGAGTAGTCGTCAAGGACCAGCAGAAAGTAGCGCTCATGACCCTGTCCACGGACGCGGGCGAGGCCCCACACGTCTATGTGAAGAGTCTGCGGGGGAGCCTCCGTCGGAGGGAACTCAGAGGAGTGAGGAGTTGCGCGCTGCCGCCCCTCGGCGCAAGGAACGCAGGTAGGGGCAGGCCCCGGGGGAAGGGGAGGGAGAGACTGAGGAAGACCAGTGACAAGGACACGGGAGGCCATGCCTTGGAGGCGAGGCAGGGAGGGGTGACCAAGGCGGTGGTGCCAGAGGAGAGTCTGGTGAGACAGGAGGCGACACGAGTAGGGGGCAGACTCAGGACCAGAGGGAGACGCTGCAGCAAACACCTGACCTGACGCGGCTACTAGACCAGACTCAGCAACCGGAAGAGACACTATATTCAGGGTGTACAAGCTCGACCCAGGCTGACGGGTGAATGTGGCCAGGTGCCGGCCTGTCCGAGTACACAAACAGTGGGTCACCTGCTGACCTCCAGGAGTGAACTGGTCAACCCACGCATCCTGAAGGTCAGCTCCACTCACCAAGTTGGTGGAGAACGAGGGGAGGTGGAGGCCACACAGAGAGCCAGACAGGACCGCTGGAGACGGCAGAACCGTGGAGGAGTGTGCAAGGACCGGACTCCCAGAGGGGTCAGCCAGAGAGACTGCCACTGGCGGACTGAGCGGCGAGAGTGTGGTGCCGTCGCGAAAGAAGGAGCGGGAAGCACCCGAGTCAAGGGTGAAAGTGTGCAAGGCCCCAGCAGGCGCAGTACCAGAGAGAGCAGACTCACCACCACCTGGAGGAGTGGAATCCCTAGCGCCTAGAGCAGCAGCCTCACCGGCACCTGGAGCAGAAGACGCACCACCACCTAGAGCAGCAGCCTCACCAGTTCCTAGAGCAGCAGACCCTATACCCGGGTCAGGCGGCACACACAGGTAACAAGCCCCCTCAGCACTAGTAGGCAATGCATACATGGCAGTGCATAGTCAAGAGCAAAGATATCTACCCTCTGCCTAAGCAGCTCAAGCCAGGAGGGGAGCTCACCGTCGTCGCCAAACTCTGTACGTCAGGCGTCGCTCAGACTGGAGAAGCAGCGCGAATCTGTGTGACCAACCGTCCCGCAAGGCTGACCAGCCCGAGCACAAGTGCGAATGACGTACGGGCAGCGAGCTGTACTCCATGACCCTCTACTCTTAGCGTACCACTCACAAAGCTGCTGGGGCAAAAGGACCGCGCGCGGCCACTGCTGCAGCTGCACCTCGTCACTACAAGAAGCTCCCGAACGACACGCTCCCGGGCGACTCCCACCATGGCCACCCTTACAACCCCAACTAGCGTACCACTCACGCCGCTGCTGGGGCGTAATGGACGCGCACGGACGTCGCTGGAGTTGCATCTTGCCACCGCCAGTAGTAGCAGTAGCACCTAGGGCAGCAGTACTTAGGGCTCCTATAAAAAATAAAAATAAAACAATTATTTATTTATTTTAGGGTTTGGCGCAATGGGCGCTGCAGAGGCGGCTCGCGGGCTGCAGGGGTGGCTCGCGGGCTGCAGGGGCAGTGCGCTGGCTGTAAGAGGCACGCGCGCTGGCTGCAGGGGCGGTTCGCGGGCTGCAGGGTAGGCTCGCGGGCTGCAGACGGGCGGCGCGCGGGCTGCAAGGGTCTGCGCGCGGGCAGCTTGCACGGGGCGGCGCGTCGCGGGGCGGGCAGGGGCGGCGCGCAGGCAGGCAGGGCAGCCCGCTCTGGCAACGCGACGGGCACGAGCAGGGCCGACGGGCGACGCGACAGGCTGCAGGGGCGCGTGACGCGACGGGCTGTAGGGGCATGCGACGGGACGGGCGGCAAAGGCGCACGGCGCGGCGGGCAGCAGGGGCACGCGACGCGACGGGCAGCAGGGGCGCTTACCAGGGGCGGGTGCAGGGCAGGGCCGCGATGGGTGGTTAGGTCAGGGCCGCAACGGGGTGGCTGTAGGGCAGGGCCGCGACGAGGCGGCGGCAGACCAGGGCCGCGACGGGGCGGCGGTAGAGCATGGCCGCAACGAGCGGCCGAGGGCAGGGCCGCGACGGGTGGCGGCACGGCAGGGCCGCGACGGGCGGCGAGGTCAGGGCCGCGAGGGACGGCGAGGTCAGGGCCGCGACGGGCTGTTAGGGCAGGGCCGCGACGGCCGAGAGGCCAGGGCCGCTACGGGCCGAGAGGGCATGGCCGCTACGGGCGGCAGTAGGGCAGGGTGCGTGATGGCGTAGGTGAGGCAGTCGCGAGGCGCGCTTCGGGCAGGGCAGGAAAATACGATCGTGGTGGGCCCTTAAAAAAAAAAGTTCCCACTACGGAACATGCTCTGAAACCATGTGAAAGATAGAACGAGGAACGACTAGAAACGGGGCAGTACAAGGTTTGTATAGGCAAAACCTAACAATACTGTACCCCACAAGGAGTGCCCCACCACAGCCTACAACATAGTTCTGACACGTGCACCCAGACCGACACCCGAAAATGCACCCACAGAAACGGACAAGCTAATCGAAATCTCATCCGACACACCATCGCAACGCGACAGTGTGGGACAGCGCTCAGGTGCATTCAGTGATGGCGCCGCCCAATCGATGCCTGACACCGCGAAACAGGGCCGCACCAAGCACGGCTCAGAGAGAAATAGGGCCGCACCAAGCACGTGTGGGGCCTCGCGAAGCTCGTCGGTGCGTGGTGTTCGCAGCAACGAATGGCAATAATAATGTCACAATGCCGATGCTACTCAAGGTGCAGCGCCCGCCCTGCTTCGATCCTAGCCAACGTGGAGGTCCGACGGTTCAATCGTGGATCTTCACGATGAACGTCTTCTTCTATGCGAATTACGTCGAAGAGGATGCAGCAAAGATTCGCTATGCGGTCTCGCTGCTGAGGTTCCCCGCCATAGACTGGTGGCCAGTCATCGTAACGTCGCCATGTGCCTACGAGCCGTTGTCGCAAGAGGGAGAGCTCACGGGTCCAGCCATCACGTGAAGTTCGTTTTGCGAATCGGCCCAGTACAGCACGTCGGATGTGTGGTGCGCAGGGCTTCGGGCGCGCTGCGAGCCGAACGCAGCCTCAATCTCGTCATGTCAGAAACTACGCACTTGGCGGCAGCTCGGGTCGGTTCAAGATTACCGGAACCAAGTGTGATTTCTCACACTATGCGAGCAAGCTCGGGTCGGTTCAATCTACTTGATTTCTCACAAGCTGCAACTAACACTTAGTTGGTGTTTACCGGAAATAGACGCACACTTAGTCGACGGCACGCCCTTGGCTATACGGGAGAAAGTGGAGAGGGTAAAAGTCCGTTGCAGGGGGAACTTCGGGTTTACACAGGAAATGCTCGCGACGACACTGGATGGGCATGACATTTTACTGGGACGTGATCGGCTGCCGACATTTTACGGGAACCTGTGCGAAGTAGCGGTAATTGCGTGAGAGTATGACAGCTTTTTTAGACTTTACATGCTTGATACTGCTTTATTACGCATTATCTAGCTTAGCTTTGCTTTATTTTGCTTGCTTTTACTAGATTTCCAAGGTTCGTTGCTTTTACTATATATATTATAGTTATAGGCACTGAACTAGGTTGAGAGCACCGAATTCTAGGCTTTTTGGCTACCACCGAATTGCCTTCTACCGAATTCGGGAAGGACCTGTTTGGGATGCTTCGTGACCCGCGGAACCTTCTAGTAACACCAGGGTTGCCTTTGTGTCGAGCCTATTCTAGCCTCGCCTTGTACCCAGGTGATAATTTAAAAGATCTATCTTTCGTGAACCAGATCCTCACACTTAGTAGCATAGCGGGTTTACACGTGAGATCTTCAACCGTTCAGTTCCAGCCTTTAAAACCCGCAGAGGCGACGACGAAAGGGCCGATACGGGTACGTAAACCAGTTTCGCGCAATTTTTTGAAGTCCCCCTCGATTCGGTTTTTGAACACCCCTCAGATTTATTGGTGAAAAGGTTGGAATTTTGGCTGTTCGATCGACTCGAATCTCAATGGCCCAGAAAGTTTCGCCCAAAAGCGTTGGAATTTGGAGCATCGGATAGAGTTTTTCCTCAACGGCCGAGATCGAAAGCGAATTTCAATTAAGGGAAAATTACGCAACGTACAGAATTTGCACTCCTCGATTCTACAGTCAATTCGAGTCGTAATAAGTCGACCAGCACCTTCAATTAAATTTGTTTCGTCGCGCATCTTCCAGTAAATCGCCAGATGGAGGCAAATAGAAATAATTTAGCTCTGAAAATTGCGGAGGAGCAGACACATGTGGTGATCCCACAACTCGAAAAAATCATTGTGAACCAATCGATAACCGCAGTAGCAGGAGCAGCGACAAAGACTGTGAAGAAATGAGGAATGAATGCACTAGGAAAGAGGTAGGTACAAGTAGGAAAACCTAAAAGTGTTGTACCCCATATTGTCTACCCCACTACATCCTACACAGACTATAGCATATAAGTTTGACACACCCCCATAGGCAAAGTGGGGGAGAACAAGAGGTCACAAGACCAGTCAAGCAAAGCAAAGCAAGCTCAGGGTGGATCACAACGTTACCACACATTTCGAGCACAAGTTCAAGGCCACAAGGCCAGTTCACATGCAAGATCAAATATAAAGGTAAACAAGGAACGCCAGGTATAGGAAGATCATAGTACAAGAAAGGTCAAGAAGTGAACAAGTGAGGCCAAGTGGGCACACCACCTAGCATCGTACAGCAGCGCTGATGATCACAAGGCGAAAGTGCCTTGGTAAAGATATCAGCAGTGTTGGCCTCAGAGGCCACGTAAGCAAGGAGCAGCTGACCACGCTGCTGCAGCTGACCACGCTGCTGCAGCTCACGAGCAAGGAAGTAGCGAAGAGCAATGTGCTTCGTTCTGTGCTCCCGACACAAGGCCAGCATGGCATTGTTGTCTGCGTACAGAACTGGAGGAGAACGAGGCGGCTCTCCTAGGCCAGTCAGCAGGTAAGAGAGCCAGCGAAGCTCCTGTGCAACCATGGCCCCCGCGTAGATCTCAGCCTCACAGCTGGAGCCGAGAACAGAAGACGAGCGGGTAGACCGCCACGAAACAGAGCCGGAAACAAGGCTGAAGGTGTAACCCTGTGACGACTGCTGCGTAGCCTGGTCGTCAGCCAAAGAAGCGTCTGCGTGACCTGTGAGGACCACTGAACACCGCCCTCCAAGCACTAGCCCCATGCCCGACGTACTGCACAAGTAGCGCAACACCCTCTTCGCTGCAGCCATGTGCTCTGGTCGGTGTCTCCCAGGAGCAACATAGCATGCCAAGATGCTAAGAGGGTATGCAAGGTCAGGTCGTGTGCACGTCATCATGTACATGAGGCAGCCACCAAGCTCTGGGTACGGGCCACTCAGCTCTACGGACTCATCCGAAGGAAGAGCTGAGAGCGAGTGGCGAGTAGACAGAGGAGTGGCCTGAGGCAAGGAGTACGTGAAGTCGAAGCGCAGAAGGACCTGCGGTACCATGTGTGACTAAGTCAGGGTAATGGTGCGCTGTGCTCTGTCCCTGGTGATCTGCAAGCCAAGGTAGCTGCGCAGTTCACCCAGGTTTGTGCACGTGTGTCTCTTCTGCAGCTCGGACTTCACGTGGGCGAGTCCAGCAGTGTCAGCTGTGGCAAAGACCAAGTCGTCGACGTACACGAGGATGTAGAACGGCGGCAAAGAGGTGTCGGTGCGCAGAAACAGCGACGGGTCGGCAGTAGAAGGAGCAAACCCAAGAGCCGCAAGTGTAGTCCTCAGTGTGTCGTGCCACTCACGGGGCCCCTGGCGGACACCGTAGACTGGCCGCCGGAGGCTCCACTGGGTATCAGGAGGAAACGAACTAGTGAAGCCAAGTGGGCGGCAAAGCCAGATCTCCTCGTGCAGGCTGCCCTACAGGAAAGCTTTGCTGAAGTCAAGAGAGTGAAGCTCGTAGTCGCGCTGAGCGGCTATGTGCAGCAGCACCCGAAGAGTGGTCATCTTTGGGGTGCAAGAGAAGGTATGAAAGTAGTCAACTCCCTGCCGCTAACTGAAGCCTCAAGCCACGTAACGCGCCCTGAAGACAGGCGGAGAACCCGGCGGCCGCTTCACCCTGAAAATCCTTATGCCACTGACGATGTTTGCCCCAGGTGGGGGAACCTCGTTGACGTAGGTGCCTGTGGACTTCTAGGAAGCCATCTCTGCGTCCATGGCTGAATGCCACTTTGAGGAATAGGGACCCTTGATCGCCTCAGCGTACGATCGAGAAGTCGGGATGTCTGGTGCATCCGGGTCTCCCTCACAGGCAATCAGCGTGGACACGAGATGAGGCAAAGCAGCATTAAAACACTGAAACTCCTCCTGCCTTTCCTCAAGGACGTCTGTGCTAAGAGCACACTCATCCCCGACGGACGGAGGACAGACAGACTCAGACGCAGCAACGAGACTAGCAGCGTAGTCTAGACGAGAGCGAGCAGCAAAGTCGACAAGTTCAGCAACCAAGGCAGACGCAGCACTGGACTCAAAGGAAGGGTCAGTGACAACAGTAGCCAAGAGACGCGTGACAGTAGGACTGGCAGCACAAAGAGAGTCAGACTCCGGCTCCTCAAAGAACAGGAAGAGAGGACTATGGAGGAGACGGCAACGGGACACGCAGAGGAGCAGTGGACGGAAGCAGTGCCATCTCGTGTGTGCCTGGGACGGCAGGAGGACGACTACTCGGAGCACGACTACTAGCGCGAGCAGCACAAACAGGCGACGCAGGACGAGACGCAGGCTCACGACGCTCAGCAAGACCTCTAGTAGGACCAGTGTAGGGAGAAGGACCAGGCAGGGGGGAGGCGAGCTGTAACTGTGATCGCGACTGGACAGGCTGTGGACACCAAGAACGTGCTCAAGGAGCGGAACGAAGTACGGCCGCGGCCGCGTTGCACCTCCAGAACCAGTAGAGATAGCACCAGTACCCCCAGCGACAGCACAATCGCCAGCAGCACCTCCAGCGCCAACACCCTAAGCAGCTCCAGCTCCAGCAGCTCCAGCTTTAGTAGCTCCAGCAACACCAGCTCTAGCAGGACCGCCAGCCCCAGTACCGCTAGGAGCTCTAGCGGTACCTCCAGCAGGACCAACTCCAGCAGCCCCAGCAGCACCCCCAGTCCCAGCAGCTCCACTACCGCCTGTACGAGCACCTCCAGGGTGAGCAGCAATAGTAGCACCTCCGGCTCCAGCAGAACGGCTCTAGCGCTGGGCAAACCACTTGCGCAGCTCCTGCGGAGAGGGTAGCTCCCGCCTCCACGAAGCACCCAAAGGGCCCCCAAACCCAGCACCGCTAGAGGCCACACGAGCAGACCCAGCACCCCCAGGCTCCGCACCCCCAGGCTCAGCACCCCCAGGCTCCGTACCCCCAGGCTCCGCACCCCCAGGCTCAGCGCCCCCAGGCTCCGCACCCCCAGGCTCCGCACCCCCAGGCTCAGCACCCCCAGACTCAGCACCCCCAGGCTCAGCACCCCGAGCAGCACCAAGGTCAACAGGTACCTCGACAGGCTCGACTGCATCTACCTGGGACACACCTGATGGGGCAGGACCCTGAGGGGGGAGAGGGTCTACCGGGGAAGGACCTGGCGCAAGGAAGAGCGGCGGCAGGGGGAGGGGCGCAGTGCGGTAGGGGAAGAGACGGTAGTAAGGCACGGAATCGTCAAAGGTGACGTCCTGGGAGGAAAGAACACGGCGCGAGGTGGGGTGGTAAAACTGCCAACTAGGCGCGTCAGGGGGGAAGCCAAGGAAGACGCAGGGAACAGCACGGGGGGATAGCTTGTTCGCAGACAAGTCGCGGACAAACGCCCGAGATCCCCAGACACGAAACGCAGACGCATCGCCAACCTTCCCCGTCCACCGCAAGGTGGGGGAGGTCTCTGGCAAGGAGACCCGGAGCTGAAGGTTGTCAGATTTATATGACATAGTTAGTGTAGGCTATAGTGGGGTAGCACATATGGGTTATGACTTTCTAGGGTTTGTACTTGTACCCAACTTTCCCTTAGTCATTCCATTCTCGTTCAATTTCACATGGTATCAGAGCAGGGGCAGGAGAGGTACCAGAACTGAGGTCAAAAAAGGAGAGACCGTCTGCCCCATCGCACTGTAGGAAAAGCTGCAAGTCATCTACCCAGACGTCAAAGTCAATGGCCCGACCCTCACGGTCATAAGCGAGGACACTAGGGGTAGCCATGACAACAGTAGACTAGCAGCGCGAACAGTAGGGTAAGGGCAGTGCAGTGACAGAGGCGCTGCTCTTACCGGACAGGGCGGCTCGGGCGGCTTGGCGGTTCGGCGGTTCGGCGGCTCGGCGGCTCAGCGGTTTAGGCGGCTCGGCGGCTCGGCAGCAACTGCGGCTCGGCGACTCGGCTGCGCTGGGGGCTCGGCGGTACAGCGGCTCGGCAGCTCAGCGACCCGGCGGCTCGGGCCACTCAGGTGGCGTGGCGCCTCGGGTGGCTCAGGTGGCTCTGGCGGCTTGGCAGTAGGTCGGCGGCGCCAGCGGCTCGCTGGTGACGGCGGGGCCGCGTGGGGACGGCGGCGGGGCCGGTAGAGGAAGCGCCGGGGCTGGGAAGGGTACGACTGGAGCTGAAGCTGCTGAAGGTGTTGGCGCTGAGGCTACTGCTGTCGGTCCTGGAGGAGGTCCTGCTGGGGGTGCTACTGCTGCTGCTGGAGGTCCTGGAGCTGGAGGTGCTGCAGGCCCTGGTGCTGCCGCTGGGGGTACTGGTGCTGTCCCTGCTGTGTCTGGAGTCGCCGCGCAGCCTCGGCCGTACTTCGTTCCGCTCCTTCAGCAGGTTCTTGGTCTCCCGCCTTCTACTGGTCCTCCTCCTCCCTTAGAGTGTCCACAGCGTGTCCTGTCACAGTTACAGTTACAGCCGGCCTCCCCACTGCCTGCTCCTTCTCCCTACACAGGTCCTACTGGAGATCTTGCTGAGCGTCGTGAGCCTGCGTCTCGCCCTGCATCGTATGTCCGTCCTGCTCGCACTAGTGGTCGTGGTTCGCGCCAACGTCCTCCTCCTGTCCGTGGCACGCACCGGATGTCTCTACGTCCGTCCACTGCTCCTCTGCGTGCCCCTTTGCCTTCTCCTCCCGAGTCCTCGCTTCCTGCTCTTGCCGACCCGGAAACAGACTCTCTTCGTGCTGCCAGTCCTACTGTCACGCGTCTCCTTGCTACTGTCGTCACTGACCCTTCCTTTGAGTCCACTACTGCGTCTGCCCTAGTTGCTGAGCTCGTCGACTTCGCTGCTCGCTGTCATCTAGACTACGCTGCTAGTCTTGTCGTTGAGTCTGAGTGTGTCTATCCTCCGTTCGTCGGGGGTGAGTGTGCCTTTGGCACGGACGTCCTTGAGGACACGCAGAGGAGTTCCAGTGTTTGGCTGCTGCTTCACCTCATCTCGTGCCGGACTGCTTACCCCTGAGGGAGACCCGGATGCACTTGACATCCCGACTCCGCGCTCTTACGCGGAGGCGATAGAGGGTACCTTCTCCTCTCATTGGCAGGCAGCTATGGACACAGAGATGGCTTCCTGGAAGTCCACAAGCACCTACGTTGACGATGTTCCCCCGCCTGGGGCGAACATCATCATTGGCATGTGGATTTTCAGGGTGAAGCGGCCGCCGGGTTCTCCGCCCGTCTTCAAGGCGCGCTACGTGGCTTGAGGCTTCAGTTAGCGGCATGGAGTTGACTACTTTCAGACCTTCTCTCCCACCCCGAAGATGACCACTCTTCGGGTATTGCTGAACATAGCTGCTCACCGCGACAACGAGCAGCACTCTCTTGACTTCAGCACTGGTTTCTTGCAGGGCAACCTGCACGAGGAGATCTGGCTACGTCGCCCACCTGGTTTCACTGGGTCTTTTCGTCCAGGCACCCAGTGGAGCCTCCGGCGGCCAGTCTATGGTCTCCTCCAGGCACCGCGTGAGTGGCACGACACACTGAGGACTACACTTGCGGCTCTTGGGTTTGCTCCCTCTACTGCTGACCCGTCACTGTTTCTGCGCACCGACACTTCTTTGCCGCCATTCTACATCCTCGTGTACGTCGACGACTTGGTCTTTGCCACAGCTGACACTGCTGGACTCGCCCACATGAAGTCCGAGCTGCAGAAGAGACACACGTGCTCAGACCTGGGTGAACTGCGCAGCTACCTTGGCTTGCAGATCACCCGCGACAGAGCACGCCGCACCATTACCCTGACTCAGTCACACATGGTGCAGCAAGTTCTTCAGCGCTTTGGCTTCACGTACTCCTCGCCTCAGGCCACTCCTCTGTCTACTCGCCACTCGCTCTCAGCTCTGCCATCGGATGAGTCCGTAGAGTCGAGTGGCCCGTACCCAGAGCTTGTTGGCGGCCTCATGTACCTGATGACCTGCACACGACCTGACCTTGCATACCCTCTTAGCATTCTCGCACGCTATGTTGCTCCTGGGAGACACAGACCGGTGCACATGGCTGTAGCGAGGAGGGTGTTGCGCTACTTGTGCAGTACGTCGGGCATGGGGCTTGTGCTTGGAGGGCAGAGTCCACTGGTCCTCGTTGGGCACGCAGACGCATCTTGGGCTGACAACAAGGCTACACAGCGGTCGTTACAGGGTAACACCTTCAGCCTTCGTTCCGGCTCTGTTTTGTGGCGGGCTACCCGCTCGTCTTATGTTCCCGGCTCCAGTTGTGAGGCTGAGATCTACGACGGGGCCATGGCTGCACACGAGCTTTGCTGGCTCACCTACCTGCTGACTGGCCTCGGAGAGCTGCCTCGTTCTCCTCCAGTGCTGTTCGTAGACAACAAGGCCATGCTGGCCTTGTGTCAAGAGCAGAGACTGGAGCACAGAACGAAGCACATTGCTCTCCGCTACTTCCTTGCTTGTGAGCTACAGCAGCGTGGTCAGCTGCACTTTGCGTACGTGGCCTCTGAGGCCAACACTGCTGATATCTTTACCAAGGCACTTGCGCCTTGTGATCATCAGCGCTTCTGTACTCAGCTGGGTGTTGTGCCTACCTTGCCTCACTTGCTCACCCCTTGACCTTGTTTGTACTGTTGCATATATATAAACACGTGCTCTTGCTTGTCTAGCTTTATATATATATGTAATCCTGCATGTGAACTCGCCTTGTGGCCTTGAACTTGTGCTCGGAATGTGTGGTGACTTTGTGATCCACCCTGAGCTTGCTTTGCTTTGCTTGACTGGTCTTGTGACCCCTTGTTCTCCCCCACTTTGCCTATGGGGGTGTGTGAGATCTATATGACATAGTTACTGTAGGCTAGTGTGGGGTAGCAAATATGGGGTATGACTTTCTAGGGTTTGTACTTGTACCCAACTTTCCCTTAGTCATTCCATTCTTGTTCAATTTCACAAAGGTTGAGCTGATGCGCTACGAAGTGAACCGCAAACGGCCACAGAAAATGGGGAGCAGCTCCATGGATCATGGACGTACGAGCAACGTCCTTGACCATGCCAATGCGGCGCTCAGCAATCCCATTTTGCTGTGGATAGGTCGGAAGCGTGAAGGTCTGGCGGATGCCCTGTGCACAACAGAAAGCTCCCAGACGGGCAGAGGAAAACTCCCCGCCTTTGTCGGAGTGCAGACGCAGAACAGGAAAGTCCGAGCCGAAACTCTCTCTGAGCTGGAGACGAGCTGCGCGGATCCAGTCGATCAACAGCTCAGTGACGTCACCCTTGCTGCGCAAGGGGAACACTGTGGTGTAACTCGAGTAGTCGTCAACCACCAACAGGAAGTAACGCTTGTGACCCTGGCCATGGACGCGGGCGGGGCCCCGCACATCCATGTGAAAAGTTTGCAGCAGAGCCTCTGTCGGAGGAAACTCGGAGGAGTGAGGGGCGGCGCGCTGCCACCCCTCGACGCAGGGAACGGAGGAAGGGGCCGACCCCGGAGGGAGGGAGCGGGGGAGACTAGAGACAAAGTAACGGGAGGCCATGCCTCGTAGACGAGGCAGGGAGGGGTGACCAGGGTGGTGCCAGAGGAGAATCTTGTGGGACAGGAGACGATACGAGCAGGGAGCAGACTCAGGACCAGACCTGGACGCTGCAGCAAAAACCTGACCCGACGCAGCTACCTGACCAGACTCAGCAACCGGAGGAGACTCACTAGTCAGTGTGTACAGGCTTGACCCCGGCTGACGGGTAAACGTGGCCAAGTGTCGGCCCATCCGAGCACACGTACAGTGGGTCACCCGCTGACTCGCAGGAGTGAATTGGTCAACCCCCCCATCCTGTAGATCAGCACCACTCACCAAGTTCGTAGAGAACGAGGGGAGGTAGAGACCTGACAGGGTTCCAACAGGGGCCGCCGGACACGGTAAGACAGTAGAGAAGTGGGCAAGGACAAGACCCCCAGAGGGGTCTGCCCGGGAGACCGCAACTGGCCGACTAAGTGGAGTAAGCGTGGTGCGGTCTCGAAAGAAGGAGCAAGAAGCACCAGAGTCAAGGGTGAAGGTGTGTAAGGCCTGAGCCGACGTGGTACCTGAGAGAGCAGACTCACCAGCACCTGGGGCAGCAGACGCACTAGCACCGAGAGGAGTAGCCTCACCAGCACCTAGAGCTGCAGCCTCCCCAGCACCTAGAGCAGTAGCCTCAATGCTTGGGCCAGGTGGAACACACAGGTAACAGTCACCCTCATCACTAGTGGACACAACATACATGGCAGCAAGAATGGCATCATAATCTACCTCAAAGATAGCAACCCCCGACCTAAGCAGCTCGCCCCATCGAGGGATCTCAGTGGCGTCAGGGAACTGGAGACGCCAAGCGTTCGTCAGACGGCCGAAGTAGTGCTGGGTGGTGTGCGGGCCACCGCACGGCTCACCAGTGCGGTCGCCAGTACGGAGGACGTAGGCACAAGGACCAGTACCCCCAACCCGGTGACGCGGGGCGTACCACTCACGAAGGTGCTGGGTGGGCGGGGTCTCACGAGTGCGCTGCTGCTGATGGCGCTGACCACCACCGAAGCTGCCCCGCTGCGCAGAGCCACCCTGACTAGCTCCACCTCCGCCGCCGCCACCTCCGCCACCGCCGCCACCGCCTCCTCCTCCACTCCCACCGCCACCGCCACCGCCGCCGCCGCCTCCGCCTCCACCGCCGCCACTGAAGCCCCCACCCCCGCCACCACTCCCACCGCCACCCCCACTCCCTCCGCCGCCTCCACCGCCACCTTCACTGCCCCCGCCAACCCCTCCAGCGCCCTTGCCCCCCTTGCCCTTGCCGGTGCGGCGTCTCCTGCTAATGGCAGACGCAGCGCCGACCGATTCGGTGCCAACAAAGTCGACGGCAGCAGCAGAGGCAACAGAGGGCAAGAGGGGGGAGGGGGAGCACCCCTCAAAGATGGGGGCACGAGGGTCACCACGAGAGGCTCCTAGAGCGACTATACTCTTCTCAGCTGCCAGGAGGCGCTCCTCGAGGAGGTCAACAGTGAGTGTGGTGGAGCAAACAGAGAGGAAGTGGTCCCTGACCGAGCGAAGGGAGTCAAGGAGCCGGGTGACTATGTAGTAGAGGGTGATGTACATCGGTGGGGGGGGGGGGTTCTTGGCACAGAACTCAGCAGGAAGTGCAGCGCGGTAGCGGGTGTCACTAGTGCGAAGGTGCGTAATGAGGTCAGCGATGGTGGGAAAGGCGCCGAGGTCAGGAAACAGGTACGGCAGTATGAGGCGGCTAAGGGCAGCAAGGGCAGGGGAAGAGTAGCGTGCAACTACAACATCGTACAAGGTCTTAGCACTCTTGTACTGACTAAAGTGCGCGCGCTCAGTGGACCGTAACTGACTACGCACGGCAAGACGAGCAGCAGCATCGCGTGTGGCCCACTGTGAGCGAACAGTGCTGTCAGCATCGGCAGCAGGGGAAGCAGAGGCGCCAGACGTGAGATCGAACAGTGAGAGACCGTCCTTCCTATCGCATGTCAAACATTATATATGTTCTGCTTGTTTAGGCTACAGTGGGTTAGCCTATAGGGGTACACAGTTCTAGGGTTAGGTACTTGTACTGTTTTCACTGTTAGTTCATTCATTCCTGTTCATTCATTTCAACACGGTACCAGAGCAGGTCCTTCCTAGGACCGATTTTTTTTAGGGCCCACCACTACCTACCTACCTACCTACCTACCTGCGCCCTAGGGCGCCTCGGTTTTCACGGCCCTCTAAGGCCCCGCGACCCGCCCCTTAGCGACCCGCGACCCGCCCCTTAAGGCCCTGTCGGCCCACGCGCTTGCCCCTTACGGCCCCGCACTCGCCCCTTTACGGCCCCGCGCTCGCTTCTAGAGGCCCCGAACGGCCCACGCGCTCGCCCCTAGCGGCCCCTGTCGGCCCCGCGATCACCTCTAACGGCCCCGTTGGCCCTGCGCTCACCTCCCTAGAGGCCATGAAAGGCCCCGTCGGCCCCGCGCTCACCTCCCTAGAGGCCCGAACGGCCCCGTCGGCCCCTAGAGGCCCCGAACGGCCCCGTCGGCCCCTAGAGGCCCCTTTACGACCCCGCACTCACCTCCCTGGAGGCCCCGAACGGCCCCGTCGGCCCCGCGCTCACCGCCCCTAGAGGCCCCGAACGGCCCGTGACCGCCATAGCGCAGGACCGAACCGAGCCGCCCGGGACCGAACCGAGCCGCGCGACCCGAGCCGAGCCGCGTGACCCGATCCGAACCGCGCTGCCCCACCCGAGCTGCGCCGCCCTACCTAAACCGAGCCGCCCTACCTGCTTCATCCTCCTTCTCCTACTGCTCCTATGGCTAGCCCACAGGTGCTAGTTTTCGATGCTGAGGGCCGCCCAGTGAAGTTTGACACCTGGCTAGACGACCTGCACCTCTATCTACAGCTCACAGCCTAGGACAACATATCACTGTACGACCACGCCCTAGGCCATGTCACTGCCCCTGCTGCTACTGCTGACAGCACTGCCCGCTCACACTGGCAGACTCGTGATGCCCACGCTCGCTTCGCTATTCACAACTCCCTGCCGATAGATGAGCGCGAGCACTTTGGGCAGCACAAGACTGCACAGGCACTGTACACAGCTGTCGTTGCTCGCTACTCCTCACCTGCCTCTGCCGCCCTAGGCCAACCTGGCCTCGTTCCACACAATCACTGACCTCATCACGCACCTCCGTACTAGTGAGGCCCGCTTCCGTGCTGCCATGCCTGATGAGTTCCTTGCCACGCACCCCCCCCCACTTTGGCTCACTCTTTACCACCTAGTCACCCGCCTCCCTGACACTCTGCGTGCTGTCACGGATCACATCCTAGCTCGCTGTCACTCTTTAGCTCTCTGAACTGCTTACAGCTGAGGCTAGCATCCTAGCTGTAGGTGCCTCTCGTGGCGAACCCCGTACCCAGTTCTTTGAGGGGTGTTCTCCTTCCCCCCTTCTTCCCTCTGTCGCCTCTGCTGCTGCTGTCGACCTCCTTGGTGCTGAGAAGGTCGGTACTGCGTCTGCTTTGAGCGGGCGCCGCAGCGGCAAGGGAAAAGGGGGCAAGGGAGGAGGTGGTGACGGCGGGGGAGGCGGTGGTGGGGGTGGTGGCGGCGGTTGGGGTGGTGGTGGGACTGGTGGGGCTAGTGGTAGCGGTGGGGGTGGTGGCGGTAGCAGCGGGGGAGGTGGCAGGGGCGGAGGCGGTGGTGGGGGTGGCGGTGGACGCGGCGGCGGCAGGGGTTGGGGTGGTCGAGAAGGTGGCGGCGGCGGTGGTGGTCGTGGAGGCGCTCGCGGTGGCCAGGGCCAGCAGCACACTCTGTCGCCCCAGGAGGTCCGTGAGTGGTACTCACAGCACGGGGGGGGGGGGGGGGGGGGGGGTGGCTTTAGCTGCACGTACGTCATTCGCACGGGTGACCGCACTGGTCAGCCGTGTGGGGGATCGCACGCCACACAGCGCTGCTTTGCTCGTCTCAACGATGCTTGGCGTGTTCAGTTCCCTCAGGCCACTGAGGTGCCCCGCTGGGTTGATCTCCCGAGGAAGGGGATTGATATCTATGCTCTAGACTTTGATGCTATTCTATCTACTATGTATGTGATGTCTACTAGTCGAGAGGGTGCTGAGTACCTGTGTGTCCCGCCCGACCCGGGCATTAGGTCTAGAGCGTCTGCCGCTCCAGGTACTCGCGTGTCTGCTACCCCAGGTGCTGGTGAGGCCACTGCTCTAGGTGCTTGTGCGTCTGCCCCCCCTGGTACTGAGTCGACTGCAGCACTACACACCTTCACACTGGACTCAGGTGCTTCTCGCTTCTTCTTTCGTGACCGCACTGCCCTTGAACCGCTTGCTCGGCCAGTTGCTGTCTCCCTCGCTGACCCCTCTGGGGGTCCGTTCATTGCGACCTCCTCCACTTTCCTTCCCTGTCCTGCGGTCCCGTCGAGCACACTGTCAGGTCTCCACCTCCCCTCGTTCTCTACAAACCTGGTGGCAGGATGTGCGCTCCAGGACGGGGGTGTTCACCAGTTCACCCATGCCTACGAGCGCGTGACACACTGCACGTGTGCTCGTACGGGCCGTCACTTGGCTACCTTCACTCGGCAACCGGGGTCGGACCTGTACACACTGACCACTGAGTCCCCTCAAGTCGCTGCGTCTGCGTCTGCGTCCGCGTCAGGTCAGCTGTTGGCCCCTTGCTCGTGTCGCTCTCTAGCGCACGAGACAGTCCTCTGGCACTACCGCCTTGGTCACGCGTCTGTGCAGGGGCTTCGTGCCATGCACTCCCGATACCTTCTCTCTGGCCTTCCCAGGGTCCTTCCTCCCCTCCCTCCCTCACCTGCTCCTCCCTGTCTTCCCTGTGTCGAGGGGCGGTAGCGCGCCGCTCCTCACTCCTCCTCGTTTCCCCCGACGAGTGCTCCGTTGCAGATGCTCCACATGTACGTGTGGGGCCCAGCCCGCGTCCGTGGTCAGGGACAGGAGAGGTACTTCCAGATAGTTGTTGACGACTACTCGCGCTACACCACGGTCTTCACCTTGCGCACCAAGGGTGAGGTCCCTGATGTCTTGATCCCTTGGATCCGCAGAGCCCGTCTCCAGCTCAGCGAGCGTTTCCACTTGGACTTTCCTGTCCTGCGCTTGCACTCTGACAGAGGTGGTGAGTTCTCCTCCGACCTCTTGGCAGCCTACTGTGCTGAGCACAGCATTGAGAAGTCGTTCACGCTTCCGGCATCACCACAACAGAATGGGGTTGCGGAGCGCCGCATTGGCCTGGTCATGGAGGTCGCTCGTACCTCCTTGATCCATGCGGCTGCCCCCCACTTTCTGTGGCCGTTTGCGGTCCGGTACGCTGCGCATCAGCTCAACCTCTGGCCCCGTGTCTCCTTGCCAGAGAGCTCGCCCACACTGCTGTGGACAGGGGAGGTTGGCGATGCGTCGCGTTTCCGAGTCTAGGGATCTCGAGCTTTTGTCCGCGATACGTCTGCGGACAAGCTCTTCTCCCGTGCTGTTCCCTGCGTCATCCTCGGCTTTGTCTCGGACGCGCATGGTTGGCAGTTTTACCACGCCACCTTGCGCCGAGTCTTGCCCTCTCAGGACGTCACTTTTGACGAGTCCGTCCCCTACTACCGCCTCTTCCCCTACCGCACTGCCCCGCTCCCCCCCCCCCCGCCTCTCTTTCTCGCACGAGGTGCTGTTGGCGTAAACCCCCTCCCCCCTCAGAGTGCCGCTCCCTCAGGTGTGTCTCAAGTAGACCCGGTTGAGCCTGTTGAGGTAGCTCTCGACTCTCACTTGCTGCGTTTGCGGAGCCTGGGGGTACTGAGCCTAGGGATGTTGGGCCTCGGGGTGCGGAGCCTGGGGTTGCTGAGCCTGGGGGTGCAGAGTCTGGGGGTGCTGAGCCTGGGTGTGCAGAGCTTGGGGGTACTGAGCCTAGGGGTGCTGGGCCTGTAGGTGCTGAGCCTGGAGGTGCTGAGCTGCAGAGTCCGGAGTCTGGGGGTTCTGAGTCTGGTGGTGCTGAGCCTCGTAGTCGTACACCTGGAGTAGCCCTCTCCTTAGAGCAGCTGCGTGAGTGGTACTTACAGTACTGCAGCCTCAGGAGAGGTACCTTTGGAGCCAGGAGTACTACTTGGACTGGTGCTAGTGCTTCTCCTCCTAGTCGGGAGCTCCCCTCCCGTGAGCAGATCCGTGAGTGGTACGAGCGGCGCTGCACTCTTCGGAGTGGTGCGCCTCGTGTCGCAGACCCCGCTGCTGCTGGTGGTGTTGCTGGTGCTGCAGACCCAGGAGTTGGAGCTGCTGCTGGTGCAGAGGACCCAGGCGTTGGAGCTGCGGCTGGTGCTGAGGACCCGGGCGTTGGAGCTGCGGCTGGTGCTGAGGACCCGGACACTGGTGCTGCTGCTGGTCCTGAGGACCCGGGCGTTGGAGCTGCGGCTGATGCTGAGGACCCGGGCGTTGGAGCTGCGGCTGGTGCTGAGGACCCGGACGTTGGTGCTGCTGCTGGTGCTGCGGACCCGGGCAATGGGGCTGCGGCTGGTGCTGAGGACCCGGGAGTTGGAGCTGCTGCTATTGCTGAGGACCTTGGTTCCGGAGTCACTGCACGATCGCGGCCGTACTTCGTTCCGCTCCTTCAGCAGGTTCTTGGTCAGCTCCCTCCTCCTTGTCCTCCTCCCTCCTTAGGGTGTCCTCCGTCTGTCCAGCTGCAGTCGCAGCTACCGTCTGCCACCTCTCTCCCTGGTCCTACACCTTACACTGGTTTGACTGGAGGTCTTACTGAGCGTCGTGAGCCTGAGTCCCATCCTACGTCGCCTGCGTCTCGTCGTGCATCGCCTGTCCGTGCAGCTCTCACTGGTAGTCGTGTCCCGCGTCAGCTTCTTCCTGCTGTCCCAGGCACTCACCGGATGGCGCTTCGTCACTCCACTGCTCCACTGCGTGTCCCACTGCCGTCTACTCCTGCGTCCTCTCTTCCTGCTCTTGCTGACCCGGGGTCAGACTCCCTTCGTGCTGCCAGTCCTACTGACACGCGTCTCCTGGCTACTGTTGTCACTGACCCTTCCTTTGAGTCTGCTGCTGCGTCTGCCTTAGTTGCTAAGCTTGTCGACTTTGCTGCCACCTGTCGTCTAGACTACGCCGCTAGCCTAGTTGCTGAGTCTTAGTCTGTCTGTCCTCCGTCCGTCAAGGGTGAGTGTGCTCTTGGCACTGACGTCCTTGAGGACAGGCAGGAGAAGTTTGAGTGCTTTGCTGCCAATTTGCCCCATCTTGTGTCCATGCTTGTTGCCCCTGAGGAAGACCCGGATGCACCAGACATCCCGACCCCACGCTCTTACGCAGAGGCGATGGCTGGTCCCTACTCCTCTCAGTGGCAGTCAACCATGGACACAGAGATGGCTTCTTGGAAGTCCACAAGCACCTATGTTGACGAGGGTCCCCCGCTTGGAGCGAACATCGTCAGTGGCATGTGGATTTTCATACTGAAGCGGCCGCCAGGCTCTCCGCCTATCTTCAAGGCGCGTTACGTTGCACGAGGCTTCAGTCAGCAAGAGGGAGTTGACTTCTTCCAGACCTTCTCCCCGACCCCGAAGATGACCACTCTTCGGGTTCTGCTGCACGTCGCCGCTCAGCGTGACTACGAGCTCCACTCTCTTGACTTCAGCACTGCTTTCCTGCAGGGCAGCCTGCAAAGGAGATCTGGCTGCGCCGCCCACCTGGCTTCACTGGGTCGTTCCCTCCTGGTACCCAGTGGTGCCTTCGACGGCCAGTCTACGGTCTCCGCCAGGCGCCACGTGAGTGGCACGACACACTGAGGACTACACTTGCGGCTCTTGGGTTCGCGCCTTCTACTGCTGACCCGTCGTTGTTTCTACGCACCGACGCCTCATTGCCGCCGCTCTACATCCTCGTGTACGTCGACGACTTGGTCTTTGCCACTGCTCACACTGCGGCACTCGCCCAAGTGAAGTTGGAGCTGCAGAATAGACACACGTGCACAGACATGGGTGAACTGACAAGCTATCTTGGCTTGCGGATCACCCGGGACAGAGCACGCCACACCATCATCTTGACTCAGTCACACATGGTGCAGCAGTTCCTTCAGCGCTTCCGCTTCACGTACTCCTCGCCTCAGCCCACTCCTCTGCCTACCGGTCACTCGCTCTCAGCTCTACCTTCGGATGAGTCCGTAGAGCCAAGTGGCCCGTATCCAGAGCTTGTAGGTTGCCTCATGTACCTGATGACCTGCACTCGACCTGACCTTGCATACCCTCTTAGCTTTCTTGCACGCTATATCGCTCCCGGCCGTCACCGGAAGGAGCACATGGATGCAGCTAAGAGGGTGTTGCGCTACTTGTGCAGTACGTTGGGCATAGGGCTAGTGCTTGGAGGGCGAGTCCCAGTTGTTCTCACTGGGCACTCAGACGCTTCTTGGGCAGACGACCAGGCTACTCAGCGGTCGTCTCAGGGTTACACCTTCAGTCTTGGCTCTGGCTCAGTTTCTTTGTGTTCTACTTGCTCTTCTTCTGTTCTCAGCTCCAGTTGTGAGGCTGAGATCTACGCCACAGCCATGGCGGCCCAGGAGCTATGCTGGCTCACCTACTTGCTGACCCACCTTGGAGAGCGGCCTCGTTCTCCTCAAGTGCTGTACGTCGACAACAAGGCAGCCATTGCCTTGTGTCAGGAGCACAGACTGGAGCACAGAATGAAGCACATTGCTCTGCGCTACTTCCTTGCTCGCGAGCTGCAGCAGCGTGGTCAGCTTCGTCTGCGTTACGTGACCTCTGAGGCCAACACTGCTGATGTGTTCACCAAGGCGCGTCAGCCTTGTGACCATCAGCGCTTTTGCACTCTTCTAGGCCTTGTGCCTACTGGACCTCACTTGCTTACTTCTTGAGTTTGTTTGTACAGTGATCTCTTTATATATATACCTGCATGTTTACTCTTGCTAGGTTGTAATCATTGTACCTCTTGTTCTATTATAAACCTGCATGTGAACTGGTCTTGTGACCACTTGCTTGTGCTCGGAATTTGTGTGGTATCCTTGAGATCCACCCTGAGCTTGTTTTGCCTTGCTTTGCCTTGACTGGTCTTGTGACCCCCAGTTCTCCCCACTTCGCCTATGGGGGTGTGTCAAACATTATATATGTTCTGCTTGTTTAGGCTACAGTGGGTTAGCCTATAGGGGGTACACAATTCTAGGGTTAGGTACTTGTACTGTTTTCACTGTTACTTCATTCATTCCTGTTCATTCATTTCAACATCGCACTGTAGGAAAAGCTGTAAATCATCGACCTAGACCTCAAAGTCAACAGCCCGACCCTCAGCATCAAAGACTAGAACGATAGGGGTAGCCATGACAGCAGTGGCAGCAGGCTAAGGGCAGCAGTAGCAGGCGTGGCTCGGCAGTGCTCTTACCAGGGCTGGTAGGTAGGGACCAGCAAGCGGTGGGGCAGGGCCGAGGCGTGTCGGCAGGGACAGAGCCATGACCGCGGCGGGAGCTCGTGGTGTCAGTGGCGGCGGCAGTCGTAGCTGTCGGTGGCGACCGCTGCTGCTGGTGCCACTATAGCCTACACAGACTATAGCATATAAGTTTGACAAAGACGACACAGACAATTTCATCTGCAACAACGGCAGCAGCTACAGTTAATCTCGATGCAGTGAAGCCGAGGCAATCAGACACGTTCGATCCTATAGTGAAAAGGGAGCGAATTCTTGAATTATATTTTGAAGCTGTTGGATGCACGACCCCTACCCAAGGCGCAATGCGCATACGGCTCGCAGCAGCACTGTTGCAAGGCCTAGCTCTATAATGGAGTAGCAACAGAATAGTCCAAGGCAAAGGGACGTGGGCGCAGTTTCGGACATCACTGACAAAAAAAGCTCGACGCGTGGAACAGTAGCTAATACGGAACACGACGCAACAAGCCAAATAGTGGCATGGAGCGATCGGCACCGCCCACGACTGTTGACCCGATGGAGAATGACAAGGGCGATGCGAGGCAGCAGCTAGCAAAAAATGAGACGTGCGAATTTTGCGGCGCTACAGGACATCGTATCTTGGCGTGTTGGAAAATGGAGAAAGCACGCGTGGAGCTGAATGACAAGGACAGTGCGGCACCCCCAAAGCTAAAAAAACAGGCAACATGACAACTTCGGAGAGGGCGAAAAAAAGAGAATATGATGGCGCGAATTTAAAACGTCATGACCAGCCAACACCAGGGAAAATCGCGGAGACAAAAGGAGGATCCGCGAAACAGGACCCTGCACCGACTGGGAAACTCCAGCCATACACCTCGACAAGTAAGAATATCACTTTTCGTGATTTTCATGTCAAATTATATGTTTAATGTTATATAGGTTGTAGTGGGTTTAGCCTTAGGGGGTACATAATTTTGTTCGACACTTCTTTGTATCCCCCTCCTTGCCCTAATGTCCATCATACCTTCATACTATTCTAAGATGGTATCAGAGCGACGTTCCTAGCCTAGGAAAATTTTGTTTTAGGGCCCACCATGAAACCTTCCGTGTTCCTGCCCGAATCGTGTTCTCTTCTTTTTTCTGCCTGAAATGCACCCTTAAGTGCATCGATATTCGCTGCCCCGCGGCCTTGCCCTGTCCTGTCGCGCGTAGCCTGCGAGCAGCCCGTACAGCCCCCGTCTGGCCTTCGCGCCGCCCGTACAGCCCGCGCCACACCCGCGCGCGGCCCGTATAGCCTACGTTAGGCCCGCGCGTGGCCTGTACAGTCAGCGCTAGGCATTAACGCAGCCTGTACAGGCCACGTCAGGCCTGCGCACGGCCCGTACAGTCCGCGCTAGGCATTTGCGCAGCCTGTACAGGCCACCTCAGGCCCGCGCGCGGCCAGTACAGCCCACGCCAGGCCTGCACGCTGCACTGCGCCTGTGCTGCTGCTCTACCGCTACTGCTATTTGCTGCAGCAGCTCCTACTTACTACCGCTGCTGCTGCTTACTACAGCTGCTCCTACTTTCTGCCGCTGCTGCTACTTGGTGCAGCTGCTCCTATTTGCGTTCCAGCTGCTGCTAATACGTGCTGCTGCTGCTCCACCAGCAGCCCAGCCCGAACTGCAACTACTGCTGCTACAGCCAGTGCTAACCTGCTGTTGCTGCTCGAGTAGCAGCAGTTGCAGCAGCTGCCGTCGCGGCCCCGCCCCACCCTGCAGCAGCTGCCGTCGCAGCCCTGCCCCACCCTGCAGCAGCTGCCGTTGCGGCCGTGCCCCGCCTTGCAGCAGCTGCCGTCGCGGACCTACCCTGCCGTGCTGCAGCTGCCGTCACGGCCCTGTCCCGCCCTCCCGCAGGGGCCGTTGCAGCCCTGCCCCGCCCTGCAGCAGCTGCTCTCGCGGCCCTGCCCCGCCTTGCAGCAGCAGCCGTCGCGGCCCGACCCCGCCCTGCAGCAGCTGCCGTGGAGCCCTCTACCGCGGTCGCTGCCTCGCCTCTTCAGCAGCTGCCGCGGAGCCTCTGCCCTACAGGTGTAGCGGCCCCGCCGTCGCCGCCGTCGTGCGCCTGTCCTTCCCGCCACTGGTGAGCACTGCCTTGCCCACGCAGCCACTGCTGTTACTGCTGCTAATATTTTTATTGCTGCTACTGCTGTTTCTACTGTTAGTGCTGCTCCTGGCGTGGCTAGATGCAGCTCCAGAGCCGTCCGCCTGAGTCCCTCACCTCCCAGTAGCTTCGTGAGTGGTACGCTAGTTGGGGTTGTAGGGGTGGCCGTAGTGGGAGTCGTCCTGGAGTGGGTAGTTCGGGAGCTTCTTGTAGTGGCCAGGTGCAGCTACAGCGTCGTCCGCGCGAGAGCCTTTCGCCCGAGCAGCTTCGTGAGTGGTACGCTCAGAGTAGAGGGTCACGGAGTACTGCTCGCTGCGCGTACATTCGCACAAGTGTCCGCACTGGTCAGACTTGCGGGACGGTTAGTCATACAGAGTCCCGCTGCTTCGCCCGTCTGAGCGACGCTGAGCTCCCCAACTGGGTGGAGCTGCTTAGGCAGAGGGTAGATATCTTTGCTCTTGACTATGAAACTATCCTCACTGCCATGTATGCATTATCTACTAGTGCTGAGGGTGCCTGTCACCTGTGTGTGCCGCCTGACCCCGGTATCCAGTCTGCTACTCTAGGTGCTGGTGCGTCTCCTGCTACAGGTGCCAGTGAGGCTGCAGCTCTAGGTGCTCGTGCGTCTCCTGCTCCAGCTGTTGGTGAGGCTGCTGCTCTAGGCGTTGGTGAGTGTACTGCTCAAGGTGCTGGTGAGTCTGCTCTCTCTGGTGCTGCGCCTGCCGCGGTCTTGCACACCTTCACCCTTGACTCAGGTGCTTCCCGATCCTTCTTTCGAGACCGCACCACACTCACGCCGCTTAGTCGGCCGGTTGCAGTCTCCCTGGCAGACCCCTCTGGGGGTCCTGTCCTTGCCCACTACTTCACTGTCCTACCGTATGCGGCGCCCCGTCTGGCTCCCTGTCAGGTCTTTACCTCCCCTCGTTCTCCACGAACTTGGTGAGTGATGCTGACCTACAGGATGGGGGGTTTGACCAATTCACTCCTTCGAGTCAGCGAGTGACCCACTGCACGTGTGCTCAGACGGGCCAACACTTGGCCACGTTTACCCGTCAGCCGGGGTGGAGCCTCGAAACAGTGACTACCGAGTCTCCTCCGGTTGCTATGTCTGGTCAGGTAGCTGCGTCAGGTCAGGCGTTTGCTGCAGCGTCCAGGTCTGGTCCTGAGTCTGCCCACTGCCCGTGTCGTCTCCTGTCTCACCAGACTCTCCTCTGGCACCACCGCCTTGGTCACCCCTCCCTGCCTTGTCTTCGAGGCATGGCCTTCCGTGTCCTTGTCTCTGGTCTCCCTCGGTCCCTCCCTCCCCTTCCCCCGGGGCTTGCCCCTACATGCGTTCCCTGCGTTGAGGGGCGGCAGCGCGCCGCTCCTCACTCCTCCGAGTTTCTCCGACAGAGGCTCCGCTGCAGACTCTCCACATACACGTGTGGGGCCCTGCCTGCATCCGTGGACAGGGTCTTGACATTACTTCCTGCAGGTGGTTGACGACTACTCGCGTTACACCAGAGTCTTCCCCTGGCGCTGCACCCTTGCGCTGCAAGGGTGAGGTCTCCGAGGTGTTGATCGACTGGATCTGTGCTGCCCGTCTCCAGCTGAGAGAGAGGTTCGACCCGGACTTTCCTGTTCTGCGTCTGCACTCCGACAGAGGTGGAGAGTTTTCCTCCGACCTTCTGCGAGCCTACTGTCGTGCGCAGGGCATCCGCCAGACGTTCACGCTTCCGGCCTCTCCGCAGCAAAATGGGATTGCTGAGCGCCGCATTGGCATGGTCATCGACGCCGCTCGTACGTCCATGATCCATGCCGCTGCTCCCAATTTTATGTGGCCGTTCGCGGTTCAGTACGCGGCGCATCAGATTAACCTTCAGCCCAGGGTCTCCATGCCGGAGACCTCCCCTACTCTGCGGTGGACGGGAAGGTTGGCAATGCGTCTGCGTTCCGTGTCTGGGGATCTCGAGCTTTCGTCCGCGACTTGCATGCGGAGAAGCTGTCCTCCCGTGCTGTTCCCTGCGTCTTCCTTGGCTTCCCCCCTAACGCACCTGGTTGGCAGTTTTACCACCCCACCTCGCGTCGTGTTCTGTCCTCTCAGGACGTCATGTTTGACGAGTCGGTTCCTTACTACCGTCTCTTCCCCTACCGCGCTGCTCTCCTCCTCCCCTCGCCGCTCTTCCTCGCGCCAGGTCCGCCCCCGGTAGACCCCCTCACCCCTCAGGGTCCTGCCCCCTTAGGTGTCTCCCAGGTAGATGCAGCCGAGCCTGTCGAGGTAGCTGTTGACTCTGGTGCTGCTGGGGTTGCTGAGCGTGCGGGTGCCGGGTTAGAGGGTGCAGAGCCTGTTTGTGTGGAGCCTGGGGGTGCAGGGTCTGGGGGTGTTGAGCCTGGGGGTGCTTGGTCTAGGGGTGCTGAGCCTGGGGTTGCTGAGTCTGGGGGTGCGGAGCCTGAGGGTGCTGGGCCTGCTTGTGTGGAGTCTGGCGGTGCTGGGCCTGGAGGTCCTTTGGGTGCTTCGTCCCGGCGGGAGGTACTCTCCCCACAGCAGCTACGCGAGTTGTTTGCTCGGCTGTCCGTGCTGGTTCTAGAGGTGCTGCGCGGCCACGGCCGTACTTCGTTCTGCTCCTTGAGCAGGTTCTTGGTCTCCCGCCTTCTACTGGTCTTGCTCCCTCCTTAGAGTGTCCACCGCCTGTCCAGTCCGAGTCACAGTTACAACTGGCCTCCCCACTGCATGCTCCTTCTCCTTACACTAGTCCTACTGGAGGCGTTGTGAGCCTGAGTCTCGTCCTGCATCGCCAATTCGTGCTGCTCGCACTGGTCGTTGTGTTACGCGTGAGCGTCCTCCTGCGGTCCTAGGCACGCACCAAATGGCACTGCGTCCTTCCACTGCTTTACAGCGTGTCCCTTTGCCGTCTCCTACGGCGTCCTCTCTTCCTGCTCTTACTGACCCGGAGTCTGACTCCCTTTGTGCTGCTAGTCCTACTGTCACGCGTCTCTTGGCCACTGCTGTCAGTGACACTTTTTTTGAGTCCACTGCTGCATCTGCCTTAGTTGCTGAGCTTGTCGAATTTGCTGCTCATTGTCGTCTAGACTATGCCACTAGTCTTGTTGCTGAGTCTGAGTCTGTCTGTCCTCCGTCCGTCAGGGGTGAGTGTGCTCTTAGCACGGACGTCCTTGAGGACAGGCAGGAGGAGTTTCGGTGTTTTGCTGCTTCTTTACCCCATCTCGTGTCCATGCTGCTTGCCCCTAAGGGAGACCCGGACGCACTAGACATCCCGACCCCGCGCTCTTACGTAGAGGCGATAGAGGGTCCCTACTCCTCTCAGTGGCATTCAGCCATGGATGCAGATATGGCTTCCTGGAAGTCCACAAGCACCTACGTCGACGAGGTTCCCCCACCTGGGGCGAACATCGTCAGTGGCATGTGGATTTTCAGGGTGAAGCCGCCGCCGGGTTCTCCGCTTGTCTTCAAGGCGCGTTACGTGGCTCAAGGCTTTAATCAGCGGCAGAGAGTAGACTACTTTCAGACCTTCTCCCCCACCCCGAAGATGACCACTCTTCCGGTTCTGCTGCACGTCGCTACTCAGCGTGACTACGAGCTTCACTCTCTTGACTTCAGCACTGCTTTCCTACAGGGCAGCCTGCACGAGGAGATCTGGCTGCGCCGCCCACTTGGCTTCACTAGGTCGTTTCCTCCTGGTACCCAGTGGAGCCTCCGGCGGCCAGTCTATGGTCTCCGTGAGGCGCCCCGTGAGTGGCACGGCACACCGAGGACTACGCTTGCGGCCCTTGGGTTTGCTCCTTCTACTCCCGACCTGTCGCTGTTTCTAGGCACCGACACCTCTTTGTCGCCGTTCTACATCCTCGTGTACGTCGACGACTTGGTCTTTGCTACTGGTGACACTCTTGGACTCGCCCACGTGAAGTCGGAGCTACATAAGAGACACACGTGCACAGACCTGGGTGAACTGCGCAGCTATCTTGGCTTGCAGATCACCCGGGACTGAGCACGGCGCACCATTACCTTGACTCAGTCACACATGGTGCATCAGGTCCTTCAGCGCTTCAAATTCACGTACTCCTCACCTCAGGCCACTCCTCTGCCTACTCGCCACTTGCTCCCAGCTATGCCTTTGGATGAGTCCGTAGAGCTGAGTGGCCCGTACCAAGAGCTTGTTGGCTGCCTCATGTACCTGATGACCTGCACTCGACCTGACCTGGCATACCCTCTTAGCATCTTGGCGCGCTATGTTGCTCCTGGGAGACACCGACTAGAGCACATGGATGCAGCTAAGAGGGTGTTGCGCTACCTGTGCAGTACGTCGGGCATGGGGCTCGTGCTTGGAGGACGGGCTCGAGTTGTCCTCACTGGTCACGCAGACGCTTCTTGGGTTGACGACTTGGCTACGCAGCGGTCGTCATAGGTTTACACCTTCAGCCTTGGTTCCGGCTCTGTTTCGTGGCGGTCTACCCGCTCGTCTTCTTTTCTCAGGTCCAGTTGTGAGGCTGAGATCTACGCTGGGGCCATGGCTGCTCAGAAGTTACGCTGGCTCACCTACCTGCTGACCGACTTGGGAGAGGCGCCTCGTTCTCCTCCAGTTCTGTACGTTGACAACAAGGCCATGCTTGCCTTGTGTCTGGAGCACAGAATGGAGCACAGAATGAAGCACATTGATCTGCGCCACTTCCTTGCTTGAGAGTTGCAGGAGCGTGGTCAACTTCGTCTTGCTTACGTGGCCACTCGGGCCAACACTGCTGATATCTTTACCAAGGCACTTCAGCCTTGTGATCATCAGCGCTTTTGTACTATGCTAGGTCTTGTGCCTACTTGGCCTCACTTGCTCACTTCTTGACTTTGCTTGTACTGTGATCTACATATATTTGCACTTGCATGCTTACCCTTGCTAGGTTGCGATCTCTGCCTTGCTTGTTCACCTTGATAAAATCTGCATGTGAACTGGCCTTGTGGCCTTGTGCTTGTGCTCAGAATACGTGGTGACGTTGTGATCCACCCTGAGCTTGTTTTGCTTTGTTTATTCTCTTGACTGGTCTTTTGACCGTTTCTTGTGTTGGCTATCCCCCACTTCGCCTATGGGGGTATGTCAAATTATATGTTTAATGTTATCTAGGCAGTAGTGGGTTAAGCCTTAGGGGGTACAGCATTTTGCTTGACACTTCTTTGTATCCCCCTCCTTGCCCTAATCTCCATCATACCTTCATATTATTCTAACATTTCAAGCCTTTTTTAAGGGAGAGTCAGAAATTAAACCGGTACCGGGTAATATGGGGACCCTATTCTGGAGCGTTGATACGGGTCTAACGTTTCGATAAATTTATATTCTCTCCCTGCAACACTGTTTAAAGGCTCCCCGTTGTTCCCTACAGGTGAAGCCTACACAGTTGCAAAGGCTTAGGGGAAGGTTCCAGGCCTCGGAGAAGCTGAATCGACCTTGGTTAAAACCTTCTAACCCTACTCAGTTGAACCCTGATATTGAGTCTGCAGCTTTGAGCGCAGGACCTAGGGATGATACATTCGATCTACCCAATAATCCTATAAGCAACACTATCTACAGCTTCTTGGAGCGGCAACAACCACTAGTTTTCGAGGTGATCTGCAACGGGCGACGCCTCCAGGAACTGGTGGATTATGGTGCGTCCCACTCGGTGCGCGACCGCGGGACGTTGGAGAAAATTGAAGAGTCATCAGAGGAGACCCTCTCTACAGCATCGATGGTGGACGGTGCGAAGCTTCCCATCCACAGCGAAACATCACTCCAGCTGCAGATAGGGACGTTGAGATGGATGCCAACGTTGCCGATCACGAACATCAAGGGATTAGACTTAATCTCGGGGCAAGATTTCATAAAGCGGTTCAACCACGAGATTGAGTGGGTCAACCAGAAGGCGTGGATCTACAACAATGGGAAACGAGTGGAGCTGTAAAGCTGGACGAATACACGGGATATTCCTGAAGAACACTGGCATGGTTCGAATGAATGGTGAACAAGAGTAACATTGGTTACTTAGCTCTGAGTATGGCAGCAGCAAAGGAGGAGAAGCCGAGTTTGGAGCTACCTTCAGTAGTGAAAAAGGTGTTGGAGCAGTACAAAGATATCATGCCAGACGACCTACCTATAGGAGTACCTCCATTGTGCACCCACGAGCACGAGATCGTGGAGGAACCAGGTCTGAAACCCGTCTCACGTGCACCATACCAACTTAGTGCGAGCTGACAGACATGAAAAAACAGATCGAATATCTACTGGACAGGCATCTGATCCGCCCATCCACCTCTCCCTATGATGCACCAGTTCTCTTCACTCCAAAGCCATACGGTCGTTTACGAATGTGCATCGGCTACCGCGCACTGAACAAGCAGACAGTCAAGAACAAATACCCCATACCGCGCATAGACGATCTTCTAGACCAACTGGGTGGTGCAACGGTGTTTTCAAAGCTGGACCTATGGTCGGGTTACTAGCAAATCAAGATGGCGGACAACTAGATCCACAAGACGGCGTTCCGTACCAGATACGGCTCCTACAAAGACTAAGTGATCCCGTTCGAACACTGCAACGCACCAACGACATTCAAGGCGGAGATGAATTACGTCCCACGACCCCTACTGGACGAGTGCGTAGTAGTGTACATAGACGATATACTCATCTACTCCAAGAATATGAAGGAGCACGTGGAGCATCTGCGGAAATTTTTCGAGATCCTGCGGAAGAACAAGTTGTACGTGAAGCTATCAAAGAGCGATTTTGCCCTAAAGAAGGTGCAGTTTCTCGGGCACATGGTGAGTGCCGAGGGTGTACACGTGGACCCACAGAAAATTGAAGCCGTTAAAAAGTGGAAGGTCCCAGAGAATGTGAAGGAGTTGCAGCAGTTCCTAGACTTCGCCAACTACTACAACAGGTTGGAGCGCAATACGCTAAGATAGTAGCGCCACTGACCGGCCTACTGAAAAAGGATACGCCCTAAAAATGGGATACTCCTCATCAGGAAGCCATGGAGCAGCTACAGACATCACTGACTATAGCACAAGTACTCATCCTACCAGATCCAGACAGAGATTACGTGGTGGAAGCAGACGCTTGTGTCTAGGCAGTTCGAGCAGTACTGATGCAGAATCACGGACGCGGTTTGCAGGCCATCGCATACCTTTGTAAGAACCTACACCGAGCATAACTGAACTACCCCATCCATGACAAGAATGCCTTACCAATAGTCACAGCCTCCAAGGCGTGGAGGTGTTACGTAGAGGGAGCCAAGATTACAGTTTACACTGACCACTACAACCTCAAATACTTGAAGTCGCAGCCGACGTTCTCACGACGACAGGTGCGGTGGGTGGAAATCTTGGAGACCCGCTTCCTTTACGACATCGTCTACAAGCCCGGGCTACACAACAAGGCAGACGCCTTGAGCCGCCCCGGTCACGTAGCAGGCATCCAGCTTGACGGGATGAACCTCTACTCAAGGGTCTATTCCAATATGGGTACTCCGTGTACGCTGAGATTGCTACAGCAGAGAAACAGAAGCTGTTACAGTGGGAGAAGAACTTAGATGTAAGAAAAGGATTAGGAAAGATTTGGGTACCAAATTATGCCCCGGTACTTCAGATCCTACAAGAGGAATTTCATGATGTAGCATACGTGGGACATTTCGGGTGCAACAAGAGGTTAGCGGGAATAGCTAAGTAATACTACTGGCCCCGGATGGCAACACACATGCAGCATTTTGTCACCTCTTGCAACACATGCCAGCGGATGAAGAGTAGCAAGCAGAAAAAAGCAGGATTATTTCAGCCTCTACCCGTACCGGAGGAGCCATGGCAAGTCGTCAGCCTAGACTTCATCACTGGGCTTCCTTCGACCTCACGAGGGCATGACGCTATACTCGTGGTGATCGATAAGTTCTCTAAGATGGGACACTTCATCCCAACCAATGCCACGGCTATTGCTGAAGCAACAGCTCGCCTCTTCTTCGACCGCATCATCACCATCCACGGCATCCCCGCTGCACTCGTCTCAGACATAGACCCAAAGTTCACTAGTAAGTTCTGTAGGGAACTTATGGGATTGGTGAGGACTAAGCTTGCGATGTCTTTAGCGTACCACCCCTAGACTGACGGACAGACAGAGCGACTCAATCACGTGGTTGAACACTTACTACACACAGCTTGCAAAGATGACATTAGCCACTAGGATCCCCAGTTATGGACTCTTGAGTTTGCTTACAACAATGCTTCGCATGCGGCCACAGGGAAAACTCCTTTCTTCCTGTGTTACGGACGGGAACCACTTACACAACAGTAGCCAACCACACCGGCACACGTCCAAGCCACACATGACTTCATCACCACCATGCAGCAGCTATGGGAGAAGACCCAGCGACGTCTTACCATGATTGAAAACTCCCAGAAGCAGTATGCCGATCAACAGCGTCGAGATCACTCAGTAGCAGTCGGAGATCAGGTTCTTCTTGACACACGCAACTTGAACTTGTCCACCTTCCGTCCAAGCTCCGGCCTCGCTTCTGTGGTCCAACATCCCAGGGTCGGCTTTACCTTGTGCACCATCACCTTGTGCACCTAAACCTTGCACAGCACCACCTCGTGCACGTTCACCACTTGGCGGCTTCATGCCTGGAGGTGCCCATCCTTCAGGCCGGCTGAATCACTTGAACCACGGGTGTCCAGCCTTCTTGCAGTACCACCACGCACCCTCCATTCGGGTGCTCCCCCTGCCACCAGAGCTCCCATGCCCCTCATTGTAGTCACCTCGGCCTCTCCCTCTGCCAAAGCCTCTCCCACGGCCTCGGCCTCTCCCTCCCCCTCTTCCTCTGCTGCCTCCTGCAGCTCCATACCCCTCAGCAGTTTTGTTGGCAGCACCGCCTCCCGTGTGGCGCCTGCGGAAGTCCTCCTGCAAAATCTGCCGCCGTAGCCACTCATGCGTCCATTTGTCCTGCTGAACGTTGAGGGTGGGGATAAGGTTGTCCCACGAGTTGTCGAGAACCGAGATGATCTTGGTGCACTGCTGCATCTGCGACACCTCGCTGCCCGCCGCTGCCATCCTCGCATAGGGGGTCTTTGATCTTGTCAAGGACCGGTTTCACATCATCTCCCGGTTTTATGGAGAGGGCAGACAACTCCTTCTCCAACACAATCACCATCGGCAGGGTGTTGGGCTGAATCACGTCGCGTAGCAGCTTCCATGCCTTCGGTCCGGAATCATCCAACTCCACCAAATCCTTGATGTGCTGGAACATGTCGTTGATGACCGATTGAAGGATGAGGTTGTACAGCACCGCGCTCTTCTCAATCCACCGATCGCGGGCATCTCCTTCCCCCGGCATCTTCTCCTCTCCCATTGCAATTTTCAGCAGCTTGTAGCGCTTGAAGGCGCTCCGCATCCGCCCGCTCCATTCCTCATAGTTGGAGCCATCCAAAGCTTCGATCTTGGATGGTGGCGGTTCACTCCTCTTCTCAGCTGCATCTCCACTCCCCTGATTCATCTCCTCTGCTCCCAATCAGAGGTTTCAGCTCCCCCCTTTGTTGGTCACAATGTAGATCCACACAATCTTCACAAGTGTCGGTGCCAACGAAATTTCGGCATAGTTTCCCCTTAGCGGAAGTCACATCCAACCTCCAGAACTCCACTTAGGCACACCCACAGGCCATGGTGGGTCTAGGAGGGTCTTCACACTTCAGTAGACTCTCCACAAAGTCCTTAACCTGGCTCTGATACCACTTGTTAGAGACTAAGGACGGAGTCTATGAAGATTAGGTGCCCAAATTTCTCAAAATCGTTGGTCTCAATTTCTGGACAGAAACGTCGACTTCACAAGAAACGTTGTCGACGAAAGGTGCACTATTAGAATCCCACAAAATTCGAATATGATGTAGCCCTAGACTGTGGCTACGTTTCCCAATTTCAATCGTATCAAAATATGAAGCATATCTTAAGTTATGCTTTTCGGCGCACTAGGGGGTCTGCTGCCACAGAAATTTAACTCAATCACAATTAACTCACAAGTCCCACAAAAGAACATTAGAGAAGCACTAAACCTGGTAGGAGGGGAAGAGGAGGACGAGAGGGAAGGTCCAAGAGAGAGTCTCCAACCAAGGAAATCCCATGCCACACAATTCCCTTCCCCATAGGCAACAAACTTTGACCTTTGTCACTTTCCAACCCATGCCATCCACCTCACCACAACTTGGCCACACTTACCAACCTGGTTTGGCTTCACCCAACCTCTTGGCAGCATCTACAGTGATGGGTTCGAATTTCCCAACCCCCACAAGTCTGTACCCCATATTGAGTCAATGCCATAACTTCCCAAAGTAGCTGCAATCAAAATATATAAGCATACGAACTCCAATGTTCGTAACTTTCTTGGTTGTGCTCCGATCGCGACGATTCTTGGTTCATCGGAAAGCTCTTGAGTAGAGAAATCACTTCAGATATCTGCTCAAGCCAAATAACATACACAAACACACACAGAAAATCCAAATCACACAAGACACAAATTTCTTGCACACGCTCACACCACGCATGCAACGCACAAACACATGATGAGAGGCAGACAGACATGAATGCATATAGTTGCATCACACAACAAAAATGGGGGAGAACAAGTGGTCACAAGACCAGTCAAGCGAAGCAAAGCAAGCTCAGGGTGGATCACAAAGTCACCACACAGTCCGAGCACAAGAGCAAGGCCAGAAGGCCAGTTCACATGCAAGATCAGATCTATGAAGGTAAACAAGCAAGTGCAGGTATATATAGATCACAGTACAAAGCAAAGTCAAGAGGTAAGCAAGTGAGGCCAAGTACGTACAAGACCTAACATAGTACAGAAGCGCTGATGATCACAAGGCGGAAGGGCCTTGGTGAAGATATCAGCAGTGTTGGCCTCAGAGGCCACGTAGGTAAGGCGGAGCTGACCACGTTGCTGCAGCTCACGAGCCAGGAAGTAGCGGAGAGCAATGTGCTTCGTTCTGTGCTCCAGTCTGTCCTCTGGACACAAGGCCAGCATGGCCTTGTTGTCTACGTACAGAACTGGAGGAGAACGAGGCGGCTCTCCTAGGTCAGTCAGCAGGTAGGTGAGACAGCGTAGCTCCTGTGCAGCCATGGCCCCTGCGTAGATCTCAGCCTCACAGCTGGAGCTGAGAACAGAGGACAAGCGGGTAGACCGCCACAAAACAGAGACTTCACGTGGGCGAGTCCTGCAGTGTCAGCTATGGCAAAGACCAAGTCGTCGATGTACACGAGGATGTAGAACGGCGGCAAAGAGGTGTCGGTGCGCAGAAACAGCGACAGGTCGGCTGTAGAAGGAACAAACCCAAGAGCCGCAAGTGTAGTCCTCAGTGTGTTGTGCCACTCACGGGGTGCCTGGCGGAGACCGTAGACTGGCCGCCAGAGGCTCCACTGGGTACCAGGGGGAAACGACCAAGTGAAGCCAGGTGGGCGGCGCAGCCAGATCTCCTCGTGCAAGCAACCCTGCAGGAAAGCTGTGCTGAAGTGAAGAGAGTGAAGCTCGTAGTCGCGCTGAGCGGCTATGTGCAGTAGCACCCGAAGAGTGGTCATCTCCGGGGTGGGAGAGAAGGTCTGGAAGTAGTCAACTCCCTGCCGCTGACTGAAGCCTCGAGCCACGTAACGCGCCTTGAAGACAGGCGGAGAACGCGAAGGCCGCTTCACCCTGAAAATCCACATGCCACTGACGATGTTCGCCCCAGGTGGGGGAACCTCGTGGACGTAGGTGCCTGTGGACTTCCAGGAAGCCATCTCTGCGTCCATGGCTGACTGCCACTGAGAGGAGTAGGGACCCTCGATCGCCTCAGCGTACGATCGAGGAGTCGGGATGTCTGGTGCATCCGGGTCTCCCTCAGGGGCAATCAACGTGGGCACAAGATGGGGCAAAGCAGCAGCAAAGCACTGGAACTCCTCCTGCCTGTCCTCTAGGACGTCCGTGCTAAGAGCACACTCACCCCCGACGGACGGAGGACTGACAGACTCAGACTCAGCAACGAGACTGGCAGCGTAGTCTAGACGATAGCGAGCAGCAAAGTGGACAAGCTCAGCAACTAGGGCAGACGTAGCAGTGGACTCTAAGGAAGGGTCAGTGACAATAGTAGCAAGGAGACGCGTGACCCGGGGATTAGCAGCACGAAGGGAGTCGGACTCCGGGTCAGCAAGAGTAGGAAGAGAGGACTCCGGAGGAGACGGCAACGGGACACGCAGAGGAGCAGTGGAAGGACGCAGCGCCATCTGGTGTGTGCCAGGGACCGCAAGAGGACGCGGACGCGCAGTACGACGACTAGTGCGAGCAGCACGAACAGTCGATGCAGGACGAGACGCAGGCGCACGATGCTCAACAAGACCTCTAGTAGGACCAGTGTAGGGAGAAGGAGCAGGTAGAGGGGAGGCGGGATGTAACTGTGATTGCAACTGGACAAGCTGTGGACACTCTAAGGAAGGAGCAGGACCACGAGAGGGCGGGAGACCAAGGACCTGCTCCAGGAGCGGAACGAAGTAAAGCCTCGGCCGCTCAGCGCCTCTAGAACCAGCAAGGATGGCACCAAAACCCCAAGCGGCAGCACCAGCGCCAGCAGCACCTCGAGTTCCAACAGCGCCAGCTCCTGCACCCTCAGAAGCACCAGCGCCAGCAGCACCGCGAGCGCCAACACCCCCAGCAGCTTCAGCTCAAGCAGCACTAGTACCGCCAGCAGCTTCAGTAGGACCAACTCCAGTAGCCCCAGCAGCAACCCCTGTCTCAGCAGCACGTCTCCAGCGGCGGGCAAACCACACGCGCAGTTCCTGTGGAGAGAGTGGCTCCCGCCTCGACGAAGCACCGCCGGCGGCCACACGAGCAGACCCAGCGCCCCCACGCTTCGCACCCCCAGGCTCCGCACCTCCAGGCTCCACACCCCCAAGCTCCGCACACCCTGACCCAGCACCCCCTGGCTCAGCACCCCCAGACTCAGCACCCCCAGTCTCAGCACCCCCAGACTCCGCACCCTTAGGCTCAAAACCCCCAGTCTCAGCACCCCCAGACCCGGCACCCGCAGGCTCAGCACCTCTAGCAGCACCAGAGTAAACAGCTACCTTGACAGGCTCGACAGCGTCTATCTGGGACACACCTGACGGGGCAGGACCCTGAGGGGGGAGGGGGTCTACCCGGGGAGGACCTGGTGCAAGGAAGAGCGGCGGCGGGGGGAGGGGCGCAGTGCGGAAGGAGAAGAGACGGTAGTAAGGCACCGACTCGTCAAAGGTGACGTCCTGGATGGACAGAACATAGCGCGAGGTGGGGTGGTATAACCGCCAACCAGGCGTGTCAGGGGGGAAGCCAAAGAAGACGCAGGGAACAGCACGGGGGGACAGCTTGTCCGCAGACAAGTCGTGGACAAACGCCCGAGATCCCCAGACCCGAAACGCAGACGCATCGCCAACCTTCCCGGTCCACCGCAAGGCGGGGGAGGTCTGTGGCAAGGAGACCCAGGGCTGAAGGTTGAGCTGATGCGCGGTGTACTGAACCGCAAACGGCCACAGAAAATGGGGGGCAGCCGCATGCATCATGGACGTACGAGCGACGTCCATGACCATGCCAATGCGGCGCTCAGCAATCCCATTTTGCTGTGGAGAGGCCGGAAGCGTGAAGGTCTGGCAGATGCCCTGTGCACGATAGAAGGCTCCCAAACAGGCAGAGGAAAGTTCCCCGCCTCTGTCCATGTGCAGATGCAGAACAGGAAAGTCCGAGTCGAAACTCTCTCTGAGCTGGAGACGAGCTGCGCGGATTCAGTCGATCAACACCTCATTGACGTCACCCTTGCTGCGCTAGGGGAAGACTGTGGTGTAACGCGAGAAGTCGTCAACCACCAACAGGAAGTAACGCTCGTGCCCCTGTCCACGGAAGCAAGCGGGGCCCCACACGTCCATGTGGAGGGTCTGTAGCGGAGCCTCTGTCGAAGGAAACTCAGAGGAGTGACGGGTGGCGCGCTGTCGCCCCTTGACGCAGGGAACGCAGGTAGGGCCAGGCCCTGGAGGTAGGGGAGGGAGAGACCAAGGGAGACCAGAGACAAGGACACGGGAGGCCATGCCTTGGAGACGAGGCAGGGAGGGGTGACCAAGGCGGTGGTGCCAGAGGAGAGTCTAGTGGGACAGGAGACGACACGAGCAGGGAGCAGATTGAGGACCAGACTTGGACGCTGCAGCAAACACCTGACTCGACGCAGCTACCTGGCCAGACTCAACAGCCGGAGGAGACTCAGCAGTAAGGGTGTACAGGCTCGACCTTGGCCGACGAGTGATCGTGGCCAAGTGTTGGCGTGTCCGAGCACACGTGCAGTGGGTCACTCGCTGACTCGCCGGAGTGAACTGGTCAACCCCCCTATCCTGTAGGTCCGCTCCACTCACCAAGTTCGTAGAGAACGAGGGGAGGTAGAGACCTGACAGGGTGCCAGAGGGGGCTGCTGGGCACGGTAAGACAGTGGAGAAGCTTGCAAGGACAGGACCCCCAGAGGGGTCTGCCAGGGAGACTGCAACCGGCTGACTGAGCGGCGTAAGAGTGGTGCGGTCTCGAAAGAAGGAGCGGGACGCACCCGAGTCAAGGGTGAAGGTGTGGAAGGCCTGAGCCGACGTAGTAACTGAGAGAGCAGACTCACCAGCACCTGGGGCAGCAGACGCACTGGCACCTGGGGCAACAGACGCACTGGCACCTGGGGCAGCAGACGTACTAGCACCTAGAGCAGCAGCCTCACCAGCACCTAGAGCAGTGGCCTCAATGCTCAGGTCAGGCGGTACACACAGGTAACAGTCACCCTCAAAACTAGTAGTCACAGAATACATGGCAGCAAGGATAGCATCATAGTCAAGATCAAAGACGGCAACCCCTGCACTAGACAGATCTCCCCAGCGAGTGATCTCTGACGCCTCACAGAACTGGCGATGCCACGCGTCCATCAGGCGACCCAAGCAGCGCTGGGTGGAGTGCGGGCCCCCGCACTGCTCACCAGCTCGGTCACCGGTACGGAGGACGTAAGTGCAGGGACCAAAACCCCCACCGCGCTGGCGCGCAGTGTACCACTCACGAAGCTGCTGAGGGGACAGGGTCACACCACTCCGCTGCTGCTGGCGCGGACCACCACCTGAGCCACTCCTCTGCAAAGAGTCGCGACCCGCTCCACCACCGCCTCCGCCGCGGCTGCCGCCTCCGCTGCCTCCTCCACCTCTGCCTCCTCCACCACCTCCGTTGCTTCCGCTCCCTCCGCCACCACCGCCGCCTCCTCCGCCTCCACTGTTGCCGCCGCCGCCGCCACCCCCGGCACCACTCCCACCACCACCCCCACTCCCTCCACTGCCTCCACCACCACCTCCACCGCCCCCGCCAGCCCCTCCAGTGCTCTTGACCCCCTTGCCCTTGCCGGTGCGGCGTCTCTTGCTTGGGGCAGACGCAACGCCGACCGACTCGAAACCAACGAGGTCGGCCGCAACAGCAGAGGCAACAGAGGGCAAGAGGGGGGAGGGAGAACACCCCTCAAAGACGAGGGTGCGAGGGTCACCACGAGAGGCTCCTACAACGACTATACTCTTCTCTGCTGCTAGGAGGGCCTTCTCGAGGAGTTCAACGGTGAGAGTGGTGGGGCAAACTGAGAGGAAGTGGTCCCTGACTACGCGGAGAGAGTCAGGGAGCCGGGTGACTATGTAGTAGAGGGTGATGTACACGGGGGGGGGGGGGGGGTTCTTGGCGCAGAACTCAGCAGGAAGCGCAGCGCGGTAGCGAGTGTCACTAGTGCGGAGGAGCGTAATGAGGTCTGCGACAGTGGGAAAGGCAGCAAGGTCAGGGAAGAGGTACGGTAGCATGAGGCGGCTTAGTGTAGCAGTGGCAGGGGAAGAGTAGCGTGCAACTACAGTGTCGTACAAGGTCTGAGCACTCTTGTACTGGCTAAAGTGTGCACGATCAGTGGTCGGTAAGAGGCGCCGCACACTAAGGCGAGCAGCAGCATGACGCGTGGCCCACTGTGAGCGAACAGTGGCGTCAGCATCAGCAGCAGGGGCAGGAGAGGTACCAGAAGTGAGGTCAAACAGGGAGAGACCGTCTGCCCTATCGCACTGTAGGACAAGCTGCATATCATCTACCCAGACCTCAAAGTCAACTGCCTGACCCTCAGTGTCAAAGGTGAGAACACTAGGGGAGGCCATGACATTAGTAGACAGGCAGTGAGTGCAGTAGGGCAGGGTAGTGCAGTGGTAGAGGCGCTGCTCTTACTAGGCAAGTGGGGCAGTCCCGGGCAGGCCGACAGGCGGCAGTGCCTCGGCTGCGGTGCAGCTCGGTGGCTCGGCTGCTGGGCGGCTCGGCGGCAGGGCGGCTCGGCGGTTGGGCGGCTCAGGTGCAGGGCGGCTGGGCTGCTCGGCGGCTCGGCTGCTTGGCGGCTCGGCTTCTTGGCGGCTCGGCTGCTCGGCGGCTGGGCGGCTCGGCGGCTCTGGCGTTGGGCGGCTGAGTGGCGACGGGGCCGCGGAAGGGCGGCGACGGGGCCACTGAAAGGGCGGCGACGGGCCGCTGAAAGGGCGGCGAGTGGCCGGTGAAAGGGCGGCGACGGGGCCGCTAAAGGGCGGCAACGGGGCCGCGGAAGGGCGGCGTCGGAGCCGCTGAAAGGGCGGGCGGCGACAGGGCCGCTGAAAGGGCGGCGACGGGGCCGCTGAAAGGGCGGCAACGGGGCTGCGGACGGGCGGCGACGGGGCCGCTGGAGGGCGGCGACGGGGCCGTGGAAGGGCGGCGTCGAGGCCGCGGAAGGGCGGCGACGGGGCCGCGGAAGGGCGGCGTCGGGGCCGCGGAAGGGCGGCGACGGGGCCACGGAAGGGCGCCGTCAGGGCCGCTGCAAGGGCGGGCGGCGAGGCCGTGGAAGGGCAGCGACGAGGCCGCTGAAAGGGTGGCAACGGGGCCGCGGAAAGGACGGCGACGGGGCCACTGAAAGGGCGGCGACGGGGCCACGGAAAGGGGCTGCGAGGGCGGTGCAAAGAGGGCCGCAAAGGCGGCGCGACGGGGCCGTGAGGACGGCGCGACGGAGCCACTAGGGGTCGTGAGGGAGGCCGCTAGAGGCCACGAAAGGGAGTCACACGGGGCGCGACTCGGGCAGGGGCCAAGCGCGCTCCGGGCAGGAAAAAAAAGGTCGGTGTGCCCTAGGAACAGTTCCCACGGGGGAACCTGCTCTATACCATGTGAGAATTATGTCAAACATTATATATGTTGTGTTAGTTTAGGCTACTGTGGGTTAGCCTATAGGGGGTACACAATTCTAGGGCTAGGTACTTGTACTCATTTCACTGCTAGTTCATTGATTCCTGTTCAGTGTTTCCAACATGGTATAGAGCAGGTCCTTCCTAGGACCGAAATTTTCTAAGGGCCCACCACTACGTTACTACCTACCTACCTACCTACCTGTGCCCTAGGGCGCCTCGACGTGTCACGCCCCTAGAGGCCCCTCTTGACGGCCCCACGCTAGCCCCGTTCAGGCCCCGTCGGCCCCACGCCCGCTCTCCCTAGCGGCCCCGTTCAGGCCCCGTCGGCCCCTTTAAGGCCCCGTTCAGGCCCCGCGCTAGCCCCGTTCAGGCCCAGTCGACCCCGTTTCAGGCCCCGTCGGCCCCGCGCTAGCCCCTCTCAGGCCCCGTCGGCCCGCGCTAGCCCCGTTTCAGGCCCCGTCGGCCCCGTTTCAGGCCCCGTCGGCCCCGCGCTAGCCCCTCTCAGGCCCCGTCGGCCCGCGCTAGCCCCGTCGGCCCGCGCTAGCCCCGTTTCAGGCCCTGTTGGCCCCGTTTCAGGCCCCGTCGGCCCCGCGCTAGCCCCTCTCAGGCCCCGTCGGCCCCGCGCTAGCCCCATTCAGGCCCCGATTGAGCCCGCACTAGCCCCGTTTTAGGCTCCGTCGGCCCCGTTTTAGGCCCCGTCGGCCCCGCGCTAGCCTCGTTTAGGCCCCGTCGGCCCCTTGCTAGCCCCGTCAAGGCCCCGTTTGGCCCCGCGCTAGCCACGCTCAGGCCCCGATCGGCCTCGCGCTCGCCCCTCTAGGGCCCCAACCGGGCCCGTGTGGACCTCACCGACCCGTGCCCACCACCTATAGGCCCCAGGCGGCCCGTTCCCGCCGCACCACACGAGGGAGAGCGGGCGGCCCGTCCCCGCCGTGACCCAAGCCGCGCGACCCGAGCCGCGCGCCCCGACCCGAGCCGCACCACCCAGCCGAGCCGCGACCCGACCTGAACCGAGCCGCGCCGCCCTGCCCTACCTGGTTCGTCCTACCTGCTTCTTCTACTGCTACTGCTGCTATTTCTACTGTTCCTATGGATAGCCCACAGGTTCTCGTGTTCGATGCTGAGGGCCGCCCTGTGAAGTTTGACACCTGGCTCGATGACCTGCACCTCTACCTACAGCTCACAGCCAAGGATGACATCTCACTGTACGATCACGCCCTAGGCCATGTCACTACCCCTGCTGCTACTGCTGACAGCACTGCTCGCTCACAGTGGCAGACTCATGATGCCCACACTCGCTTTGCCATTCGCAACTCCCTGCCGATAGACGAACGCGAGCACTTTGGTCAGCACAAGACTGCACAGGCACTGTACACAGCTGTAGTTGCTCGCTACTCCTCACCTGCCTCTGCCGCACTAGGCCGTCTCTCCCTCCCCTACCTGTTTCCCGACCTGGCCTCCTTTCACACAGTCGCTGACCTCATCACGCACCTCCGTACTAGTGAGGCCCGCTTTCGTGCCGCCATGCCTGCTGAGTTCCTTGCCACGCACCCCCCTCCACTCTGGCTCACTCTCTACCACCTAGTCACCCGCCTCCCTGACACATTGCGTGCTGTCAGGGACCATTTCCTAGCTCGTTGCCCCACTGAGCTCACCATTGCCCTCCTCGAGAAGGAGCTACTTGCAGCTGAGACTAGCATAGTCGCTGTAGGTGCCTCTCGTGGCGACCCCCGTACCCCGTTCTTTAAGGGGTGTTCTCCTTCCCCCCTTCTTCCCTCTGTCGCCTCTGCTGCTGCTGTCGACCTTCTTGGTACTGAGAAGGTCGGCGCTGCGTCTGCCTCAAGCGGACGCCGCAGCGGCAAGGGCAAAGAAGGCAAGGGTGGTGGCGGTGACGGCGGGGGAGGCGGCGGTGGGGGCGGTGGAGGCAGTGGGGGTGGTGGCTCGGCTGGAGGGGCGAGTGGTAGCGGTGGGGGTGGTGGCGGCAGCGGCGGGGGAGGTGGCAGGAGTGGAGGCGGCGGTTGGGGTGGCGTTGGACGAGGCGGCGGCAGGGGTTGGGGTGGTTGAGGAGGTGGCAGCGGTGGTGGTGGCCGTGGAGGCACTGGCGGTGGCCAGGGCCAGCAGCACACTCCCTCGCCCCAGGAGGTCCGTGAGTGGTACTCTCAGTACGGGGGTGGGGGTGGTCTTAGCTGCACGTACGTCATTCGCACTGGTGACCGCACTGGTCAGCAGTGTGGACGACCGCACGCCACACAGCGCTGCTTCTCTCGTCTTGACGACGCTTGGCGTGTTCAGTTCCCTCAGGCCACTGAGCTGCCCCGCTGGCTTGATCTCCTGAAGAAGGGGATTGATATCTATGCTCTAGACTTTGATGCTATTCTCACTGCCATGTATGTGATGTCTACTAGTGGAGAGGGTGCTGAGTACTTGTGTGTGCCGCCCGACCCGGGCATTAGGGCCAGTGCGTCTGCGGCTCCAAGTACTCGCGTGTCGGCTACCCCAGGTGCTGGTGAGGCTGCTGCTCTAGGTGCTCGTGTGTCCCCCCCCCCCTTGGTACTGCGTCGACTGCCGCACTGCACACCTTCACACTGGACTCAGGTGCTTCTCGCTGCTTCTTTCGTGACCGTACTGCCCTTGAGCCGCTTGCTCGGCCAGTTGCTGTCTCCCTTGCTGACCCCTCTGGGGGTCCGGTCATTGCGACCTCTTCCACTGTCCTTCCCTGCCCTGCGGTCCCGTCGGGCACACTGTCAGGTCTCCACCTCCCCTCGTTCTCTACGAACTTGGTGGCAGGATGTGCACTCCAGGACGGGGGTGTTCACCAGTTCACCCCTGCCTACGAGCGCGTGACACACTGCACGTGTGCTCGTACGGGCCGTCACTTGGCTACCTTCACTCGGCAGCCGGGGTCGGACCTGTACACACTGACTACTGAGTCCCCTCAAGTTGCTGCTACTGCGTCCGCGTCCGCGTCAGGTCAGCTGTCCGCCCCCTGCTCGTGTCGCTCTTTGGCACACGAGACTGTCCTCTGGCACCACCGCCTTGGCCACCCGTCTGTGCAGCGGCTTCGTGCCATGCACTCCCGGTACCTTGTGTCTGGCCTGCCCAAGGTCCTTCCTGCCCTCCCACCCTCGCCTCCTCCTACCTGTCTCCCCTGTGTCGAGGGACGGCAGCGCGCCGCTCCTCACTCCTCCTCATTTCCCCCGACGACTGCTCCCTTGCAGACACTCCACATGGACGTGTGGGGCCCAGCCCGCGTCCGTGGTCAGGGTCAGGAGAGGTACTTCCTGATAGTTGTTGACGACTACTCGCGCTACACCTCGGTCTTCCCCTTACGCACCAATGGTGAGGTCCCTGATGTCTTGATCCGTTGGATCCGCAGAGCCCGTCTCCAGCTCAGCGAGCGTTTTCACTCGGACTTTCCTGTCCTGCGCTTGCACTCTGACAGAGGTGGTGAGTTCTCCTCCGACCTCTTGGCAGCCTACTATGCTGAGCTCGGCATTGAGCAATCGTTGAGGCTTCCGGCTTCTCCACAGCAGAATGGGGTTGCGGAGCGCCGCATTGGCCTGGTTATGGAGGTCGCCCGTACCTCCTTGATCCATGCGGCTGCCCCCCACTTTCTGTGGCCGTTTGCGGTCCGGTACGCTGCCCATCAGCTCAACCTCTGGCCCCGTGTCTCCTTGCCAGAGACCTCGCCCACACTGCTGTGGACGGGGGAGGTTGGCGATGCGTCGCGTTTCCGGGTGTGGGGGTCTCGAGCTTTTGTCCGCGATTCGTCTGCGGACAAGCTCTCCTCCCGTGCTGTTCCCTGCGTCTTCCTCGGCTTTGTCCCGGACGCGTTTGGTTGGCAGTTTTACCACGCCACCTTGCGCCGAGTCTTGCCCTCTCACGACGTCACTTTTGACGAGTCCGTCCCCTACTACCACCTCTTCCCCTACCGCACTGCCCCGCTCCCCCCCCCCCGCCTCTCTTCCTCGCGCCAGGTGCTGCTGTTGCAGACCCCCTCCCCCCTCAGGGTGCCGCTCCCTCAAGTGTGTCCTAGGTAGACCCGGTTGAGCCTGTTAAGGTAGCTGTGGACTCTCGTCCTGCAGGGGGTGCTGAGCCTGAGGGTGCTGAGCCTGGGGGTGTGGAGCCTGGGGGTGTGGAGCCTGGGGGTGTGGAGCTTGAGGGTGCTTAGCTTGGGGGTGTGGAGCCTCGTGGTGCTGAGCTGCGGAGTCCGGAGTCTGGGGGTTCTGAGTCTAGAGGTACTAAGCCTGGGAGTCCTGCACTTGGAGGAGCCCTCTCCTTCGAGCAGCTGCGTGCGTGGTACTTAGAGTACTGCAGCCTCCGGAGAGGTACCGCTCGTGCCAAGCGTACTACTGGGACTGGTGCTAGTGCTTCTTCTCCCGTTCGGGAGCTCCCCTCCCGCGAGCGGATCTGTAAGCGGTACGAGCGGCGCTGCACTCTTTGGAGTGGCGTGCCTCGTGTTACGGACCCCGCTGCAGTTGGAGCTGCTGCTGGTGCTGAGGACCCGGGCGTTGGAGCTGCTGCTGGTGCTGACGACCCGGGCGTTGGAGCTGCTGCTGGTGCTGAGGACCCGGGCGTTGGAGCCGCTGCTGGTGCTGAGGACCCTGGCGTTGGAGCTGCTGCTGGTGCTGAGGACCTAGGCGTTAGAGCTGCCGCTGGTGCTGCGGACCCGGGCGTTGGAGCTGCTACTGGTGCTGAGGACCCGGGCGTTGGAGCTGCCGCTGGTGCTGAGGACGTGGGCGCTGGAGCTGCTGCTGGTGCTGCGGACCCTGGTGCGGGTGTCCCTGCTGGCTCTGGTGTCGATGCTCGGTCTCGGCCGTACTTTTTTCCGCTCCTTCAGCAGGTTCTTGGTGAGCTTCCTCCTCCTTTTCCTCCTCCCTCCTTAGCGTGTCCTCCGCCTGTCCAGCTGCAGTCGGCGTTACCGTCTGCCTCCTCTCTCCCTGGTCCTGCTCCTTACACTAGTCCGACTGGAGGTCTTACAAAGCGGCGTGAGCCTGCATCTCGTCCCGCGTCGCCTGAGTCTCGTCCTGAGTCGCCTGTCCGCACTGCTCTCTCTAGTAGTCGAGTCCAGCGGCAGCGTCTTCCTGCTGTCCCAGGCACTCACCGGATGGCGCTTCGTCCGTCCACTGCTCCACAGCGTGTCCCACTGCCGTCTCCTCCTGCTTCCTCTCTTCCTGCTCTTGTTGACCCTGGGCCAGAATCTCTTCGTGCTACCAGTCCTACTGTCACGCGTCTCCTCGCTACTGTTGTCACTGACCCTTCCTTTGAGTGTGCTGCTGCGTGTGCCTTAGTTGCTGAGCTTGTCGACTTTGCTGCTCGCTGTCGTCTAGACTACCCTGCTAGCCTAGTTGCTGAGTCTTAGTCTGTCTGTCCTCCGTCCGTCGGGGGTGAGTGTGCTCTTGGCACTGACGTCCTTGAGGACAAGCAGGAGGAGTTTGAGTGCTTTGCTGCCGCTTTGCCCCATCTCGTGTCCATGCTTGTTGCCCCTGAGGGAGACCCGGATGCACCAGACATCCCGACCCCACGCTCTTACGCAGAGGCGATGGCCGCTCCCTACTCCTCTTAGTGGCAGTAAGCCATGGACACAGAGATGGCTTCCTGGAAGTCCACAGGCACCTACGTCGACGAGGTTCCCCCACCTGGGGCGAACATTGTCAGTGGCATGTGGATTTTCAGGGTGAAGCGGCCGCCGGGCTCTCCGCCTGTCTTCATGGCGCGTTATGTTGCACGAGGCTTCAGACAGCGAGAGGGAGTTGACTTCTTCTAGACCTTCTCCCCGACCCCGAAGATGACCACTCTTCGGGTTCTGCTGCACGTCGCCGCTAAGCGTGACTACGAGCTCCACTCTCTTGACTTCAGCACTGCTTTCCTGCAGGGCAGCCTGCACGAGGAGAACTGGCTGCGCTGACCACCTGGCTTCACTGGGTCGTTCCCTCCTGGTACCCAGTGGAGCCTCCGACGGCCAGTCTACGGTCTCCGCCACGCGCCTCGTGAGTGGCACGACACACTGAGGACTACGCTTGTGGCTCTTGGGTTCGCGCCTTCTACTGCTGACCCGTCGCTGTTTCTACGCACCGACACCTCACTGCCGCCGTTCTACGTCCTTGTGTATGTCGACGACTTGGTCTTTGCTACTGCTGAAACTGTGGCACTCGCCCAAGTGAAGTCGGGGTTGCAGAAGAGACACACGTGCACAGACCTGGGTGAACTAACCAGCTATCTTGGCTTGCGGATCACCCGGGACAGAGCACGCCGCACCATCACCTTGACTCAGTCACACATGGTGCAGCAGGTCCTTCAGCGCTTCCGCTTCACTTACTCCTCGCCTCAGCCCATTCCTCTACCTACCGGTCACTCGCTCTCAGCTGTGCCTTCGGATGAGTCCGTAGAGCCGAGTGGCCCGTATCCAGAGCTTGTGGGTTACCTCATGTACCTGATGACCTGCACTCGACAAGACCTTGCATACCCTCTCAGCATTCTTGCACGCTATGTCGCTCCTGGTCGTCACCGGAAGGAGCACATGGATGCAGCTAAGAGGGTGTTGCGCTACTTGTGCAGTATGTCGGGCATGGGGCTAGTGCTTGGAGGGCGAGTCCCAGTTGTTCTCACTGGGCACTCAGACGCTTCTTGGGCAGACGACCAGGCTACTCAGCGGTCGTCTCAGGGTTACTCCTTCAGTCTTGGCTCTGGTTCAGTTTCTTGGCGTTCTACTCGCTCTTCTTCTGTTCTCAGCTCCAGTTGTGAGGCTGAGATCTACGCCACAGCCATGGCGGCCCAGGAGCTACGCTGGCTCACCTACTTGCTGACCGACCTTGGAGAGCAGCCTCGTTCTCCTCCAGTGCTGTACGCCGACAACAAGGCAGCCATTGCCTTGTGTGAGGAGCACAGACTGGAGCACATAACGAAGCACATTGCTCTGCGTTACTTCCTTGCTCGAGAGCTGCAGCAGCGTGGTCAGCTTCGCCTGCGTTACGTGGCCTCTGAGGCCAACTCTGCTTATGTGTTCACCAAGGCGCTTCAGCCTTGTGACCATCAGCACTTTTGCACTCTTCTAGGCCTTGTGCCTACTGGACCTCACTTGCTTACTTCTTGTTTTTGTTTGTATTGTGATCTCTATTACCTGCATGTTTACTCTTGTTAGGTTGTGATCATTGTACCTTTTGCTCTATTATAAACCTGCATGTGAACTGGTCTTGTGACCACTTGCTTGTGCTTGGAATTTGTGTGGTATCCTTGAGATCCACCCCTAGCTTGTTTTGCCTTGCTTTGCCTTGACTGGTCTTGTGACCCCTAGTTCTCCCCCACTTTGCCTATGGGGGTGTGTCAAACATTATATATGTTGTGTTAGTTTAGGCTACAGTGGGTTAGCCTATAGGGGGTACACAATTCTAGGGTTAGGTACTTGTACTCATTTCACTACTAGTTCATTCATTCCTGTTCAGTGATTCCAACAAATTAGAACGAGAATGATTGAACTATGAAACAGTTGGGTACAAATACTAACCCTAATTGGGTTGTACCCCTTATGGGCTACCCTACTACAGCCTAAACAGATGTATAAGCTATAATGTTCTGACAGCTGCTGGAGCTGACGCGTACGCTGTAGACATAGCAATGGTAGGAGAAGCAGAGGCGACGAGCGATTTTCAGAATCTTCTAGCATCTGTACCACCCGAACTATAAGAACTGTTGAAACGGTACCCGGGGATTTTCCTGGATGACTTACCGGAGGGACTGCCACTTCAGTGGGCACACGATCACCGCATAGAGTTATAACTGGAGGCACAACCTACTATAGAGCAACACTTCAGACTGACACAGCCGGAGCTCAACGAACAAAGGAAGCAGTTAGATTACCTGTTAGAGAAAAAATTCATCCGAGGGAGCTCTTCACTGTTCCCTGCACTGATACTATTCATGCCGAAAAAGGACGAAGGCTTTCGCATGTGTATTGACTATAGAGCACTGAACCGAGCTACCATCAAATCGCGATACCCGATTCCCCGCGCTGACGAACTGATAGATCAACTGCGAACAGCCCGAGTGTTTTTGAAGATTGACCTACGAGGGGGAGGGCTACCATCAGATTCGAGTCAAACCGTCAAACTGCGCCAAGACAATTTCCGAACTAGGTACGGGTTATTCAAGCACACCGTCATGCCTTTCGGACTGACCAATGCCCCCGCGACGTTTCAGATGACCATGAACGAGGCGTTTCGACCGCTTTTAGATAAGTGCTTGATAGTTTACCTCGACGATATACTGGTCTACAGCCGGGACAAACCGCAACACTGAGCAAGATTTTAGACAAAAACCGCCTAGTGACCAAGAGTTCAAAGTGTGAGTTTTTTCAGGACTGGCTAGAATTTTTGGAGCGCGTGATTTCAGAGGCTGGGGTCGAAATTGACTCGAAGAAGTTGCATACGGCCAAAGCGTGGCATCCACCGACTAAAATCACTGGGTTAGAGAGTTATTTTTGGGTTTGTTAACTATGTCCGTCAGTTTGTCCTCGACATGACATGCTTAACAGCCCCACTGACGGATTTATAGCGGAAGGGAGTGGCGTTTACGTGGGGGGAGAAAGAGCATGCTGCCTTCTCTTCCTTGAAAAATGTTTTCTGCACATTGCCCGTACAGCGCATTGTCGACCCCCACCGCCCGTTCGAAGTAGTTACTGACGCAAGCGTCATCGCCATCAGAGCTGTACTGTTACAGGATTTTGACAACGGCCTACAACCCATCGCATATGAGTCACGAAAACTACATCCGCCTAAGAAAAAGTACACAATACACGATTGTGAAATGTCAGTAGATCTGCACTGTGGATGCCCGATCGATCCTGGAGAGGGTTACAGACGCGTTCGCCTGGGGGGTTATGGGCGCACTGACCCGCTACTGAAACAAGCCCTTTTATCCCAATGGTCTAGTGGTTGGGATTCTGACATGGTATCAGAGCGGTCACGGGTTCGATTCCCGGTGTATGCACATGTAGGCCGTTGCCGCTGTGCTTAGTCCTGGGCCTCCCAGTGTGGGGGGGTGTCAGTAGATCTGCACTGTGGATGCCCGATCGATCCTGGAGAGGATTACAGGCGCGTTCGCCTGGGGGGTTATGGGCGCACTGACCCGCTACTGAAACAAGCCCTTTAATCCCAATGGTCTAGTGATTGGGATTCTGACATGAAATACTTGTGATCATGTACGCATTCAAAGTGTGGTGCGGTTACTTGACCGGCGCATATGTGATAGTACGGACAGATCATAAATCTCTACAGTACCTTTGTCCACAACCCCACCTCAATCCACGACAGACCGCTGGCTCGATCTCCTCGAGTCAAATTTTCATTACATAGTCACCTACAAGAAGGGGGCATCGCATTGAACCGCCCAACTGCCCAAATACATGCCATACTACTCGCCCAGACCAGCCCGCTACTGATAGGCCTATTTACCCACAGCTATCAAGCGGACCCATTCTTCACCGGAGGAAATTCGAAGCAGTTCGCAGCAGCAAAAGGCGTTTATTACGTAAAAGCCGGCACCGATCGCATCTGGATACCGGGCTACACTTACTAAGGGAGCAGGGACACGACGACGTTACCTCAGGTCACTTTGGGGTAGAAAAGACACGGCAGGAGCTGCAGCGGTACTATTACTAGCCCGAAATGTTGACCGACGTACAGCGACACGTGACATCGTGTCCCATCTGCCAACTCATGAAATCATCACGGAAGCGGGCGGCAGGACAGTTGCAGCCTATACCACCCCAGAGTGTGCTAGGCAACAGGTAATCATGGACTTTGTCACGGGGTTACCGGCTAGAGCAAACGGAAAGGACGCGATCTTGGTCATCGTCAATCGATTGGCGAAGATGGTGCATTTCGCAGCATGCAGGAAATCCATCTCAGCCGAAGAAATAGCTCGGCTCTTCATCGCCACCGTTGTTCGGCTACATGGGATACCAGCAGCAATCATTAGCGACAAAGACACGAAATTTACTAGCGGAACCTTTGGCAATAGTTCGACACGCGACTACAGTTCAGTTCTTCTTACCACCCCGAAACCGACGGACAGACAGAACGGACAAATCGGACCATGGAACAGCTCATCCGAGCCACGTGTGACGACCCAACCATGTGGGAAGAACAGCTGCTACTCATCGTATTCGCGTATAATAGTTCGCCATCTGCCACGACCCAATAGTCTTCGTTTTACCTGAATTACGAACAAGACCCCACTGTACCCATGATGCCGAATCCCAACAACCCAGTACCACGTGCACAGCAGTTTGCCAAGGTTTTACAAGCAGCATGGACCCGGGCAGCAGATGCAATTAAAAATCAAACGTCATTGTTAAGCGCAACGGCGACTGCCACCGCCGTCCCATTACTTTCCAGCCCGACGACATAGTGCTGTTCGACACCCAAAACCTCCACCTACCCATTACCCCAAAAATCTGCCCTCAATATTGCTGGCCATTCCGTATCAACCACATGATCACCCCCGTCACCGCCCACCTCCTCCTCCCTGCTGGCTGGTACGTCAGCCCGTCATTCCATGTCAGCCTGCTTCGGCCCTAAGTACCTTCCACAAGCCAACTACCTTGCCACCACCCAGTCAGCATGACACGACCACCCTCCAAGCCAATCATCACACCTAAGAAGATTCTGAGCCATCGGGTTCGTGACCGACGTGGAGCTCGCAAGATCGAGTTCCTGATTTGCTAGAAAGACCGCACACCGATCGAAGACAACTAGGTACCCCTGGACAAAATTGAAAACCACCCTGTCCTCACGGACTATCTGCGCAGCCGCAATTTCCGAGATGTAGACGCACTCCAGTAAGGAGGGTCTCCTTAGTGGGGGAGCTAGTATAAGGAAATTTCCATTTCCTTATGCTGCATCCCTGCTCAGCGCGTACATCACTATTCTCGCCACACTCAGCGACGTTACCACTCGCAACACTCGCCTTGACCATTTCCCGCCACCTCGCCCGTCGCAACCCAACCTCACGGCTTGGCTGGTAACCCGCGCTCCGGGCCTCTGCTTCGACACTTCCCAACCTTAGTCCCAACCTCAGTCACAGGCCCGTCACGCGTCAACCACAGTTCGTTACCGCTACCACTGTGGCCTTCGCTATTTAGTTCTCACTCATTCCTTCACTCATTGTACTGTTTGCTTCGATGGTGCTAGTGCAATTTTCACTTGCTCGCTCAATTATTCACCTGATGTTTATTATTCAACGTACTGCGACGCGTGCTGCAAGTAGAACTTGCTTCCCCCGCAGGTTCCATATGACATCCCCTCACTTGCCGTCACGGCGTGTGAAGCTCAACACGAATATATCGCCATGATGTTTTCACCACGCCTCGCAACCCACTTATGCCTGAGGCGCAGCGAATGCCCTTGAATCAACCCTTTGTGTACTAAGCCCGCAATAAGCTGGAGACCGCATCCCTGAGCCCTCCTCGTTCCTCCAGCGCCCTTCCTGTACTGGCTGGCAGGAAGTGGAAAGAGCATGTGATGAGGTGGGAGGGGAATGCAATGAGGTGGGAGGGAATGCAATGAGGTGGGAATAATGTGACGAGGTGGATGGGAAAGTGATGAGGTGGGAGAAATCTGATGAGGGAGGGAGGTAGAGGGCATATAATGAGAGGAAGGTGATTAATAGTTGTATCGCTTGTGGAGTTTACATGTAAGGGTTGAGTGCCTCCGCTGTGCCTCAGGTATACCCCTTTTTTTGAACAAGTAGGTAGCAAGGTGTTGTATTGGTATCAGAGCATAGGGTTCGATTCCCAGCTGGGTCACATTTTCTGTTGTGAGCATAAAGTTGAATGTCGTAACCTAGCTGCAAAGCAAACTCAGTGAAAGATCCGCCACTGGCTTGACCCAACAGCGAAGTCGCTGAAGAGCGAGATTGAGGTCCGTGGGTCCTTGCGTTGCGAGGGCCGACTCCCTGCCCAGCGAGGACGTTGGCTCCAGGGGGGGACGAGTGTAACGCCTAATGGGGCTTACACGCAAGGGTTGAGTGCCTCCGCTGCGCCTCAAATATAACCCTCGTGTTGACCCAGTGGGTAGTGAGGTGTTATTGATAAGATATGCGGGCGTATGCAATGAAATAAGTGTGTTACTCTATGCCCACCTCGTCCAATGGCTGCTCTTCTCTCCTCTCTGCCCCTCCCACCTTCCCCTCCCCCTGTCGCCAGCGAAAGCCCTGCTGGAATTTCAAAAGGCATGGAGCACAACATTTGACGGCTAGGTGGTTGGTGGCGACTGCAAAAATGCCAGCTGCGTCACGTGCAATGCCCAGGGCATGATTACGAAGATGTGAGTACACCCTCATGGACCCTCATGGACTTCCATGGACCCCCATGGACCCAAATGGACCCAAATGGACCCAAATAGACTCCGATGCTTCTCATGCACGGGGACCGCGATGCTTCAGGCGACGTGAGCCAAAGCTCTGTGAGTGATATGAAAAGCCATCAGAGTGGACCCACATGGATCCTGATGCGTGAAAAGAGCCATGAGAGTGGACCACCGCTCCATGTTGCCTCTTTCCCCCCTCAACACTCCTCCTTCTTACCTCCGTTTTAAAAAAAGGAGAGCAGCAAGACACTAATTGCCTGCTTTCCTAAAAAAACATGGCATGTGGCTCAAGAAAAAACTAGAGGCAGGCTGTGACTCGCACACCCATGTCACATGCACGCATGCATCGCATCACGTGCATCCATGCTGCACACGCATGTCACATGCATGTTCTCCCTCCATTACTGATGCAAATGGCCTCTCCTCCATTCCAATGTCCGCTCGTCAGGGTTATCTCTCGTGGGAACCCTAATGGGGCCATCCCCAGCTCTATTAGCAACCTGCAAAGCCTTATATACTTGTGAGTGCTGTGCTTATCCTCCTTCGAGAGACTGTTAACATGTGATGCGAGGCACTCAAATGGAGACATGTGAGGTACTTACACCTTGTGAGTGCCGTGCCTACCTCCTGAACCTGGGGTATTTCTGGTTCCGAGGCACAACAAAAAAGAACGTGTTACCTTTTCAAACCTACCATGATGTCGTTTCATTCGAAGTTTCATTTAGTTGCTAACGTGCTCGCTACACAGCCTTCAGTCTCTCCTTTCCTACAACCCTCCCTCCTTTTCTCGAATGCAGATTAGGCATGATCATTCGGCCCGACCAACCCGACCCGACCCGACTCGACCCGACTTGGGCGGGCCAGCCGGGTTCCGGGTCGGGTCAGGTCGGGTCGGGTCGGGATTTCAAAGAATCCTGGCCCAACCCGGGTATCGGGTGCGGGGTCAGGCGTGACCCGCCCCCGGGTCCGGTCGGGTAGGGGCCGGGTCGGGTCGGGTCGGGCCAGACCCCCGTATGCAGGGTAAGAGGTTCTTCTTACTACTGTGCTGTGCTGCATTGATTGAATATCTGTGTAATATTACTGTATGAACGTCCTCCATTTTGTAAATAAACTATTCAAAGTTGCTTAAACTGTTACACGTGTTTGGAAAAATGCTACAACGGCCTAAACACTATCGGAGTCACCTAGTAGTTCGAGGTACGGGAACAAGAACCAATTAAGTTTAGGTCCGATCACGTGTTCTGTTGTAGTTTAGGGTATAAGCATCAATCAGGAACAAATATCACAACCCCCTCGATTCATCCTCCACTCCCAGGGAAGGATTTGCCGTTGAGGTGCCCTTGGGAGCGAGAGTCCCCAAAGGGTGGTGGTCCTGCCACGTCTTAATCAGCATGGAAGCACGCAATTGGCCAGCTGCTAGTCGGTGTTGCTGCCAAGTAATGATGTTCCTGCTTTGTGAGAATGTGCACTCACTCGCTGCTGACGAAGCCGGTACCCCCAAATAATCGCGAGCCATCGCCCTCAAGCCCTTTAGGGTCTCCCTACTGCGCCAATACTCCAATGCGCTTCCACCCTTTTGCCTCCCCTCTGCAAGGTACTGATCCATCTCATCCTGTGGATCCTCCCCCTCTTCGGCCTCCATGGCGTCCCACACTGTGAACAACTGAGACTGGATGCTGACCTTTGCCGATGCATCCACAGCCCCGCCCCCTGCCGACGCATGCACCCCTGCACCCCTCGCACTAGTCACCTCCCCATCATCGCCATGTGCCATGGTGCTGGCTGCCTGGTACTCTAGAAGGCGCGCCCGTACCAGGGCCTTCACCCTATCAGGGCCTAGCTCCAGTGTTGCCCCTCTCGAATTCCTCTCCGCTGCCCTTGCTCAGTGCTTGAAGGGTGCAAGCTTCTGGCGCGGGTCCAAGAAATCGCTGCCTCCTCGCTCACACCCCCTATGTGTCGCCCCAGCTTTCTCAGAGCAGCAGTGATCAGCGATGAGCGCAGAGGGGAGATGCCAGGAGTGAGTTATGCCTTCTCCTGCAGATCAATCAGCGCATTGCACTGCGGTACAACGGCTGAGAGGGTAGGGTACAGGGAACCCTCGGCGAAGAGGGTGACTTGCTCAAATGGGGTGAGGAAGTCTCGGAGCTCAGCGAGGTCGTCCCAGCGTGCATCCGTCAACCTGATGGCGTCCCATGCCTTCCGACTCTCCTTGCTGATGGATGGCTGGAATGGGTCACATGGGTTGTAAAGATGGAGGTATGGCAATGACTTTTGGGTATGGCAATGAACAAGACATAAAGCACCATCCAAGAATCGATGTACTGACGCGCACTTCGTTACAGTCACATGGCTACGCAAAAAACAACATGCTTCACTAGTCAAACCATGCCTACATACCCCCATTTGCCATTGTCACACGCCCATGTTAATCCTACAATACGTACATCGGAATCGTCGAAAAACATGGCAATAGGCATGCGCAGCTCGAAGCCCCTGTTCACCATGTTGAGTGTAGAACCCCATCTCGTCGGCGAGTCCACGATCAAGCACAACGGACCCGATGCTCGCCGCAAACCCGGAGGACCCTGGGGCCGGGTTGCCGCATATCCCCTATGGAGCTCGAAGAAACAATCTGTGGGCAGCGTGGACCAGCCAATGTAGTTCGCCACATCTCGCAGCCTCTTGAGTGGCTCGGCCACCTCGTCAACCTTCAGTGCAGCCTGCACTGCAAGGTTGACGACGTGCGCCACGCACCTGTTGGGGCAATGCATTGTGCAGCGTGGGTTTAGTGTCAATGTACCACATAAGCACTGCAATAACAACCATGGTCTGCAACGCCACCAGTATATAGCATACCCTTACGGAGACGGCCCAATAGTACGTCAAGTGCCTCCAGCGACTAAGCAGTGGTGGGTGCCTAGGCCGTGAGCCCGGCCTGGCGTCAGGTACACCAGCCAGCAGACGCATCGCCCTGATGTTGTTCTCAGCGTTGTCACACGTCACGGCGAACAGCATCTTCTCCAAGCCCCACTCCCTCAACCCCTCCTCCAGCTCATCGGCTATCAAGTCCCCCGTATGACAGCCCTTCAGCTCCCTGAAGTCTATAACAGCCTGTTTCAGCTGGAAATTGCTGGCGACATCGTGGGCAGTCACCCCCATGAAGGCCACGTTATTCTCACCGGTCCAGATGTCAAAGGTGAGGGACATTCTTCCCGCCAGGCCATCACCCACCAATAGCTGCTGCATGTCCTCCCTAGCAGCCTCCCCGTATGCCTGCATGCCCCGTGCCAAGCGATTGCGTGAGCCGAGCAGTAGCGCAGCTCCTGGGTTCAGCATCTGGACAAATACCTTATACTGTACATGCAAATACAAACGCATGAATGGTGGTGTGGATGTCGGTAAAAGGATTATGAAGAAGCATCAAGAAAGCCTATGGAATGCAGTGCGCCTACACAAATATGACCACGTCAATACGAAAATGAGCATGAACAACGAAAGGATTATGGCGTCACTCACCTCGCGACACTCAACAAGTCGAAACGGAAGGTCGGCTGCCGCAAATAGCTGCACCAACCCCTCATGCAGCTGCTGGCCATGAACACGTGGCATGACGAATGCGCCCATGTTCATCTGCCTACTCCCACCAGCCGCAATGCCGCCAGTCACTGCGCTGGCGGGCGTACCCTCGGGTGTCTGTACAATCGTGGGCCACGTGGTGGCATGCTCCCAAGGCCACGCTGTGGGGTCGGGGACATCCGGACCCCATCCCCCATCGGGAAACGTCAGGTTCTCTGGCTTGTTTGGATCCTTGAAACGCCGACACCAAATCTGCGGACTGGGGTAGTGGCTCCTCTTGAGGTATCTCTTCCGCGCACTCGTCCTACTCCTTTTCCAGCTAATCTTCGTTCGGCAAATCTTGCAAGCCTAAGCATCATTCACCTTCTCACCAAACATGCCACGAACCAACCCGGTCTCTGCATTACTTGTCAACGAGAGTATTGTATGGCCCCGTCCTCGCTTGGGCGGAGCCGACCTCGTGGTCGGATGTTTGGGGGTTGCAGCCGACCTTCAACAGTGGGCACGCGGGCCACTGCAAGGGCGCCAAGCTAGAGGGCGCCTGGATGGAGGGCGCCGAGCAGGAGGACGCCGTCTTGGACGCCTGGTTGGCATCCTAGATGCCTGGACGACGTCCTGCGAAGCTGGACGCCGAGCTGGGCGTTGCCACGACTACCCGGGCGCCTGGTCGATGTCGTGGGCGCCTCCACGGCGTCCTGGAAGGCCAGACGCCAACCTAGGCGTCTGTACGGCGTCCTAGGAGCCTGGGACGCCGCCCTGGGCGTTTGCACGGCGTCGTGGGCGCTTAGACACCGATCTGGGCGTCCTGGGGGCTCGGACGCTGACCTGGGGGTCTGGTCGGCGTCCTGGGAGGCTGGACGCTGCTCTAGAGGTCTGCACAGCGTCCTGGGGATCTGGACGCCGACCTGGGGGTTCGGAAGGCGTCCTGGGCGCCTGGACGCCGGACTGGGGACGTCGGGCATTGGTGGCCGGCTACGGGCTGCGCTGGTTGACCGGGCGTGGTTGCCCGGTCGATTGGGATACCCGGGCGACGTGCGCGAGTGTCGCCGGGGTGGAGTCTGCGAGGCCGACCTCGGGGGTGGTATCCCGAGGTCGACGTGGCTGGTGGGCGCAGTCATTGGCGTGGAGTCTGCCACGAATCTGCGCTGTGCTCGTGACAAGGTGTGAAGCACCAACCAGTTGCACGCACATGCAAAGAAGTTGCACCGTTGTCCTGCGGGTGCAACACTGTACAGCCGACTTGCTGCAGCGTTGGCACACCGTGGACTTGCAACGTTGGCGAATCGCTACTCAGCAACGCTGGAGCGGTGCGAGCGCTGCTGTGCTGGAGCGCGGTCGACCATGCTGCGCTGGAGGTCGACCAGCAGCCTAGCTAGCTCTGATGTAGTCTGTGACGCCAATGTTGTTGCGACCATTGTTCTAAACTTTTCCTAGTGGAACTCTTGCCAACTTTCCCTGTGAACTAGCAAGTATGTGCGCACAAGGAAACGACTAAGGAACGAACGAACGCAGAGATCACACGAGCACACGTGCAAAGCCCTTAATCTAGAACCCGTTGCAGCACTTATCTCCGCATGGTGCGGTGAGGGTGGATGACACCGCAACGTAGTTCAGTCTAGCCGACTTAGCACTTACTGATCGTGTTCGTAGACCAGCAGCCATGCAGTTACTAGCGTGCGCGTAGGCGACGCCGAGGTGAGGACACCCTGGAGGGACGGCTGGAGGATGCGAGGAGACGCCATGAGGCCCAGGAGTACGAGGCGATACCCTGGGCAGTCGTCGAGGCAGGACTCCGCTCCATGTGGGCGACGGAGCACCCCCCTTCTCGGCTTGCCTCTCCTCGACCGGTGAACGACGATGGCGGCCTCGACCTGGGCGTCAACGCCGGTGGAGGCCAGGTCGGCAGCAGTGCGGGAGGCACGTCAAGGCAGCGAGGTGTGATACACGCTGGTGAAGCTGGCGGCGTTCAGGCGCGAGGGATGCAGTCGTCGGCGGCTGCAGGCTCCTTGCAAGGTGACGCCGGTGGGCGTCGAAGTGGATTGTCGCCGATTTCGGCGACCCTGGTAACGGCGGGCGGGATTGCACCAAGCTACGGCTACTTCAAGTTTGCGCCGGACAAGATCTTGGTCACCCCGCCGCTCGTTGGTCGACAGGACATTCTCACCTGGAAGGAAGCCATCGAGCCCCACCTGGGGATGGCTGGGCTGATCGGCTTCGCCCAAGGGACCGTGGCGACACCGGAGGAGCACCACCCCGACTTGCGTGCGGAGTTTCGCGCCGTGCAGCTGTTGACCTTCATGGTCATTTCGCGGTGCTGCTCGCCGGGCGTGCAAATCGCTCTGAAGTGGTGCCGAGAGTACCTCGACGCCGGTCACCGGGCGTGGCACTTCATCGAGTCGACCTACCAAGTCACCGACGACCGGTACATTGCCCCGCTGGAGGGACAGCTGACGCACCTGCGCATGGGCGACGAGGAGACGGCGACCGACTACTGCAACCGGGCCCGGCGAATTCTCGCCACCATCAGGATGGCCAGCACGCAGTACTCAATGACGTCGTACGTCACCCACGTCATGCAAGGGCTCTTGAGCAGCTACGACCTCCCGAAGCGGCTGTCCATGGCGCCGAGCATGAGGATGATGCTCAACGAGGATAACCTAACCTCGTATATCCTGCGGGATTAGGCGATGCAGGAGGCTGAGCGATCCCAGGAGCTCTTGGCGCAGGCCAACTTCGTCGCCCCGGCAAAGCAAGGAGGCCGACCAGGGCAGCATGGGCAGTCGGGCGGTGTAAGTAGCAGTGGCTGGAAGCTGAGCAAGGACGCCGACAAGAAGAAGTCGGCTAAGGATAGTGGTCGTGGAGGCGGAGGCCGACGCCGGGAATGCTGGCTGTGCGGCGACCCCAACCACCTCTCATTCGAGTGCCCCGACCGTAGTGACTCCGATGACGACGACACCAAGGGAGGCCGAGGAAAATCTGGCAGCCGCCGTCCTCATCGAGGTGGAAGCAAGCCGCGCAAGGCGAAGCAATCGACCAATTTGACCTCCGCGAAGGACGCCGACTCCTCTGCTGGCGGCAAGGCGAAGGACAACAAGACGACGTCGTGCTCGTTGGTAGGCGTCGTGGAACCGACTGTCTCGCTGGCGCCGGAGGCCGGTGAGGACTTCCAGGCGGTGGCGGCAGCGGTGCAGGCAAACCCAGCGGTGGTCCTGCTTGACAGCGGTTGCTCGCACCACCTGATGGAAACGCAGGAGGCCTTCGTCAACCTGGGGCCGAGCGGCGACGTAAAGCACGTTTGCGGCTTCAATGGGGCGCTGCAGGACGTTCAGGGCCGCAGCATTGTCGCCCTGAAAGGGGAGGCCAGGAAGCAGGTGCTCATCCCCGACGTGCTGTACGTACCAGGCGTCCGGGCAAACCTGCTTTCAGCCGGCCAGCTGAAGGAGCACGGCGTGAAGCTGCATGGGGACGGCGACGGGATGGTGCTCGTCTCGGCAGCAGGGGAGGTGCTTGGTCGGGCAACGTACACCAGGCGTGTCCTCTGCACCGACTTGCGCCCCTGCTTGGCCAAGCCGACGACGCCCACTACGGAGATAGTGGCCCTGCGCGCGATCGTCTCGGTGACGAAGGCAACGCCGGACAAAATGCACGCAATGCTTGCGCACGTCAGCATGGACACCATCCTGAGCTCGGCGAAGCACGAGGTCGCCATCGAGCTGGACCTTAAGTCGGCATCCGGCGCCGACTCCCCGTGTGTTTCGTGCGTCAGCGGGAAGCTAACACGGTACACCTTCCCCGACAAAGGCTCTGACGCCGACAACGTGCTGGCCGTTGTATACATCAACCTGTGCGGGCCGTTTCGCGTGGCTACCAAGGATGGCAGCCTGTACTTCTTGCTGCTGAAGGACCGCAAGACCCGCTACGTGTGGGTGAGGCCGGTCGCCAAGAAGTCTGATGTGTTGCGGGAGTTCGTGCAGTGGCTGGCGGCGGCTGAGAGATAGACGAAGTAGTCGGTGTTGATGCTGCGCTCTGACCGGGGAGGGGAGTTCCTCGGGAAGCAGTTCACCGACTTCGTGAACGGCAAGGGGATCGTCCACGACCTGACCTGCTCGTACACCCCGCAGCAGAACGGCATGGCGGAGCGGGAGATGAGGACGGTGGTGGAGTCGGTGCGGACGATGCTGCTGCACATGGGCGTGCAGCACCACTGGTGGTACCTCGCTCTCCGGCAGGCCGTCTGGATCCGCAAATGCCTTGAGAGGTGGGCGCTGCCGCCGGAGACAACGCCGTACCAGCTGCTGACCGAGAAGAAGCCCGACTTGTCGCTGGCACGGGTGTGGGGCTGCATGGCGCACTTCTTGGTCCCCGAGCAGCTGCGTGGTGGGAAGCTGCAACCAAAGGCCCGGTGGGGCCTTCACCTCGGCGTGTCGGAGGAGAGCAAGGGCTGGGAGCTCCTCGACATCGCTGACAACTGGGTGGTCACCACGTCGGACGTGGTGTTCTACGAGAGCATGTCGCTGGAAGTGTGGAAGTCGGCGAACGGGCCGGCGTCAAGGCGGATGCCGGTTCCCCCGCCAACGGACACCTCGGCTGCGACGCTGCCTCTGCTCGCCAAGGTCGTTCAGCTTGCTGGTGAGGACGCCGAGGCCGTCCTCGCTTCCTTTCCTCCACCTGCCACTCCCCCTGTTGCCGACTTGCCTGGGCTGGCCTCAACGTCGGCCTCCGGCGATGAGGGGAGAAATGGGGCGTCACCTGTGGCGCCGGCCCGAAGCATCGCCGGTGGCCGACGTGTTGCTGTACCAGCCGGCGTGGGAGCAAAGCTGACGCTGACTGGGAGGTAGCAGGTGGTGCAGCCGACTTTGGTGAAGCTGGTGAAGGAGACGTCTGCAAAATAGCAGCTGACAGGGGAGGAGGCAGCAGCGACGCCGACCAAGGAGCAGTTGGTGACCGGGCAGTCGGCAAGAGAGCCGACCAAAGGGGAGAAGTCGGCTAGGACGCCGACCACAGGGGAGCAGTTGGCTGGGACGCCGGCTGAGGTGCGGCAGGACGCCGAGGACAGCGACGACAGCAACGATGGAGGGGACGCCGAGGAGGCCCATCCAGGACCACGGCGCTCAGGCCGACTTCGGAGGCCGCCTGACTTCTTCGTCCCTGATGCCTTCACCACGGTGTATGACGTGGACGATGATGACGACGAACTGCTGTACGACGACGCCGAGGAGGATGAGGAGCTTCCGGAGCTCGATCCCGACATGCTAGCCGACCCCGAGCAACGTTGGAACATCTCGACGATGACGGTCAAGGAGGCGTTGGCAAGCTGGAAGGGCCCAGCGGTGAAGGCCGCCATAGAGGAGGAGATCCGCAGCCTCATCAACATGGGCACGTGGAGCTGGTTGAACGCCCGCCGGGAGTGAACATCATGAAGAACCGGTGGGTGTTGATGACGAAGTACCACATCGACGACACCGTCGAGCGAGAGAAGGCGAGGCTGGTCGTGAAGGGCTTCACGCAGGTGTACGGCGCCGACTACGATGAGACGCTCGCGCCGGTCGGCAGCTACGTCACGCTGAGGATCTTCCTCAGCATCGTTGCCGTGCTCAACCTCAACCTAATGCAGCTCGACATGAAGAACGCCTTCCTGCAGAGCAAGCTCGATCGGGTGCTCTACATCTCCTAGCCGGACTACTTCAATGACGGAACCGGCCGAGTGTGCAAGCTGCTGAAGAGCCTGTACGGCCTGACGCAGTCGCCGCTGTTGTGGTACTTGGCGCTCAACGACGTGCTGATCGGTGCCGGGTGGAAGAAGAGTCAGGTTGACGAGGCTCTGTACTTCAAGGTCGGTGACGACGGTGTGGCCTGCTGGGTGCTGGTCTACGTCGACGACCTGCTCGCCGCGAGCGGCAGCCCCGCGATGCTCAAGGAGCTGAAGGAGCTGCTGGAGGCCGCCTTCAAGCTGCGTGAGATCTCGCCGATGCAGAAGTATCTTGGCCAGGAGATCGTGTGCGACAGGTCGGCGGGGAAGCTGTGGCTGCACCAGCAGGGCTACGCCGACAAGCTCCGTAGGCGCTTCATCGACGAAGAGCAGACCCAGCGCACCCCGAAGACGCCGCTCTCAGTCGAGGCCTACGCCGAGCTCAGTGTCGACGAGGAGGAGGCGCAGGAGCGCCAGGAGGAGGAGTATCGGCAGAAGTTTGGCTCACTGCAGTTCGCGGCGACGACGACAAGGCCGGATATTGCCTTTGCCTGCAGCAGGTTGGGGAGCGGCCTCACGGTGAGGAGCGACCAGCACTGACATGAGGTCGACCATTTCCTCGCCTACCTCGCCAACACGCGTGACACCGCCTTGGAGTTCGGCGGTGGACCTGATTCGCTGGAGCTTGTCGGCTACATGGACGCCGACGATGCCGGTGAGAAGCAGAACAGAACAAGCATTGGCAGCTACGTGTTCGTCTACGAAGGGGGCGCAGTCTCCTGGTCGATCCAACGCATTAAGTGCGCGACGCTGTTGTCGACCAAGTCGGAGTACGTGGCGGCCACTGAAGCCGGCAAGGAGGGACGCCGCCTTCGCTTCCTCCTCGCTGACTTCCGGTAGCTGGACGCCGGGAAGCCGGCTGTCCTGCGCGTGGATAACAAGTCGGCCATCACGCTCACCGAGGGCATGGGGTTGACAGGCAACCTCAAGCACATGGAGTGGCGACAGGCCTGGCTGCAACACATGGTGAAGCGCGGGAAGTTCTCGCTGCGCTACATCCTGACTGCTGAGCAGCCATCCGACTTCTTGACAAAGGCGCTGCACTATCCGGCCTTCAATCGGTGTTCCGTCGCCATCAGCCAGGTGCACCAGGCCGATGTGGGCGACGGCGACGACAATGTGCAGCCGTATTGTGTGCACGCTGCTGAGCTTTTCTCCGAGCTGTACTGTCGTGTGGGCTGGGGGCCCAAGCATGAGCGCGGCAGGGGAGTGTCAACGGTAGTGTTGTGTGGCCCCGTCCTCGCTTGGGCGGAGCCGACCTCGTGGTCAGATGTTCGGGGGTTGCAGCCGACCTGCAGTAGTGGGCACGGGGGCCACTGCAAGGGCGCCAAGCTGGAGAGCGCCTGGCTAGAGGACGCCGAGCAAGAGGACGCCCTCCTGGACGCCAGGTTGGCGTCGTGGACACCTGAACGGCGTTCTGCGAAGCTGGACGCCAAGTTGGGCGTTGCTAGGACTACCCGGACGCCTGGTCGATGTTGTGGGCGCCTGCACGCCGCCCTGGGCGTCTGCATGGCGTCTTGGGGGCTTGGACGCCGATCTGGGCGTCCTGGGGGCCCGGACGCTGACCTGGGCGTGTGGTCGGCGTCCTGGGAGGCCGGACGCCGCTCTGGACGTTTGCACGGCGTCCTGGGGATCTGGACGCCGACTTGGGGGTTCGGAAGGCGTCCCAGGCGCCTGGACGTCGGACTGGGGACGTCGGGCATTGGTGGCCGGCTACGGACTGCGCTGGTTGACCGGGCGTGGTTGCCCAGTCGATCGGGATACCCGGGCGACGTGCGCGAGTGTCGCCGGGGTGGAGTCTGCGAGGCCGACCTCGCGGGTGGTATCCCGAGGTCGACGTGGCTGGTGGGCGCGGTCGCTGGCGTGGAGTCTGCCAAGCATCTGCGCTGTGCTCGTGACAAGGTGTGGAGCACCAACGAGCTGCACGCACCTGCGAAGCAGTTGCACCATTGTCCTGCGGGTGCAATGCTGTGCAGCCGACTTGCTGCAGCGTTGGCACACCATGGACCTGCAACGTTGGCGAGCCGCTACTCTGCAACGCTGGAGCGGTGCAAGCGCTGCTGCGCTAGAGCGCGGTCGACCATGCTGCGCTAGAGGTCGACCAGCAGCCTATTTAGCTCTGATGTAGTCTGTGATGCCTATGTTATTGCGACCATTGTTCTAAACTTTTCTTAGTGGAACTCTTGCCAACTTTCCCTGTGAACTAGCAAGTGTGTGCGCACAAGGAATCAGAGATCACACGAGCACACGTGCCTAGCCCATAATCTAGCTCCTGTTGCAGCAGGTATCTCCGCATTACTAAGTACCTCCTCAGTCCATGGGTCCAGCTCCGCATCGTCAGGGTTCCTGCCCGCCCTGTCGAAGCTCTGGCTTGCAATCACAGCAGTAGATCCAGCCCCCGCAGACCCACTCACAGGTGCACCACCAGCCGCAGCGGCGGAGGTACCTGCCCCTGCTGCGCTTGACCCATCAGCACCACCCGCGGCTACCCCCTGCGGCTGCGCATTTGATGCTGGCCCGGCCCCTCTTGCTCCTGGCCCCATAGGCCCACTAGCACGTGGCCTCTTTGCTGTTGCACCGCTGCCGTGCGTGCCACTGCCACCAACCTGGCCCCCTCCTCTCCCTCCCCAACCCTCATTACCCGATCCTCCACTCGCGCCGTCCGCCTCTCCCGGCGCAGGCCTATAATCCGGGTCCTTCTCCTTTCCCCATGTTCCTTGCTCCTCCGTCACTGGTGCAGGTCCTTGAGACTCCCATTCCCGCAACTCTTCACACCTTCTTGCCGCGGTAGCATCGTCCCACCCAATCTCCTGCTCATTGAAGATGCTCCCTAAGCGAAAAGTGGCGTTGGAGGCCGGTGTCAGGTGGCAACCAAGCAAAGCCCCAGGAATAGTGTGTGAACTGTCTTCCTCCCCCTCCATTTGCGTGCAAGCGGGGTCGCGTACGTTTGCTTCAAGTGGAATCGTGATGTCATTATAATGGCGCGGCCCTAGACTATGGGGGGTCGCGTCCCTATTGATGTGGGCCTGGTAGGCGCGCAGGGGGCTATTAGAACGCGGGGCCGGAGTTTAGTCGCTTGTGAGAGCCAGGAATAATTATTTCTATAAAATCGAACATCTCTACCTGGTCGCGGTAGGTTAAGAAGACCCTTCCAACACTTGTAATAGTGTTCCTTAACATGGGCACGTGTTTAGAGAGTAGTAGAGCTTGAGAACGATTGCTTGCTAGCTGCCTAGGTATTGCAGATCGAAGTCAATGTCGAGGGAACAAACAAACCCTAGACATTGATTTCGCGATCTGCTTTAGTTCAAACTGTCGAGAGAAGAAAAGTCGGGTCGGGCCAAATACTCGACCCGACTTAGGGCGCGGTACCCGAAACCGAGTCGGGTCTAAATCCGACCCGACCCGACCCGACCCAGTTTCGGGTCTCGGGTCGACCCGACCCGACCGGGTAAACCCGACCCAACCCGGCCGATTCAGCGCTTCAAAATGCCTGACCCGACCCGCCGGGGCAGGATGATCATGCCTAGTGCAGATCTGTATGGAACAGTAACTTGACTGGCCCGATACCATCGACTATTGGCAACCTTCCTAAGCTAACCTATTTGTGAGTTTATGTTTCTCCATCAAATTAAGCCCTAAACCTGGCGTCACAGGCTCACATCAATTCTCCACTGTCCGAACAACACTCCAACTCCAGATGTTTGCAACTTTAGAACGGCTTTTTTTATTTCTCTATAGCCACTGAGTCGGTTGGCACAAGGAGAGGCAGTAGAGGCTAGTCCCTTGCACAACCCAACTGACCTGAGCCAAGGGTAGGCGATCACATGTTCAGTTTTGGCACTCAGAGCATCAGAGCTTGTCAGTTGCCCCTTTCATCATGGCTTGCCACTTGACTCATGGCTTGCATGCAAGGGTTGGCCTTCTTGAACCAGCAAGCTAATCTCAACTTGGTCATTTGGCTCGCAAGCATCTCTAAGTTGTTTGTTTGTCTTCTTGTATGCCTCTCAAGGCCACCAGGCTAGTCTCAAGAGATCACCAGAATTGATATATGACATACACGGAGGAAGTATTACTCACCTCGTTTGTTGTTTACGCATGTCTACCAGCAGCCAGTTTTTCTTCTGACTGTGAGCCAGCAGCCTGGCTGATTCAGCCCATTAGCCATAAAGGGTCGGCTGTGAGACCGATTGAGCCGAGTCGACTTGGTGTGGCCTGGGTTGGCTTGGGTTGTTGTCTGGGCGTTGAGCGGGGACTGAATTGAGCCCGATTCGGTTCGACTCTGCTTTGCTGATATCTAATATAAGCTAGTTGTTTTGGGTAGTAAATGGGAGAAAAGCAACAAGGAAATGCACATGGCCTAGTGAAAGTTGGGATGGTGCGCCTGAATCTAAGCCACAATAAAGAGCGCACAAAAGGGAGATTGTCTTTAGATTGATTCCCGCTTGCCCCTCATGTGTTGTGTCGGTTCTTTTGCTTTGTATGTGTCCCCTCCGTGTTCGTTCGCTCATCAGGGGGCTTTGTTATAACAGCATAAATGGCACCATCCCTGCAACCATCGGCAATCTCAAAAGCGTCAAAGTCTTGTTAGTGCTATTCCTCGTTTGCTTGATATGTGTGAGTAGTGTTCCTCATTGAATGAATATGTTTGTGCTGTTCCCCATTCAGTTCAGATGCTTTTGTGAGCAGTGTTCCTCGTTCGATTGTCTTGTTAGTGGCATTCCTTGTTGTGTCACCATGTGAGTAGTATTTCATTGTTAGATTGATTATCATATTGTTAGTGTTGTGCATGTCAACGGGAGTTGTGTTTGGCCCCGTCCTCGCTTGGGTGGAGCCGACCACAGGAGGACCGTGGGAGCCGCAAAACCAAGTGAGGACCGTGGGAGCCGCGAAACCGCGGGAGGACCGTGGGGGCCGCGAAACCACGGGAGGACCGTGGGAGCCACGAAACCGCGGGAGAACCGTGGGGGCCGCGAAATCGCGGGAGGACCGTGGGGGCCGCGAAACCGCGGGAGGACCGTGAAATACCCGGTCAACCAGGATACCCGGGCGACGTGCGCGAAAGTTGCTGGGGGGGTGTTGTCAGCGAGGACGACCTCGGGGTGGTATCCCGAGGTCGACGTGGCTGGTGGGCGCCATCACGGGTGGAGTGTCTGCGCTGGGCATGTGACGGGGAGTTGGGCGCCAACTAGTTGCACGCACCTGCAAAGCTGGTGCACCATTGTCAAGCGGGTGCAACGCTGTGCAGCCGACTTACTGAAACATTGGCACACCCGCAGACTTGCAATATTGGCAAGCCGCAACTCTGCTCTGTTGGAGCGCGGTCGACCAAGTCGTGCTGCGCTGGCAGTCGACCAGCAGCCTTGCTAGGTCTTATGTAGTCTGTGTTGCCAATGTTGATGCAATCATTTTGAACTTTTGTTGTCAGGTTTTCCTAGTGAAACTCTTGCCAATTTTCCCGGTGAACTAGCAAGCAGTGTTAGCACTTGGAAACGACTAAGGAACGAACGAACGCTACGATCACTCTTGCCCCGTGCCTAGCCCGTAGTCTAGCTCCCGTTGCACTAATTATCTCCGCATGGTGTGGTGAGCGTGGACGACACTGCGAAGAAACCTTCGGTTTAGCTGACTTCTCACTCACCTAGTTTGTTCGTAGACCGGCGGTTGTGTTGGACGCCATGGTGGACCGCGTGGAAGAGGCGGGCGCCGTGGACACCTTGGACGCACGGCTCGAGGACACGAGGAGACGTCATGCGGCGAACGAGTATGGAACTCTCCCGCTGACGGTGGTCGAGGCTGGCATCCCGCGCCTTGTGAGCGGCGGAGCACCCCCCTTCTCGGCCTGCATCTCCTTGACCGGTGAACAACGCAAGCGGCGTCGACGCAGGAATCAACGCCGCGGGTGACCAAGTCGGTAGCAGCGCGGGAGGCATATTGAGGCAGCGAGGTGTGATTTGCGCCGATGAAGTCAGCGACGTTCAGGTGCGAGGGATGCAGTCACCGACAGCTGCAAGGGCCTCGTGAAACTACGTCGGAGGAAGACGAAGTAAATTGGCGCCGATGTCGGCGACTCACGTGACCACGGGAGGAATTGCGCCGAGCTACGGCTACTTCAAGTTTACGCCGGACAGGATCTCGGTCTCACCTCCGCTGGTCAGTCATCCTGACATCCTAACGTGGAAGGAAGCCATCGAGCCCCAGCTGGAGATGGCCGGGCTGATGGGTTTCGCCCGCGGGACCGTGGCGACGCCGGAGGAGCACTACCCCGACCTGCGAGCGGAATTTCACGCTGTGCAGTTGCTGACCTTTACGGTCATTTCGTGGTGCTGCTCGCCGGGCGTACAGATTGCACTGAAATCGTGCAGAGAGTACTTCGACGCCGGCCACCGGGCGTGGCATTTTATCGAGTCAACTTACCAGGTCACCGACGACTTGTTCATCGCTCAGCTTGAGGGGCAGTTGACGCACCTGCGTATGGGCGACGAGGAGACCGCGACTGACTACTGCAACCAAGCTCGGCAAATTCTCGCCACCATTCGGATGGCTGGCGCGAAGTACTCAACGTCGTCGTACATCACACAAGTCATGCAGGGACTCCCAAGCAGCTATAACCTGCTGAAGCGGCTGTCGATGGCGCCGAGCACGCGGGCGACTGTCAACGAGGACACATTGACCTCGTACATCCTGTAGGACGAGGCGATGTAGAAGGCTGAGCGGTCCCAGAAGCTCCTCGCGCAAGTGAATTACGTCGCCCCCGCGAAGCAAGGTGGTTGACCGGGACAGCACGCGCAGTCTGGTGGCAGTCACCGCGGTGGCGGGAAGCCGGCGAAGGATGCTGACAAGCAGAAGTCGGCCAAGGAGGGCGGTCGTGGAGGAGGAGGTCGACGTCGGGAATGCTGGCTGTGCGGTGATCCTGATCACCTCTCCTTCAAGTGTCCCGACTGTAGTGACTCGGACGATGACGAAACCAAGGGAGGCCGCGGGAGGTCTAGCAGCCGTCGTCTGCGTCGAGGAAACCAGCCGCGAAAAGAGAAGCAGTCGACGAAGTCGGCCTCGGCGAAGGACGCCGACTCTTCCGCGGGTGGCAAAGGGCGAGGCGACAAGGAGGTGTCGTGCTCGCTGGTCGGTATCGTGGAGCCGACCGTCTCGCTGGCGCCGGAGGCTGGCGAGGATTTCCAGGCGGTGGCGGCAGCTGTGCAAGCAAACCCCGCGGTGGTCCTGCTCGACAGCGGCTGCTCGCACCATCCGATGGGGACGAAGGAGGCCTTTGTCGACTTGGGGCCGGGCGGCGACGTGAAGCACGTGCGCGGTTTCAATGGGGCGCTGCAGGACGTTCGCGACCGTGGCACGGTTGCTCTGCAGAGGAAGGCCGGAAAGCGGGTGCTCATCTCTAATATCCTTTTCGTCCCGGGCTTGCAGGCAAATCTGCTTTCGGCTGGCCAGCTGAAGGAGAGCGGGGTGACGCTGAAGGACGACGGCGACCGGATGTTGCTCATCTCCGCGGCGCAGGACGTGCTCGGTCGCGCGACGTACATTGGCTGGGTCCTCTGCACTGAACTGCACTCATGCACGGTAAAGTTGACGACACTCGTGAAAGAGGAGGTAGCTTTGCGGGCGATCCTCTCAGCAACGAAGGCAACCCCGGATAGGCTGCACGCGAGGCTGGCGCATGGACACCATACGGAGCTCAGCAAAGCACTAGGTCGCCACTGGGCTGGACCTCAAGTCGGTGTCTGGCGCCGACTCACCGTGTGTTTCGTGCGTCGGCGGGAAGCTGGCGCGGCATACCTTCCCCTACCACGACTCCGAAGCCGACGTCGTCTCAGCCGTCTTGCACATCGATTTGTGCGGGCCATTTTGCGTGGCTGCCAAGAACGGCAGCCTGTACTTCTTGCTGCTGAAGGACCGCAAGACCCGCTATGTGTGGGTGAGGCCGGTCGCCAAGAAGTCGGACGTGTTGTTGGAGTTCCAAAAGTGGCTGATGCTGGTGGAGCGGCAGGCGAAGCATTCGGTGCTACAACTACGTTCTGACCGCGGACGGGAGTTCTTCGGGAAGAACTTCACCGCCTTTGTGGACAGCAAGGGAATCGTCCACGACTTGACCTGCCCTTACACCCCGCAACAGAATGGCATGGCGGAGCGGGAGATAAGGACGGTGGTGGAGTCGGTGCGGATGATGCTGCTGCACATGCCCGTGCAGCACCACTGGTGGCATCTCGCTCTGCGGCAGGCCGTCTGGGTTCGCAACTGCCTAGAGCAGTCTTTGCTGCCCGCGGGGACGACGCCATACCAGCTCCTCACCGCGCAGAAGCCCGACTTGTCGATGGCGCGGGTGTGGGGCTGCATGGCGCAATTCGTCCTTCCTGAGCAGCAGCGCAGTGGGAAGCTGAAGCCAAAGGCCCGGTGGGGCCTTCACCTCGGCGTGTCTGAGGAGAGCAAAGGCTGGGAACTCCTCGACATCACCGCCAACCGGGTGGTCACCACGTCGGACGTGGTGTTCTTCGAAACTCTGTCGCTGGAAGTGTGGAAGTCGGACCTCGGGCCTGCATCTTGGCGGATGCGGGCCAACCTGCCGACGGACACCTCGACGGCGACGCTTCCTCTGCTCCCCGAGGTTGGTGAGCGGGCTGATAAGGATGTCGCGGTCGCCTCTGCCTCGCCATCTTCTACCCCTTCTTCCCATTCCCTTCTCGTCGAACTGCGTGGCCTGACTCCGGTGTCGGCCTCCGTCGATGAGGGGAGCCGTGGGGTGTCGCTTGTGGCACCGACCAAGAGCATCGCCGGTGGCCGACGTGACGCCCAGCCAAATGCGGAGAAGAGGACCGCGGAGGAGACCGCGAAGGAAACCGCGAAGGACACCACGGAGGAGCCCGCGAAGGAGCCCGCAGAGGAAACCACGGAGGAGATCGCTAAGCCGACCGCGGAGGAGACCGCGGAGGAGACCGCGGAGGAGACCGCGGAGGAGCCCGCGGCTAGCAGGCAGCAGACAGGGGAACAAGCAGCAGCGAAGCCGACCGTGGAGCGTTCGACAGGGGAGCTGTCGAACGCGGAGCTCGCTTCAGAGGAGCGGACGACAGGGGAGCAGTTCGATGAAGGCACATCGAGCGACGTGGTGGAGGTGCAGCCCGGACCTTGTGTTGGATGCACGTCATTCTGAGTGCATGTCATCCTAACGTCCTACCGAGTGCTCGTGCTATTTGTGCTTGCATGATTTGCATGAGCGTATGTCATTGTGCATGGCTGTTGGATATTATCATCTCTGTGTTTTTCTCCAAGTCTAAAAGCTTGATCATGCAGGAGAAATCCAGAGCTTTCCAACGACACCAAGATCGCCTTATTCCGGCCAAGATCGCCCAAGTTACAAGATTTCCAAGATTTGGATTTCTTATTACCTTTTGGGGTTATATCTAATTTGGGTGATTACTTGGGACATGACTATAAAGGGATCTTTGGTTGGGTGGTTAGGAAGGCAACTTTGACTTATGGATTGGGGTGGCTAGAAGTTTCTAGCATGGGTTGCAAATGTTGCAACACCTAGGCAAAATCCAACTAGATTGGATTTTGCATGTGACACCTCAAGGACCTCATGATGAGGGTTGCATCCTTGCTGCTGGGAAGGTTCCTACCATCCTTCCCTGGCTCTTGGAGAACCTCTTCTCTCATGGTTCTCTTGGAGTCCCCAACTCCAACTTCCTATGTCCTAATGTTTGTACTTCCTCCACCATTCTAGTCATGCGGCTGCTGGACGTTTTTACTTGTTTCTCACTCTATAGACCATCTTAAAGCCAGGGTCTCATGTACTACAAGTGCTTTGCAATTGTTGGTGAAAGTGTAGCTTTGATTGGTTGGCGAGGTGTAAGGTTCGAAGTGGGGTGAAGCGAGGGGTGCGAAGCGAAAGTAAATCGCTGGGGGCAACCGAACCATCTAGGCTTGGAAACTTGGTTCGGAGCCAAACCTAAAATGCCCCCAACTCATCGAAAGTATCGAGTACCCAAAAGTGTTGTGCAATTGCTTTTGGGGCAGTGACGCAAGCTGAGTTTCCAACCCAACCAGAGACAACTTCGCGAGTACTAACTTGGTTACCTAGCTTCAAGTGCTTTGCAGTCGATGGCTCCTTAGCTTACATGAGACCCTGGCTTTAACAACTGATTCAACTTGGAGATGGTAGTGACAAAATTAGAAGAAAGAAAGAGGAATGAACTAGCAGAAATGGGGATACAAATAGCAAACCCTAGAAGGGTTGTACTCGCTATAGAGCACCCCACTACAGCGGCTACCGGACAGCGCCCGGACTACAGGGGTAACAGGCCCCGCGGCTCAAGTAGCGGCAGACGGGCAACGGACCCACGGGCGGGTGGCGTAGAAGTCTAGCTCACCGGGCTACCGGGACAGCGCCCCGGACTACAGGTGCTGCTGACGACAAGCTGGCAACCTCCGCTCATCCCCCCGCACACAGTCCCACCCCCCTGATACACACCCGCTGCTACACCGCTAGCTCCACTCCCACGCACCCCCCTTAAACCCTAAACCCCAGTCTCCCACACAACCACCCCCCTCAGCGACAGCTGCAGCAGTGGGAGACGAAGGAGGAGGAGGAGCAAAGGGAGGAAAGCACACCGGCCACCCCCATACCCGCCACCCCACAGCTCGCCCCCCCAAATGGGGGGGGGGAGGAGGGGGGGGGGGGGGGGGGGGGCCGCGAAGTGGGGCGGCGGGGCCACGAAGTGGGGCGGCGGGGCCGCGACGGGTCGGTGGCGGGGCCGCGACGGGTCGGTGGCGGGGCCACGACCGGAGTTGGCGGGGCCGCGACCGGAATTGGCGGGGCCGCGACCGGAGTTGGCGGGGCCGCGACCGGAGTTGGCAGGGCAGCGACCGAAGGCGGCTGGGCCGCGACGCGAGGCGGCAGGGCCGCGACCGGAGGTGGCGGGGCCGCGACGCGTCTGTGGCGGGGCCGCGACCGAAGGTGGCGGGGCCGCGACCGGAGTAGGGCGGCGGGGCCGCGACGGGTCCCCGTCGCCCGTCGCGACGCCTCCAGAGCGGGACGCGGCGAACGCCGCGAGGCAGACGCCCGCCGCGCGCCTCGGGGCGCACAGCGGGCAGAGAACCGCCGCGCGCCTCGGGGCGCACGGCGGGCAGAAAACCGCCGCGCGCCTCGGGGCGCACGGCGGGAGGAAAAAGTAGCAGCGGAAGCGAGGTGGTAACCCACCCACAGGATCGATCCAAGGGGATCGACCTGCTCTGATAGCACGACAAGTTTGAAGAAAGAAAGAGGAATGAACTAGCAGAAATGGGGATACAAATAGCAAACCCTAGAAGGGTTGTACTCGCTATAGAGCACCCCACTACAGGCTAGAGCATAAGATAACATTCTGACAGGTAGCTAAGCTTAAGGCGCAACTTCCTACCGAGCGGATTTGCGTTTAGCTGAGTAATGAGTTCGTCGTATGCTCTCAAAGTGACGGATCCTTGACAACAAGTGGTATCAGAGCGGGTAGTCAACTTTGAGACGACGAATCGTCGTAAATTCTGAACCAATGTTGTCGAGTGAGACCATTTTCTAGTAGCTCTGCTTGCGAAATTTCGATTGGTGGTCAAACCGCGTCCTAATTCGAAGTATCTAGTCCGCGACGGCGATTTTCGTAGAATTTAAATTTCTGGCAGAATTCTCTCCAAACGATTTCTCAAGTTTCCAGCGTTCATAAGGCCTCAATATGGTTGGTACGAACTCCGGAGGTGGTAGTGGCAAGATGGATAGAAGTAGAGAGGCTGGAGAGTAGGGGGGAGTTTCTGGTGGAGGAGTGGGGACTCACCAACCAGCCAACCCTACACTACCTACTTCTTCTACACCATCTCCTACTACCGTGGATCCTGTGAAAGCTTTCTCTATTGAGAAATTCATGGGGGAGGACTATGAGCACGCATGAGGCTGATGTATACCCAATACAAGCAATTGGATTTGGTGGAGGGGAAGGAGAAGATGCCGGAGGCCGCGGAGTTGAAAGGAGCGTGGATGAAGCGATCGTTTGACGCGTATTGCTCATGGTGCAAGCGGTTGGCGGACGACAACTTGACCACATCAAGGACCTCTTGGGTGATCCAGAGTGTGGCCCCAAGGCTTGGAGGAAGCTTCTGGATGTGCACTCACCGACACATGCTACCGGCATCGTGCTACTCGCGCGGCGGCTGCGCGTCATCAAGTTAGTTGATGGAGAGCTGATGCAACCGGTGTTGGATGAGATGCGGGACATCTTCACGAAGCTACAAGGCGGCGGTGTGGTGTACCCGGAGCTCGTGCAATGCGTGGAGATCGTGATACGGCTGCCGGAGTCGTGGTTTGCCCTTGCGATCAACCTCAACTCTCAACAGCCCAAGTGGAGCATGGATTACATTCGCGCACGCATCCTAGAGGAGGACCTGCGGCGGCGGAGTGTGGAGCGCTCGGAGGAGGGGGCTGGCTATGGAGTTGGAGGTGGAAAGAGTGGCTTCAAGAAGAAGTGGAAGGGCAAGAACAAGGATAACCCTAAGGAGGATGGCGGCAGGGGTCAAGGGGAGGTGTGCTTCTACTGCAAGAAGCGCGGACATTGTTGGCGGAAGTGCTACCAACGACCCAAGGATTGGACCCCGCCTTCATCAAGCAACCAGCGTGGTGGCACGAGGAGTGGGGGAGTCATGGGAGCTAGTGGAGAGGAGAAGGATGAGGAGAAAGGCGGCAAATCTGAGGAGCGGAAGGCCGGGTTCTTCTTCTTCTTCGTGAACGAAGGCGCAACCGACCTCGCTATGGCTGCCAAGGTTCTCCTACACCCCCTCACCCATTGGGTGATTGACTCCGGGAGCTCTTGGCACATGACTCCTCGTGCGGACCTACTTGATGAGATTCAGCCCGCACCCATCTCTACAGTCACATCCGCGACGGGCGCCAAGGCCAAGGTCATGGGCATGGGATGCGCCAAGTTCATGGGAGCGGATGGAGAGCTCGTGGGGCTGAAGAACGTGCGGTGGATGCCGGACTTGTGCGCGAACCTGATTTCTACCGGCCGGTTGGGAGATGCGGGTGTGAACACCAAGACGATTGGCTCGGAGCGCTATCGTGCCTACAACGATGAGCGCCTCATTTGGGACCTGCAGTGGAAGGGAGATGTCCACAAGCGGATGTGGCAGATCCCGGTCCTCCCTTGGCGGAAATCGGGCAAGACGGCAGCGGCGGCATCTATGGAGGAGAGTGTCACCGAGGAGGAGCAACAAGGTGTGCAAGGAGAGGAGCTGGTTGGAGGAAGCGCGGCGGTGAAGGCGTCGGCTACCTCGGGCCAAGCGGACTGGGAGACTTGGCATCGGCGGCTCGCACACGTGGCTGTTTCTACATTGGAGGTGATGCACAAGGAGAAGTGCGTGCATGGGCTGCAACTGCAAGGAGTTGGCACTCACTATGGCAGCTGCGAGGCGTACATGCAAAACAAGTTTGCGCGGTTCCCATTCCCACGAGCGGAGGGATCAGCGAAGGCACCATCGGAGGTGGTGCACATGGACCTGGTGGATCCTATGAGGACTGAGGGGACTGGGGGAGTGCTGTACTTCCTTACCATGGTGGACGAATGGAGCCGTTTCACGTGGGCGCGTCCCTTGTCCAAGAAGAGCGATGCTGCAGCGGCGATCAAGGAGGATTGGTTGCCGATGGTGGAGCGGCAAGCGATGCGGCTGGTGAAGGTGCTGAGGAGCGACCGAGGTGGAGAGTTCCTTGGAGCGGAATTCACCAAGTTCCTCAAGAGAAATGGCATCCGACATCAGCTGACCTGCCTTGGAACACCGCAGCAGAACGGCATTGCTGAGCGTGCCAACCGGACTATTGGCGAGGCGGCTAAGACCTTGTTGGAGGCTGCTGGGATGCCCTACAAGTTCTGGCCTGATGCCGTTTGCCAGGTCATCACGGTCAAGAAAAGGGTCTTGACGCATGTTGGCGACAAGCATTGGGTGCCGTACAAGCGCTGGCTTGGGAAGAAGCCATCTATTGACATGCTGCGTGTGTGGGGCTGCATGGGGCTTGTGATGGTGACTAAGGAGCAGAGGCACAAGCTGGAAGTTGCTGCTGTGTGGGCTGTCCATCTTGGGATGGCTCCTGACTCGAAGGGGTGGCTGATGTGGGATCCCAAGAGAAAGAAGTCGCTGGTCAGCCGTGACGTCAAGTTTGTGGAGGACGTCATGTACAAGGACTGGCAGCAGCAGCAGCAGGTGCAGATTGGCTTGCGTCTGCAAGAGATTGAGCGGTCTGCAGTGGAGGAGGTTCAGCTGCACCTTGAGGATCTCCCTTGGTCAGAGCTGACCAGTGACCACAGTGGCGGTGGTGAGCAGCAAGGCGCTGGTCCTGCTGCGGAGGAGGGGTTGGAGGATGAGTCGGCACGTGTGGACTCACCATCTCAGCCCGAGCCTGCTGCAAACGCCAAGGTCACCAAGAGGAGTGTGCAGAGAGGAGCTTCACCACATGGGCAGCAGATTGCAACCCGCGAGAAAAGAGTGGCAGCAACACCCTCAAGGCTGAAGTATAGCCGTTTGGGAGGACCCAAGCAAGGTGCCATGGCGGTTGAGGCGGATGAGGGAGAGGATGAGGAGATGGCGTTATGTTTCTTCACACCCTTGCCTGGAGAACCAGCCATAGTGGAGGAGGCACTGAGTGGACCCCAAAAGGAGGAGTGGAAGGCTGCCATGGATGCGGAGTTCGACAGTCTCATTGAGAATGGGACTTGGGCGCTTGTTGAGTTACCCGAGGGGCGACGGCCGATCAGCAGCAAGTGGGTCTTCAAAGTGAAGAGTGGTGCTGATGATGCGTTGGAGCGGTTCAAGAGCCGCTTGGTCGCCAAGGGGTTTCAGCGGAAAGAGAAGGTCGACTTCGGGGAGATCTTCGCTCCCGTTGCTAAGCCAGTGACATTGAGGACTTTGATGGCTGGCTCAGCTGTGAAGGGATGGCACGTGAAGCAGATGGATATCACCACTGCGTTCCTCAATGGAATACTGCTGGAGGATATCTACATGGCGCAGCCCGACGGCTATGAGGATGGGACCAGCCGGGTGTGCAAGCTTAAGAAGGCCATCTATGGCCTTAAGCAAGCGCCCAGGTGTTGGTACGAGAAGCTAGAGGAGGTGCTGCAGGGTGGAGGCTTCAAGACGTCCCAGGCGGATCACAGCTTGTTTCTGCTTGGAGAGGGGGAGCAGCTGCTTTTGCTGCTGGTGTATGTCGACGACATACTGCTGTTCTCACCTTCCATGGAGCAGGTTGAGAGGACACAGAAGCTGCTGATGGACAACTTCAAGTGCAAGATGCTGGGGGATGTCCACTACTACTTGGGGCTGCAGATTGAGAGGGATGTTGAGAGGAGGTGGCTGAAGGTGCATCAGTCACACTACATCTCTGGTGTCATGGAGCGGTATTGTGTGACTGGGGGTCGCACTGTGATGACACCGTTCCCTGCGGGCTTCAAACTGAAGAAGGCAGCTGAGGAGGATCATGTACTCGAGGATGAGCAGCAAAACGAGTACCAGTCACTCATTGGGAGTGTGTGTATGCTGCAGTGCATACACGACCTGATGCTTCATTCGGAGTGGGGCAGCTGGCCAGAGTTGTGTAACGGCCCACTGTGGAGCAGTTGGAGGTGGCAAAGCGCTTGGTGCGCTACCTTGGATCAACGGCATCTGCTGGTGTTCAGTTTTCAGCTGGCGGCCAGCTAAAAAGATTGGAGCAGATGGGGTCACGCCTGGTACCTTGAAGCTGTCGTGCTTCACCGACGCCACATGGGCCTCAGAGGATGAGGATCACTCATCGGTTGGCGGCTTTGTGTGCATGGTCGGAGGTGGACTAGTGAGCTGGAGGTCCAAGAAGCAGAGTGAGATTGCTCAGTCTTCCGGAGAGGCAGAGTACATGGCGATGTACCATGCCATCAAGGAGATCGTGCTCCTGAGGAAGCTGCTGGAGGACATGGGAGCTGAACAGGAGGGACCTACACCACTTTTCTCCGACAGCGAGGCTGCTATTGGCATGGCCAATAATCCTATCCTGAATGGGCTGAACAAGCACATGAAGATTAAGTGGCACTGGGTGAGGCAGATGGTGAAGGAGGGAGCTGTTGAGCTTCACCATGTGAGGGCTAGCAAGCAGGCGGCAGATTTTCTCAACAAGAGACTTCCCGAGAGCGCACATTGGAAGTGTGCTAAGATGTGTTGCATGGCATTGCACTAGTGAGGGCAGCAGTGTCATGAATGCATGTGTGATTGTGTGCATGAGACTATGCATGTGTGTGAGTGTGTGTGCATGCAGTTCGTTAGTCAAAGGGGGAGTTTGTTGGATGCACGTCAGTCTGAGTGCATGTCATCCTAACGTCCTGCCGAGTGCTCGTGCTATTTGTGCTTGCATGATTTGCATGAGCGTATGTCATTGTGCATGGCTGCTGGATATTATCATCTCTGTGTTTTTCTCCAAGTCTAAATGCTTGATCATGCAGGAGAAATCCAGAGCTTTCCAACGACACCAAGATTGCCTTATTCCTACCAAGATCGCCGAAGTTACAAGATTTCCAAGATTTGGATTTTTTATTACCTTTTGGGGTTATATCTAATTTGGGTGATTACTTGGGACATGACTATAAAGGGATCTTTGGTTGGGTGGTTAGGAAGGCAACTTTGACTTATGGATTGGGGTGGCTAGAAGTTTCTAGCATGGGTTGCAAATGTTGCAACACCTAGGCAAAATCCAACTAGATTGGATTTTGCATGTGACACCTCAAGGACCTCATGATGAGGGTTGCATCCTTGCTGCTGGGAAGGTTCCTACCATCCTTCCCTAGCTCTTGGAGAACCCCTTCTCTCTCATGGTTCTCTTGGAGTCCCCAACTCCAACTTCCTATGTCCTAATGTTTGTACTTCCTCCACCATTCTAGTCATGCGGCTGCTGGACGTTTTTACTTGGTTCTCACTCTATAGACCATCTTAACGACTGATTCAAGTTGGAGATGGTAGCTAAGCCTAAGGCGCAACTCCCTACTGAGCGGATTTGCGTTTAATTGAGTAATGAGTTTGTCGTAAGCTTTCAAAGTGACGGATCCTGAACAACACCTTGGAAGTCGGGCCGAATTCGGAGGCCACCCGACTTCTTCGTCCCCGCTGCCTTCACCACGGTGTACGATGTGGACCACGACGACCTGGCGTACGATGACGGCGAGGACAATGAGGAGTTTCCGGAGCTCAACCCTGACATGCACGCCGATCCCGAGCACCGTTGGGACATTTCGACCATGATGGTGAAGGAGGCGTTGGCGAGCTGGAAGGGCTCGGCGGTGAAGGCCGCCATGGAGGAGGAGATTCGTAGCCTCATCAACATGGGCACTTGGGAGCTGGTCGAACGCCCGCCGGGGGTGAACATAATGAAGAACCGGTGGGTGCTAACAGCGAAGTACCGCATCGACGACACTGTCGAGCACGAAAAGGCGAGGCTGTTCGTGAAAGGCTTCACGCAGGTGTATGGCGTTGACTACGACGAGACGTACGCGCTGGTGAGCAGCTACGTCACACGAAGGATTTTCCTCAGTATCGTTGCCGTCCTCGACTTCAACCTGATGCAGCTGGACATGAAGAATGCCTTTTTGCAAAGCATGCTTGACCGCGTGCTGTACATGTACCAGCCGGACTACTTCAACTACGGGATCGGCCGGGTATGCAAGCTGCTGAAGAGCCTCTATGGGCTAAAGCAGTCGCCGCTGCTGTGGTACACGGCTCTCAACGACGTGTTGGTTGGCGCCGGGTGGAAGAAGAGCCAAGTCGACGAGGCTCTGTACTTCAAGGTCGGCGACGACAAGGTGACCTGCTGGGTGCTGGTCTACGTCGACGACCTTCTCGCCGCGAGCAGCAGCACCGCGATGCTGAAGGAGCTGAAGGAGCTGCTGGAGGCCGCCTTCGAGCTGCACGAGATTTCGCCGGTGCAGAAGTATCTCGGCCTGGAGATCGTGCGCGATAGGCCGGCGCGAAAACTATGGCTGCACCAGAAGGGCTACGCCGACAAGCTGCGCAGGCGCTTCATCAACGGGGAGCAGACCGGGCGCACTCCGAAGACGCTGGTTTCCGTCGCCGCGTATGCGGAGCAGACATTCAACGACAAGGAGGCGCAGGAGCGCGAGGAGGAGGAGTACCGGCAGAAGGTTGGCTCGCTGCAGTTTGCGGCGACGATGACGAGGCCGGACATCGCATTCGCGTGCAGCAAGCTGGGGAGCGGCCTCACGGTGAGGAGCGACCAGCACTGGCGCGAGGTTGACCGCTGCCTCGCCTACCTCGCCAACACGCGAGACACCGCCCTGGAGTTCGGCGGTGGTCCGGAGTCACTGGAGTTGGTCGGCTACGTGGACGCCAACGACGCCGGCGACAAGCAGAACCGGACGAGCACAGGCGGATACGTGTTCGTCTACGAAGGGGCCACGGTCTCCTGGTCGAGCCAACGCATCAAGTGCGCAACGCTGTCATCAACAGAGTCGGAGTACGTGGTGGTCGTTGAAGCCGGCAAGGAGGGACGTCGCCTTCACTTCCTCATCGCGGAGTTCCAGTGGCTGGACGCCGGAAAGCCGACTGTCCTCAGGGTGGACAACAAGTCGGCCATCATGGTCGGCGAGGGCATGGGGTTGACGGGCAACCTCAAGCACATGGAGCCGCGATAGGCCTAGCTGCAGCACATGGTGAAGCGTGGGAAGTTTCCGCTGAAGTACATCCCGATTGCTGAGCAGCCGGCCAACTTCCTGACGAAGGCGCTGCACTACACGGCCTTCAACGGGTGCTCTGTTGCAATCGGCCAAGTGCGCCTGGCCGATATGGGCGACGCTGATAACAACGTGCAGCAGTAGGTGCCATGCCCTTTTGCATGGGTGGTGCGGTGACAGGCGTGCTGTGCGTTGTGTGCACGCCGACGGGCTATTCTCCAAGCAGTACTGCCGTGAGGGCCGGGGGGGGGGGGGGGGGGGGGGGCAAGCGTGAACGCGGCAGGGGAGTGTCAACGGGAGTTGTGTTTGGCCCCGTCCTCGCTTGGGCGGAGCCGACCACAGAAGGACCGTGGGAGCCGCGAAACCACGGGAGGACCGTGGTAGCCGCGAAACCGCGGGAGGACCGTGGGGGCCGCGAAACCACAAGAGGACCGTGGGAGCTGCGAAACCGCGGGAGGACCGTGGGGGCCGCGAAACCGCGGGAGGACCGTGGGGGCCGCAAAACCACGGGAGGACCGTGAAATACCCGGTCAACCAGGATACCCGGGCAACGTGCGCGAAAGTTGCTGGGGGGGTGTTGTCAGTGAGGACGACCTCAGGGTGGTATCCCGAGGTCGACGTGGCTGGTGGGCGCCGTCACGGGTGGAGTGTTTGCGCTGGGCATGTGACGGGGAGTTGGGCGCCAACCAGCTGCACGCACCTGCAAAGCTGGTGCACCATTGTCAAGCGGGTGCAACGCTGTGCAGCCGACTTATTGCAGCGTTGGCACACCGTGGACTTGCAACATTGGCAAGCCGCGAATCTTCTCTGCTGCAGCGCGGTCGACCAAGTCGTGCTGGCACGCGGTCGACCGTGCTGCGCTGGCAGACGACCAGCAGCCTTGCTAGATCTTATGTAGTCTGTGTTGCCAATGTTGATGCAATCGTTCTGAACTTTTGTTGTCAGGTTTTCCTAGTGAAACTCTTGCCAATTTTCCCGGTGAACTAGCAAGCAGTGTTAGCACTTGGAAACGACTAAGGAACAAACGAACGCTATGATCTCTCTCGCCCCGTGCCTAGCCCGTAGTCTAGCTCCCGTTGCACTAGTTATCTCCGCAGTGCAGTCCCGCGGTTAATTGCTGCAATGCTGCTAGTCTTGTTGAGGTCTTGACCCCAGTGCAAAGTAGTGCAAGCAATAGTGCAGAATATTTGCATGCATGCGATGCCTAACAATGCGACTCTACCATCCGCATTATGTGATATGGAGCTTGATTGAAATTAGCCCTTACCTCAAAATATACTGAGTGTAGCTTGAGTCAGGGCCTTGGTACCATGGTCCAACATTGAGTTGCCTCTTGAGCCGACTCAACAAAACGCCAGGACCTTTAGTCCCGTCGAGTGCACATGGCACTGACTGAGTGCACATGGCACTGACCGAGTGCAAATGGCATTTACTGAGTGCACATGGCACTGACCGAGTGCACATGGCACTGACCGAGTGCACATGGCACTGACCGAGTTCACATGGCACTGTCTGAGTGCACATGGCACTAACCGAGTGCACATGGTGCTGACCGAGTGCACATCGCACTGACAGAGTGCACATCGCACTGACGGATTGCACATGGCACTGACCGAGTGCACATGGTACTGACCGAGTGCACATGGCACTGACCGGGTGCACATGGCACTGACCGAGTGCACATGGCACTGACCTAGTGCACATGGCACAGACCGAGTGCATGTGGCACTGACCTAGTGCATGTGGCACTGACCGAGTGCACATGGCACTGACCGAGTGCACATGGCACTGACCGAGTGCACATGGCACTGACCGAGTGCATATGGCGCTGACTGAGTGCACATCGCACTGACCGAGTGCACATGGCACTGACCGAGTGCACATGGCACTGACCGAGTGCACATGGCACTAACCGAGTGCATGTGGCACCAGCCGATTGCCTTCTTGCTTCATTGCTCACCGCCTGTTGCTATTGCTATGGTACTTTTGGTGCGAGATGCATGCCCATATTCACAAACCTCTGTTTGGCCTTTGCTCCATTTTGCACCCACCCTATTTCGAGATGCATGTAGTTTCTTGAGAACAAGCTGCCTGGTTATATACCAGCAACGTTCACGGGACTTTTGTATTTGACAAGCTTGTGAGTTTTTCAATCATAAAAGCTATCTAGTCTTACACACCTTCTTATGCTCAATCTTTAGACGCTCATTCCCACTGGCACATTTATCGTTATCAACCTCAGCCATCATAATGAAGTTTCTTGTTAGGGAGGTGTCTCGTATCTTGGCCCGTTAGCTCACACAGCAAGCTCGATATTCTTGTGGTCATATTCTACTTCAGAAACAACAAACACACATGCACGCACACGTGCACACACACATACACACACACACCTACACACCATGCTACAAAGGGTACCTAAACATTGCATTCGATAATACTAGCGTTTAGGTTACATAAAACCGAAATTGGCCCTTTTTTCAGCGTTGAGGCACGCGATCTAAGCACAGTATTAAAATCAGGGCGTTGCGTAGTATCTTTACATTTTATTAGCAATGTAGAGTATCATGAATTATAATTAACACACATGCCCGCTAAGTGGGGCGGGTTCCGCTAACTCGACCCGACCTCGGGCTGACCCGACCCGAGTTCGGGTCAGCCCTGACCCGACTCTGTTAACCCGGGTTGGGATAGGGACTTTACCAGCTTGGTCCGGGTTTCGGCCCGGGCTGGCCCGGCCAAGTCGGGTCAGGTCAGGTCGGGCCGGGTCGGGCCGCATTCTCATGCCTGACATTTCCCGCTTCATGAAGGGAATGTTTTATTCCACCATGCTTGCTTGTTATTTTTCGCACATAAGCAAAGTACGAGTTGATGGAAACCAGATATGTGCTCGCTCCTTTCCACTTTGAATGAAAACTCTAGACAAGTTTTCATAACCTAAATCCAACCCGTTACTTAACCAGAAGGTCAAGCTTTACTCGTCCTAAGTCGAGAAACGTTCACTCGTGGCATCTTGTGTGCCCACCACCTGCTTCACCCATTCTTCTCATAATGTTCTAAACAAGTGCACCGTAAGATATGTTCTTCACTGTGCAATGGCAATTTAGCCAGTGGATTTCGGGTGGAGTCTTCTAGATACAGCAGGACATACAGCTTCGTACAAAATGCTATATTTAGGATTGACGGTTCTTTCATAACTATCTACCTCGCTATATAAATTCGCAGCTTTATCTTTTAGATCTTAACTTAGGCCGTACTTAGGAACTCTATGATCTAGGTTAGATGATCTAGATTCGAGCTCTACGTAGGAAATATGAGAGGTTTACGTTGTGGATCTATAGCTCGAGCATCGACCCTAACCTATAGGCCATGTTCGCCACGCCTTTGCTGGGCCATCAAAGGGATGGGCGGGGGATCCGGAATCCGCCCTGCACCTTTGAAAAGGGCTGAAATCAGGGTTTTAGGGCCGGTCTGGCCGACAAAATCCTGTCGAGCCTGACGATCCCCTCCGAACCTCGGTGGGCTTGCTGTTGTGGTGAACACCCACTTTTTTGAGCCATCAAAGGGATGGGTGGGGGATGCAGAATGTGCATGGCAGTTTCCTGCCCTGCCAGCTAGGAACCCCATCCTCTCCCTCGTGCATACCACTAATTTCGGAGGTTCATCGCCTTCCTGAAAAAAAAATCCCCATGAAGGAAGGGAGTGTCAGAATGTTATTCTCTAGCCTGTAGTGGGGTGCTCGATAGCGAGTACAACCCATCTAGGGTTTGCTATATGTATCCTCATTGCTGATAGTGAAACCCCTCCTCTTCATCATTCTCGTTTCAATTTTCACATGTTATCACAGCGATTCCTATCCTATGACCTAACTGCTTCCGCTGCTACTCTCTGTACTGCACGCCCCGTGGCGTGCCCCTTCGTCTCGCCCTTTTACGGCCCCTAACGGCCCCGTCGCGCTGCCCTTGCGGCCCCGTCGCGCCGCCCTTGCGGCCCCGTCGCGCCGCCCTTTCAGCGGCCCCGTCGCCGCCCCTTCCTGCGGCCCCGTCCCCGCCCTTTCAGCGGCCTCGGCGGCGCCCTTTCAGAGGCCCCGTCGCCGCCCTTCCACGGCCCCGTCGCCGCCCCTCCACGGCCTCGCCGCCCGCCCTTACAGCGGCCCCGTCGCCGCCCTTCCGCGGCCCCGACACCGCCCTTCCGCGGCCCCGTCGCCGCCCTCCAGCGGCCCCGTCACCGCCCTTCAGCGGCCCCGTCGCCCGCCCCTTCAGCGGCCCCTTCGCCGCCCTTTCGGCGGCCCCGTCGCCGCCCGCCCTTTTAGCGGCCCCGTCGCCCGCTCTTCCGCGGCCCCGTCACCGCCCTACAGCGGCCCCGTCGCCCACCCCTTCCGCGGCCCACTCGCCGCCCTTCCGCGGCCCGTCGCCACCCTTTCAGCGGCCCCATCGCCGCCCTTCAGCGGCCCCGTCGCCGCCCTTTCAGCGGCCCCGCCCCGGCCATGCCCCGTCCCCAGCCGCGGCGCACCGGGGGCACGTGCACCGCCCCCCCCCCCCCCCCCCCCCTTTTCCCGTCGCCTCGACACGCGACGGGAGGGGCAACCTGGGGGGGGGGGGGCGAGCGTCGCCCCTTCTATCGCCTACTTTGGCGCCCTGGGAGGCCGTGGTTGCCCCCCCCCCCCCCCCCCCCCCCCCCCGTAACCTCCCTACCCGCCATCCCGCCCTGCCCTGTGTCAGGTTTTGCGGGTGGCGAGTTAAGGGTGTCGGTGTGTGGTCTCCCATACTCCTCCTCCTCCTTCGTCTCCCACTGCTGCAGCTGTCGCTAAGGGGGGTGGTTGTGTGGGAGCCTGGGGTTTAGGGTTTAAGGGGGGTACTGTGGGAGTGGAGCTAGGGTTTTGTGGGAGGTGAATGTGTGGGCGTCTGGGGTTTAGGGTTTAAGGGGGTGTTGTGGGTGTAGGGCTAGGGTTTGAGCAAGGGGTGTGTGATGTTGAAACGAATGAACAAGAAATGATTGAACTAACAGAGAAATCAGTACAAGTACCTAACCCTAGAATTGTGTACCCCCTATAGGCTAACGCACTATAGCCTAAACAAGCACAACATATATCATGTTTGACACACCCCCATAGGCGAAGTGGGGGAGAACTAGGGGTCACAAGACCAGTCAAGCAAAGCAAGCTCCGGGTGGATCACAAAGTCACCACACATTCCGAGCACAAGTTCAAGGCCACAAGGCCTGTTCACATGCAGGAGTACATATATATATAAGGCTAGACAAGCAAGAGCATGTGTATATATATGTAACAGTACAAGCAAGGTCAAGAGCTGAGCAAGTGAGGCAAGACAGGTACAAGACCCAGCTCGGTGCAGAAGCGCTGATGATCACAAGGCGCAAGTGCCTTGGTGAAAACATCAGCAGTGTTGGCCTCAGAGGCCACGTACGCAAGCCGCAACTGACCACGCTGCTGTAGCTTACGAGCAAGGAAGTAGCGGAGAGCAATGTGCTTTGTTCTGTGCTCCAGTCTCTGCTCTCGACACAAGGCCAACATGGCCTTGCTGTCTACGTACAGGACTGGAGGAGAACGAGGCGGCTCTCCAAGGTCGGTCAGCAGGTAGGTGAGCCAGCGAAGCTCCTGAGCAGCCATGGCCCCTGCGTAGATCTCAGCCTCACAACTGGAGCCGAGAACAGAAGACGAGCGAGTAGCCCACCACGAAACAGAGCCGGAACCAAGGCTGAAGGTGTAACCCTGTGACGACCGCAGCGTAGCCTGGTCGTCAGCCCAAGAAGCGTCCGCGTGACCAGTGAGGACCACTGGACTCCGCCCTCCAAGCACTAGCCCCATGCCCGACGTACTACACAAGTAGCGCAACACCCTCTTTGCTGCAGCCATGTGCTCTGGTCGGTGTCTCCCAGGAGCAACATAGCGTGCGAGAATGCTAAGAGGGTATGCAAGGTCAGGTCGTGTGCAGGTCACCAGGTACATGAGGCAGCCAACAAGCTCTGGGTATGGGCCACTCGACTCTACGGACTCATCCAAAGGCAGAGCTGAGAGCGAGTGGCGAGTTGGCAGAGGAGTGGCCTGAGGCGAGGAGTACGTGAAGCCGAAGCGCTGAAGGACCTGCTGCACCATGTGTGACTGAGTCAGCGTGATGGTGCGGCGTGCTCTGTCCCGGGTGATCTGCAAGCCAAGGTAGCTGCGCAATTCACCCAGGTCTGTGCACGTGTGTCTCTTCAGCAGCTCGGACTTCACGTAGGCGAGTCCAGTAGTGTCAGCTGTGGCAAAGACCAAGTCGTCGACGTACACGAGGATGTAGAATGGTGGCAGAGAAGTGTCGGTGCGTAGAAACAGCGACGGGTCGGCAGTAGACGGAGCAAACCCAAGAGCCGCAAGCGTAGTCCTCAGTGTGTCGTGCCACTCACGCGGTGCCTGGGGGAGACCGTAGACTGGCCGTCGGAGGCTCCACTAGGTGCCAGGAGGAAAATTCTCAGTGAAGCCAACTTGGCGGCGCAGCCAGATCTCCTCGTGCAGGCTGCCCTGTAGGAAGGCAGTGCTGAAGTCAAGAGAATGTAGCTCGTAGTCACGGTGAGCATCTACGTGCAGAAGTACCCGAAGAGTGGTCATCTTTGGGGTGGGAGAGAAGGTCTGAAAGTAGTCAACTCCCTGCCGCTGACTGAAGCTACGAGCCACGTAACCCGCCTTGAAGACAGGCGGAGAACCCGGCGGCCGCTTCACCGTGAAAATCCACATGCCACTGACAATGTTCGCCCCACGAGGGGGGACAGCGTCAACGTAGGTGCCTGTGGACTTCCAGGAAGCCATATCTGCATCCATTGCTGCCTGCCACTGAGAAGAGTAGGGACCCTCTATCGCCTCCGCGTAAGAGCGCGGAGTCGGGATGTCAAGTGCATCCGGGTCTCCCTCTAGGGTAAGCAGTACGGACTCGAGATGAGGTGAAGCAGCGGCCAAGCACTAGAACTCCTCCTGCCTGTCCTCAAGGACGTCCGTGCCAAGGGCACACTCATCCCCGACGGACGGAGGACAGAATGAGTCAGACTCAGCGACAAGACTAGCAGCGTAGTCTAGACGACAGCGAGCAGCAAAGTCGACGAGCTCAGCAACTAGGGCAAACGCAGCAGTGGACTCAAAAGAAGGGTCAGTGACGACAGTAGCAAGGAGACGCGTGACAGTAGGACTGGCAGCATAAAAAGAGTCCGACTCCGGGTCGGCAAGAGCAGGAAGAGAGGACTCAGGAGGAGAAGGCAAAGGGGCACGCAGAGGAGCAGTGGACGGACGCAGAGACATCCGGTGCGTGCCACGGACAAGAGGAGGACGCTGACGCGAACCGCAACCACTAGTGCGAGTAGTACGGACAGGCAACGCAAGGCGAGACGCAGGCTTACGACGCTCAACAAGACCTCCAGTAGGACCAGTGTAGGGAGAAGGAGCAGGCAGTGGGGAGGCGGGCTGTAACTGTAACCGTGACTGGACAGGCTGTGGACACTCTAAGGGAGGAGGAGGACCGAGAGAAGGCGGGAGACCAAGAACCTGCTGAAGGAGCGGAACGAAGTACGGCCGCTGCTGTGCTGCGACTCCAGAACCAGCAGAGACACCAGCGCCAGGGTCCTCCGCACCAGCAGCAGCTCCAACGCCCGACTCCACAGCACCAGCAGCAGCACCAGCTCCAGGGTCCTCAGCACCAGCAGCAGCTCCAACATCCGGGTCCTCAGTATCATCACCAGCTCCAACGCCCGGGTCCTCAGCACCAGCAGCAGCACCAGCGCTCGGGTCCGCAGCACTTGCCGTAGCTCCAACGCCCGGGTCCGCAGCACCAGAAACAGCTCCAACCTCTGGGGCTGCAGCACCAGCAGAACCAGTAGAGTCTCCAGCACCAGTAGCACCACCAGCAGCAGCGAGGTCCGCGACACCAGGCGCGCCACTCCGAAGAGTGCAGCGCTGCTCGTACCACTCACGGATCCGCTCACGGGAGGGGAGCTCCCGGCTAGGAGGAGAAGCATTAGCACCAGTCCCAGTAGTACGCCTGGCTCAAAAGGTACCTCTCCTGAGGCTGCAGTACTGGAAGTACCATTTCCGCAGCTGCTCCGAGGGGAGGGCTCCGCCAGGTGTAGGACCCTCAGGCTCAGGACCTCCAGACTCAGAACCCCCAGACTCCAGACTCTGCGGCTCAGCACCCCCAGGCTCAGTACTCCCAGGCTTAGCACCCCCAAACTCCGCACCCCAAGGCTCAGCACCCCCTGGCTCCGCACCCCCAGGCTCCGCACCCCCAGGCTCCGCACCCCCAGGCTCCACACCCCCAGGCTCCGCACCCCCAGGCCCAGCACCCCCAAGCTCCGCACCCCCAGGCTCAGCACCCCCAGGCTCCGCACCCACAGCAGGACGAGAGTCGACAACTATCTGAAACAGCTCAACCGGGTCTACCTGAGACACACCTGAGAGAGCGGCACCCTGAGGGGGGAGGGGGTCTACGATAGCAGCACCTGGCGCGAGGAAGAGAGGCGGGGGGGGGAGCGGGGCAGTGCGGTAGGGGAAGAGGCGGTAGTAGGGGACGGACTCGTCAAAAGTGACGTCCTGAGAGGGCAAGACTCGGCGCGAGGTGGCGTGGTAAAACTGCCAACCAGGCGCGTCCGGGACAAAGCCGAGGAAGACGCAGGGAACAGCACGGGAGGAGAGCTTGTACGCAGACGTATCGCGGACAAACGCTCGAGATCCTCAAACCTGGAAATGCGACGCATCGCCAACCTCCCCCGTCCACAGCAGTGTGGGTGAGGTCTCCGGCAAGGAGACACGGGGCCAGAGGTTGAGCTGATGCGCAGCGTACCGGACCGCAAACGGCCACAGAAAGTGGGGGGCAGCCGCATGGATCAAGGAGGTACGGGCGACCTCCATGACCAGGCCAATGCGGCGCTCTTCAATCCCATTCTGCTGTGGAGAGGCCGGAAGTGTGAGCGACTGCTCAATGCCGTGCTCAGCACAGTAGGCTGCCAAGAGGTCGGAGGAGAACTCACCACCTCTATCAGAGTGCAAGCGCAGGACAGGAAAGTCCGAGTGGAAACGCTCGCTGAGCTGAAGACGGTCTCTGCGGATCCAAGGGATCAAGACATCAGGGACTTCACCCTTGGTGCGCAAGGGGAAGACCGTGGTGTAGCGCGAGTAGTCGTCAACAACTATCAGGAAGTACCTCTCCTAACCCTGACCACGGACGCGGGCAGGGCCCCACACGTCCATGTGGAGTGTCTGCAAGGGAGCAGTCATCGGGGGAAACGAGGAGGAGTGAAGAGCGGCGCGCTGCCGCCCCCGGACGCAGGGAAGACAGGGAGGAGCAGGCAAGGGTGGGAGGGGAGGGAGGACTCTGGGAAGACCGGAGACAAGGTACCGGGAGTGCATGGCACGAAGGCGCTGCACAGACGGGTGGCCAAGTCGGTGGTGCCAGAGGACAGTCTCGTGCGCCAGAGAGCGACACGAGCAGGGGGCAGACAGCTGACCTGACGCAGACGCAGACGCAGCGACCTGAGGGGACTCGGTGGTCAGTGTGTACAGGTCCGACCCCAGCTGCCGAGTGAAGGTAGCCAAGTGGCGGCCAGTACGAGCACACGTGCAGTGTGTCACGCAGGGGTGAACTGGTGAACACCCCCGTCCAGGAGTGCACTACCTGCCACCAATTTCGTAGAGAACGAGGGGAGGTGGAGACCTGACAGTGTGCCCGACTGGACCGCAGGACAGGGAAGGACAGTGGAGGAGGTTGCAATGACCGGACCCCTAGAGGGGTCAGCGAGGGAGATAGCAACTGGCCGAGCAAGCGGCTCCAGGGCAGTGCGGTCACGAAAGAAGCAGTGAGAAGCACCCGAGTCCAAAGTGAAGGTGTGCAGTGCTGGCGTCCACTCAGTACCAGGGGGGGCAGACGCACAAGCACCTAGAGCAGCTGCCTCACCAGCACCTGGGGTAGCAGACACGCGAGTACCTGGAGCGGCAGACGCACTAGTCCTAATGCCCGGGTCGGGCAACACACACACGTACTCAGCACCCTCTCCACTTGTGATAATGAACGAGAATGAATGCAGTATGAAAGATTTGTGTACAAGTATTAGCCCTAATTGGGTTGTACCCCATATAGGCTACCCCACTACAGCCTACACAAAAGCATAAGCTATTATGCTCTGACACACCCCCATAGGCAAAGTGGGGGAGTACAAGTGGTCACAAAATCAGTCAAGCAAAGCAAAGCAAAACAAGCTCAGGGTGGATCACTAAGTCACCACACATTCCGAGCACAAGGTCAAGGCCACAAGGCTAGTTCACATGCAAGAGTACATATATATAAAAGGCTAGACAAACAAGAGCACGTGTATATATATATATATGTAACAGAACAAGCAAGGTCAAGAGGTGAGCAAGTGAGGCAAGGCAGGCACAAGACCCAGCTGAGTACAGAAGCGCTGATGATCACAAGGCGCAAGCGCCATGGTTAAGATATCAGCTGTGTTGGTCTCAGAGGCCACGTACGCAAGCACAGCTGACCACGCTGCTGAAGCTCACAAGCAAGGAAGTAGCGGAGAGCAATGTGCTTCGTTCTGTGCTCCAGTCTTTGCTCTCAACACAAGGCCAGCATGGCCTTGTTGTCTACGTACAGCACTGGAGGAGAACGAGGCGGCTCTCCTAGGTCAGTCAGCAGGTAGGTGAGCCAGCGAAGCTCCTGTGCAGCCATGGCCCCGGCGTAGATCTCAGCCTCACAACTAGAGCCGAGAACAGAAGACGAGCGGGTAGCCCGCCACGAAACAAAGCCCGGACGAAGGCTGAAGGTGTAACCCTGTGACGACCGCTGCGTAGCCTGGTCGTCAGCCCAAGAAGCGTCTGCGTGCCCAGTGAGGACCACTGGACTCTGCCCTCCAAGCACAAGCCCCATGCCTGACATACTGCACAAGTAGCGCAACACCCCTTTCGCTGCAGCCATGTGCTCCGGTCTATGTCTCTCAGGAGCAACATAGCGTGTGAGAATGCTAAGAGGGTATGCAAGGCAGGTCGAGTGCAGGTCATCAGGTACATGAGGCAGCCAACAAGCTCTGGGTATGGGCCACTCGACTCTACGGACTCATCCGAAGGCAGAGCTGAGAGCGAGTGGCGAGTAGGCAGAGGAGTGACCTGAGGCGAGGAGTACGTGAAGCCGAAGCGCTGAAGGACCTGCTGCACCATGTGTGACTGAGTCAGGGTAATGGTGCAGCGTGCTCTGTCCCGGGTGATTTGCAAGCCAAGGTAGCTAGGCAGTTCACCCCGGTCTGTGAACGTGTGTCTCTTCTGCTGCTCGGACTTCACGTGGGCGAGTCCAGCAGTGTCAGCTATGGCAAAGACCAAGTCGTCGACGTACACGAGGATGTAGAACGGCGGCAAAGAAGTGTCGGTGCGCAGAAACAGCGACGGGTCAGCAGTAGAGGGAGCAAACCCAAGAGCCGCAAGTGTAGTCCTCAGTGTGTCGTGCCACTCACGCGGTACGTTGCGGAGACCGTAGACTGGCCGCCAGAGGCTCCATTGGGTGCCAGGAGGGAAAGTCCCAGTGAAGCCAGGTGGACGGCGCAGCCAGATCTCCTCGTGCAGGCTACCCTGCAGGAACGCAGTGCTGAAGTCAAGAGAGTGAAGCTCGTAGTCACGGTGAGCAGCTATGTGCAGCAGTATCCGAAGAGTGGTCATCTTCAGGGTGGGAGAGAAGGTCTGAAAGTAGTCAACTCCCTGCCGCTGACTGAAGCCACGAGCCACGTAACGCGCCTTGAAGACGGGCGGAGAACCCGGCGGCCGCTTCACCCTGAAAATCCACATGCCACGAACGATGTTCGCCCCAAGCGGGGGAACCTCGTCAACGTAGTTGCCTGTGGACTTCCAGGAAGCCATCTCTTCGTCCATAGCCACCTGGCACTGAGAGGAGTAGGGACCCTCTATCGCCTCCGTGTAAGAGCGCGGAGTCGGGATGTCAAGTGCATCCGGGTCTCCCTCAGGGGTAAGCAGTACGGACACGAGATGAGGTGAAGCAGCAGCCAAACACTGGAACTCCTCTTGTCCGTCCTCAAGGACGTCCGTGCCAAGGGCACACTCACCCCCGACGAACGGAGGAGAGACAGACTCTGACTCAGCAACAAGACTGGCGGCGTAGTCGAGGCGACAGCGAGCAGCAAAGTCAACGAGCTTTGGACACACGCAGCAGTGGACTCAAAGGAAGGGTCAGTGGCAACAGTAGCAAGGAGACGCGTGTCGGTAGGACTGGCAGCACGAAGAGAGACCGACTCCGGGTCGGCAAGAGCAAGAAGAGAAGACTCAAGAGGAGATGGTAAAGGGGCACGCAGAGGAGCAGTGGACGGACGCAGAGACATCCGGTGCGTGCCAGGGACAGGAGGAGGACGCTGACGCGAACCGCGACCATTAGTGCGAGCAGCTAGGACAGGCGACGCAGGGCGAGACGTAGGCTCACGACGCTCAGCAAGACCTCCAGTAGGACCAGTGTAGGGAGACCGAGCAGGCAGTGGGGAGGCCGGCTGTAAGTGTAACTGTGACGGGACAGGCTGTGGACACTCTAAGGGAGGAGGAGGACCAGTAGAAGGTGGGAGACCAAGAACCTGCTGAAGGAGCGGAACGAAGTACGACCGAGGCCGCGCGGCGACTCCAGACTCAGCAAGGACAGCACCATTACCCCCAGTGGCAGCACCAGCACCAGCAGCACCTATAGCTCCATTACCTCCAGCAGCACCAGTAGCACCCCCAGCAGGACCGCCTCCAGGACCGATAGCAGTAGCCACCGCGTCAAGACCCGCAGCAGCTCCAACTCCAGAAGTACCTGTAGGCCCTCACGCTCTAGTACTCCCAGTACGAGCACCTCAGGGACCCGCGGCACCAGCACCCTCAGCAGAAGCAGAACCTACAGTACCCGCAGCACCTCCAGCTCCAGCAGCTCGCCTCCAGCGCCGGGCAAACCACTCACGCAGCTCTTGTGGAGAGAGTGGCTCCCGGCGAGACGAAGCACCCAGAGAACCGCCAGGCACAACACCGCCAGACGCCACACGAGCAGGCCCAGCTCCCTCAGGCTCAACACCTCTAGGCGTAGCACCCCTTGGCGTAGCACCCCTAGGCTCAGCACACCTAGGCTCAGCACTCCCAGGTTGAGCACTCCCAGGCTCAGCACCCCCAGGCTCAGCACCCTTAGGCTCAGCACTCCCAAGCTCAGTAGCCCCAGGCTCAGCACCCCTAGGCTTAGCACCCCCGGGCGTAGCACCCACACGCTCAGCACCCCCAGAGTCAGCACCCCCAGGTTCAGCACCCTCAGTAGCACCAGAGTCACCAACGACCTCGACAGGCTCAACAGCGTCTACCTGGGACACACCTGAAGGGGCAGGACCCTGAGGGGGAAGGGGGTCTACCGGGGGGGGACCTGGCACAAGGAAGAGCGGTGGCAGGGGGAGGGACCGAGTGCGGTAGGGGAAGAGACGGTAGTAGCGGACCGACTCGTCGAACGTGACGTCCTGGAAGGACAGAACACGGCGAGAGGTGGGGTGGTAGAACTACCACCCTCCCGCGTCAGGGGGGAAACCCAGGAAGACGCAGGGAGCAGCACGAGGAGACAGCTTGTCCGCAGACAAGTCGCGGACAAACGCCCGAGATCCCCAGACACGGAACGCAGACGCATCGTCAACCTTCCCCGTCCACAGCAAAGCTGGAGAGGTCTCCGGCATGGAGACCCTGGGCTGAAGGTTGATCTGATGCACCGCGTACCGGAACGTAAACGGCCATAGAAAATGGGGGGCACCCGCATGCATCATGGATGTACGCGCGACGTCCATGACCATGCCAATGCGGCACTCAGTAATCCCATTTTGCTGTGGAGAGTCCGGAAACGTGAACGTCTGACGGATGCCTTGTGCACGACGATAGGCTCGCAGAAGGCGAGAGGAGAACTCTCCGCCTCTGTCAGAGTGCAGACGCAGAACAGGAAAGTCCGAGCAGAAGCTCCGCCTAAGCTGGAGACGAGCTGCGCAGATCCAGTCGATCAACACCTTAGTGACATCACCCTTGCTGCGCAAGGGGAAGACTGTGGTGTAACGCGAGTAGTCGTCAACCACCAGCAGGAAGTAGCGCTCGTGACCTTGTCCACGGACGCGGGCCGGGCCCCACACGTCCATGTGAAGCGTCTGCAGCGGGGCCTCTGTCGGAGGAAACTGAGAGGAGTGAGGGGCAGCCCGCTGCGGCCCCTCGACACAGGGGACGCAGCCCCGGAGGAAGGGGAGGGAGGGACCGGGGAAGACCAGAGACAAGGACACGGGACACCACGAAGCAGGGAGGGGTGACCAAGGCGGTGGTGCCAGAGGAGAGTCTCGTGAGACAGGAGACGACACGAGCAGGGGGAAGACTCAGGACCAGACTTGGACGCTGCAGCAAACACCTGACCCGACGCATTGACTGGAGGAGACGTACTGGTCAGCGAGTAAAGGCTCGACCCCGGCCGACATGTAACGGTGGCCAGGTGTCGGCCTGTCCGAGCGTCCGTGCAGTGGGTCACCCGCTGACTCGCAGGAGTGAACTGGTGAACCCCCGCATCCTGTAGGTCAGCACCACTCATCAAGTTTGTAGACAATGAGGGGAGGTAAAGACCAGACAGGGTGCCAGAGGGGGCCGCCGGACACGCGAAGACAGTGAAGAAGTGAGCAAGGACAGGACCCCCAGAGGGGTCTGCCAGAGAGACTGCAACTGGCCGACCAAGCGGCGTGAGTGTGGTGCGGTCTCGAAAGAAGGAGCGGGAAGCTCCAGAGTCAAGAGTGAAGGTGTGAGAGGCCGGAGCCGACGCGGTACCTGAGAGAGCAAACTCACCTGCACCTGAGGAAGAAGACCCACTAGCACCTAGAGCAGGAGCCGCACCTGTACCTGGAGCAGGAGACTCACTAGCACCCAGAGCAGCAGCCTCACCAGCAGCTAGAGCAGCAGGCTCTATACCCGGGTCAAGCGGTACGCACAGGTGACCGGCACAGTCAGCACTAGTAGGCAATGCATACATGGCAGTGAGAATAGCATCATAGTCAAGAGCAAATATATCTACCCTCTGGCTAAGCAACTCCACCCAGTCAGGGAGCTCAGCCTCGTCGCCAAACTCGGTACGCCAGGCGTCGCTCAAACGGGCGAAGCAGCGGGACTGTGTGTGACTAGGTGTCCCACAAGGCTGACCAGTCCGAGCACCAGTGCGAATCACGTAAGAGCAGCAAACAGAACTGAGAGACCCTCTACTCTGAGCGTACCACTCACGAAGCTGCTGGGGCGTGAGAGACGCGCGTGGGCGTCGCTGGAGCTGCATCTGGCCGCCGCCAGTAGTAGTAGCAGCAGTAGTGGTAGCAGTAGCAGCGCGGCCACCCCTACAACCCCAACCAGCGTACCACTCACGCAGCTGCTGGGGCGTGAGGGACTCACGCGGACGACGCTGGGGCTGCATCTGGCTCCGCCAGTAGAAGCAGGAGCAGGAGTAGCAGCAGTAAGGCAGGCAGCCAGGCAGGCCGAAAGACATGCAGGCAGGTAAGCAAGCGGCGGGCAGCGCGCTAGCAAAGAAGGGGCTCACCAGTGGTGGGAAGAGCAAGCTCGGCGACTCGGCGACTCGGCAACTTGGCGGTGCGGGCGGCTCGGCGGCACGGTGGCTCGGCAGCAACTGCGGCTCGGCGGCTCGGGCGACTCGGGCGGCTCGGCGGCAACTGCGGCTCGGCGACTCGGCGGCTCGGGCAGCTCGGGCGGCTCGGCGGTACGGCGGCTCGGCAGCAACTGCAGCTCGGCGGCTTGGCGACTCGGCGGCTCAGGCGGCTCAGGTGGCGCTGCGGCTCGGTAGCAGCTCGGCGGCGCCGGCGGCTCGGTGGTGACGGCGGGGCCGCTTGGGGACGACGGCGGGGCCGGGTGGAGCGGCGACGGGGCCAGTAGAGGTGGCGCCGGGGCCCCAAGGTAGGTGACGGGGCCAGCAGAGGCGGCGCTGGGGCCGGGAAGGGCGGCACCGGGGCCGCAGAGGTAGGCGACGGGGCCAGTAGAGGCGGCGTCGGGGCCGGTAAGGGCGGCGTCGGGGCCAGCACAGGCGGGGCCGGGTCGGGAAGGGCGGCATTGGGGTCGCCGGGGTAGGCGACGGGGCCAGCCGAGGTGGTGCCGGGGCCAGGAAGGGCGGAGCCGGGGCCGGGATGGGCGGCGCCGAGGCCGCAGGGGTAGGTGACGGGGCCACTAAAACAACGGATCGGGGCCGCGAGGGCAGCGCGACGCGGCCGCTAGGGCGGCGCGACGAGATGGGGCTGCGACGGGGTAGCGGGGAGTGGAGCGCCTAGAAGGAACGGGGCCGCGCGCCTCGGGGCGCGCGCCAGAGAGAAAATCGCCGCGCGCCGAATAGGTCGCACGCCACAGGGCGTGCGACAGATCGAGTAGCAGCGGAAGCAGTAGTAGGGCCCACAGGCCAGGAGCATATGTGCTCCGAAACCATGTGACAATGAACGAGAATGAATGCAGTATGAAACAGTTGGGTTCAAGTACTAACCCTAATTGGGTTGTACCCCATATAGGCTACCCCACTACAGCCTACACAAAAGCATAAGCTATAATGTTCTGACACCACTAGTAGACATCACATACATAGCAGTGAGAATAGCATCGAAGTCTAGAGCATAGATATCAATCCCCTTCTTCAGGAGATCAACCCAGCGGGGCAGCTCAGTGGCCTGAGGGAACTGAACACGCCAAGCGTCGTTGAGACGAGCGAAGCAGCGCTGTGTGGCGTGCGGTCCCCCACACGGCTGACCAGTGCGGTCACCAGTGCGAATGACGTACGTGCAGCTAAAGCCACCCCCCCCCCCCCGGTGCTAAGAGTATCACTCACGGACCTCCTGGGGAGACGGAGTGTGCTGCTGGCTCTGGCCACCGCCAGTGCCTCCACGACCACCACCGCCGCCGCCACCTCCTCGACCACCCCAACCCTTGCCGGCCCCGCGTCCACCGCCACCCCCACCACCGCCTCCGCCCCTGCCACCTCCCCCGCCGCTGCCGCCACCACCCCCACCGCTGCCACTAGCCCCTCCAGTCGCGCCACCACCCCCACCGCCGCCACCGCCCCCACCACCGCCTCCCCCGCTGTCACCGCCACCGCCCTTGCCCCCTTTGCCCTTGCCGCTGCGGCGCCCGCTCGAAGCAGACGCAGTCCCGACCTTCTCAGCACCAATGAGGTCGACAGCAGCAGCAGAGGCGACAGAGGGAAGAAGGGGGGAAGGAGAACACCCCTCAAAGAACGGGGTACGGGGGTCGCCACAAGAGGCACCTACAGCGACTATGCTAGCCTCAGCTGCAAGGAGTTCCTTCTCGAGGAGGGCAATGGTGAGCTCAGTGGGGCAGCGAGCTAGGAAGTGGTCCCTGACTGAGCGCAGAGTGTCAGGGAGGCGGGTGACTAGGTGGTAGAGAGTGAGCCAGAGTGGGGGTGGGTTCTTGGCAAGGAACTCATCAGGCATGGCGGCGCGGAAGCGAGCCTCACTAGTGCGGAGGTGCGTAATGAGGTCAGCGACTGTGTGGAAAGAGGCCAAGTCGGGGAACAGGTAGGGAAGAGAGAGACGGCCTAGTGCGGCAGAGGCCGGTGAGGAGTAGCGGGCAACGACAGCAGTGTACAGTGCCTGTGCAGTCTTGTGGTGCCCAAAGTGCTCGCGCTCATCTATCGGCAGGGAGTTGCGAATAGCGAAGCGAGCGTGGGCGTCACGAGTCTACCACTGTGAGCGGGCAGTGCTGTCAGCAGTAGCAGCAGGAGCAGGAGCATGGCCTAGGGCGTGATCGTACAGTGAGATGTCCTCCTTGGCAGTGAGCTGTAGGAAGAGGTGTAGAACATCTAGCCAGGTTTCGAACTTCATTGGGTGGCCCTCAGCATCGAAAGCCAGTACAGGAGGGCTAGCCATAGCAGTAGTAGGAGTAATAGCAGTAGGGGCACCCCAAAAACAGTAGGCAGTGCGACTCAGGTAGGGCGGCTCGGTCCAGTATGGGCGGCGCGGCTCGGTTCAGGTAGGGTGGCGCGGCTCGGGAAGGGCGGCGCGGCTAGGTTTGGGCGGCGCGGCTCGGTTTGGGCTGGGCGGTTCGGTTCGGGCGGCTCGGTTCGGGCGGCTCGGTTCGGGCTGGGCGGCTTGGTTCGGGCGGCTCGGTTCGGGCTGGGCGGCTTGGTTCGGGCGGCTCGGTTCGGGCTGGGTGGCTCGGTTCGGGCTGCTCGGGTCGGGCGGCTCGTTTTGGGGGGGGCGTTCGGGGCCTCTAGGGGCGAGTGCGGGGCCGTAAGGGGCCGCTAAGGGCGAGCGCGGGGCCGATCGGGGCCTCTAGGGGCGAGCGCGGGGCCGTAAGGGGCCGCTAAGGGCGAGCGCGGGGCCGTTCGGGGCCTCTAGGGGCGAGTGCGGGGCCGTAAGGGGCCGCTAAGGGCGAGCGCATGGCCGTTGGGGCCTCTAGGGGCAAGCGCGGGGCCGTAAGGGGCCGCTAAGGGCGAGCTCGTGGGCCGACGGGGCCTTAAGGGGCGGCGCGCGAGTCGGTAAGGGGCGGGTCGCGGGTCGCGGGGCCTTAGAGGGCCGTGAAAACCGAGGCGCCCTAGGGCGTAGGTAGGTAGGTAGGTAGGTAGGTAGGTAGTGGTGGGCCCTAAAAAATCGGTCCTAGGAAGGATCTGCTCTATACCATGTTGAAATGAATGAACAGGAAATAATTGAACTAACAGAGAAATCAGTACAAGTACCTAACCCTAGAATTGTGTACCCCCTATAGACTAACCCATTGTAGCCTAAACAAGCACAACATATATAATGTTTGACATGTGAGTGGGGCGTTGGGCAGCTGGGGGAGGTTGAGTGGAGGCAGCAGTCTTGCCGTCAGCAGCACCAGCAGTCCGGAGGCTACAATCTCCGGTAGTCGCCAGACGCCTGTGGGTCAGTTGCTCGTCTGCCGCTACTTTTAGCCGCGGAGCCAGTTACTCGTGTAGTCCGGGCCTTTGCTTCAGTAGCCACTGAGCCAGTAGCTCGTCTGTGTGTCTGCAGCGTCAGCAGTCGCCTCCCATCTTCTCTCCCCCACAGTCTCTCCTCCTCCTCACTTGCCCTCTGTGATTAGCTCTAGCCTTACTTACCTATTGTGAACTCTTGCTCTATGCCTGCTTGCTCATTGTGCTGATTACACCCCACTTTGCCTATGGGGGTGTGTCAGAATGTTATTCTCTAGCCTGTAGTGGGGTGCTCTATAGCGAGTACAGCCCATCTAGGGTTTGCTATATGTATCCTCATTGCTGCTAGTGAGACCCCTCCTCTTCTTCATTCTCGTTTCAATTTTCACAGGGAGGTGCTAGATCCCCTTGTCCCCTTTCCTGATCCCATTGGCGAAATTTCAGCCGAGGGCGAGCCCCCCCGGACGTAGTTCGCAACTTCCTTCGCACCTTCTGGAGCCCTCACCCATCCCCCGCCCCTTGTCTATAACGTGGTCATGGCAAACACCGTCATAAAGCCCCGCGTAAGTCACGGGGCTGGAACATGAGATAGGTGGGGAGGTCGAAGTGATGCCACTTGGGGGAGGCGTTGACTCGCAATGTTGAATTTGGGGGGAAAGTCTGAAGCGAATTTGTGCACCTAGCAAAAGTAACGCGCCACTAAGTGACACGCACGTACGAACAATGGTCGGCAATAAAAATTTCAGGCCGGAGATTGTAATTTTGTAGCTTGAACCATAACATTATCATAGATAATGTTAATGCCAACTTTGAATCCCAAGGAAGATTTTACGACCTGGGCAGCTAGAAAATAATAATAATTTGCCCGAAAATGCTAACTCATTCTGGAACCTTGTACGTAACGTAAAACATACATAAACGTAAATGTAAAGCGTACGTAAACGTAAGCGTAATATCCAACATAGACTTCAACACAGCCTCCTCGTTTGCTTCGCTATTGTTTTCGCTTCTATGCAGTTTTGCACAATGTCCTAGGGTCAAATGGCAGCCTCTCTTTCCACTTTACAAGTTTTTTGTTATCCACCTCAACCACGATATTAAAGTTAATGGTTTTCCCTCGATTGTAGTCTGTCACGTCATGCGATGTGGTGTGTTGGGATGCGATGCAACGTGATGTGTTGGGATGTCATGTGCAATGGAATGCAAAGTGATGCGATGAGATGTATTTTGTTGTGATGTGATGAGATGTAACCAGACGTGATAAGATGTGATGTGGTGTGATGCGATGAGATGTGATGTGATGAGATGAGATGTGATTTAATTTAAATTAATTTGATTTGATTTGATGATATGTGGTCTGTATGATGTGATGTGCTGTTTTCTGATAAATGAGATGTGATCTGTTGTGATGTGATATGATGCGATGTGATGTGATGTGGAGATTTTTCACATTCTCCCGCCTCTCTTCAACGCCACCCGCGACACAAGCCCTTGTCCTTCCTTGAGAAAGCGACCATTGGAGAATAGCATTGTGTCACTGCTCCTCTATCTTACATGCATGCCTCTTTTCTCTCATTCCCACCAAAAACCTTGGGTTCAACAGATTGACAGGCACCATTCCTGACTTTCCTAGCAACTTCCAAAGACTTACTAACTTGTAAGCGCCGCTGTTGGCCATTGATTTGAAATGTGACCCACATCATGTTTGCAACACATGCCGTGTGACCCACCTGTTAACAGGAGTTAGCCCTGTCCTTGCTTGGGTGGAGCCGACTTTGTGGTCGGGTGTGTAGGAAGTGCAGCCGGCCGTCTGCAGTGGGCAACGCCGACTTAGGCGTGTAGGTCGACGGAGTTTGTCGACCTGCACGGGGCCACTGCGAAGCCGCCGACGATGGGAAGCTGGCGGCCGACTTTGGCTGGTGGTCGACCTGGTAGGGGCGCCGACTTGAGGCCGCCGAACTTAGGAGGCCGGCTTGGCAAAGTCGGAAGATGGCCGATGGTGGTAACCAGGTCGGCGGCAGCGAGGATACGAGGAAGAGACGAGAGATCAGGTCCGCCGACGTCGGCATCGGTGAGAACCGGACGCAAGTGCACCGGTTGATGGTGGCCGCTTGCAGCTCACATGTCGACGCCGATAGGCGATGTCGCTCTCCCAAGCGAAACAGTGGGAGGCCGACATCGGCGACGCACGTAACGGTGGGCGGGATCGTGCCGGCGTACGTTTACTTCAAGTTTTCGCCAGATAAGTTCGTCGTGCTCGTGCTTGTGAAAGGCCGACGAAACCTCATTACATGGAGGGAGTCGATCAAGCCCCTGTTGGAGATTGCCTGGCTGAAGGGCTTCGCCGACGGCGACGTGCCGATGCCAGGCAAAGATGACGTCGAGCTGTAGATGGAATTTCGAGTGGCTCACCTACTGACCTTCATGGTCATCTCGAGGTGCTGCTCGCCGATGGTGCAGATCGCCCTCAAGCCTTGCCGGCTTCGCCTGGACACCGACCACCAGGCAATGCGGTTCATCCTCTCAACGTAACAGGCCACCAACGACCTGTATATCAGCCAGCTGAAGGAGCAGCTGACCCACCTCAGGATGGGCGAGCAGGAGTCAGCGACGAACTATTGCAACTGAGCTCGACGGATCCTCGACGACATGCGGATGCCGGCGTTGACTATTTGACGGCGTCGTATGTCACGCACGTCGTCAAGGGATTGCCGAACGGCTATAACCTTATGTGTCGGATGATAGCGATGCTCGATGTGCAGGAGTCGCTCGACGAGGACACCCTCACCAGCCACATCATCAAGGATGAGGCGATGCAAGAGGCAAAACGACCCACGGAGCTCCTTCCACAGGCAAACTACGTCGCCCCGACGAAGAAGAGTCGTCAGCACCGGCAGCGTGGGAAGCTGGCGGAGGCGGTAGCGGAGGTGGGAAGTCGGCGAAGAACGCCGCCAAGTCAAAGTCGGCTCGGAATGGAGGCCGAGGAGACGGTGGCCTATAGCGGGAGGGTTGGATTTGCAGTGACCTCGACCACCTCTCTTTCGAGTGTCACGGCCGCACCGTCTCTGACGACGACGATCGCAAAGGGGTCGAAGGCAGCCATCCAACGACCGTCAACGTCGAAATGAGAAGTCGCGCAAGAAGAAGCAGTCGACAAAGTCGACGACGTTGGTGAAAGATGCCTCCTTTGGTGGCAAGGGGCAAGGTGACGGGGAGGCGTCATGCTTGCTGGTCGGCGTCGTGGAGCCGACCGTTTTGTTGGCACTAGAGGCTGGCAAAAATTTCAAGGCGGTGGCGGTCGCTGTGCAGGCAAACCTGGCAGTGGTTTTGCTCGACATCGGCTGCTCACACCACCTAATGGGGACAAAGAAGGCCTTCGTGGACATGCAGCCGAGCGGCTACGTGAAGCATGTGCACGGCTTCAATGGGGCGTCCACGGCCGCGGCACCGTCACCTTGCAAGGGGAGGCCGAGTAGCAGGTCCTTGTCTCTGATGTGCTCTACGTCTCTGGCGTGTAGGCAAACCTGTTGTCGGTCGGCCATTTGAAGGACAGCGGTGTGCGGCTATAGGACAACGATGATCAGATGTTGCTCGTCTCGGCGGCGGGGGACATGCTTGGCTGGGCGAATCACACTGGACATGTCCTCTACACCGACCTTCGCCCCTGCTTGGTGAGCCGAGGAAGTCAACGTTGGCGCTGACTGAAGTGGTCGCTTTGCGGACTATCGTCTTGGCGACGAAGTCGACGCCGGACAGGTGGCATACGAGGCTCGCGCACGTTAGCATTGACACGATCAAGAGCTTGACGAGGAACGAAGTTGCCACTGGCCTGGACATCAAGCTGTTGAGATAGGCTAAGCATGAGTAGGCTTAGGAGCCATAGGTTTAGTAGATCGAGTTCGAGGGTAAGGAAGAGTGTCGAGAAAGTTGAGAGGGGAATGAGGTTCACTATAGCACAAGGGTACATATAGCAAACAGAGCATGCAAGGTGCACCACCAACTAGAAAGTTATATAACTACAGTATTCTACACGACAGGCAGTTAAAGAACAATATATAGAATTATATATTAGTCTGACACGCCCCCGTAAGTGCCTGTAGGGAAGAATGTGCAGTCAACGCCCCCTGAAGGGGTACACCAAGCGCAGGAGAAGGAGAGGGGAAGTGAGGAGGAGGAGGGACTGTGACAGGAGAGGAGATGGGAGGCGACGGCTGAAGCTGCAGACACACGGGCAACATGAGTCACACTGGCACAGCGGCTACCGGAACAGCGCCCCGGACTACTGGAGTAACTGGCTCCGCGGCTAAGACGAGCGGCAGGAGCAACGGACCCACAGGCGACTGGCGCAGCTGGCTACGACTGGGCTACCGGAGCAGCGCCCCGGACTACTGGTGCTGCTAACAACAAGGCGGCCACCTCCACTGAACCTCCCCCACCTGTCCCACACTCATCACCTTCACATCCGCCACCCCCATACCTCCCACACTCATCACCCCCACACCCGCCACCCCCATACCCACCCCCCCCACGGCTGCACCGGGTCCAGGAGCGGCTGCTGCAGTGGCGGCTGCTCCAGAGGCCAGAGGCTGCTGCTGTAGTGGCGGGTGCTCCAGGGGTTAGGGGCGGCTGTTGCAGGGGCGGCCGCTTCAGGGGCGGCTGCTGCAGCGGCGGCTGCTCCAGGGGCGGCTGCTGCTGGGGCGGCTGCTCCAAGGGCTGCTGCAGGGGTAGCTGCTCCAGGGGCTGCTGCTGCAGTGGCGGCTGCTGCAGGGGTAGCAGCTCCAATGGCGGCTGCTAAAGCGGCGGCTGCTCCAGGGGCGGCTGCTGCTGGGGCGGCTGCTCCAGGGGCTGCTGCTGCAGTGGCGGCTGCTCCAAGGGTGGCTGCTTCAGGGGCGGCAGCTTAAGGGGCGGCTGCTGCAGTGGCGGTTGCTCCAGGGGCGGCTGCTGCTGGGGCGGCTTTAAGGCAGGCCCGCGCGCTGCTGCAAAGCAGGCACAGGCGCAGGGGAGGCAGAGGCGGCGGCCAGGGGGGGGTGCACCGCGATGAGCAGGTGACGGGGCCACAAGGGGCGGCAACGGAGCCGCTAGGGGCGGCAACGGGGCCGCGAAGAGCGGCGACGGGGCCGCTAGGGGCGGCAACGGGGCCGCTAAAGGAAGCGAAGGGGCCAAGAAGGGGCGGCGACAAGGCCGCGAAGGGGTCGCGAGGGGCCGAGAAGGGCGGCGACGGGGCCGCTAGGGGCGGCGACGGGGCCGCTAGGAGTGGCGACAGGGCCGATAGGGGCGGCGACAGGGCCGCGAAGTGTGGCGATGGGGCCACTGAGGGTAGCGCGAGGGGCCGTGAGAGGAGCAGCGACAGGGCCACGAAGAGGCCGTGAGGGGCCGAGAAGGGCGGCGACGGGGCAGGAAGACGCCGCGCGCCCGGGGCGCACGGCGGGCGGAAAACCGCCACGCTCTCCGAGCGCGTGGCGGGAAAAAAAAGGGTGTTGCTCACGAGCGCCATGGCAGGAGCGACATGCGCCATGGCAGGAGCCATATGCGGTGGGCCCATGGGAAAAAATTAGGTCCTAGGATAGGAACCACTCTGATACCATGTTGAGAATCCCAACCACTAGACCATTGGGATAAAAGGGCTTGTTTCAGTAGCGGGTGAGTGCGCCCATAACCCCCCAGACGAACGCGCCTGTAACCCTCTCCAGGATCAATCGGGCATCCACAGTGCAGATCTACTGACACCCCCCCACACTGGGAGGCCCAAGACTAAGCCCAGCGGCAACGGCCTACATGTGCATACACCGAGAATCGAACCCGTGACCGCTCTGATACCATGTTGAGATAGGCTAAGCATGAGTAGGCTTAGGAGCCATAGGTTTAGTAGATCGAGTTCGAGGGTAAGGAAGAGTGTTGAGAAAGTCGAGAGGGGAATGAGGTTCACTATAGCACAAGAGTACATATAGCAAACAGAGCATGCAAGGTGCACCACCAACTAGAAATTTATACAACTACAGTATTCTACACTACAGTAGTGTGCAGGCTGTGTGAGTGCGCAATTGCTTTGAGGGGTCAACGCTTCCGCCGGGGACGGCGCCACACCAGCTGCTGACCGGCAAGAAGCCCGACGTGAGGCTGGCGCGGGTGTGAGTTTGCATGGTGCAATTCATGGTCCCCGAGCAGCAGCGCGGTGGGAAGCTAGCGCCGAAGGCAATGTGGGGTCTTCATCTTGGTGTATCATTGGAGAGCAAGGGCTGTGAGGTCCTTGACCTCATCGACAACAAAGTCGTCACCACGGTGGAGGCGAGCTTCTAAGAGACTATGTCACTGGAGGTGTGGAAGTCGGAGCACAGGCCAACGTCGGGGTGGACGCAGACCAACGTGCTGACCGACCTCTCTCCTGCGACATCCCCGCTGCTCTACTTGATCGACGAGCCGATGATGAGGACGTCGTGGGCGTCCAACCTCCCCCTCCCCCCCCGTGTTCTCGCTGTTCCACCCCTCGTAGCTGATTTGCATGAGCTGACGCCAGCGTCAGCCTCTGGCAATGAGGAGAGCTCTGGGGCATCGCCTGTGGCGTCGGCTAGTGGCATCGCCGGCGGCCGATGTGGCGTCAAGCAAGTTGGCGTGGGAGAGAAGCCGCCAACGACAGGGGAGCAGCGGACGGTGGAGAAGGAGCTGACAAAGGAGAAGTCAGGGAATGAGATGTCAGCACATGAGTCGTGGATAGGGGAGCAGCAGGCAGCGAATCTGACACGGGAGCTGTCGGCAAAAGGTGAGTTGGCAGGGAGGCCGACGATAGGGGAGAAGTCGGTTGAGCAGCCAACTTCCGTGCAGCAGTTTGATGAGGATAGCGAAGCCGACGACGACAAAAGGGAGCGGTCGGCGGGTGAGGAGTCCACCGACAGCGATGTGGTGGAAGTCCCACCTGAACCACGACGTTCAGGCCGGCCGCGGAGGCAGCTGGAGCGATTGAGCTACCATGCCTGCCTTCCACCAGTTGCCTTCACCACGCTGCACGACGACGCGGACGCTGACATTGACGTGACAGAGCTCGACCCCGACGTGCACACTGACCTGAAGCATCGCAGGGACATCGCGACGATGGCGTTGGCGAGTTGGAAAGGCAAAGTGGTGAAGGCCGCCATGCACGAGGAGATACGACACATGGGAGCTGGTTGAGCGGCTGCGCGGGGTCAATATCATGAAGAACCTAGTACCACGTCAACGACTTGGTTGCTTGAGAGAAGGCGAGGCTGGTTGTGAAGGGCTTGATGCAGGTGTACGGCACCGACTACGACGAGACGCACGCGCCGGTCGGGAGCTACGTCATGCTGAGAATCTTCTTTAACATCGTCGCCGTCCTCGACCTGCACTTGATGCATCTCAACATGCAGAACAAGCTGGACCGTGTGCGTGTGTTGTACATATACTTGCCGGACTACTATGACGACGGGATCGACCGTGAATGCAAGCTTCTGAAGAGCTTGTACAGCCTGAAGCAGTCTCTGCTGCTGTGGCACTCGGCTTTCAATGCGATGTTGACCAGCGCCAACTGGGCAGGAGCCAGGTCGATGAAGCTCTCTACTTAAAGGTCGCCGACGACAGTGTGGCGTGCTAGGTGCTCGTCTACGTCGATGACCGGCTCGCAGCCAACAGCAGCACCGCGATGGTGAAGGAGCTGAAGGAGCTGCAAGAGGCCACCTTCGAGCTGCGCGAGATCAGCCTGGTCGAGAAGTATCTTGGGCTGGAGATCGTGTGCGACAGGTTAACGAGGAAGTTGTGGCTGCACCAGCAGTCATACGTTGACAAGCTGCAGAGGTGCTTCATCGACGAGAAGCAGACTGGGCGGATTCCGAAGACGCCATTCTCCGTCGACGCTTATGCAAAGCTCACGCTCGATGACGAGGAGGCCCAGGAGGTCTGCTCGCTGTAATTCGCGGCGACGATTGCGAGGCTGGACATTGTCAGAATGCTATATAGCTTATACATTTGTGTAGGCTATAGTGGGGTATCCCATAGGGGGTACATCCCAATTAGGGTTAGTACTTGTACTCACTCATTTCATAGTTGATTCATTCTCGTTTCAATTCTCACATGGTATCAAGCAGGTTCCCTCGTGGGAACTGTTCCTAAGGCCCTACTACTGCTTCCGCTGCTACTCGATCTGTCGCACGCCCCGCGGCCTGCGCGCGCGGCGATTTTCTTTCTAGCGCGCGCCCCGAGGCGCGCGACCCCGCCTCTTTCGTCGCGGCCCCGCCCCTTGTCGCGACCCCGCCTCTTTCGTCGCGGCCCCGCCCCTTGTCGCGGCCCCGCCCTACATCGCGGCCCCGCCCCAAGGCGCGCGACCCCGCCTCTTTCGTCGCGTTCCCGCCCCTTGTCGCGGCCCCGCCCTACTGTCACAATAGTAGATTAAGCTAAGACTAGGGTTTTGGGTAGGAGGAGACTTAGTGAGAAACATGTCGAGAGAGTTTGCCAAAAGGGGGTTTCATTATAGAATCAAAGGTACAAATAGGCAAGAAGCAAGACAAGAAGGTGCACCACCAAACAGGATGATTAGGATAACTACACTACAGCTAGAACTACATGCAGTTATAACAATATAATTTTGACATCCCCCCATAACTGCATGCAGGAATAGCCAAGTGCAAGACACAACCTGCAGGGGTACATCATAGACAGAGAAAACAGCAACAGCAAGCAAGAGCAGTTGCAACCAGTGCAGTGGTAGCAGATTCAGCTGCACCAACCCCTCAGCCAAGATAGAAACAGCGGAAGCAAGTGTAGGGGCGGCAGGTTGCCTGAGGAGCAGGCTCTGTGGCTGCAACGTGCAGCAGGACAGTAGCGGCTTGACGGCAGCACCTGCAGGCCCCAGCAGCAGGTAGCAAAAGACAGGGCAGGTGGCGACAGGGGCGACAGCTGGAGGTGCCACAGTAGCAGCTGGCGGCAGCAGCAGATGCCCGGCTGAATTTCGCCACTGTCTCACCCTCCCCCCCACGGCAGCACGCGCGGCAGTGAGAGAGAGAGGAGGAGGGGCGGCTGCTGGCTCGGCAGAATCTCTCTCGTCACTCCCTCACACTCTCCCCCTTTTCCCTCACCCTCCCCCGGTAACCTGCCGCTGGCGCTGGCTTCTGCCATCCGCGCTGGCGCCTGGCACCGGCGTCCGCTTCGAGCGTTGGCGTCCGCGCCGGCGTTAGCGCTGGCGCTGGGCGCTGGCGTCGGCGTTGGTGCCTCGCGCTGGCGTCGGCGCTTGCGTCTGGCGGTGGCGTCCGCAACGACGTCGGGAGCAGGCGTCCGCGTTGGAAGCGGGCGCCGAGGCGACGGGACGCGGGGCGCCGATGCGAGGCGCCGCGGCGACAGATCGTGGGTCGCCGCGGCGACGGGACGCGGAGCGCCGCGGCGGCTGCAGCGGCAGGGCGACGGGGCGAGCGACAAGCGTAGGAGCTGCCATTCCGTGAGCTGGCAGAAACGAGCATGAAGCTTCTGCAGTATTTGCGCTTGTGCGCTAGCAGGGGCGTCATTGCTACGAAAGGGTGGGCCCATTTAGACGTAGGTCCAGGAGCTTACAGCTCTGATAGCATGTCACAATAGTAGATTAAGCTAAGACTAGGGTTTTGGGTAGGAGGAGACTTAGTGAGAAACATGTCGAGAGAGTTTGCCAAAAGGGGGGTTTCATTATAGAATCAAAGGTACAAATAGGCAAGAAGCAAGACAAGAAGGTGCACCACCAAACAGGATGATTAGGATAACTACACTACAGCTAGAACTACATGCAGTTATAACAATATAATTTTGACACCTACGTTGCGGACCCGCCCTACGTCGCGGCCCCGCCCTACGTTGCGGCCCCGCCCCGAGGCGCGCGACCCCGCCTCTTTCGTCACGGCCCCGCCACTCTCGTCGTGGCCCTGCCCTTCGTCGCGACCCCTGCCGCCCTTCGTCGCGGCCCCTGCCGCCCTTCGTCGCGGCCCCTGCCGCCATTCTACACCGCGGCCCCGCCACCTCCCTTACGGCCCCGCAGCCTTGCACCGACTCGGCCCCGCCTCTGCTGGCCCCGTCGCCGCTCCACCCCACCCCGCCGCCGTCCCCAAGCAGCCCCGGCGTCACCACCGAGCCGCCGGCGCCGGCGAGCTAGTACCGAGTCACCCGAGCCGCCGGAGCCGCCCGAGCCGCCCGAGCCGCCCGATCCACCCGAGCCGCCCGAGCCGCCCGAGCCGCAGCGCCACCTCAGCCGCCCGAGCCGCCGGGTCGCCGAGCGGCCGAGCTGCAGTTGCTGCCGAGCAGCCATACCGCCGAGCCGCCGAGCCGCCGAGCCGCCCGAGTCGCCCGAGCAGCCGAGCCGCCCAAGTCGCCGAGCCGCAGTTGCTGCAATGCCGCCGTGCCGCCAAGTCGCCGAGTCGCCGAGTCGTCGAGCCTCCTCTTCCCACCACTAGTGAGCCCCTGCCTTACTAGCGCGCTGCCTACTGCTTGCTTGGCTGCCTGCCTTACTGCTGCTACTCCTACTCCTGCTTCTTCTAGCGGCGGCCAGATGCAGCTCCAACGACGCCCACGCGCGTCTCTCACGCCCCGGCAGCTTTGTGAGTGGTACGCTCAGAGTGGAGGGTCTCTCAGTTCTGTTCGCTGCTCTTACGTGATTCGCACTGGTGCTCGGACTGGTCAGCCTTGTGGGACGCCTAGTCACACACCGTCCCGCTCCTTTGCCCGTTTGAGCGACGCCTGGCGTACCGCATTTGGCGACGAGGCTGAGCTCCCCGACTGGGTGGAGTTGCTTAGGCAGAGGGTAGATATATTTGCTCTTGACTATGATGCTATTCTCACTGCCATGTATGCATTGCCTACTAGTGCTGACCGTGCCTGTCACCTGTGCGTACCGCCTGACCCGGGTATAGATCCTGCTGCTCTAGCTGCTGGTGCGGCTGCTGCTCTAGGTGCTAGTGAGTGTGCTTCCTCAAGTGCGGGTGAGTCTGCTCTCTCAGGTACCGCGTCGGCTCCGGCCTCTCACACCTTCACCCTTGACTTGGGGGCTTCCCACTCCTTCTTTCGAGACTGCACCACACTCACGCCGCTTGGTCGGCCAGTTGCAGTCTCTCTGGCAGACCCCTCTGGGGGCCCTGTCCTTGCTCACTTCTCCACTGTCCTCCCGTGTCCGGCGGCCCCCTCTGGCACCCTGTCTGGTCTTTACCTCCCCTCGTTCTCTACGAACTTGGTGAGTGGTGCTGACCTGCAGGATGCGGGGGTTCACCAGCTCACTCGTGCGAGTCAGCGGGTGACCCACTGCACAGACGCTCGGACAGGCCGACACCTGGCCACGTTTACTCGTCGGCCGGGGTCGAGCCTGTACACACTGACCACTGCGTCTCCTCCAGTTGCTGAGCCTGGTAGGGTAGCTGCGTCGGGTCAGATGTTTGCTGCAGCGTCCAGGTCTGGTCCTGAGTCTGCCCCCTGTTCGTGTCGTCTCCTGTCTCAGGAGACTCTCCTCTGGCACCACCGCCTTGGTCACCCCTCTCTGCTTCGACTCAGAGGCATGGCCTCTCGTCTTCTTGTTTCTGGTCTCCCCCGGTCCCTCCCTCCCCTTCCTCAGGGCCCTGGCCCTACCTATGTCCCCTGTGTAAAGGGGCGCCAGCGTGGTGCCCCTCACTCCTCCCAGTTTCCTCCGACGGAGGCCCTATTGCAGACGCTTCACATGGACGTGTGGGGCCCAGCCCGCGTCCGTGGACAGGGTCACGAGCGCTACTTCCCGCTAGTTGTTGACGACTACTCGCGTTACTCCGCAGTCTTCCCCTTGCGCAGCAAGGGTGATGTCAATGAGGTGCTGATCGACTGGATCCGCGCAGCTCGTCTCCAGCTCAGGCAGAGCTTTGGCTCAGACTTTCCTGTTCTGCGTCTGCACTCGGACAGAGGCGGAGAGTTTTCCTCTGGCCTTCTGAGAGCCTACTGTCGCGCACGGGGCATCCGTCAGACCTTCACGCTTCCGGACTCTCCGCAGCAAAATGGGATTGCTGAGCGCTGCATTGGCATGGTCATGGACGTCGCTTGTACGTCTATGATGCATGCGGCTGCCCCCCATTTTCTGTGGCCGTTTGCAGTCAGGTACGCGGCGCATCAGATCAACCTTCACCCCAGGGTCTCCAGGCCGGAGACCTCCCCAGCCTTGCTGTGGACGGGGAAGGTTGGCGATGCGTCGGTGTTCCGGGTCTGGGGATCTCAGGCGTTTGTCCGCGACTTGTCTGCGGACAAGTTGTCCCCTCGTACTGCTCCTTGCGTCTTCCTGGGGTTCCCCCCTGACGCGCCTGGGTGGCAGTTCTACCACCCCACCTCTCGCCGTGTTCTGTCCTCCCAGGACGTCACGTTCGACGAGTCGGTCCCCTACTACCGCCTCTTCCCCTACCGCACTCCGTCCCTCCCCCCGCCCCCGCTCTTCCTTGTACCAGGTCCCCCCCAGGTAGACCCCCTCCCCCCTCAGGGTCCTGCCCCTTCAGGTGTGTCCTAGGTAGACGCAGTCGAGCCTGTCAAGGTTACTGGTAACTCTGGTGCTGCTGAGGGTGCTGAGCCTGGGGGTGCTGTGCCTGGGGGTGCTGAGCCTGGGGGTGCTACGCCTCGAGGTGCTTTGCCTGGGGGTGCCGGGCCTGGGGGTGCTAAGTCTGGAGGTGCTACGCCTGGAGGTTCTCCGGGTGCTTCGTCTCGCCGGGTGCCACTCTCTCCACAGGAGCTGCGCGAGTGGTTTGCCCGGCGCTGGAGCCGTGCTGCTGGTGCTGGAGGTTCGTTGGCTACTGAGGGTGCTGCTGTCGCGGGTCCCGGAGGTGCTTGTTTTGGGAGTACTAGAGCTGCTCGGCCTGTAGGTTCGACTGGAGCTGGTGCTGCTGAGGGTGTTGGCGCTGAGACTACCACTGGCGGTCCTGTTGGGGGTGCTTCTGGTGCTGCTGGAGGTTCTGGAGCTACTGGTGGTGCTGCTGGAGCGGGTGCTCTTGCTGAGGGTTCTGGTGCTGTCCCTGCTGCTTTTGGCTTCGCCACGCGGCCTTGACCATACTTCGTTCCACTACTGCAGCAGGTTCTTGGTCTTCCACCTTCTACTGGTCCTCCTCCTCCCTTAGAGTGTCCACAACCTGTCCCGTCCTAGCTACAGTTGCAGCCTACCTCCCCTTTGCCTGCTCCTTCTCCCTACACTGGTCCTGCTGGAGGTCTGGCTGAGCGTCGTGAGCCTGCGTCTCGCCTTGCGTTGCCTGTCCGTGCTACTCGCACTAGTGGTCGCGGTTCGCATCAGCGTCCTCCTCCTGTCCCTGGCACGCACCGGATGTATCTGCGTCCATCCACTGCTCCTCTGCGTGCCCCTTTGCCTTCTCCTCCTGAGTCCTCTCTTCCTGCTCTTGCCGACCCGGAGTCGGACTCTCTTTGTGCTGCTAGTCCTACTCTCACGTGTCTCCTTGCTACTGTTGTCACTGACCCTTCTTTTGAGTCCACTGCTGCGTCTGCCCTAGTTGCTGAGCTCGTCGACTTTGCTGCTCCCTGTCGCCTAAACTACGTTGCTAGTCTTGTCGCTGAGTCTGAGTCTGTCTGTCCTCCGTCCGTCGGGGGTGAGTGTGCTCTTAGCAGGGACGATCTTGAGGACAAGCAGGAGGAGTTCTATTGTCTGGCAGCTGCTTCACCTCATCTCGTGTCCGTACTGCTTACCCCTGAGGGAGACCCGGATGCACTTGACATCCCGACTCCGCGCTCTTACGCGGAGGCGATAGAGGGTCCCTACTCCTCTCAGTGGCAGGTAGCTATGGATGCAGAGATGGCTTCCTGGAAGTCCACAGGCACCTACGTTGACGCTGTCCCCCCTCCAGGGGCAAACATCGTCAGTGGCATGTGGATCTTCAGGGTGAAGCGGCCGCCGGGTTCTCCGCCTGTCTTCAAGGCGCGTTACGTGGCTCGTGGCTTCAGTCAGCGGCAGGGAGTTGACTACTTTCAGACCTTCTCCCCCACCCCGACGATGACCACTCTTCGGGTACTGCTGCACGTTGCTGCTCACCGTGACTACGAGCTGCACTCTCTTGACTTCAGCACAGCTTTCTTGCAGGGCAGCCTGCACGAGGAGATCTGGCTGCGTCGCCCACCGGGCTTCACTGGGTCTTTCCCTCCTAGTACCCAATGGAGTCTCCGGCGTCCAGTCTACGGTCTCCGCTAGGCGCCACGTGAGTGGCACGACACACTGAGGACTACGCTTGCGGCTCTTAAGTTTTCTCCTTCTACTGCTGACCCGTCGCTGTTTCTGCGCACCGACACCTCTCTGCCGCCGTTCTACATCCTCGTGTACGTTGACGACTTGGTCTTTGCCACAGCTGACACTGCTGGACTCGCCTACGTGAAGTCTGAACTGCAGAAGAGACACACGTGCACAGACCTGAGTGAACTGTGCAGCTACCTTGGCTTGCAGATCACCCGTGATAGAGCACGCCGCACCATCACCCTGACTCAGTCACACATGGTGCAGCAGGTCCTTCAGCGTTTCGGCTTCACGTACTCCTCGCCTCAGGCCACTCCTCTGTGTACTCGCCACTCGCTCTCAGCTCTGCCTTCGGATGAGTCCGTAGAGTCGAGTGGCCCGTACCCAGAGCTTGTTGGCTGCCTCATGTACCTGATGACCTGCACACGACCTGACCTTGCATACCCTCTTAGCATTCTCGCACGCAATGTTGCTCCTGGGAGACACCGACCAGAGCACATGGCTGCAGTGAAGAGGGTGTTGCGCTACCTGTGCAGTACGTCGGGCATGGGGCTAGTGCTTGGAGGGCGGAGTCCAGTGGTCCTCACTGGGCACGCGGACGCTTCTTGGGATGACAACCAGGCTACGCAGCGGTCGTCGCAGGGTTACAGCTTCAGCCTTGGTTCCGGCTCTGTTTCGTGGCGGGCTACTCGCTCGTCTTCTGTTCTTGGCTCAAGTTGTGAGGCTGAGATCTACGCCGGGGCCATGGCTGCACAGGAGCTTCGCTGGCTCACCTACCTGTTGACCGACCTTGGAGAGCCGCCTCGTTCTCCTTCTGTCCTGTACGTAGACAACAAGGCCATGCTGGCCTTGTGTCGAGAGCACAGACTGGAGCTCAGAACAAAGCACATTGCTCTCCGCTACTTCCTTGCTCGTGAGCTACAGCAGCGTGGACAGTTGCGGCTTGCGTACGTGGCCTCTGAGGCCAACACTGCTGATGTCTTCACCAAGGCACTTCCGCCTTGTGATCATCAGCGCTTCTGCACTCAGCTGGGTCTTGTGCCCGTCTTGCCTCACTTGCTCTCCTTTTGACCTTGCTTGTACTCTCACATATATATATACCTGCTCTTGCTTGTCTAGCTTTATATATATGTGTGTACTCTTGCATGTGAACTGGACGAGTGGCCTTGACCCTGTGCTTGGACTGTGTGGTGACTTTGTGATCCACCCTAAGCTTGCTTTGCTTTGCTTTACTTGACTGGTCTTGTGACCCCTTGTTCTCCCCCACTTTGCCTATGGGGGTGTGTCAGAATGCTATATAGCTTATACATTTGTGTAGGCTATAGTGGGGTATCCCATAGGGGGTACAACCCAATTAGGGTTAGTACTTGTACTCACTCATTTCATAGTTGATTCATTCTCGTTTCAATTCTCACAGACATCGCCTTCACTTGCAGCAAGTTAGGGAGCGGCCTCACGGTGAGGAGTGTTCGACCAGCACTAACGTGATGTCAAACGTTGCCTCACCTACCTCGCCGGCCCAATGATGTGGCCCTGGATTCAGCGGCGGTCCAGAGTCGTTGTATCTGGTCGGCTACGTGGACGTAGACGATGCTGGCGACATGTAAAATTGGACGAGCACGGGCGGCTACGTGTTCGACTTCGGAGGGGTCGTCATCTCCTGGATGAGCCAGCGCATCTAGTGCCTGACGCTCTCGTTGACCGAGTCGGAGTACCTCGCGGCCATTGAAGCTGGCATGGAGGCTCGTCGTCTTTATTTCTTCTTTGCAGAGTTCGAGCTATTAGTCGTTGGGATGCCGACCGTTCTTTGGGTGGACAACCAATCGTGAAGGCTTCAGGCTGAAGTACAACTTCACGCACATGGAGCGACGCTATGCCTGGCTGCAGCAGATGGTGAAGCGCAAAATGATCGCGTTGAAGTATATCCCTTTTTTTTTGCAGCCGGTTGCTTTTCTGACAAAGGGGCTGCACTTTCCGGCCTTCAATTGGTGGTTTGTCGGCCAAGTGCGTCTAGCGTACGTTGGCAACGGTGATGACGACGTGTAGCAGTGGGCTGTGCACTTCTGCACGGCTGGTGCGGTGACCGGCATGCTGTATGTTGTATGCATGCCAACGCCGACGAGATTTCTCCGTGTACTCTACCACTTGGGTTCTGGGCGGCCCTGGTGTGTGGGGTGCCCAAGCATGAACGCGGCAAGGGAGCGTTAACGAGAGTTAGCCCCATCTTCGCTTCGGGTCCAGTTTGTGGTCGGGTGTGCGGGAAGTGCAGCCGACAGTTTGCAGTGGGCAACGCCAACTTAGGCAAGCGGGACGACATAGTTGGTCGAGGTGCACAGGGCCACTGCGAAGCCGCCGACGACGGGAGGCCGACTTCGGCTGGTGGTCGACGACGGGACTCGTCGACCTGGTAGGGGCGCCGACCTTGGGAGGCCGGCTTGGTAAAGTTGGCGGGCGCCGACCTTGGGAAGCCGGCTTGGTAAAGTCGGCGGGCGCGGACCTTGGGAGGCTGACACTAGCTCTCTTTATTCTCTGCCTATTTTGGCTTATGTTTTGCTTGTATCCAGTACTTCAATTTACTTACTGCTTCTAGAACCTTTCAGCATTTCAGAACTAGCTTCTCCTTGTGCACATTGTGCACATTAGGTCTGTTTTTCTACAGAGTCGAGTGTAAATGTGCGTCTTCTCAACGAGGGCACTATTTGTGTTTACTGCTTCCCTCCTTCCTCCATTATGTTTACTGCTTCAGTTTGCTACTTTCGTTTTTTGCTTCTGTTTTCTGTTTCCTGTGAGAAAACGAGGAATGAATGAACTAGCAAGAAGGTGGGTACAAGTAGGAAAACCTAAAAGTGTTGTACCCTATATTGTCTACCCGACTTCAGCCTACACAGACTATAGCATATGAGTTTGACACACCACCATAGGCAAAGTGGGGGAGAACAAGAGGTCACAAGCTCAGCAAGCTCAGGGTGGATCACAACGTCACCACACATTCCGAGCACAAGTTCAAGGCCACAAGGCCTGTTCACATGCAAGATCATATATAAAGGTAAACAAGCAAGTGCAGGTATAGAAAGATCACAGTACAAGCAAGGTCAAGAAGTGAGCAAGTGAGGCCAAGTAGGCACAAGACCTAGCATCGTACAGAAGCACTGATGATCACAAGGCGGAAGTGCCTTGGTAAAGATATCAGCAGCGTGGGCACTATTTGTGTTTACTGCTTCCCTCCTTCCTCCATTATGTTTACTGCTTCAGTTTGCTACTTTCGTTTTTTGCTTCTGTTTTCTGCTTCCTGTGAGAAAACGAGGAATGAATGAACTAGCAAGAAGGTGGGTACAAGTAGGAAAACCTAAAAGTGTTGTACCCTATATTGTCTACCCCACTTCAGCCTACACAGACTATAGCATATGAGTTTGACACACCACCATAGGCAAAGTGGGGGAGAACAAGAGGTCACAAGCTCAGCAAGCTCAGGGTGGATCACAACGTCACCACACATTCCGAGCACAAGTTCAAGGCCACAAGGCCTGTTCACATGCAAGATCATATATAAAGGTAAACAAGCAAGTGCAGGTATAGAAAGATCACAGTACAAGCAAGGTCAAGAAGTGAGCAAGTGAGGCCAAGTAGACACAAGACCTAGCATCGTACAGAAGCACTGATGATCACAAGGCGGAAGTGCCTTGGTAAAGATATCAGCAGTGTTGGTAAGTAAGGCGCAGCTGACCACGCTGGTGCAGCTCACGAGCAAGGAAGTAGCGAAGAGCAATGTGTTTCGTTCTGTGCTCCAGTCTGTGCTCCCGACACAAGGCCAGCATGGCCTTGTTCTCTACGTACAGCACTGGAGGAGAACGAGGCGGCTCTCCTAGGTCAGTCAGCATGTAGGTGAGCCAGCGAAGCTCCTGAGAAGCCATGGCCCCTGCGTAGATCTCAGCCTCACAGCTGGAGCCGAGAACAGAAGACGATCAGGTAGACCGCCACGAAACAGAGCCGGAACCAAGGCTGAAGGTGTAACCCTGTGACGGCTGCTGCGTAGCCTGGTAGTCAGCCCAAGAAGCGTCTGGGTGACCTGTGAGGACCACTGAACATCGCCCTCCAAGCACTAGCCCCATGCCCGAAGTACTGCACAAGTAGTGCAACACCCTCTTCGCTGCAGCCAAGTGCTCTGGTCGGTGTCTCCCAGGAGCAACCTAGCGTGCCAAGATGCTAAGAGGGTATGCAAGGTCAGGTCGTGTGCAGGTCATCAGGTACACGAGGCAGCCAACAAGCTCTGGGTACGGGCCACTCGACTCTACGGACTCATCCGAAGGCAGAGCAGAGAGCGAGTGGCGAGTAGACAGAGGAGTGGCCTGAGGTGAGGAGTATGTGAAGTCGAAGCACTGAAGGACCTGCTGCACCATGTGTGACTGAGTCAGGGTAATGGTGCGCTGTGCTCTGTCCTGGGTGATCTGCAAGCCAAGGTAGATGAACAGTTCACCCAGGTCTGTGCAGTTGTGTCTCTTCTACAGCTCGGACTTCACGTGGGCGAGTCCAGCAGTGTCAGCAGTGGCAAAGACCAAGTCGTCGACGTACACGAGGATGTAGAACGGCGGCAAAGAGGTGTCGGTGCACAGAAACAGCGACGGGTCGGCAGTAGAAGGAGCAAACCCAAGAGCCGCAAGTGTAGTCCTCAGTGTGTCGTGCCACTCACGGGGCGCCTGGCGGAGACCATAGACTGGCCGCCAGAGGCTCCACTGGGTACCAGGAGGAAACGACCCAGAGAAGCCAGGTGGGCGGCGAAGCCAGATCTCCTCGTGTAGGCTGCCCTGCAGAAAAGCCTCGAGCCACGGAAAGCGCCTTGAAGACAGGCGGAGAATCCGGCGGCCGCTTCACCCTGAAAATCCACATGCCATTGACGATGTTCGCCCCAGGTGGGGGAACCTGGTTGACGTAGGTGCCTGTGGACTTCCAGGAAGCCATCTTTGCGTCCATGGCTGACTGCCACTGTGAGGAGTAGGGACCCTCGATCGCCTCAGCGTATGATCGAGGAGTCGGGATGTCTAGTGCATCCGGGTCTCCCTCAGGGGCAATCAGCGTGGACACAAGATGAGGCAAAGCAGCAGCAAAACACTGGAACTCCTCCTGCCTGTCCTCAAGGATGTCCGTGCTAAGAGCACACTCACCTCCGACGCACGGAGGACAGACAGACTCAGACTCAGCAACAAGACTAGCAGCGTAGTCTAGACGACAGCGAGTAGCAAAGTCGACAAGCTCAGCAACCAAGGCAGACGCAGCAGTGGACTCAAAGTAGGGGTGAGGGACAACAGTAGCCAGGAGACGCGTGATAGCAGGACTGGCAGCACGAAGAGAGTCAGACTCCTGGTCAGCAAGAACAGGAAGAGAGGACTCTGGAGAAGACGGCAACGAAACACGCAGAGGACTAGTGGAAGGACGCAACACCAACTCTAGTAGGACCGTTAGCTTAAGCAGCCTCAGCAGCACCCCCAGGCCCAGCAGCTCCAGTACCACCAGTACGAGCACCTCCAGGACCAGTGGCTCCAGTAACTTCTGTGCCGACCCCAAGGTCAGCAGTTACAGCAACACTTCCAGCTCCAGCAGCACGGCTCCAGCGGCGGGCAAACCACTCGCGCAGCTCCTGTGGAGAGGGTAGCTCCCGCCGAGACGAAGCACCGGAAGTTGCCCCAAACCCAGCACCGCCAGAGGCCACACGAGTAGACCCTGCACCCCTAGGCTGCGCACCCCCAGGCTCAGCACCCCTAGGCTCAGCACCCTCAGGCTCTGAACCCCCAGGCTCAGCACCCACAGGCTTCGTACCCCCACGCTCCGCACCCCCAGGCCCAGCACCCCCAGGCTCAGCACCCCCAGACTCAGCACCTCCACGCCCAGCACCCCTAGCAGTACCAGAGTCAACAGCTACCTCGACAGGCTCGACTGCGTCCACCTGGGACACACTTGATGGGGCAGGACCCTGAGGGGGGAGGGGGTCTACCGGGGGGGGACCTGGCGCAAGGAAGAGCGGCGCAAGGGAGGGGTCCAGTGCGGTAGGGGATGAGACGGTAGTAAGGAACCTACTCGTCAAACGTGACGTCCTGGGAGGACAGAACACGGCGCGAGGTGGGGTGGTAAAACTGCCAACCAGGCGCGTGAGGGGGGAAGCCAAGGAAGACGCAAGGAACCGCACGGGGGGACAGCTTGTCCGCAGACAAGTCGCGGACAAACACCCAAGATTGTGAGAGTACGACGGCTTATGCCAGCTTTGCTTGCTGGCCTTTACTTTATCATGCTATTTCTAGCATAGGATAATTATATGCATGCATGAATTACTTGATTTCCTAGTTTCGGTGCTTTCCGATATTTTATTATAGATATAGCACCGAGCTAGGTTGCGTGCACCGAATTCTTGTTTTTTGGTTGCCACCGAATTGCCTTCTACGGAATTCGGTAAGGATCTGTTTCAGAAGCTTCGCGACCCGCGGAACCTTCGCGTAACACCTGGTTACGGGGCCTTGTGTTGAGCCTATATATAGCCTTCTATGGTACCAAGGTGATAATTCAATTACAATTCTCTTTTCTGAGCTCGATCCTAGATCCTCACAGAGATCCCCAGACACGAAACCCAGACGCATCACCAACCTTCCACGTCCACCGCAAGGTGGGAGAGGCCTCTGGCAAAGAGACCCATGGGTGAAGGTTGATCTGATGCGCTGCGTACTGAACTTCAAACGGCCACAGAAAATGGGGAGCACCCGCATGGATCATGGACGTACGAGCGACGTCCATGACCATGCCAATGCGGCGCTCAGCAATCCCATTTTGCTGTGGAGAGGCTAGAAGCGTGAAGGTCTGGCGGATGCTCTGTGCATGACAGAAGGTTCCCAGAAGGGCAGAGGAAAACTCCCCGCCTCTGTCAGAGTGCAGACGCAGAACATAAAAGTCCGAGCCGAAACTCTCTCTGAGCTGGAGACGAGCTGCGCGGATCCAATCGATCAACACCTCGGTGACGCCACCCTTGCTGCGCAAGGGGAAAACCGTGGTGTAACGCGAATAGTCGTCAACCACCAACAGGAAGTAACGCTCGTGACTCTGGCCACGCACGCGGGCGGGGCCCCACACGTCCATGTGACGATTCTGCAGAGGAGCCTCTGTCAGAGGAAACTCGGAGGAGTGAGGGGCGGCGCGCTGCCGCCCCTCAACGCAGGAAACACAGGTAGGGGAAGGCCCCGGAGGGAGGGGAGGGAGGGAGCGGGGGAGACCAGAGACAAGGACACGGGAGGCCATGCCTCGGAGGCGGGGCAGGAAGGGGTGACCAAGGCGGTGGTGCCAGAGGAGAGTCTGGTGGGACAGGAGAGGACACGAGCAGGGAGCAGACTCAGGACCAGACCTGGACGCTGCAGCAAACACCTGACTCGGCACATCTACCTGACCAGACTCGGCAACCAGAGGAGACTCAATAGTCGGTGTGTACAGGCTCGACCCCGGCTGACGGGTAAACGTGGCCAAGTGTCGGCCCGTTCGAGCACACGTACAGTGGGTCACCCGCTGACTCGCAGGAGTGAACTTTTCAACCCCCCCATGCTGTAGATCAGCACCACTCACCAAGTTCGTAGAGAACGAGGGGAGGTAGAGACCTGACAGGGTGCCAGAGGGGGCTGCCGGACACCGTAAGACAGTGGAAAAGTGGGCAAGGACAGGACCCCCAGAGGGGTCCGCGAGGGAGACCGCAACCGGCCGACTAAGCGGCGTAAGCGTGGTGCGGTCTCGAAAGAAGGAGCGGGAAGCACCCGAGTCAAGGGTGAAGGCATGTAAGGCCTGAGCCGACGTGGTACCTGAGAGAGCAGACTCACTAGCACCAGGGGTAGCAGACACACTAGCACCTAGAGCAGCAGCCTCACCTGCACCTAGAGCAGCAGCCTCAATGCCCGGGTCAGGCGGAACACACAGGTAACAGTCACCCTCATCACTAGTAGACACAACATACATGGCAGCAAGAATGGCATCATAATCGAGATCAAAGACAGCAACCCCCGACCTAAGCAGCTCGCCCCAGCGGGGGATCTCAACGGCGTCAGGGAACTGGAGACGCCAAGCGTTTGACAGACGGCCGAAGCAGCGCTGGTGGTGTGCGGGCCACCGTACGGCTCACCAGTGCGGTTGCCGGTACGCAAGACGTAGGCACAAGGGCCAGCACCCCCACCCCGCTGACGCGCAGAGTACCACTCACGAAGCTGCTGGGGGGACGGGGTCTCACGAGTGCGCTGCTGCTGCTGGCGCTAACCACCACCAAAGCCGCCCCGCTGCGCAGAGCCACCTCGACTAGCTCCACCTCCTCCGCCGCCACCGCCTCGTTCTCCGCTCCCACCGCCACCGCCGCCGCCGCCTCCGCCTCCACCGCCGCCACCGAAGCCCCCACCCCCGCCACCACTCCCACCACCACCCCCACTCCCTCCGCCTCCTCCACCGCCACCTCCACCGCCCCCGCCAGCCCCTCCAGCGCCCTTGCCCCCCTTGCCCTTGCCGGTGCGGCGTCTCTCGCTAGGGGTAGACGCAGCGCCGACCGACTTGGTGCCAACGAAGTCGACGGCAGCAGCAGAGGCAACAGAGGGCAAAAGGGGGGAGGGGGAGCACCCCTCAAATACATAGCACGAGGGTCACCACGAGAGGCTCCTACAGCGACTATACTTTTTTCAACTGCCAGGAGGCGCTCCTCGAGGAGGTCAACGGTGAGTGTGGTGGGGCGAATAGAGAGGAAGTGGTCCCTGACCGAGCGAAGGGAGTCAGGGAGCCGAGTGACTATGTAGTAGAGGGTGGTGTACATGGGGGGGGGGGGGGGGGGGGTTCTTGGCGCAGAACTCAGCAGGAAGCGCAGCCCGGTAGCGGGTGTCACTAGTGCGATGTTGCGTAACGAGGTCAGCGACTGTGGGAAAGGCGGCGCGTTCAGGAAACAGCTACGGCAGCATGAGGCGCCTAAGGGCAGCAGTGGCAGGGGAAGAGTAGCGTGCAACTACAGCATCGTACAAGGTCTTAGCACTCTTGTACTGACTAAAGTGCGCGCGCTCAGTGGACGGTAAGTGACTACGCACAGCAAGACGGGCAGCAGCATCGCGTGTGGCCCACTGTGAGCAAACAGTGCTGTCAGCATCGGCAGCAGGGGCAATAGAGTCGCCAGACGTGAGATCAAACAGGGAGAGACCGTCCTTCCTATCGCACTGTAGGAAAAGCTGTAGATCATCGACCTAGACCTCAAAGTCTATAGCTCGACCCTCAGCATCAAAGACTAGAACACTAGAGGTAGCCATGACAGTAGTGGCAGCAGGCTAGGGGCAGCAGTAGCAGGCGTGGCTCGGCAGTGCTCTCACCAGGGCTGGTAGGTAGGGGCCGGCAAGCGGTGGGGCAGGGCCGAGGCGGGTCGGCAGGAACAGAGCCGCGACTGCGGCGGCAGCTCCTGCTGTCAGTGGCGGCGGCAGTCGCAATTGTCGACGGCGACGGCCGCTGCTGGTGGTGGCCGCCCCTGTTGTCGGCGGCGTCTGCTGCTGTCGGGTGCTGCTGGCGGCGGCGGCGGCTGCTGCTGGTGGCAAGGGAGCCAAGGAGGGGCTGGGAAGGGTGGCAACGGGGCCACGAAGGGCGGCGATGGGGCCGAGAAGAGGCCACGAGGGGCCATGAAGGGCGGCGACGGGGCCGCTAGGGGCGGCGAGGGGGGCCGCGAAGGGCGGCGACGGGACCGTTAGTGGCAGCGACGGGGCCGCGAAGGGCGGCGACGGGGCCGATAGGGGCGACGACGGGACCTCGAAGGGCGGCGACGGGGCCGCTAGGGGCGGGGACGGGGCCGCGAAGGGGCCGCGAGGGGCCTCGAAGGGCGGCGACGGGGCCGCGAAGGACGGCGACGGGGCCTTAACGGGCGGCGACAGGGTCGCGAAGGGCGGCGACGGGGCCGCGAAGGGTGGCGACGGGGCCGCTAGGAGTGGCGATGGGGCCGCTAAGGGCGACGTCGGGGCCGCTAGGGGTGGCGTGAGGGGCCATGAGAGGGGCCTGTAGGAGGGCGCGACAGACCGCTAAGGGCAGGGGACGCGACGAGAGGGCGGCCCACGGAGCACGCCTTGGGCAGAGGCGAATCGCGCTCCGGTCAGGAAAAAAATATTTTCGATTTTCAGTGGTGGGCTCTAAGAAGCGTTCCGACTAGGGAACCTGCTCTATACCATGTGAAGAAATGAGGAATGAATGAACTAGCAAGCAGGTGGGTACAAGTAGGAAAATCTAAAATTGTTGTATCCCATATTGTCTACCCCACTACAGCTTACACAGACTATAGCATATGAGTTTGACACTTTTCTGTGTGTTCATGATACTGCAATACCTATCTAGCCAGTGGCTTTTGAGAATCTCAAAAGTGAGTCCTTGTCAACCGCTTATTCTCACTCCTACACACTCCTATACAGAACAACTATGCCCACTACCACCTACATATGCAGCATTGTCTTTAAGCTGGCCACCTGCGTGCTTCCCATTCCTTCCCCTGCAGAGATTTGAGCTTCAACCAACGAACTGGTACAATTCCTGAATCCCTATACAATCTCACGAATCTAAGCTCACTGTAAGTGCAGTTCCTCTTGGCTTCCCAAAGCTGTCAGCCCTAGCCAAACAGCACACATGCACACAAGTTTCACCAGGAGCTATGCGCACTTTGAATGGCGAAGATACGAGCAAGGCTTTTTCTTTCTGTTGTTCATTCTAAGCAAGGCAGATGTGTGGTCAAATATTCATTCTTTTTGTTTGATCATGTTGAAGATACTCATGCTATTCATCATCGTGCATGGTGCACTTTGCTGTATCCTTTCCTACTTGCACTTAACGTTTTTTTCTGCACATCATTAATCTTTCTTCACAAACTTCCTATAATCTGACATATATCTCCCTCTATTCACCTTCTTTTTCCTCACATTGCAGTTGGCTTACAACAAACAATCTTACTGGCTCGACCTCTGCAAGCATAGGCAACCTTAAAGCATTGGTGGACATGTGAGTAAGTCTCTTAATGAGACAGGCTAGATGGCTCCTGTACACTTGTTGTTCGTTGTTGATGCCCATGTGTGTGCAATCTCCTGTTTGTTTGACCATCAACGAGCCTTGAGCCAGCCTGCACAGAACAAGCCGGGGTGTGGCTCAACCCTAATGAAGGCTGGGCTCAGCTGGGGCTATTGATTCAGGAGCCGAGGTCCAGGAGGCAACAACACGTCTTGGAAAAATGAAGCGTGCTCATTGCAAGCCGATCAGCTATCGAGAGCCTTTTAGCTCATGAGAATTCTCATAAGACCACTCCTTTGACTCGTTGAGTCATGATTTTGTGCGGATGTGGCATCCCACCAGCATTAGAGCCACCTCTGCCCCTTGCATCTTCCAATCATCCACCATCCCTCTAATTTCAGGAACCTTGGCTACAACTTGTTGACAGGTCCCATTACTGACTCCATTGGCAAGCTCACAAATTTGGTAACATTGTGAGTACGTTCCTCTTGTTTGTGCTTTTCAACAGCTTATTCTCGTGTCCTCCATACACCTATACACAACACCTATGCAAACTACCACCTACATATGCAGTATGGTCTTTGAGTTGGCCACATTGCGTGCTTCCCATTCCTTTTCCTGCAGAGATTTGAGCTTCAATCAACTGTCCGGCACAATTCCTGAATCCCTGTACTATCTCACGAATCTAAGCTCACTGTGAGTGCAGTTCCTATTGGCTTTTCAGAATTATCAGCCCTCGCCAAATAGCACGCGTGCACACTTCAAAGAGTCATTTTTAACCAGTGGGAGCTAGACTATGAGGAAGGCACGGGTTGAATGAGTAATCGTAATTGCTTTGCCTATGTTCTCTCCACTTGCACATTCACACTGTGAGTTGACAAGGGTATCACTAGACAAAGTTGCATAGCAGAAAAAAAATAGCACTAGCAATGGCAAAACCGACTACATTAGAAGCAAGTCCCTAAAACACAGGAAGATCGACCGCCAGCGCAGCAAAGTTGACAGCCTACCAGCGTTGCGTAAAGACACTGCGGCAGCGTTGTAGAAAGGCGACCTGCCAACAAAGCAAGTCCAGGGCTTGCCATCGCTGCTACTGTGCGGTCTGCCGGCGTTGCATTCACAGGTGACAGTAGAGCACATGCGCACCCATCGCAGGTGCGCATCGTTAGTCAAGGGAGCGTGTGAAGAGCCACACACGTCGCCAGCACAGCAGGTAGACAACCTGCCAGCATTGCGTAGAGGCGCCGCGCCACCGCTGCAGAAAGTCGACCTGCCGAGCAAGTCGGCGGCTTGCTAACACTGCTGCAGAGCGGTCTGCGAGCGTTGCATCGGCAGTTGACAATAGCACAACACTTCGCAGCTGTCAAGCACGTTGTGCACCATTGCGCAGGTGCCAAGTCGACCATGTGTTGTACCAAGGGTTGCGCCTGAAGAGCCACCTCGACCTCGGGATACCAGTCCGAGGTCGTGCTTGCCACAGTAACATCAACTGCGTTCGCGCACATCCATAGAACCTCGTCAAGCAGGTTACTTGGTCGACGGGGAAACCCACAGGTCCACGAAAAACTTCGTCGACCACCGAGTAGAAATCGGTGCCCACTTTGGTCGAAAAACCTCTTCGTTCACCAGCTAGGCTGGCTGCGGCCATCGAACTCCCTTCGTCGATGGCTTTGCGATAGTCCCGCGCAGGTTGACAACCACCTTCGTGGACCTCCCTTGTCGCAACACCTCGATGGCTCCCGTCAATGGCACATTGCAGTGGTTGCACGCAGTTCGACCAACTTCGTCGACCTGCACGCCCAGATTGGCGTCGACCACAGCAAAGCAATCGGCTGTACCTCCTACGCACCCGACCACGAGGTCAGCTTCGCCCAAGCGAGAGCGGGGCCAACTCCCAACTCCCATCAATACACACCAGTTTCACCAAGAGCTATGTGCACTTTAGATGTGCAAGATACGAGCTAGGGTTTCTTTGTTGTTGCTGTTCATTATAAGGAGGGCAGATATGCAAGCAATGATTCCTTCTTTGTGTTTGATCATGTTCATGATAATCATGCTGTTCATGTTTATGCATGGTGCACTTTGCTGTACCCTTTTCTACTTGCACTTTGTGTACTTTCTGTATATACATACATCATTTTTCATCAACTTCCTAATCCAGCATATATTTCCCTCTTTGCACCTTCTTTTCCCTCACAATGCAGTTGGCTATAAAGAAACATTCTTACTGGCTCGATCTCTACAAGCATAGGCAACCTTAAAGCATTGTCGGGCACATGAGTGAGTCACCTAAGACAGGCTAGATGGCTCCTGTACACTTGCTGTTCGTTGTTGATGCCCATGTGTGTGCAATCTCCTGTTTGTTTGACCAAAAACGAGCCTTGAGCGAGTCCACTCGGAACAAGCCGGGGTGTGGCTCAACCCTAATGAAGGCTGGGCTCAGCTGGGGCTATTGATTCAGGAGCCGAAGTCCAGGAGGCAACAAACACGTACTGGAGAAATAAACCGTGCTCATTGCAAGCTGATCAGCTATCGAGAGCCTCTCTTTTGGCTCATGAGAGTTCTCATAGGACTACTCCTTTGACTCGCTGAGTCACGATTTTGTGCGGATGTGGCATCTCACCGGCATTAGAGCCACCTGTGCCCCTTGCATCATCCTGTTATCCACCATACCTCCAATTTCAGGAACCTCGGCTACAATTTCTTGACAGGTCCCATTCCTGACTCCATTGGCAAGCTCACAAATCTGAAAACATTGTGAGTGCGTTCCTCTTGGTTTGACATGCAAGGCAGGACAACTTATCAGACCTTCATCAGTTGCATGATCTGAGGGCTGCGCGTGTTCATATTTTTAGTAGGTTCTAAACCTAAATGTAGTATGGTACTGCCTACCTCGAAGCGAAGAATATCGGCAGGTCCAACAAGAATGGAACAAACCCTAATTTTGTCTGAAATGTCGAGAGTATCATTGTTTTCATCCGCAATTGTGGCTGTAGTGGTCCTCAAGTTGACTTTTAGCAATCCTCTGCCGCACTGTGCCCGGGGCGAGTAGAAGGAAACAATGCGAGTAACTACTTGCCCTGTGGCTGTTGCCTTTCTGTTTCTGATCCAGAACAACCCTTTACTCTTGTAATGGCATCCCTTCCAGATTCCAACTGCACAGTCCTGGCAACATGAGTTGTGATACATGCAATCATGAAAGCAAGTTTTGCCAAGTTCAAATAGATGCCATATACCTTTTGTTTTCAGCCTCACTCCTCTATTGGCATCCCCATTATACAAATTGCAGATTGCTATGGTCAAACAGATTGGCTGGCTCGATACCCACACTGATAGGCAACCTTATTAGTTTGAGTGACCTGTGAGTTCTTTGTTTACAACAGCAGTGAGGATTTTTCCTCGTGAGGCTCTAAATGTTATCTGTGATGAAACAGACGGCTACTACTCACTTGATAAATACTCAACTCACATGATTTGTTTGAAAGTGACTGCCTTCATCTTTACTTAGTGTACAACATGTAAGATGGTTGCAGCACATATGTAGTCTGTCTTTTTCTAATTGCAGAATGGTCACAAGAAGACTGAATAAAATGGTCATGTTTATTGCTTTGAGGAACCGTTCCTGCTGCTGCCACCCTTGCAACAGGTACCTTGCTTGGAACAACCTGACTGGTAGCGTCCCATACTCCATTGGCAACCTCCTGCAGCTCACAACATTGTAAGCACACCCATTGTTTCTTGAGCTGAAAGAACGCCATTGTCTCAGGAGCCATGCCCGCCCGAGACCCATCCCCCAAACACACACCATGTCAAACCCAGCTGGGCCGGTTTGGCTCGGATCTTGTATGCCGGTTTCTCAATTCTATGCTGGTTTTGGATTTCAACAAGGCTGGAGATGAATACCTGGTTTACCATTTCCTTCCATCGGACTTCAAGTATACAAAAGAGAACAGATGGGCCATGTCTATTCGAGACAACAAAGTTCCTCATACAGATGTTTGTATTTTAGAGCAAATGTATTCTTTGGTTCTCTATGTTCAACACTGGTTAACCTCTATGTATGTGCAACAAACAATGATCCATATGGAAACAAATTGAAGGAATCAATCTGACATAATAGCTCCCCCCGACGCTCGGCAAACTTCACATACTCTCAGAACTGTAAGATTCATCATAATCTGCAATATTGTAACACTTGAATAGTAAAAGGCTTTCTTCTTGCTTGCCTAAAGTGCCGCACACCAACCAAGCATACAGAGCCCATCAGCATCCCCACCTCGAGCACCCCCCTCCCAGCCTCCACCTTCCCCTACATCTGGAAAAAGTTTGATACTTTCTTCTAAAAAGGTACCGACCCCTGCATCTTCAAATCATCATCAAAAACACATCAAACACACTTTATGGGAGGTTTTCCGCCACTTGAGTTTTGTGATGATGTGCCGTGTGACCCACCCACATCACATGCGCACCACATGCTATGTGTTGTGTCCCATTTACTTCACATGCGCACCACATGCCATGTATTGTATCCCACCTACAACACATGCGCACCACATGCTGTGTGTTGTGTCCTACCTACAACACATGCACACCACATGCTGTGTGTTGTGTCCCACCCACAACACGTGCGCACCACATGCTGTGTGTTGTGTCCCACCCAAAACACATGCGCACCACATGCCGTGTGACCCACCCACGTCACATGTGCTGTGCACCACATGCTGTGTGATGTGTCCGACCCACTTCACATGCGAACCACGTGCCGTGTGACTCACCCACTCACATGCGCACCACATACCATGTTACCGACCCGCTTCACATGCGCACCACATGCTGTGTGACTCACCCACTCACATGGGCACCACATATCATGTGACCGACCCACTTCACATGCGCACCACATGCCATGTGACTCACCCACTCACATGCGCACCACATACCATGTGACCGACCCACATCACATGCACACCACATGCCATGTGACCAACCCACATCACATGCGCACCACATGCCATGTGACCAACTCACATCACATGCGCACCACATGCTGTGTGACCAACCCACATCACATGCGCACCACATGCCGTGTGACCAGCCCACATCACTTGTGTACCACATGCTTATTCTCGACACCCTTGTTGTTGTCAGTCCCCTCCAGCTTGCGATTCTCTTAAGTGTTTGGCACCTGTCACTCTACATGATCAAGACCCTGAGTCAACAACAACAATTATGCCTGTTCATATGCTTGCACTATCGCCTATCATAAAGTCAGCTTTGGTTTCACACTCTGCTCTTTGCATCCACCCTCCCATGAAAAGCAGATATCAACGATCTGAACGGCACAATACCCGCCTCACTAGCCAACCTTTCAGACCTCGGAGATCAGTGAGTTGCTTGACTTGTTGTGAGATGCTTGAGCTTCAACAAGACTGATTTTTTTTTTTTTCCACTTGACTTGTTCTTACGCACCTTTATTTCCAAACGCCTATGTTTCACTGCATATTCACAATCTTTGCAATGTCATTCTAGCCAGGTGGGAGTGAGCGATTTTCCATCGGCATTTTCTCGTACATTACACACACACACATACATGCATGCACGCACACACACATACACACACACAGCTATGCACACCACCACCTACATATGCATAGAGTATGGTCTTTGAGCTTGTCATATTTATGCTTTCGTTTTTTACTCCTACAGACTCTTGCTGTTCAACAAATTGACCGGCACAATTCCTGAATCACTTTACACTCTTACGAATCTAAACATGTTGTGAGTGCAGTGTGTGAAAATAGGAAAACAGGAATGAATGAACTATGAATGAAAGCAGTACAAATATGAAACCCTAACTGGGTTGTACCCCCTATGGGATACCCCACTACAGCCTACACAGCAGTATAAGCTATAGATATGTTCTGACACACCCCCATAGGCAAAGTGGGGGAGAACAAGGGGTCACAAGACCAGTCAAGCAAGACAAAGCAAAGCTCAGGGTGGATCACAAAGTCACCACACAGTCCGAGCACAAGAGCAAGGCCAAAGGCCAGTTCACAAGCAAGAGTACAGACATATATATAAAGCTAGACAAGCAAGAGCAGGTATATATATATGTCACAGTACAAGTGAAGTCAAGAGGAGAGCAAGTGAGGCAAGACAGGCACAAGACCCAGCTGGGTGCAGAAGCGCTGATGGTCACAAGGCGCAAGTGCCTTGGTGAACACATCAGCAGTGTTGGCCTCAGAGGCCACGTACGCAAGTCGCAACTGACCACGCTGCTGCAGCTCACGAGCAAGGAAGTAGCGGAGAGCAATGTGCTTCGTTCTGTGCTCCAAGCGCTGCTCTCGACACAAGGCCAGCATAGCCTTGTTGTCTACGTACAGCACTGGAGGAGAACGAGGCGGCTCTCCAAGGTCAGTCAGCAGGTAGGTGAGCCAGCGAAGCTCCTGTGCAGCCATGGCCCCGGCGTAGATCTCAGCCTCACAACTGGAGCCGAGAACCGAAGACGAGCGAGTAGACCGCCACGAGACAGAGCCGGAGCCAAGGCTGAAGGTGTAACCCTGTGACGACCGCTGCGTAGCCTGGTCGTCAGCCCAAGAAGCGTCCGCGTGGCCGGTAAGGACCACTGGACTCCGCCCTCCAAGCACTAGCCCCATGCCTGACGTACTGCACAGGTAGCGCAATACCCTCTTCGCTGCAGCCATGTGCTCCGGTCTGTGTCTCCCAGGAGCAACATAGCGTGCAAGAATGCTCAGAGGGTATGCAAGGTCAGGTCGTGTGCAGGTCATCAGGTACATGAGGCAGCCAACAAGCTCCGCATACGGACCACTCGACTCTACGGACTCATCCGAAGGCAGAGCTGAGAGTGAGTGGCGAGTAGGCAGAGGAGTGGCCTGAGGCGAGGAGTACGTGAAGCCGAAGCGCTGAAGGACCTGCTGCACCATGTGTGACTGAGTCAAGGTAATGGTGCGGCGTGCTCTGTCCCGAGTGATCTGCAAGCCAAGGTAGCTGCGCAGTTCACCCAGGTCTGTGCACGTGTGTCTCTTCAACAGCTCGGACTTCACGTAGGCGAGTCCAGCAGTGTCCGCTGTGGCAAAGACCAGGTCGTCGACGTACACGAGGATGTAGAACGGCGGCAGGGAAGTGTCGGTGCGAAGAAACAGCGACGGGTCAGCAGTAGAAGGAGCAAACCCAAGAGCCGCAAGCGTAGTCCTCAGTGTGTCGTGCCACTCACGCGGTGCCTGGCGGAGACCGTAGACTGGCCGTCGGAGGCTCCACTGGGTGCCAGGAGGGAAAGTCCCTGTGAAGCCAGGTGGACGGCGAAGCCAGATCTCCTCGTGCAGGCTACCCTGCAAGAACGCAGTGCTGAAGTCGAGAGAGTGAAGCTCGTAGTCGCGCTGAGCGGCTATGTGCAGCAGCACCCGAAGAGTAGTCATCTTCGGGGTGGGAGAGAAGGTCTGAAAGTAGTCAACTCCCTGCCGCTGACTGAAGCCACGAGCAACGTACCGTGCCTTGAAGACAGGTGGAGAGCCCGGCGGCCGCTTCACCCTGAAGATCCACATGCCACTGACGATGTTCGCCCCAGGAGGGGGAACCGCGTCAACGTAGGTGCCTGTGGACTTCCAGGAAGCCATCTCTGCATCCATAGCTGCCTGCCACTGAGAGGAGTAGGGACCCTCTACGGCCTCCGCGTAAGAACGCGGAGTCGGGATGTCTAGTGCATCCGGGTCTCCCTCAGGGGCAAGCAGTACAGACGCGAGATGAGGTGAAGCAGCCGCTAGACACAGTAACTCCTCCTGCCTGTCCTCTAGGACGTCCGTGCCAAGAGCACACTCACCCCCGACGGACGGAGGACAGACAGACGCAGACTCAGCAACAAGACTAGCAGCGTAGTCGAGACGACAGCGAGCAGCAAAGTCGACGAGCTCAGCGACTAGAGCAGACGCAGCAGTGGACTCAAAAGAGGGGTCAGTGACGACAGTAGCAAGCAGACGCGTGACAGTGGGACTGGCAGCACGAAGAGAGTCCGACTCAGGGTCCGCAAGCGCAGGAAGAGAGGACTCAGGAGGAGAAGGCAAAGGGGCACGCAGAGGAGCAGTGGACGGACGTAAAGACATCCGGTGCGTGCCAGGGACAGGAGGAGGACGCTGACGCGAACTGCGACCACTAGCGCGAGCAGCACGAACAGGCGACGCGGGACGAGACGCAGGCTCACGACGCTCAGCAAGACCTCCAGTAGGACCAGTGTAAGGAGAGGGAGCAGGCAGTGGAGAGGAAGGCTCCAGTAGGGGCTGCGACTGGACCGGCGGTGGACCCTCTACTGGAGGAGAAAGACCAAGAACCTGCTGAAGGAGCGGAACGAAGTACGGCCGAGGCCGCGCGGCAGCTCCAGACTCAGCAGGGACAGCACCAGCACCCTCAGCGACAGCACCAGCGCCACCCACACCTCCAGCGGCAGGACCAACAGCAGCAGGCTCAGCACGAACGCCCTCAGCAGCTCCAGCTCCAGGAGGACCCACAGGGCCAGTAGCTCCGGGACCGGCTGCACCCGCACCCTCGACGGTCGAAGAAGCTCCAGCTCCAGCTCCAGCAGCACCTCCAGACTCAGCAGCACGCCTCCAGCGGCGAGCGAACCACTCGCGCAGCTCCTGTGGAGAGCGGGGCTCCCGGCGAGACGCAGCAGCAGGAGAAACCCCAGGCTCAGCAGCTCCAGACCCAGCACCCCCAGACCCAGCACCTCCAGGCACAGCACCCCCCGGCTCAGCACCCCCAGGCTCCGCACCCTCCGCAGTAGCACCCTCAGGCCCAGCACCCCCAGCAGTAGCACCCCCAGGCTCAGCACTCCCGTGCACAGCACCCCCAGAGTCAGCACCCCCAGGCTCAGCACCCGCAGCAGCACCAGAGTCACCAGTAACCTCGACCGGGTCAACGGCGTCTACCTGGGACACACCTGAGGGGGCAGGAACCTGAGGGGGGAGGGGGTCTACCGGGGGGGGAACCGGCACAAGGAAGTCCGGGGGAGGGGGGAGGGAAGGAGTGCGGTAGGGGAAGAGACGGTAGAAGGGGACTGACTCGTCGAACGTGACGTCCTGGGAGGACAGAACACGACGAGAGGAGGGGTGGTAAAACTGCCACCCTGGGGCATCAGTGGGGAAGCCAAGGAAGACACAGGGAGCAGCACGAGGGGACAGCTTGTCCGCAGACAAGTCGCGGACAAACGCCCGAGATCCCCAGACACGGAACACAGACGCATCGCCAACCTTCCCCGTCCACAGCAAGGCTGGGGACATCGCTGGCCGAGAGACCCGGGGGTGAAGGTTGAGCTGATGCGCCGCGTACCTCACCGCAAACGGCCACAGAAAATGGGGGGCAGCCGCATGCATCATGGACGTACGAGCGACATCCATGACCATGCCAATGCGGCGCTCAGCAATCCCATTTTGCTGTGGTGAGTCCGGAAGCGTGAAGGTCTGGCGGATCCCCCGTGCACGACAGTAGTCTCGCAGAAGGCGAGAAGAGAACTCTCCGCCTCTGTCAGAGTGCAGACGCAGGACAGGAAAGTCCGAGCCGAAGCTCTTCCTGAGCTGGAGACGAGCCTCGCGGATCCAGTCGATCAGCACCTCAGTGACCGCACCCTTGCTGCGCAAGGGGAGGACTGTGGTGTAACGCGAGTAGTCGTCAACCACCAACAGGAAGTAGCGCTCGTAACCCTGCCCACGGACGGGGGCTGGGCCCCACACATCCATGTGAAGCGTCTGCAGGGGAGCCTCTGTCGGGGGGAAGTGGGAGGAGTGAGGAGTAGCCCGGAGGCGACCCTCGACACAGGGGACACAGGAAGGTCCTGGCCCGGAGGGGAGAGGAGGGAGAGACTGGGGAAGACCAGAGACAAGGACACGGGAAGCCATGCTCCGAAGACGGGGCAAGGAGGGGTGGCCAAGACGGTGGTGCCACAGGAGAGTCTCGTGAGACAGGAGGCGACAAGAACAGGGGGCAGACTCAGGACCTGACCGGGACGCAGCAGCAAGTACCTGACCCGACGCAGCCACCTGACCAGACGCAGGGACAGGAGGAGACTCAACGGTCAGGGTGTAGAGACTCGACCCCGGCCGACGTGAGAACGTGGCCAGGTGTCGGCCTGTGCGAGCCTCCGTGCAGTGGGTCACCCGCTGACGCGCAGGAGTGAACTGGTGAACACCCCCATCCTGCAGGTCCGCTCCACTCACCAAGTTCGTAGAGAACGAGGGAAGGTACAGACCCGACAGGGTGCCCGAAGGGGCAGCCGGACAGGGGAGGACAGTGGAGAAGTGAGACAGGACAGGACCCCCAGAGGGGTCAGCAAGGGAGACCGCAACCGGCCTGGCGAGCGGCGAAAGGGTAGTGCGGTCTCGAAAGAAGGAGCGAGAAGCTCCGGAGTCAAGTGTGAAAGTGAGGGAGGACGAGGACGACTCAGTACCTGAGAGCGCAGTCTCACCAGTACCTGAGAGCGCAGACGCACTGGCACCTAGAGCAGCAGCCTCACAAGCACCTAGCGCAGCAGTACCAATGCCCGGGTCGGGCTGAAAACACCGGTAACCCTCATTCTCCTCACTATAATCCACAACATACATAGCAGTAAGGATAGCATCAAAATCAAGATCAAAGATCGCTACACCAGCCCTGAGAAGCTCATCCCAGCGAGGGATCTCACTAGCCCCAGGGAACTGCTGACGCCAAGCGTCCGTCAGGCGGCCAAAGCAGCGCTGGGTGGCGTGGGCACCCCCACACTGCTCACCCGCGCGGTCGCCGGAACGAAGAACGTAGGTGCAGGGACCAGTACCCCCACCCCTCTGACGCCCAGCGTACCACTCACGAAGCTGCTGAGGCGAAGGGATGTCCCGCGAGCGCTGCTGCTGCTGCCGGTGCGAGCGCTGGCCACCACCACCGCCGCTACGCTGCTGGGTACCACCCCGACCCGCTCCACCTCCTCCACCACTACTGCCTCCTCCGCTGCCGCCTCCACTGCCTCCACCTCCGCCGCCTCCACCTCCGCCGCTGCCTCCACCACCACCGCTGGTACCACCACCACCGTCTCCGCCGCTGCTGCCGCCACCACCACCACCACCCCCGCCACTAGTCCCGCCGCCACCCCCACTCCCTCCGCCGCCACCGCCGCCACCGCCACCGCCCCCTCCAGCTCCACCCGCGCCCTTGCCTCCCTTGCCCTTGCTGGAGCGACGTCTCCCACTAGGGGCAGACGCCGCGCCGACCGACTCAAGACCAAGCAGGTCGGCAGCAGCAGCAGAGGCAACAGAGGGCAGCAAGGGGGAAGGAGAGCACCCCTCAAAGATGGGGGTGCGAGGGTCACCACGAGAAGCACCTACAGCGACTATGCTCTTCTCCGCTGCAAGGAGGGCCTTCTCGAGGAGGTCGACGGTGAGAGTGGTGGGACAGACTGCGAGAAAGTGGTCCCTGACGACGCGAAGGGAGTCAGGGAGGCGTGCGACTACGTAGTAGAGAGCGATGTACATGGGGGGGGGGTTCTTAGCGCAGAACTCAGCAGGAAGGGCGGCGCGGTAGCGAGTGTCACTAGTGCGGAGGTGCGTAATGAGGTCAGCGACAGTGGGAAAGGCAGAGAGGTCAGGAAAGAGGTAGGGAAGCATGAGACGGCTCAGTGCGGCAGTGGCAGGGGAGGAGTAGCGCGCAACTACAGCGTCGTACAAAGTCTGAGCACTCTTGTACTGACTAAAGTGCGCACGCTCAGAGGTAGGGAGGTGGCGACGCACAGCAAGACGTGCAGCAGCATCGCGGGTGGCCCACTTAGAGCGGACAGCGGGATCAGCATCAGCAGCAGGGGCAGGAGAGGCGCCAGAGGTGAGGTCAAAGAGAGAAAGGTCGTCAGCCCTGTCGCACTGTAAGAACAGCTGCAGGTCGTCTAACCAGACCTCAAAATCAATGGCGCGACCCTCAGCGTCAAAAGCTAGGACACTAGGGGTAGCCATGGTGACGACAGCGACGCAGTGCAAGCAGTAGGGAAAGAGCTCGCAGTGTCAGTGGGACAGTGCTCACCAGGCAGGGCAGGTCGTGCAGTCAGCAGAAAGGCGGCTCAGCGACCGGGCGGCTCGGGTGCACAGCTGCTCGGCTCCCGGGCGGCTCGGCGGCTGGGCGGCTCGGGCGCAGGGCGGCTCGGCTCCCGGGCGGCTCGGCGGCTGGGCAGCTCGGGTGCAGGGCGGCTCGGCTCCCGGGCGGCTCGGCGGCTGGGCGGCTCGGGTGCAGGGCGGCTCGGGTCCCGGGCGGCTCGGCTGCTGGGGCGGCTCGGCCGGGAGATGCAGTGTCGGGCCGGCAGGTGCAGCGTAGGGCCGGCAGGTGCAGCGTAGGGCCGGCAGGTGCAAGTGGCGGGCCGTAAGAGGCTGCGGGCCGATGGGTGCAGCGGCGGGCCGGTAGGTGCAGCGGCGGGCCGGCAGGAGCAGCGGCGGGCCGGCAGGGTGCAGCGGCGGGCCGGTAGGAGCGGCGACGGGCCGGCAGGGTGCAGCGGTGGGCCGTAGAGTGCAGCGGCGGGGCCGTCGGCAGCAGAGGCGGGGCCGCGTCAGAGGAGGCGGCGTGGCCGCGTCAGGGGAGGCGGCGGGGCCGCGTCAATGGAGGCGGCGGGGCCGCGTCAGGGGAGGCGGCGGAGTCGCGTCAGGGGAGGCGGCGGGGCCTCGTCAGGGGAGGCGCGGGGCCGCGTCAGGGGAGGCGGCGGGGCCGCGTCAAGGGAGGCGGCGGGGCCGCGTCAAGGGAGGCGGCAGGGCCGCGTCAGGGGAGGCGGCGGGGCCGCGTCAGGGGAGGCGGCGAGGCCGCGTCAAGGGAGGCGGCGGGGCCGCGTCAAGGGAGGCGGCGGGGCCGCGTTAAAAGAGGCGGCGGGGCCGCGTCAAGGGAGGCGGCTGGGCCGCGTCAGGGGGGGGGCGGCAAAGCCGCGTCAGAGGAGGCGGCGGGGCCGCGAGTGAAAAGGCGACCCGAGGGGTCGCTAAAAAAAAAAGGGCGCGCCTCGGGGCGCGCGTCGGTGGGCCCAGACAACGGTCCTAAGGTAGGACCCGCTCTATACCATGTGAAAATAGGAAAACAGGAATGAATGAACTATGAATGAAAGCAGTACAAATATGAAACCCTAACTGGGTTGTACCCCCTATGGGATACCCCACTACAGCCTACACAGCAGTATAAGCTATAGATATGTTCTGACACAGTGCAGTTTGGATTGGCCTCCTAGCCTGGTCAGCCGTAGCCAAACTGCGCACCACACTTGTGCATTTCAGCAACCACCGACTTTGCTTTCGCATTTTCCAGTGGTAAGGGGTTTGTGCTCTTTGAATGTTTGCTTATGCAGAACTGGGTGGGGAAGGATCGAGCGAGAGCTTGTATCTGTTTTGCTTTCATTCAATCATTTTGAACAACGCAAACACTTGTGTTCTGTTGACGATCAAGCTGATCATGCTCGAACATGGTAACGGAATGAGCAATCTGTTGTACCACTATCCTCCTTGTGCTGCAGTCCGTGTATGCATGCTGCCTATACACCATACATCATTCATCATGCATGCTGCTTGTATCCTTTCATGCATTCCATGTATGCATGCTCGCAACTATAGTCTGGTATTGCATTTAATCCCCTTTTTACACATTTTTTTTACCATGAATGCAGTAATCTTCTAGACAACTACCTCACTCGTTCGATCTCTACAAAAATAGGAAACATTGAAGCATTGATGGCCTTGTGAGTGAGCTTTTCAATAACACAGGCCAGATGACTCTTGTATAGGTTCCACCCTCCCGTCGGCTCCACGTAACCCACCCACAAAATTAATTTGAATGGGGGCCCCACTTCAGTTGTTCGGTCATGGAAATGTACCAATGGACACGGGCGAATGGGGGTAGGGGGGATAGCGGGGTGTGAGTGAGAGAGATACAGGAGGGATAGCAGCAGTGATGGGTGAGGATTTTAGCCTTGAGAGCTCCATTGGTAGTTCTGAGATTGCGGGGTGTGAGATTGCCAGTGGTGGTTCTGATAGAGACAGAAAGCAAGGAGAAGTGGCAAGATGCTGCTAAGGTGGTAAGGGATGCTGTGCTGAAGTTTGATGGTGATTTTTGATGCGCATAAAAAATCACCTCAGTATGACAGGTAACAAGGAAAAGTGGCAAAATGTTTATGTGGTAATTTTTTTTTTCCATGCGATTTCGTGGAACTAGCTAGAGATGCCGGAATCAAATCTCAGCAATGCTGATGTAGGAAGTACTGCTTGCTCCTAAGCAACGCTGACTTCAAAATACTGCTTTCTCCTAAGCAACGCTGACGTATGAAATACTGCTCGCTCCTAAGCAATGCTGATGTAGGAATTACTGTTACTGCTCCTTGCCATATTGCGTAACCTAATGACACCGATACCTTCTTCGTCATCACATTTGCATGTGCCATCCGTCACGCTCCCAACACATCATCATCCTTCCAATGTCAGGAACCTTGGCAACAACTACTTGACAGGACCAATTCCTCACTCCATTGGCAAGCTCACGAACCTGAACGCCTTGTGAGTGTGTCCCTTCTTGGTTTGACGTGTGAGCCAGGACCAATGCTATCGGAAAAAAATGCCTGATTTTGACATGTTGTCATCACGTGATTTTGACTCACAACTGTGGTTGTTTGTCCGGGACCTTGAGTTAGCTCGTAGCAACCATAGACGGGGAAAAACGATGCGCTGCAGAACTCCACGTGCCGGATGAAGCGTGTGAGAGTACAACGGCTTATGCTGGCTTTGCTAGCTTGCCTGGACTTTATTGTGCTATATCTAGCTTGGGTTTCATTTATCATGCATAGATATGCTTGATTTCCTAGCTTAGGTGCATTTCTATATTTTATTATAGTTATAGCACCGAACCAGGTTACGTGTACCGAGCTCAAGCCTATTCGGTTTCCACCGAGTTGCTTCTACCAAGTTCGAGAAGGTTCTATTCGGGACGCTTCGCGACCCTCAGAACATTCGCGTAACACATGGGTAACTAGCTTTGTGTCGAGCCTATATACAGCCTCGTGTTGTACTTAGGTGGATCATTCAATTCAAACCCTCTCTCCTGAGTTCGATCTTAGATCCTACACGTTGTAATCAGAGCCTGTTTTCACGCGAAGTTTTTCGACCGCTAAAACCCCGCATCTAGAACCGCGGGCGTGACGACGGAAAGCGCCGATTTCTAGTTCATAAACCACTTCCATGCTATTTTTTAATGCTTCCTCGAACTGGTTTTCGAACACTCCTCAGGTTGAGTGGCGAAAAAGTTGGAATTTTGACCGTCAGATCGACTCGAATCTCAACGACACTGAGAATTTCGCCCAAAAGATTGGAGTTTGGAGCATCGGATCGAATTTCTTCTCAACTGCCGAGATCGGACGCGAATTTCGACTAAGGGAAAATTCTGCGATGTACAGAATCAGCACTCGTTATCTCTACAGTCGATTCGACTCGCAGTGAGTGGACCAGCGCCAACAAAATCAATCATTTTCGTCGCACATCTTCCTGTAAATCACCAAATGGAGGAAAATGGTGATAATTCCGTACAAAAAATTACGGAGTTGCACACCGGCCTGGACCAGATGCGAGCGGCACTCCAACGAATAGAGGAGCTCCTTGAGAACCAGTCGACAGCCGCCACAGCAGCAGCGAATGCAGCAGCGGCGACACCAACATTACCGAGCAGCAGCGGCAGCGGCTACAATGAATCTTGAGGCAGCACGTCCGAGGCTACCGGAGACGGTCAATCTGAATGCGAGAGACACCGATGTCCGTCGATTGATTGCGACCCTCGAAATTTACTTCGAGGTCATTGGCTGTACGACCCCGACATACAATGCAATGCGGATTCGGCTCGCAGGAACACTGTTGCGAGGCTCGGCGCTCGAGTGGATTTACAATAGCAACGAGGTCCGAGGCGAGGGGACATGGACGCAGTTTCGGGCAGCTCTAATTCACCGTTTTGAACTTATCAACTCCAGCTACTTGGCGCGGCAGCAGATTCATCGGCATAAACAGCTTGGCTGTGTAACACAGTACACGTTGTAGATGAAGAGCCTCTTCAACCAAATTACCGACCTGACCGAAGAGGAAAAAACCAAGCGTATATTAAGGGGCTAAAGATGGAAGTCCGCCGACAGGTGATTGCCGCGAACTACAACAACCGCGACATGGTGTGTGCAGCATAGAGATTCGATGCGCTGACGTAAGATCAGCTCGAGACACGACACCAAGTGCCGAACAGATCATTCAACATGAAGCGATTGGCACCACCCACGACCGCCGACCCGATGGATATCAACAAGATTGACACAAAGCAGCGGTCGACAAAATATGAGAGCTGCGAATTTTGCAGCGCAGCAAGACATCGACTCTTGGCGTGTTGGAAAATGAAGAAGGCACGAGCGGAGCTGAAGGGCAACAATAGTGCAGCACCCCCGAAGTCAAAAGACATGGCGACTTCGGAGCGGGCGAAAAAAGGAGGACATGATGGCGCGAATTTAAAACGCCACGACCGGCCGGCAACAGGGTAAATCGCCGAGACAAATGGAGGCTCCGCGAAACAAGACTCCGCACCGACCGGGAAACTCTAGCCGAACACCCCCAAGAGTAAGAATATTTCCTCTCGAGGTTTTCAAGCCTTTGAAAAGTTTAGGGGAGATTAAGAGGCTAAGAAAAAGCCCTTGGAGATTATTCAGGTACCTGAGAAGTTGGGCAAACCACTCTGGAGCGTTGAAAAGGGTCGTGCATTCCAAGGAGTTCATATTCTCTCCCCGCAGCATAGTGTTAAGGCTCCCAATTGCCCACAGGTGAAGCCTACACAGCCGCAAAGGCTTAAGGGAAGGTTTCAGGCCAAGACAAAGCTGAATCGGCCTCGGATAAATCCTTCTAACCCTGCTCAGTTGAAAAGTGATATCGAGTCAGCAGCTTTGAGCGCAGGACCTAGGGGAGATCTATTCAACGTACCCTATGATCCTATACGCGAGAACATTTACGGTTAATCGGAGCACCAACAACCACTACTACTCGAGGTGATCTGCAACGGCCGATGCCTCTTGGCACTGGTGGACAGCGGTGCGTCTCACTCGGTGTGCGACCGCGGGACGTTGGAGAAAATTGGAGAACCTTTGGAGGAGACCAAGTTCACGGCAACGATGGTGGACGGTACAAAACTCCCCATCCACGGCAAAGCATCACTGCACCTGCACATAGGGGCGCTGAGGTGGAAGTCGGCGTTGCGGATCATGAACATCAAAGGTTTAGATTTCATCTTGTGGCGAGATTTCTTGAAGCGGTTCAACCCTGAGATCAACTGCGTCAACAGGAAGGTGTGCATCTACAACAATGGGAAACGAGTGGAGCTGCGAAGCTGGACGGATACAGGGAACGTTTCTAAAACGACACTGGTACGGTTTGAACGGAGGATGAGCAAGAGTAACACGGGTTACTTAGCACTGGTCATGACAGCAACAGAGGATGAGAAGCCAAGCTCGGACCTACCTGCCGCAGTGAAGGAGGTCTAGGAGCAGTACAAGGATATAATGCCCGACGACCTACCTGCAGGCGTACCTCCAGCACGCACCCATGAGCACGAGATTGTGGAGGAACCAGGTGCGAAACCCGTCTCACGTGCACCATATGTCAAACTTATATGCTTTAGTCTGTGTAGGCTGCAGTGGGGTAGACTATATGGGGTACAACATTTCTAGGTTTTCGTATTTGTACCCACCTGCTTGCTTGTTCATTCATTCCTCATTCTTCACATGGTATCAGAGCAAGTTCCCTAGAGGGAACACTTCCTTAGGCCCACCACTGAATTTGTTTTTTCTGACCGGAGCGTCAGTCGCTCTTGCCCGAGGCCCGCCTTGTTAGCCGCCCTTCCAAGCCCCTAGTGGCCCCTGGCAGCCTTGTTGCCGCCCCTACACGGCCCCGTCGCCGTCCCTGGCGGCCCCGTCGCCGCCCCTAGCGGCCCCGTCGCCGCATCTCACCCTACGCGGCCCCGTCGCCGCCCCTACGCGGCCCTGTCGCCGCCCCTAGCGGCCCCGTCGCCGCCCCTAGCGGCCTCGTTGCCGCCTCTCACCCTACGCGGCCCCGTCGCCGCCCCTACGCGGCCCCGTTGCCGCCCCTACGCGGCCCTCTTGCCGCCTCTACGCGGCCCTGTTGCCGCCCCTAGCGGCCCCGTCGCTGCCTCTCACCCTACGCGGCCCCGTTGCCACTCCTACGCGGCCCTGTCGCCGCCTCTACGCGGCTCTGTCGCCGCCCCTAGCGGCCCCGTCGCCGCCACTAGCGGCCCCGTCGCCGCTCCCCTACCTACGCAGCCCCGTAGCCGTCCCTAGCGGCCTCGTCGCCGCCCCTACGCGGCCCTGTCGCCGCCCCTAACGGCCCCGTCGCCACCCCTAGCGGCCCCGTCGCCGCTCCCCTTCCTACGCGGCCTAGTTGCCGCCACTACACAGCCCCGTCGCCTCCTCTACGGGACCCCTTAGCCGCCCCAAGTGGCCCCGTCGCCGCTCCCCTCCCTACGCGGCCCCGTCGCCGCCCCTAACGGCCCCAATGCTGCCTCTACCAAGCAGCCCAGCAGCTGAGCCGCCCAACAGCAGAGCCGCCGAGCCGCCCAGCAGCCGAGCCGCCGAGCCGCCAAGCAACCAAGCTACTGAGCCGCCCAACAGCCGAGCCGTCTGACAGCCGAGCCGCCTGACAGCCGAGCCGAGCCGTCTGTGTGCCACTGAGAGGAGTAGGGACCCTCTATCGCCTCAGCATAACAGCGCGGGGTTGGGATGTCTGGTGCATCCCGGTCTCCCTCAAGTGCAAGCACAATAGACACGAGATGGGATAAAGCAGCGGCAATTCACTGAAACTCCTCCTGCCTGTCCTCAAAGACGTCCGTGCCAAGAGCACACTCACCCCTGATTGACGGAGGACAAACAGACTCAGACTTAGCAACAAGACTAGCGGCGTAGTCTAGATGAGAGCGAGCAGCAAAGTCGACAAGCTCAGCAACTTAGGCAGACACAATAATAGACTCAAAGGAAGGGTCAGTGACAACAGTAGCTAGGAGACGCGCGACAGTAGGACTAGCAGCACGAAGGGAGTCAGACTCTGGGTCTGGACCGTCTGCAAGGGAGGACGGAGGACGAGACAGCAGAGGGACACGCTATGGAGCTGTGGAAGGACGCAGTGCCATCTGGTGCGTGCCGGGGACAGGAGGAGGACGTGGACGCGGAAGACGACGACCAGTGCGAGCAGCACAAACAGGCGACGTAGGACGAGAAGCAGGCTCACGACGCTCAGGAAGACCTCCAGTCTGACCAGTGAAAGGAGAAGGAGCAGGAAGTGGGGAGGCTGGCTGTAACTGCGACTGCGACTGGACAGGTGGTGGACGAGCAGGGACAGCGTCCAGGGGGCGCCGCGACGAGCAGAGGCAACGTTGCGCGGGTCCCGCAGGGGCGTCGCGACGAGTAGGAGCGACACACGGCGCGGAAGGGCGGCGCGCGGGTCGCAGGGGCAGCGCCCACGGGCTGCAAGGGCGACGCGTAGCTCGGGAGGGCGGAGTGCGGACTGCAAAGGCAGCGCCCACTTGCTGCAGGGGCGACACGCGACTCGGCAGGGCAGCGCGCGGGCTGCAGAGGCAGTGCCCACGGGCTGCAGGGGCAGGCACGGCTGCAGGGGCAGCACGGTCGCAGGGACAGCACGCAGGCTGCAAGGGCAGCGCGGCTGCAAGGGCAGCGGAAATAAAAACAAAAATTCAGTTAGGGCAGGGCGGAATGTTCGGTGGGCCCTAGGAGCGATTCTGCTCAAATACCATGTCACAAGGTAGGAAACAAGAAAATGACTACAAAACAGTACAAGGTTTGTATTGGCAAAACCTAACAGTACTGTACCCCATAAAGAGTGCCCCACTACAGCCTATAGTATAGTTTTGACATTTAAAGCACCATTTCTTCACACATTTATGTATTTCAATCAATCACCTTGCCTGAGCTTATTCGCACAATTACGCAGCACGTGAAGCTTGTTTGCGTGTTGGATGAACTCAAACTGTACAAGGATAGGATAGTGCGCAACATGTCACCATTTCATTGTTTGGTTGTTTTTTTTAACACCATTTCTTCACACGTTCAGGTATTTTAATAAATTACCTTGCCATAGGAACTGGTTTGATCTCATTGGCACAACTATGCAGCACGTGACGCTCATTTGTGCGTTCGATGGCCTGAAACTGTGCAAAGATAGGCCAGTACCCAACATGTCACTGTTTCATTGTCTGGTTGTCTATTTTACACATTCACGAATTTTAATCAATCACCTTTCCATTGGAACTGGTTTGACCTCATTCGCACAACTACGCAGCACGTGACGCTTGTTCCCGCGTTCAATGGCCTGAAACTGTACAAGGATAGGCCAATACCCAACATGTCACTATTTCATCGTGTGGTTGTTTTTTTTAGCACCATCACTTCACACTTCAGGTAGTTTAATAAATAACCTTGCCATAGGAACTGGTTTGACCTCATTTGCACAACTACGCAGCACGTGACGCTTGTTCGTGCGTTCGATGGCCTGAAACTGTGCAAGGATAGGATAGTACGCAACATGTCACCATTTCATCATCTGGTTGTTTTTTTTCTCGAACTTATATGTAATATGTTGTGTAGGCTGTAGTGGGGTAGCCCATATGGGGTACAGCCGAGATTTAGGGTTGGTACTTGTACCCATCCTGCTGCTAGTTCATTCATTCTCGCCTGTACTTTCTAACATGGTTTCAGAGCAGGTCCTCCCCTAGGATCGTTTTTTTTAGCGGGCCCAGCGAATCGCACTACCCCACACGTTGCGCTGCCCGGTTAGAGTCGCGTATGCCCTGCCCTGCCCTGCTTGTGCGCAGCTTGCCGCCGCGCGCCCTGCCTTGCCCGCCGCCGCTCGCTGCCGCGCGCCCTTCCCTGCCCACACGTCACTTGCCATCGCGCGCCCTGCCCTGCCCGCGTGCAGCTCGCCGCCGCGCGCCCTGTCCTGACCACGTGCCACTCGCCGCCGCGCGCTCTGCCCTGCCCGTGCGCAGCTCTCCGCCGCGCCGCCCTGCCTGCGAGCTGCCCGCCGCTACGCACCAGCCCTGCCTGTGTGCCGCTAGCCACTGTTGCGCCGCTCGCTGCCGCGCCGCCCTGCCTTGCTCGTGTGCTGTTCGCCGCCGCGCCGCCCTGCCTTAATCTGCCTGTGCGCTGCCCTGCTGGCCGCCGCCCTGCTTTGCCCTGCCTGCGAGCTGCCCTGCTGCTAGCATGCTCAACTGCTTTGCCCGCGATGGCGATGCTTAGTGCACTCTCGTACGATGAAGAGGGCCACTTGATACAGTTCGACGCGTGGCTAGATGACCTGTAGTTGTACTGACTGAGCGTTTCTAAGGATGGTCTCTCACTGTTTGACCTCACGTGTGGCGCCTCTCCCACCCCTCCCGACAAAGGTGACAGTGCGACTCGCTCACAGCGGCTTACACATGACGCTGCTGCTCGCCTAGCTGTTTGCAACCACCTGCCGTTAGCTGAACGTGCTCACTTTGGCTAGCACAAGACTGCAAAGGCCGTGTACGACACTGTAGTCGCTCGTTACTCCTCCTCGGCCATTGCTGCTCTAGGCCGTCTTATCCTGCCCTGCCTGTTCCCCGAGCTGTCTGCCTTTACAACAGTCGCCGACCTCGTCACTCACCTTCGCACAAGTAATGTCTGCTACCGAGTCGCGCTTCCCGCCGAGTTTCTAGCCAAGAACCCTCCTCCCATGTACATCACGCTCTACTACATCGTCACCCGCCTCCCTGACTCTCTTAGTGCAATTAGGGACCTCCTTCTCGCTCTCGACCCCACAGAACTTACTGTCGACCTGCTCAAGAAGCACCTCCTTGCAGTTGAGACCAGCATAGTCACTGTAGGCACTTCTCGTGGCACTCCTCGCTCTCCCTTCTTTGAGGGGTGTTCCCCCTCCCCCCTTGTCCCCTCTGTCACTTCTGCTGCTGCTGTTGACTTCCTTCGTGCTAAGGAGGTCGGGGATGCGTCTGCTCCTAGTGGGAGGCACCACAGCGGCAGGGGCAAGGGAGGCCAGGGTGGCGGGGGTGGTGGTGGTGGAGGCGGTGGTGGGGGCGGTGGAGGCGGTGGAGGTGGCGGTGGTGGCACTAGGGGTGGTGGTGGAAGTGGAGGCGGTGGTGGCGGCGGTGGTGGCAGCAGTGGGGGTGGCGGCGGCGGCGGTGGTGGCGGTACTGGGAGTGGTGGCGGGAGCACTGGCGGCGGTCGGAGTGGAGCTGTTCTGAGGGGAGGTTCTGGAGGTGGCTACCAGAAGCAGCAGCAGTGTGTGAGTGAGACCCCTTCGCCCTAGCAACTTTTTGAGTGGTTTGCTCAGCGTGGGGCATTTGTGGGTGCTGTTCGCTGCTTGTATGTTATTCGCACAGGTGTCCGTGCCGGTCAGACATGCGGCAAGCCCCATACCCAGTACCGCTGCTTCTCCCGTCTTGATGACGCTTTTTGCACAGAGTTTCCCGATGCGACTGAGCTCCTCCGCCGGGCAGAGCTGCTTAGGCAAGGTGTGGATATCTTTGCTCTTGATTATGATGCTATCCTTGCTGCCATGTATGCATTGACTGTTAGGGCTGAGGGTGACTGTTACCTATGTGTGCCGCCTGACCCATGTATAGAGGCTGCTGCTCCAGGTGCTAGTGAGTCAGCTCTCCCTTCGCCTGCTGAGGCCTTGCACACCTTCACGCTTGACTCAGATGCTTCCTGCTGTTTCGTTTGCGACAGCACCACATTCACACCACTCGCAGCAGTGGTTGCAGTCTTGAAGACAGGCGGAGAGCCCGGCAGCCGCTTCACCCTGAAAATCCGCATGCCACTGACGATGTTTGCCCCACGTGGGGGAACGTCGTCAACGTAAGTGCGTGTGGACTTCCAGGATGCCATCTTTGCATCCATGGCTGACTGTCACTAAGAGGAGTAGGGTCCCTCTATCACCTCTGCGTAAGAGCGCGGGGTCGGGATGTCTTGTGCATCTGTGTCTCCCTCAGGTGCTATCAGCATGGACACGAAGTCCGCATGCCTGTCCTCAAAGACGTCCGTGCCAAGAGCACACTCACCCCCGACGGACGGAGGACAGACAGACTCAGACTCAGCAATAAGACTAGTGGCGTAGTCAAGACGAGAGCGAGCAGCAAAGTCGACAAGCTCAGTAACTAAGGCAAACGCAGCAGTGGACTCAAAGGAAAGGTCAGTGACAACAATAGCTAGCAGACGCGTGACAGCAGGGCTGGCAGCACGAAGAGAGTCAGACTTGGGGTCCAGACCGTCAGCAAGGGAGGACGCAGGAGGAGACGGCAAAGGGAGACGCAGTGGAACAGAAGAAGGACGAAGTGCCATCTGGTGCGTGCCGGGGACAGGAGGAGGACGCTCACGAGGAACCTGACGACCAGTGCGAGCAGCGTGAACAGGTGACGGTGGACGAGACTCGGGCTCACGACGCTACGGAAGACCTCCATTCAACTCAGTGTAAGGAGAAGGAGCAGGCAGTGGGGAGGCGGGCTGTAACTACTACTGCGACTGGTCAGGCGGTGGACACTGTAAGGGAGGAGTAGGACCAGTAGAAGGCGGGAGACCAAGAACCTGCTGAAGGAGTGGAACGAAGTACGGCGATGGCCGCGCAACGCCTCTAGAACTAGCAGAGACAGCACCAGTACCCCCAGCTTCAGGGTCTCCAGCTCCAACTTCTGCAGCACCACCAGCTCCAGCACCTCCAGCAGCTCCAGCTTAAGCAACACCTCCAGCAGCAACAGCTCCACCGCCTCCAGCTCCAAGATCTCCAGCACCATCGGCTCCAGCAGCTTCAGTACCTCCAGTACGAGCACCTCCGGGACCAGCGGCTCCAGAACCTCCAGCAGCTCCTGTACCTCGAGCAGCTCCAGCAGCAGCGGTACCTCCAGCTCCAGTAGCACCTCCAGCTCCAGCGGCTCCGGTACCTCCAGTACGAGCACCTCAGGGACCAGCGCCTCCAGCACCTCCAGCAGCTACGGCAGTAGTAGTGCCTCCAGCGCCAGCAGCACCTCCAGCGGTAGGCACCCCAGCTCCAGCAGCACCGCTCCAGGGCTGAGCAAACCACTCGTGCAGCTGCGGTGGAGAGAGTGGCTCCCGCCGTGACAAGACACCCGAAGGACCTCCAGAGGACAAAGTGCCTCCAGGCGCAGTACGCTCAGGCTTAGCACCCCCAGGCTCCGCACGCTTAGGCTCAGCACCCTCAGGCTCCGCACCCCCAGACTCAGCAACCCAAGGCTTAGCACCCCCAGGCTCCGCTCCCGCAGACTCAGAACCCCATGCTCTGCACCCCCAGGCTCCGCACGCTCAGGCTCAGCATCCCCAGTAGCACCGGACTTGACAGCTACCTCGACAAGCTTGACAGGGTCTACCTGGAACACACCTGAGGGGGCAGGACCCTGAGGGGGAAGGGGGTCTACCGGAGGAGGACCTAGTGCTAGGAAGAGCGGAGGGGGGGGGGGGGGGGGGGGGGGGGGGGGGGAGGGGCAGTGCGGTAGGGGAAGAGACGGTATTAAGGAACCGACTCATCAAATGTGACGTCCTAAGAGGACAGAACACGACGCGAGGTGGGGTGGTAAAACTGCCAACCAGGCGCGTCAGGGGGGAAGCCAAGGAAGACGTAGAGAACAGAACGGGTGGACAGCTTGTCCGCGGAAGAATCGCCAGACACGGAACGCAGACGCATTGCCAACCTTCCCCGTCCACCGCAGACTAGGTGTGGTCTCTGGCACGGAGACACGGGGCTGGAGGTTGAGCTGAAGCGCAGCGTACTGGACCGCGAACGGCCACAAAATATGGGGAGCAGCCGCATGGATCATGGACGTACGAGCGACGTCCATGACCATGCCAATGCGGCGCTCACCAATTCCATTTTTCTGTGGGGAGGCCGGAAGCGTGAACGTCTAGCAGATGCCCTCCGCACGACAGAAGGCTCGCAGAAGGTCGAAGGAAAACTCTCCATCTCTGTCGGAGTGCAGACGCAAAACAAGAAAGTCCAAGCCGAAACTGTCTCTGAGCTGGTGACGGGCAGCGCAGATCCAGGTGATCAGCACCTCGGTGACCTCACCCTTGGTGTGCAAGGGGAAGACTGTGGTATAACGCGAGTAGTCGTCAACGACCAGCAGAAAGTAACGCTCGTGACCCTGTCCACAGACGCGGGCTGGGCTCCACGCGTCCATGTCGAGAGTCTGTAGTGGAGCCTCCGTCGGAGGGAACTCGGAGGAGTGAGGAGCGGCACGCTGCCGTCCATCGGCGTATGGAACGCAGGTAGGGGCAAGCCCTGGTGAGAGGGGAGGGAGAGACCGGGGGAGACTAGTGACAAGGAGACGGGAGGCCATACCTTGGAGACGAGGCAGGGAGGGGTGACCAAGGCGGTGGTGCCCAAGGAGAGTCTGGTTTGACAGGAGACGACACGAGCAGGGCGCAGACTCCGGACCAGACCAGGACGCGGCAGTAAAAACCTGACTAGACGCGGCTGCCTGACCAGACTCATCAACGGGAGGAGACTCAATAGTCGGCGTGTACAGGCTCGACCCAGGCCGACGGGTGAACGTAGCCAGGTGGCGGCTCGTCTAAGTACACTTATAGTGGGCCACCCGCTGACCTCCAGGAGTGAACTGGTCAACCCACACGTCCTGGAGGTCAGCACCACTCACCAAGTTCGTAGAGAACGAGGGGTGGTGAAGACCCGACAGTGACCCAGACGGGACCGCCGGACACGGCAGAACTATAGAGGAGTGCGCAAGAACTGGGCCCCCAGAGTGGTTTGCCAAGGAGACTGCAACTGGCCGACTGAGCGGCATGAGTGTGGTGCTGTTGCAAAAGAAGGAGCGGGAAGCACCGGAGTCAAGAGTGAAGGTGTGCAAGGCCGCGGAAGACGCAGTACCAGAGAGAGCAGACTCTCCAGCACCTAGAGCAGCAGCCTCTATACTTGGGTCAGGCGGCACACATGGGTAACAGTCACCCTCAGCACATGTCTAAGACGCCCAACGCTGAGCAAACTACTCACGAAGCTGCTGGGGCGTATGCGTCTCACGTGGACGCCGCTGCAGCTGCACCGGGCCACCTCCAGAAACTCCCAACAGAGTAGCTACACCGCGACTACCACTACGGCCACTACGCTGAGACGCCCAATGTTGAGCAAACCACTCACGAAGATGCTGGGGTGTAACGGTCTCACGGGGACGTCGCTGCAGCTGCATCTGGCCACCGCCAGAAACTCCCTACCGAACAGCTCCACAGCGAGTGCTACGACGGCCGCCACCACTCCCACTGCTGCCGCCACCGTCGCCACCACTCCCACCGCTGCCGTGAAGAGAAGTCATGCGACTAGCAGGGCAGCACGTAGGGAAGAAAGGGCGGCAAGGAGGCACTAGGGTAGGTTGGGGCGGTGCACGGTCAGGAAAGGCGGCGCGCGGCCATAGCTAGGCGGCGTGCGACCAGAGCAGGGCGGCGCGCGTCCAGTAGCAGGCATTAGCTCCTAAAGCAGAAGCACCAATAGTTTTTTTTTTTTTTTTTTTTTTTAGGGTTTAGAAGGGCGCACAGTGCGCTACAGAGGCGGCTCGGGCAGGGCAGGGCAAGGCGCCAGTGCGCGCAGGGCAGGGCGCTAGCGCGTTGGCAGGGCAGGGCGCTGGCGCAAGTGCAGGCCCGCGGCGGGCTCAAAACGCGGGCGCAAGGGGCGGGCCCGCAGAGGGCGTAGCGGACAGGCCCATGACGGGCCGAACGGGTAGGCGCGGCAGCGCAAGGCAGGGCCCGCGGCGGGCCTAACGGGCGCGCGTGGCAACGGGCGTAACGGGCAGGCACGGGAGCGCAAAGGGCGGGCCCGTGGCGGGCCTAACGGGGCAGGGCAGGGCGTGCGCGATGCGGGGCTGGGCAGGGCATGCGCGGGGGAGCGCGACAGGCAGCGGACGCGGCGACGGCAGGTAGCGGGCGCGACGGCGCGCTTAACAAGGCGGGGGCTTACCAGGGGCGGGTGCAGGGCAGGGCCGCGACGGGCGGTTAGGTCAGGGCCACAACGGGGCGGCTGTAGGGCAGGGCCGCGACGAGGCGACGGCAGGGCAGGGCTGCGACAGGGCGGCAGCAAGGCAGGGCCGCGACAGGTGGCGGCAGGGCAGGGCCGCGACAGGTGGCGGCAGGACAAGGCCGCGACGGGCGGCTAGGTCAGGCCGCGACGGGCGGCTAGGTCAGGCCGCGACGGGCGGCTAGGTCAGGGCGCGACGGGCGGCGACAGGGCAGGGCCGCGTTGGGTGGATAGGTCAGGGCCACGACGGGCCGTTAGGGCAGGGCTGCGACGGGCCGTTAGGGCAGGGCCGCGACGAGCCGTTAGGGCAGGGCCTCTACGGGCGGCAGTAGGGCAGGGCGCGCGACGGCGCAGGTGAGACAGGCGCGAGGCGCGCTTCAGGCAGGGCAGGAAAAATATCGTTATCGTGGTGGGCCCTTAAAAAACGTTCCCACTAGGGAACTGTGAGAATAAGAACGAGGAATGAATTGACTAGGAATGAGAAAGGTAGAAGTATGAAACCCTAGAAAAGTTGTACCCCCTATTGTCTACCCCACTAGAGCCTACACAGGCTATATCATGTATGTCTGACACACCCCTATAGGCAAAGTGGGGGGGAACAAGAGGTCACAAGACAAGTCAAGCAAAGCAAAGTAAGCTCAGGGTGGATCACAACGTCACCACACATTCCGAGCACAAGTTCAAAGGCCACAAGGCCAGCTCACATGCAGGAATATAAATCGATGTGAACAAGCAAGACAGTGATCACAACCTAGCAAAGGTAAGCTTGCAGGAGCAGGTATATATAGATCACAGTACAAGCAAAGTCAAGAGGTAAGCAAGTGAGGCCCGTTAGGCACAAGACCTAGCATAGTACAGAAACGCAGATGATCACAAGGCTGAAATGCCTAGATGAAGATATCAGTAATGTTGGCCCGAGAGGCCACGTAAGCAAGACGAATCTGACCTCACTGCTGCAACTCTCGAGCAATGAAGTAGCGCAGAGCAATGTGCTTCGTTCTGTGCTCCAGTATGTGCTCCTGACACAAGGCCAGCATGGCCTTGTTGTCGACGTACAGAACTGGAGGAGAATGAGGCGCCTCTCCCAAGTCGGACAGCACGTAGGTAAGCCAGCGTAACTCCTGTGCAGCCATGGCCCCAGCGTAGATCTCAGCCTCACAACTGGAGCTGAGAACAGAGGACAAGCGGGTAGACCGCCACGAGACAGAGCCGGAACCAAGTCTGAAGGTGTAACCCTGTGACGACCGCTGCGTAGCCAAGTCGTCAACCCAAGAAGCGTCTGCGTGGCCAGTAAGGACAACTTGAGCCCATCCTCCAAGCACGAGCACCATGCCCAACGAACTGCACAGGTAGCGCAACACCCTCTTCGCTGCAGCCGTGTGCTCTGGTCGGTGTCTCCCATGAGCAACATAGCGCGCCAAGATGCTAAGAGGGTATGCCAAGTCAGGTAAAGTGCAGGTCATCAGGTACATGAGGCAGCCAACAAGCTCTGGATACGGGCCACTCGGCTCTACGGACTCATCCAAAGGCAGAGCTGAGAGCGAGTGGCGAGTAGACAGAGGAGTGGTCTGAGGCGAGGAGTATGTGAAGTCGAAGCGCTGAAGGACCTGCTGCACCATGTGTGACTGAGTCAGGGTAATGGTGCGCCGTGCTCTGTCCCGGGTGATCTACAAGCCAAGATAGCTGCGGAGCTCACCCAGGTCTGTGCACGTATGTCTCTTCTGCAGCTCCGACTTCACGTGGGCGAGTCCCTCAGTGTCAGCAGTGGCAAAGACCAAGTCGTCGACGTACACGAGGATGTAGAACGACGGCAGCGAAGTGTCGGTGCGCAGAAACAGCGACGCGTCAGCAGTAGAAGGAGTAATCGCAAGAGCCACAAGCGTAGTCCTCAGTGTGTCGTGCCACTCACGGGGCGCCTGGCGGAGACCGTAGACTGGCCGCCGGATGCTCCACTGGGTACCAGGAAGAAACGACCCAGTGGAGCCAGGTGGGCGCCGCAGCCAGATCTCCTCGTGCAGGCTGCCCTATAGGAAAGCAGTGTTGAAGTCAAGAGAGTGAAGCTCGTAGTCACGCTGAGCAGCGACGTGTAGTAGAACCTGAAGAGTGGTCATCTTCGGGGTCAGGGAGAAGGTCTGGAAGAAGTCAACTCCCTATCGTTGACTGAAACCTCGAGTAGGGTAGCGCGCCTTGAAGACAGGCGGAGAACCCGATGGCGGCTTCACCCTAAAAATCCACATGCCATTGACGATGTTCACCCTAGGAGGGGGAACCTCGTCGACGTAGGTGCATGTGGACTTCCACAATGCCATCTCTGCATCCATGGCTGACTGCCACTAAGAGGAGAGGAACCCTCTGCCGGAAATCTCTTGGCTCCCCTGCCTCTCTGTTACCCACTCTGCCATTCTCGTCTTGCTCTGTTGCTCTGCAGTGCTCCTGTCTGTTCGGGACACGGTGCTGATGCTTTCTCTGCCCCTCTTCTGGCTCATGCTTGCCTTGCCTCCTTGTTCGGGGCTCTGCTTGATCCAGCATGGCCACTCACTCAGAAAACCTCACTAACCCATCTGGGCCGACTAGTTGGCTCCTGCTATTCTTGACTCTACCCGTGTTGGTTTAAAAGGATTACATTTAGAAAAAGCAGGAAACATACGACAAAGCACCAAGCACTAGGGCTCAGTAGCTCTATGTACAAGATGAGATTGACTGCCCTAGCCTAGTGCTTCAGCGGAAAGGACAGACAGAGATCACGCATGAGCGAGGCTCGGGCTTCTCGAGTCGTATATACAAGCCGCTGGCGGTTTGGGGGTGCATGTGGTTTGGCACCAGAAACTGTGCCAGCTGCCCGGTTGTCTTGCATGTGCACTTGCAGCCCTCGCCACCTGTCAGCCGTGCTGCTCGTATCCTCGTTAGCAGCGCTCGCCCTGCCACAGCACAGAACAGCATTCACACAAAGAACACACGCAAAACCCCCCCCCAAAACCCTCTCCCGACATTCACTTGCTCAAGGCTCGTTTTTGCTATGGTACAAAATATGTACACCGCAGCCCGTTCGTCTGCTGCTCCTTGTTCCGCTTACACTTGCCCCAATGAAACTCATCTCACTGATTTGTCATGCACACTCCTTATGCCACAGCTGCTGTCTCGGCATAATGTTGCCCTCCATGGTCTACATAATACCGCGACAGCTGTCGGAAATCTCTTGGCTCCCCTGCCTCTCTGTTACCCACTCTGCCATGCTCGTCTTGCTCCGTTGCTCTGCAGTGCTCCTGTCTGTTTTGGACACGGTGCTGATGCTTTCTCTTCCCCTCTTCTGGCTCATGCTTGCCTTGCCTCCTTGTTCGGGGCTCTGCTTGATCCAGCATGGCCACTCACTTGCCCCCTCTGGAGCTGGCTACGGCTCCTGCATGCCCAGCTCCAGACTTCCAGAGCTCCCGGTGCGAGCTCGGGCGGTGTTTGCGGCGTGATCCCTGACCCGTCGCCCTTGCTGAGTCTCCAGCACTACGACTCCAGACTCCCTGGCTTCCACCACCTTCCACCATTCTTCGCTGAGACCGCGGTCCAAGACAGTCTCCCGTGCCGTGCGACGATACACCTCTTGCCCCTGCTGCAACTGCTCTGCCCTGGGCGTGCGTTGTCCCCCCAACCGCTGCTGGTACCTATGTGCATCGCGCAGCTGTGCCACGTGGAGATTTTCCATGGCCGATGGCAGGAGTGCCCGCAGATACTCCCCTCGCGCCTTCGCTAGAGCGACCCACAGCTCGGGTGCGCCTGCTGTCACGACGTCAGTGAGCACCCTTGGGGCTCCCACTGGCAGTATGGGCTCACGCCCATACAACAGGTAATAGGGGGAGACGTCTCGCAGTGCCGCTTACTTGCTGAAATGGTACCCAGCCGCCACCCAGTGCAGATCCTCGTCCCATGTGCGCCGGTGGGCCTCCCCATATGCCCTCAGGCCGCGCTTGAGGGTCTGCACCATCCGTTCGGTGAGCTCGTCAGCCTGAGGATGGCAGCGGGAGGTCCTGCGATGCGTGATCCCAATTGCGGTCAAGGCTCTGTCGAATTCTCAGCGGAACTCTGTGCCTTGATCGGTGAGCATCTCCCCACATGCTCCCATCCGAGTGAGGACCTGCTCTGTGAACGCATCTGTGACTAGGGCCGCGCTCTTACTGCTGAGGGCCCGTACCTCCACCCACTTGCTGACGTGCTCGATCATTACCAGTATGTACTTCTTGCCACGGCGGCTCAAGGGTAGCTCCCCCGCCATGTCGAGGGACCATCTGTATCCTAGTCCGCGGATGGGTAGGGATTGCAGCTGCTGCTGGCTGCGCTCCAACTGGGCTCGGTTGCGGTCACAAGCCTCACACTGCCCCACATGCTCCCGAATCTGCCGCGCCATGCCTGCCCACCACCACCCTGTGTTGACCAGCTGGGTAGTCTTGACATGCCCGAAGTGGCCCAACTGCTGATGCACTCGGCGAATGATGCCCTCGCGCTCTGCTGGCGGCGGAACTAGCTTCCATCCCTCCCTCGTTCTCAGCTGGACCTGCCCCGCGTACCACCTGTAGTGCTACCCTCGTGCTCGTGCTCTCTTTGAGGCTGGTTCTTCTTCCTCGGTCTCCCCTCTGAGCCACCTGAGCGTCTCCTCGTCCAGCCAGATGTTTGGCGCCCCCCGCTGCTCCTCCTGGCGCTCCCCTTGCCTCTCTGCCTCTCTCGCCAATGCCACCAGGCTCGCCACCGGCTCTGCGGGTGGAGGGTTGCGGGACAGCCCGTCGACGTGCTGCAGCGTACGGCCTGGCCTGTGTTTGATCACGAAGTCGAACTCCTGGAGCCTCATTGCCCATCGTGCATTCCGCCCGGTCAGGGTGTGGTTGGTCATGAGCCATAGAAGGGGCTGGTGGTCAGTAACCAGTGTGAACTCGCGTCCTTGCAGGTAGACTCGGAAATGCGTCACTCCCAACACCGCCGCTAGCCCCTCGCCTTCGTAAGAGTTGTAGTTTGCTTCTGCCGCGTTGCAGCTGCGGCTGGCGAACGCCACCACCCTTTCTCCTTCCTCCCCTTGCTGGCAGAGCACTGCCCCCATGCCTGCGTTGCTCCAGTCCGAGTAGAGAGTGAACCTGCCCTCTGGTTTCGGCAGCAGCAGCACAGGCCCTGACTTTACCGCGTCCAGTAGATCCTGTAATGCCCCCTGCTCCGTTGCCCCCCATTTCCACGCCACATCTTCCCTTAAGAGCTGATTCAAGCTGGCGGCCCGCTTGCTGAAGCTGGGCACGAATTTGCGGTAGTAGTTCAGAAAGCACAGGATGGCCCTGAGCGCCGTCCGGCTCTCGGGCACCGCCAGCTTGTCTAGCACTGCCACCTTCGCCTGCTGGATCGTCATCTGCCCTCTGCACACCTCAAACCCGAGGTATTGCACCGTCAGTGTCCCGAACCTGCAATTTTTGGGGTGGCAGGTTAGTCCTGCTGCTTTGATCGCCTCAAGCACCTGCCCGACGTCCTTCACGTGCTGCTCCGCGGATGAGCTGTACACCACCACGTCGTCGATATAACAGGCTGCGCAGTGCTGCAGATTCCTCAGCACCCGGTCCATGGCTTTCTGGAAGACTGCAAAGGCGTTCTTCAGGCCGAATGGCATGAAGAGCCATTCGTACAACCCATCTGGCCCGTGGAATGCGGTTTTCTTCACGTAAGCCTCCGCAATGCGTATCTGGTTAAAGCCGTGTCAAAGATCTAGCGTGCTGAACACCAGTGCCCCCTGCAGCTTGTCAAAGATTTCTTCTGGTGTCAGCATAGGGTAGTGGTTGGCCACGGTCAGTTTGTTGAGGTCTCGATAGTCTCCACACATCCGGCGCGACAGGATTCCTCCGGTGAGCTCCTTCCTTGCCGCCACCACGGTTGCGGCTGTGTACTCTGACTCTGAGGGCCTGTTGAGGCCCGCCTCCAGTAGCTCATGGCACTTCTCCATGCACACCTCCAAATCCCCCGGGCTCATCCTCCGCTTGCGCTGGTACACCGGTATCTCTTCCGTCCGCCTTATCTCCATCTCTCCTCCCCTGTACTTGCCTAGCTTGAGTAGGGTGAAAGCGAATGCCTGTCTGTTTTCTTTCAGTACCACCCTCATCTGCTCCTTCAGCTCCCCCGTGAGGCCTTCGTCCACCTCCCAGTGTACCTCTTGCTCCACCTGCCGCTCTCTCGGTGCTTCGGCTGGGATAGGGTTGCGTTATTTCCTCCCTGGCCGCTTCGGATGTCTTAGCCTGTGCCCTCCTGGTTGCTCCCTCCGCCGCTGGTTCTTCTCCTGCCGTTCCTTGCTGCATCTCTTCTTCTGGTGGTTCGATCCAGCTTTCTTCTGCAAGGGCTCCTCCGTTGCTAGCCGCGTCTGCTGCCATTAGAGCCCACCCCCTTTCTCGCTGCTCTGGTCGCTCCACCTGAAGTTCCGACAAGATCTGCTCTGCCCTGCGCTGGCTGGCACCCATCTTCTCCTCTGTGTCATCCCCTGGGCCACCCACTTCTGCCTCCATTTCCAACTGCTTGGATGCCAAATGCATCTGAATCACATGCACCAGCCAGTGCATTGCCTCCGCATCCATTGCCCTCCCCAGGGCTTCACGCCTCGGCGTCTCTCCCACCCCTGCGGCTGCTGTTGCATCCGGGAGAAAGCCCATCGCCAGCTCACGTTCCCTTGCCGTCGGCTCCTCCCACAGATCCTTCACGCGGTCATACACCATCCCGGGCCCTGGCAGACCCTCGCTCCATATGAATCCATGTGCCTCTGGGCGTGCCACCAATGTAGGCCACGCTTCTCGAGGTAGCCTTGGCTCGTTACACTGGAACTGACTCGGGTGGTCCGGCTTGAGCACGGGGGCTGCCAGGCGGTGAGGTTCCAGGATGTCTTCCAGCGGGCGCGGCGCTGGCCTCTCAGTTTGTATGAGCTCCCACCTCAGCTTTCCTTCTGACACCCCGTTTTGCCAGTAGCGTCTCACTCGGTGTGAGTAAGATCCTTGCTGGACCGCGTCCCATGCCACCCTTGGCCCCAGTGCAGCTGCCACCATATCCTGCATGCGTCGCACTGGCTCCCTACAGTCCGTGGAGAAGTCGGGATTCTCTAGGATGTACAGGTACTCTCCGTGCTACTGATAGGCCAGCTTCATCACCCGCAGCAGCTCCAAAAACAAGGTTGACCTGGGGTTATCCAGCCCCTTGCCCTTTCCGGCTCTCGAGACCCCTTGGCATTCCCACCCGGCCACCAGAAGGTCTACCGTCCCCCATCGCTTCACATCCTCCGGCGCCACCTCCCTGATGTCGTGTGTCATATCTTCCTCAGCTTCCGCCTCCACTCCTGCCATCGTTTGCGTGGGGTAGATTCCTCTCAGCCTCTTCGCGCAGTGCATGGCCATGCGCCTCACCACTGGGTCGAGTTCCACGAGCACCCATTTCTTCATTCTGCACCCTGCCTTGAGCGCCGCCGCCAGTCCGGTCCCGATGCCTCCGAACAATTCCACGATGGTTAGGGGCTTCTGTAGCCTCTCCAGATCCGTCATCCGTTGAGGCAGAGCGAGGGGCCTCTGTGCATTCTCTTCCTCTGCCCTTCGAGTCTCCTGCTCTAGCACGTACTGCCTCCAGGACCAGTCCTCTAGTTGCTCGTCCATCTCTGTCATGCGGGCTTGGAAGGCTCCTCGGGGCTCTCTTTTCACGAAGTGCACCGGCAGAGTACCCACCGGGCCGTCATCTCGCCAGTACTGCGCACGGTATAACACTTTCTCCTGCCAGGTGCAGATGGTGGCGCCGATACGGTACAGCAGCTCCATGCCGATGAGCAGATCGTAATCTTCTGAGGGCGAGATCCCGCAGCGCATCCGGATTCAGCATTCGTCTTTCGATCCTGGCCGAAGGATCACTTCCACCGGCATGCGCGTGCACGGCATCCATTTCGGCTCTCCGCCTTCTGCCGTCATTACCAGTATGCCTCTCGTTATGAGCCTGTTTGGATGATCCAGCTCAAGCCTTTTGGCCAGGTCTTTCCCCAGCAGGATATGGTATGCTCCGGTGTCGATGATGGCTTGCGCCATAGCTAGCCCGCCCACCGTGATGCCTCCCTTCTCTATGGCCAGTACCGACGGCTGACAAACCATCCTTTCCTTTGGGTGTCGTTCAGACGTCATCTCCTGCTCTGGTTCTACCGCGTAACCCCGGAACCTTCTTGTGACTCGGTCTGGCCGATCTGCGCGTCCCTACCCATCGCTGCGGAGCCGGATCTCCTCCCTCTGTCGCGGTGCTTGCACCATCAGCACGAACTCGGCTTCGCTCCCTTCTCCCTCTTATTCCTTTGCTAGCATAGCCGGCTCTCTCTGTGCACCGCCCTCCAGCTCTCGAATCCTTGCCTGTAGCTGCTGAAGCTGATTCTCCAGATCTTCCTTGCTCCTCGGTCCTGCCGAGCCGGGCCGGCGACTGTAGCAATCCTGTGTGCGATGCCCGCGTCTCCCGCAGTTCCCGCAGCTAGGGATTTCGGGGCAGTCTCGGCGGAGGTGTCCCTCCTCTTGGCAGTGATCGCACTTCGGTGGCCTGCTGCAGTCCCTCTACAGATGCCCCTCCTGGCCACACCGGTGACACTTGCGCGTCTCGGTCTCGCGCCCCGTCCTTCTGCCGGGAATTTCCCCCGTTGAAACGGCCGATCACGCGGGCCTGCGCCGCTCCTCCGGTTGCATCCCTCCCCTCTCCATTTCGTATAGCTGCAGACCCATCTCTTGCTTCTTGGCCAGCTCGTACGCGTGTTCCAGTGTGGCCGCCGGTCCCATCTCGAAGACTCTCCCTCGTACTTCACTTGCCACCCTTTCGTCCAAGCTGTTTAAGAATTTCGACATGAGCCTCCATTCGTCGCGACACTCCATGTCTGAGGCTAGCTCCCGCAGTCGGCCATAGGTTGCCAGCAAGGACTCTCCAGGCTTCTTCCAAAATGATGCGAACTCTTTCATCCGCTCAGGTGTCAGCACTGGGAAGTGTCGGCGAAGCATCGCGAAGAACTGCGTCACCACTTCCCACGTGACCCCAACTGCGAGCACCGATTCGCTGAGCATGCGTTCCAATTCCATGTCGTACGCCGTCTCCGCTTCTCCCGTGACCATGTTCGAAAGTCCTCGGAAAAAGACTTCGGGCTCCAGCCCATCCTTCATCCAGCGGTATTGCGCGTTGCGGATCTGCATCATGTAGTTCTTAAGGCTGCTTCCCACGCCCGGAGTGCCATTAAACCGTTCCGGCACCTCGATCTTTGGTAGCGCCGCATACCGCACAGGCGGGCGCGTGACCTCGCTGTTGTGATGTTCTGACAAGGAGAATCTCCTGGTCTGTCGGAGCAGCTCGCCTTCCGCACTCGTGCCTTGTGCAGCATCTCCGCTCCGCGGCAGCTCAACGGTCTCACCCACTTCTGCGAGGGGTCTAGCGGACGAGCTGTGAAAGGCGTCAAGCCCCCCAGTCGGCAGGTCACTCATGCTGTGCCTCCGATGCGGTGCCGTGTACGCTTCTCTCGTCGGCGCGCCTCCGGATCCTCCTGCTTGCGTGCCAACGGTCTCTCCCGCCGCGTCTCCTGCTCGCCATCCTGGAGTCGCCATCACCTGCGGATCCGGAGGCAATTCGTATCATCTTCCAGAGTGTAGCTGCATTCACCACTGCGTCCTATCTTGTGGTGAGATTTCCTTCGTCGTATGTCAAAAAACCTCACTAACCTATCTAGGCCGACTAGTTGGCTCCTGCTATTCTTGACTCTACCCGTGTTGGTTTAAAAGGATTACATTGAGAAAAAGCAGGAAACATACGACGAAGCACCTAGCACTAGGGCTCAGTAGCTCTATGTACAAAATGAGATTGACTGCCCTGGCCTAGTGCTTCAGCGGAAAGGACAGACAGAGATCACGCGTGAGCGAGGCTCCGGCTTCCCGAGTCGTATGTACAAGCCGCTGGCGGTTTGGGGCTGCATGTGGTTTAGCACCAGAAACTGTGCCAGCTGCCCGGTTGTCTCGCATGTGCACTTGCAGCCCTCGCCACCTGTCAGCCGTGCTGCTCGTATCCTCGTTAGCAGCGCTCGCCCTGCCACAGCATAGAACAGCATTCACACAAAGAAAACACGCAAAACCCCCCCCAAAACCCCCACCCAACATTCACTTGCTCAAGGCTCATCCTCACTATGGTACAAAATATGTACACCGCAGCCCGTTCGTCTGCTACTCCTTGTTCCGCTTACACTTGCCCCAATGAAACTCATCTCACTGATTTGTCATGCACACGCCTTATGCCACAGCTGCTATCTCAGCATAATGTTGCCCTCCATGGTCTACATAATGCCGCGACACCTCAACCGCCTCTGCGTAAGAGCTCGGGGCTAGGATGTCTGGTGCATCCGGGTCTCCCTCAGGTGCAGTCAGCATTGACACGAGAAGACGTACAGTGGCTGCAATGCACTCAAAGTCCTCCTGCCTGTCCTCAAGAACGTCCGTGCCAAGAGCACACTCACCCGCGACGGACGGAGGACAGATAGACTCAGTCTCAGCAACAAGACTCGCGGCGTAGTCTAGACGATAGTGAGCAGCTAAGTCGACAAGCTCAGCAACTAAGGCAGACGCATCAGTGGACTCAAAGAAAGGGTCACTGACAACACTGGCCAGGAGACGCGTAACAGTAGGACTAGTAGCACGAAGGTAGTCAAACACCGGGTCAGCAAGGGCAGGAAGAGAGGACATAGGAGGAGACGGCACAGGGACACGCTGCGGAGCAGTGGAAGGACGTGGAGCCATCTGGTGCGTGCAAGGGACCGGAGGAGGGCGCTCACGCGGAGCACAACGACCTATGCGAACAACGCAAAAAGGCGACGCAGGACGAGACTCAGGCTCACGACGCCCCGTAAGACCTCCTGTCGGACTAGTGTAAGGAGAAAGAGCAGGCAATGGGGAGGCCGGCTGTAATTGTGACTCGGACGGGACGGGCTGTGGACACTCTACGGAAGGAGCAGGACCAGTAGAAGGCGGGAGACCAAGAACCTGCTGATGGAGCGGAACGAAGTACGGCCGCGGCCGCGCAGCGCCTCCTGAACCAGAAGGGACAACACCAGCATCCCCAGCGTCAGCTCGAACTCTTGCACCACCAACAGCTCCAGTAGTACCTCCAGCAGCTCCACTAGCGCCAACTCCAGCACCCCCAGGAGTACTGGCTCCAGCAGCACCTCCAGCTCCAGTACCTCTAGCTCCAGCACCTCCAGCAGCTCCAGCTCCAGCAGGACCACCAGAAGCCCCAGCAGCCCTAGCAGCGCCAAGGACAGCACCTCCAGAAGCACCGGGTCTAGTAGTACTGCCAGCTCCAGCACCTCCAGCAGCTCCAGCCCCAGCAACACCACCAGGCCCAGCAGTTCCAGTACCACCAGTACGAGCACCTCTGGGACCTGTGGCTCCAGAACCCCCAGCAGCTCCAGCAGCAGCAGGACCTCTAGCGCCCGTAGTACCACCAGCTCCAGCAACACAGCTCCAGCGGTGAGCAAACCATTCGCGCAGTTGCTGTGGAGAGAGTGGCTCCCGCCGGGACGAAGCACCCGAAGGACCTCCAGGCGCAGCACCTCCAGACTCCACACGCGCAGGCTCTGCACCCTTAGGCTCCACACCCCCAGACTCAGCAACCCCAGGCTCAGCACCCCCAGACTCAGCACCCCCAAGCTCAGCACCCACAAACTCAGCACCCCCAGGCTCCGCACGCTCAGGCTCAGCACCCCTAACCTCCGCACGCTCATGCTAAGCACCCCTAGACCCGGCACCCGCAGGCTCAGCACCCCTTGCAGCACCAAAGTCAACGGCTACCTTGACAGGCTCGACTATGTCTACCTGGGACACACCTGAGGGGGCAGGACGCTGAGGGGGGAGGGGGTCTACCAGGGGAGGACCTAGCGCGAGGAAGAGCGGCGGGGGGGGGGGGGAAGGGGGGCAGTGCGGTAGGGGAAGAGACGGTAGTAAGGAACCGACTCATCAAACGTGACGTCCTGAGTGGACAGAACACGGCGCGAGGTAGGGTGATAAATGTGAGAGTACGACGGCTTATGCCAGCTATGCTTGCTTGCCTTTACTTTATGATGCTATTTCTAGCATAGGATAATCATATGCATGCATGAATTGCTTGATTTCCTAGGCTAGGTGCTTTCCTATATTTTATTATTGTTATAGCCCCGAGCTAGGTTGCGTGCACCGAATTCTGGCTTTTTGGTTGCCACCGAATTGCCTTCTACCGAATTCGGGAAGGACCTGTTCGGGACGCTACGCGACCCGCGGAACCTTCGCGTAACACCTGGTTACAGGGCCTTGTGTCGAGCCTATATATAGCCTCGTGTTGTGCCCAGGTGATCATTCAATTCAATTCAAATTCTCTTTTCTGAGCTCGATTCTAGATCCTCACACTTGGTAATCAGAGCCTGTTTGCAAGCGAAGGTTTTCGACCGCTGAAACCTAGCTTTTAAAACCGCGGGGGCGACGACGGAAAGCGCCGATTTTGGGTACGTAAACCAGTTCCGCGCTATTTTCTAACGCCCCCCTCGAACCGGTTTTCGAACACTCCTCAGGTCCAGTGGCGAAAAAGTTGGAATTTCGACTGTCGGATCAATTCGAATCTCAACGGCCTCGAGAATTTCGCCCAAAAAAGTTGGAATTTGGAGCGTCGGATCGAATTTCTTCTCAGCGGCCGAGATCGGACACGAATTTCGACTAAGGGAGAATTACGCGACCTACAGAATCAGCCCTCGTCGTTTCTGCAGTCAACTCGACTCAGAGTAAGATGCCTTGCACCTAGAATTCATGTATTTTCGTCGCAAATCTTCCTATAAATCGCCAAATGGAGGAATACGGTGATAATTCCGTACGGAAAATTACGGAGCTACACACCGGCCTGGACCAGACGCGAGCGGCACTCCTGCAAATAGAGGAGCTTCTTGCGAACCAGTCGGCAGCCGCCACGGCAGCAACGAACTCAGCGGCGAATGCAGCAGCGACGTGAGCAGCAGCGGCCGCTACACCGACACTTCACCCAGCACCAGCGGCAGCGGCTACAATGAATCTTGAGGCGGCACGTCCGAGGCTACCGGAGACATTCAATCCGAATGCGAGAGACACCGACGTCCGTCGATTCATTGCGACCCTCGAAATTTACTTCGAGGCCGTTCGCTCTACAGCCCCGACACACGATGCAATGCGGATTCGGCTCGCAGCAACATTGTTACGAGGCCCGTTGCTCAAGTGGATTTACAACAGCAATAAGATCCGAGGCGAGGGGTCATGGACGCAGTTTCGGGAAGCTTTAATTCAACGTTTCGAACCAATCAACTCCAGCTACATGGCGCGGCAGCAGATTCATCGGCATAAACAGTTTAGCAGTGTAACACAATACACGCACCAGATGGAGAGCCTCTTCAACCGAATTACCGACCTAACCGAAGGGGAAAAAATCCAAGCGTATACTGAGGGGCTAAAGAAGGAAGTCTGGTGACAGGTGATTGCCGCAAACTACAACAACTACCGCGACATGGTGTGTGCAACAAAGAGATTCGATGCGCTGACGCGAGATCAACCCGAGACACGACGCCACGTGCCAAGCCGATCATTTGGCACAAAGCGATCGGCACCACCCACAACCGCCGACCCAATGGATATCGACAAGATCGACGCGAAGCTGTGGCCGACAAAATATGAGAAGTGCGAATTTTGCGGCGCAGCAGGACATCGACTCTTGGCGTGTTGGAAAATGAAGAAGGCACGAGCGGAGCTGCAGGGCAACAACAGTGTGACATCCACGATGGCGAAAAAAGGAGGACATAATGGCGCGAATTTAAAACGCCATGACTGGCCGGCAACAGGGGAAATCGGCGAGACAAATGGAGGCTCCGCGAAACAAGACTCTGCACCGACCGGGAAACTCCAGCTGAACACCCCCAAGAGTAAGAATATTCCCTCTTGCGGTTTTCAAGCCTTTAAAAAATCCAGGGGAGATTTCGAGGCAAGAAAAAGCCTTCAGAAATTATTCAGGTAAGTGAGAAGTTGGGCAAACCACTCCGGAGCGTTGAAAAGGGTCGTGCGTTCCAAGGAGTTCATATTCTCTCCCGGCAGCATAGTGTTAAGGATCCCCATTGCCCACAAGAGAAGTCTACACAGCTGCAAAGGCTTAAGGAAAGGTTCCAGGCCAAGACGAAGCTGAATCGGCCTCGGATAAATCCTTCTATCCCTGCTCAGTTGAAAACTGATATGGAGTCAGCACCTTCGAGCGCAGGACCAAGGGATGATCTATTTGACGTACCCTACGATCCTATAAGCGAGACCATCTACGGTTACTCGGAGCAGCAAAAACCACTACTATTCGAGGTGATCTGTAATGGGCGACGCCTCCAGGCAATGGTGGACAGTGGTGCGTCCCACTCAGTGTGCGACCGCGGGACGTTGGAGAAAATTGGAGAATTTCCGGAGGAGACCAAGTTCTCGGCAACAATGGTGGACGGTACGAAACTTCCCATCCACGGCGAAGCATCACTGCAGCTGCACATAGGGGCGCTGAGGTGGAAGCCGACGTTGCTGATCACGAACATCAAGGGTTTAGATTTCATCTTGGGGCGAGATTTCCTGAAGCGGTTCAACCCCGAGATCGATTGGGTCAACAGGAAGGCGCGCATCTACAACAACGGGAAACGAGTTGAGCTGCGAAGCTGGACGGATACAGGGAGCGTTCCTGAAACGACACTGGCACGGTTCGAACGGACTGTGAACGAAAGTAACACGGGTTACTTAGCACTGGTTATGGTAGCAACAGAGGAGGAAAAGCCGAGTTTGGAGCTACCTGCTGCGGAGATAACTGCAGCAACGGGAGCTTAGAGTACGGGCTAGGCACGTGTGCTCGTGTGATCTCTGCGTTCGTTAGTCCTTAGTCGTTTTCCTTGTGCACACACTACTTGCTAGTTCACGGGGAAAATTGGCAAGAGTTTCACTAGGAAAAGTTCAAAACAAAAGGTGCAATGAAGTTGGCAATGCAAGACTACATCAGAGCAAGCATTCAGGTCGGCCAACTGCCAGCGCAGCTTGGTCGACCGCGTTCCAGCACGACTTCGTTGACCGCGCTCCAGCAAGGCAAGGTCGACGGCGTGCCAACGTCACAGGTTGACGGCGTGACAACGTTGCTCACGCAGGACAGCAGTGCACCCTGCTTTGCAGTTGCGTGCAGGTGATTGCCGTGCAGAGTCTCGTCACCTACACAGCGCACAACACCACGTCAACCTCGAGCTGACGACTGCCTCTGATCGGCCACGTCGACCTCGGGATACCACCACCGAGGTCGGGCTCGCCAACTTCACCTGGGCGACCGTCGCACTCCTCCGCAGCACTTCGTCACCCAGGTAACCTGGTCGACCAGGCAACCACGTCGACAAGCAGCTCCCGTACGTGCCCGTCGACCTCCCAAGTTGACGACCACCATCGGTCGACCTCGTCCAGGTCGACATCCCCTCTGGTCGACCATCTCCTCGTCGACCAGCACTCCTGGTCGACCTGCTCCTCGTCGACCAGCACAGTCGTCGGCCGACCACCCACGTCGGCCACCCGAAGCTGGCGTCACGAAGTTGACGTCTCGCTACTCAACGCCCAACTGTTCGGCGTCCTGAGTCGAGGTCGACGTCGGCCCCTCCTTCGTCGACCACCAGGTCCAGTCGACCACTTAACAGGTCGACCAGCAGTCCGTTAGCCGATTGCCGAAGTCGGCTTCCCCAAGAGGACGTCACCAAGTTGACGTCCTCCGCAGGTCGACACCCAAGTCGACCTCCCTGAAGTCGGCGCCACCCTGAAGTCGGCGCCCGTGCAGTGGTCCCCCGTGCAGGTCGACCTCCTCGTCGACCAGCTCACCCACTGCTGAAGGCCGGCTGCTCCCCTCACACCCGACCACGAAGTCGGCTCCGCCCAAGCGAGGACGGGGCCAATACCCAACTCCCGTTGACACTCCCCTGCCGCGTTCACGCTTGGGCACCCAGCCCACACGGCAGTACAGCTCTGAGAATAGCCCGTCAGCGTGCACCCAACACACAGCACGTTGGTCACCGCACCAGCCATGCAAGAGGGCATGGCACCTACTGCTGCACGTCGTTGTCGCCGTCACTCACGTCGGCCAAGCGCACCTGACCGATTGCGACGGAGCACCGGTTAAAGGCCGGATAGTGCAGCGCCTTCGTCAGGAAATCGGCCGGCTGCTCAGCGGTTGGGATGTACTGCAGCAAGAACTTCCCGCGCTTCACCATGTGCTGCAGCTAGGCCTGTCGCCGCTCCATGTGCTTGAGGTTGCCCGTCAACCCCATGCCCTCGGCGACCGTGATGGCCGACTTGTTGTCCACTCGCAGGACAGTCGGCTTCCCGGCGTCCAGTTGCCGGAATTCTGCGAGGAGGAAGCGAAGGCGGCGTCCCTCCTTGCCAACTTCAGTGGCCGCTACGTACTCCGACTCGGTCGACGACAGCGTCGCGCACTTGATGCGCTGGCTCGACCAGGAGACTGCAGCCCCTCCGTAGACGAGCACGTAGCCACCCGTGCTCGTCCTGTTCTGTTTATCACCAGCGTCGTCGGCGTCCACGTAGCCGACCAGCTCCAGCGACTCAGGTCCACCGCCGAACTCCAGTGCGGTGTCGCGCGTATTGGCGAGGTAGACGAGGCAGCGGTCGACCTCGCGCCAGTGCTGGTCGCTCCTCACCGTGAGGCCGCTCCCCAGCTTGCTGCAGGCGAAGGCGATGTCCGGCCTCGTCGTCGTCGCCGCGAACTGCAGGGAGCCGACCTTCTGCCGGTACTCCTCTTCTTGCCCCTCCTGTGCCTCCTCGTCATCGAACGTGAGCTCGGCGTAGGCATCAACCGAGACCGGCGTCTTCGGGGTGCGCCCGGTCTGCTCCTCGTCGATGAAGCGCCTACGAAGCTTGTCGGCGTAGCCCTGCTGGTGCAGCCACAGCTTCCCCGCCGACCTGTCGCGGACGATCTCTAGCCCGAGGTACTTCCGCACCAGCGAGATCCCACGCAGCTTGAAGGTGGCTTCCAGAAGCCCCTTCAGCTCCTTCAACATCGCGGCGCTACTGTTGGCGGCAAGTAGGTCGTCGACGTAGACCAGCACCCAGCAGACCACTCCGTCCTTTCCGTCCTTGAAGTAGAGAGCCCCGTCAACCTGGCTCTTCTTCCATCCAGCGCCGACCAGCACGTCATTGAGCGCCAAGTACCATAGCAGCGGCGACTGCTTTAGCCCGTACAGGCTCTTCAGCAGCTTGCACACCCGGCCGGTTCCGTCGTTGAAGTAGTCCGGCTGGGACATGTACAGCACTCGATCGAGCTTGCTCTGCAGGAAGGCGTTCTTCATGTCGAGCTGCATCAGGTTGAGGTTGAGGACAGTGACGATGCTGAGGAAGATCCTCAACGTGACGTAGCTGCTCACCGGCGCGAACGTCTCGTCGTAGTCGGCGCCATACACCTGTGTGAAGCCCTTCACGACCAGCCTCGCCTTCTCGCGCTCGACGGTGTCGTCGATGTGGTACTTCGTCGTCAACACCCACCGGTTCTTCATGACGTTCACTCCCGGCGGACGTTCGACCAACTCCCACGTTCCCATGTTGAGGAGGCTGCGAATCTCCTCCTCCATGGCGGCCTTCACCGCCGGGCCCTTCCAGCTCGCCAACGCCTCCTTCACCGTCATCCTCGAGATGTCCCAGCGCTGCTCGGGGTTGGCTAGCATGTCGGGGTCGAGCTCTGGAAACTCCTCATCCTCCTCGGCATCGTCGTACAGCAGGTCGTCGGCCTCATCGTCCACGTCGTACACCGTGGTGAAGGCAGCGGGGACGAAGAAGTCAGGCGGTCTCCGAAGTCGGCCTGAACGCCGTGGTCCTGGCTGGACCTCCTCGGCGTCCCCTCCATCGTTGCTGTTGTCGCTGCCCTCGGCGTCCTGCTGCTCCTCAGCCGGCGTCCCAGCCGACTTCTCCCCTATGGTCGGCTCCCCTGCCGACTGCCCGGTCGCCGACTGCTCCTTGGTCGGCGTCACTGCTGCCTGCTCCTTTGTCGGCCGCTGGTCCTCGACCTGCTTCTTGACCTGCTCCTCCCCTGTCTACGTCGACTGCAATCCCACGTCGACCTGCCGCTCGTCACGTCGGCCACCGGCGATGCACTTAGCCGAAGGCGACGTCCCACTACTCCCCACATCGCCGGAGGCCGACACCGAGGTCAGCCCACGCAGGTCGGCCACGAGGGGAGGGGCAGGGGTCGGAGGGGGAGGGGTAGGGCGGACGTCCTTGACGTCCGTAATAGCAAGCTCACCGACCTTGGCAAGCAGTGGCACCGTCGCGGACGAGGTGTCAGAGGGCGGGGTGGGTGACGAGCGGCCGGACACCGACCCGTACTCCGTCTTCCATTCGGCCAGCGACAGCTCCTCGTAGAACACCACATCCGACGTGGTGACCACCCGGTCGGCGTCGACGTCGAGGAGCTCCCAGCCCTTGCTCGCCGCCGACACGCCAAGGTGCAGGCCCCACCTGGCCTTCGGATGCAGCTTCCCACCACGCTGCTGCTCGGTGACTAAGAACTGCGCCATGCAGCCCCACACCCGCGCCAGCGACAAGTCAGGCTTCTTCCCGGTCAGCAGTTGGTACGGCGTCGTCCCCGGCGGCAGCGCCGACCTCTCAAGGCAGTTGCGGACCCAGACAGCCTGGCGGAGAGCGAGGTGCCACCAGTGGTGCTGCACGCCCATGTGCAGCAGCATTGTCCGCACCGACTCCACCACCGTCCTCATCTCCCGCTCCGCCATGCCGTTCTGCTGCGGGGTGTATGGGCAGGTCAGGTCGTGGACGATCCCCTTGCCGTTCACGAAGTCGGTGAACTGCTTCCCGAGGAACTCCCCTCCCCGGTCAGAGCACAGCATTAATACCGACCTCTTCGTCTGCCGCTCAGCCACTACCAGCCACTGCACGAACGCGGGCAACGCATCTGACTTCTTGGTGACCGGCTTCACCCACACGTAGCGGGTCTTGCGGTCCTTCAGCAGCAAGAAGTACAGGCTGCCATCCTTGGCAGCCACGCGGAATGGCCCGCACAGGTCGATGTGCACGACGGCCAGCACATCATCGGCGTCGGAGCCTTGGTTGGGGAAGGTGTGTCGCGCCAGCTTCCCGCCGACGCACGAGACACACGGGGAGTCGGCGTCCGTCGCCGACTTGAGGTCCAGCCCAGTGGCGACCTCGTTCTTCGCTGAGCTCCGTATGGTGACCATGCCGACATGTGCAAGTCTCGCATGGATCTGGTCCGGCGTCGACTTCGTCTTCGAGACGATTGCCCGCAGAGCCACCACCTCCGACGTGGGCGGCGTCTACCTCGTCGCGCAGGGACGCAGGTCGGTGCAGAGGACTCGCCCAGAGTACGTCGCCCGCCCGAGCACCTCCCCTGCTGCCAAGACGAGCAGCATGCCGTCGCCGTCCTCCTGCAGCTTCACGCCGTGCTCCTTCAGCTGGCCGGCCGACAGCAGGTTGGCCCGCACACCCGGGACGTACAGCACGTCGGGGATGAGCACCTCCTTCCCGGCCTCTCCTTGCAGGGAGACGGTGCCACGGCCCTGAACGTCCTGCAGCGCCCCATTAAAGCCGCGCACGTGCTTGATGGAGCCACTCGGCTGCAGGTCGACGAAGGCTTCCTTCGTTCCCATCAGGTGGTGGGAGCAACCGCTGTCGAGCAGGACCACCGCCGGGTTCGCCTGCACAGCCGCCGCCACTGCCTGGAAGTCCTCTCCGGCCTCCGGCGCCAGAGAGATGGTCGGCTCCACGACGCCGACCAGCGAGCACGACGCCATCTTGTCGTCTCGCCCCTTGCCGCCTGCAACGGAGTCGGCGTCCTTCGCCGAAGTGGATGCCTTGGTCGACTGTTTCTCCTTGCGCGGATGATTTCCTCCACGACGAGGACGACGGCTGCCAGACCTCCCGCGGCTGCCCTTGTCGTCGTCGTCGGAGTCACTGCGGTCGGGACAATCGAAGGAGAGGTGATCGGGGCTGTGGCAGATCCAGCACTCCCGACATCGACCTCCTCCTCCTCGACCGCCGTCCTTGGTCGACTTCTTCTCGACCTCCTTGGTCGACTTCCAGCCACCGCTCCCGCTGCCACCAGACTGTCCGCGCTGTCCTGGTCGGCCTCCTTGCTTTGCTGGAGCGACGAAGTTGGCCTGCGCCAAGAGCTCCTGCGATCGCTCAGCCTCCTGCATCGCCTCGTCCTGCAGGATGTACGAGGTCAGGTTGTCCTCGTTGAGCGTCGCCCTCGTGCTCGGCGCCATAGACAGCCGCTTTAGGAGGTTATAGCTGCTAGACAGTCCCTGCATGACATGGGTGATGTACGACGCCGTGGATTACTGCGCGCCGGCCATCCTGATGGTGGCGAGAATTCGCCTGGCTCGGTTGCAGTAGTCGGTCGCACTCTCCTCGTCGCCCATACGCAGCTGCGTCAGCTGTCCCTCCAGCTGGGCGATGAATAGGTCGTCGGTGACCTGGTACGTCGACTCAATGAAGTGCCACGCCCGGTGGCCGGCGTCGAGGTACTCCCGGCACCACTTCAAGGCGATCTGCACGCCCGGCGAGCAGCACCGCGAGATGACCGTGAAGGTCAACAGCTGCACGGCGCGAAACTCCGCACGCAGGTCAGGGTGGTGCTCCCCCGGCATCGCCACGGTCCCTCGGGCGAAGCCGATCAGCCCGGCCATCTCCAGCTGGGGCTCGATGGCTTCCTTCCAGGTGAGAATGTCGGGTCGACCGACCAGCGGAGGGGTGACCGAGATCCTGTCCGGCGTAAACTTGAAGTAGCCGTAGCTCGGCGCAATCCCACCTGCCGTCACTTGGGTCGCCGACATCGGCGACACCCCGCTCCGTCGACCTCCAACGTCACCCCGCGAAGAGCCTGCAGTCGCCGACGACTGCATCCCTCGCGCCTGAACGCCGCCGACTTCGCCGGCGTGTATCACACCTCGTTACCTCGACGTGCCTCCCACACTGCTGCCGACCTGACCTCCACCGGCGTTGACGCCCACGTCGACGCCGCCTTCGTTGTTCACCGGACGAGGATAGGCAGGTCGAGACGGGTGCTCCGTCGCCCACATGGAGCGGAGTCCAGCCTCGACGACCGGCCAGGGCAAGTCGCCATACTCAATGGCCTCGTGCTTCCTCATCGCGTTCTCCAACCGTGCCTCTAGGGTGTCCACCACCCCCGCGTCACCTACGGCTCCTACCATAGTGACTACCGCACAGTTGCCGGCCTGCAACTACGAAATAGGTAAGTGTTGTCTACGTCGACCTGACTGAAAGGTAAGTCGTGTGCCGTCCACGCTCACCGCACCATGCGGAGATAACTGCAGCAACGGGAGCTTAGAGTACGGGCTAGGCACGTGTGCTCGTGTGATCTCTGCGTTCGTTAGTCCTTAGTCGTTTTCCTTGTGCACACACTACTTGCTAGTTCACGGGGAAAATTGGCAAGAGTTTCACTAGGAAAAGTTCAGAACAAAAGGTGCAATGAAGTTGGCAATGCAAGACTACATCAGAGCAAGCATTCAGGTCGGCCAACTGCCAGCGCAGCTTGGTCGACCGCGTTCCAGCACGACTTCGTTGACCGCGCTCCAGCAAGGCAAGGTCGACGGCGTGCCAACGTCACAGGTTGACGGCGTGGCAGCGTTGCTCACGCAGGACAGCAGTGCACCCTGCTTCGCAGTTGCGTGGAGGTGATTGGCGTGCAGAGTCTCGTCACCTACACAGCGCACAACACCACGTCAACCTCGAGCTGACGACTGCCTCTGATCGGCCACGTCGACCTCGGGATACCACCACCGAGGTCGGGCTCGCCAACTTCACCTGGGCGACCGTCGCACTCCTCCGCAGCACTTCGTCACCCAGGTAACCTGGTCGACCAGGCAACCACGTCGACCAGCAGCTCCCGTACGTGCCCGTCGACCTCCCAAGTCGACGACCACCATCGGTCGACCTCCTCCAGGTCGACATCCCCTCTGGTCGACCATCTCCTCGTCGACCAGCACTCCTGGTAGACCTGCTCCTCGTCGACCAGCACAGTCGTCGGCCGACCACCCACGTCGGCCACCCGAAGCTGGCGTCACGAAGTTGACGTCCCGCTACTCAACGCCCAACTGTTCGGCGTCCTGAGTCGAGGTCGACGTCGGCCCCTCCTTCGTCGACCACCAGGTCCAGTCGACCACTTAACAGGTCGACCAGCAGTCCGTTAGCCGATTGCCGAAGTCGGCTTCCCCAAGAGGATGTCACCAAGTTGACGTCCTCCGCAGTTCGACACCCAAGTCGACCTCCCTGAAGTCGGCGCCACCCTGAAGTCGGCGCCCGTGCAGTGGTCCCCCGTGCAGGTCGACCTCCTCGTCGACCAGCTCACCCACTGCTGAAGGCCGGCTGCTCCCCTCACACCCGACCACGAAGTCGGCTCCGCCCAAGCGAGGACGGGGCCAATACCCAACTCCCGTTGACACCTGCAGCAGTGAAGGAGGTCTTGGAGCAGTACAAGGATATTATGCCCGACGACCTACTTGCAGGCGTACCTCCAGCACGCACCCACGAGCACGAGATCGTGGAGGAACCAGGTGCGAAACCCGTCTCACGTGCACCATACCGACTGAGTCCGACTGAGGTGACAGACATGAAGAAACAGATAGAGTATCTGCCGGACAAACAACTGATCCACCCATCCACCTCTCTTTACGGTGCACCAGTCCTCTTTACTCCAAAACCAGACGGCAGTATACGGATGTGCATCGACTACCGCGCACTAAACAAACAGACAGTTAAAAACAAATACCCCATACCGCGCATAGACGACCTATTGGACCAGCTGCGTGGTGCAACAGTCTTTTCGAAGTTGGACCTACGGTCGGGTTACTGGCAGATCAAGATGGTAGACAAGACGGCGTTCCGTACCAGATACGGCTCCTAGAAATACTTGGTGGTGCCGTTCGGACTCTGCAACGCACCAGCAACGTTTCAGGCGGAGATGAATCACATCTTACGACCCCTACTGGACGAGTGCGTAGTGGTGTACCGGGACGACATTCTTATCTACTCCAAGAACATGAAGGAGCACGTGGAGCATCTGCGGAAGGTGTTCGAGATCCTGCGGAAAAACAAGTTCTACGTGAAGCTGTCGAAGAGCGACTTCGCCCTGAAGAAGGTGCAGTTTTTTGGGCACATGGTGAGTGCCGAGGGCGTACACGTGGATCCGCGGAATATCGAAGCCGTCAAGAAATGGAAAGTACCGGAGAACGTGACGGAGTTGCAGCAGTTCCTAGGCTTCGCCAACTACTACAACAGGTTCGTGCCGCAGTATGCTAAGATAGCAGCGCTACTGACCGACCGACTAAAAAAGGATACGCCCTACAAATGGGATACTCCTCATCAGCAAGCCATGGAGCAGCTACAGACAGCACTGACTACAGCCCCAGTACTCATCCTACGAGATCCAGACAAGGACTACATGGTGGAAGCAGACGCTAGTGACAAAGCAGTTGGAGCAGTACTGATGCAGGATCACGGACGCAGTTTGCATCCCATCGCCTACCTCAGTAGGAAGCTACACGGAGCAGAACTAAACTACCCCATGTTAAAGAAAGCAGTAGAGGTAGGCGCCATAGCTAGGAAAGCCCTAGCTAGGCAAGAAACAGTTTAGGCAAAAGAGGAGTTCACTAGCAAGAATGAGGATACAAATAGCAAACCCTAGATGGGTTGTACTCGCTATAGAGCACCCCACTACAGGCTAGAGAATAACATTCTGACACACCCCCATAGCCAAAGTGGGGTGTAATCAGTACAATGAGCAAGCAGGTATAGAGCAGGAGTTCACAAAGGTAAGCAAAGCTAGAGCTAATCACAGTGGGCAAGTGAGGAGGAGGAGGATCTGTGGAGGTAGAGAAGATGGGAGGCAACGACTGAAGCTGCTGAGGCACGGGCACAGGAGCGGCTGACTCAGAGGCTACCGAAGCAAGGGCGACGGACTACTAGAGTAACTGGCTCGGCAGCTATAGAAGAGCGGCAGGAGCAACGGACCCACTGGCGACTGGTGCAGCAGGCTCACTGGCTACCGAAGCAAGGGCGACGGACTACAGGCGCTGCAAGCGACACGACAGGTACCTCCACACAACCTCCTCCAACTGCCCCACACCCTCGACACACACCCACTGCTCAAACCCTAGCTCCACCCCCACGCACCCCCCTAAAACCCTAAACCCCAGTCTCCCACTCATCCACCCCCCTCAGCGACAGCTGCAGCAGTGGGAGACAAAGGAGGAGGAGGAGAAGGGCACGGCGCGCACAACGGACACCCCCACAACCACCACCTCCACACCCTCCACCCCCAAAACCCTAAAACGGGTGGGATAGGGGCAGGAGCGCGGGGGACGGCGAGGGGAGGGACGGCGCACGACCCCCAGGGCGCCAAAACGGACGGGCGGGGCGGAAGGGTGGCGCGCGCGGCTCCCCAGGGCGCCGCGACGAGCGGGCAGGGGGCGGGCGCGGCTTCCCAGGCGCCGCGACGCACAGGCAGGGGGCGCACACGGCTCCCCAGGGCGTCGCGACGAGCAGGGCGGGGCCGCGCGTGCGCCCTAGAGCGCCGCGACGAGCTGGGTGGGGGGCCGCGCGTGCTCCCCAGGGCGCCGCGACGGACAAGCCGGGCGCGCGCAGGCTCCCCAGGGCACGAAACCGCCGCGCGCCTCGGGGCGCATGGCGGGCAAAAAACCGCCGCGCGCCCCGAGCGCACGGCGGGATGAAAAACCCTAAAAATTTTCGCCGCGCGCGGAGCGCAAGGCAGAGAGGAGAAAGCGCGCGCCCTAGGCGCGCTACAAGCAGAACAGCAGCGGAAGCAGTTAGGTGGGGCCCACTAACCAGGAGCATATAGCTCTGATTCCATGTTAAAGAAAGCAGTAGAGGTAGGCGCCATAGCTAGGAAAGCCCTAGCTAGGCAAGAAACAGTTTAGGCAAAAGAGGAGTTTACTAGCAAGAATGAGGATACAAATAGCAAACCCTAGATGGGTTGTACTCGCTATAGAGCACCCCACTACAGGCTAGAGAATAACATTCTAACACCCCATCCATGAGAAGGAAGCCTTAGCGATAGTCATAGCCTTCAAGGCGTGGAGGTGTTACTTAGAGGGAGCCAAGACTACAGTCTATACTGACCACTGCAGTCTCAAATACCTGAAGTTGCAGCCGACGCTCTCACGACGTCAAGTGCGGTGGGTGGACTTCCTGAAAACTCACTTCCACTACGACATCGTCTACAAGCCCGAGCTACACAACAAGGCAGACGCGTTGAGCCGCCCCGCACATGTAGCACGCATCTAGCTCGACGGGATGAACCCTTTGCTCAAGGGTCTATTCCAACATGGGTACTCCGTGGACGAAGAGATCACTACAGCACAAAACCAGAAGCTGTTACAGTGGGAGAAAGACCTAGTGGTAAGGAAGGGTTCAGGAAAGATCTGGGTACCGAATTACGCCCCGCTACGGCAGATCCTATTGGAGGAATTTCACGACGTACCTTATGTGGGACATTTCGGGAGCAACAAAATGTTAGCAGGGATAGCGAAGTATTACTACTGGCCCGGGATGGCAGCAGACGTGCAGCAGTTCGTCAGCTCATGCGACACGTGCCAGCGGATGAAGAGCAGCAAGCAGAAAAAAGCGGGGTTACTTCAGCCTCTACCCGTACCGGAGCAGCCATGGCAGATCGTTAGCCTCGACTTTATCACAGGACTTCCTTCGACCTCATGGGGGCACGATTCCATCCTCGTAGTGATCGATAAGTTCTCCAAAATGGGTCACTTCATACGGACCAACGCCACAGCTAGAGCTGAAGCAACTGCTCGCCTCTTCTTCGACCGCATCATCACCATCCACGGCATCCCCGCTACACTCATCTCAGACAGAGACCCAAAATTCACCGGTAAGTTCTGGAAGGAGCTCATGGGACTGTTGAAAACAAAGCTTGCAATGTCTTCAGCATACCACCCCCAGACTGACGGACAGACAGAGCGACTCAATCAAGTGGTTGAACAGTTACTGCGCACAGCTTGCAAGGACAACGTCAGCCACTGGGACACACAGTTACCGACCCTAGAGTTCGCTTACAACAACGCTTCACATGCAGCCACAGGGAAAACTCCTTTCTTCCTGTGTTACGGACGGGAACCACTCACACCACAGCAGCCAACTACACCGGCACACGTCCAAGCCGCACATGACTTCGTCACCACCATGCAGCAGCTTTGGGAGAAGACTTAGCGACGTCTCACCACGATGCAGAACTCCCAGAAGCAGTATGCCGATCGTCAGCGACGTGATCACTCAGTAGCAGTCGGGGATCATATGCTTCTTGACACGCGCAACTTGAACATGTCTCACCTCCCATCCAAACTCCGGCCTCGCTTTTGTGGTCCTTTTCTCGTTGAGGCACAGGTGACACCAGTTACATTCCGCTTGCGCTTACCAGATACATGGAAGCTTCACAACGTTTTCCATTTCCAGCTACTGAAGCCCTACAAGGACCCCAACCAGCAGTTCCAGGGACGGCAACTACCGCCACCACCACCTGTTCTCATACAGGATGAACCCGAGTACAAGATCGAGCGCGTTCTCACTCATCGGCGCCGCGGCGGCAAGACCCTCGAGTTCCTGATACGCTGGAAGGGATACGACCCCACTGAGGACGATTGGGTTGCAGAAGCTGATATGGGCAACACACGCCGTGCTCTCAAGGACTATCTTGTCAAGCAAGGTGTATCTCACGCCACCCAGCTTTGAGGGAGGCAGGGAGAGAATGACGGCTTATGCCAGCTATGCTTGCTTGCCTTTATTTTATGATGCTATTTCTAGCATAGGATAATCATATGCATGCATGAATTGCTTGATTTCCTAGGCTAGGTGCTTTCCTATATTTTATTATAGCTAAAGCACTGAGCTAGGTTGCGTGCACCGAATTCTGGCTTTTCGGTTACCACCGAATTGCCTTCTACCGAATTCGGGAAGGATCTGTTCGGGACGCTTCGCGACCCGTGGAACCTTTCGCGTAACACCTGGTTACAGGGTCTTGTGTCGAGCCTATATTTAGCCTCGTGTTGTACCCAGGTGATCATTCAATTCAATTCAAATTCTCTTTTCTGAGCTCGATCCTAGATCCTCATAATAAAACTGCAAACCAGGCGCGTCAGGGGGGAAGCCAAGGAAGACACAAGGAACAGCACGAGAGGACAGCTTGTCCGCAGACAAGTCACGGACGAAAGCTCAAGATCCCCAGACACGAGACGCAGACGCATCGCCAACCTTCCCCGTCCACCGCAAAGCAGGGGAGGTCTCCAGCATGGAGACCCGGGGCCGGAGGTTGATCTGATGCGACGCATACTCAACCGAGAACAGCCATAGAAAATGGGGAGCAGCCGCATGGATCATGGACGTACGAGCGACAACCATGACCATGTTAATGCGGCGCTCAGCAATCCCATTTTTTTGTGGAGAGGCCGGATGCGTGAATGTCTGGCGGATGCCCTCCGCACGACAGAAGGCTCGCAGAAGGTCGGAGGAAAACTCTCCACCTCTGTCAGAGTGCAGACGCAGAAACTCACTCTGAGTTGGAGACAAGATGCGCGGATCCAGTCGATCAACACCTCAGTGACCTCACCCTTGAGACACAAGGGGAAGAGTGTGGTGTAACGCGAGTAGTCGTCAACGACCAGCAGGAAGTAACGCTCTTCACCTTGTCCACGGACGCAGGCTGAACCCCACACGTCCATGTGGAGAGTCTGCAGCGGAGCCTCTGTCGGAGGAAACTCGGAGGAGTGAGGAGCGGCGCGCTGCCGGCCCTCGACGCAGGGAACACAGGTAGGGGCAGGCCCCGGAGGAAGGGGAGGGAGGGACCGGGGGAGACCAGAGACAAGGATACGGGAGGCCATGCCTCGGAGACGAGGCAGGGAGGGGTGACCAAGGCGGTGGTGCTAGAGGAGAGTCTAGTGAGACAGGAGGCGACACGAGCAGGGGGCAGACTCAGGACCAGACCGGGACGCTGCAGCAAACACCTGACCCAACGCGGCTACCTAACCAGGCTCAGCAAACGGAGGAGACAAGGTAGTCAAGGTGTACAGGCTCGACCCAGGCTGACCAGTGAACGTGGCCAGGTGCCGGCCCGTCCGAGTACACGAACAGCGGGTCACCCGCTGACCTCCAGGAGTGAACTGGTCAACCCACGCGTCCTGGAGGTCAGCTCGACTCACCAAGTTCGTGGAGAATGAGGGGAGATGGAGACCAGACAGAGAGCCAGACGGGACCGCCGAACACGGGAGAAGTGTGGAGGAGTGTGCAAGGACCGGACCCCCAGAGGGGTCAGCCAGAGAGACTGCCACTGGCCGACTGAGCGGCGTGAGTGTGGTGCAGTCGCGAAAGAAGGAGCGGGAAGCACCCGAGTCAAGGGTGAAAGTGTGCAAGGCCGCAACAGGCGTAGTACCAGAGAGAGCAGACTCACAAGCACCTGGAGGAGTGGACTCCCTAGCGCCTAGAGCAGCAGCCTCATCGGCACCTAGAGCAGGAGACGCACCAGCACCTAGAGCAGCAGACTCTATACCTGGGTCAGGCAGCACACACAGGTAACAGGCACCCTCAGCACTAGTAAGCAATGCATTCATGGCAGTGAGGATAGCATTATAGTGAAGAGCAAAGATATCTACCCTCTGCCTAAGCAGCTCCACCTAGTCGGGGAGCACAGCCGCATTGCCAAACTCTGTACGCCAGGCGTCGCTCAAACGGGAGAAGCAGCGGGACTTTGTGTGACCAATCGTCCCGCAAGGCTGACCAGCCCGAGCACCAGTACGAATGACGTACGGGCAGCGAGCAGTACTCCGTGACCCTCCACTCTGAGCGTACCACTGACGAAGCTGCTGGGGCGAAAAGACCGCGCGCGGACGCTGCTGCCGCTGCATCTGGTCACTACAAGAAACCCCCGAATGACCCGCTCCAGGGCGACTCTCACCTTGGCCACCCCTACAACCCCAACTAGCGTACCACTCATGAAGCTCTTGGGGCGTGAGGGACTCACACGGACGTCGCTATAGCTGCATCTGGCCACCGCCAGGAGCAGCAGTAGCAGTAGTAGCCGTAGTAGTAGCAGTAGCAGCAGTAACAGCAGTAGCAGCAGTAGTAGCGCGGGCAAGGCAAGTGCTCACCGGTGGCGGCGACGACAGGGCCGCGACGGCGGCAGGGGGCTCCGCGGCAGCTGCTGCAGGGCAGGGCCGCGACTGCAGCAGGGGGGCTTCGCGACAGCTGCTGGAGGGTGGGGCCGTGACGGCAGCAGGGGGCTCCGCGGCAGCTGCTGCAGGGCGGGGCCGTGAAGGCGGTAGGGGGGCTCCGCGGCAGCTGCTGCAGGGCGGGGCAAGAGCGCGGGCAGCAGCGCGGGGGGTGGCGCGCGGCTCCCAAGGGCGCCGCGACGGGGCAGCGAGGGGGTCGCGCGCGGCTCCCTAGGGCGTCGCGACAGGGTAGCGGGGGCCAAGCGCGGCTCCCCATGGCGTCGCGACGGGGCAGCGGGGGCCGCGCGCAGCTCCCCAGGGCGTCGTGACGGGGCAGTGGGGGTCGCGCGCAGCTCTCTAGGGCGTCGCGATGGGGCAGCGGGGGCCGAGCGCGGCTCCCCAGGGCGTCGCGACGGGGCAGTGGGGGGCGACGCGACCGTCAACGGAGGGCGACGCGTGGGTCAGCGCCACGGGCCGCAAGGGCGCCACGCGGCTTGGCAGGGCAGCGCGCGGGCTGCAGAGGTAGTACCCACGGGCTGCAGCGGCAGGCACGGCTGCAGGGGCAGTGCACGGTTGCAGGGGCAGGCACAGCTGCTCGGAAGGGCAGCGCGCGGGCTGCAGAGGCAGCTCCCACGGGCTGCAGAGGCAGGCACGGTTGCAGGGGCAGGCACGGCTGCAGGGGCAGGCACGGCTGCAGGGGCAGGCATGGCTGCAGGGGCAGCACGGTTGCAGGGGCAGCACGAGGGCTGCAAGGGCAGCGCGGCTGGAGGGGCAGCTAAAGGGCGGAACGTTCGGTGGGCCCTAGGAACGATTCTGCTCTAATACCATGTGAGAATAAGAACGAGGAATGAATTGACTAGGAATGAGAAAGGTACAAGTATGAAACCCTAGAAAAGTTGTACCCCCTATTGGCTACCCCACTACAGCCTACACAGGCTGTATCATGTATGTCTGACAGGAACTTGCTCTGAAACCATGTCAGAAAGTAGGAAGAATGAATGACTAGAATGACAGCAGTACAGGGTTTGTATAGCAAAACCTAGTTGGGCTGTATCCCATGAGGAGTGCCCCACTACAGCCTAGAGCATAGTTCTGACAGCTTTTGTACAATCGTCTCGTTCTGAACAATTGTCTCACCAAAGTTGAGACCAGTTAAAAAAAAAATGCGGATAAGGAATACAACCGTTGTTACATATGTCTATCCATATATAGAACATCATCACATACTTTTATTCAATTGCAACGTTATCGATCGCTAATGCTCAAAATGCCCTCACTCTATGAATGGAAATTAAAATAAAGCACTTTATCAAACATAATACCAACTTCCACATTTTTGTATACTTCTATCGGTGTTCGGAGGGCATGGTCGAGAAGCAGATCTGCAGCATGTACTCTGGTGTTGCGTCACAGCTTGGAAATATGTGGTGCTGTCTATCGCTTTCCTGCACGCAGACAGGACCCTGCCATCTACGCGTCGATTCCGCTCGTGCGTGTCACATATCAGCTGGGCGACGTGCAGCTGGCAGGGTTGTCAGTTATTTCAAGAATATCGTCACGTTTTTTCATTTCATATCGGGCAGTATGCTGGAAAACGGTTTTTACACAAATCCGTTGCTGATTACTGGGCCATGACAAACTTGCCGAAAGAACATTGTGGGCAACGGGCATGATTTATCTTTCCTCGTTTTCTGTACAACAAGAGCATAATCCCAAGTTGAACCAATAGCATCACCACCTGACACCCCACCCAACTACACGAACCAATCATCAACCGTTGTTGTGCCAACACATACCAGCGCAGCTGACAGATAAATTGAGCCATACGTTTTGTGCATCGTGCTCTACCTTATCGCCACATAAGCGTCAGCGAAGCTGATGCAAGCTTCACCACCTTGAACTTCCTTTCCTCCCCTGCCTTGCACCCCCCCATCTTTGAACTGAACCCAAGCCATTGAGCGCATGTAAATCGGACAAGGAAGTTGCTATCCTCGTTAACCCGTGAGGACTTATTCTCTTCTGCTAGAGTTATCTGTTACTGGGCCTACTTTGTTCCTCGCTTGTCTGCCGCTACTTTCTGCAGACGCCTTTTGCCACAAGACCGTGAGTTTAGAAGCATTTGAGCGTTTTCTTTGTGCGGTATTTTTTACTGCGTTGTTGGCTCCCCACCCGCTTCGACCTCATCTCTGAGCTCACTCTTTTGAGCATGTAAGTCGAGTTGGTGTCTAGTCTCTTTCAATTGTACATCCTAGTTCTAAGACGCCATTAGCATTTCTGTTTGGTCTCAGGTCCATGGGCAATTCTTTGTTTGGCGCATAACCGTAGGCTTCCCAGTCACTTCTTTCTAGAGAGTTTGTTGTCGTACGGTTAATCGACTGCGCTGAAAGGTGTTTGCTTTCCTAACATGTTTTACACACATGTTTTTGTCAAACTTATATGCTGTAGTCTTTGTAGGCTATAGTGGGGTAGATAATATGGGGTACAACACTTATAGGTTTGCTACTTGTACCCACCTGTTTCCTAGTCCATTCATCCCTCATACTTTTCTCACATGGTATAGAGCGAGTTCCCTAGTGGGATCGTTTCTTTTTTTAGGGCCCCCCACTTAAAATATATATATATATATATATATATATATATATATCTGCCCTGCCCGAAGCGCGCATCGCGCTCTGCTCTACTGCCGCCGTAGCGGCCCTACCTTTTAGGCCTGTCGCGCCCTTAACGACCCGCCCTGCTGTCGCGGCCCTTAGCGGCCCGCCCTGCCGCCCTTAAGGGCCCCTCACCGCCTTGCCGCGAACCGCCCTGCCACCCTTAGCGGCCCGCCCGCCCCGTCGTCGCGGCCCTGCGCGACCCGCCCACCCGTTGTTGCGGCCCTCCACTGCCCGCCCGCCTCGTCGTCGCAGCCCTACCCTACCCTGCCACGGCCCTGCCTTGTCGCGGCCCTGCACTACAGCAGCCGCCTGGCTCCCGCCTGACCCTGTCGCCTCGTCGCGACCCCCTGTACTGCCGCCACGTCGCGGCCCCTGCCTTGCCTGACGCGGCCCTGCCTAAAGCGGCCTTGCTCCTGCAGCCGTGTCGCGGCCCTGCTTGTCGCGGCCCCTGCCCCGCCGGCGCGCCACGGCCCTGCCCCACAAGTTGCGGCCCTTCCACCCCTCCTGCTCCTAGTAAGCACACCGCCACGCCCGCGAAGCACTGACGAGCCGCGCCGCCCTGCCGAGCCGCGCCGCCCTGCCGAGTCGCGCTGCTACTACTGCTGCTGCTGCTAGCACTGCTACTGCTGTTCCTGCTGTCATGACTACCCCAAATGTACTTACCTTTGATGCTGAGGGTTGAGCGGTTGACTTTGAGGTCTGGGTCGATGATCTGCAGCTGTTTCTATAGTGCGATTCTAGGGACGGAGTCTCACTGTTTGATCTCACGTCCAGCGTCTCAGTTGCACCTGCTGCCGATGCTAACAGTACTGTTCGCTCGCAGTGGACCACGCACAATGCTGCTGCCCATCTTGGAGTTCTTAGTCACCTGCCGTCTGCTGAGCGCGCGCACTTTAGCCGATACAAGACTGTTAGGACTCTGTACGACGCTGTTGTTGCGCGCTACTTCTCCCCTACCACTGCTGCCCTTAACCGTACCTGTTCCCTGACCTAGCTGCTTTTGCCACAGTCGCTAACCTCATTACGCACCTCCGCACTAGTGACACCCGCTACCGCGCTGCGCTTCCTGCCGAGTTCTGCGCCAAGAAACCCCCCCCCTATGTACATCACTCTCTACTACCTCGTCACCCGGCTCCCTGACTCCCTTCGCTCGGTCAGGGACCACTTCCTCTCCCTTTGCCCCACCACGCTAACCGTTGACCTCCTGGAGGAGCGCCTCCTTGCAGCTGAGAAGAGTATAGTCGCTGTAGGAGCCTCTCGTGGTGACCCTCGTGCCCCTTTCTTTGAGGGGTGCTCCCCCGTTCCCCTTTTGCCTTCTCTTGCCTTTGCTGCTGCTGTCGACCTCGTTGCCACCGAGTCGGTCGGCGTTGTGTCTGCTCCTAGTGGGAGGCGCCGCAGCGGCAGGAGCAAGGGGGGCAAGAGTGCTGGAGGGGATGGCGGGGGCGGCGGTGGTGGCGGTGGTGGCGGTGGAGGGGGTGGGGGTGGAGGTGGGGGTGGTGGCAGGAGTGGGGGCTTCGGTGGCGGTAGTGGAGGTGGAGGCGGGGGAGGTAGCGGCAGTGGGGGTGGAGGTGGTGGCGGTGGCGGTGGAGGTGGGGGTGGCAGCGGAGGTGGTGCTGGTCGGGTTGGAGCTGTGCAGCGGGGAGGCTTTGGCGGTGGCCAGCGCCAGCAGCAGCAGCGCCCTCGTGAGACCCTGTCGCCCGAGCAGCTTCGTAAGTGGTACGCTGGGCATGGGAGGTCTGGATATGCTGGTCCCTGCGCTTACGTTCTCCGCACCAGCGACCGCAGTGGAGGCATGTGCAGCGGCCCGCACGCCACGCTCCGCTGTTTCGACCGCCTGATTGACGCCTGGCGTGCATAGTTTCCTAACGCCACTGAGATCCCTCGCTAGGGTGATCTGCTTAAGTCGGGGGTTGCTATCTTTGATCTTGATTATGATGCTATCCTTGCTGCTATATATGCTGTGTCTATTAGTGCTGAAGGTGACTGTTACCTGTGTGTTCCGCCCGACCCGGGCATTGAGGCTGTTGCTCTAGGTGCTAGTGAGTCTGCTGCTCCAAGCGCTGGTGAGGCTACTCTCTCAGGTACCATGTTGGCTCAGGTCTTGCACACTTTCACCCTTGACTCGGGTGCTTCCCGCTCCTTCTTTCGCGACTGCACCACACTCTCGCCGCTCAGTCGGCCAGTGGCAGTCTCTCTGGCTGACCCCTCTGGCGGTCCGGTCCTTGCATACTCCTCCACGGTTTTGCAGTGTCTGGCGGTCTCGTCCGGCTCTTTGTCTGGCCTCCACCTCCCCTCGTTCTCCACGAACTTGGTGAGTGGAGCTGACCTTCAGGACGCGTGGGTTGACCAGTTCACTCCTAGAGGTCAGCGGATGAGCCACTGTTTGTGTACTCCCGTGTCCTTGTCACTGGTCTTCCCAAGTCTCTCCCTCCCCTTCCCCTGGGGCCTGCCCCTACCTGCGTTCCTTGCATCGAGGGGCGGCAGCACGCCGCTCCTCACTCCTCCGAGTTCCCTCAAACGGAGGCTCCCCTGCAGACTCTTCACATGGACGTGTGGGGCCCAGCCCGCGTCCGTGGACAGGGTCACGAGCGCTACTTTCTGCTGGCCGTTGACGACTACTCGCGTTACACCACGGTCTTCCCCTTGCGCCGCAAGGGTGAGGTCACTGAGATGCTGATCGATTGGATCCGCGCTGCCCGTCGTCAGCTCATCGAGAGTTTCGGCTCAGACCTTCCTGTTCTGCGTCTGCGCTTCGACAGAGGTGGGGAGTTTTCCTCCGACAGAGGTGGGTCATCCGCCAGACGTTCACGCTTCCGGCCTCTTCGCAGCAAAATGGGATTGCTGAGCGCCGCATTGGCATGGTCATGGACGTCGCTCGTACGTCCATGATCCATGCGGCTGCTCCCCATTTTCTGTGGCCGTTCGCGGTCCAGTACGCGGCGCATCATATCAACCTCCAGCCCCAGGTCTCCGTGCCGGAGACCACACCTTTTCTGCGGTGGACGGGGAAGGTTGGCGATGCGTCTGCGTTTCGTGTCTGGGGATCTCGAGCTTTCGTCCGCGACTTGTCTGCGGACAAGCTGTCCTCCCGTGCTGTTCCCAGCGTCTTCCTTGGCTTCCCCCTTGACGTGCCTAGTTGGCAGTTTTACCACCCCACCTCGCGCCGTGTTCTCTCCTCTCAGGACGTCACATTTGACGAGTCGGTTCCTTACTACCGTCTCTTCCCCTACCGCACTGCCCCCCTCTTCCCCCCCCCTGCTCTTCCTTGCACCAGGTCCTCCCCCGGTAGACCCCCTCCCCCCTCAGGATCCTGCCCCCCTCAGGTGTGTCCCAGTTAGACGCAGTCGAGTCTGTCGAGGTAGCTGTTGACTCTGGTGCTGCTAGGGGTGCTGAGCCGGCGGGTGCCGGTTCTGGGGGTGCTTAGCCTGAGCGTGCGGAGCCTGGGGGTGCTGATTCTGAGGGTGCTGAGCCTAAGGGTACTTAGCCTGGGGTTGCTGAGTCTGGGGGTGCGGAGCTTGAGGGTGCTGAGCCTTCGCATGTGGAGTTAGGAGGTGCTGAACCTCGAGATCCTTTGGGTGCTTCATCCCGGCAGGAGCCACTCTCTCCACAGCAGCTGCGCAAGTGGTTTGCTCGGCGCTGGAGCCGTGCTGCTGGAGCTGGTGGGGCTACGGGCACTGAAGGTCCTGCTGATGCTGGAGCTACAGGGGGTGCTGGAGCCACTGGTCCCGGAGGTGCTCGTACTGGAGGTACTGGAGCTGCTGGGCCTTGTGGTGCTGCTGGAGGTGGAGCTGCTAGGGCTTCTGGTGGTCCTCCTGGAACTGGAGCTCCTGGAGGTGCTGGAGGTGCTGGCGTTGGCGATACTGGAGCTGTTGGAGGTGCTGCTGGAGCTGGTGGTGCTGGAGTTGGAGCTGACGCTGGGGGTGGTGGTGCTGTCTCTGCTGGTCCTGGAGGCGCTGCGCGGCCGCGGTCGTTCTTCGTTCTGCTCCTTGAGCAGTTTCTTAGTCTCCCGCCTTCTACTGGTCTTGCTCCTTCCTTAGAGTGTCCATCGCCTGTCGAGGCCCAGTCCCAGCTACAGCCTGCCTCCCCACTGTCTGCTCCTTCTCCTTACATTGGTCCGACCAGGGGTCTTGCTGAGTGTAGTGACCCTGCGTCTCGTCCTGCGTCACCTGTTCGTGGTGCTCGCACAAGTCGTCGTGGTTCGCGTGAGCGTCCTCCTCTTATCCCTGGCACGCACCAGATGGCTCTACGTCCTTCCACTGCTCCGCAGCGTATCCCTCTGCCATCTCCTCCTCCGTCCTCTCTTCCTGTCGGTCTAGACCCGGAGCCTGACTCCCTTCGTGCTGCTAGTCCTACTGTCACGCGTCTCCTGGCCATTGTTGTCACTGACCCTTTCTTTGAGTCTACTGCTACGTCTGCTCTTGTTGCTGAGCTTGTCGACTTTGCTGCTCGCTGTCGTCTAGACTACACTACTAGTCTTGTTGTTGAGTCTGAGTCTGTCTGTCCTCCGTCCGTCGGGGGTGAGTGTGCCCTTAGCATGGACGTTGTTGAGGACAGGCAGGAGGAGTTCCAGTGTTTTGGTGCTGCTTCACCTCATCTCGTGTCCCTGCTGCTTGCCCCTGAGGGAGACCCGGATGCACCAGACATCCCAACTCCGCGCTCTTATGCAGAGGCGGTTGAGGGTCCCTACTCCTCTCAGTGGCAGACAGCCATGGACGCAGAGATGGCTTCTTGGAAGTCCACAGGCGCCTACGTTGACGAGGTTCCCCCACCTGGGGCGAACATTGTCGATGGCATGTGGATTTTCAGGGTGAAGCGGCCGCCGTGTTCTTCGCCTGCCTTCAAGGCGCGTTACGTGGCTCGTGGCTTCAGTTAGCGGCAGGGAGTTGACTACTTTCAGACGACCTCTCCAACCCCGAAGATGACCACTCTTTGGGTAATACTGCACGTCGCTGCTCAGCGTTACTACGAGCTTCACTCTCTTGACTTCAACACAGCCTTCCTACAGGGCAGCCTGCACGAGGAGATCTAGTTGCGCCGCCCACCTGGTTTCAATGGGTCATTCCGTCCAAGTACCTAGTGGAGCCTTCGGCGGCCAGTCTACGGTCTCCGCCGGACGCCTCGCGAGTGGCACGACACACTGAGGACGACTCTTGTGGCTCTTGGGTTTGCTCCTTCTACTGCTGACCCGCCGCTGTTTCTACGCACCGAAACTTTGTTGCCGCCATTCTACATCCTCGTGTACGTCGACGACTTGGTCTTTGCCACTGCTGACACTGAGGCACTGACTCTAGTGAAGTCGGAGCTGCAAAAGAGACACACGTGCACAGGCCTGGGTGAGCTGCGCAGCTATCTTGGCTTGCAGATCACTCAGGACAGAGCACGCCGCACCATCACCCTGACTCGGTCACACATGGTGCAGCAGGTCCTTCAACGCTTCATCTTCCAGTACTCCTCATTACATTCCACTCGTCTGCCTACTCGCCACTCGCTCTTAGCTCTGCCTTCGGATGAGTCCGTAGAGCCGAGTGGCCCGTATCCAGAGCTTGTGGGCTGCCTCATGTACCTGATGACCTGCACTCGTCCTGGCCTTGCTTACCCTCTTAGCATCCTGGCACGCTACGTTGCGCCCGGGAGACACCGACCAGAGAGCACTGGAAGGCAGCTAAGAGGGTGATGCGCTACTTATGCAGTACGTCGGGCATGGGGCTTGTGCTTGGGGGGACGGGGTCTAGTTGTTCTCACTGGTCACGCATACGCTTCTTGGGTTGACGACTTGGCTACACAGCGGTCGTCACAAGGCACCTTCAGCCTTGGCTCCGGTCTCGTCTCGTGGCGGTCTAACCGCTCGTCTTCTGTTCTCAGCTCTAGCTGTGAGGCTGAGATCTACGCAGGGGCCATGGCTGCACAGGAGCTACGCTGGCTCACCTACCTGCTGACCGACCTGGGCGAGGCGCCTCGTTCTCCTCCGGTCCTGTACATCGACAACAAGGCAATGCTTGCCTTGTGTTTTCACCCTTGCAGGCGATAATGACCTATGGCATGTGAAAGTACTAAGTGTGAAAAGGCGCTCTTTCCTCCTGTGTGATGTTATTTGACGTGGATGTTTACTTGTGACATGTTTTTTTCAGGAGATTATAACCGGCAGGTGGCATGTTTCGACTTTAAGTATCAGTAGTGGATGTACTGCACATCTGAAACTGATGTTACTGATGTTTTTGCCTTGAATATATCTGTAAAGGCTGGTTGTAAAATGCTGTCAGAATGTGTAGTTTGTCTAGTCTGCAGTGGGGTATTCTATAGTGAGTACGACCCCTTAGGGTTTCCTTTATGTATCCACCTGCTTGCTAGTGCAACCCCTCCTTTGCTTATTCTCTCTTGCCTAGCTTGCTAGCTATGGCTCTGTCAAACATTATATATGTTACTACTGTGTAGGCTACAGTGGGTTAGCCTTTAGGGGGTACATTTCTCTAGGGTTTCATACTTGTACTCCCAAATGTTTCTAGTTCATCACTTCTTGTTTATGACATGGTATTAAGAGCGTAGGTTTAGACCTAGGATTGCTTACCTAAGGGCCCACCATCTGCTAGAAGCGCCCTCGAGCGCCTTAATGACTTAGCGCCCTCGAGCGCCTCTCTCCTAGTGCGCCCTCGTGCGCCTCTCCTTCTCCTGCTGCCCGTGCGCAGCTCGCTAGTGCCACGCGCAGCCTCTTCTGCGAGCGCGTCGACCGTTAGCCGCCCGCACGATCAGCGCCGCCTACAAGCAGCCCGCTAGCTGCCCATCGACCGGCCCTTCTGGCCGTCCAGAGCATCGCAACCCCGCCCGTAGGCCGCCGCGTCGCCCTCGTAGGCCGCCGCTCGCGCGCGACTGCAGCCCACGCACAACCGCGGACCGCCCGCTACAGCCGCCCTAGCGCAGGCCCACCGCTGCGCCGTGCCGCGTAGCCTAGTTTGAGCCGCGCCGCGCCGCCCTGCCCGAGCTGCGCTGCCCGAGTCGCGCCGCCCGAATTGCACCGCCCTGACCAAGCCGCGCCGCCCCAACTGCAGCAACTACTGTTCCTGTTCCTGCTACTGCTACTACTACTACTACTACTGCTATTGCTACTGCTGCTACTGCTACTACCACTATGGCCAGTCCTACTGTTCTCACCTTTGACGCTAAGGGCCGACCGATTAAGTTTGATGTCTGGCTCGATGACCTTCACCTATTCCTCCACATCACTGCCAAGGATGACGTTTCCCTGTATGACCACACGTCCGGGGCTGCTCCCGCACCTGCTACTACGGCTGACAGTACTGCTCGCTTATAGTGGCAGAGTCGTGACGCCCATGCTCGCCTAGCCGTTCGCAGCCACCTGCCGTTAGATGAGCGCGAGCACTTCGGCCAGCATAAGACTGCTAAGGAGCTGTATGATGCTGTAGTTGCCCGCTACTCCTCCCCTGCTACTGCTGCGATAGGCGGTCTCTCGCTGCCCTATCTCTTCCCGGATCTGTCTGCCTTCGCCACTGTAGCTGACCTCATCACTCACCTTCGTACTAGTGATCTCTGCTACCGTGCCGCGCTCCCCCCCGACTTCCTAGCCAAGAACCCTCCCCCAATCTACCTCACCCTCTACCACCTCGTCACTCGCCTCCCTGACTCTCTCCGCTCTGTCAGGGACCACTTTCTTGCTCTCTCACCCGCCGATCTCACTGTCGACCTGCTCGAGAAGGAACTCCTTGCAGCTGAGAAGAGCATTGTAGCTGTAGGTGCCTCTCGTGGCGACCCTCGCACTCCCTTCTTTGAGGGATGTTCCCCCTCCCCCCTTCTCCCCTCCATTGCATCTGCTGCTGCTGTCGACTTCCTCGGTGCTGAGGGGGCCGGAACTGCGTTCGCTCCCAGTGGGAGGCGCAAGGGCGGCAGGGGCAAGGGGGGCCGGGGTGGCGAAGGTGGAGGCGGGGGAGGTGGTGGTGGAGGGGGTGGAGGGGGCGGCGGCAGTGGCGGCGGTGGTGGGAGTGGTGCTGGTGGTGGGGGGGTCAGTGGCGGAGCCAGGGGTGGTGGCGGCGGCGGTGGTGGAGGTGGCGGGGGTGGTGGTGGCAGTGGCGGCGGCGGTGGAGCTGGTGGCGGGCGCGGTGGAGCAGTGCAGCCTGGCGGGTTTGGCGGGGGCCTGAGGCAGCAGCAGCAGCGTCCCAGCGAGCCCCAGTTGCCCCAGCAACTCCGTGAGAGGTACTCTCAGCGTGGAGGGTCTGGGGGTGGAGGTACCTACCCGTACGTCATCCGCACAGGTGACCGCACTGGCCAGACTTGTGGGAGGTTTCACACGGCGCAGCACTGCTTCTTTCGCCTTGACGACGCCTGGCGCGAGCAATTTCCTGACGCCTCTGAGCTGCCCTGCTGGGCTGATCTGCTAAAGAAGGGAATTGATATCTTTGCTCTTGATTATGATGCTATCCTTGCTGCTATGTATGCATTGACTATTAGTGTTGAGGGTGACTGTTACCTGAGTGTACCGCACTGCCCTAGAGCAGCTTCCTAGACCAGTTGCTGTCTCCTTGGCTGACCCCTCAGGGGGTCCGGTCCTTGCGACCTCCACCACTGCCCTCCCTTGTCCTGCTGTCCCGTCTGGCACGCTGTCGGGCCTTTACCTCCCCTTGTTCTCTACGAACTTGGTGGCGGGTTCCGCGCTCCAGGACGCGGGTGTTCACCAGTTCACCCCTGCCTACGAGCGTGTGACGCATTGCACGTGTGCCCAGACGGGTCGTCACATGGCTACCTTCACTCGGCAGCCGGGGTCGGACTTGTACACACTGACCATTGAGTCCCCTCACATAGCTGCGTTTGCGTCTGCGTCAGGTCAGCTGTCGCCCCCCTGCTCGTGTTGCTCCCTGTTGCACCGGACTGTCCTCTGGCACCACCGCCTTGGTCACCCATCAGTGCAGCGCCTTCGCGGCATGCACTCCCGGTACCTTGTGTCTGGTGTTCCCAGGGTTCTCCCTCCCCTCCCACCCTCGCCTGCTCCTCCCTGTCTTCCCTGTGTCGAGGGGCGGCAGCGCGCTCTTCCTCACTCCTCCTCGTTCCCTCCCACAGAGGCTCCCCTGCAAACTCTCCTCCTGGACGTATGGGGCCCAGCCCGAGTCCGGGGACAGGGCCACGAGCGATACTTTCTGCTGGTCGTCGACGACTACACGCGCTACACCACGGTCTTCCCCTTGCGTACCATGGGTGAGGTTTCTGATGTCTTGATCCCTTGGATCCGCGCTGCTCGTCTCCAGCTCCGCAAGCGGTTCCAGTCGGACTTTCCTGTCCTGCGTCTGCACTCTGACAGAGGTGGTGAGTTTTCCTCTGACCTCTTGGCAGCCTACTGTGCTGAGCACAGCATCCGCCAGACAGTCACTCTCCCGGCCTCTCCGCAGCAGAATGGGGTTGCTGAGCGTCGCATTGGTCTAGTCATGGAGGTCGCTCGTACCTCTATGATCCATGCGGCTGCCCCCCATTTCCTGTGGCCGTTTGCAGTGCAGTACGCCGCGCATCAGCTCAACCTTTGGCCCCGTGTCTCTGTTCTGGAGACCTCGCCCACACTGCGTTGGACAGGGGAGGTTGGCGATGCGTCGGTGTTCCAAGTCTGGGGATGTCGAGCCTTTGTCCGCGATACGTCCGCGGACAAGCTCTCGTCCCGAACCGTTCCCTGTGTCTTCCTTGGCTTTGTCCCTTACGCGCCTGGCTGGCAGTTTTACCACCCCACCTCGCGCCGTGTCTTCCCCTCTCAGGACGTCACCTTTGACGAGTTGGTCCCCTTTCACCGTCTCTTCCCCTACCGCACTACCCCGCTCAACACCCCCCCCCCCCACTCTTCCTCACCCCAGGTGTCACGTCGGTAGACCCCCTCCCTCCCTTGGGTGCTGCTACCTCAGGTGTTTCCCAGGTAGACCCGGTCGAGCCTGTTGAGGTAGCTGTCGACTCTGTTCCTGCGCGAGGTGCTGAGCGTGCTGAGCCTGGTGGTGGTGAGCCTGGGGGTGGTGAGACTGGGGGTGCTGAGTCTGGGGGTGCGGAGACTGCGGGTGCTGAGCCTAGAGGAGCTGAGGCTGGGGGTTCTGAGACTGACTGTACAGCGCCTGTTGGCGCTCCCTCTTCACAGCAGCTGCGTGAGTGGTACTCCTAGAATTATAGCCTCTGTCGTGGGGCTACTGGAGCTGGGGGGTCTGCTGGAGTTGGGGCTGGTGGCCCTGCGGGTGTAGTGTCGCAGCTGAAGCCTCCCTCCCCTCAGTGGCAACGTGAGTGGTACGCTCGGCGCTGCAGCCTCTGGAGTGGAGCTCCTGGTGTTGAGGTGCCGCCCGCTGGAGGCCCTGCTGCTAATAGAGGTCCTGGAGCTGCTGGAGGTGCTGCTGGTGCTGGTGCTACTGGAGGTGCTACTGGTGCTGCTGGTGCTGGTGCAGCTGGAGGTGCTGCTGGTGCTGCTGGAGGTACTGGAGCTGCTGGAGGTGGTGCCGGTGCTGGTCCTACTGGAGGTGTTGCTGGTGCTGCTGGAGGTCCTGGAGCTGTTGGAGGTGCTGCTGGTACTGTTCCGGCTGGAGGTTCTGGTTGTGGGGGCACTTCACGGCCGCGGCCATACTTCGCTCCACTCCTTCAACAGGTTCTTGGTCAGCCGCCTCATCCTGGTCCTCCTCCCTCCTTAGAGTGTCCTCCACCTGTCCAGTTGCAGTCCTAGCTACCGCGTTTCTCGCCACTTCCTGGTCCTTCTCCCTACACTCGACCGACAGGCGGTCTTACAGAGCGTCGTGAGCCTGAGTCTCGTCCTGTGTCGCCTGAGTCTCGTCCTGCATCACCTGTTTGTGCTGCTCGTACTGGTCGCCGTGTTCCGCGTAAGCGTCCTCCACCTATCACTTGCACACACTATATGACTCTGCGTCCTTCCAGTGCTTCAAAGCGTGTCCCTCTGCCGTCTCCTCCTGCGTCCTCTCTTCCTGCCCTTGCTGACCCGAAGTCTGACTATCTTTGTGTTGCTAGTCCTACTATCACGCGTCTGCTCGCCACAATTGTCACTACCCCTTCCTTTGAGTCCGCTGCTGCGTCTGCCTTGGTTTGGAGCTTGTCGACTTTGCTGCTCACTGTCGTCTAGACTACGCTGCAAGTCCTGTTGCTGAGTCTGAGTCTGTCTGTCCTCCGTCCGTCGGGGGTGAGTGTGCTCTTGGCACGGACGTCCTTGAGGACAAGCAGGAGGACTTTGAGTGCTTTGCCGCTGCTGTACCTCATCTCGTGTCCATGCTGATTGCACCTGAGGGAGACCCGGATGCTCCAGACATCCCGACCCCGCGCTCTTACGCTGAGGCGATCGCGGGTGAGTACTCCTCTCAGTGGCAGACAGCCATGGATGCAGAGATGGCATCCTGGAAGTCCACTCGCACTTACGTTGACGAGGTTCCCCCTCCTGGGGCGAACATCGTCAGTGGCATGTGGATTTTCAGGGTGAAGCGGCCGCCGGGTTCTCCGCCTGTCTTCAAGGCTCGTTACGTTGCTCGAGGCTTCAGACAGCGAGAGGGAGTCGACTTCTTTCAGACCTTCTCCCCCACCCTGAAGATGACCACTCTTCGAGTGCTACTGCACGTTGCCGCTCAGCGTGACTACGAGCTTCACTCTCTTAACTTCAGCACAGCTTTCTTGCAGGGCAGCCTGCACGAGGAGATCTGGCTGCGCTGCCCTCCTGGCTTCACTGGGTCGTTTCCTCCAGGTATCCTGTGGAGCCTCCGGCGGCCGGTCTACGGTCTCCGCCAGGCGCCACGTGAGTGGCACGACACACTGAGGACTACACTTCCGGCTCTTGGGTTCGCACCTTCTACTCCTGACCCATCGCTGTTTCTGCGCACCGTTCTACATCCTCATGTACGTCGACGACTTGGTCTTTGCCACTCCTGACACTAAGGCTCTCGCCCACGTGAAGTCCGAGCTGCAGAAGAGACACACGTGCACAGATCTGGGTGAGCTGACAAGCTATCTTGGCTTGCGGATCACCCGGGACAGAGCACGCCGCACCATCACACTGACTCAGTCACACATGGTGCAGCAGATCCTCCAGCTCTTTGGCTTCACCTGGTCCTCAGCACAGCCGACTCCTCTGGCTACAGGTCACTTGCTCTCAGCTCGACCTTCGGACGAGTCCGTAGAGTCGAGTGGTCCTTACCCAGAGCTAGCTGGCTGCCTCATGTACCTGATGAGTTGCACTCGTCCTGACCTCGCATACCCTCTTGGCCTTCTGGCTCGCTACGTGGCTCATGGTCGGCACCGAAAGGTGCACATGGATGCTGCTAAGAGGGTACTGCGCTACTTGTGTAGTACGTCAGGCATGGGGCTTGTGCTTGGAGGGAGGAGCTCAGTTGTTTTCACTGGGCACTCAGACGCTTCTTGGGTTGACGACCAGGCTACTCAGCGGTCGTCACAGGGTTACACCTTCAGCCTTGGCTCTTGTTCAGTTTCTTGGTGTTCTACTCGCTCGTCTTCAGTTCTCAGCTCCAGTTGTGAGGCTGAGATCTACGCCACAGCCATGGCTGCACAGAAGCTACGCTGGCTGACCTACCTGCTGACCGACTTGGGAGAGCGGCCTCGTTCTCCTCCAGTGCTGTACGTTGACAACAAGGCTGCCATTGCCTTGTGTGAGGAGCACATACTGGAGCACTGAACGAAGCACATCGCTCTACGTTACTTCTTGGCTCGAAAGCTGCAGCAGCTTGGTCAGCTTTGTCTGTGTTACGTGGCCACTCAGGCCAACAACGCTGATATATTCACCAAGGCACTTCAGTCTGGTGATCATCAGCGCTTCTGCACTATGCTGGGGCTTGTGCCCACTTTTCCTCACTTGCTGTAGGCTTTACCAGTACTATGATCTCTATATATCTATACCTGCTCGTTTGCTTTGCTAGGTCAAGATCACTGTGTTGTTTGTACTGCATATATGCCTCTGCATGTGAACTGGCCTTGTGGCCCTTTGCTTGTGCTCAGAGTGTGTGGTGACGTTGTGATCCACCCTGAGCTTGCTTTGTCTTTCTTGACTGGTCCTGTGACCCCTTGCTCTCCCCCACTTAGCCTATGGGGGTGTGTCAAACATTATATATGTTACTGCTATGTAGGCTACAATGGGTTAGCCTTTAGGGGGTACATTTCTCTAGGGTTTCATATTTGTACTCCCAAATGTTTCTAGTTCATCACTTCTTGTTTCTGACAGGCTCCTGCGTTCTAACCGCTATTGTGACATGGTAACAGAGTGATTACGCTCCTGGCCTGTGGGCCCACCGTTTGCTTCCGCTGCCACTACTGTACTGTCTGTCGCGTGCCCCGTGGCGCGCGACGACTTTTTATTCCCACCACGCGCTCGTGGCGCGTGACGGTTTTCTGCCCGCCGCGCGCTCGGGGCGCGTGGCGGTTTTCCGCTCCGTCGCGGCGCCCCAGAGGCCCGCGCCCCACCCCCTCCTATCGCGCGTCGGGGCGCCCTCAGGGGCCCGCGCGCCACCCCCTCCCGTCGCCCTGTCGCGCCGCCCTAAGAGCCCGCGCGCGGCCCCTTCTCGTCGCCTGTCAAGGCGCCTCGGGGGCCCCCGCGCCTTCCCCTCCCGTGGCCCCATCGCGGAGCCCAAGGGGCCCGCGCGTGGCCCCCTCCCGTTGCCCGTCGTGGTGCCTTGGGGGCCTGCGCTCTTTCACCTCCCGTCGCCCCGTCGCGGCGCCCTGGGGGCCCACGCGCGGCCCCCTTCCGTCGCCCGTCGCGGTTGTGAAGAAACAGGAATGTGTGAACTAGAACAAAGTTGGGTACAAATAGGAAACCCTAGGAAACTGTACCCCTTAGTGTCTAACCCACTATAGCCTAGACAAGCTATATGATAAATGTTTGACACACCCCCATAGGCAAAGTGGGGGAGAATAAGAGGTCAAAAGACCAGTCAAGCAAAGCACAGCAAGCTCAGGGTGGATCACAACGTCACCACACATTTCGAGCACAAGTTCAAGCGCCACAATGCCAGCTCACATGCAGGATTGTATATCAAGGTAAACATGCAGGTGCACGTATATATAGATCACAGTACAAAGCAAAGTCAAGAGGTAAGCAAGTGAGGCCAGGTAGGTACAAGACCTAACATAGTACAAAAGCGTTGATGATCACAAGGCTGAAGTGCCTTGGTGAAGATATCAGCAATGTTGGCCCGAGAGGCCACATAAGCTAGGCGCAGGTGACCACGCTGCTGCGGCTCACAAGCAAGGAAGTACCGAAGAGCAATGTGCTTCGTTCTGTGCTCCAGTGTGTGCTCCCGACACAAGGCCAGCATGCCCTTGTTGTCTACGTACAGAACTGGGGGAGAACAAGGCGGCTCTCCCAGGTCAGTCAACAAGTAGGTGAGCCAGCGTAACTCTTGTGCAGCCATGGCCCCGGCGTAGATCTCAGCCTCACAACTGGAGCCGAGAACTGAAGACGAGCAGGTAGACCGCCACGAAACAGAGCCGGAACCAAGACTGAAGGTGTAACCCGGTGACGACCGCTGCGTAGCCAAGTCGTCAACCCAAGACGCGTCTGCGTGACTTATGAGGACCACTGGACTCCGCCCTCCAAGCACGAGCCCCATGCTTGACGTACTGCACAAGTAGCGCAACACCCTCTTTGCTGTAGCCATGTGTTCTGGTCGGTGTCTCCCAGGAGCAACATAGCATGCCAAGATGCTAAGAGGGTATGTCAAGTCAGGTCGAGTGCAGGTCATCAGGTACATGAGGCAGCCAACAAGCTTTGGGTACCGGCCACTCGGTGCTACGGACTCATCCAAAGGCAGAGCTGAGAGCGAGTGGCGAGTAGACAGAGGAGTGGCCAGAGGCGAGGAGTACGTGTAGTCGAAGTGCTGAAGGACCTGCTGCACCATGTGTGACTGAGTCAAGGTAATGGTGCGCTGTACTCTGTCCCGGGTGATCTGCAAGCCAAGATAGCTGCGCAGTTTACCCAGGTATGTGCGCGTGTGTCTCTTATGCAGCTCGGACTTCACGTGGGCGAGTCCACTAGTGTCAGCAGTAGCAAAGACCAGGTCGTCCACGTACACGAGGATGTAGAATGGCGGCAAAGAGGTGTCGGTGCGTAGAAACAGCAACGAGTCAGCAGTAGAAGGAGCAAACCCAAGAGCCGCAAGCGTAGTCCTCAGTGTGTTGTGCAACTCACGGGGCGCCTGGCAGAGACCGTAGAGTGGCCGCCGGAGGCTCCACTGGGTACCAGGAGGAAACGGCCCAGTGAAGCCAGGTGGGCGCCGCAGCCAGATCTCCTCGTGCAGGCTGCCCTGTAGGAAAGCAGTGCTGAAGTCAAGAAAGTGAAGCTCATAGTCGCGCTGAGCGGCTATGTGCAGCATCACCCGAAGAGTGGTCATCTTTGGGGTGGGAGAGAAGGTCTGAAAGTAATCAACTTCCTTCTGGTGACTTAAGCCTCGAGCCACGTAACGTGCCTTGAAGACAGGTGGAGAACCAGGCGGCCGCTTCACCTTGAAAATCCACATGCCACTGACGATGTTCGCCCCAGGTGGGGGAACCTCATCAACGTAGCTGCCTGTGGACTTCCAGGAAGCCATCTCTGCGTCCATAGCTGTCTACCACTGAGAGGAGTAGGGACCCTCAATCGCCTCTGTGTAAGAGCGCGGGGTCGGGATGTCTGGTGCATCCGGGTCTCCCTCAGGGGCAAGCGGCATGGACAGGAGATGAGGTAAAGTAGAAGCAAAACACTAGAACTCCTCCTGCCTGTCCTCAAGGACGTCCGTGCTAAGAGCACACTCACCCCCGACAAACGAAGGACAGACAGACTCAGACTCAGCAACAAGAATAGCAGCGTAGTCTAGTCGACAGTGAGCAGCCAAGTAGACAAGCTCAGCAACTAAGGCAGACGCAGCAGTGGACTCAAAGGAAGGGTCACTGACAGCAGAGGCAACAAGACGTGTGATAGTAGGACTGGCAGCACAAAGGGAGTCAAACTCCAGGTCAGCAAGAGCAGGAAGAGAGGAATCCGGACGAGACGGCAGAGGGACACGCAGTAGAGCAGTGGAAGGATGCAGTGCCATCTGGTGCGTTCTTGGGACCGCAGGAGGACGCTGACACGGAACACGACGACCAGTGTGAGCAAAACGAACAGGCGACGCAGGACGAGACACAGGCTCACGACGCTCAGCAAGACCTCTAGTAGGACCAGTGTAGGGAGAAGGAGCAGGCAGTAGGGAGGCGGCCTTTAACTGTGACTCGAACTGGACAGGCGGTGGACACTCTAAGGAAGGTGCGGGACTAGAAGAAGGTGAGAGACCAAGAACCTGCTCAAGGAGAGGAACGAAGTACGGCCGCGGCTGCGGAGCACCTCCAAAACTAGCAAGGACAGCACCAGCACCAGCAGCACCACCAGCTGCTCTAGAAGCGCCAACTCCAGCACCCACAGGAGCACGGGCTCCAGCAGCACCTCCAGCTCCAGCACCTCCAGCAGCTCCAGCTCCAGCAGGACCACCGGAAGACGCCGCAGCTCCAGCTCCAGTACACCAGCAGCACCTACTCTAGAAGCACCTCCAGCTCCAGCACCAGTAGCACCACCAAGCCCTGCAGCTCCAGTACCTCTAGTACGAACACCACCGGAGCTTGTGGCTCCAGAACCCCCTGCACCACCAGCAGCTCCACCACTGCCGACTCCAGCACCCGTAGGAGCACCAGCTCTAGGAGCACCGTCAGCTGTAGTACCTCCAGTAGCACTTGCTCCAACAGGACCACCAGAAGCCCCAGCAGCTCTAGCTTCAGCACCTCCAGCAGCACCTCCAACCCCAACAGCACGGCTCTAGAGCAGAGCAAACCACTTGCGAACCTGCAATGGAGAGAGCGGCTCGCGCAGGGACGAGACACCCGAAGGACTCCCAGACACAGCACCCCCATGCTCCACACGCGCAAGCTCAGCACCCTCAGGCTCCGCACCCCCAGACTCAGCAAACTTAGGCTCAGCACCCCCAGACTCAGCACCCCCAGGCTCCGCACGCTCAGGCTCAGCACCCCCAGACCCAGCAACCGTAGGCTCAGCACCCCTAGCAGCACCAGAGTCAACAGCTACCTCAACAGGCTCGACTGCGTCTACCTGTGACACACCTGAGGGGGCAGGACCCTGAGGGGGGAGGGGGTCTACCGGGGGAGGACCTAGTGCAAGGAAGAGCAGCGAGGGGGGGGAGGGGGGCAGCGCGGTAGGGGAAGAGACGGTAGTAAGGAACCGACTTGTCAAACATGACATCCGGAGAGGACAGAACACGGCGCAAGGTGGGGTGGTAAAACTGCCAACCAGGCGCGTCGGGGGGGAAGCCAAGGAAGACACAGGGAACAGCACAGAAGGACAGCTTGTCCGCAGACAAGTTGTGGACAAAAGCTCGAGATCCCCAGACACAGAACGCAGACGCATCGCCAGCCTTCCCCGTCCACCGCAGAGTAGGGGTGGTCTCCGGCATGAAGACCCGGGGCTGAAGGTTGATCTAATACGACAAGTACTGAACTGCGAACGGCCACAGAATATGGGGAGCAGCCGCATGGATCATGGACGTACGAGCGACGTCCATGACCATGCCAATGCGGCGCACAGCAATCTCATTTTGCTGTGGAGAGGTCGTAAGCGTGAACGTCTGGCGGATGCCCTCCGCACGAAAGAAGGCTCGCAGAGGGTCGGAGGAAACTCTCCACCTCTATCGGAGTGGAGACGCAGAACAGGAAAGTCCGAGCCGAAACTCTCTCTGAGGTGGAGACGGGCAGCGCGGATCCAGTTAACCAACAGCTCAGTGACCTCACCCTTGGGGCGCAAGGGGAAGACAGAGGTGTAACGCGAGTAGTCGTCAACCACCAGCAGGAAATAACGCTCTTGACCCTGTCCACGGACGCGGGCTGGGCCCCACACGTCCATATGGAGAGTCTACAGCGGAGCCTCTGTCAGAGAAAACTCGGAGGAGTGAGGAGCGGCGCGCTTCCGCCCCTCGACGCAGGGAACGCAGGTAGGGGCAGGCCCCGGAGGAAGAGGAGGGAGGGACCGGGGGAGACCAGAGACAAGGACACGGGAGGCCATGCCTTGGAGACAAGGCAGGGAGGGGTGACCAAGGCGGTGGTACCAGAGGAGGGTCTGGTGGGACAAGAGGCGACACAAGCAGGGGGGAGACTCAGGACCAGACCGAGACGCAGCAACAAACACCTGACCCGACGCAGCTACCTGACCAGACGCATCAACCGGAGGAGACTCGGTAGTTAGTGTGTACAGGCTCGACCCCGGCCGACGGGTAAACGTGGCCAAGTGTCGGCTCGTCTGAGCACACGTGGAGTGGATCACTCGCTGACTCGCAGGAGTGAACTGGTCAACCCCTCCATCCTGTAGGTCAGCACCACTCACCAAGTTCGTAGAGAACGAGGGGAGGTAAAGACCTAACAGAGAGCCTAACGGGGCCGCTGGACATGGTAGGATAGTGGAGTAGTGGGCAAGGACAGGACCCCCTCTGGGAGTCTGCCAGGGAGACTGCAACCAGCCGACTGAGCGGCGTGAGTGTGGTGCGGTCTCAAAAGAAGGAGCGGGAAGCACCCGAGTCAAGGGTGAAGGTGTGCAAAACCTGAGCCGAAGCGGTACCTGAGAGAGCAGACTCACCAGCACCTGGAGCAGCAGACTCACTAGCACCTAGAGCAGTAGCCCCAATGCCCGGGTCAGGCAAAACACACAGGTAACAGTGACCCTCAGCGCTAATAGACACAGCATACATGGCAGCAAGAAGAGCATCAAAATCAAGATCAAAGATAGCTACACCCGACTTGAGCAGATCACCCCAGCGAGGGATCTCAGTGGCGTCAGAGAACTGGGTACGCCAGGCATCTGTCAGGCGGCCAAAGCAGCGCTGGGTAGTGTGCGGCCCACCACACGGCTCCCCAGTGCGGTCGCCGGTACGCAGGACGTAGGCACATGGACAAGCACCCCCAGACCGCTGGCGCCCAGCGTACCACTCACGAAGCTGCTGGGGCGACGGAGTCTCACGAGAGTGCTGCTGCTGCTGGGGTCCCCGCGACACAGCTCCACCTCGACCAGCTCCACCTCTGCCGCCGCCACCGTCGCCTCCACCTCCACCGCCACCGCCGCCGCCGCCTCCACCTCCACCGCCGCCACTGAAGCCCCCACCCCCGCCACCACTCCCACCCCCACCCCCTCCGCCGCCCCCACCGCCACCACTGCCGCCCCCGCCAACTCCTCCAGCACCCTTGCTCCCCTTGCCCTTGCCATTGCGGCTCCTCCCACTAGGAGCAGACGCAGCACCGACCGACTCAGTGCCAACGAGGTCGACAGCAGCAGCAGAGGCATAAGAGGGCAAAAGGGGGACAGGGGAGCACCCCTCAAAGAAAGGGGCACGAGGGTCACCACGAGAGGCTCCTACAGCGACTATACTCTTCTCAGCTGCCAGGAGGCGCTCCTTGAGGAGGTCAACGGTGAGTATGGTGGGGCAAAGAGAGAGGAAGTGGTCCCTGACCGAGCGAAGGGAGTCAGGGAGCCTGGTGACTAGGTAGTAGAGGGTGATGTACATGGGGGGGGGGGTTCTTGGCGCAGAACTCAGCAGGAAGGGCAGCGCGGTAGCGGGTGTCACTAGTGCAGAGGTGCGTAATGAGGTCAACGACTGTGGCAAAGGCGGCGAGGTCAGGGAACAGGTACGGCAGCATGAGGCGACTAAGGGCAGCAGTGGCAAGGGTGGAGTAGCGTACAACTACAGCGTCGTACAGAGTCTTAGAACTCTTCTACTGACTAAAGTGCGCGCGCTCAGTGGACGGCAGGTGACTACGTACAGCAAGGCGGGTAGCAGCATCGCACTTGGTCCACGGTGAGCGAACAGTACTGTCAGCATCGGCAGCAGGGGCAGCACGGGCACCAGACGTGAGATCAAACAGAGAGATACCGTCCTTGCTATCGCACTGTAGGTAAAGCTGCATATCATTGACCCAGACCTCAAAGTCGACCGCTCGACCCTCAGCATCGAAGGTGAGAACGTTGGGACTAGCCATGACAGCAGTAGCAGTAGGCTAGTAGCAGCAGCAGTAGTGCGACTCAGCTAAGCAGCGCGGCTCGGTAGGGCAGCGCAGCTCGGCAGGGCGGCGCGGCTCGGTAGTGCGCTTACCAGGGGCGGGTGGGTAGGAGGCCGCGACTGGTGGGGCAGGGCCGTGGTGCGCCGGTAGGGTCGGGGCTGCAACAGGGCTGCAGGGCAGGGCCGCGGCTCGGGTGCAGGGCAGGGCCGCGGCTCGGCTGCAGGGCAGGGCCGGTCCGGCAGCGACAGCGGCGGCGACGGCAGCGGCGGCTGTCACACTGGCTGCTGCAGACTCGGCGGCGGCAGCACGGACGACAGCTGCTGTAGGTCACGCCCCGGCGGCTGCTGCAGATGGGAGGCCGCGACGGAGGTAGGGGCAGGGCGAAGCCGCGACGAAGGGGGGGGGGGGGGGGGGGGGGGGGGGGGCGGCAGAGCCGCGGGGGCCCGTGCTAGTCGTTGAGGTGGCCGCGCGGGGCCGCGACGGCGGGTCGACGCCCAGGGCCGAGGAGGGCCGCGCCGAAGGCAGGGCGGGTCACAGCAGGGCAGCGACAGGCTACGAGGCGGCGACGGGGCGGGGCCGCGACTGGCGACGGGGCGGGGCCGCTGCGGGCAACGGGGCGGGGCCGCGAAGGGGCTGCGAAGGGGCCGCTAAGGGGGCGCAAAGGGGTCGCTAAGGGGCCGCGAAGGGGTTGTGAAGGGGCCGTGTAGGGGATGCGAAGGGGCAGCAAAGAGGGGGGGGGGCGCGACGGGCCTTAGGAGCAGGGCAGGTTGCTAAGGGGCCACGAAAGGGTTGGGCAGGGCCGAGCGCGAAGCGCGCTTCGGGCAGGTTAGGAAAAAAATAATGGTGGGCCCTTAGGAAGAAACGGTCCCACTAGGGAACCCGCTCTATACCATGTGAAGAAACAGGAATGTTTGAACTAGAACAAAGTTGGGTACAAGTAGGAAACCCTAGGAAACTGTACCCCTTAGTGTCTACCCCACTATAGCCTAGACAAGCTATATGATAAATGTTTGACAGCAGCACCCTGGGGGCCCGCGCGCGGCCCCTTCCCGTCGCCCGTCGTGGCGCCCCGGGGGCCCGCGCGTCCGCCCCTACTGTCGCCCGTCGTGGCGCCCCGGGGGGTCCGCGTGCCCTCCCCCGCGCTGCTGCCCGCGCTCCTGCCCCGTGCTGCCCGTTTTAGGGTTTGGGGGTGGCGAGTGTGGGGGTGGCGGGTATGGGGGTGACGGGTGTGTGCGCCGTCCCCTGCTCCTCCTCCTCCTCCTCCGTCTCCCACTGCTGCAGCTGTTGCTGAGGGGGGTGGGTGTGTGGGAGCCGAAGGAGTGGTTCTAGGGGTGTGTCGTGGGAGTGATGCTAGGGGTGCAGCAGGGGGTGTGAACGGGAGTTTTGGGACAAAGGGGGAGGTTGAAAGGGGGTGGCCGCCGTGAAGCCAGCAGCTCCAGACGCCCGTGAGACCGTTGCGCCAGTCGCCCGAGAGCCCGTCGCTCTAGTCGCCCGTGAGCCCGTTGCTCCAGTCGTCCGAGAGTCAGTTGCTCCTGACGCGCGTCTAGCCGTGGAGCCAGTTACTCCACTTGACAGTGTGCCACTTACTCCAGTTGCCAGTGTGCCAGTTGCTCCAGTTGCCCGTGTGCCAGTTGCTCCAGTTGCGCCGTGTGCCAGCAGCTTCAACTACCACCCACTATCTCCTTTCCTCTCATAGTCCCTCCTCCTCCTCACTAGCCCTCTGTGATAGCCTCTAGCTTTGCTTATATTTGTTAACTATAAACTGCTGCTTGTTGTGCTGATCATACCCCACTTTGACTATGGGGGTGTTTCAGAATGTGTAGTTTGTCTAGCTTGTAGTGGGGTATTCTATAGTGGGTACGGCCCCTTAGGGTTTCCTATATGTATCCACCCGCTTGCTAGTGCAACCCCTCCTTTTGCTTATTCTCTCTTGCCTAGCTTGCTAGCTATGGCTCCTACGTTCTAACCGCTATTGTGACAAATGCTGTACAATACAACGTGAGAAAACAGGGAATGAAAATCTTTTGATAGTTTTGTGCAAAGGTGTAAATGAAGGACATTTTGTAAATTGGGAAATGTTGATGAAAGCAGTTTTGACATTTGCAAGAAACAAAATGTATTTATTTGAATTAAAGAAAGCATGTTAGTAGGGTCACGAATTGAGCTGATAATGCCTTTCAATAGAGTCACAAATTATATTTTTGGAAAATATAAATCTCAATCTATCGAGTCATTCTATTCAGCAGTAACGGTAACCCTATAAACTTGGATCCAACCAGCGGTTGGCACAAACAGCACTGTATCACCCCAAAAACTGACACACACAGGACCTTTCTCTCGTTCCTTGCCAAACTGTGGGAAGAACGAAAATGGCCAAACACCAGGCTTCTCATTTCACGGACATTTGTATGTTTTCCCTGAGCATTCAAGGTTCGTTTCAGCTCAGCTCGGTGATTTTCAGGGCTGGTTTTTCCCAGGCCCGGATTCCTAACGGACAGGTTTTGGCCCTCTCCGGATTTCCCGTACCCGTCCCCCCCTCCCACTTCCCCTCCCCCCCTTCTTTTTGACCTTAGACCGCGAACAGGTCCTCTCCCCTCCTCCCAGTAACACCACACCAGTCCCTCCAGTTCCCCTAAAGTGCCGAGCTCGATTATCTAAGCTTTTTTACGCAAGTATCCTCAGAGCCAGAAATAGAAATGCCCTGAATTTAAGTCTGCTTTCCAGATCCTTCAGGGTTGATTTCGGGACAACTTAACTTTGTACAGGTTGGACCCAGACCTAGCGACAGCCCTGCCAAACACTCCCACGACCGTAACCTGCCAATGTTCAAACGTGGCGCGTACGCGGTAACTGGCCAACTCTGCCAGATTACCACCCGAAACCCAAGGCTACTGCAGCAAAAATAAGGGACATAATCGAACGTTCACATGGCGCTCGGAATCGGTTGGTTTTCGTCAATACGCCACTCCATTTACGGGGCACAACAGAAACAATCGTTTTACCCCGAAAACACGACAATTGTCGTCCGAAAGCTGCCGCATTTCTCGCACACATTTTTCTGATGTGAGCGACAGGAGTGTGAGCTGTCAAACTTATATGCTATAGTCTGTGTAGGCTGTAGTGGGGTAGACTATATGGGGTACAACATTTCTAGGTTTTCCTACTTGTACCCACCTGCTTGATAGTTCATTCATTCCTCATTTCTTCACATGGTATAGAGCAGGTTCCCTAGTGGGAACGCTTCCTTGGGCCCACCACTGAAACTTTTTTTTTTTTACCGGAGCGACGGACGCTCCTACCCGAGGTGCGCCTTGTGGGCTGCCCTTCTGTCGACCTCTCTTAGAGGCCCCTCTCACGGCCCCTCGCGCCACCCTCAGCGGCCCCGTCGCCACCCCTAGCAGCCCCGTAGCCGCCCTTCCAGGCCCCTCGCGGCCCCTAGCGGCCCTGTCACCACCCCTACGTGGCCCCGTCGCCGCCCCTACGCGGCCCCGTCGCCGCCCCTAGCGGCCCCGTAGCCGCTCCCCTCCCTACGCGGCCCTGTAGCCGCCCCTACGCGGCCTCGTCACCGCCCCTAGCAGCCCCGTCGCCGCCCCTAGCGGCCCCGTCGCCGCTGACCTCCCTACGCGGCCCTGTTGCCGCCCCTACGCGGGCCCGTCGCCGCCCCTACGCGGCCCCGTCGCCGCCCCTAGCGGCCCCGTAGCCGCTCCCCTCCCTACGCGGCCCCAACACCACCCCTACGCGGCCCCGTCGCCGCCCCTAGTGGCCCCGTCGCCGCCCCTAGCGGCCCCGTCGCCGCTGACCTCCCTACGCGGCCCCGTTGCCGCCCCTACGCGGCCCCGTCGCCGCCCCTACGCGACCCCGTCGCCGCTCCTAGCGGCCCCGTCGCCGCTCCCCTCCCTACGCGGCCCCGTCGTCGCCCCTACGCAGCCTTGTAGCCGCCCCTACATGGCTCCGTCGCCGCCCCTAGCGGCCCCGTCGCCGCTCCCCTCCCTACGCGGCCCCGTCGCCGCCCCTAGCGGCCCCGTCGCCGCCCCTACCCGGCCCCGTCGCCGCCCCTAGCGGGCAGCCGAGCCGTCGAGCCGCCCAGCAGCAGCAGCCGCCTCTGGAGCAGCCGCCACTGCAGCAGCCGCCCCTGGAGCAGCCGCCACTGCAACAGCCGCCCCTGGAGAAGCCACCACTGCAACAGCCGCCCCTGGAGCAGCCGCCACTACAGTAGCCGCCCCTGGAGCAGCCGCCACTGCAGCAGCCGCCCCTGGAGCAGCCGCCACTGCAGCAGCCGCCCCTGGAGCAGCCGCCACTGCAGCAGCCGCCCCTGGAGCAGCCGCCCCTGGAGCAGCCGCCACTACAGCAGCCGCCCCTGGAGCAGCCGCCACTGCAGCAGCCGCCCCAGGAGCAGCCGCCCCTGCAGCAACCGCCCCTGGAGCAGCCGCCACTGCAGCAGCCGCCCCTGGAGCAGCCGCCACTGCAGCAACCGCCCTTGGAGCAGCCGCCACTGCAGCAGCCACCCCTGGAGCAGCCGCCACTGCAGCAGCCGCCCCTAGAGCAGCCACCCCTGTAGCTGCCGCGGAGCTCTCGCTCTACAGTGGTAGCGGCATCGCCGTTGCCGCCGTCGTCCGCTTGCCCTTCTCGCCACTGGTGAGCACTGCCCTGCCCGTACTACTGCTACTGCTGCTCTTACTACTGCTGCTCTTTCTACTACTACTGCTGCTCCTGGCGTGGCCAGATGCAGCTCCAGCGTCGCCCGCGTGAGTCCCTCACCCCCCAACAGCTTCGTGATTGGTACGCTAGTTGGGGTTGTCGGGGTGGCCGTAGTGGGAGTCGTCCTGGAGTGAGTAGTTTCGCAGCTACTTGTAGTGGCAGGATGCAGCTCCAGCGTCGCCCACGTGAGTCCCTCACCCCCCAACAGCTTTGTGAGTGGTACACCAGTTGGGGTTGTCGGGGTGGCAGTAGTGGGAGTCGTCCTGGAGTGGGTAGTTCGGGAGTTTCTTGTAGTGGCCCGGTGCAGCAGCAGCGTTGTCCGCGCGAGACTCTTTCACCCTAGCAACTTCGTGAGTGGTACGCTCAGAGTGGAGGGTCGCTGAGTACTGCTCGCTCCCTGTACGTTATTAGCACGGGTGTTCGGACTGGTCAGACTTGCGGGACGCGTGGTCACACAGAGTCCCGCTGCTTCGCGCGTCTGAGCAACACTTGGCGTACAGAGTTTGGCGACGACGCTGAGCTCCCCGACTGGGTGGAGCTGCTTAGGCAAAGGGTAGATATCTTTGCTCTTGACTATGATGCTATTCTCACTGCAATGTATGCATTGTCTACTAGTGCTGAGGGAGTCTGTCACCTGTGTGTGCCGCCTAACCCCGGTATCCAGTCTGCTGCTCTAGGTGCTGGTGAGGCTGCTGCTCTAGGTGCTAGTGCGTCTGCTGCCCCAGGTGCTGGTGAGTCTGCTCTCTCAGGTACCACGTCGGCTCAGGCCTTACACACCTTCACCCTTGACTCGGGTGCTTCCCGCTCCTTCTTTCGAGACCGCACCACACTTACGCCGCTTAGTCGGCCGGTTTAGGTCTCCCTGGTGGACCCCTCTGGGGGTCCTGTCCTTGCTAGCTTCTCCACTGTCTTACCGTGCCCGGCAGCCCCCTCTTGCACCCTGTCAGGTCTCTACCTCCCCTCGTTCTCTACGAACTTGGTGAGTGGAGCTGAGCTACAGGACAAGGGGGTTGACCAGTTCACTCCTGCGAGTCAGCGGGTGACCCACTGCACGTGTGCTCGGACAAGCCGACACTTGGCCACGTTCACCCGTCGGCCGGGGTCGAGCCTGTACACACTTACTACTGAGTCTCCTCCGACTGCTGAGTCTGGTCAGGTCGTTGTGTCGAGTCAGGTGTTTGCTGCAGCGTCCAGGTCTGGTCCTCAGTCTGCTCCCTGCTCATGTCGTCTCATGTCCCACCAGACTCTCCTTTGGCACCACCGCCTTGGTCACCCCTCCCTGCCTCGTCTCCGAGGCATGGCCTCCCGTGTCCTTGTCTCTTGTCTTCCCCGGTCTCTCCCTCCCCTACCTCTGGGGCCTGCCCCTACCTACGTCCCCTGCGTTGAGGGGCGACAGCGCGCCGCCCCTCACTCCTCCGAGTTTCCTCTGACAGAGGCTCCGCTACATCTTCACATGGACGTGTGGGGCCCCGCCCGCGTCCGTGGACAGGGGTGTCAAATTTATATGACATAGCTATTGTAGGCTATAGTGGGGTAGCACATATGGGGTACAGCTTTCTAGGGTTGTATTTGTACCCAACTTTCACTTAGTCATTTCATTCTCGTTCACATCTTCTCATGGTATCAGAGCAGGTTCCCCCGTGGGAACTGTGCCTAGAGCCCAGCACCACATCGACCTTTGTTTTTTTTCTGCCCGAAGCGCGCTCCGCCCGAGTCGCACTTCGGGCTCTCACCTCGTCGAGCCGCCCTAGCGGCCCTTTCCCCTAGCGGCCCCGCCGCCCGTCGCTTCGGTCCCGCCGCCCGTCGTCGCGGCCCCGCCGCCCTACCTCGCGGCCCCGCCGCCCTACCTCGCGGCCCCGCCGCCCTACCTCGCGGCCCTGCCGCCCTACCTCGCGGCCCCGCCGCCCTACCTCGCGGCCCCGTCGCCCTACCTCGCGGCCCCGTCGCCCTACCTCGCGGCCCTGCCGCCCTACCTCGCGGCCCTGCCGCCCTACCTCGCGGCCCCGCCGCCCTACCTCGCGGCCCTGCCGCCCTACCTCGCGGCCCCGCTGCCCTACCTCGCGGCCCCGTCGCCCTACCTCGCGGCCCCGCCGCCCTGCTCAGGGGCCCCGCCGCCCTTCTGCAGCGGCCCCGCCGCCCTACTCAGCGGCCCCGCCGCCTTTCTGCAGCGACCCCGCCGCCCTTCTGCACCAGCCCCGCCGCCCTACTCCTGCGGCCCCGGCGCCCTACTCCTGCGGCCCCGCCGCCCTACTCCTGCAACCCCGCCGCCCTACTCCTGCGACACCGCCGCCCTACTCCTACGGCCCCGCCGCCCTACTCCTACGGCCCCGCCGCCCTACTCCTGCGGCCCCGCCGCCCTACTCAGCGGCCCCGCCACCGTTCACAAGCGGCCCTGCCGCCCTACACCGCCCGCGCCGCCCGAGCTGCCAGAACAGCCCGAGCCGCCCAAGCCGCCCGAGCCGCCCGAGCCACCCGAGCCGCCCGAACCGCCCGAGCCGCCCGAGCCGCTTGAGCCACCCGAGCCGCCCGAGCCGCCCAAGCAGCCCGAGCCGCCTGACCAGCCGAGTCGCCGGTGCCGCGGAGCCGCAGTCGCTACTGAGCCGTCCGAGCAGCCGTGTTGCCGTGTTACTGCACTACTGAGCTGCCCGACTTGCCCTGTCTGGTGAGACCAGCGCTTCTGTCACTGCACTGCCCCTGTCCTACAGTTGGTCTCGCTAGTCTACTACTGTCATGGCTTCCCCTAGTGTTCTAGCTTTTGACGCTGAGGGTCGAGCCATTGACTTTGAGATTTGGGTAGATGACCTGCAGCTCTTCTTACAGTGCGATAGGGCAGACGGTCTCTCCCTCTTTGACCTCACCCTTGGCGCCTCTCCTACCTCTGCTGCTGATGCTGACCCCACTGTTCGCTCCCAGTGGGCCACACACGATGCTGCTGCACGTCTTGCTGTGCGTTGCCACCTGCCTACTACTGAGCGCGCGCACTTTAGTCAGTACAAGAGTGCTCACACCTTATACGACGCTGTAGTTGCGCGCTACTCTTCCCCTGCCAATGCTGCACTGAGCCGCCTCATACTATCGTACCTCTTTCCTGACCTTGCTGCCTTTCCCACAATCGCTGACCTCATTACGCACCTCCGCACTAGTGACACTCGCTACCGCGCTGCGCTTCCTGCTGAGTTCTGCGCCAAGAACCCCCCCCCCCATGTACATCACTCTCTATTATATAGTCACTCGCCTCCCTGACTCCCTTCGCGTAGTCAGGGACCACTTCCTCTCAGTTTGTCCCACCACTCTCACTGTTGACCTCCTAGAGAAGGCCCTCCTAGAAGCAGAGAAGAGCATAGTCACTGTAGGAGCCTCTCGTGGTGACCCTCGCACCCCCATCTTTGAGGGGTGTTCCCCTTCCCCCCTGTTGCCCTCTGTCGCCTCTGCTGCTGCGGCCTACCTCGTTGGTCTTGAGTCGGTCGGTGCGGCGTCTGCCCCTAGCGGGAGACGCTGCCCTGGCAAGGGCAAGGAGGGCAAGGGCGCGGGTGGAGCTAGCGGGGGTGGTGGAGGTGGCGGTGGAGGCGGCGGAGGGAGTGGGGGTGGCGGTGGGAGTGGTGGCGGGGGTGGAGGTGGTGGTGGCAGCAGCGGAGGCGATGGCAGCGGAGGCGGCAGCGGTGGGAGCGGAGGCGGCGGTGGTGGCGGAGGTGGAGGCGGCGGTGGCGGAGGAGGTTGAGCTGGGCGAAGTGGTGCTTCACAGCGGATCGGTTCCAATGGTGGTCAGCGCCAGCAGCAGCAGCAGCAGCAGCGTTCTCGGGACATCCCCCCTCCTCAGCAGCTCCATGAGTGGTACACGCAGCGTCAGCGTGATGGGGGTTTTGGTTCGTGCACCTACGTCCTTCGCTCCGGCGACCGCGCGGGTGAGCAGTGTGGGGGTGCCCACCCCACCCAGCGCTGCTTTGGCCGCCTAACGGACGCTTGGCGTCAGCAGTTCCCGGAAGGCTGGTGAGATCCCCCGCTGGGGAGAGCTGTCTAGGGCAGGTGTCGCTATCTATGATCTTGACTTTGATGCTATCCTTGCTGCCATGTATGCTGTGACTATTAGTGATGAGGGCGACTGTTACCGGTGTTTCCCGCCCGACCCGGGCATTGGTACTGGTGCGCTAGGTGCTAGTGAGGCTGCTGCTCTAGGTGCCAGCGCGTCTGCGCCATGAGGTACTGGTGAAGCTGCGCTCTCAGGTACCGCGTCGGCTTCGGCCTCCCTCACCTTCACACTTCAGTCGGGGGCTTCTCGCTCCTTCTTTCGTGACCGCACCACACTCACGCCGCTTGGTCGGCCGGTTGCAGTCTCCCTGGCAGACCCCTCTGGGGGTCTTGTCCTCTCTCACTTCTCTACTGTCCTCCCGTATTCGGCTGCCCCCTCTGGCACCTTGTCTGGTCTTTACCTCCCCTTGTTCTCGACGAACTTGGTGAGTGGTGCTGACCTGCAGGATGCGGGGGTCCACCAGTTTACTCCTGCGAGTCAGCGGGTGACCCACTGCTCGGACGCACGCACGGGCCGACACCTGGCCACGTTTTCGCGTCAGCCAGGGTCGAGCCTCTACACCCTGACCACTGGGTCCCCTCCTGTTCCTGCTTCTGGCCAGGTAGCTGCGTCGGGTCAGGTGTTTGCTGCAGCCTCCAGGTCTGGTCCTGAGTCTGCCCCCTGCTCGTGTCGCCTCCTGTCTCACGAGACTCTCCTCTGGCACCACCGTCTTGGTCACCCCTCCCTGCCTCGTCTCCGAGGCATGGCTTCCCGTGTCCTTGTCTCTGGTCTTCCCCGGTCACTCCCTCCCCTTCCTCCGGGGCCTGGTCCTTCGTGTGTCCCCTGTGTCGAGGGGCGGCTCCGAGCTGCCCCTCACTCCTCTCAGTTTCCCCCGACAGAGGCCCCGCTGCAGACGCTTCACATGGACGTGTGGGGCCCGGCCCGCGTCCGTGGACAGGGTCACGAGCGCTACTTCCTGCTGGTGGTTGACGACTACTCGCGTTACACCACAGTCTTCCCCTTCCGCAGCAAGGGTGATGTCACTGAAGTGTTGATCGACTGGATCCGCGCAGCTCGTCTCCAGCTCAGGAGGAGCTTCGGCTTGGACTTTCCTGTTCTGCGTCTACACTCTGACCAAGGCGAAGAGTTCTCCTCTGGCCTTCTACGAGCCTACTATCGTGCGCGAGGCATCCGCCAGACCTTTACGCTTCCGGACTCTCCACAGCAGAATGGGATTGCTGAGCGCCGCATTGGCATGGTCATGGACGTCGCTCGTACGTCCATGATGCATGCGGCTGCCCCTCATTTTCTGTGGCCGTTTGCGGTTCGGTACGCGGCGCATCAGATCAACCTTCACCCCAGGGTCTCGAGGCCGGAGACCTCCCCAGCCTTGCTGTGGACGGGGAAGGTCGGCGATGCGTCTACGTTCCGTGTCTGGGGATCTCGGGCGTTTGTCCGCGACTTGTCTGCGGACAAGCTGTCCCCTCGTGCTGCTCCCTGTGTCTTCCTTGGCTTCCCCCCTGGTGCCCCTGGGTGGCAGTTCTACCACCCCACCTCTCGTTGTGTTCTGTCCTCCCAGGACGTAACGTTCGTCGAGGCAGTACCCTACTACCGCCTCTTCCCCTACCGCACTCCTTCCCTCCCCCCGCCACCGCACTTCCTTGTGCTAGGTCCCCCCCCGGTAGACCCCCTCCCCCCTCAGGGTCCTGCCCCTTCAGGTGTGTCCCAGGTAGATGCAGTTGAGCTGGTCGAGGTTGCTGGTGACTCTGGTACTGCTGCGGGTGCTGAGCCTGGGGGTGCTGACTCTGGGGGTGCTGCACGCGTGGGTGATGAGCCTCGGGGTGCTGAGTCTGGGGGTGCTGCGACTGGGGGTGCTGAGCCTGGGGGTGCTGAGCCTGGGGGTGCTACGACTGGGGGTGCTGAGCCTTGGGGTCCTTCGCTTGGGGGTGCTGCGTCTGAAGCTGCTGAGCCTGGGGGTGCTGAGTCTGGAGCTACTGCGCCTTGGGGTGCGGAGCCCGCGGCCACTGGACCTACTCGTGTGGCGTCTGGCGGTGCTGGGCTTGGTGGTTCTCCGGGTGCTTCGTCTCGGCGGGAGCCCCTCTCTCCACAGGAGCTGCGCAAGTGGTGTGCCCGGCGCTGGAGGCGTACTACTGGAGCTGGTGCTTCTTCGGCTGCTGAGGGTACTGGTGCCGCCGGTCTCGGAGGTGCTAGTCCTGCAAATGCTACTGGAGTCGGAGCTGCAGAGGGTATTGGCGCTGAGGCTACTGCTGTCAGTCCTGACAGCGATCCTGCTGCGAGTACTACTGGTGCTGCTGGAGGTACTGAAGCTGGAGGTGCTGTTGACGCTGGTGCTGCCGCTGGGGGTGCTGGTGCTGTCCGTGCTGTGTCTGGAGTCGCCGTGCGGCCTCGGCCGTACTTTGTTCCGCTCCTTGAGCAGGTTCTTGGTCATCCTCCTCCCTTAGAGTGTCCACCGCCTGTCTAGTCGCAGTCACAGTTATCGCCGGCCTCCCCACTGCCTTCTCCTTCTCCGTACACTGGTCCTACTGGAGGTCTTGTTGAGCGTCGTGAGCTCGCGTCTCGTCCTGCGTCGCCTGTTCGTGCTGCTCGCACTAGTGGTCGCAGTTCGCGTCAGCGTCCTCCTCCTGTCCCTGGCACGCACCGGATGTCTCTGCGTCCGTCCACTGCTCCTCTGCGTGCCCCTTTGCCCTCTCCTCCTAAGTCCTCTCTTCCTACGCTTGCCGACCCTGAGTCAGACTCTCTTCGTGCTGCCAGTCCTACTGTCACGCGTCTCCTTGCTACTGTCGTCACTAACACCTCCTTTGAGTCCAATGCTGCGTCTGCTCTTGTTGCTGAGCTCGTCGAATTTGCTGCTCGCTGTCGTCTAGACTACGCTGCTAGTCTTGTTGCTGAGTCTGCGTCTGTCTGTCCTCCGTCCGTCGGGGGTGAGTATGCTCTTGGCACGGACGTCCTTGAGGACAGGCAGGAGGAGTTCCAGTGTCTGGCTGCTGCTTCACCTCATCTCGCGTCCGTACTGCTTACCCTTGAGGGAGACCCGGATGCACTTGGAGGGCGGAGTCCAGTGGTCCTCACATGTCACGCAGACGCTTCTTGGGCTGGCGACCAGGCTTTGCAGCGGACGTCACATGGTTACACCTTCAGCCTTGGCTCCGGCTCTGTTTCGTGGCGGTCTACCCGCTCGTCTTCTGTTCTCGGCTCCAGTTGTGAGGCTGAGATCTACGCGGGGGCCATGGCTGCACAGGAGCTACGCTGGCTCACCTACCTGCTGACTGACCTAGGAGAGCTGCCTCGTTCTCCTCCAGTTCTGTACGTAGACAACAAGGCCATGCTGGCCTTGTGTCGGGAGCACAGACTGGAGCACATAACGAAGCACATTGCTCTCTGCTACTTCCTTGCTCGTGAGCTGCAGCAGCGTGGTCAGCTGCGCCTTACTTACGTGGCCTTTAAGGCTAATACTGCTGATATCTTTACCAAGGCACTTCCGCCCGGTGATCATCAGCGCTTCTGTTCTTTGCTAGGTCTTGTGCCTACTTGGCCTCACTTTCTCACTTCTTGACCTTGCTTGTACTGTGGTCTTTCTATACCTGCACTTGCTTGTTTACCTTCATATATGATCTTGCATGTGAACTGGCCTTTTGGCCTTGCTCTTGTGCACGGATTGTGTGGTGACGTTGTGATCCACCCTGAGCTTGCTTTGCTTTGCTTGACTGGTCTTGTGACCTCTTGTTCTCCCCCACTTTGCCTATGGGGGTGTGTCAAACTTATATGCTATAGTCTGTGTAGGCTGTAGTGGGGTAGACTATATGGGGTACAACATTTCTAGGTTTCCCTACTTGTACCCACCTGCTTGATAGTTCATTCATTCCTCATTTCTTCACATGAGCCACGGGAGTGTGAGCAATGGGAGTGTGAGAGACGGGAGTGAGTATGCGGAACCGGATTGATTGTCGCATGTGAGCGATAGGACCGATGCAACGAGATTGCCCTGTGTGAGCGATGGGTTCGTTCGAGCGACGGGGCATCCCAAAATTCCATACGCAACAATCACTTTGGAAATGCGGGAGACTCCGGGGTCACCCTCACGGGGTGACCCACAAGCTCCCCCTGTGTTTCCTACAGCTCACCCAAAGACACTGGCGACGTCAGCAATGACTGCCAACCTTAGTGCCCAACGTGGTAACATAATTTCGACCAATCGGAAAGATTTACAGTTCGGGAGGGTACCCAAGGCTACCCCATCTTTGGCGGGAAAGTCGATGGCGCGGTACTTCTTCGCTTCTCTGCTTCTGCCGAGGCTGCGACGTACGGGATTCCCACACAAGTTAGTAAGGTACGTACACTCTCTACACCTCTTCTCTCAGCCTATTGGTATGAAATATTACGATTTAGTTTTATCTGATTTCGTCTTTGTTATCGCATCGCTCAATATGCTGGAATATAGTGATGGGTTGGGCTACTTGGCACATGAAAGTTCACGAACCAATCAAAGCTCTTCGACAGCAGCTTCTTCTGCCTCTCCTCTCCCAGCACCTTCACACTACTTATCCACTCTGCTACGTATCCAACCCGTCATTTTTTACTTTGATTTCAGCTCATGATACATACGTAGAACAGCTAGTATGAGAGCTGGCGTATCTATCTGATATCTCGCTGCCATGCCCGCGTTTTCCGCAACTTCAGTCTCGTAGACATGGCTGGAAGCTGTGGATGACCGATAACTACTTAGTTTCTCGTCATTCCATTACTTCTCGAGCAACGTCATAAACCTGGCGATTTCTTATGCCATCGTCAGTTGCTAATTGTTTCCTCGAACCATGTGTGTTGCTTTGCAGGAATTGACTACCGTCTTCTCAGACGCTTACCGTATTCTCCCGGATAAAACACCCCCCCATAATTGTACACCCCCGGGTAGCTTATACGGGGTGGGTGTTATATCCGACCCTGTTAGTACTATACCCCCCTTTTTGGGGTGATTCTCTATAACACCCCCCTTTTCTTATAGATTCCTATTATAGCTGTTATTGAGTCCGATTCCTTACTGGAGGATACCGCGAAAATCGCTCCCTAGAAGAAATTCCGCATGTACTTTCACTTAGAATCAGCCGAGATATCCCCCCTCCCACAATCTCGCTGTTGCCACGCTGGTGAATCCCAAAATCTCGCTGTCGCCACGCTGGCGAATCTTCCACTACAAGTGGTCCAAGAGGTGAAGTGGCCCAAGTGGCCCAAGTGGCCCACAATATCCTCGTACTCTGTTTTGCGGCATTGATCAACAATCTTGAAGTGAAGTCAGACCCCTGATTTTGTTTCACATCTTTTCTTTTGTATAAAAAATATACCATATCATAAGACCCGGGTATTATATAGGACTTTGAGGAGACCCTCCCCATTTTTTTCCAGTGGTTTTCATAATACCCTAGGTTGTTTTATCCGGGAGAATACGGTATGTGTGGAGCTCTAGATTTCGTTTACGAGGTAAGCAAGCTGCCTGTATAGCCTTTGTGCTCTGCTTTTGCAAATATTGGTTTTATTCCCAATTCGCTATTTCCTACAGGTTACTCTCCGTGGCGAGCTTCTTGACGTGTCAAGGCACGTCTGTCAGAGGTCCACTAGTGATCCCCGATTGATCCTAGGGAAGGGTTACAGGCACGTTGGCCTGGGGGTTATGGGCGCACTAACCCGCTACTTAACAAGCCCTTTTATCCCAATGGTTAGTGGCTGGGATTCTGACATGGTATCAGAGCGAAGGTCGCGGGTTCGAATCCCAGTGTGTGCACTTCGGGCATCCCTGTGCGGGGGGTGTCAAAGGTCCACTGGTGATCCCCGATTGATCCTAGGGAAGGGTTACAGGCACGTTGGCCTGGGGGGTTATGGGCGCACTCACCCGCTACTTAACATGCCATTTTATCCCGGTGGTTAGTGGCTGGGATTCTGACAACGTCATCTGGTAAGCTGTTTCCTGCTAACGTGTCGAGTGTTGGTTTCCAGTTCGTCGATTTCGACTCCCTTTGTCAGTCTTATCGCATTATTTGTGAGGTACGAATTCTGCTCGGCGCCATGTCGCTGGGACGTGTTAGTTTTTCTACTGTTTCTGTTGTTCCTGTTTTCCCCGTCAACTGTGTTGCAGGAGCACGCATTGTACTTAGGGTAGTAAGCAATGCACGGAGGGTTCTTTAAAGGGAGTATAATAGCTAATGAAACGTGATGTTTGTCAGTTACACACGTTTATTTGCATGTTAGCAGCTGTTTTAATACTGAAATTGTTGCATGTAATTTTGTACTGCAAATATGCAGATAAAAGATTAATGGAACTAACTCCAACAGATAATTTATGCAAAGTATGGTTATGTTACATGTATTTTAGAATGCCAACTAGTGAAATTATACACAGCAGAATACGAATCGATTTATAATATATGTAAACGTGGCTATATCAGGATGTGATATAAATGTTGTGTAATGTGTTGGACAACTTTTCTTTAGTGCCAATTAGTGTACTGTGTCAAAAATGTTGTGAAATATGTTGGCGAGGCATTTCACAACGAGGTCGCGGCTCGCGTGTGATTCGTTCCCGCAGGATGGGAGGGGTTCCCTGTGGGTCACCGTCTGTGGGTGACCTCGGGGTCACCACGCGAAGTGACTTTTGCCGAGGTGACCCGCGGGTTACCTAGACAAGGACCTCGGGGTTACCCGCTACGGGGTAAGTTGTGGGTAATTTCGGGGGAGGGTTTTAACCCGAACTTTTTTGGGATGGGGGAGTAAGCGACGGATCAAGTGAGCGATGCAAATAAGGGACGGATGACGATCGGCGGCGAGGGATATGAGGGACGGAGGGAAGAGAACGATAGGTGAGAACGCGGGACGGAAGCGAGGGACGGGACGGAAGGTGTTGGGAGAGACTGGAGGAGGGAAAGAAGGCACGACTGGGACGGGAGTAACGAGAGCGACGCCCAGGACAGACGCGACGAGGGTGACGGGAGGAGGGGTAGCGGCGAGAGGGACGAGAGAGACTAGAGGAGCAGGAGCGACTAGAACGATGGACGCGACGAGAGGTACCCTGGTGAAGAGATGGTTTCCGCGAGAAATTTGCGCATACCGCAAGCGAGAGGAGGCATTGGGAGTGTCGAGAGGGACGGGAGTAACCTATACCATGCAACCCGACCGAAGTTAGTAGGTTTGTCCCGGGAAAGGCAGGTGCTAGTTATCGGCTGCTGACGATATTGTGGGCTTCGGAGCTAGATAATACGAGTCTAGATCATGTTTCAAGTATTCAGAAGTATGAACAGTGGTGATGATTCTTGTTTTTTTCTGGTGAGGGTCGTCAGTGGTTTTGCTGTGGTGCTTTTGGCCAATCACATTCATGCGCTTCAAACCCCTTCACATTGGATCGCGAGAGAACACCACAGAAAGGCGGGTTACCATGTTGTTAGGCGAAATCATGTTCAAGAATCTTGAACTTGAACCCTTGCCATTCTAGAATCGGGCTTTAACACGTTTTTTTTTTCAAATAAACTGAATTTACTTACTAGAAAACTAAAGATGACGTAGTAGGCTTGTGTCTGGAGACCTTTTTAGCACAATAGTGAAGATCGTGCGCTTATCGCCCCCAAGAATCACTTTCCCCACTTATCATCGTACCGTGCATTGACACGTGTCAGGCTTAGAAGCATCCGCTCGAGCATTCCTTGTACTGTACCCACCACCACCTTCCGCCCATCTTCCTGAACAGTGTCCGTCCGTTCCGTCCGTCCGTTCAGTTGCGCAGCAGCACAGCAGGTCCGTCCGTCCGTTACGCCTGAGGGCGTGTTACATTTTCGTTTTTTTCCGGACTGGACCGGACCGTCAGAACGGTTCAAAGTGGTATAGTTTTAGAACGACTGGTTCAAGTGGGTTTCTAAACTTTTTAGAGTGGTGATTGTCCGAACAGTGCGATAAAATCGAAAATGTAACACGCCCTGATTTCGCCGAGGGAACGTTCATGCATTCTCCCTGTTCCATATCGTGTGGGCTGGCAGTCCCTGCATCAAGGTCGCATGCCGTGAGTGGCGCGTCGCGACCTCGGTGTCGCAGCCACCAGAAGTTCCTAATTCCGCCTTAATCTCGTGGCTACTCCTTGATGCCCGAGCCGCCGCGGCGTCTCCAATCCGCCTCGCTCTAGAAGTAATAAACACGACTCGGAGTCTTCGCCACGTTCGTGGCGCGGCGTCGCTAGTATGAGTAATAGCGCCTGCTCTCCACGGCGTTGACTTTCTTCAGAAGTTCCGCAGCCTCTCCGCCTTACCGCAGCCTCTCCGCCTTCCGCAACCCTCTCCGCCTTACCGCAGCCTCTCCGCCTTCCGTAGCCTCTCCGCCTTCCGCAGCATCTCCGCCCGCTGCCGCGTATCCGCCAGCCGAGCTTGTTGGATTCGTTCCTTCGTTTTGTCTACTCGGAATTTGCTAGCCGTCCGAAACGAATTGAGCGTCGTTTTCGTCGACTCGGAAATCCTTCGTTGCCATAATGAAGCTTCGCTAGTAACTTTGTCGCACGCCACCATTCGCGCTGCCAAAATCGCATCATTCAACCGTCATGAGCGCAGGCGACGGCGACGATCATGATCGCAGGGACGCCGCCGCCATGCTCGCGTCGCACAGCGCGTGGCGACACATGCTGGCGACGGCGGCGAGACCGCCAGCGGCGCATCTCGAGGTTCCGCGGCGCCACGTCATCATCAAATCATGGATTGGCTCGCCTCACAGTAGCGGCGGAGCCGGCGCCGGCGCCGGCAGCGGCACGTGGCGGTGGCACGCGGCTGAGAAGCACTCCTCGTCGCCTCTCGCGCTCCTCGCCCTGCCGTTCCTCCTCCTCCTCCTCGTCCTCTGCTCGCTCTTCCTCGTCTCCCTCAACCAAGCCGGCTCCTTCGGCTGGGAAACCTTTACAGATCCCACCAGCCTTCCTCCCACCGGCCCCAACTGCCAAAGCACGGACCCCAGAGTAACCAACACAAGCAGTTACATCACCGGCAATGGTGACAGCACCATCACCGGCGACCTAAACCCTAGCAGCAGTGCTTTCACCAGCAGCGGCGGTAGCAGCAGCGGCAGCAGCGGTGGCGGCGGCGGTGGCGGTGGTTACCGCAGGTCACCGTTCCTCGCCCATCTGCACCACGCTGCCATGCTCCGCTGGCGGCCGGCGCGGGACGTCAGTGGCAACGGCGGCGGCGAAGGCAGTGGCGATGGTATGGTCGACAGCAGCAGCGGCAGCGCAAGTGATAGCACAAGCGACAGCAGCAGCGGCAGTGGGTGGGAGACAGCAGGGGTTGCACCTGGCATGGGCAGTGGTGATGGCGACGGAAGCGTTGCTGCTGCGGAGGGTGCTGGTTCCGGTGAGACTCTAGGTGCCGGTGGTGCCGATGCCGCCAGTGTTGGTGGTGGTGGTGCCGGTACTGCTGTCCACCCTGCCGCTGCTGCCCTGCAAGCACTCGCCCTCGCGTCGCTGCCGCCACCCTCGGTTGTGCCATCTATCGCAGCACCGCTGGTATCGGAGGCAACAGCAGCGCTGGCATCGCTGACAGCAGTATCTGCAGAATCAGTGGCATCATCAGAATCCCCGACCTCCCAATCCCCACCCTCACAATCCCTGCCCGCCCAGTCCCAGCCCTCACAGTCCCCGCCCTCTCAGTCTCAGCCGACTGTGCTGCCGTCCTTCCTCTCACCAGCGTCGCTACCAGCCCCCGCAGCAGCATTGCCAGCAGAAGCAGCAGCAGGCACATCGTCAGGAGGACTACCATCAACAGCATCAGCATCGGCATCACAAGCACAGTGCGCATCCCCCTCATCTACCTCGTCCTCATCCCCCGGAGGGGCTCTCTACATTCCCATGACCGCCATAAGCGGGTGGGCGGACCCTCAACCTCCACCCATCACCCCATTGGCCAATGCCAGCCTGGCTGCTGACGTCGTTGCGGACGTGGCAGGAGACGTGGCTAGAATTGGGGGAATTCCCAGCGAGCCCCTGCTGGGCGCGCCGTGGAGCCCCAACGGCAGAAAGTACCTTCTGGCGCTCTGCTCCACTGGCGGGGTGAGAAGTGCTGCTCTGCTCCGCTCCGCTCTGCTCTGCTCTACTCTGCATGTGTGCTCGCCTTTCTGTGTGTCAGAGACAAGTGCCACGATGCTCTTGTCCACCTGCTCCCTTGCTTCGCAAGCGCCCCTCCCATGCACCCCTGCGCCCCTCCTCCCATGCGCCCCTCCATGCGCCCCTGTGTGCCTGCCACCCCACGCAGATGTCCAACCATCTCTTCTGTCTGCGGGAGTTCGCGCTGATGGCAGGCGCTCTCAACCGAACGCTCGTGGTGCCCATGGGGCCACACGAGGTATGCTGAGTTGCCCTGCCCTGCCCTGCCCTGCCCCGCCCCGCCCCGCCCTGCCCTGTCCTGCCTTTTCTTGCCTTGTTGCCGTGCCACTGACCCTGGCTTTTGCTGCCTTGTCATCGAACCATGGCATGTGATGGGGTTGTGGGTATGACCGTTTTTGCTGTTCAGCAAGTACTGTCAATTCTAACAAATGCCCGCTGGATGTTTGCTAGCTGCCGTGCCTGCCTCGTACACTGCTTCGAGAAAGTCTTCATTATGTCGCTGTTTCTTCCCCTTTTGCCGCCCTGCGGGCCTGCGCTGCGCCTCTCCGCACCTCCTCCTCCTCCTCGTACACATTTTTCCTTTCTCACCCCCACCTTCCCGCTGTTGCCTCTTGATTGCACCCGTCGCACAACAGCTGACCCTGCCGCTCTCCCTCGTGTTCGACATGCCCTTCCTGCGCGCCTGCTATGGTCCCAAGACTGCCCTCACCCTCGACGAGTACAAGCAGTTCGTGAGTCATCCGTGCTGCCGTGCCGCTGTCATGCCCCATGCCCTCGTGTGTGCCGTATCCCGTGTGTGTGTGTGTGTGTGTGTGTGTGTGTGTGTTTGCGCGCGCGCGTGTGTGTGTGTATGTGTGCGTGTGTGCCTGTGTGTGTGTGTGTGTGTGTGGGTGTGTGTGTGTGTGTGTGCACGCGCACACGCGTGCCATACCTTATTCCACTGCTGCCTGCCTCGTCAGCGTGTTGCGATGGCATGGGATGAGATTCGATGTCATGGGATGAGATTCGATGTCATGGGATGAGATGCGACGTCGTGGGATGAGATGCGACATCACGGGATGTTATGATTATGTCATGTGATGTGTTGTGATACGGTGCGATGTGATCTGATGTATTATCTTGGCATCTCATGTCGTGACATAACCATGCCCCCATGTTGTGTAATATCATGTAAGCATGTCATCATGTCTTACTACTGCACGGTCACATGCATGGATGCATGCATGCATACACCATCAGAGTTGTCACACTGTGCCTTACTCTTTTCTACCCCCGCCTCCTCCTACCACCTTTCCTGCCCCTACCGCCCATCTGCCCCGTTGCCCCTACCACCCGTCTTCCTCCCTGTCCCTGCCACGCATCTGCCCATGCCCCCATCCCCCACCCGCGTTTTGCCCCCTCCTGTAGGTGGGTAGGGGCAGCATGAAAGTGACCCACGTGCTGTGCCTCGTCAAGGGCTGCCACCTCGTGCCTGACGCTGGTGAGTGGGGCGCACAGAGGGGAGAATGGCAGCAGGTGGGGGAGAAAGGGCTGCACTGGGGGGCCAGGGCTGCAGTGGGGGGAACAGGGCTGCACTGGTAGAGATTAGCACCTTCTCTCCTTCCCTCCCCCTCCCCCCTGAGCCGCCACCCATGTGCATCAGCATCGCTGGCGTTCTGAGACGTCTCAGAACCCTCTTCCCCGCCCACCTCTGCACGCCACCCTTGGGCAGCAGCAGCACCAGTGGGGCAGTTTGTGGCGAGCAAGGGGCGCCTCAGCCTGGCAAACGCAGGGGGGCATTTTTAGAAGGGTTTTGAGACAACAATCCCCTCTTACCCACCTTCTTCCCCACCCCCATTCCTCCCTCTTCTACCACACTCCCCTTTCCCTCCCTTTCCCCTTGCCCTCCTCCTCTTCCCCCCCTTCCTATCCCTTCCCTCATCACCCCTCTCGTGCACCACCCCCAGGCAGCAGCACCAGTGGGGCAGTTTGCGGCGAGCAAGGGGCGCATCAGCCTGGCGAATGTTTTTGAGTCCCCTTAAAAAAATTACCCATGTGGACCAGGAAGGATGTGAGATGGCGAAACCCTTCCCCCTCCCCCCCCCTCCCCTTCCCCTTCCCCTTCCCCTTCCCCTCCCCCTCCCCTCCGTCCTCTCCGGCCCACCCATTTGCAGCAGCACCAGGAGGGCAGTTTAAGGCGAGCAAGGGGCGCATCAGCCTGGCAAACGTGTTTGAGTCACCTCAAGAGTCAAAAGTTCCTCAACACCTCCCCTCCCCGCTGCCCCCCCCTCTCCTCCTGCAGCGCATGGCGGGCAGTTCAAGGCGAGCAAGGGGCGCATCAGCCTGGCAAACGTGACAGTGCCGGCAGTGGAGCAGTGGGCGTGGTCTGGCCTGCCGGACAAGCACTCGCTGCAAGGTGGGCAATGCTGGGCTGGGCTGCAGTGCTGTATGCTGGGTTGGGCTGTGCCTGAGTGTTGCGTTGCGTGGGAAGTGCGGTCGGGCATGAGTGTAGTGTGCGACCGACCAAGGCTACTTTTGAGGCGCCTCAAAACTCGAGCGTAGTGTGCAACTGAGGCTGTGCATTGAGCAAAGTGCTGTGATTGTGAAGTGGAGTTGCATTGGAGCGTTGGGCTGGCTTGACTTTTGTTTGGCAACTGGGGCTGTTCTAGGGTGCTGTGTGTGTGGGGCTGTTTTAGGGTGCTGTGTGTGTGGGGCTATTTTAGGGTGCTGTGTGTGTGGGGCTGTTCTAGTGTGCTGTGTGTGTGGGGCTGTTCTAGGGTGCTGTGTGTGTGGGGCTGGTCTACGGTGCTGTGTGGAGACCAACGCTTGGGCTGCCTGCTATGGTGGAGAGGTCTGTGCCTGTGCTGTGCGCCGATGAAGGCCTAAAAAGCCGAAACGCGCGTACGTTCTCTGAACGACTTGTAATCTACCGATTAATACTACTACGCTTACCTACACGTCTTCTTGCCTAGTACTCAGTGATTTTAATACCTCTCAGATTAGTCAGGTCGGTCGAACCGAGCTTGCAGCTTTCTACCCGTTTTCTTAGTTTGAGAGGTCTGCGCTGTGTGGGAATCTAACCTGCCAAGTGGACAGTGCTGCAGCCTGTGCAGTGGTGTGGTGTGGTGTGGTGTGATGTGGTGTTGTGTGATGCAATGGGATTGGAGAATAGTGGTTTGATGCGGTATGGTGTGGTATGGTATGGTGTGGTGTGGTGTTGTGTGGTGGTGTATGAATGGATCAGAGGTAGAATGCTAGCAAAGAGGCCTTCGTGATGTGTCACATCCATGCGAGCACTGAGCACTTGTCTTGAACCTTGTCAAGTACTTCCCTTCCCTCTACCTTTCCAACATGCATTACCATGCCATGCCATGTCATGCCATCCAACCCAACTGTACCCCTATCAACCACACCCCTCTCGGCCACACCCCTCTTAACCGCACCCATCTCAACCTCTCCTGGCAGCGTTCCTCAAGGTGTACAGCCGAGTGCCGAACGGTGTGCTGATGATCGGCGAGTTCAAGAAGGTGCGTCCCTGTGTCTCTCTCTGTCTCTCTCTGTGACCACTGTGCCTGCTGATGCCACCTCATGATGTGTGGTGCCACTTCATGATGTGTGATGTTACCTCATGATGTGTGATGCCACTTCATGATGTGTGATGTTACCTGATATGGCCCATGATGCCGATACATATTATCTCCCCCATTCCATGGTGTAAACCTTTGTGTACGTCTATCTCATCTCATGTTCACTTTCCATCCCCATGATCCTAATTTTCCCTCCCCCACTCCACCAGCAACCCATCACGCATTCCACCTTCTTCCGCACGCTCTCTCCCATGGATCTCCCATTCCTGCTGCTCTGTGTCCTCTTCCGTTCCATGCATTCTCACACATGTCTCCCTCTCCTCCCCACCGCCTGCCCTCTCCCCCTTTTCCCACCAGCAACCCATCACGGATTCAATCTTCTTTCGAATGCTCTCCCCAATGGACCTGCCGTTCCTGCTGCCACCACCACCGGGCAAGCAGAGGGGGAGGGCCAAGCCTGCCAAGGTGGTGCCACGAGAAACGTGCCTCGTGTCTCCAGCCATCCGGGTGAGAGATTGCCATCCGGGTGAGAGATTGCCATCCGGGTGAGAGATTGCCATCCGGGTGAGAGATTGCCATCCGGGTGAGAGATTGCCATCCGGGTGAGAGATTGCCATCCGGGTGAGAGATTGCCATCCGGGTGAGAGATTGCCATCCGGGTGAGAGATTGCCATCCGGGTGAGAGATTGCCATCCGGGTGAGAGATTGCCATCCGGGTGAGAGATTGCCATCCGGGTGAGAGATTGCCATCCGGGTGAGAGATTGCCATCCGGGTGAGAGATTGCCATCCGGGTGAGAGATTGCCATCCGGGTGAGAGATTGCCATCCGGGTGAGAGATTGCCATCCGGGTGAGAGATTGCCATCCGGGTGATGTGAGAGATAAGAGAACAGGAATGAAATGACTAGGTCAAAGTTGGGTACAAATACAACCCTAGAAAGCTGTACCCCATATGTGCTACCCCACTATAGCCTACAAACATGCATCAGTTATAATACTCTGACACACCCCGATAGGCAAAGTGGGGGAGAACAAGGGGTCACAAAACCAGTCAAGCAAAGCAAAGCAAAGCAAGCTCAGGGTGGATCACAAAGTCACCACACAGTCCGAGCACAAGAGCAGGGCCAGAGGCCAGTTCACATGCAGGAGTACAGACATATATATATATAAAGCTAGACAAGCAAGAGCAGGTATATATATATGTCACAGTACAAGTGAAGTCAAGAGGAGAGCAAGTGAGGCAAGACAGGCACAAGACCCAGCTGGGTGCAAAAGCGCTGATGGTCACAAGGCACGAGTGCCTTGGTGAACACATCAGCAGTGTTGGCCTCAGAGGCCACGTACGCAAGTCGCAACTGACCACGCTGCTGCAGCTCACGAGCAAGGAAGTAGCGCAGAGCAATGTGCTTCGTTCTGTGCTCCAAGCGCTGCTTTCGACACAAGGCCAGCATGGCCTTGTTGTCTACGTACAGCACTGGAGGAGAACGAGGCGGCTCTCCAAGGTCAGTCAGCAGGTAGGTGAGCCAGCGAAGCTCCTGTGCAGCCATGGCCCCGGTGTAGATCTCAGCCTCACAACTGGAGCCGAGAACCAAAGACGAGCGAGTAGACCGCCACGAGACAGAGCCGGAACTAAGGCTGAAGGTGTAACCCTGTGACGACCGCTGCGTAGCCTGGTCGTCAGCCCAAGAAGCGTCCGCGTGGCCGGTAAGGACCACTGGACTCCGCCCTCCAAGCACTAGCCCCATACCCGACGTACTGCACAGGTAGCGCAATACCCTCTTCGCTGCAGCCATGTGCTCTGGTCTGTGTCTTCCAGGAGCAACATAGCATGCAAGAATGCTCAGAGGGTATGCAATGTCAGGTCGTGTGCAGGTCATCAGGTACATGAGGCAGCCAACAAGCTCTGCATACGGACCACTCGACTCTACGGACTCATCCGAAGGCAGAGCTGAGAGTGAGTGGCGAGTAGGCAGAGGAGTGGCCTGAAGCGAGGAGTACGTGAAGCCGAAGCGCTGAAGGACCTGCTGCACCATGTGTGACTGAGTCAAGGTAATGGTGCGGCGTGCTCTGTCCCGAGTGATCTGCAAGCCAAGGTAGCTGCGCAGTTCACCCAGGTCTGTGCACGTGTGTCTCTTCAGCAGCTCGGACTTCACGTAGGCGAGTCCAGCAGTGTCCGTTGTGGCAAAGACCAAGTCGTCGACGTACACGAGGATGTAGAACGGCGGCAGGGAAGTGTCGGTGCGAAGAAACAGCTACGGGTCAGCAGTAGAAGGAGCAAACCCAAGAGCCGCAAGCGTAGTCCTCAGTGTGTCGTGCCACTCACGCGGTGCCTGGCGGAGACCGTAGACTGGCCGTCGGAGGCTCCACTGGGTGCCAGGAGGGAAAGTCCCTGTGAAGCCAGGTGGACGGCGAAGCCAGATCTCCTCGTGCAGGCTACCCTGCAAGAACGCAGTGCTGAAGTCGAGAGAGTGAAGCTCGTAGTCGCGCTGAGCGGCTATGTGCAGCAGCACCCGAAGAGTAGTCATCTTCGGGGTGGGAGAGAAGGTCTGAAAGTAGTCAACTCCCTGCCGCTGACTGAAGCCACGAGCAACGTACCGTGCCTTGAAGACAGGTGGAGAGCCCGGCGGCCGCTTCACCCTGAAGATCCACATGCCACTGACGATGTTCGCCCCAGGAGGGGGAACCGCGTCAACGTAGGTGCCTGTGGACTTCCAGGAAGCCATCTCTGCATCCATAGCTGCCTGCCACTGAGAGGAGTAGGGACCCTCTACGGCCTCCGCGTAAGAACGCGGAGTCGGGATGTCTAGTGCATCCGGGTCTCCCTCAGGGGCAAGCAGTACAGACGCGAGATGAGGTGAAGCAGCCGCTAGACACTGTAACTCCTCCTGCCTGTCCTCTAGGACGTCCGTGCCAAGAGCACACTCACCCCCGACGGACGGAGGACAGACAGACGCAGACTCAGCAACAAGACTAGCAGCGTAGTCGAGACGACAGCGAGCAGCAAAGTCGACGAGCTCAGCGACTAGAGCAGACGCAGCAGTGGACTCAAAAGAGGGGTCAGTGACGACAGTAGCAAGCAGACGCGTGACAGTAGGAATGGCAGCACGAAGAGAGTCCGACTCAGGGTCGGCAAGCGCAGGAAGAGAGGACTCAGGAGGAGAAGGCAAAAGGGCACGCTGAGGAGCAGTGGACGGACGCAAAGACATTCGGTGCGTGCCAGGGACTAGAGGAGAACGCTGACGCGAACTGCGACCACTAGCACGAGCAGCACGAACAGGCGACGCGGGACGAGACGCAGGCTCACGACGCTCAGTAAGACCTCCAGTAGGACCAGTGTAAGGAGAGGGAGCAGGCAGTGGAGAGGAAGGCTCCAGGAGGGACTGCGACTGGACAGGCGGTGGACCCTCTACTGGAGGAGAAAGACCAAGAACCTGCTGCAGGAGCGGAACGAAGTACGACCGAGGCCGTGCGGCAGCTCCAGACTCTGCAGGGACAGCACCAGCACCCTCAGCGACAGCACCAGCGCCACCCACACCTCCAGTGGCAGGACCAACAGCAGTAGGCTCAGCACCAACGCCCTCAGCAGCTCCAGCTCCAGGAGGACCCGCAGGTCCAGGAGCTCCGGGACCGGCAGCACCCGCACCCTCGACGGTCGAAGAAGCTCCAGCTCCAGCTCCAGCAGCACCTCCTGACTCAGCAGCACGCCTCCAGCGGCGAGCGAACCACTCGCGCAGCTCCTGTGGAGAGAGGGGCTCCCGGCGAGACGCAGCAGCAGGAGAAACCCAAGGCTCAGCAGCTCCAGACGCAACACCCCCAGGCTCAGCAGCTCCCAGCTCAGCACCCCCAGGCTCAGCAGCTCCCGACCCAGCACCCCCAGACCCAGCACCTCCAGGCACAGCACCCCCCGGCTCAGCACACCCAGGCTCCGCACCCTCCGCAGTAGCACCCGCAGGCCCAGCACCCCCAGCAATAGCACCCCCAGGCTCAGCACCCCCGCGCACAGCACCCCCAGAGTCAGCACCCCCAGGCTCAGCACCCGCAGCAGCACCAGAGTCACCAGTAACCTTGACCGGGTCAATGGCGTCTACCTGGGACACACCTGAGGGGGCAGGAACCTGAGGGGGGAGGGGGTCTACCGGGGGGGGAACCGGCATAAGGAAGTCCGGGGGAGGGGGGAGGGAAGGAGTGCGGTAGGGGAAGAGACGGTAGAAGGGGACTGACTCGTCGAACGTGACCACCTGGGAGGACAGAACACGACGAGAGGAGGGGTGGTAAAACTGCCACCCTGGGGCATCAGTGGGGAAGCCAAGGAAGACACAGGGAGCAGCACGAGGGGACAGCTTGTCCGCAGACAAGTCGCGGACAAACGCCCGAGATCCCCAGACACGGAACACAGACGCATCGCCAACCTTCCCCGTCCACAGCAAGGCTGGGGACATCGCAGGCCGAGAGACCCGGGGGTGAAGGTTGAGCTGATGCGCCGCGTACCTCACCGCAAACGGCCACAGAAAATGGGGGGCAGCCGCATGCATCATGGACGTACGAGCGACATCCATGACCATGCCAATGCGGCGCTCAGCAATCCCATTTTGCTGTGGTGAGTCCGGAAGCGTGAAGGTCTGGCGGATCCCCCGTGCACGACAGTAGTCTCGCAGAAGGCGAGAAGAGAACTCTCCGCCTCTGTCCGAGTGCAGACGCAGAACAGGAAAGTCCGAGCCGAAGCTCTTCCTGAGTTGGAGACGAGCCTCGCGGATCCAGTCGATCAGCACCTCAGTGACCCTTCCCTTGCTGCGCAAGGCGAGGACTGTGGTGAAACGCGAGTAGTCGTCAACCACCAACAGGAAGTAGCGCTCGTGACCCTGCCCACGTACGGGGGCTGGGCCCCACACATCCATGTGAAGCGTCTGCAGGGGAGCCTCTGTCGGGGGGAAGTGGGAGGAGTGAGGAGTAGCCCGTTTTGCTGGGGAGCATCATGGACGTACGAGCGACATCTATGACCATGCCAATGCGGCGCTCAGCAATCCCATTTTGCTGTGGTGAGTCCGGAAGCGTGAAGGTCTGGCGGATCCCCCGCGCACGACAGTAGTTTCGCAGAAGGCGAGAAGAGAACTCTCCGCCTCTGTCCGAGTGCAGACGCAGAACAGGAAAGTCCGAGCCGAAGCTCTTCCTGAGTTGGAGACGAGCCTCGCGGATCCAGTCGATCAGCACCTCAGTGACCGCACCCTTGCTGCGCAAGGGGAAGACTGTGGTGAAACGCGAGTAGTCGTCAACCACCAACAGGAAGTAGCGCTCGTGACCCTGCCCACGGACGGGGGCTGGGCCCCACACATCCATGTGAAGCGTCTGCAGGGGAGCCTCTGTCGGGGGGAAGTGGGAGGAGTGAGGAGTAGCCCGGAGGCGACCCTCGACACAGGGGACACAGGAAAGTCCTGGCCCGGAGGGGAGAGGAGGGAGAGACTGGGGAAGACCAGAGACAAGGACACGGGAAGCCATGCTCCGAAGACGGGGCAAGGAGGGGTGGCCAAGACGGTGGTGCCATAGGAGAGTCTCGTGAGACAGGAGGCGACAAGAACAGGGGGCAGACTCAGAACCTGACGGGGACGCAGCAGCAAGCACCTGACCTGACGCAGCCACCTGACCAGACGCAGGGACAGGAGGAGACTCAACGGTCAGGGTGTAGAGACTCGACCCCGGCCGACGCGAGAACGTGGCCAGGTGTCGGCCTGTGCGTGCCTCCGTGCAGTGGGTCACCCGCTGACTCGCAGGAGTGAACTGGTGAACCCCCACATCCTGCAGGTCCGCGCCACTCACCAAGTTCGTAGAGAACGAGGGAAGGTACAGACCAGACAGGGTGCCCGAAAGGGCAGCCGGATACGGGAGGACAGTGGAGAAGTGAGACAGGACAGGACCCCCAGAGGGGTTAGCAAGGGAGAATGCAACCGGCCGGCCGAGCGGCGTAAGGGTAGTGCGGTCTCGAAAGAAGGAGCGAGAAGCCCCGGAGTCAAGTGTGAAAGTGAGGGAGGACGAGGACGACGCAGTACCTGAGAGCGCAGTCTCACCAGTACCTGAGAGCACAGACGCACTGGCACCTAGAGCAGCAGCCTCACAAGCACCTAGCGCAGCAGTACCAATGCCCGGGTCGGGCTGGAAACACCGGTAACCCTCATTCTCCTCACTATAAGTCACAGCATACATAGCAGCAAGGATAGCATACAAGATCAAAGATCGCTACACCAGCCCTAAGAAGCTCATCCCAGCGAGGGATCTCACTAGCCCCAGGGAACTGCTGACGCCAAGCGTCCGTCAGGCGGCTAAAGCAGCGCTGGGTGGCGTGGGCACCCCCACACTGCTCACCCGCGCGGTCGCCGGAACGAAGAACGTAGGTGCAGGGACCAGTACCCCCACCCCTCTGACGCCCAGCGTACCACTCACGAAGCTGCTGAGGCGGAGGGATGTCCCGCGAGCGCTGCTGCTGCTACCGCTGCGAGCGCTGGCCACCACCATCGCCGCTACGCTGCTGGGTACCACCCCGACCAGCTCCACCTCCTCCACCACCACCGCCTCCTCCGCTGCCGCCTCCACCGCCTCCACCTCCGCTGCCTCCACCTCCGCCGCTGCCTCCACCACCACCGCCGGCACCACCACCACCGTCTCCGCCGCTGCTGCCACCACCACCACCACCCCCGCCACTAGTCCCGCCGCCACCCCCACTCCCTCCGCCGCCACCGCCGCCACCGCCACCGCCCCCTCCAGCTCCACCCGCGCCCTTGCCCCCCTTGCCTTTGCTGGAGCGACGTCTCCCACTAGGGGCAGACGCCGCGCCGACCGACTCAAGACCAAGCAGGTCGGCAGCAGCAGCAGAGGCAACAGAGGGCAGCAAGGGGGAAGGAGAGCACCCCTCAAAGATGGGGGTGCGAGGGTCACCACGAGAAGCACCTACAACGACTATGCTCTTCTCCGCTGCGAGGAGGGCCTTCTCGAGGAGGTCGACGGTGAGGGTGGTGGGACAGACTGCGAGAAAGTGATCCCTGACGACGCGAAGGGAGTCAGGGAGGCGCGCGACTACGTAGTAGAGAGCGATGTACATGGAGGGGGGTTCTTAGCGCAGAACTCAGCAGGAAGAGCGGCGCGGTAGCGAGTGTCACTAGTGCGGAGGTGCGTAATGAGGTCAGCGACAGTGGGAAAGGCAGAGAGGTCAGGAAAGAGGTAGGGAAGCATGAGACGGCTCAGTGCAGCAGTGGCAGGGGAAGAGTAGCGCGCAACTACAGCGTCGTACAAGGTCTGAGCACTCTTGTACTGACTAAAGTGCGCACGCTCAGAGCTAGGGAGGTGGCGACGCACAGCAAGACGTGCAGCAGCATCGCGGGTGGCCCACTGAGAGCGGACAGTGGGATCAGCATCAGCAGCAGGAGCAGGAGAGGCGCCAGAGGTGAGGTCAAAGAGAGAAAGGCCGTCAGCCCTGTCGCACTGTAAGAACGGCTGCAGGTCGTCTAACCAGACCTCAAAATCAATGGCGCGACCCTCAGCGTCAAAAGCTAGGACACTAGGGGTAGCCATGGCGACGACAGCGACGCAGTGCAAGCAGTAGGGAAAGAGCTCGCAGTGACAGTGGGACTGTGCTCACCAGGCAGGGCAGGTCGTGCAGCTCTGCAGAAGGGCGGCTCGGCGACCGGGCGGCTCGGGTGCACAGCGGCTCGGCTCCCGGGCTTGTCGGCGGCTGGGCGGCTCGGGCGTAGGGCGGCTCGGCTCCCGGGCGGCTCGGCGGCAGGGCGGCTCGGGTGCAGGGCGGCTCGGCTCCCGGGCGGCTCGGTGACAGGGCGGCTCGAGCGTAGGGCGGCTCGGCTCCCGGGCGGCTCGGCTGCACGGCTGCCCGACTGCTGCAGGTGGGGCGGCAAGGCCGCGTGAAAGAACCGGGGCGGGGCCGCGTCAGAGCCGGCGGCAGGGCCGCGTGAGGGCCGGCGGCGGGGCTGCTTGAGAGCCGGGGCAGGGGCCGCGTGAGAGCCGGGGCGGGGCCGCTTCAGAGCTGGCGGCAGGGCTGCAAGAGAGCCGAGGTAGGGGCCGCGTCAGGGCCGGCGGCAGGGGCCGTAAGAGAGCCGGTGGCGGGGCCGCAAGAGAGCCGGTGGCGGGGCCGCGTCAGGGCCGGCAGCGAGGCCGCGAGAGAGCAGGGGCGGGGCCGCGATCAGGAGGCGGCGGCGGGGCCGCGGCAGAGCCGGCGGCGGGGCCTCGTCGAGGCGGGCGGCGGGGCCGCGTTGGAGCCGGCGGCGAGGCCGGCTAAGAGCCGGCGGTGAGGCCGCGTCAGAGCCGATGGCGGGGACGCGTCAGGGCCGGCGGCGGGCCGCGATCAGCGGGCGGCGGGGCCGCGTCAGAGCCGGCGGCGGGGCCGCGTCAGAGCCGGCGGCGGGGCCGCGATTAGCGGGCGGCGGGGCCGCGTCAGAGGAGGCGGCGGGGCCGCTGCAGAGGAGGCGGCGGGGCCGCGTGAGCAATGGTGACCCGAAGGGTCGCGAAAAAAAAAATGCGCGCCTCGGGGCGCGCTTCGGTGGGCCCTGAAAAACGGTCCTTAGGAAGGACTCGCTCTATACCATGTGAGAGATAAGAGAACAGGAATGAAATGACTAGGTCAGAGTTGGGTACAAATACAACCCTAGAAAGCTGTACCCCATATGTGCTACCCCACTATAGCCTACAAACATGCATCAGTTATAATACTCTGACAGGTGAGAGATTGCCATCCGGGTGAGAGATTGCCATCCGGGTGAGAGATTGCCATCCGGGTGAGAGATTGCCATCCGGGTGAGAGATTGCCATCCGGGTGAGAGATTGCCATCTGGGTGAGAGATTGCCATCCGGGTGAGAGATTGCCATCCGGGTGAGAGATTGCCATCCGGGTGAGAGATTGCCATCCGGGTGAGAGATTGCCATCCGGGTGAGAGATTGCCATCCGGGTGAGAGATTGCCATCCGGGTGAGAGATTGCCATCCGGGTGAGAGATTGCCATCCGGGTGAGAGATTGCCATCCGGGTGAGAGATTGCCATCCGGGTGAGAGATTGCCATCCGGGTGAGAGATTGCCATCCGGGTGAGAGATTGCCATCCGGGTGAGAGATTGCCATCCGGGTGAGAGATTGCCATCCGGGTGAGAGATTGCCATCCGGGTGAGAGATTGCCATCCGGGTGAGAGATTGCCATCCAGATGAGAGATTGCCATCCAGATGAGAGGCTTACTGTGTCAAGAAACTGCCATTGAGATGTGAGATTGTCGTTTGGTGAAAGATGGTACCATGACACATAGTGCGGCACCCTCTTTTGAGTGGCTGCTTCCTCCTCTCCTTCCTCTTTTCATGTTCGTTTGCTTTGAGTTGTCTCAAAACTCTTCTTCCTCTTCACCACCCCCGCTTCCCCAGCCGCCTGAGCCACTGATAGCAGCAGCGCGGCACATAGTGCAGCTCAATCTGCTCAACGGCCAGTTCCTGGCAGTGCAATTCAGGAGGGGCGACTTTAAGGACTACTGCCAGAAGAAGGTACGACTCGTGTGATAGCAACGTGATATCAAAAGCGCCTTGAGACGTCGTCTTGAAACAATGTGCAATTCGGGAGGGGAGACTTTAAGGACTACTGCAAACCAGAAGAAGGTACGACTTGGCTGTACGGAGTCGTGTGAAGAAGGAAGGTACGACGGTTGGTGTGGGAAGAAGGTACACGTTGTATGAGAGAATGGCTTGTGTTGGTACACGTTGTATGAGAGAATGGCTTGTGTTGGTACACGTTGTATGAGAGAGTGGCTTGTGTTGGTACACGTTGTATGAGAGAATGGCTTGTGTTGGTACAAGTTGTATGAGAGAATGGCTTGTGTTGGTACACGTTGTATGAGAGAAATGCTTGTGTTGGTACACGTTGTATGAGAGAATGGCTTGTGTTGGTACACGTTGTATGAGAGAATGTCTTGTGTTGGTACACGTTGTATGAGAGAATGGCTTGTGTTGGTACACGTTGTATGAGAGAATGGCTTGTGTTGGTACACGTAGTATGAGAGAATGGCTTGTGTTGGTACACGTTGTATGAGAGAATGGCTTGTGTTGGTACACGTAGTATGAGAGAATGGCTTGTGTTGGTACACGTTGTATGAGAGAATGGCTTGTGTTGGTACACGTTGTATGAGAGAATGGCTTGTGTTGGTACACGTTGTATGAGAGAATGGCTTGTGTTGGTACACGTTGTATGAGAGAATGGTTTGTGTCAAATGCGATCCGGTGACAGAGAAGATACAACTGGTGAGGGGAAATGGAATGAGTCGTCCCAGGAGAAAGCCTAAATACGAATACCTATTGAGCTGATGGAAGTGAGGCCTCCACAGCCCACCTTCTTGTCACACAAGTCGTACCTTCCTTTTTCCGTAAGTTGTACCTTCATCTGTACATGTCCAAGGAATAGGCGTTCCTAGTCAGGGGACAGCAGCAGTACGCATGCATGGAGCACATCCCCTTCATCCACCATCACGCCCCTTACTCTGCTCTATCTCCCCCTCCTTTCACTCTCTCCCCCCCATCCCTTTTCCCCACTCCCTCTCTTTCCGTTCCCTCGCACCCTTTCTCTCTCTCACCCATCCCTTTTCTCCACTCACCCTCTCTCCGATCCCTCGCATCCTCTCTCTCTCTCCCACCATCACGTCCCCTCCATCCCTCCACCAATCATGTCCCCTCCATCCCTCCACCAATCACGTCCCCTCCATCCCTCCACCAATCACGTCCCCTCCATCCCTCCACCATCACGTCCCCTCCATCCCTCCACCAATCACGTCCCCTCCATCCCTCCACCATCACGTCCCCTCCATCCCTCCACCATCACGTCCCTGTCTCTGCTCTTTCTCCCTTCTCTCACCCGCTATCCCACCCTCTCACTCTCTCTCACCCCGATTTCTCTCTCTCCCACCACTTTCACCAGCATCGGACGGCTGTTTCCTCCCAGTGGACCAGGCAGCACAGTGCATGCGTGCTGCAGCCCTGACAGCACGTGTACCCCTCGTCTTCTTCGCCACCAACGCCCTCTCTCTCCCTCCCATCCCTCCCACCAGCACCCATCGGACGGCTGTTTCCTCCCAGTGGACCAGGCAGCACAGTGCATGCGTGCTGCAGCCCTGACAGCACGTGTCCCCCTCGTCTTCCTCGCCACCAATGCGCGGCCGCACGAGGTAGCAGCCATTGCAGCTACGCTCCTTGAGGCGCCTCAAGAACAGTCACTGGAGGTCGCAGCTACGGCTGCTGCGGCTGATACTGCTGCTGCTGTGGCTGCTGCTGCTGCTGCTGGTGCTGCTGCTGCCGCTGGTGCTGCTGCTGCTACAGCGGCTGCTGCAGTGGAGCAGGAACAGCCATCTAGAAAGGCACTTGAGAGAAGACTGTTGAGTCGACTTGCAGATGAGCATGAGAGCCGAGGTCAGCAAGAGGAGATGCCACAGCCAGCCGAAGCACCGCACTTACTGCAGGGTGCACAGCCGACTGGGCCTGATTCTCAGCCGTTGGATCCACGACCTCAGCGATTGATGCCCGCGATCGCCTGGCGCTTGCTGCCTGGTGTTTCAAGCGGATTTGAGGCTTCACTGCATGATGAGCAGCCTGCCAACACCAGCAGCGGTCATGACGCTGTAGATGGCAGCAGCAGTGCAGTGCAGCTTGTAACGCTAGCGCATCTGCTCTCTAAAGAGGACAGCAGCATGTGGCTTCAACCGCTTATGGAAAATGTGAGTTGGCAGCAGTTTTACGCTGTGCAGGTTTAAAGGTTGATTGGTTTGACAATTTTCAAAAGACGCTCAACTTGAACAGTTCTACACGGTCAAAGCTGGCAAACGCTGGTGAAGGATGGTGAAGGTTGGTGAGGGGTTGTGAAGGGTGGTGATGGATAGTGGAGGCTGGTGAAAGTTGGCGAGTGATGGATAGGGCTGGTCCAATAGAGCATGAGTTAGGTGCCATTGTGACTTTTGAGTCTGTTGGAACGCCTCCCAAGGCTGTTTGTGGTCTTTCTTCTATTCGATTCACGACCTCGGCAGCAGGCATACTGGCCGCTGCTGTGCTTCCGTCATCATTCAGGTCTTTCTTCCCCCTTCAACTACCTTCCCCTCCTCCTTCCCCCCAAACAGGGCATCAATATCAAGACTGCCCCGCAATCCGACACCACTCTCGAGAAGCTGGTGTGTGCGCTGCCTGCTGGCTTTCTGGGCACAGCCCACTCCTCGTTCACCAAGAGCTATCTCCCCCCTCCATTCAACATCATGTTGCCTTGCTCCCTCCACCAGGGCATCAATATCAAGACCACCCCGCAAGCAGTCGCCACGCTGGAAAAGCTGGTGTGTGCGCTGGGTGCTGGCTTTCTGGGCACAGCCCACTCCACCTTCACGAATGACATTGTGCGGCTGAGACACGGGTTCCGCACTGCGAGGTGCAGCGATGACTATATCTGCAGTGCCGGGCCGAAAGAGGGGTAGGAGCACGAGTAAAGGTAGGAATAGAAGAGAAATCAGCGCACAATGAGTGCACAATGGAAAGGGTTTACTCGAAATCCATCTCGTCGTGAAAAGGGAAAGGTAAAGATCGCACAATGGAGTCTCCCTTCCCTGGGCTTCAAGGCATGGGCTGCTTGGTTGGACGCATGACTTCTCTGGACGATCCTTGTTCTGCCTAGAGCAGCACATGCAGTTTGTATGGAGGGAGTGACGAGCTGAGGGAGTGACGAGCAAAGGGGGTGACAAGCAAAGTGGGTGACGAGCAAAGGGGGTGACGAGCAAAGGGGGTGACGAGCAAAGGGGGTGACGAGCAAAGGGGGTGACGAGCAAAGGGGGTGACGACGAGCAGCGGGTGGGACGACGAGCGGGTGGGGAGCAGAGAGGATAGCTGGGTCCACTAAAGGCAAGAGAGTAAACTAAAAGGGTTTATAGGAAAGGAATTTACTTGTGCTCCAGTGAGACTGACAGGGCTTTCCCAAATATGGAAGTTCACAGTGTGGTCATTGGGTGAGTGCAGACTCTTGTACAGTCACAGAGTGCTATATATATCTGTAAAAGTATCTATAATGTGTTTCAAATTTCCATATACCGTATTACCCTGGAGATATTGCAAGTGCGCTTATAATAAAACATTGATTTTTAGGGGGGTGCGCTTATAAATGAGTCTGTCGACCACCGTCGACCTGACCGACGGGCAGAAAAAAAACTAAAACCTCATCGGATGGCATGCCATCCGAGGGAGGCATCAACCCTAAATCCATGCCTCCCTGTGTTTAGGGTTGATGCCTCCCTGACCGGATGCATGCCTGACTCAGGTTTATTTTTTTTGCCCGCGGGCAGCGAGCTCAGCCGGGCGGACTTGCTTGTTGGCTGAGCTATATTGTAAGGAATTCACGAGGACCCACTTCTTTTTTAAGAAGAAACTGACACGCGCGTGGCGATTAAACGACGACGGGTGGTATACCCGTGAGCCTCCTGTTCCTCCTTACCCACCCATGCCTCCAGTGCCACCTGCACCCCCTGCTCCTCCTGCTCCACCTGCTCCTCCTGCTCCTTCCGCCCCTCCTGCTCCTCCGAATCCGCCTGCTCCTGTTACGAGTACCAGTACTCCTTGCTCGGGCAAGAGGCCCGTGCTCTAGCTCTTGCTGCCAGCGACATTCGACGAGTTCCTGTCTGAACCGGAGTCCGACAAGCCCGCCGATGTGTATGTTGAAGCTTCGCCGCCAGCACCACGGTGGGGACACCCCAAAGACTGTGGGCGCCGACAACGATGTACCCGCCGACGAGCAGCCATGCGGCGACTGCGAACCGGGTGGTGACGATGAAACGGGCGGCGGGGCTGGCACAGAGGCAGATGTGTTCCCAGAGGGCGGTGCCAGCACTGCGTACGACGACAGCGTTGAGACTTGGTGGCACGATGCCCCGCGCAACAAGATGCCGATTCCTACTGTCAGAACATTATAGCTTATGCTTTTGTGTAGGCTGTAGTGGGGTAGCCCATATGGGGTACAACCTAATTAGGGTTAGTACTTGTACCCAACTCTTTCATAGTGCATTCATTCTCGTTTCAGTTTTCTCATGGTATCGAGCAGGTTCCCTCGTGGGAACTGTTCCTAGGGCCCACCGATTCGTTTTTTTATTTCCTGCCCGGAGCACGCTCAGCCCTTGCCCGAGTCGCGCTCCCCCTTTCTCACTGTGTCGCGCCGCCCTAGCGGCTGTGTCGCGCCGCCCTTGACGGCCCCGATCCGCCGCCCTAGCGGCCCCGTCGCCTACCCCGCGGCCCTCGAGCCGCCCTTCCAGGCCCCGATTCGCCGCCCTTTCGGCCCCGTCGCCTACCCCGCGGCCCTCGCGCCGCCCTTCCCGACCCGGCCCCGCCCTTGCTGGCCCCGTCGCCTACCTGCGGCCCCGACGCCTACCTGCGGCCCGGTCGCCTACCTGCGGCCCCGCGCCTACCTGCGGCCCCGACGCCTACCTGCGGCCCCGTCGCCTACCTGCGGCCCCGTCGCCTCCTTGCGGCCCCGGCGCTGCCCTTCCCGGCCCCGACGCCGCCCTTCGCGACCCGGCCCCGCCCCTGCTGGCCCCGTCGCCTAGCCCTGCGGCCTCGTCGCTGCCCTTCCCGGCTCAGGCGCCGCCCTTTCTCGGCCCCGAAGCCGCCCCTTCCCGGCCCCGGCCCAGCCCCTGCTGGCCCCGTCGCACGCCCTTCCCGGCCCCGACCCCGCCTTCACGCGGCCCCGCCGAGCTACTGCCGAGCCGCCAGCGCCACCCGAGCCGCCGCGCCACCTGAGCCGCCCGAGCCGCCGTCCCGCCGAGCCGCCTGAGCCGCCCGAGCCGCCCGAGCCGCCGTCCCGCCGAGCCGCCCGAGCCGCCCGAGTACCCTGAGCCGTCCGAGCCGCCCGAGCCGCCCGAGCCGCAGAGTAGCCGAGCCGCCGAGCTGCAGTTCCTGCCGAGCCGCCGAGCTGTAGTTCCTGCCGAGCTGCCGAGCCGCCGAGGCGCCCGAGCCGCCCTGTCCGGTAAGAGCAGCGCCTCTGTCACTGCACTGCCCTTACCCCACTGTTCGCGCTACTAGTCTACTGCTGTCATGGCTACCCCTAGTGTCCTCGCTTTTGACGCTGAGGGTCGGGCCATTGACTTTGATGTCTGGGTAGATGACCTGCAGCTTTTCCTACAGTGCGATAGGGCAGACGGTCTCTCCCTCTTTGACCTCACCTCTGGTGCCTCTCCTGCCCCTGCTGCTGATGCTGACGCCACTGTTCGCTCATAGTGGGCCACACGCGATGCTGCTGCACGTCTTGCTGTGCGGCGCCACCTGCCTACCTCTGAGCATGCGCACTTTAGCTAGTACAAGAGTGCTCAGACCTTGTACGACGCAGTAGTTGCACGCTACTCCCCCCCTACCACTGCTGCACTGAGCCGCCTCATGCTACCGTACCTCTTCCCTGACCTTGCTGCCTTTCCCACAGTCGTTGACCTCATTACGCACCTCCGCACTAGTGACACTCGCTACCGCGCTGCGCTTCCTGCTGAGTTCTGCGCCAAGAACCCCCCCCCATGAACATCACTCTCTACTACATAGTCACCCGCCTCCCTGACTCCCTTCCTCTACTACGTAGTCAGGGACCACTTCCTCTCAGTTTGCCCCACCACCCTTACCATTGACCTCCTCGAGAAGGCCCTCCTAGCGGTAGAGAAGAGCATAGTCGCTGTAGGAGCCTCTCGTGGTGACCCTCGAACCCCCATCTTTGAGGGGTGTTCCCCCTCCCCCCTTTTGCCCTCTGTTGCCTCTGCTGCTGCGGCCGACCTCGTTGGGCTTGAGTCGGTCGGTGCGGGGTCTACCCCTAGCGGGAGACGCCACCCTCGCAAGGGCAACGGGGGCAGGGGTGTTGGAGGAGCTAGCGGGGGCACTGGAGGCGGCGGTGGAGGTGGCGGAGGGAGTGGGGGTGGCGGTGGGGGTGGTGGCGGGGGTGGAGGTGTCGGTGGCGGCAGTGGAGGCGGAGGCGGCGGCGGTGGCGGTGGGAGCGGAGGTGGTGGCTGAGGTGGCGGCGGTGGAGGAGGCGGTGGCGGAGGAGGTGGAGCTGGTCGGGGTGGCGCTGCGCAGAGGGTCGGCTCCGGTGGTGGTCAGCGCCAGCAGCAGCAGCAGCGCACTCGTGACATCCCCTCCCCTCAGCAGCTCCGTGAGTGGTACGCTGCACGCCAGCGGGGTGGGGGTACTGGTCCGTGCACCTACGTCCTACGCACCGGCGACCGCGCGGGTGAGCAGTGCGGGGGTGCGCACTCCACCCAGCGCTGCTTTGGCCGCCTAACGGACGCTTGGCGTCACCAGTTCCCGGAGGCCACGGAGATCCCCCGCTGGGGTGAGCTGTCTAGGGCGGGAGTAGCTGTCTTTGACCTTGAATTTGATGCTATTCTTGCTGCCATGTATGCTCTGACTATTAGTGATGAGGGTGACTGCCACCGGTGTTTTCCGCCCGACCCGGGCATTGAGACTGCCGCTCTAGGTACTGGTGAGGCTGCTGCTCTAGGTGCTAGCAAGGTTGCTGCTCTAGGTGCTCGTGCGTCTGCTCCCTCAGGTGCTGGTGAGTCTGCTCTCTCAGGTACTGCGTCGGCTTCGGCCTCCCACACCTTCACCCTTGACTCGGGGGCTTCTCGCTCCTTCTTTCGAGACCGCACCACACTCACGCTGCTTGGCCGGCAAGTTGCAGTCTCGCTGGCAGACCCCTCTGGGGGTCCTGTCCTTGCTCACTACTCCACTGTCCTCCCGTGTCCGGCGGCCCCCTCTGGCACCCTGTCTCGTCTTTACCTCCCCTCGTTCTCTACGAACTTGGTGAGTGGTGCTGACCTACAGGATGCGGGGGTTCACCAGTTCATTCCTGCGCGTCAGCAGGTGACCCACTGCACGGACGCTCGGACAGGCCGACACCTAGCCACATTTATACGTCGGCCGGGGTCGAGCCTGTACACACTGACCACTGCGTCTCCTCCAGTCACTGCATCTGGTCAGGTAGCTGCGTCGGGTCAGGTGTTTGCTGCAGCGTCCAGGTCTGGTCCTGAGTCTGCCCCCTGCTCGTGTCGCCTCCTGTCTCACGAGACTCTCCTCTGGCACCACCGCCTTGGTCACCCCTCCCTGCTTCGTCTCCGAGGCATGGCCTCCTGTGTCCTTGTCTCTGATCTTCCCCGGTCCCTCCCTCCCCTTCCTCCTGGGACTGGCCCTACCTGCGTCCCCTGTGTTGAGGGGCGGCAGCGGGCTGCCCCTCACTCCTCCTAGTTTCCTCTGACAGAGGCCCCGCTGTAGACGCTTCACATGGACGTGTGGAGCCCGGCCCGCGTCCGTGGACAGGGTCACGAGCGCTACTTCCTGCTGGTGGTTGACGACTACTCGCGTTACACCACAATCTTCCCCTTGCGCAGCAAGGGTGATGTTACTGCGGTGTTGATCGACTAGATCCGCGCAGCTCGTCTCCAGCTTAGGCAGAGCTTTGGCTCGGACTTTCCTGTTCTGCGTGTGCATGTGGAGAATAGAACGAGAATGAATGCACTATGAAAGGGTTGGGTACAAATAGCAAAACCCTAATTGGGTTGTACCCCCTATGGGATACCCCACTATAGCCTACACAATAGCATAAGCTACATATATGTTCTGACACACCCCCATAGGCAAAGTGGGGGAGAACAAGGGGTCACAAGACCAATCAAGCAAAGCAAAGCAACGCTCAGGGTGGATCACAAAGTCACCACACAGTCCGAGCACAAGAGCAAGGCCACAAGGCCAGTTCACATGCAGTAGTACCCACATATATATATAATGCTAGACAAGCAAGAGCAGGTATATATATGTGACAGTACAAGTAAAGTCAAGAGGAGAGCAAGTGAGGCAAGACAGGCACAAGACCCAGCAGGGTGCAGAAGCGCTGATGGTCACAAGGCGCGAGTGCCTTGGTGAACACATCAGCAGTGTTGGCCTCAGAGGCCACGTACCCAAGCCGCAACTGTCCACGCTGCTGTAGCTCACGAGCAAGGAAGTAGCGAAGAGAAATATGCTTCGTTATGTGCTCCAAACGCTGCTCTCGACACAAGGCCAGCATGGCCTTGTTGTCTACGTACAGCACTGGAGGAGAACGAGGCGGCTCTCCAAGGTCAGTCAGCAGGTAGGTGAGCCAGTGAAGCTCCTGTGCAGCCATGGCCCCTGCGTAGATCTCAGCCTCACAACTCGAGCTGAGAACCGAAGACGAGTGAGTAGCCCGCCACGAGACAGAGCCAGAGCCAAGGCTGAAGGTGTAACCCGGTGACGACCGCTGCGTAGCCTGGTCGTCAGCCCAAGAAGCGTCCGCGTTACCTGTAAGTACCACTGGACTCCGCCCTCCAAGCACTAGCCCCATGCCCGACGTACTGCACAGGTAGCGCAATACCCTCTTCGCTGCAGCCATGTGCTCTGGTCGGTGTCTCCCAGGTGCAACATAGCGTGCAAGAATGCTAAGAGGGTATGCAAGGTCAGGTCGTGTGCAGGTCATCAGGTACATGAGGCAGCCAACAAGCTCTGGGTACGGGCCACTCGACTCTACGGACTCATCCAAAGGCAGAGCTGAGAGCGAGTGGCGAGTAGACAGAGGAGTGGCCTGAGGCGAGGAATACGTGAAGCCGAAGCGCTGAAGGACCTGCTGCACCATGTGTGACTGAGTCAAGGTAATGGTGCGGCGTGCTCTGTCCCGAGTGATCTGCAAGCCAAGGTAGCTGCGCAGTTCACCCAGGTCTGTGCACGTGTGTCTCTTCAGCAGCTCGGACTTCACGTAGGCAAGTCCAGCAGTGTCCGCTGTGGCAAAGACCAAGTCGTCGACGTACACGAGGATGTAGAACGGCGGCAGTGAAGTGTCGGTGCGCAGAAACAGCGACGGGTCAGCAGTAGAAGGAGCAAACCCAAGGGCCGCAAGCGTAGTCCTCAGTGTGTCGTGCCACTCACGTGGTGCCTGGCGAAGACCGTAGACTGGCCGTCGGAGGCTCCACTGGGTGCCAGGAGGGAAAGTCCCAGTGAAGCCAGGTGGACGGCGCAGCCAGATCTCCTCGTGCAGGCTCCCCTGCAAGAACGCAGTACTGAAGTCGAGAGAGTGAAGCTCGTAGTCGCGCTGAGCGGCTTTGTGCAGCAGCACCCGAAGAGTGGTCATCTTCGGGGTGGGAGAGAAGGTCTGAAAGTAGTCAACTCCCTGCCGCTGACTGAAGCCACGAGCGACGTACCACGCCTTGAAGACAGGTGGAGAGCCCGGCGGCCGCTTCACCCTGAAGATCCACATGCCACTGACGATGTTCGCCCCAGGAGGGGGAACCGCATCAACGTAGGTGCCTGTGGACTTCCAGGAAGCCATCTCTGCATCCATAGCTGCCTGCCACTGAGAGGAGTAGGGACCCTCTACGGCCTCCGCGTAAGAGCGCGGAGTCGGGATGTCTAGTGCATCCGGGTCTCCCTCAGGAGCAAGCAGTACAGACGCGAGATGAGGTGAAGCAGCAGCCAGAAACTGGAACTCCTCCTGCCTGTCCTCTAGGACGTCCGTGCCAAGAGCACACTCACCCCCGACGGACGGAGGACAGACAGACGCAGACTCAGCAACAAGATTGGCAGCGTAGTCTAGACGACAGCGAGCAGCAAAGTTGACGAGCTCAGCGACAAGAGCAGACGCAGCAGCGGACTCAAAAGAGGGGTCAGTGACGACAGTAGCAAGCAGACGCGTGACAGTAGGACTGGCAGCACGAAGGGAGTCCGACTCTGGGCCGGTAAGCAGAGGAAGGGAGGACTCAGGAGGAGAAGGCAAAAGGGCACGCAGAGGAGCAGTGGACGGACGCAGAGACATCCGGTGCGTGCCAGGGACAGGAGGAGGACGCGGACGCGAACCACGACCACTAGCGCGGGCAGCACGAAGAGGCGACGCGAGACGAGACGCAGGCTCACGACGCTCAGTAAGACCTCTAGTAGGACCAGTGTAAGGAGAGGGAGCAGGCAGTGGGGAGGTAGGCTCCAACAGTGACTGCGACTGGACGGGCTGTGGACACTCTACCGGAGGAGAAAGACCAGGAACCTGCTGCAGAATCGGAACGAAGTACGGCCGAGGCCGCGCGGCAGCTCCAGACTCAGCAGGGACAGCACCAGCACCCTCAGCGGCAGCACCAGCGCCACCAACACCTCCAGCGGCAGTACCTGCAGCAGCACCAGCAGCAGAACCACCGTCAGGACAGACAGCAGCAGACTCAGCACCAACGCCCTCAGCAGCCCCAGCTCCAGTAGGACCCGCGAGCGTAGCACCTCCGGGACCGGCGGCACCAGCACCTTCGATGGTCGAAGAAGCTCCAGCTCCAGCAGTACGCCTCCAGCGGCGAGCAAACCACTCGCGCAGCTCCTGTGGAGAGAGAGGCTCCCGCCGAGACGCAGCACCAGGAGAAACCCCAGGCTCAGTGGCTCCAGACGTAGCACCCCCAGGCTCAGCAGCTCCAGACGTAGCACCCCCAGGCTCAGCAGCTCCAGACTCAGCAACCCTAGGCTCAGCAGCTCCAGACTCAGCACCCGCACCCTCAGCAGTCGAAGGAGCTCCAGCTCCAGCAGTACGCCTCCAGCGGCGAGCAAACCACTCGCGCAGCTCCTGTGGAGAGAGCGGCTCCCGCCGAGACAGAGCAACCGGAGAGCCCCCAGGTCCAGCAGTCGCAGGCTCTGCACCTCCTGGCGCAGCACCCCCAGGCTCAGCAGCTCCTGACGTAGCACCCCCCAGCTCAGTACCCCCAGCAGCAGCACCCCAAAGCTCAGCACCCCCCGGCCTCGCACCCCCAGGCTCAGCACCCCCAGCAGCAGCACCCCTAAGCTCAGCACCCGCAGGCGTAGCACCCCCAGACTCTGCACCCGCAACAGGACCAGACTCAGCAGCAGCCTCGACTGGCTCGACTGTGTCTACCTGGGACACACCTGAAGGGGCAGGAACCTGAGTGGGGAGGGGGTCTACCGGGGGGGGAACTGGCACCAGGAAGTCCGGTGGGGGGGGGAGGGAAGGAGTACGGTAGGGGAAGAGGCGGTAGAAGGGGACTGACTCGTCGAACGTGACGTCCTGGGAGGACAGAACACGGCGAGAGGAGGGGTGGTAGAACTGCCACCCTGGAGCGTCAGGGGGGAAGCCAAGGAAGACACAGGGAGCAGCACGGGGGGACAGCTTGTCCGCAGACAAGTCGCGGACAAACGCCCGAGATCCCCAGACACGGAACGCAGACGCATCGCCGACCTTCCCCGTCCACAGTAACACTGGGGACATCGCGGGCCGAGAGACCCTGGGGTGAAGGTTGAGCTGATGCGCCGCGTACCGAACCGCAAACGGCCACACAAAATGGGGGGCAGCCGCATGCATCATGGACGTACGAGCGACATCCATGACCATGCCAATGCGGCGCTCAGCAATCCCATTTTGCTGTGGAGAGTCCGGAAGCGTAAAGGTCTGGCGGATCCTCTGTGCACGACAGTAGTCTCGCAGAAGGCGAGAGGAGAACTCCCCACCTCGGTTAGAGTGCAGACGCAGAACAGGAAAGTCCGAGCCGAAGCTCCTCCTGAGCTGGAGACGAGCCTCGCGGATCCAGTCGATCAGCACCTCAATGACAGCACCCTTGCTGCGCAAGGGGAAGACTGTGGTGTAACGCGAGTAGTTGTCAACCACCAACAGGAAGTAGCGCTCGTGACTCTGCCCACGGACGGGGGCCGGGCCCCACACGTCCATGTGAAGTGTCTGCAGAGGAGCCTCTGTCGGGGGAAACTGGGAGGAGTGAGGAGCAGCCCTGAGGCGCCCCTCGACACAGGGGAGACAGGAAGGTCCTGGTCCCGAAGGAAGGGGAGGGAGAGACTGGGGAAGGCCAGAGACAAGGACACGAGAAGCCATGCCCCGAAGGCGGGGCAAGGAGGGGTGGCCAAGACGGTGGTGCCACAGGAGAGTCTCGTGAGACAGGAGGCGACACGAACAGGGGGCAGACTCAGGACCAGACCTGGACGCAGCAGCAAACACCTGACCTGACGCTGCTACCTGACCGGACGCAGGGACAGGAGGAGACTCAGTGGTCAGGGTGTAGAGGCTCGACCCCGGCCGACGCGAGAACGTGGCCAGGTGCCGGCCTGTGCGTGCGTCCGTGCAGTGGGTCACCCGCTGACTTGCAGGAGTGAACTGGTGAACCCTCGCATCCTGCAGGTCTGCACCACTCACCAAGTTCGTTGAGAACGAGGGGAGGTACAGGCCAGACAGGGTGCCCGAGGGGGCAGCCGGACACGGGAGGACAGTGGAGAAGTGAGCGAGGACAGGACCCCCAGAGGGGTCAGCCAGGGAGACTGCAACCGGCCGACCAAGCGGCGTGAGTGTGGTGCGGTCCCGAAAGAAGGAGCGAGAAGCCCCAGAGTCAAGTGTAAAGGTGAGGGAGGTTGAAGCCAACGCGGTACCTGAGAGCGCAGCCTCACCCGCACCTGAGGAAGCAGACTCACTAGCACCTAGAGCAGCAGCCGCACCTGTACCTGGAGCAGGAGACTCACTAGCACCCAGAGCAGCAGCAGCCTCACTAGTAGCTAGAGCAGCAGGTCCTATTCCCGGGTCAGGCGGGACGCACAAGTGACCGGCACGGTCAGCACTAGTAGGCAATGCATACATGGCAGTGAGAATAGCATCATAGTCAAGAGCAAATATATCTACCCTCTGCCTAAGCAACTCCACCCAGTCGGGGAGCTCAGCCTCGTCGCCAAACACGGTACGCCAGGCGTCGCTCAGACGGGCGAAGCAGCGGGACTGTGTATGACTAGGTGTCCCACAAGGCTGACCACTCCGAGCACCAGTGAGAATCACGTAAGAGCAGCGAACAGAACTGAGAGACCCTCCACTCTGAGCGTACCACTCACGAAGCTGCTGAGGCGTGAGAGACGCGCGGGGGGGTCGCGGGAGCTGCATCTGGCCACCACCAGTAGTAGAAGCAGCAGGAGTGGTAGCAGTGGTAGCGCCACCACCCCTACAGCCCCAACCAGTGTACCACTCACGCAGCTGCTGGGGCGTGAGGGACTCACGCAGACGTCGATGGGGCTGCATCTGGCTCCACCAGTAGAGGAAGGAGCAGGAGTAGCAGCAGTAAGGCAGACAGCCAGGCAAGCCAAAGAGGGAGGCAGGCAGGCCAGCAGGCGACGCGCAGCGTGCTAGCAGGGCAGGGGCTCACCAGTGGTGGGTAGAGTAGGCTCGGCGACTCAGCGGCTCGGCAGCACGGCGGCTCTGCGGCTCGGGCGACTCGGGCGGCTCGGCGGCAGGGAGGCTCGGCAGCAACTGCAGCTCGGCAGCTCGGCGACCCGGCGGCGCGGCTGCTGGGAGGCTCGGGTGTAGAGCGGCTCGGCTGCAGGGCGGCGCGGCTGCTGGGAGGCTCGGGTGTAGAGCGGCTCGGCGGCGAGGCGGCTCGGCTGCAGGGGAGCTCGAGACGAAGGAGGAGGAGAAGCAGGGGAGACCACACACCTGCCACCCCTCAGCTGCGGCCCCCGAAGGAGCCGCGACGGGCGACGGGAAAAGGGGGGGGGGGGGGAGGCGGCTCGGGCGGCTGAGGCTGTCAGCGGCACAGGCGGCTCGGGCGGCTCGGCTCCTCAGCTGCGCAGACGGCTCGGGCGGCTCAGGCTGCACGGCGGCTAACGGGCGGCGTGGGGGGCCGGGACGGCGGCGTGCAGCAGGGACGGGCGGCGCACGGGCGGTGTGAGGCCGGGACGGGTGAGGGGCCAGGACGGGCGCGCACGGGTGGCTAGGGGCCGGGACGGGTGCGCGCGGGTGGCTAGGGGCCGGGATGGGCGGCGCGCGGGTGGCTAGGGGCCTGAACAGGCGGCGCGCGAGCGGCTAGGGGCCGGGACAGGCGGCGCGCGGGCGGCTAGGGGCCTAAACAGGCGGCGCGCGAGCGGCTAGGGGCCGGGACGGGCGGCGCGCGGGCGGCTAGGGGCCTGAACGGGCGGCGCGCGAGCGGCTAGGGGCCTGAACGGGCGGCGCGCAAGCGGCTAGGGGCCGGGACGGGGGGCGCGCGGGCGGCTAGGGGCCTGAACGGGCGGCGGGTGAGCGGCTAGGGGCCGGGACGGGCGGCGCGCGGGCGGCTAGGGGCCTGAACGGGCGGCGCGCGAGCGCCTAGGGGCCGGGACTGGCGGCCCGCGAGCGGCTAGGGGCCTGAACGGGCGCGCGCGGGCGGCTAGGGGGCCGCAGGGCAGGCCGAAAGAGTGAGAGCGAGGGCCCGGAGCGCGCTCCGGGCAGAAAAAAAAGTTTAAAAGTGGTGGGCCCTAAACACAGTTCCCACGGGGGAACCTGCTCGATACCATGTGGAGAATAGAACGAGAATGAATGCACTATGAAAGAGTTGGGTACAAATAGCAAAACCCTAATTGGGTTGTACCCCCTATGGGATACCCCACTGTAGCCTACACAGCAGCATAAGCTACATATATGTTCTGACAGTGCACTGTGACTGAGGCGGAGAGTTCTCCTCTGGCCTTCTGCGAGCCTATTGTCGTGCACGAGGCATCCGCCAGACCTTCACGCTTCCGGACTCTCCACAGCAAAATGGGATTGCTGAGCGCCGCATTGGCATGGTCATGGATGTCGCTCGTACGTCCATGATGCATGCGGCTGCCCCCCATTTTCTGTGGCCGTTTGCGGTGAGGTACGCGGCGCATCAGATCAACCTTCACCCCAGGGTCTCCATGCCGGAGACCTCCCCGGCTTTGCTGTGGACGGGGAAGGTTGGCGATGCGTCTGCGTTCCGTGTCTGGGGATCGCGGGCGTTTGTTCGCGACTTGTCTGCGGACAAGCTGTCCCCTCGTGCTGCTCCTTGCGTCTTCCTTGGCTTCCCCCCTGACGCGCCAGGGTGGCAGTTTTACCACCCCACCTCTCGCCGTATTCTGTCCTCCCAAGACGTCACGTTTGACGAGTCGGTCCCCTACTACCGCCTCTTCCCCTACCGCACTCCGTCCCTCCCCCCGCCACCGCTCTTCCTTGTACCAGGTCCCCCCCCGATAGACCCCCTCCCCCCACAGGGTCCTGCCCCTTGAGGTGTGTCCCAGGTAGACGCTTTCGAGCCTGTTGAGGTTACTGGTGACTCTGGTGCTGCTGAGGGTGTTGAGCCTGGGGGTGCTGACTCTGGGGGTGCTGAGCGTGTGGGTGCTGCGCCTGTGGGTGCTGAGTCTGCGGGTGCTACTACTGGGGGTGCTGAGCCCGGGGGTGCTGCGACTGGGGGTGCTGAGCCTGGGGGTGCTACGCCTGGGGGTCCTGAGCCTAGGGGTGCTACGCCTGGAGGTGCTGAGCCTGGATGTGCGGAGCCTGAAGGAGTTGGGCCTACTCGTGTGGCGTCTGGCGGTGCTGTGCCCGGAGGTTCTCTGGGTGCTTCGTCTCGACGGGAGCCCCTCTCTCCACAGGAGCTGCGTGAGTGGTTTGCCCGGCGCTGGAGGCGTGCTGCTGGAGCTGGAGGTTCTCCGCCTGCTGAGGGTGCTGGTGTCGCGGGTCCCGGAGGTGCTTGTGCTGGGTGTACTGGAGCTGCTGGGCCTGCGGGTGCGACTAGAGCTGGAGCTGCAGAGGGTGTTGGCGCTGAGGCTACTGCTGTCGGTCCCGGAGGCGGTCCTGCTGAGGGTACTACTGGTGCTGCTGGAGGTACTGGAGCTGGAGGTGCTCCTGGCTCTGGTCCTGCCGCTGGGGGTGCTGGTGCTGTCCCTGCTGTGTCTAGAGTCGCCGCGCGGCCTCGGCCATACTTCGTTCCGCTCCTTCAGCAGGTTCTTGGTCTCCCGCCTTCTACTGGTCCTCCTCCTCCCTTAGAGTGTCCACAGCCTGTCCCGTCACAGTTACAGTTACAGCCGTCCTCCCCACTGCCTTCTCCTTCTGCCTACACTGGTCCTACTGGAGGTCTTGCTAAGCGTCGTGAGCCTCCGTCTCGCCCTGCGTCGCCAGTCCGTGCTGCTCGCACTAGTGGTCGTGGTTCGCGTCAGCGTCCTCCTCCTGTCCCTAGCACGCACCGGATGTCTCTACGTCCATCCACTGCTCCTCTGCGTGCCCCTTTGCCCTCTCCTCCTGAGTCCTCTCTTCCTGCTCTTGCCGACCCGGAGTCGGACTCCCTTCCTGCTGCCAGTCCTACTGTCATGCGTCTCCTTGCTACTGTCGTCACTGACCCTTCCTTTGAGTCCACTACTGCGTCAACCCTAGCTGCTGAGCTCGTCGACTTTGCTGCTCGCTGTCGTCTAGACTATGCTGCTAGTCTTGTCGCAGAGTCTGAGTCTGTCTGTCCTCCGTCCGTCGGGGGTGAGTGTGCCCTTGGCACGGACGTCCTTGAGGACAGGCAGGAGGAGTTCCAGTTTTTGGCTGCTGCTTCACCTCATCTCGGTTCCGTACTGCTTACCTCTGAGGGAGACGCGGATGCACTTGACATCCCGACTCCGCGCTCTTACGCGGAGGCGATAGAGGGTCCCTACTCCTCTCAGTGGCAGGCAGCTATGGACATAGAGATGGTTTCCGGGAAGTCCAAAGGCACCTACGTTGACGTGGTTCCCCCACCTGGGGTGAACATCGTCAGTGACATGTGGATCTTCAGGGTGAAGCGGCCGCCGGGCTCTCCGCCTGTCTTCAAGGCGCGTTACGTGGCTCGTGGCTTCAGTCAGCGGCAGGGAGTTGACTACTTTCAGACCTTCTCTCCCACCCCGAAGATGACAACTCTTCAGGTATTGCTGCACATAGATGCTCCCTGCGACTACGAGCTGCACTCTCTTGACTTCAGCACTGCTTTCTTGCAAGGCAGCCTGCACGAGGAGATCTGGCTGCGTCGCCCACCGGGCTTCACTGGGTCTTTTCCTCCTGGCACCCAGTGGAGCCTCCGACGGCCAGTCTACGGTCTCCGCAACGCACCGCGTGAGTGGCACGACACACTGAGGACTACACTTGCGGCTCTTGGGTTTGCTCCCTCTACTGCTGACCCGTCGCTGTTTCTGCGCACCGACACTTCTTTGCCGCCGTTCTACATCCTCGTGTACGTCGACGACTTGGTCTTTGTCACAGCTGACACTGCTGGACTCGCCCACGTGAAGTCCGAGCTGCAAAAGAGACACACGTGCACAGACCTGGGTGAACTGCGCAGCGACCTTGGCTTGCAGATCACCCGGGACAGAGCACGCCGCGCCATTACCCTGACCCAGTCACACATGGTGCAGCAGGTCCTTTAGCGCTTCGGCTTCACGTACTCCTCGCCTCAGGCCACTCCTCTGCCTACTCGCCACTCGCTCTCAGCTCTGCCCTCGGATGAGTCCGTAGAGTCGAGTGGCCCGTACCCAGAGCTTGTTGGCTGCCTCATGTACCTGATGACCTGCACTCGACCTGACCTTGCATACCCTCTTAGCATTCTTGCACGCTATGTTGCTCCTTGGAGACACAGACCAGAGCACATGGCTGTAGTGAAGAGGGTGTTGCGCTACTTGTGCAGTACGTCGAGCATGGGGCTAGTGCTTGGAGGGCGGCGTTCAGTGGTCCTCACAGGTCACGCAAACGCTTCTTGGGCTGACTACCAGGCTACGCAGCGGTCGTCACAGGGTTACACCTTCAGCCTTCGTTCCAGCCCTGTTTCGTGGCGTCTTCTGTTCTCGGCTCGTCTTCTGTTCTCGGCTCCAGTTGTGAGGCTGAGATCTACCCAGGGGCCATGGCTGCTCAGGAGCTTCGCTGGCTCACCTACCTGCTGACTGACCTTGGAGAGCCGCCTCGTTCTCCTCCAGTGCTGTACGTAGACAACAAGGCCATGCTGGCCTTGTGTCGAGAGCAGAGACTGGAGCACAGAACGAAGCACATTGCTCTCCACTACTTCCTTGCTCGTGAGCTACAACAGTGTGGTCAGATGCGTCTTGCGTACGTGGCCTCTGAGGCCAACACTGCTGATATCTTCACCAAGGCGCTTGCACCTTGTGATCATCTGCGACTCTGTACTCAGCTGGGTCTTGTGCCTGCCTTGCCTCACTTGCTCACCTCTTGAACTTGCTTGTATTGTTACATATATATATACACCTGCTCTTGCTTGTCTAGCCTTTTATATGTATATGTACTCTTGCATGTGAATTGGCCTTGTGGCCTTGACCTTGTGCTCGGAATGTGTGGTGACTTTGTGATCCACCCTGAGCTTGCTTTGCTTTGCTTTGCTTGACTGGTCTTGTGACCCCTTGTACTCCCCCACTTTGCCTATAGGGGTGTGTCAGAACATTATAGCTTATGCTTTTGTGTAGGCTGTAGTGGTGTAGCCCATATGGGGTACAACCCAATTAGGGTTAGTACTTGTACCCAACTCTTTCATAGTGCATTCATTCGCGTTTCAGTTTTCTCACCTACATATCCTCCAATTAACAAAAAACGTTCCCACCCCTCTGTTGAGAACCGAGATGCCCCCCCACCCCTCCCAAGAGGCATAAACTGACACAACATAAGCGGCATGCCTACACCGCCCAGGAGAAGCTAAAGTGGCTCGTGCGCTTGGAGGTTGCAGCATCGATTAGCGAGGTGGCGCGGGAGTGCGGCATCCACCGCAAGTGCCTGACCGAGTGGAATCAGCAGGCGGACCAGTTGAAGGACGCCCACAGCGCACGGAAGCGACTGCATTGACATGGTAGAGCTTCCTAGTACCGTCCGATGGAGATTAAGGTCTACGCGCAGCTCCTCGATTTAAGGCGGTGTGGTGTTGCTGTTTTGGTGGGCCGTCTTCAAAAGTGGTCGCGCGAGGTGATGAAAGTCCTCTTCCCGGAAGTAAAGTGGAAAGGGAGTCAGCGATGGTCGGAGCGCTTCCGCAAGCGCTGGAATCTTAGCATTTGCACATGAAAACCAAGGTGGCGCAGAAAACCCAGCAACGTAAGTTCCACGTTTGGTGTTCATGTTGTTTTGATTGCGTTTAACTCTGTAAGTTTATCTTGTTACGAATCCGCTCTTCTGTCTTGTCCTTTCACCACCTTGCGCAGACGTGGAGACACAGTGCAAGTCATCACTAGTCGTGTGTCACGCGACCGTTTGTGTCTCGTGCGCGGTTTCTATTTTGTCGTGTGTGGAACGTTCGGCGTGTCGAAAGTGTGTGCAGCAGACCCATCAAGAACTCAAGGATGAGTTTGTGATGAAGAACCAGAGCCTTGGTCTCAAGATTCAAGTGATCGCGAAGCCCGCGAAAGGGGTACAAGATACTGAGATTAGTTACATTACTTTGTGTAGTGTAACAATTCACTTGGTGTAGGCCCTTGTGAAGGGTAGTTTCGAGACCCTTCGTGGTTGGGAATAGTGTTGCACTGTTCCACATCACTGTACCTCAGCTTCTGGGGTTTGTAGGAGCTGGGAGTCATTCCCACCTAGCAACTCTTCCCAATTTGTGTTCCAAGACTATAATGGCTGCCTTATTGCCGTTCGTTCAAACCAACGTTATGTCGTTAATTCTTAATCAAATTGTACGACTTAAATTGCCCATTGTAGGCAACATTAAGACGCTCCAGATCCAATTTGGATTAGGTCATTTGAAGTTGTGACCAGAACGCTATGAACGTTTTAAAACGCTGTTCAGAAATCCGACTGTGCAATCTATCCTTCGTTTTAGGCACATTGAAGCCTATTGCGACTATAACAAGTGCTAACAGAGCGCCCTTGGAGCAGCTTCGACGATGGCTGGACCTCGGGAAAGGGGTGGCAGAGGTGCTGGAGGCAATGGTGAAGCCGAAGCACAAGGCCAACCCCGTGATCCCGTGCAACCAAGTCTTGGCCCATCTAGGGATGAGTCTAGAGTGTTTGGCCTTGACAAGTTCAACGGTGACAACTTCGCTGAGTGGTCCTTCAAGATGGAGAATATATCTGACCATTATGATCTGCTGGAGGTGATGGAAGGAACGGAGAAGCGCCCCAAGAACGACCCCGAGAAGAGCCCGTAGGTGCGGAAGAGCGCACAAGGCTATCTCCTACTTGGGCAATCGTTGGGGAGAAGCCAAATCCGTCAAATCAAGCCATTCCAGCATGAACCAAAGAAGGGACCAAAGGAATGGGCTGCTCTCAAGGGTGTACACGCTCCTGCAACAGCGGCGGTAGCAGTGGTGTTGGAACGGCAAATGGCGACACTACGAATCGAAGAAGATAAACCTGTGGAAGAAGGGGTGCAGAAATTCTTCGACTTGTTCATGCGACTTGAGGGAGCTGATTTGAACTACAGTGAGCTCCAAAAGAAGACCAAGTTGCAGGCCCTACTCCCCGAGTCATGGTCCTCGCTCAGCATCAACCTGAATCGCGATCTGCCCCTCCTCTCACTCAAAGGCGTGAAGCGAGCTATCATTTAAGAGGATTTCCGCCGCCGTGAGTTGGCGGGTTCGGATGGCGACGGGGTAGCAAGCATCGGCCGTGGATATGGCCGTGGAAGGGGCAGAGGATGAGGAGGAGGAAGGTTTGGTGGCAGCAACTTTAGTGGAGGCCGCGGGAATGGCGGATACGGCAGCGACGACAAGAGCTACGGACGCGGTCGCAGCCGATTCGACGGCGAGTGCCACTATTGCCACAAGAGCGGACACATGTGGCGCGATTGCTACAAGCTCCCTGAAGGATGGGCTCTTGCTCAAGGCCAAGAGGGTAGAGGAGCAGGAGGGGGAGAGGAAGAGGCCGTGGAGGCCGTGGCGATCGCGAAGGTGGTGCTGCAAATATGAAGAGCGAAGAGAACGAGGGCGAGTCGAGGGACGATCGCTTCCCGGACAAATTCTTCTTCGTCTCGACGCAAGCACCGGCTGCACCAGGGAAGGATGAAAGCTTTGATGAGCCTGCTACTGTGGGAAAAGTGACCCTACACTCCCTGGACTATTGGATGATTGATAGCGGCGCTACCTATAGCATGGCACCTTGCGCGGACTTGCTCACCGAACTCGAACCATCACCGGTGAAGCATGTCACATCGGCTTTGGGGCAGCGAGCGGAGGTGAAAGGAATGGGCAAGGCCATGTTTGAGGGTGCTGATGGGAAGATGGTGGGTCTCAAGAACGTGCTTTGGTTGCCCAACCTTGCTGCCAACCTGAATTCTGTGCGGCGGTTGCAAAAGGCCGGCATGGACACGAGCTCGAAGGAAGCCAAGACCTACACCGCAAGGCTTGGCGAGCGGATTCTATGGGACCTCTACGAGGATAGGGATGTCTACAACGAGATGTGGCAGACCCCTGTGGTCCCCATGCCTAAGGAGATGCAAGTGGCAGAAAGCATCAGCACCAAGGGTGAAGCGGTTGGTAGCGGCTACGGCGCGAACGATGGCGCCAAGGTGAAATTGTCCAACAAGTGCAATCTTGGAGGGACCAGCAAGTCGTGTGATCATAAGGCGGGTGGAGAAGTAGCCAAGGAGCAGAAAAGGCTGAGGAGAACCTCGAGGCAATAGCAGAGGAGGAGTACGGAGAGAGTATGTGGGGCACTATTGCGAGTGCGGCATTCTCCAATCCGACTTTGGCTACGGGGGAGTGTGATTGGCTCACATTGCATCGGCGAATGGGGCATGTGGCCAAGCCCATCTTGCAGCAGCTAGTGAAGAATTAGATGGTTCCTGGCATACGTCTGAAGGGGGAGCCCGATGAGGTACTTGGCTGCCCAACGTGCATGCAAGCCAAGTTCACCTGTTTCCTGTTCCCTAGTTCGGAGGCAACGGTTAAGGCACCACTTGATGAGGTGGTGATGGACGTGGTGGGCCCCTTGAAACTAGGAGCTGCTCGAGCAGATTACTTCCTCACCATTGTCGACGTCTACCTCCGCATGACTTGTGTGTGCCCAAGAAGAGTGACGTGACGAAAACGGTAAAGACCGATTGGTTGCCGATGGTGGAGCGGCAACAAGACCGACTAGTCAAGTCAATCTGCACCGATCAAGGGGGGGAGTTCCTAAGCAAGGAGTTCTCATTGTGGCTGAAGAAAAATGAAACCCTGACACTCCTTTATCATGCCATACTCCCCTGCAATGAACGGCATCGCCGAGCAAGCGAACCGCACAATCACGAAGAGGGCACGCGGATTGCTCATTGAAGCCAGGCTACCCGACTATTTCCGCCATGATACGGTGCGGAGTGCGTGCGTGGCCAAGAACAGAGCCTTAAGTTTTGTGGGAGCAGACAAATGGGTGCCATATAATGGAGTGGATTGGAAGGAAGCCTAAGGTGGATATGCTTCGGGTTCTCGGGTGCATGTGCATGACGCTTGTACCTAAGCATCTTCGGCACAACAAGCTTGGTGCCAAAGCGATATGGGCTGTGCACTTGGGCATGGCTCAAAACAGCAAGATGGCTTCTTTGGGACACATTCACCAAGAAATTCTTGGTGAGCAGGGACTGCAAGTTCATGGAGTACCTGATGTACAAAGCTTGGAAGGCGGAGAATGAGGCAAAGATAGGCGTGCGGTTTGGGGAGGTGAAGAGTTCCGGTTTGGAGCATGTGGAGCTGCCTTTGGAGCTGAGCAGCAACAGCACCACCACAAGGTAATCTTCCTTTGTGAATGGGGGAGAGGCCAAGGATTTAGAGGAAGAAGAGGAAGAGGTGCAGCAAGTGAGTGAGCATGCACCGACACTTCCTTTTCGCACTACAAGTGCTTCACGGATCCGAGTCACCCCGCAGCAACGCCAAGGCCTTCATGTCCCTGCAGCTGAGGAGGAAGGAGGGGGCAAGAGGAGAGTTCAAGCCCCTAATAGGCTGACCTATGATGCACCAGGAAAGCAGGGCAAGTCAGCCCTGGCCGGAGCGGCAATGATGGTCGGAGATGATGAGGAAAGCGAGTACGAGGAATGTGCGTTCGTGTTCTTCTCTCCCGTGGAGATGCCGGGGGAGCCAGCAACGCTCAAGGAGGCTTTGGAGAGTAGTGATGCTGAGAAGTGGAAGAAGGCAATGGAGAGCGAGCTGAAGAGCATTGAGGAGAACGACACGTAGAAATTGGTGGAACTGCCGGAGGGGCGTAAGGCGATAACGTCCAAGTGGCTCATCAAGATCAAGTGCGACGCCAATGGCAAGATCGAGCGCTACAAGTCTAGGCTTGTGGCGAAGGGATACTAGCAAAAGGAGAAGGTGGACTTCAAGGAGTTGTTTGCTCCTGTAGCGAAGCTGATGACGCTGCGGACCCTACTCACAGGGGCTGCCATCAAAGGATGGGTGGTGAAGTAGATAGACGTGACAACCGCGTTCCTCAACGGCATTCTTGAAAAAGAGATTTTCATGGCGCAGCCAGAGGGGTTTGATGATGGGAGTGGCAGAGTTTTGAAGCTAAAGAAGGCCCTCTATGGGCTTAAGTAGGTCCTTAGGCAATGGTGCCTGAAGCTGCGCGAGTGTTGGAGGAGATCGGCTTCACTTCGTCAACGGCCAATCACTCCTTGCTCATGCTTGGCGAGGGGGAGCAGAGGAGCTTCATGGTGGTGTATGTGGACGACATTCTCATTTTCTCACCCTCCTCTGACCTTGTGAAGGAGGTGATGCTGAAGCTTCAGGAAAAATTCAAGTATAAGGCCCTTGGTGACGTCAACTTTTACCTCGGGCTTCATATCGAGTGTGACGTGGAGAAGCGGTGCATGCGGGTGCACCAACAGAAGTACCTGGAGGCCTTGGCTTTTTTTTTTTTTTTTTTTTGAAGCTGTATGCACTATAAAAAGGACATACAGGCATTCGCAGTCGTAACAATGGCTGAAGGGCCTAGACAACACTATGATGGCGTACCCATCTTGATCCTATAAGGAGGATGATGGATCGTACGAGGGTTGGTCCAGATGGAGGTAAGGCCATGCACCCACGCAAGCGACTTTGATGAGCTGTCACATATCTTGCCCAACGACCGGAATTCGTCCAAGTCCAGTGGCTCCAGGAACGAGTGCTGACCAAGATCCTCTGCCCCTCCCGCCCGCTTTCCCCTTATCTTGGTCCTTAGATAAATCCTTGTGTGCATATAAAAAGCCGTTGCAATTCTCCGGAGTACCCTTTTGGATCGGAATTGACCTCGGTCAAAAACTGCATCACACCTTTCCACCCATATCTTGTGCAATGCAATGGCAGTGATGGTTGCCTCTAGGAAGCCCAAGTGCGTGCCCTCTTTTTGGAACAGTAAATCACCCAGCGGCCATATTTTCCTGCCTGGGTTGAGCATCCGCAGCGCCCTCAAGATCCCTTGTACCACTGGCTGGATGCGTGGGCAGCTGAACAAAGAGTGGTCCACCGTTTCCTCTCCGCCACAGTGCGGGCACAGCATCCCTTTCAAGATGCTCAACCGCACCCCCACCTGGAGATTCCGACAGTGTAACCGGAGCAGGACATCCCGCGCCAGGTTCGGCAAGGCCGGTGAATCACGGACCTTGATGACATTGGCCCAGTCAATGCTCTTACCCCACTCCTCTGCCCATTTTGCATGCTGACGCGCCTCCCCTCTCTGCACCTCAAAGAGACCCCATAGCAGCTTGAAAGGGGGGATCTGGTAATCCGCGCAGAGCTCCGAAACCCTCAGCCTCACTTCACGCAATCCTGCGACCCCGATTACTCGGCCTTTCCGAACGATCAGCGGATGCACAGCGCGCGGACTTAGCGGGACAACCCTCTCAGCTCCCCCCTCTAGGAGTGTCCCCTCATAGTCACATGCTTGGCAGACTAGCTCTCCGTCCTCCACACTGTCAATCTTCCAGGGACCAATTGCTCTCACCAGCTTCATATGTTTCGACACCGCTAGCAGCTCCTTCCTGGTGAGCGGCGCCAATAGCATATGCTTCCATGTTTCTGGGATGCAGTTAAGAATTATCAACGCCCTTCGCGCCTTTTCCTTGGTTCCCATCTCCCTTGTCAGGACTTCCAGGGTTTTGATGGACCTCGTCCCGCCTTCTGCAGTAGTGATGAAGTCTCCCAGCTTATACAGCTTCAAGCCCTGTGCCGCCTTTTGCCTCCCAAGAGGCTTTTTCCCGTTCTGCAGGATGCGACGGTTGAAGATAAGCGACTCCTGCTCGACGTCCCACCTCGTTTTCGGTTCCTGCCCCGCGATTTTTGATTTCATCAACGATTTGCATGTCTACCACCATCTAATGCTTCTCCCCTTCCACTGCTTCAGGGACTCCTCATGTGCCCAAAAAGACCTGAAGTCGTCCGGTAGCTCCGCCGTTGCGAGTGCCAATTCCCTTCGGAAGCCATTTTTAAGCACGAGGATCCCGACACGACTCGCCGCGAGACTAGAGAGCTCTACAAACGGATCTTTGACACCCAGCCCGCCTTCCTTCCTTGGTCGGAAAATCAACTTCCTGCTCCAGAGTGTAAATCGATGCTCCTCCGAGGCCTGGTTACCAGAGATAAACTTGACCAACAGCTTCAAAATCCGCTTCCATATCGCCTCTGTAGGGGGGTACACCTGCCCTAAAAAAGCCAGGATCGGACAAATATAGCAATTGACCACGGCCACCCGCGCCGTCGTCGTCAGGTGGTGAGATTGCCACTTCAGCAGCTCCCCGGCCGCTCTGGCCAGCGTCTTATCCCATGTAACGTCCGCTCCACCCGAGGAGGAAACCCACACTCCCAGCAGCCTTTCCGCATCCTTCGGGCCCACCCACGCAAATGCTGACACGTTGTCTTTTGTCCTTTCCAGTTTTTTCCTCAAAGAGAGCACCGCCGACTTCTCCTTGTTGACCACAAGCCTCGAGCGAGCACCGAAGTCTTCCAGGAGCTTCTCCGCTTTACCGATCTGCTGCTTCCCCTTCAAGACCAGAGTGGTGGTGTCCGCGTACCCCAGGTAGGTTATCCTTTCTCCATAATCGTTGCTGATCCCTAACTTCCGCCGCTTCGCTTCTTGGCAGATGGGTTCCACCATACACAGGAAAAGATATGGTGCCAGTGGACACCCCTGCCGGACTCCTTCGGCCACCACAACCTGATCACCTAGCCATCCATTGACCAGCAGCCTTGTGAAAGACCCGTCGTGGAGCCCCTAACACCAGCTGACAAATTTCTGAGGGAAGCCCATGAGCGAAACAGAATCAAATGCCTTTTGAAAATTGACCATGAGGATGTACCAGTCCTTGTCCTTGTTTCTTGCCGCTTCAATCACGTCCGCTACCAGCGACACAGCATCTGACAGCGGCCTGCCTAGGAGGAAGCCACACTGCTCCTTGAAGATGACTTTGACCAGGGCTCCCTTCATCCGGTTGGCCAGCAGCCTTGCCACCACCTTGTAAGAGCTGTTCAGCAGAGTGATTGGCCTGTAGTTCTGTATATGCTCTTTCGGGCTTTCTTATGAAGCAGGACTGTTACTGCTTCCTGTACTTCCTCCGGAAGTGATGCCGTGGACTCAAAATTCCGTAAGAGCCCCATAAAATCCTCCTTCATCAGGTCCCAGTGGCGCTCGAATAGTTCCTTTGGCAGTCCGTCGCTTCTCGAAGCCTTGTCCTTCGCCAAGTCTTTAAGCGTCTGCAGCACCTCCTTCTCTGTCTAGGCCACTTCCAGGCAGGCAGCCTCCTCGTCTCTCAGCGTCTTGCCGTATTCAGGCTTCCAGTACGACAACCCCGAGGGCGGTGCTTCCGCGAACAACGAGGCGTAGAAGTCCGAGGCTGCTTCCAGGATCCCCCTTGTCCCCCTATGGTCCACGCCCTGATGCATCTTGAGCATCAAACTGCAATCTTATTGGTTAAAGATTGTGGGCTGAAAATTGGGTTCGCCACTCCCAATATGAACACCGTTGTTTCCTCCGTGCCTTGCTTCATTGGTCGAGATCAAGGGGGCTGATCTGATTTCGTCCCTCCCACTCATAACACCACCTTTTCCTCTATGCATTGTTCCCATTCATCAAAATCAAGGGGGTTGATCTCGCCCTCCCACTCAAAGCACCACATTTTTCTTCATGTCTTGCTCCCATCAGTCTATCAACACCTCATTTTCAAAGATTCGCCTTTTACCTCAGCTGCAATTGAAAAACCTTGATGAGCCAGAAGGTTGATAAGTACAGTAATGTTGTAGTAAGTATGTCCCAGTGATTATTTTCTCACCTTTGGTCTTAGAGGTCATGGGTTTAACTCTCATCAGCTGCATTTTCCCTCTCAATATGCTCACCATGACTTGTCCACACTCCACCATACTTACTCCTACAATGAAATGTGGTCAAAGTTGGCATTGCCACCTGTTCATCCATCCCGTGCTCACCTTGCTGGCCCCTATGTTGTACCATGTGCAACATGAGGCCTCACTTGCTAGCTTGGCAAGGTTGGCTAGCCTTGTCCTCGACTTTGATGTGCTGCAACTAGCCTCAGGAGTTGAGCCATATATATGTGGCTGTTTACTTCACTATCATCCTTTGTTATGGACCTTGCTCTAGTCTCGAACACTTGTACCATCTTCTTGTGTTGTGTAACATTGCACAATTGATGGTTCAAATTAAGACGCTTCTCAGTCGCAACACCATTCCTATCTTGGAACAGCATGGTTCCAATTTCATTCCATGTACCATCTTCAATGTCTTTAAGTTGATTTATTTTCTTTATATCCCAAGATTTCTACCTGCACTTCAATTTCCTTTTCCATGACTAGTAGTGGAGATGCTACTAAAGCAACAGTGGCGCCGCCCCTAAAACAGCCCATGTTATTGCTTCATTGCCGGATGAAGAAAAGATGATCATGCATACTAGTAGGCATGGGCATTAGCCCGACCCGACTCCATCCGACCCGACCCGACCCGTCTAGCCCGACCCGAGGTCGGGTTTGGGTCGGGTCGCATATACCCGACCCCGGGTATTTTGGACCAAGATGTTGACCTGACCCGCCTATTACCTCTCTGGCATCTGTTGTTAGTGTTAGTCCACAATCTCACCTTTTGTACTTGTACTTTTTTATATCCTAGTTTAGTGTAGTTTGCACTTTGTGTTTGGTTGGGTGTACATCCACATCCCAACAAATCCAAATGTAATCACCAAGCAATCTCCAAGCCATCATTTGAAGATTGCCTTGAAATTACCCCCAATCCCTAGAGATTGACCTTGATTTCCTCCCATTCATAAATTGTTAATTCTGGATGTACTTGAGGAGCTGCAAGCTCATTACTTACTCATCTATTCTAAGCTCAAGTGTGTGAGGTACGTTTAGGGTAAGAATTGTTGAGTGATGCAATCATATGCATTCACGTCTCTCTGCCTCCCATCATATGTTCGTGCGTTGCATGCGTGGTGTGAGCGTGTGCAAGAATTTGTGTTCGGTGTGGTTTGGACTCTCTGAGTGTGTGTGAATGTTTTTTGGCTTGAGCAGATATCCGAATTGAATCCCCTGCTCAAGAGCTTTCCGACGATCCAAGAATCGTTGCGATCGGAGCAAGAACGACGAAGTTATGATCGTTTGAAGTTTTGATTGGGATGCGACGACTTTGGGAAGTTGTGAAGTGACTCAATATGGGGTACAGACTTTTGGGGGTTGGTAAATTCGTACCCATCACTGTAGATGCTGCCAAGTGGTTGGGAGAAACCAAATTGGGTTGGCAAGTGTGGCCAACTTGGGTGAGGTGGATTGTGGAGGTTGGGAAAGTGACAAAAGTAAAAGTGGGGTTGCTATAGGGAGGGGATTTGATGTGCTTATGAGGTTTTCCCAGGTTGGGGACTCCTTGGGGACCTTCCTTTTCGTCCTTCTCTTCCCTCCCACCTGGTTTAGTGCTACTCTAATCTTGTGAGACTCTTGTGATTAAGTTAAGATTCTAAGTGGAAACTCTGCCGAAATTTCGTTGGCGCCGACACTTGTGAAAAAATTGTGGGACTACGGTGTGGACAGCAAGGGGGGAGCTGAAATTTGTGAGTGGGAGAAGAGGAGATGAGTCAAGGAAGTGGAGAAGCATCTGAGAAAAGGAATGAGCCGCCACCATCCAAGACTGAGGCATTGGATGGCTCCAACTATGGGGAACGGAGTGGGCGGATGAGGAGTGCCTTCAAACGGTACAAGCTACTGAAGTTGGCTATGGGGGAAGAGAAGATGCCGGAGGAAGGAGACGTCCGCGATCGGTGGATTGAGAAGAGCGCGGTGCTGTTTGACCTTATTCTTCAAACGGTCAACAACGACATGTTCCAGCATATCAAGGACTTGGTGGTGCTGGATGACTCCGCACCGAAGGCATGGAAGCTACTGCGTGACGTGGTTCAGCCCAACATGCTACCGATGGTGATTGTGTCGGAGAAGGAGCTGGCTGCCCTCTCCATGCGACCAGGCGATGATGTGAAGCCAGTCCTTGACAACATCAAGGACACCTATGAGAGGATGGCAGCAGCGGGCAGTAATGTGTCGCAGATGCAGCAGTGCACCAAAATCATCTCGGTGCTCGACAATTCGTGGGATAACCTCATCCCCACCCTCAATGTTCAGCAGGACAAGTGGACGCCTGGGTGGCTACGGCAGCAGATCCTGCAGGAGGACTTCCGCAGGCGCCATACGGGAGGTGGTGCTGTTAACAAAACTGCTGAGGGGTATGGAGCTGCAAGAGGCAGCAGAGGAAGAGGGGGAGGGAGAGGCCGAGGCCATGGGAGAGGCTTTGGCAGAGGGAGAGGCCGAGGTGACTACAACAAGGGGCATGGGAGCTCTAGTGGCAGGGGGAGCACTCGAATGGAGGATGCTTGCTGGTATTGCAAGAAGGCTGGCATCCGTGGTTCAATTGTTTCAGCCGGCCGGAGGGATGGGCGCCTCCAGGCATGAAGCCACCAAGTGGTGAACGTGCACGAGGTGGCGCTGTGCAAGGTTCAGGTGCATAAGGTGATGGTACACAAGGTAAAACCGACCCTGGGATGTTCCTCATGGTTGAGGATGTGCAAAGGAGTGGGGGTGATGTGGGTTCAGTTGGGAAGGTTGTGATGCACCCCCTCACTCAATCGGTGATAGATTCTGGTTGCACAAGTCACATGACCCCACGGGCAGATTTGCTTGATGAGGTAAAGCCCCCTGGGAAGATCAAGTTTGTGGCTGCCGCTTCAAGTGCCTTGCTCCCTGTGATTGGTGTTGGGAATGCCAAGGTGATGGGAGGCAAAGGGGAGCTTGTGGGGCTTGGGAATGTACTGCTGATTGAAGGTTTGTCCGCTAACCTCCTCTCTGTGCGCCGGCTGCAGAAAAGCAAGGCCAAAGTTACGTTATTCCCAACCAGCTGCCGTGCAAATCTTGGGAAGTTGCTGCTGTGGGATTTGGAGGAGAAGAGCAACTGCATCAAGGACCTATGGCAGCTGCCCATCATTCTTTGGAATGGGAAACCACCAGCAATGGCAGCGGCAGCAGCAACGGCTAAAGCAACTGCGGGGCCCTGAATGCAGTCAAGAAGGTGCAGCGGCCACAGCAGCCACATGGTGAGGTGCTTGCTGGTGTGGATGCTACAGATGCATGGGCAAAGGCTTCATTTGGGAGTGGTGAAGCCGATTGGGAGACATGGCACGAAAGGATGAGTCATGTGAACTTTCCAATGCTGCAGAAGTTGGTGAAGAATGGGAGCTTGAAGGGGCTAGAGGTGAAAGGGGCAGCGAAGGAGATTGGGAGCTGCCCTACATGCCTTGAGACCAAATTCACGAAATTTCCCTTCACCAGAAGCACGGGACCAGCCAAGGCACCACTCGCGCTTGTGCACATAGATGTGGTGGGCCCCACGAGGGCCCTTTCTCTCTCAGGCAGCCGCTACTTCTTGACCATTGTGGACGACCACACACGTGCGGTGTGGGTCTACCCTCTGAAGATTAAGGGGGAGATGGCAGCGGCTGTTCTTAAGGAGTGGATGCCGAGAGCTCAAAGGGAGAGCGGTCACAAGGTGAAGGTGATCCGCACTGACAACGGGGGAGAACTCATTGGCGCTGATTTTGAGGCGGTGCTGAAGAAGAAGGGGATCCAGCATCAGCTCACGGTGCCCTACAACCCTCAGCAGAATGGCGTGGCTGAGCGGTTCAACCGGACCCTGCAGGAAGGTGCTCGCACTCTCCTTGGGCGTGCAGGGCTGCCGAATCCGTTTTGGGTGACTGCACTGCGGCAGGTCGCTCTTGTGAAGAACCGGGTGTTTGAGACTGTGGGGGAGAAGCAGTGGGTCCCATACACCAAGTGGTATGGGAGTGCACCAGTAGTCAACATGCTGAAAGCCTATGGCTGCATGGTGGTGTTTCATGTGCCGAAGGAGAAGAGGGGAAAACTGGAAGCTTCTGGGAGATGGGGTGTGCACTTGGGGCTTGCTAAGGATCACAAGGGCTAGTTGATATGGGACTTGACCAGCCAGCAGCTAACTCTGTCAAGGGATGTGAAGTTCCTTGAGTCCTTGTACTAAAAGGAGTGCAAGCAGCAGCAACACAAGCTTCCTGCTACACCATTGATTGTAGAGGCCGATGAGGTGCAGCGGCCTTCGAGGCAAGTGGAGGTTTCTGTCTCTGAGAAAGAGATCTCTGGGGTGACTGAGGATGGGGGAGAGCCTGAGGTGGAGGAGTAGCAGCAACAGCAGTAGCCGCAGCAGCAGCAGCAGCCGCAGCAGCAACAAGGCGCTCCACAAGGTACCGCATGTCCGGCTGACTGTCCTAGGAGGGATATGCGCCCTCCTAACCGGCTGACCTATCCAAGCTTGGGCAAGCCAAAGGTGGTACGGGCTGGGAGTGTGGCTGAGCAGTGTGATGAGGATGAGATAGCACACTGCTACTGTGCAGCCGTCCCTGAGCCCAAGACGTTAGCCGAGGCATTGAGCGGGCCCGATGCTGAGAAGTAGAAGCAGAGTGTGAAGGAGTATGACTCTCTGCTGGAGAATGAGACTTGGGAGTGGTGTGAGCTGCCTCCTGGGAAGAAGGCCATTTCTTCCAAGTTAATCTTCAGGCATAAGTACGGACCTGATGGGGCGCTGACCCGCTACAAGTCAAGGCCTGTGGCTAAGGGGTTTCAGCAGACAAAGGGGAAGGACTTTGACGAGATCTTTGCCCCTGTGAGGAAAGGCACAACATTGCGGGTGTCATTGGCAATGGCAGAAAACCGAGGATGGCGGGTGAAGCAGATGGACATTACCAATGCCTTCCTCAATGGGATAATTTTGGAGGAGCTGTACATGCTACAGCCTGAGGGATTGGATGATGGGAGCGGCAGGGTGTGCAGGCTGAAGAAGGCCATCTATGGCCTGAAGCAGGCTCCTCGTGCCTAGTACCACAAGCTGGAGGAGACACTGCAGGCTGGGAGGTTCAAGAAGAGTGAGTGCGACCACAGCTTGTCCCTGCTGCAAGTGAAGGAGCAGTTCCTTATGCTCCTGGTGTATGTGGACGACATCCTGCTCTTCTCCGAGTCGTCTGCGATGATTGAGCGAGTAGAGGAGATGCTGGAGATGCAGTTCATGTGTTCCAAGATGGGAGATGTGAAGTACTACTTGGGGATGCATGTGGAGAGGGACCTTGACAAGGGAGTGTTAAGGTTGCACCTGAGGAAGAACTGTGAGGGGCTGGTTGAGAAGTATGGGCTGCAAGATGGAGGAAAGCCAGCCACCCCACTATCTTTGGGTTTCACTGTGGAGCTTTGTGCTGATGAGGAGGGGGTGGGTGAGAACGAGAGGAAGCTGTTTCATTCAATGGTTGGGGCACTCAACTATGCGGCTAACCACACGCGGCCTGACATTACCTTTCCTACATCCAGGCTTGCCAGTGTGGTTTCTCGCCCCAGTCATGAGCAGCTGGAAGCGGCCAAGAGGTTGGTCCGCTACGTGAGGCTACAACATCAGTGGGTTTGGAGTACAGTAGTGTGAGACACAGGCTGCAGAGGAGTGTAGCTAATTTGAGCTAGGGGGAGATGCTCTTCACCTGCTACACCGACGCCATCTTCAACTCTGTGAAGGCGGATGGCACCAGCATTGGAGGCTATGATGCTTGTTTGGAGGTGGTGCAGTGAGCTTGCACAGCAAGAAGCAGAATGAGGTGGGGTAGTCCTCGTGTGAGACAGAGTACATGGCCCTACATCATGGGGCCAAGGAGGTGGTGTGGCTAAGGCGTCTATTGGAGGAGATTGGAGTGTGCTAGAGGGAGCCGACTATGGTGTTCTGTGACAATGAGTCGGCAATGAAGTTAGCCAAGAATGCTTGTCTTCATGGGCTGACCAAACACATCAGGCCTAAGTGGCATTGGGTGAGGAGGCTCCTGGACAAGGAGGTGCGACTAGAGATTGTGAAGACCCATCAGCAGGCGGTTGACATTCTCACCAAGCGCCTGGCTCAATCTGAGCATTGGAAGGGCATGAAGCTTGCTGGGATGTGTGTGCATGGAGGGTGCATGCTTGAGCTATGGCATCTGGGATGATGGTTGGCAGCCAGAGGGGGAGTTTGTTGTGTGATGCAATCATATGCATTCACATCTGTCTGCCTCCCATCACATGTTCGTGCGTTGCATGCGTGGTGTGAGCGTGTGCAAGAATTTGTGTTTGGTGTGGTTTGGATTCTCCGAGTGTGTGTGAATGTTATTTGGCTTGAGCAGATATCTGAATTGAATCCTCTGCTCAAGAGCTTTCCGACGATCCAAGAATCGTTGCGATCGGAGCAAGAACGACGAAGTTATGATCGTTTGAAGTTTTGATTGGATGCGACGACTTTGGGAAGTTGTGAAGTGACTCAATATGGGGTACAGACTTTTGGGGGTTGGTAAATTCGTCCCCATCCCTGTAGATGCTGCCAAGTGGCTGGAGAAACCAAATTGGGTTGGCAAGTGTGGCCAACTTGGGTGAGGTGGATTGTGGAGGTTGGGAAAGTGACAAAAGAAAAAGTGGGGTTGCTATAGGGAGGGGATTTGATGTGCTTATGGGGTTTTCCCAGGTTGGGGACTCCTTGGGGACCTTCTCTTTCGTCCTTCTCTTCCCTCCCACTTTCTTGTGTAAATCTTGTGAGACTCTTGTGATTGAGTTAAGATTCTATGGCAGCATACCCCCCTGTGCGCCGAAATTGATAAGTCAAGATATATTTCGCCTCTTGATACGATTCAACTTGGGAAGTGTAGCTACGCTTTAGAGCTACAACATATCCAAAATTTGTGAAGTTTTAACAGTGCGTTTTTTGTTGACGGCGTTTCTTGTGAGCGCGTCATTTCTGTCCAGAATTCTAAGCCAACGATTTTGAGAAATTTAGGCACCTAATCTTCGTAGATTCCGTCCTTAGTCTCTAACAAGAATTGGTATTCTGGCTTGGCAGGTAGGTGAAATTTAGGTTGTCGGAAAAGGGTTGGAGATAGTGCAAAATCTCGTAAGTTGGGGGTTGGGGGAAGCATTCGCAATGTTGGTAAGTTGGGGGTGTAGAGGAGCAGAACTTGCCATTCTCATAGGGTGGGGAATTGGGTGTGCGGAAATTTGGGAATTTCATACGCTGGGGATTTGGGGGCATAGAAATATCCAAAATTTGTAAGTTGGGGATTCTGTGGAGTAGAAATTACAAGATTCGTAGGTTGGGGGTTGGGCGTGTGGGGGTGGTTGGGAGAGCATGTTGCATTAAGGTGCCCAATTACGTGGGGGGAAACTGTTCTTTGGGGGGGAGGGGGGGGGGGGGGGGTTGGGAATTTAGCTCAGGAGCTAGATCTTGCAATGGCCGGATCCAGCCTACTAGTCTTGTTATATCTGATCCGAAATATTGGCATTTGTTGACCTCTCAAATTGTAACCTAGGCACAACCCGTTGGGGAAGGGTATACCCGCCCCGACTACGGGTTAGTAACCCCACTTCGGGTCGAGTGCACTCGACCCAACAGGTATTCAAATAGTCGAATTTGGACACCCGAGTCGTTCACCAAGTATTTTGTACCCATCCGAGTATACACTGCTCGACCCACCTGGGTAGTTAATCCCAATATGGGCATGATGAAATGGCCCGACCTGACCTGGGTGGGCCAGCTGGGTTTTGGGTCAGGTCGGGTCCGATTGGGCTGGACTTATCAGGATCTCTAATCCGACCCATGTTTAGGGTACTGGTGTCAAAGTTTAGAAGGAAGAAGAGGGCTGCACTAGCAAGAATGAGGATACAAATAGCAAACCCTAGAAGGGTTGTACTCGCTATAGAGCACCCCACTACAGGCTAGAGCATAACATTCTAACACACCCCCATAGCCAAAGTGGGGTGTAATCAGGAGAGCAAGCAAAGCAGAACAAGCTCAGGGTGGATCACAATGTCACCACACATTCTGAGCACAAGTTCAAGAAGCAAAAGTTTTAAGTTCACAATTATGAGCAAAGCTAGTGGTAGTCACAATAGGCAAGCGAGGAGGAGGAGGGACTATGAGAGGAGAGAAGATGAGAGACGACGGCTGAAGCTCTAGCTCTAGACTTCGCGATCTAGCCTGACCCAGCCGGGAAAACCTAACCCGACCCGGCTGGGTCAGGCTTTCATGCTTAGAAACTTACACGCATTCCCCAAGAGTGATCAAAGGATTTTGCTCCAACGATGCCTTAAGGTTCACTTCACAAGCCTTCACGTGATTTCTTAACACACACGGCATCCCTCAACTGCTCTACACCACAGACACTTGAGCAAAATGGATTTGTTGAACATGCCAATCGGACTTTACTTGAGATGGTCCATTCCATGCTTCATGATGCACACATGGACCGAGGCTGGTGGGGTGAGCAGCTCTCACTGTTGACTATCTCCGCAACCATTCCATTAGTCAGGGTTGTTCAACGTCGATGACCCGCATGTAGCTATGGACTGGTGCACGCTCAGACATATCACACCTCTGCAGAATCAATTGTCATGTTTCAGCCCTCATTCCTTCATTACAACATTCTAAGCTCGAGGACTAAAGCACGGCTAGCATCATGGTTGGATATGGTCATCATGACGGCACCAAAGCTTATCGCGTATATATCCCATTCAAGCACCATGTCATACGTTCTCATGATGTGATCTTCATGGAGCCCTCTGCGCTACCTTTCGATCACCCTAAAGGCCCCCCATCGTCATCTCCACGCATATCATCCTCTATGCTGCCTCCTCCTCCCCCTTCTTCCCTGGTCCCAACCTCCCCTCCCTCTCCTTCACCCACCATACCCTCCTCCACCACCCCTCACTCACAATCCCCAAATCTGCCCACACCAGCCACCTCTTCTACTCCTCCATTGTTTTCCACCCATCCTCTTCACTCGACGCCTCAAGAATTTCACATTCCATCTCTCTTGTGAGAATGTTATAATTGTCTAGCCTGCAGTGGGGTACTCTATAGCGAGTACAACCCAATAAGGGTTTCCTATATGTATGCCAACTGCTGCTAGTGCAACCTCTCCTCTCTTCTTCATTCCTCATTCTTCACATGCTATCAGAGCATCTACGCTCCTGGCCTGTGGGCCCACCTAACTGCTTCCGCTGCTACTCTGTGTGTTGCACACCCCGTGGCATGCGACGGACTTTTTTCTTCCCCTCCTAGAGGCCCCTCTCACGGCCCCTTGCGCGACCCTTAGCGGCCCCGTCGCCACCCCTAGCGGCCCCGTCGCCGCCCTTCTCGGCCCCTCGAGGCCCCTTCGCGGCCCCGTTGCCGCCCTTCCAGGCCCCTCGCGGCCCCTTCGCGGCCCCGTCGCCGCCCCTAGCGGCCCGTTGCCGCCCTTCCAGGCCCCTTGCAGCCCCTTCGCGGCCCCGTCGCCGCCCCTATCGGCCTCGTCGCCGCCACCAGCGGCCCCGTCGCCGCACCTAGCAGCCCCGTCGCCGCCCCTATCGGCCCCGTCGCCACCTCCAGCGGCCCCGTCGCCGCCACTTGCGGCCCCGTCGCCGCCCCTTCCGGCCCTGCCTCGACCCTACCCCGGCCCCGCCCCGGCCATGCTACGTCGCCTGTCGCAGCGCACCGGGGGCCCGTGCACCACCCCCCCCCCTCTTTTCCCGTCGCCCGTCGCGGCGACCTGGGGGGGGGGGGGGGGGGGGCGAGCGTCGCCCCTTCTGCCGCCTGTTTTGGCGCCCTGGGAGGCCGCGCGTCGCCCCCCCCCCCCCCCCCCCCCCCCCCCAACCTCCCTACCCGCCGTCCCGCCCTGCCCTGTGTTAGGGTCTGGGGGTGGCGAGTAGGGGGTGGCAGGTGTGTGGTCTCCCCTGCTCCTCCTCCTCCTCCTCTGTCTCCCACAGCTGCAGCTACCGCTGAGGGGGGTGGGTGTGTGGGAGTCGACGGAGTGGTGCTAAGGGGAGGGGTGTGAGTGAACCTAGGGTGCAGCAGGGGGTGTGTGAAAGGGGGGTGCTTTGGGAGTAGAACTAGGGTTTGAGCAGGGGGTGTGTGTCGAGAGGTGTGGGGCAGCTGGAGGAGGTTGTGTGAAGGTAGCTGTCGTGTCGCCTGCAGCGCCTGTAGTCCGTCGCCCTTGCTTCGGTAGCCAGTGAGCCTGTTGCACCAGTCGCCAGTGGGTCCGTTGCTCCTGCTGCTCGTCTATAGCCGCGGAGCCAGTTACTCCAGTAGTCCGTCGCCCTTGCTTCGGTAGCCACTGAGTCAGCCACTCCTGTGCCCGTGCCTCTGCAGCTTGAGTCGTTGCCTCCCATCTTCTCTCCCTCCACAGTTCCTCCTCCTCCTCACTTGCCCGCTGTGATTAACTCTAGCTTTGCTCCGTATTGTGAACTCTTGCTCTATGTCTGCTAGCTCACTGTGCTGATTACACCCCACTTTGGCTATGGGGTGTCAGAATCAGAAACAGGAATATGTGTGACTAGCAAGAACAGCAGTACAAATATGAAACCCTAAACTGGTGTACCCCCTATGGTGTGACCCACTACAGCCTAGAACCACACAAACATATAATGTTTGACACACCCCCATAGGCAAAGTGGGGGAGACCTAGGGGTCACAAGACCAGTCAAGGCAAAGCAAGGCAAACAAGCTCAGGGTGGATCTCGAGGATTCCACACGAATTCCGAGCACAAGTAAGCGGTCGCAAGACCAGTTCACATGCAGTTTTATAACAGAGCAAGAGGTACAATGATCACAACCTAGCAAGGGCAAACATGCAGGTATATATATAATGATCACAGTACAGGCAAGGTCAAGAAGTAAGCAAGTGAGGAACAGTCGGCACAAGGCCTAGAAGAGTGCAAAAACGCTGATGGTCAACAGGCGGAAGCGCCTTGGTGAACACATCAGCAGTGTTGGCCTCAGTGGCCACGTAACGCAGAAGAAGCTAACCACGCTGCTGTAGCTCTCGAGCTAGAAAGTAACGCAGAGCAATGTGCTTCGTCCTGTGCTCCAGTCTGTGCTCCTAACACAAGGCTATGGTTGCCTTGTTGTCGACGTACAGCACTGGAGGAGAACGAGGCTGCTCTCCAAGGTCAGTCAGCAGGTAGGTGAGCCAGCGAAGCTCCTGGGCAGCCATGGCCGTGGCGTAGATCTCAGCCTCACAGCTGGAGCCGAGAACAGAAGAGGAACGAGTAGAACGCCAAGAGACAGAGCCAGAGCCAAGACTGAAGGTGTAACCCTGAGACGACCGCTGAGTAGCCTGGTCGTCTGCCCAAGAAGCGTCTGAGTGCCCAGTGAGAACAGGCCGGTCTCGCCCTCCAAGCACTAGCCCCATGCCCGACGTACTGCACAAGTAGCGCAACACCCTCTTAGCTGCATCCATGTGCTCCTTCCGGTGACGGCCGGGAGCGACATAGCGTACTAAGATGCTGAGAGGGTATGCAAGGTCAGGTCGAGTGCAGGTCATCAGGTACATGAGGCAGCCCACAAGCTCTGGATACGGACCACTCGGCTCTACGGACTCATCCGAAGGCAGAGCTGAGAGCGAGTGTCCCGTAGGCAGAGGAGTGGACTGAGGCGAGGAGTACGTGAAGCCGAAGCGCTGAAGGACCTGCTGCACCATGTGTGACTGAGTCAAGGTGATGGTGCGCCGTGCTCTGTCCCGGGTGATCCGCAAGCCAAGATAGCTTGTCAGTTCACCCAGGTCTGTGCACGTGTGTCTCTTCTGCAGCTCGGACTTCACGTGAGCGAGACCAGCTGTGTCAGAAGTGGCAAAGACCAAGTCGTCGACGTACACGAGGATGTAGAACGGCGACAGTGAGGTGTCGGTGCGTAGAAACAGCGACGGGTCAGCAGTAGAAGGAGCGAACCCAAGAGCCGCAAGTGTAGTCCTCAGTGTGTCGTGCCACTCACGTGGCGCCTGGCGGAGACCATAGACTGGTCGCCTGAGGCTCCACTGGGTACCAGGAGGAAACGACCCAGTGAAGCCAGGTGGGCGGCGCAGCCAGATCTCCTCGTGCAGGCTGCCCTGCAAGAAAGCTGTGCTGAAGTCAAGAGAGTGGAGCTTGTAGTCACGCTGAGCGGCGACGTGTAGCAGAACCCGAAGAGTGGTCATCTTCGGGGTCGGGGAGAAGGTCTGGAAGAAGTCAACTCCCTCTCGCTGACAGAAGCCTCGTGCAACGTAACGCGCCTTGAAGACAGGCGGAGAGCCTGGCGGCCGCTTCATCCTGAAAATCCACATGCCACTGACGATGTTCGCCCCAGGTGGGGGAACCTCGTCGACGTAGGTGCCAGTGGACTTCCAGGAAGCCATCTCTGTGTCCATGGCTGACTCCCACTGAGAGGAGTAGGGACCGGCCATCGCCTCTGCGTAAGAGCGTGGGGTCGGGATGTCTGGTGCATCCGGGTCTCCCTCAGGGGCAACAAGCATGGACACGAGATGGGGCAAAGCAGCGGCAAGGCAACTAAACTCCTCCTGTCTGTCCTCAAGAACGTCCGTGCCAAGAGCACACTCACCCCCAACGGACGGAGGGCAGACAGACTCAGACTCAGCAACAAGACTCGCAGCGTAGTCTAGACGACACGCAGCTGCAAAGTCGACAAGCTAAGTGACTAAGGCAGACGCAGCAGCGGACTCAAAGGAAGGGTCAGTGACAACTGTAGCCAGGAGACGTGTGACAGTAGGACTGGCAGCGCGAAGGGTGTCTGACTCCGGGTCAGCAAGAGCAGGAAGAGAGGACGCAGGAGGCGACGGGAGAGCGACACGCTGTGGAGCAGTGGACTGACGAAGCGCCATCCGGTGAGTGCCTGGGACAGCAGGAAGACGCTGACGCTGGACACGACTACCAGTGGTAGTAGCACGACCAGGCGACGCTCGACGAGACGCAGGTGACACAGGACGTGACGCAGGCTCACGTCTCTCAGCAAGACCTCCAGTCGGACCAGTGTAAGGAGTAGGCACAGAGAGTGGGGAGGCAGGCGGTAACTGTGGCTGTGACTGGACAGACGGCGGACACTCTAAGGCGAGAGGAGGACAAGGAGGAGGAGTCTGACCAAGAACCTGCTGAAGGAGCAGAACGAAGTACGGCCGTGGCCGTGCAGCAACTCCCGAACCAGTAGAGACACCAGCGGCAGGGTCCTCAGTACCAGCAGAAGCTCCACCCTCCGGGTCCCCCACTCCAGCGGCAGCAGCAGCACCTCCAGCAGCACCAGCAGCACCTCCAGCAGCAGCAGCACCTCAAGCAGCAGGGTCCGCAGCACCCACAGCAGCTCCAACGCCCGGGTCCTCAGTACGAGCAGCACCTCTAGCAGCACCGCCAGCAGCAGCAGCACCTCCAGCACCAGGGTCCGCAGCACCCGCAGCAGCGTCAACTCCGGGGACCCCAGCACCAGCAGCTCCACTCCGGAGACTGATGTGCCGAGCGTACCACTCTCGAAGCTGTGGGGAAGAGGGCGGCTCCCGCCGTGGTGGGGAAACACGAGTACCAACTCCAGTAGCACCACGAGCCCGAGACGTACCCTGCCGGAGGCTGCAGTACCGTGAGTACCACTCACGTAGCTGCTGCGAAGAGGGAGGTCCTCCAGGCGCCTCACAGTCAACTGCAACACCACCAGGCTCAGCACCCCTAGACTCAGCAACGCCAGGCTCAGTACCCCCAGACCCAGCACCCCCAGGCTCAGCACCCCCAGTCTCAGCACCCCCAGACTCAGCACCCCCAGGCTCCACCCGCTCAGGCTCCGCACGCTCAGGCTCCGCACGCTCAGGCTCAGTACCTCTAGCAGGACGCGAGTCGACAGCTACCTCGGCAGGCTCAACCGGGTCTACCTGAGAGACACCTGAGGGAGCGGCACCCTGAGGGGGAAGGGGGTCTACCACTGCAGTACCTGGCGCGAGGAAGAGAGGCGGGGGAGGGAGCGGGGCAGTGCGGTAGGGGAAGAGGCGGTAGAAGGGCACGAACTTGTCAAACGTAACGTCCTGAGAGGGGAAGACGCGGTGCGAGGCGGGGTGGTAAAACTGCCAGCCAGACGCATCCTGGACAAAGCCAAGAAAGACACAGGGAGCAGTGCGGGAGGAGAGCTTGTCCGCAGAAGTGTTGCGAACAAAATCTCGGGATCCCCAGACACGGAAGCGTGACGCATCTCCAACCTCCCCCGTCCACAGCAGTGTGGGCGAGGTCTCCGGAGCGGAGACACGGGGCCAGAGGTTGAGCTGATGCGCAGCGTACTGGACCGCAAACGGCCACAGAAAGTGGGGGGCAGCCGCGTGGACTAAGGAGGTGCGAGCGACCTCCATGACCAAGCCAATGCGGCGCTCAGCAACCCCATTCTGCTGTGGAGAGGCCGGAAGCGTGAACGACTGGCGAATGCCGTGCTCGGCACAGTAGGCTGCCAAGAGGTCGGAGGAGAACTCGCCACCTCTGTCAGAGTGCAAGCGCAGGACAGGAAACTCCGAGCGAAAACGCTCTCGCAGCTGAAGACGTGCTCTGCTGATCCAAGGGATCAGGACATCAGGGACTTCACCCTTGGTGCGCAAGGGGAAGACCGTGGTGTAGCGCGAGTAGTCGTCAACGACGATCAAGAAGTACCTCTCCTGGCCCTGACCACGAACGCGGGCTGGGCCCCACACGTCCATGTGGAGCATCTGCAAAGGAGCTGTCGTCGGGGGGAACGAGGAGGAGTGAGGGGCAGCGCGCTGCCGCCCCTCGACACAGGGAAGACAAGCAGGAGCAAGGGAGGGTGGGAGGGGAGGGAGTACCCGAGGAAGACCAGAGACAAGGTACCGGGAGTGCATGCCCCGAAGGCGCTGCACTGACGGGTGACCAAGTCGGTGGTGCCAGAGGACAGTCTTGTGTGCTAGAAAGCGACACGAGCAGGGGGCAGACAGCTGACCTGACGCAGACGCAGACGCCGCTACCTGAGGGGACTCAGTGGTCAGTGTGTACAGGTCCGACCCCGGTTGCCGAGTGAAGGTAGCCAGGTGACGGCCCGTCCGAGCACACGTGCAGTGTGTCACACGCTCGTAGGCAGGGGTGAACTGGTGAACACCCCCATCCTGAAGCGCACAACCCGCCACCAAGTTCGTAGAGAACGAGGGGAGGTGGAGACCTGACAGTGTGCCCGATGGGACAGCAGGACAAGGAAGGACAGTGGAGGAGGTCGCAATGACCGGACCCCCAGAGGGGTCAGCGAGGGAGACAGCGACTGGTCGAGCAAGGGGCTCAAGAGCAGTGCGGTCACGAAAGAAACAGTGCGAAGCGCCTGAGTCTAGAGTGAAGGTGTGCAATGCCTCAGTGGACTCAGTAGTACCTGGGGTGGCGGACACACAAGCACCTAGAGCAGTAGCCTCACTAGCACCTAGGGCAGCAGACACGCAAGCACCTAGGGCTGCAGCCTCACTCGTGCGGATGCCTGGGTCAGGCGGAACACACAGGTACTGGTCCTCCTCTCCACTAATAGTCAATGCATACATGGCTTTGAGAATAACATCAAAATCAAGAGCATAGATATCGATATCCTTCTTGAGGAGATCAGCCCACTGAGGGAGCTCAGGAGCGTCAGGAAACTGAGCACGCCACGCGTCATCTAGGCGAGAGAAGCAGCGCTGCGCAGTGTGCGCCCTCCCGCACGTCTGTCCCTTGCGGCGACCAGTGCGGATGACGTACGTGCAGTTAAGGCTACCCCCTCCACCCCCGTGCTGTAAGTACCACTCACGAAGCTCCTGGGAGGACTGAGGGTGCTGCGCGCTCTGGCCAGTGCCAGAGCCTCCACGACCACCACCGTCGCCTCCACCACGACCACCACCGCCCCTGCCGCCTCCACGTCCACTGCCGCCACCACCACCGCCCCCACCCCGGCCACCGCCGCCGCCGCTGCCTCCACCACTCCCACCGCTGCCACTAGCCCCTCCAGCCCCGCCACCACCCCAACCGCCGCCACCACCCCCACCACCGCCTCCCCCGCCGTCACCCCCACCGCCCTTGCCTCCCCTGCCCTTGCCGCTGCGACGCCCGCTGGGAGCGGACGCAGAGCCGACCTGCTCAGCACCAAAGAGGTCGACAGCAGCAGCAGAGGCGAAAGAGGGGAGTAGGGGGGAGGGGGAACACCCCTCGAAGAAAGGGGTGCGGGGGTCGCCACGAGAGGTACCTACAGCTACAATACTCTTCTCAGCTGCAAGCAGTTCCTTCTCTAGGGCGGTAATGGTGAGCTCAGTGGGGCAGCGAGCTAGGAAGTGGTCCCTGACTGTACGCAGAGTGTCAGGGAGGCGGGTGACTAGGTGGTAGAGAGTGAGCCAGAGCGGGGGAGGGTTGGAGGCAAGAAACTCAGCGGGCATGGCGGCACGGAAGCGGGCATCACTAGTGCGGAGGTGAGTGATGAGGTCAGCGACTGTCTGGAAGGCGGACAGGTCGGGGAACAGGTAGGGAAGCGAGAGGCGGCCTAGTGCAGCTGAGGCCGGGGAGGAGTAGCGCGCAACTACAGCAGTGTACAGGGCCTGCGCAGTCTGATGCTGGCCAAAGTGCTCGCGCTCGTCGACTGGCAGGGAGTTGCGAATAGCAAAGCGGGCGTGGGCATCGCGAGTCTGCCACTGTGAGCGAGCAGTAGCAGCAGCAGTAGTAGCAGGAGGAGGGACTGTGCCTAGTGCGTGATCGTACAGAGAGATATCCTCTCTGGCAGTGAGCTGGAGGAACAGGTGCAGATCATCGAGCCAGGTCTCAAACTTAATCGGGCGGCCCTCAGCATCGAACGAGAGAACTGGAGGGCTAGCCATAGCTGAAGTAGCAGTAGCAGAAGTAGCAGTAGCAGTAGCAGTAGTGGTGCTGCTGCTCAGGTAAGGAGGGCGCGGCCCGGCTAGGACGGCGCGGCTCGGCTAGGGCGGCGCGGCTCGGCTAGGGCGGCGCGGCTCGGCTGGGGCGGCGCGGCTCGGCTGGGTCGCGCGGTTCGGCTCGGGTCGCGCGGTGCAGCTGGGGTCGCGCTGTGCGGCTCGGCCGTAGAGGGGCGAGCGCGGGAGGGGCCGTTCGGGGGCCGGTCGGGGCTAGCGCGGGGCCATTTGGGGCCGTGGGAGGCTAGCGCGGGGCCTGAAGGGGCCGTGGGAGGCTAGCGCGGGGCCTTACGGGGCCGTGGGAGGTTAGCGCGGGGGCCGCACGGGGCCGTTCGAGGCTAGCGCGGGGCCAATCGGGGCCGTAGGAGGCTAGCGCGGGGCCGTAGGTGGGCCGTGGGAGGCTAACGCAGGGCTACACGGGGCCGTTCGGGGCTAGCGCGGGGCCATAGGGGGCCGTGAGAGGCTAGCGCGGGGCTGACGCGGGGCCTTAAGGGGCTAGCGCCGGGTCTTAAGACGGGGCCGTGAGAGGCCGTAAGGGGCGACGCGAGGGGCCGTGAGGGGCCTGAAGGGGCGACGCTAGGAACGAGGCGCACGAGGGCGCGAGGAAAAGGCGGTGCACGAGGGCGCGGCTAGCGGAAACGGTGGGCCCTAACGTTCCGGTCCTAGGTGGAACCTAGGCTCGTAATACCATGTCAGAATCAGAAACAGGAATGTGTGTGACTAGCAAGAACAGAAGTACAAATATGAAACCCTAAACTGGTGTACCCTTTATGGTGTAACCCACTACAGCCTAGAACCACACAAACATATAATGTTTGACATGGGGGTGTGTTAGAATGTTATAATTGTCTAGCCTGCAGTGGGGTACTCTATAGCGAGTACAACCCAACTAGGGTTTCCTATATATATGCCAACTGCTGCTAGTGCAACCTCTCCTCTCTTCTTCATTCCTCATTCTTCACACCTCTCCCCTCCCACTTCACCTCGTCCTCCCCCTTGCACGACTCATTCCTCACCACCATTCCCTTCAGCTCCTTCTGATCCTTCACTTTCCTTTCTTCTCAAAGTCCTGCCTTTTACTTCTCAACCTGTTGCCCTCACCCTTCCTCCTCTTTCCAATACATCTGCCAATGCTGCACTTGATCATCACTACGAACATCAAACCATTCATGAGGCTCGCAACGATCCTTATGCTGCTGAATCGATCAAGATTGCTGATGCGGAACTCGCTGCCCTTCACACTAGTGACTCTTATACCATTGTTCCTCGACCACCTAGGTGCAAATTGATTCCATGCAAATGAATTTTCAGGGTCAAGGAGGCCGATTGGGAGAAGTGACACGAGAGGATGTGTCATGTGAATTTTCCTATGCTGAAGATGATGATGAAGAATAGGAGCGTGAAGGGGCTAGAGGTGAAGGAGGCAGCGAAGGAGATTGAGAGCTGCCCTAGATGTCTTGAAACAAAATTCACCAAGTTCCCTTTCAGTAGCAGCACAGGACCAGCCAAGGCCTCACTTGCACTTGTGCACATGGATGTGGTGGGCCCTACGAGGGCCTCTTCCCTCTCGAGCAGCCGCAAATTCTTGACCGTCGTGGATGACCACACTCATGTGGTATAGGTGTACCCTCTCAAGACCAAGGGAGAGGTGGCAGCAGCTGTTTTAAAGGAGTGGATGCCAAAAGCTCAAAGAGGGAGCGGACACAAGGTGAATGTGATCCACACTTGTAATGGGGGAGAGTTCATTGGCACTGATTTTGAGGGGGAGCTCAAGCAAAAGGGGATCCAACATCAGCCCACAGTGTCCCACAACCCTAAACAAAATAGCGTGGCTGAGTGGTTCAACCGGACCCTGTAGGAAGGTGCTCGCACTCTCCTTGGGCGTGCAGGACTGCCGGATCCGTTTTGGATGACTGCAATGCGGCAAGTCGCCCTTGTGAAGAACAGAGTACTGGCAACTGTGGGAGACAAGCAGTGGGTCCCCTACACTAAGTGGTATGGGGGTGCACCAGCAGTCAACATGCTGAGAGCCTATGGCAGCATGGTGGTGTTCCATGTGCCAAAGAAAAAGCGGAGAGAAACTGGAAGCTTCTAATAGATGGGGCGTGCATTTGGGGATTGTTAAGGATCACAAGGACTGACTGCTGTGAGACTTGACCAGCCAAAGGTTGACTATGTCAAGGAATGCGAAGCTCCTTGAGTCTCTATACTACAAGGATTGGAAGTAACAGCAGCAGAAGCTTCCTACCATACCACTCATTGTTGAGGCCGATGAGGTGCAGCGGCCTTCCATGCAAGTGAAGTTTTTTGTCCCTGACAAGAAGATCTGAGGGGTGACTGAAGATGGGAGAGAAGCTGAGGTGGAGCAGTAGCAGCAGCCGCAGCCGCAGTAGCAGCAGCAGGAAGACGCTCCATCACATGCCCCACGACTGCCTGAGCAACCTGGGAGGGATGTGCGCCCTCCTGCCAAGCTGACCTATCAAAGATGGTACAGGCTAGGAGTGTGGATGAGTAGTGCGATAAGGATGAGACATCGCACTACCACTTAGCAACCGTCCTTGAGCCCAAGACGCTAGGCGAGGCACTGAACGGGCCCGATGCTGAAAAGTGGAAGAAGAATGTGAAGGAGGAGGATGGCTCTATTGAACGTCGCAAGGCCCGCCTTGTCGTCAAAGGTTTTAAGCAACGTGACAATGTTGACTTTCAAGACACATTTGCCCATACAACTCGCTTCGCCACCCTCCTCAAGTGCCTCGCCATTGTTGCCATTTTTTGTCTTAAAAGTCTACCACTTGTACATCTCCAACCTCTTACTCAACAGCAATGTTGATGAGTGTTGCTGCCTCTCGGTTATAGACTTCCATCGGACGATGGAGTTGAGCAAATTTGTCTTGCATAAAGAGTTGTACAGATTGAAGCACGCGCCACGGTGCTGGTACCCTTCTATAGGTCGATCTATACCCCACTTTCAAGGAGATCGACAAGTACAAATATATGTATAATCCTATTTGTACCCAACACCAGTTTAGATCTAGCTTAGAAATTGGCAAACCAACTTGACATTAAATTTCTCCCAACAAGTCGACCAACCCCAACCACACATTACCGCATGTTGGAAAATATATGTTAATCTTTTCTCTATGTAACTGCCTGTAGGATTGGTTACTATAGTTATAGCGTTTTCCTATCTGGTGGTGCACCTTTCTTGTTTGTTCTTTCCTATTTGTACCCTCGCTCAATATTGAATCATTCTCTTTGGCATCTCTCTCGTTCCTTCTATGCTCGTTTCTCTTGCCATGATCCTTGCTCCTAAACCTTAACCTAGTTCCTAGGTTCTTAGTGTTTTAACATGGTATCAGAGCCTGGTTCACCTAGGCCTGCTTTAAAATGTCATTCATGGCGCCCCTCGTCACGCCGTGCGTCCCGCTGGCAGTCACGCATCTTCCGCTCATCACGCTACTGCCTGTGACGGGGAGCTCGGCGATGGCGCTAGTTGCGGCCCTGATTTGGCCTCTCGTCACGCGCATGGCCTGCCCCGTCGCCCCGCCGCGCGCTCCCCCGTCGTTCCGTCGCTGGCCGCGAACACGCGCACCGACGCCAGCGCTCAGCGCCGAACGCGGACGCCAGCGCCCGGCACTAGCATGGACACCAGCACCCGGTGCCAGCGCGGCACCCGCTCCGGACGCCGTCGCAGACGCCAGCGCCAAGCGCCAGCGTGGACGCCAGCGCCAAGCGCCAGCGTGGACGCCAGCGCCAACGGCAGCCCACGCCCTCCTCCCTTCCGCGGGGTCCGCCGTGAGGGGGGGGGAGAGGTTGCGGGGGGAGTGTGAGGGGGTGGCGAGAGAGATTTTGTCGAGCCAACAGCCGCCCTTCCTCCTCTCTCTCTCACTGCTGCGCGAGCAGCTGTGTGGGGGGGGGGGGTGAGAGAGGGTGGCAGAAGCCAGGCGGGCATCTGTTGCTGCTGTCCCGCTGCTACCGTGGCACCTCCACCTGCCGCCCTTGCCGCCACCTGCCCTTGTTTTTCTTGCATGCTGCTGGGGCCTGCAGGTGCAAAGGACACACCTGAAGGGGTAGGACCCTAAGGGGGGAGGGGGTCTACCAGGGGGGGACCTGGCACAAGGAAGAGCGGTGGCGGGGGGAGGGACGGAGTGCGGTAGGGGAAGAGACGGTAGTAGGGGACCGACTCGTCGAACGTGACGTCCTGGGAGGACAGAACACGGCGAGAGGTGGGGTGGTAAATTGCCACCCTGGCACGTCAAGGGGGAAACCCAGGAAGACGCAAGGAGCAACACGAGGGGACAGCTTGTCCGCAGACAAGTCGCGGACAAACGCCCGAGATCCCCGGACACGGAACGCAGACGCATCGCCAACCTTCCCCGTCCACAGCAAAGCTGGGGAGGTCTCCGGCATGGAGACCCTGGGCTGAAGGTTGATCTGATGTGCCGCGTACCCAACCGCAAACGGCCACAGAAAATGGGGGGCAGCCGCATGCATCATGGACGTACGGGCGACGTCCATGACCATGCCAATGCGGCGCTCAGCAATCCCATTTTGCTGTGGAAAGTTCGGAAGCGTGAAGGTCTGGCGGATGCCTCGCGCACGACAGTAGGCTCGCAGAAGGCCAGAGGAGAACTCTTCGCCTCTGTCAGAGTGTAGACGCAGAACAGGAAAGTCCGAGCCGAAGCTCCGCCTGGGCTGGAGACGAGCTGCGCGGATCCAGTCGATCAACACCTCAGTGACATCACCCTTGCTGCGCAAGGGGAAGACTGTGGTGTAACGCGAGTAGTCGTCAACCACCAGCAGGAAGTAGCCCTCGTGACCCTGTCCACGGACGCGGGCCGGGCCCCACACGTCCATGTGAAGCGTCTGCAGCGGGGCCTCTGTCGGAGGAAACTGGGAGGAGTGAGGGGCAGCCCGCTGCTGCCCCTCGACACAGGGGACGCAGCTAGGGCCAGGCCCCGGAGGAAGGGGAGGGAGGGACCGGGGAAGACCAGAGACAAGGACACGGGAGGCCATGCTTCGGTGACGAAGCAGGAAGGGGTGACCAAGGCGGTGGTGCCAGAGGAGAGTCTCGTGAGACACGAGGCGACACGAGCAAGGGGCAGACTCAGGACCAGACCTGGACGCTGCAGCAAACACCTGACCCGACGCAGCTACCTGACCAGACGCAGGGACTGGAGGAGATGCAGTGGTAAGTGTGTACAGGCTCGACCCCGGCCGACGTGCAAACGTGGCCAGGTGTCGGCCTGTCCGAGCGTCCGTGCAGTGGGTCACCCGCTGAGTCGCAGGAGTGAACTGGTGAACCCCTGCATACTGGCCGACCAAGCGGCGTGAGTGTGGTGCGGTCTTGAAAGAAGGAGCGAGAAGCCCCCAAGTCGAGGGTGAAGGTGTGGGAGGCCGAAGCCGACGCAGTACCTGAGAGCGCAGACTCACCAGTACCGGAGGAAGCAGACGCACTAGCACCTAGAGCAGCAGCCACGCTAGCACCAAGAGCAGCAGCCTCACCAGTACCTGGAGCAGCAGTCGCAATGCCCGGGTCGGGCGGGAAACACCGGTAACAGTCACTCTCCTCACTAATAGACACCGTATACATAGCAGCAAGAATAGCATCAAAGTCAAGGTTAAAGATAGCTACCCGTGCCCTAGACAGCTCGCCCTAGCGAGGGATCTCAGTGGCTTCAAGGAACTGGTGACGCCAAGCGTCTGTCAGACGGCCAAAGCAGCGCTGGGTGGGGTGCAATCCCCCACACTGCTCACCCGCACGGTCGCCGGTGCGTAGGACGTAGGTGCACGGACCAGTACCCCCACCCCGCTAACGTGCAGAGTACCACTCACGGAGTTGCTGAGGGGACAGGGTCTCCCGACTGCGCTGCTGCTGCTGGCGCTGACCACCACAGGAGCCACTCCTCTGCGAAGAGCCACGACCTCCTCCTCCTCCTCCTCCGCCACCGCCTCCTCCACCTCCGCCACCTCCACCACCTCCGCTCCCACCGCCACCGCTGCCGCCGCCTCCGCCTCCAATGCCGCCGCCGACACCTCCACCCCCGCCACCACTCCCACCACCACCCCCACCCCCTCCAGTGCCTCCACCGCCACCTCCCCCGCCCCCGCTAGCTCCTCCAGCGCCCCTGCCCCCCTTGCCCTTGGCAGAGGGACGCTTCCCACTAGGGGTAAACGCCACATCGACCGACTCCAGACCAACGAGGTCGGCCGTAGCAGTAGAGGCAACAGAGGGCAAAAGGGGGGAGGGGGAACACCCCTCAAAGATGGGGGTGCGCGGGTCACCACGAGAGCCCCCTACAGCGACTATGCTCTTCTCTGCTGCTAGGAGGGCCTTCTCGAGGAGGTCGACAGTGAGGGTGGTGGGACAGACTGAGAGAAAGTGGTCCCTGACTACGCGAAGGGAGTCAGGGAGGCGGGTGACTATGTAGTAGAGAGTGATGTACATGGGGGGGGGGTTCTTGGCGCAGAAATCAGCAGGAAGCGCAGCGCGGTAGCGAGTGTCACTAGTGCGGAGGTGCGTAATGAGGTCAGCGACTGTGGGAAAGGCAGCAAGGTCAGGGAAGAGGTATGGTAGCATGAGGCGGCTCAGTGCAGCAGTGGCAGGGGAGGAGTAGTGTGCAACTACAGCGTCATACAAGGTCTGAGCACTCTTATACTGTCTAAAGTGCGCACGCTCAGAGGTAGGAAGGTGTCGACGCACAGCAAGACGTGCAGCAGCATCGCGGGTGGCCCACTGTGAGCGAACAGTAGCGTCAGCATCAGCAGCAGGGGCAGGAGAGGCACCGGAGGTGAGGTCAAAGAGAGAGAGTCCGTCCGCCCTATCGCACTGTAAGAAAAGCTGGAGGTCATCTATCTAGACGTCAAAGTCAATGGCCCGACCCTCAGCGTCAAAAGCGAGGACACTAGGGGTAGCCATGACAGTAGTAGACCAGCAGCGCGAACAGTAGGGTAAGGGCAGTGCTGAGAAAGAGGCGCTGCTCTTACCAGACAGGGCGGCTCGGGCGGCTCGACGGCGCGGGCAGCTCGGCTGCTGGGCGGCTCGGCTGCTGGGCGGCTCGGCTGCTAGGCGGCTCGGCTTCTGGGCGGCTCGGCTGCTGGGCGGCTCGGCTGCTGGGCTGCTCGGCTGCTGGGCGGCTCGGCTTCTGGGCGGCTCGACTGCTTGGGGGCCGGGCTGCTCGGAGGTTTGGCTGCAGGGCGGCGCGGCGGTCGGCTGCTCTGCTGGGTATGGCGGCTGGGGCAGCTCGGGGGGCGGGCGGCACTGCAGCAGGCAATGGGGCCGCAGATAAGGGCGGCGGGGCCGCAGGTAAGATGGCGGGGCCGCAGCAGCAGGTGACGGGGCCGCAGCGAAGGGGGGCGGGGCTGCACGTAAGGTGGCGGGGCCGCAGGTAAGGTGGCGGGGCTGCAGGTAAAGGGACGCGGGGCCGGAGGTAAGGTGGCGGGGCCGCAGCAGCAGGCGACGGGGCCGCAGGTAAGGTGGCGGGGCCGCAAGTAAGGTGGCGGGGCCGCAGGTAAAGGGCGGCGGGGCCGCAGGTAAGGTGGCGGGGCCGCAGCAACAGGCGACGGGGCCGCAGGTAAGGTGGCGGGGCCGCAGGTAAGGTGGCGGGGCCGCAGGTAAAGGGCGGCCGGGCCGCAGGTAAGGTGGTGGGGCCGCAGCAGCAGGCGACGGGGCCGCAGGTAAGGTGGCGGGGCCGCAGCGAAGGGCGGCGGGGCCGCAGGTAAGGTGGCGGGGCCGCAGCTAAGGGGCAGCGGGACCGCAGGTAAAGTGGCGGGGCCGCGGGTGAGGGCGGCGCAAGGGCGGCGACGGGCCGCTTAGGGTGGCGACGGGCCGAGTAAGGGCGGCGCGAGGGAGGCCGCTAGGGGCGATGCGATGGAGCCAAAGGAGGCCTAGGACAGGCGCGACGGTAGAGAGGGTACACGAGGCGCGACTCGGGCCTAAGCGAAGCGCGCTCCGGGCAGGAAATTTTTTTTCGACTTGGTGGGCCCTAGGAACTGTTCCCACGAGGGAACCTGCTCGATACCATGAGAAGAAACGAGAATGATTGAACTATGAATGAATTGGGTACAAGTACTAACCCTAATTGGGTTGTACCCCTTATGGGCTACCCCACTATAGCCTACACAATATGCATGAGCTATAATGTTCTGACACCTGTAGGATTGGTTACTATAGTTATAGCATTTTCCTATCTGGTGGTGCACCTTTCTTGTTTGTTCTTTCCTATTTGTACCCTCGCTCAATATTGAATCATTCTCTTTGGCATCTCTCTCATTCCTGCTACGCTCGTTTCTCTCGCCATGATCCTTGCTCCTAAACCTTAACCTAGTTCCTAGGTTCTTAGTGTTTCAACATGGTATCAGAGCCTGGTTTACCTAGGCCTGCTTTAAAATGTCATTCATGGCGCCCCTCATCACGCCGTGCATCGCGCTGGCAGTCACGCATCTTCCGCTCATCACGCTGCTGCCTGTGACGGGGAGCTCGGCGATGGCGCTAGTTGCGGCCCTGATTTGGCCTCTCGTCACGCGCATGGCCTGCCCCGTCGCCCCAACGCGCGCTACCCCGTCGTTCCGCCGCTGGCCGCGAACACGCGCACCGACGCCAGCGCTCAGCGCCGAACGCGGACGCCAGCGCCCGGCGCTAGCATGGACGCCAACACCCGGCGCCAGCGCGGACGCCTGCTCCGGACGCCGTCGCGGACGCCAGCGCCAAGCGCCAGCGTGGACGCCAGCGCCCTCCTCCCACCAACGGCAGCCCACGCCCTCCTCCCTTCCGCGGGGTCCGCCGTGAGGGGGGGGGGGAGAGGTTGCGGGGGGAGTGTGAGGGGGTGGCGAGAGAGATTTTGTCGAGCCAACAGCCGCCCTTCCTCCTCTCTCTCTCACTGCTGCGCGAGCAGCTGTGGGGGGGGGGGTGAGAGAGGGTGGCAGAAGTCAGGCGGGCATCTGTTGCTGCTATCCCGCTGCTGCCGTGGCCCCTCCACCTGCCGCCCCTGCCGCCACCTGCCCTTGTTTTTGCTGCATGCTGCTGGGGCTTGCAGGTGCTGCCGTCGAGCCGCTGCTGTCCTGCTGCACGTTGCAGCCACGGAGCCTGCTCCTCAGGCGACCTGCCGCCCCTACTTCTGCTACTGCTTCTGCCTTGGCCCAGGGTTTGCTACAGCTGGATCTGCCATCACTGCAGTGGTTGCAGCCACTTGCTTGTTGCTGCGATTTCCGCTGCGCAATCGTTATGTACCCCTTCAGGGGGCGCTAACTACATACTCCTCTCCTACAGCCAGTTATGGGGGCGTGTCGAAAAATATAAGTTAATATTTTCTATGTATAACTGCCTTTAAGATTGGTTACTGTAGTTATAGCGTTTTCCTATTTGGTGGTGCACCTTTCTTGTTTGTTCTTTCCTATTTGTACCCTCGCTCAATATTGAATCATTCTCTTTGGAATCTCTCTCATTCATGCTACCCTCGTTTCTCTCGCCATGATCCTTGCTCGTAAGCCTAAACCTAGTTCCTAGGCTCTTAGTGTTTCAACAAAAAACGTCGTTTTCCCCAAATGCATATTTAAAATAGGAAATTATAAATTCGCTTTTTTCAACGACCGCTTTTTTCCACCTTGTTTACTACCGCAGCATGCATCCCCTCCCATATGCTTCTTCACCACAATTCCCTTTCCGCTAGTCCTTTTGTATAGCCTGGCTCTCACTTAATGCCCACTGACAAACCTAATCGCAACTCGATAACGGGTCGGGTCGACACGTCTCAATCGCCATTAATTAACGTTTTCCCTAGTATTAGGTGGAAAACCGGGCCCGACACGGCCGGGTCAACATCGTTGGGCAAAAGTTTGGGTCGAATTGGGTCGACCCGACTTGGCCGTACGATCTCTTCAAACCTAGTCCCTCGTACTCAAACATATAGGTATTCAACGTAAACTCTCAAATATTTGGCTGTATACTCGAACAGTTGACCATCCCGTTTAGAATATATGGTTCAATCCATAGGAAAAGCCGTTAGTAAGATTCACCTCCCCTGTCATATATTCTGTTGATGACTCTGACATGAATGGTGAACAAATTCTGGCTCGACAGAAACGCCTTCTCACACGCTACGGAAGTGGCAAGGATCGCCAGGAAATGTCTTCCCATTTCTTTCAGCCGGAGGTACGGAACTCACTCAACATGAGCTACACCTGGATCATTTCAAAGAGAGTTGTGTGTTGGCCACGTCCTCGCTTGGGCGGAGCCGACTTCGTGGTCGGGTGTAAGGGGAGCAGCCGACTTGCAGCAGTGGGTGAGCTGGTTGACAAGGAGGTCGACCTGCACGGGGGCCACTGCACGGGTGCCGACTTCAGGGAGGTCGATCTAGGAAGTTGACCTGCGGAGGGCGTTGACTTGGTGACGCCAACTTGGGGCAGCCGACTTGGGTGGTCGGTTGACAGGCCTGCTGGTCGACTTGGTAGTTGGTCGACCAGGCGTAATGTCGACCTGGTGGTCAACCTGACCTGGTGGTCGACAGAGGAGGGGCCGACGTCAACCTTGATTCAGGATGCAAAGCAGCTGGTCAACCAGGAGTGACGTCGACCTATAGCTGGTCGACCTGGAGCTCGTCGAAGAACGAGGTCGCCATTGGGCTGGACCTCAAGTCGACGACGGGGGCGCAGCACCGAGATGCTGAAGGAGCTCCTGGGGTCCGCTTTCGAGCTACGTGAGATCTCGTTGTTGCAGAGGTACTTCGGGCTAGAGATCGTCCGCGACAGGTCGGCGAAGAAGTTGTGGCTGCACTAGTAAGGCTACGCCGACAAGCTACGTAGGCGCTTCATTGACGAGGAGCAGACCGGGCGCATCCCGAAGACGCCGGTCTCGGTCGACGCCTACGCCGAGCTCACCTTCGACAACGACGAGGCACAAGAGCGACATGAGGAGGAGTACAGGCAGAAGGTCGGCTCGCTGCAGTTCGCAGCGACGTCGACGAGGCCAGACATCGCCTTTGCTTGCAGCAAGCTGAGGAGCGGCCTCACGATAAGGAGCGACCAGCACTGGCGCGGGGTCGACCGCTGGCTCGCCCACCTCTCCAACACGCGTGACACCACCCTGGAGTTCGGCGGTGGACCTGAGTCGCTAGAGCTGGTCGGCTACGTGGACGCCGACGACGCCGGTAACAAGCAGAGCAGGACGAGCACGGGCGGCTACGTGTTCGTCTACGGAGGGGCTGCAGTCTCCTGGTCGAGCCAGCGCATCAAGTGCGCGACGTTGTCGTCGACCGAGTCAGAGTATGTGGCGTCCATCGAAGCCGGCAAGGAGGGACGCTGACTTCGCTTCCTCCTTGCAGAGTTCCGGCAGCTGGATGCCGGGAAGCCGACCGTCCTCCGGGTGGACAACAAGTCGGCCGTCACAGTCGCCGAGGGCATGGGGTTGACGGGCAACCTTAAGCACATGGAGCGACGACAGGCCTAGCTGCAGCACATGGTGAGGCGCGGGAAGTTCTTGCTGAGGTACATCCTGACCACCGAGCAGCCGGCCGACTTCCAAACAAAGGTGTTGCACTATCTGACCTTCAATCGGTGCTCCGTCGCCATCGGCCAGATGCGCTTTGCCGACGTGGGCTACGGCGACGACGACGTGCAGTAGTAGGTGCCATGCCTTCTTGCATGGCTGGTGCGGTGGACGACGTGCTGTGTGTTGGGTGCACGTCGATGAGCTATGCTCCGAGGAGTAGTGCCGTGTGGGCTGGAGGTCCAAGCGTGAACGCGACAGGGGAGTGTCAACGGGAGTTGTGTATTGGCCCCGTCCTCGCTTGGGCGGAGCCGACTTCGTGGTCGGGTGTGAGGGGAGCAGCCGACTTGCAGCAGTGAGCGAGCTGGTTGACGAGGAGGTCAACCTGTACGGGGGCCACTGCACGGGTACCGACTTCAGGGAGGTCGATCTGGGAAGTCGACCTGCGGAGGGCGTTGACTTGGTGACGCCAACTTGGGGCAGCCGACTTGGGTGGTTGGCTGACAGGCCTGCTTGTCGACTTGGTGGTTGGTCGACCAGGTGTGATATCGACCTGGTGGTCGACTTGACCTGGTGGTCGACGGAGGAGGGGCCGACATTGATCTCGATTCAGGACGCGGAGCAGCTGGTCGACGTGGAGCTGGTCGACCAGGAGTGACGTCAACCTGGAGCTGGTCGACCAGGGGCGTGGTCGACCTGGTGAGGCCGACTTGGGGTGGTCATCGACTTGGGAGGTCGACGGGCACATACAGGAGCAGCTGATCGACGTGGTTGCCCAATCGACCTGGTGACATGGGTGACGAGGTTTTGCGGAGGAGTGCGACAGCTGCCCAGGCGAAGTTGGCCAGACAATTATAACATTCTGACAAGTCCGACCCCGGTGGCGGTATCCCGAGGTCGACGTGGCTGATCAGATGCAGTCATCAGCACCAGGTTGACTTGGTGTGTGCGCTGTGCAGGTGACAAGGCTCAGCACGCCAATCATCTGCAAGCACGTGCGAAGCTAGTGCGAAGCTAGTGCGATGCTGTAGTACGGGAGCTACGATGTCATGCCGTCAACCTACAGCGTTGGGACGCCGTCGACTTTGCACTGCTGGAGCGCGGTCGACCAAGTCGTGCTGGAACGCAGTCGGCCATGCTGCGCTGGCAGTTGACCAACCTGATGTAGTCTTGCCATGCCAACTTCTTTGTACCATTGCTGTCAATTTTCTCTAGTGAAACTCTTGCCAAATTACCCCATGAACTAGCAAGCAGTGTGTGCGCTAGGAAAAAGACTAAGGACCAAGGAACACAGAGATCACACGAGCACCCGTGCCTAACCCGTAGTCTAGCTCCCGTTGTAGTATTTATCTCCGCAGATCAGCCATGCCAAATGCCGTCCAACCCTAACCCTACCTAGTGTAAAGTAAAATCTTTGTATGACACGCAATATTTTTGCTGGTTGCGAACGTGGCTGCGTCAAACCGGTTCGGTTCGAACCTAGAAGTGTTGGAGTAGGCAAGAGCTCGCTTCAATTTTTATCATTGTGCTATCTTCTTATTCCGCCATGTCTTGTACTCAATTTGTGGAGCTGCTGGCTCAGCAAGATTCCCTTCCAACCTCGAGCCAAGCGTTGCGGCTGGCTTATCGAGCTAACCCAATCCATCTCACCACCATCTCAATTAGAAATCGATACAATATAGCACAAAAATCATTTATCCCCTTGAGAAATAAACAAGTTGATCCAGATGAGCCGAGATGATGCTCAAATCATTGCTCAAATCATTGCTCATGTTTCTAATTCCAATATTCTCTACAATATAGCCCACATGTAGAGTGTGCAAATCCTGATGTGGCTTCCAAGAGAGGAAAGAAAATGTTAAAATACAAAATGAAACTAATAACAGTAGCATTGGCAGCAGCAGTAGCAGCAACGATAACAACTTATACTACTACCATTACAATCTAAACAAAAACAATCACTCACAAGGTATGAAGATTTGTGAGATTGCTAATGGAGTTTGGAATTGTGCCCATCTTGTTGTTGCATAAAGGATTCTACAACGGAGTGGGTTGTATGTGTAGGCATGCCAAAAGACCCGAACTGCGGTTCAGATCAAGTTGAACAGGTTTGTTTGACAGATCTTGCTCGAAGTGTCGTATCATTTTGATCCATTTCGACCAAAACTAGTTGAAATGAAGTGCTTGCCAGTTTTTTAAAAATGGGATGGTAAAATCAACTCTATTTTTAACAAAATCTTTTTTTTATGAGTTTCATACATACTTCTCCTTCTCACTCCCAAAACATGTGTGCAATGTTTGGTGACAAGTTCTCATAAGTTTGGCTATTTGACCTGGTTGGGCTAGGTCAATTGTTGGGTGACCTTGACCTAGTCAAGTCGCATCGACCCCTGACCCGAAATTACAAAATACATTTGGGTGTTGGCAACTCATCAGGCCGGGTCAGCCTTGGATATTGGTGGTGATGTTCATTTCCGTCCACGCACTAGTGGTGTCACTACTCAGCTTAGAATCTGTCAAACATCATATATGTTATACTTGTGTAGGCTACAGTGGGTTAGCCTATAGGGGGTACACAATTCTAGGGTTTACTACTTGTACTCTTTTCACTTCTAGTTCATCCATTCCTGTTCGCTTATTCTCACATGGTATAGAGCGGGTCCTTCTACGGACCGTTTTTTTTGGGCCCACCGAAGCGCCCCCCGAGGCGCGATCTTTTTTTTAGCGACCCCTCGGGTCGCCATTTCCCCTGCGGCCCCGCCGCCTTCACTGACGCGGCCCCGCCGCCCTCTCTGTCGCGGCCCCGCCGCCTGCTCTCACGCGGCCCCGCCGCCTGCTCTCGCGCGGCCCCGCCCCGGCTTCTACGCGGCCCCGCCCCGGCTTTCACGCGGCCCCGCCGACGGCTTTGTCGCGGCCCCGCCCAGGCCCTTACGCGGCTCCGCCGCCTGCTCTCACGCGCCCCCGCCCCGGCTCCTTCGCGGCCCCGCCGCCTGCTCTCGCGCGGCCCCGCCCCGGCTTCTACGCGGCCCCGCCCCGGCTTTCACGCGGCCCCGCCGACGGCTCTGTCGCGGCCCCGCCCAGGCCCTTACGCGGCCCCGCCGCCTGCCCCCGTCACGGCCCGGTCGCCTCCTGACGGCCCCGCCGTCCCTTCGTGACGGCCCCGCCGTCCCTTCCTGACGGCCCCGCCGTCCCCTCCTGACGGCTCCTGCCGTCCCCTTCTACCGGCCCCGCAACTGCACCTGCTGGCCCCGCCGCTGCACCTACCGGCCCCCACCACCCACCCCTCCTTTTCCCGTCGCCTGTCGAGGCGACCTGAGGGGGCCGCTTGCGGCAGCAGAGGGGTGGCAGGTGTGTGGCCTCCCCTGCTTCTCCTCCTCCTTCATCTCCCAATGCAGCAGCCGAGCCGCTCACCTGCAGCAGCCGAGCCGCCCCACCGCCGAGCCGCCCTGCACCCGAGCCGCCCAGCAGCCGAGCCGCCCTGCCGCCGAGCCGCCGGGTCGCTGAGCTGCTGAGCTGCAGTTGCTCCCCCGCCGCCTTGCCGCCGAGCCGCCCGAGTCGCCCGAGCCGCCGAGCCGCCGAGCTGCCGAGCCGCTGAGTCGCCGAGCCTACTCTTCCCACCACTGGTGAGCTCTTGCCCTGCTAGCACGCTGCGCGTCGCCTGCTTGCCTGCCTGCCTGCCTTTTGGCTTGCCTGGCTGCCTGCCTCCCTGCTGCTAGTCCTGCTCCTACTTCTACTTGCGGAGCCAAATGCAGCCCCAGCGACGCCGGCGTGAGTCCCTCACGCCCCAGCAGCTGCGTGAGTGGTACGCTGGTTGGGGCTGTAGGGGTGGCGACGCTACTCCTACTACCACTCCTGCTGCTTCTACTCGTGGTGGCGGCCAGATGTAGCTCCCGCGACCCTCTCGCGTGTCTCTCACGCCTCGCCAGCTTCGTGAGTGGTACGCTCAGAGTGGAGGGTCTCTCAGTGCTGTTCGCTGCTCTTACGTGATTCGCACTGGTACTCGGACTGGTCAGCCTTGTGGGACACCTAGTCATACACCGTCCCGCTGCTTCGCCCGTCTGAGCGACGCCTGGCGTACCGTGTTTGGCGACGAGGCTGAGCTTCCCGACTGGGTGGAGTTGCTTAGGCAGAGGGTAGATATATATGCTCTTGACTATGATGCTATTCTCACTGCCATGTATGCATTGACTACTAGTGCTGACCGTGCAGGTCACCTGTGCGTCCCGCCTGACCCAGGTATAGGACCTGCTGCTCTAGCTACTGGTGAGGCTGCTGCTCTGGGTGCTAGTGAGTCTCCTGCTCCAGGTACAGGTGCGGCTGCTGCTCTAGGTGCTAGTGAGTCTGGTTCCTCAGGTGCGGGTGAGGCTGCGCTCTCAGGTACCGCGTTGGCTTCGGCCTCCCTCACCTTTACACTTGACTCTGGGGCTTCTCGCTCCTTCTTTCGGGACCGCACCACACTCACGCCGCTTGGTCGGCCGGTTGCAGTCTCCCTGGCTGACCCCTCTGGGGGTCCTGTCCTCGCTCAATTCTCCACTGTCCTCCCGTGTCCGGCTGCCCCTTCGGGCACCCTGTCTGGCCTGTACCTCCCCTCGTTCTCGACGAACTTGGTGAGTGGTGCAGACCTACAGGATGCGGGGGTTCACCAGTTCACTCCTGCGAGTCAGCGGGTGACCCACTGCACGGACGCACGCACAGGCCGGCACCTGGCCACGTTCTCGCGCCGGCCGGGGTCGAGTCTCTACACCCTGACCACTGAGTCTCCTCCTGTCCCCGCGTCCGGTCAGGTAGCAGCGTCGGGTCAGGTGTTTGCTGCTGCGTCCAGGTCTGGTCCTGAGTCTGCCCCCTGTTCGTGTCGCCTCCTGTCTCACGAGACTCTTCTGTGGCACCACCGTCTAGGCCACCCCTCCTTGCCCCGTCTTCGGGGCATGGCTTCCCGTGTCCTTGTCTCTGGTCTTCCCCAGTCTCTCCCTCCCCTTCCTTCGGGACCAGGACCTTCCTGTGTCCCCTGTGTCGAGGGGCGCCTCAGGGCTGCTCCTCACTCCTCCCAGTTTCCCCCGACAGAGGCTCCTCTGCAGACGCTTCACATGGACGTGTGGGGCCCGGCCCCCGTCCGTGGGCAGGGTCACGAGCGCTACTTCCTGTTGGTGGTTGACGACTACTCGCGTTACACCTCAGTCTTCCCCTTGCGCAGCAAGGGTGCTGTCACTGAGGTGCTGATCGACTGGATCCGCGAGGCTCGTCTCCAGCTCAGGAGGAGCTTCGGCTCGGACTTTCCAGTTCTGCGTCTGCACTCTGACCGAGGTGGGGAGTTCTCCTCTCGCCTTCTGCGAGACTACTGTCGTGCACAGGGGATCCGCCAGACCTTTACGCTTCCGGACTCTCCACAGCAAAATGGGATTGCTGAGCGCCGCATTGGCATGGTCATGGGTACGTCCATGATGCATGCGGCTGCCCCCCATTTTCTGTGGCCGTTTGCGGTTCGGTACGCGGCGCATCAGCTCAACCTTCACCCCAGGATCTCTCGGCCCGCGATGTCCCCAGTGTTACTGTGGACGGGGAAGGTAGGCGATGCGTCTGCGTTCCGTGTCTGGGGATCTCGGGCGTTTGTCCGCGACTTGTCTGCGGACAAGCTGTCCCCCCGTGCTGCTCCCTGTGTCTTCCTTGGCTTCCCCCCTGACGCTCCAGGGTGGCAGTTCTACCACCCCTCCTCTCGTCGTGTTCTGTCCTCCCAGGACGTCACGTTCGACGAGTCAGTCCCCTTCTACCGCCTCTTCCCCTACCGTACTCCTTCCCTTCCCCCCCCACCGGACTTCCTGGTACCAGTTCCCCCCCCGGTAGACCCCCTCCCCCCTCAGGTTCCTACCCCTTCGGGTGTGTCCCAGGTAGACACGGTCGAGCCAGTCGAGGTTGCTGCTGAGTCTGGTCCTGCTGCGGGTGCTGAGCCTGGGGGTGCTGCTGCTGGGGGTGCTGAGCCTGGGGGTGTTGAGCCTGGGGGTGCGAGGCCGGGGGGTGCTCAGTCTGGGGGTGCTGAGCCGGGGGGTGCTGAGCCGGAGGGTGCTACGTCAGTAGCTGCTGAGCCTGGGGGTGCTGGGCCTGGAGGTGCGGAGCCTGCGCCTGCTGGACCTGGGGGCTCTCCGGTTCTTCCGTCTCGGCGGGAGCCGCTCTCTCCACAGGAGCTGCGCGAGTGGTTTGCTCGCCGCTGGAGGCGTGCTGCTGGAGCTGGAGCTTCTTCGCCTGCTGAGGGTGCTGTTGGTCCCGGAGCTGCTGGGCCTGCGGGTCCTACAAGAGCTGGAGCTACTGAGTCTGGGGGTGCTGAGTCTGGAGCTGCTGAGCCTGGAGGTGCTGAGTCTGGAGCGGCTGTGCCTGGGGGTGCTGAGTCTGGAGCTGGTGAGCCTGGGGTTTCTCCTGCTGCTGCGTCTCGCCGGGAGCCCCTCTCTCCACAGGAGCTGCGTGAGTGGTTTGCTCGCCGCTGGAGGAGTGCTCCTGGAGCTGGAGCTTCGTCGACCGTCGAGGGTGCTGGTGCTGCCGGTCCCGGAGCTGCTGGGCCTGCGGGTCCTACTGGAGCTGGAGCTGCTGAGGGTGTTGGTGCTGAGACTACTGCTGTCTGTCTTGGCGCTGGTTCTGCTGCTGGTGCTGCTGGAGGTCCTGCCTCTGGAGGTGTTGGTGGCGCTGGTGCTGTCCGTGCTGAGTCTGGAGCTGCCACGCGGCCTCGGCCGTACTTCGTTCCGCTCCTACAGCAGGTTCTTGGTCTTTCTCCTTCGGTAGAGTGTCCACAGCCTGTCCGGTCGCAGTCACTGTTGGAGCCTTCCTCTCCTCTGCCTGCTCCCTCTCCTTACACTGGTCCTACTGGAGGTCTTGCTGAGCGTCGTGAGCCTGCGTCTCGTCCCGCGTCGCCTGTTCGTGCTGCTCGCGCTAGTGGTCGCGGTTCGCGTCAGCGTCCTCCTCCTGTCCCTGGCACGCACCGGATGTCTCTGCGTCCGTCCACTGCTCCTCTGCGTGCCCCTTTGCCTTCTCCTCCTGAGTCCTCTCTTCCTGCGCTTGCCGACCCTGAGTCGGACTCTCTTCGCGCTGCCAGTCCTACTGTCACGCGTCTGCTTGCTACTGTCGTCACTGACCCCTCTTTTGAGTCCACTGCTGCGTCTGCTCTAGTCGCTGAGCTCGTTGACTTTGCTGCTCGCTGTCGTCTCGACTACGCTGCTGGTCTTGTTGCTGAGTCTGCGTCTGTCTGTCCTCCGTCCGTCGGGGGTGAGTGTGCTCTTGGCACGGACGTCCTAGAGGACAGACAGGAGGAGTTACAGTGTCTAGCGGCTGCTTCACCTCATCTCGCGTCTGTACTGCTTGCCCCTGAGGGAGACCCGGATGCACTAGACATCCCGACTCCGCGTGCTTACGCGGAGGCCGTAGAGGGTCCCTACTCCTCTCAGTGGCAGGCAGCTATGGATGCAGAGATGGCTTCCTGGAAGTCCACAGGCACCTACGTTGACGCAGTTCCCCCTCCTGGGGCGAACATCGTCAGTGGCATGTGGATCTTCCGGGTGAAGCGGCCGCCGGGCTCTCCACCTGTCTTCAAGGCGTGGTACGTTGCTCGTGGCTTCAGTCAGCGGCAGGGAGTTGACTACTTTCAGACCTTCTCTCCCACCCCGAAGATGACCACTCTTCGGGTGCTGCTGCACAAAGCCGCTCAGCGCGACTACGAGCTTCACCCTCTCGACTTCAGCACTGCGTTCCTGCAGGGTAGCCTGCACGAGGAGATCTGGCTGCGCCGTCCACCTGGCTTCACTGGGACTTTCCCTCCTGGCACCCAGTGGAGCCTCCGACGGCCAGTCTACGGACTCCGCCAGGCACCGCGTGAGTGGCACGACACACTGAGGACTACGCTTGCGGCTCTTGGGTTTGCTCCTTCTACTGCTGACCCGTCGCTGTTACTGCGCACCGACACTTCACTGCCGCCGTTCTACATCCTCGTGTACGTCGACGACTTGGTCTTTGCCACAGCGGACACTTCTGGACTCGCCTACGTGAAGTCTGAACTGCTGAAGAGACACACGTGCACAGACCTGGGTGAACTGCGTAGCTACCTTGGCTTGCAGATCACTCGGGACAGAGCACGCCGCACCATTACCTTGACTCAGTCACACATGGTGCAGCAGGTCCTTCAGCGCTTCGGCTTCACGTACTCCTCGCCTCAGGCCACTCCTCTGCCTACTCGCCACTCACTCTCAGCTCTGCCTTCGGATGAGTCCGTAGAGTCGAGTGGTCCGTATGCAGAGCTTGTTGGCTGCCTCATGTACCTGATGATCTGCACACGACCTGACCTTGCATACCCTCTTAGCATTCTTGCACGCTATGTTGCTCCTGGGAGACACAGACCAGAGCACATGGCTGCAGCGAAGAGGGTATTGCGCTACCTGTGCAGTACGTCGGGCATGGGGCTTGTGCTTGGAGGGCGGAGTCCAGTGGTCCTTACCGGCCACGCGGACGCTTCTTGGGCTGACGACCAGGCTACGGAGCGGTCGTCACAGGGTTACACCTTCAGCCTTGGTTCCGGCTCTGTCTCGTGGCGGTCTACTCGCTCGTCTTCGGTTCTCGGCTCCAGTTGTGAGGCTGAGATCTACGCCGGGGCCATGGCTGCACAGGAGCTTCGCTGGCTCACCTACCTGCTGACTGACCTTGGAGAGCAGCCTCGTTCTCCTCCAGTGCTGTACGTAGACAACAAGGCCATGCTGGCCTTGTGTCGAGAGCAGCGCTTGGAGCACAGAACGAAGCACATTGCTCTCCGCTACTTCCTTGCTCGTGAGCTGCAGCAGCGTGGTCAGTTGCGACTTGCGTACGTGGCCTCTGAGGCCAACACTGCTGATGTGTTCACCAAGGCACTCGCGCCTTGTGATCATCAGCGCTTTTGCACCCAGCTGGGTCTTGTGTCTGTCTTGCCTCACTTGCTCTCCTCTTGACTTTACTTGTACTGTGACATATATATATACCTGCTCTTGCTTGTCTAGTTTTATATATATGTCTGTACTCCTGCATGTGAACTGGCCTCTGGCCCTGCTCTTGTGCTCGGACTGTGTGGTGACTTTGTGATCCACCCTGAGCTTGCTTTGCTTTGCTTGACTGGTCTTGTGACCCCTTGTTCTCCCCCACTTTGCCTATGGGGGTGTGTCAAACATCATATATGTTATACTTGTGTAGGCTACAGTGGGTTAGCCTATAGGGGGTACACAATTCTAGGGTTTACTACTTGTACTCTTTTCACTTCTAGTTCATCCATTCTTGTTCGCTTATTCTCACAGAATCTACCTCCTCTTAGACAAGCAAACCCTCTAACAATTGACATTGAGTTGAAGTTAGGTCATCACATTACCCTTCAGCAGCCTTGCCTACCCATGCTCTGCACGTCATGCTGCTCTACAGAACATGCGGGCCCGGTGCTCTCCTAGTGCGAGTGTGCGTGCATGCTAGGAAATAATAATAATCAATATAGTGGATGAGCATACCCAACCCGAGGGTGAGTCGGTTCAACCTACCCTCGGGTAACATCTGATTCGACCTTATAGGCTCCGGTCAGATCGGCTACCTCGAGGTCTTGGCCCTGAGTCGGGTAAACCATACCCAATCTCGACCCGCCTTGAGTCCACCTTTGTCAAGTCGGTCGACCCGATGCTCAACTCTACGTGTCGATTAAAACTTAGCACATGCATGCAAGGTCTGGTGATAAAGTCAGAACTTATGCTTAGAATCCATGCATTAGTAATGAGCTTGAAGCTCTTTAAGTAAATCCAAGATGGGCAAGGAAAGGATAGGGAGAAGAATTAGGGGCAATCTCCAAGGGATTGGGGGTAATCATAAGGCAATCTTCAATTGGTGGGTTGGAGATTGCTTGGAGATCACGTTTGGGTTTGGCTGGGATGTGGGTGTACACCCAACCAAACATAAAGTGAAAATTACACTACGCTAGGATATAGAAAGTACAAAATACGAAGTGTGAGATTGAGGTCTAATACGGCAGAGAAGTTGGAGCGTAGAGCCCCATGGTGCCAAGGTGACGATGATGAGGAACTTTCTCAATGGACTTGGTGAACAGATGAGCCAAGTTATAGTCAGATGCAACGTACTCCACGTTCAGCTACTACTGCTCGACAAGGTCACGAATGAAGAAGTGCCAAAGTTCGATGTGCTTGGTGCGAGTGTGATACATGGGGTCCTGGGAGAGGTGGATTGTGCTCTTGTTGTCACACCAGAGGGTGGGGGTGGGCTGAGGGTAGCCAAGCTCTTGGAGGAGGAAGGTGAGCCTACGAGCCTCTTGAGCCGCCATGATGCCAGCGTAGAGCTCTACCTCACAAGAGGAGAGGGAGACTGCGGACGACCTGGTGGAGTGCCAGCTGACTATTCTGCTCCCAAGGGTGAAGAAGTACCCCTAAGGGGAGCGTTGGTCGATCTGGTCATCAGCACAGGAGGAGTCAGTGTAACCTTCCAGTTGAGGAGGAGACATCTCACCAAGTGTGATTATATGAGACTTGGTGCCCTGCAGATAGTGCACCACCCACTTCGCCGCCCTCTAGTGAAGTTTAGTGAAGCGTGTAGGAGCCACATAGCGAGAGAGGACACTGAAAGGGTATGCCGGGTCAGGACGGGTGCACATCATGGCGTACATGAGGGAGCGTACAAGCTCCAGGTATGGCTCAGATCAGGCCTCTGGTGTGGGAAGAGCTCGAGCTGTGAGGAAGTGTTGTAGTGGTAGCGGGGTGGTCATGGGTGTGCACAGCTCCATCTCAAAGCGCTTGAGCACATTGCTGATGTAAAACTCCTGGAAGAGTGAGATGGTGCGAGCCTAGCGATCACGAGTGATCTCCATCCCCAGGTAGTGCTTGAGGTCACCGAGGTCTTTCATCATGAGGGCCTTGCTCAGGGCTGCCTAGACAGAGGTCATCTGGGCTGAGTTCTTGGCAATGAGGATGAAGTCATCGACATAGACAACGATGTAGAATGGCTCAGAGTGACGGCGAATGAAGAGAGTCGGGTCAGCAGATGATGGGTGAAAGTCCTATGAGAGAAGGACTTCTTTCAATTTGTTGTGCCATTCTCGAGGGGCTTGCTTGAGGTCCTAAACAGGGCGATTCAGCTTCCAGACTGTGTTGGGAGGGAACTCTCCTGGAAAGCCTTCAGGTCGGTCCATGAACACAGTCTCCTTGAGGTGTCATTGCAGGAATGTCGAAGAGGCATCCATGGATTTGATCTCAAAGTCTTATCGTGCGGCTACATCCAAGAGCGTGCAGCCTATGGGTGGTTTGGATGTGGGAGAGAAGGTTTTGAAGAAGTCAACGTTCTGCTGCTGAGTGAATCCCTTGGCCACATAGCACGCTTTGAATACTGAGGCCTCGTCCGAAAGCTATTTCAATCAACATAGCCACTTGCCCCCAACGATGATAACTCCCGGAGGTGGAGTTTCATCGTCGAAGGAGTGGTTGCGAGTGAAGGCTTCACACTCAGCTTCCATGGCAGCGCGCCACTTGGTAGTATAGGGACCCAAAAGAGCCTCTTGGACGGTGAGAGGGATAGGGATGGCCGGGTTCTTCGAGGAGGATAGTGAAGGTGATTCGGTGATATCGGGGAAGATGTGCGAGAGCTGAGGAATTACAGCATGAAGATCACACAGCTCCTCATGCCTGTCTTCAAGAAGGGCAGAGGGCACATCCCTCCTAGCAGGAGGAATCAGAGTGATCACTGAGCATCGAATGTCAAGTGCTAGTGGAGGAGCAGGACCAAGCGACCGAGTGCCATGAGCCTCCGGAGAGGAGGGTGAAGCAGGCGTTCCTAAGGGTGATGGTTTAGGAGGCCTGGGTGGAGGGATCGGTTGTCACTGGTATGTGATCAGTTTGCTCGGTTGTGGGAGAGCTAGTTCCTGAGTGGAGGAGGGAACGGGCGGAAGAGGTGGGGCTGGAGGGTTTGACTGCCGATGGTTTGTGATTGGCACTTGGTGGTGGGAGCGCAATGGGCAGAGTGGTAGAGGGTTAGAGACCTCCAAGGGGGGTGGTGGAATGGCAGGAGGGGAAGGAGGTGAGTGGGCTGGTGCAAGCGGAAGTTTAAGAGGCGCACCAAAGTCAGCCCACACAAGGGAGGGTGGTTCGGAGGGAGGATCCTTCCCCGAGGTGGAGTAGATGGGGCGAGTCTCATCAAAGACGGCATCGTGGCTCTGGACTAGTTGTTGAGTGGAGGGGTTGAGGAAAAGGTAGTCAAGGGAGTCAGCGTTATGCCCAATGTAGATGCATGTTTGTGTTTTGAGGCCGAGCTTGCCACCTTGCAGCCGCTAAGCCTGGGGGTTGAGGAGGGGCATAGGCGATGCACCCCCAGACGCAAAGGGGGCGAGCAGTGGGTGTTTTTCCAAGCCAGAGTGTGGTGGGAGTGGTGTCGGAAAGATGCGGGTGGGGGTAGAGGTTGTAGAGGAGGGCGACATGGTAGAGGGCGGACCCCTAGAGTGAGAGTGGTGCATTCGAGTGGCTGAGGAGGCTGCGAACAATCTGCACCATCGTGTCATTGCGGCTCTCTGCTATGCTGTTCTGTTGCGGGCTATCTGGAAGGGTGAAGTTTTGCAAGATGCCAAGGAAGGAGCAGAAGGCTTTGAGCTTGTCGTTGCATAATTCACCACCACCATCTGAATGGAGGCGCTTGACCTTGATGCTAAAGGTGGTTTGTGCCTGGTTAACCCAGGCCATGATAGCCTCAAAATGAAACTATTTGAACGATTTCAAGATGCTTCTACTAGTCAATTTTGACGTTACCGAAAGACTGTTTATATTTTAGTTTTCCGTGCACAATTTTGCTCATGATGTTATGAATAATTAATTTAGGAGCACTATGCCCTCCTATCAAGTAGCGAGCGAAGAACGCAATTATAAGTATGGATGCAAAAAATCGAAATGACGCGAAGGGTCACGAACGTTTAGGCAGCATCTGAACCGTCAGAGCAAAAGCATCGGGCAGCTGCAGTGGGGAGGATTATGGTGAAAACAGTTCGTAACCGTCTGGAGTCGCAGGGTTGGATTCGATGCTATAAGAGAATGTCTAGTCTAGGTTATTTCTATAAACCAATGTATTTGCATGTTTTTATCATCTTAGTAATTTTGAATTCACTCTTACCTGAGGTCAATCTTCCGCTACAACACACTCTCTGCGAACCTTTTTTAGGTGATCCTAGGCACGATCAATCTTCTAATCGCAACATGGTATGAGAGCAACTCAGAAAACTCTCTCACTGCCACCCTCCAAAATTTTCGGCGAACTATGGTGGCGCCGGGCACACGTTCGGGCGTAAGGATGGCTGGTGGATCTGGTGGTAAAAAAATCTGACCGCTGAAGCGCAACCCAACCCGGTTCCAACAAACAAGGTGACGACGACGATAAGTACCGACGCACTCGAACAACTGCTTCAATGACTCTCAACCCTAGAGCCGGGTCTCTAGATATTGCAAAATGGTGATAGGGGAACATCTTCCCAACCCTCTCAACCGGTCACGAATGGCCACAAAACCGCCCCGCACACCTTCTCCCTCGAAATATATGGTTTAACACCCAAGGGCTCCCGTCCAAGTGGTGATGCAATTCTCTTAGATCAATCAAGGTTTTTTAGCTCATAAACAATAAAGACAATTGTTCGCTGTGACGGCCTCGACTTCTACACCTGGAGCTTCGAGCTGGAATTGTTGCTGCAAAGTGCGCAGATCTTTCACCTTTTCAACGAGAGGCACGCGAGATCCACAATCAACACTGATGACGCCAGGGATTAGTATCACAGTGAATCGCTTATGGCGTATGGCGTTCTGCTATGCAAGATGTCGCTAACAGAGCAACTGGGAAGTTATTCCTACAAGACATTACCAGCCCCAGCCCTTGAAGCTTGTGGACATTTCAACAGGGTGTATCAACCCAAGGACTCGGCGTCATCAAGCCGCCTAATCCAACAGCTGCTAGAAACAAAGATGGCACAAGGGGAGAATGCAAATTCCTACATCAATTGTTTTCGAAGCTTACGCGATCAAATGGAAAAAATCAGGAGCTCGATCTAAGAAGAGATCTTCGTGAATATAGTGCTCGCGAGACTATGCCCAAAATGGCATCCCTTCAAGGCGCTCCTCCGACAATAGGGGGCTATCTCAATAGCCTCCCTATGCGCCGCCCTTCTCGTCGAACAAAGGGATATGGATCAGCAACGACCCACGCCGCGAGAAGAATAGGAACGTATTGCCTTCTACGCCGACAAGAAAGAAGAGCGACGATCGCGGCTCCTTTACTGCAAATATGTAGAACCTTTGGGCACCTGGCCGAGCGATGCAAATTACGCTCCGCCCCTTGCCAGTCCAATCTGAGAACTTGGGCCGGCCAATAAGATGCAAGGCAGGACATGCGTCAAGCCCAGGGCTATCAGCCCCCATCGCGCAATGTGAACCCGTCGGTTCAGCACCAACAATAGAAGCCATTGCAACTTGGACCCGTGTGCATTGTGATCACCAACATGATGACGACACACACGCGCAGAACACGTCATCGCCCCGTATGCACGCCGCCGCCAGAGCCAGCGCCTCACCTAGTTGGCGCCTTCACGAACAACAATCCTTTCACACATGGCAAGAGGACCAGGATTGGAACCTACCAATCCCGCTGCTTGGAAACTTGTTTCAAACGAAGCCTTCTTGCATGCACCTTATTCACAGGTGGCACCAATTTACTGGATTACATGCAAACAGTTCCTAAGATCGACACTTCGCACATCGTCATGCCGCGATTGGCGCTGCTTGCGCGTGACGACAACACGCGCTACAACATGTGGTACTTAGATAGCTGCGGTGGGCAGCATATGGTGGGCTCCGAGTGTTTCATATCAAACGCCATCCCAAACTCCACAATTGCTTACATCACCGTGGCAAACAAAATCACAAGCATGCAAGCACGCAAGGCATCGTTGTGCTCTAGGCGCATGGGAGTAAGACATACATCACACTGAACGATGTGCTGATCATGCAGAATCTGCGATTCAATCTCCTCGACCTCAACCTGATGCAGCTCGACATGAAGAACGCCTTCCTGCAGAGCAAGCTCGACCGGGTGCTGTACATATCCCAGCCGGACTACTTCAAGGACGAAATAGGCAGGGTGTGCAAGCTACTGAAGAGCCTGTACGGGCTGAAGCAGTCGTCGCTGCTGTGGTACTAGGCGCTCAACGATGTGCTGGTCGGCGCCGGGTGGAAGAGGAGCCAGGTCGACGAGGCTCTGTACTTCAAGGTCGGCAACGATGAAGTGGCATGCTGGGTGCTGGTCTACGTCGGCGACTTACTCGCTGCCAGCAGCAGCACTGAGATGCTGAAGGAGTTGAAGGAGCTGCTGGAGTCCGCCTTCAAGCTGCGCGAGATCTCGTCGGTGCAGAAGTACCTTGGGCTGGAGCTCGTCCGCGACAGGTCGGCAAGGAAGCTATGGCTGCAACATCAGGGCTACGCTCACAAGCTGCGTAGGCGCTTCATCAACGAGGAGCAGACCGGGTGCACTCCAAAGACGACGGTCTCGGTCGACGCCTACGTCGAGCTCACCTTCAACAAAGAGGAGGCACAGGAGCGTCAGGAGGAGGAGTACCAGCAGAAGGTCGGTTCGCTGCAGTTTGCGGCGACGACAACGAGGCCAGACATCGCCTTCGCATGCAGCAAGCTAGGGAGCGGCCTCATGGTGAGGAGCGACCAGCACTTGCGCGAGGTCGTCCGCTGCCTCGCCTACCTCACCAACACGCGTGACATCGCCCTGGAGTTTGGCGGTGGACCTGAGATGCTTGAGTTGCTCAGCTCCGTGGACGCTGACGACGCCGGCGAGAAGCAAAAGAGGACGAGTACGAGAGGCTACGTGTTCGTCTACGGAGGGACAGCCGGTCTCCTGGTCGAGCCAGTGCATCAAGTGCGCGACGATGTTGTCGACCGAGTCTGAGTACGTGGCGGCCAATGAAGCTGGCAAGGAGGGATGTCGCCTTTGCTTCCTCCTTGCAGAGTTCCGGCAACTGGATGTCGGGAAGCCGACCGTCCTCCGGGTGGACAACAAGTCGGCCATCATAGTCGCCGAGGGTATGGGGTTGACGGGCAACCTCAAGCACATGGAGCAGCAACAGGCTTCGATGTAGCACCTGGTGAAGTGCGGGAAGTTTTCACTGAAGTACATCCCAACCGTTGAGCAGCCGGCCGACTTCCTGACAAAGGTGCTGCACTATCCGGCCTTCAACTGGTGCTCCGTTGCGATCCGCCAAATGCGTCTGGCCGACGTGGGCGACGGCGACAACAACGTGCAGTAGTAGGCGCGATGCCCTCTTGCATGGCTGGCGCGGTGACCGACGTGCTGTGTGTTGGGTGCACGCCGACGAGCTATTCTCCGAGGAATACTGCCATGTGAGCTGGGGTCCCAAGCGTGAACGCGGCAGGGGAGTGTCAACGGGAGTTGGGTGTGGCCCCGTCCTCGCTTGGGCGGAGCCGAATTCGTGGTCGGGTGTGAGGGGAGCAGCCAACTGGCAGCAGTGGGCTAACTGGTCGACGGGGTTTGTCGACCTGCACGGGCGCCGACTTGGGGCAGCCGGCTTGGGAGGTTGGTGGTTGGTCGACCAGAAGTGTTGTCGACCTGGTGGTCGACCAGACTTGGTGGTCGACGGAAGAAGGGCTGACGTCGACCACGACAAGGGAGACTCAAGACGCCGAGCAGCTGGGCGTCGAGTAGCAGGGCGTCAGCTTGGTGACGCCGACTTCAGGTAGCCGACTTGGGTGGTCGGCTGACAACTGTGCTGGTCGACGTAGAGCTGGTCAACCAGGAGAGACGTCGACATGGAGCTAGTCGACTAAGGGACTGGTCGACTAGAGCTGGTCGTCCACTTGGGAGGTCGATGGGCACGCGAAGGAGCAGCTGGTCAACGTGGTTGCCCGGTCGACCAGGTTACCGGGGGACGAGGTTCTACGGAGGAGTGCAACGGTCGCCTAGGTGGTTTTGGTGAGGTCGACCTCGGGATACCACTTCCAAGGTCGACGTGGTTGGTGGGCGCAGTCGCAAGCGTGGAACCGAGCTGGGTGTCTATGCTGTGCACTTGACGAGGAATCGTGCAGCAACCAGCTGCACGCACCTACGAAGCAGGTGCATCGTTGTCCTGCGAGTGCAATGCTGTGCAGCCGACTTGCTGGAGCGTTTGCATACTGTGGACTTACAACGTTGGCAAGCCGCGACCTTGCTCTGCTGGAGCGTGATCGACCAAGCCGTGCTGGCACGCGGTCAGCCGTGCTGCGTTGGAGGTCGACCAGTAGCTTTGCTAGGTCTTGTTAGAGACTAAGGATGGAGTCTATGAAGATTATGGGCCTAATTTTCTCAAAATCGTTGGCTTGGAATTCTGGACAGAAAGGTCGTCGTCAACGAGAAACGCACCGTTGAAATCGTATTAAGAGGTGAAGTAATTCTCGAGTTATCGATTTCGGCGCACTAGGGGGTATGCTGCCAAACGAACTTAACTCAACCACAAAGTTCTCACAATTACCACATAAGGAAGTTGGAGTAGCTAGAATCCAGGTAGAAGGGGAAGAGGAGGACGAGATGGGAGGTCCCCAAGGAGTCCCCAACCAGGGAAACCTCGTAAGCACATCAAATCCCCTCCTACTTTTACGTTTGTCACTTTCCCAACCCATGCCATCCACCTTACCCAACTTGGCCACACTTGCCAACCTGGTTTGGCTCCTCCCAACCACTTGGCAGCATCTACAGTGATTTTGACGAATTTCCCAACCCCCAAAAGTCTATACCCCTTATGGAGTCAACCCCACAACTTCCCATAGTCACCACAACCAAATATCAAAAGCATACGAACTTCTAACGTTCGTAACTTTCTTGTTCGTGCTCCGATTGAAGCGATACTTGATTCGTCGGAAAGCTCTTGAGCAGAGGAGTCACTTCAGATATTTGCTCAAGCCAAATAACATTCACACATACTCAAGAAATCCAAACCACACCGAACACAAATTCTTGCACACGCTCACACCACGCATGCAACGCACGAACATGTGATGGGAGGCAGACAGACGTGAATGCAAGTGATAGCATCACATAACAGGTCTGATGTAGTCTTGCATGCCAATGTTGTTACTACCATTGTTCTCAACTTTTCCTAGTGAAACTCTTGCCAATTCTCCCCGTGAACTAGCAAGTAGTGTGAAGCACTTGGAAACGACTAAGGAACAAACGAGCGCAGAGATCACTCGAGCATCCGTGCATAGCTCCCGTTGATAGAGTTATCTCCGCACTCTCCACCCTTCGACTTAGTGAAGGAGAACCCGTTCAGCCCGTCCTAGACAAGCTGAGAGACCTCTACGCCAAGCTCAGCATTGCTGTATTCGCCTACCCCAAACAAACCAAGTGTGTGAAGTTGTTGACACTGCTACCGGAGTCATGGATGATCTTCACAAGCGGCCTCAGCCTTCCCCAAAATCAGAGCCAATGGACGTTGGAGTGGATCCGCACCAAGGTCCTTAAGGAGGACTTCCGGAGGCGCCAATTGGGGGGAGGTGATGAGGGGAGCAAGCTATGCCATGCAAGGAGGAAAAGGGGGTAAAGGCAAGAAATGGCAAGGGGCGGGGAGAGGGGCTGCTAAGGATGAGGAGCCCTCAAGTCAGCAAGGTGGCAAGGGAACGGGACGTGGTGGAGGCCGGAGTGGCAAAGGGGGAGGAAAGGGACCCGGGAAAATGGGGGGCAAGTGCTGGTATTGTGAATAGGTGGGTCATCCCTGGTTTAAATGTTGTTCTAAACCTTCATCGTGGACCCCCTCCAACAGGACTAAGGATGGGAGCGGCGCCGGAGCGGTAGTCGATGAAGAACCGGCTGAAAATGAGCAACGTGAAGTCGGTGAGTTCTTCCATGTTGGGGAGCCGGAAGAGGAAGCGGTGATTGCCCATGCTGGAGATTCACTGCACCCGCTCAACACGTGGATATTGGACTCGAGAGCGGCATGGACCATGACTCCAAGGGCTGATCTCCTTGACAAGGTGGAGACCGCACCAATTGCTGAGATGAAGTCGGCATCCGGGCACGCTCTTAAGGTGACGGGGGCGGGACGTGCTGCATTCAAGGGTGCCGACGGCAAGCCAGTGGTGCTGAGCTATGTGCTCCTTGTCCCTGATCTCAAGGCAAACATAATCTCCCTCAGGAAGCTGGGCAAATGTGGGGTCACCACTTCCACTGATGGTGCCAAGACGTTCACAGGGCAGCTAGGAAAGCGGGTGTTGTGGGACCTTCACGAGAACCGCGACATTTGCAAGTCAATGTGGCAGCTGCCGGTGGTATTATGGGGCAAGGAGGGTGGATCTGAGGGGGAGTGCAATGCTGTAGCTGCAGAGGAGCTGAAGGTTTTAGCAAGGGGTGGCGAAACAGATTGGATGACTGCTCGCCGTCGCCTCGAGCACATAGCTATGCCCGCACTGCAGCAACTGCAAAAGGGGGAAAGGGTTAAGGGGCTGAAGCTGATTGGAGCAGCGATCTCCCACAAGTGTGAAACTTGCATGCTAAGCAAGTTCACACGCTTCCCCTTCCATGCAACCAAGGGTGGCGGCAAGAAGCTCTTAGAGCTAGTGCACATGGATATGGTGGGGCCGCTACCAGTGATAGGGGAACGGGGTGAGAAGTATTTTCTCACAATTGTTGATGATTGGAGCCGAGTGACCTGGGCTTATCCAATCAAGAATAAGGACCAAGTTCCATCCATTATCCATGATGATTGGCTGCCGTTGGTGGAGAAGTAGTCCGGGCACAAGGTGATGCCGATTATGACAGACCGGGGTGGGGAGTTCCTTGGGGAGGAGCTGACTTCGTGGATGAAGAAGCAGGGCATCAATCGTGAACTCACCACCTAATACACACCACAATCCAACGGTGTAGCAGAACGGGCCAACCGCATGGTGTTGGAACTCTCCTCATCGAGTCGGGGTTGGGGAACTTCAAGTGGCCACATGCTGTGCGCCACGTCACGGTGGTGAAGAACCCGGTATTCACCAATGTTGGTGGTGAGTCGTGGGTCCCCATAGAGAGGTGGCTTGGGAGGAAGCCGCCGATTGATATGCTGCGTGTGTTTGGTTGCATGTGTTGTATGCACGTCAGTATGCGTGCATGTCATCCTAACATCTTGCTGTGTGCTTGTGCAATTCATGCTTGCGTCATTTGAATGAGCATAAATCCTTATGCATGGCTGTCGGATTTTATCACCTCTGTGTTTTTCTCCAGGTCTAAATGCTTGAACGCGCAGGAGAAATCCAGAGCTTTCCAACGATACCAAGATCGCCTTATTCCGACCAAGATCGCCCAAGTTACAAGATTTCCAAGATTTGGGAATTCTATCTTGATTTGGGATATTAACTAAATTGGGCGATTATTGGGACATGATTATAAAGGGATCTTTGGTTGGGTGGTTAGGAAGGCAAGTTTGACTTTTGGATTGGAGTGGCTAGAAGTTTCTAGCATGGGTTGCAAATGTTGCAACACCTAGGCAAAATCCAATTGGATTGGATTTTGCATGTAACACATCAAGGACCTCATTATGAGGGTTGCATCTTTGATGCTAGGAAGATTCCCACCATCTTTTCCAAGCATTTGGAGAGCCTTCCCTCACAAGGTTCTCTTGAAACCCCCCAACTCCTCATTCTATGCCTAATGTTTGTTCTTCCTCCATCCTTTCTAGTGAAAACAGCAGCTATACGTTTTCAGTTGGTTCTCACTCCCTAGACCATGAAATCAAATGATTCAACTTGCTAATGGTAGCTACGACCGGCACGCGCAATCCTACTGAGCGGATTTGCGTTTAGTTGAAATTTGAGTTCGTCGTAAGTCTTCAAAGTGACCGAATCCTAAGCAACAGCATGGCAATGGCTCACATCCCCAAGGCACACCATAGTAAGTTGGGTGCAACGGCTGTTTGGTGTATGCACTTGGGGTTGGCAGCGGAAAGCAAGGGGTGGCTGCTGTGGGAGTCAAGCAAAGGAGTGGTGTTTGACAGTAGGGATGTCAAATTTATGGAGGATATCACCTACAGGAGTTGATCCAAGCAGCCAAAGGAAAAACTCATGCAGCAGCTGGAGCAAACAACGATGGGGTTTGATGCGGAGGAGTAGGAAGGAGAGGAAGGTGCAACGGCATATGAAGAGGAGGGTGCAGCAGAGCTTCTCGTGGTCAAGGGTGTGGAACCAACGGTTGCACCTGAGAAACCTCACCCTATAACACGTGTGATTCCCCGCACTCTTCCCCCAAGAAGAACCCAAACCAAATCCACTCCCACAGGTCGTGCTCTTTCACCCATGATTGCAAGTCAGATGCTAGCAGCCGCATTGAAGCTGAGGGATTACGGAGGAGCAAGGGGAGAGCAGCAGCAACACGTTGCATTGGTGGTGCTTCAAACTAGCTGTGACTCCAATGATGAAGAGGAGGAGGAAGTTTACTGTTTTATGGCACCAGCACCAATTCAACCACTCACCATTGAAGAAGCGCTGAAGGGACCAGATAGGGACAAGTGGTTGGCGTCAAGGGATGCAGAATACAACAGCCAAATGGAGAACGGAACTTGGGTGGTAGTGCCGCTACCAATGGGGAAGAAATCAATTCAATGTGGCTGGATCCCTAGGATCAAAACCGACAACAAAGGAGCTGTGTCGGTTTACAAAAGCAGATTGGTTGCAAGGGGATATCAGCAAAACGAGAGGGAGGACTACAAGGAGACATTTGCTGCAACTGCGAAGCCGCCAACACTCCGTGTTCTCCTCGGTGGTGCAGCCGTGTGTGGGTGGGTGATTGTTCAAATGGACATCACCACAACATTTCTTTACGGGTTTGTAGATGAGGAGGTCTACATGACGCAGCCGCCGGGTTATGAAGACGGTACTGGGCGTGTGTGCAAGCTCATCAATGCCATCTACGGCCTTAAACAAGCACCACGTTCTTGGTACAAAAAGCTGTCATTGGTGTTGGAGGAGATAGGTTTTCCGGGCAAGCGCATGCGTTGAGAGCCTCTTTCTCATGGGAGAAAAGGAGAGCCTCGTCATGTTCCTGGTGTACGTGGACGACATCCTCTTGTTCGGGAGCAGCAAGCAGGAGGTGATGAAGGTGCAGCGGAAGCTGATGCAAAACTTCAAGTGCAAGACCTTGGGGGAGGCAAACTACTACCTTGGAATGCACATTGAAAGAGATGTTAGCAATGGATGGGTGAAGCTGCACCAAGAAAAGTATAGTAAGAACATGGGAAGCAAGTATGAGGTTGAGGTCGGAAGGAAGATTGCCACACCACTTCCATTCGAGTTCAAGCTCGTCAAGGCTGGTGAGAATGAAGGGGTGGATCAGCGGGAGCAGGCTCGTTTTCAGTCAATGGTGGGGAGTTTACTCTATGCGGCCATGCACGCGAGGCCGGATGTCTCTTTTGCTATGGGACAACTCCAGTGCCATTGCAATATCAAAAAACGCGATGCTGCATGGGCTCACCAATCACATGCAGATCAAATGGCATTGGCTGCGCAAAGAAGTGCAGAGGCTGAATGGATCCATTTAGCCTCTCTATGTGAAAACACAGCAGCAAACGGCAGATTTTCTCACGAAGCAGTTGGTTGAAGAACCTCACTAGCGCTGTGCTAAGCTGTGCGGTATGAGTCTTAACTAGGCTCATGCAAGGAGGTGCAAGCAGGCGACTGCTTGAGGGGGGAGTTTGTTGGGTGCAAATCTTGATTATGCACATCAACCAGCCGCTTGCATGAAGTCCCGCATTTTCTGTGTGTTCTGTGTGCATTCGTTTTTGCATTTTGTCTTATGTGTTTTTGTTTTGGGCACATGATAAGTCAGGACAGATCATGACAAGCCATGAATTCTCATGACGACTCAAGTTCGTTCGCTTATTCTCATGAACAATCGTGAGCGTTCATAAAAGTTCCGAGCGTCATGAAAGCTCATGAAAGTTCACGAATTTTCATGTGTGCTCATGGCGAGAGTTGAGTGTGTTGGGGGAGTGTGGCTCGAGTCTTTTCTTGACTCGGCCCTTTGACCAGTTTTGCACTAGTCAAAAAGCGCGCGACTGTCAGGGCCAGGCCTGTCGAAGTCCCTGGGACCAACACTTTGAGTCCTGAGCTGCTCGAAGTTTGGCCCTGATTTTCACTAAGGTGACGTTTTTTAGCCCTTAACGATCACGGGTGTAGGTAAAATTCAATACTTGAAATCTGGGCTTCCTACAAAAATTTACGTGAGCTCTAATGGAACAAAGGCGGATGTCAACCTATTACTTAGCAGCGGAAAGGAGTATGCTAATAACTCATCTGCACCTACAGCAAGGGGGGAAGTGGGGTGGGGAGGGGAGGAGGGGGGTCGTAGGGCAAAACATCGTGAGCAAAGAAGTCGTTTAACTCATTTGTAAAAACGCAAAGCACTTCCGAGGTGGTCGTTTTTCATGTAGTACTACTATTGTGAACTGATGGGGAAAGTTTCCTTTTTACCACGTCGGGTGTCAGTGTCGCAAGTCCAGTGTGAGTACTTGGAACTGTGAGGAGACGAATTGACTGGAAAATATTTTGCAACTACAGCAATACCATCAACGCAAGAAAGTCTCTTTTCTTGTTGAAGTAGATAGCTTATGGGAGATTCAGGGAAGATGAGAGCGGGAGGAGAAGAGTGGCACTTAGGCATCTCGCAGGGCTACTTTACTCCTGATCCGGGAAATCAGGGAAATGCAGTAAACCAGCACTTAAAGGATCCGGATTGAGACCCCTATTTCTCAAAATCAGCCCGTAAGAAAAACAGGCTTCCCTCGAAACCAACCCTTTGAAATGCCGAAACTGGCTGGGAGTTCGCCCGGAATGTTCAGGGCATTAAGGGCAAATTGTTGGTGCAACCCTACGGTTTGCACTCGGCTTGTTGTCCGTGTGCGTGCATGTGTGTGTGTATGGAATGGTATGAGGGCATGGGATAATATATATTTCATGCTTATAATTGTGTGTGAATGTTGAGTCATAATGTCGAGTGTGTGTGTCGAGTCAATAGCGAGTTATCGCTAGACGCGTGTTACGCGGCCGTTTGTGTCTCGCGCGCGGTTTTTTTTTTTTGTCGTGCGCGGTTTCTATTTTGTCCTGTGTCGAACGTTCGGTGTGTCGCAGGTGTGTGTAGCAGATCCATCAAGAACTCAAGGATGAGTTTGTGATGAAGAGCCCAAGCCTTGGTGTCAAGCCTCAAGTGATTTCGAAGCTCGCCAAAAGGGTACACCTCAAGATATTGAAAATAGTTATATTACTTTGTGTAGTGTAACATTTCACTTGGTGTAGGCCCTAGTGAAGGGTAGTTTCGAAACCCTTCGTGGTTGGGGACAGTGTGGCACTGTTCCACATCACTGTACCTCGGCTCTTGGGGTTTGTAGGAGCTGGGAGTCATTCCCAACTCGTAACTCTTCATATCTCTTCATATTTTGTGTTCAAAGACTATAGTGGCTGCCATAGTGCTGTTCGTTCAAACCAACACTGTGTCGTCAATACTTGGTGAAATTGTGCGATGTAAATTGCCTATTGTAGGCAACGTTCAGACGCTCGAGATCCAAGTTGAATCAGGTCATTTAAAGTTGTGATCAGAACGCTATGAACGTTTGAAGCCGCTGTGCAGAAATCCAACTATGCACTCTATCTTTCGTTTTAGGCACATTGGAGCCTACTGTGACTATAACAAGTGGTATCAGAGCCTTTTAGAGCAGTTTCGACAATGGCTGGACCTGAGAAAAGGGGTGGCAGAGGTGCTGGTGGCAGAGGAGAAGCCCAAGCTCAAGGCCAACCCCGTGATTCAGCCATGGTGCCTGTGCAATCAAGTGTTGGCCCATCTAGGGATGAGCCTAGAGTGTTTGGCCTTGACAAGTTCAATGGTGACAACTTTGCTGTGTGGTCCTTCAGAATGGAGAACATATTTGACCACTATGACCTGCTGGAGGTAATGGAAGGAACGGAGAAGCGTCCCGAGAACGACCCGGAGAAGAGCCCGTGGGTGCGGAAGAGCGCACAAGGCTACCTCCTACTTGGGCAAGCGTTGGGGAGCAGCCAAATCCGTCACATCAAGCCTTTCCAGCGTGAACCAGAGAAGGGACCAAAGGCATGGGCTGCTCTCAAGGGTGTACATGCTCCTGCAACAGCGGCGGTAGCTGTGGTGTTGGAACGGCAAATGGCGACACTACGAATTGAAGAGGATGAAGCGGTTGAAGAAGGGGTGCAGAAATTCTTCGACTTGTTGACGCGGCTTGAGGGAGTTGATTTGAACTATAGTGAGCTCCAAAAGAAGACCAAGTTGCTGGCCCTACTCCCTGAGTCATGGTCCTCGCTCATCATCAACCTTAATCGCGACTTGCCCCGCCTCTCGCTTGAAGACATGAAGCAAGCTATCCTTCAAGAGGATTTCCGCCGCCGTGAGTTGGCGAGTGCGGATGGCGCTGGGGCAGCGAGCATCGGCCGTGGATATGGTCGAGGAAGAGGTAGAGGACGAGGGGGAGGAAGGTTTGGTGGCAGCAATTTCGCTGGAGGCCGCGGGAGTGGCGGTTACGGCAGCGACGACAAGAGCTACGGACGCGGTCGTGGCCGATTCGACGGCGAGTGTCACTATTGCCACAAGAGCGGACACATGTGGCGCGACTGCTACAAACTCCCTGATGGTTGGACCCCTGCTCAAGGCCAAAAGGGTAGAGGAGCAGGAGGAGGGAGTGGAAGAGGCCGTGGAGGCCGTGGCGGTCGCGGTGGCGGAGCTGCAAACATGAAGAGCGGAGACAACGACAAGGACCCGAGCAACGATCAGTACCCGGGTCTATTCTACTTCGTGTCGACGCAAGTACCGACTGGTCCAGAGAAGGATGAAGGCTTTGAGGAGCCAGCAGCTGTGGGGAAGGTGACTCTACACCCTCTGGACTATTGGGTGATCGATAGTGGCGCTACCTATAGGATGACACCTCGCCCGGACTTGCTCACCGAACTCGAACCGTCACCGGTGAAGCATGTCTCATCAGCTTTGGGGCAGCGAGCGGAGGTGAAAGGCATGGGCAAGGCCATGTTTAAGGGTGCTGATGGGAAGATGGTGGGCCTCAAGAATGTGCTTTGGGTGCCCAGCCTTGCTGCCAACCTGATTTCCGTGCGGCGGTTGGCAAAGGCCGGCATGGACACGAACTCAAAGGGAGCCAAGACCTACACCGCAAGGCTTGGTGATCGGATTCTTTGGGACCTTCATGAGGACAGAGATGTCTACAACGAGATGTGGCAGATCCCTGTGGTCCCAATGCCTAAGGAGAGGCAAGTGGCAGCAAGCGTCAGCACCAAAGGTGGAGCGGTTGGTAGCAGCGATTGCGCGGACGGTCGCGCTAAGGAGAAGGAGTCCAAGAAGTGCAATCTTGGAGGGACCAGTAAGCTTGGTGAACCTATGGAGAGAGGTGCAGCAGCCAAGGAGCAGCAAAAGGGTGAGGAGAACCCCGAGGCAGCAGCGGAGGAGGACTACAGAGAGAGTATGTGGGGCGCTATTGCGAGCGCGGCATTCTCCAATCCAACATCGGCTACGGAGGAGTGTGATTGGCTCACCTTGCATCGGCGCATGGGGCATGTGGCCCTGCCCATCTTGCAGCAGCTAGTAAAGAATGAGATGGTTGCTGGCATACGTGTGAAGGGGGAGCCCGATGAGGTACTTGGCTGTCAAACATTATATATGTTATGCTTGTGTAGGCTACAGTGGGTTAGCCTATAAGGGGTACACAATTCTAGGGTTTACTACTTGTACTCATTTCACTTCTAGTTCATTCAGTCCTGTTCGCTTATTCTCACATGGTATAGAGCGGGTCCTTCTACGGACCGTTTTTTTGGGCCCACCGAAGCGCCCCCCGAGGCGCGATCTTTTTTTTAGCGACCCCTCGGGTTGCCATTTCCCCTGCGGCCCCGCCGCCTTCACTGACGCGGCCCCGCCGCCCTCTCTGACGGGGCCCCGCGGCCGGCCCTTACGCGGCCCCGTCGCCGGCTCTCACGCGGCCCCGCAGCAGGCTCTGTCGCGGCCCCGCCCCGGCCTTTACGCGGCCCCGCCGCCTGCTCTCACGCGGCCCCGCCCCGGCTCCTTCGCGGCCCCGCCGCCTGCTCTCGCGCGGCCCCGCCCCGGCTTCTACGCGGCCCCGCCCCGGCTTTCACGCGGCCCCGCCGACGGCTTTGTCGCGGCCCCGCCCAGGCCCTTACGCGGCCCCGCCGCCTGCTCTCACGCGGCCCCGCCCCGGCTCCTTCACGGCCCCGCCCCGGCTTCTACGCGGCCCCGCCCCGGCTTTCACGCGGCCCCGCCGACGGCTCTGTCGCGGCCCCGCCCAGGCCCTTACGCGGCCTCGCCGCCTGCCCCCGTCGCGGCCCGGTCACCTCCTGACGGCCCCGCCGTCCCTTCGTGACGGCCCCGCCGTCCCTTCCTGACGGCCCCGCCGTCCCCTCCTGACGGCTCCTGCCGTCCCCTTCTACCGGCCCCGCAACTGCACCTGCTAGCCCCGCCGCTGCACCTACCGGCCCCCACCACCCACCCCCCCTCTTCCCGTCGCCTGTCGAGGCGACCTGAGGGGGCCGCTTGCGGCAGCAGAGGGGTGGCAAGTGTGTGGCCTCCCCTGCTTCTCCTCCTCCTTCATCTCCCACTGCAGCAGCCGAGCCGCTCACCTGCAGCAGCCGAGCCGCCCCACTGCCGAGCCGCCCTGCACCCGAGCCGCCCAGCAGCCGAGCCGCCCTGCCGCCGAGCCGCCGGGTCGCTGAGCTACTGAGCTGCAGTTGCTGCCGAGCCGCCCTACCGCCGAGCCGCCCGAGTCGCCCGAGCCGCCGAGCCGCCGAGCTGCCGAGCCGCTGAGTCGCCGAGCCTACTCTTCCCACCACTGGTGAGCTCTTGCCCTGCTAGCACGCTGCGCGTCGCCTGCTTGCCTGCCTGCCTGCCTTTTGGCTTGCCTGGCTGCCTGCCTCCCTGCTGCTAGTTTTGCTCCTGCTTCTACTTGCGGAGCCAAATGCAGCCCCAGCGACGCCGGCGTGAGTCCCTCACGCCGCAGCAGCTGCGTGAGTGGTACGCTGGTTGGGGCTGTAGGGGTGGCGACGCTACTCCTACTACCACTCCTGCTGCTTCTACTCGTGGTGGCGGCCAGATGCAGCTCCCGCGACCCTCTCGCGTGTCTCTCACGCCTCGCCAGCTTCGTGAGTGGTACGCTCAGAGTGGAGGGTCTCTCAGTGCTTTTCGCTGCTCTTACGTGATTCGCACTGGTACTTGGACTGGTCAGCCTTGTGGGACACGTAGTCATACACCGTCCCGCTGCTTCGCCCGTCTGAGCGACGCCTGGAGTACCGTGTTTGGCGACGAGGCTGAGCTTCCCGACTGGGTGGAGTTGCTTAGGCAGAGGGTAGATATATATGCTCTTGACTATGATGCTATTCTCACTGCCATGTATGCATTGCCTACTAGTGCTGACCGTGCCGGTCACCTGTGCGTCCCGCCTGACCCAGGTATAGGACCTGCTGCTCTAGCTACTGGTGAGGTTGCTGCTCTGGGTGCTAGTGACTCTCCTGCTCCAGGTACAGGTGCGGCTGCTGCTCTAGGTGCTAGTGAGTCTGCTTCCTCAGGTGCGGGTGAGGCTGCGCTCTCAGGTACCGCGTTGGCTTCGGCCTCCCTCACCTTTACACTTGACTCTGGGGCTTCTCGCTCCTTCTTTCGGGACCGCACCACACTCACGCCGCTTGGTCGGCCGGTTGCGGTCTCCCTGGCTGACCCCTCTGGGGGTCCTGTCCTCGCTCACTTCTCCACTGTCCTCCCGTGTCCGGCTGCCCCCTCGGGCACCCTGTCTGGCCTGTACCTCCCCTCGTTCTCGACGAACTTGGTGAGTGGTGCAGACCTACAGGATGCGGGGGTTCACCAGTTCACTCCTGCGAGTCAGCGGGTGACCCACTGCACGGACGCACGCACAGGCCGGCACCTGGCCACGTTCTCGCGTCGGCCGGGGTCGAGCCTCTACACCCTGACCACTGAGTCTCCTCCTGTCCCCGCGTCCGGTCAGGTAGCAGCGTCGGGTCAGGTGTTTGCTGCTGCGTCCAGGTCTGGTCCTGAGTCTGCCCCCTGTTCGTGTCGCCTCCTGTCTCACGAGACTCTTCTGTGGCACCACCGTCTAGGCCACCCCTCCTTGCCCCGTCTTCGGGGCATGGCTTCCCGTGTCCTTGTCTCTGGTCTTCCCCAGTCTCTCCCTCCCCTTCCTTCGGGACCAGGACCTTCCTGTGTCCCCTGTGTCGAGGGGCGCCTCAGGGCTGCTCCTCACTCCTCCCAGTTTCCCCCGACAGAGGCTCCTCTGCAGACGCTTCACATGGACGTGTGGGGCCCGGCCCCCGTCCGTGGGCAGGGTCACGAGCGCTACTTCCTGTTGGTGGTTGACGACTACTCGCGTTACACCTCAGTCTTCCCCTTGCGCAGCAAGGGTGCTGTCACTGAGGTGCTGATCGACTGGATCCGCGAGGCTCGTCTCCAGCTCAGGAGGAGCTTCGGCTCGGACTTTCCTGTTCTGCGTCTGCACTCTGACCGAGGTGGGGAGTTCTCCTCTCGCCTTCTGCGAGACTACTGTCGTGCACAGGGGATCCGCCAGACCTTTACGCTTCCGGACTCTCCACAGCAAAATGGGATTGCTGAGCGCCGCATTGGCATGGTCATGGATGTCGCTCGTACGTCCATGATGCATGCGGCTGCCCCCCATTTTCTGTGGCCGTTTGCGGTTCGGTACGCGGCGCATCAGCTCAACCTTCACCCCAGGGTCTCTCGGCCCGCGATGTCCCCAGTGTTACTGTGGACGGGGAAGGTCGGCGATGCGTCTGCGTTCCGTGTCTGGGGATCTCGGGCGTTTGTCCGCGACTTGTCTGCGGACAAGCTGTCCCCCCGTGCTGCTCCCTGTGTCTTCCTTGGCTTCCCCCCTGACGCTCCAGGGTGGCAGTTCTACCACCCCTCCTCTCGTCGTGTTCTGTCCTCCCGGGACGTCACGTTCGACGAGTCAGTCCCCTTCTACCGCCTCTTCCCCTACCGTACTCCTTCCCTTCCCCCCCCACCGGACTTCCTGGTACCAGTTCCCCCCCCGGTAGACCCCCTCCCCCCTCAGGTTCCTGCCCCTTCAGGTGTGTCCCAGGTAGACACGGTCGAGCCAGTCGAGGTTGCTGCTGAGTCTGGTCCTGCTGCGGGTGCTGAGCTTGGGGGTGCTGCTGCTGGGGGTGCTGAGCCTGGGGGTGCTGAGCCTGGGGGTGCGAGGCCGGGGGGTGCTGAGTCTGGGGGTGCTGAGCCGGGGGGTGCTGAGCCGAAGGGTGCTACGTCAGGAGCTGCTGAGCCTGGGGGTGCTGGGCCTGGAGGTGCGGAGCCTGCGCCTGCTGGACCTGGGGGCTCTCCGGTTCTTCCGTCTCGGCGGGAGCCGCTCTCTCCACGGGAGCTGCGCGAGTGGTTTGCTCGCCGCTGGAGACGTGCTGCTGGAGCTGGAGCTTCTTCGCCTGCTAAGGGTGCTGCCGGTCCCGGAGCTGCTGGGCCTGCGGGTCCTACTGGAGCTGGAGCTACTAAGTCTGGGGGTGCTGAGTCTGGAGCTGCTGAGCCTGGAGGTGCTGAGTCTGGAGCGGCTGTGCCTGGGGGTGCTGAGTCTGGAGCTGCTGAGCCTGGGGTTTCTCCTGCTGCTGCGTCTCGCCGGGAGCCCCTCTCTCCACAGGAGCTGCGTGAGTGGTTTGCTTGCCGCTGGAGGAGTGCTGCTGGAGCTAGAGCTTCGTCGACCATCGAGGGTGCTGGTACTGCCGGTCCCGGAGCTGCTGGGCCTGCGGGTCCTACTGGAGCTGGAGCTGCTGAGGGTGTTGGTGCTGAGACTACTGCTGTCTGTCCTGGCGGTGGTTCTGCTGCTGGTGCTGCTGGAGGTCCTGCCGCTGGAGGTGTTGGTGTCGCTGGTGCTGTCGCTGAGGGTGCTGGTGCTGTCCGTGCTGAGTCTGGAGCTGCCGCGCGGCCTCGGCCGTACTTCGTTCCGCTCCTACAGCAGGTTCTTGGTCTTTCTCCTTCGGTAGATTGTCCACAGCCTGTCCAATCGCAGTCACTGTTGGAGCCTTCCTCTCCTCTGCCTGCTCCCTCTCCTTACACTGGTCCTACTGGAGGTCTTGCTGAGCGTCGTGAGCCTGCGTCTCGTCCCGCGTCGCCTGTTCGTGCTGCTCGCGCTAGTGGTCGCGGTTCGCGTCAGCGTCCTCCTCCTGTCCCTGGCACGCACCGGATGTCTCTGCGTCCGTCCACTGCTCCTCTGCGTGCCCCTTTGCCTTCTCCTCCTGAGTCCTCTCTTCCTGCGCTTGCCGACCCTGAGTCGGACTCTCTTTGCGCTGCCAGTCCTACTGTCACGCGTCTGCTTGCTACTGTCGTCACTGACCCCTCTTTTGAGTCCACTGCTGCGTCTGCTCTAGTCGCTGAGCTCGTTAACTTTGCTGCTCGCTGTCTTCTCGACTACGCTGCTGGTCTTGTTGCTGAGTCTGCGTCTGTCTGTCCTCCGTCCGTCGGGGGTGAGTGTGCTCTTGGCACGGACGTCCTAGAGGACAGACAAGAGGAGTTACAGTGTCTAGCGGCTGCTTCACCTCATCTCGCGTCTGTACTGCTTGCCCCTGAGGGAGACCCGGATGCACTAGACATCCCGACTCCGCGTTCTTACGCGGAGGCCGTAGAGGGTCCCTACTCCTCTCAGTGGCAGGCAGCTATGGATGCAGAGATGGCTTCCTGGAAGTCCACAGGCACCTACGTTGACGCGGTTCCCCCTCCTGGGGCGAACATCGTCAGTGGCATGTGGATCTTCCGGGTGAAGCGGCCGCCGGGCTCTCCACCTGTCTTCAAGGCGCGGTACGTTGCTCGTGGCTTGAGTCAGCGTCACGGAGTTGACTACTTTCAGACCTTCTCTCCCACCCCGAAGATGACCTTTCTTCGGTTGCTGCTGCACATAGCCGCTCAGCGCGACTACGAGCTTCACTCTCTCGACTTCAGCACTGCGTTCCTGCAAGGTAGCCTGCACGAGGAGATCCGGCTGCGCCGTCCACCAGGCTTCACTGGGACTTTCCCTCCTCGCACCCACTGGAGCCTCCGACGGCCAGTCTATGGTCTCCGCCAGGCACCGTGTGAGTGGCACGACACACTAAGGACTACGCTTGCGGCTCTTGGGTTTGCTCCTTCTACTGCTGACCCGTCGCTGTTTCTGCGCACCGACACTTCAGTGCCGCCGTTCTACATCCTCGTGTACGTCGACGACTTGGTCTTTGCCACAGCGGACACTGCTGGACTCGCCTACGTGAAGTCCGAACTGCTGAAGAGACACACGTGCACAGACCTGGGTGAACTGCGCAGCTACCTTGGCTTGCAGATCACTCGGGACAGAGCACGCCGCACCATTACCTTGACTCAGTCACACATGGTGCAGCAGGTCCTTCAGCGCTTCGGCTTCACGTACTCCTCGCCTCAGGCCACTCCTCTGCCTACTCGCCACTCACTCTCAGCTCTGCCTTCGGATGAGTCCGTAGAGTCGAGTGGTCCATATGCAGAGCTTGTTGGCTGCCTCATGTACCTGATGACCTGCACACGACCTGACCTTGCATACCCTCTTAGCATTCTTGCACGCTATGTTGCTCCTGGGAGACACAGACCAGAGCACATAGCTGCAGCGAAGAGGGTATTGCGCTACCTGTGCAGTACGTCGGGCATGGGGCTTGTGCTTGGAGGGCGGAGTCCAGTGGTCCTTACCGGCCACGCGGACGCTTCTTGGGCTGACGACCAGGCTACGCAGCGGTCGTCACAGGGTTACACCTTCAGCCTTGGTTCCGGCTCTGTCTCGTGGCGGTCTACTCGCTCGTCTTCGGTTCTTGGCTCCAGTTGTGAGGCTGAGATCTACGCCGGGGCCATGGCTGCACAGGAGCTTCGCTGGCTCACCTACCTGCTGACTGACCTTGGAGAGCCGCCTCGTTCTCCTCCAGTGCTGTACGTAGACAACAAGGCCATGCTGGCCTTGTGTCGAGAGCAGCGCTTGGAGCACAGAACGAAGCACATTGCTCTCCGCTACTTCCTTGCTCGTGAGCTGCAGCAGCGTGGTCAGTTGCGACTTGCGTACGTGGCCTCTGAGGCCAACACTGCTGATGTGTTCACCAAGGCACTCGCGCCTTGTGATCATCAGCGCTTTTGCACCCAGCTGGGTCTTGTGTCTGTCTTGCCTCACTTGCTCTCCTCTTGACTTTACTTGTACTGTGACATATATATATACCTGCTCTTGCTTGTCTAGTTTTATATATATGTCTGTACTCCTGCATGTGAACTGGCCTCTGGCCCTGCTCTTGTGCTCGGACTGTGTGGTGACTTTGTGATCCACCCTGAGCTTGCTTTGCTTTGCTTGACTGGTCTTGTGACCCCTTGTTCTCCCCCACTTTGCCTCTGGGGGTGTGTCAAACATTATATATGTTATGCTTGTGTAGGCTACAGTGGGTTAGCCTATAGGGGGTACACAATTCTAGGGTTTACTACTTGTACTCATTTCACTTCTAGTTCATTCATTCCTGTTCGCTTATTCTCACATTGGCTGCCCGACGTGCATGCAAGCCAAGTTCACCTGTTTCCCATTCTCTAGTTCGGAGGCAACGGCTAAGGCACCACTTGATGAGGTGGTGATGGACGTGGTGGGCCCCCTGAAGCTTGGAGCTGCTGGAGCTTAGTACTTCCTCACTATTGTGGACGTCTACACCCGTATGACTTGGGTGTACGTGCTTGCGAAGAAGAGCGACGTGGTTGAAACGTTGAAGGCGGATTGGTTCCCGATGGTGGAGCGGCAACAAGACCGTCTAGTCAAGTCAATCCGCACCGATCGAGGGGGAGAGTTCCTGAGCAAGGAGTTTGGGTTGTGGCTGAAGAAGAATGGTATTCGGCACTCCCTCACCATGCCATACTCCCCTGCAATGAACGGCATCGCCGAGCGAGCGAACCGCACAATCACGGAGGCGGCACGCGGGTTGCTCATTGAAGCCGGGCTACCCGACTATTTCTGGCCTGATGCGGTGCAGAGCGCGTGTGTGGCCAAGAACCGAGCCTTGACTCATGTGGGAGCAGACAAATGGGTGCCCTATGTGGAGTGGCTAGGAAGGAAGCCAAAGGTGGATATGCTTCGGGTGTTCGGGTGCATTGTCAGAATGTTATCTTATGCTCTAGCTTGTAGTGGGGTGCTCTATAGCGAGTACAACCCTTCTACGGTTTTCTATTTGTATCCTCATTCCTGCTAGTTCAACCTCTTCTTTCTTCTAAACTTATCATGCATGTGCATTGCGCTCGTGCCTAAGCATCTTCGGCACAACAAGCTTGGTGCCAAGGGGGTGTGGGCCGTGCACTTGGGCATGGCTCAAAACAGCAAGGGATGGCTTCTTTGGGACCCATTCACCAAGAAGTTCTTGGTGAGCAGGGACTGCAAGTTCTTGGAGAACTTCATGTACAAAGATTGGAAGGCGGAGAATGAGGCGAAGATAGGCGTGCGGTTTGGGGAGGTGAAGAGTTCCAGCTTGGAGCATGTGGAGCTGCCTTTGGAGCTGAGCAGCGACAGCACAACCACGAGGCAATCCTCCCTTGTGAATGGGGGAGAGGAAGCCAATGATGCAGAGGAAGAAGAGGAGGAGGTGCAGCAAGTGAGCGAGCGTGCACCGACACTCCCTTCCCGTACTACGAGTGCTCCACGGATTCGAGCCACACCACAGCAACGCCAAGGCCTTCAAGTCCCTGCAGCTGAGGAGGAAGGAAGGGGCAAGAGGAGAGTTCAGCCCCCTAATAGGCTGACCTATGATGCGCTGGGAAAGCAGGGCAAGACGGCCCTGGCCGGAGCGGCAATGATGGTCGGAGACGACGAGGAGAGTGACTACGAGGAGTGTGCCTTCGCGTTCTTCTCTCAAGGAGGCTTTGGAGAGTAGTGATGCTGAGGAGTGGAAGAAGGCCATGGAGAGTGAGCTGAAGAGCATCAAGGAGAATGACACGTTTGAATTGGTGGAGCTACCGGAGGGGCGTACGGCGATAACGTCCACGTGGCTCTTCAAAATCAAGTCGGATGCCGACGGCAAGATCGAGTACTACAAGTCTAGGCTTGTAGCCAAGGGGTACCAGCAGAAGGAGAAGGTGGACTTCAAGGAGCTGTTTGCCCCTGTGGTGAAGCCGACGACGCTGCGAACCCTATTCGCGGGAGCCGCCATCAAAGGATGGGTAGTAAAACAAATGGACATCGTAACGGCATTCCTTAACGGCATCCTTGAGGAGGAGATTTTTATGGCGCAGCCAGAGGGGTTTGATGATGGTAGTGGCAGAGTGTGGAAGCTAAAGAAGGCCCTCTATGGGCTGAAGCAGGCCCCTAGGCAATGGTACATGAAGCTGCGCGAAGTGTTGGAGGGGATCGGCTTCACTCCCTCAACGGCCGATCACTCCTTGTTCATGCTTGGCGAGGGGGAGCAGAGGAGCTTCATGGTGGTTTATGTGGATGACATTCTTATATTCTCACCCTCCTCTGACCTTGTGAAGGAGGTGATGCTGAAGCTGCATGACAAGTTCAAGTGCAAGTCCCTTGGTGACGTGAACTTCTACCTTGGGCTCCATATCGAACGAGACGTGGAGAAGCAGAGCATGCGAGTGCACCAACGGAAGTACCTGGAAGTGTTGGCTGCCAACTTGGGCCAGAGTGAAGGTCATGTGGCTACTCCCTTTCCCTCTGGGTTCAAGTGTGTGAAGGGACCAGAGGAGGAGAGCGTTTGTGAAGAGGAGAGGCGCCGTTTTCACTCGTTGGTGGGCAGCCTCATGTATGCGTCGGTAAACACCCGACCGGACGACGCGTTTGCTACCGGGCAGCTGGCTAGGGTTGTGCAATGCCCTAATGAGGAGCATGTAGCAGCTGGAATGAGGGTGGCCAAGTATCTTGGCCAAACACCGACCGTTGGGCTGCAATACTCGGCGGCGGCACAAAGGCGCCAAAAGGGCGCGGATGGTGTTGAACCCGGGCGTTTGTTCCTCACCGCCTACTCGGATGCGTCATATGCATCGGAACCAGAGGACATGACAAGTGTGGGAGGCTTCATATGCTGTGTTGGTGGAGGCCCAACTGCTTGGGAGAGCAAGAAGCAGGTTGACCAAGCTTTGAGCTCGGTGGAGTCCGATCACATGGCACTCTTCCGTGCTGTACGGGAGATTGTCTGGCAGCGGCGTTTGTTGGCTGAATTGGGGGAGGAGCAGCAAGGACCTACCCCACTCTACTGTGACAGCCAGGGTGCCATTGCTCTTGCTAAGAACCCTGTGTTGCATGGACTCACAAAGCACATGAGGGTGAAGTGGCATTGGACGAGGAGCATGGTGACCGCGGGTGAAGTTGAGTTGCGGTACGTGAAGACCACGGGGCAGCCGGCTGACATGATGACTAAGAGGCTGGTGGAGCAGCAGCATTGGAAGTGTTGCAAGCTGGCTCGGATGGCTCTGAACTGAGAGAGCAGCATATCCTAAGGCCAACATCCGAAGGGGAGTTTGTTGGTGCAACCCTACGGTTTGCACTCGGCTTGTTGTCCGTGTGCGTGCATGTGTGTGTGTATGGAATGGTATGAGGGCATGGGATAATATATATTTCATGCTTATAATTGTGTGTGAATGTTGAGTCATGATGTCGAGTGTGTGTGTCGAGTCAATAGCGAGTTATCGCTAGACGCGTGTTACGCGGTCGTTTGTGTCTCGCGCGCGGTTTCTTTTTTTTGTCGTGCGCGGTTTCTATTTTGTCCTGTGTCGAACGTTCGGTGTGTCACAGGTGTGTGCAGCAGACCCATCAAGAACTCAAGGATGAGTTTGTGATGAAGAGCCCGAGCCTTGGTGTCAAGCCTCAAGTGATTTCGAAGCTCGCCAAAAGGGTACACCTCAAGATATTGAAGATAGTTACATTACTTTGTGTAGTGTAACATTTCACTTGGTGTAGGCCCTAGTGAAGGATAGTTTCGAGACCCTTCGTGGTTGGGGACAGTGTGGCACTGTTCCACATCACTGTATCTCGGCTCTTGGGGTTTGTAGGAGCTGGGAGTCATTCCCAACTCGTAACTCTTCATATCTCTTCCTATTTTGTGTTCTAAGACTATAGTGGCTGCCATAGTGCCGTTCGTTCAAACCAACACTATGTCGTCAATACTTGGTGAAATTGTGAGATGTAAATTGCCTATTGTAGGCGACGTTCAGACGCTCAAGATCAGAGTTGAATCAGGTCATTTAAAGATGTGATCAGAACGCTATGAACGTTTGAAGTCGCTGTGCAGAAATCCAACTGTGCACTCTATCTTTCGTTTTAGGCACATTGGAGCCTACTGTGACTATAACACAAATGCCCTTGAATCTACAGCCCTGGTCAGGACCCGCGCGTGTGGTTCTGACATGCGCGTGTGGCCCTACAGGGCCCACGTGTGTGTCGCAACTAATGCGACCGTGCATAGTTGCACGATCGCAACAAGACATGGCAATTATTACCCTGCCCCGCGTGGGACAAAGCATGATCGCGTCAGCGATCAGCTTTTCTCGCTTGACCGGGGGGTACCTTGGGATTACGGTTGACCAACCGTATCCCGCGCTGATCTGGAGAACAGTCGTCTTCGCGCGAAAGTCACGCTGCTTAGCGTGATCATTTCGACGCAGGTACAAAACGGTAAGTACCGTTTTGTCAACTCTAAAATCCATTTTATAACTAGAAAACGGTTTCCCGCACGAGTATCCATGATTCCTCATGAGAACTCGCGGAAGTTTATGACGTGAATCAGCAGGGGAGTTTGGTTTCAATTTAAGTGGATTATAGTTAACTCTAATGAGGCATATTGAGCCAAATTCTTTAGCAATTTCACAACTGTTTTCTCATACAGCAAGGCAAAGCCCTGGATTCCAGTTAAGCAAGTGCTTTATGCATTCCTTTATGCAAGTGCTTTACCCTGAGACCGACGGTCAAACGGAGCAGACGAGCCAGACTATGCAGCAGCTGATTCGTGCCACGTGTGATGACAGAAAAACATGGAAGCAGCAGCTGCCGTTGATCGAGTTCGCCTACAACAATGCCACGCCAGCGACGACGCAGCAGTCCTTATTTTACCAAAATTACATCCAAAATCCAACAGTACCCATGACACCGAGTCGGGAAAATACCAAGCCACACGCTCAACAGTTCGCCAATATACTACAAGTTGCCCAAACGCGAGCAGCAGAAGCAATTAAAAAGGCAAAGGTCATCGATACGAGAAACGCTGATTGCGACCGCCGCCCAGTCACATACCAGTCAGGAGATTACGTACTGGTCAACACACAGAATTTGAGACTGCACGTCGTACCAAAACTTTGACCCATTATTGTGGATCTTTTCAATCAGCCACATGATCACCCCAGTTACCGCCCATCCACTGTTGCCAACAGACTGGTACATCAGCCCATCGGTCGACATTAGCCTACTTTGCCCATACATCCCGACCACAAGCCAAATGTCACGCCGTCGCCCACTGTCTTGACTCGCCCTGCATTGGAGCTGATCGTCGAGCCTGAAAAGATTATGAGCCATCGGATTCGTCACCCAACATGCATCAAGAGGATCGAGTTCTTCGTTCACTGGAAAGACCACACGCCAACTTAAGATAGTTGGGTGCCCCATGCCAACATCGAAAACCACCCTGCCCTGCAAGTGTGCTTGAGAAGCCGGGGTTTCCGCGATATACACGCGTAGCGAAGGAGGCTTCTTGAGGGGGGGATAGTGTAAGAAATTGTTCAGCATTCCTTACCGCGTGCTTCAACATCACGTACAGCAGCAGCCGTTGTTCGCCCGTTACTGCTAATAAGGCTTCGCCATCTTCACGCACACTTTTTTACCAACCCATGCACCACTGGCCTGGCCGAGTCGGCCCGAAGCTCGATGTCAGCCTTGCACTAACTAACTCGCACGCACCGCGTTTTACACCTAGTGCAATCTTCGCTTTCTCGTTCCATTGCACCCGTAACACAAATACAAATCAGGTGCTTTTTATCATAGTAGATTACTCAAATACTCGGAAAATCAGAGTGATTTTTGGGGGGTCACTTGAACGTTTATGGATAAAAAAAAAGTGGAGGATAAGCTTTCTTTGATTTGCCAAGGTTTTGATTTTAGCTGCTCTGATAGACCGGTATAAATTTCTGGCGCATGCATTTTTCTCTGTACATGGTACAGGCAAAGGCTTATTGTATCAGTGTAATTTACACTGCCTTAAGGGTGAAATTTAGGGCTTGCATTGATGGGTTTGGGTATTTGTTTGGGGGACTAATGTTACATTGATATATCAGTGTAACAGTTCAAGCCACACTAATGCTTTGGGGAAATTTTTCCTTAGCAAGGATTCTCAAAGTTATATTGCATGATTTAGTTCAACCTGTAGTGGTTTGTGCCTTAAGGGTACAACATTTTCTCTCGACACTTGTCTTGTACCACTGCCTTGACCTAACCTACTCATTCCTGTCACTTACCTTTCAACATGGTTTTAGAGTAGGTCGATCCTTAGGACCGATTTTTTTTTTGAAGGGCCGACCGTTCGTTCTGCCTGTTTATTTCTGCCCTGCCCTATTGATCGCGACTCGGCTGCCCGCTAGAACCGCCCTGCCCCCTACACGCGATCGCCCTGCCCGCATGCGCTCTGCCTGCAGCTGCGCCGCTCTGCCTGCCCGCGCGCTCTGCACGCGCACCCTGCTGTCCGCACGAGCGCTGCCCGCACGAACTTTGCTGGCCCCACCAGTGCACTCTGCCCCGCAAACGCACTCTCTATCAGCAGCCTGCGCCCTGCCCGCGCTTTGCCCGCGCGCACCCCACGTGCACCCTGCCTTCTCCTTGCCCTTCCGCGCTGTTGTTGCTGTCATATCTGCAGCTGCTACTGCTGCATGCACTGCTGCAGCTGCTGTTATGCGTGTTGTTGCCATTGCTGCATGCCCTACTGCTGCTGCTAAGCACACTGCCATCGCTGCTGCATGCACTGCTGCTGCTGCTAAGCGTTGGTGATGCTGCTAAGCGCGCTGCTGCCATTCGTTGCTGCGTTGTGCCCTATCCAAGCCGCGCCGCCCTGCCGAGCTGCACCGCCCTACCCGAGCCGCGCTGTCTTGACCGAGCCGCGCTGCCCTGACCTTACTTGAAGCACTGCCCTGCTGCTACTGCTAAGCGCTGCTGCTGCTGCCACTGCCGCTACTGCTGCTATGGCTACTCCTACTTTACTCACTTTTGATGACGAGGGGCATCTGATCGGTTTGAGATCTTGCTTGAGGACTTAGAGTGGTTCCTTAAGAGCGTCACGAGGGAGGATATCTCACTGTTTGAGCATACCTCCGGGTCCATAGCTACCCCTGTTGAGTTCACAGACCCAAATAATCGTTCTCACTGGACCACTCCTAACACCTCTGCAGCCCTTGCTGTTCGTAACCACATTCTGCCCGACCTGCGCACTCATTTCCGCCAGCTTAAGATGGCCAAAGCGCTCTACGATGCTATAGTCGAATGCTATTCCTCCCCGTCTTCTACCACGATAGGCCGCCTTGCGCTGCAGTTCCTCTTTCTTGAGCTCGCCGACTTCATCATCGCAGCCGACCTCATCACGCACCTGCGCTCTCTCGACACCCGTTACCGTGCTGCTGTAGATCCGACTATTTGGCTGAGAACAAGCCCCCCATGTTTCTCACCCTCTACTTTCTCATGACATGCCTCCTTGACACGCTTCGTACTGTTCGTGATCACTTCCTCTCTCTTGACCCCACCAAAGTCACCATAGACTCGTTTGAGAAACGCCTCTTTGAGGCTGAGTCTGCTGCCCTTGCTGAAGCTGCCTCATGTGGCACTCCCCTCCCCTCCATCTTCGAGGGGTGCTCCGCCTTCGTGCTCGTGTCATCTATTGCTTCTGGTGCTGCTGTCGACTTCCTTAGTGCGGAGGAGGTTGGTGCTGCGTCTGCTCCTACTGGGAGGCGCAAGGGCGGCAAGGGCAAAGGGGGCAAGGGTGTGGGTGGTGGGGGAGGTGGGGGTGGCGGCGGTAGTGGCGGGGGCGGTCGTGGTTGAGGTGGTGGAGGAGGAGGCAGTGGTGGCAGCGGAGTGGAGGGGGTGGTGGGAGCAGTGGGGGTGGTGGAGGGGGCGGGGGTGGCACTCGGGGTGGAGCTGGAGGGGGTGGCACTGGAGGCTCCACTACGCGCACTACTACGTCTGGTGGTGCAGCCAATGGTGGAGGCGGCTCTGGGGGTGGACAGCTGCAGCAATAGCTGCAGCAGCTTCGTGAGTGGGCAGTCGAGCGTGGCAGCTCGGGTGGCCCAGCTTGCTGTGGGTACATCCGTCGCACAGGTCAGCCTTGCACGGCTTGCACCCGCACTAATCACACGGAGTCTTGTTGCTTCTTTCGCCTCGACGATCTGTATCATGCAGAGCATGGTGAGCACATGGTGAAGTCTCCAGACTAGTTAGCTTTGCTGAAGAAGGACATCGATGTCTTTGCTTGTGATTGGGACGTGATCCATGCAGGCATGTATGATATGTATGATGCTTTTGCTAGTGTTGAGGGGGACTGTTACTCGTGTATGCCAAGAGTTGCTAGGGTAGAGGTTGCTAGTCTTCGTGCTTTTGACTCAGCTAGCACAGGTCTAGAGCCAAAGGAAGCCTTGCACACTTTTACTCTCGACTCAGGCGCGTCTCGTTGCTTCTTCCGCGACAGCACCACAGTCACATTGCTGAGAGCCGCTGTCCCTATCACACTGGCGGACCCCTCCAGGGGCCCGGTAGTCGCGCGTGGCGCCACTGATCTCCCTTGTCCGGCGGCCCCTTCCGGCCTCCTCACAGGTCTCCACCTCCCCTCGTTTGCTAAGAACTTGGTGGCTACCTCTGTCCTCCAGGACTAGTGGGTCACTCTCACCCGGCTTGGAGGCGAGCTAGCGGTCATTTGTACGGACTCGCGCACTGGTGAGCACCTCACCACGTTCATTTGGAGGCCTGGGTCTGGCCTTTACATACTGGCCACTGAGTCTGCACTGGTAGCTGAATCAGGTCAGGTCGTTGCGTCGGTTGAGGTCGCTGCGTCTTGCTTGTGTCGTCTCCTCACGCACTGGACTCTCCTCTGGCACCACCGTCTTGGCCATCCCTCCTTGCCACGCCTTTGTGGAGTGCACTACCGTCTCCTGGACTCTGGGATTCAAAGGACCCTGCCCCCGCTCCCGAGGTCGCTTGTGCCGTTGTGCCTTCCCTGCGTCGAGGGGCAGCAGCGCGCCGCTCCTCACTCCTCGTTTCCTCCGACCACAGCTACTCTGTAGACCCTCCACATGGACGTGTGGGGTCCAGCACGAGTCCCTGGACAGGGCGGAGAGCGCTACTTCTTGCTGTTTGAAGACGACCACACGCGCTACACCATGGTCTTCCCCTTGAAAAGCAAGGCGGAGGTTTGCATTGTTCTAATCCGCTGGATCCGTGCTGTCCATTGCTAGCTTAGTGCTCGGTTTCAGCAGGACCTCCCGGTCCTGTGACTGCACTTTGACCGAGGTGGTGAGCTTTCCTCCGGCCTCCTCGAGGATTTCTATGATGCTGAAGGCATCCGCCAGACCTTCACGTTTCCGGCCCCTCCACAAAAGAATGGGATTGCAGAGCGCCACATTGGCTTGGTGGTGGAGGTTGCTCGCGCCTCCATCGTCCATGTGGCTGCTCCCCATTTTCTATGGCCGTTTGCGGTCCGATACGCTGCTGAGCAACTCAACCTCTGGCCCCGTGTCTCCCACCCAAAGACCTCTCCCACTCTGTAGTGGACGGGCGAGGTTGGTGATGCATCGCCGTTTCGGGTCTGGGGTGCCCTTTCGCTTGTTCGCGACCCCCCCCCCCCCACCCCGCGGGGAAGCTCTCTCCCCACACTCCTCGCTACGTCTTCCTTGGCTTCCCTACTGACTCCCCAAGCTGGCAGTTTTACCACCCGTGTTCTCGTCGTATTCTCTCCTCCCATGATGTCATTTTTGACGAGTCTGTCTGCTTCTACCGTCTCCACCCCCACCGCAATTCCCCCGTGCCCCTCCCGCCTCTCACACTGGTCTCCGACCCCCCCCTGGTAGCCCCAACCCCCCCGCCTGGTCCTGCTCCCTCAGGTGTGTCTTGAGTTGACCCATCCTCCTTGATTGAGCCAGTAGAGGTCTCCTCTGATACCTCTAGCCGAGCTGAGGGGGGTGACCCGACTCCTACTGCCACCATGACCCTTCGCCGCTCTGCGTGCTTGGTGGTCCCTCCTGGGTTTCTGCCTCGACCGTCTTCAACGCTGCTGTAGCCTGTCGCAGTGGACTCTGGTGCTGCAAGAGGTGGTACCAATGGGGGTGCTGCTTCTATGGGTGTTTGTTCTAGGGGTGTTGCGTGTCCTCTGGGTACAGGAGGTACTGGAGGTGCTGGTGCTAGTAGTCCTGGTACGAGTCGGCAGGAGGCTCTCTCGCCGGAGCAGCTTCGCGAGTGGGCTGTCCAATGGGGCAGCCCTGGTGGTGGAGCTAGCCATCTTCGAGTGGGAGGTGCTGTGACTGCTGGAGCTGGAGGTTCTGCTACTGGTGGTACTAAGGTGTTAGTGCTGGTGGTACTGGTGCACGTCGGCAGGAGACTCTCTCACTGGAGCGGCTTCGCGAGTGGGCTGTCCGTTGGGGCAAACCTGGTGGTGGCGCTGGACATGCTAGAGCTGCAGGTCTTGGAGGTGCTGGCCCTAGAGGTGCTAGTGCTGGTGTCCTGGAGTTGGTCATGCTGGAGGTACTGGTGCTGGAGGCATAGCTGTTGCTAGGGGTACTGGCGGTGCTGACACTGGAGTTACCAATGGACGTAATGGAGTTAGTGGTGCTAGTCGGCACGAGTCGCTCTCGCCGCTGCAGCTTCACGAGCGGGCTGTCAGTTGAGGCAGTCCGGGTGGTGGAGCTTGAGGTACTGATTCTGGGGGTGCTGTTGCTACTAGAGCTAGAGGTTCTGGGGGTGCGACTACTCAGCCGCAGCCGTCTGCGCTTCGTCACCTTCTCAGTATCCCGCCTCCAGCCACTGAGTTCCCGGTTGCTGGTACTACTCCTCCGTTACTGTTCCCACCGACTGTCCAATCTCAGCCACAGCTACTGCCTGACTCCCCACTGCCTGCTCCTGCTCCTCACACTGCAGTGATAGCAATTCACTGAGCGTAGAGATCCTGCGTTGCGTCCTATCACGCCTGCCCGTTCTTGCCGTGATGTGCGTCCTCGTCCTCCACCTGTCCCTGGCACACACATCATGGCACTTCGTCCTTCCTCTGTTCCACAGCGTGTTCTCCTCCCGTCTCCTCCTGCGTCTTCTCTTCCTCACGTTCCTGACCTTGAGTCATACCTTGTCCGTATTGCCAGTCCGACTATCACTTGTCTCCTTGCCACGGTTGTGACTGACCCTTCTTTTGAGTCTGCTGCTCCGTCTGCCTTAGTTGTTGAGTTTGGTGACTTTGTTGCTTTGTGCTGCCTTGACTACGCTGCGAGTCTTGTTTTTTACTCTTCGTGTCCTCCGTCTGAGCGGCGTGAGCTTGCCCTTGGGTGTGACGTTCTTGAGGACAGGCAGTTTGAGCTAGAGTGCCTAGCATCAGCTACACCTCATCTCGCGTCCACGCTACTTTGCTCTGAGGGAGACCCGGATGTATCAGACATCCCGACCCCGCGCACTTACGCAGAGGCGATTACGGGTCTGTACTCCTCTTAGTGGCAGATGCCACGGACGCATAGATGGCTTCCTTGAAGTCCACAGACACCTACGTTGACGAGGTTCCCCCACCTGGGGCGAAAATAGTCGATGGCATGTGGATTTTCAGGGTGAAGCGGCCGCCGGGTTCTCCGCCTGTCTTCAAGACGCGTTACGTTGCACGAGGCTTAGTCAGTGGGAGGGGGACGACTCCTTTCAAACCTTCTCCCCCACCCCGAAGATGATCACTCTTTGGGTGCTACTGCACGTTGCATCACAGCGCGACTACGAGCTGCAGTCTTCTCGACAGCTTTCTTGCAGGGCAGCCTTCACAAGGCTATCTGGTTGCGCCATCCACGTGGCTTCACTGGGTCGTTTCCTGAGGGTACCCAGTGGAGTCTTTGGCGACCAGTCTACGGCCTACGAGAGGCGCCCCCCCGAGTGGCACGACACACTGAGGACTACACTTGCGGCTCTTGGCTTCGCTCCCTCGATTGCTGACCCTTCGTTGTTTCTGCGCACAGACACTTCTCTGCCGCCGTTCTACGTTCTCGTGTACGTTGACGACATGGTTTTTACTACTTCTAACACGGAGGCGCTGGCCTTAGTGAAGCCGGGCCTGTAGGAGAGACACACCTGCACTGACCTGGGTGAGATGTGGAGCTATCTTGGCTTGCAGTTCACCTGGGACAGAGCACGCCGCACCATCACCTTCACTCAGTCACACATGGTGCAGCAGGTCCTTCAGCGCTTCAACTTCATGTGGTCCTCTCCACACCCCACTCCTGATTCTACCGGCCACTCGCTCTCAGCTCCACCTTCGGACGAATCCGTAGAGCTGAGTGCTCCGTACCCAGAGCTTGTGGTTTGCCTCATGTACCTGATAACGTGCACACAACCCAACCTCGCATTCCCTCTCAGCCTCTTGGCTTGCTACGTTGCTCCCTGTAGACACCGAAAGGTTCACTGGGAAGATGCAAAGAGGGTATTGCGTTACTTGTGCAGTACATCAGGCATGGGGCTCGTGCCTGGAGGACGGGGTTCAGTTGTTCTCACCGGTCGCTCAGACGCTTCTTGGGCTGACGACCAGACGACTCAACGGTCGACACAGGGGTACAGTTTCAGCCTCGACACTGGTTCTGTCTCGTGGAGGTCCACTCGCTCTTCTTCTGTTCTCAGTTCTAGCTTTGAGGCCGAGATCTACGCTGGGGCTATGGCTGCACAGGAGCTCCGCCGGCTGACCTACCTGCTGACCAACTTGGGTGAGCGGCCTCGTTCTCCTCCAGTTTTGTGCGTTGACAAAAAGGCCATGATTGCCTTGTGTCAGGACAAGAGACTGGAGCACAGAACGAAGCATATTGCTCTCCGTTACTTCCTCATGCGAGAGCTGCAGTAGCGTGGTAAGCTTCGTCTTGCTTACGTGTCCACACAGGCCAACACTGCTGATGTCTTCACCAAGGTCCTTGGGTCTAGTGATCATGAGCGTTTCTGCACTGCTTTTGGGCTTGTGCCCACTCTACCTCACTTGCTTGTCTCTTAATCTTGCCTTGCACTTGTTGTACACTGAGATATATAATTATACCTGCATGTTTGCTCTTGTTAGGTTGTGATCGGTGTACTGTACTTACTTTTATGAACTCTGCATGTGAACTGGCCTTGTGACCGCTTGCTTGTGCTCATAATGTGTGGTGATCTTGAGATCCACCCTGAGCTCTATTTGGCTTTCTTCTCTAGACTGGTCTGACCACATGCTTGTTGCGTTTGGTTTGATGCATCTCACTCAGGCTACGGGGGTGTGTCAAAGTTATATTGCATATGTTAGTTTAGCGTGTACTTGGTTATGCCTTAGGGGTACAACATTTTCTCTCGACACTTGTTTTGTACCCCTGCCTTGACCTAACCTACCGTATTACCCCGGATGTAAGCGCAGGTGCGCTTATAATAAAACAGTATTTTGGGGGGGTGCGCTTAAAATTGAGTCGAATTTATAAGCGCATGCGTTTGTAATAGGGGGAAAATAAAATTCACTTTTAAACATACCAAAATGAAGCCCTCGATAAGGTAAATTCAAACTACCATGCAACAAGTGGGATCGTGCATGGTTTACAGGCAAAAACAACTGTGGTTCGGTTTCCCACCGCACATGTTTGTCTAGAACCATTGAACGTGATAGCAGTGACGGGGATGTTGCCATGCGGCCCAATCACAGCCGCATGCGCTGCGTGGCATGTGCATTTCTTCCGAACCCTCTCAAAGGGTGGGAAAGATTCCCTGCCAGCGCAGCGTAGATGCTGCCACCCAGGTTCCTCTACAGGGGTTAGGCGGAGGTTTCCTGTCTGACATTGACGAGGACCCCGAGCCGCCAACCCTACAGGGTCCCCGTCGATGCCCATTTGTGCACCCTCCCCTTCATTTTTTTCATTCGGTTTCCTGTCTAGCCCGCCTGGCTGGCGAAGCCATGGCGGAATTCAGTGGGACGCACTTCCTCTTCAAGAAGAAACCAACTCGCACGTGGTGACTTCCCGCGGATGGGTGGTATAGCCATGAGCCACCAGCGCCTCCAGTGCCACATGCACCCCCTGCACCGCCTGCTCCGCCTGCTCCTCCTGCACCTCCCGCTCCTCCTGCTCCTCCCGCTCCTCCGAATCCTCCGAATCCTCCTATTCCTAATGCGAGTACTTTTCATCAACGGCCTGTGCTCCAGCTGCATTTACCAGCAACTTTCGACGAGTGGCTGTCTAGACCGGACACACCCAAGGCCCCCGATGTGTTCATCCATGCTCCGCCGCCTGCACCGCGGTGGGGAGATCCTTAAGCTTGCACGTGGGACGAGTTGGCTGTGGGCACCGACGATGACATGGCCGCCAATAAATATAACACCGGCGACGGGGACGGTGAACCAGGAGAAACTAAGGTGGCTCGTTCGGCTGGAGCTTGCGGCATCGATAAGCAAGGTCGCGCGGGAGGCTGGCATACACCGCAAATGCCTGACGGAGTGGAAAACCCAAGCGGATCAGCTCAAGGCTACACATAGCGTACGGTGTCGACTTCATGGGCGCGGAAGATCTTCCTGGTACAGACCTATGGAGCTGAAGGTGTACGGCCAACTCTTGGACTGGCGACGCCGCGGTGTGGCAGTATCAGTCGGCCGGCTGCAAGAATGGTCACGCAAAATGATGAAGGTGATGTTCCTAGAAGTCAAGTGGAAAGGGACTCAGCGCTGGTTAAAGCGGTTCCGCAAGCAGTGGAACCTCACCGTGCGCATGAAAACTAAGGTGGCGCAAAAGACACAGCAGCGTAAGTGCCTGTCCGTGCACTTTCATCCGCCAGTGTAACTTTATCTTGTATCTGTCCGTGTACTTTCATCCGCCCATGTATCTTTGTCTTGTAGCGGTACTCATCCACTCTTCTATCTATCCCTCCCTCCCCGTGCGCAGACGTGGCTAAGCAGTGCAAGGAATTTTGGCAGTACATCCGCAACGCACGCAACGAGTACGACATCGAGAATCGGTACATCATCAACGCCGACCAGACGCCTTTGTGGTTGGAGATGCCGGCCACTACCAGGTGGAGCAGACGGGCGTAAAGTTGGTGCCCATCTGCAGTGGTGGTTACCAGAAATGAAGAGTCACCGTGATGCTGGCATACACGGCGACGGGCGAGAAGTTGAAGCCGTGGGTGCTTTCAAGCGCAAGACTCTCCCAAAGGGTGACTTCCCGAACGGTAAGAAGATGTTAATGCGCATGTTTTGGACGATAAAAACAAAATATTAATTAACCACCGTTTGCTTGTGTGCCGATGTCGTGTTGGCTGCCAAGCGAACGTGTGGATGGAGGCCGCGGGCGTCATCCAGTGGCTCGATGCGGGCGTGGTGCCGTTCTTGAAACCAAAACTTGGCGTGCAGAGCCTGAGCGCCATGCTGGTACTCGATTCCTACCGTGGTCACCTGACACCTGAAGTCAAGGCGACATTTGCGGTGCTCAACATCTTGCCGGCGATCTCTCGGCGGGATGTACGGCATACTTGCAGCCGCTCGATGTGTCTATCAACAAGAGCTTCAAAGCGAGTGTTCGGCAGCAGTACCAAACCTGGTTTGAGCAAGACGGCATGAAAATTCTGACACCTACAGGTCAGCTAAATGTCCTCCCGTGACCCCTTCGTGTGCTTGTCTGCCTGCTTGTGGATTCACGTGTTCCCCACTCTCTTGCGTTTGGTGCAGGGAACATCAAGAAACCACCTCCGGAGGTGGTGCTCAAGTGGATTTCATGGGCGTGGAAAGCTGTGCCTGCCGACCTGATTAAGGAAGCATTCCTCACCTGCCGCATCAGCAATTCCCTTAACGGGAGCGAAGACGGACTAGTGATGGCGCACCGGAGAAGCCAGCCGTCCCACAAGGTAGAGGCTTTAGTGGAAAATTTTAGAAAGTAAAATGTAGTTTCGATGATGATAGTAAAAAAAGTGGAAAAGCTTGACATACATTCTTGTCTATACAGCAAGGTTGCACTTATAATAAGTAATGAATTTTAGGGGGTGCGCTTCTAATTGAGGATCGGCCATAAGCGCATTGCTCCAAATAGAAGCGCATATGCTTCTAATAGGTCTGCGGGTATATCCGGGGCGATACGGTACTCACTCCAGTCACTTACCTTTCAACAAAGATTACCCTGAACAGCGTACAGGGAACCCCTCCCCCCCTTCAAAAAATCTACTTATCGAGAGGAAGTTTCCTAGAAATTTCGTAACGATACACCCAATTTCGTAATGATGCCCTTCGACGCTAGCAGGTGAGTACTCACAACCGACACCGCGTCACTCCGTGCCTGCTTGCAACCTACCCGTTACTGTAGAGGCAATGCAACCTGATTAGTCGAAGTTGCACTCACTGCAATTTGGGGCTCGAGGTCCCCAAACACACGTTCCCCCCAGGAAGCTTGCTGATTCGGCGAAAAAACAAGTGTTCCAGCGAAACCAGACAAGCCACTGCGCTCGACTTTTGAGTTCACCACCCCCCACGCAGGATTAGTAATCTTGCACAATTTTGGCCTCGAGCTTGGTTGCTGCTAGCACATACTGAGCGTTGAGCTAAGAAAAGCCCTTAGGATCTTTCAAGGCTAAAACTCCGATGAAGATGTTGTATTGCGGAAGCGTTTAGTGATAAATTGTTGAACCACCTTGTGCTGGTATGTGAGGGCAAGATTGATTAATTATAAAGAAGTAATACAAGCTTGTATAAGATTACAAGGAATATCAAAGGGTGCAATAACTGTTTTACTGTTGCTGTTGCGGTTCGATAGAGTAACGACTCGGGCAACTCCTCAATACCGAGTCAGTTGTTTGTCCTTGCTGTCGCGCTGCATTTGTCGAGTCAAAGGTCGTTGACCTTTGACCTCCGCCTAACCTCCAGCAGTTACATTTTGTCAACCTCCTCGGTTGACTCACCGTTGCTTGTTATTTGCTTTGTTTACAATTTGATGTTCCGACACATCAGAAGCATTAAGTTACATGTTTCCAACACTCCCCTTCGCTTCTGGAGTGTCGCTGCTGGTGACGTGGCTTTGTCCAGTCAGCAGCATGCAGTACTCAAACTTCTGCTTTCCGAGCTTCTTGGTCAAGTAATCAGCTGCCATCTCGGACGTGGGGCACTAGGATAGCTCGAGTCTCCCCTTCTCGAACTTGTCTTTTACATAGAAATATCGCAGAGCGATGTGCTTCGTCCGGTTCGCGAACCCGTTCTTGTTCGCTATGCGAATTGCAGATTGGTTGTCGTAGAACACAGAAAAACTAGGTAAATGGGCCAACTTCGCTTCTTCTAGCAATTCGCGAAGGTACAGTCCTTCCTTGGTGGCTGAGCAGAGTGCAATATATTCTGCTTCAACTGAGGAGAGGGCGATTAGATCCTGTTTGCTTGACTGCCACGAGATAGGCCCGATAGGTTCAAGTCAATAGATGTAGCCGGTACGCGAGCGCCTATTGTCGGCGTCGTCGGCGTGGTCGGCGTCTACATAGCGGATTAGCTTACGTGTCGAGGTTCCGTTTTTGTAGTAGGTCAGGCCGATCGTCAAAGTACTGACAAGTTAGTGAAGAGTGCGGTCGAGCTCAGCCATGTGGTTTGCTTCAGGCTTCTTGAGGTAGGTGGCAAGTTGGCTCGCTGAGTACGATAGGTCAGGTCGGCAGGTGACGGCTGCAAAAAGTAAACATCCCAGCTTTCGTTAATAGTCGCGTATGCCGGCGGTTTTGAGTGGAGCGAAGGCTTCCTTGCGGTTTCCATCGGTGTAGCGATATGGCGTGGAGATTATGATCGGACTTAATCCGAAGCGTTTCGCGATGGTGTCAGCGTATTTCGCAGCGCTGAGGTGGATCGCGTTTTCTCCTTCCTGTATGTTGAGTCCGAGGTACTGCGTCACGGTGGAGGAGACGGTGAGTGTGAGATCCTACTACAGCTCCCCTTCAAACCAGGTTGTAATACCGTCAGTCGAGCCGATGAAAAGTCGTCTACGTAGGCGATGAGCAGAATGTAGTCAGCGCCTTTGGTGAGTCGGTACATCCCTTGATCGTGCGGCAGTTGACGGAATCCGATACGAATTAGCCAGGCGTGTAGGTACTACTGCCATAGCCTTGGAGCCTGCTTTATCCCGTACAGGGATTTTAGTAGCTGATAGACTTGGTTAGGGTCTTCATTAGACCCATGTGGTTGTTCGACGAAGATTTCAGCGTCAACAGGGGCGTAAAGGAAGGCGTTGGTGACATCGATTTGTCACAGCTTCTTTCGCTTCATAGCGGCTATCGCGAGGAGAATCGGTAGTGAGGTGTGTCAGCTGACCGGCCCAAACGTTTTGGTGAAGTCTGGTCTGTGCTCTTGATCAAAGCCACGTACGACCCAGCGCGCCTTAAATTTGTCAATGGTTCCGTCTGTCAACGTTTTTACACGAAAAACCCACTTCCCGATTAGTATTGTCTTGTTGCGTGCCACTCCGATGGGTACGACTTTCCAGGTGTTGTGTTCTTTCTGCGCCTTTAACTCCTTGTCCATGGCTTTGCGCCATTTTTCCCTGTGCTCCCCCCCCCCCCCCCCAGAGCCTGCTGAACCGTGGCAGGCTCCTTAGGTGGCGCTGCTCCGTGGATGGCAGTGACGAGTCCCAGTATCTGTAGCCCACTCTGTGTGTAGCGGGGGAGATTTGCGTTCTCGGGATAAGCTACTTCGTCTCCTGATTCTGGGTCAGGTATCAAACTGGGTCCTATGCATTCTACTTCCTCGGTGTTGACTCTTGTGGGTGTAATGTAACCGTTGTCGGCGAAGTGATAGTAGGTTTCGGCGTTGATGCTTTCGCGAGGGTTGTCGTCATCCATGGGAATGTCCACTGAGCAGTTTGGAAGAGGTCCGGCTTCCTCCAAAGCTCCGTCCATGTTCTGCTCATCCCATTCAGCTTTGTTTGCTGCCGAAGCGAAGGCTCGGTCACCATGAAATCCGCCTGTGGGGTCTCGGTCTTCTTCCAGGCTGGCAAGGTATGTTAGGAGGGTGAGTCGTTCGTAGAAAATCACGTCACGTGCTGCTACTGTTTCCTTTGAGTGGATGTCGAAAATCTTCCACGCGTTGTAATATTTTTCGATGCCCAGGTGTACTCCCCACTGTGCGCGTTGAGAGAATCGGCCGGCTCGTGGAGCTGGGGGTCGGTATTGTACCATGCAGCCGAACACTCGTAACATTTTTTTGCTGCCCAACTTTCCCTGTCCACAGCAGGTGCGGTGATGCGCTGTTCGGAAGCGATGATCACGAGAGCAAGTTGTGCAGCATCACAACGTGGTCCATCGCCTCGGGCCACTGGTGGTTGAGTAGCCGCATGCCACGTAATAGTTTGCGCATGGTGTTCTGAAGGGTCATGTTCACTCTTTCTGCCACGCCTTGCTGTTAATAGGCGTAGGGAAGGGAGATGAGCCTTTTGATGCCTCTTTCTGCAGGTATTCCTTGAACCTCTAGGACTGATATTCTCCTCCCCCGTGTGACTGGAAGCTTTTCAGCTTCACTCCCGATTCCCGTTCTGCTACTGGAAGCCAGGCGACGAAAGCTTCGAAGGCCATGTCACGGCTCGAAAGGTTGAGATGCCAGATTTATTGTGTGGCGGCATCGATAAACGTGATGACGTAGTTATAAGCTCCTTGTCCGAGTTCACGGTTGTATAGTATATCGCTGTACACCTTCTCCAGTGGTGCGTACGCTGGTGCGCTTGGGTTGTGGTGAGAGACGAACGGCTGATGCGGTAAGTCGGCTTCAGGGCAGGTAAAGCATGTTCCGCTGACTCGTTGAAGTTCTCTGCCGTTGGTTAGAAGTAGTGGATCTCTGTCAAGGACGCCTGTTTGTATCATATTATTCAACGTTGTGTGGCTCAAGTGTCCCATTCTTGCATGCCAGATGTCTTCGCCAGCGCAATGTCCGGGTAAGCGCCTGTACAAGTCGGAGTTGGAGTAAAAACCGGCGGTGAAGTTGGCGCTTCTGTGGACTTCTCCTGGAGTGGGAGTCAACTGCTGCGCAAGAGTCGGTGGAGTGTCATCGATAAAGACGGGTGCCGTTGAAGGACCTGCAATTGGTATTGTAGTCGGTGTTGCCACTGCTGCTGCCGGTGTTGTCTCTGCTGCTGTCGGTGTTGTCTCTGCTGCTACCGATGTTGTCTCTGCTACTGCCGTGTTGTCTTAGCTGCTTCCGGTGTTGTCTTTGCTACTGCCGGTGTTTGTTGAATTGTTACTAACGCTCTTGTTCGTTCTGCTTCAGGTATAGTGTGCAAATACCTGAAGCCTCCAGGACTGAAGTCGGGGTCGAGATCTGGCGGGTGCGTCCAGGAGGTGAAATTGACGATGGCGTCGCTGTCGGCGGTGCCTTGGTCTGGAACGAAGTCAAGAACGAAGACATTGTTCTTCAAGACTGCTTTGCTGATGTAGAGTCCACCTCTCACGTGATACAGCTTGAATTCCTGAGTGGTGCGGTCTCCTTCAAGATGAATACCCTTTGCCATTAGTTGGCTTACGCTGAGTAAGTTGTAGCCTAGTCCTTCTGCAATTAAGACTTTCGACATTTGCTGAATATCGTTAGTCTCTCGTGACTGAAGCTGAACTATCCCTTGTCTTCGTGTGCGCAGGTTCTGGTTGTTGGCGACGGTGATGACGACTTCACGCTGCAGTTGATGTTCCCGTTGAACGAAACGATCCGAGGAGCACATGTGTTGTCCGCAGCAGCTGTCCAAGAACCAGGTATCTTTCTCGGACGGCTCGCTCTGGGCGATGGCTGCGGACGTCGGGCTCGGTTCCAAAGACTCGCGGCGAGGGGTCCTTTCGTCGAGTAGCTCTTCTGGTGAGTAGTGTGGTGGTGATTCGTTGACGCAGAAGTCTGCTATCTTTGTCATGCAGCTGACGACATTTTGTGTTCCTTGTGCAGGTTGCGTCGTTGATGCCGTTGAAGCCTGCGTTTGATTTGTGGGATGCGCCTGTGTAGAGGCCACCTGACTGCTCGAAGTTCGAAGTTGGCGGTGCGGTGCCGTTGACTGCTGTCGATTTAGGCAGTGTGTGCAGGGTGACCTGACGTTTTGCATAGATGACAGAACGGAGGTACGGGTTGTTGTGCTTGATACTTGTTATATTGGTTTTTGTTGTTGTAGCGCCGTTGGGTATGAAACGCGAACTCGGGTGTTGATGCTCGTTTCTTGTGACGTTCTTCGTGAAGGTCCATGACTTGCTGTTCAGCGTGGATTTCAGCAGGGTGCCGCTTCAGAGATCTTCCCGTGAGCTCAAAGAATAGCTCAAGTGGAACGCCAATAAGGACCAAGGCCGAAGATGACAACTATCATGAAGGCTTATTCAGATATCGATCCTCTGCATCGACGGAGTCTGTCGCGCAGTCCGCGACAACGGCTGATATACGCCGTTCCCTTTTCGTCGGGTTTCATTTCCACTGTTGTCAGCTGTGCCATTAACCGACTTTGATTGACGCTATCTGTTGCTTGATACAGGTTCTTCAAGTGGCTGTACGCGAGCTCAGCGGAGTTGCCGTATCCACGATAAGACCGGATGTTCTGCTGCTCATTCGGCGTTATGTTTTGTAGTAGGATTGTGTACGCCATCAGTGACTGGTATGTATACTGCTGTTTGTCGTACTGTGTTCCGTGCATTGGGTATGGCAGGGACCCGTCAAAGAATCCGAGAATTCGCGCGCCTTCCATCATCATCTCAAACTCGAATGACCAGCTATAGAAGTCTTTGCCGTCGAATGGTCTTGATGTTTGTAGTTTTAGAACGTGCGCAAACTGCGATTGTACTTGAAGCGCGTCTAGTGTCTTCTCTTGTCCAGGTGAAGGCTGCTAATGCGCCATGAAGCTAATGGAGCCGCGTCGAGGCTCGTACGGAGCGAAGGTAGGTTGCTAGTGATTTCCGCGCGCATAGGATGAGCCGTCAAGACTCATGGGTGTGACACCGTTGTTATTGTTGCTGTTGTTTGATTGTGGAGGTGCTGCTTGCAGGTGCTGCTTGCTAGAAGGACATGAAGGAGAAGAACTTCTCCATCATGTTTGGGTCAAAGCCGGTTGTTTGGTTCGCAGGAGTTTCTGTGGGCTCAGCATCTGGTCTTGTTGCCGTGCCTCCCTCTGTCTGCAGACCAGAGGCTGGAGGTGGAGTAGGAGTAGTACCGGGAGAGCCGTTAGAGGAGCTTCTCTCCTTCTGTGTTGCCATGTCTTCTGATGTTGTAGGAGTTTGAACGAAGTGGAGTTTTGCCTTGTCTGCTCTCATACCATGTAGGGCTGAGAAAAGCCCTTGGGATTTTGCAAGGCTAAAACTCCGATAAAGATGTTGTATTGGGGAAGTGATTAGTGATAAATTGTTGAACCACCTTGCGCTGGTATGTGAGGGCAAGATTGATTAATTATGAAGAAATAAAACAAGCTTTTATAAGATTACAAGGAATATCAAAGGGTGCAATAAATGTTTTACTGTTGCTGTTGCGGTTCGATAGAGTGACGACTCGGGCAACTGCTCAATCCTGAGTCAGCTGTTTTTCCTTGCTGTCGCGCTGCATTTGTTGAGTCAAAGGTCGCTGACCTTTGACCTTCGCGTAACCTCCAACAGTTTCATTTTGTCAACCTCCTCGGTTGACCCACCGTTGCTTCGTTGTTATTTGCTTCGTTTACAATTTGATGTTCCAACACATCAGAAGCGTTCAGATACTTGTTTCCAACACTGAGCTGCCTACAGTACAATCAGGGTAAAAAATATACCTACAATGATGCCTCTAGGTAATTTTTTCAAAACTTCAAATTACACTGGTCCATCAGGGTTTCCAAAAAGGACACACTGCTCAAGAGGGTTTTGAAAATGTCTATGCTGCTAGTCGTGAGTAGGCAAAGTCCAAAAATAAGCCCTGGTACAGGCATTTTGACCGAGCCCCACTCTGAATTGGTGAAAAATGGCTAGCAGTGTTGGAATCACTGAACAGGAATGAATGAACTAGCAGTGAAATAGTACAAGTACCTAACCCTAGAATTGTGTACCCCCTATAGGCTAACCCACTGTAGCCAAAACTAACACAACATATAAAATGTTTGACACACCCCCATAGGCAAAGTGCGGGAGAACTAGGGGTCACAAGACCAGTCAAGGCAAAGCAAGGCAAAACAAGCTCAGGGTGGATCTTAAGGATACCACACAAATTCCGAGCACAAGCAAGTGGTTACAAGACCAGTTCACATGCAGGTTTATAATAGAGCAAAAGGTACAATGATCACAACCTAACAAGAGTAAACATGCAGGTATATATAGAGATCACAGTACAAATAGACTCAAGAAGTAAGCAAGTGAGGTCCAGTAGGCACAAGGCCTAGAAGAGTGCAAAAGCGCTGATGGTCACAAGGCTGAAGCGCCTTGGTGAGCACATCAGCAGTGTTGGCCTCAGAGGCCACGTAACGCAGGTGAAGCTGACCACGCTCCTGCAGCTCTCGAGCAAGGAAGTAACGCAGAGCAATGTGCTTCGTTCTGTGCTCCAGTCTGTGCTCCTCACACAAGGCAATGGCTACCTTGTTGTCGACGTACAGCACTAGAGGAGAACGAGGCTGCTCTCCAAGGCTGGTCAGCAAGTAGGTGAGCCAGCGTAGCTCCTGGGCCACCATGGCTATGGCGTAGATCTCAACCTCACAACTGGAGCTGAGAACAGAAGAAGAGCGAGTAGAACGCCAAGAAACAGAACGAGAGCCAAGACTGAAGGAGTAACCCTGAGACGACCGCTGAGTAGCCTGGTGGTCTGCCCAAGAAGCGTCTGAGTGCCCAGTGAGAACAACTGGGACTCGCCCTCCAAGCACTAGCCCCATGCCCGACGTACTGCACAAGTAGCGCAACACCCTCTTAGCTGCATCCATGTGCTCCTTCCGGTGACGGCCGGGAGCGACATAGCGTGCAAGAATGCTGAGAGGGTATGCAAGGTCAGGTCGAGTGCAGGTCATCAGGTACATGAGGCAACCCACAAGCTCTGGATACGGGCCACTCGGCTCTACGGACTCATCCAAAGGCAGAGCTGAGAGCGAGTGACCGGTAGGCAGAGGAGTGGGCTGAGGCAAGGAGTACGTGAAGCGGAAGCGCTGAACGACCTGCTGCACCATGTGTGACTGAGTCAAGGTGATGGTGCGGCGTGCTCTGTCCCGGGTGATTCGCAAGCCAAGATAGCTTGTCAGTTCACCCAGGTCTGTGCACGTGTGTCTCTTCTGCAGCTACGACTTCACGTGGGCGAGTGCCACAGTGTCAGCAGTAGCAAAGACCAAGTCGTCGACGTACACAAGGACGTAGAACGGCGGCAGTGAGGTGTCGGTGCGTAGAAACAGCGACGGGTCAGCAGTAGAAGGCGCGAACCCAAGAGCCGCAAGCGTAGTCCTCAGTGTGTGGTGCCACTCACGAGGCGCCTAGCGAAGACCGTAGACTGGCCGTCGGAGGCTCCACTGGGTACCTGGAGGGAACGACCCAGTGAAGCCAAGTGGACGGCGCAGCCAGATCTCCTCGTGCAGGCTGCCCTGCAGGAAAGCAGTGCTGAAGTCAAGCGTGTTGAGCTCGTAGTCACGGTGAGCGGCGACGTGCAGCAGAACCCGAAGAGTGGTCATCTTCGGGGTCGGGGAGAAGGTCTGGAAGAAGTCAACTCCCTCTCGCAGACTGAAGCCTCGTGCAACGTAACGCGCCTTGAAAACAGGCGGAGAGCCCGGCGACCGCTTCACCCTGAAAATCCACATGCCACTGACGATGTTCGCCCCAGGTGGGGGAACCTCGTCGACGTAGGTGCCTGTGGACTTCCAGGAAGCCATCTGTGTGTCCATGGCTGACTCCCACTGAGAGGAGTAGGGACCGGCCATCGCCTCTGCGTAAGAGCGTGGGGTCAGGATGTCTGGTGCATCCGGGTCTCCCTCAGGGGCAACAAGCATGGACACGAGATGGGGCAAAGCGGCAGCAAAGCACTCAAACTCCTCCTGCCTGTCCTCAAGGACGTCAGTGCCAAGAGCACACTCACCCCCGACGGACGGAGGACAGACAGACTCAGACTCAGCAACTAGGCTAGCAGCGTAGTCTAGATGACAGCGAGCAGCAAAGTCAACAAGCTCAGCAACTAAGGCAGACGTAGCAGCAGACTCAAAGGAAGGGTCAGTGACAACAGTAGCCAGGAGACGCGTGACAGTAGGACTGGTAGCACAAAGAGAGCCTGACCCAGGGTCAGCAAGAGTAGGAAGAGAGGAAGCAGGAGGAGACGGCAGTGGGACACGCTGTGGAGAAGTGGACGGACGAAGCGCCATCCGGTGAGTGCCTGGGACAGCAGGAAGACGCTGACGCTGGACTCGACTACTAGAGAGAGCAGTGCGGACAGACGACTCATGACGAGACTCAGGCGACGCAGGACGAAACGCAGGCTCACGCCGCTCAGTAAGACCTCTAGTCGGACCAGTGTAAGGAGCAGGACCAGGGAGAGAGGAGGCAGACGGTAACGCCGACTGCAGATGGACAGGTGGAGGACACGCTAAGGAGGGAGGAGGAAAAGGAGGAGGAAGCTGACCAAAAACCTGCTGAAGGAGCGGAACAAAGTACGGCCGAGACCGAGCAGCGACACCAGAGCCAGCAGGGACACCCGCACCAGGGTCCGCAGCACCAGCAGAAGCTCCAGCGCCCACGTCCTCAGCACCAGCGGGAGCTCCAACGCCCGGGTCCTCAGCACCAGCAGCAGCTCCAATGCCCGGGTCCTCAGCACCAGCAGCGGCTCCAACGCCCGGGTCCTCAGCACCAGCAGTAGCTTCAACGCCCGGGTCCTCAGCACAAGCAGCAGCTCCAACGCCCGGGTCCACAGCACCAGCGGCAGTTCCAACGCCTGGGTCCTCAGCACCAACAGAAGCTCCAACGCCCGGGTCCTCAGCACCAGCAGCGGCTTCAACGCCCGGGTCCTCAGCACCAGCAGCGGCTCCAACGCCCGGATCCTCAGCACCAGCAGCAGCTCCAACGGCAGCAGGGTCCATAACACGAGGCACGCCACTCTGAAGAGTGGAGCGCCGCTCGTACAACTCACGGATCCGCTCGCGGGAGGGGAGCTCCCGAACGGGAGAAGAAGCACTAGCACCAGTCCCAGTAATACGTCCGGCACGAGCGGTACCTCTCCGGAGGCTGCAGTACTCTAAGTACCACGCACGCAGCTGCTCCGAGGAGAGGGCTCCTCCAGGTGCAGGACTCCCAGGCCTAGTACCTCCAGACTCAGAACCCCCAGACTCCGGACTCCACAACTCAGCACCACGAGGCTCCACACCCCCAAGCTCAGCACCCTCAAGCTCCACACCCCCAGGCTCCACACCCCAGGCTCCACACCCCCAGGCTCCACACCCCCATGCTCCACACCCCCAGGCTCAGTACCCCCAGGCTCAGCACCCGCAGCAGGACGAGAGTCAACAGCTACCTCAACAGGCTCAACCGGGTCTACCTTAGACACACCTGAGGGAGCAGCACCCTGAGGGGGGAGGGGGTCTGCAACAGCAGCACCTGGCGCGAGGAAGAGAGGTGGGGGGGGGAGCGAGGCAGTGCGGTAGGGGAAGAGGCGGTAGTAGGGGACGGACTCGTCAAAAGTGACGTCGTTGGAGGGCAAGACTCGGCGCGAGGTGGCGTGGAATAACTGCCAACCAGACGCGTCCGGGACAAAGCCGAGGAAGACGTAGGGAACAGCACGGGAGGAGAGCTTGTCCGCAGACGAATCGCGGACAAAAGCTCGAGACCCCCAGACCCGGAAACGCGGCGCATCGCCAACCTCCCCCGTCCACAGCAGCGTCAGCGAGGTCTCCGGCAAGGAGACACGGGGCCAGAGGTTGAGCTGATGCGCAGCGTACCGGACCGCAAACGGCCACCGAAAGTGGGGGGCAGCCGCATGGATCAAGGAGGAACGGGCGACCTCCATGACCAGGCCAATGCGGCGCTCCGCAACCCCATTCGGCTGTGGAGAAGCCGGAAGCGTGAACGACTGCTCAATGTCGTGCTCAGCACAGTAGGCTGCCAAGAGGTCGGAGGAGAACTCACCACCTCTGTCAGAGTGCAAGCGCAGGACAGGAAAGTCCGAGTGAAAACGCTCGCTAAGCTGGAGACGGGCTCTGCGGATCCAAGGGATCAAGACATCAGGGACCTCACCCTTGGTGCGCAAGGGGAAGACCGAGGTGTAGCGCGAGTAGTCGTCAACAACTATCAGGAAGTACCTCTCCTGACCCTGACCACAGACGCGGGCTGGGCCCCACACGTCCATGTGGAGTGTCTGCAAGGGAGCAGTCGTCGGGGGGAACGAGGAGGAGTGAGGAGCGGCGCGCTGCCGTCCCTCGACACAGGGGAGACAGGTAGGAGCAGGTGAGGGTGGGAGGGCAGGAAGGACCCTGGGCAGGCCAGAGACAAGGTACCGGGAGTGCATGGCACGAAGCCGCTGCACAGACGGGTGGCCAAGGCGGTGGTGCCAGAGGACAGTCTCGTGTGCCAAAGAGCGACACGAGCAGGGGGCGGACAGCTGACCTGACACGGACGCGGACGCAGTCGAAGCAACCTGAGGGGACTCAGTAGTCAGTGTGTACAGGTCCGACCCCGGTTGCCGAGTGAAGGTAGCCAAGTGACGGCCCGTACGAGCACACGTGCAATGTGTCACGCGCTCGTAGGCAGGGGTGAACTGGTGAACACCCCCGTCCTGGAGTGCACATCCTGCCACCAAGTTTGTAGAGAACGAGGGGAGGTGGAGACCTGACAGTGTGCCCGACGGGACCGCAGGGCAGGGAAGGACAGTTGAAGAGGTCGCAATGACCGGACCCCCAGAGGGGTCAGCAAGGGAGACAGCAACTGGCCCAGCAAGCGGCTCAAGGGCAGTGCGGTCATGAAAGAAGCAGCGAGAAGCACCTGAGTCCAGTGTGAAGGTGTGCAGTGCGGCAGTCGACGCAGTACCAAGGGGGGAGACACACGAGCACCTAGAGCAGCAGCCTCACCAGCACCAGGGGTAGCAGACACGCGAGTACCTGGAGCGGCAGACGCACTAGCCCTAATGCCCGGGTCAGGCGGCACACACAAGTACTCAGCACCCTCTCCAGTAGTAGACATCACATACATGGCAGATAGAATAGCATCAAAGTCTAGAGCATAGATATCAATCTCCTTCTTCAGGAGATCAAGCCAGCGGGGTAGCTTAGTGGCCTGAGGGAACTGAACACGCCAAGCTTCGTCAAGACAAGAGAAGCAGCGCTGTGTGGCGTGCGGTCGTCCTCACTGCTGACCAGTGCGGTCACCAGTGCGAATGACGTACGTGCAGCTAAGACCACCCCCACCCCCGTGCTCAGAGTACCACTCACGGACCTCCTGGGGCGAGGGAGTGTGCTGCTGGCCCTGGCCACCGTCAGTGCCTCCACGGCCACCACCACCGCTGCCACCTCCTCGACCACCCCAACCCCTGCCGCCGCCTCGTCCACCGCCACCCCAACCGCTGCCTCCACTCCTGCCACCTCCCCCGCCGCTGCCGCCACCACCCCCACCGCTACCACTCGCCCCTCCAGCCGAGCCACCACCCCCACTGCCTCCACCGCCCCCACCGCCGCCTCCCCCGCCGTCACCACCACCACCCTTGCCCCCTTTGCCCTTGCGGCTGCGGCGTCCGCTCGAGGCAGACGCAGTGCCGACCTTCTCAGCACCAAGAAGGTCGACAGCAGCAGCAGAGGCGACAGAGGGAAGGAGGGGGGAAGGAGAACACCTCTCAAAGAACGGGGTACGGGGGTCGCCACGAGAGGCACCTACAGCGACTATGCTAGTCTCAGCTGCAAGTAGCTCCTTCTCGAGGAGGGCAATGGTGAGCTCAGTGGGGCAACGAGCTAGGAAGTGGTCCCTGACAGCACGAAGTGTGTCAAGGAGGCGGGTGACTAGGTGGTAGAGAGTGAGCCAGAGTGGAGGGGGGTGCGTGGCAAGGAACTCAGCAGGCATGGCGGCACGGAAGCGGGCCTCACTAGTACGGAGGTGCGTGATGAGGTCAGCGACTGTGTGAAAGGAGGCCAGGTCGGGAAACAGGTAGGGGAGGGAGAGACGGCCTAGTGCGGCAGAGGCAGGTGAGGAGTAGCGAGCAACTACAGCTGTGTACAGTGCCTGTGCAGTCTTGTGCTGACCAAAGTGCTCGCGTTCGTCTATCGGCAGGGAGTTGCGAATGGCGAAGCGAGCGTGGGCATCACGAGTCTGCCACTATGAGCGAGCAGTGCTGTCAGCAGTAGCAGCAGGGGCAGTGACATGGCCTAGGGCGTGATCGTACAGTGAGATGTCATCCTTGGCTGTGAGCTGTAGGTAGAGGTGCGGGTCATCGAGCCAGGTGTCAAACTTCACAGGGCGGCCCTCAGCATCGAACACGAGAACCTGTGGACTAGCCATAGGAACAGTAGAAATAGCAGCAGTAGTAGTAGGAGAAGCAGGTAGGACGAACCAGGTAGGGCAGGGCGGCGCGGCTCGGTTCAGGTCGGGTCGCGGCTCGGCTAGGTGGCGCGGCTCGGCTCGGGGCGCGCGGCTCGGCTCGGGGCGCGCGGCTCGGGTCGCGCGGCTCGGGCCACGGCGGGGACGGGCTGCCCGCTCTCCCTCGTGTGCTGCGGCGGGAACGGGCCGCCCGGGGCCTCTAGGTGGTGGGCACGGGTCGGCGAGGTCGGCACGGGGCGGGTTGGGGCCCTAGAGGGGCGAGCGCGGGGCCGATCGGGGCCTGAGCGGGGCTAGCGCGGGGCCAAACGGGGCCTTGACGGGGCTAGCAAGGGGCCGACGGGGCCTGAACGGGGCTAGCGCGGGGCCGACGGGGCCTGAAACGGGGCTAGCGCGGGGCCGACGGGGCCTGAGAGGGGCTAACGCGGGGCCGACGGGGCCTGAAACGGGGCTAGTGCGGGCCGACGGGGCCTGAGAGGGGCTAGCGCGGGGCCGACGGGGCCTGAAACGGGGCCAACGGGGCCTGAAACGGGGCTAGCGCGGGCCGACGGGGCCTGAGAGGGGCTAGCGCGGGGCCGACGGGGCCTTAAACGGGGCCGACGGGGCCTGATACGGGGCTAGCGCGGGCCGACGGGGCCTGAGAGGGGCTAGCGCGGGGCCGACGGGGCCTGAAACAGGGCCGACGGGGCCTGAACGGGACTAGCGCGGGGCCTGAACGAGGGCCTTAAAGGGGCCGACGGGGCCTGAACGGGGCTGGCGCGGGGCCGTCAAGAGGGGCCTCTAGGGGCGTGACACGCCGAGGCGCCCTAGGGCACAGGTAGGTAGGTAGTTACGTAGTGGTGGGCCCTTAGAAAATTTCGGTCCTAGGAAGGACCTGCTCTATACCTTGTTGGAATCACTGAACAGGAATGAATGAACTAGCAGTGAAATGAGTACAAGTACCTAACCCTAGAATTGTGTATCCCCTTTAGGCTGACCCACTGTAGCCTAAACTAACACAACATATATAATGTTTGACAAGCAGACCTTTGTATATATGTAAAACGTTTCCCTTGTACCGTAATGAGCGGGTAGCACAACGGCAAAGGTTTGGAGTGTCGAAATATGTTTTATATTTTTTATAGCTGCTTGTAGTTGTAGTGCAGTTATTATGTTTTGTAGGTGGTGCACCTTCTTTCCTTCCATGTTCTTTCCTATTTGTACCCTTCCTCAATATTGAATCACCCTCTTTGGCCAACCGTTTTTCCCTCGACACTCAACCTTCCTACCTCAACCCTAGGCAACTAAGGCTTGAGTTACAAACCTAATTCAACATGTTATCAGAGCTATCACGTTCGTAATGTATGGGCCCACCGCTAGCCATGGCGCTCCCTGTCGCGTTTCTTGTCGCAGCACCCGTCGCGCCCGTTGTGGCGCTCATCACGGCGCTCAGGGTGCCGGCCGCGACGGATGCGATGTCGAGCCCCGTACGGTGCCCCGCATCCTGTCACCTCGGACGCCCTACTGCCCCGCTTCCCGTCGCCGCGGGCGACTTGCTTCCCGTTGCCGCGGGCGACCTGCTTCCCATCGTCGCGGGCGACTTGCTTCTCGTCGCCGCGAGCAACCTCCTTTCCATCACCCGTGGGCGACTTGCGTCTAGTCGTCGCGGGCGACCTGCATCGCCGTGGGCGCCCTGCTTCCCGTCGCCGCGGCTTCCGCTGTGGGAGGAGGTGGCGGAGGGAAGGGGGAGGCGTGGGTGGTTGACGCAGGTCGGTACGCTGCTGCGCCACACCGCTATTCGGCCGCTCGCCTTCCCCTCTTTCTCCCTGTTGCGCGTGCAGCAGTGAGGGGGGTGGGGGTTTGGGGGTGGCGGGTATGAGCAACCTGCTGCCGCCCCTCCTCTCTTTCTCATGGCCGCACGTGCCGCTGTGGGGGGAGGGTGAGGGGGTGGCGGAAGGGTGCGGTTCCGGGTGGCGGCTGAACAACGGCGGCGAGGTTTATTAGGGTGGCTGAAAGGGGGTATGGACTTGGGGGTTCGTAAGAGGGGTTCGCCGCGTGGCTCCCCCCACCTCCTCTCCTCATCCCCCTCTCACCGCCCCTTTGTAAAATGGGGGTTCGTAAGAGGGGTTCGCCGCGTGGCTCCCCCACCTCCTCTCCTCATCCCCCTCTCACCCCCACCCCCCCCCCCCTTAGTAAAACGGGGGTTCGTAAGAGGGGTTCGTCGCGTGGCTCCCCCCCACCTCCTCTCCTCATCCCTCATTCACCTCCTCCTTGGTACTTCTCTCCTTCTTCGGCTGCGCACTCTGCATGGTGTACCCCTTTAGAGGGCGTAACTACACTTCTTCCTACAAGCAATTATGGGGGTGTGTCGAAATATGTCTTATATCTTTAATAACTGCTTGTAGTTGCGGTGCAATTATTATGTTTTCTAGGCGGTGCACCTTATTTCCTTGCATGTTCTTCCCTATACCCTGCTCAATATTGAATCACCCTCTTTGGCCAACCCTGTTTCAACACTTCATCATTGAAACATTTGTTCTTTCCTAAACCCTAAACCCTAGACTCCAAACACCTCTGCCGGCTAAGAGTCCATTCTTATAGAGTGCACTCTTGCTTCAAACAGAGGCCCAAACTGAGGTCCAGTTAAGCCCTATGGCGTGGCATGTGGCATACAAGGATAACAGAGAAGGCACAGCCTGAAAATCTGCTGACCATGCACCTACCAGTGCCTTTCAATAATTAGGGTACTTGCCAAAACCGACAAAACAAATCACCTTGATACATATATCCACCCTCACGAGTCACGCACCTTCTCAGTAGTACATACAAGGCAGGAAGATGAGGATTCTCCAACTCCCCCCTTGTTGGCATGCAACATCGTCTAGTGCTACCTGGTGGGACCCTGTGTGTACGTTCAGGGTTTACACCCCCAATCCGCACGCAGGCTCTAAAGGTTGAGATGCTTTTGCCCCAGTGCAGTGATGTCTGCTACGCAATGATGGACGCGAGTTAGCCCGTGTACATACACCAGTTTATGCAGGGGTCTCGATTTCGGACGCTGCTGCCTGGGTGACATCTGCTTTGGGTGCTGAGGGCTCGTGTGTTGAGTCGGCTTTCAGCGGGACAACCAGCACCGGACATGGAGCATGGTGCATGCAGTGGGTGCTAACACTCCCAAGAGCCAAGCTGCGGATAGAACGAGATGTGGGGAAGGAAAGGGAGAAAACGGGAGGAACAGGAAGAGAATAATACAACCAATGAGCGAGCTATTCTCTCTGTGCACGAGTAACGGTTTAGGGAGCCTCACCGTTTTAGCATGCTCAAGCCGCGGGTTCCCATCACCAGTAGATCCGCACTGATGCTCTGCGCATGGGTCGACAGCACATCTCGAGGGTCGCCCTTAAGATCCACGCCCCTTACCACCACGCCCTCACCCATCCCCCGCTTGACAACCTCCTCTTTCACCAAGGCAGCGCACCGCTGCAGCAACTGCTGCGCCTTAGCGTGCCTCTCGTGCTCCATGCGTTCGTGATTCTCCTGCCATGACAGCATCACTCCAGTCTTGGTAGCGCTCCGTGCGGAGTTCTGCCAAGCATTCTCAGGGAAAACGGCAAAGGACAATGCTAGTACCTGGGACGTGTTTTTTTAGGGTACAGTCGCGCATCAGATGAACAACGTGAAGAAAAATCCTGTGCAAAGCTAGCGCCAAGAGGACCATAACTATAACAACTCTACACTTGTTTTGCAGAATGGGGAACTTAATGCCAGTTGGTTGAGGAGGATACCAGTAGCGGCTTGTGCGCGTGAATGATGGTAAACTCTTTAGCCGTGCGCGCAAAGAGCCGCACCGCCTCTCGCAGCGCGTGCATGCTGTTGTCGCTGCCGTCCACCGCCACCGCCACCCTCACGTTCCTCTGCACCCTCGCCGCACACACGCACACCCATCGATCCCGTACGTAAGCTAACGCTCAAAAGCGGAGGTTACGCGAAGGGAACTGAACAAGTGGAAAAGAAGCGCAGAGAAGTACCTGAGTGCCCATGTTCGAGAAAGAAAGTTTATCTGAATCAGCCGCAATGCATGAATGCTAACCAGTTATGCAGACCATTATTCCGAAGATAGTGATGCAGCCTGTATAGCAACCGTCCAGTTCTTTGTACAGACGTTCTGGCTTAGAGGCTCTTCCTAAAAGAGTCCCATTTCCTCAACGAGCAGACTTTTCACATAAGTCCTAGTTGTATCCCCTCCTCTACAGTCCCCTTTTCGGCGGGAAATCTTGCATTCCCGGTTTGGACACCATCCGAAGTTTGCCCATCCGAACGGATTTAGCGCGCGGATGGTGTCCCTATTGGGGCAGGGCCCCACCTCTGACATTTTGGATGCGATCGAGGTCGCACGCGTCGTTTGCATGTTGCGATTTTTTGGGGGTCGCCAACAAATTGGGGTATCGAAATGACATAAAACGACGAGAAGCGACAACATAATGGGCGCCAGCTTTAACGGCAGAACCTGCCATCCAGCCTGTTTCAAAAATAAAATGCCCGATTGACTTGGGCTGCCAACTTCAACTTTTTGACTTGGGGGCGCCCGATTGGAATCGTGGGCAGGACCATGTAGATGTAGCTGGTTGCCTGGCACGTTTGCGCCAAGTCAGCTCCAACGCACTGCAATGCCCCTTTCATGCCACGATCAGACAGTATGCCACTTGACGCGCAAATGGTCGCACATACCCTAAACCGTCAGGTCCCAACGTGTCCCGATCTCGTACCGCGTGGCCGAACATTGAACAATTTTCGAAATTGCGAACCGCGTGTCCCTACTTCGGATGGTGTCCCGACCAGGAATGCGATCTGAATCACTACACGAATCAGTTCCGCAGTCAATCAGAGAACGCAAATCGAACCAGTCAGAGCATTCACGGAGAATAAAACGAAAGGAAGTTTTGATTCACTATTTACTTTTGCAGTTGTGATTGTCTGTTTATCTTGACCGCGCTTGTGTCCGAATCCTGTCGCGCGGTTCCCTGCGAGCTCCGATGATGCCATCTCATTAAACTCGCTTACAGTGTAGAACCAAAAATGTTGTCTTTCATTTCAGCATTAAACATATTCTATTTTGTATTTTTCTGCCCGTTTTTCCTGCAACACTAATCAACGAGGCGAACCGTGCAACGATAAGTTGAAAACAGCCTAGTCTTAATGTACGTATGTGACAGGAAAACATGACTAGTAGCGAAGGAAAAACGTTCTTCATGCAATTTTCCTTCTATGGGACTATAAGTTCCCTTTTGCCCAGGGTTTGTGGGTTTTTTACAAAGGCCCGCAGTGCGCGTGTTTTTCACGTGGACTCTAATCGAGGACATCTCTAGGACATGGCGTTTTGGAAAACAGTGGAGTAGCGAGCTCCACGAATCATGATTCGTGCGCCATACTGCATTCTGATAGCACGTGAACACTGCTGCTCGACACGTGGCAAGCGAGCGATATTAGAAGTGACGAGGGCATGCGATGGAGGAGGGTAACGGAAATATCGACGGAAATAACCAATTTGGGACCGAAGAACAGCAGAAAAGTGGCCGAATTAGGGCAGGGTGAGTCGCACCCCCTCGAAGTAGTGCCGAACCAGCGCCGCAACTAGCCCAAATCTAAACACCCAACAAGCTGACAAAAGTATGTTCAGAAACAGGTCAACCCTTAATGTTGAATAACTGAACAGGAATGATGGAACTATCAGTGAAAACAGTACAAGTACCTAACCCTAGAATTGTGTACCCCCTATAGACTAACCCACTGTAGCCTAAACAAGAACAACAACATATATAATGTTTGACACACCCCCATAGGTGAAGTGGGGGAGAACTAGGGGTCACAAGACCAGTCAAGGCAAAGCAAGACAAAACAAGCTCAGGGTGGATCTCAAGGATACCACACAAATTTCGAGCACAAGCAAGTGGTCACAAGACCAGTTCACAAGCAGGTTTATAATAGAACAAGATGTACAATGATCACAACCTAGCAAGAGTAAACATGCAGGTATATACATATAGAGATCACACTACAAACAGACTCAAGAAATAAGCAAGTGAGGTACAGTAGGCACAAGGCCTAGAAGAGTGCAAAAGCGCTGATGGTCACAAGGCTGAAGCGCCTTGGTGAACACATCAGCAGTGTTGGCCTCAGAGGCCACGTAACGCAGACGAAGCTGACCACGCCGCTGCAACTCTCGAGCAAGGAAGTAGCGCAGAGCAATGTGCTTCGTTCTGTGCTCCAGTCTGTGCTCCTCACACAAGGCAATGGCTGCCTTGTTGTCGACGTACAGCAGTGGAGGAGAACAAGGCTGCTCTCCAAGGTCGGTCAGCAAGTAGGTGAGTCAGCGTAGATCCTGGGCCGCCATGGCTGTGGCGTAGATCTCAGCCTCACAACTGGAGCTGAGAACAGAAGAAGAGCGAGTAGAACGCCAAGAAACAGAACGAGAGCCAAGACTGAAGGAGTAACCGTGAGACGACCGCTGAGTAGCCTGGTCGTCTGCCCAAGAAGCGTCTGAGTGCCCAGTGAGAACAACTGGGACTCGCCCTCCAAGCACTAGCCCCATGCCCGACGTACTGCACAAGTAGCGCAACACCCTCTTAGCTGCATCCATGTGCTCCTTCCGGTGACGGCCGGGAGCGACATAGCGAGCAAGAATGCTAAGAGGGTATGCAAGGTCAGGTCGAGTGCAGGTCATCAGGTACATGAGGCAACCCACAAGCTCTGGATACGGGCCACTCGGCTCTACGGACTCATCCGAAGGCAGAGCTGAGAGCGAGTGAGCGGTAGGCAGAGGAGTGGGCTGAGGGGAGGAGTACGTGAAGCGGAAGCGCTGAAGGACCTACTGCACCATGTGTGACTGAGTCAAGGTGATGGTGCGGCGTGCTCTGTCCGTGATCCGCAAGCCAAGATAGCTTGTCAGTTCACCCAGGTCTGTGCACGTGTGTCTCTTCTGCAGCTCCGACTTCACGTGGGCGAGTGCCGCAGTGTCACCAGTGGCAAAGACCAAGTCGTCGACGTACACGAGGATGTAGAACGGCGGCAGTGAGGCGTCGTTGCGTAGAAACAGCGACGGGTCAGCAATAGAAGGCGCGAACCCAAGAGCCGCAAGCGTAGTCCTAGGTGTGTCGTGCCACTCACGTGGCGCCTGGCGGAGACCGTAGACCGGCCGTCGGAGGCTCCACTGGGTACCAGGAGGGAACGACCGAGTGAAGCCAGGTGGGCGGCGCAGCCAGATCTCCTCGTGCAGGCTGCCCTGTAGGAAAGCAGTGCTGAAGTCAAGAGAGTGGAGCTCGTAGTCACGCTGAGCGGCGACGTGCAGCAGAACCCGAAGAGTGGTCATCTTCGGGGTCGAGGAGAAGGTCTGGAAGAAGTCAACTCCCTCTCGCTGACTGAAGCCTCGTGCAACGTAACGCGCCTTGAAGACAGGTGGAGAGCTCGGCGGCCGCTTCACCCTGAAAATCCACATGCCACTGATGATGTTCGCCCCAGGTGGGGGAACCTCGTCGACGTAGGTGCCTGTGGACTTCCAGGAAGCCATCTCTGTGTCCATGGCTGTCTGCCACTGAGAAGAGTAGGGACCGGCCATCGCCTCTGCGTAAGAGCGTGGGGGCGGGATGTCTGGTGCATCCGAGTCTCCCTCAGGGGCAACAAGCATGGACACGAGATGGGGCAAAGCGGCAGCAAAGCACTCAAACTCCTCCTGCCTGTCCTCAAGGACGTCAGTGCCAAGAGCACACTCACCCCCGACGGACGGAGGAGAGACAGACTCTGACTCAGCAACTAGGCTAGCGGCGTAGTCTAGACGACAGGTGGCAGCAAAGTCGACAAGCTCAGCAGCTAAGGCAGACGCAGCGGCGGACTCAAAGGAAGGGTCAGTGACAACAGTAGCTAGGAGACGCGTGACAGTAGGACTAGCAGCATGAAGGGAGTCTGACTCCGGGTTAGCAAAAGCAGGAAGAGAGGACGCAGGAGGAGACGGCAGTGGGACACGCTGTGGAGCAGTGAAAGGACGAAGCGCCATCCGGTGAGTGCCTGGGACAGCAAGAGGACACTGACTCGGGACACGACTTACAGTGAGAGCAGCACGGACAGGCGACACACGACGAGACTCAGGCGACGCAGGACGAGACTCAGGCGCACGACGCTCAGTAAGACCTCCAGTCGGACCAGTGTAAGGAGCAGGACCAGGGAGAGAGGAGGCAAACGGTAGCTGCGACTGCCGCTGGACAGACGGAGGACACCCTAAGGAGGGAGGAGGACAAGGAGGAGGGAGCTGACCAAGAACCTGCTGAAGGAGCGGAACGAAGTACGGCCGCCGCCGTGCAGCAACTCCAAAACCAGCAGAAACACCAGCGCCAGGGTCCGCAACACCAGTAGCAGCACCAATTCCCGGGTCCTCAGCACCACCTGCAGCTCCAACGCCCGACTCCACAGCACCAGCAGCAGCACCAGCGCCAGGGTCCTCAGCACCAGCACCAGCTCCAACGCCCGGGTCCTCAGCACCAGCAGCAGCACCAGCGCCAGGGTCCTCAGCACCAGCAGCAGCTCCAACGCCCGGGTCCGCAGCACCACCAGCAGCTCCAATGCCCGGGTCCTCAGCACCAGCAGCAGCTCCAATGCCCGGGCCCTCAGCACCAGCAGCAGCACCAGCGTCCGGGTCCTGAGCACTAAACGTAGCTCCAATCTCTGGGGCCGCAACACCAGCAGCACCAGTAGAGTCTCTAGTACCAGCAGTACTACCAGCAGTAGCGGGGTCCGTGACACCAGGCACGCCACTCCGAAGATTGCAGCGCCGCTCGTACCACTCACAGATCCGCTCACGAGAGGGGAGCTCCCGACTAGGAGGAGAAGCACTAGCACCAGTCCCAGTAGTACGCCTGGCTCCAGAGGTACCTCTCTTGAGGCTGCAGTACTGTAAGTACCACTCACGCAGCTCCTCCGAGGAGAGGGCTCCTCCAGGTGTAGGACTCCCAGGCGCAGCACAACCCGACTCAGAACCCCCAGACTCAAGACTCTGCGGCTCAGCACCCCCAGGCTCAGCACCCCCAGGCTCCACACCCGTAGAAGGACGAGAGTCGACAGCTACCTCAACAGGCTCAACCGGGTCTACCTGAGACACACCTGAGGGAGCGGCACCCTGAGGGGGGAGGGGGTCTACGACAGCAGCACCTGGCGCGAGGAAGAGAGGCGGGGGGGGAGCGGGGAAGTGCGGTAGGGGAAGAGGCGGTAGTAGGGGACGGACTCGTCAAAAGTGACCTTCCGAGAGGGCAAGACTCGGCGCGAGGTGGCGTGGTAAAACTGCCAACCAGGCGCGTCCGGGACAAAGCCGAGGAAGACGCAGGGAACAGCACGGGAGGAGAGCTTGTCCGCAGACGTATCGCGGACAAAGCTCGAGATCCCCGGACCCGGAAACGCGACGCATCGCCAACCTCCCCCGTCCACAGCAGTGTGGGCGAGGTCTCCGGCAAGGAGACACGGGGCCAGAGGTTGAGCTGATGCACAGCGTACCGGACCGCAAACGGCCATTGAAAGTGGGGGACAGCCGCATGGATCAAGGAGGTACGGGCGACCTCCATAACCAGGCCAATGCGGCACTCCGCAACCCCATTCTGCTATGGAGAGGCCGGAAGCGTGAACGACTGCTCAATGCCGTGCTCAGCACAGTAGGCTGCCAAGAGGTCGGAGGAGAACTCACCACCTCTATCAGAGTGCAAGTGCAGGACAGGAAAGTCCGAGTGGAAACGCTCGCGGAGCTGGAGACGGGCTCTGCGGATCCAAGGGATCAAGACATCAGGGACCTCACCCTTGGTGCGCAAGGGGAAGACTGAGGTGTAGCGCGAGTAGTCGTCAACAACTATCAGGAAGTACCTCTCCTGACCCTGACCACGGACGCGGGCTGGGCCCCACACGTCCATGTGGAGTGTCTGCAAGGGAGCAGTCGTCGGGGGGAACGAGGAGGAGTGAGGAGCGGCACGCTGCCCTCCCTCGACACACGGGAGACAGGTAGGAGCAGGCGAGGGAGGGAGGGGAGGAAGGACCCAGGGAAAGCCAGAGACAAGGTACCGGGAGTGCATGGCACAAAGCCGCTGCACAGACGGGTGGCCAAGGCGGTGGTGCCAGAGGACAGTCTCGTGCGCCAGAGAGCGACACGAGCAGGGGGCCGACAGCTGACCTGACGCGGACGCAGACGCAGACGCAGCAGCCTGAGGGGACTCAGTGGTCAGTGTGTACAGGTCCGACCCTAGCTGCCGGGTGAAGGTAGCCAAGTGACGGCCCGTACGAGCACACATACAATGTGTCACGCGCTCGCAGGCAGGGGTGAACTGGTGAACACCCCTGTCCTGGAGAGCAGAACCTGCCACCAAGTTCGTAGAGAACGAGGGGAGGTGGAGACCTGACAGTGTGCCCGACGGGACCGCAGGACAGGGAAGGACAGTGGAAGAGGTCGCAATGACTGGACCCCTAGAGGGGTCAGCAAGGGAGACAGCAACTGGCCGAGCAAGCGGCTCAAGGGCAGTGCGGTCACGAAAGAAGCAGCGAGAAGCACTTGAGTCCAGTGTGAAGGTGTGCAGTGCTGCAGTCGACTCAGTACCAAGGGGGGCAGACATACAAGCACCTAGAGCAGCTGCCTCACCAGCACCTGGGGTAGCCGACACGCGAGTACCTGGAGCGGCAGACGCACTAGCCCTAATGCCCGGGTCGGGCGGCACACATAAGTACTCAGCACCCTCTCCACTAGTAGACATCACATACATAGCAGATAGAATAGCATCAAAGTCTAGAGCATAGATATCGATCCCCTTCTTCAGGAGATCAATCCAGCGAGGCAGCTCAGTGGCCTGAGGGAACTGAACACGCCAAGCGTCATCAAGACGAGCGAAGCAGCGCTGTCTGGCGTGCGGTCGTCCACACTGCTTACCAGTGCGGTCACCAGTGCGAATGACGTACGTGCAGCTAAGACCACCCCCACCCCCGTGCTGAGAGTACCACTCACGGACCTCTTGGGGCGAAGGAGAGTACTGCTGGCCCTGGCCACCGCCAGCGCCTCCACGACCACCACCACCGCCACCACCTCCTCGGCCACCCCAACCCCTGCCGCCGCCTCGTCCACCGCCACCCCAACCACCGCCTCCGCCCCTGCCACCTCCCTCGCCGCTGCCGCTACCACCCCCACCGTTGCCACTAGCCCCTCCTGTCGCGCCACCACCCCCACCGCCTCCATCGCCCCCACCGCCGCCTCCCCCGCCGTCACCACCACCACCCTTGCCCCCTTTGCCCTTGCCGCTGCGGCGCCCGCTCGAAGCAGACGCGGTGCCGACCTTCTCAGCACCAAGAAGGTCGACAGCTGCAGCAGAGGCGACAGAGGGAAGAAGGGTGGAAGGAGAATACCCCTCAAAGAACGGGGTACGGGGGTCGCCACGAGAGGCACCTACAGCGACTATGCTAGTCTCAGCTACAAGCAATTCCTTCTCGAGGAGGGCGATGGTGAGCTCAGTGGGGCAGCGAGCTAGGAAGTGGTCCCTGACAGCACGAAGTGTGTCAGGGAGGCGGGTGACTAGGTGGTAGAGAGTGAGCCAGAGTGGAGGGGGGTGCGTGGCAAGGAACTCAGCGGGCATGGCGGCACGGAAGCGGGCCTCACTAGTACGGAGGTGCGTGATGAGGTCAGCGACTGTGTGAAAAGAGGCCAGGTCGGGAAACAGGTAGGGGAGGGAGAGACTGCCTAGTGCGGCAGAGGCAGGTGAGGAGTAGCGAGCAACTACAGCTGTGTACAGTGCCTGTGCAGTCTTGTGCTGACCAAAGTGCTCGCGTTCGTCTTTCGGCAGGGAATTGCGAATAGCGAAGCGAGCGTGGGCATCACGAGTCTGCCACTGTGAGCGCGCAGTGCTGTCAGCAGTAGTAGTAGGGGCAGTGACATGGCCTAGGGCGTGATCGTACAGTGAGATGTCATCCTTGGCTGTGAGCTGTAGGTAGAGGTGCAGGTCATCTAGCCAGGTGTCAAACTTCACTGGGCGGCCCTCAGCATCAAAAGCTAGAACCTGTGGGCTAGCCATAGGAGCAGTAGAAGTAGCAGTAGTAGCAGTAGAAGAAGCAGTTACGGTGGCTCAGTTCGGGCAGGGAGGCGCGGCTCGGGTGGGGCGCCTCGTGTCGGGTCGGGTCGCGCGGCTCGGCTGGGTTCGCGCGACTCGGCTTGGGTCGCGCGGCTCGGGTCGCGCGGCTCGGTTCGGTCGCGCGGCTCAGTTCGGTCGCGCGGCTCGGTTCGGTCCCGGGCTGTGGCGGTACCGGGGCCTTAGGGAGGCGAGCGCGGGGCCTAACGGGGCCGTTTGGGGCCGCTAAGGAGGTCAGGACGGGGTCGACGGGGCCGTTTGGGGCCTTAAGGAGGCGAGCGCGGGGCCTAACGAGGCCGTTTGGGGCCGCTAAGGAGGTAAGGACGGGGCCGATGGGGCCGTTTGGGGCCTTAAGGAGGTAAGCGCGGGGCCGTTCGGGGCCTAGTAGGGGTCGACGGGGCCGCTAGGACGGTGAGCGCAAGGCCTTACGGTGCCTCTTAGGGTCGACGGGGCCGTTCGGGGCCGTTAGGGAGGTAAGCGCGGGGCCATTCGGGGCCTTAACGGGGCCTTAACGGGGCCGTTCGGGGCCTTAACGGGGCTGCTAGGACGGTGGGCGCGGGGCCGAACGGGGCCACTAGGGGTCGACGGGGCCGTTCTGGGCCGCTAGAGAGGTAAGCTCGGGGCCGTCAAGGGGGGCCTCTAGAGGTGGACGGGGCCGTACTAGGTCTCTAGGGAGGTAAGCGCGTGGGCCGTGAGGGGCCTCTAGGGGCGGGCCGTCGGTGCCTTAGGTGGCCGTGAAAAAACCGAGGCGCCCTAGGTAGATAGGTAGGTAGGCAGGTAGGTAGGTAGGTAGTGGTGGGCCCTTTAAAGTTCGGTCCTAGGAAGGACCTGCTCTATACCATGTTGAATAACTGAACAGGAAATGATGGAACTAGCAGTGAAAACAGTACAAGTACCTAACCCTAGAATTGTGTACCCCCTATAGACTAACCCATTGTAGCCTAAACAAGAACAACAACATATATAATGTTTGACACTTAACACCTTGTCGCAAAGTCTTTAGGGTTGATTATCCTTAAAAACATGCCATCCAATAGGGGTTTATATTTGTTATGGCTCGGAAGATAATAATTTAGGCTCATACGCATGTTCGAACCTTCGTACTAGGGGTGTGACTCACGCGGCCCTAATTCTGCCACCTCTCTGCTAATGTACGGCCCCTCGATGATCTCTTCCCAAATGCCGATGTGATGAGTTTGCCTGGTTGGCTTTGAAAATGTACTCGCCAAGGAGCTGCTCTATAGTGTGCGGTTTCAGTGGCAAATGAACATAACATTAATACACATAAATATAAATGAATTAGGTCCACTTAGCTTATGTTTTTGTCAGATAGAAGCTTTAAGGCTTCATTAATGGATGCTTCTAAAAGTTTAGGTGACCTAGAAAGGATTCGGACAGTGACCTGCAACACAAAGCAACAATATTTAGGAAGAAATGATGTACCAACCAAGGGGTGATGCTGCAAGCCATGCAATCCTCATTTAGCCATCTTGATCTGATGACAAGCCTGGTGTGGACTGGTAGCATGTGAGTACTCCTAACTAGATTTGCCCCATACACCAATCACCCAGTCGTCTGTCTGCACGCCCTGGTACTGCTGGATCATTTTCCCAGCCTGCCATGTACGGTTCCCCACAATATACAGCAATGCAATATGCACGGCAGCCAAATGAAAAAAAAGAAAACAAACCACAGCCCAAACGAGTATTGCCAACTACATGCATTCCCCCATCCACTCTGGCTCACTCTCTACCACCTAGTCACCCGCCTCCCTGACACTCTGCGCTCAGTCAGGGACCACTTCCTAGCTCGCTGCCCCACTGAGCTCACCATTGCCCTCCTCGAGAAGGAACTCCTTGCAGCTGAGGCTAGCATAGTCGCTGTAGGTGCCTCTCGTGGCGACCCCCGTACCCCGTTCTTTGAGGGGTGTTATCCTTCCCCCCTTTTTCCCTCTGTCGCCTCTGCTGCTGCTGTCGACCTCCTTGGTGCTGAGAAGGTCGGGACTGCGTCTGCTTCGAGCGGGCGCTGCAGCGGCAAGGGCAAAGGGGGCAAGGGCGGTGGCGGTGACAGCGGGGGAGGCGGTGGTGGGGGCGGTGACGGTGGCGGTGGTGGGGGTGGTGGCGGCAGCGGCGGGGGAGGTGGCAGGGGCGGAGGCGGTGGTGGGGGTGGCGGTGGACGCGGCGGCGGCAGAGGTTGGGGTGGTCGAGGAGGTGGCGGCAGCGGTGGTGGTCGTGGAGGCGCTGGCGGTGGCCAGGGCCAGCAGCACACTCCGTCGCCCCAGGAGGTCCGTAAGTGGTACTCTCAGCACGGGGGGGGGGGGGGGGGGGGGGTGGCTTTAGCTGCACGTACGTCATTCGCACTGGTGACCGCACTGGTCAGCCGTGTGGGGGACCGCACACCATACAGCGCTGCTTCGCTCGTCTCAACGACGCCTGGCGTGTTCAGTTCCCTCAGGCAACTGAGCTGCCCCGCTGGTTTGATCTCCTGAAGAAGAGGATTGATATCTATGCTCTAGACTTTGATGCTATTCTCACTGCTATGTATGTGATGTCTACTAGTGGAGAGGGTGCTGAGTACCTGTGTGTGCCGCCCGACCCGGGCATTAGGACTAGTGCGTCTGCCGCTCCAGGTATTCGCGTGTCTGCCACCCCAGGTGCTGGTGAGGCAGCTGCTCTAGGTGCTTGTGCGTTTGCCCCCCCTGGTACTGAGTCGACTGCAGCAGTGCACACCTTCACACTGGACTCAGGTGCTTCTCGCTGCTTCTTTCGTGACCGCACTGCCCTTGAGCCGCTTGCTCGGCCAGTTGCTGTCTCCCTTGCTGACCCCTCTGGGGGTCCGGTCATTGCGACCTCCTCCACTGTCCTTCCCTGTCCTGCGGTCCCGTCGGGCACACTGTCAGGTCTCCACCTCCCCCCGTTCTCTACGAACTTGGTGGCAGGTAGTGCACTCCAGGACGGGGGTGTTCACCAGTTCACCCCTGCCTACAAGCGCGTGACACACTGCACGTGTGCTCGTACGAGCCGCCACTTGGCTACCTTCACTCGGCAGCCGGGGTCGGACCTGTACACACTGACCACTGAGTCCCCTCAGGTCGCTACGTCTGCATCTGCGTCTGCGTCAGGTCAGCTGTCTGCCCCCTGCTCGTGTCGCTCTCTGGCGCACGAGACTGTTCTCTGGCACCACGGACTTGGCCACCCGTTTGTGCAGCGCCTTCGTGCCATGCACTCCCGGTACCTTATCTCCGGTCTTCCCAGAGTCCTCCCTCCCCTCCCACCCTCGCCTGCTCCTCCCTGTCTTCCCTGCGTCGAGGGGCGGCAGCGCGTCGCTCCTCACTCCTCCTCGTTTCCCCCGAGGACTGCTTCCTTGCAGACGCTCCACATGGACGTGTGGGGCCCAGCCCGCGTCCGTGGTCAGGGTCAAGAGAGGTACTTCCTGATGGTTGTTGACGACTCGCGCTACACCACGGTCTTCCCCTTACGCACCAAGGGTGAGGTCCCTGATGTCTTGATCCCTTGGATCCGCAGAGCTCGTCTTCAGCTCAGGGAGCGTTTCCACTCGGACTTTCCTGTCCTGCGCTTGCACTCTGACAGAGGTGGTGAGTTCTCCTCCGACCTCTTGGCAGCCTACTGTGCTGAGCATGGCATTGAGCAGTCGTTCACCCTTCCGACCTCTCCACAGTAGAACGGGATTGCAGAGCGCCGCATTGGCCTGGTCATGGAGGTTGCCCGTACCTCGTTGATCCATGCGGCTGCCCCCCACTTTCTGTGGCCGTTTGCGGTCCGGTACGCTGCGCATCAGCTCAACCTCTGGCCCCGTGTCTCCTTGCCGAGGACCTCGCCCACACTGCTGTGGACGGGGGAGGTTGGCGATGCGTCGCGTTTCCGGGTCTAGGGATCTCGAGCTTTTGTCCGCGATACGTCTGCGGACAAGCTCTCCTCCCGTGCTGTTCCCTGCGTCTTCCTCGACTTTGTCCCGGACGTGCCTGGTTGGCAGTTTTACCACGCCACCTCGCGCCGAGTCTTGCCCTCTCAGGACGTCACTTTTGACGAGTCCGTCCCCTACTACCGCCTCTTCCCCTACCGCACTGCCCCGCTCCCCCCCTCGCCTCTCTTCCTTGCGCCAGGTGCTGCTGTCGTAGACGCCCTCCCCCCTCAGGGTGCCGCTCCCTCAGGTGTGTCTCAGGTAGACCCGGTTGAGCGTGTTGAGGTAGCTGTCGACTCTCGTCCTGCTGTGGGTGCGGAGCCTGGGGGTGCGGAGCCTGGAGGTGCGGAGCCTGGGGGTGCTGAGCCTGGGGGTGCTGAGCCTGGGGGTGCGGAGCCTGGGGGTGCTGAGCCTTGGGGTGCGGAGCCTGGGGGTGCTGAGCCTGGGAGTACTGAGCCTGGGGGTGCTGAGCCGCAGAGTCCGGAGTCTTGGGGTTCTGAGTCTGGAGGTCCTGAGCGTGAGAGTCCTACACTTGGCGGAGCCCTCTCCTCGGAGCAGCTGCGTGAGTGGTACTTCGAGTACTGCAGCCTCAGGAGAGGTACCTCTGGAGCCAAGCGTACTACTGGGACTGGTGCTAGTGCTTCTCCTCCTAGCCGGGAGCTCCCCTCCCGTGAGCGGATCCGTGAGTGGTACGAGCGGCGCTGCACTCTTCGGAGTGGCGCGCCAAGTGTTGCGGACCCCACTGCTGCTGGTGGTGCTACTAGTGCTGGAGACTCTACTGGTTTTGCTGGTGTTGCGGCCCTAGAGGTTGGAGCTGTTTCTGGTGTTGCGGACCCGCGCGTTGGAGCTACACCTGGTGCTGCGGACCCGGGCGCTGGTGCTGCTGCTGGTGCTGAGGACCCGGGCGTTGGAGCTACTGATGGTTCTGAGGACCCGGGCATTGGAGCTAATGCTGGTGCTGAGGACCCTGGAGCTGGTGCTGTGGAGTCGGGCGTTGGAGCTAGTGCTGGTGCGGAGGACCCTGGCGCTGGTGTCTCTGCTAGTTCTGGAGTCAATGCATGGCAGCGACCGTACTTCGTTCCGCTCCTTCAGCGGGTTCTTGGTCTCCCGCCTTCTCTCGGTCCTCCTCCTCCCTTAGAGTGTCCACAGCCAGTCCAGTCACGGTTACAGTTACAACCTGCCTCCCCACTGCCTGCTCCTTCTCCCTACACTGGTCCTACTGGAGGTCTTGCTGAGCGTCGTGTGCCTGCGTCTTGCCCTGCGTCGCCTGTCCGTACTGCTCGCACTAGTGGTTGCGGTTCGCGTCAGCGTCCTCCTCTTGTCCCTGGCATGCACTGGATGTCTCTGCTTCCGTCCACTGCTCCTCTGCGTACCCCTTTGCCTTCTCCTCCTGAGTCCTCTCTTCCTGCTCTTCCCGACCCGGAGTCGGACTCTCTTCGTGCTGCCAGTCCTACTGTCACGCGTCTCCTTGCTACTGTCGTCACTGACCCTTCTTTTGAGTCCACTGCTGCGTCTGCCCTAGTTGGTGAGCTCGTCGACTTTGCTGCTCGCTGTCGTCTAGACTACGCAGCTAGTCTTGTCGTTGAGTCTGAGTCTGTCTGTCCTCCGTCCGTCGGGGGTGAGTGTGCTCTTAGCACGGACGTCCTTGAGGACAGGCAGGAGGAGTTCTAGTGCTTGGCCGCTGCTTCACCTCATCTCGTGTCCGTACTGCTTACCCCTGAGGGAGACCCGGATGCACTTGACATCCCGACTCCGCGCTCTTATGCGGAGGCGATAGAGGGTCCCTACTCTTCTCAATGGCAGGCAGCTATGGATGCAGAGATGGCTTCCTGGAAGTCCATGGGCACCTACGTTGACGCTGTCCCCCCTTCTGGGGCGAACATCGTCAGTGGCATGTGGATTTTCAGGGTGAAGCGGCCGCCGGGTTCTCCGCCCGTCTTCAAGGCGCGTTACGTGGCTCGCGGCTTCAGTCAGCGGCAGGGAGTTGACTACTTTCAGACCTTCTCTCCCACCCCAAAGATGACCACTCTTCGGGTACTACTGCACGTAGCTGCTCACCGTGACTACGAGCTACACTCTCTTGAATTCAGAACTGCCTTCCTGCAGGGCAGCCTGCACGAGGAGATCTGGCTGCGCCGCCCACTTGGCTCCACTTGGACTTTTCCTCCCGGCACCCAGTGGAGCCTCCGGCGGCCAGTCTACGGTGTCCGCCAGGCACCGCGTGAGTGGCACGACACACTGAGGACTACACTTGCGGCTCTTGGGTTTGCTCCCTCTACTGCCGACCCGTCGCTGTTTCTACGCACCGACGCCTCACTGCCGCCGTTCTACATCCTCGTGTATGTCGACGACTTGGTCTTTGCCACAGGTGACACTGCTGGACTCGCCTACGTAAAGTCTGAGCAGCAGAAGAGACACACGTGCACAGACCTGGGTGAACTACGCAGCTACCTTGGCTTGCAGATCACCCGGGACAGAGCACGCCGCACCATCACCCTGACTCAGTCACACATGGTGCAGTAGGTCCTTCAGCGCTTCGGCTTCACATACTCCTCGCCTCAGGCCACTCCTCTGCCTACTCGCCACTCGCTCTCAGCTCTGCCTTCGGATGAGTCCGTAGAGTCGAGTGGCCCGTACCCAGAGCTTGTTGGCTGCCTCATGTACCTGATGACCTGCACACGACCTGACCTTGCATACCCTCTTAGCATTCTCGCACGCTATGTTGCTCCTGGGAGACATCGACCTGAACACATGGATGCTGCGAAGAGGGTGTTGCGCTACTTGTGCAGTACGTCGGGCATGGGGCTAGTGCTTGGAGGGCGGAGTACAGTGGTCCTCACTGGTCACGCAGACGCTTCTTGGGCTGACGACCAGGCTACGCAGCGGTCGTCACAGGGTTACACCTTCAGCCTTGGTTCCGGCTCTGTTTCATGGCGGGCTACTCGCTCGTCTTCTGTTCTCGGCTCTAGTTGTGAGGCTGAGATCTACGCAGGGGCCATGGCTGCTCAGGAGCTTCGCTGTCTCACCTACCTGCTGACCGACCTTGGAGAGCCGCCTCGTTCTCCTCCAGTGCTGTACGTAGACAACAAGGCCATGCTGGCCTTGTGTCGAGAGCAGAGACTGGAGCACAGAACAAAGCACATTGCTCTTGGCTACTTCCTTACTCGTGAGCTACAGCAGCGTGGTCAGTTGCGGCTTGCGTACGTGGCCTCTGAGGCCAACACTGCTGATGTCTTCACCAAGGCACTTGCGCCTTGTGATCATCAGCGCTTCTGCACCCAGCTGGGTCTTGTACCTGTCTTGCCTCACTTGCTCACCTCTTGACCTTGCTTGTACTGTTACATATATATATACCTGCTCTTGCTTGTCTAGCCTTATATATATATGTACTCCAGCATGTGAACTGGCCTTGTGGCCTTGAACTTGTGCTCGGAATGTGTGGTGACTTTGTGATCCACCCTGAGCTTGCTTTGCTTTGCTTTACTTGACTGGTCTTGTGACCCCTAGTTCTCCCCCACTTCGCCTATGGGGGTGTGTCAAACATAATATATGTTGTGCTTGTTTAGGCTACAGTGGGTTAGCCTATAGGGGGTACACAATTCTAGGGTTAGGTACTTGTACTGATTTCACTTTTAGTTCAATCATTCGTGTTCATTCATTTCAACAAACCTCCGAGGTGAGTTTGAGGGTGGCGGTGGTGCATGTGATGTAGAGTACAGGGCTGGGGCTGCTGAAGAGGCTCGACACGAGGGTTGACAAAGAGCGCGTGGTGGAGGCCAGCACCGCCACGCGCTGGGAGCAGGTGTTGCCGTTCTGACACTCCGTCATCACGTTCGCCATAGCCAAGGATATCCGCCACGTGGACATGGGCACATGGAGTCACAAGGATTGAGCCATGATCAGCGCAAACGACGACAGGAAGGAAGGCATAGTCAGGAAGGAAGGCATAGTCAGGCATAGTCAGGATTGAGCCATGCAGCGTTGTAATTATAGACGCATGAGTTTTTTCTACATCGAATTGAGACTCGTGATAGTCCATGGGGGAGGTGAGGCTGACGATAGGGAAGCAACAGCAAGCATGCTGTGTGGATGTTGGGGAGGAAGAGAGGGGTGCGATGTGCGGAGCAATCCAGCAAGCGTGGAGCCGTCGAGGGGTGGCTGGGGTGATGAGGCCCATTCGGCCGCGGGCGGAGGCACCTGCGTGTTCCCAACAACTACGTTACGCGCAACTACGTTGCTAGCAGCAGCACTGGGAGGCAGGAACTGGAATGGCGGTTCATGCATCTATTGCAGCTGCTGCTCCACATGTCCCTCATGGCCCCCCCGCCCGCCAGCAGCAAGTGTGCGGTGTGACTATAGCAAGGGTGACTGCAGAATGCAAATCAGCTGCTCCCTCGCTGCTGCCGCGCCCAGAAGGCTCCCACTACTGCTGGGCACTTGATCGTTCTTCCCTGGCACCTGACCATAATCCTTTGCAGCCTGGATGGTGCTGCCTGGCGCATGGTGCCCAAGCACATGGGCAGGGTTGCTGTTCCTTGCAGGGACGGCATGCGGTGGCAGCGAAAGCGCGGGGCCGAGGGCAGCGAGGAGGAGAGCAGCTGCGCCACCGCGTGCACTGCGGCTGTGGGGGCACACGCACTAGGGGACGTGCTAGCAGGCACACCCAGTGCAACAGCCACACTCCTCGCTGCACCCGGTGTAACCACGGTAGCAGCCGTGGGAGGGCGAGGTGTGGCGGTAGTGGCAGCAATGTTGTTGGCCGCGCAAGTGGAGAGAAGCGGTGAAGGGCGGGGCGCAGGAGGGGTGGAAGGAGGGTCATCCATGGAGCCACAGCTGCTGCTCACGTGCACACTTCGCGGGCGAGTGGCGTAGGTCGCGGGGGTCATGCGCGATCCGCGCGTCGAGGCGTTCTCTTCAACTTGATCCTCAATCCTCGCCATCTCTGTTGGTGGTGAGTTGGGGAGCACGATTTGTCAACGGGAGTTGTGTGTTGGCCCCGTCCTCGCTTGAGCGGAGTCGACCTCGTGGTTGGGTGTGCGGGAGGTGCAGCCGACCTGCTGGAGTGGGCAACGCCGACTTAGGCGCGCAGGTCGGCGGGTTTGGTCGACCTGCATGGGGCCACTGCGAAGCCGCCAATTTTGGGACGCCAGCAACCGACTTCAACCGAGGTCCACGAGGAGGGCTCGTCGACTAGGGAGGGGCGCCGACTTAGGAGGGCGCATGCTCAGGGAATTCAACCTGGCGAGGTCGACCTCGGAGGGCGCCAACCTGGTGGCGCCGACCTAGACAGTCTGGTCAACCTAGAGGTGGTTGACGTGCAGTGTAACTGACTTGGGAGGTTGGCTGGTGGTGGCCAACGACCTGGATGGACGACGGGCACAAGAAGAAGAAGTTGGTCGACATAGTTGCCCGGTCAACCAGGTTACTCGTGCGACGGGGTTCAGCGGAGGAGCGCGATAGTCACCTAGGTGGTTCTGGTGAAGCCAACTTCGGCGTGGTATCTCGAGATCGACGTGGAGGATCAGGTGCAGTCGTGGGCACATGCACTGCCTGGCATCTGCGCAGTGCACATCACGAGGCACAGCACGCCAACCAACTGCGAGCACCTGCGAAGCGGGTGCGCTGCTGTCATGCGGGTGCAACACTGTGCAGCCGCCTTGCTGCAGCGCTGGCACGCTGCCGATTTGCAACGTTGGCAAGTCGCGCTTCTGCAATGCTAGAGCGGTGCGGACTTTGCAGCGCTAGAATGCGGTCGACCAGCCTGCGCTGGAGGTCAACCTGCTTGCGCGATAGCGTTTGATGTAGTCGTTGTTGCAAATGTTGTTGCTATCATTGTGTTATTCTCTTGCTAGTGAAACTCTTGCCATTTTGCCCCGGGAACACGCAAGTGCTAAAGAACACAAGGAACGCTACGATTACTCTAACAACCGTGCCTTCCCCGTAGTCTAGCTCTCGTTGTAGTAGTAGACATGGAAGGACCTTTGCCGCGTCCTCCGCTACCTCCTGATGCTACCTCCGCTAACTCAGCGGTGGCGGGCGGCAGCGGCACATCTTGACGGCTGTCGGGAAAGTTGAGACTCCCCGTCGCATCGCATTGCAGCATCCGCGCCACCATGTCGTACACGCGCGCTGCCTCTTCGGCGCTCGAGTATGAACCAAGTGAGATGCATGAACGGCTCCATGGTTCATGGATCTCCGACACCCACCGCCCCCACTTGCACTGCCGCACGCATTTGTAATGGGGAGTGCGCGCCCGCGAGCTCCTAAAAGCTCGGCGGAGGGCAGCGGTGGGGAGAGGCGTCGGTGGAAATAAGCGCAAGGGGGTGCGCACGGCGGAACAGGGGCGGAGGATGCGGTGGCCGCGAGGAGCGGTGCCTCGTGCGGTGGCGGAGGGAACAGGCAGATGAGCGACTGGGGCACGGCGACGGCCCAACCAAGAACTGACACGTCAATGGCGGCAACATCCTGCCCAGATATCACCTCCCCCACAAGAGCCTTCCCGCCAGGCACGTCGACGCTGACAATGCGCGCCGGCTTGATCTTGATGTGCTTCATGGGTGGCAAAATCACCACGCCCCGCATTCGGCGCTTGCTGATCATCTGATGTCGGGGCGCCTCGACCCCGATCATCTGCGCGCTTGAGGGGAGCGGCTTGGATTCGGGACGAACTTGATGAGGCCAGACTACAGATAAGGTATCGTGAAACGCAGAAGGCGACTAGAGCATTGGGAATGATTGCAACAAGGTCAGCAAGAGTGGCTCGACGGGCGATTCGGCAAGGGGGGTGACATGAGAACGACGATGAGCGTGCGACGAAGGCGACGAATCAGAATGCGGCAGCAACTGACCTGGCGATTCAAACGAACGGGCGTAATGAGAGGAGGCTGGGTCGCCGTAGTGTGCGGTACGGTGGAGGCACGCAAAGAGCGGATTCCGTCATTCATACACCAGCGACGATAAACACAAACGCGAATTCCAACGACCAAAGCCCTAAACTCGTAAATACGCGTGTGGGGGGCAGGGCCACAATGCCGCACTTAACCTGTGCTGGAGTGGTGTGTGGCTGGACCAAAGGAACATTCGAGGGGACATAGCGAAGTGGGACGGTGGCGAGGCGATAGCAGCAAATGACATTGTCTGGGGTCATGAAAGGTCTGCTGGGCCATTCAAGCGTGACGCGAGGTAAGGGAGAAAACTGTGGAAGCAAGCGAGGGCGTCAGAATTCTCAAGGGCACGGGCGAATATATGGCACCCTTCTTAGGGTGGCGAAGGACTGGCCAAACCTTCGTCAAACGTCCTCTTTGGAAAACGCAGTTACCGAACAGTTATGCGAAACACTTTGCTGAGTTGTTGTATGGTAGCTGGTGGACTATGTGGGAGGTTATGGGGTTGTACTGCTGATCAATGCATTGCTTGCTTGTGTGTTCACTGGGAAAAGTGGCAAGAGTTTCACTAAGGATTAGAAAGAACAATATGGAACAATGACAATGGGAAAGTGAATTCTTCAGAATGCATCAGCAACCTAGCAAGTCGTCCTCGAGCAGCACAAGGACAGCTTGCTAGTGCTCCAAGTTGGCGGCCAGCCAACGCAGCTTGGGAGGCGGCTTGCCAGCGTTGCACTAGGCCGGCCTGCGAAAACTGCAGCACAATGACCGGCGTGCCTTGCAGCCGCAAGTGTTCACGTGCGCACATGTGCACACCTATCAAGTAGGTGCTAGTCGGCGGTTGCTTTGTCAGGCACATTGCGCAAGTGCCCAAGTCGACCACATGCCGACTGTTGCCCAAGTCAGAATAACGAACAGGAATGGATGAAGTAGCAGCAGGATGGGTACAAGTAGAAAACACTGATTGGGTTGTACCCCATATGGGCTACCCCACTACAGCCTACACAATAAGTAGCAAATAAGTTTAATACACCCCCATAGGCAAAGTGGGGGAGAACAAGAGGTCACAAGACCAGTCAAGAAAGGCAAAGCAAGCTTAGGGTGGATCACGAAGTCACCACGCATTACGAGCACAAGCAAAAGGCCACAAGGCCAGTTCACATGCTGAGTTATATATATAGGAGAACAAGCAGTACAGTGATCACAACCTAGCAAGTGTAAGCATGCAGATATAAGTACATAGATCACAGTACAGGCAAAGTCTAGAAGTGAGCAAGTGAGGCAAAGTAGGCACAAGGCCTAGAAAAGTACAGAAACGCTGATGATTGCAAGGCTAAAGTGCCTTAGTGAAGATATCAGCAGTGTTGGCCTGAGAGGCCATGTAAACAAGACAAAGCAGACCACGTTGCTGCAACTCTAGCGCAAGGAAGTAGCGCAAAGCAATGTGCTTCGTTCTGTGCTCCAGTCTGTGCTCCTGACACAAGGCAATCATGGCCTTGTTGTCGACATACAGAGCTGGAGGAGAACGAGGCGGTTCTTCCAAGTCAGCCAGCAGGTAGGTGAGCCAGCGTAACTCCTGTGCAGCCATGGCCCCTGCGTAGATCTCAGCCTCACAACTGGAGCTGAGAACAGAAGACGAGCAATTAAACCGCCACAAAACAGAGCTGGAGCCAAGGCTGAAGGTGTAACCCTGTGACGACCGTGCGGAGAATAGGCGATTGTGGGAGAGCCTAGGCGCAGAGTTGCATGATCAGAGAGTGAAGTGCGAGTTTTCCGTGTACGGACTTGCTGGAAACTGGATACTGGTCTTTGGAGAACAGTATGCTTGGTATGCAGGAATAGGGTTGGTATCCAGTAACAAAAGGAAAGTAATTGATTAATTGATAGATTACAACAGATACAATATGAACCTTATAGGAAACATAGTGACATGTGCGAGAGCGTTCTACAAGAACGTTGTCCAAAAAGAACGTTGTTCAAGGAGAACGTGCAAGCACCTACTCTAGTATGCGGTTCCAGGTTGGCACCGCCAGGTGAAAACACCATCAGGTGAAAATACCGTCAGGTGCATTTTCTACCTGCCCAGAAGTAGTTGCGCAGGTGCTCACAACAAACACCTGCACCTACTCGTTTGTGCAATGTCGTCACTTCCCTCCAGTTCGGTTCAGTGTTGAACAGTGCATACCAAAGTGCACAGATTGGAGTGTACTCGGCGAATACCGAAGCTCCGGTATGCGGAATGCGAAACCTCGCTACATCGCATAGGGCTGCTACACGCAAAACCAGGCGCGTGCAGGGCTTCACCTTAACACTCCCCTACCCTGCTCGTGCCTGGGCAACTGAGGAGTTAGCACACCACACAAAGCGAAAAGGAAATAATAGAGTACAACAGGGTAATGATTCTGAAACTCGTCCGCGTGTTTTCCGCACACGCATACTCACCGCACCAGCCATGTTGAAGGACATGGCACCTATTCCTGCGCGTTGTCATGCGCATCATCTGCAAGATCAACTTGCCCAACAGCGACAAAGCAGCGCTTGAATGCCGGGGAATGCAGCGCCTTCGTGAGATATTCCGCGGGTTGCTCGCCCGTTGGGATGTACGTAAGCGCGATCTTCTTGCGCTTCACCATCTGCTGCAGCCAAATGTACCGCCGCTCCATGTGCTTGAGACTCCCCTTAAGCCCCAACCCTTCCGCAACCGCAATCGCAGATGAGTTGTCCACGTGGATGACGGTTGGCACTCTAGCATCGAGAATCTGAAATTCAGCGAGAAGAAAGCGCAAACGACGCGCCTCCTTGCCGGCCTCCGTTGCAGCAATGTATTTGGATTCCGTTGAGGATAGCGTCATGCACTAAATCCTCTGACTTGCCCACGAAACCGCAGCTCCGCCAAGCACGAAAACGTATCCGCTGGTACTGCTGCGAGTCTGCCTGTCACCCGCGTCATCGGAATTTGCATACCCCACCAGGCGCAGAGTATCCAGTCCACCACCAAACTCGAGGGCGAAATCACGGGTGTTCACCACGTAGTCAGTGCAGTGGTCCAGCTCCCTCCAGTGCTGGTCACTGCGAATCGTCAACCCCGAGCCCAACTTGCTGCATGCATACGCAATGTCGGGACGGGTCGTGGTCGCGGCAAACTGGAGCGAACCCACTTTCTGGCGGTACTCCTCTTCACGCACTTGGTATTCTTCGTCGTCAAACGTCAACTCGGTGTACGCGTCGACCGAGATAGGCGTTTTCGGGCGGCGACCTGTTTGCTCTTTGTCCACAAAGCGGCGACGCAGCTTGTCCACGTATGCGCTTCGGTGCAGCCACAGCTTGCGCGCGGACCTGTCCCGTACTATCTCCAGCCCCAAATACTTCTACACGGGAGTGATTTCCCGCAGCTCGAATGCGTTTTGCAGAAGCTCACGAAGGTCCTTCAGCATCTCGAGGCTGCTACTTGCGGCGAGCAAATCGTCAACGTACACCAGCAGCCAGCAACCGGCTCCATCAGCACCGAACTTGAAGTAAAGCGCTTCGTCAACTTGACTCTTGCTCCACCCGCCGCCAATGAGTACGATGTCGAGTGCCGAATACCACAGCAGGGGACTCTGTTTAAGTCTACAAGCTTTTCAGAAGCTTGCATACGCGAGATGTACCGTCGTTGAAGTAATCCGGCTGCTCCATATATAGAATTCGGTCCAACTTGCTCTGCAGGTATGCGTTTTTCATGTCCAGCTGCATGACGTGCAGATCGAGTACCGCAATGATAGAGAGGAAAATGCGTAGCGTAACGTAGCTGCCGACTGGTGAATACGTCTCCTCGTAATCCGTGCCATAGATTTGCGTAAATCCCTTTACAACGAGACGTGCCTTTTTGCGGGCGACCATGTCGTTGGCGTTGTACTTTGTCGTAAGAACCCACCGGTTCTTCATGACATTGACGCCGCGCGGTCGAGGCACCAGCTCCCATGTTCCATTGGCAAGAAGGTTGCGCATCTCCTCCTCCATTGCTGCCTTCACCGCCTTCCCCTTCCAGCTCGCGAGTGCTTCCTTGACGGTCATTGTGGAGATGTCCCACCGTCGTTCAAGGTCAGCGTGCATGTCGGGATCCAGTTCTGGCAGCGTGGTGTCCGCATTTGCGTCATCAAGAAGTGTGTTAGCAAATACCGGGCACACATCGGCCCACTTCTTTGGAGGCACACCAAAGTTGGAACGGGTGGGGTGCCATGCTGGCAGCTTGACTTCCACCACATCGCTCGAAGAACTGTCTCCAGATGACTCCCCTGCAGCTTCGCCGATGACCTCCACAACGTCGCTCGACGTGCTGTCGCTGATCTGCTCCCCTGTCCACTGCTCCCGTGTCATGTGCTCCCCTGCCTGTTTTTGCATACCAGGTGCGCCGTTCTCAGAAGATGCGGTAGGTCGACCGTCGACGATGCCGATGCACGGCGCCGAAGGTAGCGTGTCATGTCTCCCCTCATCGTCGGCGGCCGACGTGGACGGGGTGTCGGCGGTGGGACAAGAGAGGGTGTCCGCAGCCGGTAGCGGAGAGGAGATGACGGTAGGCGAGGAAGAGGTTGACAGTTTGGTGACCGGCACCACACGTGGGTAGACCGGTGGGAGGGCAGAGCTGGGGAGGGACGTCGGGACGTGCGGAGGTGCAGGTGCCGAAGCCGGAGCGTCAAGCGGATCTCCTCAGCGAGAAGACTTGGTGAAGGGGTGGAGACTGCCAAAGTGGATACCTTGGGTGCACTTCCTGGCGCGCGCTCGGCTTTCCAGTCATCCAGCGACTGGTCTTCGTAAAAGATCACCTCCACGGTGGTAACGATGCGGTTAGCAGCAAGATCCAGCACCTCCCAACCTTTGCTCACGGGAGAAACGCCAAGATGAAGACCCCAGCTAGCTTTCGGCGCAAGCTTCCCACCACGCTGATGTTGCGGGACCATGTATTGCACCATGCAACCCCACATCCGGGCCATGGTGAGGTCTGGCTTCTCGTTGTACATCAGCGTATACGGTGTTGCTCCCAAAGGCAGAGAAGCGCGCTCAATGCTATTGCGCACCCACACAGCTTGGCGAAATGCGAGGTGCCACCAAAGGCGAACCTGGGAGAGCCTAGGCACAGAGTTCCACGATCAGAGAGTGAAGTGCGAGTTTTCCGTGTACGGACTTGCTGGAAACTGGATACTGGTATTTGGAGAACAGTATGCATGGTATGCAGCAATAGGCTTGGTATCCAGTAATAAAAAGAAAGTAATTGATTAATTGATAGATTACAACAGATACAACATGAACCTTATAGGAAACATAGTGACGTGTGCGAGAACGTTCTACAAGAACGTTAATCAAGGAGAACGTGCAAGCACCTACTCTAGTATGCGGTTCCAGGTTGGCACCGCCAAGTGAAAATACCATCAGGTGAAAATACCGTCAGGTGCATTTTCTACCTGCCCAGAAGTAGTTGCGCAGGTGCTCACAACAGACACCTGCACCTAATCGTTTGTGCAATGTCGTCACTTCCCTCCAGTTCGGTTCAGTGTTGAACAGTGCAAACCAAAGTGCACAGATTGGAGTGTACTCGGCGAATACCGAAGCTCCGGTATGCGGTATGCGAAACCTCGCTACATCGCATAGGGCTGCTACACGCGAAACCAGGCGCGTGCAGGGCTTCACCTTAACAGACCGCTGTGTAGCCAAGTCTTCAACCCAAGAAGCATCTGCATGACCTGTGAGGACAGCTCCAAGCACGAGCCCCATGCCCAACGTAAAGCACAAGTAGCGCATCATCCTCTTAGCGGCCTTCCAGTGCTCTAGTCAGTGTCTCCCGGGCACAACGTAGTGTGCCAGGATGCTAAGAGGGTAAGCAAGGTCAGGTTAAGTGCAGGTCATCAGGTACATGAGGCAGCCCACAAACTTTGGATATGGACCACTCGGCTCTACAGACTCATCCGAAGGCAGAGCTGAGAGCGAGTGACTGGTAGGCAGAGGAGTGGACTGTGGCGAGGAGTACTAGAAGTCGAAGTGCTGAAGGACCTGCTGCACCATGTGTAACTGAGTCAAGGTAATGGTGCGCTGTGCTCTGTCCCGGGTGATCTGGAAGCCAAGATAGTTGCGCAGTTCACCCTGGTCTGTGCACGTGTGTCTCTTCTGCAGCTCTGACTTCACGTGGGCGAGTTCCTCAGTGTCAGCAGTGGCAAAGATCAAGTCGTCGACGTACACGAGGATGTAGAACAATGGCAGCGAAGTGTCGGTGCGTAGAAACAGCGACGGGTCAGCATGAGACATTGAACGAGAATGAAATGACTAAGGGAAAGTGGGGTACAAGTACAAACCCTAGAAAGCTGTACCCCATATGTGCTACCCCACTATAGGCTACAGTAGCTATGTCATAAAAATCTGACACACCCCCAATAGGCAAAGTGGGGGAGAACAAGGGGTCACAAGACCAGTCAAGCAAAGCAAAGCAAGCTCAGGGTGGATCACAAAGTCACCACACATTCCGAGCACAAGTTCAAGGCCACAAGGCCAGTTCACATGCAGGATGACATATATATATATAAGGCTAGACAAGCAAGAGCAGGTGTATATATATCTGCAATAGTACAAACAAGGTCAAGGGGTGAGCAAGTGAGGCAAGGTAGGCACAAGACCGAGCTGAGTACAGAAGCGCTGATGATCACAAGGCGCAAGTGCCTTGGTAAAGATATCAGCAGTGTTGGCCTCAGAGGCCACGTACGCAAGGCGCAGCTGACCACGCTGCTGTAGCTAGCGGGCAAGGAAGTAGCGGAGAGCAATGTGCTTCGTTCTGTGCTCTAGTCTCTGCTGTCGACACAAGGCCAGCATGGCCTTGTTGTCTACGTACAGCACTGGAGGAGAACGAGGCGGCTCTCCGACGTCAGTCAGCAGGTAGGTGAGCCAGCGAAGCTCCCGTGCAGCCATGGCCCCCGCGTAGATCTCAGCCTCACAACTGGAGCCGAGAACAGAAGACGAGTGGGTAGCCCGCCACGAAACAGAGCCGGAACCAAGGCTGAAGGTGTAACCCTGTAACGGACGCTGCGTAGCCTAGTCGCCAGCCCAAGAAACGTCTGCGTGTCCAGTGAGGACCACCGGACTCTGCCCTCCAAGCACAAGCCCCATGCCCGACGTACTACACAAGTAGCGCAACACCCTCTTCGCTGGAGCCATGTGCTCCGGTCTGTGTCTTCCAGGAGCAACATAGCGTGCGAGAATGCTAAGAGGGTATGCAAGATCAGGTCGTGTGCAGGTCATCAGGTACATGAGGCAGCCAACAAGCTCTGGGTATGGGCCACTCGACTCTACGGACTCATCCGAAGGCAGAGCGGAGAGCGAGTGGCGAGTAGGCAGAGGAGTGTCCTGAGGTGAGGAGTACGTGAAGCCGAAGCGCTGAAGGACCTGCTGCACCATGTGTGACTGAGACAGGGTAATGGTGCGGCGTACTCTGCCCCGGGTGATCTGCAAGCCAAGGTAGCTGCGCAGTTCACCCAGGTCTGTGCACGTGTGTCTCTTCTGCAGCTCGGACTTCACGTGGGCGAGTCCAGCAGTGTCAGCTGTGGCAAAGACCAAGTCGTCGACGTACACGAGGATGTAGAACGGCGGCAAAGAAGTGTCGGTGCGCAGAAACTGCGACGGGTCAGCAGTAGAGGGAGCAAACCCAAGAGCCGCAAGTGTAGTCTTCAGTGTGTCATGCCACTCACGCGGTGCCTGGCGGAGACCGTAGACTGGCCGCCGAAGGCTCCACTGGGTGCCAGGAGGAAAAGACCCAGTTAAGCCAGGTGGGCGACGCAGCCAGATCTCCTCGTGCAGGCTGCCCTGCAAGAAACCAGTGCTGAAGTCAAGAGAGTGCAGCTCGTAGTCGCGCTGAGCAGCTATGTGCAGCAGTACCCAAAGAGTGCTCATCTTCAGGGTGGGAGAGAAGGTCTGAAAGTAGTCAACTCCCTGCCGCTGACTGAAGCCACGAGCCACATAACGCGCCTTGAAGACAGGCGGAGAACCCGGCGGCCACTTCACCCTGAAAATCCACATGCCACTGACGATGTTCGCCCCAAGCGGGGGAACCTCGTCGACGTAGGTGCCTGTGGACTTCCAGGAAGCCATCTCTGTGTCCATAGCTTCCTCCCACCCTCTATCGCCTCCGCGTAAGAGTGCGGAGTCGGGATGTCTGGTGCATCCGAGTCTCCCTCAGGGGTAAGCAGTACGGACACGAGATGAGGTGAAGCAGCAGCCAAACAATGGAACTCCTCCTGCATGTCCTCAAGGACGTCCGTGCCAAGGGCACACTCACCCCCGACGGACGGAGGACAGACAGACTCGGACTCAGCGACAAGACTAGCACCGTAGTCTAGACGACAGCGAGTAGCAAAGTCGACGAGCTCAGCAACTAGTGCAGACGCAGCAGTGGACTCAAAGGAAGGGTCAATGACGATAGTAGCAAGGAGACACATGACAGTAGGACTGGCAGCACGAAGAGAGTTTGACTCCGGGTCGGCAAGAGTAGAAAGAGAGGACTCAGGAGGTGAAGGCAGAGGAGCAGTGGACGGACACAGAGACATCCGGTGCATGCCAGGGACAGGAGGAGGACGCTGACGCGAGCCACGACCACTAGTGCAAGCAGGACGGACAGGCGACGCAAGGAGAGACGCAGGCTCACGTCGCTTAGCAAGACCTCCAGTAGGACCAGTGTAGGGAGAAGGAGCAGGCAGTGGGGAGGCCGGCTGTAACTGTAACTGTGACGGGACAGGCTGTGGACACTCTAAGGGAGGAGGAGGACCAGTAGAAGGCGGGAGACCAAGAACCTGCTGAAGGAGCGGAACAAAGTACGGCCGAGGCCGCACGGCGACTCCAGACACAGCACGAAGAGCACCAGTACCCCCAGCGGCAGCACCAGCGCCAGCAGCATCTCCAGCTTTAGTACCTCCAGCAGCACCAGTAGCACCCCCAGCAGGACCGCCTCCAGGACCGACAGCAGTAGCCTAAGCGCCAACACCCTCAGCAGCTCCACCTCCAGTCGTACCCGCAAGCCCAGCAGCTCCAGTACTCCCAGTATGAGCACCTACGGGACCCGCGGAACCAGCACCCTCAGCAGCCGAAGAACCTCCAGCTCCAGTTGCACGCCTCCAGCGTTGGGCAAACCACCCGCGCAGCTCCTGTGAAGAGAGTGGCTCCCGCCGAGACGAAGAACCCGGAGAACCTCCAGGCCTAGCACCGCCAGATGCCACACGAGCAGGCCCACCTCCCTCAGGCTTCGCACCCCCAGGCTCAGCACCTCCAGGCGTAGCACCCCCAGGCTCAGCACCCCTAGGCGTAGCACCCCCAGGCTCAGCACCCCCAGGCTCAGCACCCCTAGTCGCAGCACCCCCGGGCTCAGCACCCCCAGTAGTAGCACCCGCAGGCTCAGCACCTACAGGCGCAGCACCCCCACGCTCAGCACCCCCAGGCTCAGCACCCTCAGTGGTAGCACCCCCAGGCGCAGCACCCCCAGTAGTAGCACTCTCAGGCTCAGCAACCCCAAGCGTAGCACCCACACGCTCAGCACCACTGGAGTCAGCACCCCCAGGCCCAGCACCCTCAGCAGGACCAGAGTCATCAGTAACCTCGACAGGCTTGACTGCGTCTACCTGGGACACACCTGAAGGGGCAGGACCCTGAGGGGGGAGGGGGTCTACCGGGGGGGGACCTGGCACAAGGAAGAGCGGTGGCGGGTGGAGGGACAGAGTGCGGTAGGGGAAGAGGTGGTATTAGGGGACCGACTCGTCAAACGTGACATCCTAGGAGGACAGAACACGGCGAGAGGTGGGGTGGTAGAACTGCCACCCTGTCGCGTCAGGGGGGAAGCCAAGGAAGACGCAAGGAGCAGCACGAGGGGACAGCTTGTCCACAGACAAGTCGCGGACAAACGCCCGAGATCCCCAGACACGGAACGCAGACGCATCGCCAACCTTCCCCGTCGACAGCAAAGCCGGGGAGGTCTCCGGCATGGAGACCCTGGGGTGAAGGTTGATCTGATGCGCCGCGTACCGAACCGCAAACGGCCACAGAAAATGGGGGGCAGCCGCATGCATCATGGACGTACGGGCGACGTCCATGACCATGCCAGTGCGGCACTCAGCAATCCCATTTTGCTGTGGAGAGTCCAGAAGCGTGAAGGTCTGGCGGATGCCTCGTGCACAACAGTAGGCTCGTAGAAGGCCAGAGAAGAACTCTCCGCCTCTGTCAGAGTGCAGACGCAGAATAAGAAAGTCCGAGTCGAAGCTCTGCCTGAGCTGGAGACGAGCTGCGCGGATCTAGTCGATCAACACCTCAGTGACATCACCCTTGCTGCGCAAGGGGAAGACTGTGGTGTAACACGAGCAGTCGTCAACGACCAGCAGGAAGTAGCGCTCGTGACCATGTCCACGGACGCGGGCCGGGCCCCACACGTCCATGTGAAGCGTCTGCAGCGGGGCCTCTGTCGGAGGAAACTGGGAGGAGTGAGGGGCAGCCCGCTGGCGCCCCTCAACACAAGGGACGCAGGTAGGGCCAGGCCCCGGATGAAGGGGAAGGAGGGACCGGGGAAGACCAGAGACAAGGACACGGGAGGCCATGCCTTAGAGATGAAGCAGGGAGGGGTGACCAAGGCGGTGGTGCCAGAGGAGAGTCTCGTGAGACAGGAGGCGACACGAGCAGGGCGCAGACTTAGGACTAGACGTGGGCGCTGCAGCAAACACCTGACTCGACGCAGCTACCTGACCAGACGCAGTGGCTGGAGGAGACGCAGTGGTCGGTGTGTACAGGCTCGACCCCGGACCCCTGTCCGAGCGTCCGTGCAGTGGGTCACCCGCTGACTCGCAGGAGTGAACTGGTGAACCCCTGCATCCTGTAGGTCAGCACCACTCACCAAGTTCGTAGAGAACGAGGAGAGGTAAAGACCAGACAAGGTGCCAGAGGGGGCCGCCGGACACGGGAGGACAGTGGAGAAGTGAGCAAGGACAGGACCCCCAGAGGGGTCTGCCAGAGAGACTGCAACTGGCCGGCCAAGCGGCGTGAGTGTGGTGCGGTCTCGAAAGAAGGAGCGAGAAGCCCCCGAGTCAAGGGTGAAGGTGTGGGAGGCCGAAGCCGACGAAGTACCTGAGAGAGCAGACTCACCAGCACCTGAGGGAGCAGACGCACGAGCACCTAGAGCAGCAGCCTCGCTAGCACCTAGAGCCGCAGCCTCACCAGTACCTAGAGCAGCAGTCTCAATGCCCGGGTCGGGCGGAAAACACCGGTAACAGTCACCCTCATCACTAATAGTCACAGCATACATGGCAACAAGAATAGCATCAAATTCAAGGTCAAAGACAGCTACTCCCACCCTAGACAACTCGCCCCAGCGGGGGATCTCAGTGGCCTGAGGGAACTGGTGACGCCAAGCGTCCGTCAGGTGGCCAAAGCAGCGCTGGGTGGAGTGCGCACCCCCGCACGGCTCACCCGCGCGGTCGCTGGTGCGTAGGACGTAGGTGCACGGACCAGTACCCCCACCCCGCTGGCGTGCAGCGTACCACTCACGGAGTTGCTCAGGGGGGGGGATGTCACGAGTGCGCTGCTGCTGCTGCTGCTGCTGGCGCTGACCACCACCGGAGCCGACCCTCTGCGCAGCGCCACCCGACCAGCTCCACCTCCTCCGCCGCCGCCTCCTCCACCGCCGCCACCTCCGCCACCTCCGCTCCCACCGCCACCGCCGCCGCCGCCTCCGCCTCCACTGCCGCCGCCGACACCTCCACCCCCGCCACCACTCTCACCACCACCCCCACCCCCTCCACTGCCTCCATCGCCACCTCCGCCACCCCCGCCAGCCCCTCCAGCACCCTTGCCCCCCTTGCCCTTGCAGGTGCGGCGTTTCCCGCTCGGGGCAGATGCAGCGCCGACCGACTCAAAACCGCTACTCAGGGGCACGCAGAGGAGCAGTGGACGGACACAGAGACATCCGGTGCATGCCAGGGAAAGGAGGAGGACGCTGACGCGAACCACGACCACTAGTGCGAGCAGGACGGACAGGTGATGCAAGGCGAGACGCAGGCTCACGACGCTTAGCAAGACCTCCAGTAGGACCAGTGTAGGGAGAAGGAGCAGGCAGTGGGGAGGCCGGCTGTAACTGTAACTGTGACGGGACAGGCTGTGGACACTCTAAGGGAGGAGGAGGACCAGTAGAAGGCGGGAGGCCAAGAACCTGCTGAAGGAGCGGAACGAAGTACGGGGCCGTAGGGGTAGGCGACGGGGCCGCTAGGGCGGCTAGGAGGGGGGGGGGGGGGGGGGGGGGGGGGGGTCGCGAGGGCGGTTTGAAGAGGCCGCGAGGGCAGTGAGAAAGGGCCGCGAGGGCGGCGTGGAAGGGCCGCCAGGGCGGCGCGACGCGACGGAGCCACGAGGGCGGTGGATCGGGGCCGCGAGGGCGGCGCGACGCGGCCGCTAGGGCGGCGCGAAGTGAAGGGGCCGCGAGGGCGACGCAACGGGGCTGCAAGCGCGACGCGACAAGGTCGAAAGGGCGGCTCGACGGGGCCGTGAGAGGGGAGCGCGACTCGGGCAGTGTAGAGCGCGCTCCGGGCACGAAAAAAAAAGGTGGTGGGCCCTACGAACAGTTCTTACAGGGGAACCTGCTCGATACCATGAGAAACTGAACGAGAATGAAATGACTAAGGCAAAGTGGGGTACAAGTACAAACCCTAGAAAGCTGTACCCCATATGTGCTACCCCATTATAGCCTACAGTAGCTATGTCATATAAATCTGACACTGCAGTAGAAGGAGCAAACCCAAGAGCCGCAAGAGTCATCCTCAGTGTGTCCTGCCACTCACGGGGCGCCTGGCGGAGATCGTAGACTGGTCGCCGGAGGCTTCACTAGGTACCTGCAGGAAACGACCCAGTAAAGCCAGGTGGGCGGCGCAGCCAGATCTCCTCGTCCATGCTGCCCTGGAGGAAAGCAGTGCTGAAGTCAAGAGAGTGAAGCTCGTAGTCGCGCTGAGCGGCGACGTGCAGCAGTACCTGAAGAGTGGTCATCTTCGGGGTAGGGGAGAAGGTCTGAAAGAAGTCAACTCCCTGTCGCTGACTGAAACCTCGTGCAACTTAACGCGCCTTGAAGACACGCAGAAAACCCGGTGGCCGCTTCACCCTGAAAATCCACATGCCACTGACGATGTTCGCCCCAGGTGGGGGAAACCTCGTCAACGTAAGTGCCTGTGGACTTCAAGGATGTCATCTCTGCGTCCATGGCTGACTACCACTGAGAGGAGTAGGGACCCTCAATCGCCTCTGCGTAAGAGCGCGGGGTCGGGATGTCTGGTGCATCCGGGTCTCCCTCTGGTGCAATCAGTATGGAGACGAGATGAGGTAGATCAGCTGCAAAACACTCAAAGTCCTCCTGCCTGTCGTCAAAGACGTCCGTGCCAAGAGCACACTCACCCTCGGCAGACGGAGGAGAGACAGACTCAGACTCAGCAACATGACTAGCGGCGTAGTCTAGACGACAGGCGGCAGCAAAGTCAACAAGCTTAGCAACTAGGGCAGACGCAGTTGTGGACTCAAAGGAAGGGTCAGTGACAACAGTAGCTAGCAGACGCGAGACAGTAGGGCTGGCTGCACGAAGTGAGTCAGACTCCGGGTCCGGACCGTCAGCAAGGGAGGACGCAGGAGGAGACGGCAGAGGGACACTCAGTGGAACAGAGGAAGGACGAAGTGCCATCTGGTGCGTGCCGGGGACGGGAGGAGGACGCTGACGCGGAATACGACGACCAGTGCGAGCAGTGCGAACAGGCAACGCAGGACGAGACGCAGGCTAACGACGCTCTATAAGACCTCCAGGCAGCTCAGTGTAAGGAGAAGGAGCAGGCAGTGGGGAGACTGGCTATAAATGTGGCTGGGACTGGTCAGGCGGTGAACACAGTAAGGGAGGAGGAAGGTCAGTAGAAGGCGGGAGACCAAGAACCTGCTGAAGCAAAGGAACGAAGTATGGTCCCGGTCGCTCACCGCCTCTAGAACCAGCAACGACAACACCAGTACCTCCAGCAGCTCCAGCTCCAGCAGCCCTCTAGCCCCAGCAGCACCTCCAACCCCAGCAGCTGCAGTACCTCCAGCAGCTCTAGCTCTAGCAGCACCTCCAGCTCCAGCTCTAGCAGCACCCCCAGTTCTAGTAGCTCCAGTATCTCCAGCAGCTCCAGCTCCAGCAGCACCTCGAGCACCTCCAGCAGCACCTCCAGCCCCAGCAGCTCCAGTACGAGCACCTCCGGGACCAGTGGCTCTAGCACCTGTCGCAGCTCCAGCTCCAGCAGCACCACTCCGGAGGCTCTAGCGCTGAGCAAACCACTCGCGCAGGTGCAGTGGAGAGAGCGCCTCCCGACGGGACAAGACATCCGGAGGACCTCTAGAAGACAGAGTACCCCCAGGCGCAGCACGCTCAGGCTCAGCACCCCCAGGCTCAGCACCCCTAGGCTCAGCACCCCCAGGCTCAGCACCCCCAGGCTCAGCACCCCAAGGCTCAGCACCCCCACGCTCAGCACCCCCAGGCTCAGCTCCCCCAAGCTCAGCACCCCTAGGCTCAGCACCCCAAGGCTCAGCACCCCCAGGCTCCGCACGCTCAGGCTCAGCACCCCCAGGCTCCGCACCTTCAGACTCAGCAAATCCAGGCTCAGCACGCTCAAGCTCAGCACTCCCATGCCGCGCACCCGCAGGCGCAGCACCCCCAGATGCAGCACCTCTAGCAGCACCAGAGTCGACAGCTACCTCGACAGGCTCGACAGGTCTACCTGAGACACACCTGAGGGAGGAGGAACCTGAGGGGGAGGGGGTCCACCGGAGGAGGACCTGGTGTGAGGAAGAGCGGCGGGGGAGGGAGAGAGGCAGTACGGTAGGGGAAGAGACGGTAAAAGGGAACCGGCTTGTCAAACGTGACAACCTGAGAGGGCAGGACACGACGCGAGGTGGGGTGGTGAAACTGCCAGCCAGGCGCGTCAGGGACAAAGCCAAGGAAGACACAGGAAAAGTCGCGGGAGGAGAGCTTGTCCGCGGACGTATCGCAGACAAAGGCTCGACATCCCCAGACTCGGAACACCGACGCATCGCCAACCTCCCCCGTCCAACGCAGTGTGGGCGAGGTCTCTGGCAAGGAGACACGGGGCCAGAGGTTGAGCTGATGCGAAGTGTACTGGACAGCAAACGGCCACAGAAAATGGGGGGCAGCCGCATGGATCATGGAGGTACAAGCGACCTCCATGACTAAGCCAATGCGGCGCTCAGCAATCCCATTTTGCTGCGGGGAGGCCGGAAGCGTGAACGATTGGCTAATGCCCTCCGCACGACAAAAGGCCCGCAAGAGGTTGGAGGAAAACTCACCACCTCTGTCAGAGTGCAGACGCAGGACGGGATGGTCCGTCTCGAACCGCTCACGGAGCTGGAGACAAACAGCGCGGATCCAAGGGATCAGAATATCAGGGACCTCCCCCTTGCGGCGCAAGGGGAAGAGCGTGGTGTAACGCGTGTAGTCGTCGACAACCAGCACAAAGTACCATCGTGGGCCTGTCTATAGACGCGGGCTGGGCCCCACACGTCCAGGTGGAGAGTCTACAGGGGAGCCTCTGTCGGGGGGAACGAGGAGGAGTGAGGACCCTTGACACAGGGAAGGCAGGGAGGGGTAGGCGAGGGTGGGAGGGGAGGCAGAGACCTGGGAAGACCAGAGACAAGGAGACGGTGTTGAAATGAATGAACAGGAATGAATGAACTAACAGTGAAAACAGTACAAGTACCTAACCCTAGAATTGTGTACCCCCTATAGGCTAACCCACTGTAGCCTAAACAAGCAGAACATATATAATGTTTGACACACCCCCATAGGCGAAGTGGGGAGAACTAGGGGTCACAAGACCAGTCAAGGCAAAGCAAGGCAAAACAAGCTCAGGGTGGATCTCAAGGATACCACACAAATTCCGAGCACAAGCAAGTGGTCACAAGACCAGTTCACAAGCGGGTTTATAATAGAACAAGAGGTACAATGATTACAACCTAGCAAGAGTAAACATGCAGATATATATATATATATATATATAGAGAGATCACAGTACAAACAAACTCAAGAAGTAAGCAAGTGAGGTCCAGTAGGCACAAGGCCTAGAAGAGTGCAAAAGCGCTAATGGTCACAAGGCTGAAGCGCCTTGGTGAACACATCAGCAGTGTTGGCCTCAGAGGCCACGTAATGCAGACGAAGCTGACCACGCTGCTGCAGCTCTCGAGCAAGGAAGTAGCGCAGAGCAATGTGCTTCGTTCTGTGCTCCAGTCTGTGCTCCTGACACAAGGCAATGGCTGAGGCCGCTCTCCAAGGCCGGTCAGCAAGTAGGTGAGCCAGCGTAGCTCCTGGCCAGCCATGGCTGTGGCGTAGATCTCAGCCTCACAACTGGAGCTAAGAACAGAAGAAAAGCGAGTAGAACGCCAAGAAACTGAACCAGAGCCAAGACTGAAGGTGTAACCCTGAGACGACCGCTGAGTAGCCTGGTCGTCTGCCCAAGAAGCGTCTGAGTACCCAGTGAGAACAATTGGGACTCGCCCTCCAAGCACTAGCCCCATGCCCGACGTACTACACAAGTAGCGCAACACCCTCTTAGCTGCATCCATGTGCTCCTTCCGGTGACGGCCGTGAGCGACATAGCGTGCAAGAATGCTAAGAGGGTATGCAAGGCCAGGTCGAGTGCAGGTCATCAGGTACATGAGGCAACCCACAAGCTCTGGATACGGGCCTCTCAGCTCTACGGACTCATTCGAAGGCAGAGCTGAGAGCGAGTGACCGGTAGGCAGAGGAGTGGGCTGAGGCAAGGAGTACGTGAAGCAGAAGCGCTGAAGGACCTGCTGCACCAAGTGTGACTGAGTCAAGGTGATGGTGTGGCGTGCTCTGTCCCGGGTGATCCGCAAGCCAAGATAGCTTGTCAGTTCACCCAGGTCTGTGCACGTGTGTCTCTTCTGCAGCTCCAACTTCACGTGGGCGAGTGCCGCAGTGTCAGCAGTGGCAAAGACCAAGTCGTCGACGTACACGAGGATGTAGAACGGCGGCAGTGAGGCGCCGGTGCGTAGAAACAGCGACGGGTCAGTAGTATACGGCGCGAACCCAAGAGCCGCAAGTGTAGTCCTCAGTGTGTCATGCCACTCACATGGCGCCTGACGGAGACCGTAGATGGGCTGTCGGAGGCTCCACTGGGTACCAGGAGGGAACGACCCAGTGAAGCCAGGTGGGCGGCGCAGCCAGATCTCCTCGTGTAGGCTGCTGTGAGAGTATGACGGCTTATGCCAGCTATGCTTGCTTGCCTCTACTTTATCATGCTATTTCTAGCATAGGATAATCATATGCATGCATGAATTGCTTGATTTCCTAGGCTAGGTGCTTTCCTATATTTTATTATAGTTATAGCACCGAGCTAGGTTGCGTGCACCGAATTCTGGCTTTTCGGTTGCCACCGAATTGCCTTCTACCGAATTCGGTAAGGATCTGTTCGGGACGCTTCGCAACCCGCGGAACCTTCGCGTTGTTGTGTGATGCAATCATATGCATTCACGTCTGTCTGCCTCCCATTATATGTTGGTGCGTTGCATGCGTGGTGTGAGCGTGTGCAAGAATTTGTGTTTGATGCGGTTTGGTTTTTCTGAGTGTGTGTGAATGTTATTTTGCTTGAGCAGATATCTGAAGTGACTCCTCTGCTCAAGAGCTTTCCGACAAACCAAGTATCGCTTCAATCGGAGCACGAACAAGAAAGTTGCGAACGTTGGAGTTCGTATGCTTTTGATATTTGGTTGTGGTGACTGTGGGGAGTTGTGGGGTTGACTCAATATGGGGTACAGACTTTTGGGGGTTGGGAAATTCGTCTTTTCTACTGTAGTTACTGCCAAGTGGTTGGGAGGAGCCAAACCAGGTTGGCAAGTGTGGCCAAGTTGGGCAAGGTGGATGGCATGGGTTGGAAAGTGACAAAAGTGAAAGTGGGGTTCCTATAGGGAAGGGAATTGTGTGGCATGGGGTTTCCTTGGTTGGGGACTCTCTTGGGACCTTCCCTCTCGTCCTCCTCATCCCATCCCACCTTGTTTATTGCTACTCTAACTCTCTTGTATAGTAATTGTGAACTTGTGTGAGAACTTTGTGATTGAGTTAAGATTCTATGGCAGCATACCCCCTAGTGCGCCGAAATTGATAACTCAAGAAATACTTCATTTTTTCGTATGATTCAACTTGGAAATTGTAGCCACGGACTAGCGCTACAACATATCTAAGTTTGATGAAGTTTTAACAATGCACCTTTTGTTGACGGCGTTTCTTGTGAAGTCGACGTTTCTGTCCAGAATTCTAAGCCAACGATTTTGAGAATTTTAACCACCTAATCTTCGTAGACTCCATGCTTAGTCTCTAACAAGTGGTATCAGAGCTGATTAAGGACCTTGTCGGGAGTCTACTGAAGTGTGAAGACCCTCCTAGACCCACCATGGCCTGTGGGCGTGCCTAAGTGGAGTTCCGGAGGTTGGATGTGACTTCCGCTAAGGGGAAACTCTGCCGAAATTTCGTTGGCGCCGACACTTGTGAAAATATTGTGGGACTTCAGTGTGGACAGCAAAGGGGGAGCTGAAATTGTGATTGGGAGCAGAGAAGATGAGTCAAGGAAGTGGAGATGCAGTTGAGAAGAGGAGTGAACCGCCACCATCCAAGATTGAAGCTTTGGATGGCTCCAACTATGAAGAATGGAGCGGGCGGATGTGGAGCGCCTTCAAGCGCTACAAGCTGCTGAAAATTGCAATAGGAGAGGAGAAGATGCCGGAGGAAGGAGATGCCCGCGATCGGTGGATTGAGAAGAGCGCGGTGCTATACGACCTCATCCTCCAATCGGTCAACAACGACATGTTCCAGCACATCAAGGATTTGGTGGAGTTGAATGATTCCGGACCGATGGCATGGAAGCTGCTACGCGACGTGATTCAGCCCAACACGCTGCCGATGGTGATTGTGTTGGAGAAGGAGTTGGCTGCGCTCTCCATGAAACCGGGAGATGATGTGAAACCGGTCCTTGACAAGATCAAGGACACCTATGCGAGGATGGCAGCGGCAGGCAGCGAAGTGTCGCAGATGCATCAGTGCACCAAGATCATCTCGGTGCTCGACAACTCGTGGGACAACCTCATCCCCACCCTCAACGTTCAGCAGGACCAATGGACGCCTGAGTGGCTATGGCAGCAGATTTTGCACGAGGACTTCCGTAGGCGCCACACGGGAGGTGGTGCTGCCAACAAAACTGCTGAGGGGTATGGAGTTGCAGGAGGCAGCAGAAGAAGAGGGGGAGGGAGAGGTCGAGGCCGTGGGAGAGGCTTTGGCAGAGGGAGAGGCCGAGGTGTCTACAATGAGGGGCATGGGAGCTCTAGTGGCAAGGGGAGCTCCTGAATGGAGGGTGCGTGCTGGTACTGCAAGAAGGCTGGACACCCGTGGTTCAAGTGTTTCAGCCGGCCTGAGGGATGGGCGCCCCCAGGCATGAAGCCGCCAAGTGGTGAACGTGCACGAGGTGGCGCTGTGCAAGGTTCAGGTGCACAAGGTGATGGTGCACAAGGTAAAGCCGACCCTGGGATGTTCCTCATGGTTGAGGATGTGCAAGGAAGTAGGGGTGATGTGGGTTCAGTTGGGAAGGTTGTGATGCACCCCCTCACTCACTGGGTGATCGATTCAGGTTGCACGGGTCATATGACCCCACGGGCAGATTTGCTTGATGAGGTAAAACCTCCTGGGAAGATCAAGTTTGTGGCTGCCGCTTCAGGTGCTTTGCTCCCTGTAATTGGTGTTGGGAATGCCAAGGTGATGGGAGCCAATGGAGAGCTTGTGGGGCTTGGGAATGTGCTGTTGGTTGAAGGTTTGTCCGCTAACCTTCTTTCCGTGCGCCGGCTGCAGAAGAGCAAGGCTGAAGTTACCTTCGGCCCATCCAGCTGCCATGCAAAGCTTGGGAAGTTGCTGCTATGGAACTTGGAGGAGAAGAGCAGCTGCATCAAAGACCTATGGCAGCTGCCCATCATCCCTTGGAAGGGGAAACCACCAGCAACGGCAAAGGCAGCGGCGGCGGCTAAAGCAACTGCGGGAGGAGAGGAGACTGCACCAACTGATGGGGCCCTGGATGCAGTCAAGAAGGTGCAGCAGCCACAGCAGCCACATGGTGAGGTGCTTGCTGGTGTGGATGTGACAGCTGCATGGGCAAAGGCTTCATCTGGGAGTGGTGAGGCTAATTGGGAGACGTGGCATGAGAGGCTGTGCCATGTGAACATTCCTATGCTGCAGAAATTGGTAAAGGAAGGGTACTTAAAGGGGCTGGAGGTGAAGGGGGGAGCAAAGGAGATTGGGAGCTGCCCTACATGCCTTGAGACCAAATTCACAAAGTTTCCCTTCATCAGCAGCACAGGACCAGCCAAGGCACCACTTGCACAAGTGCACATGGATGTGGTGGGCCCCACGAGGGCCCTTTCTCTCTCGGGCAGCCGCTACTTCTTGACGATTGTGGACGACCACACGCGTGCGGTGTGGGTGTACCCTTTGAAGACTAAAGGGGAGGTGGCAGCGGCTGTTCTCAAGGAGTGGATGCCAAGAGCTCAAAGGGAGAGCGGACAGAAGGTGAAGGTGATCCGCACCGACAATGGGGGAGAATTCATTGGCGCTGATTTTGAGGCGGTGCTAAAGAAGAAGGGGATCCAGCATCAGCTCACAGTGCCCTACAACCCTCAGCAGAACGGCGTGGCTGAGCGGTTCAACCGGACCCTGCAGGAAGGTGCTCGCACTCTCCTTGGGCGTGCAGGGTTGCCGGATCCGTTTTTGGTGACTGCACTGCGGCAGGTCGCCCTTGTGAAGAACAGGGTGCTTGCAACTGTTGGGGACAAGCAGTGGGTCCCCTACACCAAGTGGTATGGGAGTGCACCAGCAGTCAACATGCTGAGAGCCTTTGGGTGCATGGTGGTGTTTCATGTGCCTAAGGAGAAGAGGGGAAAACTGGAAGCTTCTGGGAGATGGGGTGTGCTCTTGGGGCTTGCTAAGGATCACAAGGGCTGGCTGATTTGGGACTTGACCAGCCAGCAGCTGACTCTGTCAAGGGATGTGAAGTTCCTCGAGTCCTTATACTACAAGGAGTGGAAGCAGCAGCAGCAGAAGCTTCCTACTACATCGCTGATCATTGAGGCTGATGAGGTGCAGCGGCCTTCGAGGCAAGTGCAGGTCACTGTCTCAGAGGAGGAGATTTTTGGGGTGACTGAGGATGGGGGAGAACCTGAGGTGGAGGAGCAGCAGCCGCAGCAGCAAGGTGCTCCACAAGGTGCTGCACGTCCGGCTTACCGTCCTAGGAGGGATGTGCGCCCTCCTAACAGGTTGACCTATGCGAGCCGTGGCACGCCAAGTGTGGTACCGGCTGGAAGTGTGGCTGAACAGATGGATGAGGATGAGATAGCATATTGCTATGGAGCTGCAATGAGATGGTTTGGTGGATAGTGATTTGAAAGAGAGGCTGCAGAGGGTGCTGCAGATTTGAGCAAAGAGGAGATGTTGGAAGTGAGATGTTGGAAGGAGATAATTGTCCATTGGGATGAGTGTTGGAAGTGAATGAAGCTTGCTGGGATGAGTGTGCATTGAGAGTGCATGCTTGAGCTATGGCATGTGGGATGATGGCTGGCAGCCAGAGGGGGAGTTTGTTGTGTGATGCAATCATATGCATTCACGTCTGTCTGCCTCCCATTATATGTTGGTGCGTTGCATGCGTGGTGTGAGCGTGTGCAAGAATTTGTGTTTGATGCGGTTTGGTTTTTCTGAGTGTGTGTGAATGTTATTTTGCTTGAGCAGATATCTGAAGTGACTCCTCTGCTCAAGAGCTTTCCGACAAACCAAGTATCGCTTCAATCGGAGCACGAACAAGAAAGTTACGAACGTTGGAGTTCGTATGCTTTTGATATTTGGTTGTGGTGACTGTGGGGAGTTGTGGGGTTGACTCAATATGGGGTACAGACTTTTGGGGGTTGGGAAATTCGTCTTTTCTACTGTAGTTACTGCCAAGTGGTTGGGAGGAGCCAAACCAGGTTGGCAAGTGTGGCCAAGTTGGGCAAGGTGGATGGCATGGGTTGGAAAGTGACAAAAGTGAAAGTGGGGTTCCTATAGGGAAGGGAATTGTGTGGCATGGGGTTTCCTTGGTTGGGGACTCTCTTGGGACCTTCCCTCTCGTCCTCCTCATCCCATCCCACCTGGTTTATTGCTACTCTAACTCTCTTGTGTAGTAATTGTGAACTTGTGTGAGAACTTTGTGATTGAGTTAAGATTCTATGGCAGCATACCCCCTAGTGCGCCGAAATTGATAACTCAAGAAATACTTCATTTTTTCGTATGATTCAACTTGGAAATTGTAGCCACGGACTAGCGCTACAACATATCTAAGTTTGATGAAGTTTTAACAATGCACCTTTTGTTGACGGCGTTTCTTGTGAAGTCGACGTTTCTGTCCAGAATTCTAAGCCAACAATTTTGAGAATTTTAGCCACCTAATCTTCGTAGACTCCATCCTTAGTCTCTAACACGCGTAAAACCGGGTTACGGGGCCTTGTGTCGAGCCTATATATAGCCTCGTGTTGTACCTAGTTGGACATTCAATTGAATTCAATTCGACTCAATTCTCATTCTCTTTTCTGAACTCGATCCCAGATCCTCACACTTGGTAATCAGAGCGGGTTTACATGCGAGGTCTTCAAACGCTTAGTTCCGGCCTTTAAAAACCGCGGGGGCGATGACAAAAGCGCCGATACGGGTATGTAAAACCAGTTTCGCGCAATTTTTCGAAGTCCCCCTCGATTCGGTTTTCGAACACCCCTCAGATTTACTGGTGGAAAGGTTGGATTTTCGACCGTTCGATCGAGTTTCATCTCAACGGCCCAGAGAATTTCGCCCAAAAAAGTTGGAATTTGGAGCGTCGGATCGATTTTCTCCTCAACCGCCAAGATCGGACGCTAATTTCGCCTAAGGGAGATTTACGCAACCTACAGAATTCGCGCTCGTCGATTCTACAGTCAATTTGACTCGCAGTAAGTCGACCAGCACCTAGAATTCGATTATTTTCGTCGCGCATCTTCCTGTAAATCGCCAAATGGAGGGAAAAGGAGATATTTCAGTACAGAAAATTGCGGAGTTACGTGCTGAGCATAAGCAAATACATGCAGCGCTCCCACGACTCGAAAAACTTCTTGCGAACCAGTCGGCAACTGCCACAGCAGCAGCGACAACAGTAGCAGCAGCAGCAGCGGCTACACCGACAATTCTACATGCGACAACAGCGGCAGCTACAGTTAACCTCGAAGCAGTGAAGCTGAGGCTAGCGGAGGCGTTCGATCCTACAGTAAAAAGGAACGACATTCATCGATTTGTAGCTGAACTCGAAATTTACTTCGAAGCCGTTAGATGCACGACCGCGACAAAAGACGCAATGCGCATACGGCTCGCAGCAATACTGTTACGAGGCCCAGCTCTATAGTGGATCAACAACAGAATAGTCCAAGGCGAGGGGACGTGGGCGCAGGTTCCGGCAGCACTGATCGAACAGTTCGACACGTTGAACAGTAGCTACTACGGAACACGACGCAACAAGCCAACTAGTGGCATGGGGCGATTGGCACCACCCACGACTGCCGACCCGATGGAGAACGACGAGGGCGATGTGGAGCAGCGGCTAGCAAATAATGAGACGTGCAAATTTTGCGGCGCTACAGGACATCGTATCTTGGCGTGTTGGAAAATGGAGAGAAGGTGTGCGGAGCTGAAGGACAAGAACAGTGCGGCACCCCCGAAGCAGAAAACGGACAACGCGGCAACTTCGGAGAGGGCGAAAAAAGGAGAATATGGTGGCACAAATTTAAAACGTCACGACCAGCCGGCACCAAGGGAAATCGCCGAGACTAATGGAGGATCCGCGAAACAAGTCCCTGCACCGACCGGGAAACTCCAGCCGTATACCCCGACAAGTAAGAATATTACTTCTCGTGGGTTTCAAGCCTTTATTAAGGGAGAGTCAGAAATCAAACCGGTACCGGGTATTATGGGGACCCTACTCTAGAGCGCTAATACGGGTCGAGCGTTCCGAGGAGTTAATATTCTCTCCCAGCAGCACTATTTAAAGGCTCCCTATTCCCCACAGATGAAGCCTACACAGCTGCAAATGCTTAGTGGAAGGTTCCAGGCCAAAGAGAAGCCGAATCGGCCTCGGATAAATCCTTCTAACCTTTCTCAGTAAAAAAACTGATACTGAAGCTGCATCTTTGAGCGCAGGACCTAGGGATAACATATTCGACCTACCATACGATCCTATAAGCGATACCATCTACGGATACTCGGAGCAGCAGCAACCACTAGTACTTGAGGTGATCTGCAACGGGCGTCGCCTCCAGGCCCTGGTGGACAGTGGTGCGTCCCACTCGGTGTGCGACCGCGGGACGTTGGATAAAATTGGAGAATCCTAAGAAGAAACCCAGTTTACAGCAACGATGGTGGACGGTACGAAGCTTCCCATCCACGGAAAGTCAACACTGCAGCTGCAGATAGGGGCGTTGAGGTGGAAGCCGACGTTGCCGATCACGAACATCAAGGGACTAGGTTTCATCTTGGGGCAAGATTTCCTTAAGCGGTTCAACCCCAAGATTGACTGGGTCAACCGGAAAACGTGCATCTACAACAACGGGAAACGAATGGAGCTGCGAAGCTTGACGGATACAAGGAGCGTACCTGAAACGACACTGGCACGGTTCGAACAGACAGTGAACGAGAGTAACACGGGTTACTTAGCACTGGTTATGGCAGCAGCAGAGGAGGAAAAGCCGAGTTCCGAGCTACCTGCAGCAGTGAAAGAGGTCTTGGAGCAGTACAAGGATATAATGCCCGACGACCTACCTGCGGGCGTACCTCCAGCACGCACCCACGAGCACAAAATTGTGGAGGAACCAGGTGCGAAACCCGTCTCACGTGCACCATACCGACTGAGTCCAACTGAACTGACAGACATGAAAAACAGATAGAGTATCTACTGGACAGACAACTGATCCGCCCATCCACCTCTCCCTACGGCGCACCAGTTTTCTTCACTCCAAAACCAGACGACAGTCTACGGATGTGCATCGACTACCGCACACTGAACAAACAGACAGTCAAAAACAAATATCCCATACCGCGCATAGACGACCTACTCGATCAACTGCGTGGAGCAACAGTATTTTCGAAGCTGGACCTACGATCGGGCTACTGGCAGATCAAGATGGCAGACAACTCCGTCCACAAGACAGCGTTCCGTACCAGATACGGCTCCTACGAATACTTGGTGATGCCGTTCGGACTCTGCAACGCACCAGCAACGTTTCAGGCGGAGATGAATCACATCTTACGACCCCTGCTGGACGAATGCGTGGTGGTGTACCTGGACGACATTCTCATCTACTCCAAGAACATGAAGGAGCACGTGGAGCATCTGCGGAAGGTGTTCGAGATCCTGCAAAAAAACAAGTTCTACGTGAAGCTGTCAAAGAGCGACTTCGCCCTGAAGAAGGTGCAGTTTCTCGGGCACATGGTGAGTGCCGAGGGCGTACACGTGGACCCACGGAAGATCGAAGCCGTCAAGAAGTGGAAAGTACCAGAGAACGTGAAGGAGTTACAACAGTTCCTAGGCTTCGCCAACTACTATAACAGGTTCGTGCCGCAGTACGCTAAGATAGCAGTGCCACTGACCGACCTACTTAAAAAGGATACGCCCTACAAATGGGATACCCTTCATCAGCAAGCCATGGAGCAGCTACAGACAGCACTGACTACAGCGCCAGTACTCATCTTGCCGGATCCAGACAAGGACTACGTGGTGGAAGCAAACGCTAGTGACCAAGCAGTCGGAGCAGTACTGATGCAGGATCACGGACGCGGTTTGCAGCCCATCGCCTACCTCAGTAAGAAGCTACACGGAGCAGAACTAAACTAACCCATTCACGACAAGGAAGCCTTGGCGATAGTCATAGCCTTCAAGGCGTGGAGGTGTTACCTAGAGGGAGCCAAGACTACAGTCTATCCTGACCACTGCAGTCTCAAATACCTGAAGTCACAGCCGACACTCTCACGACGACAGGTGCGGTGGGTGGACTTCCTGGAAACTCACTTCCACTACGACATCGTCTACAAGCCCGGGCTACACAACAAGGCAGACGCGTTGAGCCGCCCCGGACATATAGCAGGCATCCAGCTCGACGGGATGAACCCTCTGCTCAAGGGTCTATTCCAACATGGGTACTCCGTGTACGCAGAGATTGCTACAGCACAGACCAAGAAGCTATTACAGTGGGAGAAAGACTTAGCTGTAAGGAAGGGTTCAGGAAAGATTTGGGTACCGAATTACGCCCCGCTACGGCAGATCCTATTGGAGGAGTTTCACGACGTACCTTACGCGGGACATTTCGGGAGCAACAAGACGTTAGCAGGGATAGCGAAGTATAACTACTGGCCCGGGATGGCAGCAGACGTGCAGCAGTTCGTCACCTCTTGCGACACGAGCCAGCGGATGAAGAGCAGCAAGCAGAAAAAAGTAGGGTTACTTCAGCCTCTACCCGTACCGGAGCAGCCATGGCAGGTCGTTAGCCTTGACTTCATCACAGGGCTTCCTTCGACCTCACGGGGACATGATTCCATCCTCGTGGTGATCGATAAGTTCTCCAAAATGGGTCACTTCATACCGACCAACGCCACAGCTACAGCTGAAGCAACTGCTCGACTCTTCTTCGACCGCATCATCACCATCCACGGCATCCCCGCTACACTCATCTCAGACAGAGACCCCAAATTCACGAGTACGTTCTGGAAGGAGCTCATGGGACTGTTGGGGACAAAGCTTGCAATGTCTTCAGCATACCACCCCCAGACTGACAGACAGACAGAGCGAATCAATCAAGTGGTTGAACAGTTACTGCGCACAGCTTGCAAGGACGACGTCAGCCACTGGGACACACAGTTACCAACCCTAGAGTTCGCTTACAACAACGCATCACATGCGGCCACAAGGAAAACTCCTTTCTTCCTGTGTTACGGATGGGAACCACTCACACCACAGCAGCCAACTACACCGGCACACGTCCAAGCCGCACATGACTTCGTCACCACCATGCAGCAGCTATGGGAGAAGACTCAGCGACGTCTCACCACGATGCAAAACTCCCAGAAGCAGTATGCCGATCGTCAGCGACGTGATCACTCCGTAGCAGTCGGAGATCAGGTGCTCTTGACACGCGCAACTTGAACCTGTCTCACCTCCCATCCAAACTCCGGCCTCGCTTCTGTGGTCCTTTTCTCGTTGAGGCACAGGTGACACCAGTTAAATTCCGCTTGCGCTTACCAGATACATGGAAGCTTTACAACGCTTTCCATGTCCAGCTACTGAAGCCCTACAAGGACCCCAACCAACAGTTCCAGGGACGGCAACTACCGCCACCACCACCTGTTCTCATACAGGATGAACCCGAGTACGAGATCGAGCGCGTTCTCTCTCATCGCCGCCGCGGTGGCAAGACTCTCGAGTTCCTGATACGCTGGAAGGGATACGACCCCACTGAGGACAGTTGGGTTGCAGAAGCTGATATGGGCAACGCACGCCGTGCTCTCAAGGACTATCTTGTCAAGAAGGGTGTATCTTACGCCACCCAGCTTTGAGGGGGGGACGTGTGAGAGTACGACGGCTTATGCCAGCTATGCTTGCTTGCCTCTACTTTATCATGCTATTTCTAGCATAGGATAATCATATGCATGCATGAATTGCTTGATTTCCTAGGCTAGGTGCTTTCCTATATTTTATTATAGTTATAGCACCGAGCTAGGTTGCGTGCACCGAATTCTGGCTTTTCGGTTGCCACCGAATTGCCTTCTACCGAATTCGGTAAGGATCTGTTCGGGACGCTTCGCGACCCGCGGAACCTTCGCATAACACCTGGTTACGGGGCCTTGTGTCGAGCCTATATATAGCCTCGTGTTGTACCCAGGTGGACATTCAATTGAATTCAATTTGACTCAATTCTCATTCTCTTTTCTGAACTCGATCCTAGATCCTCACAGCTGCCCTGCAGGAAAGCAGTGCTGAAGTCAAGAGAGTGGAGCTCGTAGTCACGTTGAGCGGCGACGTGCAGCAGAACCCGAAGAGTGGTCATCTTCGGGGTCGGGGAGAAGGTCTGGAAGAAGTCAACTCCCTCTCGCTGACTGAAGCCTCATGCAACGTAACGCGCCTTGAAGACAGGCGGAGAGCGCGGCGGCCGCTTCACCCTGAAAATCCACATGCCACTGACGATGTTCGCCCCAGGCGGGGGAACCTCGTCAACGTAGGTGCCTCTGGACTTCCAGGAAGCCATCTCTGTTTCCATGGCTGACTGCCACTGAGAGGAGTAGGGACCGGCCATCGCCTCTGCGTAAGAGCGTGGGGTCGGGATGTCTAGTGCATCCGGGTCTCCCTCAGGGGCAACAAGCATGGACACGAGATGGGGCAAAGCGGCAGCAAAGCACTCAAACTCCTCATGCCTGTCCTCAAGGACGTCAGTGCCAAGAGCACATTCACCCCCGACGGACGGAGGACAGACAGACTTAGACTCAGCAACTAGGCTAGCGGCGTAGTCTAGACGACAAGTGGCAGCAAAGTCGACAAGCTCAGCAACTAAGGCAGACGCAGCAGCGGACTCAAAGGAAGGGTCAGTGACAACAGTAGCCAGGAGACGCGTGACAGTAGGACTAGCAGCACAAAGGGAGTCTGACCCCGGGTGAGCAAGAGCAGGGAGAGAGGACGCAGGAGGAGACGACAAAGAGACACGCTGTGGAGCAGTGGAGGGACGAAGCGCCATCCGATGAGTGCCTGGGACAGCAGGAAGAAGCTGACGCGGGACACTACTACCAGTGAGAGCTGCACAGACAGGCGACGCACGACGAGACGCAGGCGACGCAGGACGGGACTCAGGCTCAGGACGCTCAGTAAGGCCTCCAGTCGGACCAGTGTAAGGAGGAGGACCAGGGAGAGAGGAGGCAGACGGTAGCTGCGTCTGTAGTTGGACAGACGGAGGACACCCTAAGGAGGGAGGAGGACAAGGAGGAGGGAGCTAACCAAGAACCTGCTGAAGGAGCGGAGCGAAGTACGGCCGCGACCGTGCAGTGACTCCATAACCAGGGTCCTCAGCAACAGCAGCAGCTCCAACTCCCGGGTCCTCAGCACCAGCCGCAGCCCCAACGCCCGGGTCCGCAGCACCACCAGCAGCACCAACGTCCAGGTCCTCAGCACCAACCGCAGCTCCAACGCCCGGGTCCTCAGGACCAGTAGCAGCACCAGCGTCCGGGTCCTCAGCACCAGCCGTAGCTCCAACGCTCGGGTCCTCAAGACCAGTAGCAGCACTAGCGTCCGGGTCCTCAGCACCAGCCGCAGCTCCAACGCTCGGGTCCTCAGCACCAGCCGCAGCTCCAACGCCCGGGTCCTCAGCACCAGCAGCAGCTCCAGCAGCACCGGGGTCCGCGACACGAGGCGCACCAGTCCGAAGAGTGCAGCGCCGCTCGTACCACTCACGGATCCGCTCACGGGAGGGGAGCTCCCGACTAGGAGGAGAAGCACTAGCAACAGTCCCAGTAGTACTCCTGGCTCCAGAGGTACCTCTCCTGAGGCTGCAGTACTGCAAGTACCACTCACGCAGCTGCTCCGAGGAGAGGGCTCCTCCAGGTGTATAACTACGAGGCTCAGCACCACCAGACTCAGAACCCCCAGACTCCGGACTCTGCAGCTCAGCACCCCCAGGCTCAGCACCTACAGGCTCAGCACCCCCAGGCTCAGTACCCCCAAGCTCCGCACCCCCAGGCTCAGCAACCCTAGACTCCACACCCCCAGGCTCAGCACCCTAAGGCTCCGCACCCCCAGGCTCAGCACCCCCAGGCTCTGTACCCCCAGGCTCCGCACCCGCAGCAGGACGAGAGTCGACAACTACCTCAACAGGCTCAACCGGGTCTACCTGAGACACACCTGAGGGGGCGGCACCCTGAGGGGGGAGGGGGTCTACGACAGCAGCACCTGGCGCGAGAAAGAGAGGCGGGGGGGGGAGCGGGGCAGTGCGGTAGGGGAAGAGGCGGTAGTAGGGGACGGACTCGTCAAAAGTGACATCCTGAGAGGGCAAGACTCGGCGCGAGGTGGCGTGGTAAAACTGCCAACCAGACGCGTCCGGGACAAAGCCGAGGAAGACGTTGGGGACAGCATGGGAGGAGAGCTTGTCCGCAGACGTATCGCGGACAAAAGCTCGAGATCCCTAGACCCGGAAACGCGACGCATCGCCAACCTCCCCCATCCACAGCAGTGTGGGCGAGGTCTCCGGCAAGGAGACACGGGGCCAGAGGTTGAGCTGATGCGCAGCGTACCGGACCGCAAACGGCCACAGAAAGTGGGGGGTAGCCGCATGGATCAAGGAGGTACGGGCGACCTCCATGATCAGGCCAATGCGGCGCTCCGCAACCCCATTCTGTTGTGGTGAGGCCGGAAGCGCGAACGACTGCTCAATGCCGTGCTCAGCACAGTAGGCTGCCAAGAGGTCGGAGGAGAACTCACCACCTCTGTCAGAGTGCAAGCGCAGGACAGGAAAGTCCGAGTGGAAACGGTCGCTGAGCTGGAGACGGGCTCTGCGGATCCAAGGGATCAAGACATCAGGGACCTCACCCTTGGTGCGCAAGGGGAAGACCGAGGTGTAGCGCGAGTAGTCGTCAACACCTATCAGGAAGTACCTCTCCTGACCCTGACCACGGACGCGGGCTGGGCCCCACACGTCCATGTGGAGCGTCTGCAAGGGAGCAGTCGTAGGGGGAAACGAGAAGGAGTGAGGAGCGGCACGCTGCCGCCCCTCGACACAGGGAAGACAGAGAGGAGCAGGTGAGGGATGGAGGGGAGGAAGGACCCTGGGAAGGCCAGAGACAAGGTACCGGGAGTGCATGGCACGAAGCCGCTACATAGACGGGTGACCAAGGCGGTGGTGCCAGAGGACAGTCTCGTGTGCCAGAGAGCGACACGAGCAGGGGGCCGACAGCTGACCTGACGCAGACGCAGACGCAGCGACCTGAGGGGACTGAGTGGTCAGTGTGTACAGGTCCGACCCTGGCTGCCAAGTGAAGGTAGCCAAGTGACGGCCCGTACGAGCACACGTGCAATGTATCACGCGCTCGTAGGCAGGGGTGAACTGGTGAACATCCCGTCCTGGAGCGCACATCCTACCACCAGGTTCGTAGAGAACGAGGGGAGGTGGAGACCTGACAGTGCGCCTGACGGGACCGCAAGACAGGGAAGGAAAGTGGAGGAGGTCGCAAGGACCGGACCCCCAGAGGGGTCAGCGAGGGAGACAGCAACTGGCCGAGCAAGCGGCTCAAGGGCAGTGCGGTCACGAAAGAAGCAGCGAGAAGCACCTGAGTCCAGTGTGTGAAGGTGTGTAGTGCTGCACTCGACTCAGTACAAGGGGGGGTAGACGCACAAGCACCTAGAGCAGTGGCCTCACCAGTACCTGGGGTAGCACACACGCGAGTACCTGGAGCGGCAGACGCTCTAGACCTAATGCCCGGGTCGGGCGGCACACACAGGTACTCTCCACCCTCTCCAGCGGGCTGTGCTGTCAGCAGTAGCAGCAGGGGCAGTGACATGGCCTAGGGCGTGGTCGTACAGTGAGATGTCGTCCTTGGCTGTGAGCTGTAGATAGAGGTGCAGGTCGTCTAGCCAGGTGTCAAACTTCACTGGCCGGCCCTCAGCATCGAAAACTAGCACCTGTGGGCTAGCCATAGGAGCAGTAGGAGTAGCAGTAGGAGTAGGAGGATGAAGCAGGTAGGGCGGCTTGGTTTAGGTAGGGCGGCGCGGCTCGGGTGGGGCGGCGCGGTTCGGTTCGGGTCGCGTGGCTCGGCTCGTGTCGCGCGGCTCGGCTCGCGTCGCGCGGCTCGGTTCGGTCCTGGGCGGCTCGGTTCGGTCCTGGGCTGTGGCGGTCACGGGCCGTTCAGGGCCTCTAGGGGCGGTGAGCGCGGGGCCGACCGGGCCGTTCGGGGCCTCTAGGGAGGTGAGCGCGGGGCCGTAAAGGGGCCTCTAGGGGCCGACGGGGCCGTTCGGGGCCTCTAGGGAGGTGAGCGCGGGGCCAACGGGGCCGTAAGGGGCCTCTAGGGAGGTGAGCGCGGGGCCGTCGGGGCCTTTCGGGGCCTCTAGAGAGGTGAGCACTGGGCCAACGGGGCCGTTAGGGGCGATCGCGGGGCCGACAGGGGCCGCTAGGGGCGAGCGCGTGGGCCGTTCGGGGCCTCTAGGGGCGAGCGCGGGGCCGTAAAGGGGCGAGTGCGGGGCCGTAAGGGGCAAGCGCGTGGGCCGACGAGGCCTTAAGGGGCGGGTCGCGGGTCGCTAAGGGGCGGGTCGCGGGTCGCGGGGCCTTAGAGGGCCGTGAAAACCGAGGCGCCCTACGGCGCAGGTAGGTAGGTTGGTAGGTAGGTAGTGGTGGGCCCTAAAAAAAAAATCGGTCCTAGGAAGTTTCAAACATTATATATGTTATGCTTGTGTAGGCTACAGTGGGTTAGCCTATAGGGGGTACACAATTCTAGGGTTTCCTACTTGTACTCATTTCACTGCTAGTTCATCCATTTTCCTGTTCGCTGATTCTGACATGGTATAGAGCGGGTCCTTCTAAGGACCGTTTTTTTTGGGCCCACCGAAGCGCGCCCCGAGGCGCGGTTTTTTTTTAGCGACCCCTCGGGTCGCCTTTTCCACTGCGGCTCACCCGCCTCCACTGACGCGGCCCCGCCGCCCTCCCTTACGCGGCCCCGTCGCAGGCTCTCACGCGGCCCCGCCGCCGACTCTGTCGCGGCCCCGCCCCGGCCTTTACGCGGCCCCGCTGCCTGCTCTCACGCGGCCCCGCCCCGGCTCCTACGCGGCCCCGCCCCGGCCTTCACGCGGCCCCGCCGACGGCTCTGTCGCGGCCCCGCCCAGGCTCCTACGCGGCCCCACCGCCGGCTCTCCTACGGCCCCGCCGCCGACTCTCCCGCGGCCCCGCCCCGGCTTTCACGCGGCCCCGCCGACGGCTCTGTCGCAGCCCCGCCCTGGCTCTTCCGTGGCCCCGTCCCGGCTCTTACGCGGCCCCTGCCCCGGCTCTCACGCGGCCCTGCCGCCGGCTCTCTTGCGGCCCCGCCCCGGCTCTCACGTGGCCCCGCCGTCGGCCCTCTCCAGGCCCCGCCGCCGGCTCTCTTAAGGCCCCGTCGCCGGCCCTGACGCGGCCCCTGCCCCGGCTCTCAAGCGGCCCCGCCGCCGGCTCTTTTGCGGCCCCGCCGCCGGCTCTGAAGCGGCCCCGCCCCGGCTCTGAAGCGGCCCCGCCCCGGCTCTCACGCGGCCCCGCCGCCGGCCCTCACGCGTCCCCGCCCCGGCTCTCTCACGCGGCCCCGCCGCCACACCTGCAGCAGTCGGGCAGCAGTGCAGCCGAACCGCCCGGGAGCCGAGCCGCCCAACGCCCGAGCCGCCCTGTCGCCGAGCCGCCCCGGACCCGAGCCGCCCTGCACCCGAGCCGCCCTGCCGCCGAGCCGCCCGAGAGCCGAGCCGCCCTGCACCCGAGCCGCCCTGCCGCCGAGCCGCCCGGGAGCCGAGCCGCTGTGCACCCGAGCCGCCCGGTCGCCGAGCCGCCTTTCTGCAGAGCTGCACGACCTGCCCTGCCTGGTGAGCACAGTCCCACTGTCACTGCGAGCTCTTTCCCTACTGCTTGCACTGCTTCGCTGTCGTCGCCATGGCTACCCCTAGTGTCCTAGCTTTTGACGCTGAGGGTCGCGCCATTGATTTTGAGGTCTGGTTAGACGACCTGCAGCTGTTCTTACAGTGCGACAGGGCTGATGGCCTTTCTCTCTTTGACCTCACCTCTGGCGCCTCTCCTGCTCCTGCTGCTGATGCTTATCCCACTGTCCGCTCTCAGTGGGCCACCCGCGATGCTGCTGCACGTCTTGCTGTGCGTCGCCACCTCCCTACCTCTGAGCGTGCGCACTTTAGTCAGTACAAGAGTGCTCAGACCTTGTACGACGCTGTAGTTGCGCGCTACTCCTCCCCTGCCACTGCTGCACTGAGCCGTCTCATGCTTCCCTACCTCTTTCCTGACCTCTCTGCCTTTCCCACTGTCGCTGACCTCATTACGCACCTCCGCACTAGTGACACTCACTACCGCGCCGCCCTTCCTGCTGAGTTCTGCGCTAAGAACCCCCCCCCATGTACATCGCTCTCTACTACGTAGTCGCGCGCCTCCCTGACTCCCTTCGCGTCGTCAGGGACCACTTTCTCGCAGTCTGTCCCACCACCCTCACCGTCGACCTCCTCGAGAAGGCCCTCCTCGCAGCGGAGAAGAGCATAGTCGCTGTAGGTGCTTCTCGTGGTGACCCTCGCACCCCCATCTTTGAGGGGTGCTCTCCTTCCCCCTTGCTGCCCTCTGTTGCCTCTGCTGCTGCTGCCGACCTGCTTGGTCTTGAGTCGGTCGGCGCGGCGTCTGCCCCTAGTGGGAGACGCCGCTCCAGCAAGGGCAAGGAGGGCAAGGGCGCGGGTGGAGCTGGAGGGGGCGGTGGCGGTGGCGGCGGTGGCGGCGGAGGGAGTGGGGGTGGCGGCGGGACTAGTGGCGGGGGTGGTGGTGGTGGTGGCAGCAGCGGCGGAGAAGGTGGTGGTGGTGCCGGCGGTGGTGGTGGAGGCAGCGGCGGAGGTGGAGGCGGCGGAGGTGGAGGCGGTGGAGGTGGAGGCGGCGGCGGAGGTGGAGGCGGCGGAGGTGGAGGCGGTGGAGGCGGCAGCGGAGGAGGCGGTGGTGGTGGAGGAGGTGGAGCTGGTCGGGGTGGTACCCAGGAGCGTAGCGGCGGTGGTGGTGGCCAGCGCTCGCAGCGGCAGCAGCAGCAGCGCTCGCGAGACATCCCTCTGCCTCAGCAGCTTCGTGAGTGGTACGCTGGGCGTCAGAGGGGTGGGGGTACTGGTCCCTGCACCTACGTTCTTCATTCCGGCGACCGCGCGGGTGAGCAGTGTGGGTGTGCCCACGCCACCCAGCGCTGCTTTGGCCGCCTCACGGACGCTTGGCGTCAGCAGTTCCCTGGGGCTAGTGAGATCCCTCGCTGGGATGAGCTTCTTAGGGCTGGTGTAGCGATCTTTGATCTTGATTTTCATGCTATCCTTGCTGCTATGTATGCTGTGACTTATAGTGAGGAGAATGAGGGTTACCGGTGTTTCCAGCCCGACCCGGGCATTGGTACTGCTGCGCTAGGTGCTTGTGAGGCTGCTGCTCTAGGTGCCAGTGCGTCTGCGCTCTCAGTTACTGGTGAGACTGCGCTCTCAGGTACTGCGTCGTCCTCGTCCTCCCTCACTTTCACACTTGACTCCGGGGCTTCTCGCTCCTTCTTTCGAGACCGCACTACCCTTACGCCACTCGGCCGGCCGGTTGCAGTCTCCCTTGCTGACCCCTCTGGGGGTCCTGTCCTGTCTCACTTCTCCACTGTCCTCCCGTGTCCGGCTGCCCCTTCGGGCACCCTGTCTGGTCTGTACCTTCCCTCGTTCTCTACGAACTTGGTGAGTGGCGCGGACCTGCAGGATGTGGGGGTTCACCAGTTCACTCCTGCGAGTCAGCGGGTGACCCACTGCACGGAGGCACGCACAGGCCGACACCTGGCCACGTTCTCGCGTCGGCCGGGGTCGAGTCTCTACACCCTGACCGTTGAGTCTCCTCCTGTCCCTGCGTCTGGTCAGGTGGCTGCGTCAGGTCAGGTGCTTGCTGCTGCGTCCCGGTCAGGTCCTGAGTCTGCCCCCTGTTCGTGTCGCCTCCTGTCTCACGAGACTCTCCTGTGGCACCACCGTCTTGGCCACCCCTCCTTGCCCCGTCTTCGGAGCATGGCTTCCCGTGTCCTTGTCTCTGGTCTTCCCCGGTCTCTCCCTCCCCTTCCCTCCGGGCCAGGACCTTCCTGTGTCCCCTGTGTGGAGGGTCGCCTCCGGGCTGCTCCTCACTCCTCCCAGTTCCCCCCGACAGAGGCTCCTTTGCAGACGCTTCACATGGACGTGTGGGCCCAGCCCCCGTCCGTGGGCAGGGTCACGAGCGCTACTTCCTGTTGGTGGTTGACGACTACTCGCGTTACACCACAGTCCTCCCCTTGCGCAGCAAGGGTGCGGTCACTGAGGTGCTGATCAACTGGATCCGCGTGGCTCGTCTCCAGCTCAGGAAGAGCTTCGGCTCGGAATTTCCTGTTCTGCGTCTGCACTCGGACAGAGGCGGAGAGTTCTCTTCTCGCCTTCTGCGAGACTACTGTCGTGCACGGGGGATCCGCCAGACCTTCACGCTTCCGGACTCACCACAGCAAAATGGGATTGCTGAGTGCCGCATTGGCATGGTCATGGATGTCGCTCGTACGTCCATGATGCATGCGGCTGCCCCCCATTTTCTGTGGCCGTTTGCGGTGAGGTACGCGGCGCATCAGCTCAACCTTCACCCCCGGGTCTCTCGGCCTGCGATGTCCCCAGCCTTGCTGTGGACGGGGAAGGTTGGCGATGCGTCTGTGTTCCGTGTCTGGGGATCTCGGACGTTTGTCCGCGACTTGTCTGCGGACAAGCTGTCCCCTCGTGCTGCTCCCTGTGTCTTCCTTGGCTTCCCCACTGACGCCCCAGGGTGGCAGTTTTACCACCCCTCCTCTCGTTGTGTTCTGTCCTCCCAGGACGTCACGTTCGACGAGTCAGTCCCCTTCTACCGTCTCTTCCCCTACCGCACTCCTTCCCTCCCCCCTCCCCCGGACTTCCTTGTGCCGGTTCCCCCCCCGGTAGACCCCCTCCCCCCTCAGGTTCCTGCCCCCTCAGGTGTGTCCCAGGTAGACGCCGTTGACCCGGTCGAGGTTACTGGTGACTCTGGTGCTGCTGCGGGTGCTGCGCCTGGGGATGCTGACTCTGGGGGTGCTTGTGCGGGGGTGCTGAGCCTGGGGGTGCTACTGCTGGGGGTGCTGGGCCTGGGGGTACTACTGCGGAGGGTGAGGAGCCTGGGGGTGCTGAGCCGGGGGGTGCTGTGCCTGGAGGTGCTGGGTCTGGGGGTGCTGGGTCGGGAGCTGCTGAGCCTGGGGTTTCTCCTGCTGCTGCGTCTCGCCGGGAGCCCCTCTCTCCACAGGAGCTGCGCGAGTGGTTCGCTCGCCGCTGGAGGCGTGCTGCTGAGTCTGGAGGTGCTGCTGGAGCTGGAGCTGGAGCTTCTTCGACTGTCGAGGGTGCGGGTGCTGCCGGTCCCGGAGCTGCTGGACCTACGGGTCCTCCTGGAGCTGGAGCTGCTGAGGGCGTTGGTGCTGAGCCTACTGCTGTTGGTCCTACCGCTTGAGGTGTGGGTGGTGCTGGTGCTGTCGCTGAGGGTGCTGGTGCTGTCCCTGCTGAGTCTGGAGCTGCCGCGCGGCCTCGGCCGTACTTCGTTCCGCTCCTGCAGCAGGTTCTTGGTCTTTCTCCTCTAGTAGAGGGTCCACCGCCTGTCCAGTCGCAGTCCCTGCTGGAGCCTTCCTCTCCACTGCCTGCTCCCTCTCCTTACACTGGTCCTACTGGAGGTCTTGCTGTGCGTCGTGAGCCTGCGTCTCGTCCCGCGTCGCCTGTTCGTACTGCTCGCGCTAGTGGTCACAGTTCACGTCAGCGTCCTCCTCCTGTCCCTGGCACGCACCGGATGTCTTTGCGTCCGTCCACTGCTCCTCTGCGTGCCCCTTTGCCTTCTCCTCCTGAGTCCTCTCTTCCTGCGCTTGCCGACCCTGAGTCGGACTCTCTTCGTGCTGCCAGTCCTACTGTCACGCGTGTGCTTGCTACTGTCGTCACTGACCCCTCTTTTGAGTCCACTGCTGCGTCTGCTCTAGTCGCTGAGCTCGTCAACTTTGCTGCTCGCTGTCGTCTCGACTACGCTGCTAGTCTTGTTGCTGAGTCTGCGTCTGTTTGTCCTCCGTCTGTCGGGGGTGAGTGTGCTCTTGGCACGGACGTCCTAGAGGATAGGCAGGAGGAGTTACAGTGTCTAGCGGCTGCTTCACCTCATCTCGCGTCTGTACTGCTTGCCCCTGAGGGAGACCCGGATGCACTAGACATCCCGACTCCGCGTTCTTACGCGGAGGCCGTAGAGGGTCCCTACTCCTCTCAGTGGCAGGCAGCTATGGATGCAGAGATGGCTTCCTGGAAGTCCACAGGCACCTACGTTGACGCGGTTCCCCCTCCTGGGGCGAACATCGTCAGTGGCATGTGGATCTTCAGGGTGAAGCGGCCGCCGGGCTCTCCACCTGTCTTCAAGGCACGGTACGTTGCTCGTGGCTCCAGTCAGCGGCAGGGAGTTGACTACTTTCAGACCTTCTCTCCCACCCCGAAGATGACTACTCTTCGGGTGCTGCTGCACATAGCCGCTCAGCGCGACTACGAGCTTCACTCTCTCGACTTCCGCACTGCGTTTCTGCAGGGTAGCCTGCACGAGGAGATCTGGCTGCGCCGTCCGCCTGGCTTCACTGGGACTTTCCCTCCTGGCACCCAGTGGAGCCTCCGACGGCCAGTCTACGGTCTCCGCCAGGCACCGCGTGAGTGGCACGACACACTGAGGACTACGCTTGCGGCTCTTGGGTTCGCTCCTTCTACTGCCGACCCGTCGCTGTTTCTTCGCACCGACACTTCCCTGCCGTCGTTCTACATCCTCGTGTACGTCGACGACTTGGTCTTTGCCACAGCGGACACTGCTGGACTCGCCTACGTGAAGTCCGAGCTGCTGAAGAGACACACGTGCACAGACCTGGGTGAACTGCGCAGCTACCTTGGCTTGCAGATCACTCGGGATAGAGCACGCCGCACCATTACCTTGACTCAGTCACACATGGTGCAGCAGGTCCTTCAGCGCTTCGGCTTCACGTACTCCTCGCCTCAGGCCACTCCTCTGTCTACTCGCCACTCACTCTCAGCTCTGCCTTCGGATGAGTCCGTAGAGTCGAGTGGTCCGTATGCAGAGCTTGTTGGCTGCCTCATGTACCTGATGACCTGCACACGACCTGACCTTGCATACCCTCTGAGCATTCTTGCACGGTATGTTGCTCCTGGGAGACACCGACCAGAGCACATGGCAGCAGCGAAGAGGGTATTGCGCTACCTGTTCAGTACGTCGGGCATGGGGCTAGTGCTTGGAGGGCGGAGTCCAGTGGTCCTTACAGGCCACGCGGACGCTTCTTGGGCTGACGACCAGGCTACGCAGCGGTCGTCACAGGGTTACACCTTCAGCCTTGGTTTCGGCTCTATCTCGTTGCGGTCTACTCACTCGTCTTCAGTTCTCGGCTCCAGATGTGAGGCTGAGATCTACGCCGGGGCCATGGCTGCACAGGAGCTTCGCTGGCTCACCTACCTGCTGACTGACCTTGGAGAGCCGCCTCGTTCTCCTCCAGTGCTGTACGTAGACAACAAGGCCATGCTGGCCTTGTGTCGAGAGCAGCGCTTGGAGCACAGAACGAAACACATTGCTCTCCGCTACTTCCTTGCTCGTGAGCTACAGCAGCGTGGTCAGTTGCGACTTGCGTACGTGGCCTCTGAGGCCAACACTGCTGATGTGTTCACCAAGGCACTCGCGCCTTGTGACCATCAGCGCTTTTGCACCCAGCTGGGTCTTGTGCCTGTCTTGCCTCACTTGCTCTCCTCTTGACTTCGCTTGTACTGTGACATATATATATATATACCTGCTCTTGCTTGTCTAGTTTTATATATATGTCTGTCCTCCTGCATGTGAAATGGCCTCTGGCCCTTCTCTTGTGCTCGGACTGTGTGGTGACTTTGTGATCCACCCTGAGCTTGCTTTGCTTTGCTTGACTGGTCTTGTGACCCCTTGTTCTCCCCCACTTTGCCTATGGGGGTGTGTCAAACATTATATGTGAAACAAGTAAAACAGGAATGAGAATGACTATGGAAGATTGGGTACAAATACAACCCTAGAAACCCTATACCCCATATGTGCTACCCCACTATAGCCTACAGTAACTATGTCATATAAATCTGACACACCCCCATAGGCAAAGTGGGGGAGAACAAAGGGTCACAAGACCAGTCAAGCAAAGCAAAGCAAGCTCAGGGTGGATCACAAAGTCACCACACAGTCCGAGCACAAGAGTAGGGCCAGAGGCCAGTTCACATGCAGGAGTACAGACATATATATATAACTAGACAAACAAGAGCAGGCACATATATATGTCACAGTACAAGTGAAGTCAAGAGGAGAGCAAGTGAGGCAAGACAGGCACAAGACCCAACTGGGTGCAAAAGCGCTGATGGTCACAAGGCGCAAGTGCCTTGGTGAACACATCAGCAGTGTTGGCCTCAGAGGCCACGTACGCAAGTCGCAACTGACCACGCTGCTGCAGCTCACGAGCAAGGAAGTAGCGGAGAGCAATGTGCTTCGTTCTGTGCTCCAAGCGCTGCTCTCGACACAAGGCCAGCATAGCCTTGTTGTCTACGTACAGCACTGGAGGAGAACGAGGCGGCTCTCCAAGGTCAGTCAGCAGGTAGGTGAGCCAGCGAAGCTCCTGTGCAGCCATGGCCCCGGCGTAGATCTCAGCCTCACAACTGGAGCCGAGAACCGAAGACGAGAGAGTAGACCGCCACGAGACAGAGCCGGAACCAAGGCTGAAGGTGTAACCCTGTGACGACCGCTGCGTAGCCTGGTCGTCAGCCCAAGAAGCGTCCGCGTGGCCGATAAGGACCACTGGACTCCGCCCTCCAAGCACTAGCCCCATGCCCGACGTACTGCACAGGTAGCGCAATACCCTCTTCGCTGCAGCCATGTGCTCCGGTCTGCGTCTCCCAGGAGCAACATAGCGTGCAAGAATGCTCAGAGGGTATGCAAGGTCAGGTCGTGTGCAGGTCATCAGGTACATGAGGCAGCCAACAAGCTCTGCATACGGACCACTCGACTCTACGGACTCATCCGAAGGCAGAGCTGAGAGTGAGTGGCGAGTAGGCAGAGGAGTGGCCTGAGGCGAGGAGTACGTGAAGCCGAAGCGCTGAAGGACCTGCTGCACCATGTGTGACTGAGTCAAGGTAATGGTGCGGCGTGCTCTGTCCCGAGTGATCTGCAAGCCAAGGTAGCTGCGCAGTTCACCCAGGTCTGTGCACGTGTGTCTCTTCAGCAGCTCGGACTTCACGTAGGCGAGTCCAGCAGTGTCTGCTGTGGCAAAGACCAAGTCGTCGACGTACACGAGGATGTAGAACGGCGGCAGGGAAGTGTCGGTGCGAAGAAACAGCGACGGGTCAGCAGTAGAAGGAGCAAACCCAAGAGCCGCAAGCGTAGTCCTCAGTGTGTCGTGCCACTCACGCGGTGCCTGGCGGAGACCGTAGACTGGCTGTCGGAGGCTCCACTGGGTGCCAGGAGGGAAAGTCCCAGTGAAGCCAGGTGGACGGCGAAGCCAGATCTCCTCGTGCAGGCTACCCTGCAAGAACGCAGTGCTGAAGTCGAGAGAGTGAAGCTCGTAGTCGCGCTGAGCGGCTATGTGCAGCAGCACCCAAAGAGTAGTCATCTTCGGGGTGGGAGAGAAGGTCTGAAAGTAGTCAACTCCCTGCCGCTGACTGAAGCCACGAGCAACGTACCGTGCCTTGAAGACAGGTGGAGAGCCCGGCGGCCGCTTCACCCTGAAGATCCACATGCCACTGACGATGTTCGCCCCAGGAGGGGGAACCGCGTCAACGTAGGTGCCTGTGGACTTCCAGGAAGCCATCTCTGCATCCATAGCTGCCTGCCACTGAGAGGAGTAGGGACCCTCTACGGCCTCCGCGTAAGAACGCGGAGTCGGGATGTCTAGTGCATCCGGGTCTCCCTCAGGGGCAAGCAGTACAGACGCGAGATGAGGTGAAGCAGCCGCTAGACACTGTAACTCCTCCTGCCTGTCCTCTAGGACGTCCGTGCTAAGAGCACACTCACCCCCGACGGACGGAGGACAGACAGACGCAGACTAAGCAACAAGACCAGCAGCGTAGTCGAGACGACAGCGAGCAGCAAAGTCGACGAGCTCAGCGACTAGAGCAGACGCAGCAGTGGACTCAAAAGAGGGGTCAGTGACGACAGTAGCAAGCAGACGCGTGACAGTAGGACTGGCAGCACGAAGAGAGTCCGACTCAGGGTCGGCAAGCGCAGGAAGAGAGGACTCAGGAGGAGAAGGCAAAGGGGCACGCAGAGGAGCAGTAGACGGACGCAAAGACATCCGGTGCGTGCCAGGGACAGGAGGAGGACGCTGACGCGAACTGCGACCACTAGCGCGAGCAGCACGAACAGGCGACGCGGGACGAGACGCAGGCTCACGACGCTCAGCAAGACCTCCAGTAGGACCAGTGTAAGGAGAGGGAGCAGGCAGTGGAGAGGAAGGCTCCAGCAGGGACTGCGACTGGACAAGTGGTGGACCCTCTACTAGAGGAGAAAGACCAAGAACCTGCTGCAGGAGCGGAACGAAGTACGGCCGAGGCCGCGCGGCAGCTCCAGACTCAGCAGGGACAGCACCAGCACCCTCAGCGACAGCACCAGCGCCACCCACACCTCCAGCGGCAGGACCAACAGCAGTAGGCTCAGCACCAGCTCCCTCAGCAGCTCCAGCTCCAGGAGGACCCGCAGGTCCAGCAGCTCCGGGACCGGCAGCACCCGCACCCACGACGGTCGAAGAAGCTCCAGCTCCAGCTCCAGCAGCACCTCCAGACTCAGCAGCACGCCTCCAGCGGGGAGCGAACCACTCGCGCAGCTCCTGTGGAGAGAGGGGCTCCCGGCGAGACGCAGCAGCAGAAGAAACCCCAGGCTCAGCAGCTCCAGACGCAGCACCCCCAGGCTCAGCAGCTCCCAGCTCAGCACCTCCAGGCTCAGCAGCTCCCGACCCAGCACCCCCAGACCCCGCACCCCCAGGCACAGCACCCCCCGGCTCAGCACCCCCAGGCTCCGCACCCTCCGCAGTAGCCCCCGCAGGCCCAGCACCCCCAGCAGTAGCACCCCCAGGCTCAGCACCCCCGCGCACAGCACCCCCAGAGTCAGCACCCCCAGGCTCAGCACCCGCAGCAGCACCAGAGTCACCAGTAACCTCGACCGGGTCAACGGCGTCTACCTGGGACACACCGGGTCAACGGCGTCAGGGGAGGCGGCGGAGCCGCGTCAGGGGAGGCGGCGGGGCCGCGTCAGGAGAGGCGGCGGGGCCGCGTCAAACAGGCGGCGGGGCCGCGATCAGGAGAGGTGGCGGGGCCGCGTCTGAGGGACAGCGGGGCCGCGAGGGAAAAGGCGACCCGAGGGGTCGCTAAAAAAAAGGCGCGCCTCGGGGCGCGCTTCGGTGGGCCCTAAAACGCGGTCCTAAGGTAGGACCCGCTCTGATACCATGTGAAACAAGTAAAACAGGAATGAGAATGACTATGGAAGATTGGGTACAAATACAACCCTAGAAACCCTGTACCCCATATGTGCTACCCCACTATAGCCTACAGTAACTATGTCATATAAATCTGACATTATATATGTTATGCTTGTGTAGGCTACAGTGGGTTAGCCTATAGGGGGTACACAATTCTAGGGTTTCCTACTTGTACTCATTTCACTGCTAGTTCATCCATTTTCCTGTTCGCTGATTCTGACAGGAAGGACCTGCTCTATACCATGTTGAAATGAATGAACATGAATGAATGAACTAACAGTGAAAACAGTACAAGTACCTAACCCTAGAATTGTGTACCCCCTATAGGCTAACCCACTGTAGCCTAAACAAGCAGAACATATATAATGTTTGACAGACGGGAGTGCATGCGACGGACCGCGTGTCACAGAGGGGTGACCAAGGCAGTGGTGCCAAAGGAGCATCTAGTGCGGCAAGGCGCGACACGAGCAGGGGGGCGCAAGCTGACCTGACGCAGACGCAGCAACCTGAGGAGGTGTAGTAATCAGTGTCTACAGACTCGACCCAAGCCGACGGGTGAACATGGCTAGGTGGCGGCTGGTCCAGAAGCACGTACAGATCGCCACACGCTGCCGTCCAGGGGTGAAGGTGTCAACCCCCGCATCCTGGAGGGCAGCAGTGCTCACCAAGTTCGTAGAGAACGAGGGGAGGTGGAGACCTGACAATGACCCAGACGGAACTGCCGGACAGGGCAGAACAGTGGAGGAACGTGCAAGGACTGGGCTCCCAGAGGGGTCAGCCAAAGAGACAGCAAGAGGTGCAGAGAGCGGTGTGACTGTGGTACTGTCGCGAAAGAAACAGCAGGAAGCACCTGAGTCAAGCGTGAAGGTGTGTAGGGCCGCAGCAGACGCAGTACCAGAGAGAGCAGACTCATCAGCACCTAGAGCGGCAGACTCACTAGCACCTAGAGCAGCAGCCTCTATACCTGGGTCTGGCGGCATACACAGGTAACAGTCGCCCTCAGCACTAGCAGACAATGCATACATGGCAGATAGGATAGCATCAAAGTCTAGAGCAAAGATATCCACATTCTGCCTAAGCAGCTCTGCCTAGTGAGGTAGCTCAGGCGCGTCGGGAAACTCTATGCGAAAGGCGTCGGTAAGACGGGAGAAGCAGCGGTGCCGCGTGTGAGGCAGCCCGCAAGTCTGACCAGTGCTGTCACCTGTGCGAATGACATACGGGCAGCGACCTCCACCCTCACCCGCCCCACGCTGAGCAAACCACTCACGGAGCTCCTGAGACGAAAGGGGCTGACGCTGCTGCTGCCTCTGGCCACCTCCAAGGCCTCCCCTCTGGCTGGTACCACCTCGACCGCCACCACTGCCGCCGCCTCCACCCCCACTGCCGCCACCACTGCCGCCACCACTGCCGCCTCCACCACTCTCACTGCCGCCACCACCGCCGCCACCTGCCCCTCCACCCCCACCACCACTACCTCCTCCACCGCCGCCCCCTCCACCTCCTCCACCGCCCCCACCACCGCCTCCACCTCTGCCACCCCCACCGCTCCTCCCTCCCCTGCCCCTGCCGCTGCGGCGTCTCCCACTAGGGGCAGACACAACTCCTACCTCCTCAGCACGAAGGTAGTCAACAGATGCAGCGGAGCTGACTAAGGGGAGAAGGGGGGAGGGCGAACACCCCTCAAAGAAGGGGGTGCGAGGAGTGCCACGAGAAGCGCCTACAGCGACTATGCTAGTCTCAGCTGCTCGAGGAGGTCGACAGTGAGGTCGGTGGGGTCAATTGCGAGAAGGAGGTCCCTGACTGCGGTAAGAGAGTCAGGGAGGCGGGTGACTATGAAGTAGAGTGTGATGTACATGGGGGGGGGGTTCTTGGCGAGAAACTCGGCGGGGAGCGCAGCACGGTAGCGAGTGTCACTAGTGCGGAGTTGAGTGACTAGGTCGGCTACTGTGGCAAAGGCGGACAACTCTGGGAACAGGTAGGACAGGAGAAGGCGACCTAGAGCAGCAGTGGCCGGGGAGGAGTAGCGAGCGACTACAGCGTCGTACAGTGCTCTAGCTGTCTTATGCTGGCCAAAGTGGGCGCGTTCGGCTAACGGCAGGTGGTTGCGAACGGCTAGGCGAGCAGCAGCGTCATGGGTAAGCCACTGTGAGCGAGTCGTACTGTCAGATGTGGCGGCATGGGCGGGCGAGGCACCAGAAGTGAGGTCAAACAGCGAAGTACCATCCTTAGAGTCTGTCAGCAGGAACAGATGTAAATCGTCTAGCCATGCATTAAACTCTATCGGGTGGCCCTCCGAATCAAAGGTGAGAACGTTGAGAGTGGCCATAATGGGCAGAGTAGTCGGGCGCGCTAGCAGTCGAGCAGGAGTGAGCGGCGCGTGGTAGGGCAAGGCGTGCACGGCAGAGCAGGGCGCGCGGCAGGGCAGGGCGCGGCGCTCAGGCAGGGTGCACGGGCAAGGCAGGGCGCGCGGCGGCGCGGCGCTCGGGCAGGGCTTGGGCACGCGGTGGCGCGGTGCACTGGTAGGGCAGAGGCGCGCGGCAGGGCACGCGGGCAGGGCAGGGCGCGCGGCGGCGTGGCGCGCGGGCAAGGCAGGGCGCGCGGCAGCGCGGCGCGCGGGCAGGGCGGGGCCCGCGGCAGGGCGGCGCACGGGCAGAGCAGGGCGCGCGGCGGCAGCGTGCAGGCAGGGTAGAGGCGCGCGGCAGGGCGCGCAGGTAGGGCAGGGCACGCGGCGGCGCGGCGCACGGGCAGGGCAGGGCGCGCGGCGGCGCGGCGCGCGGGCAGGGCGACGCGGCGACGCGACGCGCAGGAGGGCAGGGCGCGCTGCAGCAGGCGGCGCGCAGGCAAAGCAGAGCGCGCTGCGGCGGGCGGCACAGGGCAGGGCAAGGCAGGGCAGGGCAACGCGATCACAGTGGCGCGACGGGTGGGGTAGCGCTACTCGGTGGGCCCTAAGAAATCGGTCCTAGGCTAGGACCTGCTCTGAAACCATGTCAGAATGACGAATAGGAATGGATGAACTAGCATCAGGATGGGTACAAGTAGGAAACCTTAATTGGGTTGCACCCCATATGGGCTACCCCACTACAGCCTACACAATAAGCAACATATAAGTTTGACACTACATGTTCCACATCGACCACGTGACGTCATGAGGCAGGTCGACTTCGCCAAAACTGCATGGGGCAAGTTAAGGGTGTTTTTGCACTTTTGGAGTGTGTGTTTTTTAAATCTAGCCATATCACCCCCCTCCTCCCCCCCACCCCCCGCCCCCAACCCCCCTTTCCCCAACCCCCTACCGTACTTTGGCTGTTTAGGAATATCAATGGATCTACTTTAGGGATTCCTCATGGAGTTGGGCCATTCTCAACATTCATACTTTTCATGTTGAGTAAGTTCTGTCGTATAAGGAAGTCAGATCGCATTGTGAACATGGCTATTTTTTTGTTTTAAGCAACCCTTATTATCAGTCCTACACCTTTGCAAAACCCTGATTATCAGTGCGACCCCTTGGGAAAATTCTTTTCCATAAGGGTTTTCCATAGTTGCAAAAAAAAAAAACCCTAAGGCCACAATGTAACAATTTTCAGAACCCTGATCAAGTGTTTCTACTAAAGTTCTAAAGAAAAAAGCCAGTTCTAGGAATCTGAACCCGAGTCTTCATCCTTCCGAGGACCAATCTATTGACCGGACCACTTCAACGTGAGTATTAGAATAGCCTATTTTTCTAATTCATATTTCTTATTAAGGGGACAGAGGTGCAGGGGCGGGTTGGGGGCGGGGTGGGGGGTGTGGGGGTGGTATTCGCTTCAGGGTAAAACTCGCTAAGAAGAACGATAATCCTGGGGCGACAGTGGGTCTTAAACGTAAACCCTGGCATACCGTAATACCCTGGATATAAGACCCGGGGGTATTATAAGAATCCCACCCCAAAATTTGGGGGGGGGGGGGGGGGGGGGGGGGGGGGGGGGGGGGGGTCTTAACAAATGGCTATATTTTATATGACCCGGGTCTTATCATAAGGTCGTGTATATTACTTGTATTTTGGAAGCCAGGCATGTCAACACTATGTGCTCCGTTTAGCATTCAAAAGGAACACGCAAAAGTGAACTTCGTTTTTAGCATTCAAAATGAATACACGGAATGGACATGATGATGAGTAGATGTGCTTTTGTGATTGGCTGTTACCCCTTGTTAATGATGTCAGAACTATATAGCTTATACTATTGTGTAGGCTATAGTGGGGTATCCCATAGGGGGTACAACCCAATTAGGGTTTCCTATTTGTACTCACTTCTTTCATAGTCATTCCATCCTCGTTCTCTCTTTCACATGGAATCAGAGCAGGTCCCCTACTAGGGACTGTTTCTTGGGCCCACCGAAGCGCGCCCCGAGGCGCGCGTCCTTTTTTTTTAGCGACCCGTCGTGTCGCCCTCCCTAGCGGCCTGTCGAGCCGCCCTACCTTGCGGCCCCGCCGCCCTATCGCGCGGCCTCGCCGCCCTAAGTCGCGGCCTGCCCGCCGCCCTACTTCGACGGCCCCGCCGCCCTACGTCGTGGCCCGCCGCCCTACTTCGACGGCCCGCCCGCCGCCCTACGTCGCGGCCCCGCTGCCCTACGTCCCGGCCCGCCCGCCGCCCTACTTCGACGGCCCGCCCGCCGCCCTACGTCGCGGCCCCGCCGCCCTACGTCCCGGCCCGCCCGCCGCCCTACTTCGAAGGCCCGCCCGCCGCCCTACGTCGCGGCCCCGCCGCCCTCAGCTACGCGGCCCCGCCGCCTTCTGCTACGCGGCCCTGCCGCCCTCTGCTACGCGGCCCCGCCGCCCCTCGATCGTGGCCCCGCCGCCCTCTGCTACGCGGCTCCGCCGCCCTCTGCTACGCGGCCCCGCCGCCCTCTGCTACGCGGCCCCGCCGCCCTCTCCTAAGCGGCACCGCCGCCCTCTGCTCCGCGGCCCCGCCGAGCCGCCCAGCAGCAGCCGAGCCGCCGCCGAGCCGCCGCCGCCTGAGCCGCCGCCCGGGCCGCCGCCGAGCCGCCGCCGCCTGCGCCGCCCGAGCCGCCGCCGAGCCGCCCAGCAGCAGCCGAGCCGCCGCCGAGCCGCCGCCGCCCGAGCCGCCGCTGAGCTGCGACCGAGCCGCCGCCCGAGCCGCCCGAACCGCCCGAGCCGCCCGAGCCGCCCGAGCCGCCCGACCCGCCGTGCTGCTGTTCCTGAGCTGTGTTCTTCTGCTGCTGACCTACCCGACTCTCCCAGCCCGGTGAGACTTCCAGCTACTGCCATGGCCACCCCCAATGTTCTTACTTTTGACGCTGAGGGGAGGGCCATTGACTTTGCCGTCTGGATTGAAGACCTGCAGCTGTACTTACTGTGTGATGCGATAGATGAGGTCTCTCTTTTTGACTTTGTCTCTGGCACTGTTCCTGCCCCACCTGCTGATGCTGACTCTGCCGTTCGCTCCAAGTGGGCGACCCGCGATGCTGCTGCACGTCTTGCTGTGCGTCGCCACCTCCCTTCCTCTGAGCGTGCCCACTTTAGTCAGTGCAAGACCGCTCAGGCCTTGTACGACGCTGTAGTTGCACGCTACTCCTCCCCTTCCTCCGCTACCCTTAGCCGCCTCATGCTACCGTTTCTCTTCCCTGACCTCGCTTCCTTTCCCACTGTCACTGACCTCGTTACCCACCTCCGTGCTAGTGACACCCGCTACCGCGCTGCCCTTCCTGCTAGTTCCGCGCTGCGAACCCTCCTCCCATGTACATCACCCTCTACTTTCTCGTCACCCGTCTCCCTGAGTCCCTTCGTGTCGTTAGGGACCAGTTTCTCTCTGTCTGTCCCACCACTCTCACTGTCGACCTCCTTGAGGAGTCCCTGCTAGCGGCTGAGAAGAGTATTGTCGCTGTAGGGGCCTCTCGGGGTGACCCTCGCACCCCCATCTTTGAGGGGTGTGGTCCTTCCCCCCTGCTGCCCTCTGTCGCCTCTGCCGCTGCGGCCGACCTCACTGGTTTTGAGTCGGTCGGCGCGGCGTCTGCCCCCAGCGGCAGACGCCGCTCTGGCAAGAGCAAGGGGGGCAAGGGAGCGGGTGGAGCTCGAGGGGGCGGTGGAGGAGGCGGTGGGGGTGGCGGGGGGAGTGTGGGTGGCGGTGGGGGTGGTGGCGGGAGTGGAGGTACTGGTGGCGGCGGTGGAGGCGGAGGTGGCGGCGGAGGTGGTAGCGGAGGAGGCGGTGGGAGCGGTGGGAGCGACGGTCCTGGTGGGGGAGGTGGCGGTGGAGACGGGGGTGGCGGTGGAGGCGGGGGTGGCGGTGGAGGCGGGGGTCGGAGTGGCTCGTCCCAGCGGAGCAGCTCTGGGGGTGGTCAGCGCCAGCAGCAGCAGCAGCAACAGCAGCAGCCGCAGCAGCAGCCACAGCAGCAGCAGCGCTCTCGCACCGTCCCCGGCCCTCAGCAGCTCCGTGAGTGGTACTTGCAGCGTCAGCGTGGTGGTGCGCTTGGTCCCTGCCCCTACGTTCTTCGCACAGGTGACCGTGCAGGGGAGAGGTGTGGAGGCGCCCACACAGCCCGCCGCTGCTTTGGCCGCCTGACCGACGCCTGGCGTCAGCAGTTTCCGGAGGCCGCTGAGATCCCCCGCTGGGGAGAGCTGTCTAGGGCTGGTGTAGCTATTTATGATCTTGATTTTGATGCTATTCTCTCTGCTATGTATGCTGTGACTGGTAGTGATGAGGATGACTGTTACCGGTGTTTCCCGCCCGACCCGGGCATTGGTACTGCCGCGTCAGGTACTAGTGAGGCTGCTGCTCTAGGTGCCAGTGCGTCTGTGCTCTCAGGTGCTGGTGAGTCTGCCCTCTCAGGTACTGTGTCGGCTTCGGCCTCTCACACCTTCACCCTTGACTCTGGAGCGTCTCGCTCCTTCTTTAGGGACCGCACCACTCTCACGCCGCTGAGTCGGCCTGTTGCGGTGTCCCTGGCTGACCCCTCTGGGGGGCCTGTCCTGTCTCGCTTCTGTCAAAATTAGAAGAAGAAAGAGGATTGAACTAGCAAGAATGAGGATACAAATAGCAAACCCTAGAAGGGTTGTACTCGCTATAGAGCACCCCACTACAGGCTAGAACAATAAGATAATATTCTGACACACCCCCATAGCCAAAGTGGGGTGTAATCAGCAGAGCAGGCAAAGCAAAACAAGCTCAGGGTGGATCACAATGTCACCACACATTCTGAGCACAAGTTCAAGAAGAAATAGTTTAGAGTTCACAATTATAAGCAAAGCTAGTGGTAGTCACAACGGGCAAGTGAGGAGGAGGAGGGAGAGTGAGGGGAGAGGAGACAGGAGGCGACGGCTGAAGCTGCAGACACACGGGCAACAGGAGGCAGACTGGCACAGCGGCTACCGGACAGCGCCCGGACTACAGGGGTAACAGGCCCCGCGGCTCAAATAGCGGCGGACGGGCAACGGACCCACGGGCGGCTGGCACAGCTGGCTACGACTGGGCTACCGGGACAGCGCCCCGGACTACAGGTGTTGCTGACGACAAACTGGCAACCTCTGCTCATCCTCCCGCACACAGTCCCACCCCCCTGATACACACCCACTGCTACACCACTAGCTCTACTCCCACGCACCCCCCTAAAACCCTAAACCCAGTCTCCCACACAACCACCCCCCTCAGCGACAGCTGCAGCAGTGGGAGACGAAGGAGGAGGAGGAGAAAGGGAGGAAGGCACACCGGCCACCCCCATACCCGCCACCCCACAGCTCGCCCCTCCCGTCGTCCGTCGTGGCGACCTGAGGGGGCCGCTTGCGGCCCCCGAAGGAGCCGCGACGGGCGACGGGAAATGGTAGGGGGAGGGGGGGGGGGGGGGGGGGGGGGGGGGGGGGGGGGGAGAGTGGGGCCCACGACGGACCTGAGAGGAGAGCGGGGCCGCGACAAGGGGCGGGGCCGCTTCGAAGGGACGGGGCCGCGACGCAGGGCGGGGCCGCGACGTAGGGCGGGGCCGCGACAAGGGGCGGGGCCGCTTCGAAGGGACGGGGCCGCGACGCGGGCGGGGCCGTGTCGGTCGGGGCGGGGCCGCGACGTAGGGCAGACGCCCGCGAAGGTGGGGCGGGGCCGCGACGGTCGGGGCAGGGCCGCTTCGAGGGGCGGGGCCGCGACGCAGGGCGGGGCCGCGACATAGGGCGGGGCCGCGTCGAGGGGCGGGGCCGCGACGAAGGGCGGGGCCGCGACGTAGGGGAGAAGCCCGACGTAGGGCGGGGCCGCGACGTAGAGCAGACGCCCGCCGCACGCCTCGGGGCGCACAGCGGGCAAAGAACCGCCGCGCGCCCTAGGGCGCACGGCGGGCAGAAAACCGCCGCGCGCCTCGGGGCGCACGGCGGGAAGGAAAAAAATCGCCGCGCGCCTCGGGGCGCACGGCGGGAAGGAAAGGTAGCAGCGGAAGCAAGGTGGGGACACACCCACAGGATCGATCCAAGGGGATCGACCTGCTCTGATAGCATGTCAAAATTAGAAGAAGAAAGACGATTGAACTAGCAAGAATGAGGATACAAATAGCAAACCCTAGAAGGGTTGTACTCGCTATAGAGCACCCCACTACAGGCTAGAACAATAAGATAATATTCTGACAGCTTCTCCACTGTCCTCCCGTGTCCGGCGGCCCCCTCTGGCACCCTGACTGGTCTCTACCTCCCCTCGTTCTCGACGAACTTGGTGAGTGGTGCTGACCTCCAGGATGCGGGTGTCCACCAGTTCACCCCTGCTCGTCAGCGGGTGACCCACTGCACGGAGGCGGATACAGGTCGCCACCTGGCTACGTTTACACGTCGGCCAGGGTCGAGCCTGTACACACTGACCACTGCTTCTCCTCCAGGTGCTGAGTCTGGTAGGGTCCCTTCGTCTGGTCAGGTGTTTGCTGCAGCGTCCAGGTCTGGTCCTGAGTCTGCCCCCTGCTCGTGTCGTCGTCTGTCTCACGAGACCCTCCTCTGGCACCACCGCCTTGGCCACCCCTCTCTGCTTCGGCTCAGAGGCATGGCCTCGCGAGTCCTTGTGTCTGGTCTTCCCCGGTCTCTCCCTCCCCTTCCTCCGGGCCCTGGCCCTACCTGTGTCCCCTGTGTCGAGGGGCGCCAGCGTGCTGCCCCTCACTCCTCCCAGTTTCCTCCGACAGAGGCCCCGTTGCAGACGCTTCACATGGACGTGTGGGGCCCAGCCCGCGTCCATGGACAGGGTCAGGAGCGCTACTTCCTGCTGGTGGTTGACGACTACTCGCGTTACACCTCAGTCTTCCCCTTGCGCAGCAAGGGTGAGGTCACTGCGGTGTTGATCGACTGGATCCGCGCATCTCGTCTCCAGCTTCGGAGGAGCTTTGGCTCTGACTTCCCTGTTTTGCGTCTGCACTCGGACAGAGGCGGAGAGTTCTCCTCTGGCCTCCTGAGTGCCTACTGTCGTGCACGAGGCATCCGTCAGACCTTCACGCTTCCGGACTCACCACAGCAGAATGGGATTGCTGAGCGCCGCATTGGCATGGTCATGGATGTCGCTCGTACGTCCATGATGCATGCGGCAGCTCCCCATTTTCTGTGGCCGTTTGCGGTCAGGTACGCTGCGCACCAGATCAACCTCCACCCCAGGGTCTCTCGACCGGAGACCTCCCCAGCTCTGCTGTGGACGGGGAAGGTTGGCGATGGGTCGGCGTTCCGGGTCTGGGGATCTCGGGCGTTTGTTCGCGACCTGTCTGCGGACAAGCTGTCCCCTCGTGCTTCTCCCTGCGTCTTCCTGGGGTTCCCCCCCGACGCCCCTGGGTGGCAGTTTTACCACCCCACCTCTCGACGTGTTCTGTCCTCCCAGGACGTCACGTTCGACGAGTCGGTACCCTACTACCGCCTCTTCCCCTACCGCACTCCGTCCCTCCCCCCACCCCCGCTCTTCCTGGTACCAGGTCCCCCCTCGGTAGTCCCCCTCCCCCCTCAGGGTCCTGCCCCTTCAGGTGTGTCCCAGGTAGACGCGGTCGAGCCTGTCGAGGTCACTGGTGACTCTGGTGCTGCTGCGGGAGCTGAGCCTGGGGGTGCGGAGTCTGGGGGTGCTGAGCCTGGGGGTGCTGAGCCTGGGGGTGCTGAGCCTGGGGGTGCTGAGCCTGGGGGTGCTGAGCCTGGGGGTGCTGAGCCTGGGGGTGCTGTGCCTAGGGGTGCTGAGCCTGGGGGTGCTGCGTCTGGGGGTGCTGAGCCTGGAGGTGCCGAGCCTGGGGGTGCTGTGCCTGGGGGTGCTGAGCCTGGGGGTGCTGTGCCTGGGGGTGCTTCGTCTCGCCGAGAGCCACTCTCCCCGCAGGAGCTGCGTGAGTGGTTTGCCAGGCGCTGGAGGTGTGCTGCTGGTGCTGGTGGTTCTTCGGCTGCAGAGGGTACTGCTGCCTCGCGTCCCGCCGGTGCTCGTACTGTGGGTGCTGGAGCTGCTGGGTCTGAGAGTTCTCCTGGAGCTGGTGCTACTGAGGGTGTTGGCGCTGAGCCTGCCGTTGGCGGTCCGACTGACAGTGCTCCTGGTGCTGCTGCTGGAGGTTCTGGAGCTTCTGGTGGTGCTGCTGGAGGTGCTGCTGGAGTGGGTACTCCTGCCGGGGCTGCTGGTACTGTTCCTGCTGTTTCTGGTGTCGCCGCGCGGCCCCGACCTTACTTCGTTCCTCTCCTGCAGCAGGTTCTTGGTCTTCCGCCTCCTCCTCCTCCTCCCATAGAGGGTCCGCAGCCTGTCCGGTCACAGCCACAGCTACAGCCTGCCTCCCCTTTGCCTGCTCCGTCTCCCTACACTGGTCCGACTGGAGGTCTTACTGAGCGTCGTGAGCCTGCGTCTCGTCCTGTGTCGCCTGTTCGTACTGAGCGCGCTAGTGGTCGCGGGTCGCGTCAGCGTCCTCCTCCTGTCCCTGGCACGCACCGGATGTCACTGCGTCCGTCCACTGCTCCTCTGCGTGCCCCTTTGCCTTCTCCTCCTGCTTCCTCTCTTCCTGCTCTTGCCGACCCGGAGTCGGACTCCCTTCGTGCTGCCAGTCCTACTGTCACGCGTCTCCTTGCTACAGCTGTCACTGACCCTTCCTTCGAGTCGTCTGCTGCGTCTGCCCTTGTCACTGAGCTTGTCGACTTTGCTGCGCGCTGTCGTCTAGACTACGCTGCCCGCCTTGTCACTGAGTCTGAGTCCGCCTGTCCTCCGTCCGTCGGGGGTGAGTGTGCCCTTGGCACGGACGTCCTTGAGGACAGGCAGGAGGAGTTCCAGTGTCTGGCCGCCGCTTCACCTCGTCTCGCGTCTGTACTGCTAGCCCCTGAGGGAGACCCGGATGCACCAGACATCCCGACTCCGCGCTCTTACGCGGAGGCGATAGAGGGTCCCTACTCCTCTCAGTGGCAGGCAGCTATGGATGCAGAGATGGCTTCCTGGAAGTCCACAGGCACCTACGTTGACGCTGTTCCCCCCCCTGGGGCGAACATCGTCAGTGGCATGTGGATTTTCAGGGTGAAGCGGCCGCCGGGTTCTCCGCCTGTCTTCAAGGCGCGTTACGTGGCTCGTGGCTTCAGTCAGCGGCAGGGGGTTGACTACTTTCAGACCTTCTCCCCCACCCCGAAGATGACCACTCTTCGGGTCCTGCTGCACGTTGCTGCTCACCGTGACTACGAGCTGCACTCTCTCGACTTCAGCACAGCTTTCTTGCAGGGCAGCCTGCACGAGGAGATCTGGCTGCGTCGCCCACCTGGCTTCACTGGGTCTTTCCCTCCTGGTACCCAGTGGAGTCTCCGGCGTCCAGTCTACGGTCTCCGCCAGGCGCCACGTGAGTGGCACGACACACTGAGGACTACGCTCGCGGCACTTGGGTTTGCTCCTTCTACTGCCGACCCGTCGCTGTTTCTGCGCACCGACACCTCTCTGCCGCCGTTCTACATCCTCGTGTACGTCGACGACTTGGTCTTTGCCACAGCTGACACTGCTGGACTCGCCTACGTGAAGTCCGAGCTGCAGAAGAGACACACGTGCACTGACCTGGGTGAACTGCGCAGCTATCTTGGCTTGCAGATCACCCGGGACAGAGCACGCCGCACCATTACCCTGACTCAGTCACACATGGTGCAGCAGGTCCTTCAGCGCTTCGGCTTCACGTACTCCTCGCCTCAGGCCACTCCTCTGCCTACTCGCCACTCGCTCTCAGCTCTGCCTTCGGATGAGTCCGTAGAGTCGAGTGGCCCGTATGCAGAGCTTGTTGGCTGCCTCATGTACCTGATGACCTGCACACGACCTGACCTTGCATACCCTCTTAGCATTCTCGCACGCTATGTTGCTCCTGGGAGACACCGACCAGAGCACATGGCTGCAGCGAAGAGGGTGTTGCGCTACTTGTGCAGTACGTCGGGCATGGGGCTAGTGCTTGGAGGGCGCAGTCCAGTGGTCCTCACTGGGCACGCGGACGCTTCTTGGGCTGACGACCAGGCTACGCAGCGGTCGTCACAGGGTTACACCTTCAGCCTTGGTTCCGGCTCTGTTTCGTGGCGGGCTACCCGCTCGTCTTCTGTTCTCGGCTCCAGTTGTGAGGCTGAGATCTACGCCGGGGCTATGGCTGCACAGGAGTTACGCTGGCTCACCTACCTGTTGACCGACCTTGGAGAGCAGCCTCGTTCTCCTCCAGTCCTGTACGTAGACAACAAGGCCATGCTGGCCTTGTGTCGAGAGCAGAGACTGGAGCACAGAACGAAGCACATTGCTCTCCGCTACTTTCTTGCTCGTGAGCTACAGCAGCGTGGCCAGTTGCGACTTGCGTACGTGGCCTCTGAGGCCAACACTGCTGATGTCTTCACCAAGGCACTTGCGCCTTGTGATCATCAGCGTTGTTGCACGCAGTTGGGTCTTGTGCCTGTCTTGCCTCACTTGCTCTCCTCTTGACCTTGCTTGTACCTTCGCCTATATATACTCTTGCTCTTGCTTACTTGACTCTTGTATATTTCTATATATGATCTTGCATGTGAACTGGCCATGTGGCCTTGAACTTGTGCTCGGAATGTGTGGTGACTTTGTGATCCACCCTGAGCTTTGCTTTGCTTTGCTTGACTGGTCTTGTGACCCCTTGTTCTCCCCCACTTTGCCTATGGGGGTGTGTCAGAACTATATAGCTTATACTATTGTGTAGGCTATAGTGGGGTATCCCATAGGGGGTACAACCCAATTAGGGTTTCCTATTTGTACTCACTTCTTTCATAGTCATTCCATCCTCGTTCTCTCTTTCACAAATGAGTGAAAAAGGGCAGGAAAGCTATCAGAATTGCATTAATTGCCTGTGAAATGACCTATTCTCTAAAGGGGGGGGGGGTCTTATAATGTTAGCCCCCATTTAGGGGGGTATAACTAAAACGACTTATTTAGTGTGCCCCCCTCTGTATTATAGACACGGGGGTCTACAACTGGAGGGGGTCTTATATCCGGGGTATTACGGTATCAGGAAATTCTAAGCTCCAGAAAAAATTACCCTAAGCCATTAGTGCGACAACCAAAAACCACCCTGATTATCATTGTATCAGGGTGATTTACACTGATAAAATTAGCCCTGATTGTGAAGCATCGAAACACCACTTCGACATTTTGAGCCGCCTGGGGGAACTTTGGACGGTGTGCGAACTCTTGGATGCAGCACTGAATGGTTGATTTTATCCATTGTTGCAGTTACTTTCAGCATGGTTACCGTCTAAGTTCATTTTGTGCTGTCACCTGACCTAAACGTGCACTAGGTTTGGTTGGGTTGTGGTGTGGTGGGGTGGGTGCGGGGCAGGCCCTCAGATATCAGCGTAAAACACGCTGATTAGGCTGATTTTGTAGCTGTGATTTTCGTTTTCCCTGAAATTTCAGTATCTTCTTTATATTTGCTCTGATTTTCCAGTTTGAAGTATAGGACTACCCTGACGAATTAGTGTATAGGTGTACCAGTGACACTGAGCCATCAGTATAGTGTACTGAGTCACACTGATTCGGACTTACAAAAATGCATAGGGTACAAGACATTGGGTGCGCGGACGTGGGACTACGCCGTAAATTACCACCACGTACTAATAAACTCTCACCCACGGGACTTAAACCGGTGATCTCTCTAACAACAGGACGAAGCCTCAGACAGCTCCGTTAAAGATACTGATTACGAAGTTTAAATTTATTTTTTACTAATAAATGAGTTAACCATGAAATTTTACCCTGACAAAATCAGCATAAACTTCACCCCCAACGCTGATTTGGTCACTACTTTGGGCAGGGCACACTGATCCATCAGCATGCCCTGAAACCAATCTGAGGGCCTGGTGCGGGGAGAGTGGCGAGCAGAGGGATAGCTACATCTGCAATAATACACCCACGGAAGAGGGAGTAGATGGGAGGGTAGGTTGGAAGGCAAGGCGCCATCCACTCATGCTCCTGTGCGGGTGTGTATTTTCCAAGACAATGAAGATGTGGCAACCCCTTGCACGGTTCATCCATGTTACAGTGGGCTATTTATGTGTAACATAATGTTTATTGAGAATCCTTCAACTTGTGTTTAACAAAGTTAAAAAACATGGATTCCTAGTTTCCACTATGTATCCGTCTATATTAACCTATTTTCCCTGGCCTTGGTTGTGCTACATCCCTCTAGGCATCTGCGGTCTTGACACGTTTAAAGAGCAGCTTCGTCTGACACAGCTTGCCTGTAGGGCCTGGGTGGACATGGAGAAACAAACGGGGTTGGTTTGACAGGACCAGAAACATGGGGAGCGGGGTATGTGGGGAGGGACACACGGGGAGGGACACGCGAGGAGGGACATGCGGGGAGGGATATGCGGGGAGGGACATGCGGGGAGGGACACGTGGGAAGGGGCACACGGGGAGGGGCATGTCAGGTGTGGCATGTGGTGGTTCATGGCAGTGGGGCCTGAGACCCTGTAACGCCCTGTGGAAGCCCATGCATACGGGTGCCAGCATCTTATAGACACACATATGGGGAGAATATGCAAACACGCCAAGATGGGCAAAATAAGGACACCTTTTGTAGTCCCTCTGGGGCTTGGATTGCGTATACCTGGGGGTCTCTTTAATAGAGTGAGCTTGGCTTGGGGCAATGGCATGGTGCGGTTGTTGCTCCTGCTGGCAGGAGCCTGTGACTGTGGTGCCACGTCAGCTGAGGTAGTGCTCCGCTGGTGCTCTGCCACATCAGCAGCAGCAATGCTCTGCGGCTGCTGGTGATGCCGTTGCTGGTGCAGGTGTGCCACGTCAGTAGCATGCATGCACTGCTCCTGTGTGGTGCACGGGACATGAAAATGGAATGCAGTAGTTGCACCTGTTCTAAGACATATGTTTTGCATACGTAGGACATGAGACTATATGCAGCAACCACATGCAGAAATCCATGAAGATGCTCTAAATGCACCACACAATGGATGATGACCATGCAAGCCCCGTTGATGCGACACATGTATTGTGCCACATGGCGCACACTGTACCATGTCCAACGCCCCATCGCTCCCCATGCCCCACACCCCATGCTGCACAACACCATGCACCAGAAAGTCATATGCTGCCCGACCAAGCGTGTCACATAATAAAAAGCCGCGACATGCGCCATGTGTGCCATACACCACCTCGCACCACGTCGTTATGCAACCCATGACATGCTCTGCAACTCACCAACTGGGCGTGCCTGACAATCAGTGATCCATCCTTTTCAGCTGCCCCACGGGCATCATCACCCTTTGCTGCATCGTGTGAAGCTCTGAGTGGTGATTCACAGAGTGAGCTACTTAAAGCTTGGTGCATATCATTGAGCTGTTGCTGGTTACACTGCTGCGGTTGCTGCTGCTGATGTTGCTGCTGTTGATGCTGTTGCTGCTGTTGCTGCTGGACTGGTGGGTGCTGGCGTGGCAGAGAGTGCTCCTGTGCCTTGCTGGGTGTGGGGCAGCTGTGGGACGACCCAAACAGGTCTGCACAGTGGGCTTCCATGCATGCCACCACCTGGTGACGCAGGGAGGTAGCACATTGTGGGGTGGTGTGAACACACAATGGATGCTCCGTGTGTGCCATGCTGCACATGGTGGCATGAACACATGATGGCTATGCCGCGATGCATTGTAGAGGTCCCCTCATTAGTGTAGCACAGGACGGATTAGCCACAATGCATTACAATGGCGCCTCAGAAGTGTGTCACAGGGGGGACGCTGTGCTTGCATCAGGGACAGATGCGGCCTGCAGGGGCTTGTGAGTGCAATCTGAACAAAGCTCAGAGGACAGAGACGAATGCACAAGCAAGTGCAGAAGAGGTGTTAAGCACCTTAGGTACAGGTGCATGGGAGATGCATGTACCTGCTGAAACTCGTCCTTGCCAACCCGTGTGGCTTCAAGCAGCCTGTCCGCGTCCATCTTCAGCTGCATGTGATGTTCACATGCATGCATGTATGCACATGATATTCCAATGCATGCATGAATGCGTGTGTGACAGACATGCACATATAAGGGACATGCCCATGCGCATGCCACACACATCGCATGCACATGCCAATGCAAATGCAGACATCCAAGCACGCGTGACCATGCGTGCACATGGGCAAATGTACGCACAGCAATGGTTAGGCACAGACACACACATGCAAAATTAAAGCCCCATGCTTTGCATCTGCATAACCTCACGCAGGTCGGTGCCTCCCTTTCATCTTGCTCTCGTGATAATGAATGGTTCTTGATTGAGACGACTCATAACTCTCTGCTCTCACCACTGGAGACACCCTCAACAACTCAACCCACCACACCTTCTCACACCAACTCCCACCCCCTCCCCCCCCTCCCCCCCCCATTCTCATTCCCGTCCCCCTCCATCCCTTCCCCCTCTGGTCACCATACCTAAGCCCTGGCGCCACCATAAACACATAAACACACTGCAACTAGGGACTCACACCAGGTACATCCCATCCATTCGCACAACAGAACATGGGAAACTCATGGCGCACTTAATTTCATGTGGTGTGGCAGTGAGTGAGCTCAGCGCAGCTGCCATGAGGTGACCTTCGATGCAATTCAAAAGTATGAGAGTTTACTCAAAAAGTGTGAGTGAGTTGACTCGGAAGTTGTGAGTTGACTCGAACGTAACCCACGGCGCACTTGGTGCATGTGGCTGTGAGCATGAGCGCTGCTGCCATGGGGTGAATTTTAAGGCGACTCGATTGTTGTGAGTGGACTGAACAGAAGCCCACAGCGTACTTGGTTGCGTGTGGCAGTGAGCATGAGCGCCGCTGCCATGTATGCCGGCCGGGAGAAGTCAGTGCCTCCCCTGCGTGCCTCTGGGAGGGCGGCAGTGAAGCGCGCGGTGAAGCTGAGAGGCGGTAGGCAGACCACCACGGAGGTGAGGTGAGGGGACAGGATGGAGGGGGCAGGAGGGAGAGGGCAGGGAGAAGGGGTAAGGGGAGGGGGCAGGGTGGAAGACAAGGCTTGGAGAGGAAACGAAGCAACAGGGGAAAACACGGAGCTCGTCTCACACAAACTGTGGCACTGCTTCTTCTCATCACGCAGCACTGACAGGTGCACTCCCTCTCCATAAATCCATCCACTTTCCCCCTTCCCTTTCCTCACATGTGCAGGTTGCGTTGGGTGGACTCCAGCACTCGCATGCACCCAAACTGAAGGGCCAACTGGGGTAGGCTCAACTGCGACCTGCACGCGCACAGCGCACAGAATAGTACAGCTGGCATGTGGTGTGGCGAGAGGCATGCGGTGAAATGCACATGACAAATGGCCGGTGGGACATGCGTAGAGAAGGGCATAGATACAATAGATACACAAGCGTGAAGCCTGTAACCTGGCCCAACCCGAGCTTGGCCCAGCGGCGTGACGAAACGTGGTGGCTGTGGCCTTGGAGTCACGCTGCTGTGGCTTGTGCTGGGTCTTACTTAGGAGGCAGGCAAGGGTCACTTTGGGCTCACGCCGCTTAACAGACTGCGGTGCGCTGTGCCTCAAAAGTATATCCTAACAACGGCGCTTACTTGACGCTGAGAGCGGTTCTGAATGGCCGCGCGCGCCCGGGCGCATGTTGTTGGCATACGCCAGGGTGGTGGCCTTGGGCAGTGGCTGTGTTGAGTTGCAGCTTTGCAATTGATGCCAGCAACTGCGCTTACCTGACGCCTAGAGCGTTCTGAATGGCTGCTCGCGCCCGGGCGTATGCAGGTGGAGACATGCCACTCAGCTTGGCTGCCTTGCGCGCATCCACTGCTGTGCTGCCCATCCTGCCATGGAAACGTAAGGCCATTTTGCCGTTGACACGAGTGAGTGGGGCAGGAAAGCGTGGGAAGGGAGGGGAGGAGAGGGGGGAAGGAGAGGACAAGCCTTTTACCATAAAGGCTTTCCGAGCATCCCATGCAGTGCCAGCCAGCCTGCGAGTGCATCAGTGCATCGTGGGGTGGTTGTGGTACCTCCCAGCCCAGCCTTCCAATGTCACTGCAGGGCATGGCACCAGCGTGAGTAGTACCCGTGCAGATGGTGGAGGGGTGGGTGTGTCACGAGCGCGTAGGCGGTGATTATAATATTGAGGGTGGTTGGAAGTGCGTTCGCGCTTCGGCGGGTGGTGAGGAGAGGGGGAACAGGGGGAACGAGAGGGAGGGAAGGGAAGAAGGGGTGGATGGGAGGGAGTGGGAGATGGGAACCGGGGAGGGGGATGAGAAGGGGAAAAAAAGGGAGGATTTCAGCGAGAAGATGAGCCTTTAAGTGTAGGAGTGCGTGATGTAGGGAGGCAGTGAGGGAGAGACGGAGGGAGGGAGGAGGGAAGGAGGGAGGGAGGGATTGAGAGAGGGAGGGAGGGAGGGATTGAGAGAGGGAGGGAGGGAGGGAGGGAAGAAGGGAGGGAGGGAAGAAGGGAGGGAAGAGGAGAGGGAGAGAGGGAGGGAGTCAGGGAGGGAAAGAGGGACGGACGGACGGACGGAAGGACGGACGGACAGGCGGATTGACGGACGGAAAAGGGGAGGGAGGGAGAGAGGGAGGGAAAGATGGTTGTTCGAGGGGGTTGTGTTTCAGGGTAGGGGGAAGATTATAACGCGTACAGGTGGCAGGCGATGTCGAAGCAGATGACAGCCTTGGCTACCTCACCCTGCGCAGAGAATGGGGTGATAATGGCGGAAGGAAGAGATACGGAAAAGCTAGTTTAAAAAGGAGGCGTAGGTCAGACCAAGCCAGGTAGGTCACACCAAGCCAGGTAGGTCACACCAAGCCAGGTAGGTCACACCAAGCCAGGTAGGTCAGACCAAGCCAGGTAGGTCACACCAAGCCAGGTAGGTCAGACCAAGCTAGGTAGGTTAGACCAAGCCAGGTAGGTCACACCAAGCCAGGTAGGTCAGACCAAGCCAGCTAGGTTAGACCAAGCCAGGTAGGTCAGACCAAGCAAGGTAGGTCACACCAAGCCAGGTAGGTCAGACCAAGCCAGGTAGGTCAGACCACGATATTTCTGTCAGCTACGAGAACAGTTGCTTAGTCGGATGGCACACGCATTCTCGCGACAATCTCAGTCGCAAGAGCCGCGACAGCCTGAGACCGTGAGGGCTTCGGAATGTCGGACTGAGCCGGACACTGAATGGAACGGTTGGAATGATGCGACAGCAAGCGATGACCAATCGCCATCTCCCGTAGCTGCCCAACGCCTGTTTACCGGCAGTCAACTTCCAAGTGGTGTGTGGCTGGCGCTGGGAACTCCTCATTAGGAAACTCGGTTCTAATCAATTACAAGAAAAATCTGCATGGCGAATCGGGCATAATTTTCCTCCACATACCACGCCGAAAGTGCCCGGCTCAAATTTCAGGTTGCACATTCTTAGCAGCTCCTCGGCCCGCTTTACAGTCGGATGTTTCTTCTTGCTTCTACGTCTATCTCTGGAAGCATCGAAAAGGAGTATATCACTCGAGTTGTCAGACGGCTCAACTGATTGCGACAGGAGCCTTGATTGGACTTCATTCATATCCATTGCTATAGACGAACTAGCGCTGAACGATTCTCAGGATCAATGATTAATCGGCACAGCTGCACAAGACTGTTCTGATGGAAATGACAGCAGGACTTTTCTCCGACCAAGTTGTGACTGATGATCATTGGAGAGTCGAAATCTGAAACCACTTCACCAAAATATATATCACTGTCTTCGATTGAGAGCTCCTCTGTACCAGAAAGAGATTAAAACATGATTCTTCATTGATATTGTAAGGAAAATCCCTTTTCCTTACTTCGCATCCCTGCTCAACACGTACATCACTGTAGCACCACAGTCAGCACCGTTACCACTCGCAATCCTCGCATCGACAATCCGCCCGCCACCTTCGCACGTCGCACCCCGACCTCACGGCTCGGCGGGTAACCCGCGCTCCGGGCCTCCGCTTCAACACTTTTTCCCAACCTCAGTCCCAGGCCCGTCAACCGGCAACCACAGTCCATTACCGTTACCACTGTAGTTTCGCTATTTATTCTTCGCTCATGCCTTCGCTCATTGTACGCTTGCTTCGATAGTGCAATTCTCGTTCGTTCACTCAATTGCACTCGTAACATTTGGTATCAGAGCCTACGATCTCTTCTCGGACCGCACCCACACCTTCGCTTCCCCACTATCTCAATTTTTTGGGGGGGGTAGACGTCCCTCAGCGACACAACACCGCCGCTCGTAGTGCTCTCTCGTAAGCACGCACGGCCATGACCGAGGCTCTCGCTGAGCTCGCCCGACACCCCCGCCATGGCCGAATTCACACTCGCCACATTGACGCAGGAGCAGCTCGACCGTCTGGTGCGCCAACTTGAAGATTCGGTGCTCGAAATTGCGACGCTCACGGCAGAACGCGACTCCGCGCGTCAGCAATCAACGATGAACACTCCAGCGCCACCACACGCACCGACAAATGCATCTCCACAATCGGACGAGCCGATCGTCATCTCGTCCGGCACACCAACACAAAACAACAGCGTGGGACAGCGCTCAGGCGCAGCCAGTGATGGCGCCGCCCAACCGATGCCTGGCATGGGAGGAAACAGGGTCGCACCAAGCCCGTGGGAGCCTCGCGAAGCCCGTCGGCACGTGGAGTTCGCAGCGACAAGCGGCGAACAGGCCATTATGGCACCAATTGTGAAGAATGAGGAATGAAGAAGAGAGAGGGGTTTCACTAGCAGCAGTTGGGATACATATAGCAAACCCTAACAGGCTTGTACTTGCTATAGAGCACCCCACTACAGGCTAGATAATAACATTCTGACACCAATGCCACTCAAGCCGCAACGCCCGCCCTACTTCGACCCGAGCCAGCGTGGAGGTCCGACGGTTCAATCGTGGGTCTTCACGATGAACGTCTTCTTTGACACGAATTACGTCGAGTCGGACGCAGCAAAGATTCGGTATGCCATTTCGCTACTAAGGGGCCCCGCCATGGACTAGTGGCGAGTCATCGTGATGTCACCACGCGCCTACGAGCCACCGTCGCAAGAGGAAGGACCCACGGGTCCAGCTGTCACCTGGAGTTCATTCTGCGAGACCGCCCAATACAGCACGTGGGATGCATGGTGCGCAGGGCTTCGGGCGCGCTTCGAGCCAATCGCGGCTTCTATTTCGGCGCGTCAGAGATTGCGCACTTGGCGGCAGCTCGGATCGGTTCAAGACTATACAAGTGGTTTTCTCGCATTATGCGAGCAAGTCGGCTACGTGCACGAAGCGGAGCGGGTGGACCGTTACGTCGGAGGGCTGAAGCCGGACATCTCGCACGAAATCATGCTACATGGGCTCTTGAACTTCAACGAGATTCTCGCGCTCGCCGAGAAAATCAACATTTTACGCCGTCCGAGACCGGGGTCCTACTATGGACATCGTCCTCGGGGACTGATCGAGCACGCCACTGTACACGCTGTTGCAACGAATGCAGCTGCCGCGCCGTTTAAGGGGCGCTGCTTTACTTGCAACAGGCCAGGCCATCGCAAGAGCGAATGCCCAGAGGAGCTAAGGCGCCGCGGAGCAGAGCAGGGGAGGGAGTCTCCAAGGCAGGGAAAAGCCAGCAGTCAGTAGGAATCGGGCCAACTACTGACGAGACTGCCTGCTCGCCCAACCCCACCAACCCTCACCGAGTCACAGTACCGATTCATGCTATCGATCGGACTCGGACGAATAAGGAGGGTACACCGACGGATTGCCCAGTACTGATCCACGGGAAAATACAGGGAGCAGCAGTGAAGATTTTTATCGACGGAGGAGCAAGCCACAGTTTAGTTAATACCGCAACCGCACGAAAACTGCAGCTGACACTTAGCCATTGCTTACCGGAGATAGACGCACGCTTAGTCGACGGCACGCCACTGGCCATACGGGAAAAGGTAGAGAGAGTCAAAGTCCGCTGCGGGGGGAATTTTGGGTTTACACAGGAAATGCTCGCAACGACACTGGATGGGCACAATATTTTACGAGGGCGCGATTGGCTGCGACGGTATAACCCGCGAATTGACTGGACGACGGGTAGCTGCACCGTGCGAAGTAGTGGTAACTGGGTCGAACTACCTCGCTGGCAGTCGCCCGAGTCTTCAACGGTACACGTCAACGCCATCAGAATGAAACGGGCTGTCGCTGCTGGAGCTACCGTATACGCAGTAGACATCGCAGTAGTAGGGGAAGCAGAGCAGCCGAGTGATTTCAAGAAACTGCTGGCAGCCGTACCGCCCGAATTACAGGAACTGTTGAAACGGTACCCTAGGATTTTCCCCGACGACTTACCAGAAGGACTGCCACCTCAGCGAGCACATGACCACCGAATAGAATTAGAACCGGGGGCACAGCCAACCGTACAGCGCCAGTTCAGACTGACACAACCCGAGCTCGACGAACTAAGGAAGCAGTTAGATTTCCTGTTAGAGAAAAAATTCATCCGACCGAGCTCGTCACCGTTTGCCGCACCGATACTGTTCACGCCGAAAAGAGACGGGGGTTTTCGCATGTGTATCGACTCTCAAACTCATATGCTATACTCTGTGTAGGTTGTAGTGGGGTAGACAATATGGGGTACAACACTTTTAGGTTTTCCTACTTGTACCCACCTGCTTGCTAGTTCATCCATTCCTCATTTCTTCACATGGTATAGAGCAGGTACCCTAGTGGGAACGCTTCGTAGGGCCCACCTATGAAAATCGATTTTTTTTTTTTTTTTTTCTGACCGGAGGGCGAGTCGCCCCTGCGCGAGGCGCGCCTCGTGGGCCGCCCTCTCGTTGCGTCCACTGCCCTTAGCGGCCTGTCGCGCCCTTCTAGAGGCCCCTCTCACGGCCCCTCGCGCCACCCCTAGCGGCCCCGTTGCCGCCCTTCGCGGCCCGTCGCCGCCCCTCGCGGCCCCGTCGCCGCCCCTCGCGGCTCCGTCTCCGCCCCTCACAGCCCCGTCGCCGCCCGTTACGGCCCCGTCGTCGCCCTTTGCGGCCCCGTCACCGCCACTAGCGGCCCCGTCGCCGCCCTTCGCGGCCCCGTCGCCGCCCCTAGCGGCCCCGTCGCCGCCCTTCGCGGCCCTGTCGCCGCCCCTATCGGCCCCGTCGCTGCCCTTCGCGGCCCTGTCGCCGCCCTTCGCGGCCCCGGCGACGCCCCTATCGGCCCCGTCGCTGCCCTTCGCGGGCCCGTCACCGTCCCTAGCGGCCCCGTCGCCGCCCTTCTTGGCCCCTCGCGGCCCCTTCGCGGCCCCGTCGCCGCTCCTAGCGGCCCCGTCGCCGCCCCTAGCTTGTTGCCCCTCGAGGCCCCTCGCGGCCCCTTCTCGGCTCCTCCCCCACCAGCAGCAGCCGCCGCCGGCCGCCAGCAGCAGCCGACAGCAGCAGAAGCCGCCGACAGCAGCGGCGGCCACCACCAGCAGCAGCCGTCGCCGCCGACACCCGCGACTGCCGCCACCACTGCCAGCAGGAGCTGCCGCCGCGGTCGCGGCTCTGTCCCTGCCGACGCGCCTCGGCCCTGCCCCACCGCTTGCCGGCCCCTACCTACCAGCCCTGGTGAGAGCACTGCCGAGCCACGCCTGCTACTGCTGCCCCTAGCCTGCTGCCACTACTGTCATGGCTACCCCTAGCGTTCTAGTCTTTGATGCTGAGGGTCGGGCTGTTGACTTTGAGGTCTGGGTCGATGATCTACAGCTTTTCCTACAGTGCGATAGGAAGGACAGTCTCTCACTGTTCGATCTCACGTCTGGCGCCTCTACTGCCCCTGCTGCCGATGCTGACAGCACTGTTCGCTCACAGTGGGCCACACGCGATGCTGCTGCCCGTCTTGCTGTGCGTAGTCACTTACCGTCCACTGAGCGCGCGCACTCTAGTCAGTACAAGAGTGCTAAGACCTTGTACGATGCTGTAGTTGCACGCTACTCTTCCCCTGCCACTGCTGCCCTTAGCCGCCTCATGCTGCCGTACCTGTTTCCTGACCTCGCCGCCTTTCCCTCAGTCGCTGACCTCATTACGCACCTTCGCACTAGTGACACCCGCTACCGCGCTGCGCTTCCTGCTGAGTTCTGCGCCAAGACCCCCCCCCCCCCCCCCCCCATGTACATCACCCTCTACTACATAGTCACCCGGCTCCCTGAGTTCGCTCGGTCAGGGACCACTTCCTCTCTGTTTGCCCCACCACACTCACCGTTGACCTCCTCGAGGAGCGCCTCCTGGCAGCTGAGAATACTATAGTCGCTGTAGGAGCCTCTCGTGGTGACCCTCGTGCCCCCTTCTTTTAGGGGTTCTCCCCCTCCCCCCTTTTGCCCTTTGTTGCCTCTGCTGCTGCCGTCAACTTCGTTGGCACCGGGTCGGTCGGCGCTGCGTCTGCCCTTAGCGAGAGACGCCGCACCGGCAAGGGCAAGGGGGGCAAGGGCGCTGGAAGGGTTGGCGGGGGCGGTGGAGGTGGCGGTGGAGGTGGCGGAGGGAGTGGGGGTGGCGATGGGAGTGGTGGCGGGGGTGGGGGCTTCAGTGGCGGCGGTGGAGGCGGAGGCGGCGCCGGGGGTGGCGGTGGGAGCGGAGGAGGAGGCAGTGGCGGCGGTGCGGAGGTGGTGGCGGCGGAAGTGGAGCTGGTCGGGGTGGCTCTGCGCAGCAGGGCGGCTTCAGTGGTGGTCAGCGCCAGCAGCAGCAGCGCACTTGTGAGACCCCGCCCCCCCAGCAGCTTCGTGAGTGGTACGCTGCGCGTCAGCAGGGTGGGGGTGCTGGTCCTTGTGCCTACGTCCTGCGTACCGGCGACCGCACTCGTGAGCCGTGCGGTGGCCCGCACACCACCCAGCGCTGCTTCGGCCGCCTGACGCACGCTTGGCGTCTCCAGTTCCCTGACGCCACTGAGATCCCCCGCTGGGGCGAGCTGCTTAGGTCGGGGGTTGCTATCTTTGATCTAGATTATGATGCCATTCTTGCTGCCATGTATGGTGTCGCTACTAGTGATGAGGGTGACTGTTACCTGTGTGTTCCGCCTGACCCGGGCATTGAGGCTGCTGCTCTAGGTGCTGGTGAGACTGCTGCTCTAGGTGCTAGTGCATCTGCTGCCCCAGGTGCTGGTGCGTCTGCTCTCTCAGGTACCACGTCGGCTTAGGCCTTACACACCTTCACCCTTGACTCGGGTGCTTCCCGCTCCTTCTTTCGAGACCGCACCACGCTTACGCCGCTTAGTCGGCCAGTTGCGGTCTCCCTCGTGGACCCCTCCGGGGGTCCTGTCCTTGCCCACTTCTCCACTGTCTTACCGTGTCCGGCGGCCCCCTCTGGCACCCTGTCAGGTCTCTACCTCCACTCGTTCTCTACGAACTTGGTGAGTGGTGCTGATCTACAGGATTGGGGGGTTGACTAGTTCACTTCTGCGAGTCGGCGGGTGACCCACTGCACGTGTGCTCGGACGAGCCGACACTTGGCCACGTTTACCCGCCAGTCGGGGTCGAGCCTGTACACACTGACTACTGAGTCTCCTCCAGTTGCTGAGTCTGGTCAGGTAGCTGCGTCGGGTTAGGTGTTTGCTGCAGCGTCCAGGTCTGGTCCTGAGTCTGCTCCCTGCTCGTGTCGTCTCCTGTCCCACCAGACTCTCCTCTGGCACCACCGCCTTGGTCACCCCTCCCTGCCTCGTCTCTGAGGCATGGCCTCCCGTTACCTTGTCTCTGGTCTCCCCCGGTCCCTCCCTCCCCTCCCTCCGGGGCCTGCCCCTACCTGCGTTCCCTGCGTCGAGGGGCGGCAGCGCGCCGCCCCTCACTCCTCCGAGTTTCCTCCGACAGAGGCTCTGCTGCAGACTCTCCACATGGACGTGTGGGGCCCCGCTCGCGTCCGTGGCCAGGGTCACGAGCGTTACTTCCTGTTGGTGGTTGACGACTACTCGCGTTACACCACTGTGTTCCCCTTGCGCAGCAAGGGTGACGTCACTGAGGTGTTGATCGATTGGATCCGCGCAGCTCGTCTCCAGCTCAGAGAGAGTTTCGGCTCGGACTTTCCTGTTTTGCGTCTGCACTCTGACAGAGGCGGGTAGTTTTCCTCTGGCCTTCTGGGAGCCTTCTATCGTGCACAGGGCATCCGCCAGACCTTCACGCTTCCGGCCTCTCCACGGAGAAATGGGATTGCTGAGCGCCGCATTGGCATGGTCATGGACGTCGCTCGTACGTCCATGATCCATGCGGCTGTCAAACATATATGCTATAGTCTGTGTAGGCTGTAGTGGGGTAGAGAATATGGGGTACAACATTTCTAGGTTTTCCTACTTGTACCCACCTCTTTCCTAGTTCATTCATTCCTCAATTCTCACATGGTATAGAGCAGGTTCCCTAGAGGGAACTTCCTAGGGCCCACCACTAAAAATCGACTTTTGTTTCTGACCGGAGCGCGACTCGCCCCTGCCCAAGGCGCGCCCCGTGGGCCGCCCTCTTATCGAGCCCTCCTAGAGGCCCCTCGCGCCACCCTTAGCGGCCGCATCGCCACCCCTAGCGGCCTCGTCGCTGCCCTTCTAGGCCCCCCGAGGCCCCTTCGCGGCCCAGTCGCCGCCCCTAGCGGCCCTGTCGCCACCCTTCCAGGCCCCTCGCGGCCCCTTCGCGGCCCCGTCGTTGCCCCTAGCGGCCCTGTCGCCGCCCTTCCAGGCCCCTGGCGGCCCCTTCGCGGCCCCGTCGCCGCCCCTAGCGGCCCCGTCGCCGCCCTTCGAGGCCCCTCGCGGCCCCTTCGTGGCCTTGTCGCCGCCCCTCGCGGCCCCGTCGCCGCCCCTCGCGGCCCCGTCGCCGCCCTTCGCGGCCCCGTCGCCGCCCTTCGCGGCCCTGTCGCCGCCCCAAGCAGCCCGTGTTGCCACCCTTCCCGGCCCCGTCGCCACCCTCTAGCGGCCTCGTCGCCGCCCCTTGTGGCCCCGTCACCGCCCCCTTTTGGCCCCTCCCTGGCTCCTTCACTGCCGAGCCGCCGAGCCGCCAAGCAGCCAAACAATCGAGCAGCCGAGCCGCCGAGCCGCCGAGCCGCCCAGCAGGCGAGCCGCGAGCCGCCTAGCAGCCGAGCTGCCGAGCCGGCGAGCAGCCGAGCCGCCAAGCCACCAAGGTCGCCGTCGAGCCGCCACTACCACTGCCGAGCCGCTGCCACCGCTGTTGCAGCCCTGTTCTTCCCGGCGCACCCCAGCCCTACCCACCCGGACTGGTGAGAGCCCTCCCTGCTAGACCACTGCTGTCATGGCTACCCCCAGTGTCCTTACCTTTGATGCTGAGGGTCGTGCTGTTGACTTCGAGGTCTAGGTCGGTGATCTGCAGCAATTCCTACAGTGCGATAGGGCAAACAGACTCTCCCAATTCGATCTCACCTCTGGTGCCTCTCCTACCCCGCCTGCTGATGCTGACAGCACTGTTCGCTCACAGTGGGCCACGCGCGATGCTGCTGCCCGTCTTGCTGTGCGTCGCCACTTACCGACCGCTGAGCGTGCGCACTTTAGTCAGTACAAGAGTGCTAAGACCTTGCACGATGCTGTAGTTGCACGCTACTCTTCCCCTGCCATTGCTGCTCTTAGCCGCCTCATACTGCCGTACCTGTTTCCTGACCTCACCGCCTTTCCCACTGTCGCTGACCTCGCTACGCACCTTCGCACTAGTGACACCCGCTACCGCGCTGCGCTTCCTGCTGAGTTCTGCGCCAAGAACCCCCCCTCCATGTACATCACCCTCTACTACATATTCACCCGGCTCCCTGACTCCCTTCGCTCGGTCAGGGACCACTTCCTCTCTAATTGCCCCACCACACTCACCGTTGACCTCCTTGAGGAGCGCCTCCTGGCAGCTGAGAAGAGTATAGTTACTCTAGGAGCCTCTAGAGGTGACCCGCGTGCCCCTGTCTTTGAGGGGTGCTCCCCCTCCCCCCTTTTGCTCTCTGTTGCCTCTGCTGCTGTCGTTGACTTCGTTGGCACCGAGTCTTTCGGCGGTGCGTCTGCCCCTAGCGGGAGACGCCGCACCGGCAAGGGCAAGGGGGGCAAGGGCGCTGGAGGGGCTGGCGGGGGCGGTGGAGGTGGAGGTGGAGGAGGCGGAGGGAGTGGGGGTGGTGGTGGGAGTGGTGGCGGGGGTGGGGGCTTCGGTGGCGGTGGTGGCGGCGGAGGCGGCCGCGGCGGTGGCGGTGGGAACGGAGGAGGAGGCGGTGGCGGCGGTGGCGGCGGTGGCAGAGGTGGAGCTAGTCGGGGTGGCTCTGCGCAGCGGGGCGGCTTAGGTGGTGGTGAGCGCCAGCAGCAGCAGCGCACTCGTGAGACCCCGTCCCCCCAGCAGCTTCGTGAGTGGTACGCTGGGCGTCAGCAGGGTGGGGGTAGTGGTCCCTGTACCTACGTCCTCCGTACCGGCGACCGCGCGGGTGAGAAGTGCAGGGGCTCGCACTCCACACAGCGCTGCTTCGGCCGCCTGACAGACGCTTGGCATCTCCAGTTCCCTGACGCCACTGAGATCCCTCGCTGGGGAGAGCTGTCTAGGGCGGGGGTTGCTATCTTTGATCTTGACTATGATGCTATTCTTGCTGCCATGTATGCTATCTCTACTAGTGAAGAGGGTGACTGTTACCTGTGTGTTCCGCCTGACCCGTGCATTGAGGCTGCTGCTCTAGGTGCTGGTGAGGCTGCTGCTCTAGGTGCTAGTGCGTCTGCTGCTCCAGGTGCTGGTGAGTCTGCTCTCTCAGGTACCATGTCGGCTTAGGCCTTACACACCTTCACCCTTGACTCGGGTGCTTCCCGCTCCTTCTTTCGAGACCGCACCACGCTTACGCCGCTTAGTCGGCCGGTTGCGGTCTCCCTGGCGGACCCCTCTGGGGGTCTTGTCCTTGCTCGCTTCTCCACTGTCTTACCGTGTCCGGCAGCCCCCTCTGGCACCCTGTCAGGTCTCTACCTCCCCTCGTTCTCAACGAACTTGGTGAGTGGTGCTGATCTACAGGATTGGGGGGTTGACCAGTTCACTTCTGCGAGTTAGCGGGTGACCCACTGTACGTGTGCTCGGACGGGCCGACACTTGGCCACGTTTACCCGTCGGCCGGGGTCGAGCCTGTACACACTGACTACTGAGTCTCCTCGGTTGCTAAGTCTAGTCAGGTAGCTGCGTTGAGTCAGGTGTTTGCTGCAGCGTCCAGGTCTGGTCCTGAGTCTGCTCCGTGCTCGTGTCGTCTCCTGTCCCACCAGACTCTCCTTTGGCACCACCGCCTTGGTCACCCGTCCCTGCCTCGTCTCGGAGGCATGGCCTCCCGTGTCCTTGTCTCTGGTCTCCCTCGGTCCCTCCCTCCCCTCCCTCCTGGGCCTGCCCCTACCTGCGTTCCCTGCGTCGAGGGGCAGCAGCGCGCCGCTCCTCACTCCTCCGAGTTTCCTCCGACACAGGCTCCACTACAGACTCTTCACATGGACGTGTGGGGCCCTGCCCGCGTCCGTGGCCAGGGTCACGAGCGTTACTTCCTGTTGGTGGTTGACGACTACTCGCAGTACACCACGGTGTTCCCCTTGCGCAGCAAGGGTGACGTCACTGAGGTGTTGATCGATTGGATCCGCGCAGCTCGTCTCCAGCTCAGAGAGAGTTTCGGCTCGGACTTTCCTGTTCTGCGTCTGCACTCTGACAGAGGCGGGGAGTTTTCCTCTGCCCGTCTGGGAGCCTTCTGTCGTGCACAGGGCATTTGCCAGACCTTCACACTTCCAGCCTCTCCACAGCAAAATAGGATTGCTGAGCGCCGCATTGGCATGGTCATGGACGTCGCGCGTACGTCCATGATGCATGCGGCTGCCCCCCATTTTATGTGGCTGTTTGCGGTTCAGTACGCAGCGCATGAGCTCAACCTTCAGCCCCGGGTCTCCTTGCCAGAGACCTCCCCCACCTTGCGGTGGACGGGGAAGGTTGGCGATGCGTCTGCGTTTCGGGTCTGGGGATCTCGGGCGTTTGTTCGCGACTTGTCTGCGGACAAGCTGTCCCCCCGTGTTGTTCCCTGTGTCTTCCTTGGTTCCCCCCCTGACGCGCCTGGTTGGCAGTTTTACCACCCCACCTCGCGCCGTGTTCTTTCCTCCCAGGACGTCACCTTTGACGAGTCGGTGCCTTACTACCGTCTCTTCCCCTACTGCACTGTGCCCCTCCCCCCGCCGCCGTTCTTCCTTGCGCCAGGTCCTCCCCCGGTAGACCCTCTCCCCCCTCAGGGTCCTGCCCCGTCAGGTGTGTCCCAGGTAGACGCAGTCGAGCCTGTCGAGGTAGCTATTGACTCTGGTGCTGCTAGGGATGCTGAGCCTACGGGTGCCGGGTCTGGGGGTGCTGAGCCTGGGGGTGCGGAGCGTGGGGGTGCTGAGTCTAGGGGTGATGAGCCTAGGGGTGCTGAGTCTAGGGGTGCTGAGCCTGGGTGTGCGGAGCCTGGGGGTGCTGAGCTTGGGGGTACGGAGCCTAAGGGTGCGGAGCCTGGGGGTGCTGGGTCTGCTCGTATGACCTCTGGCGGTGCTTAGCCGAGGCGGGAGCTACTATCTCCGCAGGAGCTGCGCGAGTGGTTTCCTGGCGCAAGAGCCGTGCTGCTGGAGCTGGAGGTGCTACTGTTGCTGCTGGACCTGGAGGTGCTCGTACTGGCGGTACTGGAGCTGCTGGGATTGGGGGTGCTGCAGGGGCTGCTGGAGTTGGTCCTGCAGGAGGTACTACTGCTTGATTTATATGACATAGCTACTGTAGGCTATAGTGGGGTAACACATATGGGGTACAGCTTTCTAGGGTTTGTACTTGTACCCAACTTTCCCTTAGTCAAAACATTCTCGTTCATTTTCTCATGGTATCGAGCAGGTTCCCCTGTGGGAACTGTTCCTGGGGCCCACCACCTTATTTTTTCCTGCCCGGAGCGCGCTCTACACTGCCCAAGTCGCGCTCCCCTCTCACGGCCTCGTTGCGCCGCCCTTTCGACCCTGTCGAGACGCCTTAGCGGCCCCGTCGCATCGCGCTTGCGGCCCCATCGCGTCGCCCTCGCGGCCCCTCCTCGTCGCGCCGCCCTAGCGGCCGCGTCGCGCCGCCCTCGCGGCCCCGATCCGCCGCCCTCGCGGCTCCGTCGCGTCGCGCTGCCCTCGGTGCCCCTTCGTGCCGCCCTCGCGGCCTCTTCAAGCCGCCGTCGCGACCCCCCCTTCCTAGCCGCCCTAGCGGCCCCGTCGCCTACCCCTGCCTCGGCACCGCCTCTGCTGGCCCCGTCGCCTATCCCTGCGGCCCCGAAGCTGCCCTTCCCGGCCCCGGCGCCGCCTCTACTGGCCCCGACGCCGCTCCACCCGGCCCCGGCGCCGACGCTGCCTCACCCGGCCCCAACGCTGCCTCACACGGCCCTGACGCTGTCTCTCCCGGCCCCGACGCTGCCTCACCCGGCCGCGACGCCGCTCCACCCGGCCCCGGCGCCGCCTCTACTGGCCCCGATGCCGCTCCACCCGGCCCCGACGGTGCTCCACCCGGCCGCGACGCCGCTCCACCCGGCCCCGCCGCCGCTCCACCCGGCCCCGCCGCCGTCCCCACGCGGCCTCGCCGTCACCACCGAGCCGCCGGCGCGGCCGAGCTCCTGCCCAACCGCCCGATCCACCCGAGCCGCCCGAGTCGCCGCGCCACCTGAGCCGCCCGAGCCACCGGGTCGCCGATCCGCCGGACTGCAGTTGCTGCCGAGCCGCTGTACCGCCGAGCCGCCCGAGCCGCTGAGTCGCCGAGCCCGAGCCGCCGTACTGCCGAGCCGCCCGAGCCGCCTGAGCCGCCGAGTTGCCGAGCCGCCGAGCCGCCGAGCCGCCCGAGCAGCCCTGTCCAATAGTCTACTGCTGTCATGGCTACCCCTAGTGTCCTCGCTTTTGACGCTGAGGGTCGAGCCATTGACATTGACGTCTGGGTAGATGACCTGCAGCTTTTCCTACAGTGCGATAGGGCAAACGGTCTCTCCCTCTTTGACCTCACCTCTGGTGCCTCTCCTGCCCCTGCTGCTGATGCTGACGCCACAGTTCGCTCACAGTGGGCCACACGCGATGCTGCTGCACGTCTTGCTGTGCGTCGCCACCTGCCTACCTCTGAGCGTGCGCACTTTAGCCAGTACAAGAGTGCTCAGACCCTGTACGACGCTGTAGCTGCACGCTACTCCTCCCCTGCCACCACTGCACTGAGCCGCCTCATGCTACCATACCTCTTCCCTGACCTTGCTGCCTTTCCCACAGTCGCTGACCTCATTACGCACCTCCGCACTAGTGACACTCGCTACCGCGCTGTGCTTCCTGCTGAATTCTGCGCCAAGAACCCCCCCTCCATGTACATCACCCTCTACTACATAGTCACCCGGCTCCCTGACTCCCTTCGCGTAGTCAGGGACCACTTCCTCTCAGTTTGCCCCACCACTCTCATCGTTGACCTCCTCGAGAAGGCCCTCCTAGCGGTAGAGAAGAGCATAGTCGCTGTAGGAGCCTCTCGTGGTGACCCTCGCACCCCCGTCTTTGAGGGGTATTCCCCCTCCCCCCTTTTGCCCTATGTTGCCTCTGCTGCTGCGGCCGACCTCGCTGGTCTTCACTCGGTCTGTGCGGCGTCTACCCCTAGCGGGAGACGCCACCATGGCAAGGGCAAAGGGGGTAGGAGCGCTGGAGGAGCTAGCGGGGGCGGTGGAGGCGGCGGTGGAGGCGGCGGAGGGGGTGGGGGTGGCGGTGGGGGTGGTGGCGGGGGTGGAGGTGTCGGTGGCGGCAGTGGAGGCGGAGGCGGCGGCGGCGGTGGCGGTGGGAGAGGAGGTGGCGGAGATGGCGGCGGTGGAGGAGGCGGTCGCGGAGGAGGTGGAGCTAGTCGGGGTGGCGCTGCGCGGAGGGTCGGCTCCGGTGGTAGTCAGCGCCAGCAGCAGCAGCAGCGCACTCGTGACATCCCCGCCCCTCAGCAGCTCCGTGAGTGGTACGCTGCACGCCAGCGGGGTGGGGGTACTGGTTCGTGCACCTACGTCCTACGCACCGGCGACTGCGCGGGTGAGTAGTGCGGGGGTGCGCACTCTACCCAGCGCTGCTTTGGCCGCCTGACGGACGCTTGGCGTCACCAGTTCCTGGAGGCCACTGAGGTCCCCCGCTGGGGCGAGCTGTCTAGGGCGGGAGTAGCTGTCTTTGACCTTGACTTTGATGCTATTCTTGCTGCCATATATGCTGTGACTATTAGTGATGAGGGTGACTATTACCGTTGTTTTCCGCCCGACCCGGGCATTGAGACTGCTGCTCTAGGTGCTAGCGAGGCTGCTGCTCTATGTGCTCGTGCGCTTGCTCCCTCAGGTGCTGGTGAGTCTGCTCTCTCAGGTACTACGTCGGCTTCGGCCTCCCACACCTTCACCCTTGACTCGGGGGCTTCTCGCTCCTTCTTTCGAGACCGCACCACACTCACGCCGCTTGGCCGGCCAGTTGCAATCTCTCTGGCAGACCCCTCTGGGGGTCCTGTCCTTGCTCACTTCTCCACTGTCCTCCCGTGTCCGGCGGCCCCCTCTGGCACCTTGTCTGGCCTTTACCTTCCCTCGTTCTCTACGAACTTGGTGAGTGGTGCTAACCTACAGGATGCGGGGGTTCACCAGTTCACTACTGCGAGTCAGCGGGTGACCCACTGCACGGACGCTCGGACAGGCCGACACCTGGCCACGTTTACACGTCGGCCGGGGTCGAGCCTGTACACACTGACCACTGCGTCTCCTCCAGTCACTCCGTCTGGTCAGGTAGTTGCGTCGAGTCAGGTGTTTGCTGCAGCGTCTAGGTCTGGTCCTGAGTTTGCCCCCTGCTCGTGTCGCCTCCTGTCTCACAAGACTCTCCTCTGACACCACCGCCTTGGTCACCCCTCCCTGCTTCGTCTCCGAGGCATGGCTTCTCGTGTCCTTGTCTCTAGTCTTCCCCGGTCCCTCCCTCCCCTTCCTCCAGGGCCTGGCCCTACCTGCGTCCCCTGTGTCAAGGGGCGGCAGCGGGCTGCCCCTCACTCCTCCCAGTTTCCTCCGACAGAGGCCCAGCTGTAGACGCTTCACATGGACGTATGGGGCCCGGCCCGCGTCCGTGGTCAGGGTCACGAGCGCTGCTTCCTGCTGGTGGTTGACGACTACTCGCGTTACACCACAGTCTACCCCCTGCGCAGTAAGGGTGATGTCACTGAGGTGTTGATCGAGTGGACCCGCGCAGCTCGTCTCCAGCTCAGGCAGAGCTTTGGCTCGGACTTTCCTATTCTGCGTCTGCACTCTGACAGAGGCGAAGAGTTCTCTTCTGGCCTTCTGCGAGCCTACTGTCGTGCACGAGGCATCCGCCAGACCTTCACGCTTCCGAACTCTCCACAGCAAAATGGGATTGCTGAGCGCCGCATTGGCATGGTCATGGACGTCGCCCGAACGTCCATGATGCATGCGGCTGCCCCCCATTTTCTGTGGCCGTTTGCGGTTTGGTACGCGACGCATCAGATCAACCTTCACCCCAGGGTCTCCATGCCGGAGACCTCCCTAGCTTTGCTGTGGACGGGGAGGGCTGGCGATGCGTCTGCGTTCCGTGTCTGGGGATCTCGGGCGTTTGTCCGCGACTTGTCTGCCGACAAGCTGTCCCCTCGTGCTGCTCCTTGCGTCTTCCTTGGCTTCCCCCCTGACGCGCCAGGGCGGCAGTTCTACCACCCCTACCTCTCGCCGTGTTCTTTCCTCCCAGGACGTCACCGTTGACGAGTCGGTCCCCTACTACCTCCTCTTCCCCTACCGCACTCCGTCCCTCCCCCTGCCACCGCTCTTCCTTGTGCCAGGTCCCCCCCCACTAGACCCCCTCCCCCCTCAGGGTCCTGCCCCTTCAGGTGTGTCCCAGGTAGACGCAGTCGAGCCGGTCGAGGTTGCTGGTGACTCTGGTGCAGCTGAGGGTGCTGAGCCTGGGGGTGCTGACTCTGGGGGTGCTGAGCGTGTGGGTGCTACGCCTGGGGGTGCTGAGCCTGTGGGTGCTACTACTGGGGGTGCTGAGCCTGGGGGTGCTGAGCCTGGGGGTGCTGAGCCTGGGGGTGCTACGCCTGGGGGTGCTGAGCCTGGGGGTGCTACGCCTGGAGGTGCTGAGCCTGGGGGTGCGGAGCTTGAGGGAGCTGGGCCTGCTCGTGTGGCGTCTGGCGGTGCTGGGCCGGGAGGTTCTCCGAGTGCTTCATCTCGGCGGGAGCCACTCTCTCCACAGGAGTTGCGCGAGTGGTTTGCCCGGCGCTGGAGGCGTGCTGCTGGAGCTGGAGGTTCTTCGGCTGCTGAGGGTGCTGTTGCCGCGGGTTCTGGAGGTGCTCGTACTGGGAGTACTGGAGCTGCTGGGCCTGCGGGTACGACTGGAGCTGGAGTTGTTGAGGGTGTTGGCGCTGAGGCTACTGCTGTCGGTCCTGGAGGCGGTCCTGCTGGGGGTGCTACTGGTGCTGCTGGAGGTACTGGAGCTGGAGGTGCTACTGGCACTGGTGCTGCCGCTGGGGGTACTGGTGTTGTCCCTTCTGTGTCTGGAGTCGCCGCGCGGCCTCGGCCGTACTTCGTTGCTCGCTGTCGTCTAGACTACGCTGCTAGTCTCGTTGCTGAGTCTGAGTCTGTCTGTCCTCCGTCCGTCGGGGGTGAGTGTGCTCTTAGCACGGACGTCCTTGAGGACAGGCAGGAGGAGTTCCAGTGCTTTGCTGCTGCTTTGCACAATCTCGTGCCCACGCTGATTGCCCCTGAGGGAGACCCGGATGCACCAAACATCCCGACTCCTCGATCGTACGCTGAGGCGATCGAGGGTCCCTACTCCTCTTAGTGGCAGTCGGCCATGGACGCAGAGATGGCTTCTTGGAAGTCCATAGGCACCTACGTTGACGAGATTTCCCCACCTGGGGCGAACATTGTCACTGGCATGTGGATCTTCAGGATGAAGCGGCCGCCGGGTTCCCCGCCTGTCTTCAAGGCGCGTTACGTGGCTCGAGGCTTCAGTCAGCGGCAGGGAGTTGACTATTTTCAGACCTTCTCTCCCACCTCGAAGATGACCACTCTCCGGGTGCTGCTGCACATAGCTGCTCAGCGCGACTACGAGCTTCACTCTCTTGACTTCCGCACAGCTTTCCTGCCGGGCAGCCTGCACGAGGAGATATGGCTGCGCCGCCCACCTGGCTTCACTGGGTCGTTTCCCCCTGGTACCCAGTGGAGCCTCCGGCGGCCAGTCTACGGTCTCCGCCAGGCGCCCCGTGAGTGGCACGACACACCGAGGACTACACTTGCGGCTCTTGGGTTTGCTCCTTCTATAGCCGACCCGTCGCTGTTTTTGCGCACCGACACCTCTTTGCCGCCGTTCTACATCCTCGTGTACGTCGACGACTTGGTCTTTGCCACTGCTGACACTCCTGGACTCGCCCACGTGAAGTCCGAGCTGCAAAAGAGACACACGTGCACAGACCTAGGTGAACTGCGCAGCTACCTTGGCTTGCAGATCACCCGGGACAGAGCACAGCGCACCATTACCCTGACTCAGTCACACATGGTGCAGCAGGTCCTTCAGCGCTTCGGCTTCACGTACTCCTCGCCTCAGGCCACTCCTCTGTCTACTCGCCACTCGCTCTCAGCTCTGCCTTCGGATGAGTCCGTAGAGCCGAGTGGCCCGTACCCAGAGCTTGTTGGCTGCCTCATGTACCTGATGACCTGCACACGACCTGACCTTGCATACCCTCTTAGCATCTTGGCATGCTATGTTGCTCCTGGGAGACACCGACCAGAGCACATGGCTGCAACGAAGAGGGTGTTGCGCTACGTGTGCAGTACGTCGGGCATGGGGCTAGTGCTTGGAGGGCGGCGTCGAGTGGTCCTCACAAGTCACGCAGATGCTTCTTGGGCTGACGACCAGACTCTCCAATGGTCGTTACAGGGTTACACCTTCAGCCTTGGTTCCGGCTCTGTTTCGTGGCGGTCTACCCGCTTGTCTTCAGTTCTCGGCTCCAGTTGTGAGGCTGAGATCCACGCGGGGGCCATGGCTGCACAGGAGCTACGCTGGCTCACCTACCTGCTGACTGACCTAGGAGAGCCGCCTCGTTCTCCTCCAGTTCTGTACGTAGACAACAAGGCCATGCTGTCCTTGTGTCGGGAGCATAGACTGGAGCACAGAACGAAGCACATTGCTCTCCGCTACTTCCTGGCTCGTGAGCTGCAGCAGCGTGGTCAGCTGTGCCTTGCTTACGTGGCTTCTGAGGCCAACAGTGCTGATATCTTTACCAAGGCACTTCCGCCTTGTGATCATCAGTGCTTCTGTACGATGCTAGGTCTTGTGCCTACTTGGCCTCACTTGCTCACTTCTTGACCTTGCTTGTAATGTGATCTTTCTATACCTGCACTTGCTTGTTTACCTTTATATATGATCTTGCTTGTGAACTGGCCTTGTGGCCTTGCTCTTGTGCTCGGACTGTGTGGTGACGTTGTGATCCACCCTAAGCTTTGCTTTGTTTTGCTTGACTGGTCTTGTGACCTCTTGTTCTCCCCCACTTTGCCTATGGGGGTGTGTGAAACTCATATGCTTTAGTCTGTGTAGGCTGTAGTGGGGTAGACAATATGGGGTACAACACTTTTAGGTCTTCCTACTTGTACCCACCTGCTTGCTAGTTCATTCATTCCTCGTTCTTTCGCAGAGTTTGTCAGTAGATCTGCACTGTGGATGCCCGATTGATCCTGGAGAGGGTTACAGGCGCGTTCGCCTGGGGGGTTATGGGCGCGCTGACCCGCTACTGAAACAAGCTATTTTATCCCAATGGTCTAGTGGTTGGGATTCTGACATGGTATCAGAGCGGTCTCGGGTTCGATTCCTGGTGTATGCACATGTAGGCCGTTGCCGCTGTGCTTTGTCCTGGGCCTCCCAGTGTGGGGGGGGTGTCAGTAGATCTGCACTGTGGATGCCCGATTGATCCTAGAGAGGGTTACAGGCGCGTTCTGTCAGATGATTATATTACTGATGCATATATTTAGGCTGTAGTGGGGTAGCCCATAGGGGGTACAACCCAATTAGGGTTGGTACTTGTACTTGTTTCATTTCATAGTGCACTCATTCCTCGCCTCTATCTCATCATGGTATCGAGCAGGTTCCCTAGTGGGAACTGTTCTTAGGGCCCACCTACTATTCCGTCCTGCCCGGAGCGCGCTCTGCCCTAGCCCGAGTCGCGCTGGGCCTTTTTTTTTCCTTTGGCGGCCCGATCGCGTCGAGCCGCCCGCGATTTTTTTTGGCGCGCCACCTACGCGGCCTCGTCGCGCCGCCCCTAGACGGCCGCGCCGCGTTGCGCGTGCCGCCCTCCAGTCGCGCGCCGCCCCCTCTGACCCTCGCGACGCCGGCGCCGTCTCTGACGGCCCCGCGATCGCCTGCGACGGCCCCGCCGTCCCCTCTACCGGCCCCTCCACTGCACTTGACAGCCCCGCCGTCCCCTCTGCCGGCCCCGCCGCTGCACTTGACGGCCCCGCCGTCCCCTCTGACGGCCTTGCTGTCCCCTCTGCGGGCCCCGCCGCTGCTTCAGACGGCCCCGCCGCTGCACCTGACGGCCCCGCCGTCCCCTCTGACGGCCCCGCCGCTGCACCTAACGGCCCCGCCGTCCCCTCTGACGGCCCCGCCACTGCACCTACCGGCCCCGCCGCTACCCGTGACGGCCCCGCTGCTGCACCTGCCGGCCCCGCCGCCTCATCTGCAGGCCCCGCCGTCTCACCTGCCGGCCCCGCTGCTATACCTGACGGCCCCGCCGCTTCACCTACCGGCCCCGCCACTACCCCTAACGGCCCCGCAGCTGCATCTCCCGGCCTCGCCGCCCCAGCAACTGCACCGCCCCAGCAGCCGAGCCGCCCCAGCAGCCGAGCCGCCCCAGCAACCGAGCCGCCCCAGCAGCCGAGCCGCCCCAGCAGCCGAGCCGCCCGAGCCGCCCGAGCCGCCGAGCCGCCCGAGCCGCCCAGCAGCCGAGTCGCCAAGCCGCCCGAGCCGCCCGAGCCGCCCGAGCCGTCTGCACTGCCCTGTCTGGTGAGCACTGAGCTTTACTCTGCGCACTCCCCTCACCCTACTGCTGTCATGGCTACCCCCAGTGTCCTCACCTTCGACGCTGAGGGCAGAGCCATAGACTTTGACGTGTGGGTAGACGACCTGCTGCTTTTCCTACAGTGCGACAGAGCTGACGGCCTCTCTCTCTTTGATCTCACTTCTGGTGCCTCTCCCGCCCCTGCTGCTACTGAGGATGCCACTGTTTGCTCAGTGTGGGCCACACGCGATGCTGCTGCACGTCTTGCTGTGCGTCGCCACCTCCCTCCCTCTGAGCGTGCACACTTTGGGTCGTACAAGAGTGCTCAGACCTTGTACGACGCCGTTATTGCACGCTACTCCACCCCTGCCACTGCTGCACTGAGCCGCCTCATGCTACCGTACCTCTTTCCCGACCTTGCTTCCTTTGCCACAGTCGCCGACCTCATTACCCACCTGCGCACTAGTGACGCTCGCTTCCGCGCTGCGCTTCCTGCTGAGTTCTGCGCCAAGAACCCCCCCCCCAGTACTTCACTCTCTACTACATTGTCGCCCGCCTCCCTGACTCCCTTCGCGGAGTCAGGGACGACTTACTCTCAGTCTACCCCACCACTCTCACTGTTGACCTCCTCGAGAAGTCCCTCATAGCAGCCGAGAAGAGCATTCTTGCTGTAGGGGCCTCTCGTGGTGACCCGCGCACCCCCATCTTTGAGGGGTGTTCCCCCTCCCCCCTCCTGCCCTCTGTTGCCTCTGCTGCTACGGCCGACCTAGTTGGTTTTGAGTCGGTCGGCGCGGCGTCTGCCCCCAGTGGGAGACGTCGCTCTGGCAAGGGCAAGGGGGGCAGGAGCGGTGGTGGCGGCGGCGGGGGCGGTGGAGGCGGCGGTGGAGGCAGCGGAGGAGGTGGGGGTGGTAGCGGGAGTGGTGGCGGGAGTGGAGGTGTCAGCGGCGGCAGTGGAGGTGGGGGTGGCAGCGGCGGTGGTGGTGGGAGTGGAGGTGGAGGCGGCGGTGGCGGCAGCGACGGTGGGAGTGGCGGTGGCAGCGGAGGTGGTGGCGGCGGCGGCGGAGGAGGCGGCGGAGGAGGTCGTGGCTCGTTGCAGAGGAGTGGCTCCGGTGGCGGTCAGCGCCAGCAGCAGCGGCAGCAGCGTGGTCAGGAGACCCTCTCCCCACAGCAGCTCCGTGAGTGGTACACTGCACGTCAGAGGGGTGGGGGTACCGGTCCGTGCACCTACGTCTTGCGCACTGGCGACCGTGCGGGTAAGCCGTGTGGTGGTCCACACTCCGCCCAGCGCTGCTTCGGCCGCCTGACTGACGCTTGGCGCCGCCAGTTTCCTGACGCCTCTGAGATCCCTCGCTGGGACCAGCTGTCTAGGGCAGGAGTAGCTATCTTTGATCTTGACTTTGATGCTATTCTTGCTGCCATGTATGCTGTGACGATTAGTGAGGAGGGTGACTGTTACCGGTGTTTCCCGCCCGACCCAGGCATTGGTACTGCGGCTCTAGGTGCTGTTGAGGCTGCTGCTCCAGGTGCTGGTGAGGCTGTCGCTCTAGGTGCCAGTGAGTCTGTGTCCTCAGGTGCTGGTGAGTCTGCTCTCTCAGGTACTGCGCCGGCTCCGCCCTCTCTCACCTTCACTCTTGACTCAGGGGCGTCTCGCTCCTTCTTTCGAGACCGCACCACACTCACACCGCTTAGTCGGCCAGTGGCGGTCTCCCTGGCGGACCCCTCTGGGGGTCCTGTCCTCGCTCGCTACTCCACTGTCGTGCCGTGCCCTGCGGTCCCGTCTGGCGCCCTGTCCGGTCTCTACCTCCCCTCGTTCTGTACGAACTTGGTGGCGGGTGCTGACCTACAGGATGCAGGGGTCGACCAGTTCACCCCTGCACGCCGACGGGACACCCAGTGCACGGACGCGGACACGGGTCGACACTTGACCACGTTCACACGTGGGCCGGGGTCGAGCCTGTACACACTCACTGTTCCGTCTCCTCCTCCTGCGTCTGGTCAGGTAGCTGCGTCGGGTCAGGTGTTTGCTGCAGCGTCCAGGTCTGGTCCTGAGTCTGCCCCCTGCTCGTGTCGCCTCCTGTCCCACGAGACCCTCCTGTGGCACCACAGGATGGGTCACCCCTCCCTGCCTCGTCTCCGGGGCATGGCCTCTCGCCTTCTTGTCTCTGGCCTTCCCCGGTCCCTCCCTCCCCTTCCTCCGGGGCCTGGCCCTCCCTGTGTCCCCTGTGTCAAGGGTCGCCTGCGGGCTACCCCTCACTCCTCCCCGTTTCCTCCGACGGAGGCCCCGATGCAGACGCTTCACATGGACGTGTGGGGCCCAGCCCGCGTCCGTGGACAGGGTCACGAGCGCTACTTCCTGCTGGTGGTTGACGACTACTCGCGTTACACCACAGTCTTCCCCTTGCGCAGCAAGGGTGAGGTCACTGAGGTGTTGATCGACTGCATCCGCGCAGCTCGTCTCCAGCTCAGGCGGAGCTTTGGCTCGGACTTTCCTGTTTTGCGTCTGCACTCGGACAGAGGCGGATAGTTCTCCTCCGGCCTTCTGCGAGCCTACTGTCGGGCACGAGGCATCCGCCAGACCTTCACGCTTCCGGACTCTCCACAGCAGAATGGGATTGCTGAGCGCCGCATCGGCATTGTCATGGACGTCGCCCGTACGTCCATGGTGCATGCGACTGCCCCCCATTTTCTGTGGCCGTTTGCGGTTCGGTACGCCGCGCATCAGATCAACCTTCAGCCCAGGGTCTCCAGACCGGAGACCTCCCCAGCTTTGCTGTGGACGGGGAAGGTTGGCGATGCGTCGGCGTTCCGTGTCTGGGGATCTCGGGCGTTTGTCCGCGACTTGTCTGCGGACAAGCTGTCCCCTCGTGCTGCTCCTTGCGTCTTCCTGGGTTTCCCCCCTGACGCACCTGGGTGGCAGTTTTACCACCCCACCTCTCGTCGTGTTCTGACCTCCCAGGACGTCACGTTCGACGAGTCGGTTCCCTTATACCGGCTCTTCCCCGACCGCACTCCGTCCCTTCCCCCCCCGCCCCTCTTCCTGGTCCCAGGTCCCCCCCCCGGTAGACCCCCTCCCCCCTCAGGGTCCTGCCCCTTCAGGTGTGTCTCAGGTAGACGCGGTCGAGCCTGTCGAGGTCACTGGTGACTCTGGTGCTGCTGCGGGTGCGGAGCCTCGGGGTGCTGAGACTGGGGGTGCTGAGACTGGGGGCGCAGAGCCTGAGGGTGCTGAGAGTGGGGGTGCTGAGCCTGGGGGTGCTGAGCCTGGGGGTACTGAGCCTGGGGGTGCAGAGACTGGGGGTGCTGAGCCTAGGGGTGCTGAGCCTGAGGGTACTGAGCCTGGGGGTGCTGAGTCTGGGGGTGCTGTGCCTGGGGGTGCTGAGCCTGGGGGTACTGCGTGTGGGAGTGCTGCGCTTGCTGCTTCTATTCCTGGTGGTTCTCTAGACCGTTCCTCACGCCGCGAGCCGCTCTCTCCTCTGGAGCTGCGTGAGTGGTTTGCCCGGCGCTGGAGGCGAGCTGCTGGAGCTGGGGATACTGCGGGTGCTGGAGGTTCCGTTGCTGCCGAGGGAGCTGGTACCACGGGTCCCGGAGGTGCTCGTACTGAGGGTACTGGAGCTGCCGAGCCCGGGGGTGCCTCTGGAGCTGGAGCTGCTGCGGGTGCTGGCGCTGAGGCTACGACTGTCGGTCCTACTGCGGGTACTTCTGCAGCTGCTGGTGGTGCTGGAGTTGGAGCTGATACTGGTGCTGGTGCTACCTCTGGAGGTGTTGGTGCTGTCCCTGCTGTCTCTGGCGGTGCTGCGCGGCCTCAGCCGTACTTCGTTCCGCTCCTTCAGCAGGTTCTTGGTCTCCCGCCTTCCACTAGTCCTTCTCCTCCCGTAGAGTGTCCGCAGCCTGTCCTGTCACACTCACAGTTACAGCCCGCCTCTCCCCTGCCTTCTCCTTCTCCCTACGCTGGTCCTACTGGAGGTCTTGCTGAGCGTCGTGAGCCTACGTCCCGCCCTGCGTCGCCAGTCCGAGCTGCTCGCCCTAGTGGTCGCGGTTCGCGTCAGCGTCCTCCTTCTGTCCCTGGCACGCACCAGATGTCTCTGCGTCCGTCCACTGCTCCTCTGCGTGCCCCTTTGCCTTCTCCTCCTCAGTCTTCTCTTCCTACACTTGCCGACCCGGAGTCGGACTCTCACCGTGCTGCCAGTCCTACTGTCACGCGTCTTCTTGCTTCTCTTGTCACTGACCCTTCCTTTGAGTCCGCTGCTGCGTCTGCCCTAGTTGCTGAGCTGGTCGACTTTGCTGCTGCGTGTCGTCTGGACTACGCTGCCAGTCTTGTTGCTGAGTCTGCTGAGTCTCCGTCTTTTGCGTCTGCGTCTGCCTGTCCTCCGTCCGTCGGGGGTGACTGTGCTCTTGGCACGGACGTCCTTGAGGACAGGTAGGAGGAGTTCTAGTGCTTTGCCGCCGCTTTGCCCCATCTCGTGTCCATGCTTGTTGCCCCTGAGGGAGACCCGGATGCTCTAGACATCCCGACCCCACGCTCTTACGCAGAGGCAATGGCCGGTCCCTACTCCTCTCAGTGGCAGTCAGCCATGGACGCAGAGATGGCTTCTTGGAAGTCCACAGGCACCTACGTTGACGCTGTTCCCCCTCCTGGGGCGAACATTGTCAGTGGCATGTGGATCTTCAGGGTGAAGCGGCCGCCGTGTTCTCCGCCTGTCTTCAAGGCGCGCTACGTGGCTCGTGGCTTTAGTCAGTGACAGGGAGTTGACTTCTTTCAGACCTTCTCCCCGACCCCGAAGATGACCACTCTTCGGGTTCTACTGCACGTCGCTGCTCAGCGTGACTACGAGCTACACTCTCTTGACTTCAGCACTGCTTTCCTGCAGGGCCGCCTGCACGAGGAGATCTGGCTGCGCCGCCCTCCTGGCTTCACTGGGTCGTTCCCTCCTGGTACCCAGTGGAGCCTCCGGCGGCCAGTCTACGGTCTCCGCCAGGCGCCGCGTGAGTGGCACGACACACTGAGGACTACACTTGCGGCTCTTGGGTTTGCTCCTTCTACTGCTGACCCGTCGCTGTTTCTACGCACCGACACCTCGCTGCCGCCTTTCTACATCCTCGTATACGTCGACGATTTGGTCTTTGCCACTGCGGACACTGCCGCACTCGCCCACGTGAAGTTCGAGCTGCAGAAGAGACACACGTGCACAGACGTGGGTGAACTGACAAGCTATCTTGGCCTGCGGATCACCCGGGACAGAGCACGCCGCACCATTACCCTGACCCAGTCACACATGGTGCAGCAGGTCCTTCAGCGCTTCGGCTTCACGTACTCCTCGCCTCAGTCCACTCCTCTGCCTACGGGACACTCGCTCTCAGCTCTGCCTTCGGATGAGTCCGTAGAGTCGAGTGGTCCGTATCCAGAGCTTGTGGGCTGCCTCATGTACCTGATGACTTGCACTCGACCTGACCTCGCATACCCTCTCAGCATCTTAGCACGCTATGTTGCTCCCGGCCGTCACCGGAAGGAGCACATGGATGCAGCTAAGAGGGTGTTGCGCTACTTGTGCAGTACGTCGGGCATGGGGCTAGTGCTTGGAGGGCGTGAGCGGCCTGTGCTCACTGGGCACTCAGACGCTTCTTGGGCTGACGACCAGGCTACTCAGAGGTCGTCTCAGGGTTACACCTTCAGTCTTGGCTCTGGCTCTGTCTCTTGGCGCTCTACTAGCTCTTCTTCGGTTCTCAGCTCCAGCTGTGAGGCTGAGATCTACGCCACGGCCATGGCTGCCCAGGAGCTTCGCTGGCTCACCTACCTGCTGACCAGCCTTGGAGAGCGGCCTCGTTCTCCTCCAGTGCTGTACGTCGACAACAAGGCAACCATTGCCTTGTGTGAGGAGCACAGACTGGAGCACAGGACGAAGCACATTGCTCTACGCTACTTCCTTGCTCGAGAGCTGCAGCAGCGTGGTCAGCTTCGCCTGTGTTTCGTGGCCACTGAGGCCAACACTGCTGATGTGTTCACCAAGGCACTTCCGCCTCGTGACCATCAGCGCTTTTGCACTCTGCTAGGCCTTGTGCCCACTGGGCCTCACTTGCTTACCTCTTGACCTTGCTTGTACTGCTGCATATATATATCCTTGCTCTTGCTTGTTTAGCACTGTTATATATATATGCTCTGCTGCATGTGAACTGGCCTTGTGGCCTTGACCTTGTGCTCGGAATTTGTGTGGTATCCTTGAGATCCACCCTGAGCTTGCTTTGCTTTGCTTTGCTTTGCTTGACTGGTCTTGTGACCCTTTGCTCTCCCCCACTTTGCCTATGGGGGTGTGTCAGATGATTATATTACTGATGCATATATTTAGGCTGTAGTGGGGTAGCCCATAGGGGGTACAACCCAATTAGGGTTGGTACTTGTACTTGTTTCATTTCATAGTGCACTCATTCCTCGCCTCTATCTCATCACGTTCGCCTGGGGGGTTATGGGCGCACTGACCCGCTACTGAAACAAGCCCTTTTATCCCAATGGTCTAGTGGTTGGGATTCTGACAGAGTTACCTCGGGGCATTTTGGAGTAGAAAAAACACGGCAGCAGCTGCAACGGTATTATTAGTAGCCTGAAATGTTGACCGACGTACAACGACACGTGGCATCGTGTCCCACTTGTCAGCTCATGAAATCTTCACGACAGCGGCCGGCGGGACAGTTGCAGCCGATGCCACCCCCGGAGCGTGCTTGGCAGCAGGTGACGATGGACTTCGTCACGGGGTTACCGGCCGGGGCGAGTGGAAACGACGTGATCCTGGTCGTCGTCGATCGACTGACGAAAATGGCACATTTCGCAGCCTGCGAAAAATGTATCACAGCTGAAGAAATAGCACGCCTCTTCATCTCCACCGTCGTTCGACTGCACGGGATACCAGCCGCGATCATCAGCGACCGCGACACGAAATTCACCAGCAACTTCTGGCGGAACCTGTGGCAGCAGTTCGGCACGCGACTGCAGTTCAGTTCATCATATCACCCCAAAACGGACGGACAGACAGAACGGACAAATCAGACCATGGAACAGCTCATCAGGGCCACGTGTGACGACCCGACCACGTGGGAACAGCAGCTGCCACTAATCGAATTCGCGTACAACAACTCGCCATCCGCCACGACCCAACAGTCACCATTTTACCTAAACTACGGACAAGACCCGACAGTACCCATGACCCCGAATCCCGACAACCCAGTACCACGAGCACAATAGTTCGCTGAAATATTACAAGCAGCACGGACCCGGGTAGCAGACGCAATTAAAAAATCGAACATCATCGCTAAACGCAATGCCGACCGCCACCGCAGACCTGTCACTTACCAGCCCGACGACTTAGTTTTACTTGACACCCAGAACCTCCGACTGCCCATAACCCCGAAACTTCGCCCCCGATACTGGGGGCCATTTCGCATAAGCCACATGCTCATACCCGTCACCGCCCACCTCCTCCTCCCTGCTGACTGGTACGTCAGCCCCTCATTCCACGTCAGCCTGCTTCGCCCTTACGTCTCGTCCACGAGCCAACTGCCACGCAATCGCCCAGCTAGCATGACAAGACCACCAACTGAACCAATCATCATCCTCGAAAAAATCCTGAGTCACAGAGTTCGCGACCCTCGAGGAGCCCGAAGGATCGAGTTCTTACTCCACTGGAAGGACCGTACATCCACCGAAGACAATTGGGTTCCCCTGGACAGAATCGAAAACCACCCCGTCCTCACCGAGTATCTGCGCAGCCGAAATTTCAGGGATGTACACGCACTTTCGTAAGGAGGACCTCGTTAAGAGGGGGGGGGTAGTGTAAGGAAAATCCATTTTCCTTACTTCGCATCCTTGCTCAACGCATACATCACTGTAGCACCACAGTCAGCACCGTTACCACTCGCAATCCTCGCATCGACAATCCGCCCGCCACCTTCGTACGTCGCACCCCGACCTCACGGCTCGGCGGGTAACCCGCGCTCTGGGCCTCCGCTTCGACACTTTTTCCCAACCTCAGTCCCAGGCCCGTCGCGCGACAACCACAGTCCATTACCGTTACCACTGTAGTTTCGCAATATATTCTTTGCTCATGCCTTCGCTCATTGTACGCTTGCTTCGATAGTGCAATTCTCGTTCGTTCACTCAATTGCACTCGTAACAGATATCAATAACATGAAGGATTTCTGGTGCTTAGAAGACATGAAAAGCCCTCTGCATTTGTGAAAAAATACATTCAACAGTCTTGGAGTTATGTCATCATAATATGCCTGGTTTTTATCATAGAGATTTAATTCCCGTACCTCTTTTTGTTCTGAAAACTTGTACCCAGATTTTCCTTTATATTTTGAGCAGAACCGTGATACTTTTTTCGTACCGGTGATTTGGTCATGTCCATTTAGGAAACATTTTGCTTGTGTTGTTAGATCACAACAACCTCAATCATGAGCCGATTATAGATGTTGCTGCAATAGCGACTCATGTATCGTAACGGATTGCGCCAATATCGACTATCGCCGACTATATTGGTACTGCTTCTGCCTTTCACCCGCACTTGCTAACTCATATTTAGCCTTACCTAGCTTCATCAGCAGCAGCAGCCGTCAGACCAAGGACTGCCTGTCAGCTACCTCAGTCTGTGAGCTGTTTCCGACAGCTTTCACCAAATGGCAAGCCTCCCAGAGCTTCGCCATCCACTACTTCACTCAGAAAGAAAGGAACGCCTACATAAGTGCTGCACATTTTTCCTGCTTTTTATCGCATTTTCCGCAGGCTGCGTAGGTGGATTTATCAACTTCTATCATTCAGCAAGAGATGAATCACCTAAGCTCAGCATACCTAACAGACGGACAGCGTTCCATTTTCAACCGGAAGGGAACTGGATGAATGGTCAGTATATATCAGTGGGTAAAATCAGTGACTATGTAGTAAACATCTCATTGTGTCCTTGATGACTGAACCCCCGTTTTCCCTTTGCAGATCCGAATGGTGAGCGCTGCTTTATTGGGACCTATGTCGGCGTGTCAGTTTCTTACTATTATGTCTTCATTCAGGGCCAATGTACTACAAGGGCTACTATCATTTATTCTACCAGTACAATCCTTTTGGAGCAGTTTGGGGTAACATAAGCTGGGGTCATGCAGTTTCAAGCAACTTGATCCAGGTATGAAGCAGGTTCAACATGTTTTATACATGCTATGTCGTCCTTGACTGACATGCTCCTGCTGGCAGTGGACCCACTTGCCAGTGGCCATCAGTCCTGACAAGTGGTATGACGTAATGGGTGCATGGTCGGGTTCCGCTGTGGTTCTTAGTGACGGAACTCCTGCTATCCTGTACACCGGAAGCAGCAAAGATAATGTGCAGCTACAAAACCTGGCTTTTCCAGAAAACGCATCTGATCCTTACCTCACAACATGGGTGAAAAGCCCTTACAATCCCATAGCCGTTCCACCTCCTGGAGTTAGCAAATTTGATTTCAGAGACCCATCCGCATGGAAGGGAAGTGACGGAGTGTGGCGAATGATTGTTGGGTCAAGGCAAAATGGGACCGATTGCGTGTTTATGTACAAGAGCAAGGACTTCACTAACTGGTCGAAGATTCCTCAAACGGTTAGGACGGCGCCAGGACGAGCTGGAATGTGGGAGGTAAGGGTTTTGGGTCCCAGTATGATGTGCGGGTTTCTTGTTTATCTATTAATTTAACGAGCTCCTTCTCATGCAGTGTCCTGATTTATATCCTGTTTCTACGAATGGCAATGCTGGACTGGATACGTGCTCTGAAGATGACGTTTGCCGTCACGTTCTAAAGGCATCCTTTGATTACGATTTTCTTGATTACTATGCCATTGGAACCTACAGCCAATCAAATGAAACTTGGGTTCCAGTGGATCCGCAAATCGATGTCCAAAATGGGCTGCGATACGACTATGGGAAGTTCTATGCATCAAAGACCTTTTATGACCCGTCCACGCACCGCCGTATCTTATGGGGATGGGTGAATGAGTCCGATTCACAAAATGACGACATATCTAAAGGTTGGGCTTCAGTCCAAGCTATTCCACGTGTTGTCAGTTTGGACAGGTCAACAGGAAAGCACTTGTTGATGGAGCCTGTAGCGGAGTTAAATCTTTTGCGAGGAAGACACTTACATGATGCTGGCCTCACACTAAAGGAGGGGATGAACAAGCTTGTCAACGGCCTTACAAGCATGCAGGTAATGGAACGCTTTGAAGGCTTTCCACGGAGTGTTCGTTCGATTATTAACAATTCCTGACTGCAGGTGGATATGGCGATAGTATTTGCCATTCCCAGCATCACGACGGAGTACCGCCCTCTTGACAGTGACTGTGGTTGGGATGAAAATTCTGTTTCAAAAGTTGCTGGCCGATTTGGGGTCCATGTTCTTGCCTCAGCAAATTTGGAAGAAAGAACATCTATCTATTTCGAGCTCGCCAGTGGTGGACCTTTGGGTCAATGGCAAGTTCGATTCTGCAGTGACCAAAGAAGGTGAGAAAGATTATTTCTGAACCTGCCTTGCTTAGCCTGACTCATTATGCGTACAGGTCTTCATTGTCAGTAACGGCGGAGAAGAGTATATATGGGAGTCAGCTTCTGCTGCAGAAATCTGAGGATAGGCTCATGCTTAGAGTTTTGGTAAGTAAGCGAGCGGAGATACTTTCTTCAACCAGCATCTTCATTTTCCCATATATATATATATATATATATATATATATATAATTTTTTTTTTTCACTTCAGGTGGACAACTCAATTGTGGAGTCCTTTGCCCAAGGAGGAAAGTCTGTCATAACAGCAAGAGCATACCCAACAACCGGGAAATCAAACAGTATATATTTATTCAACTCTGGACCAGCTATAGAAGTGATTTCGTTCGATGCTTGGGAGATGATGACTACCAACAATTAAATGGACACATAGAAAACCTGATGGATGGCCGTTGTTCAGTAGTAATCCCAGACAGTGGGGGTCATGTTTGGCAGTCTGAAATGTTTTCATTGAATCACACGAGTCAATGTTTCAGCAGGCACATCCATGCCAGAGCAGAGATGCCTCTCAGGATTGGGATTGTATGAAGGTATTATTACGGTATTTTAGAGTCCGATCCGATCCGATCGATTTAAATGAGATAAAGGCAGACAAATCGTACGGTATAAAGAGTACCGGTATCAGCTACCAACATAGTTTGGACATGCAGAATTTACTGATGTAACTGCTGTGGGATCAGTTGCGCACATAGCCAGCGGACAGTTATCAGAAGATGTTACACCAGCACCCCACCAGGAGAGGGAAACTGAAGGGGTTTCAACCTGAACCCCAAAAAATATGAAAAGTGCCATGAACATGACTCCAGAATCAAGTGCTGCTGACAGCACGTAGTTGTAGCGACGCCACCAATCCTGGAAAGGTACGAAAAGGAGGAGCCGCAGACGCAAGGGTCAGATACAGGCAAAACGCATACTGTATTCCTCTCCCTGTGAATGATGGTAAATGAATCAAGCTGTCATGAGAATATACTTGGAATGTTATTGCTGGAAAGCAGACCAATCAGAAGCGTGCTACCATACCGCACCTTTCGGTAAGTGAAGATGAGCTTGTTGAAGATAAAGCCCATGGTGAGCCAGCCCAGGTAGTTGATGGGTGAAGCCGGCGGCATCATGCCCACGCCTGTGAGCATCACTGGGATATGCACCTTGGTCAACCACTGCAAGCGACATGGGAGTGAGACAGCCATCAAAATGAAGGAGGTGATTAGCATGGTATGTAGCCACGGCCAAACACATGTTCTGATTTTCAAAACTTAAAAAACGGCCACAGAGCCACTGTCAATACGTCACGGTGAAATATCCGCAACTGCCACCTGTGTCGTCAACTCACTCAACCTCTGTCCCCAACATCCCACCACCTGCCGATGCCAAGCCATCATCAAGCTCCAGCTCTAAATAAGATCTGTGACAGGGTTCCCCACAGAACCACCAACCGATTTTGCCAACCCACTGGCTGCCTCTGCCAGCCCACCAACTTTTTTGAACAACTCACCATCTGTCTGCGTTGACTCACCCTCCATCTGCATGGAGTCAACATGTGCCTGCACCATCCCACCATCTTTTGCATCATCTCACTCACCATCTGTCTGCATGATCTCACAACGTGTCTCTACCAACTTACCACCTGGCGCGGCCACATCTTGTGCGCGGCCCAGAAGGGGATGGGAGCGAGCGCCCCTCCAAGGAACCACCAGTTGAGGTTGTTGTAGAAAGCTGTGGGGCCAAACATGCGCTCGGGGCCGATCAGCCCCCAGATGATTGAAGCGGAGTAAAACACGTTGGCTGTCGGGCACGTCCATGGGGAATTCTCCGGGAAGTTCTCGTCATTGATCTGATTCAGGGGAGGCGAGTGGGGATGGGAGCACGGGGACGCGGGAGTAGGAGCGGAAAGGGGGAGTGGAGGGAAAGGAAGGAATTCCATGCAGATGGAAATTGGTCAGTGAGACATGGGTACTAAGGCGCGACAAGGAACACAACATGCGTTCGAGGCTGATGTGTCCCCAGATAAAGGACGTTGAGTAGAAGATTGATTGGAAGAGAGGGTGGTAGAGAGTGCACGGGATGTGGCATGGCAAGCAAAGGTGGAGAAAGGCAAGGAAGTTCCTCTTTTTCCACCTTGCAACGAGCCCATTCTTGATCATGTTGCCGAGCCACTGTATCATACCCTGCAATTCGTCCACAGCTTCTGAGGCGCCTCAAAACAAGACAGGACTGTTTTGAGGCGCCTGATACGTTGTTGCCTTCCCATCCCACCTTGCAGATGAGCCCATTCTCCACGGTGTCATGGAGAAGTCAGAACTTATGAGATGTCTTTTGACGCGTCTCAAAAGGTGTCGTAGAGACACCAGGACTTATGAGTTGACTAAAGGGGGACAAAGAGAGGGAGAAGGCAAGAAAGTTCGTTCTTCCTTCCCACCTTGCACATGAGCCCATTCCTTCCCATCCCAATCCTTTCCACCTTGCACATGAGCCCATTCCTTCCCATCCCAATCCTTCCCACCTTGCACATGAGCCCATTCCTTCCCATCCCAATCCTTCCCACCTTGCACATGAGCCCATTCCTTCCCATCCCAATCCTTCCCACCTTGCACATGAGCCCATTCCTTCCCATCCCAATCCCTCCCACCTTCCACATGAGCCCATTCCTTCCCATCCCAATCCTTCCCACCTTGCACATGAGCCCATTCCTTCCCATCCCAATCCTTCCCACCTTGCACATGAGCCCATTCCTTCCCATCCCAATCCTTCCCACCTTGCACATGAGCCCATTCCTTCCCATCCCAATCCCTCCCACCTTCCACATGAGCCCATTCCTTCCCATCCCAATCCTTCCCACCTTGCACATGAGCCCATTCCTTCCCATCCCAATCCTTCCCACCTTGCACATGAGCCCATTCCTTCCCATCCCAATCCTTCCCACCTTGCACATGAGCCCATTCCTTCCCATCCCAATCCCTCCCACCTTGCACATGAGCCCATTCTCCACGGTGTCATAAAGCCACATGGGCATTTATGGCCACTTAAGAAGGACCATGGCACGGGGCCGCGCAGGGCAGTGACGTCTAACGCACCTTAACAGCTCCTTCCCACCTTGCAGATGAGCCCATTCTCCACGGTGTCGTAAAGCCACCAGGACGTGCCGAGATTGACAAAGCCTGCCAAGATAGTGGCGAACACCTGCACCACAAACATGGCTTGTGGTGGGATCTGTGTGCATGCATGGATATGCACATGCACATGAATGCACATGCACATGCACATACAGAAAGTGAGCAGAGTGGGAAAGAATTTGTTTCGAAGATACCAGCAGCTATACACACACACGAAAACCCTTCCGAAGGGCAGATGCAGTGTGTGAGAACGAGGGCAGATGAAGAGTGTGAATGAAAATGGAGCAACTGTGTGTGGCGAAGTGGGAGAATCTGCAAACATTCAACAAATGTTTTAGATGTAAAAATAGAAACCGAAAGAACGAAAAAATATATATATATATATATATATACTGTTTGCAACAGTAATCCGGAATTTGCCCACCTTCATGTAATGCCCGAGCTTGAAGTCTTGCAAGAAGGCGATGGCCTGCGTCATGCTAATGTACCCATACGTCTTGAAACACACGTTCCCTATCGGCTCCCCGGGGCGAATATACCCCCAGATCATCTCCGTGATTATATTGAGCCCCGGCTGCTGATTGGTTGTGGCGGTGACTATGCCGATGGGCAGGGTGAAGAAGAGGGAGAGGGCGGCGGAGAGCAGCAGGCCCCACCAGGGCAGCTGGAAGTAGGCGTTGAGTTCGAGGAAGGCGATGCAGACAGCGATGTTGGCGAGGAGCAGCAGCAGGAACCACCACCAGGGCACCTTGGGGTAGCGCTGCATGAGCCGCGTGTGCACGTCGGGTTTCACCTCCGTGGCTGATAGGGATTGGAAGGAGAGGGGGGGGAATCTGACAGGTTGAGATGGCTGACAGCTGCTCTCGAGGTCTTGCCTCTATGGCTGCAGAGTAGTGGGGGGGAGGAGGAGGAGGGGGGTGGGGGGGAGGAAGGAGGAGGCTTTTGAGGCGTCTCACAGCTGCATGAGGAGCAGCAGGAGCCAGCACCAGGGCACCTGTGAATGGAGAGAATGGAGAGAGGAACGTGGGGTAGAATGGGAGATATCCTGTGAGTGGGTGAGTTGTTTGAAGACCCCTCAGGCGCATGTGCACGTCGGGCTTTGCCTCTGTGGCTGAGAGGGCAGGACGTAGGGGCCATGCGAATGGGATGGGTGTGGTTTGAGATGACTCACAGTTGCATAAGACATGTGTGCACACCAGGCTTTACCTCTGGCTGAAAGGGAGGGGGAGGATGGTGGAGTGCATTGTGATTTGGCACCGCACATGATAGAAGCTCTGGAACAGCAAGTACATGCATGTGTACAGGAGTGTGTGTGGTGTGTGAGTGTGTGGTGTTAGTGTGTGGTGTGTGAGAGTGTGTGTGTGTGGTGTGTGAGTGTGTGTGAGTGTGCATGTGAAGTGCATGTGAAAGGAAAAGCATGTATGTGCCTGTACATGTGTGCAATCAGGTATGTTACCTTGCCTTGCATTGGTCGACCTTCCATACCACCATACATACCACACCACCACACCACCGCACCACATCCACCTGCATCCACCAGCGCTCATCATCTGCTGGTAGATCTCCTGGCCATACCACAGCAGTGCTATCTTATACATGACATGACACCAACTGATCTACCACCACCCACCCAACACTTCACCCGCCAGCACTCATCGTCCACTGATAGATCTCCGACCCATACCACCCGTATATTCCACAGCGCCACACCACACCACCGCACTGCACCCATCCGCACTTACCAGCACTCATCGTCCGTTGATAGATCTCCGGCCCATACCACAGCGCCACGTGCACCACCGTCGCAGTCAGCGCGGCAAACCCCAGCCCGTAGCACAGCGCAAAGAACACCGATATATACGGCGCCAGATTCTGCTCCGTATACATCGTCTCGTTCAGCCGGAAATCCGGTGTGATAATCGCCTGCACCGGGTATCGATCCCCCGACCACTGGTAGGTTCCAGAGGAGAGGAAGGGGAAGCGGGTGGCGGCGAAAACGTTGCCCCAGTAGCAGATGGGGATGAGGACGTAGACGAAAAGGGCGAAGCCGATTCCAACGTTGAGGATGGCAAACCAGGGCGCAGCGAGGGGCGAGGCGAGGAAGGCCGACATTGTTGCCCAGTCGAGCGTGATTGCACCCAGACCCATGCCCCTCAGACCTGGTTGGGTGGGGAGGGGAGGGGAAAAAGAAAAAGGGGGGTGTGGAGTGATCTTAGGAGTGGGAGGGCGAGGAGAGAAAGGCCGACATTGTTGCCCAGTCGAGCGTGATTGCCTTGCGCCAAGGCCCATGCCTCTCAGACCTTGTTGGGTTGGGGGAACGAGGGAAGGGAGGGAAGAGAGAAGGAGGGGAAGAGAGAAGGAGGGGAAGAGAGAGAGGAAGTGGGTGAGGAGTGATGTCATATACGGCGAGGGGCGAGGGGCGAGGGAAGGAAGGTTGACATGGTAACCAAAACGAGGCTGTGGCGCCGAGACCCATGCCAATCAGAAGACCTGGAAGGGGGTGGAGGAAGGGGGAGAACGAGGAAAAAGGAGAGTAGTGATATTGGGAATGGTAGTAACGCGGACACGGTAGCTTGGTCAAGAGAGATTGCACCAAGTACCATGCCCCTCAGACCTTGGGGGCGGAAGAAAGGGTGGGGGGGGAGGAAGGCTGGTCAATATGCTGTCTCAGACAAGAGTGATGACGCCCCAGCCGCCCAACCCATGTTCCTCAGACCTGGCAAGGCAGGGTGAAATGGATGGGGAGATGTTGTGGGGCAAAATACTCTGAGGAAATGTGAGGTGAAATGGGCGGCAAGGCGCGAGGAGAGGAAGGCGGCCATGGTGGCCCAGTCGAGGGTGACTGCTGCACCCAGACCCATGCCCCTTGGCCCTGGGGAATAAGGAGGGGGGGAAACAGAGGGCGGGGATGGTGTGATGGGGAGGCAAAGGATGAGCGAGGAGAAACCAGAGGCAGGGAGAGCAGAAACGGGAGTAAGGAGGGGAGAAAGGAGGGGTACGAGGCTGGAAGCATGTAGGGGGGGGGGGGGGGTGGGGGGGTTGTGATGAGGGGATTCAGGGGCAGAGAGGGGCAAAACAGGCACTAGGAAGGGAGAACGAGAGCGCCGCAGAGAGATGGGGGGAAGGGGGGAGACTGGGGGGAGGGGAGAGTGGGGCAGGGTGAGACAGGAGACGAAGCACCCATCAGAGCCGAGTTGCTGTGCGGTGACAGAGGAAAGTAAGACCCAGCCAGTGCGAGGGGGAAGGAATGGGGAGAGAAGGGGGAGAATGGGAGACGAAGAATTCACCTGAGCCGAGCTGCTGTGCGGTGATAGAGGAAGGCCGGACCCAGCAGACCCAGGAGAGGGGAGGAAAGGGGTAGGGGGAGGAAGAGAGGGAGGGGGAAAGGAGGCTGGGCGAAGGGGAACGACGGCTAAGCACCCACCTGAGCCGAGTTGCTGTGCAGTGATGGAGGAGGGCCAGAGCCAGCAGACCCAGAAGAGGGGAGGAAGGGGGAGGGGGGAGTAAATGGGCAGATCTAGAAGCAAGGAGACAAAGCCCCCACCTGAGCCGAGCTGCTGCGCGGTGATGGAGGCGGGCCAGACCCAGCAGACCCAGGAGAGGCAGGAGACGATGGGGATGAGGTAGCCGGGCACGAGGTACCAGCAGAAGGAGAGCGCTGTGATGAGGAAGAAGAAATGCGCCCGTGTCAGCATGCCGCGCGCTGGCGTGTCTGACTCATGGAGGGTTCTGGTGGGAGGGAAAGGGGGGAGGGGAGGGGAGGGAGGAGGAGGGAAGGAGAGGGGGAGGGGGGGGAGGGGTGTGGTTTGTGGAGTTGCGTAAAGCAGCAGGAGTGGGGCAGGAGGGTGCTGGTGGGAGGGGAGGAGGGGGTTGTGGGGTGGAATGGGGCGGGGTGGGGTGGAATGGGGTGGGGTGGGGGTGGGGTGAGGTTGTGGAGTAGAGGCACCTGGAGTGGAGCTACAAAAGGTGGTGGGGGGATGACGAGGAGGAAGAAGAGCGTGCGTGTCAGCATGCTGCGCACTCATCTGTTGTGTCTCACTCGTGCGTTGTGTCTCACTCGTGCGTTGTGTCTCACTCGTGCGTTGTGTCTCACTCGTGCGTTGTGTCTCACTCATGTGTTGTGTCTCACTCGTGCAGGGCGTTGCGTGGGATGAAAGATGCAGCTGGCTGAGGAGAAGAGAGGGGAGTTGAGGGGAGGGGAGGGGAGGGAGGGGATGGTTGGTTTGGTGTCTAAGGAACCCAAAGAGGGGTCTGTGCAAGCAGATGGGCGTGGGCATGGGGAGGCAGTGGGCATGGGGAGGCAGTGGGCATGGGGAGGCAGTGGGCATGGGGAGGCAGTGGGCATGGGGAGGCAGTGGGCATGGGGAGGCAGTGGGCATGGGGAGGCAGTGGGCATGAGGAGGCAGTGGGCATGGGGAGGCAGTGGGCCTAGGGAGGCATGTGATTGTATGACACTGAATTGCTGGATTCAGGACTCAAGAGGGCTCAAGAGGGCTCATATCCATGGATCAAAAGGGGGGAGATGGGGGAAAAGGGGAAAAGGGTGCCATTTTAAAGGCGCCGCGCTTCAATAATAGTTTCAATTGAGCTAATACCCATGGATCAGAGGGAAGAAGGTGTGGGGGGGACGGGTGAAGGGTGCGGACGGAAACGAGAGCTTGCTTGCCTGAACCTAGACTCATGCTTCATGCCAGGATGCTTCGAACGACGGAGAAGACTTTTGAGTCGACTCAAAAATCAAGGAGGAGCTTGCTTGCCTGAACCTAGACTCATGCTTCATGCCAGGATGCTTCGAACGACGGAGAACGAGGGGAGAAAGTGGAAGGAGGGGGCGTGGTGGAAAGGAGTCGTACGTACCGGTAGAGTGAGACATAGACAAGGTCTGTGGGCCACCACATGTGTGCCGGCTCCTGATGAGAAATCATGAGGATGATGAGTTAAGAGGGGGAAGAGGGGAGGGTGGGAAGCAGGGGGGAGAGGGGAGGGGGGGAGAGGGGAGGGTGGGAAGCAGGGACGAGAGGGGAGGGGGGGAGAGGGGAGGGTGGGAAGCAGGGGCGAGAGGGGAGGGTGGGAAGCAGGGGGGAGAGGGGAGGGTGGGAAGCAGGGGCGAGAGGGGAGGGTGGGAAGCAGGGGGGAGAGGGGAGGGTGGGAAGCAGGGGCGAGAGGGGAGGGTGGGAAGCAGGGGGGAGAGGGGAGGGTGGGAAGCAGGGGCGAGAGGGGAGGGTGGGAAGCAGGGGGGAGAGGGGAGGGTGGGAAGCAGGGGGCAGAGGGGAGGGTGGGAAGCAGGGGGGAGAGGGGAGGGTGGGAAGCAGGGGGGAGAGGGGAGGGTGGGAAGCAGGGGGGAGAGGGGAGGGTGGGGAGCAGGGGGGAGAGGGGAGGGTGGGAAGCAGGGGGGAGAGGGGAGGGTGGGGAGCAGGGGGGAGAGGGGAGGGTGTGAAGCAGGGGGGAGAGGGGAGGGTGGGAAGCAGGGGGGAGAGGGGAGGGTGGGAAGCAGGGGGGAGAGGGGAGGGTGGGAAGCAGGGGGGAGAGGGGAGGGTGGGGAGCAGGGGGGAGAGGGGAGGGTGGGAAGCAGGGGGCAGAGGGGAGGGTGGGAAGCAGGGGGGAGAGGGGAGGGTCGGAAGCAGGGAGGAGAGGGGAGGGTGGGAAGCAGGGGAGAGAGAGGGCATGAGTAATGGGAGACGTAGACGAGGTCTGGTGGCCACCACATGTGCGCCGGCTCCTGATGAGCGGCAGTGGGGGACGGTTTGGGGACAGACGGGACGGGCAAGGGAGGGTGGGAAGCAGGGAAAGGGGAGGAGGGGAAAGGAGTGGGGAGTAGGAAGAGGGGAGGAGGGGGGAAGAGTGGGGAGGAGGGTTCGGTAATGACAGATGTAGACCAGGTGTGTGGGCCACCACATGTGGGCTGGCTCTTGATGAGGGGCAGTGGGGCCGATGGGGGGCAATGGGGGGAGAGGAGGGGCAAGGGCGGGTGGAAAACAGGGAGAGGAGAGGAGGGGGGAGGAGGAGGGGCGTTGGTAGTGAGTGATATAGACGGAGGGTCACCACATGTGGCTCCTGACGCGGGGCAATGAGGCACAGCCGGGGGCGATGGTGGGAGAGGAGGGGCAGGGGAAGGGTGGAGATTGAGAAAGGGAGGGGGGGGAGGAGCGGGGGGGTGTGGGGGGAGCGGGGGGGGGTGGGTTGCATCGGTGATGAGAGATGCGGTAATGGGGACGGGCGAGGTGGGGAAAGGGCAAGGGCAACAAAGAGTGAAGATTCAAAGGAGAGGGAAAATGAGTGACTACTATCGGTGGGTGGGTGGGTGGGTGGGAGCGACAGAGGAGGTGGGCATGATGAGATGATGGGGCGGCTGGGAAGGCAGAGGAGTGGCTGAGAGAGTGAGAATGCCCATCCGTATGCACGCCCGCCCCGCCCATCCACTTCCCTGCCCGCCCATCCACTTCCCTGCCCGCCCATCCACTTCCCTGCCCGCCCATCGTACCCAGGCCCGCCAATCTCACCACGAGGTACCGTCTGAACATGCCCGCCCACCCGTATCCAAGCACTTGCGTTGTGGTGACGAGCAGAAAGGCCGGGAAGAAGGCCAAATGCTGGAAGGGCGAGGGGGGGAGTGGAAGAGAGAGAGAGAGAGGAGGGCAGGGCGGGAGGTTGGGAAGAGAAAGAGCGGTCACGGGGGCAGATGAAGCGGGATGAGAAAGGCGAGTTGGGAAAGTGAGGAGTACGTAGAAGGGAGTTGGAGGGAAGGCATGTGAGGAAGGAAGGGATGGGCAGTCGTCGTGATCACTCGTGGTTGGAAGGGCAGCAATGAGAAGGATTTTGATTGGGCAAGAAAGAAGAGTGTATATGACTACCGTTGGTCCGTTGCTAAGAAAATCGGGAAGAAATGGATTGAAGAACATGAAGGGCGGCAGCACATGAACATGCACACAGAAGGGCGGCAGCACATGAACATGCACACAGAAGGGCGGCAGCACATGAACATGCACACAGAAGGGCGGCAGCACATGAACATGCACACAGAAGGGCGGCAGCACATGAACATGCACACAGAAGGGCGGCAGCACATGAACATGCACACAGAAGGGCGGCAGCACATGAACATGCACACAGAAGGGCGGCAGCACATGAACATGCACACAGAAGGGCGGCAGCACATGAACATGCACACAGAAGGGCGGCAGCACATGAACATGCACACAGAAGGGCGGCGGCACATGAACATGCATACAGAAGGGCGGCAGCACATGAACATGCACACAGAAGGGCGACAGCACATGAACATGCACACAGAAGGGCGGCGGCACATGAACATGCACACAGAAGGGCGGCAGCACATGAACATGCACACAGAAGGGCGGCAGCACATGAACATGCACACAGAAGGGCGGCAGCACATGAACATGCACACAGAAGGGCGGCAGCACATGAACATGCACACAGAAGGGCGGCAACACATGAACATGCACACAGAAGGGCGGCAGCACATGAACATGCACACAGAAGGGCGGCAGCACATGAACATGCACACAGAAGGGCGGCAGCACATGAACATGCACACAGAAGGGCGGCAGCACATGAACATGCACGCAGAAGGGCGGCAGCACATGAACATGCACACAGAAGAGCAGCAGCACATGAACATGCACACAGAAGGGCGGCAGCACATGAACATGCACACAGAAGGGCGGCAGCACATGAACATGCACAAAGAAGGGCGGCAGCACATGAACATGCACACAGAAGGGCGGCAGCACATGAACATGCACACAGAAGGGCGGCAGCACATGAACATGCACACAGAAGGGTGGCAGCACATGAACATGCACACAGAAGGGCGGCAGCACATGAACATGCACACAGAAGGGCGGCAGCACATGAACATGCACACAGAAGGGCGGCAGCACATGAACATGCACACAGAAGGGCGGCAGCACATGAACATGCACACAGAAGGGCGGCAGCACATGAACATGCACACAGAAGGGCGGCAGCACATGAACATGCACACAGAAGGGCGGCAGCACATGAACATGCACACAGAAGGGCGGCAGCACATGAACATGCACACAGAAGGGCGGCAGCACATGAACATGCACACAGAAGGGCGGCAGCACATGAACATGCACACAGAAGGGCGGCAGCACATGAACATGCACACAGAAGGGCGGCAGCACATGAACATGCACACAGAAGGGCGGCAGCACATGAACATGCACACAGAAGGGCGGCAGCACATGAACATGCACACAGAGGGGCGGCAGCACATGAACATGCACACAGAAGGGCGGCAGCACATGAACATGCACACAGAAGGGCGGCAGCACATGAACATGCACAGAGAAGGGCGGCAGCACATGAACATGCACACAGAAGGGCGGCAGCACATGAACATGCACACAGAAGGGCGGCAGCACATGAACACGCACACAGAAGGGCGGCGGCACATGAACATGCACACAGAAGGGCGGCAGCACATGAACATGCACACAGAAGGGCGGCAGCACATGAACATGCACACAGAAGGGCGGCAGCACATGAACATGCACAAAGAAGGGCGGCAGCACATGAACATGCACACAGAAGGGCGGCGGCACATGAACATGCACACAGAAGGGCGGCAGCACATGAACATGCACACAGAAGGGCGGCAGCACATGAACATGCACACAGAAGGGCGGCAGCACATGAACATGCACACAGAAGGGCGGCAGCACATGAACATGCACACAGAAGGGCGGCAGCACATGAACATGCACACAGAAGGGCGGCAGCACATGAACATGCACACAGAAGGGCGGCAGCACATGAACATGCACACAGAAGAGCAGCAGCACATGAACATGCACACAGAAGGGCGGCAGCACATGAACATGCACACAGAAGGGCGGCAGCACATGAACATGCACACAGAAGGGCGGCAGCACATGAACATGCACACAGAAGGGCGGCAGCACATGAACATGCACACAGAAGGGCGGCAGCACATGAACATGCACACAGAAGGGCGGCAGCACATGAACATGCACACAGAAGGGCGGCAGCACATGAACATGCACACAGAAGGGCGGCAGCACATGAACATGCACACAGAAGGGCGGCAGCACATGAACATGCACACAGAAGGGCGGCAGCACATGAACATGCACACAGAAGGGCGGCGGCACATGAACATGCACACAGAAGGGCGGCAGCACATGAACATGCACACAGAAGGGCGGCAGCACATGAACATGCACACAGACGGGCGGCAGCACATGAACATGCACAAAGAAGGGCGGCAGCACATGAACATGCACACAGAAGGGCGGCGGCACATGAACATGCACACAGAAGGGCGGCAGCACATGAACATGCACACAGAAGGGCGGCAGCACATGAACATGCAAAAAGAAGGGCGGCAGCACATGAACATGCACACAGAAGGGTGGCGGCACATGAACATGCACACAGAAGGGCGGCAGCACATGAACATGCACACAGAAGGGCGGCAGCACATGAACATGCACACAGAAGGGCGGCAGCACATGAACATGCACACAGAAGGGCGGCAGCACATGAACATGCACACAGAAGGGCGGCGGCACATGAACATGCACACAGAAGGGTGGCGGCACATGAACATGCACACAGAAGGGCGGCAGCACATGAACATGCACACAGAAGGGCGGCAGCACATGAACATGCACAAAGAAGGGCGGCAGCACATGAACATGCACACAGAAGGGCGGCGGCACATGAACATGCACACAGAAGGGCGGCAGCACATGAACATGCACACAGAAGGGCGGCAGCACATGAACATGCACACAGAAGGGCGGCAGCACATGAACATGCACACAGAAGGGCGGCAGCACATGAACATGCACACAGAAGGGCGGCAGCACATGAACATGCACACAGAAGGGCGGCAGCACATGAACATGCACACAGAAGGGTGGCAGCACATGAACATGCACACAGAAGGGCGGCAGCACATGAACATGCACACAGAAGGGCGGCAGCACATGAACATGCACACAGAAGGGCGGCAGCACATGAACATGCACACAGAAGGGCGGCAGCACATGAACATGCACACAGAAGGGCGGCAGCACATGAACATGCACACAGAAGGGCGGCAGCACATGAACATGCACACAGAAGGGCGGCAGCACATGAACATGCACACAGAAGGGCGGCAGCACATGAACATGCACACAGAAGGGCGGCAGCACATGAACATGCACACAGAAGGGCGGCAGCACATGAACATGCACACAGAAGGGCGGCAGCACATGAACATGCACACAGAAGGGCGGCAGCACATGAACATGCACACAGAAGGGCGGCAGCACATGAACATGCACACAGAAGGGCGGCAGCACATGAACATGCACACAGAAGGGCGGCAGCACATGAACATGCACACAGAAGGGCGGCAGCACATGAACATGCACACAGAAGGGCGGCAGCACATGAACATGCACACAGAAGGGCGGCAGCACATGAACATGCACAGAGAAGGGCGGCAGCACATGAACATGCACACAGAAGGGCGGCAGCACATGAACATGCACACAGAAGGGCGGCAGCACATGAACACGCACACAGAAGGGCGGCGGCACATGAACATGCACACAGAAGGGCGGCAGCACATGAACATGCACACAGAAGGGCGGCAGCACATGAACATGCACACAGAAGGGCGGCAGCACATGAACATGCACAAAGAAGGGCGGCAGCACATGAACATGCACACAGAAGGGCGGCGGCACATGAACATGCACACAGAAGGGCGGCAGCACATGAACATGCACACAGAAGGGCGGCAGCACATGAACATGCACACAGAAGGGCGGCAGCACATGAACATGCACACAGAAGGGCGGCAGCACATGAACATGCACACAGAAGGGCGGCAGCACATGAACATGCACACAGAAGGGCGGCAGCACATGAACATGCACACAGAAGGGCGGCAGCACATGAACATGCACACAGAAGGGCGGCAGCACATGAACATGCACACAGAAGAGCAGCAGCACATGAACATGCACACAGAAGGGCGGCAGCACATGAACATGCACACAGAAGGGCGGCAGCACATGAACATGCACACAGAAGGGCGGCAGCACATGAACATGCACACAGAAGGGCGGCAGCACATGAACATGCACACAGAAGGGCGGCAGCACATGAACATGCACACAGAAGGGCGGCAGCACATGAACATGCACACAGAAGGGCGGCAGCACATGAACATGCACACAGAAGGGCGGCAGCACATGAACATGCACACAGAAGGGCGGCAGCACATGAACATGCACACAGAAGGGCGGCAGCACATGAACATGCACACAGAAGGGCGGCAGCACATGAACATGCACACAGAAGGGCGGCAGCACATGAACATGCACACAGAAGGGCGGCAGCACATGAACATGCACACAGAAGGGCGGCAGCACATGAACATGCACACAGAAGGGCGGCGGCACATGAACATGCACACAGAAGGGCGGCAGCACATGAACATGCACACAGAAGGGCGGCAGCACATGAACATGCACACAGACGGGCGGCAGCACATGAACATGCACAAAGAAGGGCGGCAGCACATGAACATGCACACAGAAGGGCGGCGGCACATGAACATGCACACAGAAGGGCGGCAGCACATGAACATGCACACAGAAGGGCGGCAGCACATGAACATGCACAAAGAAGGGCGGCAGCACATGAACATGCACACAGAAGGGTGGCGGCACATGAACATGCACACAGAAGGGCGGCAGCACATGAACATGCACACAGAAGGGCGGCAGCACATGAACATGCACACAGAAGGGCGGCAGCACATGAACATGCACACAGAAGGGCGGCAGCACATGAACATGCACACAGAAGGGCGGCAGCACATGAACATGCACACAGAAGGGCGGCGGCACATGAACATGCACACAGAAGGGCGGCGGCACATGAACATGCACACAGAAGGGCGGCAGCACATGAACATGCACACAGAAGGGCGGCAGCACATGAACATGCACACAGAAGGGCGGCAGCACATGAACATGCACACAGAAGGGCGGCAGCACATGAACATGCACACAGAAGGGCGGCAGCACATGAACATGCGAACAGAAGGGCGGCAGCACATGAACATGCACACAGAAGGGCGGCAGCACATGAACATGCACACAGAAGGGCGGCAGCACATGAACATGCACACAGAAGGGCGGCGGCACATGAACATGCACACAGAAGGGTGGCGGCACATGAACATGCACACAGAAGGGCGGCGGCACATGAACATGCACACAGAAGGGCGGCGGCACATGAACATGCACACAGAAGGGCGGCAGCACATGAACATGCACACAGAAGGGCGGCAGCACATGAACATGCACACAGAAGGGCGGCAGCACATGAACATGCACACAGAAGGGCGGCAGCACATGAACATGCACACAGAAGGGTGGCGGCACATGAACATGCACACAGAAGGGCGGCGGCACATGAACATGCACACAGAAGGGCAGCGGCACATGAACATGCACACAGAAGGGCGGCAGCACATGAACATGCACACAGAAGGGCGGCAGCACATGAACATGCACACAGAAGGGCGGCGGCACATGAACATGCACACAGAAGGGCGGCAGCACATGAACATGCACACAGAAGGGCGGCAGCACATGAACATGCACACAGAAGGGCGGCAGCACATGAACATGCACACAGAAGGGGGGCGGCACATGAACATGCACACAGAAGGGCGGCAGCACATGAACATGCACACAGAAGGGCGGCAGCACATGAACATGCACACAGAAGGGCGGCAGCACATGAACATGCACACAGAAGGGCGGCAGCACATGAACATGCACACAGAAGGGCGGCAGCACATGAACATGCACACAGAAGGGTGGCGGCACATGAACATGCACACAGAAGGGCGGCGGCACATGAACATGCACACAGAAGGGCGGCGGCACATGAACATGCACACAGAAGGGCGGCAGCACATGAACATGCACACAGAAGGGCGGCGGCACATGAACATGCACACAGAAGGGCGGCAGCACATGAACATGCACACAGAAGGGCGGCGGCACATGAACATGCACACAGAAGGGCGGCGGCACATGAACATGCACACAGAAGGGCGGCAGCACATGAACATGCACACAGAAGGGCGGCAGCACATGAACATGCACACAGAAGGGCGGCAGCACATGAACATGCACACAGAAGGGCGGCAGCACATGAACATGCACACAGAAGGGCGGCAGCACATGAACATGCACACAGAAGGGCGGCGGCACATGAACATGCACACAGAAGGGCGGCGGCACATGAACATGCACACAGAAGGGTGGCGGCACATGAACATGCACACAGAAGGGTGGCGGCACATGAACATGCACACAGAAGGGCGGCAGCACATGAACATGCACACAGAAGGGCGGCAGCACATGAACATGCACACAGAAGGGCGGCGGCACATGAACATGCACACAGAAGGGTGGCGGCACATGAACATGCACACAGAAGGGCGGCAGCACATGAACATGCACACAGAAGGGCGGCGGCACATGAACATGCACACAGAAGGGCGGCGGCACATGAACATGCACACAGAAGGGTGGCGGCACATGAACATGCACACAGAAGGGTGGCGGCACATGAACATGCACACAGAAGGGCGGCGGCACATGAACATGCACACAGAAGGGCGGCAGCACATGAACATGCACACAGAAGGGCGGCAGCACATGAACATGCACACAGAAGGGCGGCGGCACATGAACATGCACACAGAAGGGCGGCGGCACATGAACATGCACACAGAAGGGTGGCGGCACATGAACATGCACACAGAAGGTTGGCGGCACATGAACACGCACACAGAAGGGTGGCGGCACATGAACATGCACACAGAAGGGTGGCGGCACATGAACATGCACACAGAAGGGCGGCGGCACATGAACATGCACACAGAAGGGCGGCAGCACATGAACATGCACACAGAAGGGCGGCGGCACATGAACATGCACACAGAAGGGTGGCGGCACATGAACATGCACACAGAAGGGTGCAGTGCAGAGAAGCGAGGTGGAAGCAGAGAGACATGGGGGTGGGTTGCAATGGAGGTATGGGGTAATGGGGGCGCGGGGGCAGGAGGGCGTGGGGGCAGGAGGGCGTGGGGGCAGGAGGGCAGGAGGCACTCACAACGTCGTAGAATTGCTTCATGATGGTCACGATGTCAATGGCATACGCATTGCCGTTGCCAAAGGCTGAACCGCAGTTGGCGAAAATGCCGATCAGCACATGCTCCTGTGGGGGGCAGTGGACGGGAAGCAGCATCATGCAGCATGCCCACACGCACGCACGCACCCCCCCCCTCCCTCCCCCCGCATCTTCTCTCTCCTTTCCCCCCCATCTCCCCCCCCCCCTCCCCCCCACCACCTCCCCCCCCCCTCCCCCCCACCTCCCCCCCACCTCCCCCCACCTCCCCCACACCTCCCCCCTCCTCCCCCCCCACCTCTCCCCTCCCCCACACACACATGCAGGTCACACATAATGCTGCTGAAGCGCAATGCACTTTGGTGTGGTGCTTGGAGGCTGCCTGGATGGAGCCTGGTGATGCCTTCCTTCCTTGTACATGCACACCACTTCATCCCACAGCTGCACTACTGCATGTGCATGTGCATGTGCATGTGCATCTGCATGTGTATGTGCATGTGTATGTGCATGTGTATGTGCATGTGGATGTGCATGTGCATGTTTATGTGTGCGATTTGAGAGTCAATCGCACTGCATGTGCATGCGTGCGCGTCCATGCATAATCCACCTGCCCGCCCGCCCACACCGACTGGCACTGGCCCATGCATGCAGCCGCACCTCCTTTCAGGGACCTACCTACCTACGCCAGGCTCTTGCAGCATCATCGTCATGTCATGGCACGTCACAACAGCCCACGCCCATGCAATCTTCTGGAATTCTCAAACGTGACACAAACTCTTGCACCAGCTGGGCACGCATATATCACCTTGACACTGAAGGGGAGAGCATCGGGGTTGAAGCGAGGCGACTAGTCGACTCAAAACTCACCTCTTTGAGCATGTGCGCTTGCACTAGATTGGTTGGCATGTAATCGTCTCGTTACCTTGACGCTGAAGGGGAGTGCATCGGGGTTGAAGCGGCGCTCTATCCTCGCTAAGAGGCGACCCATGTAGAGAGATAGGATGATAGCAGCGATGGGGTTGATGATGATGGACTGGGTCCTGTGGTGCATGATACGCACATGCACATGCACATGCACATGAACAGGGACATGCACATGAACACGCACACGCACATGCACAGGTACACGCATGGGCACACACACACAGACACACACGGGTTACAGGCATCGTCCGCATGAAAAGCATGGCACGAGCATTCCGGTAATACTCACCATTCACCGAGGTGAAGGGGGCAGTGACTGGAAAGCAAGAACGCACGGAGGAGGGCGGTGGTGGGCATGGGAGAGACCCATGGGTTGCCCGTGCATCGGGCGTTCACAGCATACGGGCATGATACATGGAGAAGGTGGCATGCAATGCATGGGCATCGGGCAATGCGGGTTCTGAAACTGCTGTTCACGACGTGCAGTGACTGGAGTGGAAAGGAAACCAGCTGAGGACTTGGACGAGATTGCATGCATGCTGGCTGGGCTCGGGGTGTGTGTACATGCAGCTGGGCCCACCGAAACCAGGAGCACTGCTTTGCATGAAGCTTCTCTTTTACGACTTGGTTTGTCCAGGCGCGCACCTGAAGCAACCCGCACCTGAAGCAGCCCCCACCTGAAGCCGCGCCCACCTGAAGCAGCCCGCACCTGAAGCAGAAGCACGGCCCACCTGAACCAGAAATATTGGTTGATGAAGGCGAGCAGCGCGCACACGATACTGCCAATGATTACGACGCGCCACGTCAGGCACGGCAGCGACGGGTCGTCAAACGTCGCCACCGTCAGTGCGACCTCCTCCACGGGCGACTGATCGTCGCACTCCTCCTCATCCTCCTCCTCATCCTCCTCTACGTCTTCCTCCTCCTCTTCCTCGTCGTCCTCTGCGTTCTCTTCTCCGTCTCCGTCTTCGTCATCGTCCTCCTTCCCGTCTTCCTCTTCCTCCTCGTCTTCCTTGCCTCCGTCGCCGTCTAATTTTCCGTCAGCATTTTCGTACTCCGCTTCCTCCCCGTCCGCCTCTTTCCCGTCCGCGTATTCCTCCCCTCCGTCCTCTCCTCCTCCACCTTCGTCCTCTCCCGACGCCGCGTCCAACCCTCCTGCCTGCTCTACCTCCCCCGAATCGTTCCTCTCCGGCTCGTTTCTCCCATCCTCCTCCCCCTCCTCGCTCCGGTTCCCGCTCCCCGCTGTTCTCTCGCGTCCCTTCTTTTCCCCGCCATTTGCCACCATTGGAAACAAACGTCAAACCGGCGAAAACAGCGAGATAAGGACTTAGTGTAACATTGGGTTACGAGGGAGCTCTGTAGTTGACTTGGCCAGTCTAGACATGGATGTGGAAGTGGGGTATTACGCGGCGACTGGCACAAAGTGGCTGGCTAGTCTCGTCGGATCTGGTTTCATTAGGCGTGACGACACTTCGTAAGGATCACGTTCCTTGCACGCTGGGTTAAAGCTGGTTCTGTAAGTTGCAGAGAGAATACGGACGGTTACAGATCGGTGGTGAATATATATTGGGTGCTCGAACCCTAATCTGGGTACAGTAGTCACTCAGGTTTCTAGTCGCAACTGTCACTCGGAATAGCCGCCTCCTAGTAGGCACGTTTGTCGCTTCTGAGTCCCTATTTGTCTTACCGAGATTCGAAACACCTACATGAGCAAAATCGTCATGTGCATTACAGTCGCTATGAAAAATGAATAAAAGGGGCATAGAAATTTAAACAAATATATTATTCTGGTTGGCGTTTAGTAGTAGATAATGTGTTTCTGTTTTCCATGCTGTGGAGATAATTATATACTGTATGCTTGTTTGGTAGTGGAATGAATTAGAATTCAAGACCTTCGCTCCTTCATGCATCTGCGTCCTCACCTCAGAGGCCTCTATGAAAGTGCATTGCATATCTCAGTAGCAAAGCAGAACCTATGATTCAAAACACTACACTTGGGAGGACCCTGCGTTTTCTCAACCAGTCCTATCCCAACTCTTCTAAGTCATGCTAATTGGCTTTTTTTTTAACATTCCAAGTGTGCGTGATGATTTGAATGCCCCTTACGCATCACCAACCACAATTCCTTGATTATTCTTCATGTGCACTCAGCCTGCTAATGCTCTCGGCGGAACGGCACCTTGGTGTGCTCCCTCGCTGCATTTCTCTTCCTCTTCTTCGCCATAAATGAGTCGAGCTTGCCGCCCGCCTGCAACACACACACACACAAGAAAAAGGCGAGGGACGAATATATTAAAGGAGGTTGGAAACAACCAGTTTGGCTACGAAGAGACATAAGACCGTGGAAGCGACGCTCATTTAATGATCCCAGAGCAGAAAGTAATGCCAATGGAAAAAAACAAACAAAAACAAAAACAGCAGCATTGTTTATCGTTTGTGAGAAGGTTCCTTTGAGTTGTTCAGTACAACCCCAACCCCATGCTTTGTGTGCTGTACTGAGCATGTGATGGATGTCAACGGGCTCACCTTGAGCTCTTGGTACTTCTCGTACAGCTCTTCACGCCGGCGAGACGCTGCAGAGAAACATTACACCACATGACCACACAGCACCCGCACCGCACCACACCGCACGCAATGCCGGATGCCAGAGCAAGTCGAAAGGGGATGCCAGCGCAAGTCGAAAGGGGATGCGAGGCAAGCAAAGACAAGAGGGGTGTTGGGGTCGGGGGTAGAGGAGGGCGTGTTGTTAGAGGTAGGGCGCAGGGTGGGTGGGCTGGAGCAGGGAGGGGAGGTGGGATGGCTATCAAGGGAGGAGGGCCGTGTGGCGTGAGCTGTGGGGGGTGTGAGCTAATGAGAGGGTCGTCGAGGGAGGTGGAATTTAGTTCTTCGCACGCCACTCTACTCACTGGAAGCTTAGGGTCAGCAATGCATGTCCGATGGGAGCACAGTGTTGAATTGCTGGGATGATTGATGTGATGCATGGGTACGGGCAAGCACATTGCGCCCTCCCCCCGGCCACACTCTCTCGCCCACAAACACACAAGTACACAAGAAAACGAGCACAGCAAAACACAAGCACACAAAAAACGAGAAAACGAGCACAGAAAAACACAAGCACACAAAAAACGAGATGACGAGCACAGAAAAACACAAGCACACAAACAGACCAGCACACCAGCACACAAACAGACCAGAACACAAGCACACAAACAGACCAGCACACAAGCACACAAACAGACCAGCACACAAGCACACAAACAGACCAGCACACATGCACACAAACAGACCAGCACACAAGCACACAAACAGACCAGCACACAAGCACACAAACAGACCAGCACACAAGCACACAAACAGACCAGCACACATGCACACAAACAGACAAGCACACAAGGACACAAACAGACTAGCACACATGCACACAAACAGACCAGCACACAAACAGACCAGCACACATGCACACAAACAGCCCAGCACACAAGCACACAAACAGACCAGCACACATGCACACAAACAGACCAGCACACAAGCACACAAACAGACTAGCACACATGCACACAAACAGACCAGCACACATGCACACAAACTGACCAGCACACAAGCACACAAACAGACCAGCACACAAGCACACAAACAGACCAGCACACAAGCACACAAACAGACCAGCACACATGCGCACAAACAGACCAGCACACAAGCACACACACAGACCAGCACACAAGCACACAAACAGACCAGCACACAAGCACACAAACAGACCAGCACACAAGCACACAAACAGACCAGCACACAGGCACACAAACAGACCAGCACACATGCACACAAAAAGACCAGCACACATGCACACAAACAGACCAGCACACATGCACACAAACAGACCAGCACAATGCACACAAACAGACCAGCACACATGCACACAAACTGACCAGCACACAAGCACACAAACAGACCAGCACAGATGCACACAAACAGACCAGCACACATGCACACAAATAGACCAGCACACAAGCACACGAACAGACCAGCACACATGCACACAAACAGACCAGCACACATGCGCACAAACAGACCAGCACACAAGCACACACACAGACCAGCACACAAGCACACAAACAGACCAGCACATATGCACACAAACAGACCAGCACACATGCACACAAACAGACCAGCACACATGCACACAAACAGACCAGCACACATGCACACAAACAGACCAGCACACAAGCACACACACAGACCAGCACACATGCACACAAACTGACCAGCACACAGGCACACAAACAGACCAGCACACATGCACACAAAAAGACCAGCACACATGCACACAAACAGACCAGCACACATGCACACAAACAGACCAGCACAATGCACACAAACAGACCAGCACACATGCACACAAACTGACCAGCACACAAGCACACAAACAGACCAGCACAGATGCACACAAACAGACCAGCACACATGCACACAAATAGACCAGCACACAAGCACACGAACAGACCAGCACACATGCACACAAACAGACCAGCACACATGCGCACAAACAGACCAGCACACAAGCACACACACAGACCAGCACACAAGCACACAAACAGACCAGCACACATGCACACAAACAGACCAGCACACATGCACACATACAGACCAGCACACATGCACACAAACAGACCAGCACACATGCACACAAACAGACCAGCACACAAACAGACCAGCACACATGCACACAAACAGACCAGCACACATGCGCACAAACAGACCAGCACACAAGCACACACACAGACCAGCACACAAGCACACAAACAGACCAGCACACATGCACACAAACAGACCAGCACACATGCACACATACAGACCAGCACACATGCACACAAACAGACCAGCACACAAGCACACAAACAGACCAGCACACAAGCACACGAACAGACCAGCACACATGCCCACAAAAAGACCAGCACACATGCACACAAACAGACCAGCACACATGCACACAAACAGACCAGCACACATGCACACAAACAGACCAGCACACATGCACACAAACAGACCAGCACACATGCACACAAAAAGACCAGCACACATGCACACAAACAGACCAGCACATTAGCACACAAACAGACCAGCACACATGCACACAAACAGACCAGCACACATGCACAAAAACACACCAGCACACAAGCACACAAACAGACCAGCACACAAGCACACAAACAGACCAGCACACATGCACACGAACAGACCAGCACACATGCACACAAACAGACCAGCAGACATGCACACAAACAGACCAGCACACAAGCACACAAACAGACCAGCACACAAGCGCACAAACAGACCAGCACACAAGCACACAAACAAACCAGCACACATGCACACAAACAGACCAGCACACAAGCACACAAACAGACCAGCACACAAGCACACAAACAGACCAGCACACAAGCACACAAACAGACCAGCACACAAGCACACAAACAGACCAGCACACAAGCACACAAACAGACCAGCACCCAAGCACACAAACAGACCAGCACACATGCACACAAACAGACCAGCACACAAGCACACAAACAGACCAGCACACATGCACACAAACAGACCAGCACACAAGCACACAAACAGACCAGCACACAAGCACACAAACAGACCAGCACACATGCACACAAAAAGACCAGCACACATGCACACAAACAGACCAGCACACATGCACACAAACAGACCAGCACACATGCACACAAACAGACCAGCACACATGCACACAAACAGACCAGCAGACATGCACACAAACAGACCAGCACACAAGCACACAAACAGACCAGCACACAAGCGCACAAACAGACCAGCACACAAGCACACAAACAAACCAGCACACATGCACACAAACAGACCAGCACACAAGCACACAAACAGACCAGCACACAAGCACACAAACAGACCAGCACACAAGCACACAAACAGACCAGCACACAAGCACACAAACAGACCAGCACACAAGCACACAAACAGACCAGCACCCAAGCACACAAACAGACCAGCACACATGCACACAAACAGACCAGCACACATGCACACAAACAGACTAGCACACAAACAGACCAGCACACATGCACACAAACAGACCAGCACACATGCACACACACAGACCAGCACACAAGCACACACACAGACCAGCACACATGCACACAAACAGACCAGCACACATGCACACAAACAGACCAGCACACAAGCACACAAACAAACCAGCACACATGCACACAAACAGACCAGCACACAAGCACACAAACAGACCAGCACACAAGCACACAAACAGACCAGCACACAAGCACACAAACAGACCAGCACACAAGCACACAAACAGACCAGCACACAAGCACACAAACAGACCAGCACCCAAGCACACAAACAGACCAGCACACATGCACACAAACAGACCAGCACACAAGCACACAAACAGACCAGCGCACATGCACACAAACAGACCAGCACACAAGCACACAAACAGACCAGCACACAAGCACACAAACAGACCAGCACACATGCACACAAAAAGACCAGCACACATGCACACAAACAGACCAGCACACATGCACACAAACAGACCAGCACACATGCACACAAACAGACCAGCACACATGCACACAAACAGACTAGCACACAAACAGACCAGCACACATGCACACAAACAGACCAGCACACATGCACACACACAGACCAGCACACAAGCACACACACAGACCAGCACACATGCACACAAACAGACCAGCACACATGCACACAAACAGACCAGCACACAAGCACACAAACAGACCAGCACACAAGCACACAAACAGACCAGCACACATGCACACAAACAGACCAGCACACATGCACACAAACAGACCAGCACACAAGCACACACACAGACCAGCACACATGCACACAAACAGACCAGCACACAAGCACACAAACAGACCAGCACACATGCACACAAACAGACCAGCACACAAGCACACAAACAGACCAGCACACATGCACACAAACAGACCAGCACACATGCACACAAACAGACCAGCACACAAGCACACAAACAGACCAGCACACATGCACACAAACAGACCAGCACACAAGCACACAAACAGACCAGCACACAAGCACACAAACAGACCAGCACACATGCACACAAACAGACCAGCACACATGCACACAAACAGACCAGCACACAAGCACACACACAGACCAGCACACATGCACACAAACAGACCAGCACACAAGCACACAAACAGACCAGCACACAAGCACACAAACAGACCAGCACACAAGCACACAAACAGACCAGCACACAAGCACACCAGCACACAAGCACACCAACACGTACATTTGGTCTGGTAGAATGGTTTCATGGCCCCCTTCACCGCCTCTCTCTCCTGCTGCTACAATGACTTTTAAGTTTGCTCAAAAGTCATCTCTTTCGCACACCAGCACACAATCACACAAGCACGTACATTTGGTCTGGTAGAACGGTTTCTTGCCCGCCTTTACAGCCTCTCTCTCCTGCCGCTTCAGCTCCATCTCCCTCCCCACCTTCTTCTGCCTCTGGCTCTCACTCTTCAATGACTGCTCCTGTGGAACAGAACACCAGGGTGTGGGTGAGGGTCAGAGAGAGGCATGAGGGGTGTGAGGGCAAGGAGAGGGCATGAGATGTGTGCGAGGGGCAGAGAGAGGGGGTGCGGGCGGGGTCTGAAGGGCAGAGAGAGGATATGAGGGGTAAGAGAGAGAAAAATAGGGGCGTGGACAACAAGAAAAAGCTGGTGCAGCAGAGATGGGTGTGCATTTGTTGAAAGGCAGGGCAATCATAGCCGAAAGCAGACCAAGAGAGGCAGCGTGAAAGGGAGGGCAAGGGAGTGAACAAGAGCGAACCAAGCGAAGGGGGCTACAGACTCGAAATGAGAGAAACTAGAGACAGCGAGAAAGAACGGAGCAGGGAGACTAGAGAGGCGAATGGTTTCGACCACAGGACGGACGGATGGACGAGCAATTTTTCTAGATGAATTCCGCGCATTGGAACTCTGAGAGAAGTAGAAACGAAGTCAGGATCTGAAACAGCATGCGTGGACGCGCAAGGCACACAATCTGCAAGGCACACAATCTGCAAGGCACACAATCTGCAAGGCACACAATCTGCAAGGCACACAATCTGCAAGGCACACAATCTGCAAGGCACACAATCTGCAAGGCACACAATCTGCAAGGCACACAATCTGCAAGGCACACAATCCAAGTGATCCGGCTTTTGAGGCGCCGCGCCTCAAAACAGTATGCACCGACGAGACGAGCACAGTAGCTTACAATTTGTGCGAGTCGCCGCTTGATCTTCTTCCGCTCCTCCTCGTCCTTTGCCCTCTTCAGCTGCATCTGCACCTCCTGGTGATGTGATGGTGTAGCAGCAAGGAGGGGTAGGTGCAGGCAAGGAGGGGTGGGTGCAGGCGAGGGGGCGATGTGAGCAGGTTGGGGAGCATTGCGAGTGGCAGAAATTCAGTGGGGATTTAGAAAAAGGAAAGACCATGGTGCAGGTGTTGCAGCAAGGAGGGGATTGAGTAAGGGCGACAGGGAGGAGCAGGAGCAAGAGGGGGGTACTTCATAATCCAGGGGGTGCTCCAACCAACAAGTGACATACTCTCACAGGCACAGCACAACAGCAGCATTGCTCTTATGCACAGTAAGCGGTTAAGAACGGTTCCCTTTCTCCTTTCCCCTCTAATGTACATCATCGTAACCTTAACTTGCCTCTTTCTCCTTGGGAAGTGTTTCTGCAAAGAGGAACTTGTAAGCAGATTTGAACCTGGTAATAAAGAGGATAGAACGGAAACAGTACGAAATTATAGCAGCTATTACAACAACGAAACGCCGAGAAAAAGAGCGAGAAAAAGGAGAGTCATCAATATTTGAGATGGGCAATGAGGAACTAAGGAAGGCAGTTGCGTTTATTATTGAGTCGAGTCACAAGGTGACATGAGGGAGGTTGGGAACTGTGCATGAACTATCTCCCCCTATCTCCACAAAAGGTCCCCTTTCTCTAGGCATGGGCATCTGGCCCGACCCGGCCCGACCCGTCCCGTTTAGGGCGACCCGTTAGCTTAACGGGTCGGGTCGGGTCGGGTTAGCGGGTCGGGTTTGACTCTGTTTTGGTGACCCGACCCGCCCCGTTGGAACGGGTATTTGTGACCCGTAACCGGGTCGGTTACACCACGGGTCGGGTCAGGTCGGATCAAAATATGCTACATAGCAGCAGGGTATGGTGGCGCCTTGGCGCTGCTCCAGGTGGCGTTCGCGATGCTGGAGGTGGGGACCGCGATTCTGGCTGGTGGCGTTCGCGCTACTGCAAGGCCGCTATCGCGCTATTGCGGGGATGCGATCCCGCTAATGCGTGGCCGCGATCGCGCTGCCCTAATGTGGTGCCGCGATCGCGCATATGCGGGGCCGCGATCGCGCTATTGCGGGGACACGATCCCGCCAATGCGTGGCCGCGAGTGCGCTGCTGCGCCCCTGGTCGTGCGACACTGGGAAAGGCAGGAGCGCCTATGCCTATAATGAATATAAATATTAAAATAGTGCTAACATTGAAGTCAAGACTGTAAGAGTTTTGGTAGGTGCAGTGGAGATTTACTAACTTGATTAGAGACTAGATCTGAATGTCGAGGGAAACAAAACATCAAAACCAACTGATGTTCTCCCCCTCTCCAAATTGTACCCTAAGCAGAGAACGGGTCGGGTAACCCTGTCATTTGACTGGGTATGCGACCCGGACGGGACGGGTCAACCCGACCCGGCGGGTCACTGATACCCGTCTATAAATCACATTGACGGGTCACGGGTCGACCCGACCCGCCCGGGTAAACCCGACCCGACCCGGACGGGTCGACATTCTCAGCATTCCTGACCCGACCCGCCATTTTAGGCGGGTTGGGTCGGGTAACCCGACCCGTCCAGGCCAAATGCCCATCCCTACCTTTCTCCTTTGCCCTCGTCCCCCACCCCACCCGATCCTTCTTGGGCCCCCACTCCCACTCCCACTCCCACTCCCACTCCCACTCCCACTCCCACTCCCACTCCCACTCCCACTCCCACTCCCACTGTGATGAGTCGACTCAAAAATCGTCCCCCACCCGATCCTTCTTGGGGCCCCACTCCCACTCTCTCCCTCTCTCTCAGTGCCCACCTGCCTTCGTCGTACTCCCCCCTGTCCCTTCCCTTCCCCCCCACTGCCCACCTGCCTTCGTCGTACTCCCCACAGAGCGACTCAAAGCGCGGGTCTCGAACAACCTGCGGGGAAGGGGCGGATTGGTGTGGGAGGGAAGACTTTTGAGTCGTCTTTTGAGTCGCCTAAAAAGTCGTCCCACAGAGCGACTCAAAGCACGGATCTTGAACAACCTGCAGGTGACGGGGCTGATGGGGGGGAGGGGGGGGAGGGAAGACGTGGGAAATGGGGGGAGATTGAGGCAGATTGTCGAAAAATGAGAGTGACTGGGCGAGAATGGAAAGGGGGAGAGGAAAAGAATGGGGGCGAATAAAAGAGAGATTGATGCGTTGCGTTTAGGGGAGGTTGGCGGGAGATTGGTGGGGAGGGGAATGGCCTGCATTTTAAAATCTCAGCGCAGGCACGGGTCCCAAACAACCTGCAAGCCTAGATTTGGATCTGGGGGGATGCGCGGGAATTGGGGGAGGTGGGGGGAATGAAGGAGATGGGGGGGGACTGGGGGAGATAGAGGAGGATGGGGGTTTGGATTGGGGGAGATGGGGAGAAATGGGGAGACATGAAGACCTCACAGCATAAACACACGCACACCAGCATTACTGCAGCTATAGATCTCACCTTCCTAGGGGCGTCCACCACTTGTCTCAGCCGCGGCACGGGCTTCTTAGCTGGAAGCTCCATGGGTCGGTTCTTGTTGGCCCGGCGCCGCACCGCCTCTGCCAGCACTTTCATGCGCTTCAGCCCCACCACCCCCGCTGCTCCCCCACTGCTGCCCTCTGCTCCTGCCTCCCCTCCTGCTCCTCCCCCTCTCACTCCCTTCCCTCTATCCCCTCCTTTCCCCCTCCCAGCTTCGCCACAATCCCCATCGTCACCATCACTAGAGACAGAATCAGCACCAGCACCAATGCCGGCCTGACTTCTCCCCCCGACCCCACCAAGGTCCCCGGTCCCTCTCAGAGGGGCAGCAGCCCACCCGCGGCTTCTCATTTGCTGGATCTCCTCAAAGGGCACGTCTGCTAGCTGCTGCTGCAGGCGCGACTGAGGTGGGCAAGGGGGAACAGGAGGGGGATTAAAACCGGAGTCCCAAACAGCCCAAAACTGCCTCAACCTTCCTAACTTTGGTTGGGAATAACCTTGTAGAAATTTGTCAACTTCGCGAATTGTGGGAACGGTTTTCGCTACCCAAAAATTACTGTACTGGCAACGACGACAGCCGTAACGATTTCGCCCAAAAAAAATCCGCTGAACCGAAATGCGACGCGAAGGGGTTCACGAGTTGCATTCGAGATCTGGTAACTCTCGCGACCACTATATCACTCAATGACCCTTGGGTTCCTATCTCGCGAGCCAGTTGCCGCTCTTTCCCCAACCAATCTTCCTAACTTCGAAACCTGTGAGACTCCGATTTTAAGGAAAAAGGAGAGGGGAGAGGCGAAGAGGAGAAAGGAAAGTGAGAGGCGTGAAAAACATTCTAACCCATCCCCGGCTTCTTGCTCAATGAATATTCTCAGAAGGCACATCCGCTAGTTGCTGCTGCAGGGGTGGTGATAGGGGAGTAAGGGGAATGGGAAAGGGAGAGAAAAGAAAAGGGTGTAAGGAAAAGGGAGAGGGAAGAGAGAGGAGGAAAAGAGGAGCAAGAAAAGTGAGAGGCGTGAAGGACAATGCGGCCCGCTCGTGGCTTCTCTTCTCATGAGCTGACTCTCCTCAGAGGTTGCGTGTGCTTGCTGCTGCTGCTGCTGCTGCTGCTGCTGGTGCGCCTGATAGGGGAGCAAGAACAGGGGAGAGAGTAGATGGGAGAGGGGAGAGAGAAGGTAGAGGGGCGAGGGAATAGGGCAGAGGGGAGGGGGGAGAGGGGAGAGGGGAGAGGGGAGATGGGAGAGGGGAGGGGAGAGGGGAGAGGGGAGATGGGAGAGGGGAGAGGGGAGAGGGGAGAGGGGACTCGGGCTCAGCTTACCAGCTCATCCTCTGCGTCGCTCTGCTCCTCCGAATCTTCTCCCTCCTCCTCACTTCCACTTTCCACCTCCCCCTCTTCCCCCGCCAGCCCCTGTTCCTCCTCCTCCTCCTCTTCTTCCTCCTCCTCCTCCTCCTCCTCCTCCTCCTCCTCCTCCTCCTCCTCCTCCTCCTCCTCCTCCTCCTCTTCCTCCTCCTCCTCCACCTCTCCCTCCTCCTCCTCGTCCTCCTCCTCCTCTTCGTTCTTTGCAAATCTACCAAAACCGGAACTATCCGACACTCTCCCCTGAACCCCCCCAAAACCCTTTCCCTTCTCGAACCCTCCTTCCCCGTTCAAACCCCTTCCGCCCTTCTCCCCACCCATGCTCCTCCCAGGCCCGAAAGCCTCCGCTCCGCCAGCACTTAAGTGTCCCGCGATATTCCCCTGAAACTTCCTCTCCCTGCCCCTCTCGTCTCCACCCGCGCTCCCCCTCCCTCTCCCTCTATCTTTCCCCCGCCCATTCCCTCCCCCGCGCATCGTTCCGCCCTCTATTCTTTTGCCTACTGAACCCCCATGGGACTGCGCGTCGCCTCCCCTCGCCTCCTCCCTTCCTCTGACTTCTCCCCCGCTCGTTGACAGTCCTAGAGACCCTGGCAAGTCGTCAACCAATACCTCGAAGCCACGTGTCCGGTCGCCACCTTTTGCCGCCCCGCTAGCAGAAAATGCCAGCCGCCCTTTAGACCCTCCGCTGTGTGATTTCTTCCCTCGCCCCGGACCCATGACTGTAACGTCAATTCACGTGGCAACTAACGTGAATTCCCAGTCATGAATAAAACTGCTAAGAGAGGCGAGCGAGCGAGTAGTAACGACGACACGGAAAAACAGAGGGCTTGCGAAGTTTGCCTCAGCTATTTCTGTGTACACAAACGCGAGCAACTCTGGTTGCACAAGAAACAGCACAAACTCCTCTCTCTGTTAAACTCGGGTCCCGTCCAGCGCGTTCATTTTTGTTTGCCAAATGTTACCACATTGGAAAATCCGAATAAGAATGGGTTTCGCGAGTCACATCAGGACCCAACAGCCTCAAAACGAACCTCGACGCTTCACCTCAACGCCGAACCTGCGATTGATCGAGGGAACGACGCTTTACCGCACAAAAAACTCTCGCATTGCATTAACAGCTTCTAGAAGCCTTCTCAACCATGCCAACAAACGACCCTTCGTAGGATCCATTACAGGTTCGGCGTTGAGGGGACGCGTCCTCAACTGCCGCAACCCACCCTGCGGACAACAGACCGCCGTACTCGCTGTAGCGGGCTCCTGCTATCTGTAAGGGAAATACGCAATGTACAAACGAGAGAGCATAGAAAAAACGAGAAAATGCATAGCATCGATAAAATTTTTAATTTACATAAAACAACAAGATATTTGCATTGATGACGCACGAAGAGTGGTGAAATATCTACATAAAACAATGTTCAAAATTGTGGGTTCGGTGCATTTAGGGATTGATTGAATAACACGCATTTGTATACTTCTCATTGGATGATGTCTCGGTCAAGTTGAATTGCAAGTTCAGCCCCCCAGAAATCAGCCCTTTTACGTTGATCTCGGATTAAAAGTATTATTTTCATGATTTTGTTTGTCCCTTGGGCCGATTAGACAGCATGTTTTCCTGTGTAGCTTTAGATTTTCACCAGATTTTTTTTAACCAGCTCTGAATTTCAACCTTCTATCGAACGGGACAATGTATGTGAATTTGCTGGAATTCGTTGGAATAACCGAAAGGTTATATAAAGCATTCCCGAAGCTGTTCCACTGTACCAGTACCGAAATAGCTCATATAGAGCATGCGGAATGTCGAGGGTCACCCAAAGGTCAACCGTCTGAGGAAGTCAGCGGTCGTGACCCTTGACAATCCCGTAAACGCACGACAATTAATTCACTGCAACATGGTAACTGTCGAGGATAGCAATAGTCACGGTTACTGTAGCTATGCAATACAGTTAATAAGGAAATGTACCCCTCTGAGTACATGGCTAGCTAGATTTCTACTTAATCTCTTGTACTCCTATCTTTCAATCATCTTGTTCTCCTTCAATTATTATTCAACAAGGTCACTACAGAGACTTCTGCCTGAATGTTATAATTGTCTAGCCTGCAATGGGGTACTCTATAGAGGGTACAACCCAATTAGGGTTTCCTACATGTATGCCAACTGCTGCTAGTGCAAACTCTCTCTTCTTTATTCCTCGTTCTTTCACATGCTATCAGAGCATCTACGCTCCTGGCCTGTGGGCCCACCTAACTGCTTCGGCTGCTACTCTGTGTGCTTCACGTCCCGTGGCGTGCCCCTAGTGGCCCCGTCGCCGCCCCTATCGGCCCCGTCACCGCTCTTAGCGGCCCTGTCGCCGCCCCCATCGGCCCCGTCGCCGCCCCTAGCGGCCCCGTCGCCGCTCTTCGCGGCCCCGTCGCCAACCTCGCGGCCCCGTCGCCGCCCTTCTCGACCCCTCACGGCCACTTCGCGGCCCCGTCGCCGCCCCTAACGGCCCCGTCGCCAACCTTTCAGGCCCCTCGCGGCCCCTTCGCGGCCCCGTTGCCGCCCCTACCGGCCCGTCGCCGCCCTTCCACGCCCCTCGCGGCCCCTTCGCGGCCCCGTCGCCGCCCCTATCGGCCCTGTCGCCGCCCCTTGCGGCCCCGTCGCCGCCCCTTTCGGCCCCGTCGCCGCCCCTTTCGGCCCTGCCTCGACCCTGCCCCGGCCCCGCCCCGGCCATGCTCTGTCGCCTGTCGCGGCTCACCGGGGGCACGTGCCCCGCCCCCCCCTCTTTTCCCGTCGCCCGTCGCGGCTCCCTGGGGGGCCGCACGCGGCCCCCTCAGGTCGCCTCGACAGGCGACGTGAGGGGCGACCTGGGGGGGGGGGGGGGGGGGGGGGCGAGTGTCGCCCCTTCTGCCGCCTGTTTTGGCGCCCTGGGAGGCCGCGCGTCGGCCCCCTCCTCCTCCCCCCCCGTAACCTCCCTACCCGCCGTCCCGCCCTGCCCTGTGTTAGGGTCTGGGGGTGGCGAGTAGGGGGTGGCGGGTGTGTGGTCTCCCCCTGCTCCTCCTCCTCCTCTATCTCCCACTGCTGCAGCTGCCGCTGAGGGGGGTGGGTGTGTGGGAGTCGACGGAGTGGTGCTAGGGGGTGGGGTGTGAGTGAACTTAGGGTGCAGCAAGGGGTGTGTGAAAGGGGGGTGCTGTGGGAGTGGAACTAGGGTTTGAGCAGGGGGTGTGTGTCGAGGGGTATGGGGCAGCTGGAGGAGGTTGTGTGAAGGTAGCTCTCGTGTCGCCTGCAGCGCCTGTAGTCCGTCGCCCTTGCTTCGGTAGCCAGTGAGCCTGTTGCACCAGTCGCCAGTGGGTCCGTTGCTCCTGCCGCTCGTCTATAGCCGCGGAGCCAGTTACTCCAGTAGTCCGTCGCCCTTGCTTCGGTAGCCACTGAGTCAGCCACTCCTGTGCCCGTGCCTCTGCAGCTTCAGTCGTTGCCTCCCATCTTCTCTCCCTCCACAGTTCCTCCTCCTCGTCACTTGCCCGCTGTGATTAACTCTAGCTTTGCTCGCTATTGTGAACTCCTGCTCTATGTCTGCTTGCTCATTGTGTTGATTACACCCCACTTTGGCTATGGGGGTGTGTCAGAATGTTATAATTGTCTAGCCTGCAGTGGGGTACTCTATAGAGAGTACAACCCAATTAGGGTTTCCTATATGTATGCCAACAACTGCTAGTGCAAACTCTCTCTTCTTTATTCCTCATTTTTCACAACTTCATTGTCTCCTCTCAGACTTAACAGATTCTATCCTATCCACTGGATCCTTGGTTATATCAGCATGGTATGAGAGCTAGAGTGGATTATACGATCTGTCAAGTCCTCGTTCTTCTCAGAACAATCCCTTTATAAAGTCATTCATTACACCTCAAAGTCTGCAATACTATGGCTCCTGAAGGAAAAGCTACTGCAGATTCACCGGGCCCACCACCAGCAACGACTAACGCGCCATCAGCGGTGACCTGCGTCAGCGCCGCTGTCGTTGAGGATCTAGTCGCACGCATCAACGCCCTTGAAAGCCATCAAGCAATGAGCGTTGACGGCTCAAGCTATGCACGTGACGTTGCTGGACCTCCTCTCCCTGGAGAAGACCGCCGCGTCAACTCCCGAGAGATCCTTCACCTTTGACAATCGTCAAGGGTCAGCTCCTGCACAAGACAACCCACAGCACTCACAGTCAGACGTTGCTTCAATGCAAACCAAATTTGTACTGACTTCAAAATTGAAGACCTCAACTCCTTTCGACGGAAAGGGTTTCTACACGTGGAGTTTCGAATTCGAGCTTCTCGCGACAACCGCTCAAATCTGGATGTACTACGACGGAAGCCTACCTTTTCCCTCGGAAGGTACCATCCGGGAGAAGCATCAATACTTCCACGAATCCCTCCTCGCGTACACCGCTCTCCTTCGCAATCTCTCACCTGAAGAGCAGCTCGGCATTCGCCCTTATAAGACGGAGTGGGCTCCCGCGCAAGCTTCTTGGGAACACCTGCGCAACTCATACATGGCAACAGATCCAGTTACGATGAGCCGTCTACTCAGCCAACTGACTTCGGGTAAAATGAAGCAAGGGGAGAAAGCGGGACTGTATGTCAACCGGTGCCGCAATCTACATGACCAAGTCAAGAAATGCGGTGGGACTGTCCCCGACGACATGTTCATCTGGATGGTCATCTCTGGCCTCGGCCCCGACTGGCGACAATGCCAGTCACTCCTTCGTGCCCGAGAAAACATATCAGAGTCAACTCTGTGCTCCACGCTTCTTTCGGAACAGAAGGAAATCGACCTGTACAACGAGAAGAATGTTAAACGGGAGAAATTAGTCTTCTACACATGAGCATCACAAGGGGAACACCGCAGAAAGAAGGGATCTTTCTGCAAATACTGCAAGAAGTCTGGCCACTCTATCAACCAGTGCTACAAGCGCAAGGCCGCTGACGAGCAGCGCAACGCCTCCAGCCAACAACCATCGACGCAGACAAAGCCCTCCGCCACTGTGTCGCCTCCTTCCGTTGCCAGCACTTCACAATCCCCTGCACTGATCACGGCGAATGACAAAGGAAAAGGAACAATCATAAGCTGCATGGCTCGACGCAACAGAGGGTCCTGTTACTGGGATCGAGTAACATTCACTTGCAACAATCCCATCAACCCCGTTGCGCCCAGTCCAGACAATGACCCAACTGATAAGAAACGAGGAATGAATGCATTGAGCAGAATGAGGAGTACAAGTAGTAAACCCTAAAGTGTTGTACCCCATATGAACTGCCCCACTACAGCCTACACAGACTATAGCATATATGCCTGACACACCCCCATAGGCAAAGTGGGGGAGAACAAGGGGTCACAAGACCAGTCAAGCAAAGAAAAGCAAGCTCAAGGTGGATCACAACGTCACCATTAAGTCCGAGCACAAGAGCAAGGCCACAAGGCCAGTTCACATGCAAGATCATATATATAAAGGTTAACAAGCAAGTGCAGGTATAAAAGAGTACAGTACAAACAAGGTCAAGAAGTGAGCAAGTGAGGCCAAGTAGGCACAAGACCTAGCATAGCATAGAAGCGCTGATGTTCACAAGGCGGAAGGGCCTTGGTAAAGATATCAGCAGTGTTGGCCTCAGAGGCCACGTAGGTGAGGCGGAGCTGACCATGTTGCTGCAGCTCACAAGCCAGGAAGTAGCGAAGAGCAATGTGCTTTGTTCTGTGCTCCAGTCTGTGCTCCCGACACAAGGCCAGCATGGCCTTGTTGTCTACGTACAGAACTAGAGGAGAACGAGGCGGCCCTCCTAGGTCAGTCAGCAGGTAGGTGAGCCAGCGTAGCTCCTGTGCAGCCATGGCCCCCGCGTAGATCTCAGCATCACATCTGGAGGTGAGAACAGAAGACGAGCGGGTAGACCGCCACGGAACAGAGCCGGAGCCAAGGCTGAAGGTGTAACCCTGTGACGACCGCTGTGTCAGCTGGTCGTCAGCCCAAGAAGCGTCTGCGTGACCTGTGAGGACCACTCGATGTCGCCCTCCAAGCACTAGCCCCATGCCCGACGTACTGCACACGTAGCGCAACACCCTCTTCGTTGCACCCATGTGCTCTGGTCAGTGTCTCCCAGGAGCAACGTAGCGTGCCAAGATGCTAAGAGGGTATGCAAGGTCAGGTCGTGTACATGTCATCAGGTACATGAGGCAGCCAACAAGCTCTGGGTATGGGCCACTCGGCTCTACGGACTCATCCGAAGGCAGAGCTGAGAGCGAGTGGCGAGTAGACAGAGGAGTGGCCTGAGACGAGGAGTACGTGAAGCCTAAGCGCTGAAGGACCTGCTGCACCATGTGTGACTGAGTCAGGGTAATGGTGCGCTGTGCTCTGTCCCGGGTGATCTGCAAGCCAAGGTAGCTGCGCAGTTCACCCAGGTCAGTGCACGTGTGTCTCTTCTGCAGCTCGAACTTCACGTAGGCGAGTCCAGCAGTGTCAGCTGTGGCAAAGACCAAGTCGTCGACGTACACGAGGATGTAGAACGGCGGCAAAGAGGTGTCGGTGCGCAGAAACAGCGACGGGTCGGCTGTAGAAGGAGCAAACCCAAGAGCCGCAAGTGTAGTCCTCAGTGTGTCGTGCCACTCACGGGGCGCGTGGCGGAGACCGTAGACTGGCCGCCTGAGGGTCCACTGGGTACTAGGAGGAAACGACCCAGTGAAGCCAGGTGGGCGGCGCAGCCAGATCTCCTCGTGCAGGCTGCCCTGCAGGAAAGCTGTGCTGAAGTCAAGAGAGTGAAGCTCGTAGTCGCGCTTAGCGGCTATGTGCAACAGCACCCGAAGAGTGGTCATCTTCGGGGTGGGAGAGAAGGTCTGGAAGTAGTCAACTCCGTGCCGCTGATTGAAGCCTCGAGCCACGTAACGCGCCTTGAAGACAGGCGGAGAACCCGGAGGCCGCTTCACCCTAAAAATCCACATGCCAGTGACGATGTTCGCCCCAGGTGGAGGAACCTCGTCAACGTAGGTGCCTGTGGACTTCCAGGAAGCCATCTCTGCGTCCATGGATGACTGCCACTGAGAGGAGTAGGGACCCTCGATCGCCTCAGCGTACGATCGAGGAGTCGGGATGTCTGGTGCATCCGGGTCTCCCTCAAGGGCAATCAGCGTGGACACGAGATGAGGCAAAGCAGTAGCAAAACACTGGAACTCCTCCTGCTTGTCCTCAAAGACGTCCGTGCTAAGAGCACACTCACCCCCGACGGACGGAGGACAGACAGACTCAGACTCAGCAACAAGACTAGTGGCGTAGTCTAGACGATAGCGAGCAGCGAAGTCGACAAGCTCAGCCATTAAGGCAGACGAAACAGTGGACTCAAAGGAAGGGTCAGTGACAACAGTGGCCAGGAGACGCGTGATAGTAGGACTGGCAGCACGAAGAGAGTCAGACTCAGGGTCAGGAAGGACAGGAAGGGAGGACTCTAGAGGAGACGGCAACGGGACACGCAGAGGAGCAGGGGAAGGACGCAGTGCCATCTCGTGTGTGCCTGGAACCGCAGGAGGATGCGGAACACGACGACTAGAGCGAGCAGTGCGAACAGGCAACGCAAGACGAGACGCAGGCTCACGACGCTCAGCAAGACCTCCAGTAGGACCAGTGTAGGGAGAAGGAGCAGGAAGAGGGGAGGCGGGCTGTAACTGTGACTGCGATTGGACGAGCCGTGGACACTCTAAGGGAGAAGCAGGACCAGTAGAGGGCGGGAGACGAAGAACCTGCTCAAGGAGCGGAACGAAGTACGGCCTCGGCCGCGTAGCGCCTCCAGAACCAGCAGGGACTGCACCAGTACCCCCAGCAACAGCACCAGCGCCAGCCGCACCTCCAGCTCCAACAGCGTCAACTCCAACACCCTCAGACGCACAAGCGCCAGCAGAAACACCAGCGCCAACACCCCCAGTAGCTCCAGCTCCAGCAGCTGCAGTAGGACCAACTCCAGTAGGACCGGCAGCTCTAGCACCGCCAGCAGCTCCAGCATGACCAACTCCTGCAGCTCCAGCAGCACCCCAAGTTCCAGCAGCTCCAGTACCGCCAGTACGAGCACCTCCGGAACCAGCAGCAACATTAGTGCCTCCAGCTCCAGCAGCACGACTCCAGCGCAGGGAAAACCAATCGCGCAGCTCCTGAGGAGAGAGTGGCTCCTGTCAGTAGAGCTACACTGTGAGATCCCCGATCGATCCTAGGGGGGGTTACACGCGCGGTTTCCTGGGGGTTATGGGCGCACTGACCCGCTACTGAAACAAGCCCTTTTATCCCAATTGTCTAGTGGTTGGGATTCTGACATGGTATTAGAGCGGTCTCGGGTTCGAATCCCGGTGTATGCACATGTTGGCCGTTGCCACTGTGCTCAGTCCTGGGCCTCCCAGTGTGGGGGGGTGTCAGTAGAGCTATACTGTGAGATCCTCGATCGATCCTAGGGGGGGTTACAGGCGCGGTTGCCTGGGGGTTATGGGCGCACTGACCCGCTACTGAAACAAGCTCTTTTATCCCAATGGTCTAGTGGTTGGGATTCTGACAGCTCCCGCCTCGACGAAGCACCGCCGGCGGACACACGAGCAGACCCAGCGCCCCCAGGCTCCGCACCCCCAGGCTCCGCACCCCCAGGCTCCGCACCCCCAGGCTCCGCACCCCCATGCTCAGCACCCCCAGACTCAGCTGCCCCGGGGCTCAGCACTCCCAGTCTTAGCACCCCAAGGCTCAGCACCCCCAGACTCAGCACCCGCAGGCTCAGCACGTCCAGACCCGACACCCGCAGGCTCAGCACCTCTAGCAGCCACAGAGTCAACAGCTACCTCGACAGGCTCGACTGCGTCTACCTGGGACACACCTGACGGGGCAGGACCCTGAGGGGGGAGGGGGTCTACCAGGGGAGGACCTGGCACAAGGAAGAGCAGCGGCGGGGGAAGGGGCGCAGCGCGGTAGGGGAAGAGACGGTAGTAAGGCACCAACTCGTCAAAGGTGACGTCCAGGGAGGACAGAACACGGCGCGAGGTGGGGTGGTAAAACTGCCACCCAGGCGCGTCAGGGGGGAAGCCGAGGAAGACGTAGGGAATAGCACGGGGGGACAGCTTGTCCGCAGACAAGTCGTGGACAAAGGCCCGAGATCCCCATACCCGAAACGCAGACGTATCGCCAACCTTCCCCGTCCACCGCAAGGTGGGGGAGGTCTCTAGCAAGGAGAACCGGGGCTGAAGGTTGAGCTGATGCGCCGCGTACTGAACCTTAAACGGCCACAGAAAATGAGGGGCAGCCGCATGGATCATGGACGTACGAGCCACGTCCATGACCATGCCAATGCGGCGCTCAGCAATCCCATTTTGCTGTGGAGAGGCTGGAAGCGTGAAGGTCTGGCGGATGCCCTGTGCACGACAGAAGGCTCCCAGACGGGCAGAGGAAAACTCCCCGCCTCTATCAGAGTGCAGACGCAAAACAGGAAAGTCCGAGCCGAATCTCTCCCTGAGGTGGAGACGAGCTGCGCGGATACAGTCGATCAACACCTCAGTGACGTCACCCTTGCTGCGCAAGGGAAAGACTGTGGTGTAACGCGAGTAGTCGTCAACCACCAGCAGGAAGTACCGCTCGTGCCCCTGGCCACGGACGCGGGCGGGGCCCCACACATCCATGTGGAGGGTCAGTAGTGGAGCCTCTGTCGGAGGAAACTTGGAGGAGTGAGGGGCGGCGCGCTGTCGCCCCTCGACGCAGGGGACGCACGTAGGGGCAGGCCTCGGAGGTAGGGGAGGGAGAGACCGGGGGAGACCAGAGACAAGGACACGGGAGGCCATGCCTCGGAGACGAGGCGCGGAGGGGTGACCAAGGCGGTGGTGCCAGAGGATAGTCTGGTGGGACAGGAGACGACACGAGCAGGGAGCAGACTCAAGACCAGACCTGGACGCTGCAGTAAACACCTGACTCGACGCAGCTACCTGGCCAGACTCAGCAGCCGGAGGAGACTCAGTAGTAAGGGTGTACAGGCTCGACCCTGGCCGACGGGTGAACGTGGCCAAGTGTCGGCCTGTCCGAGCACACGTGTAGTGGGTCACCCGCTGACTCGCAGGAGTGAACTGGTCAACCCCCCTATCCTGAAGGTCCGCTCCACTCACCAAGTTTGTAGAGAACGAGGGGAGGTAGAGACCTCACATGGTGCCAGAGGGGGCTGCCGGGCACGGTAAGACAGTGGAGAAGCTAGCAAGGACAGGACCCCCAGAGGGGTCCGCCAGGGAGACTGCAACCGGCTGACTGAGCGGCGTAAGAGTGGTGCGGTCTCGAAAGAAGGAGCGGGATGCACCCGAGTCAAGGGTGAAGGTGTGTAAGGCCTGAGCCGACGTACTACCTGAGAGAGCAGACTCACCAGCACCTGGGGCAGCAGACGCACCAGTACCTGGGGCAGCAGAGGCACTAGCACCTAGAGCAGCAGCCTCACCAGCACCTAGAGCAGTGGCCTCAATGCCGGGGTCAGGCGGTACACACAGGTAACAGTCACCCTCAACACTAGTAGTCACAGAATACATGGCAGCAAGGATAGCATCATAGTCAAGATCAAAGATGTCAACCCCCGGCCTAGACAGATCTCCCCAGCGAGGGATCTCTGACGCCTCAGGGAACTGGCGACGCCACGCGTCCGTCATGCGACCGAAGTAGCGCTAGGTGGAGTGTGGGCCCCAGCACTGCTCACCAGCTCGGTCGCCGGTACGGAGGACGTAAGTGCAGGGACCAGTACCCCCACCGCGCTGACGCGCAGCGTACCACTCACGAAGTTGCTAAGGGGACAGAGTCACACCACTCCGCTGCTGTTGGCGCGGACCACGACCTGACCCACTCCTCTGCGCAGAGTCGCGACCCGCTCCACCACCGCCGCCGCCGCCGCCTCCGACGCCTCCTCCACCTCCGCCTCCTCCGCCACCTCCGCCGCCTCCGCTCCCTCCGCCACCACCGCCGCCTCCCCCGCCTCCACTGCTGCCACCGACGCCTCCACCCCCGCCACCACTCCCACCACCACCTCCACACCCTCCACTGCCTCCACCACCACCTCCACCGCCCCCGCCTGCCCCTCCAGCGCCCTTGCCCCCCTTGCCCTTGCCGGTGCGGCGTCTCCCGCTAGGGACAGACGCAGCGCCGACCGACTCAAAACCAACGAGGTCGGCTGCAGCAGCAGAAGCAACAGAGGGCAAGAGGGGGGAGGGGGAACACCCCTTTAAGATGGGGGTGCGAGGGTCACCACGAGAGGCTCCTAGAGCGACTATGCTCTTCTCTGCTGCTAGGAGGCCCTTCTCGAGGAGGTCAACGGTGAGAGTGGTGGGGCAAACTGAGAGGAAGTGGTCCCTGACTACGCGGAGAGAGTCAGGGAGCCGGGTGACTATGTAATAGAGGGTGATGTACATGGGGGGGGGGTTCTTGGCGCAGAACTCAGCAAGAAGCGCAGCGCGGTAGCAAGTGTCACTAGTGCGGAGGTGCGTAATGAGGTTTGCGACTGTGGGAAAGGCAGCAAGGTCAGGGAAGAGGTACGGTAGCATGAGGTGGCTCAGTGCAGCAGTGGCAGGGGAAGAGTAGCGTGCAACTACAGCGTCGTTCAAGGTCTGAGCACTCTTGTACTGGCTAAAGTGTGCACGCTCAGTGGTTGGTAAGTGGAGACGCACAGCAAGACGAGCAGCAGCATCGCGTGTCGCCCACTGTGAGCGAACAGTGCTGTCAGCAGTAGCAGGCGGGGCAGGGGAGGCACCAGAGGTGAGGTCGAACAGAGAGAGGCCGTCTGCCCTATCGCACTGGAGGAACAGCTGGAGGTCATCGACCCAGACCTCGAAGTCAATGGCACGGCCCTCAGCATCAAAATTAAGGACACTGGGGGTAGCTATAACTACAGTGGCCTAGTAGGGAGTGTGCTCACCAGTAGGAATAGCAGGGGGTCGACAGTAGGGCGGCTCGGCGGCTGGGCGGCTCACCTGCTGGGCGGCTCGGCTGCTGGGCGGCTCGGTGGCTCGGCTGGTGGGCGGCTCGCCTGCTCGGCGGCTCATTTGCTGAGCGGCTCGACTGCTGGGTGGCTCAGCTGCTCGGCAGGTGGGCGGCTTGGCTGCTGGGCGGCTCGGCTGTAGGGCGGCTCGGCTGCTCGGCAAGTGGGCGGCTCGGTTGCTGGGCGGAGCGGGTGCTGGGCGGCCCGGCTGCTGGGCTACTCAGCGGCTCGGTCGCTGGGCGGCTGAGCGGTGACAGGGCCGGTGGAGGCGGCGATGTGGCCGCTAGGGGAGGGCGACGGGGCCGTAGGTGACGGCAACAAGGCCGTTGGTGGTGGCTGCGTGGCCGCAGGTGGCGGCGACGGGGCCGCAGGTGGCGGCAGGGTGGCTGCAGGTGACGGCAACGGGGCCGCTGGTGGTGGCAACGGGGCCGCAGAGGGGCCGCAAGGGGCCGCAACGGGGCCGCAGAGGGGCCGCAAGGGGCCTAGACGGGGCCGTAGAGGGGCCGCACGGGGCCTAGACGGGGCCGCAGAGGGGCCGCAAGGGGCCTAGACGGGGCCGCAGAGGGGCCGCACGGGGCCTAGACGGTGTCAACGGGAGTTGTGTGTTGGCCCCGTCCACGCTTGGGCGGAGCCGACTTTGTGGTGGGGTGTACGGAAGGTACAGCCGACTTGCAGCAGTGGGGACGCCGACTTGGACGAGCTGGTCGACGGGGTTGGTCGACTTGCACGGCGCCACTGCAATGCCGCCGACTTGGGAAGCCGGCGGCCGACTTCAACTGGTGGTCGGCGATGTGGCACGTCGACCTGGAAGTCGGCACCGACTTGCAAGGTCACCGACTTGCAAGGTCACCGACTTGCAAGGTCACCGACTTGCAAGGTCACCGACTTGCCAGGTCACCGACTTGCAAGGTCACCGACTTGCAAGGTCACCGACTTGCAAGTCGGCGCCGACTTGGGAGGACGCCGACTTCGAGAGGTCAACCTGGAAGTCGGCGCCGACGTAGAAGGGGCGTCGACCTGGTGACGCCGACTTTGGGTAGCCGACTTGGGTGGTCGGCTGACAACTGCACTGGTCGACCAGGAGTGACGTTGACCTGGAGCTGGTCGACCAGAGGAGTGGTCGACCTGGTGAGGTCGACTTGGTGTGGTTGTCGACTTGGGAGGTCGACGAGCACATACAGGAGCAGCTGGTCGACATAGTTGCCCGGCCGACCAGGATACCTGGGTGACGAGGTTCTGCGAAGGAGTGCGACGGTCACCCAGGCAAAGTTGGCGAGACCGACCTCCATGGTGGTATCCCGAGGTCGTCGTGGCGGATCAGAGGCAGTCGCTAGCCCGAGGTTGACCTGGTGTGTGCGCTGTGCAGATGACGAGACTTTGCATGCCAATCATCTGCGCGCACCTGCAAAGCGGGTGCACTGCTGTCCTGCGTGAGCAATGCTGGCACACCGTCAACCTGCAGCGTTGGCAAGCTGTCGACTTTGCACTGCTGGAGCGCGGTCGACCAAGTCGTGCTGGAACGCGGTCGACCATGCTGTGCTGGCAGTCGACCAACCTGAATGCTAGCTTTGATGTAGTCTGGCCATGCCAACTTGATTGTACGATTATTGACAACGTTCTCTAGTGAAACTCTTGCAAAAAAAAATTGCCCCATGAACTAGCAAGCAGTGTGAGCACTAGGAAAACGTCTAAGGACCAATGAACGCAGACATCACACGAGCACACGTGCCTAGCCAGTACTCTAAGCTCCTGTTGTAGTAGTTATCTCCGCATGGTGCGGTGAGCGTGGACGACACCGCGACGTCGTTCAGTCTAGCCGACTTAGCACATACCGATCGTGTTCGTAGACCGGCAGCCGTGCGGTCACTAGCGTGCGCGTAGGCGACGCCGAGGTGATGGATACCCTGGAGGGATGGCTAGAGGATGCGAGGAGACGCCATGAGGCCCAGGAGTATGGGGCGATACCCTGGGCAGTCGTCGAGGCCGGACTCCGCTCCGTGTGGGCGGCGGAGCACCCCCCTTCCCGACCTGCCTCTCCTCGACCGGTGAACAACGACGGCGGCGTCGACGTGGGTGTCAACGCCGGTGGAGGTCAGGTCGGCAGCAGTGCGGGAGGCACGTCGAGGCAGAGAGGTGTGATACACGCCGGTGAAGTCGGCGGCGTTCAGGCGCGGGGGATGCAGTCGTCGGCGGCTGCAGACGAGTCGCGGGGTGACGTCGGAGGTCGACGGAGTGGGCTGTCGCCGATGTCGGCGTCCCAAGTGACGGCAGGTGGGATTGCACCGAGCTACGGCTACTTCAAGTTTACGCCGGACAGGATCTCGGTCACCCCTCCGCTGGTCGGTCGACCTGACATTCTCACCTGGAAGGAAGCCATCGAGCCCCAGCTGGAGATGGCCGGGCTGATCGGCTTCGCCCGAGGGACCGTGGCGACGCCGGGGGAGCACCACTCCGACCTGCGTGCGGAGTTTCGCGCTGTGCAGCTGTTGACCTTCACGGTCATCTCGCGGTGCTGCTCGCCGGGCGTGCAGATCACCTTGAAGTGGTGCCGAGAGTACCTCGACGCCGGCCACCGAGCGTGGCACTTCATTGAGTCGACGTACCAGGTCACCGACGACCTGTTCATCGCCCAGCTGGAGGGACAGCTGACGCACCTGCGTATGGGCGACGAGGAGACAGCGACCGACTACTGCAACCGGGCACGGCGAATTCTCGCCACCATCAAGATGGCCGGCGCGCAGTACTCCACGGCGTCGTACATCACCCATGTCATGCAGGGTCTCTCTAGCAGCTACAACCTGCTAAAGCGGCTGTCTATGGCGCCGAGCACAAGGGCGACGCTCAACGAGGACAACCTGACCTCGTATATCCTGCAGGACGAGGCGATGCAGGAGGCTGAGCGGTCGCAGGAGCTCTTGGCGCAGGCGAACTTTGTCACCTCAGCGAAGCAAGGAGGCCGACCGGGACAACGCGGGCAGTCTGGCGGTGGTGGTAGCAGTGGCTGGAAGCCGGCCAAGGAGGTCGACAAGAGGAAGTCGACCAAGGACGCCGGTCGAGGAGGAGGAGGTCGACGTCGGGAGTGCTGGATCTGCCACAGCCCCGATCACCTCTCCTTCGAGTGTCCCGACCGCAGTGACTCCAACGACGACGACAAGGGTTGCCGCGGGAGGTCTGGTAGCCGTCGTCCTCGTCGTGGAGGAAACCAGCCGCGCAAGGAGAAGCAGTCGACCAAGACATCGACTTTGGCGAAGGACGCCGACTCCGTTGCAGGCGGCAAGGGGGGAGACGACAAGACGGCGTCGTGCTCGCTGGTCGGCGTCGTGGAGCCGACCATCTCTCTGGCGCCGGAGGCCGGAGAGGACTTCCAGGCGGTGGCGGCGGCTGTGCAGGCAAACCCGGCGGTGGTCCTGCTTGACAGCGGTTGCTCCCACCACCTGATGGGGACGAAGGAAGTCTTCGTCGACCTGCAGCCGAGCGGCTTCATCAAGCACGTGCGCGGCTTCAATGGGGCGCTGCAGGATGTCCAGGGCCGCGGCACCGTCGCCCTGCAAGGGGAGGCCGGGAAGCAGGTGCTCATCCCCGACGTGCTGTACGTCCCGGGTGTGCGGGCGAAATTGCTGTCGTCCGGCCAGCTGAAGGAGCACGGTGTGAAACTGCAAGAGGACGGTGACGGGATGCTGCTCGTCTCGGCAACGGGAGAGGTGCTCGGTCGGGCGACGTACTCCGGGCGTGTCCTCTGCACCGACCTGCGTCCCTGCCCAACGAGGTCGACGTCGCCCACGACGGAGGTTGTGGCTCTGCGGGCGATCGTCTCGAAGACGAAGTCGACGCCGGACCGTATGCATGCCCGGCTTGCACATGTCGGCATGGACACCATACGGAGCTCGGCGAAGAACGAGGTCGCCATTGGGCTGGACCTCAAGTCGGCGACGGGCGCTGACTCACCTTGTGTCTCGTGCGTCGGCGGGAAGCTGGCGCAGCACACCTTCCCCGACCACGGCTCCGATGCCGACGATGTGCTGGCCGTCGTGCACATCGACCTGTGCGGGCCATTCCGCGTGGCTGCCAAGGATGGCAGCCTGTACTTCTTGTTGCTGAAGGACCGCAAGACCCGCTACGTGTGGGTGAAGCCGGTCACCAAGAAGTCAGATGCGTTGCCGGCGTTCGTGCAGTGGCTGGCGGTGGCTGAGAGGCAGACGAAGAAGTCGGTGTTGATGCTGCGCTCAGACCGGGGAGGGGAGTTCCTCGGAAAGCAGTTCACCGACTTCGTGAACGACAAGGGGATCGTCCACGACCTGACCTGCCCATACACCCCGCAGCAGAACGGCATGGCGGAGCGGGAGATGAGGACGGTGGTGGAGTCAGTGCGGACAATGCTGCTGCACATGGGCGTGCAGCACCACTGGTGGCACCTCGCTCTGCGACAGGCCATCTAGGTCCGCAACTGTCTTGAGAGGTCGACGCTGCCACCGGGGACGACGCCATACCAGCTCCTGACCGGGAAGAAGCCCGACTTGTCGCTGGCGCGGGTGTGGGGCTGCATGGCGCAGTTCCTTGTCCCTGAGCAGCAGCGTGGTGGGAAGCTGCAGCCGAAGGCCAGGTGGGGCCTGCACCTTGGCGTGTCGGCGCCGAGCAAGGGCTGGGAGCTCCTCGACGTTGACGCCGACCGGGTGGTCACCACGTCGGATGTGGTGTTCTACGAGGAGCTGTCGCTGGCCGAGTGGAAGACGGAGTACGGGTCGGTGTCCGGCCGCTCGTCGCCCACCCCGCCCTCTGACACCTCGTCGGCGACGCTGCCACTGCTTGCCGAGGTCGGTGAGCTTGCTATTACGGACGTCGAGGACGTCTGCCCCCCTACCCCTCGCCCTCCGACCCCTGCCCCTCCCCTCGTGGCCGACCTACCTGGGGTGACCTCGGTGTCGGCCTCCGGCGATGAGGGGAGTAGTGGGACGTCGCCTTCGGCCAAGTGCATCGCCGGTGGCCGACGTGACGAGCGGCAGGTCGACGTGGGATTGCAGTCGACGCCGACAGGGGAGGAGCAGGTCGAGAAGAAGGTCGAGGACCAGCGGCCGACAAAGAAGAAGGCAGCAGTGACGCCGACCAAGGAGCAGTCGGCGACCGGGCAGTCAGCAGGGGAGCCGACCATAGGGGAGAAGTCGGCTGGGACGCCGGCTGAGGAGCAGCAGGACGCCGAGGGCAGCGACAACAGCAACGATGGAGGGGACGCCGAGGAGGTCCAGCCAGGACCACGGCGTTCAGGCCGACTTCGGAGGCCGCCTGACTTCTTCGTCCCCGCTGCCTTCACCACGGTGTACGACGTGGACGATGAGGCCGACGACCTGCTGTACGACGATGCCGAGGAGGATGAGGAGTTTCCAGAGCTCGACCCCGACATGCTAGCCGACCCCGAGCACCGTTGGGACATCTCGACGATGACGGTGAAGGACGCATTGGCGAGCTGGAAGGGCCCGGCGGTGAAGGCCGCCGTGGAGGAGGAGATTCGCAGCCTCCTCAACATGGGAACGTGGGAGTTGGTCGAACGTCCGCCGGGAGTGAATGTCATGAAGAACCGGTGGGTGTTGACGACTAAGTACCACGTTGACGACACCGTCGAGCGCGAGAAGGCGAGGCTGGTTGTGAAGGGCTTCACGCAGGTGTACGGCGCCGACTACGACGAGACGTTCGCGCCGGTGGGCAGCTACGTCACGCTGAGGATCTTCCTCAGCATCGTCGCCGTCCGCAACCTCAACCTGATGCAGCTCGACATGAAGAACGCCTTCTTGCAGAGCAAGCTCGACAGGGTGCTCTACATGTCCCAGCCGGACTACTTCAACGACGGGACCGGCCGGGTGTGCAAGCTGCTGAAGAGCCTGTACGGGCTAAAGCAGTCGCCGCTGCTATGGTACTTGGCGCTCAATGACGTGCTGGTCGGCGCCGGGTGGAAGAAGAGCCAGGTCGACGAGGCTCTCTACTTCAAGGACGGAAAGGACGGAGTGGCCTGCTGGGTGCTGGTCTACGTCGACGACCTACTTGCCGCCAGCAGTAGCGCCGCGATGTTGAAGGAGCTGAAGGAGCTGCTGGAAGCCGCCTTCGAGCTGCGTGAGATCTCGCCGGTACAGAAGTACCTCGGGCTGGAGATCGTCCGCGACAGGTCGGCGGGGAAGCTGTGGCTGCACCAGCAGGGCTACGCCGACAAGCTTTGTAGGCGCTTCATCGACGAGGAGCAGACCGGGCGCACTCCGAAGACGCCGGTTTCGGTCGATGCCTACGCCGAGCTCACGTTCGATGACGAGGAGGCACAGGAGCGGCAGGAAGAGGAGTACCGGCAGAAGGTCGGTTCGCTGCAATTCGCGGCGACGACGACGAGGCCGGACATCGCCTTCGCCTGCAGCAAGCTGGGGAGCGGCCTCACGGTGATGAGCGACCAGCACTGGCGCGAGGTCGACCGCTGCCTCGCCTACCTCGCCAATACGCGCGACACCGCACTGGAGTTTGGCGGTGGACCTGAGTCGTTGGAGCTGGTCGGCTACGTGGACGCCGACGACGCCGGTGACAAGCAGAACAGGACGAGCACGGGTGGCTACGTGTTCGTCTATGGAGGGGCCGCAGTCTCCTGGTCGAGCCAGCGCATCAAGTGTGCGACGTTGTCGTCGACTGAGTCGGAGTACGTGGCAGCCACCGAAGCCGGCAAAGAAGGACGCCGACTTCGCTTCCTCCTTGCAGAGTTCCGGCAGCTGGATGCCGGGAAGCCGACCGTCCTTCGGGTGGACAACAAGTCGGCCATCACAGTCGTCGAGGGCATGGGGTTGACGGGCAACCTCAAGCACATGGAGCGGCGACAGGCCTGGCTGCAGCACATGGTGAAGCGCGGGAAGTTCTCGCTAAGGTACATCCCGACCACTGAGCAGCCGGCCGACTTCCTGACAAAGGCGCTGCACTATCCGGCCTTCAACCGGTGCTCCGTCGCCATCGGCCAGGTGCGCTTGGCCGACGTGGGCAACGAAGATGACAACGTGCAGCAGTAGGTACCATGCCCTCTTGCATGGCTGGTGCGGTGGACGACGTGCTGTGTGTTGGGTGCACGTCGACGAGCTATTCTCCGAGAAGTACTGCTGAGTGGACTTGGGGGGGCCAAGCGTGAACGCGGCAGGGGAGTGTCAACGGGAGTTGTGTGTTGGCCCCGTCCACGCTTGGGCGGAGCCGACTTTGTGGTGGGGTGTACGGAAGGTACAGCCGACTTGCAGCAGTGGGGACGCCGACTTGGACGAGCTGGTCGACGGGGTTGGTCGACTTGCACGGCGCCACTGCAATGCCGCCGACTTGGGAAGCCGGCGGCCGACTTCAACTGGTGGTCGGCGATGTGGCACGTCGACCTGGAAGTCGGCACCGACTTGCAAGGTCACCGACTTGCAAGGTCACCGACTTGCAAGGTCACCGACTTGCAAGGTCACCGACTTGCCAGGTCACCGACTTGCAAGGTCACCGACTTGCAAGGTCACCGACTTGCAAGTCGGCGCCGACTTGGGAGGACGCCGACTTCGAGAGGTCAACCTGGAAGTCGGCGCCGACGTAGAAGGGGCGTCGACCTGGTGACGCCGACTTTGGGTAGCCGACTTGGGTGGTCGGCTGACAACTGCACTGGTCGACCAGGAGTGACGTTGACCTGGAGCTGGTCGACCAGAGGAGTGGTCGACCTGGTGAGGTCGAATTGGTGTGGTTGTCGACTTGGGAGGTCGACGAGCACATACAGGAGCAGCTGGTCGACATAGTTGCCCGGCCGACCAGGATACCTGGGTGACGAGGTTCTGCGAAGGAGTGCGACGGTCACCCAGGCGAAGTTGGCGAGACCGACCTCCATGGTGGTATCCCGAGGTCGTCGTGGCGGATCAGAGGCAGTCGCTAGCCCGAGGTTGACCTGGTGTGTGCGCTGTGCAGATGACGAGACTTTGCATGCCAATCATCTGCGCGCACCTGGCGACGCGAAGGGGCCGTGTGAGGGCGCGACGGTAGGGAGGGCACACAGAGCGCGAAGCGCGCAAAAAATATATCATGGTTGGCCATAGGAATCGTTCCCACTAGGGAACCTGCTCGATACCATGATAAGAAACGAGGAATGAATGCATTGAGCAGAATGAGGAGTACAAGTAGTAAACCCTCAAGTGTTGTACCCCATAGGAGTGGTAGCGCTGGTGGAGGTGTCGGTGGCAGCAATGGAGGCGGAGGATGCGGCGGCGGTGGCGGAGGGAGTGGAGGCGGCGGAGGTGGTGGAGGCGGCGGAGGCGGCGGAGTTGGCGGAGGCGGCGGTGGCAGCAGTGGACCTGGTCGCGGCTCCGCACAGAGGAGTGGGTCCGGTGGTGGTCCGCGCTAGGAGCAGCAGCGCAGTCGTGAGACCCTGTCCCCTCAGCAGCTTCGTGAGTGGTACGCTGCGCGTTAGCGCGGTGGGGGTACTGGTCCCTGCACCTACGTTCTCTGTACCGGCGACCGCGCTGGTGAGTAGTGCAGGGGCCCGCACTCCACCCAGCGCTGCTTCGGCCGCCTGACGGACGCGTGGCGTCACCAGTTCCCTGAGGCCTCTGAGATCCCTCGCTTGGGAGAGCTGTCTAGGGCGGGGGTTGCTATCTTTGATCTTGATTTTGATGCTATTCTTGCTGCCATGTATGCTGTGTCTGAGAGTGTTGAGGGTGACTGTTACCTATGTGTTCCGCCTGACCCGGGCATTGAGACTGCTGCTCAAGGTAGTGGTGAGGTTGCTGCTCTAGGTGCTAGTGCGTCCGCTGCCCCAGGTGCTGGTGAGTCTGCTCTCTCAGGTACTACGTTGGCTCAGGGTCGAGCCTGTACACCCTCACTACTGAGTCTCCTCCGGCTGCTGAGTCTGGCCAGGTAGCTGCGACGAGTCAGGTGTTTGCTGCAGCATCCAGGTCTAGTCCTGAGTCTTCTCCCTGCTCGTGTCGTCTCCTGTCTCACCAGACTCTCCTTTGGCACCACCGCCTTGGTCACCCCTCCCTGCCTCGTCTCCGAGGCATGGCCTCCCATGTCCTTGTCTCTGGTCTCCCTCGGTCTCTCCCTCCCCTACCTCCGGGGCCTGCCCCTACCTGCGTCCCCTGCGTCAAGGGGCGACAGCGCGCCACCCCTCACTCCTCCGAGTTTCCTCCAACAAAAGCTCCGTTGCCGACTCTTCACATGGACGTGTGGGGCCCCGCCCGCGTGCGTGGCCAGGGGCACGAGCGTTACTTCCTGTTGGTGGTTGACGACTATTCGCGTTACACCACGGTGTTCCCCTTGCGCAGCAAGGGCGACGTCACTGAGGTGTTGATCGACTGGATCCGCGCAGCTTGTCTCCAGCTCAGAGAGAGTTTCGGCTCTGACTTTCCTGTTCTGCGTCTGCACTCTGATTGAGGCGGGGAGTTTTCCTCTGCCCGTCTTGGAGCCTTCTGCCGAGCACAGGGCATCCGCCAGACCTTCACGCTTCCGGCCTTTCCACAGCAAAATGGGATTGCTGAGTGCCGCATTGGCATGGTCATGGACGTCGCTCGTACGTCCATGATCCATGTGGCTGCCCCCCATTTTCTGTGGCCGTTTGCGGTTCAGTACGCGGCGCATCAGCTCAACCTTCAGCCCCGGGTCTCCTTGCCAGAGACCTCCCCCACCTTGCGGTGGACGGGGAAGGTTGGCGTTGCGTCTGCGTTTCGGGTCTGGGGATCTCGGGCGTTTGTCCGCGACTTGTCTGCGGACAAGCTGTCCCCCCGTGCTGTTCCCTGCGTCTTCCTTGGCTTCCCCCCTGACGCGCCTGGTTGGCAGTTTTACCACCCCATCTCGCGCCGTGTTCTGTCCTCCCAGGACGTCACCTTTGACGAGTCGGTGCCTTACTATCGTCTCTTCCCCTACCGCGCTGCTCCCCTTCTCCCGCCGCCGCTCTTCCTTGCGCTAGGTCCTCCCCCGGTAGACCCCCTCCCCCCTCAGGGTCCTGCCCCGTCAGGTGTGTCCCAGGTAGACGTAGTCAAGACTGTCAAGGTAGCTGTTGACTCTGGTGCTGCTAGAGGTGCTGAGCCTGCGGGTGCCAGGTCTGGAGGTACTGAGCCTGGGGGTGCTGAGCCTGGGGGTGCTGAGTCTTGGGGTGCTGAGCCTGGGGGTGCTGAGTGTGGGGGTGCTGAGTCCGGAGGTGCTGAGCCAGGGGGTGCTGATCCTGGGGGTACTGAGTCGGGAGGTGCTGAGCCTGGGGGTGCAGAGCCTGGGGGTGCTGGGTCTGCTCGTGTGGCCTTTCACTGTGCTTCGTCGAGACGGGAGCCACTCTCTCCGCAAGAGCTACGCGAGTGGTTTGCCCGCCGCTGGAGCCGTGCTGCTAGAGCTGGAGGTTCTACTGTTGCCGCTGGTCCTGGTGGTACTGGAGCTGCTGGGACTGGGGGTGCTGCTGGGGCTGCTGGAGTTAGTTCTGCTGGTTGTACAGCTGGTGCTGCTGGCAGTCCTGGAGCTGACGGTCCTGCTGGAGTTGGTGCTGCTAGAGCTAGAGTTGGAGCTGCTGGGGGTGTTGGCGCTGGTGGTGCTACTGGCGCTGGTGCTTTTGAAGGTGCTGGAGTTGGCGCTGTTGTAGCTGGAGGTGCTGCTGGTCCTGGTACCCCCGCTGGGGATACTGGTGCTGTCCCTCCTGGTTCTGGAGGCGCTGCGTGGCCGAGGCCGTACTTCGTTCCCCTTCTTGAGCAGGTTCTTGGTCTCCCACCCTCTATTGGTGCTGCTCCTCCCTTAGAGTGTCCACAGCCTGTCCAGTCGCAGTCACAGTTACAGCCTGCCTCCCCCCTGCCTGCTCCTTCTCTCTACACTGGTCCTACTAGAGGTCTTGTTGAGCGTCGTGAGCCTGCGTCTTGTCCTGCGTTGCCTGTTCGTGCCACTTGCACCAGTCGTCGTGCTCCGCGTCCGCGTCCTCCTGCGGTCCCAGGCACACACCAGATGGCACTGCGTCCTTCCACTGCTCCTCTGCGCGTCCCGTTGCCGTCTCCTCCAGAGTCCTCTCTTCCTGTTCTTGCTGACCTGGAGTCTGACTCTCTTCGTGCTGCCAGTCCTACTGTCACGCGTCTCCTGGCTACTGTTGTCACTGACCCTTCCTTTGAGTCCACTGCTGCGTCTGCCCTCGTTGCTGAGCTTGTCGACTTTGCTGCTCGCTGTCGTCTAGACTACGCTACTAGTCTTGTTGCTGAGTTTGAGTATGTTTGTCCTCCGTCCGTCGGGGGTGAGTGTCTCCTTAGCACGGACGTCCTTGAGGACAGGGAGGAGGAGTTCCAGTGTTTTGCTGCTGCTTTGCCTCATCAAGTGTCCATGCTGATTGCCCCTGAGGGAGACCCGGATGCACCAGACATCCCGACTCCTCGATCGTACGCTGAGGTGATCGAGGGTCCCTACTCCTCACAGTGGCAGTCAACCATAAACGCAGAGATGGCTTCCTGGAATTCCACAGGCACCTACGTCGACGAGGTTCCCCCACCTGGGGCGAACATCATCAGTGGCATGTGGATTTTCAGGGTGAAGCGGCCGCCGGGTTCTCCGCCTATCTTCAAGGCGCCTTACGTGGCTCGAGGCGTCAGTCAGCGGCAGGGAGTTGACTACTTTTAGAACTTTCTCTTCCACCCCGAAGATGACCATTCTTCAGGTACTGCTGCACATAGCCGCTCAGCGCGACTACGAGCTTCACTCTCTTGACTTCAGAACAGATTTCTTGCTGGGCAACCTGCACGAGGAGATCTGGCTGCGCCACCCACCTGGCTTCACTGGGTCGTTTCCTCTTGGTACCTAGTGGAGCCTCTGGCGGCCAGTATACAGTCTCCGCCAGGCGCCACGTGAGTGGCACGACACACTGAGGACTACACTTGCGGCTCTTGGGTTTTCTTCTTCTACTCCCGACGCGTCGCTGTTTATGCGCACCGACACCTCTTTGCCGCTGTTCTACATCCTCGTGTACGTCGACAACTTGGTCTTTGCCACTGCTGACACTGCTGGACTCGCCCATGTGAAGTCCGAGCTAAAGAAGAGACACACGTGCACAGACCTGGGTGAACTGCGCAGCTACCTTGGCTTGCAGATCACCCGGGACAGAGCACAGCGCACCATTACCCTGACTCAGTCACACATGGTGTAGCAGGTCCTTCAGCGCTTCGGCTTCACGTACTCCTCGCCTCAGGCCACTCCTCTGTCTACTCGCCACTTCCTCTCAGCTCTGCCTTCGGATGAGTCCGTAGAGCGGAGTGGCCCGTACCTAGAGCTTGTTGGCTGCCTCATGTACCTGATGACCTGCACACGACCTGACCTTGCATACCCTCTTAGCATCTTGGCACGCTATGTTGCTCCTAGGAGACACCGACCAGAGCACATGGCTGCAGCGAAGAGGGTGTTGCGCTACTTGTGCAGTACGTCGGGCATGGGGCTAGTGCTTGGAGGGCGACGTTGAGTGGTCCTCACAGGTCACACAGACGCTTCTTGAGCTGACTACCAGCCTACACAGCGGTCGTCACAGGGTTACACCTTCAGCCTTGGCTCCGGCTCTGTTTCGTGACGGTCAACCCGCTCGTCTTCTGTTCTCACCTCCAGCTGTGAGGCTGAGATCTACGCGGGGGCCATGGCTGCACAGGAGCTACGCTGGCTCACCTACCTGCTGACTGACCTAGGAGAGCCGCCTCGTTCTCCTCCAGTTCTGTACGTAGACAACAAGGCCATGCTGGCCTTATGTCGAGAGCACAGACTGGAGCACAGAACGAAGCACATTGCTCTTCGCTACTTCCTGGCTCATGAGCTGCAGCAGCATGGTCAGCTACGCCTTACCTACTTGGCCTCTGAGGCCAACACTGCTGATATCTTTACCAAGGCACTTCCGCCTTGTGATCATCAGCGCTTCTGTACTATGCTAGGTCTTGTGCCTACTTGGCCTCACTTGCTCACTTCTTGACCTTGCTTGTACTGTGATCTTTTTATACCTGCACTTGCTTGTTTACCTTTATATATATGATCTTGCATGTGAACTGGCCTTGTGGCCTTGCTCTTGTGCTCGGACTGTGTGGTGACGTTGTGATCCACCTTGAGCTTGCTGTACTTTGCTTGACTGGTCTTGTGACCCCTTTTTCTCCCCCACTTTGCCTATGGGGGTGTGTCAGGCTTATATGCTATAGTCTATGTAGGCTGTAGTGGGGTATTTCATATGGGGTACAACACTTAAGGGTTTCCTACTTGTACTCCTCACCTTGTTCAATGCAATCATTCCTCGTTTCTTATCACCTAGTTCGTAGCTCCCCTGCACGCTGCCGTATCAATGAGACTGCTACGATGGCTGCAGCTCAATTGCTGGCGAACACCTTCAAGCAATGCTCGCAAAAGGGCGTTGCGCGAATCATAGAGGTGATTCGCGAATGGATGGCGACTGAGCAGTCGCAGACGAACCGACCGCTCAATTTCGGAGGCGCGCTGGCAGATGATAGCTGGCCGACAGATGGGGATACCCAAGCTGGAGGTGACGTCGATGACGGTGTGGAGGTGTGGCGTCGGAGTGATGACGATGCTTAAGGTAATCTTCATGTAGCGCCTCGCGAACCTTTTGTGGCGCTCTTTGAGATTTGCCTTCGTAACTGCCAGGTCCGCGTTCCAGTTGTACTGCGCTAATTCGCCCCTTGTCCACCACAGGTCTCGATTGATCGAGACCGCATTCCACTCATGATTCGGATTTTTCATCCTTGCTCCCGCCATCTTGATGCCCATGTTGTGCAGTATCACCACACAACTCGCGCCCGCAAGGACTCGCCATAAGGCACAATCGTGCAGTCACGCGAAGAGGCGGTAATGTGAGAATTGAGGAATGAAGAAGAGAGAGTTTCACTAGCAGCAATGAGGATACATATAGCAAACCCTAGATGGGTTGTACTCGTTATAGAGCACCCCATTACAGGCTAGAGAATAACATTCTGACAGGTAACGCCCTTTGAACTGCCCAATCGTGCGCTCCACTGACATGCGGGTGGCCGATTGGCAGTAGTTGAAAGTTTGCTCCCACTCTAGCATGAGGCGGCCGGTGGGAGCGTGTAGAGGGGTGAGGCAATAGCTGCAGAGAGGGTAGGCCGCGTCGCCAACCAGCTGGTAAGGCGCGATGTTCCCCCTTTCTAGGCGTTCGTAGAGGCTTGACTGGACGAACACCCGTTGGTCATGCGCGGTGCCGGGAAAGACAATAAGGTAGTCCCATATGATTCCCTTGGCGTCGCAGGTTACTTGTAGCTGCACTGCATATTGAGATTTTCTAGTAAAGTATTTGGCTCTGTGCCCTTCCATTCCACGTATTTGAATCTGGGTCCCATCGATAGCTCCAATAACCATGGGCACGCCTTTTATGCTGCGGAACTCCTCAGCCATTTCACCCATTTCTTCTCTTGTCGGGAAACGTACCCATTCTGCTTTGAACACACGTGGGAAGTTCGACAGGAAGATGTCCACTAGCTTATGACAGAGCGTTTTAGGGACGCCGAACCAGAAGGCCAAGTCGATGTACGCCATCGCACTGGCGAAGTACTTGATCGGCACTAGAACGGCGACTCTAATGGGTATGCTGTGGCGCTGGATTACCGGGTTTAGTATGGCCGACATGCCATCGCAAATGTAGTCTAGTATTGCACGGTTAATAAGTCGACAAACGTCTCTTCCGACATTGATGCCATTTCATCTTCCCACACTCCAAGACGACGCCGACGCAAACGGCGGTTCCTAGAACGCAGTTCACTTCGCGACTCCACGGCATGCTCTTTGAAATCGCCGTGGTTAATCTGCTCGAGAAATTGGACGCAGACATTAATCGCACTATTAACAAAACTTTCGTAATAGAAGGCATGCCACACTATTAACAATCGCGGCAGGAACGGAACGTCATTCATGGTGTGTGTTTGAGCTGTTGAAGCAATTGCATAATGTATGAGCCGATGTCAACACCTTTCATTAGCTCAGTCCCGATTGGTGTGTGGTTGTGAAGTTGCTAGTTTACTAGGGGTGAGTCTGGAACGTTGCTACGAGAACCTGCTGACGTGGCGTGATGTTGATGTGGGTCGAGTCGTGGACACCTGGGCAAGTGGTTGGGTCGCATACTCCACATCAGCAGGTGTTTGGAGTCGCAGAGGTGTGTTAGCCGGCATGTTTTCTTGATATGAGGTTTTAGCGAGGCTGCAAATTTACAGGCGAGAAATCCATTCCTGATACGAGGTACCCCTGATATGGGGTCGTAGGAATACGCTCTTATTAGTTGCACCCTTTCATATTCCTTGTAATCTTATAAAAAGCTTGTATTACTTTTCTATAATCAATCTATCTTGCCCTCTATAAAAAGTTTGGAGTGCAAGGTGGTTCAACACTTCATCATTGAAACGCTTCCGCAATTACAACACTTCTACTCAGAGTTTAGCCTTGTAATGATCCTAAGGACTTTTCTCAGCCCAACAACCGTGTCCTATCTGTTGAATTAGGTTCTTAACTCAAGCCTTAGTTGCCTAGGGTTGAGGTAGGAAGGTTGAGGGTCGAGGGAAAAAGGGTTGGCCAAAGAGGGTGATTCAATATTGAGCAAGGGTATAGGAAAGAACATGCAAGGAAAGAAGGTGCACGGCCTAGAAAACATAATAACTGTACTACAACTACAAGCAGCTATTAAAGATATAAGACATATTTCGACACACCCCCATAATTGCTTGTAGGAAGAAGTGTAGTTACGCCCTCTAAAGGGGTACACCATGCAGAGTGCGCAGCCGAAGGAGAGAAGTACCAAGGAGGAGGTGAATGAGGGATGAGGAGAGGAGGTGGGGGGGAGCCACGCGACGAACCCCTCTTACGAACCCCCGTTTTACTAAGGGGGGGGGAGTGGGGGTGAGAGGGGGATGAGGAGAGGAGGTGGGGGAGCCACGCGGCGAATACCTCTTACAAACCCCCATTTTACAAAGGGGCGGTGAGAGGGGGATGAGGAGAGGAGGTGGGGGGAGCCACGCGGCGAACCCCTCTTACGAACCCCCAAGTCCATACCCCCTTTCAGCCACCCTATTAAACCTCGCCGCCGTTGTTCAGCCGCCACCCGGAACCGCACCCTTCCGCCACCCCCTCACCCTCCCCCCACAGCGGCACGTGCGGCCATGAGAAAGAGAGGAGGGGCGGCAGCAGGTTGCTCATACCCGCCACCCCCAAACCCCCACCCCCCTCACTGCTGCACGCGCAACAGGGAGAAAGAGGGGAAGGCGAGCGGCCGAATAGCGGTGTGGCGCAGCAGCGTACCGACCTGCGTCAACCACCCACGGCCCCCCCTTCCCCCCGCCACCTCCTCCCACAGCGGAAGCCGCGGCGACGAGAAGCAGGGCGCCCACGGCGATGCAGGTCGCCCGCGACGACTAGACGCAGGTCGCCCACGGGTGATAGAAAGGAGGTTGCTCGCGGCGACGAGAAGCAAGTCCCCCGCGACGATGGGAAGCAGGTCGCCCGCAGCGACGGGAAGCAAGTCGCCCGCGGCGACGGGAAGCGGGGCAGCAGGGCGTCCGAGGTGACGAGATGCGGGGCGCCGTACGGGGCTCGACATCGCATCTGTCGCGGCCAGCACCCTGAGCACCGTGATGAGCGCCACAACGGGCGCGACGGGTGCTGCGACAAGAAACGCGATAGGGAGCGCCATGGCTAGCGGTGGGCCCATATATTAGGAACGTGATAGCTCTGACAACATGTTGAATTAGGTTCTTAACTCAAGCCTTAGTTGCCTAGGGTTGAGGTAGGAAGGTAGTGTCGAGGGAAAAAGGGTTGGCCAAAGAGGGTGATTCAATATTGAGGAAGGGTACAAATAGGAAAGAACATGCAAGGAAAGAAGGTGCACTACCTACAAAACATAATAACTGCACTACAACTACAAGCAGCTATTAAAGATATAAAACATATTTCGACATTCTCAAGTGTTGAATCCACACCTTCCACGCTCCAAACCTTTGCCGTTGTGCTACGCGCTCATTACGGTACAAGGGAAACTTTTTACATATATACAAAGGTGTGCTAGCCATTTTTCACCAATTCAGAGCGGGGCTCGGTCCAAATGCCTGTACCAGGGCTTTTTTACTATCTAGAATTTTCCACTAAACCCTCTACTTTGTGGGACAGCTGGCTTCTCCGGTGCGCCATCACTAGTCCATCTTCGCTCCCGTTAAGGGAATTGCTGATGCCGCAGGTGAGGAATGCTTCCTTAATCAGGTCGGTAGGCACAGCTTTCCACGCCCATGAAGTCCACCTGAGCACCACCTCCGGAGGTGGTTTCTTGATGTTCCTTGCACCCAACGCAAGGGAGTGGGGAACACGTGAATCCACAAGCAGGCAGACAAGCACACGAAGGGGTCACGGGAGGACATTTAGCTGACCTGTAGGTGTCAAAATGCTCATGCCGTCTTGCTCAAACTAGGTCTGGTACTGCTGCCAAACACTCGCTTTGAAGCTCTTGTTGATAGACACATCGAGCGGCTGCAAGTATGCCGTACATCCGGCCGAGAGATCGCCGGCAAGATGTTGAGCACCGCAAATCTCGCCTTGACTTCGGGTGTCAGGTGACCACGGTAGGAATCGAGTACCAGCATGGCGCTCCGGCTCTGCACGCCGAGTTTTGGTTTCAAGAACGGCACCACGCCCGCATCGAGCCACTGGATGACGCCCGCGGCCTCCATCCACACGTTCGCTTGGCAGCCGCCACGACATCGGCACACAAGCAAGCGGTGGTTAATTAATATTTTGTTTTTATCGTCCAAAACATGCGCATTAACATATTCTTACCGTTCGGGAAGTCACCCTTTGGGAGAGTCTTGCGCTTGAAAGCACCCACGGCTTCAACTTCTCGCCCGTCATCGTGTACGCCAGCATCACTGTGACTCTTTATTTATGGTAACCACCACTGCGGATGGGCACCGACTTTACGCCTATCTGCTCCACCTGGTAGTCGCCTGCATCTCCAACCACAAAGGCGTCTGGTCGGCGTTGATGATGTACCGATTCTCGATGTCGTACTCGTTGCGTGCGTCGCGGACGTACTGCCAAAATTCCTTGCACTGCTTAGCCACATCTGCGCACGGGGAGGGAGGGATAGATAGAAGAGTGGATGAGTACCGCTACAAGACAAAGATACATGGGCGGATGAAAGTACACGGATAGATACAAGATAAAGTTACACTGGCGATGACAGTGCACGGACAGGCACTTATGCTGCTGTGTCTTTTGCAGCCACCTTAGTTTTCATGCGCACGGTGAGGTTCCACTGCTTGCGGAACCGCTCCGACCAGCGCTGACTCCCTTTCCACTTGACTTCCGGGAACAACACCTTCATCATTTTGCGTGACCATTCTTGCAGCCGGCTGACTGATACTGCCACACCGCGGCGTCGCCAGTACAGGAGTTGGTCGTACACCTTCAGCTCCATAGGTCTGTACCAGGAAGATCTTTCGCGCCCATGAAGTCGACACCGTGCGCTGTGTGTAGCCTTGAGCTGATCCGCTTGGGTTTTCCACTCCATCAGGCATTTGCGGTGTATGCCAGCCTCCCACGCGACCTCGCTTATCGATGCCGCAAGCTCCAACCGAACGAGCCACCTTAGTTTCTCCTGGTTCGCCGTCGCCGTCGCCGGTGTTATGTTTATTGGCGGCCATGTCATCGTCGGCGCCCACAGGCGACTCGTCCCACATGCAAGCTTTAGGATCTCCCCACCGCGGTGCAAGTGGCGGAGCATGGATGAACACATCGGGGGCCTTGGGTGTATCCGGTTTAGACAGCCACTCGTCGAAAGTTGCTGGTAAATGCAGCTGGAGCACGGGCCATTGATGAGAAGTACTCGCATTAGGAACAGGAGGATTCGAAGGATTCGGAGGAGCGGGAGGAGCAGGAGGAGTGGGAGGTGCAGGAGGAGCAGGCGGAGCAGGCGGTGCAGGGGGTGCATGTGGCACTGGAGGCGCTGGTGGCTCATGGCTATACCACCCGTCCGCGGGAAGTCGCCACGGGCGAGTTGGTTTCTTCTTGAAGAGGAAGTGCGTCCCACTGAATTCCGCCATGGATCGCCAGCTAGGCGGGCTAGACAGGAAATTGAATTAAAAACAATGAAGAGGAGGGTGCACGATCGGGCATCGACGGGAACCCTGTAGGGTTGGCGGCTCGGGGTCCTCGTCAATGTCACGCGGGAAACCCCCGCCTAACCCCCGTAGAGGAACCTGGGTGGCAGCATCTACGCTGCGCTGGCAGGGAATCTTTCCCACCCTTTGAGAGGGTTCGGAAGAAATGCACATGCCACGCAGCGCATGCGGCCATGATTGGGCTGCACGGCAACATCCCCGTCACTGCTGTCACGTTCAATGGTTCTAGACAAACATGTGCGGTGGGAAACCGAACCACAGTTGTTTTTGTCTGTAAACCATGCACGATCCCACTTGTTGCATGGTAGGTTGAATTCGCCTTATTGAGGGCTTCATTTTGGTATGTTTAAAAGTGAATTTCATTTTCCCCCTATTACAAACGCCTGCGCTTATAAATTCGACTCAATTTTAAGCGCACCCCCCCCAAAAATACTGTTTTATTATAAGCGCACCTGCGCTTATATCCGGGGTAATACGTTAGGTTAGGTCAAGGCACGGGTACAAGACAAGTGTCGAGAGAAAATGTTGTACCCCTAAGGCATAACCAAGTACACGCTAAACTAACATATGCAATATAACTTTGACACACCCCCATAGCCTAAGTGAGATGCATCAAACCAAATGCAACAAGCATGTGGTCAGACCAGTCTAGAGAAGAAAGCTAAATAGAGCTCAGGGTGGATCTCAAGATCACCACACATTCTGAGCACAAGCAAGCGGTCACAAGGCCAGTTGACATGGAGAGTTTATAAAAGCAAGTGCAGTACACCGATCACAACCTAACAAGAGCAAACATGCAGGTATAATCATATATATCAGTGTACAACAAGTTCAAGGCAAGATTAAGAGACAAGCAAGTGAGGTAGAGTGGGCACAAGCCCAAAAGCAGTGCAGAAATGCTGATGATTACTAGACCCAAGGACCTTGGTGAAGACATCAGCAGCGTTGGCCTGTGTGGACACGTAAGCAAGACAAAGCTCACTACGCTACTGCAGCTCTCGCATGAGGAAGTAACGGAGAGCAATATGCTTTGTTCTGTGCTCCAGTCTCTTGTCCTGACACAAGGCAATCATGGCCTTTTTGTCAATGAACGAGGTCGCTCACCCAAGTTGGTCAGCAGGTAGGTCAGCTGGCGGAGCTCCTATGCAGCCATAGCCCCAGCATAGATCTCGGCCTCAAAGCTGGAACTGAGAACAGAAGAAGAGCGAGTGGACCTCCATGAGACAGAACCAGTGTCGAGGCTGAAACTGTACCCCTGTGTCGACCGTTGAGTCGTCTGGTTGTCAGCCTAAGAAGCGTCTGAGCGACCGGTGAGAACAACTGAACCCCGACCTCTAGGCACGAGCCCCATGCCTGATGTACTGCACAAGTAACACAATACCCTCTTTGCATCTTCCCAGTGAACCTTTCGGTGTCTACAGAGAGCAACGTAGCGAGCCAAGAGGCTGAGAGGGAATGCGAGGTAGGGTCGTGTGCACGTCATCAGGTACATGAGGCAAACCACAAGCTCTGGGTACGGAGCACTCATCTCTACGGATTTGTCCGAAGGTGGAGCTGAGAGCGAGTGGCCCGTAGAAAGAGGAGTGGGCTGTGGAGAGGACCACATGAAGTTGAAGCGCTGAAGGACCTGCTGCACCATGTGTGACTAAGTGAAAGTGATGGTGTGGCGTGCTCTGTCCCAGGTGATCTGCAAGCCAAGATAGCTCCACAGCTCACCCAGGTCATTGCAAGTGTGTCTCTCCTACAGCTTCTGCTTCACTAAGGCCAGCGCCTCCGTGTTAGAAGTAGCAAAAATCAAGTCGTCAATGTATACGAGAACGTAGAACGGCGGCAGAGAAGTGTCTATACGCAGAAACAACGAAGGGTCATCAAGCGAGGGAGCGAAGCCAAGAACCACAAGTGTAGTCCTCAGTGTGTCGTGCCACTTGCAGGGCGCCTGTCGTAGGCCGTTGACTGGTCGCCAAAGACTCCACTGGTTACCCTCAGGAAACGACCCAGTGAAGCCACGTGGACGGCGCAACCAGATAGCCTCGTGAAGGCTGCCCTGCAAGAAAGCTGTCGAGAAGTCGAGGGAGTGCAGCTCGAAGTCGCGCTGTGATGCAACGTGCAGTAGCACCCAAAGAGTGGTCATCTTTGGGGTGGGGGAGAAGGTTTGAAAGGAGTCGTCCCCCTCCAGCTGACTAAGCCTCGTGCAACGTAACGCGCCTTGAAGACAGACGGAGAACCCGGCGGCCGCTTCACCCTGAAAATTCACATGCCATCAACTATTTTCGCCCCAGGTGGGGGAACCTCGTCGACGTAGGTGCCTGTGGACTTCAACGAAGCCATCTATGCGTCCGTGGCATCTGCCACTAAGAGGAGTACAGACCCGTAATCGCCTCTGCGTAAGTGCGCGGGGTCGGGATGTCTGGTACATCCGGGTCTCCCTCAGAGCAAAGTAGCGTGGACGCGAGATGAGGTGCAGCTGATGCTAGGCACTCTAGCTCAAACTGCCTGTCCTCTAGAACGTCACAGCCAAGGGCAAGCTCACGCCGCTCGGACGGAGGACACGAAGAGTAAAAAACAAGACTCGCAGCGTAGTCAAGGCGGCACAAAGCAACAAAGTCAACAAACTCAGCAACTAAGGCACACGGAGCAGCAGACTCAAAAGAAGGGTCAGTCACAACCGTGGCAAGGAGACAAGTGATAGTCGGACTGGCTATACGGACAAGGTATGACTCAAGGTTAGGAACGTGAGGAAGAGAAGACTCAGGGGGAGACGGGAGGAGATTACGCTGTGGAACAGAGGAAGAACGAAGTGCCATGATGTGTGTGCCAGGGACAGGTGGAGGACGAGGACACACAGTACGACAAGAACGGGCAGGCGTGATAGGATCTCTACGCTCAGTGAATTGCTGTCACTACAGTGTGAGGAGCACGAGCAGGCAGTGGGGAGCCAGGCAGTAGCTGTGGCTGAGATTGGACAGTCGGTGGGAACAGTAACGGAGGAGTAGTACCAGCAACCGGGAACTCAGTGGCAGCAGGCAGGAGGCTGAGAAGGTGACGAAGCGCAGACGGCTGCGGCTGAGTAGTCGCACCCCCAGAACCTCTAGCTATAGTAGCAACAGCACCCCCAAAACCAGTACCTCAAGCTCCACCACCGGGACTGCCTCAACTGACAGCCCGCTCATGAAGCTGCAGCGGCGAGAGCGACTCCTGCCAACTAGCACCACTAACTCCATTACGTCCATTGGTAACTCCAGTGTCAGCACCGCCAGTATCCCCAGCAACAGCTGTGCCTCCAGCACCAGTACCTCCAGCACGGCCAACTCTAGGACACCAGCACTAGCACCTCTAGGGCCAGCACCTCCAAGACTTGCAGCTCTAGCATGTCCAGCGCCACCACCAGGTTTGCCCCAACGGACAGCCCACTCGCGAAGCCGCTCCAGTGAGAGAGTCTCCTGCCGACGTGCACCAGACCACCAGCACTAACACCTTAGTACCACCAGTAGCAGAACCTCCAGCTCCAGTAGTCACAGCACCTCCCACTCGAAGATGGCTAGCTCCACCACCTGGGCTGCCCCATTGGACAGCCCACTCGCGAAGCCGCTCCGGCGAGAGAGCCTCCTGCCGACTCGTACCCAGAGGACACGCAACACCCCTAGAACAAACACACCCAGAAGCAGCACCCCCATTGGTACCACCTCCTGCAGCACCAAAGTCCACTACGACAGGCTACAGCAGCGTTGAAGACGGTCGAGGCGGAAACCCAGGAGGGACCGCCAAGCGCGCAGAGCGGCGAGGGGTCATGGTGGCAGTAGGAGTCGGGTCACCCCTCTCAGCTCGGCCAGAGGTGTGAGAGGAGACCTCTACTGGCTCAACCAAGGAGGATGGGTCAACCCGAGACACACCTGAGGAAGCAGGACCAGGTGGGGGGGTTGGGGCTACCAGGGGGGGGTCGGAGACCAGTGTGAGAGGCGGGAGGGGCACGGGGGAATTGCGGTGGGGGTGGAGACGGTAGAAGCAGACAGACTGGTCAAAAGTGACATCCTGGGAGGAGAGAATACAACGAGAACACGGGTGGTAAAACTGCCAGCTTGGGGAGTCGGTAGGGAAGCCTAGGAAGACGTAGCGAGGAGTGTGGGGAGAGAGCTTCCCTGCGTGGGGGGGGGTCGCAAACAAGCGAAAGGGCACCCCAGACCCGAAACGGCGATGCATCACCAACCTCGCCTGTCCACTATAGAGTGGGAGAGGTCTTTGGGTGGGAGACACGGGGCCAGAGGTTGAGTTGCTCAGCAGCGTATCGGACCGCAAACGGCCACAGAAAATGGGGAGCAGCCACATGGACGATGGAGGCGCGAGCAACCTCCATCACCAAGCCAATGCGGCGCTCTGCAATCCCATTCTTTTGTGGAGGGGTCAGAAACGTGAAGGTCTGGCGGATGCCTTCAGCATCACAGAAATTCTCGAGGAGGCCGGAGGAAAACTCACCACCTCGGTCAGAGTGCAGTCACAGGACCGGGAGATCTTGCTGAAACTGAGCACGGATCCAGCGGATTAGAACAATGCAAACCTCCGCCTTGCTCTGCAAGGGGAAGACCATGGTGTAGCGCGTGTCGTCGTCTTCAGCCAGCAACAAGTAGCGCTCTCCGCCCTGTCCAGGGACTCGTGCTGGACCCCACACGTCCATGTGGAGGGTCTACATAGTAGCTGTGGTCGGAGGAAACGAGGAGTGAGGAGCGGCGCGCTGCTGCCCCTCGACGCAGGGAAGGCACGACGGCACAAGCGACCTCGGGAGCGGGGTCAGGGTCCTTTGAATCCCAGAGTCCAGGAGACGGGAGTGCACGCCACGAAGGCGTGGCAAGGAGGGATGGCCAAGACGGTGGTGCCAGAGGAGAGTGCGATGCGTGAGGAGACGACACAAGCAAGAGGCAGCGACCTCAACCGACGCAACGACCTGACCTGATTCAGCTACCAGTGCAGACTCAGTGGCCAGTATGTAAAGGCCAGACCCAGGCCTCCAAGTGAACGTGGTGAGGAGCTCACCAGTGCGTGAGTCCGTACAGATCACAGCTAGCTCGCCTCCAGGCCAGGTGAGAGTGACCCACTAGTCTTGGAGGACAGAGGTAGCCACCAAGTTCTTAGCGAACGAGGGGAGGTGGAGACCTGTGAGGAGGCCGGAAGGGGCCGCCGGACAAGGGAGAACGATGGCGCCACGCGCGACTACCGGGCCCCCGGAGGGGTCCGCCAGTGTGATAGGGACAGCGGCTCTCAGCAATGTGACTGTGGTGCTGTTGCGGAAGAAGCAACGAGACGCGCCTGAGTCGAGATTAAAAGTGTGCAAGGCTTCTTTTGGCACTAGACCTGTGCTAGCTGAGTCAAAAGCACCAAGACTAGCAGCCACTACCCTAGAAACTCTTGGCATACACGAGAAACAATCCCCCTCAACACTAGCAAAAGCATCATACATCGCATACATGCCAGCATGGATCACGTCCCAATCACAAGCAAAGACATCAATGTCCTTCTCCAGCAAAGCTTGAGAAACTGAACGAGAATGAAATGACTAAGGGAAAGTTGGGTACAAGTACAAACCCTAGAAAGCTGTACCGCATATGTGCTACCCCACTATAGGCTACAGTAGCTATGTCATATAAATCTGACACACCCCCATAGGCAAAGTGGGGGAGAACAAGGGGTCACAAGACCAGTCAAGCAAATCAAAGCAAGCTCACGGTGGATCACAAGTACTGCACAAGTAGCGCAACACCCTCTTCGCTGCAGCCATGTGCTCCGGTCCGTGTCTCCCAGGAGCAACATAGCGTGCGAGAATGCTAAGAGGGTATGCAAGGTCAGGTCGTGTGCAGGTCATCAGGTACATGAGGCAGCCAACAAGCTCTGGGTACGGGCCACTCGACTCTACGGACTCATCCGAAGGCAGAACTGAGAGCGAGTGGCGAGTAGGCAGAGGAGTGGCCTGAGGCGAGGAGTACGTGAAGCCGAAGCGCTGAAGGACCTGCTGCACCATGTGTGACTGAGTCAGGGTAATGGTGCGGCGTGCTCTGTCCCGGGTGATCTGCAAGCCAAGGTAGATGCGCAATTCACCCAGGTCAGTGCACGTGTGTCTCTTCTGCAGCTCGGACTTCACGTGGGCGAGTCCAGCAGTGTCAGCTCTGGCAAAGACCAAGTCGTTGACGTACACAAGGATGTAGAACGGCGGCAAAAAAGTGACGGTGCGCAGAAACAGCGACGGGTCAGCAATAGAGGGAGCAAACCCAAGAGCCGCAAGTGTAGTCCTCAGTGTGTCGTGCCACTCACGCGGTGCCTGGCGTAGACCGTAGACTGGCCGCCGGAGGCTCCACTAGGTGCCAGGAGGAAAAGACCCAGTGAAGCCAGGTGGGCGACGCAGCCAGATCTCCTCGTGCAGGCTGCCCTGCAAGAAAGCTGTGCTGAAGTCAAGAGAGCGCAGCTCGTAGTCGCGCTGAGCAGCTATGTGCAGGAGTACCCGAAGAGTGGTCATATTCGGGGTGGAAGAGAAGGTCTGAAGGTAGTCAACTCCTTGCCGCTGAGTGAAGCCACGAGCAACGTAACGCGCCTTGAAGACAGGCGGAGAACCCGGCGGCCGCTTCACCCTGAAAATCCACATGCCACTGATGATGTTCGCCCCAGGCGGGGGAACCTCGTCAACGTAGGTGCCTGTGGACTTCCAGGAAGCCATCTCCATGTCCATAGCTGCCTGCCACTGAGAGGAGTAGGGACCCTCTATCACCTACGAGTAAGAACGCGGAGTCGGGATGTCAAGTGCATCCGGGTCTCCCTCAGGGGTAAGCAGTACAGACACGAGATGAGGTGAAGCAGCAGCCAAACACTGGAACTCCTCCTGCCTGTCCTCAAGGACGTCCGTGCCAAGGGCACACTCACCCCCGACGGACGGAGGACAGACAGACTCAGACTCAGCGACAAGACTAGCAGCGTAGTCTAGATGGCAGCGAGCAGCGAAGTCGACGAGCTCAGCAACTAGGGCAGACGCAGCACTGGACTCAAAGGAAGGGTCAGTGACGATAGTAGCAAGCAGACGCGTGACAGTAGGACTGGCAGCACGAAGAGAGTCCGACTCCGGGTCGGCAAGAGCAAGAAGCGAGGACTCAGGAGGAGAAGGCAAAGGGGCACGCAGAGGAGCAGTGGACCGTCGTAGAGACATCCGGTGCGTGCCACGGACAGGAGGAGGACGCTGACGTGATCCACGACCACTAGTGCGAGCACGACGGACAGGCAACGCAGGGCGAGACGCAGGCTCACGACACTCAGCAAGACCTCCAGTGGGACCAGTGTAGGGAGAATGAGCAGGTAGTGGGGAGGCCAGCTGTAACTGTAACTGTGACGGGACAGGCTGTGGACACTCTAAGGGAGGAGGAGGACCAGTAGAAGGCGGGAGACCAAGAACCTGCTGAAGGAGTGGAACGAAGTACGGCCGAGGCCGCGCGGCGACTCCAAACACAGAAGGGACAGCACCAGTACCCCCAGCGGCAACACCAGCGCCAGCAGCACCTCCAGCTCCAGTACCTCCAGTAGCACCAGTAGCACCCCCAGTAGGACCTCCTCTAGGACAGATAGCAGTAGCCTCAGCACCAACACTCTCAGCAGCTCCAGCTCCAGACGTACCCGCAGGTTCAGCAGCTCCAGTACTCCCAGTACGAGCACCTCTGGGACCCGCGACACCAGCACCCTCAGCAGCCGAAGAACCTCCAGCTCCAGCAGCACGCCTCCAGCGCCAGGCAAACCACACGCGCAGCTCCCGTGGAGAGAGTGGCTCCCGCCGAGACGAAGCACCCGGAGAACCTCCAGGCCCAGCACCGCCAGACGCCACACGAGCACGCCCAGCTCCCTCAGGTTCCGCACCCCCAGGCTCAGCACCTCTAGGCGTAGAACCCCCAGGCTCAGCACCCCCAAGCGTAGCACCCCCAGGCTCAGCACCCCTAGGCTCAGCACCCCCAGGCTCAGCACCCCCAGTAGTAGCACCCTCAGGCTCAGCACCCCCAAGCGTAGCACCCACATGCTCAGCACCCCTAGAGTCAGCACCCCCAGGCTCAGCACCCTCAGTAGCACCAGAGTCATCAGTAACCTCGACAGGCTCGACTGCGTCTACCTGGGACACACCTGAAGGGGCGGGACCCTGAGGGGGGAGGGGGTCTACCGGGGGGGGACCTGGCACAAGGAAGAGCGGTGGCGGGGGGAGGGACGGAGTGCGGTAGGGGAAGAGGCGGTAGTAGGGGACCGACTCGTCAAACGTGACATCCTGGGAGGACAGAACACGAAGAGAGGTGGGGTGGTAGAACTGCCACCCTGGCGCGTCAAGGGGGAAGCCAAGGAAGACGCAAGGAGCAGCACAAGGGGACAGCTTGTCCGCAGACAAGTCGCGGACAAACGCCCAAGATCCCCAGACACGGAACGCAGACGCATGGACAACCTTCCCCGTCCATAGCAAAGCTGGGGAGGTCTCCGGCATGGAGACCCTGGGTGAAGGTTGATCTGATGCGCCGCGTACCGAACCGCAAACGGCCATAGAAAATGGGGGGCAGCCGCATGCATCATGGACGTAGGAGCGACGTCCATGACCATGCCAATGCGGCGCTCAGCAATCCCATTTTGCTGTGGAGAGTCCGGAAGTGTGAAGGTCTGGCGGATGCATCGTGCACGACAGTAGGCTCGCAGAAGGCCAGAGAAGAACTCTCCACCTCTGTCAGAGTGCAGACGCAGAACAGGAAAGTCCGAGCCGAAGCTCTGCCTCACCTGGAGACGAGCTGCGCGGATACAGTCGATCAACACCGCAGTGACATCACCCTTGCTGCGCAAGGGGAAGACTGTGGTGTAACACGAGTAGTCGTCAACCACCAGCAGGAAGTAGCGCTTGTGACCCTGTCCACGGACGCAGGCCGGGCCCCACACGTCCATGTGAAGCGTGTGCAGCAGGGCCTCAGTCGGAGGAAACTGGGAGGAGTGAGGGGCAGCCCGCTGGCGCCCCTCGACACAGGGGACGCAGGTAGGGCCAGGCCCCGGAGGAAGGGGAGGGAGGGACCGGGGAAGACCAGAGACAAGGACACGGGAGGCCATGCCTCGGAGATGAAGCAGGGAGGGGTGACCAAGACGGTGGTGCCAGAGGAGAGTCTGGTGAGACAGGAGGCGACACGAGCAGGGGGCAGACTCGGGACCAGACCTGGACGCTGCAGCAAACACCTGACCCGACGCAGCTACCTGACCAGACGCAGTAACTAAAGGAGACGCAGTGGTCAGTATGTACAGACTTGACCCCGGCTGACGTGTAAACGTGGCCAGGTGTCGGCCTGTCCGAGCGTCCATACAGTGGGTCACCCGCTGACTCGCAGGAGTGAATAGGTGAACCCCCGCATCCTGTAGGTCAGCACCACTCACCAAGTTCGTAGAGAACGAGGGGAGGTAAAGACCAGACAAGGTGCCAGAGGGGGCCGCCGGACACGGGAGGACAGAAGAGAAGTGAGCAAGGACAGGACCCCCAGAGGGGTCTGCCATGGAGACTGCAACTGGCCAACCAAGCGGCGTGAGTGTGGTGCGGTCTCGAAAGAAGGAGAACGAAGCCGACGCAGTACCTGAGAGAGCAGACTCACCAGCACCTGAGGGAGCAGACGCACGAGCACCTAGAGCAGCAGCCTTGCTATCACCTAGAGCAGCAGCCTCACCAGTACCTAGAGCAGCAGTCTCAATGCCCGGTTCGGGCGGAAAACAACGGTAATATTCACCCTCATCACTAATAGTTACAGCATACATGGCAGCAAGAATAGCATCAAAGTCAAGGTCAAAGACAGCTACTCCCGCCCTAGACAGCTCGCCCCAGCGGGGGATCTCATTGGCCTCAGGGAACTGGTGACGCCAAGCGTCTGTCAAGCGGCCAAAGCAGCGCTGAGTGGAGTGCGCACCCCCGCACTGCTCACCCGAGCGGTCGCCGGTGCGTAGGACGTAGGTGCACGGACCAGTACCCCCACCCCGCTGGCGTACAGCGTACCACTCACGGAGCTGCTGAGGGGGGGGGATGTCATGAGTGCGGTGCTGCTGCTGCTGCTGCTGCTAGCGCTGACCACCTCCGGAGCCGACCCTCTACGCAGCGCCACCTCGACCAGCTCCACCTCCTCCGACGTCGCCTCCTCCACCGCTGCCACCTCGCCACCTCCTCTCCCACCGCCACCGCCGCCGCCGCCTCCGCCTCCACTGCCGCCACCGACACCTCCACCCCTGCCACCACTCCCACCACCACCCCCACCCCCTCCACTGCCTCCACCGCCACCTCCGCCACCCCCGCCAGCCCCTCCAGCACCCTTGCCCCCATTGCCCTTGCCGGTGCGGCGTCTCTCGTTCGGGGCAGACGCAGCGCCGACCGACTCGAAACCAACGAGGCCGGCCGCAGCAGCAGAGGCAACAGAGGGCAAAAGGGGGGAGGGGGAACACCCTTCAAAGACGGGGGTGCGAGGGTCACCACGAGAGGCTCCTAAAGCGACTATGCTCTTCTCTCCTGCTAGGAGGGCCTTCTCGAGGAGGTCAACGGTGAGACTGGTGGGGCAAACTTTGAGGAAGTGGTCCCTGACTACGTGAAGGGAGTCAAGGAGCCGGGTGACTATGTAGTAGAGAGTGATGTACATGGGAGGGGGGGGGTTCTTGGCGCAGAACTCAGCAAGAAGCGCAGCGCGGTAGCGAGTGTCACTAGTGCGGAGGTGCGTAATAAGGTCAGCGACTGTGGGAAAGGCAGCAAGGTCAGGGAAGAGGTACGATAGCATGAGGCGGCTCAGTGCAGCAGTGGCAGGGGAGGAGTAGTGTGCAACTACAGCGTCGTACAAGGTCTGAGCACTCTTGTACTGGCTAAAGTGCGCACGCTCAGATGTAGGCCGGTGGCGACGCACAGCAAGACGTGCAGCAGCATCGCGTGTGGCCCACTGTGAGCGAACAGTGGCGTCGGCATCAGCAGCAGGGGCAGGAGAGGCACCAGAGGTGAGGTCAAAGAGAGAGAGACCGTCTGCCCTATCGCACTGTAGGAAAAGCTGCAGGTCATCTACCCAGACGTCAAAGTCAATGGCCCGACCCTCTGCGTCAAAAGCGAGGACACTAGGGGTAGCCATGACAGCTTTAGACTAGCAGCGCGAATAGTAGGGTAAGGACAGTGCAGTGACAGAGGCGCTGCTCTTACCAGACAGGGCGGCTCGGGCGGCTCGGCGGCTTGGCAACTCGGCAGCTCAGGCAGCTCGGGTGGCTCCGCGGTACGGCGGCTCCGTAGCAACTGCGGCTCGGCGACTCGGCGGCTCGGGCGGCTCGGCGGTACAGCGGCTCGGCAGCAAATGCAGTTCGGCGGCTTGGCGACCTGGCGGCTCGGGCGACTCAGGTGGCGCGGCGGCTCGGGCGGCTCGGGTGGTTCGGGTGGCTCGGCAGCAGCTCGGCGGCGCCGGCAGCTCAGTGGTGACGACGGGGCCGCGTGGGGACGGCGGCGGGGCCGGGTGGAGCGGCGGCGGGGCCGGGTGGAGCGGCGTCGGGGCCGGGTGGAGTAGCGTCGGGGCCAGTAGAGGCGGCGCCGGGGCCGGGAAGGGCAGCTCCGGGGCCGCAGGGGTAGGCGACGGGGCTAGTAGAGGCGGCGCCGAGGCAGGGAAGGGCGGCGCCGGGGCCGTAGGGGTAGGCGACGGGGCCGCTAGGGCGGCTAGGAGGGGGGGGGTTGCGAGGGCGGTTAGAAGAGGTCGCGAGGGTGGCGCGAAAGGGCCGCGAGGGCGGCGCGTCGCGACGGTGTTGCGAGGGCGGCGGATCGGGGCCGCAATGGCGGTTCGACGTGAAGGGGCCGCGAGGGCAACACGCCGGGGCCGCAAGCGCGACGCGACAGAGTCGAAAGGGCGGCTCGACGGGGCCGTGAGAAGGGAGCGCGACTCGGGCAGTGTAGAGCGCGCTCCGGGCAGGAAAAAAAAGGTGGTGGGCCCTAAGAACAGTTCCCACAGGGGAACCTGCTCGATACCATGAGAAACTGAACGAGAATGAAATGACTAAGGGAAAGTTGGGTACAAGTACAAACCCTAGAAAGCAGTACCCCATATGTGCTACCCCACTATAGCCTACAGTAGCTATGTCATATAAATCTGACAAAGCTAACTAGTCTGGAGACTTCACCTTGTGCTCACCATGCTCCGCACGATACAGATCGTCGAGGCGAAAGAAGCAACGAGACTCCGTGTGATTAGTGCGGGTGCAATCCGTGCAAGGCTGACCAGTGCGTCGGATGTACCCACAGCAAGCTGGGCCACCTGAGCTGCCACGCTCGACTGCCCACTCACGAAGCTGCTTCAGCGAGTGCTGCAGTTGTCCACCCCCAAAGCCGCCTCCACCACCGGCTGCACCACCAGACGTAGTAGTGCGCGTAGTCGAGCCTCCAGTGCCACCCCCTCCAGCTCCACCCCGACTGCCACCCCCGCCCCCTCCACCACCCCCACTGCTCCCACCACCCCCTCCACCTCCGCTGCCACCACTGCCTCCTCCTCCACCACCTCAACCACGACCGCCCCCGCCACTACCGCCGCCACCCCCACCTCCCCCACCACCCACACCCTTGCCCCCCTTGCCCTTGCCGCCCTTGCGCCTCCCAGTAGGAGCAGATGCAGCACCAACCTCTTCCGCACTAAGGAAGTGGATAGCAGCAGCAGAAGCAACAGAGGACACGAGCACGGAGGCGGAGCACCCCTCGAAGATGGAGGGGAGGGGAGTGCCACATGAGGCAGCTTCAACAAGGGCAGCAGACTCAGCCTCAAAGAGGCTTTTTTCAAATGAGTCTATGGTGACTTTGGTGGGGTCAAGAGAGAGGAAGTGATCACGAACAACACGAAGCATGTCAAGGAGGCATGTCATGAGAAAGTAGAGGGTGAGAAACATGGGGGGCTTGTTCTCAGCCAAATAGTCGGATCTACAGCAGCACGGTAACGGGTGTCAAGTGAGCGCAGGTGTGTGATGAGGTCGGCTGTGATGGTGAAGTCGGCGAGCTCAGGAAAGAGGAACGGCAGCGCAAGATGGTCTATCGTGGCAGAAGACGGGGAGGAATAGCATTTGATTACAGCGTCGTAGAGCGCTTTGGCCATCTTAAGCTGGCGGAAATGAGTGCGCAGGTCGGGCAGAATGTGGTTACGAACAGCAAGGGCTGCAGAGGTGTTAGGAGTGGTCCACTGAGAACGATTATTTGGGTCTGTGAACTCAATAAGGGTAGCTATGGACCAGGAGGTATACTCAAACAGTGAGATATCCTCCCTTGTGACGCTCTTAAAGAACCACTCTAAGTCCTCGAGCCAGTTTTCAAATCGATCAGATGCCCCTCGTCATCAAAAGTGAGTAAAGTAGGAGTAGCCATAGCAGCAGTAGAGGCAGTGGCACCAGCAGCAGCACTTAGCAGTAGCAGCAGGGCAGTGCTTCAAGTAAGGGCAGGGCAACGCGGCTCGGTCAAGGCAGCGCGGCTCGGGCAGGGCGGTGCAGCTCGGCAGGGCGGCGCGGCTTGGATAGGGCACAACACAGCAGCGAATGGCACTAGCGCGCTTAGCAGCATCACCAACGCTTAGCAGCAACAGCACTGCATGCAGCAGTGACGGCAATGTGCTTAGCAGCAGCAGCAGCAGGGCATGCAGCAATGGCAACAACACGCATAACAGCAGCTGCAGCAGTGCATGCAGCAGTAGCACCTGCAGATATGACGGCAGCAGCAGCGCGGAAGGGCAAGGAGAAGGCAGGGTGCACATGGGGTGCGCGCAGGCAGAGCGCGGGCAGGGCGCAGGCTGCTGGTAGAGAGTGCGTTTGCGGGGCAGAGTGCACTGGTGGGGCCGGCAAAGTGCGTGCGGGCAGCGCTCGTGCGGACAGCAGGGTGCGCGTGCAGAGCGCGCGGGCAGGCAGAGCGGCGCAGCTGCAGGCAGAGCGCGTGCGGGCAGGGCGATCGCGTGTAGGGGGCAGGGCGGTTCTAGCGGGCAGCCGAGTCGCGATCGATAGGGCAGGGGAGAAATAAACAGGTAGAACGAATGGTCGGCCCTTTCAAAAAAAAAATCGGTCCTAAGGATCAACCTACTCTGAAACCATGTTGAAAGGTAAGTGACTGGAATGAGTAGGTTAGGTCAAGGCAGTGTTACAAGACAAGTGTCGAGAGAAAATGTTCTACCCTTAAGGCACAAATCACTACAGGTTAAACTAAATCATCCAATATAACTTTGACAATCGTTGCTAAGGAAAAATTACCCCAAATCATTAGTGTGGCCTAAATTGTTACACTGACATATCAATGTTACATTAGTCCCCCAAAAAAATACCCAAACCCATCAGTGCAAGCCCTAAATTTCACCCTTATGATCTGTACGGCAGTGTAAATTACACTGATACAATAAGCCCTTGCCTGTACCATGTACAGAGAAAAATGCATGCGCCAGAAAATTACACCGGTCTATCAGAGCAGCTATAATCAAAACCCTGGCAAATCAAAGAATGCTTATCCTCCACTTTTTTTTTTATCCATAAACGTTCAAGTGACCCCCCAAAAACCACTCTGATTTTCCGAGTATTTGAGTAATCTACTATGATAAAAAAGCACCTGATTTGTATTTGTGTTAAGGATGCAATGGAACGAGATAGTGAAGATTGCACTAGGTGTAAAACGCGGTGCGTGCGAGTTAGTTAGTGCAAGGCTGACATCGAGCTTCGGGCCGACTTGGCCAGGCCAGTGGTGCATGGTTTGGTAAAAAATTGCGCGCGAAGATGGCGAAGCCTTGTTAGTAGTAACGGGCGAACAATGGCTGCTGCTGTACGCGATGTTGAAGCACGCGGTAAGGAATGCTGAACAATTTCTTACACTATCCCCCCCTTAAGAAGCCTCCTTCGCTACGCGTGTATATAGCGGAAACCCCGGCTCCTCAAGCACACTTGCAGGGCAGGGTGGTTTACGATGTTGGCATGGGGCACCCAACTATCTTAAGTTGGCGTGTGGTCCTTCCAGTGAACGAAGAACTCGATCCTCTTGATGCATGTCGGGTGACGAATCCGATGGCTTGGAATCTTTTCAGACTTGACGATCGGCTCCGATGCAGGGCGAGTCATAGACAGTGGGCGACGGCGTGACACTTGGCTTGTGGTCGGGATGTATGGGCAAAATAGGCTAATGTCGAACAATGGGCTGATGCACCAGTCTGTTGGCAACAGTGGATGGGCGGTAATTGGGGTGTGTCAGAATCCCAACCTCTAGACCATTGGGATAAAAGGGCTTGTTTCAGTAGCGGGTCAGTGCGCCCATAACCCACCAGGCGAACGCGCCTGTAACCCTCTCCAGGATCAATCGGGCATCCATAGTGCAGATCTACTGACACCCCCCCACACTGGGAGGCCCAGGACTAAGCACAGCGGCAACGGCCTACATGTGCATACACCGGGAATCGAACCCGAGACCGCTCTGATACCATGTCAGAATCCCAACCACTAGACCATTGGGATAAAAGGGCTTGTTTCAGTAGCGGGTCAGTGCGCCCATAACCCCCCAGGCGAACGCGCCTGTAACCCTCTCCAGAATCAATTGAGCATCCACAGTGCAGATCTACTGACAGGGTGATCATGTGGCTGATTGAAAAGGTCCACAATAACGGGTCAAAGTTTTGGTACGACGTGCAGTCTCAAATTCTGTGTGTTGACCAGTATGTAATCTCCTGACTGGTATGTGACTGGGCGGCGGTCGCAATTAGCGTTTCTCGTAGCGATGACCTTTGCCTTTTTAATTGCTTCTGCTGCTCGCGTTCGGGCAACTTGTAGTATATTGGCGAACTGCTGAGCGTGTGGCTTGGTATTTTCCGGACTCGGTGTCATGGGCACTGTTGGATTTTGGATGTAGTTCTGGTAAAATAAGGACTGCTGCGTTGTCGCTAGCGTGGCGTTGTTGTAGGCGAACTCGATCAATGGCAGCTGCTGCTTCCATGTTTTTGTGTCATCACACGTGGCACGAATCAGCTGCTGCATAGTCTGGCTCGTCTGCTCCGTTTGACCGTCGGTCTCGGGGTGGTACGACGAGCTGTATTGTAACCTGGTCCCAAACTGCTCCTACAGATCCCTGTTAGAAGTTGCTGGTAATCTTCGTGTCGCGGTCGGTGATTATCACGGCTGGCATCTCGTGCAATCAAACAACGGTTGCGATGAACAGTCGACCGGTTTCTTTGACTGCATCGTTACACGCAGGGTTCGAAGGTAACCCAATGACGCAATCCATGGTAACCTCCTACCACGCGCGCTCGAACGGTGGAATCGGCGGCAATCGGCCCGCCTTTTTTTTTTCGCAAGCTCTTGTTCACCTGACACGTAGGACATGACCCCACGTGGTGCTGTATGTTGGTCAACAGCTCCGACCAGTAGTAATACCGATGCAGGTGCTGTTGCGTTTTTTCTACTCTGAAGTTACCCGAGGTAACTGTTGACTCTAAGTACTATGCGGAAGTGTTTAAAACTGAACCATGAAATCAAACTTGGCAACACTTAACTTCACTTTGAGCCCTCCAAGTGTGACAGCAAGTCACCTCATAGCCAAGGGCGTAAGAAAAATAGAGTGAATAGTTATGTCTTGCTTGGTTTGTGGAGTGTGTAATCTGGTCGAGGAGCGTTTCGGCAGCACCATGTTACGTTTCTACTCTCGTCAATACGTAGTAGTAGAATTCCAGGCTTTTAAAAGCATGATTACATTGATTTAGTTCAAGCAAATACAAGCACACATATATATAAAGTCCTAAACACACAAAGGAATGCATAAAGCAGTTGCTTAACTAGAATCCCGGGCTTTGCCTTGCTGTATTAGAAAACAGTTGTGAAATTGCTAAAGAATTTGGCTCAATATGCCTCATTAGAGTTAACTATAATCCACTTGAATTGAAACCAAACTCCTCTGCTGATTTACGTCATAAACTTCCGCGAGTTCTCATGAGGAATCATGGATACTCGTGTGGGAAACCGTTTTCTAGTTATAAAACGGATTTTACAGTTGACAAAACGGTACTTACCGTTTTGTACCTGCGTCGAAATGATCACGCTAAGCAGCGTGACTTTTGCGCGAAGGCGACTGCTCTCCAGGTCAGCGCGGGATATGGTTGGTCAACCGTAATCCCAAGGTACCCCCCGGTCAAGCGAGAAAAGCCGATCGCTGACGCGATCATGCTTTGTCCCACGCGGGGCAGGGCAATAATTGCCATGTCTTGTTGCGATCGTGCAACTATGCACGGTCGCAACAGTTGCGACACACGCGTGGGCCCTGAGGGGCCACACGCGCATGTCAGAACCACACGCACGGGTCGTGACAGTTGCGCGCGTTTTGACTTGTGCAAAACTGGTCAAAGAGCCGAGTCAAGAAAAGACTCGAGCCACACTCCCCCAACACACTCAACTCTCGCCATGAGCACACATGAAAATTCGTGAACTTTCATGAGCTTTCATGATGCTCGGAACTTTCATGAACGCTCACAATTGTTCATGAGAATAAGTGAACGAACATGAGTCGTCATGAGAATTCATGGCTCGTCATGATCCGTCATGACTTATCATGTGCCCAAAACAAAAACACATAAGACAAAATGCAAAAACGAATGCACACAGAACACACAGAAAATGCGGGACTTCATGCAAGCGGCTGGTTGACATGCATAACCAAGATTTGCACCCAACAAACTCCCCCTCAAGCAGTTGCCTGCTTGCACCTCCTTGCATGAGCCTAGTTAAGGCTCATACCACGCAGCTTAGCACAGCACTAGTGAGGTTCTTCAACCAACTGCTTCGTGAGAAAATCTGCCGTTTGCTGCTGTGTTTTCACATAAAGAGGCTGAATGGATCCCCTCTGCACTTCTTTGCGCAGCCAATGCCATTTGATCTGCATGTGCTTGGTGAGCCCATGCAGCACCGCGTTTTTTTATATTGCAATGGCACTGGAGTTGCCCCAGAGCAAAAGAGACATCCGGCCTCGCGTGCATGGCTGCATAGAGTAAACTCCCCACCATTGACTGAAAACGAGCCTGCTCCAGCTGATCCACCCCTTCATTCTCACCAGCCTTGATGAGCTTGAACTCGAATGGAAGTGGTGTGGCAATCTTCCTTCCGACCTCAACCTCATACTTGCTTCCCATGTTCTTACTATACTTCTCCTGGTGCAGCTTCACTCATCCATTGCTAACATCTCTTTCAATGTGCATTCCAAGGTAGTAGTTTGCCTCCCCCAAGGTCTTGCACTTGAAGTTTTGCATCAGCTTCCGCTGCACCTTCATCACCTCCTGCTTGCTGCTCCCAAACAAGAGGATGTCGTCCACGTACACCAGGAACATGATGAGGCTCTCCTTCTCTCCCATGAGAAAGAGGCTCTCAATGCATGCGCTTGCCCAGAAACCTATCTCCTCCAACACCAATGACAGCTTTTTGTACCAAGAACGTGGTGCTTGTTTAAGGCTGTAGATGGCATTGATGAGCTTGCACACACGCCCAGTACCGTCTTCATAGGCCGGCGGCTGCATCATGTAGACCTCCTCATCTACAAACCCGTAAAGAAATGTTGTGGTGATGTCCATTTGAACAATCACCCACCCACACACGGCTGCACCACCGAGGAGAACACGGAGTGTTGGCGGCTTCGCAGTTGCAGCAAATGTCTCCTTGTAGTCCTCCCTCTCGTTTTGCTGATACCCCCTTGCAACCAATCTGCTTTTGTAAACCGACACAGCTCCTTTGTTGTCGGTTTTGATCCTAGGGATCCAGCCACATTGAATTGATTTCTTCCCCATTGGTAGCGGCACTACCACCCAAGTTCCGTTCTCCATTTGGCTGTTGTATTCCGCATCCCTTGACGCCAACCACTTGTCCCTATCTGGTCCCTTCAGCGCTTCTTCAATGGTGAGTGGTTGAATTGGTGCTGGTGCCATAAAACAGTAAACTTCCTCCTCCTCTTCATCATCGGAGTCACAGCCACTTTGAAGCACCACCAATGCGACGTGTTGCTGCTGCTCTCCCCTTGCTCCTCCGTAATCCCTCAGCTTCAATGCGGCTGCTAGCATCTGACTTGCAAACATGGTTGAAAGAGCACGACCTGTGGGAGTGGATTTGGTTTGGGTCCTTCTTGGGGGAAGAGTGCGGGGAATCACACGTGTTATAGGGTGAGGTTTCTCACGTGCAACCGTTGGTTCCATGCCCTTGACCACGAGAAGCTCTGCTGCACCCTCCTCTTCATATACCGTTGCACCTTCCTCTCCGTCCTACTTCTCCGCATAAAACCCCATCGTTGTTTGCTCCAGCTGCTGCATGAGTTTTTCCTTTGGCTGCTTGGACCAACTCCTGTAGGTGATATCCTCCATGAATTTGACATCCCTACTGTCAAACACCACTCCTTTGCTCGACTCCCACAGCAGCCACCCCTTGCTTTCCGCTGCCAACCCCAAGTGCATACACCAAACAGCCGTTGCACCCAACTTACTATGGTGTGCCTTGGGGATGTGAGCCATTGCCATGCTGTTGCTTAGGATCCGGTCACTTTGAAGACTTACGACGAACTCAAATTTCAACTAAACGCAAATCCGCTCAGTAGGATTGCGCGTGCCGGTCGTAGCTACCATTAGCAAGTTGAATCATTTGATTTCATGGTCTAGGGAGTGAGAACCAACTGAAAACGTATCGCTGCTGCTTTCACTAGAAAGGATGGAGGAAGAAGAAACATTAGGCATAGAATGAGGAGTTGGGGGGTTTCAAGAGAACCTTGTGAGGGAAGGCTCTCCAAATGCTTGGCAAGGATGGTGGGAATCTTCCTAGCATCAAAGATGCAACCCTCATAATGAGGTCCTTGATGTGTCACATGCAAAATCCAATCCAATTGGATTTTGCCTAGGTGTTGCAACATTTGCAACCCATGCTAGAAACTTCTAGCCACCCCAATCCAAAAGTCAAACTTGCCTTCCTAACCACCCAACCAAAGATCCATTTATAATCATGTCCCAATAATCGCCCAATTTAGTTAATATCCCAAATCAAGATAGAATTCCCAAATCTTGGAAATCTTGTAACTTGGGCGATCTTGATCGGAATAAGGCGATCTTGGTATCGTTGGAAAGCTCTGGATTTCTCCTACGCGTTCAAGCATTTAGACCTGGAGAAAAACATAGAGGTGATAAAACCCGACAGCCATGCATAAGGATTTATGCTCATGCAAATGACGCAATTATGAATTGCACAAGCACAAAGCAAGACGTTAGGATGACATGCACGCATGCTGACGTGCATACAACAAACTCCCCCTCAGACTAACGGACTGCATGCACACACACTCATACGCATGCAAACTCATCACACAGACAAACACACATGCCCCCATGACATTGCTGGACACACTAATGCAACGCCATGCCACACATCTTAGCACACTTCCAATGTGCGCTCTCGAGAAGTCTCTTGGTAAGAAAATCAGCTGCCTTCTTGCAGGCCTTCACCCAATGAAGCTCAACAGCCCCCTCTTTCACCATCTGCCTCACCCAGTGCCACTTAACCTTCATGTGCTTGTTCAGCCCATTCAGGATAGGAATAGTGGCCATAGCAATAGCACTCTCGCTGTCAGAGTAAAGTGGCGTAGGCCCCTCTTGTTCAGCTCCCATGTCCTCCAGCAGCTTCCTCAGGAGCACAATCTCCTTAATGGCATGATACATTGCCATGTACTCTGCCTCTGCTGAAGACTGAGCAATTTCACTCTATCTCTTGGACCTCCAACTCACTGGTCCTCCTCCGGCCATGCACACATAGCCACCCATAGATGACTGATCCTCATCCTCCTAGGCCCATGTAGCTCCGGTGAAGCACGATAGCTTCAAGGTTCTAGGCATGATTCCATTTGCTCCAGGTTGCTTCAGCTGGCCTCCAGCTGAAAACTGAACACCAGCAGATGCAGTAGATCCAAGGTAGCGCACCATGCGCTTTGCCACCTCTAAATGCTCCTCTGTGGGCTGCTGAAAAACTCTTGCCAGCTGGCCCACTCCGAACAAAGCATCGGGTCGCGTATGCACAGCTGCATATACCACACTCCCAATGAGTGACCGGTACTCATTCTGCAGCTCATCCTCAAGCACATCATCATCCTCAGCTGCCTTCTGTAGCTTGTAGCCTGCAGTAAATGGCGTCGTCACAGTGCGACTCCCAGTCACACCATAACGCTCCATCACGGCAGAGATGTAGTGTGACTGATGCATTTTCAGCCACTTCCTCTCAACATCTCGCTCAATTTGCAGCCCCAAGTAGTAATGGACATCCCCAAGCATCTTGCAATTGAAACTGTCCATCAGCAGCTTCTGAGCTCTTTCAATCTGCTCCATGGAAGGCGAGAACAGCAGTATGTCATCGACATACACCAGCAGCAAGAGCCGCTGCTCCCCTTTTTTTAGCACGAACAAGCTGTGGTCAGCTTGGGATGTTTTGAAGCCTTCAGCCAGCAGCACTTCCTTGAGCTTTTCGTACCAGCACCTAGGTGCTTGCTTAAGGCCATATATAGCCTTCTTAAGCTTGCACACTAGGCTTGTACCATCATCATAGCCGTCAGGCTGCTTCATGTAGATAAGCTCCAACAGTATTCCATTGAGGAATGCAGTGCTGATATCCATCTGCTTCACATGCCATCCCTTCATAGCTGCGCCAGCCAGCAAAGTTCTCATTGCTACTGGCTTAGCCACAGGAGCAAAGATCGTACCAAAGTCGATCTTTTCTTTCTGTTGAAACCCTTTGGCAACTAAGCGGCTCTTGAACCGCTCCAGTGCTCCATCAGCATCCATCTTAATTTTGAAGACCCACTTGCTGTTGATGGGCTATCGCCCTTCCGGTAGCTCAACAAGCTCCCAAGTCCCATTCTCAATGAGACTATTAAACTCCGCATCCATGGCAGCCTTCCACTCTTCGTTCTGGGGTCCATTGAGTGCCTCCTCCAGTGTGGCCGGTTCTCCAGGCAAGGGTGTGAAGAAGCAAGAGGCCATTTCTTCATCATCTTCCTCATCAGCCTGAACCGCCATGGCACCCTACTTGGGTCCTCCCAAACGGCTATACTACAGCATTGAAGGTGGTGCTGCCACTCTTTTCTCTCGAGTAGCAGCTTGCTGCCCAAGTGGTGAAGCCCTTCTCCGCACACTCCCTTTTGTGACTTTGGCTTGTACATCAGGCTCAGGTTGAGATGGTGAGTCCACATGCACTGACTCATCCTCAAGCCCTTCCTGTGCAGCAGGACCAGCCACCGCCACTGTGGTCACTGGTCAGCTCTGACCCAGGGAGATCATCGATGTGCATTTGAACCTCCTCCACTGCGGACCGCTCAATCTCCTGCAGACGCAGGCCAATCTGCACTTGCTGCTGTTGCTGCTGCCAGTCCTTGTACATGACATCCTCCACAAATTTGACGTCACGACTGACCAGCGTCTTCTTGCTCTTGGGGTCCCACATCAGCCACCCCTTCGAGTCAGGCGCCATCCCAAGATGGACAGCCCATACAGCAGCGACTTCCAGTTTGTGCCTCTGGTCCTTAGGCACCATCACAAGACCCATGCAGTCCCACACACGTAGCATGTCAATGGTTGGCTTCTTGCCAAGCCAACGCTCATACGGCACCCAGTGCTTCTCGCCAACATGAGTCAAGACTCTGTTATCGACCGTAATGACATGGCGGACAACATCAGACCAGAACTTGCAGGGCATTCCAGCAGCCCCCAACAAGGTCTTGGCCACCTCGCCAATGGTCCAGTTGGCATGCTCGGCAATGCCATTTTGTTGCAGTGTTCCAGGGCAGGTCAGCTGGTGTCAGATGCCGTTCCTATTGAGAAACTTGGTGCATTCAGTTCCAAGGAACTCACCTCCACGGTCACTCCGAAGCACCTTCACCAGCCCCATGGACTACCGCTCTACCATTGGCAGCCAATCCTCTTTGATTGCTGCAGCAGCATCACTCTTTTTGGACAAGGGACGTGCCCATGTGAATCGACTCCATTCCTCCACCATGGTGAGGAAGTAAAATGCTCCCCCAATTCCCTCAGTCCGCATAGGACCCAGAAGGTTCATGTGCACCACCTCCAATGGTGCCTTCACTGATCCCTCCGCACGCGGGAATGGGAATCGTACGAACTTGTTCTGCATGCATGCTTCGCAGCCGCCAAAGGCAGCGCCATCACCATGCACTTGCAGGCCGTGTACGCACTTCTCCTTCCGCATCAACTCCAAAGTGGAGAGAGCCACATGTGCAAGTCCCCGGTGCCAAGTCTCCCAATCCACTTGGCCTGAGGTAGCTGACGCCTTCACGAATGCGCTTGCGCCATTCAGCTCCTCACTTTGCACACAATATTGCTCCTCCATTGAAGCCACAGCAGCCGTGTTACCCGATTTGTGCCAAGGGAGAACCGGGATCTGCCACATGCACTTGTGGACATCTCCCTTGCGCTGCAGGTCCCAAATAAGGCGCGTATCGTTGTATGCTTGATAGCGCTCCGAGCCAATGGTCTCGATATTCACACCTGCATATCCCAATCGGCCTGTCGAGATCAAGTTCGCACACAAGTCGGGCACCAATAGCGCGTTCTTCAATCCCACAAGCTCACCATCTGCTCCCATAAACTTGGCGCATCCCATGCCCATGAATTTGGCCTTGGCGCCAATCGCGGATGTGACTGTAGAGATTGGTGCGGACTGGATCTCATCAACAAGATCCGCACGAGGAGTCATATGCCAGGAGCTCCCAGAGTCAATCACGCAATGGGTGAGGGATGAAGGAGAACCTTGGCAGCCATAGCGGGGTCGGTCATTCCTTCTTTCACAAAGAAGAAGAACCCGTCCTTCCGCTCTTCAGGTTTGCCACCCTTCTCGTCATCCTTCTCCTCTCCACTAGCTCCCATGACTCCCCCACTCCTCTTGCTACCATGCTGATTGCATGAGGAAGGCGGGGTCCAATCTCGGGGCCGTTGGTAGCATTTTCTCCAGCGATGGCCGCGCTTCTTGCAATAGAAGCACACCACCCCCAGACCTCCGCCACTCTCCTCTTGGGAGTTCTCATTCTTTTTGCCCTTCCACTTCTTTTTGAAGCCGCTCTTCCCACCTCCAACTCCATAACCAGCACCATCCCCTAAGTGCTCTCCACTTCGGCGCCTCAAATCCTCTTCAAGGATTCGCGCACGAATGAAATCCACACTCCATTGGGGTTGCTGGGAGTTGAGGTTGATGGCCAGGGCAGACCACGACTCAGGAAGTCGGATCACTATCTCCACGCACTGAACAAGCTCAGGGTAGGCAACGCCACCACTCTTGAGCTTCGTGAAGATGTCTCGCATCTCATCCAACACGGGCTGCATTGGCTCTCCATCAACAAATTTGATGTCGCGCAATTGCCGCACGAGTAGTACAATGCCTGTAGCATGTGGTGGTGAGTGCACATCAAGGAATTTCCTCCATGCCTTGGGTCCACACTCGGGATCACCCAATAGGCCTTTGATATGGTCAAGTTGGCATCCACCAACCGCTTGGACCATATGGCAGCAACATTGTCTTAGAACACAAGATAGGAAGAGTTAGGAAGAGTTACGAGTTGGGAATGACTCCCAGCTTCTACAAACCCCAAGAGCCGAGGTACAGTGATGTGGAACAGTGCCACACTGTCCCCAACCACGAAGGGTCTCGAAACTACCCTTCAGTAGGGCCTACACCAAGTGAAATGTTACACTACACAAAGTAATGTAACTATCTTCAATATCTTGAGGTGCACCCTTTTGGCGAGCTTCGAAATCACTTGAGGCTTGACACCAAGGCTCGGGCTCTTCATCACAAACTCATCCTTGAGTTCTTGATGGGTCTTCTACACACACCTGCGACACGCCGAACGTTCGACACAGGACAAAATAGAAACCGCGCACGACAAAATAGAAACCGCGTGCGAGACACAAACGACTGCGTAACACGCGTCTAGCGATAACTCGCTATTGACTCGACACACACACTCGACATCATGACTCAACATTCACACACAATTATAAGCATGAAGTATAAATTATCCCATGCCCTCATACCATTCCATACACACACACATGCACGCACACGGACAACAAGCCGAGTGCAAACCGTAGGGTTACGAGTTGGGAATGACTCTCAGCTCCTACAAACCCCAAGAGCCGAGGTACACTGATGTGGAACAGTGCCACACTGTCCCCAACCACGAAGGGTCTCGAAACTACCCTTCACTAGGGCCTACACCAAGTGAAATGTTACACTATACAAAGTAATGTAACTATCTTCAATATCTTGAGGTATACCCTTTTGGCGAGCTTCGAAATCACTTGAGGCTTGACACCAAGGCTCGGGCTCTTCATCACAAACTCATCCTTGAGTTCTTGATGGGTCTCCTGCACATAACTGCGACACACCGAACGTTCGACACAGGACAAAATAGAAACCGCGCACGACAAAATCAAAACCGCGCGCGAGACACAAACGACCACGTAACACGCGTCTAGCAAGAACTCGCTATTAACTCGACACACACACTCGACATCATGACTCAACATTCACACACAATTATAAGCATGAAATATATATTATCCCATGCCCTCATACCATTCCATACACACACACATGCACACACATGGACAACAAGCCGAGTGCAAACTGTAGGGTTGCACCAACAGATACCACTTGTTATAGCCATAGTAGGCTCCAATGTGCCTAAAACGAAAGATAGAGTGCACAGCCGGATTTCTGCACAGCGGCTTCAAACGTTCATAGCAATCTGCTCACAACTCTAAAGGACTTCATTCAACTTGGATCTGGAGCGCCTTAACGTCGCCTACAATAGGCAATTTACATCGCACGCTTTCATTAAGAACTGATGACAAAGCGTCGGTTTGAACGAACGGCACTATGGCAGCAACATAGACTTAGAATACAAGATAGGAAGAGTTAGGAAGAGTTACGAGTTGGGAATGACTCCCAGCTCCTACAAACCCCAAGAGCCGAGGTACAGTGATGTGGAATAGTGCCACCTTGTCCCCAACCACGAAGGGTCTCGAAACTACCCTTCACTAGGGCCTACACCAAGTGAAATGTTAAACTACACAAATTAATGTAACTATCTTCAATATCTTGAGGTGCACCCTTTTGGCGAGCTTCGAAATCACTTGAGGCTTGACACAAAGGCTCGGGCTCTTCATCACAAACTCATCCTTGAGTTCTTGATGGGTCTTCTGCACACACCTGCATCACGCCGAACGTTCGACACAGGACAAAATAGAAACCGCGCACGACAAAATCAAAACCGCGCGCGAGACACAAACGACTGCGTAACACGCGTCTAGCGATAACTCGCTATCGACTCGACACACACACTCGACATCATGACTCAACATTCACACACAATTATAAGCATGAAATATAAATTATCCCATGCCCTCATACCATTCCATACACACACACATGCACGCACACGGACAACAAGCCAAGTGCAAACCGTAGGGTTGCACCTACAGATCTTTGGGGCCCTAACCCTTCCCCCACCAGGCAAGGACATCGCTATCTTCTTATCCATGTGGATAATCACAGTCGATACTCCTCCGTCACCCTCCTTCGTACGAAGGCGGAGGCCCCGGCTGCCATCACTGCCTGGGCTGAACAAGCACGCAACCACTTCGGTCGCCCTGTTCGCCGCTTCCATTCCGATGGAGGCGGTGAGTTCCTCAACCGCACCTTGTCCTCCTACTGCACCTCTCACGGCATCCTCCACACCTACACTCTCCCTCACTCCCCTCAGCAGAATGGTGTGGCCGGAGAGCCGCGTTCGGGAAATCACCAAAACTGCTCGGTGCCTCCTCGTTCACGCCTCGTGCCCACCTTCTCTTTGGGGCTATGCCATCCTTCGCGCTGTCAGGCATATATGCTAAAGTGGGGCACTTCATATGGGGTACAACACTTTAGGGTTTGCCTACTTGTACTCCTCATTCTCCTCAATGCATTCATTCTCGTTCTTATTTTCACATGGTATCAGAGCAGACTCACCTGCACCTGGGGTAGCAGACGCACTGGCACCTGGGGCAGCACACGCACTGGCACCTGGGGCAGCAGACGCACCAGCACCTAGAGCAGCAGCCTCACCAGCACCTAGAGCAGCGGCCTCAATGCCCGGGTCAGGCGGTACACACAGGTAACAGTCACCCTCAACACTTGTAGTCACAGAATACATGGCAGCAAGGATAGCATCATAGTCAAGATTAAAGATGGCCCCCCTTTGCACCGCCCTCGCGGCCCCTTTCCGCGGCCCCGTCGCCGCCCTTTCAGCGGCCCCGTCGCCGCCCTTCCGCGGCCCCGTCGCCGCCCTTCTACGGCCCCGTCGCCGCCCTTTCAGCGGCCCCGTCGCCGCCCGCCCTTTCAGCGGCCCCTTCGCCGCCCTTCCGCGGCCCCGTCGCCGCCCTTTCAGCGGCCCCGTCGCCCCCTTCCGCGGCCCCGTCGCCGCCCTCCAGCGGCCCTGTCGCCGCACTTCCGCGGCCCCGTCGCAGCCCTTTCAGCGGCCCCGTCGCCGCCCTTTCAGTGGCCCTGTCGCAGCCCGCCCTTTCAGCGCCCCCATCGCCGCCCTTACGCGGCCGCGTCGCCACCCTTTCACCGGCCCCGTCGCCGCCCTTTCGCGGCCCCGTCGCCGCCCTTTAGCGACCCCGTCGCCGTCCTTCCGCGGCCCCGTCGCTGCCCTTCAGCAGCCCCGTCGCCGCCCTTCCGCGGCCCCGTCGCCGCCCTTTCAACGGCCCCGTCGCCGCCCTTTCGCGGCCCCGTCGCCGCCCTTCAGCGGCCCCGTCACCGCCCTTCCGTGGCCCCGTCGCTGCCCTTCAGCGGCCCCGTCGCCGCCCTTCCGCGGCCCCGTTGCCGCCCTTTCAGCGGCCTGTCGCGGCCCTTTCAGCGGCCCATCACCCCCCTTTCAGCGGCTTCGTCGCCGCCCTTCTGCGGCCCCGTCGCCGCTCAGCCGCCCAGCGCCCGAGCCGCCGAGCAGCCCAACAGCGCCAACTCCAGTAGCCCCAGCAGCACCCCCAGTCTCAGCAGCACATTTCCAGCGGCGGGCAAACCACTCGCGTAGCTCCCGTGTCCTTGTCTCTAGTCTCCCTCGGTCTCTCCCTCCCCTACCTCCGAGGCCTAGCCCTACCTGTGTCCCTTGCGTCGAGAGGCAACAGCACGCCGCCCCTCACTCCTCCGAGTTTCCTCCAACAGAGGCTCCGCTACAGACCCTCCACATGGACGTGTGGTGCCCCGCCCGCGTCCGTGGGCAGGGGCATGAGCGGTACTTCCTACTGGTGGTTGACGACTACTCGCGTTACACCACAGTCTTCCCCTTGCGCAGCAAGGGTGAAGTCACTGAGGTGTTGATCGACTGGATCCGCGCAGCTCGTCTCCAGCTCAGGGAGAGTTTTGGCTCGGACTTTCCAGTTCTGCTTCTGCACTCGGACAGAGGCGGGGAGTTTTCCTCTGCCCGTCTGGGAGCCTTTTGTCGTGCACAGGACATCCGCCAAACCTTCACACTTCCGGCCTCTCCACAGCAAAATGGGATTGCTGAGCGCCGCATTGGCATGGTCATGGACGTCGCTCGTACGTCCATGATGCATGCGGCTGCCCCCCATTTTCTGTGGCCGTTTGCGGTTCAATACGCGGCGCATCAGCTCAACCTTCAGCCCCGGGTCTCCTTGCCAAAGACCTCCCCCGCCTTGCGGCGGACGGGGAAGGTTGGCGATGCGTCTGCGTTTTGGGTCTGGGGATCTCGGCCGTTTGTCCGTGACTTGTCTGCGGACAAGCTGTCCCCCCGTGCTGTTCCCTGCGTCTTCCTTGGCTTCCCCCCTGACGCGCCTGGGTGGCAGTTTTACCACCCAACCTCGCGCCGTGTTCTGTCCTCCCAGGACGTCACCTTTGACGAGTCGGTGCCTTACTACCATCTCTTCCCCTACCGCACTGCGCCCCTCCCCCCGCCACCGCGCTTCCTTGCGCCAGGTCCTCCCCCGGTAGACCCCCTCCCCCCTCAGGGTCTTGCCCCGTCAGATGTGTCCCAGGTAGACATAGTCGGGCCTGTCGAGGTAGCTGTTGACTCTATTGCTGCTAGAGGTGCTGAGCCTGCGGGTGCCGGGTCTAGAGGTGCTGAGTCTGGGGGTGCTGAGTCTAGGGGTGCTGAGACTGGGAGTGCTGAGCCTTGGGGTGCTGGGTTTGGGGGTGCTGAGCCTGGGGGTGCTGAGTCTGGGGGTGCGGAGCCTGGGGGCGCTGGGTCTGCTCGTGTGGCCGCCGGCGGTGCTTCGTCGAGGCGGGAGCCGCTCTCTCCACAGGAGCTATGCGAGTGGTTTGCCCGCCGCTGGATACGTGATGCTGAGACTGGAGGTGCTGCTGGGGCTAGTCGAGTTGGCGCTGTTGGAGCAGGAGGTGCTGTTGGCGCTGGTGTTTCTACTGGCGCTGGTGCGTCTGGGGGTGCTGCTCAGGCTGGTGGTGCTGACGGTCCTACTGGAGTTCGTACTGCTGGAGCAGGAGCTGCTGGGGGTGTTGGCGCTGGCGGTGCTGCTGGCGCTGGTGCTTCTGAGGGTTCTGGAGTTGGCGCTGTTGGAGCTGGAGGTGCTGCTGGCGCTGGTGCTGCCGCTGGGGGTACTAGTGCCGTCCTTGCTGGTTCTAGAGGCGCTGCGCGGCCGAGGCCATACTTCGTTCCGCTCTTGGAGCAGGTTCTTGGTCTCCCGCCCTCTCCTGGTCCTGCTCCTCCCTTAGAGTGTCCACAGCCTGTCTAGTCACAGTCACAGTTACAGCCCGCATCCCCTCTACCTGCTCCTTCTCCCTACACTGGTCCTACTGGAGGTCTTGCTGAGCGTCGTGAGCCTGCGTCTTGTCCTGCGTTGCCTGTTCGTGCTGCTCGCACTAGTGGTGTACTGCGCGTCCGCGTCCTCCTGCGGTCCACGACACACACCAGATGGTGCTGCGTCCTTCCACTGCTCCTCTGCGTGTCCCGTTACCGTCTCCTCCAGAGTCCTCTCTTCCTACTCTTGCTGACCCGGAGTCTGACTCTCTTCGTGCTTCTTGTCCTTCTGTCATGCGTCTTCTGGCTACTGTTGTCACTGACCCTTCCTTTGAGTCCATTGCTGCGTCTGCCCTAGTTGCTGAGCTTGTCGACTTCGCTGCTCGCTGTCGTCTAGACTACGCTGCTAGTCTCGTTGCTGAGTCTGAGTCTATCTGTCCTCCGCTCGTCGGGGGTGAGTGTGCTCTTAGCACGGACGTCCTTGAGGATAGGCAGGAGGAGTTCCAGTGCTTTGCTGCTGCTTATCCATCTCGTGTCCACGCTGATTGCCCCTGAGGGGGACCCGGATGCACCAGACATCCCGACTCTTCAATCGTACGCTGAGGCGATCGAGGGTCCCTACTCCTCTCAGTGGCAGTCAACCATGGACGCAGAGATGGCTTCCTGGAAGTCCTCAAGCACCTACGTTGACGAGTTTCCCCCACCTGGGGCGAACATCGTCAGTGGCATGTGGATTTTCAGGGTGAAGCGGCCGCCGACTCAGTCACACATGGTGCAGCAGGTCCTTCAGCGCTTCGGCTTCACGTACTCCTCGCCTCAGGCCACTCCTCTGTCTACTCGCCACTCGCTCTCAGCTCTGCCTTCGGATGAGTCCGTAGAGCCGAGTGGCTCGTACCCAAAGCTTGTTGGCTGCCTCATGAACCTGATGACCTGCACACGACCTGACCTTGCATACTCTCTTAGCATCTTGGCACGCTATGTTGCTCCTGGGAGACACCGACCAGAGCACATGGCTGCAGCGAAGAAGGTGTTGCGCTACGTGTGCAGTACGTCGGGCATGGGGCTAGTGCTTGGAGGGCGACGTCGAGTGGTCCTCACAGGTCACGCAGACGCTTCTTGGGCTGACAACCAGGCTACGCAGTGGTCGTCACAGGGTTACACCTTCAGCCTTGGCTCCGGCTCTGTCTCGTGGCGGTCTACCCGCTCGTTTTCTGTTCTCAGCTCCAGTTGTGAGGCAGAGATCTACGCAGGGGCCATGGCTGCACAGGAGCTACGCTGGCTCACCTACCTGTTGACTGACCTAGGAGAGCCGCCTCGTTCTCCTCCAGTTCTGTACGTAGACAACAAGGCCATGCTGGCCTTGTGTCGGGAGCACAGACTAGAGCACAGAACGAAGCACATTGCTCTCCGCTACTTCCTGGCTCGTGAGCTGCAACAACGTGGTCAGCTCGGCCTCACCTACGTGGCCTCTGAGGCCAACACTGCTGATATCTTCACCAAGGCACTTGCGCCTTGTGATCATCAGCGCTTCTGTACTGTACTAGGTCTTGTGCCTACTTGGCCTCACTTGCTCACTTCTTGACCTTGCTTGTACTGTCCTCTTTCTATACCTGCACTTGCTTGTTCACCTTTATATATATGATCTTGCATGTGAATTGGCCTTGTGGCCTTGCTCTTGTGCTCGGACTGTGTGGTGACGTTGTGATCCACCCTGAGCTTGCTTTGCTTTGCTTGACTGGTCTTGTGACCCCTTGTTCTCCCCCACTTTGCCTATGGGGGTGTGTCAGGCATATATGCTATAGTCTATATAGGTTGTAGTGGGGCAGTTCATATGGGGTACAACACTTTAGGGTTTGACGACTTGTTCATTCTCCTCAATGCATTCATTCTCGTTCTAATTTTCACACGCGCTGCCATCCTCACTAACCTCTACCCCCACCCTTCCCGTCCCACCTCCACCCCCACCAAACTATGGACCTCCACCAAGCCTGACATATCTCGTCTGCGTGTCTGGGATTGCAAGGCGTATGACCTCATACACCCTGCCGACCGCTCACGCGCACGTGGAAAGCTTGCATCCCGCACACTCCCCTGTGTCTACCTTGGACACAACACCAACTCACCTGACTACCTTTTCCTCCACCCCCCCTCAGGCTGCCTCATCCGTAGTCGGGACGTGGTCTTTGATGAGGCAACCTCGTACGACACCTCGCCCTCCGCCCCTAACCCCCTTCCCCCATTTCCCCGGCCCCTTCTCTGGACTGACACCCTGCCCCTCCTCCCGTCCCCTACCATGACCCCTCCCCCCGCTCCTCCACCCCTCCCCCCTCCACTCTCCTCCAGCTCCTCCGGCAATATCCTTAACCCACCCCCCCCTCCCCCTCCCACTCCACTACCTCACCTTCCGCTGCAACTCACCTCCCTTCTCCTCCTCCCCCTCCTCCACCTCCCCCGCCCCCTTGACGCTCCACGCTCTTGACTGCACCACCGCGCAGCTGAGCAGCAGCACTTCCATGTCCCAGACTCGACCTTCAGCGCAGCTGTCTTGCATCTTCACCACCCCCTCTACCTCCTCCTCTCTCTCCTCTCCTCTATGAAGACACCCACGATGAACTCCTCTTCCTCGACCTCCTCGCGCCCTCCATCGCCCCCATTGTCCGCACCATGGCAGGCACTCCAGTTCTTCTTTTCTCAGGCACCCCCACCATCTTCGAACCCACCACGTACGAGGAGGCTATTGCCTGCCTTGACGCACCACTCTGGATTGAAGCCATGGTCAAGGAAAGCAACGCCTTCATCCGCAACCGCTCCTTCATCGACGTCCCTCGCCCTACCAAGACCGATGTCGTCAAGGGCAAATGGCTCTTCCGTGTCAAGCTTCTCCCTGGCTAAGACCCTGTCTACAAAGCTCGCTATATGGCGAAGGGATTCACGCAGAAGCACGGCTTTGACTTCTTCGAAACATATTCACCCATTGCTACTCCACCTCACCAAGGAAGCTGTGTTCCATTGTCGCTCCAAGCATATCGAGCTCCGACACTACTTCGTCCGCGATCTTGTCCAGGATGGTTACATTACCGTACGCAAAATCGACTCATCCTCCAACCCCGCAGACATATTCACTAAAGCCCTCGACCGCGCTACTCACTCGGCACTCTTGCCCCTCCTGGGCCTTGCTCCCCATGGTGACTGATTCAGGGGTTGCTGTCTTATCTCATCCAGGTTTATAGATCTATGCAGGCTAAGGGGTTGTGTTAGATTATACTACTCTTCTGTATCCTGCATTGGTCCTATAAACCCTAGGATAGAGATAGGCACCCAAACTATGTTTGGGTGCACAACTGGGGTTAACCCTAGTTGGGGGTTGGAACCCAACCTTGGTCCAATTATTGGACTCCAAGGTTGGGTTGGGAGATTATTGGCCCCCCCAATAATGTTGGCCCACCTTTGGCCAACATTATTGGGACCCCCTAATAATTCTCCAACCCAACTTATTGGTGGGGGGCCAATAATGTTGGTTAGGTACCCAACCAACCCCCCCTCCCCTAGCTTCAACTATGTAAACCCTCATGATTCCTAATCAAGTCAATGGTTCAATTCTCACACGACACATCTGATCCCGGGGCCATAACAGCTTAGCCAAGGTTTGCTCAGCTCGGGGCGTTGCTCGACCGAGTCCAGCTTTACTCGGCTCGTTTGGTTGCACATGTGCTTTTGCGAGTATTACTCGCCTCGCCTTGAGTGAGTAACAACCTCCAATTTCCCAACTCATTACTCACTTAAAACGAGTCAAACGAATGAGATCATTTCTTTACTCACCTGTTGCCCGTGTGTACCTCCAATCCAATTCCTATCATCCCCACAACGCTCAAATCATCATACCACTGTGATCCCACCCTCACTACCCTACAACAGATTTTTCAAGAAAGAAAATGCGAAGCAACAGCAACAAAAACGTATCATTCAAGAAAAAAAAAACTACAATGAAGCCTTGGTCAAATTGAAACTATTTGATTCAGCTTGAACCGTTTATAATTCAGACCAATTGAACGGCTTACCGCTTACTGGCCAGTGCTATATACGGGCTGACCCTCACCCCGATAAGATTTGTTTGACTCGAACCACTTCTGGTTCCAACTTTTGCTCATTCCTACTCACAGGTCTCTCAGTTTCGCGAGATCCCCAATGGAGTCAGGAATTGTGCCAGTTATACGGTTGTAACCAATTTCCCTGGTAAGAGGAACCGGCAAGAAGTGAGAACAAAATGGAAGGCATGTTTTCGGAGGCAGAACTGAGGAGTACCATGCTGCTTGAGTATGCAACAAGACCATGCAGTGAGCAACAAAACTGTGCCATGTGCAAGAAGAGCACGCGGTGAGTAGCAGGGCACATATTCTCATAATGTACATAATTGCGATCGTTGTCTCGCTTGCGGCACGATACCATATTTTGTTGGGTATCCATTGACTTTTGAGTTTTCTAGAGGCTTATTTTCCTAATTCATTGTGAATCATATGCATCAGTCTACACTACATTATAGTAGTTTAGACAGAAATTGCGCGGCTCTAGCTTGGACCCACAAATTCCAACATTGGAAATGCGCCTCCCGCTTGGACTCCGCGTTTACAATTTGTGAAATACCGGTTCCACTTTGGGGGGGGGGGGGGGGGGGGGGGGCTTCTAGGCCCACTTTGAGGGTCCCTCGCGTCCTTATCTTGGCTCTGGGTGACTCGAGCACTTATTTGGCCACCCGAAGTCCCTTGGATACCAATATCCTCACATGGAACGGCCAAGTCGCCTCCATGCTAGCTCTCTTCACTCTTTGCCTGTTTTAGCTCATGCTTTGCTTGTGTCCCTTACTTCCACATGCTACTACCACAGTGGTGTGAGCAACCAGCGAACTCAAACATGTTTAAGTCGAACGTTGCCAAACATATTGAATTTTCAAATAAAACATATTCGGTTCTGCCGAACAGTTTTTAGGTGTTAGCGGCGGGTGTTCGAGGTTTGTTTCATGGATTTTCGAACATCAGGATGTTCGTGGCGAATTTCTACATGTTCGGTTCGAATGTGACTTTTTCACTATAGTCACCTGGTGCAAATTTCACCTGTCTAGTTCAGCAAATAGGTACTGCAGTCCTCGGGACATGTACAGCAACAACCAAACAAAATATTATTAAATCCTGCAAAACGAGAATATGTCAAGCATGCAATGTATGCAAGCAACTATACAACAGGGGATCCTATCTAGAAGAGGTCATAGTCTGAGAAGCAATATAGAATGACATCAAGTAGGGCAAACTGCAAGCGCTCTAGGTCTGTGTCAGCCCCTGTTCTCCCAGTCCCCAAGTGCACGCAGCTCATGGCAAACTGCAGATTTCAAAGCTTGAAGCTCGCAAATTTGAGATAACCCTCAAGATAGAATGGCACTCACAAGGAAGTAAGATCTGAAAGGTTGCCAATGGATTTAGGAACAACGCCAGTAAGATTGTTGACTTGCAGGTTTCAGTTAAATCGATAATACAGTGACGGGCATGCATGAAATATCCGGGTAAGGCAAGAGCAGCTGGCCCAGATGGCACCTTGTCTAAGGAACGAGCCAAGCCGCCCATCTCCAACGTTCAGCTCGTCCCAAGTCGTGCCGAGCCTCGACAAGCCGCGAGCGCCAAGCAATGAGCAGCCCAGAACCCATCGACAAGCCGAAGTGGGACCCTACCACACAAAACTGCCATGTGAAGGAACAACATGCTCAGACAGTCACAAGTGGTCCCGCCTCGGGACTGGCAACAATCCTTTGTCAAATGTCCAACCTCGTTCGCTTAGAGCCAACTCGGCTTGTTTCAAAACATGGTGAGGCTTATTTGTTCCCATATGTGAACTTAACCTGTGCAGGGGAGGAGAGGAGGTCAGGCTAGCACGAACCTGCTCTAGTAATGCATTATACAGCAACAGCAGGAGAGCAGCTATATAGTACAGATTAAGAAATTTCACCAGATTAGGTATGAGAAAAACCCGACTAAGAACATGTTTGGGTCGAACACATCACAAATAGGCATGAGCAACACCCCTGACCCAGGTCGCCCGATCCGATCTGGCAGGGTCAGGCGGGTCCTTTTGGGGCCGAATCGGGTCCCTGCGGGTCAACACCCATCGCTACCAAGACAGCTGAGAAAGTTCATTGACTAGATCTTAGCACAAAGAAGTATGGGTGGTTGCACGTAGGGATGAGAGAGAAAAAAAAAAGGAACTGTGGTCAGTTCGTTGCCGTTCAGTTTGCTAACTGAGAAACCCAACCGGAATTTTTGGAAAACGGTTCGTGGGCTGAACCGGTTTGGTTCCAAACCCGTTCGCAGGTTCGGTAAGGATCGTAAATGCGACCTTATCGAGTCGTGCCGAACCAAACCGGTTCGTCCATGTACACAGTTTGTAAACGAACCGGTTCGTTTTCGGGACCCCTCGCGACTTGGCGCGCGGGTTCCTTTTCTCGAGCAGCAATTCTTCCCTAGTCTGGATCGTCGTGACTTCCCGCTTAGATTCCCAGCCTTCCCATGGTTACTTTATAAACAACATCCAGCAAGGTGTTTTTTCCTCCGTTATTGACTGATAATGACAAAATAACGAACCCCGAACCGAACCGGCCCCGTTCATTAAGGCCTTTTACCAAACCGAACCGTTTCAATTCTGCGCTCATGCCTAGTTTCACGTAACCCCAACCAAACCAAGGGCGTTTTCGGTCAAAACAAGCTTCAGATAAACCTAAACTCATCCTGAAAGGAAACAAAGTCTAAAACTGGCCGTATATTGTATTTAAGGCCAGAATCGCGTACAGAGGGGAAACTAGCCTACCCCGACCAAGTCAAGCGTGGAGGTAGCATGTGACCAAAGGGATATTGTGCTTGCTGTGTGAGCCAACGGAGCAGGATATCTAGCTTGCTTACTCCAAGTCAAGAGGCTCACAACAAGTCAAGAGGCTTACAACAAGTCAAGAGGCTCACAACAAGTCAAGAGGCTCACAACAAGTCAAGAGGCTCACAACAATTCAAGAGGCTCACAACAAGTCAAGAGGCTTACAAGTCTTGGAGATGTGAAAGGTTGCCCAGTGAGACAGGTATCGAGCAGGTCAGATTGATCCACGGTAGAGATCTGCCTTTCACGGGTGTGTGTGGATGCAAAGAGCAGAGAGGAACCAACATCAAGACTGTGGTGGGCGAGCCACAGTGAAAGAGGATGGAGATGCGCAATGGTCGTTTAATTCTTGATCATAGTGTGGCAGCTTTTGATCATGTAGAGAGGCATGTGCCTTGAGAAAAAGCGTGTGGCGTATCACACAGGAGGAGCGCATATGAAGAGCGGCAAGCTGAAGATGACCCACAAGTTGTGGGCCACAACCAAGGTTAAAAGATACGGTCGTATTTTTGAAATTTCTCTACAATATTCCACATGAGCGTATTACAGAATACGATTATTTATGGTAACATTTCAAAAATACGACCGCATCTTTTAACCTTGCCCACAACACGGGTGACGAGAAAAAGCATGTGGTGGGTCCCACCCACACACTGTATGTGCTGCTGCGAATGTGACGCGGGTCAGAAATTCAATCAACGAGAAACCGTGGCACTCACAAATGAGTAAGACTTCGGAGGTTGCCAACAGAGCTCGGAATTCTGCCCGTCAACATGTTGTACCCAAGGTTCCTGGAATGGAGAGATATGAGGCACGCATGCAGGGCATGCATAAGGCAGAGCATGTACAAAGAGTGAAAGATACGTTGCACATCACATCACAGACACACACAGAAGAACAGTGACACAGTGTTGTTTTCCATGACTGGTTTTGTGTTGCTGGTGGTGTTGAGGAGAGTAGGGAGAATGTATAATATCGCCACATCACATTAGATCACATCTCATCGCATCGTATTGCATCGCAAAGCATCCCATCGCATCTCCTTGAATCCCATCGCAACTCCTTGAATCCCACCCCATCTCCTTGCATCACCTCGCATCACATCACATACCGCTGCATTGCATCGCATCACATCCCAGCACACAAAGTCACATAACAAAATGAAAACAATGTAAGTTGTCCTAGTACAACATGAGGAGAAGAAGCTGTTAATAGCTCGCGAAAGCACAAGGATTTACAAAGAACGAGAGGTTAGAGAAGAACGCAAACCTACCAAACTAGACACCAAGACCACCAAGTGGCCTAGTGGGGGGAAGAACCAATCCAACCAACCCAAGTGAGGTGGTAGCCACGAGCCACCAACCCACAGAAGTTGGCAATGATGATTGGACACCCTCTCTTTGACCAACACCCCCACCTTACCCAACAAGGCTGGAGTTTTTTTTGGGCTAGGTTTGGGTTCAACCTAATCAAAGTGTTTACCCACTCTACATCCAAAACTAGACCATGCAAACGGAAGTAGAGTCTAACAGTCGGACAAGTGCAAGTGGGACTTTTACGCGTGAGAAGAAGAATACAGCCGACATAGCCTTCTCCTCGTCCACTCACAAACCCTATCACCCCACTCATGCTCAAGCCAAATGGCACGAGCCCCAACTCGAAATATGGAGCTACGACATCACAAATCATCTCCTCGGTTGTGGTGTCAAAGGTATTTGCCTCAGGTATGTTCTCTTGAACCGTGGCAAAACAAGCATGCCGACAAAGCGGATGAAAGCACACAAGGAAGCGGACGAGAGGCATCTAGTGCATGGGAGCAGGCCGATGCCTGGGTCATGTGCATCTTCATTGGCACCACCCCACCACTACTGAAACTGTCAAATGTTCCACAACTATACATACCATATAAGAGTATCTCAAAGCCCACTTCCTCAACAAAACTGTCATGTAATTTGCTATTCTCAATCCGTGCTGTTTCAAGTATGCCTTTAGGACTCTCCAAGTATGGCAGGCTATGTCGCCAAGATTGAAGGAATCCATGACGATCTAAAACAAACAGATCACATTTTTCTTCTTCGAGGAAACTCCAGAAGTGCCACTTGTAGTGGGATGGGAACATTTGCAGCTTACTTTCACTATTGCCAAAGTTTCCTCTGCGTTTCTCTCTAGCGAAAACAAACATGTCCACCCAGGATCGTCCGAGTGCTCTTTGTACGCCACTCATGGTCCAATCTCCAAATGAACCAAATGGGCTCGCCATCGGAAGCTCAACCAAGTATGGGAGGAAAATGAAGACCCTGCATGCGCCATTCTCAGTGCTGATGCGTCTCAACTTGTTCTTTTCAGGCACTGCTATTATCAAAGAAATGACTACTTAGTACTCTGACTCTAGCAATCACAAACCTAACATGCAAGAATTTGTTTTTTAGCAATGAGAAGAAAGTGCAATTTAAAGACAATGAGTCTTTCTAGCAATCCTAAATATCTAAATAAAAGAACTCACAATAAGCTTAGATTTGTAAGATTGTGAAACAATTCAGAAATTGTGCCGGTCAAATTGTTGTATCTCAAGTTTCTGCATGGGAGAAATGGAGGGCATGCATATCGCAAGCTCAAAGAACACACTGCAAAGCAAATGTTGGTGACGGTGTGCAGAGCATAGGTGTTGAGTATATGTGTGTGTAAGACACCTCAATAGGCTGATGGCTCAGCACCTCACTTCTGAGAATCCCACAAAGCCACTGGCTCGATTGGGATTGGAAAGTCATGAATACACGGTACAATGCACTCGCGCGTGCGTGTGCGTGTGTGTGTCTATGGTAGGGATGAGCATAGGGAGAACACGAACATGTCTGTGGTGTGGGAGGGAGCGTGGCCAGAAGGATATTGGACTCAGTGTGTGAGCCAACGGAGCAAGGTACGAGATGACAAGTCAAGTGGCTCACAGCATTTCAAGTGGCGCACAGCAAGTCAAGCGGCTCACAGCAAGTCAAGCGGCTCACAGCAAGTCAAGCGGCTCACAGCAAGTCAAGCAGCTCACAGCAAGTCAAGTGGCTCACAGCAAGTCAAGCTGCTCACAGCAAGTCAAGCGGCTCACAGCTCTCCGAGGTCAAGATTGCCAAGTGAGGCGGGTATCGAGCCAGTCAGGTTGTTCTGATGTAGGAATCTGCTTTTCATGGGAGTGTGGATGCAATAAAGGGCAAAGTATAAGTCAAAGACGAGCTTATGGTGGGCTACAGTGAGAGCGGATGGAGAGGCATAAAGGTTGTTCTTGATTATAGGGGGGCAGTCAGCTCTTGATTGGTCGTATAGACTGGAATGTGCGGAGCACACAGGAGGAGCAGCAAGCTGAAGATGATCCACAAAAAGGGTCGAGATTAGGCATGCACATGTATTGTGGGCTGGTCACACGGTGTGTGCCTTGGTTCACAGTTCAATCGCACAACAAGCATCGGCACTCACATGTGAGAAAGACCGGGGAGGTGGCCAAGAAAGCTAGGAACGATGCCCGTCAAGCTGTTGTACCCAAGGTTCCTTGTGGGCCGAGAGATAAGAGGCATGCATGTAAGGCATGCATGTAAGGCAGAGTATGCACAAGGCGTGAAAGGTTCCTGGTGGGAAATACGAGGCAGGCTATTGGTCCCCAGACATATCGCATAGCATTGCATCATATCGCATCCCATCCCATCCCATCCTAACCAAGCTTACAAAATATGGTATTTGTAATATACGGTCCATTTTTGCGGTGAGATGGAATGAGACTCCAACATCTGAGCATAAGAAACTGCATAAGACTGCATAGCTTTTCTGATCGATAACTTACAAGCTTGTCAAAGATACAAGTCTGGTGAACGTTACTGGTATAGAGCCAGTCATCTTGTAATAAGCAGCCACATGCATCTCGGAAATAGGGTGCAAAATGGAACAAAGTGCAAACAGAGGTCTGTGAGTACGACCTGAGTACCTGAAATATCCGGGAGCTGCTTAGATCTCCCACCCAAATACCATAGCAACAGCAACAAGCGTGAGCAAAGGAGCAAGGAGTCATTCAGGGCACTGGGGCCCTGGTTTAAGCTTAAACGAGCAACACAACACTCGATGTATGTCAAGCTAAGCTAAGGGCTTAGTTTAATCAAGATACGAAACGCAGAATGCAGATGGTAGATTTAAATTATTGAGGCATGGCATGCATGAGAGAAACTTTTTTGCACTACCAGTTGCATCACTCAAACTACACTACTACTTACATCAACTACACGACTTTGGAGTCAAAACCTCAGCAAGACCAGCGGCAGTGCTGTCAAGCACGAGCTTGTGGGGTCTGGCTGGGAGGCTCACGTGTCAACCAAACGGACAGCCGCATGTGGATGAAACTAGGAACCTTACTAACGTTATGAACTCAAATGCTGAGACACTATGCACATGTTAACCGATCGAGGATTAGCACCCAAGTTGCGGAAGACGAGTCTAGGGCTGATTAGACGGTGGGTTAGACGCAAGCCCAGGCAGGCCAAAAAAAGTACGGACAGCCAAAAAAAGCCTTCTGTGGGGCATGTGGAGGGGAGGGGACATGGACGTAGCTGACATTAGAGGCAATTTCTTCTTAGGTCTTGATTTTTTCCCCCCAATTCGTTTTTCCGGCCTGCCCAAAAACTTTTCCCCCTTGCGTCTAGCGTCTACGGGTGTGTCCTGCGTCTAGCGTCTAGACGCTAGACGCAGGACGGTCCTGGCGTCTTCTGCAACCTAGATCAGCACATTAACATATGTGTGATATCGATGAATGAGGAACACTTTTGAGTCGACTCAAAAGTCAGCATGAGGATCAGCACATGAACATATGTATGACATCGATGAATGAGGAACACTACCTACACACACATGTCAAGCAAATCAGGAACAGCACTAACAAGTGCTTGACGCTTTTGAGATTGCCAAGGGATGCAGGGATGGTGTCGCTTAGGCTGTTGTAACCCAGTGCCCTAATGAGCGAATGAAAACGGAGGGTACGCATACAGAGCAAATGAACTGATGCAACACATGAGGTGAGGAGCAAGCGAGCGGGGAATGATCTCTGGACAGTGTGACTTCTGTGAGTTTCTCATTGCGACCAAGATTCAGTTGGAGATTCATTAGAGGACCATCTCAAGTTTCACCCATGTCATGTGCATTTGCTCAATGTTTTGCTCTCCTGTGCTACCCAAAACAGCCAGCTTAGATTAGGCATCGGCATGAGCTGAGTCGAACCTGACTCGGCTCAATTCAGTTTCCACTCAATGCCCAGACAACAACCCAGGCCACGCCTCGGCTCAATTCAGTTTCCACTCAATGCCCAGACAACAACCCAGGCCACGCCTCGGCTCAATTCAGTTTCCACTCAATGCCCAGACAACAACCCAGGCCACGCCTCGGCTCAATTCAGTTTCCACTCAATGCCCACACAACAACCCAGGCCACGCCTCGGCTCAATTCAGGCTCCACATGGATGTGTGGGGCCCAGCCCGCGTCCGTGGTCAGGGTCAGTAGAGGTACTTCCTGATCGTTGTTGACGACTACTCGCGCTACACCACGGTCTTCCCCTTGCGAGCCAAGGGTGAGGTCCCTGATGTTTTGATCCCTTGGATCCGCAGAGCTCGTCTCCAGCTCAGCGAGCGTTTCCGCTCGGACTTTCCTGTCCTGCGCTTGCACTCTGACAGAGGTGGTGAGTTCTCCTCCGACCTCTTGGCAGCCTACTGTGCTGAGCACGGCATTGAGCAGTCGTTCACGCTTCCGGCCTCTCCACAGCAGAATGGGGTTGCGGAGCGCCGCATTGGCCTGGTCATGGAGGTCGCTCGTACCTCATTGATCCATGCGGCTGCCCCCCACTTTCTGTGGCCGTTTGCAGTCCGGTACGCTGCGCATCAGCTCAACCTCTGGCCCCGTGTCTCCTTGCCGGAGACCTCGCCCACACAGCTGTGGACGGGGGAGGTTGGCGATGCGTCACGTTTCCGGGTTTGGGGATCTCAAGCTTTTGTTCGCGATTCGTGTGCAGACAAGCTCTCCTCTCGTGCTGTTTCCTGCGTCTTCCTCGGCTTTGTTACGGACGCGCCTGGTTGGCAGTTTTACCACGCCACCTCGCGCCGGGTCTTGCCCTCTCAGGACGTCATTTTTGACGAGTCTGTCCCCTACTACCGCCTCTTCCCCTACCGCACTGCCCCGCTCCCACCCCCGCCTCTCTTCCTTGCGCCAGGTGCTGCTGTCGTAGACCCCCTCCCCCCTCAGGGTGCCGCTCCCTCAGGTGTGTCTCAGGTAGACACGGTCGAGCCTGTTGAGGTTGCTGTCGACTCTCCTCCTGCTCGGGGTGCTGAGCGTGGGGGTGCGGACGCTGGGGGTGCTGAGCCTGGGAGTGCGGACACTGGGGGTGCTGAGCCTGGGGGTGCGGACTCTGGGGGTGCTGAGCCTGGGGGTGCGGACTCTGGGGGTGCTGAGCCTGGGGGTGCGGACACTGGGGGTGCTGAGCCTGGGGGTGCTATGCCTGGGGGTGCTGAGCCTGGGGGTGCGGTGATTGGGGGTGCTGAGCCTGGCGGTGCTGCGCCAGGGGGTCCTACGCCTGGACAAGACCTCTCCTCGAAGCAGTTGCGTGAGTGGTACTTACAGTACTGCAGCCTCCGGAGAGGTACCTCTGGGACCAGGCGCGCTACGGAGACTGGTGCTGGCACTTCTCTTTCTAGTCGGGAGCTCCCCTCTCGTGAGCGGATCCGTGAGTGGTACGAGCGCCGTTGCACACTTCGTAGTGGCGCGCCTCGTCTCACGGACCCTGCTGCTGCTGGTGCTGCGGACCCGACGTTGGAGCTGCTGCTGGTGCTGCGGATCCGGGCGTTGGAGCTGCTGCTGGTGCTGCGGACCCGGGCGTTGGAGCTGCTGCTGGTGCTGAGGACCCGGGCGTTGGAGCTGCTGCTGGTACTGCGGACCCGGGCGTTGGAGCTGCTGCTGGTGCTAAGGACCCGGGCGTTGGAGCTGCTGCTGGTGCTGAGGACCCGAGCGGTGGAGCTGCTGCTGGTACTGCGGACCCGGGCGTTGGAGCTGCTGCTGGTGCTGAGGACCCGGGCGTTGGAGCTGTGACTGGTGCTGAGGACCCTGGTGTTGGAGTCCCTGCTGGTGCTGCGGACTCGGGCGTTGGTACTGCCGCTGGGGGCACTGGTGCTGTCCCTGCTGTGTCTGGAGTCGCCGCGCGCCCTCAGCCGTACTTCGTTCCGCTCCTTCACCAGGTTCTTGGTCTCTTGCCTCCTCCTGGTCCTCCCCCTCCTTTAGTGTGTCCACAGCCTGTTCAGTCACTGCCTGCTCCTTCTCCTTACTCTGGTCCTACTAATGGTCTTACTGAGCGTCGTGAGCCTGCGTCTCGCCCTGCGTCGCCTGTCCGTCCTGCTAGCACTAGTGCTCGTAGTTCGCGTCCACGTCCTCCTCCTGCCCCTGGCACGCACCGGATATCTCTCTGTCCTTCCACTGCTCCTCTACGTGCCCCTTTGCCTTCTCCTCCTGCTTCCTCTCTTCCTGCTCTTGTCGACCCGGAGTCGGACTCTCTTCGTGCTGCCAGTCCTACTGTCACGCGTCTCCTTGCTACTGCCATCACAGACCCTTCCTTCGAGTCTTCTGCTGCGTCTGCCCTAGTTGCTGAGCTCGTCGACTTTGCTGCTCGCTGTCGTCTAGACTACGCTGCTAGTCTTGTCGCTGAGTCTGACTCATTCTGTCCTCCGTCCGTCGGGGGTGAGTGTGCCCTTGGCACGGACGTCCTTGAGGACAGGCAGGAGGAGTTCCAGTGCTTGGCCGCTGCTTCACCTCATCTCGTGTCCGTACTGCTTACCCCACAGGGAGACCCGGATGCACTTGACATCCCGACTCCGCGCTCTTACGCGGAGGCGATAGAGGGTCCCTACTCTTCTCAGTGGCAGGCAGCTATGGATGCAGAGATGGCTTCCTGGAAGTCCACAGGCACCTACGTTGACGCTGTCCCCCCTCCTGGGGCGAACATCGTCAGTGGCATGTGGATCTTCAGGGTGAAGCGGCCGCCGGGTTCTCCGCCTGTCTTCAAGGCGCGTTACGTGGCTCGTGGCTTCAGTCAGCGGCAGGGAGTTGACTACTTTCAGACCTTCTCCCCCACCCCAAAAATGACCACTCTTCAGGTACTCCTGGACATTGCTGCTCACCGGGACTAGGAGCTTCACTCTCTCGACTTCAGCACTCCTTTCTTGCAGGGCAGCCTGCACGAGGAGATCTGGCTGCGTCGCCCACCTGGCTTCACTGGGTCTTTCCCTCCTGGTACCCAGTGGAGTCTCCGGCGTCCAGTCTACGGTCTCCGCCAGGCGCCACGTGAGTGGCACAACACAGTGAGGACTACGCTGGCGGCACTTGGGTTTGCTCCTTCTACTGCCGACCCGTCGCTGTTTCTGCGCACTGACACTTCTCTGCCGCCGTTCTACATCCTCGTGTACGTCGACGACTTGGTCTTTGCCACTGCTGACACTGCTGGACTCGCCTACGTGAAGTCCGAGCTGCAGAAGAGACACACGTGCACTGACCAGGGTGAACTGCGCAGCTACCTTGGCTTGCAGATCACCCGGGACAGAGCACGCCGCACCATTACCCTGACTCAGTCACACATGGTGCAGCAGGTCCTTCAGCGCTTCGGCTTCATGTACTCCTCGCCTCAGGCCACTCCTCTGTCTACTCGCCACTCGCTCTCAGCTCTGCCTTTGGATGAGTCCGTAGAGTCGAGTGGCCCGTACCCAGAGCTTGTTGGCTGTCTCATGTACCTGATGACCTGCACACGACCTGACCTTGCATACCCTCTTAGCATTCTCGCGCGCTATGTTGCTCCTGGGAGACACCGACCAGAGCACATGGCTGCAACGAAGAGGGTGTTGCGCTACTTGTGCAGTACGTCGGGCATGGGACTAGTGCTTGGAGGGCGGAGTCCAGTGGTCCTCACTGGGCACGCGGACGCTTCTTGGGCTGACGACCAGGCTACGCAGCGGTCGTCACAGGGTTACACCTTCAGCCTTGGTTCCGGCTCTGTTTCGTGGCGGGCTACTCGCTTGTCTTCTGTTCTCGGCTCCAGTTGTGAGGCTGAGATCTACGCAGGAGCCATGGCTGCTCAGGAGCTTTGCTGGCTCACCTACCTGCTGACCGACCTTGGAGAGCCGCCTCGTTCTCCTCCAGTCCTGTTTGTCGACAACAAGGCCATGCTGGCCTTGTGTCAAGAGCAGAGACTGGAGCACAGAACAAAGCACATTACTCTCCGCTACTTCCTTGCTCGTGAGCTACAGCAGCGTGGTCAGTTGCGACTTGCGTACGTGGCCTCTGAGGCCAACACTGCTGATATCTTCACCAAGGCACTTGCGCCTTGTGATCATCAGCGCTGCTGTACCCAGCTGGGTCTTGTGTCTGTCTTGCCTCACTTGCTCTCCTCTTGACCCTCTTTGTACTGTTACATATATATATCACTGCTCTTGCTTGTTTAGTCTTATATATATATATATATATGTACTCCTGCATGTGAACTGGCTTTGTGGCCTTGAACTTGTGCTCGGATTGTGTGGTGACATTGTGATCCACCCTGAGCTTGTTTTGCTTTACTTGACTGGTCTTGTGACCCCTAGTTCTCCCCCACTTCGCCTATGGGGGTGTGTCAAATATTAGATATATTGTTGTAGTTATTTAGGCTACAGTGGGTTAGCCTATAGGGGGTACACACTTCTAGGTCTCCATATTTGTACTCATTTCATTCTTAGTCATTCTCATTCCTTGTTCAACAGAGATATTCCCCTTACACGCTGCTCGCAGAAGCTGTTCGACAATCTGGTTGAGGCGCTCTATCTGACCATCCGTTTGGGGATGATAGGCTGATGACATGGCGAGTTGGATCCCCATGAGCGACATGAGCTCCTTCCAGAACTTACTCGTGAATTTCGGGTCTCTGTCAGAGATTAGCGTGGTTGGAATGCCATGTTGCGAGATGACGTAGCGGAAGAATATTTGCGCTGTCTCCTCGACGCGAGCCGTTGTGTGTGTCGTAATGGAAGTGGGTTTCGAGAAAGTCAATCCACTGGACCTGCCGCCTGGAGAGTGTTGGTTGGGTCTTCAGGTACTTGAGGCTGCAGTGGTCGGTGTAGACAGTCGTTTTTCTTCCTTCAAGATAACACCTCCATGCCTTAAATGCGTTGATGATGGCGAGGGCCTCTTTGTCATGGATGGGGTGATTGAGTTCTGCCCCGTGAAGTTTTTTACTGAGGTATGCAATGGGTTGCAGTCCCTTCCCTTGATCCTGCTTGAGTACTGCGCCCACTGCTTGATCGCTAGCATCGGCCTCGATGACATAGTCAAGTTCAGTGTCTGGCAGGATAAGAACAGGTGCGGACGTGAGTGCGGTTTTAAGTTGTTCCACGGCTTCCTGGTGCTTCGCCTCCCATTGATATGGTGTATTCTTCTTCAACAGGTTTGTTAATGGTGCGGCAATCTTGGCGTAGTTCGGTACGAACCGGTTGTAGTAGTTGGCGAATCCAAGGAACTGTTGTAACTCCTTCACGTTCTCAGGGGTCTTCCACGTTTGCACTGCTTCGATCTTCTTAGGATCCACGTGAACTCCTTGAGCGCTCACCATATGTCCAAGGAACTGGACTTTTTTCAACGCAAACTTGCTCTTGGATAGTTTCACGTAGAAGCGTTCTCGTCGAAGAATTTCAAACACCCGTCGTAGATGCTCAACGTGCTGCTTCCTATCTTTCGAGTAGATCAGGATATCGTCCAAATATACCACCACGCACTCGTCCAGAAGGGGCCGAAGGATGTGGTTCATTTCTGCCTGAAATGTGGCTGGTGCGTTAGTGAGTCCGAATGGCATCACGAGATACTCGTATGACCCGTACCGAGTTCGAAAAGCGGTTTTGTGGATAGAGTTGTCCGCCATACGAATTTGCCAGTATCCCGATCTGAGGTCGAGCTTGGAGAATACCGTAGCACCGCAAAGTTGGTCGAGTAAGTCGTCGATCCGTGGTATCGGGTATTTATTTTTTACAGTCTGCTTGTTCAAGGCACGGTAGTCGATGCACATTCGCAGACTTCCGTCTGGCTTCGGAGTGAAGAGAACTGGAGCTCCGTACGGCGAAGTCGAAGGTCGAATCAGCCCTTTCTCCAGGAGATACTCTATTTGTTTTTTCATATCGGCAAGCTCTGTCGGGCTCAGCCGGTATGGTGCTCGAAATGTTGGCTTGGACCCCGGCTCTTCTACGATCTCGTGTTGATGTGTCCGGTATGGCGGTAGTTTATCAGGTAAATCGTCGGGGAGAACGTCCTGGAACTCTTCAAGAATTTTCTTGACTGCTGGAGGAGTTTCCTAGGTCTGCTTCTCTCTGTTGTCTGCCTCGTTGACTATCGCCATGAATCCTGCCGTGGTCCGTTTGACGTCCTTTTCAAAGCGTGCGAGTGTCTCGACTAGAATATTTCCCGTGTCGTCCCATTTGGGAAGGCTGATTTTCCTCCCGTTGTTGTTGATGTTGGCCGTCTGGTTAACCCAGTTGATCTCGGGGTTGAACTTTTTAAGAAAGTCTCTCCCGAAGATTACGTCAAGTCCTTTGATATTTGTGACGGGGAGAGCAGGCTTCCATCGAAGGGGTCCAATTTGGAGTAGCAACCGTGTTTCCCCGTAGATAGGTAGCTTACTGCCATCCACCATCGTTGCAAAGAAGCTTGAGGACTTGATGTCACCTCCGAGTCGATTGATTGCCTTTTTGTCATAGACGCTGTGCGACGCCCCGCTATCCACGAGTGCTTGGAGGCGCTGTCCGTTGCAGATCACCTCGAGCAGGAGTGGTGAGGGTTGCTCGGAGTATCCAAAAATAGTCTCATTAATAGGATCATAGGGTACATCCCAATATTCAGTACACACCGTGGTTCCACTACTTTCTTCTGGACAACTAGCTGGCCTGGGCTGCGTGGAGAAAGGCTCTTCTCCAATGCCAGGAGTAGAGGTAGTAACCGTACAAGTTGACCCTGAGGGGGTGGATCCGGTCGACGCGTGCGATCCACTGGATGCATCCTTGAGGGGTTTTCAGAGTTTCTGCAGCTTCTTTTGAACTCCCAGCTGCCTCTTCAGCTGCTTCAGCTCCATAGACTTCTTCCCTGGGGAGTGGAGAGTCGTCTTGGGCTGGTTCCGAGAGAGGACATTGACGCCGTGAAAAGGTCTACTCCTTTCCACACTCCTCAATTTTTTCCCCAGCTCCGTAGGCACCGGTACCACTTCTTTAATTGTCTGCTTCCTCTGGAGTTCTTCCCGGAATTTGTTTATGGCTCCGGACCCGCGAAAAACGCCAGTCTTCATTAAAGCATCTTTGAAAGATAACTTTAACGAATTCTGTTTTTTCCCGGGGTTGAATCGGAGAGTTCCCGTCTTGGTCGAGTCTGTTTTCGCGAAGGTTTTCTTTTCCTCGGCGAATTCCTCTGACAAATTTCGGTCAAGGGGCTTGGGATTTCGCCCTTGATTCTCCAAATCTCGCGCCCAATGCTGTCCTTCAATTTCGATTCGGTCCAGATTGCGCTGACGCTTTCGGATCTGTTTTTCCTCACCAGCACAATCCGCAATCACTTGCGAGATCCGTTTTTTGACTTTTTGTTTTTAGTTTCGCTACTCCCACAAGCTCGGAATGCCGCACGTGCAGATTTCATGTGAAAACAATCGACAATGCGATGTCCGTTTCTGCCGCAAAATTCGCAAAGTGTTTTGTTTTTTGCAGGACGTGAACTCGCGACGAATTTGTCGACTTCCATGGGGTCGGCGAACGTGGTTGAAGCCGAGCGATCCCCTTGTCGTGACCCGACGACGTGGGGTCGTCGTGTCCCGGAGTTGACCAAGTCAAAACGCTCCGCGGCCGATACGATTTCGCTGTAGCTGCTGCAATTCGCTGCTGCAACCTGGCGCCGAATGTCGGTTTTCAGCCCCGCGATGTAGGACTGAATTTTTTCGCCCTCGGTAATGTCGGGAATGCGATTATAAAATTCCTCCATCTGCTGCGTGTATTGCGCGACACTCCCGTATTGCCTATGGTGATGTAATTTTTCGCGCGCAATATCAGTGGAATTAATCGGCTCAAAACGTTGGAGAAGGTCTGCCCGGAACTGCTGCCACGTGGCTTCGCCCTGGAAAATGCTACTGTTGCTTCCGAGCCACTCAAGAGCTGGACCGCGCATCAACGTTGTCGCGAGACGAATTTTCTCGCCGTCGTTCTCCGTTGTCGTCCATCCGATCGCCGCGAAATAAATTTCCATCGTCGCGAGCCACCGCCTGACGTCGGATTTTCGATCGCTAGGGTCGAACGATTCCGGCGAGCGAAGTTTTGGAACCTCGAAGTGACGCTGCGACTGCTGCGAAGTCGTCGAAGCAGGAATGTTCATGGTCGAGAGGAGCCGCGTAACGCGCTGCAGTTCGTTTCGCATCTACTCGTTCTCCAATCGCGACCGTTCAGTCGTCGCTCGCATCTCCGCTTCCATCTTGGCGATTTGCGCGAAGAGCTGCTGCGTAACGTCGTTGGTCGCCGGCGAACCCATCCTGTTCAAAAACCACGCGAGGGGGTTAATTCGAAAAACGCTGAACTGGTACTTACCAAAAATCGACGTCGAATTGGTCGCCCCCGGCGGTTTTTCGAGGCGATTTTTTCCGCGACCGCTGCTTAGCCGAGAGTTGTCGAGTGAGAACGGCTCTGATTACCAAGTGTCACAGGATCGAATTCTCAATCGAAACTTGTCACTAAAACTGAATACAAGGCCTATTTATACTCGGAAAGTACAAGGATAAACGAGATAAAACGAACCTTCGGGAACACACCCTTCCGGATACTACAATCACAAGTACGCATAAGCACGCAAGTCTATTAGCACTTGGGATTATGCCCAGATTACACCGTATACACCACTGTCGGCGCTGTCAGTGCCGTATAATAGGTATGTCGGTGGGAAAAGTAGGAAATAAGAGAAATAAATAGAAGGCTCTAGAAATAGTGAGAAAATATTATAACGGGGACGTCCTCTCACACATGCATTTGAGGGGTCATATGCTGCACACATGCATGTCACCCATGATGCGTGCGGACATGTCACATGAATATGCTGCATTCTTATTATAACATCAAGCACACACCATCGAGGAACATTGATGAGAAAATCCCTCATATAGTTTCAAAAGCGATGTTTAAATTGCACAGACATCGCCTTAGCAGCCTGAAAGGGTGTTCCCAGAAACATGTGGGAGATCAACAGTGGAACGGGGGAAGAGAGAGAGAGGGGTGGGGGAAGAGGAGAGAGAGGAAAGAACGACGGACACAAGGGGGGTGGAGGGGAAGCATTGGAATTGGGGTGGGGGTAGGGGGTGGGGGGGGTCCTAGGGAGTGTTGGGGAACGATGGAGGAAAGGAGGCAGGTAGTGACTCGCTGGTTCAAGTCGCCTAAAGCATCGCAATCCCCATACATCATAAGAATCACAGTCCACCTGGGTCTATGAGGGGCCACGAGGGTCCATGAGGGTCCTTGAGAGCCCATGAGGGTCCACGAGGGTCCATGAGGGTCCATTAAGGTCCTCTCACATATTTGTGATCATGCCCTGGGAGTCGCACGTGACGCTGCTGGCGTTCTTGCAGTCCCCACAAATCACCCAGCCGTCAAACGCTGTGCTCCACGCTTTCTGACACTCCAGCACGACTTGAGCTGGCGGTAGGGAGGGAGGGGGGTTGTGTGGAAGACAGGAGTTACCCTTTGGATGAATCGTCTGTCAGAACATATAGCTTGTGCTTATTGTGTAGGCTATAGTGGGGTAGCCCATAAGGGGTACAACCCAATTGGGGTTAGTACTTGTACTCAGTTCATTCATAGTTCATTCATTCTCGTTTCAATCTTCTCATGGTATCAGAGCAGGTTCCCTCGTGGGAACTGTGCCTAGGGCCTACCAAGTCGAAAGTTTTTTTTTTCGTGCCCGGAGCGCGCTCAGCCCGAGTCGCGCTCCCCTCTCTGACTTCGTCGAGCCGCCCTAGCGGCCAAGTCGCGCCGCCTTAGCGGCCCCTGATTCGTCACCCTAGCAACCCCGTCGCCCTACCTACGGCCCCGGCCCGTCGCCCTACCTGCGCCACGGCCCCGCCGCCCTACCTGCGACCCCGGACCCGTCGCCCCCCTTGCGACCCTGGCCCCGTCGCCCTGCTTGCGACCCCGGCCCCGTCGCCCCACCTCCGACCCCGGCCCCGTCGCCCTACCTGCGCCCCGGCCCCGTCGCCCTGCCTGCGCACCGGCCCCGTCGCCCTACCTACGGCCCGGCCCCGGCCCCGTCGCCCTACCTCGACCCGGCCCCGTCGCCCTACCTGCGCCCCGGCCCCGGCCCCATCGCCCTACCTACGGCCCAGCCCGGCCCCGTCGCCCTACCTACGACCCGGCCCCGGCCCCGTCGCCCTACCTACGACCCGGCCCTGGCCCCGTCGCCCTACCTACGGCCCGGCCCCGGCCCCGTCGCCCTACCCCGACCCGGCCCCGTCGCCCTACCTGCGCCCCGGCCTCGGCCCCGTCGCCCTACCTGCGCACCGGCCCCGTCGCCCTACCTTCGACCCGGCCCCGTCGCCCTACCTATGGCCCCGCCCAAACGCCTACGCAGCCGAGCCGCCCGCGCTGCTAAGCAGCCCAAGCCGCCCGTTCCGCCCGAGCCGCCCGAGCCACCCGAGCCGCCCGAGCCGCCCGAGCCGCCCGAGCCGCCCGAGCCACCTGAGCAGCTGAGGGGCCGAGCCGCGGGTGCCGCCGAGCCGCAGTTGCTGCCGAGCCGCCCGAACTGCCCGAACCGTCTGGTCTGGTGAGCGCAGCGCCTCTGTCACCGCACTGCCCCTGCTCTACAGTTAGCGCTGCTAGTCTAGTGCTGTCATGGCTACCCTCAGTGTTCTCACTTTTGACGCTGCGGGTCGGGCCATTGACTCTGACGTCTGGGTAGATGACCTGCAGCTTTTCCTACAGTGCGATAGGGCAGACGGTCTCTCCCTCTTTGACCTCACCTCTGGTGCTTCCCCTGCCCCTGCTGCCGATGCTGACGCCAATGTTCGCTAACAGTGGGCCACTCGCGATGCTGCTGCACGTCTTGCTGTGCGTCGCCACCTGCCTACCACTGAGCGCGCGCACTTTAGTCAGTACAAGAGTGCTCAGACCTTGTACGACGCTGTAGTTGCGCGCTACTCTTTCCCTGCCACTGCTGCACTGAGCCGCCTCATGCTACCGTACCTCTTCCCTGACCTTGCTGCCTTTCCCACAGTCGCTGACCTCATTACGCACCTCCGCACTAGTGACACTCGCTACCGCGCTGCGCTTCCTGCTGACTCCTGCGCCAAGAACCCCCCCCGCATGTACATCACTCTCTACTACATAGTCACTCGCCTCCCTAACTCCCTTCGCGTAGTCAGGGACCACTTCCTCTCAGTCTGTCCCACCACTCTCACTGTTGACCTCCTTGAGAAGTCCCTCCTAGCGGCCGAGAAGAGCATAGTCGCTGTAGGGGCTTCTCGTGGAGACCCGCGCACCCCCATCTTTGAGGGGTGTTCCCCCTCCCCCCTTCTGCCCTCCGTTGCCTCCGCTGCTGCCGCCGACCTCCTTGGTCTTGAGTCGGTCAATGCGGCGTCTGCCCCTAGCGGGAGATGCCGCTCTGGCAAGGGCAAGGGGGGCAGGGGCACTGGAGGAGCGAGCGGGGGCGGTGGAGGTGGAGGTGGAGGCGGCGGGGGAAGTGGGGGTGGAGGTGTCGGTGGCGGCAGTGGAGGCGGAGGCGACGGCGGAGGTGGCGGTGGGAGCGGAGGTGGCAGAGGTGGTGGCGGTGAAGGAGGCGGCGCAGGCGGCGGTAGTAGCAGAGGCGGCGGAGGCGGCGGAGGCGGCGGGGGTGGCGGTGGAGCTGGCCGCGGGTCTACGCAGAGGAGTGTCTCTGGTGGTGGTCCGCGCCAGTAGTCGCCGCGCGGTCGTGAGACCCTGTCCCCTCAGCAGCTCCGTGAGTGGTACACTGCACGCCAGCGAGGTGGGGGTTTTGGTCCTTGCACCTACGTCCCGCGCACCGACGACCGTGCGGGTGAGCAGTGTGGGGGTGCGCACCCCACCCAGCGCTGCTTTGGCCGTCTGACGGACGCGTCGCGTCACCAGTTCCCGGAGGCCACTGAGATCCCTCGCTGGGGCGAGCTGTCTCGTGCGGGAGTTGCCATCTAAGATCTTGATTTTGATGCTATCCTTTCTGCCATGTATGCTGTGTCTATTAGTGATGAGGGTGACTGTTACCGGTGTTTCCCGCCTGATCCGGGCATTGAGACTGCTGCTCTAGGTGCTGGTGAGGCTGCTGCCCTAGGTGCTTGCAACGCTGCTGCTCTAGGTGCTAGTGCTTCTGCGTCCTCAGGTACTGGTGAGTCTGCGCTCTTAGGTACTGCGCCGGCTTCGGCCTCCCTCACCTTCACCCTTGACTCTGGGGCTTCTCGCTCCTTCTTTCGGGACCGCACCACACTCACGCCGCTTAGTCGGCCGGTTGCGGTGTCTCTGGCTAACCCCTCTGGGGGTCCTGTCCCGTCTCACTTCTCCACTGTCCTCCCGTGTCGGCGGCTCCCTCTGGCACCCTGTCTGGTCTCTACCTCCCCTCGTTCTCTACGAACCTGGTGAGTGGTGCTGACCTACAGGATGGGGGAGTACACCAGTTCACTCCTGCGCGTCAGCGGGTGACGCACTCCACAGAAGGTTGGCGATGCGTCTGCGTTCCGGGTCTGGGGATCCCGGGCGTTTGTCCGCGACTTGTCTGCGGACAAGCTGTCCCCTCGTGCGGCTCCTTGCGTCTTCCAGGGGTTCCTCCCTGACGCGCCTGGGTGGCAGTTCTACCACCCCACCTCTCGCCGTGTTCTGTCCTCCCAGGACGTCACGTTTGACGAGTCGGTCCCCTACTACGGCCTCTTCCCCTACCGCACTCCATCCCTCCCCCCGCCGCCGCTCTTCCTTGTACCAGGTCCTCCTCCGGTAGACCCCCTCCCCCCTCAGGGTCCGTCCCCTTTAGGTGTGTCCCAGGTAGACGCAGTCGAGCCTGTCGAGGTCATTGGTGACTCTGGTGCTGCTGAAGGTGCTGAGCCTAGGGGTGCTGACACAAGGGGTAATGAGCCTGGGGGTGCTGAGCCTGGGGATGCTGAGACTGGGGATGCTGAGCCTGGGGGTGCTGAGCTTGAGGGTTCTGCGCCTGGGGGTACTGAGCCTGGGGGTGCTGAGCCTGGGGGTGCTGAGCCTGGGTGTGCTAAGCCTGGGGGTGCTGAGCTTGGAGGTGCTCCGCCTGGAGGTTCTCCGGGTGCTTCGTCTCTGCGGGAGCCACTCTCTCCACGGGAGCTGCGCGAGTGGTTTGCCCGGCGCAAGAGGCGTGCTGCTGGTGCTGGAGGTTCTTCGGCTACTGAGGGTGCTGCTGTCGCGAGTCCCGGAGGTGCTCGTATTGGGAGTACAGGAGCTGCTGGGCCTGCGGGTTCGACTGGAGCTGGTGCTGCTGAGGGTGTTGGAGCTGAGACTACTGCTTGCAGTCTTACTGCGGGTATTCCTGGTACTGCTGGAGGTTCTAGCGCTGCTGGAGGTGCAGTTGGAACGGGTGCTCTTGCTGGGGGTACTGGTGCTGTACCTGCTGTGTCTGGCGTCGCCGCGCGGCCTCGACTGTACTTCGTTCCACTCCTGCAGCAAGTTCCTGGTCTTCCGTTTTCTACTGGTCCTCCTTTTTCTTTAGAGTGTCCACCGCCAGTCCCGTCATAGTTACAGTTGCAGCCTACCTCCCCTTTACCTGCTCCTTCTCCCTACACTTGTCCTACTCGAGGTCTTACTGAGCGTCGTGAGCCTGCGTCTCGTTCTGCGTCGCCTGTCCGTGCTGCTCGTGCTATTGGTCGTGGTTCGCGTCAGCGTCCTCCTCCTGTCCCTGGCATGCACAGGATGTCTCTGCGTCCGTCCACTGCTCCTCTGCGTGCCCCTTTGCCTTCTCCTCCTGAGTCCTCTCTTCCTGCACTTGCCGACCCGGAGTCGGACTCTCTTCGTGCTGCCAGTCCTACTGTCACGCATCTCCTGGCTACTGTCGACACTGACCCTTCTTTCGAGTCCACTGCTGCGTTTGCCCTAGTTGCTGAGCTCGTCGACTTTGCGGCTCGCTGTCGCCTAGACTACGCTGCTAGTCTTGTCGCTGAGTCTGAGTCTGTCTATCCTCCGTCCGTCGGGGGTGAGTGTGCCCTTGGCACGGACGTCTTTGAGGACAGGCAGGAGGAGTTCCAGTGCTTGGCCGCTGCTTCACCTCATCTCGTGTCCGTACTGCTTACCCCTGAGGGAGACCCGGATGCACTTGACATCCCGACTCCGCGCTCTTACGCGGAGGCGATAGAGGGTCCCTACTCCTCTCAGTGGCAGGCAGCTATGGATGCAGAGATGGCTTCCTGGAAGTCCACAGGCACCTACATTGACGCTGTCCCCCCTCTTGAGGCGAACATCGTCAGTGGCATGTGGATCTTCAGGGTGAAGCGGCCGCCGGGTTCTCCGCCTGTCTTCAAGGCGCGTTACGTGGCTCGTGGCTTCAGTTAGCGGCAGGGAGTTGACTACTTTCAGACCTTCTCTTCCACCCCAAAGATGACCACTCTTCGGGTACTGCTGCACGTTGCTGCTCACTGTGACTACGAGCTGCACTCTCTCGACTTCAGCACAGCTTACTTGCAGGGCAGCCTGCACGAGGAGATCTGGCTGCGCCGCCCACCTGGCTTCACTGGGTCTTTCCCTCCTGGTACCCAGTGGAGTCTCCGGCGTCCAGTCTACGGTCTCCGCCAGGCGCCACGTGAGTGGCACGACACACTGAGGACTACGCTTGCGGCTCTTGGGTTTGCTCCTACTACTGCCGGCCCGTCGCTGTTTGTGCGCACCGACACCTCTCTGCCACCGTTCTACATCCTCGTGTACGTAGACGACTTGGTCTTTGCCACAGCTGACACTGCTAGTCTCGCCTACGTGAAGTGCGAGCTGGAGAAGAGACACACGTGCACAGACCTGTGTGAACTCCGCAGCTACCTTGGCTTGCAGATCACCCGGGACAGAGCACGCCGCACCATTACCCTGACTCAGTCACACATGGTGCAGCAGGTCCTTCAGCGCTTCGGCTTTACGTACTCCTCCCCTCAGGCCACTCCTCTGCCTACTCGCCACTCGCTCTCAGCTCTGCCTTCGAATGAGTCCGTAGAGTCGAGTGGCCCGTATCCAGAGCTTGTTGGCTGCCTCATGTACCTGATGACCTGCACACGACCTGACCTTGCATACCCTCTTAGCATTCTCGCACGCTATGTTGCTCCTGGGAGACACCGACCAGAGCACATGGCTGCAGCGAAGAGGGTGTTGTGCTACTTGTGCAGTACGTCGGGCATGGGGCTAGTGCTTGGAGGGCGGAGTTTAGTGGTCCTCACTGGGCACGCGGACGCTTCTTGGGCTGACGACCAGGCTACGCAGCGGTCGTCACAGGGTTACACCTTCAGCCTTGGTTCCGGCTCTGTTTTGTGGCGGGCTACTCGCTCGTCTTCTGTTCTTGGCTCCAGTTGTGAGGCTGAGATCTACGCGGGGGCCATGGCTGCACAGGAGCTTCGCTGGCTCACCTACCTGCTGACCGACCTTGGAGAGTTGCCTTGTTCTCCTCCAGTTCTGTACGTAGACAACAAGGCCATGCTGGCCCTGTGTTGAGAGCAGAGACTGGAGCACAGAACAAAGCACATTGCTCTTCGCTACTTCCTTGCTCGTGAGCTACAGCAGCGTGGCCAGTTGCGGCTTGCGTACGTGGCCTCTGAGGCCAACACTGCGGATGTCTTCACCAAGGCACTTGCGCCTTGTGATCATCAGCGATTCTGCACGCAGCTGGGTCTTGTGCCTGTCTTGCCTCACTTGCTCACCTCTTGACCTTGCTTGTACTGTTGCATATATATACACCTGCTCTTGCTTGTCTTGTCCTTTATATATATGTACTCCTGCATGTGAACTGGCCTTGTGGCCTTGAACTTGTGTTCAGAATGTGTGGTGACTTTGTGATCCACCCTGAGCTTGCTTTGCTTTGCTTTGCTTGACTGGTCTTGTGACCCCTTGTTCTCCCCCACTTTGCCTATGGGGGTGTGTCAGAACATATAGCTTGTGCTTATTGTGTAGGCTATAGTGGGGTAGCCCATAAGGGGTACAACCCAATTGGGGTTAGTACTTGTACTCAGTTCATTCATAGTTCATTCATTCTCGTTTCAATCTTCTCATCGTCTTGTGTGACTTGCGATGATGGTGAGAGTCTATACTGATGGATCTGCGCCGATGATGGTTTCTGATGGTTGATTAATGGCAATAGAGGATGTGATTATGTTGGGTTTCACACGCCGTGACGGCAATGTGAGGGATGTCACCTCACGGTGGCGCAGCCTACTCTTAAAATGTCGCAAGGTGCTGTTTGCGACGTCCGTCAACAATTGACCACATCGATGACACACATCTCCGAATTCAATCTCCTGTAATGTAACTGAACTGTAAGTACTACACAGGTAACCTTTCGAAGCCCTATGAAATCCATTCCCTAGCCTGCCACGCCCTTTTTGGGGTGAGTCGATCTACTAGTAGCTTTGAAGAGCGGCATCCTAATTAGACGAGGCTAGGGGAGCTCCGCGGCATTGGCACAATCTAATTAACCATTCCATCAGCGGTGGTTCTTATTCTGTTTACCACGATTGCGCCGTGATGGTGGAACGCGTAGCTTGCGCGCTTCTTCTGCTGACGTGTCTCGGAGTCGCGGTTTCACGAGTTGACGGCGTTCCCCTCGACAAGTCCCACGGTAAACGTCAGCGCTTGAACGGGAGAGGAGAGATCGGAGGAGTGGAGACGAACAACTGAACGCCTACTTTCGGGGGTCCGGTAGGAACTTCTAAGAATCAGGAAATTCTTTTCAGTATGGTTGTAACGCCTTTGGGCTGTGAGCATTTCGCTACGCTATTTTTACCGTCTCTTGGACCCGTGGGGTAGCGAGGTGTTATATTGGAATCAGAGGTGTTTATACTGGAATCAGAGGTGTGCTGGAATCAGAGCCTATGGTTCAAATCCCGGCTGGTCCATATTTTCCACCTGAGGCAAGAATTGAATGGGGTATCCAGACTTGAATCCAGCGAATGATCCTCCGCTGGCCTGATTGACCAGCGAAGTTGCAGCTAGCAGCACTGCTTTTCTAGGTCAAAGCAGGAGGGGGCCGACTCTCTGAAATAGAGACCTAGTGGGGACGTTGGCGCCAGGGGGGTGGAGTGTGTAATGCCTGTGGGCTGTGTTAATGGGCATTCCACTGCGCCAAATAACACCCTCGTTATGACCCAGCAAAGTGTAATAACGGTTGCTTGAATTGCCCCCTTCAAACGCCATGCCCCCTTTTTTACTCCTGGGCTGAAACGTTGGCGCAGTTGAGGGAAGAGGGACTAACTTAAACTGCCCGATCGTAATTAGGGTCTGGCTGTGGCGTTTGGAGGTCGTAAACGACCGGGCGTTTGCGATCGTGAATGGGGAAATGAGAGGGACCATGGCGATTCCACTGTTACAAAGGGGACATCAAAAATGCAATTTCACAAGTGATCACGGTGGGATACTTGAAATGCATCTATCTATAAGCTTACGAGTCTCCCACTCGACTTCTCAATGTTGTCAAAATCCCCCGGACTGTAATCAGGCACAACCCATTATGTCAAATGTTTTCACTGCCTCGTCCTTCCTCCTTCGCCCTTTTGCCACCAGATGACTGCGTTCGCAGGTTGAAATCGGTTGAAGCATCATACGTCCTCAACTCTTGCCCTTCCTCCCTATTCATATCCCTTCCCTTTTCCTGCCGCCAGCGCAAGTGCTGCTGGACTGACAGAAGGCGTGGAGCACAACGATCGATGGCTGGGTGGCTGGTGGGGACTGCAGCAAGGCAACGAACGTCACGTGCGATGCCAGGGGCATGATAACAGCCATGTGAGTGGACCCTCATATGAGAAGGGTTCGTCACAGAGAGCAGGGTTGTCTCACACCAGAGTATTGGGACACATGCATCTGTCTGAGTGTTCGATGATGTGCGGAGCAGAGAACTTTTTGTCACATGTTGCCTGATATATCCTCGTGCTATAACCCGTCGTTCTTTGTTCAGGGTTTGGGTTTTGGCGCAGCCGTATTCTGTCTATACTTTTATAACACCCTAACCAGTAGCGAACTACAGCCAAAAGGCGAATACGTTCATGTTTGTGCTTGGGGCGAACATCAAGGTTTTCGCCTCCGAAGGCGAACCGAACGCCTTTTTGCTGATAGTGTTCAAGTGACGTGTTCGACCCTAGGCGAACACGTAAGTTCGCGTTCGCCTGCTCATCCCAATCCACTATTATGCTATCCAGTACTCCTGACAATTCCATGTTCCCCCCTCATCAGAGAGCTGCAGCACAGCAGCTTCAATGGAACGATTCCCAACTCCATTGGGAAGCTTTCAAGTCTTCAAAATTTGTAAGCGCCATTCTCCCTGAACTTTTCTCAAATTGGAGGCGTGCACGCCTCGAGCTCTGCAAGTATAAAGAAACATATTTTAGCCTCTGTTTTGTCACACGACCAACAAACCGGGAATGCCTGATATGCGAGTGTCAAACTTGAAACTGGTGCGTGGCCCAACGCGAACCTTCTTCTTCAGCCTCCCGCCTTCGGAATCTGGATGTAGTCGCTTCCAACAGTGATTCTAGGCTAACGCTTACTTCTACCGTTTGGATACTCAATCACGTTCTCCACACGTTGTCCATTTGTCTCCGATGCATTCTCCCCTGCTTCTATACTCTTTTAATTCCAGTTTATTGACCATTATGAGGCATACAGATTGTTCAATTGTTGTAAGTCTGATGCTTCTTTTGACGATGATCATGATGTTGCATGGATTTCATGGATTGTCAACTGGTCATGATCTCACATAACAAAGGTCAACTATGGTGAAACCATCAAAACACATAGCTGTATGAAGCAACCAGTGAGCAGAGTGTAGATATCCCTCAACCAGTCAGACAGAGTGATCCGTCTCGGAGGTGGATGAGTTGTGTAAAGCAAGCTCGATCCCTAAAAGGCGAAGCGACATGGCCCTCAGCCTGACATGGCTGGTCTTGAGCCGGAGCGGTTCGGTTTGGTTCGGAGCTGGTCAATTCACATGACTGAACGTTCCATATGGGCGGCGTAGCTCTTCCCTTAGACGAGCCGAGCCAACAAGATGAGCTGCCAGCCAGGCCACAATCTGGATCAATGACAGGTGCATGCATGTCCTCATTGTCTTATCAGATCCCTTATCCCCCGATCACTAGGATTGTTGCTGGTTTAAGGAGGGGGGCACTTGCGACTCTCTGGGCTGGGAAGGGTCCCTTCACATGGCAGTTTCGAGTGGGTCAGTCGGTTCCCACTTTGGCTTGTCGACAGGTTCTAGACTGCTCATTGCCTGGCTCTTGCGGCTTGTCGAGTGGGATCGGCACAGCTTGGGACAAGCTGACGTTGGAGATGGGCGGATTTGCTTTTCCCTTGAACGAGTCATGCCAACATGCCTATGATTTCAGAGCCATCACCTGCTTGTTTGTCAATGCATGCATACTGATACTCTTACCTTCCCATCCTTTGCCAGGAGTCTAATCAGCAATAAGCTCATTGGGTCCATTCCATCCACTATTGGACGTTTGAGCAGCCTGAAATTACTGTGAGTAGGAGTGGTTCAAGCACTTCGAGTGTTACCCTATTGGCTATGAGAAGTCCATCAACTCTATACAAACCTCAATTGTAAACATACACGTGAGTGAGTGAGTGTTTTGATTGGATCTGCATGGTATCACTCTCAAAAGAGTAGATTAATCTTAGGCGCCATGGCTAGGTTTTGAGGAAAACGAGAGTAGCGAGGGAGAAGTTGTACCAACAAAAAGGAGTGGTTCAATATTGAGCGAGGGTACAAATAGGAAAGAACAAACAAGAAAGGTGCACCACCAACTAAGAGAATGCTATAACTACAGTAACCAATCCTACAGGCAGTTACATATAGAAAATATTAACTTATATTTTCCGACACGCCCCTATAACTGGCTGTAGGAGAGTATGCAGTTAGCGCACCCTTAAGGGGTACATCACGATTACACAGCGGAAATTGCAGCAACAAACAAGTGCAGTGACAACCATTGCAGTGGTGGCAGATCCAGCTGTAGCACACCCTGGGCCAAGGTAGAAACAGAAGCAGGTGTAGGGGCGGCAGGTCGCCTGAGGAGCAGGCTCTGCCGGCCCGCCGCTGCACCTGCCGGCCCGCCGCTGCACCCAGCGGCCCGCCGCTTCACCTGACGGCCCCGCCGCTGCACCTGCCGGCCCGCCGCTGCACCCTACGGCCCGCCGCCTCACCTGGTCGGCCCGCCGCTGCACCCTACGGCCCCCTCTCTCGCCACCCCCTCACACTCCCCCCCATCCCCCACAGCGACCGGCGCTGCAGGGAGAGAGAGGAGAGAGGAGGGCGTCGGCGGTTTCCTGCGGGTGCGCTCCCGCCACTCCCTCACCCTCCCCCCCACAGCGACAGTCGCGTATGGGGCGATAAAGGGCGACGGCAGGTGCTGCTGGCGGCTCACAGCAGCCACCCCGTCACACCACCTCCCCCACTGCCCGCCACACCTTCGACCTCCCCCCACAGCAGGAGCACGCACTACAGTAGCAAGTGCGACAGCTGCAGCGGGACCCGGGGGAGGGTGGGCGGGGATAGTTGCTCGAGCGCGACGAGCGGGACAGAGGGCCGAAACGGAGGCGAGACGAAGCGGCGACGAGGCAGCGTGGCCGCGTACAACGGGGCGACTAGGCAGCGCGACAAGCAGAGCTCCGCCTTCGCCTCCTCGATCGCGCACGCGATTATGACCGTCGCGGATTTCAACGCAACGGTCATACTGGCAGCACGATCGCAGCAGAAAATCGTTGGGAGGGAGGGCCGCCATGACAGGGTCAAAAATCGGTGGGCCCATTGATCGAAAACTAGCTCGATACCATCTCAAAAGAGTAGATTAATCTTAGGCGCCATGGCTAGGTTTTGAGGAAAACGAGAGTAGCGAGGGAGAAGTTGTACCAACAAAAAGGAGTGATTCAATATTGAGCGAGGGTACAAATAGGAAAGAACAAACAAGAAAGGTGCACCACCAACTAAGAGAATGCTATAACTACAGTAACCAATCCTACAGGCAGTTACATATAGAAAATATTAACTTATATTTTCCGACAATCACTTCTATTTATCGTATCGCCCATGACTTATCGTCCCAAGAAATTGTTTCTCTGTGCTTATACGCTTTGTTTCATGAGGTTTCGTTTGCCTGAAAATTTCACCCAAATTTTATATATGAGTACGTTCACTAACCGAGTGAGAAAAATATGCTTGCAGGGTACCTAAGTACGCTTGACTGTCGTACTCCAGAGCGATCTACGTAATTTATATAAAATGCTATTGCAACCAAGTTGTGAACGACCTAAAATGTTACAAACTCAAAAGTCTGATCTCAGAGGCACCACCATAGAGTCTATGGCATAGAACATCTTCTTTCTGTGTAGGTGGATGGTGCGCCATAGATTCTGTGTAACTGATGGCGTTTGATATCCCATCTACTCAACGTAAGTAAAAAGTGTTGTGGAGGTTCCTTTTTCAAGATCCAGTGTTCATGGTATCATGGAAGAAGCGCCACAATGATCTAGACATTAAGGGATCAGAATTATCTACAGTCTGAAAAGAAGCACCCTGTCGCTCACTGCATGTTCTTGTACATGGCACGGTTTTGTTGATCACTGCATGGTCTTATTGTTTGAATGAGCAGCATCGTAAATCCTCCGGAAAGAAGGCCTTCCTTTCTGTACCCACCCCCAACCAATTATCCTCCTACCAGGGACCTCAGTTTCAACGACTTCACTGACACAATTCCTGACTCCATTGGGCAGCTCACAAACCTGATTAAGCTGTGAGTAGGCATGAGCAAAATTTTGAATGATAGGTGTACAGATTCTCTTGGATGATAGGACAGCTTTGCTAGCTGCCGTTGCTACACTTGGAAATTTGCAATTTGTTGCAGGAAAGCAGTGATTGTATTAAGGTTTTGTGCAATTAGTATGTTATTTCTAAATTATGTAACCAGTATGTGATGGCAGTATTTATCATACTGGCTCTGTAAATGAACTGCGATATCCAATACGGTATTCAAAAAAATGATTATGTCAGCCAATCAGATTTGTTTACCGCACACGTAACAGGAGCTTCAGATTGGCCCACATGGCATGTTTGTGTCCACATTTTGCCTTGACAGCTGGCGAAAAACATTTTTACACTTGGCATTCAGGCGTCTACGTGGCATTTGTGACTCAAAAGTGACACTGTCAGAGTATTATAGCTGATGCATGTTTGTAGGCTATAGTGGGGTAGTACATATGGGGTACAGCTTTCTAGGGTTGTATTTGTACCCAACTCTGACTTAGTCATTTTCATTCCTGTTCACTTGTTTCACATGGTCTAGAGCGGGTCCTTCCTTAGGACCGTTTTTTTTAGGGCCCACCGAAGCGCGCCCCGAGGCGCGCCTTTTTTTAGCGACCCCTCGGGTCGCCATTTCCCTCGCGGCCCCGGTGTCCCTCAGACGCGGCCCCGCCACCCCTCCTGATTGCGGCCCTGCCGCCTGCTTGGCGCGGCCCCGCCGCCGGCTCTGACGCGGCCCTGCCGCCCTCTTCGTTGCGGCCCCGCCGCCTGCTTGACGCGGCCCCGCCGCCTCCACTGACGCGGCCCCGCCGCCGGCTGTGACGCGGCCCTGCCGCCCGCTTTGTCGCGGCCCCGCCGCCTGCTTGACGCGGCCCCGCCGCCTCCACTGACGCGGCCCCACCGCCGGCTCCGCCGCTGCACCCTACGGCCCGCCGCCTCACCTGACGGCCCCGCCGCTGCACCTGCCGGCCCGCCGCTGCACCTGCCGGCCCGCCGCTGCACCCAGCGGCCCGCCGCTTCACCTGACGGCCCCGCCGCTGCACCTGCCGGCCCGCCGCTGTCTATCCTCCGTCCGTCGGGGGTGAGTGTGCCCTTGGCACGGACGTCTTTGAGGACAGGCAGGAGGAGTTCCAGTGCTTGGCCGCTGCTTCACCTCATCTCGTGTCCGTACTGCTTACCCCTGAGGGAGACCCGGATGCACTTGACATCCCGACTCCGCGCTCTTACGCGGAGGCGATAGAGGGTCCCTACTCCTCTCAGTGGCAGGCAGCTATGGATGCAGAGATGGCTTCCTGGAAGTCCACAGGCACCTACATTGACGCTGTCCCCCCTCTTGAGGCGAACATCGTCAGTGGCATGTGGATCTTCAGGGTGAAGCGGCCGCCGGGTTCTCCGCCTGTCTTCAAGGCGCGTTACGTGGCTCGTGGCTTCAGTTAGCGGCAGGGAGTTGACTACTTTCAGACCTTCTCTTCCACCCCAAAGATGACCACTCTTCGGGTACTGCTGCACGTTGCTGCTCACCGTGACTACGAGCTGCACTCTCTCGACTTCAGCACAGCTTTCTTGCAGGGCAGCCTGCACGAGGAGATCTGGCTGCGCCGCCCACCTGGCTTCACTGGGTCTTTCCCTCCTGGTACCCAGTGGAGTCTCCGGCGTCCAGTCTACGGTCTCCGCCAGGCGCCACGTGAGTGGCACGACACACTGAGGACTACGCTTGCGGCTCTTGGGTTTGCTCCTACTACTGCCGGCCCGTCGCTGTTTCTGCGCACCGACACCTCTCTGCCACCGTTCTACATCCTCGTGTACGTAGACGACTTGGTCTTTGCCACAGCTGACACTGCTAGTCTCGCCTATGTGAAGTGCGAGCTGGAGAAGAGACACACGTGCACAGACCTGTGTGAACTCCGCAGCTACCTTGGCTTGCAGATCACCCGGGACAGAGCACGCCGCACCATTACCCTGACTCAGTCACACATGGTGCAGCAGGTCCTTCAGCGCTTCGGCTTCACGTACTCCTCCCCTCAGGCCACTCCTCTGCCTACTCGCCACTCGCTCTCAGCTCTGCCTTCGGATGAGTCCGTAGAGTCGAGTGGCCCGTATCCAGAGCTTGTTGGCTGCCTCATGTACCTGATGACCTGCACACGACCTGACCTTGCATACCCTCTTAGCATTCTCGCACGCTATGTTGCTCCTGGGAGACACCGACCAGAGCACATGGCTGCAGCGAAGAGGGTGTTGTGCTACTTGTGCAGTACGTCGGGCATGGGGCTAGTGCTTGGAGGGCGGAGTTTAGTGGTCCTCACTGGGCACGCGGACGCTTCTTGGGCTGACGACCAGGCTACGCAGCGGTCGTCACAGGGTTACACCTTCAGCCTTGGTTCCGGCTCTGTTTTGTGGCGGGCTACTCGCTCGTCTTCTGTTCTTGGCTCCAGTTGTGAGGCTGAGATCTACGCGGGGGCCATGGCTGCACAGGAGCTTCGCTGGCTCACCTACCTGCTGACCGACCTTGGAGAGTTGCCTTGTTCTCCTCCAGTTCTGTACGTAGACAACAAGGCCATGCTGGCCCTGTGTTGAGAGCAGAGACTGGAGCACAGAACAAAGCACATTGCTCTTCGCTACTTCCTTGCTCGTGAGCTACAGCAGCGTGGCCAGTTGCGGCTTGCGTACGTGGCCTCTGAGGCCAACACTGCGGATGTCTTCACCAAGGCACTTGCGCCTTGTGATCATCAGCGATTCTGCACGCAGCTGGGTCTTGTGCCTGTCTTGCCTCACTTGCTCACCTCTTGACCTTGCTTGTACTGTTGCATATATATACACCTGCTCTTGCTTGTCTTGTCCTTTATATATATGTACTCCTGCATGTGAACTGGCCTTGTGGCCTTGAACTTGTGTTCAGAATGTGTGGTGACTTTGTGATCCACCCTGAGCTTGCTTTGCTTTGCTTTGCTTGACTGGTCTTGTGACCCCTTGTTCTCCCCCACTTTGCCTATGGGGGTGTGTCAGAACATATAGCTTGTGCTTATTGTGTAGGCTATAGTGGGGTAGCCCATAAGGGGTACAACCCAATTGGGGTTAGTACTTGTACTCAGTTCATTCATAGTTCATTCATTCTCGTTTCAATCTTCTCATCGTCTTGTGTGACTTGCGATGATGGTGAGAGTCTATACTGATGGATCTGCGCCGATGATGGTTTCTGATGGTTGATTAATGGCAATAGAGGATGTGATTATGTTGGGTTTCACACGCCGTGACGGCAATGTGAGGGATGTCACCTCACGGTGGCGCAGCCTACTCTTAAAATGTCGCAAGGTGCTGTTTGCGACGTCCGTCAACAATTGACCACATCGATGACACACATCTCCGAATTCAATCTCCTGTAATGTAACTGAACTGTAAGTACTACACAGGTAACCTTTCGAAGCCCTATGAAATCCATTCCCTAGCCTGCCACGCCCTTTTTGGGGTGAGTCGATCTACTAGTAGCTTTGAAGAGCGGCATCCTAATTAGACGAGGCTAGGGGAGCTCCGCGGCATTGGCACAATCTAATTAACCATTCCATCAGCGGTGGTTCTTATTCTGTTTACCACGATTGCGCCGTGATGGTGGAACGCGTAGCTTGCGCGCTTCTTCTGCTGACGTGTCTCGGAGTCGCGGTTTCACGAGTTGACGGCGTTCCCCTCGACAAGTCCCACGGTAAACGTCAGCGCTTGAACGGGAGAGGAGAGATCGGAGGAGTGGAGACGAACAACTGAACGCCTACTTTCGGGGGTCCGGTAGGAACTTCTAAGAATCAGGAAATTCTTTTCAGTATGGTTGTAACGCCTTTGGGCTGTGAGCATTTCGCTACGCTATTTTTACCGTCTCTTGGACCCGTGGGGTAGCGAGGTGTTATATTGGAATCAGAGGTGTTTATACTGGAATCAGAGGTGTGCTGGAATCAGAGCCTATGGTTCAAATCCCGGCTGGTCCATATTTTCCACCTGAGGCAAGAATTGAATGGGGTATCCAGACTTGAATCCAGCGAATGATCCTCCGCTGGCCTGATTGACCAGCGAAGTTGCAGCTAGCAGCACTGCTTTTCTAGGTCAAAGCAGGAGGGGGCCGACTCTCTGAAATAGAGACCTAGTGGGGACGTTGGCGCCAGGGGGGTGGAGTGTGTAATGCCTGTGGGCTGTGTTAATGGGCATTCCACTGCGCCAAATAACACCCTCGTTATGACCCAGCAAAGTGTAATAACGGTTGCTTGAATTGCCCCCTTCAAACGCCATGCCCCCTTTTTTACTCCTGGGCTGAAACGTTGGCGCAGTTGAGGGAAGAGGGACTAACTTAAACTGCCCGATCGTAATTAGGGTCTGGCTGTGGCGTTTGGAGGTCGTAAACGACCGGGCGTTTGCGATCGTGAATGGGGAAATGAGAGGGACCATGGCGATTCCACTGTTACAAAGGGGACATCAAAAATGCAATTTCACAAGTGATCACGGTGGGATACTTGAAATGCATCTATCTATAAGCTTACGAGTCTCCCACTCGACTTCTCAATGTTGTCAAAATCCCCCGGACTGTAATCAGGCACAACCCATTATGTCAAATGTTTTCACTGCCTCGTCCTTCCTCCTTCGCCCTTTTGCCACCAGATGACTGCGTTCGCAGGTTGAAATCGGTTGAAGCATCATACGTCCTCAACTCTTGCCCTTCCTCCCTATTCATATCCCTTCCCTTTTCCTGCCGCCAGCGCAAGTGCTGCTGGACTGACAGAAGGCGTGGAGCACAACGATCGATGGCTGGGTGGCTGGTGGGGACTGCAGCAAGGCAACGAACGTCACGTGCGATGCCAGGGGCATGATAACAGCCATGTGAGTGGACCCTCATATGAGAAGGGTTCGTCACAGAGAGCAGGGTTGTCTCACACCAGAGTATTGGGACACATGCATCTGTCTGAGTGTTCGATGATGTGCGGAGCAGAGAACTTTTTGTCACATGTTGCCTGATATATCCTCGTGCTATAACCCGTCGTTCTTTGTTCAGGGTTTGGGTTTTGGCGCAGCCGTATTCTGTCTATACTTTTATAACACCCTAACCAGTAGCGAACTACAGCCAAAAGGCGAATACGTTCATGTTTGTGCTTGGGGCGAACATCAAGGTTTTCGCCTCCGAAGGCGAACCGAACGCCTTTTTGCTGATAGTGTTCAAGTGACGTGTTCGACCCTAGGCGAACACGTAAGTTCGCGTTCGCCTGCTCATCCCAATCCACTATTATGCTATCCAGTACTCCTGACAATTCCATGTTCCCCCCTCATCAGAGAGCTGCAGCACAGCAGCATCAATGGAACGATTCCCAACTCCATTGGGAAGCTTTCAAGTCTTCAAAATTTGTAAGCGCCATTCTCCCTGAACTTTTCTCAAATTGGAGGCGTGCACGCCTCGAGCTCTGCAAGTATAAAGAAACATATTTTAGCCTCTGTTTTGTCACACGACCAACAAACCGGGAATGCCTGATATGCGAGTGTCAAACTTGAAACTGGTGCGTGGCCCAACGCGAACCTTCTTCTTCAGCCTCCCGCCTTCGGAATCTGGATGTAGTCGCTTCCAACAGTGATTCTAGGCTAACGCTTACTTCTACCGTTTGGATACTCAATCACGTTCTCCACACGTTGTCCATTTGTCTCCGATGCATTCTCCCCTGCTTCTATACTCTTTTAATTCCAGTTTATTGACCATTATGAGGCATACAGATTGTTCAATTGTTGTAAGTCTGATGCTTCTTTTGACGATGATCATGATGTTGCATGGATTTCATGGATTGTCAACTGGTCATGATCTCACATAACAAAGGTCAACTATGGTGAAACCATCAAAACACATAGCTGTATGAAGCAACCAGTGAGCAGAGTGTAGATATCCCTCAACCAGTCAGACAGAGTGATCCGTCTCGGAGGTGGATGAGTTGTGTAAAGCAAGCTCGATCCCTAAAAGGCGAAGCGACATGGCCCTCAGCCTGACATGGCTGGTCTTGAGCCGGAGCGGTTCGGTTTGGTTCGGAGCTGGTCAATTCACATGACTGAACGTTCCATATGGGCGGCGTAGCTCTTCCCTTAGACGAGCCGAGCCAACAAGATGAGCTGCCAGCCAGGCCACAATCTGGATCAATGACAGGTGCATGCATGTCCTCATTGTCTTATCAGATCCCTTATCCCCCGATCACTAGGATTGTTGCTGGTTTAAGGAGGGGGGCACTTGCGACTCTCTGGGCTGGGAAGGGTCCCTTCACATGGCAGTTTCGAGTGGGTCAGTCGGTTCCCACTTTGGCTTGTCGACAGGTTCTAGACTGCTCATTGCCTGGCTCTTGCGGCTTGTCGAGTGGGATCGGCACAGCTTGGGACAAGCTGACGTTGGAGATGGGCGGATTTGCTTTTCCCTTGAACGAGTCATGCCAACATGCCTATGATTTCAGAGCCATCACCTGCTTGTTTGTCAATGCATGCATACTGATACTCTTACCTTCCCATCCTTTGCCAGGAGTCTAATCAGCAATAAGCTCATTGGGTCCATTCCATCCACTATTGGACGTTTGAGCAGCCTGAAATTACTGTGAGTAGGAGTGGTTCAAGCACTTCGAGTGTTACCCTATTGGCTATGAGAAGTCCATCAACTCTATACAAACCTCAATTGTAAACATACACGTGAGTGAGTGAGTGTTTTGATTGGATCTGCATGGTATCACTCTCAAAAGAGTAGATTAATCTTAGGCGCCATGGCTAGGTTTTGAGGAAAACGAGAGTAGCGAGGGAGAAGTTGTACCAACAAAAAGGAGTGGTTCAATATTGAGCGAGGGTACAAATAGGAAAGAACAAACAAGAAAGGTGCACCACCAACTAAGAGAATGCTATAACTACAGTAACCAATCCTACAGGCAGTTACATATAGAAAATATTAACTTATATTTTCCGACACGCCCCTATAACTGGCTGTAGGAGAGTATGCAGTTAGCGCACCCTTAAGGGGTACATCACGATTACACAGCGGAAATTGCAGCAACAAACAAGTGCAGTGACAACCATTGCAGTGGTGGCAGATCCAGCTGTAGCACACCCTGGGCCAAGGTAGAAACAGAAGCAGGTGTAGGGGCGGCAGGTCGCCTGAGGAGCAGGCTCTGCCGGCCCGCCGCTGCACCTGCCGGCCCGCCGCTGCACCCAGCGGCCCGCCGCTTCACCTGACGGCCCCGCCGCTGCACCTGCCGGCCCGCCGCTGCACCCTACGGCCCGCCGCCTCACCTGGTCGGCCCGCCGCTGCACCCTACGGCCCCCTCTCTCGCCACCCCCTCACACTCCCCCCCATCCCCCACAGCGACCGGCGCTGCAGGGAGAGAGAGGAGAGAGGAGGGCGTCGGCGGTTTCCTGCGGGTGCGCTCCCGCCACTCCCTCACCCTCCCCCCCACAGCGACAGTCGCGTATGGGGCGATAAAGGGCGACGGCAGGTGCTGCTGGCGGCTCACAGCAGCCACCCCGTCACACCACCTCCCCCACTGCCCGCCACACCTTCGACCTCCCCCCACAGCAGGAGCACGCACTACAGTAGCAAGTGCGACAGCTGCAGCGGGACCCGGGGGAGGGTGGGCGGGGATAGTTGCTCGAGCGCGACGAGCGGGACAGAGGGCCGAAACGGAGGCGAGACGAAGCGGCGACGAGGCAGCGTGGCCGCGTACAACGGGGCGACTAGGCAGCGCGACAAGCAGAGCTCCGCCTTCGCCTCCTCGATCGCGCACGCGATTATGACCGTCGCGGATTTCAACGCAACGGTCATACTGGCAGCACGATCGCAGCAGAAAATCGTTGGGAGGGAGGGCCGCCATGACAGGGTCAAAAATCGGTGGGCCCATTGATCGAAAACTAGCTCGATACCATCTCAAAAGAGTAGATTAATCTTAGGCGCCATGGCTAGGTTTTGAGGAAAACGAGAGTAGCGAGGGAGAAGTTGTACCAACAAAAAGGAGTGATTCAATATTGAGCGAGGGTACAAATAGGAAAGAACAAACAAGAAAGGTGCACCACCAACTAAGAGAATGCTATAACTACAGTAACCAATCCTACAGGCAGTTACATATAGAAAATATTAACTTATATTTTCCGACAATCACTTCTATTTATCGTATCGCCCATGACTTATCGTCCCAAGAAATTGTTTCTCTGTGCTTATACGCTTTGTTTCATGAGGTTTCGTTTGCCTGAAAATTTCACCCAAATTTTATATATGAGTACGTTCACTAACCGAGTGAGAAAAATATGCTTGCAGGGTACCTAAGTACGCTTGACTGTCGTACTCCAGAGCGATCTACGTAATTTATATAAAATGCTATTGCAACCAAGTTGTGAACGACCTAAAATGTTACAAACTCAAAAGTCTGATCTCAGAGGCACCACCATAGAGTCTATGGCATAGAACATCTTCTTTCTGTGTAGGTGGATGGTGCGCCATAGATTCTGTGTAACTGATGGCGTTTGATATCCCATCTACTCAACGTAAGTAAAAAGTGTTGTGGAGGTTCCTTTTTCAAGATCCAGTGTTCATGGTATCATGGAAGAAGCGCCACAATGATCTAGACATTAAGGGATCAGAATTATCTACAGTCTGAAAAGAAGCACCCTGTCGCTCACTGCATGTTCTTGTACATGGCACGGTTTTGTTGATCACTGCATGGTCTTATTGTTTGAATGAGCAGCATCGTAAATCCTCCGGAAAGAAGGCCTTCCTTTCTGTACCCACCCCCAACCAATTATCCTCCTACCAGGGACCTCAGTTTCAACGACTTCACTGACACAATTCCTGACTCCATTGGGCAGCTCACAAACCTGATTAAGCTGTGAGTAGGCATGAGCAAAATTTTGAATGATAGGTGTACAGATTCTCTTGGATGATAGGACAGCTTTGCTAGCTGCCGTTGCTACACTTGGAAATTTGCAATTTGTTGCAGGAAAGCAGTGATTGTATTAAGGTTTTGTGCAATTAGTATGTTATTTCTAAATTATGTAACCAGTATGTGATGGCAGTATTTATCATACTGGCTCTGTAAATGAACTGCGATATCCAATACGGTATTCAAAAAAATGATTATGTCAGCCAATCAGATTTGTTTACCGCACACGTAACAGGAGCTTCAGATTGGCCCACATGGCATGTTTGTGTCCACATTTTGCCTTGACAGCTGGCGAAAAACATTTTTACACTTGGCATTCAGGCGTCTACGTGGCATTTGTGACTCAAAAGTGACACTGTCAGAGTATTATAGCTGATGCATGTTTGTAGGCTATAGTGGGGTAGTACATATGGGGTACAGCTTTCTAGGGTTGTATTTGTACCCAACTCTGACTTAGTCATTTTCATTCCTGTTCACTTGTTTCACATGGTCTAGAGCGGGTCCTTCCTTAGGACCGTTTTTTTTAGGGCCCACCGAAGCGCGCCCCGAGGCGCGCCTTTTTTTAGCGACCCCTCGGGTCGCCATTTCCCTCGCGGCCCCGGTGTCCCTCAGACGCGGCCCCGCCACCCCTCCTGATTGCGGCCCTGCCGCCTGCTTGGCGCGGCCCCGCCGCCGGCTCTGACGCGGCCCTGCCGCCCTCTTCGTTGCGGCCCCGCCGCCTGCTTGACGCGGCCCCGCCGCCTCCACTGACGCGGCCCCGCCGCCGGCTGTGACGCGGCCCTGCCGCCCGCTTTGTCGCGGCCCCGCCGCCTGCTTGACGCGGCCCCGCCGCCTCCACTGACGCGGCCCCACCGCCGGCTCCGCCGCTGCACCCTACGGCCCGCCGCCTCACCTGACGGCCCCGCCGCTGCACCTGCCGGCCCGCCGCTGCACCTGCCGGCCCGCCGCTGCACCCAGCGGCCCGCCGCTTCACCTGACGGCCCCGCCGCTGCACCTGCCGGCCCGCCGCTGTCTATCCTCCGTCCGTCGGGGGTGAGTGTGCCCTTGGCACGGACGTCTTTGAGGACAGGCAGGAGGAGTTCCAGTGCTTGGCCGCTGCTTCACCTCATCTCGTGTCCGTACTGCTTACCCCTGAGGGAGACCCGGATGCACTTGACATCCCGACTCCGCGCTCTTACGCGGAGGCGATAGAGGGTCCCTACTCCTCTCAGTGGCAGGCAGCTATGGATGCAGAGATGGCTTCCTGGAAGTCCACAGGCACCTACATTGACGCTGTCCCCCCTCTTGAGGCGAACATCGTCAGTGGCATGTGGATCTTCAGGGTGAAGCGGCCGCCGGGTTCTCCGCCTGTCTTCAAGGCGCGTTACGTGGCTCGTGGCTTCAGTTAGCGGCAGGGAGTTGACTACTTTCAGACCTTCTCTTCCACCCCAAAGATGACCACTCTTCGGGTACTGCTGCACGTTGCTGCTCACCGTGACTACGAGCTGCACTCTCTCGACTTCAGCACAGCTTTCTTGCAGGGCAGCCTGCACGAGGAGATCTGGCTGCGCCGCCCACCTGGCTTCACTGGGTCTTTCCCTCCTGGTACCCAGTGGAGTCTCCGGCGTCCAGTCTACGGTCTCCGCCAGGCGCCACGTGAGTGGCACGACACACTGAGGACTACGCTTGCGGCTCTTGGGTTTGCTCCTACTACTGCCGGCCCGTCGCTGTTTCTGCGCACCGACACCTCTCTGCCACCGTTCTACATCCTCGTGTACGTAGACGACTTGGTCTTTGCCACAGCTGACACTGCTAGTCTCGCCTATGTGAAGTGCGAGCTGGAGAAGAGACACACGTGCACAGACCTGTGTGAACTCCGCAGCTACCTTGGCTTGCAGATCACCCGGGACAGAGCACGCCGCACCATTACCCTGACTCAGTCACACATGGTGCAGCAGGTCCTTCAGCGCTTCGGCTTCACGTACTCCTCCCCTCAGGCCACTCCTCTGCCTACTCGCCACTCGCTCTCAGCTCTGCCTTCGGATGAGTCCGTAGAGTCGAGTGGCCCGTATCCAGAGCTTGTTGGCTGCCTCATGTACCTGATGACCTGCACACGACCTGACCTTGCATACCCTCTTAGCATTCTCGCACGCTATGTTGCTCCTGGGAGACACCGACCAGAGCACATGGCTGCAGCGAAGAGGGTGTTGTGCTACTTGTGCAGTACGTCGGGCATGGGGCTAGTGCTTGGAGGGCGGAGTTTAGTGGTCCTCACTGGGCACGCGGACGCTTCTTGGGCTGACGACCAGGCTACGCAGCGGTCGTCACAGGGTTACACCTTCAGCCTTGGTTCCGGCTCTGTTTTGTGGCGGGCTACTCGCTCGTCTTCTGTTCTTGGCTCCAGTTGTGAGGCTGAGATCTACGCGGGGGCCATGGCTGCACAGGAGCTTCGCTGGCTCACCTACCTGCTGACCGACCTTGGAGAGTTGCCTTGTTCTCCTCCAGTTCTGTACGTAGACAACAAGGCCATGCTGGCCCTGTGTTGAGAGCAGAGACTGGAGCACAGAACAAAGCACATTGCTCTTCGCTACTTCCTTGCTCGTGAGCTACAGCAGCGTGGCCAGTTGCGGCTTGCGTACGTGGCCTCTGAGGCCAACACTGCGGATGTCTTCACCAAGGCACTTGCGCCTTGTGATCATCAGCGATTCTGCACGCAGCTGGGTCTTGTGCCTGTCTTGCCTCACTTGCTCACCTCTTGACCTTGCTTGTACTGTTGCATATATATACACCTGCTCTTGCTTGTCTTGTCCTTTATATATATGTACTCCTGCATGTGAACTGGCCTTGTGGCCTTGAACTTGTGTTCAGAATGTGTGGTGACTTTGTGATCCACCCTGAGCTTGCTTTGCTTTGCTTTGCTTGACTGGTCTTGTGACCCCTTGTTCTCCCCCACTTTGCCTATGGGGGTGTGTCAGAACATATAGCTTGTGCTTATTGTGTAGGCTATAGTGGGGTAGCCCATAAGGGGTACAACCCAATTGGGGTTAGTACTTGTACTCAGTTCATTCATAGTTCATTCATTCTCGTTTCAATCTTCTCATCGTCTTGTGTGACTTGCGATGATGGTGAGAGTCTATACTGATGGATCTGCGCCGATGATGGTTTCTGATGGTTGATTAATGGCAATAGAGGATGTGATTATGTTGGGTTTCACACGCCGTGACGGCAATGTGAGGGATGTCACCTCACGGTGGCGCAGCCTACTCTTAAAATGTCGCAAGGTGCTGTTTGCGACGTCCGTCAACAATTGACCACATCGATGACACACATCTCCGAATTCAATCTCCTGTAATGTAACTGAACTGTAAGTACTACACAGGTAACCTTTCGAAGCCCTATGAAATCCATTCCCTAGCCTGCCACGCCCTTTTTGGGGTGAGTCGATCTACTAGTAGCTTTGAAGAGCGGCATCCTAATTAGACGAGGCTAGGGGAGCTCCGCGGCATTGGCACAATCTAATTAACCATTCCATCAGCGGTGGTTCTTATTCTGTTTACCACGATTGCGCCGTGATGGTGGAACGCGTAGCTTGCGCGCTTCTTCTGCTGACGTGTCTCGGAGTCGCGGTTTCACGAGTTGACGGCGTTCCCCTCGACAAGTCCCACGGTAAACGTCAGCGCTTGAACGGGAGAGGAGAGATCGGAGGAGTGGAGACGAACAACTGAACGCCTACTTTCGGGGGTCCGGTAGGAACTTCTAAGAATCAGGAAATTCTTTTCAGTATGGTTGTAACGCCTTTGGGCTGTGAGCATTTCGCTACGCTATTTTTACCGTCTCTTGGACCCGTGGGGTAGCGAGGTGTTATATTGGAATCAGAGGTGTTTATACTGGAATCAGAGGTGTGCTGGAATCAGAGCCTATGGTTCAAATCCCGGCTGGTCCATATTTTCCACCTGAGGCAAGAATTGAATGGGGTATCCAGACTTGAATCCAGCGAATGATCCTCCGCTGGCCTGATTGACCAGCGAAGTTGCAGCTAGCAGCACTGCTTTTCTAGGTCAAAGCAGGAGGGGGCCGACTCTCTGAAATAGAGACCTAGTGGGGACGTTGGCGCCAGGGGGGTGGAGTGTGTAATGCCTGTGGGCTGTGTTAATGGGCATTCCACTGCGCCAAATAACACCCTCGTTATGACCCAGCAAAGTGTAATAACGGTTGCTTGAATTGCCCCCTTCAAACGCCATGCCCCCTTTTTTACTCCTGGGCTGAAACGTTGGCGCAGTTGAGGGAAGAGGGACTAACTTAAACTGCCCGATCGTAATTAGGGTCTGGCTGTGGCGTTTGGAGGTCGTAAACGACCGGGCGTTTGCGATCGTGAATGGGGAAATGAGAGGGACCATGGCGATTCCACTGTTACAAAGGGGACATCAAAAATGCAATTTCACAAGTGATCACGGTGGGATACTTGAAATGCATCTATCTATAAGCTTACGAGTCTCCCACTCGACTTCTCAATGTTGTCAAAATCCCCCGGACTGTAATCAGGCACAACCCATTATGTCAAATGTTTTCACTGCCTCGTCCTTCCTCCTTCGCCCTTTTGCCACCAGATGACTGCGTTCGCAGGTTGAAATCGGTTGAAGCATCATACGTCCTCAACTCTTGCCCTTCCTCCCTATTCATATCCCTTCCCTTTTCCTGCCGCCAGCGCAAGTGCTGCTGGACTGACAGAAGGCGTGGAGCACAACGATCGATGGCTGGGTGGCTGGTGGGGACTGCAGCAAGGCAACGAACGTCACGTGCGATGCCAGGGGCATGATAACAGCCATGTGAGTGGACCCTCATATGAGAAGGGTTCGTCACAGAGAGCAGGGTTGTCTCACACCAGAGTATTGGGACACATGCATCTGTCTGAGTGTTCGATGATGTGCGGAGCAGAGAACTTTTTGTCACATGTTGCCTGATATATCCTCGTGCTATAACCCGTCGTTCTTTGTTCAGGGTTTGGGTTTTGGCGCAGCCGTATTCTGTCTATACTTTTATAACACCCTAACCAGTAGCGAACTACAGCCAAAAGGCGAATACGTTCATGTTTGTGCTTGGGGCGAACATCAAGGTTTTCGCCTCCGAAGGCGAACCGAACGCCTTTTTGCTGATAGTGTTCAAGTGACGTGTTCGACCCTAGGCGAACACGTAAGTTCGCGTTCGCCTGCTCATCCCAATCCACTATTATGCTATCCAGTACTCCTGACAATTCCATGTTCCCCCCTCATCAGAGAGCTGCAGCACAGCAGCTTCAATGGAACGATTCCCAACTCCATTGGGAAGCTTTCAAGTCTTCAAAATTTGTAAGCGCCATTCTCCCTGAACTTTTCTCAAATTGGAGGCGTGCACGCCTCGAGCTCTGCAAGTATAAAGAAACATATTTTAGCCTCTGTTTTGTCACACGACCAACAAACCGGGAATGCCTGATATGCGAGTGTCAAACTTGAAACTGGTGCGTGGCCCAACGCGAACCTTCTTCTTCAGCCTCCCGCCTTCGGAATCTGGATGTAGTCGCTTCCAACAGTGATTCTAGGCTAACGCTTACTTCTACCGTTTGGATACTCAATCACGTTCTCCACACGTTGTCCATTTGTCTCCGATGCATTCTCCCCTGCTTCTATACTCTTTTAATTCCAGTTTATTGACCATTATGAGGCATACAGATTGTTCAATTGTTGTAAGTCTGATGCTTCTTTTGACGATGATCATGATGTTGCATGGATTTCATGGATTGTCAACTGGTCATGATCTCACATAACAAAGGTCAACTATGGTGAAACCATCAAAACACATAGCTGTATGAAGCAACCAGTGAGCAGAGTGTAGATATCCCTCAACCAGTCAGACAGAGTGATCCGTCTCGGAGGTGGATGAGTTGTGTAAAGCAAGCTCGATCCCTAAAAGGCGAAGCGACATGGCCCTCAGCCTGACATGGCTGGTCTTGAGCCGGAGCGGTTCGGTTTGGTTCGGAGCTGGTCAATTCACATGACTGAACGTTCCATATGGGCGGCGTAGCTCTTCCCTTAGACGAGCCGAGCCAACAAGATGAGCTGCCAGCCAGGCCACAATCTGGATCAATGACAGGTGCATGCATGTCCTCATTGTCTTATCAGATCCCTTATCCCCCGATCACTAGGATTGTTGCTGGTTTAAGGAGGGGGGCACTTGCGACTCTCTGGGCTGGGAAGGGTCCCTTCACATGGCAGTTTCGAGTGGGTCAGTCGGTTCCCACTTTGGCTTGTCGACAGGTTCTAGACTGCTCATTGCCTGGCTCTTGCGGCTTGTCGAGTGGGATCGGCACAGCTTGGGACAAGCTGACGTTGGAGATGGGCGGATTTGCTTTTCCCTTGAACGAGTCATGCCAACATGCCTATGATTTCAGAGCCATCACCTGCTTGTTTGTCAATGCATGCATACTGATACTCTTACCTTCCCATCCTTTGCCAGGAGTCTAATCAGCAATAAGCTCATTGGGTCCATTCCATCCACTATTGGACGTTTGAGCAGCCTGAAATTACTGTGAGTAGGAGTGGTTCAAGCACTTCGAGTGTTACCCTATTGGCTATGAGAAGTCCATCAACTCTATACAAACCTCAATTGTAAACATACACGTGAGTGAGTGAGTGTTTTGATTGGATCTGCATGGTATCACTCTCAAAAGAGTAGATTAATCTTAGGCGCCATGGCTAGGTTTTGAGGAAAACGAGAGTAGCGAGGGAGAAGTTGTACCAACAAAAAGGAGTGGTTCAATATTGAGCGAGGGTACAAATAGGAAAGAACAAACAAGAAAGGTGCACCACCAACTAAGAGAATGCTATAACTACAGTAACCAATCCTACAGGCAGTTACATATAGAAAATATTAACTTATATTTTCCGACACGCCCCTATAACTGGCTGTAGGAGAGTATGCAGTTAGCGCACCCTTAAGGGGTACATCACGATTACACAGCGGAAATTGCAGCAACAAACAAGTGCAGTGACAACCATTGCAGTGGTGGCAGATCCAGCTGTAGCACACCCTGGGCCAAGGTAGAAACAGAAGCAGGTGTAGGGGCGGCAGGTCGCCTGAGGAGCAGGCTCTGCCGGCCCGCCGCTGCACCTGCCGGCCCGCCGCTGCACCCAGCGGCCCGCCGCTTCACCTGACGGCCCCGCCGCTGCACCTGCCGGCCCGCCGCTGCACCCTACGGCCCGCCGCCTCACCTGGTCGGCCCGCCGCTGCACCCTACGGCCCCCTCTCTCGCCACCCCCTCACACTCCCCCCCATCCCCCACAGCGACCGGCGCTGCAGGGAGAGAGAGGAGAGAGGAGGGCGTCGGCGGTTTCCTGCGGGTGCGCTCCCGCCACTCCCTCACCCTCCCCCCCACAGCGACAGTCGCGTATGGGGCGATAAAGGGCGACGGCAGGTGCTGCTGGCGGCTCACAGCAGCCACCCCGTCACACCACCTCCCCCACTGCCCGCCACACCTTCGACCTCCCCCCACAGCAGGAGCACGCACTACAGTAGCAAGTGCGACAGCTGCAGCGGGACCCGGGGGAGGGTGGGCGGGGATAGTTGCTCGAGCGCGACGAGCGGGACAGAGGGCCGAAACGGAGGCAAGACGAAGCGGCGACGAGGCAGCGTGGCCGCGTACAACGGGGCGACTAGGCAGCGCGACAAGCAGAGCTCCGCCTTCGCGTCCTCGATCGCGCACGCGATTATGACCGTCGCGGATTTCAACGCAACGGTCATACTGGCAGCACGATCGCAGCAGAAAATCGTTGGGAGGGAGGGCCGCCATGACAGGGTCAAAAATCGGTGGGCCCATTGATCGAAAACTAGCTCGATACCATCTCAAAAGAGTAGATTAATCTTAGGCGCCATGGCTAGGTTTTGAGGAAAACGAGAGTAGCGAGGGAGAAGTTGTACCAACAAAAAGGAGTGATTCAATATTGAGCGAGGGTACAAATAGGAAAGAACAAACAAGAAAGGTGCACCACCAACTAAGAGAATGCTATAACTACAGTAACCAATCCTACAGGCAGTTACATATAGAAAATATTAACTTATATTTTCCGACAATCACTTCTATTTATCGTATCGCCCATGACTTATCGTCCCAAGAAATTGTTTCTCTGTGCTTATACGCTTTGTTTCATGAGGTTTCGTTTGCCTGAAAATTTCACCCAAATTTTATATATGAGTACGTTCACTAACCGAGTGAGAAAAATATGCTTGCAGGGTACCTAAGTACGCTTGACTGTCGTACTCCAGAGCGATCTACGTAATTTATATAAAATGCTATTGCAACCAAGTTGTGAACGACCTAAAATGTTACAAACTCAAAAGTCTGATCTCAGAGGCACCACCATAGAGTCTATGGCATAGAACATCTTCTTTCTGTGTAGGTGGATGGTGCGCCATAGATTCTGTGTAACTGATGGCGTTTGATATCCCATCTACTCAACGTAAGTAAAAAGTGTTGTGGAGGTTCCTTTTTCAAGATCCAGTGTTCATGGTATCATGGAAGAAGCGCCACAATGATCTAGACATTAAGGGATCAGAATTATCTACAGTCTGAAAAGAAGCACCCTGTCGCTCACTGCATGTTCTTGTACATGGCACGGTTTTGTTGATCACTGCATGGTCTTATTGTTTGAATGAGCAGCATCGTAAATCCTCCGGAAAGAAGGCCTTCCTTTCTGTACCCACCCCCAACCAATTATCCTCCTACCAGGGACCTCAGTTTCAACGACTTCACTGACACAATTCCTGACTCCATTGGGCAGCTCACAAACCTGATTAAGCTGTGAGTAGGCATGAGCAAAATTTTGAATGATAGGTGTACAGATTCTCTTGGATGATAGGACAGCTTTGCTAGCTGCCGTTGCTACACTTGGAAATTTGCAATTTGTTGCAGGAAAGCAGTGATTGTATTAAGGTTTTGTGCAATTAGTATGTTATTTCTAAATTATGTAACCAGTATGTGATGGCAGTATTTATCATACTGGCTCTGTAAATGAACTGCGATATCCAATACGGTATTCAAAAAAATGATTATGTCAGCCAATCAGATTTGTTTACCGCACACGTAACAGGAGCTTCAGATTGGCCCACATGGCATGTTTGTGTCCACATTTTGCCTTGACAGCTGGCGAAAAACATTTTTACACTTGGCATTCAGGCGTCTACGTGGCATTTGTGACTCAAAAGTGACACTGTCAGAGTATTATAGCTGATGCATGTTTGTAGGCTATAGTGGGGTAGTACATATGGGGTACAGCTTTCTAGGGTTGTATTTGTACCCAACTCTGACTTAGTCATTTTCATTCCTGTTCACTTGTTTCACATGGTCTAGAGCGGGTCCTTCCTTAGGACCGTTTTTTTTAGGGCCCACCGAAGCGCGCCCCGAGGCGCGCCTTTTTTTAGCGACCCCTCGGGTCGCCATTTCCCTCGCGGCCCCGGTGTCCCTCAGACGCGGCCCCGCCACCCCTCCTGATTGCGGCCCTGCCGCCTGCTTGGCGCGGCCCCGCTGCCGGCTCTGACGCGGCCCTGCCGCCCTCTTCGTTGCGGCCCCGCCGCCTGCTTGACGCGGCCCCGCCGCCTCCACTGACGCGGCCCCGCCGCCGGCTATGACGCGGCCCTGCCGCCCGCTTTGTCGCGGCCCCGCCGCCTGCTTGACGCGGCCCCGCCGCCTCCACTGACGCGGCCCCACCGCCGGCTCCGCCGCTGCACCCTACGGCCCGCCGCCTCACCTGACGGCCCCGCCGCTGCACCTGCCGGCCCGCCGCTGCACCTGCCGGCCCGCCGCTGCACCCAGCGGCCCGCCGCTTCACCTGACGGCCCCGCCGCTGCACCTGCCGGCCCGCCGCTACACCCTACGGCCCGCCGCCTCACCTGGTCGGCCCGCCGCTGCACCCTACGGCCCCGCCGCTGCACCTGCCGGCCCGCCGCTGCACCGGTCGACCCGCCGCTGCACTTGACGGCCCCGCCCCTGCATCTCCCGGCCGAGCCGCCCCAGCAGCAGAGCCGCCCCAGCAGCAGGGCCGCCCCAGCAGCCGAACCGCCCGGGAGCCGAGCCGCCCAACGCCGAGCCGCCCGGAACCCAAGCCGCCCTGCCGCCGAGCCGCCCGGGAGCCGAGCCGCCCTGCACCCGAGCCGCCCTGCCGCCGAGCCGCCCGGGAGCCGAGCCGCCCTGCGCCCGAGCCGCCCAGCCGCCGAGCCGCCCGGGAGCCGAGCCGCTGTGCACCCGAGCCGCCCGGTCGCTGAGCCGCCTTTCTGCAGAGCTGCACGACCTGCCCTGCCTGGTGAGCACAGTCCCACTGACACTGCGAGCTCTTTCCCTACTGCTTGCACAACGTCGCTGTCGTCGCCATGGCTACCCCTAGTGTCCTAGCTTTCGACGCTGAGGGTCGCGCCATTGATTTTGAGGTCTGGTTAGACGACCTGCAGCTGTTCTTACAGTGCGACAGGGCTGACGACCTTTCTCTCTTTGACCTCACCTCTGGCGCCTCTCCTGCTCCTGCTGCTGATGCTGATCCCAATGTCCGCTCTCAGTGGGCCAACCGCGATGCTGCTGTACGTCTTGCTGTGCGTCGCCACCTCCCTACCTCTGAGCGTGCGCACTTTAGTCAGTACAAGAGTGCTCAGACCTTGTACGACGCTGTAGTTGCGCGCTACTCCTCCCCTGCCACTGCTGCACTGAACCGTCTCATGCTTCCCTACCTCTTTCCTGACCTCTCTGCCTTTCCCACTGTCGCTGACCTCATTACGCACCTCCGCACTAGTGACACTCGCTACCGCGCCGCCCTTCCTGCTGAGTTCTGCGCTAAGAACCCACCCCCATGTACATCGCTCTCTACTACGTAGTCGCGCGCCTCCCTGACTCCCTTCGCGTCGTCAGGGACCACTTTCTCGCGGTCTGTCCCACCACCCTCACCGTCGACCTCCTCGAGAAGGCCCTCCTCGCAGCGGAGAAGAGCATAGTCGCTGTAGGTGCTTCTCGTGGTGACCCTCGCACCCCCATCTTCGAGGGGTGCTCTCCTTCCCCCTTGCTGCCCTCTGTTGCCTCTGCTGCTGCTGCCGACCTGCTTGGTCTTGAGTCAGTCGGCGCGGCGTCTACCCCTAGTGGGAGACGTCGCTCCAGCAAGGGCAAGGGGGGCAAGGGCGCGGGTGGAGCTGGAGGGGGCGGTGGCGGTGGCGGCGGTGGCGGCGGAGGGAGTGGGGGTGGCGGCGGGACTAGTGGCGGGGGTGGTGGTGGTGGTGGCAGCAGCGGCGGAGACGGTGGTGGTGGTGCCAGCGGTGGTGGTGGAGGCAGCGGCGGAGGTGGAGGCGGCGGAGGTGGAGGCGATGGAGGCGGCAGCGGAGGAGGCGGTGGTGGTGGAGGAGGTGGAGCTGGTCGAGGTGGTACCCAGCAGCGTAGCGGCGGTGGTGGTGGCCAGCGCTCGCAGCGGCAGAAGCAGCAGCAGCGCTCGCGGGACATCCCTCCGCCTCAGCAGCTTCGTGAGTGGTACGCTGGGCGTCAGAGGGGTGGGGGTACTGGTCCCTGCACCTACGTTCTTCGTTCCGGCGACCGCGCGGGTGAGCAGTGTGGGGGTGCCCATGCCACCCAGCGCTGCTTTGGCCGCCTGACGGACGCTTGGCGTCAGCAGTTCCCTGAGGCTAGTGAGATCCCTCGCTGGGATGAACTTCTAAGGGCTGGTGTAGCGATCTTTGATCTTGATTTTGATGCTATCCTTGCTGCTATGTATGCTGTGGATTATAGTGAGGAGAATGAGGGTTACCGGTGTTTCCAGCCCGACCCGGGCATTGGTACTGCTGCGCTAGGTGCTTGTGAGGCTGCTGCTCTAGGTGCCAGTGCGTCTGTGCTCTCAGGTACTGGTGAGATTGCGCTCTCAGGTACTGCGTCGTCCTCGTCCTCCCTCACTTTCACACTTGACTCCGGGGCGTCTCGCTCCTTCTTTCGAGACCGCACTACCCTTACGCCGCTCAGCCGGCCGGTTGCGGTCTCCCTTGCTGACCCCTCTGGGGGTCCTGTCTTGTCTCACTTCTCCACTGTCCTCCCGTGTCCGGCTGCCCCTTCGGGCACCCTGTCTGGTCTGTACCTTCCCTCGTTCTCTACGAACTTGGTGAGTGGAGCGGACCTGAAGGATGTGGGGGTTCACCAGTTCACTCCTGCGAGTCAGCGGGTGACCCACTGCACGGAGGCACGCACAGGCCGACACCTGGCCACGTTCTCGCGTCGGCCGGGGTCGAGTCTCTACACCCTGACCGTTGAGTCTCCTCGAGTCACTACGTCTGGTCAGGTGGCTGCGTCGGGTCAGGTGCTTGCTGCTGCGTCCCGGTCAGGTCCTGAGTCTGCCCCCTGTTCTTGTCGGACTCACCACAGCAAAATGGGATTGCTGAGCGCCGCATTGGCATGGTCATGGATGTCGCTCGTACGTCCATGATGCATGCGGCTGCCCCCCATTTTCTGTGGCCGTTTTTCGATGAGGTACGCGGCGCATCAGCTCAACCTTCACCCCCGGGTCTCTCGGCCTGCGATGTCCCCAGCCTTGCTGTGGACAGGGAAGGTTGGCGATGCGTCTGTGTTCCGTGTCTGGGGATCCCGGGCGTTTGTCCGCGACTTGTCTGCGGACAAGCTGTCCCCTCGTGCCGCTCCCTGTGTCTTCCTTGGCTTCCCCACTGACGCCCCAGGGTGGCAGTTTTACCACCCCTCCTCTCGTCGTGTTCTGTCCTCCCAGGACGTCACGTTCGACGAGTCAGTCCCCTTCTACCGTCTCTTCCCCTACCGCACTCATTCCCTCCCCCCTCCCTCGGACTTCCTTATGCCGGTTCCCCCCCCGGTAGACCCCCTCCCCCCTCAGGTTCCTGCCCCCTCAGGTGTGTCCCAGGTAGACGCCGTTGACCCGGTCGAGGTTACTGGTGACTCTGGTGCTGCTGCGGGTGCTGAGCCTGGGGGTGCTGACTCTGGGGGTGCTGTGCGCGGGGGTGCTGAGCCTGGGGGTGCTACTGCTGGGGGTGCTGGGCCTGAGGGTGCTACTGAGGAGGGTGCGGAGCCTGGGGGTGCTGAGCCGGGGGGTGCTGTGCCTGGAGGTGCTGGGTCTGGGGGTGCTGGGTTGGGAGCTGCTGAGCCTGGGGGTGCTGAGCTGGGAGCTGCTGAGCCTGGGGGTGCTGCGTCTGGAGCTGCTGAGCCTGGGGTTTCTCCTGCTGCTGCGTCTCGCCGGGAGCCCCTCTCTCCACAGGAGCTGCGCGAGTGGTTCGCTCGCCGCTGGAGGCGTGCTGCTGAGTCTGGAGGTGCTGCTGGAGCTGGAGCTGGAGCTTCTTCGACCGTCGAGGGTGCGGGTGCTGCCGGTCCCGGAGCTGCTGGACCTGCGGGTCCTCCTAGAGCTGGAGCTGCTGAGGGCGTTGGTGCTGAGCCTACTGCTGTTGGTCCTGCCGCAAGAGGTGTGGGTGGCGCTGGTGCTGTCGCTGAGGGTGCTGGTGCTGTCTCTGCTGAGGCTGGAGCTGCCTCGCGGCCTCGGCCGTACTTCGTTCCGCTCCTGCAGCAGGTTCTTGGTCTTTCTCCTCCAGTAGAGGGTCCACCGCCTGTCCAGTCGCAGTCCCTGCTGGAGCCTTCCTCTCCACTGCCTGCTCCCTCTCCTTACACTGGTCCTACTGAAGGTCTTGCTGAGCGTCGTGAGCCTGCGTCTCGTCCCGCGTCGCCTGTTCGTACTGCTCGCGCTAGTGGTCGCAGTTCGCGTCAGCGTCCTCCTCCTGTCCCTGGCACGCACCGGATGTCTCTGCGTCCGTCCACTGCTCCTCTGCGTGCCCCTTTGCCTTCTCCTCCTGAGTCCTCTCTTCCTGCGCTTGCCGACCCTGAGTCGGACTCTCTTCGTGCTGCCAGTCCTACTGTCACGCGTCTGCTTGCTACTGTTGTCACTGACCCCTCTTTTGAGTCCACTGCTGCGTCTGCCCTTGTCGCTGAGCTCGTCGACTTTGCTGCTCGCTGTCGTCTCAACTACGCTGCTAGTCTTGTTGCTGAGTCTGCGTCTGTCTGTCCTCCGTCCGTCGGGGGTGAGTGTGCTCTTGGCACGGACGTCCTAGAGGACAGGCAGGAGGAGTTACAGTGTCTAGCGGCTGCTTCACCCCATCTCGCGTCTGTACTGCTTGCCCCTGAGGGAGACCCGGATGCACTAGACATCCCGACTCCGCGTTCTTACGCGGAGGCCGTAGAGGGTCCCTACTCCTCTCAGTGGCAGGCAGCTATGGATGCAGAGATGGCTTCCTGGAAGTCCACAGGCACCTACGTTGACGCGGTTCCCCCTCCTGGGGCGAACATCGTCAGTGGCATGTGGATCTTCAGGGTGAAGCGGCCGCCGGGCTCTCCACTTGTCTTCAAGGCACGGTACGTTGCTCGTGGCTTCAGTCAGCGGCACGGAGTTGACTACTTTCAGACCTTCTCTCCCACCCCGAAGATGACTATTCTTCGGGTGCTGCTGCACATAGCCGCTCAGCGCGACTACGAGCTTCACTCTCTCGACTTCAGCACTGCGTTCTTGCAGGGTAGCCTGCACGAGGAGATCTGGCTTCGCCGTCCACCTGGCTTCACTGGGACTTTCCCTCCTGGCACCCAGTGGAGCCTCCGACGGCCAGTCTACAGTCTCCGCCAGGCACCGCGTGAGTGGCACGACACACTGAGGACTACGCTTGCGGCTCTTGGGTTTGCTCCTTCTACTGCTGACCCATCGCTGTTTCTTCGCACCGACACTTCCCTGCCGCCGTTCTACATCCTCGTGTACGTTGACGACTTGGTCTTTGCCACAGCGGACACTGCTGGACTCGCCTACGTGAAGTCCGAGCTGCTGAAGAGACACACGTGCACAGACCTGGGTGAACTGCGCAGCTACCTTGGCTTGCAGATCACTCGGGACAGAGCACGCCGCACCATTACCTTGACTCAGTCACACATGGTGCAGCAGGTCCTTCAGCGCTTCGGCTTCACGTACTCCTCGCCTCAGGCCACTCCTCTGCCTACTCGCCACTCACTCTCAGCTCTGCCTTCGGATGAGTCCGTAGAGTCGAGTGGTCCGTATGCAGAGCTTGTTGGCTGCCTCATGTACCTGATGACCTGCACACGACCTGACCTTGCATACCCTCTGAGCATTCTTGCACGCTATGTTGCTCCTGGGAGACACAGACCGGAGCACATGGCTGCAGCGAAGAGGGTATTGCGCTACCTGTGCAGTACGTCGGGCATGGGGCTAGTGCTTAGAGGGCGGAGTCCAGTGGTCCTTACCGGCCACGCGGACGCTTCTTGGGCTGACGACCAGGCTACGCAGCGGTCGTCACAGGGTTACACCTTCAGCCTTGGTTCCGGCTCTGTCTCGTGGCGGTCTACTCGCTCGTCTTCGGTTCTCGGCTCCAGTTGTGAGGCTGAGATCTACGCCGGGGCCATGGCTGCACAGGAGCTTCGCTGGCTTACCTACCTGCTGACTGACCTTGGAGAGCCGCCTCGTTCTCCTCCAGTGCTGTACGTAGACAACAAGGCCATGCTGGCCTTGTGTCGAGAGCAGCGCTTGGAGCACAGAACGAAGCACATTGCTCTCCGCTTCTTCCTTGCTCGTGAGCTGCAGCAGCGTGGTCAGTTGCGACTTGCGTACGTGGCCTCTGAGGCCAACACTGCTGATGTGTTCACCAAGGCACTCGCGCCTTGTGACCATCAGCGCTTTTGCACCCAGCTGGGTCTTGTACCTGTCTTGCCTCACTTGCTCTCCTCTTGACTTCACTTGTACTGTGACATATATATATATACCTGCTCTTGCTTGTCTAGTTTTATATATATGTCTGTACTCCTGCATGTGAACTGGCCTCTGGCCCTGCTCTTGTGCTTGGACTGTGTGGTGACTTTGTGATCCACCCTGAGCTTGCTTTGCTTTGCTTTGCTTGTCTGTTCTTGTGACCCCTTGTTCTCCCCCACTTAGCCTATGGGGGTGTGTCAGAGTATTATAGCTGATGCATGTTTGTAGGCTATAGTGGGGTAGTACATATGGGGTACAGCTTTCTAGGGTTGTATTTGTACCCAACTCTTACTTAGTCATTTTCATTCCTGTTCACTTGTTTCACAGACACATATGTCACCTTTCATGTCACTTTCAAGTTGGGTTCAGTGTGACATTGATGTTGCTTGTTTGTCACTTTCCCGCAACTTCGAAAGTGACCCGTGCACATGAGCTTTTGACCTGTACTTTTTTTCACCAAACGGAAAGTTGCGGAACTTCAACTTTTAAGTTACTTTCCCGCAACTTTTTGGACTTCACACTTTCAAGTGGCACTTCAAGTGGCAGTGCCACATCGCGTCATCGCGTTTGTCGCCACGCAGCGCGTTGTCGAAATCGCATTACTAGCCGTGAAGCTTGTGCCCTCCACATAAGACGTGAAGCTACGTAGCCGTTCTTGGTGTTAGCTGTGTTTGTTTTTACGTAGTGTTAGTGCGAGGTGTATACTTCATACATTTGTATGCAAATGTGAATGCCTATTACAGATTTTCACCAAACTGTAATCCTCACACTAAACAAGTAACAGAAAGCTGCTGTAACGAATGCTCCTCTTGTACTGTTCAGGCAAATCAGTGGCCAGTAGAAATAGATTTTCGCACACGTCAAGGTCATGTCTGATTCGCCCATCTGGCTAGCTGCCGTTCACACATCGAGAATGACACCTGGCAGAAACATCTTTGCTTACGTGGCGAAATATCTTCGTGAACGTACCAGCGTACGTACACTTCAAAGTCGAAACTGTACGCGTGCCACGTGGCATGTAGTGAAATTGCATACATGTGACTGAAATGTATCCAACAAGTGTCCGCTAAGTTGCGGTTGTGTTGCGGGAAAGCTGCAGAAATGCAACTTTTTTGCAACTTTCCAGTGACTTGGATTTCTGCAACCTTCGTCCATCACTGCGAAGTTGCAAAACCAACGTATCTAAAAAGTAACTTTTTTGCAAGTTTCCCGCAGCCTATAGGCAAGTCCTTTTTCGCGATGTCATTTCTCCCCCATCTGTACCACGCCGCCACTCTCGTCTAGCGGCCGGTGTGGAACGCCAGTGGCAGTGGCAGTGGCGGCGGCGGTGGTGGTGATGGTGACGGTGATGGCATTGCTGAAAGCTTAGGCCGCAGTAGCAGTGGTAGCGGCAGCGGCAGCGCAAGTGATAGCATGAGTGGCAATGAGTGGAAGACAGTAGAGGTTGCTCTTTGCAAGGACAGTGTTGACGGCTTTGGAAGCGCTGCTGCTGCAGAGGGCGCTGGTTCCAGTGAGACTGTAGGTGTCGGTACTGCTGCCCACCCTGCCGCCGCTGCTCTGCAAAAACTCGCCCTCTCTTCATTGCCACCCCCCTCGGTTGAGCTGTTTATCGCAGCACCGCTAGTGTCAGTGGCGTCAGCAGCACTGGCATCGCTGGCAGGAGCTGCACTGCCGACAGAATCAGTGGTTCCAACGGAATAATACCCAACCTCCTCACAATCCCCACCCTCAAAATCCCCTCTCTCTCGGTCTCCGCCTTCTCAGTCCCCGCCGTCTTTACCACCGCACACCCTGTCACCACCAGCATCCCTTCCAGCCCCCGCAGCAGCATTGCCAGCAGAAGCAGCTGCAGCCACAAATTCAGAATTGTTACCATCAACAGCAACAGCAGCAGCATCAACGTTTGCATCACATTCACAATGCACATCCCCATCATCCCGCGACGGGGCGCTCTACATCCCCATGACTGCCATAAGCGGGTGGATGGACCCTCACCCCGTCGTCCCCTTGGCCAATGCCAGCCTGGCTGCTGACGTCATTGGCGACGTGGCAGCTGACGTGGCGAAGAGTGAGGGCGTTCCCAGCGAGCCCCTCCTGGGCGCGTCGTGGAGCCCCGAGGGCATAAAGTACCTTCTAGCGCTCTAGTCCCAAGACCGCCCTCAATCTGGACGAGTACAAGCAGTTCGTAAGTGCTGTGCTGTAGTTGCCTTGCCTTGTCCCATGCCATGTCATGTGACGAGTACAAGCACTTCTCTAGTCCGTGTCCCACATTCCATGGCCTGTGTGTGTGCCTTGAAATCACACCGACGAGGCAGGTCCTACTTATTCCACCGCTGCCTGCCTCGTCAGTGTGATCTAATGCGATGTGATGCCATGTCATGTCGTGTCATGTTATGTATGTGTGATGTGATGTCACAACACAACCATGTGTTGTAATGTAATGTACTGTGGCAACTCATGTCATTGTAACGTAACCATGTCGTGTCATGTGATGGTCATGCCACTTCATCTCCTCATTCCACCTTGTGTCAAACCATGTCCTGTCTTACTGCTGCACAGCACAGCTGCTTGCATGCACCATTCGGGTTGTCATGTCACACCGTGCCTGCCCCTTCCTCCGATCTGCCTCCGCCCATGCCATCCATCTGCCTCCCCGTCCGTCTGTCCCCCACCATCCACCTGGCCACGCCCCCGCAGGTGGGCAGGGGCAACATGGAGGTCACCCATGAGCTGTGCCTCGTCAATTCAATGCCTGCGTGCTTGCCACCACGTGCCCCTGCCACCACGTGCCCCTGCCACCACGTGCCCCTGCCACCACGTGCCCCTGCCACCACGTGCCCCTGCCACCACGTGCCCCTGCCACCATGTGCCCCTGCCACCACGTGCCCCTGCCACCACGTGCCCCTGCCATCACGTGCCCCTGCCACCACGTGCCCCTGCCACCACGTGCCCCTGCCACCACGTGTCCCTGCCACCACGTGCCCCTGCCACCACGTGCCCCTGCCACCATGTGCCCCTGCCACCTCGTGCCCCTGCCACCACGTGCCCCTGCCACCACGTGCCCCTGCCACCATGTTCCCCTGCCACCACGTGCCCCAGCCACCACGTGCCCCTACTTCCTTCCCTGCCACTGGCCCTCTCTTACCAGGTATAACCAGCCACTTTTCCCTCTCTTCACCACCTGTCCCTGCGCCAACCACTTGTCAATGCCCCCAACCCACCCCCCTCATCCGCGTGTCACCCCCTGCAGGTGGGCAGGGGCAGCATGCATGTGACCCATGAGTTGTGCCAGCAGATCGTTAGACATATCATCTGTCTGTACCCACATCCCCCACCTCCTGCTGGTGGGCAGGGGCAGAATGCAGGTGACCCACGTGCTGTGCCTCGTCAAGGGCTGCCACCTAGTGCCTGGCGATGGTGAGACACACCAGGGGGGAATGGAGCGAGAGGAAGAGGGAAGGGGGAGGGAGCGCGGGGAGGAAGGGAGGAAGGGCGGTGGGGTTGGGGGGGATGGGAGGGGTATTGAGGGGGCTGGTTGGGGGGATGGGGTTGGAGAGGGGGGGAAACCCCGGCGAAAGGGGAAGAGCAGATAAGCCTCCTATCAGAGGCACCCTTCCTCCTGTTTATATCACTTCTACGCATTCACAGAAAAATTATACACCAATCCCGCAAACCGGCGGGTTGAAAGGGGCATAATGGAGTGGGTGGGAAAGCACTCATACCACGCAGGACTGAACCTATAACCCTTACACAATCTCTGGCTTGGTTACCATAACCGCTTTGATACCATGGCATTGACACCCAAAACGCCTAGCATGGGCATCCAGCGTACGGTTGCAACGTCCAGCCTCCCTTGTTTTTATTTTTGCCTGCCCGACGGGTTTTTTTGCCCGCCCCGGCGAGCGTCTCATTAGTGGCGTACTTTCCGTCAGAGTCTAAGACACAAGCATGCGGAGTCTGGACGCTAGAGGCATCCACTCCTCCACGGTACCCATGGTTGGAACAGAGAGCCGAGGGAGCTAAGATTGGGCCATCCCACCCGGTGGAGCAAGGAGCAACAGCAGACAAGTGGGTAGCAGCGCAGCGAATATGAAAACGATTCCCTATTTTACCTTGGTCGGTCCGTTTTCCCTTGGATCTTTCAGTTCCACATCTCTCCCTCATCTCTCCCCCCTTCCCTCTCCCATTTTTTTGCCTTCCAACCCTCCTCCACCTACCCCCGACCTGCAGCACCATGAGGGCAGTTCGTGGCGAGGAAGGGACGCATCAGCCTGGCGAATGTGACGGTGCCGGCAATGAAGCAGTGGGCGTGGTCTGGCCTGCCGGAATAACACTCTCTGCAAGTTGGGCATGGGCAGGCCTCCAGTGCTGTATGCTGGGCTGGGCTGGGCTGTGCTTGAGGGCTGCGTTGCTTGAGAATTATGGCTGGACCCGACTGTAGTGTGCAATCGGGGGGTTGTACCTTGGGATACCTTGTGTGAATTATAGTCACAATAGGCTCCAATGTGCCTAAAACGAAAGATAGAGTGCACAGCCGGATTTCTGCACAGCGGTTTCAAACGTTCATAGCGTTCTGGTCACAACTTCAAATGACCTGATTCAACTTGGATCTGGAGCGTCTAAACGTCGCCTACAATAGGCAATTTAGTTCGCACGATTTGACCAAGTATTGACGACACATTGTTGGTTTGAACGAACGGCACTATGGCAGCCACTATATTCTTAGAAGACAAAATAGGAAGAGATATGAAGAGTTACGAGTTGGCAATGACTCCCAGCTCCTACAAACCCCAAGAGCCGAGGTACAGTGATGTGTAACAGTGCCACACTGTCCCCAACCACGAAGGGTTTCGAAACTACCCTTCACTAGGGCCTACACCAAGTGAAATGTTACACTACACAAAGTAATGTAACTATCTTTAATATCTTGAGGTGTACCCTTTTGGCGAGCTTCGAAATCACTTGAGGCTTGACACCAAGGCTCGGGCTCTTCATCACAAACTCATCCTTGAGTTCTTGATGGGTCTGCTGCACACATCTGCGACACACAGAACGTTCGACACAGCACAAAATAGAAACCGCGCACGACAAAAATAGAAACCGCGCGCGAGACACAAACGACCGCGTAACACGCGTCTAGCGATAACTCGCTATTGACTCGACACACACACTCGACATCAAGACTCAACATTCACACACAATTATAAGCATGAAATATATATTATCCCATGCCCTCATACCATTCCATACACACACACATGCACGCACACGGACAACAAGCCGAGTGCAAACCGTAGGGTTGCACCAACAAACTCCCCCTCGGATTGTTGGCCTTAGGATATGTTGCTCTCTCAGTTCAGAGCCATCCCAGCCAGCTTGCAACACTTCCAATGCTGCTGCTCCACCAGCCTCTTAGTCATCATGTCAGCCGGCTGCCCCGTGGTCTTCACGTACCGCAACTCAACTTCACCCGCGGTCACCATGCTCCTCGTCCAATGCCACTTCACCCTCATGTGCTTTGTGAGTCCATGCAACACAGGGTTCTTAGCAAGAGCAATGGCACCCTGGCTGTCCCAGTAGAGTGGGGTAGGTCCTTGCTGCTCCTCCCCCAATTCAGCCAACAAACGCCGCTGCAACACAATCTCCCGTACGGCACAGAAGAGTGCCATGTGATCGGACTCCACCGAGCTCAAAGCTTGGTCAACCTGCTTCTTGCTCTCCCAAGCAGTTGGGCCTCCACCAACACAGCATATGAAGCCTCCCACACTTGTCATGTCCTCTGGTTCCGATGCATATGACGCATCTGAGTAGGCGGTGAGGAACAAACGCCCGGGTTCAACACCATCCGCGCCCTTTTGGCGCCTTTGTGCCGCCGCCGAGTATTGCAGCCCAACGGTCGGTGTTTGGCCAAGATACTTGGCCACCCTCATTCCAGCTGCTACCTGCTCCTCATTAGGGCATTGCACAACCCTAGCCAGCTGCCCGGTAGCAAACGCGACATCCGGTCGGGTGTTTACCGCCGCATACATGAGGCTGCCCACCAACGAGTGAAAACGGCGCCTCTCCTCTTCACAAACGCTCTCCTCCTCTGGTCCCTTCACACACTTGAACCCAGAGGGAAAGGCAGTAGCCACATGACCTTCACTCTGGCCGAAGTTGGCAGCCAACGCCTCCAGGTACTTCCGTTGGTGCACTCGCATGCTCCGCTTCTCCACGTCTCGTTCGATGTGGAGCCCAAGGTAGAAGTTCACGTCACCAAGGGACTTGCACTTGAGCTTGTCATGCAGCTTCAGCATCACCTCCTTCACAAGGTCAGAGGAGGGTGAGAATATAAGAATGTCATCCACATAAACCACCATGAAGCTCCTCTGCTCCCCCTCGCCAAGCATGAACAAGGAGTGATCGGCCGTTGAGGGAGTGAAGCCGATCCCCTCCAACACTTCGCGCAGCTTCATGTACCATTGCCTAGGGGCCTGCTTCAACCCATAGAGGGCCTTCTTCAGCTTCCACACTCTGCCACTACCATCATCAAACCCCTCTGGCTGCGCCATAAAAATCTCCTCCCCAAGGATGCCGTTAAGGAATGCCGTTACGATGTCCATTTGTTTTACTACCCATCCTTTGATGGCGGCTCCCGCGAATAGGGTTCGCAGCGTCGTCGGCTTCACCACAGGGGCAAACAGCTCCTTGAAGTCCACCTTCTCCTTCTGCTGGTACCCCTTGGCTACAAGCCTAGACTTGTAGCGCTCGATCTTGCCGTCGGCATCCGACTTGATTTTGAAGAGCCACTTGGACATTATCGCCGTACGCCCCTCCGGTAGCTCCACCAATTCAAACGTGTCATTCTCCTTGATGCTCTTCAGCTCACTCTCCATGGCCTTCTTCCACTCCTCAGCATCACTACTCTCCAAAGTCTCCTTGAGAGTTTCTGGTTCTCCCGGCATCTCCACCGGAGAGAAGAACGCGAAGGCACACTCCTCGTAGTCTCTCTCCTCGTCGTCTCCGACCATCAATGCCGCTCCGGCCAGGGCTGTCTTGCCCTGCTTTCCCGGCGCATCATAGGTCAGCCTATTAGGGGGTTGAACTCTCCTCTTGCCCCTTCCTTCCTCCTCAGCTGCAGGCACTTGAAGGCCTTGGCGTTGCTGCGGTGTGGCTCGAATCCGTGGAGCACTCGTAGTACGGGAAGGGAGTGACGGTGCACGCTCGCTCACTTGCTGCACCTCCTCCTCTTCTTCCTCTGCATCATTGGCCTCCTCTCCCCCATTCACAAGGGAGGATTGCCTTGTGGTTGTGCTGCCGCTGCTCAGCTCCAAAGGCAGCTCCACATGCTCCAAACCGGAACTCTTCACCTCCCCAAACCGCACGCCTATCTTCGCCTCATTCTCCGCCTTCCAATCTTTGTACATGAAGTTCTCCATGAACTTGCAGTCCCTGCTCACCAAGAACTTCTTGGTGAATGGGTCCCAAAGAAGCCATCCCTTGCTGTTTTGAGCCATGCCCAAGTGCACGGCCCACACCGCCTTGGCACCAAGCTTGTTGTGCCGAAGATGCTTAGGCACGAGCGCCATGCACATGCACCCGAACACCCGAAGCATATCCACCTTTGGCTTCCTTCCTAGCCACTCCACATAGGGCACCCACTTGTATGCTCCCACATGAGTCAAGGCTCGGTTCTTGGCCACACACGCGCTCCGCACCGCATCAGGCCAGAAATAGTCGGGTAGCCCGGCTTCAATGAGCAACCCGCGTGCCGCCTCCGTGATTGTGCGGTTCGCTCGCTCGGCGATGCCGTTCATTGCAGGGGAGTATGGCATGGTGAGGGAGTGCCGAATACCATTCTTCTTCAGCCACAACCCAAACTCCTTGCTCAGGAACTCTCCCCCTCGATCGGTGCGGATTGACTTGACTAGACGGTCTTGTTGCCGCTCCACCATCGGGAACCAATCCGCCTTCAACGTTTCAGCCACGTCGCTCTTCTTGGCCAGCACGTACACCCAAGTCATACGGGTGTAGACGTCCACAATAGTGAGGAAGTACTCAGCTCCAGCAGCTCCAAGCTTCAGGGGGCCCACCACGTCCATCACCACCTCATCAAGTGGTGCCTTAGCCGTTGCCTCCGAACTAGAGAATGGGAAACGGGTGAACTTGGCTTGCATGCACGTCGGGCAGCCAAGTACCTCATCGGGCTCCCCCTTCACACGTATGCCAGCAACCATCTCATTTTCTACTAGCTGCTGCAAGATGGGCAGGGCCACATGCCCCATGCGCTGATGCAAGGTGAGCCAATCACACTCCCCCGTAGCCGAAGTTGGATTGGAGAATGCCGCGCTCGCAATAGCGCCCCACATACTCTCTCCGTAGTCCTCCTCCGCTGTTGTCTCGGGGTTCTCCTCACCCTTTTGCTGCTCCTTGGCTGCTGCACCTCTCTCCATAGGTTCACCAAGCTTGCTGGTCCCTCCAAGATTGCACTTCTTGGACTCCTTCTCCTTAGCGCGACCGTCCGCGTAATCGCCGCTACCAACCGCTCCACCTTTGGTGCTGACGCTTGCTGCCACTTGCCTCTCCTTAGGCATTGGGACCACAGGGATCTGCCATATCTCGTTGTAGACATCTCTGTCCTCATGAAGGTCCCAAAGAATCCGATCGCCAAGCCTTGCGGTGTAGGTCTTGGCTCCCTTTGAGTTCGTGTCCATGCCGGCCTTTGCCAACCGCCGCACGGAAATCAGGTTGGCAGCAAGGCTGGGCACCCAAAGCACATTCTTGAGGCCCACCATCTTCCCATCAGCACCCTTAAACATGGCCTTGCCCATGCCTTTCACCTCCGCTCGCTGCCCCAAAGCTGATGTGACATGCTTCACCGGTGACGGTTCGAGTTCGGTGAGCAAGTCCGGGCGAGGTGTCATGCTATAGGTAGCGCCACTATCGATCACCCAATAGTCCAGAGGGTGTAGAGTCACCTTCCCCACAACTGCTGGCTCCTCAAAGCCTTCATCCTTCTCTGGACCAGTCGGTACTTGCGTCGACACGAACTAGAATAGACCCGGGTACCGATCGTTGCTCGGGTCCTTGTCGTTGTCTCCGCTCTTCAGGTTTGCAGCTCCGCCACCGCGACCGCCACGGCCTCCATGGCCTCTTCCTCTCCCTCCTCCTGCTCCTCTACCCTCTTGGCCTTGAGCAGGGGTCCAACCATTAGGGAGTTTGTAGCAGTCGCGCCACATGTGTCCGCTCTTGTGGCAATAGTGACACTCACCGTCGAATCGGCCGCGACCGCGTCCGTAGCTCTTGTCGTCGCTGCCGTAACCGCCACTCTCGCGGCCTCCGCCGAAGTTGCTGCCACCAAACCTTCCTCCCCCTCGTCCTCTACCTCTTCCTCAACCATATCCACGGCCGATGCTTGCTGCCCCAGCGCCATCCGCACTCGCCAACTCACGGCGGCGGAAATCCTCTTGAAGGATAGCTCGCTTTACGTCTTCAAGCGAGAGGCGGGGCAAGTCGCGATTAAGGTTGATGATGAGCGAGGACCATGACTCAGGGAGTAGGGCCAGCAACTTGGTCTTCTTTTGGAGCTCACTGTAGTTCAAATCAGCTCCCTCAAGCCGCGTCAACAAGTCAAAGAATTTCTGCACCCCTTCTTCAACCGCTTCATCTTCTTCAATTCGTAGTGTCGCCATTTGCCGTTCCAATACCACAGCTACCGCCGCTGTTGCAGGAGCGTGTACACCCTTGAGAGCAGCCCATGCCTTTGGTCTCTTCTCTGGTTCACGCTGGAAAGGCTTGATGTGACGGATTTGGCTGCTCCCCAACGCTTGCCCAAGTAGGAGGTAGCCATTTGCGCTCTTCCGCACCCACGGGCTCTTCTCCGGGTCGTTCTCGAGACGCTTCTCCGTTCCTTCCATTACCTCCAGCAGGTCATAGTGGTCAAATATGTTCTCCATTCTGAAGGACCACTCAGCAAAGTTGTCACCATTGAACTTGTCAAGGCCAAACACTCTAGGCTCATCCCTAGATGGGCCAACACTTGATTGCACAGGCGCCATGGCTGAATCACGGGGTTGGCCTTGAGCTTGGGCTTCTCCTCTGCCACCAGCACCTCTGCCACTCCTTTCCTCAGATCCAGCCATTGTCGAAACTTCTCCAAGGGGCTCTGATACCACTTGTTATAGTCACAATAGGCTCCAATGTGCCTAAAACGAAAGATAGAGTGCACAGCCGGATTTCTGCACAGCGGCTTCAAACGTTCATAGCGTTCCGGTCACAACTTGAAATGACCTATTTCAACTTGGATCTGGAGCGTCTAAACGTCACCTACAATAGGCAACTTAGTTCGCACGATTTGACCAAGTATTGACGATACAGTGTTGGTTTGAACGAACGGCACTATGGCAGCCACTATAGTCTTAGAAGACAAAATAGGAAGAGATATGAAGAGTTACGAGTTGGGAATGACTCCCAGCTCCTACAAACCCTAAGAGCCGAAGTACAGTGATGTGGAACAGTGCCACACTGTCCCCAACCACGAAGGGTTTCGAAACTACCCTTCACTAGGGCCTACACCAAGTGAAATGTTACACTACACAAAGTAATGTAACTATTTTCAATATCTTGAGGTGTACCCTTTTGGCGAGCTTCGAAATCACTTGAGGCTTGACACCAAGGCTCGGGCTCTTCATCACAAACTCATCCTTGAGTTCTTGATGGGTCTGCTGCACACATCTGCGACACACAGAACGTTCGACACAGCACAAAATAGAAACCGCGCACGACAAAAATAGAAACCGCGCGCGAGACACAAACGACCGCGTAACACGCGTCTAGCGATAACTCGCTATTGACTCGACACACACACTCGACATCAAGACTCAACATTCACACACAATTATAAGCATGAAATATATATTATCCCATGCCCTCATACCATTCCATACACACACACATGCACGCACACGGACAACAAGCCGAGTGCAAACCGTAGGGTTGCACCAACAAACTCCCCCTCGGATTGTTGGCCTTAGGATATGTTGCTCTCTCAGTTCAGAGCCATCCCAGCCAGCTTGCAACACTTCCAATGCTGCTGCTCCACCAGCCTCTTAGTCATCATGTCAGCCGGCTGCCCCGTGGTCTTCACGTACCGCAACTCAACTTCACCCGCGGTCACCATGCTCCTCGTCCAATGCCACTTCACCCTCATGTGCTTTGTGAGTCCATGCAACACAGGGTTCTTAGCAAGAGCAATGGCACCCTGGCTGTCCCAGTAGAGTGGGGTAGGTCCTTGCTGCTCCTCCCCCAATTCAGCCAACAAACGCCGCTGCAACACAATCTCCCGTACGGCACAGAAGAGTGCCATGTGATCGGACTCCACCGAGCTCAAAGCTTGGTCAACCTGCTTCTTGCTCTCCCAAGCAGTTGGGCCTCCACCAACACAGCATATGAAGCCTCCCACACTTGTCATGTCCTCTGGTTCCGATGCATATGACGCATCTGAGTAGGCGGTGAGGAACAAACGCCCGGGTTCAACACCATCCGCGCCCTTTTGGCGCCTTTGTGCCGCCGCCGAGTATTGCAGCCCAACGGTCGGTGTTTGGCCAAGATACTTGGCCACCCTCATTCCAGCTGCTACCTGCTCCTCATTAGGGCATTGCACAACCCTAGCCAGCTGCCCGGTAGCAAACGCGACATCCGGTCGGGTGTTTACCGCCGCATACATGAGGCTGCCCACCAACGAGTGAAAACGGCGCCTCTCCTCTTCACAAACGCTCTCCTCCTCTGGTCCCTTCACACACTTGAACCCAGAGGGAAAGGCAGTAGCCACATGACCTTCACTCTGGCCGAAGTTGGCAGCCAACGCCTCCAGGTACTTCCGTTGGTGCACTCGCATGCTCCGCTTCTCCACGTCTCGTTCGATGTGGAGCCCAAGGTAGAAGTTCACGTCACCAAGGGACTTGCACTTGAACTTGTCATGCAGCTTCAGCATCACCTCCTTCACAAGGTCAGAGGAGGGTGAGAATATAAGAATGTCATCCACATAAACCACCATGAAGCTCCTCTGCTCCCCCTCGCCAAGCATGAACAAGGAGTGATCGGCCGTTGAGGGAGTGAAGCCGATCCCCTCCAACACTTCGCGCAGCTTCATGTACCATTGCCTAGGGGCCTGCTTCAACCCATAGAGGGCCTTCTTCAGCTTCCACACTCTGCCACTACCATCATCAAACCCCTCTGGCTGCGCCATAAAAATCTCCTCCCCAAGGATGCCGTTAAGGAATGCCGTTACGATGTCCATTTGTTTTACTACCCATCCTTTGATGGCGGCTCCCGCGAATAGGGTTCGCAGCGTCGTCGGCTTCACCACAGGGGCAAACAGCTCCTTGAAGTCCACCTTCTCCTTCTGCTGGTACCCCTTGGCTACAAGCCTAGACTTGTAGCGCTCGATCTTGCCGTCGGCATCCGACTTGATTTTGAAGAGCCACTTGGACATTATCGCCGTACGCCCCTCCGGTAGCTCCACCAATTCAAACGTGTCATTCTCCTTGATGCTCTTCAGCTCACTCTCCATGGCCTTCTTCCACTCCTCAGCATCACTACTCTCCAAAGTCTCCTTGAGAGTTTCTGGTTCTCCCGGCATCTCCACCGGAGAGAAGAACGCGAAGGCACACTCCTCGTAGTCACTCTCCTCGTCGTCTCCGACCATCAATGCCGCTCCGGCCAGGGCTGTCTTGCCCTGCTTTCCCGGCGCATCATAGGTCAGCCTATTAGGGGGTTGAACTCTCCTCTTGCCCCTTCCTTCCTCCTCAGCTGCAGGCACTTGAAGGCCTTGGCGTTGCTGCGGTGTGGCTCGAATCCGTGGAGCACTCGTAGTACGGGAAGGGAGTGACGGTGCACGCTCGCTCACTTGCTGCACCTCCTCCTCTTCTTCCTCTGCATCATTGGCCTCCTCTCCCCCATTCACAAGGGAGGATTGCCTTGTGGTTGTGCTGCCGCTGCTCAGCTCCAAAGGCAGCTCCACATGCTCCAAACCGGAACTCTTCACCTCCCCAAACCGCACGCCTATCTTCGCCTCATTCTCCGCCTTCCAATCTTTGTACATGAAGTTCTCCATGAACTTGCAGTCCCTGCTCACCAAGAACTTCTTGGTGAATGGGTCCCAAAGAAGCCATCCCTTGCTGTTTTGAGCCATGCCCAAGTGCACGGCCCACACCGCCTTGGCACCAAGCTTGTTGTGCCGAAGATGCTTAGGCACGAGCGCCATGCACATGCACCCGAACACCCGAAGCATATCCACCTTTGGCTTCCTTCCTAGCCACTCCACATAGGGCACCCACTTGTATGCTCCCACATGAGTCAAGGCTCGGTTCTTGGCCACACACGCGCTCCGCACCGCATCAGGCCAGAAATAGTCGGGTAGCCCGGCTTCAATGAGCAACCCGCGTGCCGCCTCCGTGATTGTGCGGTTCGCTCGCTCGGCGATGCCGTTCATTGCAGGGGAGTATGGCATGGTGAGGGAGTGCCGAATACCATTCTTCTTCAGCCACAACCCAAACTCCTTGCTCATGAACTCTCCCCCTCGATCGGTGCGGATTGACTTGACTAGACGGTCTTGTTGCCGCTCCACCATCGGGAACCAATCCGCCTTCAACGTTTCAGCCACGTCGCTCTTCTTGGCCAGCACGTACACCCAAGTCATACGGGTGTAGACGTCCACAATAGTGAGGAAGTACTCAGCTCCAGCAGCTCCAAGCTTCAGGGGGCCCACCACGTCCATCACCACCTCATCAAGTGGTGCCTTAGCCGTTGCCTCCGAACTAGAGAATGGGAAACGGGTGAACTTGGCTTGCATGCACGTCGGGCAGCCAAGTACCTCATCGGGCTCCCCCTTCACACGTATGCCAGCAACCATCTCATTTTCTACTAGCTGCTGCAAGATGGGCAGGGCCACATGCCCCATGCGCTGATGCAAGGTGAGCCAATCACACTCCCCCGTAGCCGAAGTTGGATTGGAGAATGCCGCGCTCGCAATAGCGCCCCACATACTCTCTCCGTAGTCCTCCTCCGCTGTTGTCTCGGGGTTCTCCTCACCCTTTTGCTGCTCCTTGGCTGCTGCACCTCTCTCCATAGGTTCACCAAGCTTGCTGGTCCCTCCAAGATTGCACTTCTTGGACTCCTTCTCCTTAGCGCGACCGTCCGCGTAATCGCCGCTACCAACCGCTCCACCTTTGGTGCTGACGCTTGCTGCCACTTGCCTCTCCTTAGGCATCGGGACCACAGGGATCTGCCATATCTCGTTGTAGACATCTCTGTCCTCATGAAGGTCCCAAAGAATCCGATCGCCAAGCCTTGCGGTGTAGGTCTTGGCTCCCTTTGAGTTCGTGTCCATGCCGGCCTTTGCCAACCGCCGCACGGAAATCAGGTTGGCAGCAAGGCTGGGCACCCAAAGCACATTCTTGAGGCCCACCATCTTCCCATCAGCACCCTTAAACATGGCCTTGCCCATGCCTTTCACCTCCGCTCGCTGCCCCAAAGCTGATGTGACATGCTTCACCGGTGACGGTTCGAGTTCGGTGAGCAAGTCCGGGCGAGGTGTCATGCTATAGGTAGCGCCACTATCGATCACCCAATAGTCCAGAGGGTGTAGAGTCACCTTCCCCACAACTGCTGGCTCCTCAAAGCCTTCATCCTTCTCTGGACCAGTCGGTACTTGCGTCGACACGAACTAGAATAGACCCGGGTACCGATCGTTGCTCGGGTCCTTGTCGTTGTCTCCGCTCTTCAGGTTTGCAGCTCCGCCACCGCGACCGCCACGGCCTCCATGGCCTCTTCCTCTCCCTCCTCCTGCTCCTCTACCCTCTTGGCCTTGAGCAGGGGTCCAACCATTAGGGAGTTTGTAGCAGTCGCGCCACATGTGTCCGCTCTTGTGGCAATAGTGACACTCACCGTCGAATCGGCCGCGACCGCGTCCGTAGCTCTTGTCGTCGCTGCCGTAACCGCCACTCTCGCGGCCTCCGCCGAAGTTGCTGCCACCAAACCTTCCTCCCCCTCGTCCTCTACCTCTTCCTCAACCATATCCACGGCCGATGCTTGCTGCCCCAGCGCCATCCGCACTCGCCAACTCACGGCGGCGGAAATCCTCTTGAAGGATAGCTCGCTTTACGTCTTCAAGCGAGAGGCGGGGCAAGTCGCGATTAAGGTTGATGATGAGCGAGGACCATGACTCAGGGAGTAGGGCCAGCAACTTGGTCTTCTTTTGGAGCTCACTGTAGTTCAAATCAGCTCCCTCAAGCCGCGTCAACAAGTCAAAGAATTTCTGCACCCCTTCTTCAACCGCTTCATCTTCTTCAATTCGTAGTGTCGCCATTTGCCGTTCCAATACCACAGCTACCGCCGCTGTTGCAGGAGCGTGTACACCCTTGAGAGCAGCCCATGCCTTTGGTCTCTTCTCTGGTTCACGCTGGAAAGGCTTGATGTGACGGATTTGGCTGCTCCCCAACGCTTGCCCAAGTAGGAGGTAGCCATTTGCGCTCTTCCGCACCCACGGGCTCTTCTCCGGGTCGTTCTCGAGACGCTTCTCCGTTCCTTCCATTACCTCCAGCAGGTCATAGTGGTCAAATATGTTCTCCATTCTGAAGGACCACTCAGCAAAGTTGTCACCATTGAACTTGTCAAGGCCAAACACTCTAGGCTCATCCCTAGATGGGCCAACACTTGATTGCACAGGCGCCATGGCTGAATCACGGGGTTGGCCTTGAGCTTGGGCTTCTCCTCTGCCACCAGCACCTCTGCCACTCCTTTCCTCAGATCCAGCCATTGTCGAAACTTCTCCAAGGGGCTCTGATACCACTTGTTATAGTCACAATAGGCTCCAATGTGCCTAAAACGAAAGATAGAGTGCACAGCCGGATTTCTGCACAGCGGCTTCAAACGTTCATAGCGTTCCGGTCACAACTTGAAATGACCTATTTCAACTTGGATCTGGAGCGTCTAAACGTCACCTACAATAGGCAACTTAGTTCGCACGATTTGACCAAGTATTGACGATACAGTGTTGGTTTGAACGAACGGCACTATGGCAGCCACTATAGTCTTAGAAGACAAAATAGGAAGAGATATGAAGAGTTACGAGTTGGGAATGACTCCCAGCTCCTACAAACCCTAAGAGCCGAAGTACAGTGATGTGGAACAGTGCCACACTGTCCCCAACCACGAAGGGTTTCGAAACTACCCTTCACTAGGGCCTACACCAAGTGAAATGTTACACTACACAAAGTAATGTAACTATTTTCAATATCTTGAGGTGTACCCTTTTGGCGAGCTTCGAAATCACTTGAGGCTTGACACCAAGGCTCGGGCTCTTCATCACAAACTCATCCTTGAGTTCTTGATGGGTCTGCTGCACACATCTGCGACACACAGAACGTTCGACACAGCACAAAATAGAAACCGCGCACGACAAAAATAGAAACCGCGCGCGAGACACAAACGACCGCGTAACACGCGTCTAGCGATAACTCGCTATTGACTCGACACACACACTCGACATCAAGACTCAACATTCACACACAATTATAAGCATGAAATATATATTATCCCATGCCCTCATACCATTCCATACACACACACATGCACGCACACGGACAACAAGCCGAGTGCAAACCGTAGGGTTGCACCAACAAACTCCCCCTCGGATTGTTGGCCTTAGGATATGTTGCTCTCTCAGTTCAGAGCCATCCCAGCCAGCTTGCAACACTTCCAATGCTGCTGCTCCACCAGCCTCTTAGTCATCATGTCAGCCGGCTGCCCCGTGGTCTTCACGTACCGCAACTCAACTTCACCCGCGGTCACCATGCTCCTCGTCCAATGCCACTTCACCCTCATGTGCTTTGTGAGTCCATGCAACACAGGGTTCTTAGCAAGAGCAATGGCACCCTGGCTGTCCCAGTAGAGTGGGGTAGGTCCTTGCTGCTCCTCCCCCAATTCAGCCAACAAACGCCGCTGCAACACAATCTCCCGTACGGCACAGAAGAGTGCCATGTGATCGGACTCCACCGAGCTCAAAGCTTGGTCAACCTGCTTCTTGCTCTCCCAAGCAGTTGGGCCTCCACCAACACAGCATATGAAGCCTCCCACACTTGTCATGTCCTCTGGTTCCGATGCATATGACGCATCTGAGTAGGCGGTGAGGAACAAACGCCCGGGTTCAACACCATCCGCGCCCTTTTGGCGCCTTTGTGCCGCCGCCGAGTATTGCAGCCCAACGGTCGGTGTTTGGCCAAGATACTTGGCCACCCTCATTCCAGCTGCTACCTGCTCCTCATTAGGGCATTGCACAACCCTAGCCAGCTGCCCGGTAGCAAACGCGACATCCGGTCGGGTGTTTACCGCCGCATACATGAGGCTGCCCACCAACGAGTGAAAACGGCGCCTCTCCTCTTCACAAACGCTCTCCTCCTCTGGTCCCTTCACACACTTGAACCCAGAGGGAAAGGCAGTAGCCACATGACCTTCACTCTGGCCGAAGTTGGCAGCCAACGCCTCCAGGTACTTCCGTTGGTGCACTCGCATGCTCCGCTTCTCCACGTCTCGTTCGATGTGGAGCCCAAGGTAGAAGTTCACGTCACCAAGGGACTTGCACTTGAACTTGTCATGCAGCTTCAGCATCACCTCCTTCACAAGGTCAGAGGAGGGTGAGAATATAAGAATGTCATCCACATAAACCACCATGAAGCTCCTCTGCTCCCCCTCGCCAAGCATGAACAAGGAGTGATCGGCCGTTGAGGGAGTGAAGCCGATCCCCTCCAACACTTCGCGCAGCTTCATGTACCATTGCCTAGGGGCCTGCTTCAACCCATAGAGGGCCTTCTTCAGCTTCCACACTCTGCCACTACCATCATCAAACCCCTCTGGCTGCGCCATAAAAATCTCCTCCTCAAGGATGCCGTTAAGGAATGCCGTTACGATGTCCATTTGTTTTACTACCCATCCTTTGATGGCGGCTCCCGCGAATAGGGTTCGCAGCGTCGTCGGCTTCACCACAGGGGCAAACAGCTCCTTGAAGTCCACCTTCTCCTTCTGCTGGTACCCCTTGGCTACAAGCCTAGACTTGTAGCGCTCGATCTTGCCGTCGGCATCCGACTTGATTTTGAAGAGCCACTTGGACATTATCGCCGTACGCCCCTCCGGTAGCTCCACCAATTCAAACGTGTCATTCTCCTTGATGCTCTTCAGCTCACTCTCCATGGCCTTCTTCCACTCCTCAGCATCACTACTCTCCAAAGTCTCCTTGAGAGTTTCTGGTTCTCCCGGCATCTCCACCGGAGAGAAGAACGCGAAGGCACACTCCTCGTAGTCACTCTCCTCGTCGTCTCCGACCATCATTGCCGCTCCGGCCAGGGCTGTCTTGCCCTGCTTTCCCGGCGCATCATAGGTCAGCCTATTAGGGGGTTGAACTCTCCTCTTGCCCCTTCCTTCCTCCTCAGCTGCAGGGACTTGAAGGCCTTGGCGTTGCTGCGGAGTGGCTTGAATCCGTGGAGCACTCGTAGTACGAGAAGGGAGTGACGGTGCACGCTCGCTCACTTGCTGCACCTCCTCCTCTTCTTCCTCTGCATCATTGGCCTCCTCTCCCCCATTCACAAGAGAGGATTGCCTTGTGGTTGTGCTGCCGCTGCTCAGCTCCAAAGGCAGCTCCACATGCTCCAAACCGGAACTCTTCACCTCCCCAAACCGCACGCCTATCTTCGCCTCATTCTCCGCCTTCCAATCTTTGTACATGAAGTTCTCCATGAACTTGCAGTCCCTGCTCACCAAGAACTTCTTGGTGAATGGGTCCCAAAGAAGCCATCCCTTGCTGTTTTGAGCCATGCCCAAGTGCACGGCCCACACCGCCTTGGCACCAAGCTTGTTTTGCCGAAGATGCTTAGGCACGAGCGCCATGCACATGCACCCGAACACCCAAAGCATATCCACCTTTGGCTTCCTTCCTAGCCACTCCACATAGGGCACCCATTTGTCTGCTCCCACATGAGTCAAGGCTCGGTTCTTGGCCACACACGCGCTCCGCACCGCATCAGGCCAGAAATAGTCAGGTAGCCCGGCTTCAATGAGCAACCCGCGTGCCGCCTCCGTGATTGTGCGGTTCGCTCGCTCGGCGATGCCGTTCATTGCAGGGGAGTATGGCATGGTGAAGGAGTGCCGAATACCATTCTTCTTCAGCCACAACCCAAACTCCTTGCTCAGGAACTCTCCCCCTCGATTGGTGCGGATTGACTTGACTAGACGGTATTGTTGCCGCTCCACCATCGGGAACCAATCTGCCTTCAACGTTTCAGCCACGTCGCTCTTCTTGGCCAGCACGTACACCCAAGTCATACGGGTGTAGACGTCGACAATAGTGAGGAAGTACTCAGCTCCAGCAGCTCCAAGCTTCAGGGGGCCCACCACGTCCATCACCACCTCATCAAGTGGTGCCTTAGCCGTTGCCTCCGAACTAGAGAATGGGAAACGGGTGAACTTGGCTTGCATGCACGTCGGGCAGCCAAGTACCTCATCGGGCTCCCCCTTCACACGTATGCCAGCAACCATCTCATTTTTTACTAGCTGCTGCAAGATGGGCAGGGCCACATGCCCCATGCGCCGATGCAAGGTGAGCCAATCACACTCCCCCGTAGCCGAAGTTGGATTGGAGAATGTCGCGCTCGCAATAGTGCCCCACATACTCTCTCCGTAGTCCTCCTCCGCTGTTGCCTCGGGGTTCTCCTCACCCTTTTGCTGCTCCTTGGCTGCTGCACCTCTCTCCATAGGTTCACCAAGCTTGCTGGTCCCTCCAAGATTGCACTTCTTGGACTCCTTCTCCTTAGCGCGACCGTCCGCGCAATCGCCGCTACCAACCGCTCCACCTTTGGTGCTGACGCTTGCTGCCACTTGCCTCTCCTTAGGCATTGGGACCACAGGGATCTGCCATATCTCGTTGTAGACATCTCTGTCCTCATGAAGGTCCCAAAGAATCCGATCGCCAAGCCTTGCGGTGTAGGTCTTGGCTCCCTTTGAGTTCGTGTCCATGCCGGCCTTTGCCAACCGCCGCACGGAAATCAGGTTGGCAGCAAGGCTGGGCACCCAAAGCATATTCTTGAGGCCCACCATCTTCCCATCAGCACCCTTAAACATGGCCTTGCCCATGCCTTTCACCTCCGCTCGCTGCCCCAAAGCTGATGTGACATGCTTCACCGGTGACGGTTCGAGTTCGGTGAGCAAGTCCGGGCGAGGTGTCATGCTATAGGTAGCGCCACTATCGATCACCCAATAGTCCAGAGGGTGTAGAGTCACCTTCCCCACAACTGCTGGCTCTTCAAAGCCTTCATCCTTCTCTGGACCAGTCGGTACTTGCGTCGACACGAACTAGAATAGACCCGGGTACCGATCGTTGCTCGGGTCCTTGTCATTGTCTCCGCTCTTCATGTTTGCAGCTCCGCCACCGCGACCGCCAAGGCCTCCATGGCCTCTTCCTCTCCCTCCTCCTGCTCCTCTACCCTCTTGGCCTTGATCAAGGGTCCAACCATTAGGGAGTTTGTAGCAGTCGCGCCACATGTGTCCGCTCTTGTGGCAATAGTGACACTCGCCGTCGAATCGGCCGCGACCGCGTCCGTAGCTCTTGTCGTCGCTGCCGTAACCGCCACTCTCGCGGCCTCCGCCAAAGTTGCTGCCACCAAACCTTCCTCCCCCTCGTCCTCTACCTCTTCCTCAACCATATCCACGGCCGATGCTCGCTGCCCCAGCGCCATCCGCACTCGCCAACTCACGGCGGCGGAAATCCTCTTGAAGGATAGCTCGCTTTACGTCTTCAAGCGAGAGGCGGGGCAAGTCGCGATTAAGGTTGATGATGAGCGAGGACCATGACTCAGGGAGTAGGGCCAGCAACTTGGTCTTCTTTTGGAGCTCACTATAGTTCAAATCAGCTCCCTCAAGCCGCGTCAACAAGTCGAAGAATTTCTGCACCCCTTCTTCAACCGCTTCATCTTCTTCAATTCGTAGTGTCGCCATTTGCCGTTCCAACACCACAGCTACCGCCGCTGTTGCAGGAGCGTGTACACCCTTGAGAGCAGCCCATGCCTTTGGTCCCTTCTCTGGTTCACGCTGGAAAGGCTTGATGTGACGGATTTGGCTGCTCCCCAACGCTTGCCCAAGTAGGAGGTAGCCATTTGCGCTCTTCCGCACCCACGGGCTCTTCTCCGGGTCGTTCTCGGGACGCTTCTCCGTTCCTTCCATTACCTCCAACAGGTCATAGTGGTCAAATATGTTCTCCATTATGAAGGACCACTCAGCAAAGTTGTCACCATTGAACTTGTCAAGGCCAAACACTCTAGGCTCATCCCTAGATGGGCCAACACTTGATTGCACAGGCGCCATGGCTGAATCACGGGGCTGGCCCTGAGCTTGGGCTTCTCCTCTGCCACCAGCACCTCTGCCACCCCTTTCCTCAGGTCCAGCCATTGTCGAAACTGCTCCAAGGGGCTCTGATACCACTTGTTATAGTCACAATAGGCTCCAATGTGCCTAAAACGAAAGATAGAGTGCACAGCCGGATTTCTGCACAGCCGCTTCAAACGTTCATAGCGTTCTGGTCACAATTTGAAATAACCTGATTCAACTTGGATCTGGAGCGTCTAAACGTCGCCTACAATAGGCAATTTACATCGCACAATTTCACCAAGTATTGATGACACATTGTTGATTTGAACGAACGGCACTATGGCAGCCACTATATTCTTAGAAGACAAAATAGGAAGAGATATGAAGATTTACGAGTTGGGAATGACTCCCAGCTCCTACAAACCCCAAGAGCCGAGGTACAGTGATGTGGAATAGTGCCACACTGTCCCCAACCACGAAGGGTTTCGAAACTACCCTTCACTAGGGCCTACACCAAGTGAAATGTTACACTACACAAAGTAATGTAACTATTTTCAATATCTTGAGGTGTACCCTTTTGGCGAGCTTCGAAATCACTTGAGGCTTGACACCAAGGCTCGGGCTCTTCATCACAAACTCATCCTTGAGTTCTTGATGGGTCTGCTGCACACACCTGCGACACACCGAACGTTCGACACAGGACAAAATAGAAACCGCGCACGACAAAAATAGAAACCGCGCGCGAGACACAAACGACCTCGTAACACGCGTCTAGCGATAACTCGCTATTGACTCGACACACACACTCGACATCAAGACTCAACATTCACACACAATTATAAGCATGAAATATATATTATCCCATTCCCTCATACCATTCCATACACACACACATGCACGCACACGGACAACAAGCCGAGTGCAAACCGTAGGGTTGCACCAACAAACTCCCCCTCGGAAAGTTGGCCTTAGGATATGTTGCTCTCTCAGTTCAGAGCCATCCCAGCCAGCTTGCAACACTTCCAATGCTGCTGCTCCACCAGCCTCTTAGTCATCATGTCAGCCGGCTGCCCCGTGGTCTTCACGTACCGCAACTCAACTTCACCCGCGGTCACCATGCTCCTCGTCCAATGCCACTTCACCCTCATGTGCTTTGTGAGTCCATGCAACACAGGGTTCTTAGCAAGAGCAATGGCACCCTGGCTGTCACAGTAGAGTGGGGTAGGTCGTTGCTGCTCTTCCCCCAATTCGGCCAACAAACGCCGCTGCCACACAATCTTCCGTACGGCACGGAAGAGTGCCATGTGATCGGACTCCACCGAGCTCAAAGCTTGGTCAACCTGCTTCTTGCTCTCCCAAGCAGTTGGGCCTCCACCAACACAGCATATGAAGCCTCCCACACTTGTCATGTCCTCTGGTTCCGATGCATATGACGCATCTGAGTAGGCGGTGAGGAACAAACGCCCAGGTTCAACACCATCCGCGCCCTTTTGGCGCCTTTGTGCCGCCGCCGAGTATTGCAGCCCAACGGTCGGTGTTTGGCCAAGATACTTGGCCACCCTCATTCCAGCTGCTACCTGCTCCTCATTAGGGCATTGCACAACCCTAGCCAGCTGCCCGGTAGCAAACGCGACGTCCGGTCGGGTGTTTACCGCCGCATACATGAGGCTGCCCACCAACGAGTGAAAACGGCGCCTCTCCTCTTCACAAACGCTCTCCTCCTCTGGTCCCTTCACACACTTGAACCCAGAGGGAAAGGCAGTAGCCACATGACCTTCACTCTGGCCGAAGTTGGCAGCCAACGCCTCCAGGTACTTCCGTTGGTGCACTCGCATGCTCCGCTTCTCCACATCTCGTTCGATGTGGAGCCCAAGGTAGAAGTTCACGTCACCAAGGGACTTGCACTTGAACTTGTCATGCAGCTTCAGCATCACCTCCTTCACAAGGTCAGAGGAGGGTGAGAATATAAAAATGTCATCCACATAAACCACCATGAAGCTCCTCTGCTCCCCCTCGCCAAGCATGAACAAGGAGTGATCGGCCGTTGAGGGAGTGAAGCCGATCCCCTCCAACACTTCGCGCAGCTTCATGTACCATTGCCTAGGGGCCTGCTTCAGCCCATAGAGGGCCTTCTTCAGCTTCCACACTCTGTCACTACCATCATCAAACCCCTCTGGCTGCGCCATAAAAATCTCCTCCTCAAGGATGCCGTTAAGGAATGCCGTTACGATGTCCATTTGTTTTACTACCCATCCTTTGATGGCGGCTCCCGCGAATAGGGTTCGCAGCGTCGTCGGCTTCACCACAGGGGCAAACAGCTCCTTGAAGTCCACCTTCTCCTTCTGCTGGTACCCCTTGGCTACAAGCCTAGACTTGTAGCGCTCGATCTTGCCGTCGGCATCCGACTTGATTTTGAAGAGCCACTTGGACATTATCGCCGTACGCCCCTCCGGTAGCTCCACCAATTCAAACGTGTCATTCTCCTTGATGCTCTTCAGCTCACTCTCCATGGCCTTCTTCCACTCCTCAGCATCACTACTCTCCAAAGTCTCCTTGAGAGTTTCTGGTTCTCCCGGCATCTCCACCGGAGAGAAGAACGCGAAGGCACACTCCTCGTAGTCACTCTCCTCGTCGTCTCCGACCATCATTGCCGCTCCGGCCAGGGCTGTCTTGCCCTGCTTTCCCGGCGCATCATAGGTCAGCCTATTAGGGGGTTGAACTCTCCTCTTGCCCCTTCCTTCCTCCTCAGCTGCAGGGACTTGAAGGCCTTGGCGTTGCTGCGGTGTGGCTTGAATCCGTGGAGCACTCGTAGTACGGGAAGGGAGTGACGGTGCACGCTCGCTCACTTGCTGCACCTCCTCCTCTTCTTCCTCTGCATCATTGGCCTCCTCTCCCCCATTCACAAGGGAGGATTGCCTTGTGGTTGTGCTGCCGCTGCTCAGCTCCAAAGGCAGCTCCACATGCTCCAAACCGGAACTCTTCACCTCCCCAAACCGCACGCCTATCTTCGCCTCATTCTCCGCCTTCCAATCTTTGTACATGAAGTTCTCCATGAACTTGCAGTCCCTGCTCACCAAGAACTTCTTGGTGAATGGGTCCCAAAGAAGCCATCCCTTGCTGTTTTGAGCCATGCCCAAGTGCACGGCCCACACCGCCTTGGCACCAAGCTTGTTTTGCCGAAGATGCTTAGGCACGAGCGCCATGCACATGCACCCGAACACCCAAAGCATATCCACCTTTGGCTTCCTTCCTAGCCACTCCACATAGGGCACCCATTTGTCTGCTCCCACATGAGTCAAGGCTCGGTTCTTGGCCACACACGCGCTCCGCACCGCATCAGGCCAGAAATAGTCAGGTAGCCCGGCTTCAATGAGCAACCCGCGTGCCGCCTCCGTGATTGTGCGGTTCGCTCGCTCGGCGATGCCGTTCATTGCAGGGGAGTATGGCATGGTGAAGGAGTGCCGAATACCATTCTTCTTCAGCCACAACCCAAACTCCTTGCTCAGGAACTCTCCCCCTCGATTGGTGCGGATTGACTTGACTAGACGGTCTTGTTGCCGCTCCACCATCGGGAACCAATCTGCCTTCAACGTTTCAGCCACGTCGCTCTTCTTGGCCAGCACGTACACCCAAGTCATACGGGTGTAGACGTCGACAATAGTGAGGAAGTACTCAGCTCCAGCAGCTCCAAGCTTCAGGGGGCCCACCACGTCCATCACCACCTCATCAAGTGGTGCCTTAGCCGTTGCCTCCGAACTAGAGAATGGGAAACGGGTGAACTTGGCTTGCATGCACGTCGGGCAGCCAAGTACCTCATCGGGCTCCCCCTTCACACGTATGCCAGCAACCATCTCATTTTTTACTAGCTGCTGCAAGATGGGCAGGGCCACATGCCCCATGCGCCGATGCAAGGTGAGCCAATCACACTCCCCCGTAGCCGAAGTTGGATTGGAGAATGTCGCGCTCGCAATAGTGCCCCACATACTCTCTCCGTAGTCCTCCTCCGCTGTTGCCTCGGGGTTCTCCTCACCCTTTTGCTGCTCCTTGGCTGCTGCACCTCTCTCCATAGGTTCACCAAGCTTGCTGGTCCCTCCAAGATTGCACTTCTTGGACTCCTTCTCCTTAGCGCGACCGTCCGCGCAATCGCCGCTACCAACCGCTCCACCTTTGGTGCTGACGCTTGCTGCCACTTGCCTCTCCTTAGGCATTGGGACCACAGGGATCTGCCATATCTCTTTGTAGACATCTCTGTCCTCATGAAGGTCCCAAAGAATCCGATCGCCAAGCCTTGCGGTGTAGGTCTTGGCTCCCTTTGAGTTCGTGTCCATGCCGGCCTTTGCCAACCGCCGCACGGAAATCAGGTTGGCAGCAAGGCTGGGCACCCAAAGCACATTCTTGAGGCCCACCATCTTCCCATCAGCACCCTTAAACATGGCCTTGCCCATGCCTTTCACCTCCGCTCGCTGCCCCAAAGCTGATGTGACATGCTTCACCGGTGACGGTTCGAGTTCGGTGAGCAAGTCCGGGCGAGGTGTCATGCTATAGGTAGCGCCACTATCGATCACCCAATAGTCCAGAGGATGTAGAGTCACCTTCCCCACAGCTGTTGGCTCCTCAAAGCCTTCATCCTTCTCTGGACCAGTCGGTACTTGCGTCGACACGAAGTAGAATAGACCCGGGTACCGATCGTTGCTCGGGTCCTTGTCGTTGTCTCCGCTCTTCATGTTTGCAGCTCCGCCACCGCGACCGCCACGGCCTCCATGGCCTCTTCCTCTCCCTCCTCCTGCTCCTCTACCCTCTTGGCCTTGAGCAGGGGTCCAACCATCAGGGAGTTTGTAGCAGTCGCGCCACATGTGTCCGCTCTTGTGGCAATAGTGACACTCGCCGTCGAATCGGCCGCGACCGCGTCCGTAGCTCTTGTCGTCGCTGCCGTAACCGCCACTCCCGCGGCCTCCGCCGAAGTTGCTGCCACCAAACCTTCCTCCCCCTCGTCCTCTACCTCTTCCTCAACCATATCCACGGCCGATGCTTGCTGCCCCAGCGCCATCCGCACTCGCCAATTCACGGCGGCGGAAATCCTCTTGAAGGATAGCTCGCTTCACGTCTTCAAGCGAGAGGCGGGGCAAGTCGCGATTAAGGTTGATGATGAGCGAGGACCATGACTCAGAGAGTAGGGCCAGCAACTTGGTCTTCTTTTGGAGCTCACTATAGTTCAAATCAGCTCCCTCAAGCCGCGTCAACAAGTCGAAGAATTTCTGCACCCCTTCTTCAACCGCTTCATCTTCTTCAATTCGTAGTGTCGCCATTTGCCGTTCCAACACCACAGCTACCGCCGCTGTTGCAGGAGCGTGTACACCCTTGAGAGCAGCCCATGCCTTTGGTCCCTTCTCTGGTTCACGCTGGAAAGGCTTGATGTGACGGATTTGGCTGCTCCCCAACGCTTGCCCAAGTAGGAGGTAGCCATTTGCGCTCTTCCGCACCCACGGGCTCTTCTCCGGGTCGTTCTCGGGAAGCTTCTCCGTTCCTTCCATTACCTCCAGCAGGTCATAGTGGTCAAATATGTTCTCCATTATGAAGGACCACTCAGCAAAGTTGTCACCATTGAACTTGTCAAGGCCAAACACTCTAGGCTCATCCCTAGATGGGCCAACACTTGATTGCACAGGCGCCATGGCTGAATCATGGGGTTGGCCTTGAGCTTGGGCTTCTCCTCTGCCACCAGCACCTCTGCCACCTCTTTCCTCAGGTCCAGCCATTGTCGAAACTGCTCCAAGGGGCTCTGATACCACTTGTTATAGTCACAATAGGCTCCAATGTGCCTAAAACGAAAGATAGAGTGCACAGCCGGATTTCTGCACAGCCGCTTCAAACGTTCATAGCGTTCTGGTCACAACTTGAAATGACCTGATTCAACTTGGATCTGGAGCGTCTAAACGTCGCCTACAATAGGCAATTTAGATCGCACGATTTGACCAAGTATTGACGACACATTGTTGATTTGAACGAACGGCACTATGGCAGCCACTATATTCTTAGAAGACAAAATAGGAAGAGATATGAAGATTTACGAGTTGGGAATGACTCCCAGCTCCTACAAACCCCAAGAGCCGAGGTACAGTGATGTGGAACAGTGCCACACTGTCCCCAACCACGAAAGGTTTCGAAACTACCCTTCACTAGGGCCTACACCAAGTGAAATGTTACACTACACAAAGTAATGTAACTATTTTCAATATCTTGAGGTGTACCCTTTTGGCGAGCTTCGAAATCACTTGAGGCTTGACACCAAGGCTCGGGCTCTTCATCACAAACTCATCCTTGAGTTCTTGATGGGTCTGCTGCACACACCTGCAACACACCGAACGTTCGACACAGGACAAAATAGAAACCGCGCACGAAAAACATAGAAACCGCGCGCGAGACACAAACGACCTCGTAACACGCGTCTAGCGATAACTCGCTATTGACTCAACACACACACTCGACATCAAGACTCAACATTCACACACAATTATAGGCATGAAATATATATTATCCCATGCCCTCATACCATTCCATACACACACACATGCACGCACACGGACAACAAGCCGAGTGCAAACTGTAGGGTTGCACCAACAGTGTGTGTATGTGTGTGTGTGTGTGTGTGTGTGTGTGTGTGTGTGTGTGTGTGTGTGTGTGTGTGTGTGTGTGTGTGTATGTGTGTGTGTGTGTGTGTGTGTGTGTGTGTGTGTGTGTGTGTGTGTGTGTGTGTGTGTGTGTGTGTGTGTGTGTGTGTGTGTGTGTGTGTGTGGTGTGTGTGTGTGTGTGTGTGTGTGTGTGTGTGTGTGTGTGTGTGTGTGTGTGTGTGTGTGTGTGTGTGTGTGTGTGTGTGTGTGTGTGTGTGTGTGTGTGTGTGTGTGTGTGTGTGTGTGTGTGTGTGTGTGTGTGTGTGTGTGTGTGTGTGTGTGTGTGTGTGTGTGTGTGTGTGTGTGTGTGTGTGTGTGTGTGTGTGTGTGTGTGTGTGTGTGTGTGTGTGTGTGTGTGTGTGTGTGTGTGTGTGTGTGTGTGTGTGTGTGTGTGTGTGTGTGTGTGTGTGTGTGTGTGTGTGTGTGTGTGTGTGTGTGTGTGTGTGTGTGTGTGTGTGTGTGTGTGTGTGTGTGTGTGTGTGTGTGTGTGTGTGTGTGTGTGTGTGTGTGTGTGTGTGTGTGTGTGTGTGTGTGTGTGTGTGTGTGTGTGTGTGTGTGTGTGTGTGTGTGTGTGTGTGTGTGTGTGTGTGTGTGGTGTGTGTGTGTGTGTGTGTGTGTGTGTGTGTGTGTGTGTGTGTGTGTGTGTGTGTGTGTGTGTGTGTGTGTGTGTGTGTGTGTGTGTGTGTGTGTGTGTGTGTGTGTGTGTGTGTGTGTGTGTGTGTGTGTGTGTGTGTGTGTGTGTGTGTGTGTGTGTGTGTGTGTGTGTGTGTGTGTGTGTGTGTGTGTGTGTGTGTGTGTGTGTGTGTGTGTGTGTGTGTGTGTGTGTGTGTGTGTGTGTGTGTGTGTGTGTGTGTGTGTGTGTGTGTGTGTGTGTGTGTGTGTGTGTGTGTGTGTGTGTGTGTGTGTGTGTGTGTGTGTGTGTGTGTGTGTGTGTGTGTGTGTGTGTGTGTGTGTGTGTGTGTGTGTGTGTGTGTGTGTGTGTGTGTGTGTGTGTGTGTGTGTGTGTGTGTGTGTGTGTGTGTGTGTGTGTGTGTGTGTGTGTGTGTGTGTGTGTGTGTGTGTGTGTGTGTGTGTGTGTGTGTGTGTGTGTGTGTGTGTGTGTGTGTGTGTGTGTGTGTGTGTGTGTGTGTGTGTGTGTGTGTGTGTGTGTGTGTGTGTGTGTGTGTGTGTGTGTGTGTGTGTGTGTGTGTGTGTGTGTGTGTGTGTGTGTGTGTGTGTGTGTGTGTGTGTGTGTGTGTGTGTGTGTGTGTGTGTGTGTGTGTGTGTGTGTGTGTGTGTGTGTGTGTGTGTGTGTGTGTGTGTGTGTGTGTGTGTGTGTGTGTGTGTGTGTGTGTGTGTGTGTGTGTGTATGTGTGTGTGTGTGTGTGTGTGTGTGTGACGACCCGGGCTTGGTCTGAATGCTGTTTTGCTGCGCTGTCTGCCTCTAGCGCCTGCTGTGTGTCTCTAGAGCATGCTGTGTGCCTCTAGCACCTGCTGTGCCTGCGATGGTGCAGTAGAGGAGATTTGTGTCGCATCTTGCGGTGTGGTGTGGTGTGGTGTTGTTTGGTGTGGTGTGGTGTGGTCTCGTGTGGTGGGGTTGGGAAATGCTGGTGCGATGTGGTATGGTGTGGTGTGGAGTTGTGTGGTGGTGTATGAGGCAATCGGTCGTAGCATGCAAGCAGAGAGGCCTTTGTGATGTGTCTGCCGCATCCATGTGAGCAGAGGGGCCTTTGTGATGTGTCTGACGCATCCATGCGATCAGAGGGGCCTTTGTGATGTGTCTGTCGCATCCATGCGAGTAGAGAGGCCTTTGTGATGTGTCTGTCACATCCATGCGAGCAGAGGGAACTTTGTGATGTGTCTGTCGCATCCATGCGAGCAGAGAGGCCTTTGTGATGTGTCTGTCACATCCATGCGAGCCGAGAGGCCTTTGTGATGTGTCTGTCGCATCCATGCGAGCAGAGGGGCCTTTGTGATGTGTCTGTCGCATCCATGCGAGCAGAGAGGCCTTTGTGATGTGTCTGTCGCATCCATGTGAGCAGAGGGGCCTTTGTGATGCGTCTGTCGCATCCATGCGAGCAGAGAGGCCTTTGTGATGTGTCTGTCGCATCCATGCAAGCAGAGAGGCCCTTTTGATGTGTCTGTCGCATCCATGCGAGCAGAGAGGCCTTTGTGATGTGTCTGTCGCATCCATGGGAGTAGAGGGGCCTTTGTGATGTGTCTGTCGCATCCATACGAGCAGAGGGGCCTTTGTGATGTGTCTGTCGCATCCATGCGAGCAGAGGGGCCTTTGTGATGTGTCTGTCATATCCATGCGAGCAGAGGGGCCTTTGTGATGTGTCAGTCGCATCCATGCAAGCAGAGAGGCCTTTGTGATGTGTCTATCGCATCCATGCAAGCAGAGGGGCCTTTGTGATGTGTCTGTCGCATCTGTGCGAGAAGAGAGGCCTTTGTGATGTGTCTGTCGCATCCATGCGAGCACTGGCCTTGAGCTTGAACCTCGTCATGTGCTCCCGCCCGAGCGTTGAGTTGAACGACCGGCGGATTTCCAGCAGGGCCGCGTGAAGTGAAGCGTCAAAACGTAGCGTTTCAACTCTAGCGTAAAAAGCAGTGCTGTCTTCGTCAAATCAAATCCATCCTCTCCTTCTTAAACATGCAATGCGACACCATGCCATGCCATCAGATCCTAACTGCACCCGTATCAACCACACCCCTCTCAACTGCTCCTGGCAGCCTTCATCAAGGTTTACAGCCGAGTGCCGGATGGTATCCTGGTGATCGGTGAGTTCAGGACGGTGCGTCCCTCCGTCTCTCTCTGTGGCCACTATGCCTGCTGATGCTACCTGATATGACACCTGATATGACACATGATATGCCACCTGATATGCCACCTGATATGCCACCAAATATGCCACCTGATATGCCACCTGATATGTCACCTGATATGCCACCTGATATGCCACCTAATATGCCACCTGCTGATGCCACCAGCTAGTATCTCCTATTGTGACCCCTCTTCCATGGTGTCAACCTTTGTGTACGTCTCATGTTCACATCCAATTGCATACAACACATATCACACCCTCTAGACTCTAGACCACATGTGTCCCGACTTTTGAGGCGCCTCAAAAGACATCTCTCTACCCACAACAACATCCCACACATCGCATTCCACACCCTACCAGAGATCAGAAACCCCTACTCCTATCCCATCACCGTGTTCCTACTCTTCCCTCCTCTTTCCCCCCAGCATCCCATCACGAACTCCATCTTGTCCACATGCTCACCCCAACGGACCTCCCATCCCTGCTGCCTCGGTCCCTTCACGCTTTTCAAATCCTCACCCCATGCTTTCTTCCGTAAAATTATGCCGTCTTCCCTTCTCCCTATCCATACCCACATTTCTCCCCACCACAGCAACCTTGCTCTCCAGCCTCTCTAATTCTATCCATCTTGTCATTAGCACCTCTAGAGTCGGTACCAGTCATATTGAGGCCTTATGAACGGTGGGAACTCGAGAAATTATTTGGAGAGAATTCTGCTGGAAATTTCGTTTCTACGAAGTTCGTTGTCGCGGACTGGATATTTTAAATTTGAACGTGGTTCAACCACCAATCGAAAATTCGTGAGCAGAGTTACTAGAAAATGGTCTCACTCGTCAATATTGGTGGAGAATGGATGACAATTCGTCGTCTCAAAATCGACTACCAGCTCTGATACGACTTGTTGTTCAGGATCCGTCACTTTGAGAGCTTATGACGAACTAATTTCGCAACTAAACGCAAATCCGCTCTGTAAGACCGTGCTCCTTAGGCTTCGTTACTATCTCGAATTTGAATCACTTAGAAAGATGGTATAGAGAGTGAGAATCAATTAAAACGTCCAGCAGCCACATGACTAGAATGGTGGAGGAAGTACAAGCATGAAGGCATAGAATGTTGGAGTTGGGAACTTCCAACAGAACCATGAGAAAAAAAGGGTTTTCCAAGAGCTAGAGAATGATGGTATGAACTTCTCTAGCAGCAAGGATGTAACCCTCATTATGAGATCCTTGAGGTGTGACATGCAGAATCCATTCTAGTTGGATTTTGCCTATGTGTTGGCAATATTTGCAACCCATGCTAGAAACTTCTAGCCACTCCAATCCAGAAGTCAAAGTTGCCTGCCCTAACCACCCAACCAAAGATCTCTTTACAGTCATGTCCCGGTAATCACCCAAATTATATATAACGCCAAAGGTAATAAGAAATCCAGGTTTTGGAAACTGGTCAATTTGTCGAACCAAGTCAAACTGGATAGTTTGCTGAACCCAGTCAAACCGGTGAAGTGAGTCAATCTAGTTAGTTTGTTGAACCAAGTCAAACTGGTCAGTTTGTTGAACCGAGACAAACTGGTCATTTTGTTGAACCGAGTCAAACTAGTAAGTTTGTTGAGCCGAGTCAAGCTTGTCAGTTTGTTGAACCGAGTCATACCGGTCAGTTTGTAAAACTGAGTCAAACTGGTTAATTTACTGAACCTAGTCAAAATGGTGTAGTGAGTCAAGCTGGTCAGTGTGTCGAACCAAGTCAATCTGGTGAGTTTGTTGAACCGAGTCGAACAGGTTAGTTTACTAAGCCGAGTCAAACCAGTGAAGTGAGTCAAACTGGTCATTTTGTTGAACAGAGTCAAACCAGTTAGTTTGTTGAACCGAGTCAAACTGATCAGTTTTTTTAACAGGGTCAAACCGGTCAGTTTGTTGAACCGAGTCAAACTGGTCAGTTTGTTGAACCGAGACAAAGTGGTCACTTTGTTGAACCGAGGCAAACTTGTGAGTTTGTTGAACCGATTCAAAGTGGTTAGTTCGCTGAACCGAGTCAAGCTGGTCAGTTTGTAAAACTGAGTCAAACTGGTTAAGTCTACTGAACCAAGTCAAAATGGTGTAGTGAGTCAAACTGGTCAGTGTGTCGAACCAAGTCAATCTGGTGAGTTTGTTGAACCGAGTCGAACTGGTTAGTTTACTAAACCGAGTCAAACCAGTGAAGTGAGTCAAACTGGTCAGTTTGTTTAACCAAGTCAAACGGGTCAGTTTGTTGAACCGAGTCAAGCTGGTCAGTTTGTTGAACTGAGTCAAACTGGTCAATTTATTGAACCATGTCAAACTGGTCATTTTGTTGAACTGGGTCAAAACTGGTTAGTTTGCTGAACCTAGTCAAACCAGTGAAGTGAGTCAAACTGGTCAGTTGTTGAACCTAGTCAAGCTGGTCAATTTGTTGTGTCAAACTAGTTAGGTTCTAGTTGCGAAACTTGCCGAGCAGGGAATTTGACATTCACCAGATGACCAGTTTGACTGGGTTGGGTAAACTGGCCAGTTTTTTAAGATCTAACTGATAGCCCCAAAGTTTCAAAATGCGAAACCAGTGGTGACTTAACCAAATAATTCTAGTCATCATGCACTAGAACTAGTACTTTGTATTTACTGTGGAATGGGTATATGCGGAATAGCTGCACTAGACATTTGGAGCACCTCAGCAAAATTAGGCTAACCGAACCTAACTTGTGTACTCCAACTTAAGTTGGATCAGGTCATGGCATTGTGGATATATTTGGCTCGGATTGACTCACACCAGTTTGGCCAAACTAGGTTCGGCCATGCCCAACTCTACAAAAACAATCTGAGATGTGTTGAAATAGTCTGCTTTGGCTAGCTCCATCCATACAGGTAGGCAAACAGTTGTTAACACAAGTAGATTGTCACACGCTCCCTTCTTTTACCACACCATCTGCTGCATCACCTCTGAAAAATCAATGCCTTATATCCAGAATGTTACTCGACCGACTTCTTAGCACCAGACCTAAAAGTTGCCTGGGTAGAGGTCAAGTGAATCACAAAAAGCTCATAGACGTGCAAAATCAACACCATCTGCTGCATCACCTCTGCAAAATCAACACCATCTGCTGCATCACCTCTGCAAAATCAACACCCTCATATCCAGAATGATACTCGACCAACATCTTAACACCAGACCTGAAAGCTGCCTGGGTAGAGGTCTAGTACATCACAAAAAGTCAGCTCAGCGCAGGCGAGCCCCATCCATACGAGTTGAAACCTGAGGTTTCAACACACATATTGATATAATCCTATTCATTCTTAATAATATATCATACATGTTTTACCCGATAATATAATATATATTTATTAATAGCAAACGATAATGCCACAATGAGTTTTTTTTCCACCAGTTGTCGCATTAACACTGGAAAATCCAGGATGAAACATGTTAGAGACTAAGGACGGAGTCAATGAAGATTAGGAGCCTAAATTTCTCAAAATCGTTGGCTTGAAATTCTGGACAGAATCGTCGAGTTCACAAGAAACGTCGTCGGCTAAACTTGCACCGTTGGAATTGTCTCAAACTCGAGTATGCTGTAGCGTGTAACCAGGGCAATCTTTCCCAGTTTGAATCGTATCAAATGGTGGAGTAAATCTCGAGTTATGATTTTCGGCGCACTAGGGGGTATGCTGCCACATGCTTAACTCAATCACAATGGTTCTCACAAGTTCCACAAAGTTACACACAAGAGAATTAGGGTAGCACTAAACCAGGTAGGAGGGAAGAGGAGGACGAGAGGGAAGGTCCCAAGTGTGGAATCAAAGAACGAGAATGAATGACTATGAAGTGAAGTGAATACAAATAGGAAACCCTAATTGTGTTGTACCCCCTATGGGATACCCCACTATAGCCTACAGAAACAAGTAAGCTATATGTTCTGACACACCCCCATAGGCAAAGTGGGGGAGAACAAGGGGTCACAATACCAGTCAAGCAAAGCAAAGCTCAGGGTGGATCACAAAGTCACCACGCACTCCGAGCACAAGTTCAAAGGCCAGAAGGCCAGTTCACATGCAAGATCATATATAGAGATATACAAGAGTCAAGCATGCAAGAGCAAGAGTATATATAGGCGAAGGTACAAGCAAGGTCAAGAGGAGAGCAAGTGAGGCAAGACAGGCACAAGACCAAACTGCGTGCAACAACGCTGATGATCACAAGGCGCAAGTGCCTTGGTGAAGACATCAGCAGTGTTGGCCTCAGAGGCCACGTACGCAAGTCGCAACTGTCCACGCTGCTGTAGCTCACGAGCAAGAAAGTAGCGGAGAGCAATGTGCTTCGTTCTGTGCTCCAGTCGCTGCTCTCGACACAAGGCCAGCATGGCCTTGTTGTCTACGTACAGGACTGGAGGAGAACGAGGCTGCTCTCCAAGGTCGGTCAGCAGGTAGGTGAGCCAGCGTAACTCCTGTGCAGCCATAGCCCCAGCGTAGATCTCAGCCTCACAGCTGGAGCCGAGAACAGAAGACGAGCGGGTAGCCCGCCACGAGACAGAGCCGGAACCAAGGCTGAAGGTGTGACCCTGTGACGACCGCTGCGTAGCCTGGTCGTCAGCCCAAGAAGCGTCTGCGTGCCCAGTGAGGACCACTGGACTGCGCCCTCCAAGCACTAGCCCCATGCCCGACGTACTGCACAAGTAGCGCAACACCCTCTTCGCTGCAGCCATGTGCTCTGGTCGGTGTCTCCCAGGAGCAACAAAGCGTGCGAGAATGCTAAGAGGGTATGCGAGGTCAGGTCGTGTGCAGGTCATCAGGTACATGAGGCAGCCAACAAGCTCTGCAAACGGGCCACTCGACTCTACGGACTCATCCGAAGGCAGAGCTGAGAGCGAGTGGCGAGTAGGCAGAGGAGTGGCCTGAGGCGAGGAGTACGTGAAGCCGAAGCGCTGAAGGACCTGCTGCACCATGTGTGACTGAGTCAGGGTAATGGTGCGGCGTGCTCTGTCCCGGGTGATCTGCAAGCCAAGGTAGCCGCGCAGTTCACCCAGGTCAGTGCACGTGTGTCTCTTCTGCAGCTCGGACTTCACGTAGGCGAGTCCAGCAGTGTCAGCTGTGGCAAAGACCAAGTCGTCGACGTACACGAGGATGTAGAACGGCGGCAGAGAGGTGTCGGTGCGCAGAAACAGCGACGGGTCGGCAGTAGAAGGAGCAAACCCAAGTGCCGCGAGCGTAGTCCTCAGTGTGTCGTGCCACTCACGTGGCGCCTGGCGGAGACCGTAGACTGGACGCCGGAGACTCCACTGGGTACCAGGAGGGAAAGACCCAGTGAAGCCAGGTGGGCGACGCAGCCAGATCTCCTCGTGCAGGCTGCCCTGCAAGAAAGGTGTGCTGAAGTCGAGAGAGTGCAGCTCGTAGTCACGGTGAGCAGCAACGTGCAGCAGAACCCGAAGAGTGGTCATCTTTGGGGTGGGGGAGAAGGTCTGAAAGTAGTCAACCCCCTGCCGCTGACTGAAGCCACGAGCCACGTAACGCGCCTTGAAGACAGGCGGAGAACCCGGCGGCCGCTTCACCCTGAAAATCCACATGCCACTGACGATGTTCGCCCCAGGAGGGGGAACAGCGTCAACGTAGGTGCCTGTGGACTTCCAGGAAGCCATCTCTGCATCCATAGCTGCCTGCCACTGAGAGGAGTAGGGACCCTCTATCGCCTCCGCGTAAGAGCGCGGAGTCGGGATGTCTGGTGCATCCGGGTCTCCCTCAGGGGCTAGCAGTACAGACGCGAGACGAGGTGAAGCGGCAGCCAGACACTGGAACTCCTCCTGCCTGTCCTCAAGGACGTCCGTGCCAAGGGCACACTCACCCCCGACGGATGGAGGACAGGCGGACTCAGACTCAGTGACAAGACGAGCAGCGTAGTCTAGACGACAGCGCGCAGCAAAGTCGACAAGCTCAGTGACAAGGGCAGACGCAGCAGACGACTCGAAGGAAGGGTCAGTGACAGCAGTAGCAAGGAGACGCGTGACAGTAGGACTGGCAGCACGAAGAGAGTCCGACTCCGGGTCGGCAAGAGCAGGAAGAGAGGAAGTAGGAGGAGAAGGCAAAGGGGCACGCAGAGGAGCAGTGGACGGACGCAGTGACATCCGGTGCGTGCCAGGGACAGGAGGAGGACGCTGACGCGACCCGCGACCACTAGCGCGCTCAGTACGAACAGGCGATACAGGACGAGACGCAGGCTCACGACGCTCAGTAAGACCTCCAGTCGGACCAGTGTAGGGAGAAGGAGCAGGCAAAGGGGAGGCAGGCTGTAGCTGTGGCTGTGACCGGACAGGCTGTGGACCCTCTAAGGGAGGAGGAGGAGGAGGTGGAAGACCAAGAACCTGCTGCAAGAGCGGAATGAAGTACGGTCGGGGCCGCGCGGCGACACTAGAAACAGCAGGAACAGCACCAGCAGCCCCGGCAGGAGCACCCACTCTAGCAGCACCTCCAGCAGCACCACCAGAAGCTCCAGAACCTCCAGCAGCAGCACCAGGAGCACTGTCAGTCGGACCGCCAACGGCAGGCTCAGCGCCAACACCCTCAGCAGTACCAGCTCCAGGAGAACTCTCAGACCCAGCAGCTCCAGCACCCACAGTACGAGCACCGGCGGGACGCACGGCAGCAGTACCCTCTGCAGCCGAAGAACCACCAGCACCAGCAGCACGCCTCCAGCGCTCGGCAAACCACACACGCAGCTCCTGTGGGGAGAGTGGCTCCCGGCGAGACGAAGCACCCCCAGGCACAGCACCCCCAGGCTCAGCACCCCCAGGCTCAGCACCCCCAGGCTCGGCACCTCCAGGCTCAGCACCCCCAGGTACAGCACCCCCAGGCGCAGCACGCCCAGGCTCAGCACCCCTAGGCTCGGCACCTCCAGGCTCAGCACCCCCAGGCTCAGCACCCCCAGGCTCAGCACCCCCAGACTCCGCACCCCCAGGCTCAGCTTTCGCAGCAGCACCAGAGTCACCCGTGACCTCGACAGGCTCGACCGCGTCTACCTGGGACACACCTGAAGGGGCAGGACCCTGAGGGGGGAGGGGGACTACCGGGGGGGGACCTGGTACCAAGAAGAGCGGGGGTGGGGGGAGGGACGGAGTGCGGTATGGGAAGAGGCGGTAGTAGGGTACCGACTCGTCGAACGTGACGTCCTGGGAGGACAGAACACGTCGAGAGGTGGGGTGGTAAAACTGCCACCCAGGGGCGTCGGGGGGGAACCCCAGGAAGACGCAGGGAGAAGCACGAGGGGACAGCTTGTCCGCAGACAGGTCGCGAACAAACGCCCGAGATCCCCAGACCCGGAACGCCGACGCATCGCCAACCTTCCCCGTCCACAGTAGGGCTGGGGAGGTCTCCGGTCGAGAGACCCTGGGGTGGAGGTTGATCTGGTGCGCAGCGTACCTGACCGCAAACGGCCACAGAAAATGGGGAGCAGCCGCATGCATCATGGACGTACGAGCGACGTCCATGACCATGCTAATGCGGCGCTCAGCAATCCCATTCTGCTGTGGTGAGTCCGGAAGCGTGAAGGTCTGACGGATGCCTCGTGCACGACAGTAGGCACTCAGGAGGCCAGAGGAGAACTCTCCGCCTCTGTCCGAGTGCAGACGCAAAACAGGGAAATCAGAGCCAAAGCTCCTCCGAAGCTGGAGACGAGCTGCGCGGATCCAGTCGATCAACACCTCAGTGACCTCACCCTTGCTGCGCAAGGGGAAGACCGTGGTGTAACGCGAGTAATCGTCAACCACTAGCAGGAAGTAGCGCTCCTGACCCTGTCCACAGACGCGGGCTGGGCCCCACACGTCCATGTGAAGCGTCTGCAACGGGGCCTCTGTCGGAGGAAACTGGGAGGAGTGAGGGGCAGCACGCTGGCGCCCCTCGACACAGGGGACACACGTAGGGCCAGGGCCCGGAGGAAGGGGAGGGAGAGACCGGGGAAGACCAGACACAAGGACTCGCGAGGCCATGCCTCTGAGCCGAAGCAGAGAGGGGTGGCCAAGGCGGTGGTGCCAGAGGAGGGTCTCGTGAGACAGACGACGACACGAGCAGGGGGCAGACTCAGGACCAGACCTGGACGCTGCAGCAAACACCTGACTAGACGAAGGGACCCTACCAGACTCAGCACCTGGAGGAGAAGCAGTGGTCAGTGTGTACAGGCTCGACCCTGGCCGACGTGTAAACGTAGCCAGGTGGCGACCTGTATCCGCCTCCGTGCAGTGGGTCACCCGCTGACGAGCAGGGGTGAACTGGTGGACACCCGCATCCTGGAGGTCAGCACCACTCACCAAGTTCGTCGAGAACGAGGGGAGGTAGAGATAAGTCAGGGTGCCAGAGGGGGCCGCCGGACACGGGAGGACAGTGGAGAAGCGAGACAGGACAGGCCCCCCAGAGGGGTCAGCCAGGGACACCGCAACCGGCCGACTCAGCGGCGTGAGAGTGGTGCGGTCCCTAAAGAAGGAGCGAGACGCTCCAGAGTCAAGGGTGAAGGTGTGAGAGGCCGAAGCCGACACAGTACCTGAGAGGGCAGACTCACCAGCACCTGAGAGCACAGACGCACTGGCACCTAGAGCAGCAGCCTCACTAGTACCTGACGCGGCAGTACCAATGCCCGGGTCGGGCGGGAAACACCGGTAACAGTCATCCTCATCACTACCAATCGCAGCATACATAGCAGAGAGAATAGCATCAAAATCAAGATCATAAATAGCTACACCAGCCCTAGACAGCTCTCCCCAGCGGGGGATCTCAGCTGCCTCCGGAAACTGCTGACGCCAGGCGTCAGTCAGGCGGCCAAAGCAGCGGCGGGCTGTGTGGGCGCCTCCACACCTCTCCCTTGCACGGTCACCGGTGCGAAGAACGTAGGGGCAAGGACCAAGCGCACCACCACGCTGACGCTGCGAGTACCACTCACGGAGCTGCTGAGGGGCGGGGACGGTGCGAGAGCGCTGCTGCTGCTGTGGCTGCTGCTGCGGCTGCTGCTGCTGCTGCTGCTGGCGCTGACCACCCCCAGAGCTGCTCCGCTGGGACGAGCCACTCCGACCCCCGCCTCCACCGCCACCCCCGCCTCCACCGCCACCCCCGTCTCCACCTCCACCTTCCCCACCAGGACCGTCGCTCCCACCGCTCCCACCGCCTCCTCCGCTACCACCTCCGCCGCCACCTCCGCCTCCACCGCCGCCACCAGTACCTCCACTCCCGCCACCACTCCCACCGCCACCCCCACTCCCCCCGCCACCCCCACCGCCTCCTCCACCCTCCCCTCTAGCTCCACCCGCTCCCTTGCCCCCCTTGCCCTTGCCAGAGCGGCGTCTGCCGCTGGGGGCAGACGCCGCGCCGACCGACTCAAAACCGGTGAGGTCGGCCGCAGCGGCAGAGGCAACAGAGGGCAGCAGGGGGGAAGGACCACACCCCTCAAAGATGGGGGTGCGAGGGTCACCCCGAGAGGCCCCTACAGCGACAATACTCTTCTCAGCCGCTAGCAGGGACTCCTCAAGGAGGTCGACAGTGAGAGTGGTGGGACAGACAGAGAGAAACTGGTCCCTAACGACACGAAGGGACTCAGGGAGACGGGTGACGAGAAAGTAGAGAGTGATGTATATGGGAGGAGGGTTCGCAGCGCGGAACTCAGCAGGAAGGGCAGCACGGTAGCGGGTGTCACTAGCGCGGAGGTGGGTAACTAGGTCAGCAACAGTGGGAAAGGAAGCGAGGTCAGGGAAGAGAAACGGTAGCATGAGGCGGCTAAGGGTAGCGGAGGAAGGGGAGGAGTAGCGTGCAACTACAGCGTCGTACAAGGCCTGAGCGGTCTTGCACTGACTAAAGTGGGCACGCTCAGAGGAAGGGAGGAGACGACGCACAGCAAGACGTGCAGCAGCATCGCGGGTCGCCCACTTGGAGCGAGCAGCAGAGTCAGCATCAGCAGGCAGGGCAGGGACAGCGCCAGAGACAAAGTCAAAGAGAGAGACCTCATCTATCGCATCACACAGTAAGTACAGCTGCAGGTCTTCAATCCAGACGGCAAAGTCAATGGCCCTCCCCTCAGCGTCAAAAGTAAGAACATTGGGGGTGGCCATGGCAGCAGCTGAAAGTCTCACCGGGCTAGGAGAGTCGGGTAGGTCAGCAGCAGAGGAACACAGCTCAGGAACAGCAGCACGGCTCCTCAGGCGGCTCGGGCGGCTCGGGCGGCTCGGGCGGCTCGGGCGGCACGGGCGGCTCGGGCTGCTCGGGCGGCGGCTCGGCCGCAGCTCAGCGGCGGTTCGGCGGCGGCTCAGGCGGCGGCGGCTTGGCGGCGGCTCGGCTGCTGCTGGGCGGCTCGGCTGATGCTGGGCGGCTCGGCGGGGCCGCGTAGCAAAGGGCGGCGGGGCCGCGTAGCAGAGGGCGGCGTGGCCGCGACCGAAGAGGGCGGCGGGGCCGCGTAGCAGAGGGCGGCGGGGCCGCGTAGCAGAGGGCGGCGGGGCCGCGTAGCAGAGGGCGGCGGGGTCGCGATCGAAGGGCGGAGGGGCCGCGTAGCAGAGGGCGGCGGGGCCGCGACCGAAGAGGGCGGCGGGGCCGCGTAGCAGAGGGCGGCGGGGCCGCGTAGCAGAGGGCGGCGGGGCCGCGTAGCAGAGGGCGGCGGGGCCGCGATCGAAGGGCAGCGGGGCCGCGTAGCAGAGGGCGGCGGGGTCGCAATCGAAGGGCGGCGGGGCCGCGTATCAGAGGGCGGCGGGGCCGCGTGGCCGAGGGCGGCGGGGCCGCGTAGCAGAGGGCGGCGGGGCCGCAATCGAAGGGCGGCGGCGGGGCCGCGTAGCAGAGGGCGACGGGGCCGCGATCGAAGGGCGGCGGGGCCGCTAGGGAAGGGCGGCGGAGCCGCTAGGGGAAGGGCGGCGCAACGGGCCGCTAGGGGCGACACGACGGGTCGCTAAAAAAAAAAACGCGCCTCGGGGCGCGGTTCGGTGGGCCCTAGAAGCAGTCCCTAGGAGGGAACCTGCTCTGATTCCATGTGGAATCAAAGAACGAGAATGAATGACTATGAAGTGAAGTGAATACAAATAGGAAACCCTAATTGTGTTGTACCCCCTATGGGATACCCCACTATAGCCTACAGAAACAAGTAAGCTATATGTTCTGACACCAAGAGATTCCCCAACCAAGGAAACCCCATGCCACACAATTCCCTTCCCCATAGGCAACCCCACTTTCACATTTGTCACTTTCCCAACTCATGCCATCCACCTCAACCCACTTGGCCACACTTGCCAACCTGGTTTGGCTTCACCCAGCCACATGGCAGCATTCTACAGTGATGGGTTCGAATTCCCAACCCCCAAAAGTCTGTACCCCATATTGAGTCAACCCCACAACTTCCCATAGTCGCCACAACCGAAGTACAGAAAGCATACGAACTCCAACGTTCGTAACTTTCTTGATATTGCTCCGATCGCGACGATTCTTGGCTCGTCGGAATGATCTTGAGTAGAGCTGTCACTTCAGATATCTGCCCAAGCCAAATATCATCCACACACACTCAGGAAATCCAAACCGCGCAAAACACAAATTCTTGCACACGCTCACACCACGCTTGCAACACACGAACACTTGATGGAGGCAGACAGACGTGAATGCATATGGTTGCATCACAACAAACTCCCCCTCTGGCTGCCAACCATCATCCCACATGCCTCAGCTCATGCATGCATCCTCAATGCACACTCATCCCAGCAAGTTTCATGCCCTTCCAATGCTCAGGTTCTGCCAGGCGCTTGGTGAGAATGTCAGCCGCCTGTTGCTGGGTTTTCACAAGTTCCAGTCGAACCTCCTTGTCCAGGAGCCTCCTTGTCCAATGCCACTTTGGCCTGATGTGCTTTGTCAAGCCATGAAGACAGGCATTCTTTGCAAGCTTCACCGCCGACTCATTGTCACAGAAAATCACAGTCGGCTCCCTTTGACCAACCCAAATCTCCTCTAGCAAACGCCTCAGCCACACCACCTCCTTTGCCCCATGATGAAGGGCCATGTACTTTGTCTCACACGAGGACAGCCCCACCTCGTTCTGCTTCTTGCTGCGCCAGCTCACTGCACCACCTCCAAAGAGGCACACATAGCCTCCAATGCTGGTGCCATCCGCTTTCACTGAGTTGAAGCTAGCGTCGGTGTAGCAAGTCAAGCGCATCTCCCCCTTGCTCAAATCAGCTGCACCCCTCTGTAGCCTCTGTCGCACAGCACTGTACTCCAAACCCATTGATGCCGTTGCACTCACATAGCGGACCAACCTCTTGGCCGCTTCCAGCTGCTCATGACTGGGGCGTGAAACCACACTGGCAAGCCTGGATGTTGCAAAGGCAATGTCAGGCCGTGTGTGGTTAGCCGCATAGTTGAGTGCCCCAACCATGGAATGAAAAAGTTTCCTGTCACTCTCACCCACCACCTCCTCATCAGCACAGGGCTCTACGGTTAACCCTGAAGGCAGTGGGGTGGCTGGCTTCCCTCCATCTCGCAGCCCATACTTCTCGGCCAGCCCCTCACAATACTTCCTCTGGTGCAACCTCAACACTCCCTTGTCAAGGTCCCTCTCCACATGCATCCCCAGGTAGTACTTCACGTCTCCCATCTTGGAGCACTTGAACTGCATTTCCAGCATCTCCTCCACACGCTCAATCATTGCAGACGACTCAGAGAAGAGCAGTATGTCGTCCACATACACCAGGAGCATGAGAAACTGCTCCTTCTCTTGCAGCAGGAACAAGCTGTGATCGCACCCACTCTTCTTGAACCCCCCAGCCAGCAGTGTCTCCTCCAGTTTGAGGTACCATGCACGAGGAGCCTGCTTTAGGCCATAGATGGCCTTCTTCAGCCTGCACACCCTGCCGCTCCCATCATCCAACCCCTCAGGCTGCAGCATGTACAGCTCCTCCAGAATGACTCCATTGAGGAAGGCGGTGGTAATGTCCAGCTGCTTTACCCGCCATCCACGGTATGCGGCCATCGCCAAAGACACTCTCAGTGTTGTGCCTTTTCCCACAGGAGCATAGAGCTCATCAAAATCCTTCCCCTTCGTCTGCTGGAACCCCTTAGCGACAAGCCTTGACTTGTAGCGCGTCAGCTCCCCATCAGGTCCATACTTGTGCCTGAAGATCAGCTTTGAAGAGATTGCCTTCTTCCCAGGAGGCAGCTCACACAGCTCCCACGTCTCATTCTCCAGCAGTGAGTCGTACTCCTCCTTCACACTCTGCTTCCACTTCTCAGCATCGGGCCCACTCAAGGCCTCGGTAAGCGTCTTGGGCTCAGGGACGGCTGCCCAGTAGCAGTGCGCTATCTCCTCCTCATCACACTGCTCAGCCACACTCCCAGCCCGTACCACCTTCGACTTCCCAAAGCTCGGATAGGTCAGCCGGTTAGGAGGGCGCACATCCCTCTTAGGACGGTCAGCCGTACGTGCGGCACCTCGTGGAGCATCTTGCTGCTGCTGCTGCGGCTGCTGCTGCTGCGGCTGTTGCTGCTGCTGCTGCTGCTGCTCCACCACCTCAGGTTCTCCCCCATCCTCAGTCACCCCAGAGATCTCCTCCTCTGAGATGGCAACCTCCACTTGCCTCGAAGGCCGTTGCATCTCATCGGCCTCAACGATCAGCGGTGTCGTAGGAAGCTTCTGGTGCTGCTGCTTCCACTCCTTGTAGTACAAGGACTCCAGGAACTTCACGTCCCTTGAGACAGTCAGCTGCTGGCTGGTCAAGTCCCATATGAGCCAGCCCTTGTGGTCCTTCGCAAGTCCCAAGTGCACACCCCATCTTCCAGAAGCTTCCAACTTTCCCCTCTTCTCCTTCGGCACATGAAACACCACCATGCAGCCGTAGGCTCTCAGCATGTTGACTGCTGGTGCACTCCCATACCACTTGGTGTAAGGCACCCACTGCTTGTCCCCCACAGTTGCGAGCACCCTGTTCTTCACCACAACGACCTGCCGTAGTGCAGTCACCCAAAACGGATCCGGCAGCCCTGCACGCCCAAGGAGAGTGCGAGCACCTTCCTGCAGGGTCCGGTTGAACCGCTCAGCCACGCTGTTCTGCTGAGGGTTGTAGGGCACCGTGAGCTGATGCTGGATCCCCTTCTTCTTCAGCACCGCCTCAAAAACAGCGCCAATGAACTCTCTCCCATTGTCGGTGCGGATCACCTTCACTTTGTGTCCGCTCTCCCTTTGTGCTCTCGGCATCCACTCCTTGAGAACAGCCGCTGCCACCTCCCCCTTAGTCTTGAGAGGGTAGACCCACACCGCACGTGTGTGGTCATCCACAATGGTCAGGAAATAGCGGCTGCCCGAGAGAGAAGGGGCCCTCGTGGGGCCCACCACGTCCATGTGCACAAGTGCAAGTGGAGCCTTCGCTGGTCCCGTGCTGCTGCTAAAGGGAAACTTCGTGAACTTGGTCTCAAGGCATGTAGGGCAGCTCCCAATCTCCCTTGTTGCCCCCTTCACCTCCAATCCCTTCAGGTTCCCATCCTTCACCAATTTCTGCAGCATCGGAATGTTGATGTGGCACAACCTCTCGTGCCACGTCTCCCAATCGGCCTCACCACTCCCGGATGAAGCCTTTGCCCATGCAGCCGTTGCATCCACACCAGCAAGCACCTCACCATGTGGCTGTTGGGGCTGCTGCACCTTCTTGACTGCATCCAGGGCCCCAGCAGTTGGTGCAGTCTCCTCTCCTCCCGCAGTTGCTTTAGCCGCTGCCGCTGCCTTTGCCGTTGCTGGAGGTTTCCCATTCCAAGGGATGATGGGCAGCTGCCACAGGTCCTTGATGCAGCTGCTCTTCTCGTCCAAGTCCCACAACAGCAACTTCCCAAGCTTCGCACGGCAGCTCGTTGGGCCGAACGTTACTTTGGCCTTGCTTTTCTGCAGCCGGCGCACAAAGAGGAGGTTAGCGGATAAACCTTCAACCAACAGCACATTTCCCAGCCCCACAAGCCCCCCATTAGCTCCCATAACCTTGGCATTCCCAACACCAATCACAGGGAGCAAGGCACCTGAAGCGGCAGCCACAAACTTTATCTTCCCAGGGGGCTTCACCTCATCAAGCAAATCTGCCCGTGGAGTCATGTGACTTGTGCAACCTGAATCGATCACCCAGTGAGTGAGGGGGTGCATCACAACCTTCCCAACTGAACCCACATCACCCCCACTCCCTTGCACGTCCTCAACCATGAGGAACATACCAGGGTCGGCTTTACCTTGTGCACCATCACCTTGTGCACCTGAACTTTGCACAGCACCACCTCGTGCGCGTTCACCACTTGGCGGCTTCATGCCTGGAGGTGCCCATCCCTCAGGCCGGCTGAAACACTTGAACCACGGGTGTCCAGCCTTCTTGCAGTACCAGCAAGCTCCCTCCATTCGGGTGCTCCCCCTGCCACTAGAGCTCCCATGCCCTTCATTGTAGTCAACTCGGCCTCTTCCACTGCCAAAGCCTCTCCCACGGCCTCGGCCTCTCCCTCCCCCTCTTCCTCTGCTGCCTCCTGCAGCTCCATACCCCTCAGCAGTTTTGTTGGCAGCACCACCTCCCATTTGGCGCCTGCGGAAGTCCTCCTGCAGGATCTGCTGCCGTAGCCACTCAGGCGTCCACTTGTCCTGCTGAACGTTGAGGGTGGGGATGAGGTTGTCCCACGAGTTGTCGAGCACCGAGATGATCTTGGTGCACTGCTGCATCTCCGACACCTTGCTGCCCGCCGCTGCCATCCTCGCATAGGTGTCCTTGATCTTGTCAAGGACCGGTTTCACATCGTCTCCCGCCTTCATGGAGAGAGCAGCCAGCTCCTTCTCCATTACGATCACCATCGGCAGCGTGTTGGGTTGTACCACATCGCGTAGCAGCTTCCACGCCTTAGGCCCGGAGTCGTCCAGCTCCACTAGGTCCTTGATATGCTGGAACATATCATTGTTGACCGATTGAAGGATTAGGTCGTACAGCACCGCGCTCTTCTCAATCCATTTGTCGCGGGCATCACCTTCCTCCGGCATCTTCTCTTCTCCCATCGCAAGTTTCAGCAGCTTGTAGCGCTTGAAAGCGCTCCGCATCCGCCCGCTCCATTCCTCGTAGTTGGAGCCGTCCAAAGCCTCGATCTTGGACGGTGGCGGTTCACTCTTCTTCTCAGCTGCTTCTCCACTCATCTCCTCTGCTCCCAATCAGAGGTTTCAGCTCCCCCTTTTGCTGGTCACAATGTAGATCCACAATATTTTCACAAGTGACGGCGCCAACGAAATTTCGGCAGAGTTTCCCCTTAGCGGAAGTCACATCCAACCTCCAGAACTCCACTTAGGCACGCCCACAGGCCATGGTGGGTCTAGGAGGGTCTTCACACTTCAGTAGACTCCCCACAAGGTCCTTAATCAGCTCTGATACCACTTGTTAGAGACTAAGGACGGAGTCAATGAAGATTAGGAGCCTAAATTTCTCAAAATCGTTAGCTTGAAATTCTGGACAGAATCGTCGAGTTCACAAGAAACGTCGTCGGCTAAACTTGCACTGTTGGAATTGTCTCAAACTCGAGTATGTTGTAGCCTGTAACCAGGGCTATCTTTCCCAGTTTGAATCGTATCAAATGGTGGAGTAAATCTCGAGTTATGATTTTCGGCGCACTAGGGGGTATGCTGCCACATGCTTAACTCAATCACAATGGTTCTCACAAGTTCCACAAAGTTACACACAAGAGAGTTAGGGTAGCACTAAACCAGGTAGGAGGGAAGAGGAGGACGAGAGGGAAGGTCCCAAGAGATTCCCCAACCAAGGAAACCCCATGCCACACAATTCCCTTCCCCATAGGCAACCCCACTTTCACATTTGTCACTTTCCCAACTCATGCCATCCACCTCAACCCACTTGGCCACACTTGCCAACCTGGTTTGGCTTCACCCAACCACATGGCAGCATTCTACAGTGATGGGTTCGAATTCCCAACCCCCAAAAGTCTGTACCCCATATTGAGTCAACCCCACAACTTCCCATAGTCGCCACAACCGAAGTACAGAAAGCATACGAACTCCAACGTTCGTAACTTTCTTGATATTGCTCCGATCGCGACGATTCTTGGCTCGTCGGAATGATCTTGAGTAGAGCTGTCACTTCAGATATCTGCCCAAGCCAAATATCATCCACACACACTCAGGAAATCCAAACCGCGCAAAACACAAATTCTTGCACACGCTCACACCACGCTTGCAACACACGAACACTTGATGGAGGCAGACAGACGTGAATGCATATGGTTGCATCACAACAAAACACACCACATTCAGAATGAAACACCTCATATTAGGAATAAAACCCCTCATATCCAGAATGAAACACAACCATTCTTAGCACCAGTCTTGAAACCTGCGTGAGTAGATGTAAAGTGAATCATTGATCATCAAAACAATCTCCGTGCAGGAGTTCGTTGATTTCGTTCAAGTGAGCATCCATTGGAGATGCCCTTCTCATCTCCTGGACTAGAGCATCCACTTTAACCGCAGCACTGAGCTCCACTTTCCCCACCACCTCATTCCTGATTCCCTGCAGCTCATTGGAAATTTCTGCCATGGTGGGTCGGCTTGCAGTGCGCTGCACAGTGCAGGTAAGAGCCAGCTGGGCCAGGCGCAGCACAGCATCGTCCGGGGCGTCCATGCTCATCAGCAGTTCCTTGAGGCGGTCCGGGGTGCCAGAAGAGAGGCAATCCTCCACCTGGTGTATTCAAAAAGGCGGGGAAGGCAGCAGGTTGCAAGCAAGATTATACAAAGACATTATACAACGCTGCCTGCTTGCATTTCTTTGATTGGGTGAACGGAATTGGCAATTCTGAATGCAATATTGGGGCCATGAGCAATAGTGGTGGCTCGTGTAATGCTGATGCCATGTGCAGTATTGGTGCCATGTCCAATGCTCACGCCGTGTGCTTCCAGTGGGGATCTTCTCACCTTTATTCTTAGAGGTTGTAGGTTCAAGTCTCAGCATCTGCAATTTCGCCTCTCATATTATGCTCACCAATGAGCCATGCACAATAGTGCCATTATGTGCAACTGTGCTGCCACGTGCCATGTTGGTGCAATGTGCATCATTCATTTCATATGTAACAGCCATGCCATGTGCATGCCAATCGCCGGTGAGGCTTACCCATGTCAGAATGTGCACGCTCTCTCCATCAACAATGCTCAACGGCCTTCGTCCAGTGAGCACCACAAGCATGAGCACACCAAAGCTGCACCGAGGGTGGGATGGTTGATAGCAGTTGGGGTGGTTATCGCATGTAGAATATACGGTGGCCATGGTCCATGCTAACTAGATAGAGCATGATGAAGGTGTGAGGGCATAAGTGCAAGATCAATGCATGATAGGTGAAGCACATGACCAATACACATTTGCAGAATCAGTGCGCAAACATGAGAGTCAAGTGCACACAAAGATGAGAAGCAAGTGCCCACAAACATGAGAAGCAAGTGCCCACAAACATGAGAGTCAAATGCCCACAAACATGAGAGGCAAGTGCCCACAAACATGAGAAGCAAGTGCCCACAAACATGAGAGTCAAGTGCCCACAAACATGAGAGTCAAGTGCCCACAAACATGAGAGTCAAGTGCCCACAAACATGAGAGTCAAGTGCCCACAAACATGAGAGTCAAGTGCCCACAAACATGAGAGTCAAGTGCCCACAAACATGAGAGTCAAGTGCCCACAAACATGAGAGTCAAGTGCCCACAAACATGAGATGCATGGGGCGCTTGATCCGAGTTCAGTTCTATCAGCTTTTCCTTAACCAAGTTCACCTATAAACATCACTGGCCCTGGTTGCCTTTGACCTCTGCGTGTAGATGGGATCCACATAGCCTGGCGTTCCCATGACTCGAGTGGTCCCCGTGCTCATACCCTCCTCCGCTGTCACAAGTCCAAATTCCGCAACCTTCGCCTGATGGACGGCATGACACGAGGGAAGAGGAACTCCATGAATGAAGTACAGACAGACAAACCGATTCCACAACTAGGAGTCAGCCTGTTGACCCACCAAATATTGTCGAAACTCCTGTTACATGCAACTGTGTTGCACACGGCTCTCTTATAGTGAGTGTTGCATGCATTGCCTGAGATTACACTCATCCCTCAGAAATTATACTTCAGTTCTGGTTTGGCACTTGCAAAGGGCTTGCCTGCATGTTTTGTGTGAGGAGGATGTTGGCGGGTTTGATGTCGCGATGCACAAGGCCAAAGCTGTGGAGGTACGCCAACCCATGTGCAGCACCAATAAGGATGTCCAGCTGCTGCTTCAAGCTGAGGTGGAAGGGAGCTTCTGCAAGAATACATGAGATGAGTGACACAACATCAAGAAAGAAACACGTTAATCCATTCTCACATGAAAGAAAGGCTAAAAATGATATTGGCTCATGGAGACATCATTACCTGTTTTGATCCACTTGTCAAGACTACCATTTGAAACAAACTCATAGATCAAGACATGCTCTGGCTGTGTCTTTATGCCCCCGCCAATGGCGAACCCAAGCAGCCGCACAACGTCGGGATGGTTCTTGTCGGCCATGTGTCGGACCTGCGACAAGCACATGGCATCAACTTGGATAGTTACCTCCACTCCAGCTGCTCAGCTCCATACGGTTCTACTGCATGTAAAATAGTATCGTAGTGGCATTCAAGGTTTATGTGCTTTTGCAATGGCACAGAGCTACCTGCATTGTCAAAGCATGCAGCAGGAAAAGTTTCTCACCTCTCGCTGGAAGTCAGCATCGAGCAACTTGGCTCGCTTGACGGCCCACAGGTTGGTGCCATCGCGCGGAGACACACCCTTGTACATGTCACCAAAGGCGCCCGACCTCAGCTGGTTGTCACTCGCCCAGTTGCTGGTGGCTGTGAGCACTTCCTCCAGGGAGTACTCCGTACAGTGCGAGGATGCCACGCTGCCCGCCAGGCCTGCAGAATCATGGAATGAGTAAGAGAAGGAGCCCGGCGTAAGCACGAAGTGTGCTCGAATGGACTGTTGAAGAGTCATAGGCGTGCCTGGCGTACTCCGTGCAGTGCGAGGCCGCCACGCTGCCTGCCAGACCTGCTCGTTTATGGTATGAGCCCCAAAGGATACAGCATCAGAGCACTTGCACAGGTTTCAGTCTCACGGCTTTGCACATGGCGTGTTGGGAAGTTGAACCACGGCTTGGAAAAGGCAGGCATCTGCTTAGTGTACCATGATGTTCCTCTGCCTTATGATGATCAGCACAAAAGTGAGGAAGGAATGGGGGGAGTGCGGGAGGGAGGGTTCCTGGACTGGTGTGTTGTACCTTCAGGTTTCATCTGCACTTCGATATCAATCCCGTCGTTGTGTACTACAGCTGCTCCTCTTGCTGCCTCTTTCGTGTGGCCCCTCCAGCATAGCAGCACACCAATCAGCAGCAGCAACAGCAGCAGCAGGGAGGCCACAGCAGCCACGGCAATACCAGCAATGGCTGCTGCTGACAGGCCGCCAGACTGGGAGGCAGAAGCTGCAGGCAGGGGGTGCATTGTATGAAGCACGTGATATGGTAGAATTAGGAAAGAACAGCTTGATGCTGCCTTTCCCGTTAACATGTTGACCCCCATGCATGGGGGGGTTGAGGCTTAGTAGTGCCCATGCCTTTTTACAGCTAAGCAGGACCGGCCCTGCCTTCAAGGCTGGTATGCCGCACTGCAAAGAGTGGTGGTAGAGGAGGGGCCAGAGAGTCAGAATAAGGTTGTGTCCTAAGAGGGACCAACTTTACAAGCACTTCAGACCTAAATTCGGCTGTACAGCAGACCTACAACCATGTGAAACGGATTTCCGTGTCGCATTCACTATCTCCCACCTTTACAACCATTCGTCCTTACAACTGCTGCGAGGGTGTATGGAGTTCAACTACAAAGTCAGCGGGATGTTAACAATTGTTGGGGAGTGTAACTGCACGGTAGCACATTTGATTCAAAACGGCAACTGCGGCGCTAGTAGCGCTAAGGCACGCGTTGATTACACACCCTGGGAAGTTGCTAGGGGGACGCAGTCTACCCGTCGTGAGACTGCAACACACGTCAGCAGGATCAGCACGCCGAGCTGAAGGGCCATCGCGTCGAAATGATAATCCGTCGGGATGATCATCCAAGTTACTTGTACCGAATTGCAAACAAATCTTTGCAAGTGTGAGCTCGAAACTAGGAGTCACCATAGTATGGCTGTTACAAGAAACTCTGCGGTATTGATGCTATGGGAGCTAGCTAAGTGTGCACCTGCCAGGATGAAAATGTGTCTGATGAAGCACAATGGAGGGGGAGCACGACAACGATAAGGGCGTGTAAAGTTTTATCGTCCGGACGATTAAAGGGTCACTGTTTTCGCTGAAACACTCGTTTGAAATCGCAAGTCAATTTGCGACGCTGATCCGCACAGACGGAGTGTGACAATTTTTTTTTTTTACATTTTTGGCGGGTATTTCCGTCCCTTCAGCGTCCGGTTGCAACTCGGACCGTCCGATTTTAGTGAGCTTTCATCGGGGCGCGAACTCTGACGTCACGTGTACTTCCAGTCGATATCAGTCGTGCGCTGCGTTTTCGAAATCACAAAAAGTTAAACAATTAAAGGTCCGGACAGAACTCGTCCGGACCAGCTTGTCCGGACATTTGACGGTTCGAATAAAACATTATACGCCCTACCGTTACTGAGGGGCTGAATTCCTTGCACGATGCTCGCCAAATTGCCCAGCCTCCTCAGCCCTGTATACACTCGACTCCACCGAACCGACTGTCCGGGTTGTTATGGGCAACCGCCCCAACAAGACAGCATGGAGAACACCCTGGCGTGACAACCCTTCGCCACTGTGTTTTGTTGTCTAGCAACATACTTGGCAATACATCTCACTCGGTAGCGTCGGTAGCGCTCGGGGGTATATGTTTTTTCTTGCCCGCTGACTCATTGCACTGCCTGCTGACGCAGGCAGTGCAATATATTTCCCAAACTGTAATAGGAAAAAACCAATATAACCGGCATTGACTCATCACAAGCCATTTTGCACTGAACACCGCTTGTTTGACTGTACATATGTTGCCCGAAAATCAATTGGGCTTTTCATGAATATCATTTGTAAAAGGGCACTGCGGCTGCCGGCTCATGTGATCAGTGGACGTTTTTGTACATGGCGTAGAACTCGAACTTTTCTTTCACGCAAGCTGCAGCACGGTATCCCCATCGCTTTCTCCTCCGCCCACTCGCTCCTGACGCTGCCACAAAAACGCACGTTGGACAAACAAACAGGGGGGAAAACAAACCTGTAGAGGAGAAATGGTCAGGAAAAATGGGACTGCTTGGGCAAGTGAAGTGGAAAATGGCTTTGGCCTGGAGAAACCCCCCAGTCAGCTTCGCCAACGGCAGAAACCTGGCGCACAGTGTACAGTACACGTATTATTGAGGGGAGCCGGCTGGTTTGGCAACACTCTTGTCATGATCATATCGTCAAGGTAGCCTGATTATCAACGTTTCTCTATAAGCAAAATGCGCAAGCTACACTGACACTGATTATTCTACTTCCTCATCAGGGTAGGCCTACCGTATCTGTCACCTGATTTCCCAAAGACCCTGAAACACAATGTTTGGTAAGCCTGAAGGACACGAAGTGATGCTTTATTCACCAATAAAGCTGTTACATCAAACATCTTAATTTCTATTCCTCATGTTGTACACCTGGGTGCCCTAAAAGTCGAACACCCAGTACTTCCCATATTTTCAACAAATATACGGTACCATTCTTGGCTTAGGGTACATTCCGCTCTGGACATGTCCCAATCGTACATGGCCCAATAGATTCAACCGCACTGCATCTTATTACACCGAATTACACCCTAGTTTCAAACATTGTCAAAATTTTCGCATCTCTGGTTTAGTTCGTTTCGGAGCGGTACACCCGATTGGGACATGTACGATTGGGACATGTCCAGAGCGGAATGTACCCTTACATATAGAAATCATGGTGTCTGCCCTGATGCTGCTACTGCCGTGTTATTGGATGCAAAACCCCTTATGACAATTACTAGTGGTTCATACATATCCTGCATACAGTCCTGTTCACTCCACGAGGGGGAATCCCTCACCCTTCCATGCCTTGAGTCCACCCTCCAAGCTGACCACCTTCGTGAAGCCCTGCAAATTCGTGTGGAGGGATGAGATCATGGGATGGGATGAAATGGTGCTAAGTGCGAAATAACTACACTTGAGGCGCCTCGAAAATCCATATTCCAAGCTGACCACCTTGGTGAGGCCATGCATTGGCGTGGAGGGATGGGATCATGGGATGGGATGGAATGGTGCTAAGTGCGGCAGGCAGACCGAGCATGAGGCTGTGCATGAGGTTGTGCATGAAGCTATGCATGAGGCCCTGCATGACGCCATGCATGAGGCTATGCATGAGGCCCTGCATGACGCCATGCATGAGGCTATGCATGAGGCCATGCCTGAGGCTATGCATGAGGCCATGCATGACGCCATGCATGAGGCAATGCATGGCACCATGCATGAGGCTATGCATGAGGCCATGCAGGCTATGCATGAGGCCATGCAGGCTATGCATGAGGATATGCATGAGGCTATGCAGGCTATGCATGAGAATATGCATAAGGCAATGACTGAGGACATGCAAGAGGCCATGCATGAGGCTATGCACAAAAGCACATGATACACAATTAGAGAAGCCGCAAAGATAAGAAAAAGGTCACAATAAGCTATCCAATGTAAGTCTCTGCTCTCGACATCCCCACACCATTCTAGGCGCAGCCAATGAGCCGAGAATCTTTGGCACTCTCCGCCATGCACCTTCAGAGTGCTGTGTGCAATACATCACGCTTCAGCACACTCCCACTGACAACGATTTTTGTCGTGCGGGTTATGTCCATCATGCACATGCATCCCACGCCCGGAAAGAACCACTCATGTGCCATCTTCCCTCACGCACGTATTGCCCCCACGCCACATGTCCCACGCCAAACACAGCATTGGCCTTGTATGCGCCTTGCCCCGTGCTCCATACCGTTCGGATCCCCTTCTCAATACAGGCCTGCACCACGTGCGTTGATGCAGCAGCAGCACTCGTGTCCAACAGCGTACAACAACCTCTCGGCCCACACGCCCCCCTCCCCGCCACCCTCCCCCTTCCCCTCGCCATCACCCATCCCCGTCCCCGTCCTCTCCCCCTACCCCTACCTATCACCCAACCCCATCCCCATCCCCCTCCCCCTCTTCCTCCCCCTCCCCAACCCCATCCCAATCCCTATCCCAATCCCCATACCCATCCTCATCCCCATCCGTATCCCACGCCCATGCCCATGCCCATGCCCATCCCCATCATCCATCCCCATCACCCATTCCCATCCCCATCACCCATTCCCATCCCCATCCCATGCATTACCGCTTCCACCAGGTCTGCTGCTGCAACCGCAGCCCTCCGCCCCGCCCCGCATGACTGCACGGCCATGAGATGGAGAGGGGGAGCAGGTAGCGAGAGGAGGGCCACATGAACGGAAACAATACAGAAAATTATGGGACAGGCGAGACACTAACAACACGAGAGAAACAAGGCTCGATAGGAGGAGATGGGTCCAACATGCGGATGGGATTGACAGTCTGAAGGTGAATGCGAGGAAAGAGAGTAGTGAAGGGGCCAGCAGAGTGAAAAGCGAGCAGAAGAGTGAGAAAGGTGCAGAGGGAGGGATGTGCAGAGGGAGAGAGGTGCAGAGGCAGCAGGTAGAGCGATGGACGCACCACGACGAGGGGCGTGTCGGGCTGGAACTTGCTCCTCACGACGTCCAGAAAGTCGCTGCGCTTTTCACTGGCGCCTGGTGTGGTGAGCGAGTGATGGCATGATGGCGTGATGGGATGAGGGCCGCACAGCACCAACACACGGAAGATTGTGAGGGAGCAGGTGACGGGGTGAGCCACATGAAAGCGCAGAGCTTGCACATGTGCACGGAAGTGTGCATGCCTGAAAAAGCACGCGGTCAGATTTGCATGTGCATTGTTAGTCGAGTCCAAAGCATGCCGCATGAATTCATAAACGTAAGCATGTGCGCATGTGTGCATGTGTACACGCACGCACGCACGCGCGCGTGTGTGTGTGTGCGTGTGTGTGCATGTATGCATGTATTCATGTGCGCGTGTGAACGTGTGCGCATGTGTGCGCGCGAGTGCGCGCATGGGTGCATGTACGCATGTGTACACGTATGCAAGTGTGCATGTGACAAAGTGTGCATGTGAGAAAGTGTGCATGTGAGAAAGTGTGCATGTGAGAAAGTGTGCATGTGAGAAAGTGTGCATGTGAGCAAGTGTGCATGTGAGCAAGTGTGCATGTGAGCAAGTGTGCATGTGAGCAAGTGTGCATGTGAGCAAGTGTGCATGTGAGCAAGTGTGCATGTGAGCAAGTGTGCATGTGAGAACATGTGCATGTGAGCAAGCGTGCATTTTTGCACGTATGTATGTGTGTATGTATGCGTGTATGCATGTACGCGTGTGTGTATGTATGCGTGTATGCATGTACGCATGTGTGTATGTATGCATGTATGCGTGTATGCATGTACGCATGTGTGTATGTATGCGTGTATGCATGTACGCATGTGTGTATGTATGCGCGTATGCATGTACGCATGTGTGTATGTATGCATGTGTGCATGTATGCATGTGTGCATGTATGAATGTGTGCATGTACGCATGTGTGTATGTATGCGTGTATGCATGTACGCATGTGTGTAGGTATGCATGTGTGCATGTATGAATGTGTGCATGTACGCATGTGTGCATGTCCGCATGTGTGCACGCAGCGTCCACATCACCTTTATGGGGATCGCCAGTCATCACTGCGACGTTCACAGCACCTTCCACGTGGCTCTTGGCAAATTCCTCCTCCGTCCTGCCATGTCACCAAAGTGGAACGGCGGGAAGTCAGGAATGGATTGAGATTGAAAGTACAATCTCGATCGTCGGGTGTGTGGGAATTGCCTCAGGTGTGTGGGATTTGCATCAGGCGTGTGGGATTTGCGACAGGTGTGTGGGATTTGCGAACGAAAGTGCAATTTCGACCTAAGCAGCGGAACGAACGAGACTCGGAATCAAAATGGCAGAAATAAAGCGAAGTGAGCGGAGGGGTGACAGTCGAAGGGGCTCGTTTGAATGAGACGGCGCGCGCCGCGTGACTGGTAACCAGCACAATCAGAGATTGCGTCCCTCATCGCCAACCCATTTCTAACAAGTCGGTATGACGGAATCGAGAGAGATCGCAGAAGGTGGGGAGGGCGCGCCGCGGACTACGATGGGGGCGCGGCGGAACGAACGGAGCCCGAAAGGGCGGAAAGGGCGGGAGAAGCGACCTGACGTCGAGGAAGGTGTAGGAGGTCTCGAGGAGCGCCTTGGCCTCGCGGGGCGGCACGGTGGTGAATTCCGCCATGGATGCGACGAGGCGTCGCAGCGGAACGGAGGCAGCTGCTCGGGTGAAGCTGGCGGCGCTCGCTGCTATGCGGCTGGCTCGCTGCTTGCGAAAGTCAGGATGCAAGAGCGTGCCAGCTGCTGCTCAAAGAGCGCCGTCACGTGTGTGTCGGCGAAAAGAATGGAGAGAAGTGCGGTCGAAACCGTTGTCGTAATAATAGATCCATGAATGGCACGATGGTGAGTTTATTATTCCGAAGGCGAGCGGGTGGAGAAGGGAGGAGGGAGGGGAGGAAAATGCTGTGCTTTTGCCTCAAGGAGACGATCCAAGATTGCTGGAGGCACACAGACTCCCTCCGCCAAATGCAGTGAACCTGGTGAGGTTGCTGCTCGTCTCGATATGGGAAGATGCGTTATGAGGTAGTATCATGCTGAATGAGGAGCCTACATCATCAGTTAAGACTGTGGATGTATGAATTGTATTGTGTACCACGTCCTGAAAAAAGAAGCTTACATATTTTAGTTTCTTATAGAGATTTAAAAACAGTTTTTACACATATATTCATATTAGCAGCGCCATATTTTACTCCCAAAGTAAAATGATCAAATTCGACTGCAGCTTATCATCTCCGCCAGCCTAGCCAGAAGTAAATAAATTAATTTGTGTAGATTTCCTTAACGAGGATGTTCCGAAGTTTCTGCGTTAGTTGGTTCGGACACAATTTCGCCCCGAACTACTCCCGAGGCGCCACCGCACCAACCGTCACCTCCCCTAGCCTCGGTTACCCCGACGTCCACACCCAGCTCGGCTCTGGCTATTTCTAGAATCTTTATTCTTCCATTCAGGGCTCTTCAGTACAAATTCTCCTCTGCCCTGAGTGTAGTTCAGCCCGTTTGTGAAACCCGCGCAGTCATAACAATTTGCTGTATATACACCCCATTTGTTAGTGTACGAAGCTACTCTCCGCGTTCTCCGCCTTTCTTGGCTGCCATTTCTTGCACTTCTTCCTCACCCTTCCTCCCATTCAGTCGTTTTATCTTCATACCTTCCCACAACACCACACTCCAACTTCTCAGCGCTCACACTATGGCTGCTGTACCCGTAGCGCGTTCCCCGCTTCCCTTTACCACACTATCGCCGCAGATCCTTCCCTCTCAAACTCCTCGTTCTCCCTCAGTAAGAGCATCGCCTGCATTTTCGTCTCCGCCACAGCAATTCTTTCCCCACCGCCGCTCGACCGTTTCTTGGCCCTGCGCTTCAGCCTCGCCGCCAGTCGTCGCCGCGTTGCCTTCTCTTAGCCAACGACATTTCACCCCGCGAGCAGCTTCTCAGCGTTCCTCGTTCTCGACGCGCTTCGGCTCGTCGCTCCCGCGCGGCTGTCGCCACGGGGCATCCCGCGTGGACCGTACGTCGCGAACTTCTCGTCGCCTATGCGATCCTGGCGATGTAGACGCTGCGATATTTCGTGGCGGGAGCCGTGAAACGCGACTGCAGCGGCGACATGGAACGACTTGCAGCGCGCAAAGCGACCCACACAGCGGCCAAGAGCCGTCCTCGTTATTGAGTTCCTCGCAGGAGGAGCATAAACCGAGGAAATCTCAACAGCTTCTGGCTACATTCTCGTCTTTATCGTCCCCCTCAGCTCCGTTAAAAGCGGCGGGCGCGGCGGTGGCGACAGCGACGGCCATTTGGCTCGCGACTGCCCTCCGCTCCACTGGCGTGCTGCCACGTGTCTCACTCAGATCGCTTCTGCTCCCGCCTCCCGCCCACGCTGCTGTGATAACCGCAGCTGACCCCAAACCGAGTAGGCTAGCCTCAGTCGCGGTGGACACTAAGGATAGCAAGCCCGGTTCGGATGCCAGAGCTGCGCCGGAGGCTCGGGCCGAGGCTGGGGAGGTAGTACTGAGTAGATCAGTGCAGCAAAAAGAGCAAGGGATTCAAGAGCAGCAACAACAGCAGCAGGGCCAGTTGAAACAGCAGCAGCAGCAGCAGAAGGCACCTCAGAGGCGTCAGTATTACGAAGTGCAGGGCGGCAGACGGGGGGGAGTGGCGCCAGCGCGGTACACAGCGGTGGTGAGGTTTCCCAAGGCGTGCGGCATCCTCGTGGGCACGCCCGTGCGCATGCGAGGCATCGCCGTAGGCTCGGTGGTGGCGGTCCGGCCGAGCCTGACGAGCGTGGACGTGGTGGTGGAGATTCTCGACGAGGACATAGTGATTCCGCGCGGCACGCCTATATTCGTTAACCAGTCGGGGCTTATAGCGGAGACGCTTATAGACATGACGCCGCTGCTGCCCATTCCCGAGTATGACGCGGGTCCGAGGGATGCGGGGTGTAGGGAGGAGGGGGTGATAGTGTGTCATAGGGAGAGGGTGGAGGGGGAGATAGGGGTGAGTATGGATGAGATGGTGCGGCTGTATGTGAAGATGGGGCGCGATGCTGAGAGGGAGAAGGCGAAGAGGAGTGTGGGGGGTGGTCGGGTGGTGGTGAAGAGTAAGCTTTGAGGGTTGAAAGGAAGACAGAGGAAGGAAGCTGTGGGACAGAAGAGGAGAAGGCTATGGGACGAGAGGGTAGGCGGTTGGGGGACACGGGGATGGGACGGCGAGAATGTGCAGATTGAGTTTTGCTTTTCGTGAGAATGAGACAGAATGAGGCAAGAGGGCATGAATGTGGCGCTGCTTGGGTAGTTGAGCAACTGAGGGAGCAATAAAGGCGTGACGTGACGACTGGCAGGGTGGCAGGCACACAGAAGGGGCCGAGATGGGCAACGGAGGTGGAGGGATGGCGTGGAGGAGAGGGAGAGTGGCGAAGGACAAGGCGTGAGAGCAGATAGGAGAGGGTGTGGAGTGGCGCGCAGGTCTGTGGCTCTCCCTGAGGGTGTAACGGAGGGGTGGTGTGGAGGAGAGGGAGAGTGGCGAAGGGCGAGGCGTGGCAGAAGATAGGAGAGGTTGTGTGAGGTGGTGGTGGTAAGCAGGTCAGTGGCTCCCTGCGCACTAGGCTGTGGCGGCTGGATTGGGGGGCAATTGGTAGAGTAGGGAGAGGGTTGGCGCTTGACTCTTGTTTGGAAGCGAGGGCTGCTCAAGTGCTGCTATATGGCTCCAGCTGCTGCTGCACTCGTTTGTCATATAGGCTCTGCTCGCTTTGAAGCTCTTGAGCTGCTGCCGAAGGCCATGCTCAGCGCTGTGGTGGTTACTGGAACCACAGTGCGGACTTGCTGCGGGGAGGCAGGCATGCAGATGCAGGCAGTTGCTGCTCCACATTCACACGTGCTCTGGGTTTTGTTTTCACCACGAAGCATCGCTTAGCCTTGAGGGGTTGACTTAGCCATGAGTTTGGATAGTGGTCAGCTTTTGCTGGCATCAAGGTGCAATCCATTACTTTGGCGTGGATGGTGTAGATTCAGTGCGTTGGATCTTGTGGTGGGGATTTGCCAACACTCATGTCCGCATACTAAAAGGCCTGTGTTGCCGCCCACGGTTCATCATTAGCTTTTCTATAGCTTGATCGAGCTGACACGGCGATACCCCTCTCTGCACAATGTATGCAGGAGTATGATTGATGTCTGCAGGACAGCAACCAATGTTAGTGAATCGGAACGAGTCATTGCGAGCAGCACTTTTGTCTGCCACTCCGTACTACAACTCGTCGTGGTGAAACAACTTATCAAACGCATCGTCCTCCTCCTCACCATCCCCCTCCATCCCATCATACGCCATATCCTCCTCTGCCCCCTCCATCCCATCCTCCCCCATTTCCCCCTCCATCCCCCCTTCCCCTACCCCCCCCTCCATCTCCTCCATCTCCCCATCCTCACTCTCTTCCTCCTCCTGGTCGTCCAGAGGCGAGGGCTCCAGGTGGAATTCAGTGGAGGCGTGGTCCTTGATGGCTTGGATGAACTCCTTGAGGGTGCGTGCAGCCACCTTCACCTGTTGGTCATGGGAGACAGGCACATGAGGTGCGCGCACACACACGGGAGAGACATGAGAGGGCACACCGGCTTCATCAAGCTCAGTGGTGGCATGGTCGTTGATGGTTTGAATGAACTCGTTCAGCGTACCTGCAGCCACCTTCGCCTGTTGGTATTGCAGGTGCACACACAGCATGAGCCCACACAGCCACAAACAAGTATGCACTGTTCAGAGACATGAACAGACACGACCGCACAACCTCTCTAGTCTCTTCCATGCTGTACAACACTTGCCATGTGTGCACATGCGCTCCACACATGCACTCCACACATGCACTCCACACATGCACTCCACACATGCACTCCACACATGCACTCCACACATGCGCTCCACACATGCACTCCACACATGCACTCCACACATGCACTCCACACATGCACTCCACACATGCACTCCACACATGCACTCCACACATGCACTCCACACATGCACTCCACACATGCACTCCACACATGCACTCCACACATGCACTCCACACATGCACTCCACACATGCCTCCAACTCCACACATGCACTCCACAGATGCACTCCACACATGCACTCCACACATGCACTCCACACATGCACTCCACACATGCACTCCACACATGCACTCCACACATGCACTCCACACATGCGCTCCACACATGCGCTCCACACATGCACTCCACACATGCACTCCACACATGCACTCCACACATGCACTCCACACATGCACTCCACACATGCACTCCACACATGCACTCCACACATGCAAGCTAAGGCGTTGCAATGGCAGTATTTGAAAGCATGATGGTGGCCGCTGTCCACCCCACAACATGGCAGCCTGTGATGCAAGCAGCACAGCAGGCAGCACGGGCAGGCAAAGGCCATGTAGGGCTGGTCTCACCGGGTCTGTCTTTTTCCCCACGGGGTAGAAGACGATGGTGGGGAATCCCTTCCCTTGCACCCCCTCCCTCTTCTTATTCTTGCGAATGAACAAAAGTCCCACCAGAGCTCTTCTAGCCCGCTACCCTTCCCCCCAACTATGGAGGGCTGGTCTCACCGGGTCTGTCTTTTTCCCCGCGGGGTAGAAGACGATGGTGGGGAATCCCTCCACCTGCAGAACGACCCACAGCGAGTGGGAGAGCGAGGGAGAGGGATAGAGAGGCAGAGGGACAGAGAGGCAGAGGGACAGAGAGGCAGAGGGACACAGAAGAAGAGAGGCACAGAAACAGAGGCGTGGAGGTCACGTGCAGGTTCTATTGGGTTCTATCGGGTTCTATCAGGTTCGTACTGACACTGAAAAAGGCTCTAGGACACAACTATAGGAAAGGAAAGAAACCACTTGGGTGAGCAAGGGATGGGACAAGAGAAGTCGAGTGGAGGGCATGAGGATGGGGGAAGTAGGGGGGAGTACGAGAGGAGGGGAGGGAGCATGAGAGGAGGGGAAGGAGCATGAGAGGAGGGAAGGAGCATGAGAGGAGGGGAAGGAGCACGAGAGGAGGGGAGGGAACACGAGAGGAAGGAAGGGAGAAGAAGAGGAGGGGAGGGGGCAGGGGAGGAGGGGAGGGAGCAGAAAAGGAGGGGAGGGAGCACGAGAGGAAGGGAGGGAGGAGGGGAGGGAGGAGGGAAGGGAGGAGGGGAGGGAGCAGAGGAGGAGAGGAGGGAGCACCACAGGGAGGGAGGAGGGGAGGAGGGGAGGGAGGAGGGGAGGGAGGAGGGGAGGGAGGAGGGGAGGGAGGAGGGGAGGGAGGAGGGGAGGGAGGAGGGGAGGGAGGAGGGGAGGGAGGAGGGGAGGGAGGAGGGGAGGGAGGAGGGGAGGGAGGAGGGGAGGGAGGAGGGGAGGGAGGAGGGGAGGGAGGAGGGGAGGGAGGAGGGGAGGGAGGAGGGAAGGGAGGAGGGGAGGGAGGAGGGGAGGGAGGAGGGGAGGGAGGAGGGGAGGGAGGAGGGGAGGGAGGAGGGGAGGGAGGAGGGGAGGGAGGAGGAGGAGGGGAGGGCGTGCCTCTAGGCCGGGGTACTCGTTAGCAGTGCCATCCATCTTGGCAATAACCACTGACTGCACCGCACTGAACCGCTCTGCCAGCCTCTTGTACGTGGGCTCGAGCTGCTGGCAGTGGCCGCACCAGGGAGCATACACCTGGCGGATTTGGAGAGAGGGTCGAGTGGGACAAGCGGGACAGATGGGGGGAGAGGGGCGAGTGTGGGAAGAGTGGCGAGTGGGGAGAGAGGGGTGAGTGGGGAAAGAGGGGTGAGTGGGGAGAGAGGGGTGAGTGGGGAAAGAGGGGTGAGTGGGGAAAGAGGGGTGAGTGGGGGGAAAGAGGGGCAATTGGAGTGAGTGGGGTGAGCTGGGCGATTAAGACAAGCGGGACGAGTAGGGGAAGAAGAGGGTGAGGGGGGAGAGGGGCGAGTGAGGAGGGGGGGCGAGTGAGGCAGGAAGGACGAGTGAGAGGGGAGGGGCGAGCGGGGAGAGGGGCAAGTGTGGGGGAGGGGCGAGTGGGGAGAGAGGGGCGAGTGGGGAGAGAGGGGCGAGTGAGGGGGGAGGGACGAGACGGAATATGATATAACGAGGGGAGTCGAAGAGAGTGGGAAAAGAGTGGGAAGCGGCACAGCAGGAAAGACAGAAACGGTGGGACAGGTGAGGAAGGTGTGGGGTGTGGAGTTACACGTGCAGAGCCATGCAACAGTTGCTCGAAATCTGCAGACAGCTAAAGAGTGTTCAATGCTCATGACTGTTTAGAATTCTCAAGACACTTTTGAGAATTCTCAAGAGGGGCGAGGAGCTAAAGAGTGCTCAGTCATCATAATTAAACAATACTTCAGGATATCGAGTACAAAATCCGTGCATGCCCCTCTCACCCCACTCCTCTCTAACCGCCCCTCTCACCCACCATGCCCCGCCCAAATGCACCTCCAGCAGCACGTCTCTGGTATCGTCCAGCACAATGCGCTCAAACGAGTCCCCCACCACCACCATTACTACTTCCTCCTTATTCCGGTGATCCCATTCAATGTCCACATACTCTCAACACCCTCTCACCCTACCCCTCTCACGCACCCCCACACCCACTCTCCTCACGCGCACCTTCAGCAGCACGTCTCTGGTGTCGTCCAGCACAAAGCGCTCAAACGAGTCTTCCCTCCCCTCCCGCCCCCCGCACCACGACCACAACAGCTGCCTTCCCCTTGGTCCACCCACCTTGCCCATTAGCGCACCTCCAGCAGCACGTCTCTCGTGTCGTCCAGCACAATGCGCTCAAACGAGTCCCCCACCACCACCGCCACTGGCCCCTCATTCTGCCACCGCCGCGCATGAAGGGTGGAAAGGCGGGAGGAGGGAGAGGGGTTTAAAGGTGGGAAGCTGAGGAGGAGAGGCAAAGAAAGGGTCAAACGAGTCCCCCACCACCACCGCCACTGGCCCCTCGTTCTGCCACCGCGGTGCATGAGGAGCGGTAGGGTAGGAGGCAGGTGTGGGATGGAGGGGGGATGGCGGGTGAGGGGTGGAAAAGGAGACGTGAGTAGGCAGCCAGCATCCCCCCGCCAGCATCCCCCCGCCAGCATCCCCCCGCCAGCATCCCCCGCCAGCATGCCCCGCCAGCATCCCCCGCCAGCATCCCCCGCCAGAAAGAGGGTAAGATTGGAGACCTCGCAAACTGTATGAACAGTGAAGGAGTTAGGGTGTATGTTGAAAGGATTTTTAAAGACCCAGAGGGATACGATCTCTAACTGGTATGAGATGCAATCCATTTTCCCCAAGACCCCAGAGCATGAGAGATTGTCTTAAGCAGCTTGGCGGCTGAGAGAAAGAAAGATCGGTTCTCAACGTCAGCCTCGATATTGACAAGCTCACAAGTTGCTGACTTTTGAGGCGCCTCAAAAGCTGACAAACTCACTGTTCACAAAGTTCTGACCTCCTCCGGGACGGGCTGTGACTTGAAGAAGGGCTTGAGACGGCCGTCAATGAAGCTCTGCGTGAAGGCCTGCGAGGAGGGGAGCAAGCAGGGAGAAGAGAAGGAGAGAGACAGGGAGAGGAGAGGGAATGAGGAGAAAGTCCTATTGCTACACAGAAAGGAGTTAGTTCATTCCGTATTGCTACACAGAAAGGAGTTAGTTCATTCCGTATTGCTACACAGAAAGGAGTTAGTTCATTCCGTATTGCTACACAGGACCAGATCTGATACCATTGGGGGCATGAGATTGCCTTGTCGAGGATTGAGAAATGAACGACACCAAACACAGCGGCAGCAGCATGATTTGCAGAGGCAAGAGCAGATGCAATGCAAGCGCACTCACCTTGATGTTATCTGCTGTGGGGTGGTCAGTCATGCGGTATTTGAGCCCTGCTGCTGGCACTGAGGGGTCCTCACCTCCTCCCATGGTGAACCCCATAAACTGAACACACACACAGGCAGGCATGCACACGAACGGGCAGGCATGCACACACACGGGCAGGCATGCACACACACCACATTGGCAGCCATGCACACACACGGGCAGACATGCACTCATAAGGCAAGTGATGTGAGCATGTGGAATGGAAGCGAGTGACACATGGCAGCACATGACAGCACATGACAGCACATGACAGCACATGGAGCTCATTGCGGCATGCAGCAGCAGCACAGAGGGCAGCGCAGCAGCCATGTACTCATGGAAGTGGTGGAGGCGTCTGCTCCAAAACACTCTTTCACGGTGAGAGCAGCACAGAGAGAGCAGCGCAGAGAGAGCAGCGTAGAGAGAACAGCGCAGAGAGAACAGCGCAGAGAGACCAGCGCAGAGAGAACAGCGTAGAGAGAACGCGTAGAGAGAGCAGCACAGAGAGAACAGCACAGAGAGAACAGCACAGAGAGAGCAGCACAGAGAGAACAGCACAGAGAGAACAGCACAGAGAGAGCAGCACAGAGAGAACAGCACAGAGAGAGCAGCACAGAGAGAACAGCACAGAGAGAACAGCACAGAGAGAACAGCACAGAGAGAACAGCACAGAGAGAACAGCACAGAGAGAACAGCACAGAGAGAACAGCACAGAGAGAACAGCACAGAGAGAACAGCACAGCAGTCATGCGCTCACCACAGTGGAGGGGGGTGTATTCAAAACACTCACGGCAGTGGTGGAGGCGTCTGCTCCAAAGTACTCTTGCACGGGTTGTGACTCGGGGTCAGAGGCGTTCACAAACACAAACATGGCCTGTGGCACAAGGAAAAAAGGGGTGGGTGGAATGACAGCAAGGCGGCGAGACGGGAAGGTGGGACGGAATGGATTGATGGGCGATAGCATGGCAGTTGTGGGGGGGGACATGCGTGCTCATGCATGCAATGCGTGCGCATGCATGCAATGCTAGCTCATGCATGCAATGCGAGCTCATGCATGCAATGCGAGCTCATGCATGCAATGCGAGCTCATGCATGCAATGCGTGCTCATGCATGCAATGCGAGCGTCACGAGAGACAGTCAACAAGGAACGCCATGCTGCGACTTTTGTCGACAATGGCCAGGTGAGCTGCGGAAGCCTTACTCCATTCCAGTCGCTTTAGTAGGAAAGCACGTGTAAGATGGAAAAGTGAGCCTGGTTAGGTGAGTGCTTGTGCGTTTTGAATAGCCAGTATGTATTGTAACCCTAATCATAATGAGGGACTTTTGAGTCGACTCAAAAGTCACCTGCGTTTTGAATAGCGAGTATGTATTGTAACCCTGATCATAATGAGGGACTTTTGAGTCGACTCAAAAGTCACCTGCGTTTTGAATAGCCAGTATGTATTGTAACCCTGATCATAATGAGGGACTTTTGAGTCGACTCAAAAGTCACCTGCGTTTTGAATAGCCAGTATGTATTGTAACCCTGATCATAATGAGGGACTTTTGAGTCGACTCAAAAGTCACCTGCGTTTTGAATAGCCAGTATGTATTGTAACCCTGATCATAATGAGGGGCTGCGTTTACTAGGGTTGATTCACAGGAACCTTCAGCAGTAAGTACAGGTCTGTGAAATGTTGAGGGAAATGTATGCTCATGCATATGCATGCAAGCATCCGGAGCGACAAGAGAACAAGGAACGCCATGCTGCAGTGGGTGTGTCTTTGCCGCCAACCGACTGATGCCCCATCTCATGGGAGGCACGAGCGTGGGAGGGGGATGTGAGGCGTGCAGGCGAGAGCTCCTGGCATGCACTCCTTGCACCGTCCTCCTTTGATTTAAAGACCAATGAGGCACAGCACGCACCTGGCCTTTGAACTGCTTGGCTGCTGCAAAAAGCGCGGGCGAGAGCTCCTTGAATGCACTGTCTAATGCGAACAGTAGCACCTGTGAGACATGATAGAAAGGAGTGAGAGCAAGGAGGCACCTGTGAGAAGCAAGGGGGCACTGCTGTCGCAAGGAGTGCGGGAGAGAGCTGCTTGAATGCACTGTCTGATGCGAACAGAACAGCAGTACTCTGGAGTGGCGGGGTGGAGAGGACGCATTTAAGAGGACAACCGCCCCACAGCCGACCCCCCCCCCCCCTCACTCATCTCCCCCTCCTCTCACTCATCTCCCCCTCCCCTCACTCATCTCCCCTTCCCCTCACACACTCATCTCCCCATTCCCTCACTCACTCATTCCCCCCTCCCCTCACTCATCTCCCCATCCCCTCACTCGCATCCCCCTCCCCTCACTCATCCCCCCCTGCCATCAATCGCCCCTTCCTCTCCTCTCTCCTCCTTCGATGCTCTGTCACTCCACACCTCGCCACCTCTCTTCAATATGACCTTTCTGTTGTGCCCCCTCTGACACCATGGAAAAGTGTAAAAACAATTCTTGGCTTTTGGTTGGTTACCTTCAAGTTGAAATATACGTTCAAACCCTATAGCGTGCAGCGTATATACACTTGCGTTCATGCGACAACAAACAATTACCGGATACAATACGAAACCCTGCTTGTGATAAGGCCTTCTCCACGTCTCTGGGACGTGCCATGCACCCACCTCGTGCCATGCACCCACCTCGTGCCATGCACCCACCTCGTGCCATGCACCCACCTCGTGCCATGCACCCACCTCGTGCCATGCACCCACCTCGTGCCATGCACCCACCTCGTGCCATGCACCCACCTCGTGCCATGCACCCACCTCGTGCCATGCACCCACCTCGTGCCATGCACCCACCTCGTGCCAGTGCACCCACCTCGTGCCATGCACCCACCTCGTGCCATGCACCCACCTCGTGCCATGCACCCACCTCGTGCCATGCACCCACCTCGTGCCGTGCACCCACCTCGTGCCATGCACCCACCTCGTGCCATGCACCCACCTCGTGCCATGCACCCACCTCGTGCCATGCACCCACCTCGTGCCATGCACCCACCTCGTGCCGTGCACCCACCTCGTGCCATGCACCCACCTCGTGCCATGCACCCACCTCGTGCCATGCACCCACCTCGTGCCATGCACCCACCTCGTGCCATGCACCCACCTCGTGCCGTGCACCCACCTCGTGCCATGCACCCACCTCGTGCCATGCACCCACCTCGTGCCATGCACCCACCTCGTGCCATGCACCCACCTCGTGCCATGCACCCACCTCGTGCCATGCACCCACCTCGTGCCGTGCACCCACCTCGTGCCATGCACCCACCTCGTGCCATGCACCCACCTCGTGCCATGCACCCACCTCGTGCCATGCACCCACCTCGTGCCATGCACCCACCTCGTGCCGTGCACCCACCTCGTGCCATGCACCCACCTCGTGCCATGCACCCACCTCGTGCCATGCACCCACCTCGTGCCATGCACCCACCTCGTGCCATGCACCCACCTCGTGCCGTGCACCCACCTCGTGCCATGCACCCACCTCGTGCCATGCACCCACCTCGTGCCATGCACCCACCTCGTGCCATGCACCCACCTCGTGCCATGCACCCACCTCGTGCCATGCACCCACCTCGTGCCATGCCCCACCTCGTGCCATGCACCCACCTCGTGCCATGCACCCACCTCGTGCCATGCACCCACCTCGTGCCATGCACCCACCTCGTGCCGTGCACCCACCTCGTGCCATGCACCCACCTCGTGCCATGCACCCACCTCGTGCCATGCACCCACCTCGTGCCATGCACCCACCTCGTGCCATGCACCCACCTCGTGCCATGCACCCACCTCGTGCCATGCACCACCTCGTGCCATGCACCCACTCGTGCCATGCACCCACCTCGTGCCATGCACCCACCTCGTGCCATGCACCCACCTCGTGCCATGCACCCACCTCGTGCCATGCACCCACCTCGTGCCATGCACCCACCTCGTGCCATGCACCCACCTCGTGCCATGCACCCACCCTCGTGCCATGCACCCACCTCGTGCCGTGCACCCACCTCGTGCCATGCACCCACCTCGTGCCATGCACCCACCTCGTGCCATGCACCCACCTCGTGCCATGCACCCACCTCGTGCCATGCACCCACCTCGTGCCATGCACCCACCTCGTGCCATGCACCCACCTCGTGCCATGCACCCACCTCGTGCCATTGCCACCCACCTCGTGCCATGCACCCACCTAGTGCCATGCACCCACCTCGTGCCATCACCCACCAGTCCATGCACCCACCTCGTGCCATGCACCCACCTCGTGCCATGCACCCACCTCGTGCCATGCACCCACCTCGTGCCATGCACCCACCTCGTGCCATGCACCCACCTCGTGCCATTGCACCCACCTCGTGCCATGCACCCACCTCGTGCCATGCACCCACCTCGTGCATGCACCCACCTCGTGCCATGCACCCACCTCGTGCCATGCACCCACCTCGTGCCATGCACCCACCTCGTGCCATGCACCCACCCTCGTGCCATTGCACCCACCTCGTGCCATGCACCCACCTCGTGCCATGCACCCACCTCGTGCATGCACCCACCTCGCCTCGTGCCATGCACCCACCTCGTGCCATGCACCCACCTCGTGCCATGCACCCACCTCGTGCCATGCACCCACCTCGTGCCATGCACCCACCTCGTGCCATGCACCCACCTCGTGCCATGCACCCACCTCGTGCCATGCACCCACCTCGGCCATGCACCCACCTCGTGCCATGCACCCACCTCGTGCCATGCACCCACCTCGTGCCATGCACCCACCTCGTGCCGTGCACCCACCTCGTGCCATGCACCCACCTCGTGCCATGCACCCACCTCGTGCCATGCACCCACCTCGTGCCATGCACCCACCTCGTGCCATGCACCCACCTCGTGCCATGCCCCCACCTCGTGCCATGCACCCACCTCGTGCCATGCACCCACCTCGTGCCATGCACCCACCTCGTGCCATGCACCCACCTCGTGCCATGCACCCACCTCGTGCCATGCACCCACCTCGTGCCATGCACCCACCTCGTGCCATGCACCCACCTCGTGCCATGCACCCACCTCGTGCATGCACCCACCTGCACCCACCTCGTGCCATGCACCCACCTCGTGCCATGCACCCACCTCGTGCCGTGCACCCACCTCGTGCCATGCACCCACCTCGTGCCATGCACCCACCTCGTGCCATGCACCCACCTCGTGCCATGCACCCACCTCGTGCCATGCACCCACCTCGTGCCATGCACCCACCTCGTGCCATGCACCCACCTCGTGCCATGCACCCACCTCGTGCCATGTACCCACCTCGTGCCATGCACCCACCTCGTGCCATGCACCCACCTCGTGCCATGCACCCCACCTCGTGCCATGCACCCACCTCGTGCCATGCACCCACCTCGTGCCATGCACCCACCTCGTGCCATGCACCCACCTCGTGCCATGCACCCACCTCGTGCCATGCCCCCACCTCGTGCCATGCACCCACCTCGTGCCATGCACCCACCTCGTGCCATGCACCCACCTCGTGCCATGCACCCACCTCGTGCCATGCACCCACCTCGTGCCATGCACCCACCTCGTGCCATGCACCCACCTCGTGCCATGCACCCACCTCGTGCCATGCACCCACCTCGTGCCATGCACCCACCTCGTGCCATGCACCCACCTCGTGCCATGCACCCACCTCGTGCCATGCACCCACCTCGTGCCATGCACCCACCTCGTGCCATGCACCCACCTCGTGCCATGCACCCACCTCGTGCCATGCACCCACCTCGTGCCATGCACCCACCTCGTGCCATGCACCCACCTCGTGCCATGCACCCACCTCGTGCCATGCACCCACCTCGTGCCATGCACCCACCTCGTGCCATGCACCCACCTCGTGCCATGCACCCACCTCGTGCCATGCACCCACCTCGTGCCATGCACCCACCTCGTGCCATGCACCCACCTCGTGCCATGCACCCACCTCGTGCCATGCACCCACCTCGTGCCATGCACCCACCTCGTGCCATGCACCCACCTCGTGCCATGCACCCACCTCGTGCCATGCACCCACCTCGTGCCATGCACCCACCTCGTGCCAGTGCACCCACCTCGTGCCATGCACCCACCTCGTGCCATGCACCCACCTCGTGCCATGCACCCACCTCGTGGCCATGCACCCACCTCGTGCCATGCCACCCACCTCGTGCATGCACCCACCTCGTGCCATGCACCCACCTCGTGCCATGCACCCACCTCGTGCCATGCACCCACCTCGTGCCATGCACCCACCTCGTGCCATGCACCACCTCGTGCCATGCACCCACCTCGTGCCATGCACCCACCTCGTGCCATGCACCCACCTCGTGCCATTGCACCCACCTCGTGCCATGCACCCACCTCGTGCCATGCACCCACCTCGTGCCATGCACCCACCTCGTGCCATGCACCCACCTCGTGCCATGCACCCACCTCGTGCCATGCACCCACCTCGTGCCATGCCCCCACCTCGTGCCATGCACCCACCTCGTGCCATGCACCCACCTCGTGCCATGCACCCACCTCGTGCCATGCACCCACCTCGTGCCATGCACCCACCTCGTGCCATGCACCCACCTCGTGCCATGCACCCACCTCGTGCCATGCACCCACCTCGTGCCATGCACCCACCTCGTGCCATGCACCCACCTCGTGCCATGCACCCACCTCGTGCCATGCACCCACCTCGTGCCATGCACCCACCTCGTGCCATGCACCCACCTCGTGCCATGCACCCACCTCGTGCCATGCACCCACCTCGTGCCATGCACCCACCTCGTGCCATGCACCCACCTCGTGCCATGCACCCACCTCGTGCCATGCACCCACCTCGTGCCATGCACCCACCTCGTGCCATGCACCCACCTCGTGCCATGCACCCACCTCGTGCCATGCACCCACCTCGTGCCATGCACCCACCTCGTGCCATGCACCCACCTCGTGCCATGCACCCACCTCGTGCCATGCACCCACCTCGTGCCATGCACCCACCTCGTGCCATGCACCCACCTCGTGCCGTGCACCCACCTCGTGCCATGCACCCACCTCGTGCCATGCACCCACCTCGTGCCATGCACCCACCTCGTGCCATGCACCCACCTCGTGCCATGCACCCACCTCGTGCCATGCACCCACCTCGTGCCATGCACCCACCTCGTGCCATGCACCCACCTCGTGCCATGCACCCACCTCGTGCCATGCACCCACTCGTGCCATGCACCCACCTCGTGCCATGCACCCACCTCGTTGCCATGCACCCACCTCGTGCCATGCACCCACCTCGTGCCATGCACCCACCTCGTGCCATGCACCCACCTCGTGCCATGCACCCACCTCGTGCCATGCACCCACCTCGTGCCATGCACCCACCTCGTGCCATGCACCCACCTCGTGCCATGCACCCACCTCGTGCCATGCACCCACCTCGTGCCATGCACCCACCTCGTGCCATGCACCCACCTCGTGCCATGCACCCACCTCGTGCCATGCACCCCACCTCGTGCCATGCACCCACCTCGTGCCATGCACCCACCTCGTGCCATGCACCCACCTCGTGCCATGCACCCACCTCGTGCCATGCACCCACCTCGTGCCGTGCACCCACCTCGTGCATGCACCCACCTCGTGCCATGCACCCACCTCGTGCCATGCACCCACCTCGTGCCATGCACCCACCTCGTGCCATGCACCCACCTCGTGCCATGCACCCACCTCGTGCCATGCACCCACCTCGTGCCATGCACCCACCTCGTGCCATGCACCCACCTCGTGCCATGCCCCCACCTCGTGCCATGCACCCACCTCGTGCCATGCACCCACCTCGTGCCATGCACCCACCTCGTGCCATGCACCCACCTCGTGCCATGCACCCACCTCGTGCCATGCACCCACCTCGTGCCATGCACCCACCTCGTGCCATGCACCCACCTCGTGCCATGCACCCACCTCGTGCCATGCACCCACCTCGTGCCATGCACCCACCTCGTGCCATGCACCCACCTCGTGCCATGCACCCACCTCGTGCCATGCACCCACCTCGTGCCATGCACCCACCTCGTGCCATGCACCCACCTCGTGCCATGCACCCACCTCGTGCCATGCACCCACCTCGTGCCATGCACCCACCTCGTGCCATGCACCCACCTCGTGCCATGCACCCACCTCGTGCCATGCACCCACCTCGTGCCATGCACCCACCTCGTGCCATGCACCCACCTCGTGCCATGCACCCACCTCGTGCCATGCACCCACCTCGTGCCATGCCCCCACCTCGTGCCATGCACCCACCTCGTGCCATGCACCCACCTCGTGCCATGCACCCACCTCGTGCCATGCACCCACCTCGTGCCGTGCACCCACCTCGTGCCGTGCACCCACCTCGTGCCATGCACCCACCTCGTGCCATGCACCCACCTCGTGCCATGCACCCACCTCGTGCCATGCACCCACCTCGTGCCATGCACCCACCTCGTGCCATGCACCCACCTCGTGCCATGCCCCCACCTCGTGCCATGTACCCACCTCGTGCCATGCACCCACCTCGTGCCATGCACCCACCTCGTGCCATGCACCCACCTCGTGCCATGCACCCACCTCGTGCCATGCACCCACCTCGTGCCATGCACCCACCTCGTGCCATGCACCCACCTCGTGCCATGCACCCACCTCGTGCCATGCACCCACCTCGTGCCATGCACCCACCTCGTGCCATGCACCCACCTCGTGCCATGCCCCCACCTCGTGCCATGCACCCACCTCGTGCCATGCACCCACCTCGTGCCATGCACCCACCTCGTGCCATGCACCCACCTCGTGCCATGCACCCACCTCGTGCCATGCACCCACCTCGTGCCATGCACCCACCTCGTGCCATGCACCCACCTCGTGCCATGCACCCACCTCGTGCCATGCACCCACCTCGTGCCGTGCACCCACCTCGTGCCGGCACCCACCTCGTGCCATGCACCCACCTCGTGCCATGCACCCACCTCGTGCCATGCACCCACCTCGTGCCATGCACCCACCTCGTGCCATGCACCCACCTCGTGCCATGCACCCACCTCGTGCCATGCACCCACCTCGTGCCATGCACCCACCTCGTGCCATGCACCCACCTCGTGCCATGCACCCACCTCGTGCCATGCACCCACCTCGTGCCATGCACCCACCTCGTGCCATGCACCCACCTCGTGCCATGCACCCACCTCGTGCCATGCACCCACCTCGTGCCATGCACCCACCTCGTGCCATGCACCCACCTCGTGCCATGCACCCACCTCGTGCCATGCACCCACCTCGTGCCATGCACCCACCTCGTGCCATGCACCCACCTCGTGCCATGCACCCACCTCGTGCCATGCACCCACCTCGTGCCATGCACCCACCTCGTGCCATGCACCCACCTCGTGCCATGCACCCACCTCGTGCCATGCACCCACCTCGTGCCATGCACCCACCTCGTGCCATGCACCCACCTCGTGCCATGCCCCCACCTCGTGCCATGCACCCACCTCGTGCCATGTACCCACCTCGTGCCATGCACCCACCTCGTGCCATGCACCTACCTCGTGCCATGCACCCACCTCGTGCCATGCACCCACCTCGTGCCATGCACCCACCTCGTGCCATGCACCCACCTCGTGCCATGCACCCACCTCGTGCCATGCACCCACCTCGTGCCATGCCCCCACCTCGTGCCATGCACCCACCTCGTCTCATGCCCTGCCTCACATCGTCCCTGCATTACTCATGCAACCATCTCATCCCCCATGTGTGCACCCCACCCCACCTCACTCCATGAACTCACCCCATCTCGTGCCATGCACTCACCCCAACTCGTGCCACTCACCCCATCTCGTGCCATGCACTCACCTCATCTCGTGCCACTCACCCCATCTCGTGCCATGAACTAACCCCATCTCGTGCCATGCACCCACCTCGCCCCACCCATGCACCCTTTTCACCTGCTTGCCGATGGGGGACGAGAAGATGGCAGCGGAGGTCTCCTCGGTGTACGTCAGCAGCAGCGGCAGCCGGTTGGCCGCCAGGAACGCACTGATGGCGTCCTTGCTGTACTCGCCGCCTGTGCATGGGGGTGGTGGGAGGGAGGGGGCGTGTGGCGGGGAGAGATGGGAGAGTGGGGGGAGGGGTGGAAATGACACTCGGATTGACTCGAAAGCCAGGAAACGCGCTGATGGCGTCCTTGCTGTAGTCGCCACCTGGGGGAGGGGGGAAGGGGAGAGGGGTAGGGAAGGGAGGAAAGGGAAGACGGGAGAGATGGGGAGAGGTGGGGAGAGAGGGGGGAAAAGTGGGAAGAAGTGGCGAGAGGTGGGGAGAGGTGCGAAGAGAGTCTGGGACCCCCTTGCGGTACTCATCATCTGATGGAGGAGTGTATGTGCGTGCATGTATGTGCGTGTGGGTGTATGTGTGGGCGTGTGTGTGTGTGTGTGTGACGTGCGTGTGCATGCGTGTGCGTGCGAGTGCGTGCGCATGTGCGTGCGAGTGCGTGCGCATGTGCGTGCGAGTGCGTGCGCATGTGCACGTGCATATGCGTGTGTGTGTGTATGAGGTATGTAGGGGGAGGATGTCAAAAATCGGGCCTCCTCCTTCACCACTGACAGACCCACAATTCCCCACCCCACCAACCCACGCCCCAAATCCAGCCCCTCAGCTCAAACCTCACAACACCACCAGCAGATCCTCCTCCTTTTTCACCACAGGGGTGTGGGGAAGTTGTCACGCGTGTCCTTCACCACAGGGGTGTGGGCAAGTTGTCACGCGTGTCCTTCACCACTGACAGACCCATAGCCATCCCCCTCAGCTCAAGCATCACAACACCAAGCACCTGTGCGTACACACAGAGGTGCGCAGTGCACTCACCAAACACCACCAGCCGCTCCTCCTCCTTCTTCACCACAGCCAGGGAGGGCGGCTCGCCAGCTGGCAGGCCGAAGGCGGCCGCCACGTCAGCATGCGTGGTGACGAAAAAGTCCACCCCGTCCGTGTCCCTCGCTGCCTCGCCGAACGCTGCTGCCTCCGGCGACTGATGTGTGGGAAGGGCGGTAGGAGGGGAGGGGATGAGGGGAGGGGAGGAGAGGAAAGGGTGGAGGAGGAGGATGAAAAATTCAACCCCGTCCGTGTCCCTCGCTTCCTCTCCAAACGCTGCTGCCTCCGGGCCCTAGTGGGGGAGGGGGGGGAGGAGGAGGCGGGGAGGGGAGGGGATGGGAGGGGAGGGGAGGGGAGAGGAGGGGGAGGAAGGGAGGGGAGGGGATGATGGGAGGGGAGGGGGATGGGGAGAGGAGAGGGATGCGGGGAGGGGAGGGGAATGAGGTTAGGTGAGGGGGGGAAAGGGAGGGGAAGGGGAGGGGAGGGGAGGGGATGAGGGGGATGAGATGAGGTATGCGAGAGGGATGGAGGAAGGAGGATGGGGAAGGGATCAGGAAGGTTGGAAGAGGGAGAGAAGAAGGGAGGGATGGAAGGAGGGACAGAAGGAGGGATGGAAGGAGGGAGGAAAGGAGGGAGGTAGGGAGGGGAGGAGGGACGGAGGGAGGGGAGGAGGGAGGGAGGGAGGGATGGAGGGAGGGAGGAAGGGGGGGAGGGAGGGAGGGAGGGAGGGAGGGAGGGAGGGAGGGAGGGGAGGGAGGGAGGGAGGGAGGGAATCTGGCATCGCACTTAATAACGCTGACAACAATACACTCCCAAATTCCCCGACCATGTCTCTCTGCATCATCTCGCCTCTCCGCCGCTCTTCCTCTCCCTTTCTCCGTCCCCCCCTTTCTCCCCCTCCCCCCCTCCCCCTCTTCAACTCTCCTCCTCTCCTCCACTCCTCCTCCCCTCCGTCCATGCACCACACAGCACTCACGTCAAGCGAGGGCACAAAGGCGACGGCAGCAGCGGCGGCGCTCTCGATGAGAGCGGCAGCCTTGGGAATGTCGGGTGGCCCCAGCGGTGTCACGCCCATGCCCAGCTTGCGCTTCACCCACCGCGCCATCTCCGCGCTGCAGCAGCACGCAGCAACGGGGGGAGCGAGGGGAAGGAGGGGATGGAGGGGGGCGAGAAGAATGGCGGGAAGGAGGGGAGAGAGCGGAACGAAGGGAGAGTTAAGGCAAGAGTTACACGACGTGCGCAGGACGCTTCACCCACCTCACTACCTCTGCGCTGCAGCAGCAGCAGCAGCAGCAGCAGCAGCAGCAGCAGCAGCAGCAGCAGCAGCAGCAGCAGCAGCAGCAGCAGCAGCAGCAGCAGCAGCAGCAGCAGTGGGAAGGTGAGATTTTGCAGGAAGCGTGTGAGTTGAAAGGCAGACTCGGGGATATGATATGGATTTGATTGTGTGAGGGGGGTAGCGATCGATGCACCCAGAAGAGCTTCATAGATTGACCTTTCCTCATCACACACGCGCGCAGCACACGGGTGGTGCGAGATCGATTCGTTTTAAAGAGTCTACCTGGTTCGCCCCGCGCCGAACGGCTGAAATTCGCCATCCGTGGCGAAAAGGATGGTCGGGTAACCATCCACGTTGTACTTGTCGGCGAGCTCCGTTTCTTTCGTCGCGTCCACCTTGGCGAAGAGCACGCCGAGCTCCTTGAGCGTCGCCGCTGCTTCGCGATACTCGGGCGCGAGAGCCCTGCAGTGACCGCACCACGGCGCGTAGAACTCCACCATCACGTGCTTGTGATCGCTGACGGCCTGCGAAAACGTCGCCGCCGTCAGTGCGACGACGTCGCCGTCGTCGCCGGCCGGGATGTCGTCGTCGTCGCCTGCGTCGTCGTCCTCGTCGTAGGCGTACCGCTCGTCGTCGAATTCTTCGGCATTCGCGATGAGCGGACGCCTCGCGAAGGGCTGCGAAACTACTGCGAGAACGAGTAGCGAAAGAAGGACGACGAGATACGCTCGCCATCGGCTCATGGCGACTAGCCGCGCGAGAGCGACGCACGCCAAAGTAGCTCGTCCACACGAGCCGCGAAGGGTAGCCTGCTGAAGAACTGCTGAAAATAAGGTGTCAATCGCAAGTCGCACTAACTCGTTGGAGCAGATCTGGAGTCGCGGTTTCTGGTTGTCCTAGGCGGGGACTCTTGAGATTGAGGACACACACATGCGCTTGAGCAACCTTCTACAATCAGTTCCTATATGTACTACGCATGAAACGGAACAAGCTAACTTGGAGCTAACTACCGTATAAAGGCAAAAGCTAGAGCTAACATAACATAAAGAGAAATACAGACTTGATAGCAGCAGGAGATCTGCAAGTATATGGGGTTTGCTACATTTCTGGCACCAACTTTAGGGCTCCTATAGTCGGGATATCTATATAAAGAACAAACTATCAAAATGGTGTGCACGGTGATGCGCGAGCTAAGCTCGACAAGTGGTAATCAGTAAAGAACATCTACTGACCATTCAACACGTTTTGCTGAGCATGGCATAGAGTGAGAAGATTGTGCTTGTTGCGCAAGCTTGTGCATGTGTGTCTGTCTATTGTATTTGTGTGTGTGTGTCTGTGTGCGTGTGTGTGTGTGTGTGTGTGTGTGTGTGTGTGTGTGTGTGTGTGTGTGTGTGTGTGTGTGTGTGTGTGTGTGTATGTGTGTGTGTGTGTGTGCGCGTGTGTGTGTATGTATGTGTGTGCGTGTGTATGAGTGTATGTGTATGTGTGTGTGCGTACGCGTGTGCGTATGCGTGTGTGTGTGCGTATGCGTGTGTGTGTGCGTGCGTGTGTGTGCGTGTATGTATGTGTGCGTGCGTGCGTGCATGCGCGTACGCATGTGCATGCGTGTGTGTGTGCGTGCGTGCGTGTGTGTGTGTGTGCACGCATGTATATGTGTGTGTGTATGTGTGTATGTGCGCGCGTGTGTATGTGTGTATGTTAGTGTGCATGTCTGCGTGTGTGTGTATATATGTGTATATACGGATATGTATATGTGTGTGTGTGTGTGTGTGTGTGTGTATGTGTGTGTATGTGCGCGCGTGCGTGTGTGTGTGTATTCGTGCGTATCTATGTACATGCGTGCGTGGTCGTGTGTCTGTGTGTATGTGTGTGCGTGCGACCGCACATGTGTGTAAGCATTTGCATGCGCGCGCATGGTTATTTGTGGGTGCGTGGGTGTGCGTGTATGTATGTGTGTATGGGTGCGTGCATGTATGTATGCATATGTTGTCAAACTATAATGCTACTTGTGTTGTGTAGGCTGTAGTGGGGTAGCCTATATGGGGTACAACCCAATTAGGGTTATACTTGTACCACTCAGTTTGATGTCAATGCGATCATTCCTGCTCGTTAGTTTCTGACATGGTTTCAGAGCAGTAGGTCCGTAGGACCGTTTTTTTTTTCGGGCCCACCATTACATAGTGACCGACTACGGTTACCGCGTTACTCCATGCCCTGCCCTGCGCTGCGCCTATAGCGCGCGCCTTGCCCTGCCCTGCCTTGCGTCACGCTGCCCCGCGCACGCCCTGCCCTGCCTTGCGTCGCGCTGCCCCGCGCACGCCCTGCCCTGCCCTGCCCCGCGTCGCGCTGCCCTGCTTGCGCCCTGCTGCCCTGCTTGCGCCCTGCTGCCCTGCGTGTCGCGCCCTGCTGCAGCCCGCACGTCGTGCCTTGCTGCCTTGCGCGTCGCGCCCTATGTCTGCCCCGCGCGTTGCGACCTGCTGCAGCCAGCGCGTCGCGCCCTGCTGCCCCGCACGTCGCGCCCTGCTGCAGCCCGCGCGTCGTGCCCTACTGCCCCGTGCGCCGCGCCCTACTGCAGCCCGCTGTCACGCCCTGCTGCAGCCTGCCATCGCGCCCTGCTGCAGCCCGCGCGTCGCGCCCTGCTGCCCCGCGCGTTGCGCCCTGCTGCAGCCCGCGTGTCGCGCCCTGCTGCAGCCCGCATGTCGCGCCCTCCTGCAGCCCGCGCGCCGCGCCGTGCTGCCCGCGCGTCGCGCCCTGCTGCAGCCCGCACGTCGCACCCTGCTGCCCTGCACAGCGCGCGCCCTGCTGCCCGCGCCGCCCAGCCCGAGCTGCCCAGCCCAACCCGATCCACCCTGCTGCTGCTGCTGCTGCTGCTGCTGCTGCTGGTGGAGGTACTGCTCGGAGTGCTAGAGGTGCTGCAGCCTAGCCTCACCGAGCCGCTCTGCTGCTATTACTGCTGCTACTGCTGCTCGTGCTGCTGCCTTCCCTCCGTACTGCCCTACTGGTCGCACGCCTCCTTACTTGGCCCGCTATGACTTCTCTTCGTGGTAGCGGTCGGAGCGGTGACGGCGGTGGTGACATCACCTGGAGTGGTGGCGGCGCCTGTTGTGGCAGTCGCGGTGGAGCTGCTCGGTGCGAAGTTTCTTACGGTGTCCAGATACAGCTGCTGCTGCGTCCGCACGAGACCCCTACGCCCCAGCAACTTTGTGAGTGGTACGCCAGTAGGTGTGGTGGCGGCGGCCGTAGTAGCAGTCGTAGTGGAGCTGTTCAGTGCGGAGTTTCTGGCGGTGGCCAGATGCAGCTGCAGCGGCATCCGCGCGAGACCCTTACGCCCCAGCAGCTTCGTGAGTGGTACGCTCAGAGTGGGGGGACTTGGAGTACTGTTCGCTGTCCGTACGTCATTCGCACAGGTAATCGGGCTGGTCAGACTTGCAAGACACTTGGTCATACACAGGCTCGCTGCTTCGCTTGTCTGAGCGACGCCTGGCGTGCAATGTTTGGCGACGAGGCTGAGCTCCCCCGCTGGCTAGAGCTGCTTAGGAGCAAGGTGGATATCTTTGCTCTAGACTATGACACTATCCTCACTGCCATATATGCTTTGTCTATTAGTACTCAGGGTGACTGTTACCTATGTGTGTCACCCGACCTTGGTATAGCGGCTGCTGCATTAGGTGCTGGTGAGTCTGCTCTAGGTGCTGATGAGTCTGCTCTAGGTGCTGGTGAGTCTGCTCTAGGTGCTGGTGAGTCTGCTCTCTCTGGTACTGCACCAGCTGAGGCCTTGCACACCTTCACGCTTGACTCATGTGCTTCCCGTTGCTTCTTTCGCGACAGCACCACGGTCACACCGCTAGCAGCACCGGTTGCAGTCTCTCTAGTTGATCCCTCTGGGGGACCGGTTCTTGCACGTTCCTCCACTGTTCTCCCTTGTCCGACGGTTCCGTCAGGCTCACTGTCAGGTCTTCACCTCCCCTCGTTCTCTACGAACTTGGTGAGCAACGCCGTCCTTCAGGATGAATGGGTTAATACCTTTACTCATGGGGGACATTGTGTCGCGATCTGCACGTGTGCACGGACGGGCCGTCACCTGGCCACGTTCACCCATCCTCATGGGTCGAGCCTGTACACAGTGACTACTGCACCTCCTCAAGTAGCTGCGTCTGCGTCCGCGTCAGGTCAGCTAGCAGCCTCCTGCTCGTGTCGCGCACTGTCGCACCAGACTCTCCTTTGGCACCACCGCCTTGGTCACCCCTCTCTGCCACGCCTCCGTGACATGCACTCTCGCCTTCTCGTCTCTGGTCTTCCCAGGTCTCTGCCTCCCCTCCCACCCTCGCCTGCCCCTCCTTGCCTTCCCTGTGTCGAGGGGCGGCAGCGCGCCGCTCCTCACTCCTTGTTTCCCCCGACGACTGGTCCCCTGCAGACTCTCCACTTGGACGTTTGGGGCCCAGCCCGCGTCCAGGGATAGGGCCGCGAGCGATACTTTTTGCTGGTTGTTGAGGACTACACGCGTTACACCACGGTCTTTCCCTTCCGCAGCAAGGGTGAGGTCCTTGATGTCTTGATCCCTTGAATCCGCGCTGTCCGTCTCCAGCTTCGCGAGCGGTTCGACACGGACCTTCCTGTCCTGCGTCTGCACTCTAACAGAGGTGGTGAGTTTTCCTCCAACCTCTTGAGGGACTTTTGTCATGGGGAGGGCATTCGCCAGACGTTCACGCTTCCGGACTCTCCGCAGCAGAATAGGATTGCTGAACGCCGCATTGGCCTAGTCATGGAGGTCGCTCGTACCTCCATGATCCATCAGCTGCCCCCCATTTTCTGTGGCCATTTGCGGTCCGGCACGCTGCGCATCAACTCAACCTCTGGCCCCATGTCTCCTTGCCGGGGACCTTGCCGACACTGCGTTGGACGGGAGAGGTTGGCGATGCGTCAGTGTTCCTGGTCTGGGGATCTCGTGCCTTTGTTCGCGATACCTCTGCGGACAAGCTCTCCGTGCGCTATTCCCTGTGTCTTCCTTGGTTTTCCCCCTGACGCGCCTGGCTAGCAGTTTCACCACCCCACCTCACGCCGTGTTCTGTCCTCTCAAGACGACACGTTTGACGAGCCGGTTCCGTTTTACCGTCTCTTCCCCTACCGCACTGCCCCTCCCCCTCCCCCGCCGTTCTTCCTTGCTCCAAGTCTCCCTCCGGTAGACCCCCTCCCCCCTCAGGGTCCTGCTCGTTCAGGTGTGTCTCAGGTAGACCCACTCCCCTTGGTTGAGCCTGTCAAGGTCACTGGTGACTCTGGTGCTACTGGGGGTGCTGAGCCTACGGGTGTTGAGCCTGAGTGTGAGGAGCCTAGAGGTGCAAAACCTGTGCGCGAGGAGCCTGGGGGTGCTGAGCCTGCGGTTGCGGAGCCTGAGCGTGAGGAGCCTGGATGTGCTGAGCCTGCGAGTGCGGAGCCGGGGGGTGTTGCGTCTGAGCGTGCGGAGCCTGGGGGTGCTGAGCATGAGCGTGCGGAGCCTGGGGGTGCTAAGTCTGGGGGTGGTGAGCCTAGGGGTCATGCGTCTACACTACGGGAGCCTCTCTCACCACAGCAGTTGCGCGAATGGTACGCTCGGCGCTGTAGCCTTCGGTGTGGTGCTGTTGGAGCTGGAGGCCCTGGAGCTGCTGGTCCTGGAGGTGCTGGTGGTGCTGGCACTGCTGGTCCCGGGGGTGCTCATGCTAGTGGCGCTGGAGCTGCCGGAGCTGGTGGTGCTGCTCGTGCTGGAGGTGCTAGAGGTAGTGGAGTTTCTGGAGCTGCTGGAGCGGTGGTGGTGGTGCTGCTCGAGGTGCTACAGCTGCTAGTCTCGGAGGTGCTCGTACTGGAGGTACTGGAGCTGCTGGAGCTGGTGGTGGTGGTGCTGATGCTGGAGGTGCTGGAGCTGCTAGTCTTTAGGGTGCTCGTACTGGATGTACTGGAGCTGCTGGAGCTGGTGGTGGTGGTGGTGCTGCTGGAGGTGCTGGAGCTGCTGGTCCCAGGCGTGCTCGAACTGGAGGTAGTGGAGCTGCCGGAGCTGGTGGTACTGTCGGTTCTGGTGGTGCTGGTGGAGCTGGCACTGCTAATCCTGGAGGTGCTCGTCCTGGAGGTTCTAGAGGGGCTCTTTCGCCGCAGCAGCTACGCGAGTGGTACTCAGCACTGCCGCCTTTAGAGTGGCGCTGCTGGGGCTGGAGGCGCTGTGGCTAGAGGCGGGGGAGCTGGAGGTACTAGCACAGCCGGAGCTGGTGGTGCTGCAGACTCTGGAGCTGGAGGCCCAGGAGCTGTAGGCGCAGGAGCTGGTGACCCGGGAGCTGGAGGTGCTCGAGCTGGATTTTCTGCAGCTGCTGGAGACCCTGGAGCTGCTAGTACTAGTACTAGGTGTGAGAGTACGACGGCTTCTGCCAGCTATGCTTGTTTGCCTTTTCTTTATCATGCTGATTCTAGCATAGGATAATTATATGCATGCATGAATTGCTTGATTTCCTAGACTAGGTGCTTTCCTATATTTTATTATAGTTATAGCACCGACCTCGGTTGCGTGAACCAAATTCTGGCTTTTCGGCGGCCACCGAATTGTCTTCTACCGAATTCGGTAAGGATCTGTTCGGGACGCTTCGCGACCCGCGGAACCTTCGCGTAACACCAGGTTACGGGGCCTTGTGTCGAGCCTATATATAGCCTCGTGTTGTACCCAGGTGATCATTCAATTCGATTCAATTCACATTCTCTTTTCTGAGCTCGATCCTCGATCCTCACACTAGGTATCAGAGCTTGTTTACACGCAAAGTTCTTTCGACCGCTAAAAACCAGTCTCCAAAAACCGCGGGGGCGACGTAGTTAAACATCGATTTCGGGTACGTAAAACCGGTTACGTGTTTTCGCTCCCCCTCGATTCGTTTTTTCGGACGCGTTGATGTCAGGCATGGAGGGCCAAGGCGACAACTACGCGACCACGAGCAACATCGCGAGCCTCCGCACCGACATGGAGCAGACGCAGGCGATGCTTCGTTAACTCGAGGCTTTTCTGACAAGCCAACCAGGGTTCGCCACCACAGCAGCAGCGACCGCAGCGACTGCAGCACCAACTCCAGCAGCAGTGGCGACACTGACATTTCACGGACCGATGACACCACCGTCGCCGAACCTCGAAGAAGCACGACCGAGGCTCACTGAGGCGTTCGATGCAAGCGCGAAGGGATCCGACGTCCGGCGATTTGTGGCCACCCTCGAAATTTACTTCGAGGCCATTGGCTGTTCGACCCCGCAAAACGACGCAACAAGAATTCGGCTCGCAGCAACGCTGTTACGTGGATCGGCACTCGAATGGATCTACTACAGTGACGTAGCCCGCGGGGAGAAAACGTGGCAGCAGTTTCGGGCAGATTTAATCGAGCATTTCGAACCGATTATGTGAGAATAGAAACGAGAATGAATGAACTATGAAAGAAGTGAGTACAAGTACTAACCCTAATTGGGTTGTACCCCCTATGGGATACCCAACTATAGCCTACACAAATGTATAAGCTATATAACATTCTAACATACCCCCATAGGCAAAGTGGGGGAGAACAAGGGGTCACAAGACCAGTCCAGCAAAGCAAAGCAAGCTCAGGGTGGATCTCAAAGTCACCACACAGTCTGAGCACAAGGTCAAGGCCACAAGGACAGTTCACATGCAAGTGTACACATATATATAAGGCTAGACAAGCAAGAGCAGGTATATATATATGTGACAGTACAAGGAAGGTCAAGAGGTGAGCAAGTGAGGCAAGACAGGCACAAGACCCAGCTGAGTGCAGAAGCGCTGATGATCACAAGGCGCAAGTGCCTTGGTGAAGACATCAGCAGTGTTGGCCTCAGAGGCCACGTACGCAAGCCGCAACTGTCCACGCTGCTGAAGCTCACGAGCAAGAAAGTAGCAAAGAGCAATGTGCTTTGTTCTGTGCTCCAGTCTCTGCTCTCGACACAAGGCCAGCATGGCCTTGTTGTCTACGTACAGGACTGGAGGAGAACAAGGCGGCTCTCCAAGGTCGGTCAACAAGTAGGTGAGCCAGCGAAGCTCCTGTGCAGCCATGGCCCCGGCGTAGATCTCAGCCTCACAACTGGAGCCGAGAACAGAAGACGAGCGAGTAGCCCGCCACGAAACAGAGTCGGAACCGAGGCTGAAGGTGTAACCCTGTGACGACCGCTGCGTAGCCTGGTCGTCAGCCCAAGAAGCGTCCGCGTGCCCAGTGAGGACCACTGGACTCCGCCCTCCAAGCACTAGCCCCATGCCCGACGTACTGCACAAGTAGCGCAACACCCTCTTCGCTGCAGCCATGTGCTCTGGTCGGTGTCTCCCAGGAGCAACATAGCGTGCAAGAATGCTAAGAGGGTATGCAAGGTCAGGTCGTGTGCAGGTCATCAGGTACATGAGACAGCCAACAAGCTCTGGGTACGGGCCACTCGACTCTACGGACTCATCCGAAGGCAGAGCTGAGAGTGAGTGGCGAGTAGGCAGAGGAGTGGCCTGAGGCGAGGAGTACGTGAAGCCGAAGCGCTGAAGGACCTGCTGCACCATGTGTGACTGAGTCAGGGTAATGGTGCAGCGTGCTCTGTCCCGGGTGATCTGCAAGCCAAGGTAGCTGCGCAGTTCACCCAGGTCAGTGCACGTGTGTCTCTTCTGCAGCTCGAACTTCACGTAGGCGAGTCCAGCAGTGTCAGCTGTGGCAAAGACCAAGTCGTCGACGTACACGAGGATGTAGAACGACGGCAGAGAGGTTTCGGTGCGCAGAAACAGCGACGGGTCGGCAGTAGAAGGAGCAAACACAAGAGCCGCAAGCGTAGTCCTCAGTGTGTCGTGCCACTCACGTGGCGCCTGGCGGAGACCGTAGACTGGACGCCGGAGACTCCACTGGGAACCAGGAGGGAAAGACCCAGTGAACCCAGGTGGGCGGCGCAGCCAGATCTCCTCGTGCAGGCTGCCCTGCAAAAAAGCTGTACTGAAGTCGAGAGAGTGCAGCTCGTAGTCACGGTGAGCAGCAACGTGCAGTTGTACCCGAAGAGTGGTCATCTTTGGGGTGAGCGAGAAGGTCTGAAAGTAGTCAACTCCCTGCCGCTGTCTGAAGCCACGAGCCACGTAACGCGCCTTGAAGACAGGCGGAGAACCCGGCGGCCGCTTCACCCTGAAGATCCACATGCCACTGACGATGTTCGCCCCAGGAGGGGGAACAGCGTCAACGTAGGTGCCTGTGGACTTCCAAGAAACCATCTCAGCATCCGTAGCTGCCTGCCACTGAGAAGAGTAGGGACCCTCTATCGCCTCCGCGTAAGAGCGCGGAGTCGGGATGTCAAGTGCATCCGGGTCTCCCTCAGGGGTAAGCAGTACGGACACGAGATGAGGTGAAGCAGCTGCCAGACACTGGAACTCCTCCTGCCTGTCCTCAAGGACGTCCGTGCCAAGGGCACACTCACCCCCGACGGAAGGTGGACAGACAGACTCAGACTCAGCGACAAGACTAGCAGTGTAGTCTAGGCGACAGCGAGCAGCAAAGTCGACGAGCTTAGCAACTAGGGCAGACGTAGCAGTAGACTCAAAAGAAGGGTCAGTGACGACAGTAGCAAGGAGACGCGTGACAGTAGGACTGGCAGCACGAAGAGAGTCCGACTCCGGGTCGGCAAGAGCAGGAAGAGAGGACTCGGGAGGAGAAGGCAAAGGGGCACGCAGAGGAGCAGTAGACGGACGCAGAGACATCCGGTGCGTGCCAGGGACAGGAGGAGGACGCGAGGCGAAACACGACCACTAGCGCGAGCAGGACGGACAGGCGACGTAGGGCGAGACGCAGGCTCACGACGCTCAATAAGACCTCCAGTAGGACCAGCGTAGGGAGAAGGAGCAGGCAAAGGGGAGGTAGGCTGTAACTGTGACTGTGACGGGACAAGCTGTGGACCCTCTAAGGGAGGAGGAAGACCAAGAACCTTCTACAAGAGTGGAACGAAGTACGGTCGAGGCCGCGTGGCGACGCTAGAAACAGCAGGGACAGCACCAGTACCCCCAGCAGGAGCACCCGCTCTAGCAGCACCTCCACCATTGCCAGGAGCACCCGCTCCAGCAGTGCCAGTAGCACCCGCAGTAGGACCGCCAGCAGTAGTCTCAGCTCCAACACCCTCAGCAGCACCAGCTCCAGGCGCACCCGAAGGCCCAGCAGCTCCAGTACTCCCTGGACGAGCACCTGCGGGACCCGCAACAGCAGCACCCTCAGTAGCCGAAGAACCTCCAGCCCCAGTAGCACGCCTCCAGCGCCGGGCAAACCACTCCCGCAGCTCCTGTGGAGAGAGCGGCTCCCGCAGAGACGAAGAACCCGGAGAACCTCCAGGCGTGGCACCTCCCAGCTCAGCACCCCCAGGCGTAGCACCCCCAGACTCAGCACCCCCAGGCTCAGCACCCCCAGGCGTAGCACCCCCAAGCTCAGCACCCCCAGGCTCAGCACCCCCAGGCGTAGTACCCCTAGGCTCAGCACCCCCAGGCTCAGCACCCCTAGGCTCCGCACCCCCAGGCCCAGCACCCCCAGGCTCAGCACCTCCAGCAGCACCAGAGTCACCAGTGGCCTTGACAGGCTCGACCGCGTCAACCTGGGACACACCTGAAGGGGACGGACCCTGAGGGGGGAGGGGGTCTAACTTGGGGGGACCTGGGACAAGGAAGAGCGAGAGCGGGGGGAGGGACGGGGTGCGGTAGGGGAAGAGGCGGTAGTAGGGGACCGACTCGTCGAACGTGACGTCCTGGGAGGACAGAACACGGCGAGAGGTGGGGTGGTAGAAATGCCACCCAGGCGCGTCAGGGGGGAACCCCAGGAAGACGCATGGAGCAGCACGAGGGGATAGCTTGTCCGCAGACAAGTCGCGGACAAACGCCCGAGATCCCCAGACCCGGAACGCCGACGCATCGCCAACCTTCCCCGTCCACAGCAAGGCTGGGGAGGTCTCCGGCCTGGAGACCCTGGGGTGAAGGTTGAGCTGATGCGCCGCGTACCTCACCGCAAACGGCCACAGAAAATGGGGGGCAGCCGCATACATCATAAACGTACAAGCGACGTCTATGACCATGCCAATGCGGCGTTCAGCAATCCCATTTTGCTGTGGGGAGTCCGGAAGCGTGAAGGTCTGACGGATGCCTCGTGCACGAGAGTAGGCACGCAGAAGGCCAGAGGAGAACTCTCCGCCTCTGTCCGAGTGCAGACGCAGAAAAGGAAAGTCCGAGCTCTGCCTGAGCTGGAGACGAGCTGCGCGGATCCAGTCAATCAGCACCTCAGTGACATCACCCTTGCTGCGCAAGGGGAAGATTGCAGTGTAACGCGAGTAGTCGTCAACCACCAGCAGGAAGTAGCGCTCGTGACCCTGCCCACGGATGCGGGCTGGGCCCCACACGTCCATGTGAAGCGTCTGCAACGGGGCCTCTGTCGAAGGAAACTGGGAGGAGTGAGGGGCAGCACGCTGGTGCCCCTCGACACAGGGGACACAGGTGGGGCCAGGGCCCCGAGGAAGGGGAGGGAGGGACCGGGGAAGACCAGACACTAGAAGACGGGAGGCCATGCCTCTGAGCCGAAGCAGAGAGGGGTGACCAAGGAGGTGGTGCCAGAGGAGAGTCTCGTGAGACAGGAGACGACACAAACAGGGGGCAGACTCAGGACCAGACCTGGACGCTGCAGCAAACACCTGACCTGACGCAGCTACCCTACCTAACTCAGCAGCGGGAGGAGAAGCAGTGGTCAGTGTGTACAGGCTCGACCCCCGCTGACGGGTAAACGTAGCCAGGTGTCGGCCTGTGCTAGCCTCTGTGCAGTGCGTCACCCGCTGACGTGCAGGAGTGAACTGGTGGACACCCGCATCCTGTAGGTCAGCACCACTCACCAGGTTTGTAGAGAACGAGGGGAGGTAGAGACCAGACAGGGTGCCAGAGGGAGCCGCTGGACACGGGAGGACTGTGGAGAAGCGAGACAGGATAGGACCCCCAGAGGGGTCAGCCAGAGACACCGCAACAGGCCGAGTAAGCAGCGTGAGTGTGGTGCGGTCCCGAAAGAAGGAGCGAGACGCCCCAGAGTCAAGGGTGAAGGTGAGGGAGGCCGAAGCCGACGTAGTACCTGAGAGCGCAGACTCACCAGTGCCTGAGGACGCAGACACACTAGCACCTAGAGCAGCAGCGTCGCAAGCACCTAGGGCAGCTGCCTCACCAGTACCTGGAGCAGCAGTCTCAATGCCCGGATCGGGCGGGAAACACCGGTAACAGTCACCCTCATCACTAATAGACACAGCATACATGGCAGAGAGAATAGCATCAAAGTCAAGATCATAGATGGCAACACCCGCCCTAGACAGCTCGCCCCAGCGAGGGATCTCTGAGGCCTCCAGGAACTGATGACGCCACGCATCCGTCAGGCGGCCAAAGCAGCGCTGGGTGGGGTGCGCACCCCCACACTGCTCACCCGCACGGTCGCCGGTGCGCAGGACGTAGGTGCAGGGACCAAAACCCCCACCCCGCCGGCGTTAAGTGTACCACTCACGGAGTTGCTGAGGGGACAGGGTCTCACGACCGCGCTGGTGCTGCTGGCGCGAGCCACCACCGGAGCCACTCCTCTGCGAAGACCCGCGACCAGCTCCACCGCCACCCTCGCCGCCTCCGCCGCCTCCGCCGCCTTCGCCGCCTCCTCCACCGCCGCCACCTCCGCCACCTCCGCTCCCACCACCACCGCCGCCGCCGCCTCCGCCTCCACTGCCGCCACCGACACCTCCACTCCCACCTCCACTCCCACCGCCACCCCCACTCCCCCCACCGCCGCCACCTCCACCTCCACCGCCCCCGCTCGCTCCTCCAGCGCCCCTGCCCCCCTTGCCCTTGCCAGGGCCGCGTCTCCCGCTAGGGGTAGACGCCGCACCGACCGACTCAAGACCAAGGAGGTCGGCCGCAGCAGCAAAGGCAACAGAGGGCAGAAGGGGGGAGGGGGAACACCCCTCGAAGATGGGGGTGCGCGGGTCACCTCGAGAGGCTCCTATAGCGACTATGCTCTTCTCTATCGCTAGGAGGGCCTTCTCGAGGAGGTCGACAGTGAGAGTGGTGGGACAGACGGAGAGGAAGTGGTCGTGGACTACACGAAGGGAGTCAGGGAGGCGAGTGACTATGTAGTAGAGAGTGATATACATGGGGGGGGGGGGTTCTTGGCGCAGAAGTCAGCAGGAAGTGTAGCGCGGTAGCGAGTGTCACTAGTGCGGAGGTACGTAATGAGGTCAGCTACTGTGGGAAAGGCAGCAAGGTCAGGAAAGAGGTACGGTAGCATGAGGCGGCTCAGTGCAGCAGTGGCAGGGGAGGAGTAGCGCGCGACTACAGCGTCGTACAAGGTTTGAGCACTCTTGTACTGACTAAAGTGCGCACGCTCGGAGGTAGGGAGGTGGCGACGCACAGCAAGACGTGCAGCAGCGTCGGGCGTGGCTCACTTAGAGCGAACAGTGGCGTCAGCATCAGCAGTAGGGGCAAGGGAAGCGCCAGAGGTGAGGTCAAAAAGAGAGAGGCCGTCTGCCCCATCGCACTGTAAGAACAGCTGCAGGTCATCGACCCAGACCTCAAAGTCAATGGCCTGACCCTCAGCGTCGAAGGTGAGGACACTAGGGGTAGCCATGACCCTAGACGACTAGCAGTGCAAACAGTAGGGTGAGGGCAGTGCAGTGAAAAAGGCGCTGTGCTCACCAGATTGGGCAGGTCGGGCGGCCCGGAAGTAGGGCGGCTCGACGGCTCGGCGGCTCGGCTCCTGGGCGGCTCGGCTGCTTGGCGGCTCGGCTGCTGGGCGGCTCGGGTGCTGGGCGGCTCGGTTGCTGGGCGGCTCGGCTGCAGGGCGGCTCGGCTCCTGGGCGGCTCGGCTGCTGGGCGGCTCGGCTGCTGGGCGGCTCGGCTACTGGGCGGCTCGGCCGTTCTGCCGTTGGGCGGCTCGGTTGTAGGTGACGGGGGCCGAGAGCGAGGCGGCGGGGCCGCAATAGGGTGGCGGGGCCGCTGAGTGAGGCGGCGGGGCTGAGAGTGAGGCGGCGGGGCCGCAGGTAGGGTGGCGGGGCCGCTGAGTGAGCGGCGGGGCCAAGAGTGAGGCGGCGGGGCCGCAGGTAGAGTGGCGGGGCCGCTGATAGGGCGGCCGGGCCGTAGGTAGGGCGGCGGGGCCGCAGGTAGGGTAGGGCGGCGGAGCCGCAGGTAGGGCGGCAGGGCCGCAGGTAGGGCGGCGGGGCCGCAGGTAGGGTAGGGCGGCAGAGCCGTAGGTAGGGCGGCAGGGCCGTAGGTAGGGGCGGTACGCGACGCCGCGAAGGGCGGCGATGGGCCGGTACGGGCGGCGTACGGGCGGCGACGAGCCGGGGCGGGCGGCGACGGGCTGGGGTGGGCAGCGCACGGGCGGCGATGGGCCGGGAAAGCAGCGCGGGGCCGGGACGAGCGGCGCACGGGCGTCGACGGGCCGGGACGCGCGGCGAAAGGGCGGCGCCGGGCCGCGTAGGGTGGCGACGGGCCGCTAGGGGCGGCGGACGAGAGGTCGCAAGGGGCGACGCGACGGGGCCGAAGGAGGCCTAGGCGAGGCGCGCTCCGGGCAGGAAAATTTTTCGATTTTGGTGGGCCCTAAGAACAGTTCCCACAAGGGAACCTGCTCGATACCATGTGAGAATAGAAACGAGAATGAATGAACTATGAAAGAAGTGAGTACAAGTACTAACCCTAATTGGGTTGTACCCCCTATGGGATACCCCACTATAGCCTACACAAATGTATAAGCTATATAACATTCTGACAGATTAATACGACCTACATGGCGCGGCAGCAGATACACCGACACAAACAATACGGTAGTGTAGCACAGTGCACGCAGCAGATGGAGCTACTGTTCAACCGCATCACCGACCTGACCGAAGGCGAAAAAATCTAGGCGTACATAGAAGGGTTAAAAATAGAGATTCGACGGCAGGTGATCGCGGCGAATTACGACAGCTACAGAGACATCGTGCGTGCTGCCAAGCGATTCGATGCGCTGACTCAAGGTCAATCCGAAACACGACGTTTCGCGCCAAACCGTACATTCGGCACGGAGCGATCGGCACCCCCCACGTTTGCCAAACCGATGGATATCGACAAATTTGACGCGAAGCAGCAGTCGGCGAAATGTGAATTTTGTGGCGCAGCAGGGCATCAAATATTGTCGTGCTACAAAATGAAGAAAGCACGTGCGGCACTCCGGGACGGTAACAGTGGAGCACCCCCGAAGTAAAAAAACGGAAATCGCCAATAGCCGCGGATCGACCTGGCGATCACGTAAAGATCCGAAAAACAGGAAAAGGCGACGACGTGGCGACTTCGGAGCGGGCGAAAAAAGGAGAAAATGATGGCGCGAATCCAAAACGTCACGACCGGCCGGCATCAGGGGAAATCGCCGAGGCGAATGGAGGCTCCGCGAAAAAAGACTCTGCACCGACCGGGAAACTCCAGCCGAACACCCACAAAAGGAAGAATTCGTTAAAAGTATCCTATAAAGATACTCTAACGAAGAATATTGCTTCTCGTGGTTTTCAAGCCTTTGAAAAATTCAGGGGAGGTTTAAAGGCCAAGAAAAAGCCTCTAGAAATGATTCAGGTACCTGAGAAGTTGGGCAAAGTACTACGGGGCGTAGAAAAGGGTCGTGCGTTCCGTGGAGTTAATATTCTCTCCCCGCAGCACAGTGTTAAGGCTCCCCGTTGCCCACAGGTGAAGCCTACATAGCTGTCAAGGCTTAGAGGAAACATCCAGGCTCAGGAGAAATCATACAAGCCTCGGAAAAATCCTCCTACCCCCTAGGTGAAGTTGGGTACAGGAAAAAGGGAAGGTATTAAGTTTGATGTACCCTATGATCCTATTAATGAGACCCTCTTTGGCTACTCATCGCAGCAGAAACCACTACTCCTTGAGGTGTTATGCAATGGGCGACGCCTCCAGGCACTGGTGGACAGCGGTGCATCTCACTCGGTGTGTGAACGCAGAGCATTGGAGAAAATTGGAGAGAAGGCAGGGGAGACCCAATTTTCAGCAACCATGGTGGACGGTACGAAGCTTCCTATCCACGGCGAAGCATCACTGCAGCTGCATATCGGTGCGTTGAGGTGGAAGCCGAAGCTACCAGTCACCAACATCAAAGGGTTAGATTTTATCTTGGGGCGAGATTTCCTGAAGCGGTTCAACCCCGAGATCGATTGGGTCAACAGCAAGGGGTGCATCTACAACAACGGGAAGCGGATAGCACTACGAAGCTGGACGGATATAGGAGACGTACCTGAAATGACACTGGCACGGTTTGAACAGATGGTGAACGAGAGCAACACGGGGTACCTAGCTCTGGTCATGGCAGCAGCAGAGGAGGAGAAGCCGAGTTCCGAGCTCCCTGCAGCAGTGAAGGAGGTCTTGGAGCAGTACAAGGATATAATGTCCGGCGACCTACCTGCAGGCGTACCTCCAGCACGCACCCACGAACACGAGATCATGGAGGAACCAGGTGCGAAACCCGTCTCACGTGCACCCTACCGACTAAGTCCGACCGAGCTAACAGACATGAAGAAACAGATCGAATATGTACTAGACCGACAACTGATCCGCCCATCCACCTCTCCCTACGGTGCACCAGTTCTCTTCACTCCGAAGCCAGACGGCATTTTACGGATGTGCATCGACTATCACGCACTGAACAAACAGACAGTTAAAAACAAATACCCCATACCACGCATCGACGACTTACTGGACCAACTACGTGGTGCAACAGTCTTCTCAAAGCTGGACCTACGGTCGGGTTACTGGCAGATCAAGATGGCACAAGATAGTGTTCCGTACCAGATACGGCTCCTACGTATACTTGGTGATGCCGTTCGGACTCTGCAACGCACCAGCAACGTTCCAGGCGGAGATGAATCACATTTTACGGCCCCTGTTGGACGAATGCGTGGTGGTGTACCTGGACGACATTCTTATCTACTCCAAGAACATGAAGGAGCACGTGGGGCATCTGCGGAAGGTGTTCCAAATCCTGCGGAAAAATAAGTTCTACGTAAAGCTGTCAAAGAGCGACTTGAGGAAATTGAAACGAGAATTGATGAACTATGAATCAAGTGGGTACAAGTACTAACCCTAATTGGGTTGTACCCCGTATGGGATACCCCACTATAGCCTACACAAATGTATAAGCTATGTAATGTTCTGACACACCCCCATAGGCAAAGTGGGGGAGAACAAGGGGTCACAAGACCAGTCAAGCAAAGCAAAGCAAAGCAAGCTCAGGGTGGATATCAAAGTCACCACACAGTCCGAGCACAAGGTCAAGGCCACAAGGACAGTTCACATGCAAGGGTACACATATATATAAAGCTAGACAAGCAAGAGCAGGTATATATATATGTGACAGTACAAGGAAGGTCAAGAGGTGAGCAAGTGAGGCAAGACTGGCACAAGACCCAGCTGAGTGCAGAAGCGCTGATGATCACAAGGCGCAAGTGCCTTGGTGAAGACATCAGCAGTGCCTCAGAGGCCACGTACGCAAGCCGCAACTGTCCACGCTGCTGAAGCTCACGAGCAAGAAAGTAGCGGAGAGCAATGTGCTTTGTTCTGTGCTCCAGTCGCTGCTCTTGACACAAGGCCAGCATGGCCTTGTTGTCTACGTACAGAACTAGAGGAGAACGAGGCGGCTCTCCGAGGTCAGTCAGAAGGTAGGTGAGCTAGCGAAGCTCCTGTGCAGCCATGGCCCCAGCGTAGATCTCAGCCTCACAACTGGAGCCGAGAACAGAGGACGAGCGAGTAGCCCGCCACGAGACAGAGCCGGAACCAAGGCTGAAGGTGTAACCCTGAGACGACCGCTGCGTAGCCTGGTCGTCAGCCCAAGAAGCGTTTGCGTGCCCAGTGAGGACCACTGGACTGCGCCCTCCAAGCACTAGCCCCATGCCCGACGTACTGCACAAGTAGCGCAACACCCTCTTCGCTGCAGCCATGTGCTCTGGTCGGTGTCTCCCAGGAGCAACATAGCGTGCAAGAATGCTAAGAGGGTATGCAAGGTCAGGTCGAGTGCAGGTCATCAGGTACATGAGGCAGCCAACAAGCTCTGGATACGAGCCACTCGACTCTACGGACTCATCCGAAGGTAGAGATGAGAGTGAGTGGCGAGTAGGCAGAGGAGTGGCCTGAGGCGAGGAGTACGTGAAGCCGAAGCGCTGAAGGACCTGCTGCACCATGTGTGACTGAGTCAGGGTAATCGTGCGGCGTGCTTTGTCCCGGGTGATCTGCAGGCCAAGGTAGCTGCGCAGTTCACCCAGGTCTGTGCATGTGTGTCTCTTCTGCAGCTCAGACTTCACGTAGGCGAGTCGAGCAGTGTCAGCTATGGCAAAGACCAAGTCGTCGACGTACACGAGGATGTACAACGGCGGCAGAGAGGTGTCGGTGCGTAGAAACAGCGACGAGTCGGTAGTAGAAGGAGCAAACCCAAGAGCCGCAAGCGTAGTCCTCAGTGTGTCGTGCCACTCTCGTGGCGCCTGGCGGAGACCGTACACTGGGCGCCGGAGACTTCACTAGGTACGAGGAGGAAACGACCCAGTGAAGCCAGGTGGGCGGCGCAGTCAGATCTCCTCGTGCAGGCTGCCCTGCAAGAAATCTGTGCTGAAGTCGAGAAAGTGTAGCTCGTAGTCACGGTGAGCAGCAACGTGAAGCAGTACCCGAAGAGTGGTCATCTTCGGGGTGGGAGAGAAGGTCTGAAAGTAGTCAACTCCCTGCCGCTGACTGAAGCCACGAGCCACGTACCGTGCCTTGAAGACAGGCAGAGAGCCCGGCGGCCGCTTCACCCTGAAGATCCACATGCCACTGACGATGTTCGCCCCAGGCGGGGGAACCTCATCAACGTAGGTGCCTGTGGACTTCCAGGAAGCCATCTCTTTCTCCATAGGTGCCTGCCACTGAGAGGAGTAGGGGCCCTCTATCGCCTTCGCGTAGGAGCGCGGAGGCGGGATGTCTAGTGCATCCGGGTCTCCCTCAGGGGTAAGCAGTACGGACACGAGATGAGGTGAAGCAGCTGCCAGACACTGGAACTCCTCCTGCCTGTCCTCAAGGACGTCCGTGCCAAGGGCACACTCACCCCCGACGGACGGAGGACAGACAGACTCAGACTCAGCGACAAGACTAGCAGCGTAGTCTAGGCGATAGCGAGCAGCAAAGTCGACGAACTCAGCAGCTAGGGCAGACGCAGCAGTGGACTCGAAAGAAAGGTCAATGACGACAGTAGCCAGGAGACGCGTGACAGTAGGACTGGTAGCACGAAGAGAGTCCGACTCCGGGTCGGCAAGAGCAGGAAGAGAGGACTCAGGAGGAGAAGGCAAAGGGGCACGCAGAGGAGCAGTGGACAGACGCAGAGACATCCTGTGTGTGCCAGGGACAGGAGGAGGACGGTGACGCGAACCATGACCACTCGGGCGAGTAGCACGGACAGGCGACGTAGGGCGAGACGCAGGCTCACGACGCTCAGCAAGACCTCCAGTAGGACCAGTGTAGGGAGAAGGAGCAGGCAAAGGGGAGGTAGGCCGCAACTGTAACTGTGACGGGACAAGCTGTGGACACTCTAAGGGAGGAGGAGGACTAGTAGAAGGCGGAAGACTAAGAACCTGCTGCAGGAGTGGAACGAAGTACGGTCGAGGCCGCGTGGCGACGCCAGACACAGCAGGGACAGCACCTGTACCCCCAGTAGGAGTACCCGCTCCAGCAGCACCTCCAGCTGCTCCAGAACCTCTAGCAGTACCAGGAGTACCCCCAGCAGGACTGCCAGCGGTAGTCTCAGCGCCAGCACCTTCAGCAGCACCAGCTCGAGTCGAACCCGCAGGCCCAGCAGCTCCAGTACTCCCAGTACGAGCACCTCCGGGACCCGCGTCAGCAGCACCCACAGTAGCCGAAGAACCTCCAGCACCAGCAGCACGACTCCAGCGCCGGGCAAACAACTCGCGCAGCTCTTGTGGAGAGAGTGGCTCCTGGCGAGACGAAGCACCCGGAGAACCTCTAGGCGAAGCATCTCCAAGCTCAGCTCCCCCAGGCCTAGCACCCCCAGGCGTAGCACCCCCAGGCTCACCACCCCCAGGCCCAGCACCCCCACGCGTAGCACCCCCAGGTGCAGCACCCCCAGGCCCAGCACCCCCAGGCTCAGCACCCCCAGGCCCAGCACCCCCAAGCTCAGCACCCCCAAGCTCAGCACCCTTAGCAGCACCAGAGTCACCAGTAACCTTGACAGGCTCGACTGTGTCTACCTGGGACACACCTGAAGGGGACGGACCCTGAGGGGGGAGGGGGTCTACCGGAGGGGGACCTGGTACAAGGAAGAGCGGCGGCGGGGGGAGGGACGGGGTGCGGTAGGGGAAGAGGCGGTAGTAGGGGACCGACTCGTCAAATGTGACGTCCTGGGAGGACAAAACACGGCGAGAGGTGGGGTGGTAGAACTGCCACCCAGGCGCGTCAGGGGGGAACCCCAGGAAGACGCAAGGAGCAGCACGAAGGGACAGCTTGTCCGCAGACAAGTCGCGGACAAACGTCCGAGATCCCCAGACCCGGAACGCCGACGCATTGCCAAATTTCCGCGTCCACAGCAAGGCTGGGGAGGTCTCCGGCCTGGAGACTCTGGGGTGTAGGTTGATCTGATGCGCCGCGTACCTCACCGCAAACGGCCACAGAAAATGGGGAGCAGCCGCATGCATCATAGACGTACGAGCGACGTCCATGACCATGCCAATGCGGCGCTCAGCAATCCCATTTTTCTGCGGAGAGTCCGGAAGCGTGAAGGTCTGACGGATGCCTCGTGCGCGACAGTAGGCTCTCAGAAGTCCAGAGGAAAACTCTCCGCCTCTGTCCGAGTGCAGACACAGAACAGGAAAGTCCGAGCCAAAGCTCTGCCTGAGCTGAAGACGAGCTGCGCGGATCCAATCGATCAGCACCTCAGTGACATCACCCTTGCTGCGCAAGGGGAAGATTGCGGTGTAACGCGAGTAGTCGTCAACAACGAGCAGGAAGTAGCGCTCGTGACCCTGTCCACGGACGCGGGCCGGGCCCCACACGTCCATGTGAAGCGTCTGCAACGGGGCCTCTGTCGGAGGAAACTGGGAGGAGTGAGGGGCAACACGCTGGCGCCCCTCAACACAGGAGACACAAGTAGGGCCAGGGCCCTGAGGAGGGGAGGGAGGGACCGGGGGAGACCAGAAACAAGAAGACGGGAGGCCATGCCTCTGAGCCGAAGCAGAGAGGGGTGACCAAGGCGGTGGTGCCAAAGGAGAGTCTCGTGAGATAGGAGACGACACGAACAGGGGGCAAACACAGGACCAGACCTGGACGCTGCAGCAAACACCTGACTTGACGCAGCTACACTACCAGACATAGGAACTGGGGGAGACGCATTGGTCAGTGTGTACAGGCTCGACCCCGGCTGACGGGTGAACGTAGCCAGGTGTCGGCCTGTGCTAGCCTCTGTGCAGTGCGTCACCCGCTGACGCGCAGGAGTGAACTGGTGGACTCCCCCATCCTGTAGGTCAGCACCACTCACCAGGTTCGTAGAGAACGAGGGAAGGTAGAGACCAGACAGGGTGCCAGAGGGAGCCGCCGGACACGGGAGGACTGTGGAGAAGTGAGACAGGACAGGACCCCCAGAGGGGTCGGACAGAGACACCGCAACCGGCCGACTAAGCGGCGTGAGTGTGGTGCGGTCCCGAAAGAAGGAGCGAGACGCCCCCGAGTCAAGGGTGAAGATGAGGGAGGCCGAAGCCGACGTAGTACCTGAGAGCGCAGACTCACCAGTACCTGAAGACGCAGACGCAATAGCACCTAGAGCAGCAGCGTCGCAAGCACCTAGGGCGGCAGCTGCACCAGTACCTAGAGCAGCAGGCTCAATGCCCGGATCGGGCGGGAAACACCGGTAACAGTCACCCTCATCACTAATAGACACAGCATACATGGCAGAGAGAATAGCATCAAAGTCAAGATCATAGATGGCAACACCCGCCCTAGACAGCTCGCCCCAGCGAGGGATCTCTGAGGCCTCCGGGAACTGGTGACGCCACGCGTCCGTCAGGCGGCCAAAGCAGCGCTGAGTGGGGTGCGCACCCCCACACTGCTCACCCGCACGGTCGCCGGTGCGCAGGACGTAGGTGCAGGGACCAAAAGCCCCACCCCGCTGGCGTGTAGTGTACCACTTACGGAGCTGCTGAGGGGACAGGGTCTCACGACCGCGCTGCTGCTGCTGGCGCGAGCCACCACTGGAGCCACTCCTCTGCGAAGACCCGCGACCAGCTCCACCGCCACCCCCGCCGCCTCCGCCGCCTCCGCCGCCTCCGCCGCCTCCGCTACTGCCGCCGCCTCCGCCGCCTCCTCCACCGCCGCCACCTCCGCCACCTCCGCTCCCACCGCCACCGCCGCCGCCGCCTCCGCCTCCACTGCCTCCACCGACCCCTCCACTCCCACCTCCACTCCCACGGCCACCCCCATTCCCCCCACCGCCGCCACCTCCACCTCCTCCGCCCCTGCTCGCTCCTCCAGCGCCCCTGCCCTCCTTGCCCTTGCCAGGGCAGCGTCTCCCGCTAGGGGCAGACGCCGCACCGACCGACTCAAGACCAAGGAGGTCGGCCACAGCAGTAGAGGCAACAGAGGGCAGAAGGGGGGAGGGGGAACACCCCTCGAAGATGGGGGTGCGCGGGTCACCTCGAGAGGCTCATACAGCGACTATGCTCTTCTCTATCGCTAGGAGGGCCTTCTCGAGGAGGTCAACGGTGAGAGTGGTGGGACAGACTGAGAGGAAGTGGTCCCTGAGTACACGAAGGGAGTCAGGGAGGCGAGTGACTATATAGTAGAGAGTGATGTACAATGGGGGGGGGGTTCTTGGCGCAGAAGTCAGCAGGAAGTGCAGCGCGGTAGCGAGTTTCACTAGTGCGGAGGTGCGTAATGAGGTCAGCTACTGTGGGAAAGGCAGCAAGGTCAGGGAAGAGGTACGGTAGCATGAGGCGGCTTAGTGCAGCAGTGGCAGGGGAGGAGTAGCGCGCGACTACAGCGTCGTACAAGGTCTGAGCACTCTTGTACTGACTAAAGTGCGCACGCTCGGAGGTAGGGAGGTGGCGACGCACAACAAGACGTGCAGCAGCGTCGCGCGTGGCCCACTGGGAGCGAACAGTGGCGTCAGCATCAGCAGCAGGGGCAGGGGAAGCGCCAGAGGTGAGGTCTAAGAGAGAGAGGCCATCTGCCCTGTCGCACTATAAGAACAGCTGCAGGTCATCTACCTAGACCTCAAAGTCAATGGCTCGACCCTCAGCGTCAAAAGCGAGGACACTAGGGGTAGCCATGACCACAGTAGACTAGCACTGCAAATAGTAGGAGGGAGGGCACTGCAGTGACAGAGGCGCTGATCTCACCAGACAGGGCGGTTCGGGCAGCTCGGTAGCACAGCAGCTCGGCAACACGGCTGCTCGGGCGACTCGGCAGCTACTGCGGCTCGGCGGCACCCGCGGCTCGGCTCCTCAGCAGCTCCGGCGGCTCGGGCGGCTCGGGCGGCGTGGGCGGCTCAGGCGGCTCGGGCGGTTCAGGCGGTGCGGGCGGCTCGGCTGCGTAGGGCGGCAGGGCCGCTAGTAGGGGGGCGGGGCCGCTGGTAGGGTGGCGAGGCCACAGGTAGGGCGGTGGGGCCGCTGGTAGTAGGTAGGGCGACGGGGCCGGGGCCGGGGCGCAGGTAGGGCGGCGTGGCCAGGGTCGTAGTGGGGCGACGGGGCCGGGGTCGCAGGTAGGGCGACAGGGCCGGGGTCGCAGGTAGGGCGACAGGTCCGGGGCGCAGGTAGGGCGACGGGGCCGGGTCGAGGGTAGGGCGACGGGGCCGGGGCGCAGGTAGGGCGACGGGGCCGGGTCGAAGGTAGGGCGACGGGGCCGGGGCGCAGGTAGGGCGACGGGGCCGGGGCGTAGTGGGGCGACGGGGCTGGGGTCGCAGGTAGGGCGACGGGGCCGGGGTCGCAGGTAGGGCGACGGGGCCGGGGTCGCAAGTAGGGCGACGGGGCCGAGGTCGCAGGTAGGGCGACGGGGCCGGGGCGCAGGTAGGGGGACGGGGCCGGGTCGAGGGTAGGGCGACGGGGCCGTGGTCGCAGGTAGGGCGACGGGGCCGGGGTCGCACGTAGGGCGACGGGGCAGGGGCGCAGGTAGGGCGACGGGGCCGGGTCGAGGGTAGGGCGACGGGGCCGGGGCGCAGGTAGGGCGACGGGGCCGGGGCGCAGGTAGGGCGACGGGGTCGCTAAGGTGGCGCGACAAAGGCAGATAGGGGAGCGCGACTCGGGGAGCGCGACTCTGGGAGCGCGCTCCGAGCAGGAATTTTTTTTTTTTGGATGTGGTGGGCCCTAGGCACAGTTCCCACGAGGGATCCTGCTCGATACCATGAGAAGATTGAAACGAGAATGAAATGAACTATGAAAGAAGTGAGTACAAGTACTAACCCTAATTGGGTTGTACCCCCTATGGGATACCCCACTACATCCTACACAAATGTATAAGCTATATAACATTCTGACAACTAGCACCTAGAGCAGCAGCGTCGCAAGCACCTAGGGCAGCCGCCTCACCAGTACCTAGAGCAGCAGTCTCAATGCCCGGATCGGGTGGGAAACACCGGTAACAGTCACCCTCATCACTAATAGACACAGCATACATGGCAGAAAGAATAGCATCAAAGTCAAGATCATAGATGGCAACTCCAGCCTTAGACAGCTCGCCCCATCGAGGGATCTCTGAGGCCTCCGGGAACTGGTGACGCCACGCGTCCGTCAGGCGGCCAAAGCAGCGCTGGGTGGGGTGCGCACCCCCACACTGCTCACCCGCACGGTCGCCGGTGCGCAGGACGTAGGTGCACGGACCAAACCCCCCACCCCGCTGGCGTGCAGTGTACCACTCACGGAGCTGCTGAGGGGACAGGGTCTCACGACCGCGCTGCTGCTGCTGTCGTGAACCACCACCGGAGCCACTCCTCTGCGTAGACCCGCGACCAGCTCCACCGCCACCCCCACCGCCTCCGCCGCCTCCGCTAGTACCGCCGCCTCCGCCGCCTCCTCCACCGCCGCCACCTCCGCCACCTCCGATCCCACCGCCACAGCCGCCGCCGCCTCCGCCTCCACTGCCGCCACCAACACCTCCACTCCCACCTCCACTCCCACCACCACCCCCACTCCCCCCGCCGCCTCCACCTCCACTTCCACCGCCCCCGCTCGCTCCTCCAACGCCCCTGCCCCCCTTGCCCTTGCCAGAGCGGCATCTCCCGCTAGGGGTAGACACCGCACCGACCGACTCAAGACCAAGGAGGTCGGCCGCAGCAGCAGAGGCAACAGAGGGCAGAAGGGGGGAGGGGGAACACCCCTCAAAGATGGGGGTGCGGGGGTCACCACGAGAGGCCCCTACAGCGACTATGCTCTTCTCCGTCGCTAGGAGGGCCTTCTCGAGGAGGTCAACAGTGAGTGTGGTGGGACAGACTGAGAGGAAGTGGTCCCTGACTACGCGAAGGGAGTCAGGGAGGCGAGTGACTATGTAGTAGAGAGTGATGTACATGGGGGGGGGTTCTTGGCGCAGAAGTCAGCAGGAAGCGCAGCGCGGTAGCGAGTGTCACTAGTGCGGAGGTGCGTAATGAGGTCAGCGACTGTGGGAAAGGCAGCAAGGTCAGGGAAGAGGTACGATAGCATGAGACGGGTCAGTGCAGCAGTGGCAGGGGAGGAGTAGCGTGCAACTACAGCGTCGTACAAGGTCTGAGCACTCTTGTACTGACTAAAGTGCGCACGCTCGGAGGTAGGGAGGTGGCGACGCATAGCAAGACGTGCAGCAGCGTCGCGCGTGGCCCACTGGGAGCGAACAGTGGCGTCAGCATCAGCAGCAGGGGCAGGAGAGGCGCCAGAGGTAAGGTCAAAGAGAGAGAGACCGTCTGCCCTATCGCACTGTAAGAACAGCTGCAGGTCATCTACCCAAACGTCCAAGTCAATGGCCCGACCCTCAGCGTAAAAAGCCAGGACACTAGGGGTAGCCATGACCACAGTAGACTAGTAGTGCAAACAGTAGGGGGAGGGCAGTGCAGTAACAAAGGCGCTGCTCTCACCAGAGAGGGCGGTTCGGGCAGCTTGGCAGCACAGCAGCTCAGTAACACGGCAGCTCGGGCGACTCGGGCGGCTCGGCAGCAACTATGGCTCGGCGGCACCCGCGGCTCGGCTCCTCAGCTGCTCAGGCGGCTCGGGCGGCTCGGGCGGCTCGGGCGATTTGGGCAGCTGGGCGGCTCGGGCGGCTTGGGCGGCTCGGGCGGCTCGGGCGGCTCGGGCGGTGCGAGCGGCTCGGCTGCGTAGGGCGGCAGGGCCGCTGGTAGGGCGGCGGGTCCGCTAGTAGGGTGGCGGGGCTGCTGGTAGGGCGACGGGGCCACAGGTAGGGCGGCGGGGCCGCAGGTAGGGCGGCGGGGCCGCAGGTAGGGCGGCGAGGCCGCTAGTAGGGCGGCGGGGCCGCAGGTAGGGTGACGGGGCCGGGTCGAAGGTAGGGCGACGGGGCCGGGGCCGGGGCGCAGGTAGGGCGACGGGGCCTGGGTCGGGGCCGCAGGTAGGGCGGCGGCGGCGGGGCCTGGGTCGGGGTTGCAGGTAGGGCGACAGCGGCGGGGCTGCAGGTTGGGCGGCGAGGCCGCTAGTAGGGCGGCGGGGCCGCAGGTAGGGCGACGGGGCTGGGTCGAAGGTAGGGCGACGGGGCCGGGGCCGAGGCGCAGGTAGGGCGACGGGGCCTGGGTCGGGGCCGCAGGAATGGCGGCGGGGCCAGGGTCGCAGTGGGGCGACGGGGCCGGGGTCGCAGGTAGGGCGACGGGGCCGGGGCGCAGGTAGGGCAACGGGGCCGCAACACAGGTAGGGCGACGGGGTCGCTAGGGCGACGAATCAGGGGCCGCTAAGGCGGCGCGATGTGGCCGCTAGGGCGGCTCGACGAAGTCAAAGAGGGGAGCGCGACTCAGGGAGCGCGCTCCGGGAAGGAAAAAAAAAATTCGATGTGGTGGGCCCTAGGCACAGTTCCTACGAGGGAACCTTCTCGATACCATGAGGAAATTGAAATGAGAATTGATGAACTATGAATCAAGTGGGTACAAGTACTAAACCTAATTGGGTTGTACCCCCTATGGGATACCCCACTATAGCCTACACAAATGTATAAGCTATGTAATGTTCTGACACGACTTCGCCCTGAAGAAGGCGTGCCGAGGGCGTACACGTGGACCCGCGGAAGATCGAAGCCGTTAAGAAGTGGAAAGCTCCGGAGAACGTGAAGGAGATTCAGCAGTTCCTAGGCTTCACCAACTACTACAACAGGTTCGTGCCGCAGTATGCTAAGATAGCATCGCCACTGACCGACCTACTAAAAAAGGATACGCCCTACAAATGGGATACTCCTCATCAGCAAGCCATGGAACAGCTACAGACAGCACTGACCACAGCCACAGTACTCATCCTACCGGACCTCGAGAAGGACTACGTGGTTGAAGCAGATGCAAGTGACCAGGCAGTCGAAGCAGTACTGATGCAGGATCACGGGAACGGTTTACAGCCTATCGCCTACCTCAGTAAAAAACTGCACGAAGCAGAACTAAACTACCCCATTCACGACAAGGAAGCCTTAGCCATAGTCGTCGCCTTCAAGACGTGGAGGTGTTACCTCGAGGGAGCCAAGACCACAGTCTATACTGACCACTGCAGCCTCAAATACCTGAAGTCACAGCCAACACTCTCGCGGCGACAGGTGCGGTGGATGGACTTCCTGGAAACTCACTTCGACTACAACATCATCTACAAGTCCGGGCTACACAACAAAGCAGATGCGTTGAGCCGCCCAGGTCATGTAGCAGGCATCCAACTCGACGGGATGAGCCCTCTGCTCAAGGGTCTATTCCAACATGGGTACTCCGTGGACAGCGAGATCGCAACGGCAGAGAAACAGAAGCTGTTACAGTGGGAGAAAGACCTAGCAGTAAGGAAGGGTTCAGGAAAGATTTGGGTACCGAATTACGCCCCGCTACGGTAGATCCTGTTAGAGGAGTTTCACGACATACCATACGCGGGACATTTCGGAAGCAAGAAGACGTTAACGGGAATAGCGAAGTATTACTACTGGCCTCGGATGGCAGCAGACGTGCAGCAGTTCGTCACCTCGTGCGACACCTGCCAGCGGATGAAGAGCAGCAAGCAGAAAAAAGCAGGGTTACTTCAGCCTCTACCTGTACCGGAACAGCCATGGCAGGTCGTTAGCCTCGACTTCATCACAGGACTTCCTTCGACCTCACGGGGACACGATTCCATCCTCGTAGTCATCGATAAGTTCTCCAAAATGGGTCACTTCATCCCAACCAACGCCACAGCTACAGCCGAAGCAACTGCTCGCCTTTTCTTCGACCGCATCATCACCATCCACGGCATCCCCGCTACACTCATCTCACACAGAGACCCCAAATTCATGAGTAAGTTCTGGAAGGAACTCATGGGACTATTGGGGACCAAACTTGCGATGTCCTCAGCATACCACCCACAGACTGACGGACAGACAGAGCGACTCAATCAAGTGGTTGAACAGTTACTGCGCACAGCTTGCAAGGACGACGTCAGCCACTGGGACACCCAATTTACACCACAGCAACCAACCACACCGGCACACGTCGCTTACAACAACGCGTCACATGCGGCCACAGGGAAAACTCCTTTCTTCCTATGTTACGGACGGGAACCACTCACACCACAGCAACCAACCACACCGGCACACGTCCAGGCCGCACACGACTTCGTCACCACCATGCAGCAGCTGTGGGAGAAGACTCAGCGACGACTCACCACGATGCAGACCTCCCAGAAGCAGTATGCCGATCGTCAGCGACGTGATCACTCAGTAGCAGTCGGAGATTAGGTGCTTCTTGACACGCGCAACTTGAACCTGTCTCACCTCCCGTCCAAACTCCGGCCTCGCTTCTGTGGTCCTTTTCTCGTTGAGGCACAGGTGACACCAGTTACATTCCGCTTGCGCTTACCAGATACGTGGAAGCTTCACAAGGCTTTCCATTTCCAACTACTGAAGCCCTACAAGGACCCCAACCAGCAGTTCCAGGGACGGCAGCTACTGCCACCACCACGTGTTCTCATACAGGATGAACCCGAGTACGAGATCGAGCGCGTTCTCTCTCATCGACGCCGCGGCGGCAAGACCCTCAAGTTCCTGATACGCTGGAAAGGATACGACCCTACTGAGGACAGTTGGGTTGCAGAAGCTGATATGGGCAACGCACGCCGTGCTCTCAAGGACTATCTTGTCAAGCAGGGTGTATCTCACGCCACCCAGCTTTGAGGGGGGGACGTGTGAGAGTACGACGGCTTCTGCCAGCTATGCTTGTTTGCCTTTTCTTTATCATGCTGATTCTAGCATAGGATAATTATATGCATGCATGAATTGCTTGATTTCCTAGGCTAGGTGCTTTCCTATATTTTATTATAGTTATAGCACCGAGCTAGGTTGCGTGCACCGAATTCCGGCTTTCGGTTGCCACCGAAATGCCTTCTACCGAATTTGGTAAGGATCTGTTCAGGACGCTTCGCGACCCGCGGAACCTTTGCGTAACACCTGGTTACGGGGCCTTGTGTTGAGCCTATAAATAGCCTCGTGTTGTACCCAGGTGATCATTCAATTCGATTCAATTCAGATTCTCTTTTCTGAGCTCGATCCTCAATCCTCACACTAGGGGTGCTGGTGCTTGAGGAGATGGTACTGGTGGTGCTGCACCGCCGCGTATGTTCTTCGCTCCGCCGTCACCGTCGTCATTGCCGCCGCCTGGCTCGGTGCTTCGCCAGGCTCTTAGTCTCCCGCCTTCTACTGGTCTCCCGTTACAGTCGGGTGAGGAAATTGAAACAAGAATGAATGAACTATGAATGAAGTGGGTACAAGCACTAAACCTAATTGGGTTGTACCCCCTATGGGATACCCCACTAGAGCCTACACAAATTTATAAGCTATATAATGTTCCGACGCACCCCCATAGGCAAAGTGGGGGAAAACAAGGGGTCACAAGACCAGTCAAGCAAAGCAAAGCAAAGCAAGCTCAGGGTGGATCTCAAAGTCACCACACAGTCCGAGCACAAGGTCAAGGCCACAAGGTCAGTTCACATGCAAGAGTACACATATATATAAAGCTAGACAAGCAAGAGCAGAGATATATATATATATGACAGTACAAGCAAGGTCAAGAGGTGAGCAAGTGAGGCAAGACTAGCACAAGACCCAGCTGAGTGCAGAAGCGCTGATGATCACAAGGCGCAAGTGCCTTGGTGAAGACATCAGCAGGCCTCAGAGGCCACGTACGCAAGCCGCAACTGTCCACGCTGTTGTAGCTCATGAGCAAGGAAGTAGCGGAGAGCAATATGCTTTGTTCTGTGCTCCAGTCGCTGCTCTCGACACAAGGTCAGCATGGCCTTGTTGTCTACGTACAGGACTGGAGGAGAACGAGGCGGCTCTCCGAGGTCAGTCAGCAGGTAGATCTCAGCAAAGCTCCTGTGCAGCCATGGCCCCAGCGTAGATCTCAGCCTCACAACTGGAGCCGAGAACAGAAGACGAGCGAGTAGCCCGCCACGAGACAGAGCCGGAACCAAGGCTGAAGGTGTAACCCTGTGACGACCGCTGCGTAGCCTGGTCGTCAGCCCAAGAAGCGTCTGCGTGCCCAGTGAGGACCACTGAACTGCGCCCTCCAAGCACTAGCCCCATGCCTGACGTACTGCACAAGTAGCGCAACACCCTCTTCGCTGCAGCCATGTGCTCTGGTCAGTGTCTCCCAGGAGCAACATAGCGTGCAAGAATGCTAAGAGGGTATGCAAGGTCAGGTCGAGTGCAGGTCATCAGGTACATGAGGCAGCCAACAAGCTCTGGATACGGGCCACTCGACTCTACGGACTCATCCGAAGGCAGAGCTGAGAGTGAGTGGCGAGTAGGCAGAGGAGTGGCCTAAGGCGAGGAGTACGTGAAGACGAAGCGCTGAAGGACCTGCTGCACCATGTGTGACTGAGTCAGAGTAATGGTGCGGCGTGCTCTGTCCCGGGTGATCTGCAAGCCAAGGTAGCTGCGCAGTTCACCCAGGACTGTGCACGTGTGTCTCTTCTGCAGCTCGAACTTCACGTAGGCGAGTCCAGCAGTATCAGCTGTGGCAAAGACCAAGTCGTCGACGTACACGAGGATGTAGAGCGGCGGCAGAGAGGTGTCGGTGCGCAGAAACAGCGACGGGTCGGCAGTAGAAGGAGCAAACCCAAGAGCCGACAGTGTAGTCCTCAGTGTGTCGTGCCACTCTTGTGGCGCCTGGCGGAGACCGTAGACTGGACGCCGGAGACTCCACTAGGTACCAGGAGGAAACGACCCAGTGAAGCCAGGTGGGCGGCGCTGCGGAGAAAACTTCTACAACGGGCGCTAGACTGCAGGCTAGGCACGTGTGCTCGTGTGATCTCTGCGTTCTCTGTTCCTTAGTCGTTTTCCTTGTGCGCACACTACTTGCTAGTTCACGGGGAAAGTTGGCAAGAGTTCCAGTAGGAAAAGTTCAAAACAATTGGTTACAATGAAGTTGGCATAGCAAGACTACATCAAATCAAGCATTCAGGTCGGCCAACTGCCAGCACAGCTTGGTCGACCGCGTTCGTGGACGACTTGGTCGACCGCGCTCCAGCAAGGCACGGCGTGCCAACGTCGCAGGTCGACGGCGTGACAGCATTGCTCACGCAGGACAGCAGTGCACCCTGCTTCGCAGTTGCGCGCAGATGATTGGCGTGCAGAGTCTCGTCACCTGCACAGCGCACACACCACGTCAACCTCGAGCTGACGACTGCCTCTGATCTGCCACGGCGACCTCAGGATACCACCACCGAGGTGGGGCTCGCCAACTTCGCCTTGGCGACCGTCGCACTCCTCCGCAGCACTTCGTCACCCAGGTAACCTGGTCGACCAGGCAACCACGTCGACCAGCAGCTCCCGTACGTGCCCGTCGACCTCCCAAGTCGACGACCACCTCCACGTCGACCTCACCAGGTCGACGACACCATCGGTCGACCTCCTCCAGGTCGACGTCCCCTCTGGTCGACTAGTTCCACGTCGACCAGCGCAGTCGTCGGCCGACCACCCACGCCGGCCACCCGAAGTTGGCGTCACCCTGAAGTCGGCGCCCGTGCAGTGGTCCCCCGTGCAGGTCGACCTATTCGTCAACCAGCTCGCCCACTGCTGCAGGTCGGCTGCTCCCCTCACACCCGACCACGATGTCGGCTCCGCCCAAGCGAGGACGGGGCCAACACACAACTCCCGTTGACACTCCCCTGCCGCGTTCACGCTTGGGCACCCAGCCCACACGGCAGTACAGCTCGGAGACTAGCTCGTCGACGTGTACCCAACACATAGCACGTCGTCCACCGCACCAGCCATGCAAAAGGGCATGGCACTTACTGCTGCACGTCGTCGACTTCGTTGCCAACGTCGGCCAAGCGCACCTGGCCGATGGCAACGGAGCACCTGTTGAAGGCCGGATAGTGCAACGCCTTCGTCAGGAAGTCGGCCGGCTGCTCAGCGGTCGGGATGTCTTGCAGCGAGAACTTCCCGCGCTTCACCATGTGCTGCAGCCAGGCTTGTCGCCGCTCCATGTGCTTGAGGTTGCCTGTCAACCCCATGCCCTCGGCGACCGTGATGGCCGACTTGTTGTCCACACGCAGGACGGTCGGCTTCCCGACGTCCAGCTGCCGGAACTCTGCAAGAAGGAAGCGAAGGCGACGTCCCTCCTTGCCAGCTTCAGTGGCCGCCACGTACTCAGACTCGATCGACGACAGTGTCGCGCACTTGATGCGCTGGCTCGACCAGGAGACTGCGGCCCCTCCGTAGACGAACACGTAGCCACCCGTGCTCGTCCTGCTCTGCTTGTCACCGGCGTCATCAGCGTCCACGTAGCCGACCAGCTCAAGCGACTCAGGTCCACCGCCGAACTCCAGGGCGGTGTCACGTGTGTTGGCGAGGTAGGCGAGGCAGCGGTCGACCTCGCGCCAGTGCTGGTCGCTCCTCACCGTGAGGCCGCTTCCCAGCTTGTTGCAGGCAAAGGCGATGTCCGGCCTCGTCGTCGTCGCCGGGAACTGCAGCGAGCCGACCTTCTGCCGGTACTCCTCCTCCTGTCGCTCCTGCGTCTCCTCGTCGTCGAAGGTGAGCTCGGCGTAGGCGCCGACCGAGACCGGCGTCTTCGGGGTGCGCCCGGTCTGCTCCTTGTCAAGGAAGCGCCTACGCAGCTTGTCAGCGTAGCCCTGCTGGTGTAGCCACAGCTTCCCCGCCGACCTGTCGCGCACGATCTCCAGCTCGAGGTACTTCTGCACCGGCGAGATCTCGCGCAGCTCGAAGGCGGCTTCCAGCAGCTCCTTCAGCTCCCTCAGCATCGCGGCGCTGCTGCTGGCGGCAAGCAGGTCGTCGACATAGACCAGCACCCAGCAGGCCACTCCGCCCTCGCCGACTTTGATGTAAAGAGCCTCGTCGACCTGGCTCTTCTTCCACCCTGCGCCGACCAGCACATCGTTGAGCGCCAAGTACCACAACAGCGGCGACTGCTTCAGCCCGTACAGGCTCTTCAGCAGCTTGCACACCCGGCCGGATCCATCGTTGAAGTAGTCCGGCTGGGACATGTACAGCACCCGGTCGAGCTTGCTCCTCAGGAAGGCATTCTTCATGTCGAGCTGCATCAGGTTAAGATCGAGGACGGCGACGATGCTGAGGAAGATCCTCAGCGTGACGTAGCTGCCCACCGGCGCGAACGTCTCATCGTAGTCGGCGCCGTACACCTGTGTGAAGCCCTTCACGACCAGCCTCGCCTTCTCACGCTCGATGGTGTCGTCGACGTGGTACTTCGTCGTCAACACCCACCGGTTCTTCATGACGTTCACCCCCGGCGGGCGTTCGACCAGCTCCCAAGTGCCCATGTTGATGAGGCTACGAATCTCCTCCTCCATGGCGGCCTTCACCGCCGGGCCCTTCCAGCTTGCCAACGCCTCCTTCACCATCATCGTCGAGATGTCCCAACGGTGCTCGGGGTCGGCTAGCATGTCGTGGTCGAGCTCTGGAAACTCCTCATCCTCCTCGGCGTCGTCGTACAGCAGGTCGTCGTCATTGTCGTCCACGTCGTACACCGTGGTGAAGGCAGCGGGGACGAAGAAGTCAGGCGGCCTCCGAAGCCGGCCTGAACGCCGTGGTGCCGACTGGACCTCCTCGGCGTCCCTTCCATCGTCGCTGTCGTCGCTGCCCTCGGCGTCCTGCTGCTCCTCAGCCGGCGTCCCAGCCGACTTCTCCCATGTGGTCAGCGTCCCAGCCGACTTCTCCCCTGTGGTCGGCTCCCCTGCCGACTTCTCCGTGGTCGACGTCACTGCTGCCTGCTCCTTTGTCGCCCGCTGCTCCTCGACCTGCTTCTCGACCTGCTCCTCCCCTGTCGACGTCGACTGCAATCCCACGTCGACCTGCTGCTCATCACGTCGGCCACCGGCGATGCACTTGGCCAAAGGCGACGTCCCACTACTCCCCTCATCGCCGGAGGCCGACACCGAGGTCAGCTTACGCAGGTCGGCCACGAGGGGAGGGGCAGGGGTCGGAGGGGAAGGGGTAGAAGGGCGGACGTCCTCGACGTCCTCAGTAGCAAGCTCAACGACCTCGGCAAGCAGCGGCAGCGTCGCCGACGAGATGTCAGAGGGCGGGGTGGACGACGATCGGCCGGACACCGGCCCATGCTCCGTCTTCCACTCGGCCAGCGACATCTCCTCGTAGAACACCACGTCCGACGTGGTGACCACCCGGTCGGTGTTGACGTCGAGGAGCTCCCAGCCCTTGCTCGCCGCCGACGCGCCAAGGTGCAGGCCCCACCTGGCCTTTGGCTGCTGCTCGGGGACTAAGAACTGCGCCATGCAGCCCCACACCCATGCCAGCGACAAGTCGGGCTTCTTCCCGGTCAGCAGCTGGTGCGGTGTCGTCCCCGGCGGCAGCGTCAACCTCTCAAGGCAGTTGCGGACCCAGACGGCCTGCCGGAGAGCGAGGTGCCACCAGTGGTGCTACACGCCCATGTGCAGCAGCATTGTACGCACCGACTCCACCACCGTCCTCATCTCCCGCTCCGCCATGCCGTTCTGCTGCGGGGTGTATGGGCAGGTCAGATCGTGGACGATCCCCTTGTCGTTCACGAAGTCGGTGAACTGCTTCCCGAGGAACTCCCCTCCCCGGTCAGAGCGCAGCATCAACACCGACTTCTTCGTCTGCCGCTTAGCCACCGCCAGCCACTGCACGAATACTTGCAACGCATCTGACTTCTTGGCGACCGGCTTCACCCACACGTAGCGGGTCTTGCGGTCCTTCAGCAGCAAGAAGTACAGGCTGCCGTCCTTGGCAGCCACGCGGAACGGCCCGCACAGGTCGATGTGCACGACGGCCAGCACGTCGTCGGCGTCGGAGCCTTGGTCGGGGAAGGTGTGCCGCGCCAGTTTCCCGCTGGCGCATGAGACACACGGGGAGTCGGCGTCCGTCGCCGACTTGAGGTCCAGCCCAATGGCGACCTCGTTCTTTGCCGAGCTCCGTATGGTGTCCATGCCGACATGTGCAAGCCGCGCATGCATCCGGTCCGGCGTCGACTTCGTCTTCGAGACGATCGCCCGCAAAGCCACAACCTCCGTTGTGGGCGACGTCGACGTCGTCGAGCAGGGACGCAGGTCGGTGCAAAGGACACGCCCGGAATACGTCGCCCGACCGAGCACCTCCCCGGCTGCAAAGACGAGCAGCATGCCGTCTCCGTCCTCCTGCAGCTTCACGCCGTTCTCCTTCAGCTGGCCGGCCGACAGCAGGTTGGCCCGCACACTCGGGACGTACAGCACGTCGGGGATGAGCACCTCCTTCCCGGCCTCTCCTTGCAGGGCGACGGTGCCACGGCCCTGAACGTCCTGCAGAGCCCCATTGAAGCCGCGCACGTGCTTGATGGAGCCACTCGGCTGCAGGTCGACAAAGGCTTCCTTCGTTCCCATCAGGTGGTGGGAGCAACCGCTGTCGAGCAGGACCACCGCCGGGTTCGCCTGCACAGCTGCCGCCACCGCCTGGAAGTCCTCTCCGGCCTCCGGCGCCAGAGAGATGGTCGGCTCCACGACGCCGACCAGCGAGCACGACGCCATCTTGTCGTCTCGCCCCTTGCCGCCTGCAACGGAGTCAGCGCCCTTCGCCGAAGTCGATGCCTTGGTCGACTGTTTCTCCTTGCGCGGATGATTTCCTCCACGACGAGGACGACGACTTCTCGACCTCCCACTGCCGCCCTTGTCGTCGTCGTCGGAGTCACTGTGGTCGGGACACTCGAAGGAGAGGTGATCGGGGCTGTGGCAGATCCAGCACTCCCGACGTCGACCTCCTCCTCCTCGACCGCCGTCCTTGGTCGACTTCTTCTCGACCTCCTTGGTCGACTTCCAGCCACCGCTCCCGCCGCCACCAGACTGTCCGAGCTGTCCTGGTCAGCCTCCTTGCTTTGCCGGGGCGACGAAGTTGGCCTGCGCCAAGAGCTCCTGCGATCGCTCAGCCTCCTGCATCGCCTCGTCCTGTAGGATGTACGAGGTCAGGTTGTCCTCGTTGAGCGTCGCCCTCGTGCTCGGCGCCATAGACAGCCGCTTCAGGAGGTTATAGCTGCTAGACAGTCCCTGCATGACATGGGTGATGTACGATGCCGTGGAGTACTGCGCGCCGGCCATCCTGATGGTGGCGAGAATTCGCCTGGCTCGGTTGCAGTAGTCGGTCGCACTCTCCTCGTCGCCCAAACGCAGGTGTGTCAGCTGTCCCTCCAGCTGGGCGATGAACAGGTCGTCGGTGACCTGGTACGTTGACTCAATGAAGTGCCACGCCCGGAGGCCGGCATCGAGGTACTCCCGGCACCACTTCAAGGCGATCTGCACGCCAAGCGAGCAGCACCGCAAGATGACCGTGAAGGTCAACAGCTGCACGGCGCGAAAATCCGCCCGCAAGTCGGGGTGGTGCTCCCCCGGCGTCGCCACGGTCCCTCGGGCGAAGCCGATCAGCCCAGCCATCTCCAACTGGGGCTCGATAGCTTCCTTCCAGGTGAGAATGTCGGGTCGACCGACCAGCAGAGGGGTGACCGAGATCCTGTCCGGCGTAAATTTGAAGTAGCCGTAGCTCGGTGCAATCCCGCCCGCCGTCACCTGGGTCGCCGACATCGGCGACAATCCACTTCGACGCCCACCAGTGTCGCCATGCGAGGAGCCTGCAGCCGCCGACGACTGCATCCCTCGCGCCTGAACGCCGCCGACTTCACCGGCGTGTATCACACCTCTCTGCCTCGACGTGCCTCCAGCACTGCTGCCGACTTGACCACCACCGGCGTTGACGCCCACGTCGACGCCGCCTTCGTTGTTCACCGGACGATAAGAGGCAGGTCGAGACGGGTGCTCCGTCGCCCACATGGAGCGGAGCCCGGCCTCGACGACCGCCCAGGGCAAGTCGCCATACTCGTTGGCCTCGTGCCTCCTCCTCGCGTTCTCCAACCGTGCCTCCAGGGTGTCCACCACCCCCGTGTCACCTACGGCTCCTACCATAGTGACTACCACACAGTTGCCGGCCTGCAACTACGAAATAGGTAAGTGGTGTCTACGTCGACCTGACTGAAAGGTAAGTCGTGTGCCGTCCACGCTCACCGCACCATGCGGAGATAACTGCTACAACGGGAGCTAGACTGCAGGCTAGGCACGTGTGCTCGTGTGATCTCTGCGTTCTCTGTTCCTTAGTCGTTTTCCTTGTGCGCACACTACTTGCTAGTTCACGGGGAAAGTTGGCAAGAGTTCCAATAGGAAAAGTTCAGAACAATTGGTTACAATGAAGTTGGCATAGCAAGACTACATCAGAGCAAGCATTCAGGTTGGCCAACTGCCAGCGCAGCTTGGTCGACCGCGTTCCAGCACGACTTGGTCGACCGCGCTCCAGCAAGGCACGGCGTGCCAACGTCGCAGGTCGATGGCGTGACAGCGTTGCTCACGCAGGACAGCAGTGCACCCTGCTTCGCAGTTGCGCATAGATGATTGGCGTGCAGAGTCTCGTCACCTGCACAGCGCACACACCACGTCAACCTCGAGCTGACGACTGCCTCTGATCCGCCACGACGACCTCGGGATACCACCACCGAGGTCGGGCTCGCCAACTTCGCCTGGGCGACCGTCGCACTCCTCCGCAGCACTTCGTCACCCAGGTAACCTGGTCGACTAGGCAACCACGTCGACCAGCAGCTCCCGTACGTGCCCGTCGACCTCCCAAGTCGACGACCACCTCCACGTCGACCTCACCAGGTCGACGACACCATCGGTCGACCTCCTCCAAGTCGACGTCCCCTCTGGTCGACCAGTTCCACGTCGACCAGCGCAGTCGTCAGCCGACCACCCACGTCGGCCACCCAAAGTTGGCGTCACCCTGAAGTCGGCGCCCGTGCAGTGGTCCCCCGTGCAGGTCGACCTATTCGTCAACCAGCTCGCCCACTGCTGCAGGTCGGTTGCTCCCCTCACACCCGACCACGATGTCGGCTCCGCCCAAGCGAGGACGGGGCCAACACACAACTCCCGTTGACACTCCCCTGCCGCGTTCACGCTTGGGCACCCAGCCCACACGGCAGTAAAGCTCGGAGACTAGCTCGTCGACGTGCACCCAACACATAGCACGTCGTCCACCGCACCAGCCATGCAAAAGGGCATGGCACCTACTGCTGCACGTCGTCGACTTCGTTGCCAACGTCGGCCAAGCGCACCTGGCCGATGGCGACGGAGCACCGGTTGAAGGCCAGATAGTGCAACGCCTTCATCAGGAAGTCGGCCGGCTGCTCAGTGGTCGGGATGTACTGCAGCGAGAACTTCCCGCGCTTCACCATGTGCTGCAGCCAGGCTTGTCGCCGCTCCATGTGCTTGAGGTTGCCTGTCAACCCCATGCCCTCGGCGACCGTGATGGCCGACTTGTTGTCCACACGCAGGACGGTCGGCTTCCCGACGTCCAGCTGCCGGAACTCTGCAAGAAGGAAGCGAAGGCGACGTCCCTCCTTGCCAGCTTCAGTGGCCGCCACGTACTCAGACTCGATCGACGACAGTGTCGCGCACTTGATGCGCTGGCTCGACCAGGAGACTGCGGCCCCTCCGTAGACGAACACGTAGCCACCCGTGCTCGTCCTGCTCAGCTTGTCATCGGCGTCATCGGCGTCCACGTAGCCGACCAGCTCCAGCGACTCAGGTCCACCACCGAACTCCAGGGCAGTGTCACGTGTGTTGGCGAGGTAGCCACCGCCAGCCACTGCACGAATACTTGCAACGCATCTGACTTCTTGGCGACCGGCTTCACCCACACGTAGCGGGTCTTGCGGTCCTTCAGCAGCAAGAAGTACAGGCTGCCGTCCTTGGCAGCCACGCGGAACGGCCCGCACAGGTCGATGTGCACGACGGCCAGCACGTCGTCGGCGTCGGAGCCTTGGTCGGGGAAGGTGTGCCGCGCCAGTTTCCCGCTGGCGCATGAGACACACGGGGAGTCGGCGTCCGTCGCCGACTTGAGGTCCAGCCCAATGGCGACCTCGTTCTTTGCCGAGCTCCGTATGGTGTCCATGCCGACATGTGCAAGCCGCGCATGCATCCGGTCCGGCGTCGACTTCGTCTTCGAGACGATCGCCCGCAAAGCCACAACCTCCGTTGTGGGCGACGTCGACGTCGTTGAGCAGGGACGCAGGTCGGTGCAAAGGACACGCCCGGAATACGTCGCCCGACCGAGCACCTCCCCGGCTGCAAAGACGAGCAGCATGCCGTCTCCGTCCTCCTGCAGCTTCACGCCGTTCTCCTTCAGCTGGCCGGCCGACAGCAGGTTGGCCCGCACACTCGGGACGTACAGCACGTCGGGGATGAGCACCTCCTTCCCGGCCTCTCCTTGCAGGGCGACGGTGCCACGGCCCTGAACGTCCTGCAGAGCCCCATTGAAGCCGCGCACGTGCTTGATGGAGCCACTCGGCTGCAGGTCGACAAAGGCTTCCTTCGTTCCCATCAGGTGGTGGGAGCAACCGCTGTCGAGCAGGACCACCGCCGGGTTCGCCTGCACAGCTGCCGCCACCGCCTGGAAGTCCTCTCCGGCCTCCGGCGCCAGAGAGATGGTCGGCTCCACGACGCCGACCAGCGAGCACGACGCCATCTTGTCGTCTCGCCCCTTGCCGCCTGCAACGGAGTCAGCGCCCTTCGCCGAAGTCGATGCCTTGGTCGACTGTTTCTCCTTGCGCGGATGATTTCCTCCACGACGAGGACGACGACTTCTCGACCTCCCACTGCCGCCCTTGTCGTCGTCGTCGGAGTCACTGTGGTCGGGACACTCGAAGGAGAGGTGATCGGGGCTGTGGCAGATCCAGCACTCCCGACGTCGACCTCCTCCTCCTCGACCGCCGTCCTTGGTCGACTTCTTCTCGACCTCCTTGGTCGACTTCCAGCCACCGCTCCCGCCGCCACCAGACTGTCCGCGCTGTCCTGGTCAGCCTCCTTGCTTCGCCGGGGCGACGAAGTTGGCCTGCGCCAAGAGCTCCTGCGATCGCTCAGCCTCCTGCATCGCCTCGTCCTGCAGGATGTACGAGGTCAGGTTGTCCTCGTTAAGCGTCGCCCTCGTGCTCGGCGCCATAGACAGCCGCTTCAGGAGGTTATAGCTGCTAGACAGTCCCTGCATGACATGGGTGATGTACGATGCCGTGGAGTACTGCGCGCCGGCCATCCTGATGGTGGCGAGAATTCGCCTGGCTCGGTTGCAGTAGTCGGTCACACTCTCCTCGTCGCCCATACGCAGGTGTGTCAGCTGTCCCTCCAGCTGGGCGATGAACAGGTCGTCGGTGACCTGGTACGTCGACTCAATGAAGTGCCACGCCCGGAGGCCGGCGTCGAGGTACTCCCGGCACCACTTCAAGGCGATCTGCACGCCAGGCGAGCAGCACCGCGAGATGACCGTGAAGGTCAACAGCTGCACGGCGCGAAACTCCGCCCGCAAGTCGGGGTGGTGCTCCCCCGGCGTCGCCACGGTCCCTCGGGCGAAGCCGATCAGCCCAGCCATCTCCAATTGGGGCTCGATAGCTTCCTTCCAGGTGAGAATGTCGGATCGACCGACCAGCGGAGGGGTGACCGAGATCCTGTCCGGCGTAAATTTGAAGTAGCCGTAGCTCGGTGCAATCCCGCCCGCCGTCACCTGGGTCGCCGACATCGGCGACAATCCACTTCGACGCCCACCAGTGTCGCCATGCGAGGAGCCTGCAGCCGCCGACGACTGCATCCCTCGCGCCTGAACGCCGCCGACTTCACCGGCGTGTATCACACCTCGTTGCCTCGACGTGTCTCCAGCACTGCTGCCGACTTGACCACCACCGGCGTTGACGCCCACGTCGACGCCGCCTTCGTTGTTCACCGGACGAGGAGAGGCAGGTCGAGACGGGTGCTCCGTCGCCCACATGGAGCGGAGCTCGGCCTCGACGACCGCCCAGGGCAAGTCGCCATACTCGTTGGCCTCGTGCCTCCTCCTCGCGTTCTCCAACCGTGCCTCCAGGGTGTCCACCACCCCCGCGTCACCTACGGCTCCTACCATAGTGACTACCGCACAGTTGCCGGCCTGCAACTACGAAATAGGTAAGTGGTGTCTACGTCGACCTGACTGAAAGGTAAGTCGTGTGCCGTCCACGCTCACCGCACCATGCGGAGATAACTGCTACAACGGGAGCTAGACTACACGCTAGGCACGTGTGCTCGTGTGATCTCTGCGTTCTCTGTTCCTTAGTCGTTTTCCTTGTGCGCACACTACTTGCTAGTTCACGGGGAAAGTTGGCAAGAGTTCCACTAGGAAAAGTTCAGAACAATTGGTTACAATGAAGTTGGCATAGCAAGACTACATCAGAGCAAGCATTCAGGTCGGCCAACTGCCAGCGCAGCTTGGTCGACCGCGCTCCAGCACGACTTGGTCGACCGCGCTCCAGCAAGGCACGGCGTGCCAACGTCGCAGGTCGACGGCGTGACAGCGTTGCTCACGCAGGACAGCAGTGCACCCTGCTTCGCAGTTGCGCGCAGATGATTGGCGTGCAGAGTCTCGTCACCTGCACAGCGCACACACCACGTCAACCTCGAGCTGACGACTGCCTCTGATCCGCCACGACGACCTCGGGATACCACCACCGAGGTCGGGCTCGCCAACTTCGCCTGGGCGACCGTCGCACTCCTCCGCAGCACTTCGTCACCCAGGTAACCTGGTCGACTAGGCAACCACGTCGACCAGCAGCTCCCGTACGTGCCCGTCGACCTCCCAAGTCGACGACCACCTCCACGTCGACCTCACCAGGTCGCCGACACCATCGGTCGACCTCCTCCAGGTCGACGTCCCCTCTGGTCGACCAGTTCCACGTCGACCAGCGCAGTCGTCGGCCGACCACCCACGTCGGCCACCCAAAGTTGGCGTCACCCTGAAGTCGGCGCCCGTGCAGTGGTCCCCTGTGCAGGTCGACCTATTCGTCAACCAGCTCGCCCACTGCTGCAGGTCGGTTGCTCCCCTCACACCCGACCACGATGTCGGCTCCGCCCAAGCGAGGACGGGGCCAACACACAACTTCCGTTGACATACGCAGCTAGATCTCCTCGTGCAGGCTGCCCTGCAAGAAAGTTGTGCTGAAGTCGAGAGAGTGTAGCTCGTAGTCACGGTGAGCAGCAACGTGCAGTAGTACCCGAAGAGTGGTCATCTTCGGGGTGGGAGAGAAGGTCTGAAAGTAGTCAATTCCCTGCTGCTGACTGAAGCCACGAGCCACGTACCGTGCCTTGAAGACAGGCGGAGAGCCCGACGGCCGCTTCACCCGGAAGATCCACATGCCACTGACGATGTTCGCCCCAGGCGGGGGAGCCTCGTCAACGTAGGTGCCTGTGGACTTCCAGGAAGCCATCTCTGTGTCCATAGCTGCCTGCCACTGAGAGGAGTAGGGACCCTCTATCGCCTCCGCGTAAGAGCGCGGAGTCGGGATGTCAAGTGCATCTGGGTCTCCCTCAGGGGTAAGCAGTACGGACACAAGATGAGGTGAAACAGCTGCCAGACACTGGAACTCCTCCTGCCTGTCCTCAAGGACGTCCGTGCCAAGGGCACACTCACCCCCGACGGACGGAGGACAGATAGACTCAGACTCAGCGACAAGACTAGCAGCATAGTCTAGGCGAGAGCGAGCAGCAAAGTCGACGAGCTCAGCAACTAGGGCAGACGCAGTAGTGGACTCAAAGGAAGGGTCAGTGACGACAGTAGTAAGGAGACGCGTGACAGTAGGACTGGCAGCATGAAGAGAGTCCGACTCCGGGTCGGCAAGAGCAGGAAGAGAGGACTCAGGAGGAGAAGGCAAAGGGGCAAGTAGAGGAGCAGTGGACGGACGCAGAGACATCTTGTGCGTGCCAGGGACAGGAGGAGGACGCTAACGCGAACCATGACCACTAGGGCGAGTAGCACGGACAAGCGACGTAGGGCGAGACGCAGGCTCACGACGCTCAGCGAGACCTCCAGTAGGACCAGTGTAGGGAGAAGGAGCAGGCAAAGGGGAGGTAGGCTAAAACTGTAACTGTGACGGGACAGGTTGTGGACACTCTAAGGGAGGAGGAGGACCAGTAGAAGGCGGAAGACCAAGAACCTGCTGCAGGAGTGGAGCGAAGTACGGTCGAGGCCGCGCGGCGACGCCAGACACAGTAGGGACAGCACTAGTACCCCCAACAGGAGCACCCGCTCCAGCAACACCTCCAGCAGCTCCAGAACCTCCAGCAGCGCTAGTAGTACCCCCAGCAGGACCGCCAGCAATAGGCTCAGCGCCAACCCCCTTAGCAGCACCAGCTCCAGTCGAACCCGCAGGCCCAGCAGCTCCAGTACTCCCAGTACGAGCACCTCCGGGACCCGCGACAGCAGCACCCTCAGGAGCCGAAGAACCTCGAGCACCAGCAGTACGGCTCCAGCGCCGGGCAAACCACTCGCGCAGCTCCTGTGGAGAGAGTGGCTCTCAGCGAGATGAAGCACCCGGAGAACCTCCACGCGAAGCACCTCTAGGCTCAGCACCCCCAGGCGTAGCACGCCTAGGCTCAGCACCCACAGACTCAGCACCCCCAGGCCCAGCACCCCCAGGCTCAGCACCCCCAGAGTCAGCACCCCCAGGCTCAGCACCCCCAGGCCCAGCACCCCCAGGCTCAGCACCCCCAGAGTCAGCACCCCCAGGCTCAGCACCCTCAGCAGCACCAGAGTCACCAGTGACCTCGACAGGCTCAACTGCGTCTACCTGGGACAAACCTGAAGGGGAGGGACCCTGAGGGGGGAGGGGGTCTACCGGAGGGGGACCTGGGACAAGGAAGAGCGGCGGCAGGGGGAGGGACGGGGTGCGGTTGGGGAAGAGGCGGTAGAAGGGGACCGGCTCGTCAAACGTGACATTCTGGGAGGACAGAACACGGCGAGAGGTGGGGTGGTAGAACTGCCACCCAGGCGCGTCAGGGGGGAACCCCAGGAAGACGCAAGGAGCAGCACGAAGGGACAGCTTGTCCGCAGACAAGTCGCGGACAAACGCCCGAGATCCCCAGACCCGGAACGCCGACGCATCGCCAACCTTCCCCGTCCATAGCAAGGCTGGGGAGGTCTCCGGCCTGGAGACCCTGGGGTGAAGGTTGATCTGATGCGCCGCGTACCTCACCGCAAACGGCCACAGAAAATGGGGGGCAGCCCGTGCATCATAGACGTATGAGCGGCGCCCATGACCATGCCAATGCGGCGCTCAGCGATCCCATTTTGCTGTGGAGAGTCCGGAAGCGTGAAGGTCTGACGGATGCCTCGTGCGCGACAGTAGGCTCTCAGAAGGCCAGAGGAAAACTCTCCGCCTCTGTCCGAGTGCAGACGCAGAACAGGAAAGTCCGAGCCAAAGCTCTGCTTGAGCTGGAGACGAGCTGCGCGGATCCAGTCGTTCAGCACCTCAGTGACATCACCCTTGCTGCGCAAGGGGAAGACTGCGGTGTAACGCGAGTAGTCGTCAACAACGAGCAGGAAGTAGCGCTCGTGACCGTGTCTACGGACGCGGGCTGGGCCCCACACGTCCATGTGAAGTGTATGCAACGGGGACTCTGTCGGAGGAAACTGGGAGGAGTGAGGGGCAATACGCTATTGCCCCTCGACACAGGGGACACAGGTAGGGCCAGGGCCCTGAGGAAGGGGAGGGAGGGACCGGGGGAGACCGGAGACAAGAAGACGGGAGGCCATGCCTCTGAGCCGAAGCAGAGAGGGGTGACCAAGGCGGTGGTGCCAGAGGAGAGTCTCGTGAGACAGGAGAGGACACGAATAGGGGGCAGACTCAGGACCAGACCTGGACGCTGCAGCAAACACCTGACCCGACGCAGCTACCCTACCAGACTCAGCAACTGGAGGAGACTGTTGGTGCAACCCTACGGTTTGCACTCGGCTTGTTGTCCGTGTGCGTGCATGTGTGTGTGTCTATGGAATGGTATGAGGGCATGGGATAATATATATTTAATGCTTATAATTGTGTGTGAATGTTGAGTCATGATGTCGAGTGTATGTGTCGAGTCAATAGCGAGTTATCGCTAGACGCGTGTTACGTGGTCGTTTATGTCTCGCGCGCGGTTTCTATTTTGTCGTGCGCGGTTTCTCTTTTGTCCTGTGTCGAACGTTCGGTGTGTCGCAGGTGTGTGCAGCAGACCCATGAAGAACTCAAGGATGAGTTTGTGATGAAGAGCCGAGCCTTGGTGTCAATCCACAAGTGATTTCAAAGCTCGCCAAAAGGGTACACCTCAAGATATTGAAGATAGTTACATTACTTTGTGTAGTGTAACATTTCACTTGGTGTAGGCCCTAGTGAAGGGTAGTTTCGAGACCCTTCGTGGTTGGGGACAGTGTGGCACTGTTCCACATCACTGTACCTCGGCTCTTGGGGTTTGTAGGAGCTGGGAGTCATTCCCAACTCGTAACTCTTCAGATCTCTTCCTATTTTGTGTTCTAAGACTATAGTGGCTGCCATAGTGCCGTTCGTTCAAACCAACACTGTGTCGTTTATACTTGGTCAAATCGTGCGATCTAAATTGCCTATTGTAGGCGACGTTTAGACGCTCCAGATCCAAGTTGAATCAAGTCATTTGAAGCTGTGACCAAAACGCTATGAACGTTTGAAGCCGCTGTGCAGAAATCCGACTGTGCACTCTATCTTTCGTTTTAGGCACATTGGAGCCTACTGTGACTATAACAAGTGGTATCAGAGCCCCTCGGAGCAGTTTCGACAATGGCTGGACCTGAGGAAAGGGGTGGCAGAGGTGCTGGTGGCAGAGGAGAAGCCCAAGCTCAAGGCCAACCCCGTGACTCAGCCATGGCGCCCGTGCAACCAAGTGTTGGCCCATCTAGGGATGAGCCTAGAGTGTTTGGCCTTGACAAGTTCAATGGTGACAACTTTGCTGAGTGGTCCTTCAGAATGGAGAACATATTTGACCACTATGACCTGCTGGAGGTGATGGAAGGAACGGAGAAGCGTCTCGAGAACGACCCGGAGAAGAGCCCGTGGGTGCGGAAGAGCGCACAAGGCTACCTCCTACTTGGGCAAGCGTTGGGGAGCAGCCAAATCCGTCACATCAAGCCCTTCCAGCGTGAACCAGAGAAGGGACCAAAAGCATGGGCTGCTCTCAAGGGTGTACACGCTCCTGCAACAGCGGCGGTGGCTGTGGTGTTGGAACGGCAAATGGCGACGTTACGAATTGAAGAGGATGAAGCGGTTGAAGAAGGGGTGCAGAAATTCTTCGACTTGTTGACGCGGCTTGAGGGAGCTGATTTGAACTATAGTGAGCTCCAAAAGAAGACCAAGTTGCTGGCCCTACTCCCGGAGTCATGGTCCTCGCTCATCATCAACCTTAATCGTGACTTGCCCCGCCTCTCGCTTGAAGACGTGAAGCGAGCTATCCTTCAAGAGGATTTCCTCCGCCGTGAATTGGCGAGTGCGGATGGCGCTGGGGCAGCGAGCATCGGCCGTGGATATGGTCGAGGAAGAGGCAGAGGACGAGGGGGAGGAAGGTTTGGTGGCAGCAACTTCGGCGGAGGCCGTGGGAGTGGCGGTTACGGCAGCGACGAGAAGAACTACGGACGCAGTCGCGGCCGATTCGACGGCGAGTGTCACTATTGCCACAAGAGCGGACACATGTGGCGCGACTGCTACAAACTCCCTGATGGTTGGACCCCTGCTCAAGGCCAAGAGGGTAGAGGAGCAGGAGGAGGGAGAGGAAGAGGCCGTGGAGGCCGTGGCGGTCGCGGTGGCGGAGCTGCAAACATGAAGAGCGGAGACAACGACAAGGACCCGAGCGACGATCGATACCCGGGTCTATTCTACTTCGTGTCGACGCAAGTACCGGCTGGTCTAGAGAAGGATGAAGGCTTTGAGGAGCCAGCAGCTGTGGGGAAGGTGACCCTACACCCCCTGGACTATTGGGTGATTGATAGTGGCGCTACCTATAGCATGACACCTCGCCCGGACTTGCTCACCGAACTCGAGCCGTCACCGGTGAAGCATGTCACATCGGCTTTGGGGCAGCGAGCAGAGGTGAAAGGCATGGGGAAGGCCATGTTCAAGGGTGCTGATGGGAAGATGGTGGGCCTCAAGAACGTGCTTTGGGTGCCCAGCCTTGCTGCAAACCTGATTTCCGTGCGGCGGTTGGCAAAGGCCGGCATGGACACTAACTCGAAGGGAGCCAAGACCTACACCGCAAGGCTTGGCGATCGAATTCTCTGGGACCTTCATGAGGACAGGGATGTCTACAACGAGATGTGGCAGATTCCAGTGGTCCCTATGCCTAAGGAGAGGCAAGTGGCAGCAAGCATCAGCACCAAGGATGGAGCGGTCGGTAGCGACGATGGCGCGAACGGTCGCGCTAAGGAGAATGAGCTCAAGAAGAGCAAACCTGGAGGGACCAGCAAGTTCAGTGAACCTAAGGAGAGTGGTGCAGCAGCCAAAGAGCAGCAAAAGGGTGAGGAGAACCCCGAGGCAGCAGCGGAGGAGGACTACGGAGAGAGTATGTGGGGCGCTATTGCGAGCGCGGCATTCTCCAATCCAACTTCGGCTACGGGGGAGTGTGATTGGCTCACCTTGCATCGGCGCATGGGGCATGTGGCCCTGCCTATCTTGCAGCAGCTAGTGAAGAATGAGATGGTTGCTGGCATACGTGTGAAGGGGGAGCCCGATGAGGTGCTTGGCTGCCCGACGTGCATTCAAGCCAAGTTCACCCGGTTTCCGTTCTCTAGTTCGGAGGCAACGGCAAAGGCACCGCTTGATGAGGTGGTGATGGACGTGGTGGGCCCCCTGAAGCTTGGAGCTGCTGGAGCTGAGTATTTTCTCACCATTGTTGACGTCTACACCCGCATGACTTGGGTGTACGTGCTGGCCAAGAAGAGTGACGTGGCTGAAACGTTGAAGGCGGATTGGTTCCCGATGGTGGAGCGGCAACAAGACCGTCTAGTCAAGTCAATCCGCACCGATCGAGGGGGAGAGTTCCTGAGCAAGGAGTTTGGGTTGTGGCTGAAGAAGAATGGTATTCGGCACTCCCTCACCATGCCATACTCCCCTGCAATGAACGGCATCGCCGAGCGAGCGAACCGCACAATCACGGAGGCGGCACGCGGGTTGCTCATTGAAGCCGGGCTACCCGACTATTTCTGGCCTGATGCGGTGCGGAGCGCGTGTGTGGCCAAGAACAGAGCCTTGACTCATGTGGGAGCAGACAAATGGGTGCCCTATGTGGAGTGGCTAGGAAGGAAGCCAAAGGTGGATATGCTTCGGGTGTTCGGGTGCATGTGCATGGCGCTTGTGCCTAAGCATCTTCGGCACAACAAGCTTGGTGCCAAGGCGGTGTGGGCCGTGCACTTGGGCATGGCTCAAAACAGCAAGGGATGGCTTCTTTGGGACCCATTCACCAAGAAGTTCTTGGTGATCAGGGACTGCAAGTTCATGGAGAACTTCATGTACAAGGATTGGAAGGCGGAGAATGAGGCGAAGATAGGCGTGCGGTTTGGGGAGGTGAAGAGTTCCGGTTTGGAGCATGTGGAGCTGCCTTTGGAGCTGAGCAGCGGCAGCACAACCACGAGGCAATCCTCCCTTGTGAATGGGGGAGAGGAGGCCAATGATGCAGAGGAAGAAGAGGAGGAGGTGCAGCAAGTGAGCGAGCGTGCACCGTCACTCCCTTCCCGTACCACGAGTGCTCCACGGATTCGAGCCACACCGCAGCAACGCCAAGGCCTTCAAGTCCCTGCAGCTGAGGAGGAAGGAAGGGGGAAGAGGAGAGTTCAACCCCCTAATAGGCTGACCTATGATGCACTTGGAAAGCAAGGCAAGACAGCCCTGGCCGGAGCGGCAATGATGGTCGGAGACGACGAGGAGAGTGACTACGAGGAGTGTGCCTTCGCGTTCTTCTCTCCGGTGGAGATGCCGGGAGAACCAGCAACTCTCAAGGAGGCTTTGGAGAGTAGTGATGCTGAGGAGTGGAAGAAAGCCATGGAGAGTGAGCTGAAGAGCATCGAGGAGAATGACACGTTTGAATTGGTGGAGCTACCGGAGGGGCGTACGGCGATAACGTCCAAGTGGCTCTTCAAAATCAAGTCGGATGCCGACGGCAAGATCGAGCGTTACAAGTCTAGGCTTGTAGCCAAGGGGTACCAGCAGAAGGAGAAGGTGGACTTCAAGGAGCTGTTTGCCCCTGTGGTGAAGCCGACGACGCTGCGAACCCTATTCGCGGGAGCCGCCATCAAAGGATGGGTGGTGAAGCAAATGGACATTGTGACGGCATTCCTTAACGGCATCCTTGAGGAGGAGATTTTTATGGCGCAGCCAGAGGGGTTTGATGATGGTAGTGGCAGAGTGTGGAAGCTGAAGAAGGCCCTCTATGGGCTGAAGCAGGCCCCTAGGCAATGGTACATGAAGCTGCGCGAAGTGTTGGAGGAGATCGGCTTCACTCCCTCAACGGCCGATCACTCCTTGTTCATGCTTGGCGAGGGGGAGCAGAGGAGCTTCATGGTGGTTTATGTGGATGACATTCTCATATTCTCACCCTCCTCTGACCTTGTGAAGGAGGTGATGCTGAAGCTGCATGACAAGTTCAAGTGCAAGTCCCTTGGTGACGTGAACTTCTACCTTGGGCTCCACATCGAACGAGACGTGGAGAAGCGGAGCATGCGAGTGCACCAACCGAAGTACCTGGAGGCGTTGGCTGCCAACTTCGGCCAGAGTGAAGGTCATGTGGCTACTCCCTTTCCTTCTGGGTTCAAGTGTGTGAAGGGGCCAGAGGAGGAGAGCGTTGGAGAAGAGGAGAGGCGCCGTTTTCACTCGTTGGTGGGCAGCCTCATGTATGCGGCGGTAAACACCCGACCGGACGTCGCGTTTGCTACCGGGCAGCTGGCTAGGGTTGTGCAATGCCCTAATGAGGAGCAGGTAGCAGCTGGAATGAGGGTGGCCAAGTATCTTGGCCAAACACCGACCGTTGGGCTGCAATACTCGGCGGCGGCACAAAGGCGCCAAAAGGGCGCGGATGGTGTTGAACCCGGGCGTTTGTTCCTCACCGCCTACTCGGATGCTTCATATGCATCAGAACCAGAGGACATGACAAGTGTGGGAGGCTTCATATGCTGTGTTGGTGGAGGCCCAACTGCTTGGGAGAGCAAGAAGCAGGTTGACCAAGCTTTGAGCTCGGTGGAGTCCGAATACATGGCACTCTTCCGTGCCGTACGGGAGATTGTGTGGCAGCGGCGTTTGTTGGCTGAATTGGGGGAGGAGCAGCAAGGACCTACCCCACTGTATTGTGACAGCCAGGGTGCCATTGCTCTTGCTAAGAACCCTGTGTTGCATGGACTCACGAAGCACATGAGGGTGAAGTGGCATTGGACGAGGAGCATGGTAACCGCGGGTGAAGTTGAGTTGCGCTACGTGTAGACCACGGGGCAGCCGGCTGACATGATGACCAAGAGGCTGGTGGAGCAGCAGCATTGGAAGTATTGCAAGCTGGCTGGGATGGCTCTGAACTGACAGAGCAACACATCCTAAGGCCAACAATCCGAGGGGGAGTTTGTTGGTGCAACCCTATGGTTTGCACTCGGCTTGTTGTCCGTGTGCGTGCATGTGTGTGTGTCTATGGAATGGTATGAGGGCATGGGATAATATATATTGAATGCTTATAATTGTGTGTGAATGTTGAGTCATGATGTCGAGTGTATGTGTCGAGTCAATAGCGAGTTATCGCTAGACGCGTGTTACGTGGTCGTTTATGTCTCGCGCGCGGTTTTTATTTTGTCGTGCGCGGTTTCTCTTTTGTCCTGTGTCGAACGTTCGGTGTGTCGCAGGTGTGTGCAGCAGACCCATGAAGAACTCAAGGATGAGTTTGTGATGAAGAGCCGAGCCTTGGTGTCAATCCACAAGTGATTTCAAAGCTCGCCAAAAGGGTACACCTCAAGATATTGAAGATAGTTACATTACTTTGTGTAGTGTAACATTTCACTTGGTGTAGGCCCTAGTGAAGGGTAGTTTCGAGACCCTTCGTGGTTGGGGACAGTGTGGCACTGTTCCACATCACTGTACCTTGGCTCTTGGGGTTTGTAGGAGCTGGGAGTCATTCCCAACTCGTAACTCTTCAGATCTCTTCCTATTTTGTGTTCTAAGACTATAGTGGCTGCCATAGTGCCGTTCGTTCAAACCAACACCGTGTCGTCAATACTTGGTCAAATCGTGCGATCTAAATTGCCTATTGTACGCGACGTTCAGACGCTCCAGATCCAAGTTGAATCAAGTCATTTGAAGCTGTGACCAAAACGCTATGAACGTTTGAAGCCGCTGTGCAGAAATCCGACTGTGCACTCTGTCTTTCGTTTTAGGCACATTGGAGCCTACTGTGACTATAACAGAGACGCAGTGGTCAGTGTGTACAGGCTCGACCTCGGCTGACGGGTGAACGTAGCCAGGTGTCGGCTTGTGCTAGCCTCTGTGCAGTGCGTCACCCGCTGACGCGCAGGAGTGAACTGGTGCACTCCCCCATCCTATAGGTCAGCACCACTCACCAGGTTCGTAGAGAACGAGGGGAGGTAGAGACCAGACAGGGTGCCAGAGGGAGCCGCCGGACACGGGAGGACTGTGGAGAAGTGAGACAGGACAGGACCTCCAGAGGGGTCACCCAGAGACACCGCAACCGGCCGACTAAGCGGCGTGAGTGTGGTGCGGTCCCGAAAGAAGGAGCGAGACGCCCCTGAGTCAAGGGTGAAGGTGAGGGAGGCCGAAGCCGACGTAGTACCTGAGAGCGCAGACTCACCAGTACCTGAGGACGCAGACGCACTAGCACCTAGAGCAGCAGCGTTGCAAGCACCTAGGGCAGCCGCCTCACCAGTACCTAGAGCAGCAGTCTCAATGCCCGGATCGGGCGGGAAACACCGGTAACAGTCACCCTCATCACTAATAGACACAGCATACATGGCAGAGAGAATAGCATCAAAGTCAAGATCATAGATGGCAACACCCGCCCTAGACAGCTCGCCCCAGCGAGGGATCTCTGTGGCCTCCGGGAACTGGTGACGCCACGCGTCCGTCAGGCGGCCAAAGCAGCGCTGGGTGGGGTGCGCACCCCCACACTGCTCACCCGCACGGTCGCCAGTGCGCAGGACGTAGGTGCACGGACCAAGACCCCCACCCCGCTGGCGTGCAGTGTACCACTCACGGAGCTGGTGAGGGGACAGGGTCTCACGACCGCGCTGCTGCTGCTGCTGGCGTGAACCACCACCGGAGCCACTCCTCTGCGTAGACCCGCGACCAGCTCCACCGCCACCCCCGCCGCCTCCGCCGCCTCCGCTAGTACTGCCGCCTCCGCCGCCTCCTCCACCGCCGTCACCTCCGCCACCTCCGCTCCCACCGCCACCGCCGCCGCCGCCTCCACTGCCGCCACCGACACCTACACTCCCACCTCCACTCCCATCGCCACCCCCACTCCCCCCGCCGCCTCCACCTCCACCTCCACCGCCCCCGCTTGCTCCTCCAGCGCCCCTGCCCCCCTTGCCCTTGCCAGAGCGGCGTCTCCCGCTAGGTGCAGACGCCGTACCGACCGAGTCAAGACCAAGGAGGTCGGCCGCAGCAGCAGAGGCAACAGAGGGCAGAAGGGGGGAAGGGGAACACCCCTCAAAGATGGGGGTGCGCGGGTCACCACGAGAGGCCCCTATAGCGACTATGCTCTTCTCCGTCGCTTGGAGGGCCTTCTCGAGGAGGTCAGCAGTGAGTGTGGTGGGACAGACTGAAAGGAAGTGGTCCCTAACTACGCGAAGGGAGTCAGGGAGGCAAGTGACTATGTAGTAGAGAGTGATGTACATGGGGGGGGGGGTTCTTGGCGCAGAAGTCAGCAGAAAGCGCAGCGCGGTAGCGAGTGTCACTAGTGCGGAGGTGCGTAATGAGGTCAGCGACTGTGGGAAAGGCAGCAAGGTCAGGGAAGAGGTACGGTAGCATGAGACGGCTGAGTGCAGTAGTGGTTGGGGAGGAGTATCGTGCAACTACAGCGTCGTACAAGGTCTGAGCACTCTTGTACTGACTAAAGTGCGCACGCTCGGAGGTAGGGAGGTGGCGACGCACAGCAAGACGTGCAGCAGCGTCGCGCGTGGCCCACTGGGAGCGAACAGTGGCGTCAGCATCTGCAGCAGGGGCAGGAGAGGCGCCAGAGGTGAGGTCAAAGAGAGAGAGACCGTCTGCCCTATCGCATTGCAATAACAGCTGCAGGTCTTCTACCCAAACGTCAAAGTCAATGGCCCGACCCTCAGCGTCAAAAGCGAGGACACTAGGGGTAGCCATGACCACAGTAGACTAGCAGTGCAAACAGTAGGGGGGAGGGCAGTGTAGTGACAGAGGCGCTGCTCTCACCAGACAGGGCGGTTCGGGCAGCTCGGCAGCACAGCAGCTCAGCAACACGGCGGCTCGGGCGACTCGGGCGGCTCGGCAGCAACTGTGGCTCGGCGGCACCCGCGGCTCGGCTCCTCAGCTGCTCAAGCGGCTCGGGCGATTCGGGCGGCTCGGGCGGCTTGGGCGGCTCGGGCGGCTCGCGCGGCTCGGGCGGTGCAGGCGGCTCGGCTGCGTAGGGCGGCAGGGCTGCTGGTAGGGCGGCGGGGCCGCTGGTAGGGTGGCGGGGCCGCTGGTAGGGTGGCGGGGCCGCTGGTAGGGCGACGGGGCCGCTGGTAGGGCGACGGGGCCGCTCGTAGGGCGGCGGGGCCGCTGGTAGGGCGGCAGGGCCGCAGGTAGGGTGGCGGGGCGGCTGGTAGGGCGGCGGGGCCACAGGTAGGGCGGCGAGGCCGCTAGTAGGGTGGCGGGGCCACAGGTAGGGCGACGGGGCCGGGTCGAAGGTAGGGTGACGGGGCTGGGGCCGGGGCGCAGGTAGGGCGACGGGGCCTGGGTCGCAAGTAGGGCGACGGGGCCGGGGCCAAGGCGCAAGTAGGGCGACGGGGCTAGGGCCGGAGCCGCAGGTATGGCGGCGGGGCCAGGGTCGCAATGGGGCGACGGGGCCGGGGTCGTAGGTAGGGCGACGGGGCCGGGGTCGCAGGTAGGGCGACGGGGCCGGGGCGCAGGTAGGGCGACGGGGCCGGGGCGCAGGTAGGGCGACGGGGCCGGGGCGCAGGCAGGGCGACGGGGCCGGGGTCGCAGGTAGGGCGACGGGGCCGGGGCGCAGGTAGGGCGACGGGGCCGGGGCGCAGGTAGGGTGACGGGGTCGCTAGGGCGACGAATCAGGGGCCGCTGAGGCGGTGCGACGTGGCCGCTAGGGCGGCTCGACGAAGGCAGTGAGGGGAGCGCGACTCGGGGAGCGCGCTCCGAGCAGGAAAAAAAAAAACTTTCGATGTGGTGGGCCCTAGGCACAGTTCCCACGAGGGAACCTGCTCGATACCATGAGGAAATTGAAACGATAATGAATGAACTATGAATGAAGTGGGTACAAGTACTAACCCTAATTGGGTTGTACCCCCTATGGGATACCCCACTACATCCTACACAAATGTATAAGCTATATAATGTTCCGACATCAGGCTCCTGACTGCCTGCTCCCTCTCCTTACACTGAGCAGATAGGAGGTCTTACTGAGCGTCGTGAGCCTGCGTCTCGTCCTGCCTCGCCTATTTGCGCTGGTCGCACTAGTCGCCATGTTCCTCGTGAGCGTCCTCCTCGTATCCCCGGCACGCACACTATGGCACTTCGTCCTTCCTCTGTTCCAAAGCGTGTTCCCCTGTCGTCTCCTCCAGTGTCCTCTCTTTTGCACATTCCGGACCCTGAGTCTAACCTGGCTTGTGCTGCCAGTCCTAATGTTACGCGTCTCTTAGCCACTGCTGTCACTGGTCCTTCGTGTGAGTCTGCTGTTGCATCTGCTTTAGTCGCTGAGCTTGTTGACATTGCTGCTGCTTGTCGTCTCGACTACGCTGCTAGTCTTGTTGTTGAGTCTGAGTCTGTCTGTCCTCCGTCCGTCGAAGGTGAGTGTGCTCTTGGCACGGACGTCCTTGAGGACAAGCATGAGGACTTTGAGTATCTTGCAGCCGCTACACCTCATCTCGTGGCCATGCTTCTTGCCCCCGAGGGAGACCCGGATGCACCAGACATCCTGACCCCGCGCTCTTACGCTGAGGCGATCGCGGGTGAGTACTCCTCTTAGTGGCAGACAGCCATGGACGCAGAGATAGCATCCTGGAACTCAACAGGCACCTACGTCGACGTAGTTCCCCCTCCTGGGGCAAACATAGTCGATGGCATGTGGATTTTCAGGGTGAAGCGGCAGCCGGGTTCTCCGCTTCTCTTCAAGGCTCGTTACGTTGCAAGAGGCTTCAGTCAGAGACAGGGAGTTGACTTTTTCCATACCTTCTCCCCTAACCCGAAGATAACCAATCTTCGGGTGCTGCTGCACGTTGCCGCTCAGCTTGACTACAAGCTTCACTCTTTTGACTTCAGCACAGCTACATCCTCGTACACGTCGACGACTTGGTTTTTGCCACTGCTGCCATTGAGGCACTCGCCTTTGTGAAGTTGGAGCTGCAGAAGAGACACACGTGCACAGACCTGGGTGAGCTGCGCAACTATCTTGGCTTGCAGATCACCCGGGACAGAGCACGACGCACCATCACCCTGACTCAGTCACACATGGTGCACCAGGTCCTTCAGCGCTTCGGCTTCACTTGGTCCTCGCCACAGTCCACTCCTCTGGCTACCGGTCACTCGCTCTCAGCTCCACCTTCGGACGAGTCCGAAGAGCCGAGTGGCCCGTACCCAGAGCTAGTGGGCTGCCTCATGTACTTGATGACCTGCACTCGTCCCAACGTTGCGTACCCTCTTGGCCTTCTGGCACGCTACGTGGCTCCTGGTAGGCACCGAAAAACACTGGGATGCTGCGAAGAGGGTACTGCGTTACTTGTGCAATATGTCAGGCATGGGGCTCGTGCTTGGAGGGCACGGTCCAGATGTCCTCACTGGACACTCAGACGCTTTGTGGGATGATGACTTGACTACGCAGCGGTCGTCTCGGGGTTACTCATTCAGCCTTGGCTCCGGCTCTGTTTCTTGGCGGTCTACCCGCTCATCTTCTGTTCTCAGCTCCAGTTGTGAGGCTGAGATCTACGCGACCGCCATGGCTGCACAGGAGTTACGCTGGCTCACCTACCTGCTGACCGACTTGGGAGAGCCGCCTCGTTCTCCTCCAGTTCTGTACGTAGACAACAAGGCTGCAATTGCCTTGTGTCAAGAGCACATAACAAAGCATATCGCTCTGTGTTACTTCCTTGCTCGAGAGTTGCAGCAGCGTGGTCAGCTTCGTCTTGCTTACGTGGCCACTCGGGCCAATACTGCTGATATATTCACCAAGGCACTTCAACCTTGTGATCATTAGCGCTTTTGTACTGTGTTGGGCCTTGTGCCTGTTTTGCCTCACTTGCTCACTACTTGACTTTGCTTGTACTGTAACCTATGTATATACTTGCATGCTTACTCTTGCTAGGTAGTGATCACCTCATTGTTTGCTGTCTTTTATATACCTCTGCATGTGGACCGGCCCTGTGGCCGTTTGCTTATGCTCAGATTGTGTGGTGCCTTTGTGATCCACCTTGAGCTTGCTTTGCTTTTCTTGACCCCTTGTTCTCCACCACTTCGCCTATGGGGATGTATCAAACTATAATGCTACTTGTCTTGTGTAGGCTGTAGTGGGGGAGCCTATATGGGGTACAACCAACTTAGGGTTATACTTGTATTCAGTTTGATGTCAATGCAATCATTCATGCTCGTTAGTTTATGACATGTGTGTGTGCGCGCACGCGCATAGGTGCGTGCGCGTGTGTAAGCATGTGTCTATGAGTGTGTGCGTACATGTGCGCACGCGCGCACGCCCGCACGCGCGCGCGTGTGTGTGTGTGTGTGTGTGTGTGTGTGTGTGTGTGTGTGTGTGTGTGTGTGTGTGTGTGTGTGTACGTGTGTGTGAATATGTGTGTTTGTGCATGCGCACGCATGTGTGTGTTTGTCTATGCATGTGCGGCGTGCATACGTGCGTGTATGCATGCGTGTGTATGCGTAGGTGCGTCTTTGTGTGTTTGTGGGGGGGGGGGGGGGGGGGGAGGGTTGCGAGTTGCGCTATGGTGAAGCCTTCGTTAATGCTTGTGATAACCATTTGGTTACTCCAACATCAAAGAGTGACGCAACTCAATAGATCTCAACAAACCCATGGGTCCAAAAGCTTGTAACAGTTTGGAGAGCACATCACACACTAGAGTAATCAACCTGCACTTCCATGTGTTCCACACGAGCCATTTCGACATCAAAGTCCACCGAATCAGCTGAGCTGCCAATCTCCTTGTCGATTCGGCATGCAGCTCTATGCACCTCAGCCCCCATGATCTCTTCCTTCATGGCCAGCAAATCCCCCAATACTCGCGCCATGGAGGGGCGAGAGGCAGTGGGCATGGCAGTGCAGGCGAGCGCAAGACGGGCCATGCGCAGCACAAAGTCGTCTGGAGCATCCAAACGAGGGTCCTTGAATGCTGCCACATCACTGGATGCCACCAATGGCGCCACCTGGTTGGGATCAAAGACCACAGCGAAGTGATTGGTGCCATGGCCTGACTGTCTGCTGCAAAGTGGTGTCACAACTTAAGGTCTGATGAATGTGCATTTACACTGAGGAAGTTAAGTAACCACTTTTACGATAAGGGAGCTGTTGATTCACATGTTATTGACTCACCCATTGCCTGAGGTTGATCTGCCTATCGTCTGTCATATACACAGCCTTGCGTGCTGTGATAACTACCAGCATCACCACTCCAAAGCTGCCCATGACAGGAAACAACAGCATGAATGAGGAAAAAACAAAGTGCTGGTTTTTAAGTTCTTGTTAGTTATGTTCTCATTTTGCTACGTGTTAATAGTTCTTCTTCTGTGCATGCACAGTTTGTACATAAATGAAATGCCCTGTGTTAATCATCTCACCTGTGCACGTCTGCAGCTGGAGTGGCCTTTTGCGTCTTGAAGTAGGCTGGGTCCACATAGCCCGGTGTGCCCATCACTCGAGTGGCAGCCACAGAGGAGCCCATGCAGGTGCCTCCACTCAGCTTCACCAGCCCAAAGTCTCCTATCTTGGCCTGCCCATTAGAACCAAGGGAACAACGAAGTTCATTTGAAAAGAATTTTACGGGAAAACAAAAGCAAATATATATAACATGCTTTGCGAGAAAGCAAGGCATGAACAAGAAGGTGGGAAAAGAATCAAAACTAGCAAGCAGGTGAAGCTATAATGTATCTTCGAGCATACATGCATCTTTGCATCGAGGAGGATGTTGGCTGGCTTGATGTCACGATGCACGATGCCAAAGTCATGGAGGTACTGCAACCCCTTTGCCACTCCAATCAAAACATCCAGTCGCTGGCGCAAAGTGAGAGGATGGGCGATACCCGGTCCGATCCAGCTCTCAAGATCATTGTTCACCATGTACTCATACACCAAGATCTGCTCTATGTGCCTTGTTGTCGTGTTCATATCCATACAGTATCCAAGCAGCCGCACAAGATGGGGATGGTGCTTGCTGGCCATTTCCTTCACCTGCGGATACACAACATTTGGACGGCAAAATATGAAAATTGTTGAGTGAAGTGGACCTGGACGATACACATGTTACAAAGCATGAAGCAGCAAAACATAACAAACAAAACGATGGGCATTCATTATCATCAGAGTCCTGAATAACACTGCAAGCAAGGTGACTTTTGAGTCGACTCAAAAGTCACTGCAAGCAAGGTGTAGCCACCCCGACGATTTTCTAGAGACGACCCATTTTATGGAGGAACAATACGCTGGCCCAGGGTGTAGCAAAAAAACCTCGATGGGAAATGGAATAAATATCGGAAAAGGAATACAATTGCATGAGCTCAAACTACCTACTCAAGTTTACCTCTGTGAGAAAGTCATTGGTGAGCACTCTGGCTCGTTTGACGGCCCACACTTGAGAGCGGTTGTGGGGAGACACACCCTTATACACATCACCAAAGCTGCCGCTGCCAATCCTGTTCCTCTCTGCCCACTCCGCTGTTGCCTTTGCCAGCACGTCCAGGGAGTACTCTTGGCACACGTGTGGCCGTGCTGCATCCATCTCCTCCACCACACCTCCATCCACCACCCCTGCTGATCCTGCTTTTGCTGCTACTCCTGCTGCCGCTGCTATGGCTGCTGCTATTGCTTCTGGGTCATTTTCCTCTGCGTGTCATGGGGTTTGACCAGTGGAAAGAGCAGACTTATCTCAATTGACTATGCAGAAAATGGAAACAGATTCGACATAAATTGGCAGAAAACGAAAACAGGAGCAGATGAAAAGCATGAGTGAGTGGATTGAAGTGTGAGCGGAGCAGAGCCCGGGTGGAAATGATTAGGTTTGAAGGTATGGCAATAACAACGTACCTCTTTTTGGGTCCCGTCTTGTTGATGCTGCTGCTGCTGCTGCTGGTGCTCCTGCTTTGGCTGCCATGGCTGCTTCTGGATCTTCTTCCTTCCTCAGTGACTCTGCAGTTTCAAGGTTGTGAGTGGTGTGAACTAATAAATTGGAGTCATGGAGAATTATGAAAAGAATATCAAGATGCAGGTTGTTTGGAGAAACCAGGAAATTTGTGCGTGATTGAGGGGTGTACCTGTTTGGGTTGATATAAAAACGGGCAAAAGCTTACTCTTTTTTTGCCCCCCCTTTGCTGCTGCTGCTCCCATGGTTGCTTCTGAATCCTCTTTTGTCCTGTGTGAAGCTGCATGTTCAGGGATGTGATTGGTTGTAAGAGAGTGCTTGCTCATCAAACTACAAGCTCAAGACATGAAGACTAACAGAAAGAAATATGATGCTCACGAGTCAACAAACTTTGATATTCCCATGATTTCCCCCGCAACCACTAGTCCACCAACAGAAGAGTGGTTGGAACAATGCAACGTTGTGCAGCTGGCAACACTTTCACCAACTTCATTGAACGCCTACAAAGGTTAACAGTCATTTCATCCTCACACAAGAGACAAGCTGTCCGCTTCTGCACAGAGGGTCTTCTTAGAAAAGAGCAAGGACCAGCCAAACAGGAGATCTCAGAGCTACATGACCAGCAGGGTTTAATTTATGTGGGATTCGATCCACGGTCAGCTTAGCCGCATGCTGCTCGTCATAACAACGAGCAGCGGCTCACCTGGTGGTGTACTTTGGGAAACTGGTGCACTCCCTAGCAGATCGTGAACCAATCTGATGCTGAAGAGTTTTACTGTTATTGATGGCTTTTTCTCTGCCATCTAAGAGAGAGAAAATAGTCTAGACTGAGAGAACAGCCTGTCACAAGCACCGGTACATTGTGTACCTTGGTTGATTTATAGGGAGAAAAAGGTTCACCTTCGAGACTTTTGCCTTTCACAGATTCCTTTTGCCCTTTGGCAGTTGCTGCTGCTCTATGTGTTGCCCCTCTTGCACAACGCCTCCTCCAAAGCAGAAGGCCAACCACCAGCAGCACCAAGAAAACCGCACCACCAGCAACTATACCGGCAATGGCTCCCACTGACACTGGGATGAGAGAAAGCAATGTTAGCAAAAGAGATTGATAGAGTCAAAGGTTGTTTCAAAAAGCATGCTCAGGCGCAGAAATGAGCACCAAGATAATCAATCACATGCTATCAAGTTATCCTTAGAGCTTGACAAACAGTCAGCGGCATTGGCAAGAACTGTGCGTAATCTCGTAGTAAAAGTTATTCTTACATTTGTCACATGTATTGCAAAACGAGGTGCATTTTGTGCAGAAGGCACTTGAACTGTTCTGTGTGACAACGCAGCCGTTGTAGTCCGGAGGACATGCGACTCCATCTCTGTGGCTGCTTTTGTGGATACATCATACAAACTCAGGAAACGTGTGAGTCTGTTGCTTCTGTTTTCACAATATGTTCGTTGTAACCCACTGAGAATGCAAACAAGAATGGGAAAACAGACTAGGTACATATGAGGAAGTATGAGAGGGAAAAAAAGAGTACAAAGGAACAAGTAAGAGAGAGAACGCAAGTGTGTTAATGGGGAACACTGACAGCTGTGTGAGACGGCTCAAGCTGCCCATTTCTGGTGGAATGCATCCAGCAAATTTGTTCCCGTCTAGCCTTCTGCACAAGACCCGATCCATGGGTAGAGTAAGAATGAACGGGGATAAGGAGAGTACGATAGCAATGGTGAGTCACTGTGTGTTGGTACAATCATGGAACAAGTACAAGTTGCTGAGACTTGGAATCCTAATGAGGCACGATATGGCATATGCCAGAGCAGTGAGTTGCCAGTATGCAGGAACAAAACATGCTAACGCCACCCACATTATGATGTTTCGGCATGTGTAGAGATATTGAGCTGAAGGGACCAATTAGCAAGTGCACACACGCATGGAGCCATTGGTGAAGTTCAATGGCTCCATACGCAATGCAAATTGTTCTAATAAGATGTACTGACAGATGTGTGAGATTGCTCAAGCTGCCGATGGTTGTTGGAATGTATCCAGATAAGTTGTTCCAATCTAGATTTCTGATGGGCCAATAGGTGGAGTCCACACGTAGAGGAGAAACAAGAAAGGGAGGGATGTTGATAGTAAATGACAATGCGGCAAAAACAGCACTTCAGCCATACTGTGACGCTGGTAGAATCTTTGCTGCTATATTCATCGAGGACATATTCAATATCTGGATACAATCAACTCTCGAGACTTGGAAATACAACAGCAGAAAGACTCTGTAACAAAAGGTCTTACTCGTATTCACGCAAGATAAACACAGGCGTTTTGGCCAATTTGAGGCACAAATGTTAAAAAAGGCTCCAATTAGGGGAGGGGATTGCCATAATGCCTGGTGTTTTCCATACTTCAACTTCCAGACGTGTGCTCCGATGGTTCATGGGTTGAGTGAAGGGAGGGAGGCCATGGCCGACCAGATGTGAAAGGCACATAGCTGCTCATGTGAAAGAAACGAAAGTACTCAAGGCGGATACTGACAAATATGCCAGGTTGCTCAGGCCACCAATTGTTGATGGAATCGACCCTGTCAAGCCATTCTGGGGCAGATATCTGAGGACACAAATGATGGATTCCATGTGTACACGTATAGGAGAAGAAAAAGAAAGAGTAGATAGGGGTGGTGTGAGAATCTGTTGGCTTTGTGCATCTGGAAATTGAGAACATACTGAAGGTCCAGCAATGGAGGTGAATTGAGCATTAGCTTAATAGATATTGTTGTTATGCATGAAAGATGGGCTGAATGGATTGCCCACCTTTCCTGACTTGTGGTTTATATGCATGATGAAATGGCATGACAATGCACAAAGGTGAGATTCCCTGACGTGTTTCATTTTATACCACATCACAGAAGCAAGCCTTTGTGCCGCACTCTGGCCTGGACTTGACAATTTCTTCAGACACCGTTTTCCAATCACGTGTGTGTGTGTGTGTGTGCGCGCGCGCTAAGCGGGGGAACTCACAAATATGTCAGCTTCATCAAGTTGCCAATGGTTGATGGAATAGGCCCGTTAAGGTTGTTTGAGAACAGATCTCTGAAATTAGAGGGAAGAGTACAGGGAGTCTACCATGTGCCAGTGGTTGTGATCACATGAACACGAATCAATTGAACCAGTGGTGTCAAAAGAACTAAACGTGCTTTGCCCTTTTTTGTGCTTTGCCCCTAGCTTGTTCTTTGCCCTTTTTTTGTGCTGTGCCCCTAGCTTGTGCTTTGCCCCTTGCTTGTGCTTTGCCCCTAGCTTGTCCTTTGCCCCTTGCTTGTGCTTTGACCCTTGCTTATGCTTTGCCCCTTGCTTGTGCTTTGACCCTTGCTTGTGCTTGTCAACGGGAGTTGGGTGTGGCCCCGTCCTCGCTTGGGCGAAGACGACTTAGTGGTCGGGTGTGAGGGGAGCAGCCGACCTGCAGTAGTGGGCGAACTGTTCGACGAGGCTGGTCGACTTGCACGGGGGCCACCGTAAGGGCGCCGACTTCAGGAGGGCGCCGACTTCTTGGAGGTCGACTTGGGAGGTCAACCTGTGTAGGGCGTCAACTTTGTGACGCCGACCTGGTGAAACCGACTTGGGCGGTCGGCTGACAGCTGTTGTGAGAGTACGGCGGCTTATGCCAGCTATGCTTGCTTGAGTTTACTTTATCATGTTATTTCTAGCATATGATAATTATATGCATGCATGAATTGCTTGATTTCCTAGGCTAGGTGATTTCCTATATTTTATTATAGTTATAGCACCGAGCTAGGTTGCGTGCACCGAATTCTGGCTTTTCGGTTGCCACCGAATTGCCTTCTACCGAATTCGGGAAGAATATGTTCGGGACGCTTCGCGACCCGCGGAACCTTCACGTAACACCTGGTTACTGGGCCTTGTGTTGAGCCTATATATAGCCTCGTGTTGTACCCAGGTGATAATTCAATTACAATTCTCTTTTCTGAGCTCGATCCCAGGTGTTGGAGCAGTACAAGGATATAATGCCTGACGACCTACCCGAAGGCGTACCTCCAGCACGCACCCACGAGCACGAGATCGTGGAGGAACCAGGTGCGAAACCCGTCTCACGTACACCATACCGACTGAGTCCGACCGAGCTGACACACATGAAGAAAAAGATAGAGTATCTACTGGACAGACAACTGATCCGCCCATCCACCTCTCCTTACGGTGCAATAGTCCTCTTCACTCCAAAACCAGACAGCAGTTTACGGATGTGCATCGACTACCGAGCACTGAACAAACAGACAGTAAAAAACAAATATCCCATACCGCGCATAGACGACCTATTCGATCGACTGCGTGGAGCAACAGTATTTTCGAAGCTGGACCTACGGTCGGGTTACTGGCAGATCAAGATGGCAGACAACCCGGTGCACAAGACGGCGTTCCATACCAGATACGGCTCCTACGAATACTTGGTGATGTCGTTCGAACTCTGCAACGCACCAGCGACGTTCCAGGCGGAAATGAACCATTTTCTACGGCCCTTGCTGGACGAGTGCGTAGTGGTGTACCTGGACGATATCCTCATCTACTCCAAAAACATCAAGGAGCACGTGGAGCATCTGCGGAAGGTGTTCGAGATCCTGCGGAAAAACAAATTCTACCGATGCTGTCGAAGAGCGATTTCGCCCTGAAGAAGGTGCAGTTTCTCGGGCACATGGTGAGTGCCGAGGGCGTACACGTGGACCCGCGGAGAATCGAAGCCGTCAAGAAGTGTTAAGTACCGGAGAACGTATAGGAGTTGCAGCAGATCCTACGCTTCGCCAACTACTACAACAGGTTTGTGCCGCAGTACGCTAAGATAGCAGCGCCACTGACCAACCTACTGAAAAAGGATACGCCCTACAAATGGGATACCCCTCATCAGCAAGCCATGGAGCAGCTACAGACAGCACTGACCACAGCCCCAGTACTCATCTTACCAGATCCAGACAAGGACTACGTGGTGGAAGCAGGCGCTAGTGACCAAGCAGTCGGAGCAGTACTAATGCAGGATCACGGACGCGGTTTGCAGCCCATCGCCTACCTCAGTAATAAGCTACACGGAGCATGACTGAACTACCCCATCCATGACAAGGAAGCCTTAGCGATAGTCATAGCCTTCAAGGCGTGGAGGTGTTACCTAGAGGGAGCCAAGACTACAGTCTATACTGACCACTGCAATCTCAAATACCTTAAGTCGCAGCCGACGCTCTCACGACGACAGGTGCGGTGGGTGGACTTCCTGGAAAGTCACTTCCACTACGACATCGTCAACAAGCCCGGGCTACACAACAAAGCAGACGCACTGAGCCGCCCCGGACATGTAGCAGGCATCCAGCTCAACGCGATGAACCCTCTGCTCAAGGGTCTATTCCAACATGGGTACTCCGTGGACACAGAGATTGCTACAGCACAGACCAAGAAGCTGTTACAGTGGGAGAAAGATTTAGTCGTAAAGAAGGGCACAGGAAAGATTTGGGTACCGAATTACGCCCCGCTACTGCAGATCATATTGAAGGAGCTTCACGACGTACCTTACGCGGGACATTTCGGGAGCAACAAGACGTTAGCAGGGATAGCAAAGTATTACTACTGGCCCGAGATGGCAGCAGACGTGCAGCAGTTCGTCACCTCATGCGACACGTGCCAGCGGATGAAGAGCAGCAAGCAGAAAAAAAGCAGGGTTACCTCAGCCTCTACCTGTATCGGAACAGCCATGGCAGGTCGTTAACCTCGACTTCATCACAGGACTTCCTTCGACCTCACGGGGACATGATTTCATCCTCGTAGTGATCGATAAGTTCTCAAAAATGGGTCACTTCATACCGACCAACGCCACAGCTACAGCTGAAGCAACTGCTCGCATCTTCTTCGACCGCATCATCACCATCCACGGCATCCCCGCTACACTCATCTCAGACAGAGACCCAAAATTCACGAGTAATTTCTGGAAGGAGCTCATGGGATTATTGGGGACCAAACTTGCGATGTCCTCAGCATACCACCCCCAGACTGACAAACAGACAGAACGACTCAATCAAGTGGTTGAACAGTTACTGCGCACAGACAGAACGACTCAATCAAGTGGTTGAACAGTTACTGCGCACAGCTTGCAAGGACGACGTCGGCCACTGGGACACACAGTTACCGACCCTAGAGTTCGCTTACAACAACGCATCACATGCAGCCACAGGGAAAACTCCTTTCTTCCTGTGTTACGGACGGAAACCACTCACACCACAGCAGCCAACCACACCGGCACACGTCCAAGCCGAACACGACTTTGTCACCACCATGCAGCAGCTATGGGAGAAGACTCAGCGACGACTCACCACGATGCAGACCCCCAAGAAGCAGTATGCCGATCGTCAGCGACGTGATGACTCAGTAGCAGTCGGAGATCAGGTGCTTCTTGACACGCGCAACTTGAACCTGTCTCACCTCCCATCCAAACTCCGGTCTCGCTTCTGTGGTCCTTTTCCCCTTGAGGCACAGGTGACACCAGTTACATTCCGCTTGCGCTTACCAGATTCCTGGAAGCTTTACAACGCTTTCCATGTCCAGCTATTGAAACCCTACAAGGACCCCAACCAGCAGTTCCAGGGACGATAACTACCGCAACCACCACCTGTTCTCATAGAGGATGAACCTGAGTATGAAATGGAGCGCGTTCTCACTCATCGACGCCGTGGCGGCAAGACCCTCAAGTTCCTGATCCGCTGGAAGAGATACGACCCCACTGAGGACAGTTGGGTTGCAGAAGCTGATATGGGCAACGCACGCCGTACTCTCAAGGACTAGCTTGTCAAGCAGGGTGTTTCTAATGCCATCCAGCTTTGAGGGGGGGGACGTGTGAGAGTACGACGGCTTATGCCAGCTATGCTTGCTTGCCTTTACTTTATCATGTTATTTCTAGCATATGATAATTATATGCATGCATGAATTACTTGATTTCCTAGACTAGGTGCTTTCCTATATTTTATTATAGTTATAGCACCGAGCTAGGTTGCGTGCACCGAATTCTGGGCTTTTCGGTTGCCACCGAATTGCCTTCTACCGAATTCGGGAAGGATCTGTTCGGGACGCTTCGCGACCCGCGGAACCTTCGCGTAACACCTGGTTACTGGGCCTTGTGTCGAGCCTATATATAGCCTCGTGTTGTACCCAGTTGATAATTCAATTACAATTCTCTTTTCTGAGCTCGATCCTAGATCCTCACAGCTGTGCTGGTCGGCGCGGGGCTGGTCGACCGGTGGGTCGACCAGGATGATGAGGTCGGCGAACGAGGGTCCGACGTCGACCTCGACAGGGGAGGCTGGTGACGCCGAGCTGGAGGGTGTCGAGGAGCAGGACGCTGAGGTGGTGGGCGCCAAACACTGGGACGTCGGGCTTGTTGAGCCGGCAACCGACTGAGCTGGTTGACCAAGCGTGGTTGCCCGGTCGACCAGAATACCCGGGCGACGTGTCGCCGGGGTAGAGTCTGCGAGGCCGACCTCGGGGATGGTATCCCGAGGTCGACGTGGCTAGTGGGCGCAGTCGTTGGCGTGGAGTCGACCTGAGCGTGTGCGCTGTGCACGTGACAAGGAAGAGTGCACCAACCAGCTGCGCGCACCTGCGAAGCAGGTGCACCGTAGTTCTGCGGGTGCAACTCTGTGCAGCCGACTTGCTGCAGTATTGGCGCACCGTGGACTCGCAACGTTGGCAAGTCGCGACTTTGCTCTGCTGGAGCGCGGTCGACCAAGTCGGGCTAGCACGCGGTCGACCGTGCTGCGCTGGAGCTCGACCGTGCTGCGCTGGAGGTCGACCAATAGTTTTGCTAGGTCTGATGTAGTCTTGCATGCCAACTTTGCCCCTTGCTTATGCTTTGCTCCTAGCTTGTGCTTTACCCCTTGCTTGTGCTTTGCCCCTAGCTTGTGCTTTGCCCCTAGCTTATGGTTTGCCCCTTGCTTGTGATTTGCCCCTTGCTTGTGCTTTGCCCCTTGCTCTTTCTTGCACTGCACCCCGTTCTTTTGGACGTTTGAGGGGTGGTGACAATTGGAGCTGGGGGGTCCTTTGATACAACGACGTGGTATGTTGTGCGTCCCATTATGAGTGACGAAGAGAGAGAAAATGCCTAAGGAGGGTCAGAGTGGCAACATGCGTAGGGGTCCCTCACATGCTCGTTATCATGCCAGTGGCATCACATGCAATGTGTTTTGCATCCTCGCAAGAGCCGCCAGCCACCCAGCCATCAATCTTCATGTTCCACGCATTTCTGCACTCCACAAGGAATGTGCTGGGGGTAGGAACGGCAGGAGGGATGGAGAGAAAGTAAGAAAATGTACAATTTTCGTATCTATCAGGAGCGGTTGGCGGATCATCTTGTTCGGGGTTGGAGGGTGTTTCCGTGGTATAGGCCATTGTTTTCCGCAAAAAGCGAGCTCAACTCAGCCAAATCGCATGAACCAAATTAAACCCCACAGCGGTTCCTGGTAGTAGGGAGGGAGTTGGGAGGTGTGGACATATCTGGGCGCAGCATCGCAGTAGTCCAGAGTGCGCTACCAAGTGGGTAGTCACCCGCCAGCTAGACGATGGGCAGACGACTAGTGAGGGGACCATGGTTGAAAAGGAAATGGCCATCACGAGGATATGAGTTGGCCCACATTACAAGGGCAGCTTCATTAAATAAAAGCTGGATGGAGGGCGGGAGAGAGGGGGAGGTGGGGGGGGGGAGGGTTGGGAGGAGGAAGGGGATTGCATAACTTGGCCAGGAGGTGATTCTGTGGATATACTGTTACCAATCCTCGCTGGACGGGGCAACTTCGGGCACAGGAAGCCTGGAGACACCAGATATTAAACCCGAGACATCAGAAATCTAAATCCGGACACTAGGACTTGAACCTGGGACATAAGGAACTGAGCTCAGTACAATAGAAAAATGAACCCGTGACACAAGGATTTGAACCCCGGACACCAGGAATTGACCCGGGCCTTCCCTTCACGCTCACCATGATGCATGGATAGCTCCGGTTTGCTAACCAACGGGATCAAGTGGCATGCTTATATGGTGGGCCGGCGCACCCATTCTTATCCAAGTGTCCAACAGTGCAGACCAGATTGAGCATTTGGAGCTAAGTTAGCACATGCATGCTGCTAATCAACAGCCCGTTTTGCCTAAAGTGCATATGTGAAAAGTTTATGTGTCACGCACCATAAGCCGTATTGTTTTGGCTTGCGTGTTATGTGATGACAGAACATGATTGTTTTTCATAGTAGAGCAGCTATAAAAACCATACACTGGCTTTCAAATCCTAAACTTTCACCTGTCCCTGGTCCAGAATATTAATAAATTCCAATATAAGAAATTACAGAATTTTCTGCAACCTTTTCCGTGCCTTATGCAGCTCTCGCTTGTATGTCTGATGCCTTTTAGAGCCTTTCTACGGGTTAAATATCTGATACGAGCTGTGCTACCACCTAATGAGACTCTGGCGGATGGTGGCGGGTGAGATGGTGTCGCTCACCTTTGGGAGTCGGCGAGGCGAACGCAGTCGACTCGTGAGACCGAGAGGCATGTGAGCAGGAACATAGCGACGAGATGAAGGGACGAGCGCTCCATCGCCGCTACTGCATCCAATATTTCAAACTTGTTCAAGCAAGTACTAGTATCGAAGACGTTTGTCACGATTTCAAGTAAGAACACGCCGCAGGAGAAACGGAAAGTCACAATAACCTCTGGAGAATATGATATTGCGGCTGTTCTATCGCTGACTGGAGAATACGTGGAGTCCAAGGAGAGGTCTATCTCAGAATGAGAAATATATGGTGAGCAGGAATCTAGGCAATGAAAAGCGTTCAGCAAAAATATGAGCGGAGCTCTGGGAGGATCTTGTAAATCCCTCTGGCAGTTGTACCTTCCCTCCAAGAAAATGCTGTCTTGGCGAAGGAATTTATTGATTTCGTCAATTCAGCGTGTTGTGAATTCAACACGAAACGAGCCGACGAGTTGCGATTTTGTAACCAGGCCCACCACCAGGTTCGCGACAAGCAGCTCGCCAACGAGGCTTGGGTGACAACAACACAACGAAAAAGCGGGCCGAGCGAGAAAAGTGACTATTTGCTCATTGGCGCAGATGCAATGTTGACTCCGTTGACGGAGGCGTGGAAATGCACAGATCAACCATGATTTGTGAGAACTGGTGAGAACGTAACATCCGCAAAATAGGTTAGCATCAGACGCGAACTACTGAATGTTTCTTGTGAAAACCAGGATGCTTTTTCGATTCAAAGCTATGGTTACTCTTTTACACCAAAGATGTTGGCTAGGGTTCCACAAGCAATGACTCGACATTATACTACAGCGAACAAGATGTACTAAAAACACAGCAGTGTTCCGTCTCCCCATCTCGGGCCATTAATCCATCCGGCCTTTGAGTGTGCGAGTAATAATTTTGTCAAGAGTACTGCAAGGAAAGGAATGAAACCGATCAGAGGGGTGGTAAACACGAAGACCAAAGAGGATGTGCGGGTAATCATTGTGTTATCAAAGAAGAACAGACACATCATGTGCCATGCACTGTGGATCTCACATGACATGCCAAGTGCCTCCTATCTACTACCGATGATATGACATGCAAACATTCAATAACATGACATGAATGCACTCACAATGCATGCATCCACTCACATGGCATGCATGCATTCGCATGACATGTATCCACTCACATCACATCACCCACTCACACAACACGCATCCACTCAAATGACATGCACAGTGGCACCCCATCTACTGAATGCGTCCCTGTCCACAGCGGCGAGCAGCGCCTGGGAGACGGTTTCAAACAGCTCCTCCGGCTGCAGCCCTCACTCACATGACACGCCAGTTGCTTCCCATCCCACTCACTCACATGACATGCACGGTGGCACCCCATCCACTCACATCACATCACACCCATCCCATCCACTCACATCACATCACATCCATGGACTCAAATGACATGCACGGTGGCACCCCATGCACTCACATGACATGGACAGTAGCCCCCCATCCACTGAGAGCATCCCGATCCACAGCAGCGAGCAGCGCCTGCGAGATGGTTTCAAACAGCTCCTCCGGCTGCAGCCCCGGCTGCCAGTACGACTCGCACGCCCCAAACAGCGACTCGTCCGCCGTGCCTGCCACGCCAAACTCGGGGCACTCCTCACTGCGGGGTGAAGGATGGGCGGGTGGGCACAGGGGTGGGCACAGGGGTGGGCACAGGGGTGGGCACAGGGGTGGGAGGGCAGGAAGAGGGGGAGAGGGGGGGGGGGAGGTCAGTGAAGGCTGCAAGGTGGGGAAAGGAGGGGAAGTTGACTTGTGAGTCGGTCTGACTCGTCCGCCGTCCCTGCCACTCCAAACTCCGAACAATCCACTTTGCAGGGTGGAGCGGCGGTGGGAAGGGGGTGGAGGGTCAAGGGAGGGGGGAAGGAGGGAGGGGGGAGCCAGGAGCAGGGTTGGGGACGGGGGTGGGGAAGGGGGGGTGGAGGGCGGAGAGGAAGGGGTTGGTGGGCGGTAGGAAGGCGGTGGAGAAAGGAGGGAGGGTGGGGGAGAGGAGGAAGAGAGGCTGTCTGTCCAAGAGGCGTCCTCGCTGTGCAATGGAGGGATGGGGGAAGACCGGGCTTGATGAAAGAAGAGAAATGGTGGCAGGGAGGGTGGGAAGGTGGATTGGCAGCGACTCCAACAAGGCACATCGCTGGCTGATAAGATTGAGAGTGAGGCACGGCGCTGACTGATATGATTGAGAGTGAGGTCAGTGGCACCGCACTCACTACGCATCGATGTGGTCAAGTAAAGGGAGGGGGAGTGGGGGACGGAAGCAGCAGGGAAGGCACTGAAAGGGGAGATTGCAGAAGGGAAGGTACTGAACTGAAAGAGAGCAGCAGCACTTACTGTGCGCCGATAAGGTCGGCAGCACGGAAGACAGGGAGATGGAAAAGGGGACAGAAGAAGCAGAGAACGCACGAAAAGGAGGGACAGCCAAGAGCGGCACTCACTATGCACCAATGAGGTCAGTGGCGCAGATGAAGGGCGTGCCATCATCCTCCAGACCTGCAATCACAGGCTCGATGAAGTACGGCCCGAACCTGATGGTCAGGTGTGGGTGAGGTAAGAGAATAAAAGAATAGGGGGCAGGAATGGGATAGCGAAAAGTTAGGAGAGACAAGTATGGGCGAGAGTTCATTCAAGTAATTCGACGCTGCCTCACACTCGCCTGTAGATAGGTGGAGTGGAAGTCGACATGCCGAGGTGCTCCAATTCTGACTTTACCTGAATAAGACTTCTGACAAGTGACGGCGGGTTGACAAAAAAACGACGAAGTGAATGCCGCAGAGCTAACGCACAGCTGTCGCACATGACGCACAGCTATCCAAATGACGCAAATGCGAAGCACGTGGTCAGCACAGTGGAAAACGTGCAACTGCTGATGCTGTGCCCAGCCCCGGGTGGCTCCGGTCTTCCAAGTTCTGACGACCCCCGCAGCTCCAAGCAGACAAAGTAGCAGAGCGTGAGGAAAGATGAGGTGAGGTATGTTCAGCTTGAATCAACAAAAGCATTAGTTTTGACAAATGAGCTTGAATCGCCATGACTTTTCCTGTTTTAAGCTGTGGCTTGAAACCTATAAAATGTATGATTGTTGTGCAACAGTTGTATGTTTTCCACTTATGGTGACCACAGTTGTACAGATGCTTCAAACAACAATAACGCACACACTAACGAGGAGGCAACAACAACGCTGGCAGCACCTGAGCTCGTAGAGGATGCAGCTGACGAGGTGGGCGAAGGTGTCCATACGTGGCAGCTTACTTATGAACATCTGTTACTTATACGTGTAGGTTAGTGTGTCCTTATAAAGAGGATGAACCTGGTCGGGTCTAACCTGCGCTCGTAGAGGATGGAGCTGACGAGGTGGGCGAAGGTGGCGGGCGGCATGACTCGGTCCTCCCTCAGCGCGAACAGCTTGTGGCGAAACTCCAGACGCTGCTTGCTGTGGCGGTGGGGTGGGGGATGGGGGGGAAGGAAAGGGGGGAGGGAGGTTGAGACGAGGGTGTGATGATTGGAAGTGCAGAACAGGAGAGTGGCGGGTGGCATGACTCGGTCCTCCCTCAGCGCGAACAGCTTGTGGCGAAACTCCAGGCGCTGCTTGCTGTGATGGTGGGGGGGATAAAGGGGGGGAGGCGGAGAGGGGCAAGAGGAAGTGCAGAAGAGAGCTGAAACGAGAGAAGAGCTTGTGGAGGAACTCCAGGCGCTGCTTGCTGCGATGGTGGGGCAGAGGGGAGGGGGTGGGAAGGGGAGGGGGGTGGGGGTGGCGAGGGGCAAGAGGGGAAGGGAGGGTGAGTGAAACGAGGATGTGAAAATCGGATGTTGCAGAACTGCAGGCGCGTGTTCTGCAGGCGACGTGGGAGAATCACTGACGGGAAGAAGGGAGGGGGGAAGTGGGGTGGGGTGGTGAGGGGCAAATTCAGAAGTACAGGGGAGGAAAACGATTGGCGAGCACACAAGGCTGTACAAGAAATGGAACTGGCACATGCGTTAAGGACTTAACTATAAGTCACAGTAGTAATAAGCCATTCCCCCACCTCATCCTGCATTCGCTCACCCTGCCCATGTCCCCTCCCCCACGTCAACCATCTCGACCTGCGCATGCGCCCTGCACTGCACCGCACACAGGTGTAGGAGGCACCACGTTACTCATCAGCATGTCACCATCAGCATGTCCCCATCAGCATGTCCCCATCAGCATGTCCCCATCAGCATGTCCCCATCAGCATGTCACCATCAGCATGTCACCATCAGCATGTCCCCATCAGCATGTCACCATCAGCATGTCACCATCAGCATGTCACCATCAGCATGTCCCCATCAGCATGTCCCCATCAGCATGTCCCCATCAGCATGTCACCATCAGCATGTCACCATCAGCATGTCACCATCAGCATGTCCCCATCAGCATGTCCCCATCAGCATGTCCCCATCAGCATGTCCCCATCAGCATGTCCCCATCAGCATGTCCCCATCAGCATGTCCCCATCAGCATGTCCCCATCAGCACATCAGGGTCCTCTCACGAGGCACTCACAGCGTCTGCACATCGGTGCCCAGCCCGGCGAGCCAGAGGAAGAGGCGCGGGTGGATATGAAACACGCGGTTGAAGTCCGTCGCCAGGGTCTGCAGCCGCCATTCCCCTTCACCCATCCGCACCTAGAAATCACCCCCCCACCCCCACCCCCCACTTACAGCGTCTGCACGTCCGTGCCCAGGCCAGCGAGGCCGAGGAGGAGGCGGGGATGAATCTGGAAGACGCGGTTGAAGCCCCCCTGCATCCCCCATCCGCATAACCCATCGGACCCATGCACAGCACTCACAGCGTCTGCACGTCGGTGCCCAGGCCCGCGAGACTGAGGAAGAGTCGCGGGTCCCCCCGCGCACCTCCCGTCGGTCGAACCCCAACTCCACCTCCAATCGGGCCCATGCGCGCACACACCCATGCGAGGCACTCACAGCGTCTGCACGTCGGTACCCAAGCCAGCGAGGCCGAGGAAGAGGCGCGGGTGCATCTGGAAGACGCGGTTGAAGTCCGTCGCCAGCGTCTGCAGCTGCACGCCGAAGCGCCGGTCGCACGCGATCGCCACGCACTTGTCGCCCTTCATCGCGACGACCGCGCCGCCGTTGTACGACGTGATCTGACGGCGAAGGAAGGGGTGGGGGAGGGGGGAGAGAGGCGAGGGCGGGGGTTGAGAGGGGTGCGGGGGTTGTGAGGGGGGTGCGGAGAAGGGGCGTTAGAAGATGAAGGGGATCGCCACGCACTTGTCGCCCTTCATTGCGACCACCGCGCCGACGTTGTACGACGTGATCTGATGACGAGAGGCGCGAGGGCGGGTGTTGGGAGGGGTGCGGAGAAAAGGGGGTGGGTGTGGGGGGGGGGGGGGGGGGGGAGGAGGGGAAGAGAGGGGATGGTGCGAGGGAGAGAGGGGGGAAGAGGGGAAGGAGGTTGTGAGGGCGATGCGGAGAGAGTGTGGGGGGAGGGACGACGCAAGGGGGTGTTAAGGGGGCGCCGAGGGAGGATTGTGAATGGGCTGCGGAATGGGGGGCGTTGGGAAGTTAATTGAGATGGCGATCGCCGCTCGGCTATCAACCGTCCATGCGGCCGCTGCGGAGAGGGGGGCCGCTCGGCGAACACCGCTCGGCTATGCCGACATGGCTGCTGCGAAAGCTGCCATCACCGTCGTCACTACGGGTGGTATCGTGTTTCCACTGTACGACGCGATCTCAAGGAAAACGTGGAAAGAGAAAGAGGAAAGTGGCGCCGCCAGGTCTACGCGAAGCGACGGCCTATGATTGGACGCAAAGATCGGGATCGACGGCTCTGATGGACGGCTTCTTATTGCGCTAAATTTCAACCAGCGGTCCAAATTTGGAAATCGCAGCGGGTATGAGATGGGCCGGGAGGCAACGCACAAATCTGAGCCGTTGATGAGATTTACTGGAAAGTGAGAAATTCACTCGGAAAGCGTGCAAGGAAGAATCGGGAAGGAGACTATCACTCACCGACATGGCGAATCAATCTTTCTGCTTATAGCGCGAACAGACAAGTTGGGCTTTCAGCTTACGACGCGACCAGGCGAATTTACTTGCTGTAGCGCGCAACTAGGCGAATCTAACTTTACGGCAAGCACTGGGGACGCGATTCCTAGATCGACGGCGGAGCGCCAAAATAAGTAGCAGCCAAGTTCGGCGGGGAAAGCAGCTTAGAATCTGTGTCGGCCTGACGACTAGGTGAATGGGAATGCAGGGAAGATCCGAGTGCTTTTATTGCGTGACCCGTTTGGCGATTCCAGTGAGCAGTACAAGTGGAATGCACTTTTACAACATGTTCAAAACACTATTAGAGCACAAACACTACTTGGTGTGTTATACTTCTATCATATGCACAGCAGAAGGAACTGAAGACAGCCACATCAGAAGCTACTTTGGCATGACTACCATCCTAGCCAATCGCGATTTGCAAGCAACCCATCAAACATGAAACTAGTACAAGACAATGTTGCAGTGGCACATGCTGACACGTGCATGTGTGTGCTGTGCCGGTGTCGCTGCAACCACGAATGCACTTCGCAACCTGGTCAGTGTAGTGTTGGAAGAGGGAAATCGGCCGAAAATGGAAGCCAGGGAAGATGACGCAGCCAAGCCATAATGTGAGGGTAGTCGGAGGTGAACCCCTACAATCACAGCTTCCCACCCTTCTCTCCATGCGGCACAACCCTCACCACGCTCCAATGACCCCATCCCCCCATCTTCCCATCTCCCCATCCTCTCATCCCCATCGGCTGGACCGTTGCCGCCCTCCCTCCTCCCTCCCCCTGCTCCTCTCCTCTCTCACCCCATGTCTCCCCCGCTCCCTCTCCCTATCTCTGTCCCTGTCCCTGTCCCTATCCCTGTCCCTGTCCCTGTCCCTATCCCTACCCCCATCCCGATCACTCTCTCTCTGTCTCTCCCGATCCCTGTCACGGTACTGATCCCCCTCCCTCTCTCTATATCTCGCCCTCTCCCTCTCTCTATCCCTCTCCCTCTCCCTCTCCCTCTCCCTCTCCCTCTCCCTCTCCCTCTCCCTCTCCCTCTCCCTCTCCCTCTCCCTCTCCCTATCTCTGTCGCTACCTCTGTCTCTCTCTCTATCCTTGTCCCATCCTCTCTCTTGACCTCGATCCCCCAACTCCCCAACACCATCAACTCCACCTGAAGCTGCACCCATGCTAGCAACCGTCCCTGTCACCCCTCCTCCCATCGCCATCCCTCCCGCTGCTGCCCCTCCTACCCCTCCTCCCCCACCTCCTCCCCCGGGAGCCTGCAGGCCAAGGCTGGCAGCGATGGCAGCAGCCTTGGCTGCAGCCGCTGCAATCGCAGCCGCCACCACGTCTGCCCCCATGCTGCTGCCACTGCTGACACCACCACCAACAGCAGCAGCAGCAGCAGCAGCAGCGCTTGCCCCCCAAGCTGGCTCTGCGACTGCTCCTTGTGGTGCCGCAAAGCCAGAAGCAGCAGGAGTAGCAGCAGAGGGCGGAGGGGGAGGGGCATCAGAAGCAGGGGGGAGAGGCGGAGGGGGCGGAGGGAGGTCGGGGACAGGGTCGTGGGGGTGGGGAGCGGAGGCAGCAACAAAGGAGGACTTGAACTTGGCCATCATGCCCACCCGCAGTGCATCCACTGCCCCTGCTCGCGTGCCCACCCTGCTGCCCCCACTGCTGCCACCAGCAGCAGCACTACCACCGCCAGCAGCAGCAGAAGCAGCATGATCAGTGGGCGTCCCAGCAACACCCAGTGATCCCCCAGACACGAACGCATTTGCCCCACTCCCACGCCCCCCACCTTTCGCCCCCACGCCTCTCCCCCCTCCCCCACCCCCTCCCCCTCCCCCTCCCCCTCCCCCTACCCCTACCCCTCCCCCAGCCCCAGCCCCTCCCCCGGCCCCTCCCCCCTCCTGAAAGCCCAGCCCCATGCCATAGTCCACCCCCCGTGCCCCCCTCCCCCCTCCCCCTCCGCCTCTCCCCCCCTTGCCCTTGCGGAAACCTGTGGAGGGGGAGGGGAAAGGGTGGCGGGTAGAGAGGAAAAAGGGGAGGAGCGGTGCAGGGAGAAAGCAAGTAAGGAGCACAGTAAGCAAGCAAGGGAGCGAGGCAGGCAAGGGGTGCATCCCAGCTTCATGGGACGCAGGGCTCTGTGTGTAGGTGGGGGGCAGGGCAATGGCAAGAAGAAGCAACGGGTGCGAAAAGAGAGGCAACAGACGCGAGAAAAGATACAGGGGGGCGGGTGGGGAGGGAAAGGGGAGGAAACGCTGTGGGAAGAAGGGGTAAACGGCAAGTGGTGGTGGAGAGAAGAGTAAACGGCCGAGTGACTCACCTCCTCTCCCCTCCCTCTGAGCTCTGAACCGAGAATCCTGCCAAGGTAGGGAGCAGAGCAGCACAGCACAGCAAAAGGGGGGTGATAGGCAAAGGAGAGAAGAGATTGACAGCAAGTCATGGGAGAAGACAACGAGGAGACGAGAAAGCAGAGGACCCAGAGGGACACCAGCCCCGCCCCACCCTCCCTCTCACCCTCCTCCTCCCCCCCTCACATTCAACCCTACCCGCATCCCCCCCTCACTTCACCTTCGCCCCTCCTCCCCTCACCTTCATTGCCTGCTTCTGCCCGCCCGCCACCAGGCATCCCACCAGCTTCCCTCGTGCCTCCTTGCCCGTCACCATCGACACACGCCACTCCGTCCGTGTCAGTGTCTCCCTCAACTTCAACTCCCTACCTTCCTTACCCTCATCCCTCACCCCACCTCACTTCACCTTCGCCCCTCCTCCTCTCCTCTCGCCTTCATCGCCAGTTCCAGCAGTTCAGCCAGCACCTCCTGCCCGCCCGCCACGAGGCACCCCACCAGCTCGCCCCCTCGCTCTCATCACTAGCACCCACCCTCACCATCCCCCCCCCCCTTCCTGCTCTCGCTCTCACCTTCATCGCCAGCTCCAGCAGCTCTGGAGGCACCTCCTGCCCACCGGCCACGAGGCACCCAACCAGCTCGCCCGCAAACCGCGCCTCCTTCCCCGTCACCACCGAAATCGCCACTCCATCCGTGTCCCCCGCCCTGCCCGTCCTCCCCACTCTATGCACATGAGCGTCCATGTCCCGCGCACTGTCCAGATTAATAACCGTTTTGATGGATCGGATGTCTAATCCCCTGGCTGCTACATCCGTGGCAACAACCACATGCAAGTCTCCCTTCTTCAGCTGCCGCACCACCTCGCTGCGCCGCGATTGGTCCAAATCCCCGTGCAGCGCGCCGACCTTAAACCCCGCGCCCGCCACCGCCGCGGTTACCGCATCAACTCGTAATTTCGTCCCGGCGAACACGAGCACGTCGCCCTCGTCCACGCGCGTGCCCAGCTCCCCCAGCAGCCACGGGACCTTCCCGTCGTCCCCTGCCAGCACCACCACCTGCTGCCGCACGTCCGTGTTTGCTGCGCCCACCTCCCCCACGGCGATGCGCACGGGGTGGGTAAGAATGTCGCGCGCGAGGCGCTCGATGCGGCGCGGCATGGTGGCGGAGAAGAGCAGCGTCTGGCGGTCGGGGCGGATCTGCGCCACGATGGCTCGCACCTGCGGGAGGATGGGTGGGGTCGAGGCAAAAGAGGAGGGTGTAACAGCATGGCAGCAGTGTTCAGACATAGTTCTCAGAGAGCGGCAGAGCAGTCGTACAGTTAGGCGGCTTAAGCGAAACAACAGCAGTGGTACGATACCTGAGGCTATGCAAAACCAAGTGCCCAACAAGCTCTCACCTGCGGTTCGAAGCCCAGGTGGAACATCATATCGGCCTCGTCCAGCACGAGGAACGTGCAGCGTCGCAGCGACAGCGCCTTCATCTTGAGCATGTCGATCAGCCGCCCGGGCGTCGCCACCACCACCTCCACGCCCCCTTTCAACTCCTTGAACTGCTCGAATTTCGACATCCCGCCGAACACGCCCGCCACGCGGAGGTTTAGGGGTTTCGCGAAGCGCCGTGCCTCCGCGTGGATCTGCGCCGCCAGCTCGCGCGTCGGCGCGCAGATCAGCGCGATCGGGCCCTCCCCGCGCCCCGCGCGCGGCTGGTCCGCCACGTGGACGATCAGAGGGAGGACGAACGCGGCGGTTTTTCCCGAGCCGGTTTTCGCGACGCCGATGACGTCACGGCCGCTGAGGATGACGGGGAGCGCGGCGGACTGGATGGGCGTGGGCGCGGAGTAGCCGTGCTTGCGCACTGCGCCCATCAGCGCGGGGGGGAGCGCGGCGTGCGCGAACGCGCTGATCGGGCGCGGCACGTCGAAGCCCGACGTGCGGATCGAGAGCGCCGCGAGCCGCGCCGCCACGTCGGCTGCTGACATGGCGGTGACGTCAGGATGCTCCTGGTAGAAATCTTTCTCGAACTCGTCGTACTCGATCGCGGAATGGTCTACGTGGCCTAGCGCGTCCATCTTGCTCTTTAACGACGTTACCGAGTCAGCCACTATCGGGTTATCGTCCGAGTCGTACTCTAATGCGGACCCAGCCGCGCCGCCCGCAGCGCCGGCGGCGGCCGCGGCGGCGGCAGCGGCGTCGACGGCTTTCGCGGCGGCGTAGACCTCCTCGTCCGAGTCGTACCCGCGCCCCATCACAGCGTCCGCCGCCACCGACAGCCCCGCGCTCTTGCGCGCGCGCAGGAACGAGTTGAGCAGATCCGCCTCCTCCTCCTCCGCGCGCCAGTCCTCCCGCTCCGGCTTTGCGGCTTCCCCTGATTCTCCGCCCTTCGCGCCCGCCGCCGCCGCGCGCGAAGTGGCGGCGACCGCGTCCTCCTTCACCTTCTGCTCAATGCCCGACATGAACACGTCGAGCGGATCCTCCTCCTCCTCTCCCGCCGCCGCCGCGCGTCGGTTTCCCTCGTCGTCTTCTCCTTCCCCAAAACCAGTGGCCGTCGTGGCGCCCCCCGCATCCCCGTCATCGCGGTACTCGATATCCGCTATATCGTCGTCCTCGTCGTCCGGCAGCGACCGCCGACCCGAGCCGCTGCGGTAGCCGGCGTAGCTTCCTCCTCCGCCGAAGCCGCCGTACGAGCCGGCAGGATTCACGGGCGGCGTGTACGCGCTTCCCCCCGAGCGCACGAAGCCGAATCCGCTGCTTCCGCTTCCGCTCCCGCCCGCACCACGGCCGCGCGAGGCGGAAGATTCGGCGGAAGCATCTCCGCCGGCTGCGGAGAATTTGCGCTTCCACATGCCCAGGCGAAGGGGGGAAGGGGCAGAGGCAGCTGCAGACGAAACTTTCAAACACTCTATCGTGAAACCCTGAGGTACTATTCCTTTCTAGAAAGTTAAAAGAACACGAAAGCAGAGAGGCTGCTACTGGGCCCGGAAAAAGTAGCTACCTATCCCTCCCCGAAAATGGTGCGACTAAGAACCTAATGTTTCTGTTCAGACTACGACTAGTTAGCGCAAGGCATCGAGTTCGAAAACTAGACTCTTGATGAAGCAGTGAGTGTTGTGTTGGTAAAGGGTAACTCCGCTATTGAGTGACACGCTAAAGAAAGTGAGATATCCGTAGTAAAAGAGAAACTGTTATGGGAAAGTAATTCAGGTTCGCTTGGAAGAACCGGTCTTGATATGGCCGACCCTATCACCAACAACACTTGTCCCAAACAGCACGTGTGAAGCCCATTGAGAGATGGACACGTATGCAACTCCTCCGCAACCAAAGATCCAACGGCAAATCCCGATCGAGCCGTCTTACAAGTCCGAATCGCGCATAAATTGTATAACAGCGGGGGTCTGCAGGTCACCACTTACCCGTATTTGCGGGGTATAAAGGAAGTTAGATCCACAAAAAAACCTTTCTTACCAGGACCGGTTCTGTGTTAGTTGAATATTCGAATGATATTCAGAGGACACCCTTCGTGTTTCAGAGCTACTTTCATGTCGACCGAGCCTCAATGTGCTGTCAACAGGGTGTCCAGAAGTTCGGACGTTTAGGCTTCATGTTAAGCATGAACCCATAGGTCTGGACGGAGCACTAAAACTTCGGACTTGAGTTTTCCCTCCCTGGCCCCTCGACTTCCCTAATTTCTATGGAAATCCGACTCTCACTGATGGTTTTCCTTGGCGCGATCTGAAGCCTTCCATTCCAGCATAAAGTTTCTGGAGATTTATTATTTCGTCCTCATCCTTCTCCAGTGCATTTCAGCCACAACCTGGGACAGGCAGGGTAGCCGTCGAGTTTTGCCCGAAGGGACAGGAGACATGAAAGATTCCGCCTGGGCTTTATCGCGCAAATAAGAAACTGGAAAGGAGCTCGAACAGAGCATGTCCACGAAACGAAAACCACCTTTGTGAAGGCCAATGGTAAACTGCTCCACAACAACAAATCTGATCGAGCCGTCTCCTAACCCAGGTCGCAGTTGAAAGGCAATGAGGCTCAACTGTCCTGGTTAGGCCACTGGTACCAGTGCTTGAAACAAGCACCATCCCTAGCAGTTGGTTCTGTGCTCGTAGGAACCTGTGAGACCGCCACTTATCCTCACTGAGCGATTTTTCTTCACTGACATCACTTGGAGCCGACCGCCATTGTTACAATCTTTGAAAGCGGCGCTTTTCCTCATGGAGCGTGCAGCCTTCGTCGCGCTGCTCCTGCTGACGTGTCTCGCAGTCTCACGTGTTAACTGCGTTCCGCTTGCCAAGTCCCAGGGTAAAAATAACGTTTCGTGCCTGCAGATGCTAGAGGAGAGAGGAGACAAGTGAAAATATTGGACTTGACTCGACTTGATCGTGAAATTACACCTCTATCTCTGCTTCTTTTCTGCATCGCCGCCTTTTGTTGCGCGCGCATGTGACGAGATCAGTCGAAGCATCAGAAGTTGTCCCTCCTCTCCTCGATTCCTGCATTCCTCCTCCTGCTGTAACGCATGACCTACTCTGCCTAATCTACGGCTAACTTCCTAAGTCAAACATCGAGAGACTTCCTCGATGAGAAATGACGTGAAGGAAATTGGGAAGGTTGAGTTGGAGAAGAACATTGCTTTGGTTTTCCCAACCCTCAACCTGGAGGCTTGGGACTTTCCAAACCAACAAATGTGAAGGTTGGGAAGTTTTCCAACCCAACCAAATGATTGTGCAAGGTTGGATTTCCAACCAATGGGAAGTTGACAGTTGTTGTTACAATCCACACAAAGTTTAAAACAAGAGAAATTATGTCAATGGTAACTTACATGGGAACTATAACGCGAACGGTAACGATTTCAGCGCGTTTGGTAACTCGCTTAACGCGTTTGGTAACTCGCTTAACACGTTTGGTAACTCGCTTAACGCATTTGGTAACTCTACACTAGCAGCCCATCACGCGAATGGTAACTACAAGAAATTCCCGCCGAAATTGAGCATGACTCTGGTTTTCCCACTCGCGTCATAATAAATTGACGAATCCTGAAGCAGAAACCTCTGACACACTCTCCGAAATTCTGACACAGCTTTCCGAAATTCTGACACACTTTCCGAAATCCTGACACACTATCTGATTTTCAAGCTAATTGCAAACAACTTCAGTTTTGTGAAAACAATTGTTGATACACAGTTGATATTCTGGCGCTCTATCCGCAAACTCTTTGTAATTTATTCTGTCGTACATCCGGGGCAAACAAATCCATACCCCTTTCAAATGGCAAATAAATTTGAGAGCAACAGCCTTAATTCCTTGCGACAGGGCGTTTATGGTTCTATATTTAAAAAATGAGATGCAATTTTCAAGAGTTTAGGGCTGCTAGTGTTGAGTTACCAAATGCGTTAAGCGAGATACCAAACGCGTTAAGCGAGTTACCAAACGTGTTGAAATCGTTACCGTACGCGTTATAGTGCCCCATGTAAGTTACCATTGACATATTTGCCCTAGTTCTTTTTGGTCTTCCATTTCCATTTGGGAAAATATGTGAATGGTAACTTACATGGGGCACTATAACGCGTACGGTAACGATTTCAACACGTTTGGTAACTCGCTTAATGCGTTTGGTAACTCGCTTAACGCATTTGGTAACTCAACACTAGCAGCCCTAAACTCTTGAAAATTGCATGTTTCATTTTTTAAATATAGAACCATAAACGCCCTGTCGCAAGGAATTAAGGCTGTTGCTCTCAAATTTATTTGCCATTTGAAAGGGGTATGGATTTGTTTGCCCCGGATGTACGACAGAATAAATTACAAAGAGTTTGCGGATAGAGCGCCAGAATATCAACTGTGTATCAACAATTGTTTTCACAAAACTGAAGTTTTTTGAAATTAGCTTGAAAATCGGATAGTGTGTCAGGATTTCGGAAAGTGTGTCAGGATTTCGGAAAGTTGTGTCAGAATTTCGGAGAGTGTGTCAGAGGTTTCTGCTTCAGGATTCGTCAATTTATTCTGACGCGAGTGGGAAAACCAGAATCAGGCTCAATTTCGGCGGGAATTTCTTGTAGTTACCATTCGCGTGATGGGCTGCTAGTGTAGAGTTACCAAATGCGTTAAGCGAGTTACCAAACGTGTTAAGCGAGTTACCAAACGCGTTAAGCGAGTTACCAAACGCGCTGAAATCGTTACCGTTCGCATTATAGTTCCCCATGTAAGTTACCATTGACATAATTTCCCTTAAAAAAACCATACAATTGTGCTAAGTTGGGTTTTTCCCAACCAAACTAAAGTGCCACATAGGCTCCAAGCCTATTAGCTCCCCAACCATGGAAGCCATGGTTGGGAAGAGCCCCAAGGGGTATGATGGAAGGGGTTGGAGCTTTCAAGCTCATTCCTACTTCCCAACTCTAACTTACCAACTTGGAAATGGGATCTCTCTAAGTTACTTTGGCTCTCCTAACAAGCCCTTCTACACAACTAGACTTGTGTTATTTTCAAGGATAAGCTCTACAAGAAGCTACTTATCTACCCAAGTTTCTTCAAGAGCTACAACTTCTCTTCTCAAGATAATTTAAGCTTAGGCTAAGGCTTGATTATCCCTTGGTGGGATTAATTAGATAATTTCAAGCATTGTAACTTTGATTTTATATAAATTGTCAAGGAGGATTTACATTGAACCCGCGGTGGCCTGTTGTTATAAGGGCCGTGGTTGTTACATTGGTATATAGAGCTAGGGTTATCATAAGCCTAGTGGGGATTTTGCCCCTAGAGATTTTTTTTTTATAGATCTTAGAGTTGTGGTTTCTCTTTAAAGAGAATACTCAAGATCTGGAAGCTTGAAGAGTTCAAGATCTACAATATCTACAACAACAATTTCAAGCTAAGAAGAGAGATTTTTATCTCTCTTGCCCACCTTTTGGTGGAAGACTCTCTACTGTTGAGTAGTGGAGTATAAACTTGGATCTGGAGGATTTGTTGAGGTTTATACAAGTTCTTTTCATTGAGATTTGGATAGACCCTGCCCTTTCACTTGGTGATTGGGAATGCTTGACAACAAATCTGTTACCTTTGGTGACATTGGATTATTCTGTAGAAAAAATTTCTTATATAAGAATTTCTTGCTTTACCATTAAGTTGGTAAAAGGTTTTTAACAGAATCAACCCAGATCTTACAAGCTCCCTTAATCTTTATGGCATCTAGCCAAGAGAAGGATATGGCAAGGGAGGACGGGCCCACTGCACCTAATGAGGTGGTGAACAATGCTACTGACATTGACCTCAATCAAGATGAGGCAATGGATGACATTGAGCTGGATGATATCGAGGACTTGGACCTGGACCTTGGAGATGAGCATCACCATGGTGAAGCTGAGAACCATGATGAAGCAGAGAACCATGGTGAAGCTGAGAACCATGGTGAAGCTGAGAACCATGGTGAAGCTGACAACCTTCGGGAAGAGGATAACACCGGTGGAAAGGAGGCCACTGGTGATGAAAATGACTTCACTGAGGGTGAAGGCATGACTTATCCTATTTCCGAGGAGATTGTCCAACTCCAGGCTAAGGTGGCAACTCAGAATATCACCATCATGCAGCAGCAGACGTCCATTGATGGACTCAAGAAGCACACTCGGAACATCGAGGCTAGGCTGAGCATTACCATGAAGGAGGTTACTGAGTTCCGTGGCAGCCTGGGCACTAAGAACCGTGAAATTGAGTGGCTTCAGAAGACTTGCAATAGTCTGCAAGTATCATTCAACAAGCTCAATGAGCAGGTGACCAAACTTAGGAGGGAGGGTATCTACGAACCTCCTCCTGGGCGTAGGCCTGCTCCTGCTGCTCAGTCGGCACCCGCTCCGCCCGCACCCCCAGCGGGAGGCGCTGCGACGGCTATGCATCAGCCACCTCCAACTGAGACCTCGCCCTTTGGGTCTCTCTCGGCGCCTCTGCCTGAGTTTAACCATCGCAAGACGGAGGTGCAGCCTTGGCTTGATCTGGTGAATGAAACCATGATCCTTGCGAATGTGCGTCCTGAGGCTCGCGTTACTGCAGCCACTCGTGCATTGGACGAGGTGGCCCGCAGGGCAGTGTATGACGCCAAGAAGCAGGCGCATGGACCATTTGGGTGGCCGGAGTTTTGCACCGCGCTAAAAGAGGCATTCATGGTCAAGAAGTCCGGCCTGGAACTGCGTGGACGCCTTGAGCATATCAAGTGTCATGACCGTCCGGTGCAGGAATATGCGGTCGAGTTGGAGGCCGCAGCACGCTCGCTCCAGAAGCCCTTGTCTGAGGAGGAGATGATGCACCTCTTTATGAAAGGCCTCCCTCTCAACCTGCAAGAGGCACACATGATCGGCGGCATGACCAATTGGACGACTTACAAGGAGCTGAAGGAGCAGGTGATCCAAACTGACACCGTCATTCGCACATATATCCATGGTCCTGCAAAGGCGGACCAGCAGCCCCGTGCTGAGGGCTCCGGTGGTCGTGGGAACCGGCCCCAGAACGCCAATGGCGAAGGCGGTTCGAACAAGCGACCTTTCCAGCAGCGTGAGCACCAGCCTGGACCATAGGCCAAGAGGGCTAACGGGGGGGGAGGTCATGGCCCTAACAAGCCGGACTTCTCCAAGATGCGGTGTCACGGCTGTGGATTTATTGGACACATCCAAAAGCAGTGCCGTAACAAGAACCCAATCAAGTACTCAGGGAAGCCGAAGCCAGGCGGCGCGGGACCTTCTGGAAAGAAGGATTTTCAGAAGCCCAACTAGGGTGTGGGTACCTAGTTGGAGGAGTAGATCGAGTGGATGAGGCATATGTGCTATGTGATGATGATCTATTAAAGCTAGAGAAGCTTGCTGATTGCAAAATCTCTTGTTTGTTTGCCTCTTCTTTTAATAAAAACTCTGTTTTTTACCCTCGATCGTACCCACTTGAGAACATCACCATGGCAGCAATGCAAGACAAGTTTTCAATCATTTTCAGTGGCTTGGACATTCTGCCTTCGGTCATTGAGATTGTGAGTCGTTGCACTCAAGAGCACCCCCTGACTTCGGTCGCGTTGGTGACTCACACAGTGAAAGGCGAATTGTTCCATGCGCTTCGTGGATGGCCGGTCCTAGCGGCGTGGGACAAGGGACACCATGTGTGGTGGACCAACTCTCAGTCACATGGACGCGCTCGTCACAACGTCAAGGTGTACTTCAAACCCTCGACGAGTATTGTGGCATGTCCTATTCGCCCAAAGCATCAACAAAATTTGTTGCTTGCAGGTAGCGTGAACGGGGAAAACACAAAAATCCTTGTTGACACGGGTGCAACTGTTTCCCTCTTTGACGAAAAGTGGGCTACAGCACGCACGATCCTCGTTGAAGGACCGTCTTGCCCCATTCGCCTTGGTGATGATAGCATTATCCCAAGCAAAGGGCAGACACGGATCAGCATGGATATTGAGGGTTATCACGAAGAAATTTGCGCGTATGTTTTACCCCTTCTCGCAGGCGTCGACCTTGTCCTTGGAATGGATTGGCTTCGAGCGAATGAAGTCAAGCTCGATTTCCAGGACAATACTGTCTCATTCTCAAAGAATGGTGACACAGTCCAATGGCAAGTGCCTAACGACTTGATCACAAACGAACAACAAACGTCGGAGCGTCCCGATGTGAGTATTGCGCTCGCAAACGAGTTCGGACAGCATGTTCGACAAGCCGATACCTTCTTTGTGGTACAGCTTGAGAATGCTGAACACGAGATGCCTGGGGTCGAGGATTTCTCGCCTCAGATGAGAGCACTGGCGGACGAGTTTGCAGAGGTTTTTGAGCCCATCCCAGATGGCCTTCCTCCAGACCGTGCTGCCGGTCACACCATCCCAGTGGAGCCTGGAAAGCTCCCACCGTTTAGACCTCTGTATCGCCTCAGTCCAGCTGAGTACGAGGAGGCTAAACAACAAATTGAGGAGTACCTCAGGAAGGGATGGATTGAACCAAGCGCATCACCTTACGGAGCGCCGATCTTGTTCGTGAACAAAAAGGGCGGAGGGTTACGCATGTGCGTAGACTACCGTGCTCTGAACAAGATAACGGTGAAGAACAGGTATCCCCTACCGAGAATAGAGGACCTGTTCGACAAACTCCAGGGTGCCCAGTGGTTCAGCGCATTGGACCTCGCACAAGGGTATCACCAATTGCGCATCACTGAAGAAGATGTACCCAAGACGGCTTTCCGATCGCCGTTTGGTCATTTTCAGTGGCGAGTGCTGAGCTTTGGCTTGACCAATGCTCCTGCATCTTTTCAAAAAGCTATGAATGATGTCTTTCGCGAGGCGATTGGACAGTTCGTTCTAGTCTATCTGGATGACATCTTGGTTTATTCCAAGACGGAAGAGGAGCACACGCGACACCTTAAATGGGTGTTAGGGAAATTCCGAGAGCATTTCTATGCTCGCCTATGGAAATGTCATTTCTACAAACGCGAGTTGGAATATCTTGGCCATCTCGTGGGAAATGATGGTCTCAAAGTAGACCCAAAGAAAGTTGTCGCAGTCCAAAACTGGCCGGTGCCACAAGATGTGGGTCAAATGAGGTCGTTTTTAGGACTGGCGAACTATTTTCGTCGATTTTTGCAGAATTATTCTACCGTTGTTGCTCCATTGACGGCCCTCACTCGCAAGAGTAGTGCTTGGCAATGGACACAACAATGCCAAAAGGCATTCGACGAGGTCAAGCGAATGCTGACCAATGCTCCGGTACTGGTTTTACCAGATCCGACAAAGCCCTATGAGGTTGTTACTGACGCCTCATTGATTGGGATTGGGGCGGTCCTCTTGCAAGAAGGGAGACCAGTGGCATTTGAGAGTCGAAAGCTCTCCCCGGCAGAGCAGCGCTATACGACGTCCGAACAAGAACTGTTGGCGGTCGTTCATGCGCTACGCATATGGCGATGTTATCTGGAGGGTGTGGACTTTGTGGTTACGACTGATCACTGTCCAAACACCTATTTCGCCACCCAAGCCACGCTTACTCGACGTCAAGCCCGATGGGCGGAACTCCTTAGTGGGTTCACCTTCGATATTCGATATCGAGCAGGTTCGACGAACCTGGCTGACCCCCTCAGCAGACAGCCGATAGGGGCAGCAGCATGGCTAGACGACACAGAAGATGCGGCAGCATTTTCTGCTTGCTTCAGTGTCCTAGCAACGGCTCGAGTGAGTGAGATTACCTTCAGTGGTTTTCTGAAACGCATCCGCACAGGGTATCAGATTGACCCCTGGTTTCAGAACTCACGAAACACGAAGGAACTCAAGTGGGAGCACGAGCTCTGGTGGCGTAAGAATGAGATTGTTGTACCTCACGTGGGTAACCTGCGGAATGATATTCTGGAAGAAATGCATGCCGCTAAGTACGGAGGACACCTAGGGGTCAAGAAGACGAGGTGGGCCTTGAGTGATGTGTACTGGTGGCCGGGATTGGGCACTGAGGTCCAACAATTCGTGGCGCGATGCGATGCATGCGCACGAAATAAAACGGACACAAAGAAGCCTGGTGGTTTGCTTCAACCACTCGAGATCCCGAATGAACCTTGGGAGAGCGTATCCTTGGATTTTATCACGGATCTTCCCAAGTCTCGCGATGGCCATACAGCGATCCTAGTGTTTGTGGATCGTCTGACAAAAATGGTGCATTTCGTGGCTACGACAACTGACGTATCTGCGGAAGATACGGCCAAATTGTTTGTGGCGCACGTTTTCCGCTTACACGGGTTACCACGTGTCTTGGTGTCCGACCGGGATCCGCGCTTCACAAGCCGGTTCTGGCAAGAAGTCACACGGACACTAGGGACGAAGCTCAAGATGTCATCGGCGTTCCCCCACAAACAGATGGGCAGACGGAACGAACAAACCGGACACTTGAACAGACGCTTCGTTCATTCATTGGCCCAACTCAGGATGATTGGGACGAGTTGTTGCCTGTCGCTGAATTCGCAGTGAACAATTCAGTTCATGAAGGTACACGTGAGAAACCTTTCATTCTGAACTATGGTCGGCATCCCACAACACCTGCTACGCATGGGATCAGTGGATTGAAAATTCCTGCCGCTCAAGACTTTGTTGGCAAGCAGCAAGAAGCGCTTAAGTCTGCTCGCCATTGGCTGCAACTCTCTCAGCAGCGACAAAAGTCTTACGCCGACATGAAACGCCGGGAAGTCTCATTTGAGGTTGGAGACAAAGTTTTGTTGAGCACGAAGAACATTCGTCTCAAAATCCCTGGAGCACGAAAGCTGTTCCCTCGATGGATTGGGCCATTTGAGGTGATCAAGCGTATTGGTGTGGTAGCCTACAAGCTTAAGCTACCTGATACACTACAGATTCACGACGTCTTCCACGTGTCTCTGTTGAACAAGTACGTTGCAGGGGGTAAGTACTTGCCGCCACCAACGATCGTCCTGGGGGAGGAACTATTTTATGAAGTCGAACGAGTGCTAATGCATCGTGATCGACAGCGCGGCCGCAAGACAGTACAAGAGTTCCTCATCAAGTGGAAAGGCTACGGGCCTAAACACAACTCATGGGAGCCAGAAGAGCATCTGACTGAAACTGCAGTTCAGTCATACATGGCAGATCTGGCCCGGCGAGCTGCCGCACAACCAGTGGATGGTGTTGAACCTGGTCGTAATGTGACACGGCGTGCTCGAAGTGCTCGTCCTCACAAGCACCCTAAGGCAACGGGGACGTTGCCACCTAGGGGGGGAGGAGTGTAACGCATGACCTACTCTGCCTAATCTACGGCTAACTTCCTAAGTCAAACATCGAGAGACTTCCTCGATGACAAATGACGTGAAGGAAATTGGGAAGGTTGAGTTGGAGAAGAACATTGCTTTGGTTTTCCCAACCCTCAACCTGGAGGCTTGGGACTTTCCAACCCAACAAATGTGAAGGTTGGGAAGTTTTCCAACCCAACCAAATGAATGTGCAAGGTTGGATTTCCAACCAATGGGAAGTTGACAGTTGTTGTTACAATCCACACAAAGTTTAAAACAACCATACAATTGTGCTAAGTTGGGTTTTCCCCAACCAAACTAAAGTGCCACATAGGCTCCAAGCCTATTAGCTCCCCAACCATGGAAGCCATGGTTGGGAAGAGCCCCAAGGGGTATGATGGAAGGGGTTGGAGCTTTCAAGCTCATTCCTACTTCCCAACTCCAACTTACCAACTTGGAAATGGGATCTCTCTAAGTTACTTTGGCTCTCCTAACAAGCCCTCCTACACAACTAGACTTGTGTTATTTTCAAGGATAAGCTCTACAAGAAGCTACTTATCTACCCAAGTTTCTTCAAGAGCTACAACTTCTCCTCTCAAGATCCTTTAAGCTTAGGCTAAGGCTTGATTATCCCTTGGTGGGATTAATTAGATAATTTCAAGCATTGTAACTTTGATTTTATATAAATTGTCAAGGAGGATTTACATTGAACCCGCGGTTGCCTGTTGTTATAAGGGCCGTGGTTGTTACATCTGCCGCCAGCGCAAGTGCTGCTGGACTGTCAGAAGGCGTGGAACACGACGATCGATGGCTGGGTGATTGGTGGGGAGTGCAGCAAGGCAAGGAACGTCACGTGCGATGCCAAGGGCATGATAACAGCCATGTGAGTGGAACCCCGGGCGGCCCGTGGATGGAATGGTAGGTCCTCGTGGCCTCACCACGCCCCTTGACCACAAGTTGTGGTCCAATTCTGGTCCAAATTATTCATTCCGATATTGTTCCGAAGTTTTGTACTACCCGTATGCTTCCAGCCTGCTGTAATTTCGTGCATTATAGGGTACTCTACCTTTGTTCACTTCCTCTTGTGTCACCCAATTTGATAAGATCGAAATCACAACATGCTGGTTGTGCGGATCGCAAAGCCGTGTGTGTGTGTGTTGAGAAGCCCTAAACCCTCAGAGAGCTTTCGCAATCTCACCATGTTGAGTCTACACATACCTACACACGCGGCCAATCATTATTCTTGACACCAGTGCATGCATGTTCTTTGTCGTCATTTCATTAGAAACATGGAGAACAACATCTTCAATGGCTCCATTCCCGACTCTATCAGCAACCTTGCGAATCTCAATACCCTGTGAGTGCCATTCGTTCTTGGGCCTTGTCTCGAGCTAGACGTATGCACACCATGAGATCGGGTAGACAAGCACAGTTTCAAGCCCCGGTTTGGCTCGCGACAAACGAACCGCGTACATTTCTTTTGCATGTGTCAAACCCAAAGCGGCCCTGCATTGCGAGGATCCAGGCCTGCTCGTGGCCCAAAACAATCGTAGATCCTGAGCTGCAGGGTGTTTTTGATAACGCCCTGAACCTTTGCGGAAGGGGCTTCGGTTGGCGAATCTGTCAACCACGCAGCTCGGCGAATTCTCAGTTTGAGTTCGCCAGTTTGCGTGAGATTGTGTAAAGTCTTTTAGTTCAAGACAAACCCTGCGCATAACGGGTTTCCGTTCAGCTATCCGCGCGGAATTCGTGTGGTTTCTAACCACTGACCTGCAATGATCGGCTCATTTCGACTGCTATTCAGTGCAGATCGGGCACCTGGATAGACGACCCTCGCATCTGACCGGTCAAGCCGAGCTGCCGGCGGCTGGGCCGCCTGCTCTTGCTCGGTCCTGATTCTCAACACATGCATGCATGCCATTGGCTCGCTGTGATCGTTTCAAGGTCCTGGCGTACAGCATGCTCACCGGCAACCTTTTTGAGTCCATTGGCAAGCTGCCGAATCTTCTTCACTTGTGAGTACCGTGCTCGTTTGGCCTTTGACTCGGGGTTTAGGGTCTGTTGATGCATTGAGAACTTTAGGTGCCGCCATGAGCTGTGACCATTTGGACCCTGCTCTCCAGCTATCTTCTATGCATTCTATCCCGCTGATGCTTATCATGCATGCACTACGACAAGAGCCACCTGATTATGCCTAATTAGGATCCCTCACACGTGCGTGCATGCATCTACGCATGCTATTCGTTGTCGTGACAGAGACCTTTATTCCAACAACTTGACTGGCGCCATTCCCGAGTCCATTACCAACCTCGCAAAACTTAATCACTTGTGAGTGCCATGCCATCTTTCGGTGTGAGTCCCATCTTTTTTTGGAGGCTGTGGCTCAGATCGGATGGGAGCTCTTCATGCCTTGAGATTTGCAGGTGATCCTATGATGTGTACTCTTGGTGTGTGTTCTCCTGCTGTCTCCTATCCACACTCTCCTCATGTTGCTGTATCATGCATTGCCAGAAGGGGTCCCTGCTAGCCTGCACCTCCTCTTGAGAGCAGGGATGTGAACAAGCCCAAGTCAATTTGGATCAAGCCCTTTCTCTTTGAATCTTGTGGTCGTGGCTGGTCCCGAGCCGGGGCGTCTCATGACGATCCGAGCAGTGTTGTCCCATCACATGGCAGCTTTGCGTGGTCTTGCCTGTCTCGGCTTGTCCACAGGTTCCTGGCCGCTCTCGGATATTGCGGTTTGTAGAGCCGTCTTGCACGACTTCGGACGAGCCAAACATTCGGCTAGGCCACGTGCGTCTGCCTGAGTCTCACGTCATTTATGCCCTTGGATGTCTTAACTTTTCAGAGATCTGGCGCGCAACATGTTGACCGGCACCGTTCCGGGCTCCATTAGCAAACTTGCGAACCTTACTTACTTGTGAGTGCCATGACATGCCCCTTGGGCCTTTGCTGTGCTGCAACAGGTCTGGCCTGTTTGGGCTTGTCATTGCTCGACTCATGCGGCTTGTTGAGTCAGCTCGGTGCCTCTTCAGATAACAAACAAATGAGGCGAGCTGTCGGCGGGGCCACCTGCTCTTGCCTAATCCGGGGATTATTAACACAACACGACGTCTGGTCCTGCTCCTGTATGCATGCCCTTCATTGCCTTTACAGCGACCTGAACCACAACACTTTGACTGGCACCATTCCCGAGTCCATCACCACCCTTGCAACTCTTAACAGCTTGTGAGTGTTATGCGTACTTGTGGATATCTGTCCCAGATTGCAGCCATTTATGCCCTCAGATCTGCATGTGTTGCCGTGAGCTGTCTGTATGCTCTTGGAATATATAGCTTGCGGGGCCCGAGGTGGAGGTCGTCGGGGAAGAGGCGGAAGACGGGACGGGGGCGCAATCGTCGGGGGAAGAGAGGCGCTTGTGAGATCGGGAACGTGGCGGGAACGCCACGATCGACCAGAACAAGAATTGACACCGATGAATCAGGAGGTGGAGGAATGTGACGACAACGATGACGGCTAGGAATATGTAGCCGAGGCATCGCAAGCCTTGGAAGAGATCTCGTTGGAGGAAGAGGGAGCCACGGCAAGGAGAGCCAGGAGACGCAGTACGGGTGGGAGAAACCCTCAGCAGGAAAACCACCAAGAGATAAACCCCCAGGAGCAAGTAGAGACTGGAGAGGCGTGGGCCAGAGAGAGCCAAGAGGGCCGAAGGTACAATCGTCTGCTGACCTGGCAGCAGATGACTCCATCTGGCAACAAGCAGCCATGTGGGAGGTTGCACCACTCCAGCGGAGTGACCAACCTTTCTTGGTTCGGAGAATGCCCCCCAAAATCCTGGAGAGTTACACCCTCTGTGTCCTGGCCCCACTCCTGCGCCTCACGAAACATCCCGACTGCCCCGGGGCTTGGGCGATCCTGCAATTTCTTCCGAGGCTGACTCTACGACCCCTTCCCGAACCTGTTGAAGGAAGCCGATGGTCAGGGATTGAGAGAAGATTGCACCAGTTCTAGCAAGGCAGATGGGGGGAACTCTTCGAGGAGGCAAAAGTCATCCCCGACATGGAGAACCCAACAAGACACCAAGCTGATGATGCGGGAATCTATGCTAGGGTGGAGGGTTTGATGAAAAAGGGTAACATTTTGAAGGCAGTTGCAGAATTACGAACAACCCCACTCGCAGAAACCACACTAGCGACGCTCGCGGCACTGCACGCGAAACACCCTGCTGCGGCCTCGCCCACCTCGACTCGTGTCTTTGGCTACACCCACTCGGCGCTGAGAGTTACCCCCGACGACCTTTGCGAAATACTTAAGCGATGCCCGAACGGAGTGGGAGCAGGGCCTTCGGGCACTTGTTTCGAACACCTCAAAGACCCAATGCTCGCGAGTCAGGAAGTGCTCATACTCGCAAAAACAGTTAGCTACCTCCTTAGCACCTTCCAGTTCCAAGCCGTCCATGACTTGCTACTCCCCTCGAGGCTCATCGTCCTGGAAAAACTGGGAGGCGGAGTTCGTCCCAAAGCAATAGGAGAGGCACTACTTCGCATCGTGGCAAAGGCGGCCCTGAAAGAGCTAGGCCAAAACATCCGCGAGTTCTTTCTCCCCGTACAGTTTGGCGTGGCAGTCACGGGCGGTGCGGAGTGCATCGTACATTCAGTTCGTGCGCAGCTAAAAGAGGACGAGACTCGCATAGCGCTACAGCTCGACATCGAGAATGCCTTCAATAGTGTTGAACGACCGGCATTTTTCCAGGCACTCTTGCAATCGAGCTTGCTCTCTCTTTTGCCCCTAGTTCGCACGCTGTATGAGGGCCCGTCGCGTCTCCTAGTGGACCACAGGCTGGGCGTCGACCAGATCGTGAGCAGCCGTGGTGTCCTCAGGGAGACCCACTGGGCCCGCTCCTTTTTGCAGCGGCGATCCAACCTACGCTGCTGAGTACGGCAACACTCTTCCCTGAGGTGGCGATTGTTACCTATGCCGATGACATCACTGTTGTGGGACCACGGGATGCGGCGTATGAGGCGTTTATCAACATCACAAGGGAGCTCACCTCGCTTGGGCTCCGTTGCAACATCGCCAAGTCCACGGGGTGGGGCAAGAGCATGGAGGAGGGAAACGAGATACCACCCCCGCAGGGTCTGCCATTGAACACCAACAGCATTGGAGTTTTGGGGAGCCCGATCGGGACACCTGCCTTCTGCACGGACCAGGCACAGGCGCGACTCACGGAGGCATCCGCTCCATTACCTCTAATAGCTCAGCTTCACCCCCAGCATGCCATGCTCATGCTCTCTCGGAGCATCTCACGCAAGATTTCCTACCTGTTGCGCACTACATTGACGGCGGTCCTAGAGAGGCAAGAGTGGAGGTCATGGAGCGAATCTCTGCTGGGAGCGGCACTCGCAGCGGCAAAACTGCGGGTCCCAGTGAGTAAGCTGGAACAGAGCTTGCTTTGGCGGCAGGGGACCCTACCGGTTCGGCTAGGGGGGGCTAGGCATCATTGACCCCACCTCGGAGGCACCAACAGCCTACATCGCATCTGTCACGGCAGCCCAACACCTGCTACAACAGATGAACCTGCCCAAGGGGTACCTCCTGAGCCAGACGGTCACGCTACTGGACCACTCCTGGAGTACCGCCCCACCTGGTGTCAATCAGCTGGCCCCACTGGAAGTAGCTCTGCCAGCACCTGCGAGAACCGCATTACATGCGTTCAGGGAGTAGCCAGCAGGACAGGGTAACCTACAACTCGTCCTGTCTCGACACATCAACGAAAGAAGAGCCGCGGAGCTACTGGTAGACACGATGACAGACCGCCCTGGCCAACACCGTGGGCATGCAATACGCCTCATCAGTTTGCAAGGCGTGGGAGCGGGGGACTGGCTCCATGCCATGCCTTCGAGAGCTGACCTTATATTTGCCCCTGGTCAGTTCTCCTTAGCGCTAAGGTTCCGCATGGGCATGTCCCTGCTGATCACTGTAAGAGAGAGTATTCGGACATCAACAACACAAGTCTGCCGAACCATCTCCTTAGGTGCGGGTACGGGGGCGACGTTCCTAGAACGCACAACGCACAAGTGTTTGCGGCCCTCAGAATGGCAAGGGAAGCGGACTTCACGTGCTTCCATGAGACATCAGCCTTTTCCCCACCGATCCTCAGGAAGAGAGGGGACCTGGTGATTAGAGACAAGGAATCAAACAAGACGTGGGTTACAAACGTCACGGTGACTGACCCCGTGCTCCAGCAGCGCGACACCAGGGCACGGAAACTACGGGGGTCGAGCCCCTTGGTTCTGCTGTGCGTGGGCTGCGGCGGTTGTTGCATGCAGGGACTGGATCCGGGGCGATCGCCGCAGGCACGGTGTTGGTGCGTGAGTTGCATCGCACGCTGTCAGGGCTGCTTGCTGTATTTGATGCGGATCAGGTCTAGCGTCCGCGTGCCCCGGGAGCTCACCGCGTGTAGATGCGGGCTCCTCTTGCCCCATGCTTCACCTAGGCTAGAGTGGTGTGTGCCACCTAAGGCTCTGGATCCAGGCTTGTGAGCTCATTATTCACTGGTGAGTTAGGTTCACTCTCCAAATCCAGCGGCTCGCGCCGGCCGCCTTTGGTGGCCGCCGCTCGCCAGCGCGGCCTTCGGTCGCGCGTGAGGGGTGGCAAGGGTACAAGCAACACAAGACCATTAACAACATGTGGTACATCCCGTGCAACTAGCAGGGAAGAACAAGAACACCACCCCCTGGCCAGAGGAGTCCGGCATAAGAAGCCCAAGGCAAGGCCCAACACCACGGGAGCCTGCAAGGGAAAACCACCTGTTACTCGGCGAGGATCCAGAATAGCCTCCCGTCCATCCAGCGCAGTACGGATGCAGCTGCTGATACAAGACCGAGGGGGCTCCCCCGGGTAGACTCATCAAGCCTTACCATTGCCCAGGGGCGGGGCCCGAGCGCGGCACCAGGAGCACCCGGCAGAAGGCCGATCAAAGGTAGATAGTGCAGCTTCTCCGTGGCCGCTGCCACAGCCGCAGACCGCTCCGCGGGCAACATCCCCCCAACCTCCAAGCCTTGCCGCGCCAAACACACGTGGAGCTGGTCCAGCACATATGACAGCAACGTTAAGCACGTCCCCGCGTGCACAAAGCGCTGCTCAACGAGGGGAGGCGTCGCGGCTACAGGAGCAGCAGCGTGAGGAGCAGGTCGGACAGGGGGAAGTGGTAGCACTGGAGGCGCTGGTGGATGGTGCGGCGGATGCTGGGGCAGGGGAAACGAGTTCACGGGAGGATGCTGCTGCTGTGGAGCCTGGTATGACGCCAGGGGTGGAGGCTGTTGTTGCTGCGGCGGCTGATCCGATAGAGGTGGAGCAGGTGGAGCGCTCGCCTCCTGCTGAGACTGCTGCCGCCTCTGACGACGGCTTAGTCTCACCCGTGGTGGCGCGGCCGGCGGCGATGACGCCACCGGCAGACGAGATTCTGGCTGCGGAGGAGGAACAGGGGGAGTCGGGGCTGCGCGTTCCACCGACGCCAGCAGTGGCAGATTCCCCGCCAACTCTCGAGGAGACTGAGATCGCGGCGGTCGTGGCTGAGGCAGTGAGGCAACAAGGACAACCCCCGAGCGAAGCGGGCGCCCCGACTGCCGCTGTGTTCGCCGGAATGCCTGCTGCTACCGCGACCACAAACACGCATGAGCACGGCCAGGCGGAGGGTGGAATTGAGGGCCGTGCGATCGCCGTCGCTTCCGGCGCCGCCCGGCGAGGAGGAAGACGAAGCTGCGCGCGCAGCCAGCACCGAGGCGGCTTGGAGCAGGGCTGGGACCTGGGGCCCCGGGACCCCTCCTGGGCTGGCTTCGGCAAGGGCAGACGCCACCAGAGCAAGCGCATTGGTTGCCATCAGCGCCAGAGCCTGCGGCGGGACCCAGCATGAGGAGCAACATGGGTGAGGTTGGTCAAGCATAACGGGGCGCCGAGCAGTCTAGTCCGAGGCAACAACCATTTATCACACCCACGACCCAGCAGAAAACTCACCGATAAACGCGGAGCTTGACGCAAGGCCGAGGAATCGTGTGGGGTAGGCCGTCAGGTGCGGGACGAGCGACTATGGCGACCCCTTGGGTCCCAGCTTGTAGAGGTTTAAGGTCTACACGGGAGAGCGCAAGGGGCACCGGTAACGGCATACTCTCCGCGATCCCCCACATAGGAAGAGGGGGAAGGGGAGGGACACGCGGAAGGGGAGTAACAATTCTGGGGGGAGAGGCCGCGATCGCGAGATCAGGCCCGTGGCGTGATCACCACGACCGGCTAGAGCGGGTGGCTGCGCCCGTGACTGGGGGCGAGGATGGTTCTGATAACTCCCAGAACGGGAGCGAGTCTATCCCGTCGCACTCTGAGGCATTGGAGGAGGTCTCGCTGGGCAATGACGAGAATCAGAATGTGCTTGAGCAGAGGCGAGTGAGGAGGGGGGAGCAAGGTGGTGTGCCACATCCTCCCAATATGCCAGCAGGAGAGGCTGCAAATGCGCCAGCGCGGCCGTCTGAGAAATCACCCGCCGAGCTGGCGAAAGATGAGTCTATCTGGCATCTGGCCAGCACTTGGGATATCGCGCCGCTTCAGCAAGCAGACTAACCGTTTCTGGTGAGACGGTTGCCTCCAAAGATCCTGGAAAGCCACACCTTGTGCTTTCTGGCACCACTGCTGCGGCTGCCACACACCCGGACTGCGTGGGGGCGTGGACTGTGCTATAGTTCTTGCCCCGTTTGACCCTTCGACCTCTCCCAGAGCCACTGGAAGGGAACCGCTGGTTAACGATTGAGACTCGAATGCACCACTTCAGGCTTGGGGACCTGGCCGATCTCTATAGTGAGGCGTGCGTGATCCCCGATACTGGAGCTCCGACACGTCGTCAGCCAGACAAGGCAGGCCTGTGTGCGCGAGCAGAAGGGCTGATAAAGAAGGCCAACATTTCAAAAGCAGTGTCTGCCTTACAAGTGACCCCGCTAGCGGAACCGACACCCGCTACACTCGCCGCCTTACATGCAAAACACCCGGTAGGGGAAATACCAATTCCGAGCTGGGTAACCTACCGCACCGGGGCGCCAGCCTCATCCTTGAACCTGACCCCAAGCGATGTTCGAGAAATACTCGCGAAGTGCCCGAACGGAGTTGGAGCTGGGCCCTCAGGCACCTGTTTTGAGCACTTAAGGACCCGTCCCACTGCAGCGCGGAAATCCTCCTACTCCTCACCAAGGTCATTGTCCAGCTACTCAACAGCGCACAAACGAGAGAGATACGGGACATCCTCCTTCCATCCCGGCTGATAGCACTCGAGAAGCCAGGGGGGGCGTACGACCTATCGCTAAAAGAGAGGCCCTGCTTAGGGTAGCAGCAAAGGCGGCACTACGCGAGTTAGCCCCAACGATTCGCGAATTCTTCCTCCTCGTCCAGTATGGTGTGTCCGTGCCTGGCGGGGCTGAGTGCGTCATCGACACTGTATGCGCTTTCTTCGGGAACACGAACACTACGTCGCGCTTCAGCTGGATGTAGAAAATGCGTTTAATTCGGTTCAGCGGGAGGCGTTTTTCTCGGCACTTGAGATCTCGGACCTGCACCAGCTGCTGCCGTTTGTTGGAATGCTGTATGACTCACCATCGCGTCTTCTGGTCGACCCGGCCCTAGGAGTGGAGCACATCATGAGCTCCCGTGGCGTGCGTGAAGGTGATCCCCTCGGTCCACTCCTATTTGCAACGGCGATCCATCCGACCCTGATGTGCGCGGCAACTTTGCACCCAGGAGAAGCTATCATAGCGTACGCCGACGACATCACAGTGGTGGGGCCACAGGAGGATATGCTCAACGCCTTTGATTCCATCGTCACAGAGTTGGCAAAGCGCAGGCTGCGGTGCAACGTGGCAAAGTCGTCGGCATGGGGACCACAGGAGGGGGATGAGGAGCGGATGGGATTGCCACATGGTTTGCGGATGAGTACGGAGGGGATCAAGGTGCTTGGCAGCCCCATCGGCACGCCGAAGTACTGTACCTCAGAGGTCCGACAGGAGCTCACCAAAGCATCGGCATCTGTCCCTCTGATCACGCAGCTACACCCGCAACACGCCCTACTACTTCTCTCTCGCAGAATCTCGCGCAGGATCTCATACCTGCTCCGCACCACATCGAGCAGCGCATTGGAACGTAAGGAGTGGCGGGCTTGGAGCGAATCACTGGTGGGAGGGGCGCTTACTCCAGCCAAGCTATGGGTCCCGGCTAGTGAGCTGGAACAGAGCCTCCTGTGGCGACAGGCTACTTTGCCCGTGCGCCTCGGGGGGCTGAGCATCATCGATCCCATCTCCAAGGCATCCGCGGCATACATTACGTCATTGACAGCAGCACATCACCTGTTTCAGCAGATGAACCTGCAGGAGCAGGAGCTACTAGCGCAGGCGGAGACACTGCTGTCCAGAGAGTGGATCCCAACGCCCCCAGCGTCAAACGTGCTGGTTACCCCGGAGGAGGCACGGTCGGCACTACAGTCCTACAGGGAGGGACCCCAGGGGCAGGGTAACTTGCAGCTTCTCCTGTCCAAGCACATCAACGCGGTCCGGGCCAGGGAGCTCCTAGCGGACACTTTGGTTGACAAACCAGGGGAAGATCATGGGCACGGAGTCCGGCTGGTCAGTTTAAAGGGAGTGGGAGCCGGGGACTGGCTACACGCAGTGCCAACGAGGTCTGACCTTACATTTTCCCCTGGTCATTTCTCGTTGGCGCTCGGGTTCCGCCTTGGGATGGCCCTACCAGTCACGGTCAAGTGCCCCTATAAGCACGACAACTCGGATATCAAGGACACTAGTCTGGCAAATCACCTGCTTCGATGTGGGGAAGGGGATGATGTGGTGAAGACGCAAAATGCCCTGGTCTACACGGCGCTGAGAATGGCAAAGGAGGCGGGCTTCAATTCTTTCCACGAGACGTCGGTGTTCCCCCCCCCCCCCCCCCCCCCCCCCCCCCCCCTCTCGGTGCACCGCAAGAGGGCGGACCTCGCGTTCCAGGACAGGGAATCGGCGGAGACCTGGGTCATTGATGTAACGGTGACAGACCCGGTGCTGCAGAAGCGAGACCCTGGGTGCGGAAGCCGCCTCGGTGGGCCGCGAGGGAAGCTTCTGAGAGGAAGCATCGCCTGTACAAAGGCCGGCCCGACTACGTGGAATGTTTCGGCCTTGCAGTGGAGACCTACGGGGCGTTGGCGACTGACACGATGCAGTTCCTAAGGTTGCTAGCTGTAGCCATGGTGAAGAAGTTCCGGCAGGGGCCCCTCACTACAACTGCCTCTGGGCTCAATGCACACTACCGACAGCGCTGGTTGGTTATGCTACAGCGCTCCCAAGCCATCTCGTTCCTCAACAAGTCCAACATGGCAGCGGAAGTGGCTTTCCCACAGGCTGCCATGGACCCCTAGGTGTTGGTGCAACCCTACGGTTTGCACTCGGCTTGTTGTCCGTGTGCGTGCATGTGTGTGTGTATGGAATGGTATGATGGCATGGGATAATATATATTTGATGCTTATAATTGTGTGTGAATGTTGAGTCAGGATGTCGAGTGTGTGTGTCGAGTCAATAGCGAGTTATCGCTAGACGCGTGTTACGCGGTCGTTTGTGTCTCGCGCGCGGTTTCTATTTTGTCGTGCGCGGTTTCTATTTTGTCCTATGTCGAACGTTCAGCGTGTCGCAGGTGTGTGCAGAAGACCCATCAAGAACTCAAGGATGAGTTTGTGATGAAGAGCCCGAGCCTTGGTGTCAAGCCTCAAGTGATTTCGAAGCTCGCCAAAAGATATTGAAGATAGTTATATTACTTTGTGTAGTGTAACATTTCACTTGGTGTAGGCCCTAGTGAAGGGTAGTTTCGAGACCCTTCGTGGTTGGGGACAGTGTGGCACTGTTCCACATCACTGTACCTCGGCTCTTGGGGTTTGTAGGAGCTGGGAGTCATTCCCAACTCGTAACTCTTCCTAACTCTTTCTATCTTTTGTTCTAAGACTATGTTGTTGCCATAGTGCCGTTTGTTCAAACCAACGCTGTGTCGTCAGTTCTTAATGAAAGCGTGCGATTTAAATTGCCCATTGTAGACGACGTTACGGCGCTCCAGATCCAAGTTGAATGAAGTCATTTAGAGTTGTGAGCAGATCGCTATGAACGTTTGAAGCCGTTGTGCAGAAATCCGACTTTGCACTCTATCTTTCGTTTTAGGCACATTGGAGCCTACTGTGACTATAACACTGGGAACCAAGCCTGGGGAACTTGTGGCAGGTGCTGGAAGACGACTTGGCTGGAGTGTAGAGGCTGGGGGGAGATACTTTGGGGTAATGGTGAGGAGAAGAGGAAGGCGGTATCAAGGATAGGGGTACTAAACAGCTGTAGTGGTTGTTAGCAGCTGTTGAAGGGGGTGACCTGTATGCCGGTCAGCTTGCTTGTATGCGTGGAGCTTGATTGCTTGCTTACTTGCTAGCCAAAAGTGTATAGAGTAGTTAACCTGTCTAGAGCCTGCCGTTGCATGCCTGTACCCTTGCACCAACATCAATGAAGGACTGCTTAAGAGAGCGAAAGAGAGAGAGAGAGAGAGAGAGAGAGAGAGAGAGAGAGAGAGAGAGAGAGAGAGGGAGAGAGAGAGAGAGAGTTAGAGAGAGAGAGAGACCTCACCTTCTCGCCCGGGCAATTCGCCATAGCCCTAAGCTTCAGGCTCGGCCTTTCCCTTCCAATCACAGAAAACTGCCTCTGCCGCGGCAAGCGCTCCAAGATAGCAGACAGCAGCCTGCCGAATCACCTGCTGAGATGCGCGGATGGGGGGGACTGCACCAACACCCACAATGCGCCGGTGTATGCGGCACTACGCATGGCACGTGAGGCGGATTACACTACCTTGCACGAGACAACCAGATTTTTGCCCCCAGTCAACCCTAAACGGGCGGACCTGGTCTTCCGTGACAGGGAGTCGGGTGAAACCTACCTCACAAACGTGATGAGGACCGACCCAGTGCTGCAGAGGCGGGACACCGAAGGGAGAAAGGCGCCAGGGTGGGCAGCAGAGGACGCTGCCTGGACCAGAAGTGTGAGGATCTAGGATCGAGCGCAGAAAAGAGAATGTGAATTGAATTGAATTGAATCGAATGAATCACCTGGGTACAACACGAGGCTATACATAGGCTCGACACAAGGCCCTGTAACCAAGTGTTACGTCCCCAACAGATCCTTACCAAATTCGGTAGAAGGCAATTTGGTGGCAACCGAAAAGCCAGAATTCGGTGCACGCAACTTAGTTCGGTGCTATAACTATAATAAAATATAGGAAAGCACCTAGCCTAGGAAATCAAGCAATTCATGCATGCATATAATTATCCTACGCTAGAAATAGCATAATAAAGAAAAGGCAAGCAAGCATAGCTGGCATAAGCCGTTGTACTCTCACACGTCCCCCCCTCAAAGCTTGGTGGCGTGAGATACACCCTGCTTGACAAGATAGTCCTTGAGAGCACGGCGTGCGTTGCCCATATCAGCTTCTGCAACCCAACTGACCTCAGTGGGGTCGTATCCCTTCCAGCGTATCAGGAACTCAGGGGTCTTTTCGCCGCGGCGTCGATGAGTGAGAACGCGCTCCACTTCATACTCTGGTTCATCCTGTACGAGAACCGGTGGTGGTGGCGGTAGCTGCCGTCCCTGGAACTGTTGGTTGGGGTCCTTGTAGGGCTTCAGCAGCTGCACATGGAAAGCATTGAGAAGCTTCCATGTATCTGGTAAGCGCAAGCGGAATGTAACTGGTGTCACCTGTGCCTCAACGAGGAAAGGACCACAGAAGCGAGGTCGGAGTTTGGATGGGAGGTGAGACAGGTTCAAGTTGTGCGTGTCAAGAAGCACCTGGTCTCCGACTGCTACTGAGTGATCACGTCGCTGACGATCAGCATACTGCGTTTGGGAGTTCTGCATCGTGGTGAGACGCCGCTGAGTCTTCTCCCATAGCTGCTGCATGATGGTGACGAAGTCATGTGCAGCTTGGACGTGTGCCGGTGTGGTTGGTAGCTGTGGTGTAAGTGGTTCCCGTCCGTAACATAGAAAGAAAGGAGTTTTACCTGTGGCCGCATGTGAGGCGTTGTTGTAAGCAAACTCTAGGGCCAGTAACTATGTGTCCCAGAGGCTGACGTTGTCCTTGTCAGCTGTGCGCAGTAACTGTTCAACCACTTGATCGAGTCGCTCCGTCTGTCCGTCAGCCTGAGGGTGGTATGCTCAAGACATTGCAAGTTTTGTCCCCAACGGTCCCATGAGCTCCTTCCAGAACTTACTAGTAAACTTTGGGTCTCTGTCTCATATGAGTGTAGCGGGGATGCCGTGGATGGTGATGATGCGGTCGAAGAAGAGGCGAGCAATTGCTTCAGCTGTAGCTGTGGCGTTGGTCGGTATGAAGTGAACCATTTTGGAGAACTTATCGATTACTACGAGGATAGAATCGTGCCCCCGTGAGGTCGAAGGGAAACCTGTGATGAAGTCGAGGCTAACGACCTGCCATGGCTGCTCAGGTACAGGTAGAGGCTGAAGTAACCTTGTTTTTTTCTGCTTGCTTCTCTTCATCCGCTAGCACGTGTCGCAAGAGGTGACAAATTGCTGTACGTCTGCTCCCATCCTGGGCCAGTAGTAATACTTCGGTATCCTTGCTAACGTTTTGTTGCTCCCGAAATGTCCCGCGTAAGGTACGTCGTGAAACTCCTCCAATAGGATCTGCCGTAGCGGGACATAATTCGGTACCCAAATCTTTTCTGAACCCTTCCTTACAGCTAAGTCTTTCTCCCACTGTAACAACTTCTTGGTCTGTGCTGTAGCGATTTGTGCATCCACGGAGTACCCATGTTGGAATAGACCCTTGAGCAGAGGGTTCATCTCGTTGAGCTGGATGCCTGCTACATGTCCGGGGCAGCTCAACGCGTCTGCCTTGTTGTGTAGCCTGGGCTTGTAGACGATGTCGTAGTGGAAGTGAGTTTCGAGGAACTCCACCCACCGCACCTGCCGTCGTGAGAGCGTTGGCTGCGACTTCAGGTATTTGAGACTGCAGTGGTCAGTAGAGACTGTAGTCTTGGCTCCCTCTAGGTAACACCTCCATGCCTTGAAGGCTATGACTATCGATAAGGCTTCCTTGTCGTGGATGGGGTAGTTTAGTTTTGCTCCGTGTAGCTTCTTACTGAGGTAGACGATGGGCTGCAAACTGCGTTCGTGATGCTGCATCAGTACTGCTCCGACTGCTTGGTCACTAGCGTCTACTTCCACCAAGTAGTCTCTGTCTGGATCCGGTAGGATGAGTACTGGCGCTATAGTCAGTGGCGTCTGTTTGTTCAGTGCGCGGTAGTCGATGCACATCTGTAAACTAGCGTCTGGCTTTGGAGTAAGGAGAAATGGCGCACTGTAGGGAGAGGTGGATGGGCGGATCAGTTGTCTGTCCAGTAGATACTCTACCTGTTTTTTCATGTCTGTCAGTTCAGTCGGACTCAGTCGGTATGGTGCACGTGAGATGGGTTTCGCACCTCGTTCCTCCACGATCTCGTGCTCGTGGGTGCGTGCTGGAGGTACGCCTACGGGTAGGTCGTCAAGCATTATATCCTTGTACTGCTCCAAGACCTCCTCCTGTGCAGCTGCCATAACCAGTGCTAAGTAACCCGTGTTACTCTCGTTTACTGTCTGTTCGAACCATGCCAGTGTCGTTTCAGGAGCGCTCCCTGTATCCATCCAGCTTCGCAGCTCCACTCGTTTCCCGTTGTTGTAGATGCACGTTTTTCGGTTGACCCAGTCGATCTCGGGGTTGAACCGCTTTAGAAAATCTCGCCCCAAGATGAAATATAATCCCTTGATGTTCGTGATCAGCAACGTCGGCTTCCACCTCAACGCCCCTATCTGCAGCTGCAGTGTTGATTTGCCGTGGATGGGAAGCTTCGTACCGTCCGTCCACCATCGTTGCTGTAAACTAGGTTTCTTCTTAGGATTCTCCAATTTTCTCCAACGTCCCGCTGTCGAACACCGAGTGGGACGCACCACCGTCCACTAGGGCCTGGAGGCGACGCCCGTTGCAGATCACCTCAAGTACTAGTGGTTGCTGCTGCTCCGAGTATCCGTAGATGGTATCGCTTATAGGATCGTAGGGTATGTGGAATATGTTATTCCTAGGTTCTGCGCTCGAAGATGCAGCTTCAGTATCAGTTTTCTATTGAGAAAGGCCAGAAGGATTTATCCGAGGCCGATTCGGCTTCTCTTGGGCCTGGAACCTTCCACTAAGCCTTTGCAGCTGTGTAGGTTTCATCTGTGGGGAACAGGGAGCCTTGAAACAATGCTGCTGGGAGAGAATATTAACTCCTCGGAACGCTCGACCTGTATTAGCGCTTTGGAGTAGGGTCCCCATAATACCCGGTACCGGTTTAATTTCTTACTCTCCCTTAATATAGGCTTGAAACCCACAAGAAGTAATATTCTTACTTCTCGGGGTATACGGTTGGAGTTTCCCGGTCGTTGCAGGGTCTTGTTTCGCGGATCCTCCATTAGTCTCGCCGATTTCCCCTGGTGACAGCTGGTCATGACGTTTTACATTTGCGCCACCATATTTTCCTTTTTTCGCCCTCTCCGAAGTTGCCACGTCGTCCGTTTTCTGCTTCGGGGGTGCCGCACTGTTCTTGTCCTTCAGCTCCGCACACCTTTTCTTCATTTTCCAACACGCCAAGATACGTTGTCGTGTAGCGCCGCAAAATTTGCACGTCTCATTATTTGCTAGCCACTGCTCCACATCGCCCTTGTCGTTCTCCTTCGGGTCGGCAGTCGTGGGTGGTGCCAATCGCCCCATGCCACTAGTTGGCTTCTTGCGTCGTGTTCCGTAGTAGCCACTGTTCAACGTGTCGAGCTGTTCGATCAGTGCTGCCGGAAATTGCGCCCACGTCTTCTCGCCTTGGACTATTCTGTTTTTGATCCACTCTAGAGCTGGGCCTCGTAACAGTGTTGCTGCGAGCCGTATGCGCATTGCGTCTTTTGTCGGGGTCGTGTAACCAACAGCTTTGAAGTAAATTTCGAGTTCAACTACAAATCGACGAACGTCGTTCCTTTAGACCGTAGGATTGAACGCCTCAGGTAGCCTCGGCTTCACTGCTTTGAGGTTAACTGTAGCTGCCGCCGTTGTCGCATGTAGAATTGTCGGTGTTGCCGCTGCTGCTGCTGCTACTGTTGTCGCTGGTGCAGTGGCGGTTGCCGACTGGTTCGCAAGGAGTTTTTCGAGTCGTGGGAGCGCCGCATGTATTTACTTATGCTCAGCACGTAACTCCGCGATTTTCTGTACTGAAATATCTCCTTTTCCCTCCATTTGGCGATTTACAGGAAGATGCGCGACGAAAATAATCGAATTCTAGGTGCTGGTCGACTTACTGTGAATCAAGTTAACTAAAGGATTGACGAGCGCGAATTCTGAAAGTCGCGTAAATCTCCCTTAGGCAAAATTCGCGTCCGATCTTGGCCGTTGAGGAGAAAATCGATCCGACGCTCCAAATTCTAACTTGTTTGGGCGAAATTCTCTGGGCCGTTGAGATGAAACTCGATCGAACGGTCGAAACTCCAACCTTTCCACCAGTAAATCTGAGGGGTGTTTGAAAACCGAATCGAGGGGGACTTAGAAAAATTGCGCGGAACTGGTTTTACATACCCGTATCGGCGCTTTCGTCGTCGCCCCCGCGGTTTTTTAAAGGCTAGAACTAAGCAGTTGAAGACCTCGCGTGTAGACCCGCTCTGATTACCAAGTTCGAGGATCTAGGATCGAGCTCAGAAAAGAGAATGTGAATTGAATTGAATTGAATCGAATGAATCACCTGGGTACAACACGAGGCTATATATATGCTCGACACAAGGCCCCGTAACCAGGTGTTATGCGAAGGTTCCGCGGGCCGCGAAGCGTCTAGAACAGATCCTGACCAAATTCGGTAGAAGGCATTTTGGTGGCAACCGAAAAGCCAGAATTCGGTGCACGCAACCTAGCTCGGTGCTATAACTATAATAAAATATAGGAAAGCACCTAGCCTAGGAAATCAAGCAATTCATGCATGCATATAATTATCCTACGCTAGAAATAGCATAATAAAGAAAAGGCAAGCAAGCATAGCTGGCATAAGCCGTCGTACTCTCACAAAAGGGGGGCTGTATGAGGAGCGCCCCGAGTTGGCGGAGGTCCTAGGCCTGGCCGTGGAAACCTACGGGGGACTAGCGAGAGACACACATAAATTCTTCCGCATTTTAGGCACGAGTGCGGCCAAGAAGAAGCACCGCCAAGGGAGGCTCACCACGGTGGCCTATAGGCTGAGTGCGCACTAGCGACAATGCTGGTCGGTAACGCTGCAGCCCTGCCAAGCCAACGCCATGCTGGCAAAGTCCAACAGGGCGGCGGAGGCAGCATACCCCTAGGCCTGGGCTGACCCTTGGGAGCCAGTCTTGGGGGACATATGGCAGGTCCTGGAAGATGAGGTGGAGGAAGTGTGGGACCTGGGAGTCTAGAAGGCTGGAGAGAAGGAGCCAGGGCAAGACCAAGGCCGCCTGAGCCACCATGGGGGCCTAGTGATAGGTGCTTGCATGCCTAGGCAGCCATGTACCAAGGAAGGTGGGAATAGTACAAGCAATGCATGCCAGGATTGCCTATGCTTCTAGGACAACATGTATGCCAAACTACTCGTGCCATGCTTGTATCCTATGACCATTATCAATACAGGACTGCTTAAGAGAGAGAGAGAGAGAGAGAGAGAGAGAGAGAGAGAGAGAGAGAGAGAGAGTGAGTGAGTGAGAGAGAGAGAGAGAGAGAGAGAGGGAGAGAGAGAGAGAGACCCAAAGCTACTAAGTCCTTAGCTATTATAGCCTAGTCCCTTAGTGTAGAATTTTTTCTTAGTGTAGACTAGTTGCTACTTGTTTTGAGCCTAGTTCCCTGGTATATAAGGGGCAAGGATCCCACTCTCATCCCCATTGTTCGGGGGTGAATTCATTCTCACTGCAAATTTGGTGGCTCGCGCCGGCCGCCGAAGTCGGCCGCGCGTGAGGGGACGGCAAGAAGCAACAACACTCTAGAGGAGGGATACAAGATGCAGCACTAGATAAGGCCCATAGAACAAATGCGAGGTAAGTAAGGGGAGGCTACTATGGGGAACAAAAAGGCAAACACCAAGGACAAAAGGGAGCGGGGCGCTATACGCGGTTCAGGACGTAAAAGCGCCGGCGGATCCAGCGCAATAGAACAGCGAGCACGGGCACGAGCTCAAGGGGAGACTCCTCGGCAGCCTTGGCGATCTGCCGAAAAGCCCGCACGCTAGGGCCCTTGTCCAGATCAAGGAACTCAAACTCTAGGGGCAAACGGAGGAGTGCGCCACCGCTTCGCGAAAAACACCCTGCTGGGGCTCTGTCAGCTGAGGATCACGAAGCACGAGGTTTCGCGCCATCAAGCCTGCGTGCAACTGCTTGAGAACCATTGCCACGTGCGACAGGCACTCCCCAACCGCCACCATGCGCTTCTCCCAGCGAAGGATGTCTTTCACGAAGTCGGACTCGATGTCCCACTCCCGGCCCCACAAGGTTACGGGCTGGGGGGGAGACTCCCACATCTCACCACTCCACCACCGCTCATCGTCTTTGGGGTTAGAAGCATCGGGAGGCTGCTCAGGGGATCGGGCACAAGGAGGAGGAAAGCGAGCTTCAGGGGCGTGCCTCGACCGAACGAGAGGATGCTGCTGCTGCGGAGGCTCGACGGGAGGAAGAGAGGCGGAGGGAAGTTGAGAAAAAGGGGTGGAGCATGGGGGGTGCCACGGCCGATGATGACAACGGAGGAGGCGCCAGAGGTGGAGGGGAGGAGGGTGGCGGAGCGGGGAGCGGGACCGATGCCGCAGGAGGAGCCGGCGAGAGCGGAAGCGGAAGGGCAACGACGCCAGACGTCAGCTGCTGCGACGACTGCGGCGACACAGCCGGCGACGGCATAGACGGAGCACCTAGGCGCAAGGAGGACGGCGGCGGTTGAAGTAGAGGGCCTACAATCTCCCTCTGGACGGCGGGGGCAGGGCGAGGCGGACGGCGGCGACGGAACGAACCATTGCGGGCCCGGAGTTGGGGATGAGTCTACCCGCGGGGAGAACGATAGATTGGCTCACAACGCCGGGCGGGCGTCCAACCCCCCTCGTGCTCGACCAGCGCAGCGGCGGCTCGGAGCAGGACTGGGGCCAGCCCTTCCTGGGCCCTAGACGGTCTGGAAGCGGCAGAGCCCACTTTGCGGTCTGGATGGGAGGGACGGCGGCGTTTGCTCGTCATCACGGCGGGACCTGAACGCACAACCGGATCAAGGAGAGGAAAGGCAACACGGACGTCAGACCGATATGCGACGACACGAGCAGGGAACCGAGGACGGGGAATTCCAAATAGCAGATCAACTTGAGCAGATTGGGAAACTGGCTGGAATGGCACGGGAGGCCAGAAGAGCAGAGTGAAGGACCAATGAATGACCCGGCAGAAGAAGAAGAGTCGGAATATATGGAGGAGGAAGAAGCCGAATCGGAAGAGGTATCTGTGGAGGCCCAGGATGGTGTCCTAGTGGCAATGAGGGGAGACGTCGACGTGGCGGACGCCGAGGACAAGAGGGAAATAATCCTGACGGGGGGGGGGGGGGGGGGTAGGTGGGCAAATCACCAGCTCACCGGTCGAATGAATTTGCCAGCAAGGAGCGCTCTCCAAAGGACATTGCGGAGGATGATGACACATGGCAGGCGATCTAGGGTTGGGACCAGGACCCACTGCGAGCCAGCTCCCAACCATTCCTGGTCTGGAAGCTTCCCCCGGAAATCCTGCAATCATACTGTCACTGCCTGACAATCCCCCTCCTGCGACTCTCGAAACACCCGGGCTGCATGGGCGCGTGGAGGGTGCTGCAATTCCTACCACGGCTTACATTGAGGGTGAATACGGAGAAAGTGCTGGGAAACAGCCTCGACACAGTGGAGAAGAGACTTCGACAGTTCCAAGATGAGGATTGGGGCTCGCTGTACCTCCAAGCCTGCACCATCCCGGAAATTTCCCAACCAAGCAGACACGAGCGAGACACAGAGGGCATCTGCGTGACAGTAGAGAGGTTGGTCTGGAAGGCCAACCTGGCGAAAGCTGCAGCAGCGTTACAAACCACCCCAATGGCAGAGCCGTCGCAACAGGCATTGGAAACACTCTAGGCAAAACACCCGCGAGCGGAGGTGGCGATACCTGAAGGGCTGGGGGGTTACGGTGAAACACCGCTTGCCATCAGCACATATTCATTCCGCGACATCTTGGCGAATGCCCAAACGGAATAGGCGCAGGCCCATCAGGCACTTGCTTTGAACACCTACGCGACCCTGTCCTAACAAACGGAGAAGTCCTCTTCCTGCTGCACCAAGTGGTCAATAATCTACTAAGCACATACCAGAGCGCGCCGCTAAGAGAGCTGCTGCTACCATCGAGGCTAATCGCCCTAGAAAAACTGGACGGCGGAGTGAGGCCGATAGCGATTGGGGAGGCGATCCTTAGGCTAACAGCAAAGGCGGCGCTACGGGAACTGTCCAAGGAGATCCAGTCACATTTATTGCCAGTACAATACGGGGTGGCCGTACAGGGGGAGCAGAGTGCATAATACACACGGCCCGTACGCTGCTGGCAGAGGACACGACGAGAACAATATTACAGCTGGACATTGAAAATGCTTTCAACTTGGTCGAACGTGGGAGTTTCCTGTCGGCACTACTATGGACCGCCGGACTGAGCTCGCTACTACCGTTTGCAAGAACTCTTTACGGTGCGTCGTCAAAGCTACTACTAGATAGAGGCTTCACTCTCAGCTCCATCGCCAGCGCCCGTGGCATTAGGCAAGGAGACCCACTTGGCCCCATACTGTTCGTAGCGGCCATACAACCGACCCTGCTAGAGGCGGCGGTAGCAGTCCGGGGCGTGACAGTGATGGCGTACGCAGATGACATCACTGTCATCGGGCAGCCGGCGGAAGCGACAAGGGCATTTACTATGATCCTGCAGGGGCTCGCCGGACTGGGGCTGCGGTGCAATCTCACTAAGTCATCGGCTTGGAGCCCCACGGGAAACAATACAGACTTACCGGACGGATTGGCGGCAGCAGTGGATGGGGTGAATGTTATAGTCACAGTAGGCTCAAATGTGCCTAAAACGAAAGATAGAGTGCACAGTCGGATTTCTGCACAGCGGCTTCAAACGATCATAGCGATCTGCTCACAACTCCAAATGACTTCATTCAACTTGGATCTGGAGCGCCTTGATGTTGCCTACAATAGGCAATTTTAATCGCACGCTTTCATTAAGAACTGACGACACAGCGTTGGTTTGAACGAACGGCACTATGGCAGCAACATGGTCTTAGAACACAAGATAGGAAGGGTTAGGAAGAGTTACGAGTTGGGAATGACTCCCAGCTCCTACAAACCCCAAGAGCCAAGATACAGTGATGTGGAACAGTGCCACACTGTCCCCAACCACGAAGGGTCTCGAAACTACCCTTCACTATGGCCTACACCAAGTGAAATGTTACACTACACAAAGTAATGTAACTATCTTCAATATATTGAGGTGCACCCTTTTGGCGAGCTTCGAAATCACTTGAGGCTTGACACAAAGGCTCAGGCTCTTCATCATAAACTCATCCTTGAGTTCTTGATGGGTCTTCTGCACACACCTGCGACACGCCAAACATTCGACACAGGACAAAATAGAAACCGCGCACGACAAAAAAGAAACCGCGCGCGAGACCCAAACGACCGCGTAACACGCGACTAGCGATATCTCGCTATTGACTTGACACAGACACTCGACATTATGACTCAACATTCACACACAATTATAAGCATGAAATATATATTATCCCATGCCCTCATACAATTCGATACACACACGCATGCACACACACAAACAACAAGCCGAGTGCAAACCGTAGGGTTGCACCAACAAACTCCCCCTCGGATTGTTGGCTGTAGGATCTTGCTCTCTTAGTTCAGAGCCATCCCAACCAGCTTGCAACACTTCCAATGCTGCTGCTCCACCAGCCTCTTGGTCATCATGTCAGCCGGCTGCCCCGTGGTCTTCACGTACCGCAAATCAACTTCACCCGCGGTCACCAAGCTCCTCGTCCAATGCCACTTCACCCTCATGTGCTTTGTGAGTCCATGCGACGCAGGGTTCTTACCAAGAGCAATGGCACCCTGGCTGTCACAGTAGAGTGGGGTAGGTCCTTGCTGCTCCTCCCCCAATTTAGCCAACAAACGCCGCTGCCACACAATCTCCCGTACGGCACGGAAGAGTGCCATGTACTTGGACTCCATTGAGCTCAAAGCTTGGTCAACCTGCTTCTTGTTCTCTCAAGCAGTTGGGCCTCCACCAACACAGCATATGGAGCCTCCCACACTTGTCATGTCGTCTGGTTCTGATGCGTATGAAGCATCCGAGTAGGCGGTGAGGAACAAACGCCCGGGTTCAACACCATCCGCGCCCTGTTAACACCTTTCTACCGCCGCCGAGTATTGCAGCCCAACGGTCGGTGTTTGGCCAAGATACTTGGCCATCCTCAGTCCAGCTGCTACTTGCTCCTGATTAGGGCATTGCACAACCCTAGCCAGCTGCCCGGTAGCAAACGCGACGTCTGGTCGGGTGTTTACCGCTGCATACATGAGGCTGCCCACCAACGAGTGAAAACGGCGCCTCTCTTCTTCTCCAACGCTCTCCTCCTCTGGCCCCTTCACACACTTGAACCCAGAGGGAAAGGGAGTAGCCACATGACCTTCACTCTGGCCAAAGTTGGCGGCCAATGCCTCCAGGTATTTCTGTTGGTGCACTCGCATGCTCCGCTTCTCCACGTCTTGTTTGATGTGGAGCCCAAGGTAGAAGTTCACGTCACCAAGGGACTTGCACTTGAACTTTTCTTGCAGCTTCAGCATCACCTCCTTCACAAGGTCAGAAGAGGGTGAGAAGATGAGGATGTCATCCATGTACACCACCATGAAGCTCCTCTGCTCCCCCTCACCAAGCATGAACAAGGAGTGATCAGTCGTTGAGGGAGTGAAGCCGATCCCCTCCAACACTTTGCGCAGCTTCATGTACCATTGCCTAGGGGCCTGCTTCAGCCCATAGAGGGCCTTCTTCAGCTTCCACACTCTGCCACGACCATCGTCAAACCCCTCTGGCTGCACCATAAAAATCTCCTCCTCAAGGATGCCGTTAAGGAATGCCGTTACGATGTCCATTTGTTTTACTACCCATCCTTTGATGGCGGCTCCCGCGAATAGGGTTTGCAGCGTCGTCGGCTTCACCACAGGGGCAAACAGCTCCTTGAAGTCCACCTTCTCCTTTTGCTGGTACCCCTTGGCTACAAGCCTAGACTTGTAGCGCTCGATCTTGCCGTCAGCATCCGACTTGATTTTGAAGAGCCACTTGGACGTTATCGCCGTACGCCCCTCCGGTAACTCCACCAATTCAAACGTGTCATTCTCCTCAATGCTCTTTAGCTCACTCTCCATGGCCTTCTTCCACTCCTCAGCATCACTACTCTCCAAAGCCTCCTTGAGAGTTGTTGTTTCTCCCGGCATCTCCACCGGAGAGAAGAACGCAAAGGCACACTCCTCGTAGTCACTCTCCTCGTCGTCTCCGACCATCATTGCCGCTCTGGCCGGGGCTGTCTTGCCCTGCTTTCCCGGCGCATCATAGGTCAGCCTATTTGGGGGTTGAACTATCCTCTTCCCCCTTTCTTCCTCCTCAGCTGCAGGGACTTGAAGGCCTTGGCAGTGCTGTGGTGTGGCTCGAATCCGTGGAGCACTCGTAGTACGCGAAGGGAGTGACGGTGCACGCTCACTCACTTGCTGCACCTCCTCCTCTTCTTCCTCTGCATCCTTGGCCTCCACCCCTACATTCACAAGAGAAGATTGCCTTGTGGTGGTGCTGCCACTGCTCAACTCCAAAGGCAGCTCCACGTGCTCCAAGCCGGAACTCTTCACCTCTCCAAACTGCACGCTTATCTTCGCCTCATTCTCCGCCTTCCAATCCTTGTACATGAAGTTCTCCATGAACTTGCAGTCCCTGCTCACCAAGAACTTCTTGGTGAATGGATCCCAAAGAAGCCATCCCTTGCTATTTTGAGCCGTGCCCAAGTGCACGGCCCACACCGCCTTGGCACCAAGCTTGTTGTGCCGAAGATGCTTAGGCACGAGCGCCATGCACATGCACCCGAACACCCGAAGCATATCCACCTTTGGCTTCCTTCCTAGCCACTCCACATAGGGCACCCATTTGTCTGCTCCCACATGAGTCAAGGCTCGGTTCTTGACCACACACATGCTCCGCACCGCATCAGGCCAGAAATAGTTGGGTAGCCCGGCTTCAATAAGCAGCCCGCGTGCCGCCTCCGTGATTGTGCGGTTTGCTCGCTCGGCGATGCCGTTCATTGCAGGGGAGTATGGCATGGTGAGGGAGTGCCGAATACCATTCTTCTTCAGCCACAACCCAAACTCCTGGCTCAGGAACTCTCCCCCCTCAATCAGTGCGGATTGACTTGACTAGACGGTCTTGTTGCCACTCCACCATCGGGAACCAATCCGTCTTCAACGTTTCAGCCACGTCGCTCTTCTTGGCCAGCACATATACCCAAGTCATGCGGCTGTAGATGTTGACAATGGTTAGAAAATACTCAGCTCCAGCTGCTCCAAGCTTCAGGGGGCCCACCACGTCCATCACCACCTCATCAAGCGGTGCCTTAGCCGTCGCCTCCGAACTAGAGAACGGGAATCGGGTGAACTTGGCTTGCATGCACGTCGGGCAGCCAAGTACCTCATTCGGCCCCCCCCTTCACATGTATGCCAGCAACCATCTCATTCTTCACTAGCTGCTACAAGATGGGCAGGGCCACATGCCCCATGCGCCGATGCAAGGTGAGCCAATCACACTCCCCTGTAGCCGAAGTTGGATTGGAGAATTCCGCGCTCGCAATAGCGCCCCACATACTCTCTCCGTAGTCCTCCTCCGCTGCTGCCTCGGGGTTCTCCTCAGCCTTTTTCTGCTCCTTGGCTGCTGCTCCGCCCGCCTTATGATCACACGACTTGCTGGTCCCTCCAAGATTGCACTTCTTGGACTCCTTCTTCTTAGCGTGACCGTCCGCGCAATCGCCACTACCAACCGCTCCACCTTTGGTGCTGACGCTTGCTGCCACTTGCCTCTCCTTAGGCATTGGGACCACAGGGATCTTCCACATCTCGTTGTAGACATCTCTGTCCTCATGAAGGTCCCAAAGAATCCGATCGCCAAGCCTTGCGGTGTAGGTCTTGGCTCCCTTCGAGTTCGTATCCATGCCAGCCTTTGCCAACCGCCGCACGGAAATCAGGTTGGCAGCAAGGCTGGGCACCCAAAGCACATTCTTGAGGCCCACCATCTTCCCATCAGCACCCTTAAACATGGCCTTGCCCATGCCTTTCACCTCCGCTCGCTGCCCCAAAGCTGATGTGACATGCTTCACCGGTGACGGTTCGAGTTCGGTGAGCAAGTCGGGGCGAGGTGTCATGCTATAGGTAGCGCCACTATCGATCACCCAATAGTCCAGAGGGTGTAGGGTCACCTTCCCCACAGCTGCTGGCTCCTCAAAGCCTTCATCCTTCCATGGACCAGTCGGTACTTGCGTCAACACGAAGTAGAATAGACCCGGGTACCGATCGTTGCTCGGGTCCTTTTCATTGTCTCTGCTCGTCATGTTTGCAGCTCCGCCACCGCGACCGCCACGGCCTCCACGGCCTCTTCCTCTCCCTCCTCCTGCTCCTCTACCCTCCTGGCCTTGAGCAGGGGTCCAACCATTAGGTAGTTTGAAACAATCGCGCCACATGTGCCGGGTCTTGTGGCAATAGTGACATTCACCATCAAATCGGCCGCGACCGCGACCGTAGCTCTTGCCATCGCTGCCATAACCGCCACTCCCGCGGCCTCCGCCGAAGTTGCTGCCACCAAACCTTCCTCCCCCTCGTCCTCTGCCTCTTCCTCGACCATATCCACGGCCGATGCTTGCTGCCCCAGCGCCATCCGCACTCGCCAACTCACGGCGGCGGAAGTCCTCTTGAAGGATAGCTCGCTTCACGTCTTCGAGCGAGAGGCGGGGCAAGTCGCGATTCAGGTTGATGATGAGCGAGTACCATGATTCGGGGAGTAGGGCCAGCAACTTGGTCTTCTTTTGGAGCTCACTATAGTTCAAATCAGCTCCCTCAAGCCGCGTCAACAAGTCGAACAATTTCTGCACCCCTTCTTCAACCGCTTCATCCTCTTCAATTCGTAACGTCGCCATTTGCCGTTCCAACACCACAGCTACCGCCGCTGTTGCAGGAGCGTGTACACCCTTGAGAGCAGCCCATGCTTTTGGTCCCTTCTCTGGTTCACGCTGGAAAGGTTTGATGTGACGGATTTGGCTGCTCCCCAACGCTTGCCCAAGTAGGAGGTAGCCTTGTGCGCTCTTCCACACCCACGGGCTCTTCTCTGGGTCGTTCTCGGGATGCTTCTCCGTTCCTTCCATCACCTCCAGCAGGTCATAGTGGTCAAATATGTTCTCCATTTTGAAGGACCACTCAGCAAAGTTGTCACCGTTGAACTTGTCAAGGCCAAACACTCTAAGGCTCATCCCTAGATGGGCCAACACTTGGTTGCACGGGCGCCATGGCTGAGTCACGGGGTTGGCCTTGAGCTTGGGCTTCTCCTCTACCACCAGCACCTCTGCCACCCCTTTCCTCATATCCAGCCATTGTCAAAACTGCTCCAAGGGGCTCTGATACCACTTGTTATAATCACAGTAGGCTCCAATGTGCCTAAAACGAAAGATAGAGTGCACAGTCGGATTTCTGCACAGCGGCTTCAAACGTTCATATCGTTCTGGTCACAGCTTTAAATGACTTGATTCAACTTGGATCTGGAGCGTCTATTGTTCGCCTACAATAGGCAATTTAAATCGCACGAATTGATCAAGTATTGACGAGACAGCACTGGTTTGAACGAACGTCACTATTGCAGCCACTATAGTCTTAGAACGCAAGATAGGAAGAGTTAGGAAGAGTTACGAGTTGGGAATGACTCCCAGCTCCTACAAACCCCAAGAGCCGAGGTACAGTGATGTGGAACAGTGCCACACTATCCCCAACCACGAAGGGTCTCGAAACTACCCTTCACTAGGGCCTACACCAAGTGAAATGTTACACTACACAAAGTAATGTAACTATCTTCAATATCTTGAGGTGCACCCTTTTGGCGAGCTTCGAAATCACTTGAGGTCAAAGTTCGACCGGGAGGTCGACGGAGCAGTCCGTCGACCTGTCAAGTCAGCAGCGGTCGACGAGGGGAGCTCGGCAACAACCGCTGACGTTTCTGGTCGACAGAAGGGGTCCGTCAACCAAGGGGTAGCTCGACGGGAGTTGTGGTCGACCAGAGGGACCTGATGGTCGACCAGAAGCACCGATGGTCGACTGGAAGCACCTGGTGGTCGACGGGGTAACCTCCTCGACGAGTTCTACAGAGACACGCGAACATTGTCAAGGCCGCAATGGAGTAGGCGACTTCGGGCTAGCATCTCGAAGTCAATGTGGCTCGTCACGCGCAGACAACAGCCGACGGATGCCCAACGAGGCAAGTCGTGCCAATCGTCTGTGCGCACCTGCAAGAGCGCGCATTGCTGTGTTCTACGGGGCAACGCTGGACAGCCACTTTACATGCAGTGTTAGCACGCAGTTGTTCTGCTCTATTGGGAGGTCGCCCTTCTGTAGTGCTCACGCGGCTCCTCTATGCAACGCTGGCAAGCGGTCGATCGAGCTGTGCTTGCGGTCGACCAGACTAGCTGCAGGGTTGCTAGGTGCCTGATGTAGTTATTGTTGCCAACGCTTATTTGATCATTCGATAATTCCAACTTTGCTAGTGGAAACCCTTGCTGATTTCTCCCGTGAATGTGCCAGCACTAAGGAACCAAGCAAAGCTACGATCACTCCTAGTAGTTATTGGAAACCCCCGTAGTCTAGCTCACTACCGTTGTGAAGTGGCTATCCGCATGGTGCGGTGAGCGTGGATGGCCCCGCACATTACCTTCAGATAGGAGCCGACCTCTGCACCCACTAGGTCGTTCGTAGGCCAGCAGCAGCGATAGTCACCATGGTCGACGTGGTAGATCGAGCTGTGCTGGCGGTCGACCAGGCTAGCTGCAGGGTTGCTAGGTGCCTGCTGTAGTTATTGTTGTGATCGCTTGTTTGATCATTCTAAAATTCCAACTTTGCTAGTGGAAACCCTTGCCGATTTCTCCCATGAATGTGCAAGCACTAAGGAACCAAGCAAAGCCACGATCACTCCTAGTAGTTCGTGGAAACCCCCGTAGTCTAGCTCACTACCGTTGTGAAGTGACTATCCGCATGGTGCGGTGAGCGTGGACGGCCCCGCATATTACATTCAGATAGGAGCCGACCTTTGCACCCACTAGGTCATTCGTAGGCCGGCAGCAGCGATAGTCACCATGGTCGACGGGGTAGATCGAGCTGTGCTGGCGGTCGACCAGGCTAGCTGCAGGGTTGCTAGGTGCCTGATGTAGTTATTGTTGTGATCGCTTGTTTGATCATTCTATAATTCCAACTTTGCTAGTGGAAACCCTTGCCGATTTCTCCCATGAATGTGCAAGCACTAAGGAACCAAGAAAAGCTACGATCACTCTTAGTAGTTCGTGGAAACCCCCGTAGTCTAGCTCACTACCGTTGTGAAGTGACTATCCGCATGGTGCGGTGAGCATGGACGGCCCCGCACATTACCTTCAGATAGGAGCCAACCTTTGCACCCACTAGGTTGTTCGTAGGCCGGCAGCAGCGATAGTCACCATTGGCGACCCCAGTTGATGCGAGCGTAGCAGACACTACGGAGGCACGTTTGGATGACACGAGGAGACGCCACGCGGATGGCGAGTACGGGACGATCCCCTTGGTGATTGCCGAGTTGGGCATCCAATCGCAGTGGGCGACGGAACACCCTTCCCGTCCTGCATCTCCTCAACCGGTGCGCAACGACGAGGTCGACGGTGGTGCACGTTGTAGAGTGAATCTCCTCATGGTGCGGTGAGCGTGGATCGAACACGCGACCTTTAGATAGAAGCCAACTTTTGCACCTACTAAGTCGTTCGTAGGCCGGCATCAACGATAGTCACCATGGTCGGCCCCGTAGCTGATGCGGGTGTAGCGGACACCTTGGAGACATGCTTGGCTGATGTGAGGAAACACTACGCGGATGGCGAGTACGGGACAATCCCCTTGCTGATCATCGAGTTGGGCATCCGGTCGCAGTGGGCCACGGAACACCCTTCCCGTCCTGCATCTCCTTGACCGGTGTGCAACAAAGGTGGCGCCAACGATGCGGTCGACGGTGGTGCACGAGTATGTGGCAGCGAAGGCACGAGACAGAGAGGGGTGATCAAGGTCGACGGAGGCGTCGACGCAATCCAGGCGCGAGTGCAGCGGTCGACGGTGACTGCAGGCAGCTCGCGTGCCAACGTTGATGTTCGACGTTGATCTCCTCTACGAAGCGGTGGAAGGCTCTCGGCTGACGACGCATGTGACGGCAGGCACGATTGCACCGGCATATGGCTACTTCAAGTTCTCGCCGGAACGGATCACCGTCACACCTGCTGCAAGGTCGACGGGACCTCATCATTTTGAGGGAGTCGATCGAACCTGAGCTGGAGGTCGCCGGGCTGAAAGGCTTCGCCGACAGCACCATGCCAATTTCGCTCGAGGAGGATGTCGAGCTGCGCGAGGAGTTTCGTTCTGCACACTTGCTTACCTTCATGGTCATCTCGAGGTGCTGCTCGCCGGTGGTGCAGCTAGCGCTCAGGAGCTGTCGAGAGCGATTGCATCATGGTCACCAGGCATGACACTTCATCATGTCGACATACCAGGCCAGGGACGACCTGTGCAGAGGACAGCAAGAGGAGAAGATGACTCACATTCGAATGGGCGAGCAGAAGTCGGTGTCGGACTATTGCAGCCAAGCTTGACGGATAGCTTAGATGAGAATGGCGGGCGCCGAATACTCGACGGCGTCCTATATCACCCACGTCCTCAAGGGCCTGCCGCACAGCTACAACCTCGTGAAGAGGTTTACGATGGTGCCCGGCACACGTAAATCCCTCGACAAGGACTCCCTTACCAGCTACATCCTTCAGGATGAGGCGATGCAGGAGGTAGAGCAGCCGACGGAGTTCCTTCCGTAGGCAAAATACGCTGCACTGACAAAGCCGAATCGTAATCAGGAGCAGCGCGGAAGCCAGGCGGAGGTGGTAGCGGAGGTGGGCAGTCGACGAAGGACGTCAACAGGGGAAAGGTCAACGTGGGACCAGGGCCGACGAGGTGGTGGTCGATGGCGAGAGTGCTGGATCTGCGGCGACCCCGACCATCTCTCATTCGAGTGCCCCGACCGCGATGACAGCGACGAGGATGACAGCAAGGGAGGCCGAGGTCGATCGGCCAGTCGTCGCCCCCGTCAAGATGCAAAGTCGCGTAAGGAGAAGAAGACGTCGTTGACGAAGGACGTCAACAGCTCCACTTGCAAGGGTCGAGGCGACAGGGAGGCAGTCGTGTTTGGTGGTCAGTGTGGTGGAGCCGACAGTCTCGCTAGCACCGGAGGCTGGCGAGGACTTCCAGGCGGTGGCGGCAGCTGTGCAGGCCAACCCGACGGCGGTGCTGCTTGACAGCGGATGCTCCCACCACCTGATGGGGACGAAGCGGTCTTCATTGACATGGGGTCAAGCAACGGTATGAAGCATGTGCGTGGATTCAATGGGGCGCTGCAGCCTGTCGAGGGTTGCGGAACCGTCGATCTACAAGGGGAGGCCAGGAAGCGGGTCCTCATCCCTGACGTGCTCTACGTTCCAGGTGTTCAGGCGAAGGTGCTGTCAGCGGGCCAACTGAAGGAGAGCGGAGTGCAGGTGCAGGGCGACGGCGACGAGATGCTGCTCGTCGCTGCGACTAGGGAGGTGCTCGGTCGAGCATGCTACACTGGACGAGTCCGCTGCACCGACCTTCGCCCCTGCTCGATGCGGTCGTTGTTGACTGAGGTGGTGGCTCTGTGGACGATTGTCTCAGCGACGAAGACAACCCCTGCCCTGTTGCATGCGAGGCTCGCGCACGTCGGCGTTGACACGATCAAGAGCTCCGCGAAGCATGAAGTTGCCATTGGGCTCGACATTACACCGTCGATCGGAGCAGATCTGCCGTGTGTCTCGTCCGTCAGAGGGAAGCTCGCGCTGGCACACCTTTCCCGACAAGGGATCGGACGCCTAGGAGGCACCGGCTGTCGTGCACATTGATTTGTGCGGGCCATTTCGGGTGGCCGCCAAGGATGGCAGCTTGTATTTCCTGCTGCTGAATGATCGCCATACTCTGTTCCTGTGGGTGATGCCGGTCGATAAAAAGAGCGACGTGCTGCGGGAGTTCCAGAAGTGGCTGGTGGTAGTGGAACAACAGACGAAGTCGGTGCTGTCGCTTCGCTCCAATCGAGGAGGGGAGTTCCTCGGCAAGGCGTTCACCGACTTCGTTAACGGGAAGGGCATCGTCTACGACCTGACGTGCGCATATACTCCGCAGCAGAATGGCATGGCTGAGCGGGAGATGCGCACAGTCGTCAAGTATGTGCGGACGATGCTGCTGCACATGGGCGTGCAGCACCACTGGTGGCACCTTGCTCTACGACAAGCGATCTGGGTGCACAACTACTTGGAGCGGTCGACGACGCCGCCTGGGACGACTCCGTACCAGCTGCTGACCGGGCAGAAGTCCGACCTTACGCTGGCGTGGGTGTGGGGCTGCATGGTGCAGTTGATGGTTCCCGAGCAGCAATGTGGTGGGAAGCTTGCACCGAAGGCTTGCTGGGGACTTCACCTGGGTGTGTCGTCGCAGAGCAAGGGCTGGGAGGTGCTCGACCTGATCGAAAACAAGGTGGTCACGTCGGTCGAGGTGATCTTCTATGAGACGCTGTCATTGGAGGTGTGGAAGGCGAAGTATGGGCGGCGTCGGGGCGGACGCAGGCACACCCGCCGACGGACACCTCAACAGCGACGGTTCCACTGCTTGCCGAAGTCGACGAGCCTGCTGATGAGGATGTTGTGGAGGTTCTTCCATCTCCGCCTGTTCTTGCTCCTCCCTCTCGTGTCGCACATTGTCCTGCTTTGACACCTATGCCGGCCACCGGCAATGAGGGGAGCCTTGAGCCATTGCCTGCAGCGCCGGCCAGTGGCATCGCCGGCGGTCGACCAGGCGCCAAGCTTGTGGACCACGATGGGAAGCCGCCGACGATAGGAGAGCACCAGACAGGGGAGCCAGTCGAATAGGAGGCAACACCAGGGGTACACTCGACAGGGGAGCAGCAGCCAGAGCGGTCGACATGGGAGCTGTCAAAGTCAGCAGTAGACGAGCAGCCGTTCGAAGGGTTGAAGCATCTGGTCGAGTGAGTCGGTGGGTGAGGAGTCCACCGACAGCGACATGGTGGAAGTGCTGATTCCGAAGCCTGAGCTGCGACGCACACGTCAAGCTTGACGGCCGCCGGAGCGGTTGAGCTTCCACGCCTGCCTACCGCCAGCTGCCTTCACCACGGTGTACGACGAGGTCGACAACAACCTGTTGTACGACGATGCTGAGGAGGATAAAGACCTTCCGGAGCTCGACCCAGACGTGCATGCCAACCTCGAACACCGCAGGGACATCGCTACGATGACGGTGAAGGAGGCACCGTCGAGCTGGAAGGGCGAGGCGGTGAAGGCCGCCATGGAAGAAGAGATCCGTAGCCTCATCGGTATGGGGACGTGGGAGCTGGTCGAACGCCCACCACGTGGTGAATATCATGAAGAACCAGTGGGTGCTGACAACCAAGTACCACATCATCAACACCGTCGAGTGCGAGAAGGCGAGGCTGGTCGTGAAGGGCTTCACGCTGGTGTACGGCGCCGACTACGACAAGACGCACTTGCCGGTGAGCAGCTACGTCATGCTGAGGATCTTCCTCAGCATCGCCGCCATCCTCGACCTCAACTTGATGCAGCTCGACATGAAGAACGCTTTCCTGCAGAGCAAGTTGCCAGGTCGACGAGGCGCTCTACTTCAAGGCTGGCAACAACGGAGTGACTTGCCAGGTGCTGGTCTATGTCGACGACCTGCTCGTCGCCAGCAGCAGCACCGCGATGCTGAAGGAGCTGCTGGAGGCCGCCTTCAAGCTGCGTGAGATCTTACCTTGGGCTGGAGATCGTGCGCAACAGGCCGGCCACGTAGCTGTGGCTGCACCAGCAGGGCTACGCTGACAAGCTGTGCAGGCGCTTCATCGACGAGGAGCAGGGTGGTCGAAGTCCTGAAGACACCGGTCTCGGTTGACGCCTACGCTCAACTGACGTTCGACGACGACAAGGCTCAGGAGCGCGAAAAGGAGGAGTACCGCCAGAAGGTCGGCTTGTTGCAGTTCGCGGCAACGACGACGAGGCCGGACATCGCGTTCGTTTGCAGCAAGCTAGGGAGCGGCCTCACAGTGAGGAGCGACCAGCATTGGCGCTGTCAACGGGAGTTGTGTTTGGCCCCGTCCTCGCTTGGGCGGAGCCGATCACGGGGGTCCGTGGGAGCCGCGAAACCACGGGGGTCCATAGGAGCCGCGAAACCACGGGGGTCCATGGGAGCCGCGAAACCACGGGGGTCCATGGGAGCCGCGAAACTAGGGGGGTCGGTGGGAACCGCGAAATCGCGGTGGACCGTGGGAGCCGCGAAATTCGTGATAGATCGTGGGAGCCGCGAAATCGCGGTAGGACCACAAAATACCCGGTAAACCAGGATACCTGAGCGACGTGCGCGAAATTCGCCGGGGATGTTGTCTGCGAGGACGACCTCGGGGGTGGTATCCCGAGGTCGACGTGGCTTGTGGGCGCCGTCACGGGTGAAGTGTCTGCGCTGGGCATGTGACGGGGAGTTGGGCGCCAACCAGCTGCACGCACCTGCGAAGCTAGTGCACATTTGTCCTGCGGATGCATCGCTGTGCAGCCGACTTACTGCAGCGTTGGCACACCGCGGACAGACAACGTTGGCAAGCCATGACTCTGCTCTGCTGAAGCGCGGTTGACCAAGTCGTGCTGGCACGCGGTCGACCGTGCTGCGCTAGCAGTCCACCAGCAGCCTTGCTAGGTTTGATGTAGTCTGTGTTGCCAATGTTGATGCAATCATTCTGAAATTTTGTTGTCAGGTTTTCCTAGTGAAACTCTTCCCAATTTTCCCCGTGAACTAGCAAGCAGTCTTAGCACTTGGAAACGACTAAGGAACGAACAAACACAGAGATCACACGAGCATCCGTGCCTGGCCCGTAGTCTAGCTCCCGTTGCATGAGTTATCTCCGCATGGTGTGGTGAGCGTGGACGACACTGCGAAGAAACCTTCGGTCTAGTTGACTTCTCACTCACCTAGTTTGTTCGTAGACCGGCGGCTGTGTTGGACACCATGGTGGACCCCGTAGTAGAGGCGGGTGTCGTGGATACCTTGGAAGCACGGCTGGAGGACGCGAGGAGACGTCATGCGGCGAACGAGTACGGATCTCTCTCATTGACGGTCGCCGAGGCTGGCATTCGCGCCTTGTGGGCAACGGAGCATCCTTCCCGACTGGCGTCTCCTTGACCGGTGAACAACGCAGGCAGCGTCGACGCGGGAGTCAACGCCACAAGTGACCAAGTCGGTAGCAGCGCGGGAGGCACGTCAAGGCGGCGAGGTGTGATTCGCGCCGATGAAGTCGGCGGCGTTCAAGCGCGACGGATGTATTCATCGGCAGTTGCAAGGGCCCCGCGAACCTACGTCGGAGGTAGACAAAGTGACTTGGCGCCGATGTCGGAGACACACGTGACCGCGGGAGGAATTGCGCCGAGCTACGGCTACCTCAAGTTTACGCCGGACAGGATCTCGTTCTCACCTCCGCTGGTCGGTTGTCCTGACATCCTAATGTGGAAGGAAGCCATCGAGCCCCAGCTGGAGATGGCCGGGCTGATGGGCTTCGCCTGTGGGACTGTGGCGACGCCGGAGGAGCACTACCCCGACCTGTGAGCGGATTTTCGCGCCGTGCAGTTGCTGACCTTTACGGCCATTTCGCGGTGCTGCTCGCCGGGTGTACAGATGGCACTGAAGTCGTGCAAGGAGTACCTCGACGCTGGCCACCGGGCGTGGCATTTCATCGAGTCAACTTACCAGGTCACCGACGACTTGTTCATCGCCCAGCTTGAGGCGCAGTTGACGCACCTGCTTATGGGCGACGAGGAGACCGCGACTGACTACTGCAACCGAGCTCGGTGAATTCTCGCCACCATTCGGATGGCTGGCGCGCAATACTCGACAGCTTCGTACGTCACGCACGTCATGCAAGGACTCTCGAGCAACTACAACCTGTTGAAGCGATTGTCGATGGTGCCGAGCATGCGGGTGACGCTCAACGAGGACACATTGACCTCGTACATCCTGCAGGACGAGGCAATGCAGGAGGCTGAGCAGTCCAAGGAGCTCCTTGCGCAAGTGAATTTCGTCGCCCCCGCGAAGCAAGGTGGTCGACCGGGTGAGCACGGGCAGTCTGGTGGTAGTCACCGCTGTGGTGGGAAGCCGGCAAAGGATGCTGACAAGCACAAGTCGGCCAAGGAGGGCGGTCGTGGAGGAGGAGGTCGACGTCGGGAATGCTGGCTGTGCGGCGATCCCGATCACCTCTCCTTCGAGTGTCCCGACCACAGTGACCCGGACGACGACGAAGCCAAGGGGGGCCGCGTGAGGTCTGGCACCCGTCGTCTGCGTCGAGTAAACCAACTGCAAAAAGAGAAGCAGTCGACGAAGTCGACCTCGGCGAAGGACACCGACTCTTCCGCGGGTGGCAAAGGGCGAGGCGACAAGGAGGCGTCGTGCTCGCTGGTCGGTATCGTGGAGCCGACCGTCTCGCTGGCGCCGGAGGCTGGCGAGGATTTGTAGGCGGTGGCGGCAGCTGTGGAAGTGAACCCCACAGTGGTCCTGCTTGACAGCGGCTGCTCGCACCACCCGATGGGGACGAAGGAGGCCTTTGTCAACTTGGGGCCGAGCGGCGACGTGAAGCACATGCGCGGCTTCAATGGGGCGCTGCAGGATGTTCGTGGCCGTGGCACGGCTGCTCTGCAGGGGAAGGCAGGAAAGCAGATGCTCATCTCCAACGTCCTCTACGTCCCGGGCGTGCAGGCGAATCTGCTTTCGGCTGGCCAGCTCAAGGAGAGCGGGGTGACGCTGAAGGACCACGGCGACCGAATGTTGCTCGTCTCCGCGGCGGGGGACGTGCTCGATCGCGCGACGTACACCAGCCGGGTCCTGTGCACTGACCTGCGCCCAATGCGCGGTAAAGTCGACGACGCCCGCGAAAGAGGAGGTGGCTCTGCGGGCGATAGTCTCGACGACGAAGGCAACCCCGAACAGGCTGCACGCGAGGCTTGCGCATGTTGGCATGGACACCATACGGAGCTCGGCAAAGCACGAGGTCGCCACTGGGCTGGACCTCAAGTCGGTGTCTGGCGCCGACTCACCGTGTGTTTCGTGCGTCGGCGGGAAGCTGGCGCGGCACACCTTCCCCGACCACGGCTCTGAAGCTGACGACGCCCTGGCCGTCGTGCACATCGATTTGTATGGGCCATTTTGCGTGGCTGCCAAGGACGGCATGTGTGGGTGAGGCCGGACGCCAAGAAGTCAGACGTGCTGCTGGAGTTCCAGAAGTGGCTGGTGCTGGTGGAGCGGCAGGCGAAGCATTCGGTGCTGCAACTGCGTTCTAACCGCGAAGGGGAGTTCCTCGGAAAGGACTTCACCACCTTCATGGACAGCAAGGGAATCTTCCACGACTTGACCTGCCCTTACACCCCGCAACAGAATGGCATGGCGGAGCGGGAAATGAGGACGGTGATGGAGCCGGTGCGGACGATGCTGCTGCACATGGGCGTGCAGCACCACTGGTGGCATCTCGCTGTGCAGCAGGCCGTTTGGGTTTGCGACTACCTGGAGCGGTCGTCGCTGCCCGCGGGGACGACACTGTACCAACTCCTCACCGAGCAGAAGCTCGACTTGTCGATGGCGCGGGTGTGGGGCTGCATGGCGCAATTACTCATCCCTAAGCAGCAGCGTGGTGGGAAGCTGAAGCCGAAGGCCCGATGGGGCCTTCACCTCGGGGTGTCGGAGGAGAGAAAAAGCTGGGAGCTCTTCGACATCACCACCAACCGGGTGGTCACCACGTCGGACGTGGTGTTCTACGAAACTCTGTCGCTGGAGGTGTGGAAGTTGGACCTCGGGCCTGCATCGGGGCGGACGTGGGCAAACCCACGAACGGACACCTCGATAGCCACGCTTCCTCTACTCACCTAGGTCGATGCGCGGGCTGATGAGGATGTCGCGGTCGCCCCTGCCTCGCCACCCCCTGCGCCTTCTTCCCATTCCCTTCACGACGAACTGCGTGGCCTGACTCTGGCGTCGGTCTCTGGCGATGAGGGGAGCCATGGGGCGTTGCATGTGGCGCCGGCCAAGGGCATCGCTGGTGGCCGACGTGACGCCCAGCCAGTCGCGGAGAAGAGGACCGCGGAGGTGACCGCGAAGGAAACCGCGAAGGACACCGCAGAGGAACCCGCGGAGGAAACCGCGAAGGACACCGCGAAGGAGACCGCGGACGAGACCGTGGAGGAGACCGCGGATGAGCCCGCGGCTAGTAGGCAGCAAACAGGGGAACAGGCAACAGCAAATCCAACCGCGGAGCAGTTGGCAGGGGAGCTTTCGAACAGGAAGCGCGTTTCAGAGAAGCAGTTGATAGGGGAGCCGTCGAACGGGAAGCACGTTTCAGAGAAGCCGTCGACAGAGGAGCCGTCGAACGCGGAGCTTGCTTCAGAGGAGCGGACGACAGGGGAGCAGTTCGATGAAGGCACATCGAGCGACGTGGTGGAGGTGTAACCCGGACCTCGGAATAAGGGCCGAATTCGGAGGCCACCCGACTTCTTCGTCCCCGCTGCCTTCACCACGGTGTATGATGTGGACGACGATGACCTGGCATACAATGACGCCGAGGATGATGAGGAGTTTTTGGAGCTCGACCCTGACATTCACGCCGATTCTGAACACCGTTGGGACATTTCGACCATGATGGTGAAGGAGACGTTGGCGAGCTGGAAGGGCCCGGCGGTGAAGGCCGCCATGGAGGAGGAGATTCGTAGCCTCATCAACATGGGCACTTGGGAGCTGGTCGAACGCCTGCCGGGGGTGAACATAATGAAGAACCAGTGGGTGCTGACAACGAAGTACCGCATCGATGACACTCTCGAGCGCATAAAGGCACAACTGGTCATGAAAGGCTTCACGCAGGTGTATGGCGCTGACTACGATGAGACGTACGCGCCGGTGAGCAGCTATGTCACGCTAAGGATTTTCCTTAGCATCGTTGCCGTCCTCGACCTCAACCTGATGCAGCTGGACATGAAGAACGCCTTATTGCAGAGCAAGCTTGAACGTGTGCTGTACATGTATCAGCCGGACCACTTCAACGACAGGACCGGCCGGGTATGCAAGCTGCTGAACAGCCTCTATGGGCTAAAGCAGTCGCCGCTGTTGTGGTACACGGCTCTCAACGTCGTGTTGGTTGGCGCCGGGTGGAAGAAGAGCCAAGTCGACGAGGTTCTGTACTTCAAGGTTGGCGACGACAAGGTGACCTGCCAGGTGCTGGTCTACGTCGACGAACTTCTCGCTGCGAGCAGCAGCACCGGGATGCTGAAGAAGCTGCTGGAGGCCGCTTTTGAGCTGCACGATTTTTCGCCGGTACAGAAGTATCTCGACCTGGAAATCGTGCGCGACAGGCCGGCGCGAAAATTGTGGCTGCACCAGAAGGGCTACGCCGACAAGCTGCGCAGGTGCTTCATCGATGAGGAGCAGACCGGGCGCACTCCGAAGATGCTGGTCTCCATCGCCGCCTACGCGGAGCAGACATTCGATGACGAGGAGGCGCAGGAGCGCGAGGAGGAGGAGTACAGGCAGAAGGTCGGCTCGCTGCACTTCGCGGCGACAACGACGAGGTCGGACATCACCTTCGCCCGCAGCAAGCTGCGGAGCGGCCTCACAGTGAGGAGCGACCAGCACTGGCGCGAGGTCGACTGATGCCTCGCCTACCTCGCCAACACGCGAGACACCGCCCTGGAGTTCGGCGGTGGTTCGGAGTCATTGGAGTTGGTCGGCTACGTGGACGCCAACGACGCAGGAAAAAAGCAAAACCGGATGAGCACGGGCGGCTACGTGTTCGCCTATGGAGGGGCCGCGGTCTCCTGGTCGAGCCAGCGCATCAAGTGCGTGACGCTGTCGTCGACTGAGTCGGAGTACGTGGCGGCCGTCGAAGCCCGCAAGGAGGGATGTCGCCTTCGCTTCCTCCTCGCGGAGTTCCAGTGGCTGAAAGCTGGCTGTCCTCAGGGTGGACAACAAGTCGGCTATCACTGTCGGCGAGGGCATGGGGTTGACAAGCAACCTCAAAGACATGGAGTGGCGACGGGCCTGGCTGCAGCACATGGTGAAGCGCGGGAAGTTTTCGCTGAAGTACATCCCGACCGCTGAGCAGCCGACCGACTTCTTAACGAAGGCGCTGCACTACCCGGCCTTCAACGGGTGCTCTGTTGCAATCGGCCAAGTGCGCCTGGCCAATATGGGTAACGGTGACAACGATGTGCAGCAGTAGGTGCCATGCCCTTTTTGCATGGCTGGTGCGGTGACCGGCGTGCTGTGCGTTGTGTGCACGCCGACGGGCTATTCTCCAAGTAGTACTGCCGTGTGGGTCGGGGGTGGGGGCCCAAGCGTGAACGCGGCAGGGGAGTGTCAACGGGAGTTGTGTTTGGCCCCGTCCTCGCTTGGGTAGAGCCGACCACGGGGATCCGTGGGAGCCGCGAAACCACGGGGGTCCGTGGGAGCCGCGAAACCACGGGGGTTCGTGGGAGCCGCAAAACCACGGGGGTCCTTGGGAGCCGCGAAACCGCGGGGGTCCGTGGGAACCGCGAAATCGCGGTGGACTGTGGGAGCCGCAAAATTCGCGGTGGATCGTGGGAGCCGCGAAATCGCGGTAGGACCACGAAATACCCGGTCAACCAGGATACCCAGGCAACGTGCGCGAAAGTTGCCGGGGATATTGTCTGTGAGGACGACCTCGGAGGTGGTATTCCGAGGTCGACGTGGCTGGTGGGCGCCGTCACGGGTGAAGTGTCTGCGCTGGGCATGTGACGGGGAGTTGGGCGCCAACCAGCTGCACACACCTGTGAAGCTAGTGCACAGTTATCCCGCGGATGCATCACTGTGCAGCCGACTTACTGCAGCGTTGGCACACCGTGGACGCGCAACGTTGGCAAGCCGCGAATCTGCTCTGCTGGAGCGCGGTCGACCAAGTCGTGCTGGCACGCAGTCGACCGTGCTGCACTGGCAGTCGACCAGCAGCCTTACTAGGTCTGATATAGTCTGTGTTGCCAATGTTGATGCAATCATTATGAACTTTTGTTGTCAGGTTTTCCTAGTGAAACTCTTGCCAATTTTACCCATGAACTAGCAAGCAATGTTAGCACTTGGAAACGACTAAGGAACGAACGAACACAGAGATCATACAAGCATCCGTGCCTGGCCCGTAGTCTAGCTCCTGTTGCACGAGTTATCTCCGCAGGCGCGAGGTCGACCGCTGCCTCACCTACCTCGCCGACACCCACGACACCGCCCTGGAGTTCGGCGGTGGACTAGAATCGCTGGAGCTAATCGGCTAGGTCGATGCCGACGACGCGACCGACAAGCTGAATCGGACGAGCACGGGAGGCTACGTGTTCGTCTATGGAGGGGCCGCCATCTCTTGGTCGAGCTCGCGCATCAAGTGTGCAACATTGTCATCGAGTGAGTCGGAGTACGTGGCGGCCACGGATGCCAGCAAGGAGGGGCGTGAACTTTGCTTCCTCCTTGCGGAATTCAAGCTGCTCGATGATGAGAAGCCGACCATCCTCCGCGTCGACAACAAGTCCGCAATCATGGTCGCTGAGGGCTTGGGGCTGACGGGCAACCTCAAGCACATGGAGAGACGTTACGCCTGGCTCCAGCACATTGTGAGGTGCGGGAAATTTGTGCTGAAGTACATCCCAACCACCGAGCAGCCGGCGGACTTCCTGACGAAGGCGCTGCATTTTCCAACTTTCAACCGGTTCTCTGTCGCCATTGGCCAAGTTCGTCAGGCCGACGTCGGCGATGAGGACGACAAGGTGCAGCAATAGGTGCCGTGCTCTTCTGCACGCCTGGTGCGGTGACGGCGTGCTGTGTGTGGGGTGCACTCCGAGGACGAGTTTTCTCCGTGGAGTACTGCCGTGTGGGTTGGAGGCCCAAGTGTGAGCGCGGCACGGGAGTGTTGACAGGAATGGATTGTTGGCCCCGCCCTCTCTTGAGCAACGCCGACGATTTGGTCGGATGTACGGGAGTAGCAGCCAAGCATCCACTGTGGGAGAGTTTCTCGACAAGCATCGTCGAGCTGTAGGGGACCGCTGTGGTGCTGCTGTCAACCAGGGAGCTCGATTGCTGCAACTGACTGGTTTGGGCAACGGGTGGGCCGTCGACCAGGAGGGGCAGTTTGACCGGAAGGCCTTCATTGATCTGCAACTCGACCGGGAGTATTCTGTCGACCTGCAGTTCGACCGGGAGGTCGACGGAGCAGTCCGTCGACATGTCAAGTGAGTAGCGGTTGACGAGGGGAGCTCGGCAACAACCGCTGACGGTTTTGGTCGACTCAAGGGGTCTGTCGACCAGGGGGTAGCTTGACAGGAGTTGTGGTCGACCAGAGGGACTTGGTGGTCGACCAGAAGCAGTGGTGGTCGACCGGAAGCACCTGGTGGTCGACCGGGTAACTTGCTCGACAACTTCTGCAGAGGCACGCGAATGTCATCAAGGTCGCAATGGCGCAGGCGAATTCGGGCTGGTATTTTGAAGTCCATGTGGCTTGTTAGACGCAGACAACAGCCGACGAATGCCCAACGAGGCAAGTCGAGCCAATCGTCTGTGCGCACCTACGAGCGTACGCACTGCTGTGTTCTACGGAACAATGCTAGACAGCTGCTTTGTTGCAGCGTTGGCACGCCATCGACTTGCTCTGTTGGCAGGTCGCCCTTCTACAGTGCTGGCGCGGCGCCTTTACGCAACGCTGACAGGCGGTCGACAAAGCTATGCTGGCGGTCAACCAGGCTATCTGCAGGGTTGCTAGGTGCCTGATGTAGTCATTGTTGCCATCGCTTGTTCGATCATTCTATAATTCCAACTTTGCTAGTGGAAACCCTTGCCGGTTTCTCCCGTGAATTTGCAAGCATTAAGGAACCAAGCAAAGCTACGATCACTCCTAGTAGTTCATGCCAACCCCCGTAGTCTAGCTCACTACCGTTGTGAAGTGACTCTCCGCACAAACGCCTTAGCCACACCACCTCTTTGGCCCCATGATGCAAGGCCATGTACCCAGTCTCGCATGAGGACAGCCCCACCTCATTCTGCTTCTTACTGCGTGAGCTCACTACACCACCTCCAAACAGGCACACATAACCTCCAATTCAGGTTCCATCTTCCTTCACAGAATTGAAGCTAGCGTCAGTGTAGCAAGTCAAGAGCAACTCCCCCTTGCTCAAATCAGCTGCACCCCTCTGCAGCCTCTGTCGCACAACACTGTACCCCAAACCCACTGATGCTGTAGCTCTCACATAGCGGACCAACCTCTTGGCCGCTTCCAGCTGCTCATGACTGGGGCGGGAGACCACACTAGCAAGCCTGGATGTAGTGAACGCAATGTTAGGCCGTGTGTGGTTAGCGGCATAGTTGAGTGCCCCAACCATGGAATGAAACAAATTCTTATCATTCTCACTCACCATCTCCTCATCAACGCAAGGCTCCACAGTGAAACCCGAAGGTAGTGGGGTGGCTGGCTTTCCTCCATCTTGCAACCCATACTTCTCAACCAGCCCCTCATAGTGCTTCCTCTGGTGCAACCTCAACACTCCCTTTTCAAGGTCTCTCTCCACATGCATCCCAAGGTAATACTTCACACCTCCCATCTTTGAGCAGTTGAACTGCATCTCCAGCATCTCCTCCACACGCTCAATCATTGCAGACAACTCAGAGAAGAGAAGGATGTCGTCCACATATACCAAGAATATGAGGAACTCGTTCTTCTCTTGCAACACGAACAGACTATGGTCACGTTCACTTTTCTTGAACCCCCTAGCTAGCAGTGTCTCCTTCAAGTTGTGGTACCATGCACGAGGAGCCTGCTTCAAGCCATAGATGGCCTTCTTCAGCCTGCACACCCTGCCGCTCCCATCATCCAACCCCTCAGGCTGTAACATGTACAGCTCCTCCATAATCATCCCATTGAGGAAATCAGTTGTGATATCCATCCGCTTGATCCTCCATTCGTGATTTGCAGCCGTTCCGAACATCACCCTCAGCGTAGTCCCTTTCCCCATAGGAGCATAGAGCTCGTCGAAGTCCTTTCCCTTTGTCTTCTGAATCCCCTTAGCCACAAGCCTTAACTTGTAGCGGATCAGCGCCCCATCTGGTCTGTACTTATGCCTGAAGATCAGCTTGGAAGAAATGGCCTTCTTCCTAGGAGGCAGCCCACACAGCTTCCAGGTCTCATTCTCCAGCAAAGAGTCATACTCCTCCTTCACACTCTAATTTCACTTTTAAGCATCAGGCCCGCTCAACGCCTCAGCTAGCGTCTTGGGCTCAGGGATAGCTGCCCATTACCAGTGTGCTATCTCATCCTCATCGCACTGCTCAGCCACACTCCCAGCGCGTACCACCTTTGGCTTTCCAGAACTTGGATAGGTCAGCCTATTAGGAGGGCGCACTTCCCTCCTAGGACGGTCAGGCGAACGCTAGGCACGTTGTGGAGCATCTTGCTGCTGCTGCTGCTGCTCCCTCCACCTCAGGTTCTCCCCCATCCCGAATCACCCCAGAGATCTCTTTCTCTGAGACAGTGACCTGCACTTCCCTCAAATGCCGTTGCACCTCATCAGCCTCAATGATCAGTGGTGTAGTAGGAAGCTTCTGCTGCTGTTGCTGCTGCTGCTTCCATTCCTTAAAGTACAAAGACTCGAGGAACTTCACATCCCTCAAAACAGTCAACTTCTGGCTGGTCAATTCCCATAGCAGCCAGCCCTTGTGGTCCTTTGCAATTCCCAAGTGCACACCCCATCTTCCAGAAGCTTCCAGCTTTCCCTTCATCTCCTTCGGCACATGAAACACCACCAAACAGCCATAGGCTCTCAACATGTTGACTGCTGGTGCAATCCCATACCACTTGGTGTAGGAAACCCTCTGCTTGTCCCCCACAGTCGCCAGCACCCTGTTCTTCACAAGGGCGACCTGTCGGAGTGCAGTCACCCAAAACGGATCCGGCAGTCCTTCATGCCCAAGGAGAAGGCGAGCACCTTCCTGCAGGGTCCGGTTGAAACGCTCAGCCACGCCGTTCTTCTGAGGGTTGTAGGGCACTGTGAGTTAATGCTGGATCCCCTTCTTCAGCACCACCTAAAAAACTGCGCCAATGAATTCTCCGACGTTGTCGGTGCGGATCACCTTCACCTTGTGTCCGCTCTTCCTTTGAGCCCTCGGCATCCACTCCTTTAGGACAGCCGCTGCCACCTCCCCCTTAGACTTGAGAGGGTACACCCACACCGCACGCGTGTGGTCATCCACAATGGTTAAGAAGTAGCGGCTGCTCAAGAGAGAAGGGGCCCTCGTAGGACCCACCATATCCGCGTGCACAAGCGCAAGTGGAGCCTTAGCTGGCCCGTGCCGCTGTTGAAGGGAAAATTGGTGAACTTTATTTCAAGGCATGTAGGGCAGCTCCTAATCTCTTTTGCTGCCCCTTTCACCTCCAACCTTTTCAAGCTCCCATCCTTCACCAAATTCTGCAGCATGGGAATGTTGATGTGACACAACCTCTCGTGCCACGTCTCCCAATCGGCCTCACCACTCTCAGGTGAAGCCTTTGCCCATGCAGCTGTCGCATCCACACCAGCAAGCACCTCACCATGTGGCTGCTGTGGCTTCTGCACCTTCTTGACTGCATCCAGGGCCCCATCAGTTGGTGCAATCTCCTCTCCTCCCGTAGTTGCTTTAGCCGTTGCTAGTAGTTTCCCATTCCAAGGGATGATGGGCAGCTGCCACAGATCCTTGATGCAGCTGTTCTTCTCCTCCAGGTCCCACAACAACAGCTTCCCAAGCTTTGCACGGCAGCTGGTTGGGCCGAAGGTCACTTTGGCCTTGCTCTTCTGCAGCCGGCGCACTAAAAGAAGGTTAGCGGACAAACCTTCAACCAACAGCACATTCCCCAACCCCACAAGCCCCCCATTGGCTCCCATTACCTTGGCATTCCCAACACCAATCACATGTAGCAAAGCACCTGAAGAGGCAGCCACAAACTTTATCTTCCCAGGGGGCTTTACCTCATCAAGGAAATCTGCCCTCGGTGTCATGTGACTTCTGCAACCTGAATCGATCACCTAGTGAGGGGTGCATCACAACTTTTTCAACTGAACCCACATCACCCCCATTCCCTTTCACATCCTTAACCATGAGGAACATCCCAGGGTCGGCTTTACCTTGTGCACCATCACCTTGTGCACCTGAACCTTGCACAGCACCACCTCGTGCACGTTAACCACTTGGCGGCTTCATGCTTGGAGGCGCCCATCCCTCAGGCCGGCTGAAACACTTGAACCATGGATGCAGTACCAGCAAGCTCCCTCCGTTCGGGTGCCATCCCTGCCACTGGAGCTCCCATACCCCTCATTGTAGTTACCTCGACCTCTGCCTCTGCCAAAGCCTCTCCTACAGCCTCGGCCTCTCCCTCCCCCTCTCCCTCTGCTGCCTCCTACAGCTCCATACCCCTCGGCAGTCTTGTTGGCAGCACCACCACCCATGTGGTGCCTGCGGAAGTCCTCCTGCAGAATCTGCTGTCGTAGCCACGTAGGCGTCCACTGGTACTGCTGAGTATTGAGGGTGGGGATGAGGTTGTCGCATCTCTGACAACTTGCTGCCCGCCGCTGCCATCCTCGCATAGGTGTCATTGATCTTGTCAAGGTCCAGCTTCACATCATCTCCCGGTCGCATGGAGAGGGCAGCCAACTCCTCCAAAACAATCACCATCGGCAGCGTGTTGGGTTGAATTATGTCGCGTAGGAGCTTCCATGCCCTCGGTCCGGAATCATCCAACTCCAGCAAATCCTTGATGTGCTGGAACATGTCATTGTTGACCGATTGGAGAATGAGGTCGTACATCATCGTGCTCTTCTCAATCCATCGATCGCGGGCATCTCCTTCCTCCGGCATCTTCTCTTGTTCCATCGCAATTTTCAGCAGCTTGTAGCGCTTGAAGGCGCTCCGCATCGGCCCGCTCCATTTCTCATAGTTGGAGCCATCCAACGCCTCAATCTTGGATGGTGGCAGCTCATTCCTCTTCTCAGCTGCATCTCCACTCCCTTGAATCATCTCCTCTTCTCTCAATCACAAGTTTCAGCTCCCCCCTAAGAACGTCTAGACGTTGATGCAGGGAAAGAGGGCAAGAGACAACAGGTTCGATCCAGCTTTCAAGGTCATTGTTGTCTATGTACTCATACACCATGATCTTCTCCATGCACCTTGTGGTTGTGTTCATGTCAATGCAGTAACCCAATAGCCGTACCAGGTGAGGGTGGTATTTGCTGGCCATTTCTTCCACCTAGAAATGAATGGAGAACAATGATTGAAATTAATCAGAATGAAACTTGAAAAACATCAGCACGAGTTGTAAGTGCAAAAGTGTACGTGCGGGCACGGGTGGAACACCTGACTAGTGCGGGCACGGGTGGAACACCTGACCAGTGCGGGCACGGATGGAACAGCCAAGCAGTGCGGACACGGTGGAACAACCAAGCAGTGCAGGCACGGGTGGAACAAACGAGCAGTGCGGGCACGGGTGGAACACCTGACCAGTGCGGGCACGGGTGGAACAGCCGAGCAGTGCGGACACGGTGGAACAAATGAGTAGTGCGGGCACGGGCGGAACAACCGAGCAGTGCGGGCACGGGTGGAACAACCGAGCAGTGCAGGCACGGGTGGAACAACCGAGCAGTGCGGGCACGGGTGGAACAACCGAGCAGTGCGGGCACGGGTGGAACAACCGAGCAGTGCAGGCACGGGTGGAACAACCGAGCAGTGCAACACCTCGCTATGGAAGTCGTTGGTGAGCACTCTGGCCTGTTTAATGGCCCACACCTGTATGCTGCCACGTGGCGACACGCCCTTGCATACAACACCGAAGCTGCCACTACCAAGTCTGTTCTCCTCTGTCCACTCTGCCGTTGCCTATGCCAACTCTTCCAAAGAGTCCCCCTGGTACACCTGTGGCTGTGCTGCTCCTACCTCTACTGCCACACCTCCCTTCTTCCCTGCTGTCGCCGTTGCTACTACGAACATGCCTGCTTCTCCTCCTGCTTCCTTCCCACAACTTCTCCTATACAGCAGCACGCTAGCCAGCAGTAGGTCGCACACAACAGCAGCCACAATGCCAGCAATGGCTCCTGCTGACAGACCGCCTCCAGGCGTGTGGGGAGATGCCATTGGCGTAGGGGTAGACGTCAGGAAGGGAAGGTGGTAAGGGATATTGAAGAAATTACGAGACTTAATGAAGTTGCGCGGTTGCTTGTTTTGAAATAGAGGGGTAGTAATGAAGTTGCTACATTCATGCAGTCGCTAGTTAAAAACTACTCCAAGGGAGAGGTCAATGGGTTTTCCTCACGTGGGGCTGCGCTGGAGCAAGTATTGGAGAAGGATTTGCATTCGCTACAGAAGGCACTCTCGTTGGTTTGATTGACTCCACAACTTTTATTATTAGGTGGACATATGAGGGCATTTTGCATCATATTCTTGAAGGATGGGAGGTATATTTCATGGGTAGGAAATGGAATAAGGGAAGAAGAGAGATATGGTAGTGGTGAGTGACCTTGAAGAAAAACAAATATTAGAAGACAATGAGCAGAATCATGAGGTAATAACTTTTAGCACTTGTACCTAACCAGCCTAGTTCTGTAGTTTCATGATTGTGCTTCATTGCGTTCCTTTCTCCGGTGGAGGTCAATGGTTCTTAGGTACAGAGCCATGGAGAGAGTTTTATTAAGACATCATCGTCATCACCAGACAATGGCAAACACTAGTGAGGGAGTTGAGACTGGCAATCGTGTTAGAGTGATCAAGTTGCTGTCAGAATCCCAACCACTAGACCATTGGGATAAAAGGGCTTGTTTCAGTAGCGGGCCAGTGCGCCCATAACCCCCCAGGCGAACGCGCCTGTAACCCCCCCTAGGATCGATCGGGGATCTCACAGTGTAGCTCTACTAACACCCCCCCACAGTGGGAGGCCGAGGACTGAGCACAGTGGCAACGGCCAACATGTGCATACACCGGGATTCGAACCCGAGACTGCTCTGATACCATGTCAGAATCCCAACCACTAGACCATTGGGATAAAAGAGCTTGTTTCAGTAGCGGGTCAGTGCGCCCATAACCCCCTAGGCAAACGCGTCTGTAACCCCCCCTAGGATTGATCGAGGATCTCACAGTATAGCTCTACTGACATTGCCTATGGTTGGTGGAATGGTCCTGCTCAAGTGGTTTGTAGTTAAGTCGCTGATAAGAACGCATAACATATTATCAAAGAGTGTATAAGAGAATATAAGAGAGGGAGCAACAACAAAGGAAAGCAACAGCATCAAATGGTAGATGGTCACCTTGTTTGCATACCATGAATGATAATAATTGATTAACCTACCGTTCATACTTGTAAACAGCTATGTACATGACTGTCAAGTACCAGGGAGGAACCAAGTGTGGTACGGTGGGAGACTGACACGACTACAAGCTTCCTCAAGCTGCCAATACTTGATGGAATAGACCCGGTTAAGTTGCTTTTGCGTAAGTTTCTGAACATGCACAAAGTAAGCACCAGGGGAAGAGGGGGGGAAGGAGACAAAGGAGGAGAGGGGAGAGGAGACGGCGAGAATGGGGGAAGGGGGAGAAGGGGGGGGGGGGGGGGGAGATTGGCGGAAGGAGGAGACAATGAGGGTCTTGGGTTTGGCAAAAGCCAGGTTTTTCCTGTTGGGGGACTCAGGTTCTTCCGTCTAACCATGTCCATCGGGCCGCTCATTTCGCAAGGCATGGTGTGTGCAGAAGTTTGCAGGGGTCGATGGGGCCTACGTAAAACGACTCACACGGATCCTTTTTTGAGACTATGAGAAATAACTAAATAATTTAGTATATATAAAAGTTCAGAGCTTCGCATTTCATTGATACATTCTCTTCCCTTCCCTTGATCATGCCGAGGGCATGGATGGAAAAGCAACATGATCATGTCAAAGTCGTACTAGCTCAAACTGTAACCAGCCCGTCACTAACAGGCTTAGGCTCGATGTGAACTGAAAAGGGCCCGGTTGGGTCTGGTGGGTTCAAACCCGGGCCAAAAGGGTCGAAAACGAAATTGTAAAATCAAGAGGGCAATTGGTTGCAGGTTTATATCTCATTCTGAATCATCTTAAGCTGTCGTTAGCTTCTCATCACCACAGCCCGAGATTGAAAGCTCAAACCCTTGAAAAATATGGCCAGATCATCAAAATATTATATGGAAACAACATGGAGGAAAGAAGTCGTGATCCTCTTATGGGGAGGTTGAGAACCGCGGTGAATCAACTGGGGATGTTGGGAACCGCGGTGAATCAACCGCGGATGTTGGGAACCGAGGTGAGGCCCCTGGATATCAGTGTGAAGTACCCTTGTGACCCTTACTATAAGGCTGGTTGTGATGTGGACCCCTATATTACAAGGTGCTTTCATTTCGGACACTTACAGGTAAAAAGCAAATTTATTTAGGACCCTGATATTTCAGAGTGGGGTGGTGTTGCTGCACTGATAGGGAAAGTCCATCCTTGTAAAAAAATAAGTGGTACTGCATCCGAGGAGGACCAAACGTGCTTTTTGCAGGGATCGAACCCACGTCAGAGTAACCGAAACATGGACTATGCTAAGGTGTCACTCAAAAACCACGCTATTAAAGCTAGGATCTCAAGTAGTTCGATTGTTTCGCAATTGGTGAGGGGAGCTTGGCTGTGATTGGTTAGCGAGGTGGACAATCTGACAAGGGGTGAAGTGAGGGGTGCGAACTAAAGACAAATATGGTCGACATCGTCGACGGGCAGTGCTGGTCGAAGACAGCAGTCGACGAAGCCCGTCAAGGAGCGGTGGTCAACGAGGTCCGTCAAGGAGCGCTGGTCGACGACAGTGGTGGACGAGCCCGTCGAGAAGTGCTGGTCGACGAGGCCCGTCGAAGAACTTTGGTCGAAGATCTTTGGCCGAGGAGCTCTGCTCAGCGAACGCTGTTTGACCGAGAGGCATCCAGCTGGTCGACCGAATTCGCAGAAGTGTGCGAAACTCAGCGAAGGTGAGGTTTTGGCGAAGTTCGACCTGCGGAACAGTAGCACGTGCTCAACGATTGGCCCCTGGCAAACCCGACAATACGTTTTCTACGTGGCACCTGCGCAATGTGCCTGACGGTGAAACCGTCGACCAGCACCTACTTGGTAGGTGCACACATGTGCGCAGATAGTCATCTGCCACTGCAGATACACACCTGCGATTGCAGATAGTCACCTGCGACTGCAGTACTGGCCGACCGCGTGCAATGCAACGTTGACAGACCGCTTTGCTGCAGCGTTGACTGTTCACACACCCTGACAGGCGTCCCTTGGTCAAGCATCACGCTCACCCGAAAAAAATCGATCTTCACGTGCCTGGACCCAACGGCTTCTGTCCAAACTGCCGCACACCAACAGCCTCAACGACTGAAGACGGGAGAGAAACAGCACAAACACGTTGCGAGCACCCAGTCCCAACAGACAACAAGGGGAAAGCACCAGCTGATGAAGGAGAATCATCAGCTGCAGTAGAAAGGCGTCTGGCCACAGCAGCAGAAAAGGGGAAGGCCAAGGTTAGCAATGACAATGCAGACGAGCCCCTTGTAGACTCAGACTCATCCGAGGAGGACGGACCAGTCATACGGCCCGTTGGCATGGACATCGTTGAAGAAGCAAAATGGTAGACACCACATCCCACCGGCATGCATCACCACACTAAGCTTGCTGTAGCACTCACCATCTTTCAGCCTAAAAAAACGCGTGACGATCCAACTGTCCACGACCGCCTCCACCTCCTCGCTCGTTACACGGGACCTGGGGCCTTCGACGCCAATCAAAACCCACTTTCACTTGCCTAAGAGACCTATCGTGTCGCTCACCCCTGGTCTCATCGCACTATGACCACTTAAGAGTTATAGCGCCACGAAGAAGAAGAAAATCGTCGTTGCGCAGAAGAAGAAACAAAGGCTTCAGCAGTAGCAGCAGCTGGGGGTTTGGGAAGGGGAATCGGTGCAACAAGATGGGGAGAAACTGCACAAAACTGGGAAGCCACAGCAACAATAGAGCAAGAGGAGCCGATTGAAGACGTCATAGCTCGCGCTGAAAGAGAAGCAGCAGATGAAGCCAGAGGACCCTATGGGTCCCCACGTCCCATCGGCATCCCTCCTACGGGAGACTCACCCTCCAGTGATCCTTGGGCCTCCTCCACCAACTCGCGACCTCCTAATGACCGCAACACCATTCTACCCTACAGCTCCTATCCTCGCAGCCCACTCCCCACTGAGTCCACACCCACTGGCCCACATGACTCCCCCGCAGCTGGCCCTTATACCTGACATGCATTACCACCTCACCACTTACCACGCCCAAATCTTCTTGAAGGAACAGCAGACACCGACGACCCCCCAACACACCTTGCTGCCCTCACCACATTGGAACCAACCACACCATTAACTGCTCGTAATCTCATCTTGGCCCTTAGCCTCTTCATCTCGCCACAGCCTATCCCACAGCCACCACCCGCTGATACCGCTGTACTCCTTGCCTTCTACGCTCGCTCACCAGTCATCCACGCACCCCTTGACCTCTGGCACAAAGGCATCAGACACACCCCTTGCAAGAATTCCTCAACAACTGCATCCACGTGGAAATCCTTGTCCCTGGATCACTGCTCCGCCCTGATGACACACTTGTCTCTGTCAACACAGCCCGCCAAACCGGCTGCAACATCTGCCCTAAAGCTGCACTGAACCATCAGCCTTTCAAGCTCCTCGAGCCCAGCACAAACCGTAACAAAATTCTTCAGAAGGTCTACAGAGATTTCCTCGTTCTCATACAGACAGGTCTCAACAGCAAGAAATATAACCTCACCTATCATGTTTATATGCTATAGTCTATCTAGGTTGTAGTGGGGTAGATACTATAGGGTACAACAGTTCTAGGTTCCTACTTGTACCCACATTTTGCCTAGTCAATTCATTCCTCATATCTTCACATGGTATAGAGCAAGTTCCCTAGTGGGAACGCTTCTCAGGGCCCACCACTGAAATCAACCTTTTTTTTTTTCTGACCAGAGCGCGAGTCGCTCCTGCCCGAGGCGCGCCCTTCTGTCGAGCCCTCATAGAGGCCCCTCGCGCCACCCTTAGCGGCCCTGTCGCCACCCCTAGCGGCCCCGTCCCCGCCCTTATAGGCCCCCGAGGCCCCTTCGCGGCCCCGTCGCCGCCCCTAGCGGCCCCGTCGCCGCCCTTCCAGGCCCCTCGCCGCCCCTACACGGCCCCGTCGAAGCCCCTAGCGGCCCCGTCGCCGTCCCTCGCGGCCCCGTTGCCGCCCCTCGCGGCCCCGTCGCCGCCCCTACCGGCCCCGTCGCCGCCCCTATGCCGCCCCGTTGCCACCCCTACCGGCCCCGTCGCCGCCCCTACGCGGCCCCGTCGCCGCCCCTAGCGACCCCGTCGCCGCCCCTCGCGGCCCCGTAGCCGCCCCTCGCGGCCCCGTCGCCGCCCCTACCGACCCATCGCCGCACCTACGCGGCCCTGTCGCCGCCACTACCAGCCTCGTCGCCGCCACTACCGGCCCCGTCGCCACCCCTAGCGGCACCGCCGCCACTCCTCGCGGCCCTATCGCCGCCCCTCGCGGCCCCGTCGCCGCCCTTAGCGGCCCCGTCGCCGCCCCTTGCGGCCCCATCGCCGCCCCTTTCGGCCCCTCCTCGGCCCCTTCACCTCCGAACTGCCAAGCCGCCAAGCAGCCAGACAGCCGAGCAGCCGAGTCGCCCAGCAACCAAGCCGCCGAGCCCCCCAGCACCCAAGCCGCCAAGTCGCCCAGCAGCCAAGCCGCCGAATAGCCGAGCTGCCCAGCAGCCGAGCCGCCGAGCAGCCGAGCTGCCCAGCAGCTGAGCCGCCGAGACCACTGTCAAGCCGCTACTACCGCGGTTGCCGCCCTGTTTCTTCCGGCGCACCCCGGCCATACCCACCCAGACTGGTGAGAGCACTCCCTGCTAGACCCCTGCTGTCATGGCTACCCCCAGTGTCCTTATCTTTGATGCTGAGGGTCGTACTGTTGACTTTGAGGTCTGGGTAGATGACCTACAGCCCTTTGCTACAGTGCGATAGGGCAGACGGACTCTCCCTTTTCGATCTCACCTGTGGTGCCTCTCCTGCCCGGCCTACTGATGCTAACAGCACTGTTCGCTCACAGTTGGCCACACGCGATGCTGCTGCCCGTCTTACTGTGCGTCGCCACTTACCGACCGCTGAGCCTGCGCACTTTTGTCAGTACAAGAGTGCTAAGACCCTGTACGACGCTGTAGTTGCACGCTACTCTTCCCCCGCCACTGCTGCCCTTAGCCGCCTCATACTCCCGTACCTGTTTCCTAACCTCGTCGCCTTTCCCACTGTCGCTGACCTTGTTACGCACCTTCGCACTAGTGACACCCGCTACCGCGCTGCGCTTCTTGCTGAGTTTTGCGCAAAGAATCCCCCCCCCCCCCCCCCCCCCCCATGTACATCACCCTCTACTACATAGTCACCCGGCTCCGTGACTCGCTTCGCTCGGTCAAGGACCACTTCCTCTCTGTTTGCCCCACCACACTCGCCGTTCACCTCCTCGAAGAGCACCTCCTAGCAGCTGAGAAGAGTATAGTCGCTGTAGGAGCCTGTCGAGGTGACTCGAGTGCTCCTGTCTTTGAGGGGTGCTCCCCCTCCCCCCTTTTGCCCTCTGTTGCCTCTGCTGCTGCCGTCGACTTCATTGGCACCGAGTCGGTCGGCGCTACCTCTGCCCCTAGCGGACGACGCTGCACGGGCAAGGGCAAGGGGGGCAAGGGCGCTGGAGGGGCTGGCGGGGGCGGTGGAGGTGGAGGTGGAGGAGGCGGAGGGAGTGGGGGTGGTAGTGGGAGTGGTGGCGGGTGTGGGGGCTTCGGTGGCGAAGGTGGCGGCGAAGGCGCAGCGGCGATGGCGGTGGGAGCGGAGGAGGAGGCGGTGGTGGCGGTGGCGGAGGTGGCGGCAGAGGAGATGGAGCTAGTCCAGGTGGGTCTGCGCAGCGGGGCAGCTTAGGTGGTCGTCACCGCCAGTAGCAGCAGCGCACTCGTGAGACCCCGTCCCCCCAGCAGCTTCGTGGGTGGTACGCAGGGCGTCAGCGAGGTGAGGGTACTGGTCCATGTACCTACGTCCTCCGTTCCAGCGACCGTGCTAGTGAGCAGTGCGGGGGCTCGCACTCCACCCAACACTACTTCGGCCGCCTAACGGACGCTTGGCATCATCAGTTCCCTGACGCCAATGAGATCCCTCGCTGGGGAGAGTTGTCTAGGACGGGGGTTGCTATCTTTGATCTTGGTTATGATGCTATTCTTGCTGCCATGTATGCTGTGTCTACTAGTGATGAGGGTGACTGATACCTGTGTGTTCCGCCTGACCCGGGCATTAAGGCTGCTGCTCTAGGTGCATGTGAGGTTGCTGCTCTACGTGCTAGTGCGTCTACTGCCCCAGGTGCTGGTGAGTCTGCTCTCTCAGGTACCACGTTGTCTCAGGCCTTACACACCTTCACCCTCGACTCGGGTGCTTCCCGCTCCTTCTTTCAAGACCGCACCACGCTTACGCCGCTTAGTCGGCCGGTTGTGGTCTCCCGGGCGGACCCCTCTAGGGGTCCTGTCCTTGCTCGCTTCTCCACTGTCTTACCGTGTCCGGCAGCCTCCTCTGGCACCCTGTAAGGTCTCCACCTCCCCTTGTTCTCTACAAACTTGGTGAGTGGTGCTGATCTACAGGATTGGGGGGTTGACCAGTTCACTCCTACGAGTCAGCGGATGACCCACTGTACGTGTGCTCGGACGGGCCGACACTTGACCATGTTTATTCGTCGTCCGGGGCCGAGCGTGTACACACTGACGACTGAGTCTCCTCCGTTGGCTGAGTCTGGTCAGGTAGCTGCGTCGAGTCAGGTGTTTGCTGCAGCGTCCAGGTCTGGTCCTTAGTCCGCTCCCTACTGGTGTCGTCTCCTCTCCCACCAGACTCTCCTTAGGCACCACCGCCTTGCCTCGTCTCCAAGGCATGGCCTCCCGTGTCCTTGTCTCTAATCGCCCCCGGTCTCTCCCTCCCCTCCCTCCAGGGCCTGCCCCTACCTGCGTTCCCTGCGTCGAGGGGCGGCACCGCGCCGCCCCTCACTCCTCCGAGTTTCCTCCGACAGAGGCTCCCCTACTGACTCTTCACATGGACGTGTGGGGCCCCGCCCGCGTCCGTGGCCAGGGTCACGAGTATTACTTCGTGTTGGTGGTTGACGACTACTCGCGTTACACCACGGTCTTCCCCTTGCGCAGCAAGGGTGACGTCACTAAGGTGTTGATCGACTGGATCCACGCAGCTTGACTCCAGCTCAGAGAGAGTTTCGGCTTGGACTTTTCTGTTCTGCGTCTGAACTCCAATAAAGGCGGGGAGTTTTCCTTAGCGCGTCTGGGAGCCATCTGTCTTGCACAGGGCATCCGCTAGACCTTCATGCTTCCGCCCTCTCCACAGCAAAATGGGATTGCTGAGCGCCACATTGGCATGGTCATGGACGTCGTTCGTACGTCCATGATCCATGCGGTTGCTCCCCGTTTTCTCTGGCCGTTTGCGGTTCAGTACGCAGCGCATCAGCTCAACCTTCAGCCCCGGGTCTCCTTGCCAGAGATCTCGCCCGCCTTGGGGTGGACCGGGAAGGTTGGCGATGCGTCTGCGTTTCGGGTCTAGGGATCTCCGGCGTTTGTCCACGACTTGTCTGCGGACAAGCTGTCCCCCCGTGCTGTTCCCTGCGTCTTCCTTGGCTTCCCCCCTGACGCGCCTGGTTGGATTTTTACCACCCCACCTCGCGCCGTGTTTTGTCCTCCCAGGACGTCACCTTCGACGAGTCGGAGCCCTACTACCGTCTCTTCCCCTACCGCACTGCGCCCCTCCCCCCGCCGCCGCTCTTCCTTGCGCCAGGTCCTCCCCCGGTAGACCCTTCCCCCCTCAGGGTCCTGCCTCGTCAGGTGTATCACAGGTAGACGCAGTCGAGCCTGTCGAGGTGGCTGTTGACTCTGGTGCTGCTAGAGGTGCTGAGCCTGCGGGTGCCGAGTTTGGAGGTACTGAGCCTAGGGGTGCGGCGCCTAGGGGTGCTGAGTCTAGGGGTGCTGAGCCTGGAGGTGCTGAGTCTGGTGGTGCTGAGCCTGAGGGTGCGGAGCCTAGGGGTGTTGAGCCTTGGGGTACGGAGCCTCAGGGTGCATTGTCTGCTCGTGTGGCCTCTGGCGGTGCTTCGTCGAGGCGGGAGCTACTATCTCCGCAGGAGCTGCGAGAGTCGTTTGCGTGGTGTAGGAGCCGTGCTGCTGGAGCTAGAGGTGCTATTGTTGCTGCTGATCCAAGAGGTGCTCGTACTGACAGTACTAGAGCTGCTGGGACTAAGGGTGCTGCTCGGGCTGCTGTAGTTGGTCCTGGTTGAGGTACTGCTGGAGCTACTGGCGGTACTGGAGCTGACAGTCCTCCTGGAGCTGGAGCAACTGGAGCTGGGGCTGCTGGGGGTGTTGGCGCTGGAGGTGCTACTAGCGCTGGTGCTACTGGAGTTGCTAGAGCTAGAGCTGCTGGGGGTGTTGGCGCTGGTGGTGCTGCTGGCGTTGGTGCTTCTGAGGGTGCTGGAGTTGGCGTTGTTGGAGGTGGAGGCACTGCTGGCGCCGGTGCTGGCACTAGGGATACTGGTGCTGTCCCTGCAAGTTTTGGAGGCGCTGCGCCGTCGCGGCCGTACTTCGTTCCGCACCTTGTACCGGTTCTTGGTCTCCCGCCCTCTACTAGTCCTGCTCCTCCCTTAGAGTGTCCACAGCCTGTCCAGTCGCGGTCGCAGTTACGGCCCGCCTCCCCCCTTCCTGCTCCTTCTCCCTACACTGGTCCTACTGGAGGTCTTGTTGAGCGTCGTGAGCCTGCGTCTCGTCCTGCGTCGCCTGTTCGTGCTGCTCGCACAAGTAGTCGTGCTTCGCGTCTGTGTCCTCCTACGGTCCCAGGCACACACCAGATGGCACTCCGTCCATCCAGTGCTCCTCTGCGTGTCGCGTTGCTGTCTCCTCAAGAGTCTTCTCATCCTGTCCTTGCTGACCCGTAGTCAGACTCTCATCGTGCTGCCAGTCCTACTATCACGCGTCTCCTGGCTACTGTTGTCACTGACCCTTCCTTTGAATCCACTGCTACGTCTACCTTAGTTGCTAAGCTTGTCAACTTTGCTGCTCGCTGTCGTCTAGACTACACGACTAGTCTCGTTGCTGAGTCTGAGTCTATCTGTCCTCCGTCCGTCGGGGGTGAGTGTGCTCTTAGCACGGACGTCCTTGAGGACAGGCAGGAGGAGTTCCAGTGTTTTGCTGCTGCTTTGCCTCATCTCGTGTCCACGTCGATTGCCCCTGAGGGGGAGACCCGGATGCACCAGACATCCCGACTCCTCGATCGTACGCTGAGGCGATCGAGGGTCCCTACTCCTCACAGTGGCAGTCAGCCATGGCCGCAGAGATGGCTTCGTGGAAGTCCAAAGGCACCTACTTCGACGACGTTCCCCCACTTGGGGCGAACATCATTAGTGGCATGTGGATTTTTGCAGGGTGAAGCGGCCGCCGGGTTCTCCACCTGTCTTCAAGGCGCGTTACGTGGCTCGAGGCTTCAGTCAGTAGCAGGAAGTTGACTACTTTCAGACCTTCTCTCCCACCCCAAAGATGACCACTCTTTGGGTGCTGCTGCACATAGCCGCTCAGCGCGACTACGAGCTTCACTCTCGTGACTTCAGCACAGCTTTCCTACAGGACAGCTTGCATGAGGAGATCTCGCTGCGCCGCCCACCTGGTTTCACTGGGTTGTTTCCTCCTGGTACCCAATGGAGCCTCCTGCGGCTAGTCTACCGTCTCCGCCAGGCACCCCGTAAGCGGCAGGACACACTGAGGACTACACTTGCGGCTCTTGGGTTTGCTCCTTCTACAGCCGACTTGACGCTCTTTCTGCGCACCGACACCCCTTTGCCGCCGTTCTACATCCTTGTGTACGTCGACGACTTGGTCTTTGCCACTGCTGACACTACTGGACTCGCCCACGTAAAGTCTGAGCTGCAGAAGAGACACACGTGCACTGACCTGGGTGAACTGCGCAGCTACCTTGGCTTGCAGATCACCCACGACAGAGCATATCGCACCATTACTTTGACTCTGTCACACATGGTGCAGCAGGTCCTTCAGCGCTTTGACTTCACGTACTCCTCGCCTCAGGCCACTCCTCTGTCTACTCGCCACTCGCTCTCAGCTCTGCCCTCGGATGAGTCCGTAGAGCCGAGTGGCTTGTACCCACAGCTTGTTGGCTGCCTCATGTACCTGATGACCTGCATACGACCTGACCTTGCACACCCTCTTAGCATCTTGGCATGCTATGTTCCTCGTGGGAGACACCGACCAGAGCACATGGCTGCAGCAAAGAGGATGTTGAGCTACTTGTGGAGTACGTCGGGCATGGGGCTAGTGCTTGGAGGGCGACGTTGAGTGGTCCTCACAGCTCACGCAGACGTTTCTTGGGTTGACGACCAGGCTATGCAGCGGTCGTCACAGGGTTACACCTTCAGCCTTGGTTCCGGCTCTGTTTCGTGGCGGTCTACCCGCTCGTCTTCTGTTCTTGGCTCCAGCTGTGAGGCTGAGATCTACGCTAGGGCCATGGCTGCACAAGAGCTATGCTGGCTCACCTACGTGCTGATCGACCTAGGAGAGCCGCCTCTTTCTCCTCCAGTTTTGTACGTAGACAACAAGGCCATGCTGGCCTTGTGTCGGGAGCACAGACTGGAGCACAGAACGAAGCACATTGCTCTTCGCTACTTCCTTGCTCGTGAGCTGCAGCAGTGTGGTCAGCTACGCCTTGCGTACGTGGCCTCTGAGGCCAACACTGCTGATATCTTTACCAAGGCACTTCCGCCTTGTGATCATCAGCGCTTCTGTATGATGCTAGGTCTTGTGCCTACTTGGCCTCACTTGCTCAGTTCTTGACCTTGCTTGTATTGTGATCTTTCTATACCTGCACTTGCTTGTTTACCTTTGTATATGATCTTGCATGTGAACTGGCCTTGTAGCCTTGATTGTGTGCTCAGACTGTGTGGTTACGTTGTGATCCACTCTGAGCTTGCTTTGCTTTGCTTGACTGGTTTTGTGACCTCTTGTTCTCTCCCACTTTGCCTATGGGGGTGGGTGAAGTTTATATGCTATAGTGTATATAGGCTATAGTGGGGTAGATACTATAGGGTACAACATTTCTAGGTTCCTAATTGCACCCACATTTTGCCTAGTCAATTCATTCCTCTTTTCTTCACATCACCTTCATCCACGCCTACTCTCGCTTTGTGTAGGTGGCCAACGTTTCACACAGGAGAAAGCTGTATGAGATCTTCAAAGTTTGGCACACCAACGCTGAAAGCCAGTCCAGCTGCACCCTCAAACTATGACAAACTGACTCCACAGCCGAGTTGGCAAGATGGAAGAAAGGAATCATCCGCAAACTCAAAAGCGACAAGATGGCGGCATACATATAGAAGAAAGGAATCATCCGCAAACTCTCCCTCCCTTACGCACTCCCCAGGAAGGCGTCACGGAACGCACCAACCACACTCTCATGACAAAAGTGTGCGCCCTCCTGCACGAGAGCAACATTGACGTGAAGTATTGGCCCTATGCCATGCATCACGCTGCCCGTCTCAACAATCTGCTCAGCACCACCACTAACACCAATAACGTCTCCCCGCATCTTAAGTTCACCGGCAACAAGGGCGACATTTCCATTCTCCACGTCTGGGGCTGCATGGTGCAGTATTGGCCCGCAACCGCAACTACCGGGAAATTTGAACGCCGCGCCCGCTGGGGCGTGCACCTCGGCATCAGCTTCGAACACCATGCCTGGACCATGACACCTCGCGAATCGTCGTGGCTCGCAACGTCATCTTCTACAAAGATCTCACCATCCGCAAGTTCCACTGCGACCTCCACACTGACCGCATTAGGGGAGAACATAACATCGCGAACCATGACCGCCCTCCGCGCACCTATGCCACCCCCGAAGACGAAGCCGAAGCAGCGCTCGCGGATCAAGATCCCACGGACCCCCACCCCGGACCTTGCCCATGGAGCAACGAGGACAAAGACGAGGACATCACACCTCTCAACTCCTCGCGCGACTCCCTTCTCAGCCCCACCCCTTTCAGCAGTCACAACTCTGACGATGACTTGGTCGAGATCACCAGCGAATAGCTGCATAGCCCCGGCCTCTCAAGACTTCACATCCTCAGCCTTCACACTGCTGTCTCCAACCCACCAAAGGCAGTTGAGCCCAAAACCTCGCCTCAAGCCCTCACCGGTCCCTATGTCAGGGTAGGGCAGGGCAATGGGCGCAGTGCAGCGTGTAGAGCAGCTCGCTAGGCAGCAAGCAGCTCGCAGCAGCAGGCAGCACGGCACTCAGGGCGGCAGCCGCTTGTAGGCAGAGTAGGCGCGTGCGAGCAGGGTGGCACAATGCAGTCCGAAGGCAATGCGGGTTGCGCAGGCAGGGTACGGGCAGCGCAGGATGCAGCAGCGGGAAGCTCGTAGTAGCACGGGCAGCAGGCAGCACAAGCAGCGCTGGCGGCGAGCGGTGCAGGGCAGCAGGGGCAGTGCGCGGGCAGCTCGCGGGTCGCCAGCGGAGTGCAGGGCAGGCGCTCGCGGACGTCGCAGAGCTGACACATGGGGCAGGGTAGGTGCGCGCGGGGCAGTGCGCAGGCAGCTCGCATGTAGGCGGCGCATGCAGCGCATGGGGCAGCGCGCGGGTCGCCGGCGGAGCGTAGGGAAGGCGCTTGCGGGCGGCGCAGAGCTGGCGCGTGAGGCAGGGCAGGTTCGCGCGGGGTAGTGCACAATCAGCGCAGGCAGCTAGCGGGTGGTGTGCGGATAGCAGGGGCAGTGCGCGGGCAGCTCGCGTGCACGCAGCACAGGCAACGCACGGGGCAGCGCGCAGGTCGCCGGCGGAGCGCAGGGCAGGTGCTCACGGGCAACGCAGGGCTGACGCGTGGGGCAGGGCAGGTGTGCACGGGGCAGTGTGCTATCAGCGCGGGCACCTCGCGACCTGCGTGCGGGCGCTAGGCAACGGGGCACGCGTGGGTACGGGGCAGCAGGGCGCGCATGGGCGTTGGGCAATGGGACGCGTGCGGGTGTTGGGTAGTGGGGCGCACGCGGGCATGGGGCAGGGCAGTGTACGATATTGATGGGCAGGGCAGGGCATGCCCGCGGGTGCCGGATCCATCAGATATTTTTTCCCATGTCTGATGTATCAGATATTTTAGAAATGCAGGTCTGACCAATCAAGGGCACTGTAAAATCTAGTTTCAGGTTTCTGGACGCAAGTGATTCGGACTGGACCAGTCGTGGCAGATTCACCCTGTCACAGCAGATTCGGCAAATTTGCACTTGCCGTGAAACAAGCAGATTTGCCACTCCACAACAATTTCGGCCCCCCTACACAACATATTCGCCCCCTGACACAACAGATTTGCTCCGGACACAAAAGTTTCGCCCCCGTGACACAACAGATTCGCCCACTGACACAAAAAAATCGCTCGCTAACACAACAGATTCACCCCGTCATAGAAGACCTCCCCCTTGACGCAGCAATTTTGCCCTTCCACAACAGATCGGGTTCTCCTTGTGCTGGAAATCCCCGTCATCTAGCTGTTTTGATTTCAGAAAAAAACATAAATGCATGTCTGATGAACTTGATGGAAAGGAAAAATCATTTGTGATCAACCAATTGAAATAATTACCAAGTTCTATAAAATCATATTATCTGGAAAAAATAGACAAAGATGTCTGATAGCGAGGACCCTGGGTTGACTAGAAGCATGAGATGAGCACAAGTACTAACCCTAACAAGGGTAGTATCCTATAAGGGCTACCCCACTATAGCCTACAACAAGATATGCAATATAATTAACAGTACATTCCCCTTAGGGCTGATCTAGATCGGAAATGCCAACCGTGCGGTTCAGTAACAATACGCGCCACGTGTACTGTTTGAATTGAATGCGTTTTTTTTGCTGGCACTTCGAATTCATTCTGCTTTCAATCGTCTTCGATAACTATTTTTGTCGTTCGGTCTTCATCCTTGCTGCAGTCATCTTCGCGTCAAAGATTCACTACTTTAGGAATGTTATTCAACAATTCCATATCGTAACAGGTCTTAGCCTAGTGTAAGCCATGAGGCCTGCCGTATCACATGGTTATTACTTTATAACGCGTATTTGAATGCATACATGTTTAAATTTGTGCACATTAGGCCCTCAAGTGGTACAAATCTTAACAAATAAAAATCAAAATTGTGGAAGACTTCACTTAACACAAGGGGCACATTTGTGTACTTACTATACGTTAAACCTAAACAGCATGACGTCCCCCTCTTGCACGACATACTCTTTGCCCTCAGCCTGCAGCTGCACATAAGCAGATAAAAATGCATTGAGCAACAGTGGGAGAAGAAAAGAATGCATGGAAATAGAAAAGCACACATGGTAGCAGGGAAACATGCATGGCAAGTTAGAAGCATGAATGGCAAGAGAGATGCATGTGCGTGCAAGTCGAGACGAAGTGGATTCAGTTGAGTTGACTCACGAGGCCTTTCTCCTTGGCAGCCGTGTACGACCCACTCACCACAAAGTCATCATATGATATCCACATGCACGCCCACCTGCACGTCCACATGCACGCCCACATGCATGCCTACATGCACGCCCACATGCATGCCCACATGCACGCCCACATGAATGCCCACATGTATGCCTACATGCATGCCCACATGCACGCCCACATGCATGCCCACATACATGCTTACATGCATGCCCACATACATACCCACATGCACGCGGAACAAGGTTAGCTTCCTCACGATACCAATGCTTGCACAAGTGGCCAATGCTGTGGTGGGCGAGGAAAATAGTGAGATGCGATGCAGCCACACGCAAGGGAATGTGGGCATAGCACATGCTGCTAGGAATCACTAGTGGTGGGTGCAAGACCATGTGGGATGGGGAGATAGAGCGAGGTACAACGAGAAGCAAGGCGGCGAGGTACAAGGAGAAGCAAGGCGGCGAGGTACAAGGAGAAGCAAGGCGGTGAGGTACAAGGAGAAACAAGGCGCCGAGGTACAAGGAGAAGCAAGGCAGCGAGGGGCGATGGAGCAAGGCGGGGAGGCAGAGAGGGAGGGAGGGAGGGAGGGGTGGGGGCGGTACGGTCTCAGTGCGGATGAAGCCGCGCTCAAAGTCGGTGTGGATCACACCCGCCGCGTGCAGTGCCATCATGCCCGCGCGGATTGTCCACGCCCTCGTCTCCTGCACGCATGCACGCACACATGCAGGGGGTGTGCGAGACATTCGGTATGGGGCATGGTAGGCATGGCGCATGGCAGGCGTGGGGCATGGCAGGCGTGGGGCATGGCAGGCGTGGGGCAAGGAAAGCCTTGATACTGTACACCACCATGGCCTCCTACCTACCACCATGGCCTCCTACCTACCACCCCTCGCAACTCCGTGTCCATTGCCCCTTGCAGTGCAACCCTCCTCCCTCATCTCTCCCCCTCTTTCACCCCCCCTCCCTCTCACCTTCTCCCTCGCAGTGAAGTAGGTGCGCAGTCCCAGCCGGCGGTAGGTGGCCTGCACAAGCCCTGCCAGCCCGCCCTGCTGCACGCCCAGCGCCGCCAGGTACTCGTCGCGGTACGCCTCGCCCAGCTCATACAGCTCCACCTCCACCTGCTATGGACCCCGTGCCCACAGTGAGGGAGGGTGCAGTGAGGGTGGGTACGGTGAGGGTGGGTAGAGTGGCAAGATGCGAATGGGGCAGTGGGAAGAAACAACGGAGCAATGGACCTGCGCGGAAACGACGACACACTCGGCGCCTTCACGCTACGTGGGGAAGCTAACAAGCTGATAGTTGTATGCACGAGAGCGGGGGCCATGTTGCAGCCGTTCCTTGAAGCTGCTAACATGCTGTGCTGTGTGCACGGCAGGGGAGGAGAGAGGGGGGCAGGGAGGAGGAGATTGAGGAAGGGGTTGGAGGGGGGTCGGCGGGTGACGATGGGTTGGGGGGGGAAGGGGAGGGGGCATCGGAAAAACAGGGGGGTTTGAGGAGTAGGTTTTGTTTCAGGTACTTGAAAATAGCTCGACACAAACTTACACCAGAGGTACCTTTCAGTTGATTTCAGCGTGGGCACTTCGGGAATCAGAGGGAGAACGACAGTGTAAGTTGGCGTGAAGCTTGCATGGACGATCTGTCCTGGATTTCGATTCATACCTATAAAAAAGCTGCTGCTACCGAAATGAGTCCGCTTCGTTTGGCTTTCCTGTGTTTGAATTCGATTGTTTCGCCTGATCAACATTTTCGCCTAGGATTCTACCTGCAGGAAACCCCGCTAAGGACCTCGTTTCTGTATAATGTACAATGTTTAGGTCTTATGTTGCTGGTTAGATTCTTTTGCAGAATTCCATCCTCTGATTCAATATGTACAATGAAAAAATAAGACTGCTTGGATTTCTGTGTAGGGTTATTTGCTGTAATTACTAGTTTCTTTTATAATTATCTGTGAATAGAAATATCATAACTTCAGTCGCTTGAATGTATTTATGTGTAAGGTCAACCTGCTCCGATACGTTTCTACCACCTGAGTAACTAAAAACTGTTCTCGCATCGTCGATCTAAAAGATGTCGGTAAGAATTTATTGCATTGTTCCAAGGCTAGCCTAGAACCTCACCAATATCTCATTCGTATTAACATACGGTATGTCAACTATTCAAGCTACACCGCTTCAAACGCCTTTAATTTTGAAGCGGTGTTCACACTGCTGTGTTGGTGGACTGCAGAAGATGAGACGATCCGAAAACCCCATGTAAATATTTCAGCCTGTCATGAAACGACAATCGCATGATTGTACTTAGTGTTGTTTGTTAAGTACAACAGTTATTCTAGGTCTGTTTCTTTCCACCAATAGGTACATTGAGGTGATACAAACAGATTAGCCAGGTTTCAGTGCTGATTTCCAAGGAGAATAGGTGCTGCGCGAATTTGCGTGTTTCAGCTTGTCACGGAACGACAATCAGCCTGACTGTAGCTAGTGCTGTTTGATCAGTACAACAGCATTTTTAGGTCTGTTTCTTTCCACCATTAGGTACATTGAGTTGATATGAACATATTAGCCAGGTTTCAGCACTAATCTCCGAGGAGAATAGGTGCTGCGCGAATTTGCGTGTTTCAGCCTGTCACGGAACGACGATTGGCCTCACTGTACTTAGTGCTCTTTGATCAGTACAACAGCCTTTTTAGGTCTGTTTCTTTCCACCAATAGGTACACTGAGGTGATATGAATATATTAGCCAGATTTCAGCACTAACCTCCAAGGAGAATAGGTGCTGCGCGAATTTGCGTGTTTAGGCCCGTCACGGAACGACGATCGGCCTCACTGTACTTAGTGCTGTTTGATTAGTACAACAGCTTTTTTAGGTCTGTTTCTTTCCACCAATAGGTACATTGAGGTGATATGAACAAATTAGCTAGGTTTCAGCACTTATCTCCAAGGAGAATAGGTGCTGTGCAAATTTGCGTGTTTCAGCCTGTCACGGAGCGACGATCGGCCTGAATGTAATTAGTGCTGTTTGATCAGTACAACAGCTTTTTTAGGTCTGTTTCTTTCCACCAATAGGTACGTTGAGGTGACATGAACATACCAACCAGGTTTTAGCACTAATCTCCAAGAAGAATATGTGCTGTGCTAATTAGCGTATTTGCACCGGCGTACATGATAACAAATCAAGCTCCAATGGTCCGAAGACTGTATATATAATGCATATATGTCTCAGAATTCTAGCAGGTAGGTTGTTTGTACATCATATACTTACGTTCAGTCCAATAGGGAGATAAAAATGTATCACGCTCTGTTCCCCTTCGTACTAACTTTATTTGTAACATGCTATACAGCCATTAAGTACAAATATGTCCAAATGTTTAATCACGACATGATTACAAAATCAAAACTTGTTACGTTATATGATATCTCAAAAACATTGAACATCCTTTTTTCAAATATGGACAGAATCAGTCATAAAACACATGCTGAGTTAGTGTTTGGTTGCTGTAGTAAGTTTTCACGTCTATTTGCAACCATTTGTGTTAATATTTAATGGTTTTGGGTTGTCGGTATCGGGTGTATTTCGAGATTGTTTTGTGACGGACTGTAATTCGATAATTGTGTATTGTGCAGTCGTGTTTCACAGCAGCGCTGTATCAACTGCCAGATTGGTCGAGCTGGCAATATTGCGCGGCCAGCAACGCTGTGTGAAAAGAATGAACAGGAATGAGAATGACTAAGGAAAGATTGGGTACAAATACAACCCTAGAAACCCTGTACCCCATATGTGCTACCCCACTATAGCCTACAAACATGCATCAGCTATAATACTCTGACACACCCCCATAGGCTAAGTGGGGGAGAACAAGGGGTCACAAGACCAGTCAAGCAAAGCAAAGCAAAGAAAGCTTAGGGTGGATCACAAAGTCACCACACAGTCCGAGCACAAGAGCAGGGCCAAAGGCCAGTTCACATGCAGGAGTACAGACATATATATAAAACTAGACAAGCAAGAGCAGGTATATATATATGTCACAGTACAAGTGAAGTCAAGAGGAGAGCAAGTGAGGCAAGACAGGTACAAGACCCAGCTGGGTGCAAAAGCGCTGATGGTCACAAGGCGCGAGTGCCTTGGTGAACACATCAGCAGTGTTGGCCTCAGAGGCCACGTACGCAAGTCGCAACTGACCACGCTGCTGCAGCTCACGAGCAAGGAAGTAGCGGAGAGCAATGTGCTTCGTTCTGTGCTCCAAGCGCTGCTCTCGACACAAGGCCAGCATGGCCTTGTTGTCTACGTACAGCACTGGAGGAGAACGAGGCGGCTCTCCAAGGTCAGTCAGCAGGTAGGTAAGCCAGCGAAGCTCCTGTGCAGCCATGGCCCCGGCGTAGATCTCAGCCTCACAACTGGAGCCGAGAACCGAAGACGAGCGAGTAGACCGCCACGAGACAGAGCCGGAACCAAGGCTGAAGGTGTAACCCTGTGACGACCGCTGCGTAGCCTGGTCGTCAGCCCAAGAAGCGTCCGCGTGGCCGGTAAGGACCACTGGACTCCGCCCTCCAAGCACTAGCCCCATGCCCGACGTACTGCACAGGTAGCGCAATACCCTCTTCGCTGCAGCCATGTGCTCCGGTCTGTGTCTCCCAGGAGCAACATAGCGTGCAAGAATGTTCAGAGGGTATGCAAGGTCAGGTCGTGTGCAGGTCATCAGGTACATGAGGCAGCCAACAAGCTCTGCATACGGACCACTCGACTCTACAGACTCATCCGAAGGCAGAGCTGAGAGTGAGTGGCGAGTAGGCAGAGGAGTGGCCTGAGGCGAGGAGTACGTGAAGCCGAAGCGCTGAAGGACCTGCTGCACCATGTGTGACTGAGTCAAGGTAATGGTGCGGCGTGCTCTGTCCCGAGTGATCTGCAAGCCAAGGTAGCTGCGCAGTTCACCCAGGTCTGTGCACGTGTGTCTCTTCTGCAGCTCGGACTTCACGTAGGCGATTCCAGCAGTGTCCGCTGTGGCAAAGACCAAGTCGTCGACGTACACGAGGATGTAAAACGGCGGCAGGGAAGTGTCGGTGCGAAGAAACAGCGACGGGTCAGCAGTAGAAGGAGCAAACCCAAGAGCCGCAAGCGTAGTCCTCAGTGTGTCGTGCCACTCACGCGGTGCCTGACGGAGACCGTAGACTGGCCGTCGAAGGCTCCACTGGGTGCCAGGAGGGAAAGTCCCAGTGAAGCCAGGTGGACGGCGAAGCCAGATCTCCTCGTGCAGGCTACCCTGCAAGAACGCAGTGCTGAAGTCGAGAGAGTGAAGCTCGTAGTCGTGCTGAGCGGCTATGTGCAGCAGCACCCGAAGAGTAGTCATCTTCGGGGTGGGAGAGAAGGTCTGAAAGTAGTCAACTCCCTGCCGCTGACTGAAGCCACGAGCAACGTACCGTGCCTTGAAGACAGGTGGAGAGCCCGGCGGCCGCTTCACCCTGAAGATCCACATGCCACTGACGATGTTCGCCCCAGGAGGGGGAACCGCGTCAACGTAGGTGCCTGTGGACTTCCAGGAAGCCATCTCTGCATCCATAGCTGCCTGCCACTGAGAGGAGTAGGGACCCTCTACGGCCTCCGCGTAAGAACGCGGAGTCGGGATGTCTAGTGCATTCGGGTCTCCCTCAGGGGCAAGCAGTACAGACGCGAGATGAGGTGAAGCAGCCGCTGGACACTGTAACTCCTCCTGCCTGTCCTCTAGGACGTCCGTGCCAAGAGCACACTCACCCCCGACGGACGGAGGACAGACAGACGCAGACTCAGCAACAAGACTAGCAGCGTAGTCGAGACGACAGCGAGCAGCAAAGTCGACGAGCTCAGCGACTAGAGCAGACGCAGCAGTGGACTCAAAAGAGGGGTCAGTGACGACAGTAGCAAGCAGACGCGTGACAGTAGGACTGGTAGCACGAAGAGAGTCCGACTCAGGGTCGGCAAGCGCAGGAAGAGAGGACTCAGGAGGAGAAGGCAAAGGGGCACGCAGAGGAGCAGTGGACGGACGCAAAGACATCCGGTGCGTGCCAGGGACAGGAGGAGGACGCTGACGCGAACTGCGACCACTAGCGCGAGCAGCACGAACAGGCGACGCGGGACGAGACGCAGGCTCACGATGCTCAGCAAGACCTCCAGTAGGACCAGTGTAAGGAGAGGGAGCAGGCAGTGGAGAGGAAGGCTCCAGCAGGGACTGCGACTGGACAGGCGGTGGACCCTCTACTAGAGGAGAAAGACCAAGAACCTGCTGCAGGAGCGGAACGAAGTACGGCCGAGGCCGCGCGGCAGCTCCAGACTCAGCAGGGACAGCACCAGCACCCTCAGCGACAGCACCAGCGCCACCCACACCTCCAGCGGCAGGACCAACAGCAGTAGGCTCAGCACCAACGCCCTCAGCAGCTCCAGCTCCAGGAGGACCCGCAGGTCCAGCAGCTCCGGGACCGGTAGCATCCGCACCCTCGACGGTCGAAGAAGCTCCAGCTCCAGCTCCAGCAGCACCCCCAGACTCAGCAGCACGCCTCCAGCGGCGAGCGAACCACTCGCGCAGCTCCTGTGGAGAGAGGGGCTCCCGGCGAGACGCAGCAGCCGGAGAAACCCCAGGCTCAGCAGCTCCAGACGCAGCACCCCCAGGCTCAGCAGCTCTCAGCTCAGCACCCCCAGGCTCAGCAGCTCCCGACCCAGCACCCCCAGACCCAGCACCTCCAGGCACAGCACCCCCAGGCTCAGCATCCCCAGGCTCCGCACCCTCCGCAGTAGTACCCTCAGGCCCAGCACCCCCAGCAGTAGCACCCCCAGGCTCAGCACCCCCGCGCACAGCACCCCCAGAGTCAGCACCCCCAGGCTCAGCACCCGCAGCAGCACCAGAGTCACCAGTAACCTCGACCGGGTCAACGACGTCTACCTGGGACACACCTGAGGGGGCAGGAACCTGAGGGGGGAGGGGGTCTACCGGGGGGGGAACCGGCACAAGGAAGTCCGGGGGAGGGGGGAGGGAAGGAGTGCGGTAGGGGAAGAGACGGTAGAAGGGGACTGACTCGTTGAACGTGACGTCCTGGGAGGACAGAACACGACGAGAGGAGGGGTGGTAAAACTGCCACCCTGGGGCGTCAGTGGGGAAGCCAAGGAAGACACAGGGAGCAGCACAAGGGGACAGCTTGTCCGCAGACAAGTCGCGGACAAACGCCCGAGATCCCCTGACACGGAACACAGACGCATCGCCAACCTTCCCCGTCCACAGCAAGGCTGGGGACATCGCAGGCCGAGAGACCCGGGGGTGAAGGTTGAGCTGATGCGCCGCGTACCTCACCGCAAACGGCCACAGAAAATGGGGGCAGCCGCATGCATCATGGACGTACGAGCGACATCCATGACCATGCCAATGCGGCGCTCAGCAATCCCATTTTGCTGTGGTGAGTCCGGAAGCGTGAAGGTCTGGCGAATCCCCCGCGCACGACAGTAGTCCCGCAGAAGGCGAGAAGAGAACTCTCCGCCTCTGTCCGAGTGCAGACGCAGAACAGGAAAGTCCGAGCCGAAGCTCTTCCTGAGCTGGAGACGAGCCTCGCGGATCCAGTCGATCAGCACCTCAGTGACCGCACCCTTGCTGCGCAAGGGGAGGACTGTGGTGTAACGCGAGTAGTCGTCAACCACCAGCAGGAAGTAGCGCTCGTAACCCTGCCCACGGACGGGGGCTGGGCCCCACACATCCATGTGAAGCGTCTGCAGGGGAGCCTCTGTCGGGGGGAAGTGGGAGGAGTGAGGAGTAGCCCGGAGGCGACCCTCGACACAGGGGACACAAGAAGGTCCTGGCCCGGAGGGGAGAGGAGGGAGAGACTGGGGAAGACTAGAGACAAGGACACGGGAAGCCATGCTCCGAAGACGGGGCAAGGAGGGGTGGCCAAGACGGTGGTGCCACAGGAGAGTCTCGTGAGACAGGAGGCGACAAGAACAGGGGGCAGACTCAGGACCTGACCGGGACGCAGCAGCAAGCACCTGACCCGACGCAGCCACCTGACCAGACGCAGGGACAGGAGGAGACTCAACGGTCAGGGTGTAGAGACTCGACCCCGGCCGACGCGAGAACGTGGCCAGGTGTCGGCCTGTGCGTGCCTCCGTGCAGTGGGTCACCCGCTGACTCGCAGGAGTGAACTGGTCAACCCCCACATCCTGCAGGTCCGCTCCACTCACCAAGTTCGTAGAGAACGAGGGAAGGTACAGACCAGACAGGGTGCCCGAAGGGGCAGCCGGACACGGGAGGACAGTGGAGAAGTGAGAAAGGACAGGACCCCCAGAGGGGTCAGCAAGGGAGACCGCAACCGGCCGGCCGAGCGGCGTAAGGGTAGTGCGGTCTCGAAAGAAGGAGCGAGAAGCCCCGTAGTCAAGTGTGAAAGTGAGGGAGGACGAGGACGACGCAGTACCTGAGAGCGCAGTCTCACCAGGACCTGAGAGCGCAGTCGCACTGGCACCTAGAGCAGCAGCCTCACAAGCACCTAGCGCAGCAGTACCAATGCCCGGGTCGGGCTGGAAACACCGGTAACCCTCATTCTCCTCACTATAATCCACAGCATACATAGCAGCAAGGATAGCATCAAAATCAAGATCAAAGATCGCTACACCAGCCCTTAGAAGCTCATCCCAGCGAGGGATCTCACTAGCCCCAAGGAACTGCCGACGCCAAGCGTCCGTCAGGCGGCCAAAGCAGCGCAGGGTGGCGTGGGCACCCCCACACTGCTCACCCGCGCGGTCGCCGGAACGAAGAACGTAGGTGCAGGGACCAGTACCCCCACCCCTCTGACGCCCAGCGTACCACTCACGAAGCTGCTGAGGCGGAGGGATGTCCCGCGAGCGCTGCTGCTGCTGCCGCTGCGAGCGCTGGCCACCACCACCGCCGCTACGCTGCTGGGTACCACCCCGACCAGCTCCACCTCCTCCACCACCACCGCCTCCTCCGCTGCCGCCTCCACCCCCTCCACCTCCGCCGCCTCCACCCCCGCCGCTGCCTCCACCACCATCGCTGGCACCACCACCACCGTCTCCGCCGCTGCTGCCACCACCACCACCACCCCCGCCACTAGTCCCGCCGCCACCCCCACTCCCTCCGCCGCCACCGCCGCCACCGCCACCGCTTCCTCCAGCTCCACCCGCGCCCTTGCCCCCCTTGCCCTTGCTGGAGCGACGTCTCCCACTAGGGGTAGACGCCGCGCCGACCGACTCAAGACCAAGCAGGTCGGCAGCAGCAGCAGAGGCAACAGAAGGCAGCAAGGGGGAAGGAGAGCACCCCTCAAAGATGGGGGTGCGAGGGTCACCACGAGAAGCACCTACAGCGACTATGCTCTTCTCCGCTGCGAGGAGGGCCTTCTCGAGGAGGTCGATGGTGAGGGTGGTGGGACAGACTGCGAGAAAGTGGTCCCTGACGACGCGAAGGGAGTCAGGGAGGCGCGCAACTACGTAGTAGAGAGCGATGTACATGGGGGGTGGGTTCTTAGCGCAGAACTCAGCAGGAAGGGCGGCGCGGTAGCGAGTGTCGCTAGTGCGGAGGTGCGTAATGAGGTCAGCGACAGTGGGAAAGGCAGAGAGGTCAGGAAAGAGGTAGGGAAGCATGAGACGGCTCAGTGCAGCAGTGGCAGGGGAGGAGTAGCGCGCAACTACAGCGTCGTACAAGGTCTGAGCACTCTTGTACTGACTAAAGTGCGCACGCTCAGAGGTAGGGAGGTGGCGACGCACAGCAAGACGTGCAGCAGCATCGCGGGTGGCCCACTGAGAGCGGACAGTGGGATCAGCATCAGCAGCAGGAGCAGGAGAGGCGCCAGAGGTGAGGTCAAAGAGAGAAAGGCTGTCAGCCCTGTCGCACTGTAAGAACAGCTGCAGGTCGTCTAACCAGACCTCAAAATCAATGGCGCGACCCTCAGCGTCAAAAGCTAGGACACTAGGGGTAGCCATGACGACGACAGCGAAGCAGTGCAAGCAGTAGGGGAAGAGCACGCAGTGACAGTGCGACTGTGCTCACCAGGCAGGGCAGGCCGGGAAACTCTGCAGAAGGGCGGCTCGGCGACTCAGCGACTCAGCTGCTGGGCGGCTCGGCTCCCGGGCGGCTCGGCGGCAGGGCGGCTCGGGTGCAGGGCGGCTCGGCGCCCGGGCGGCTCGGCGGCAGGGCGGCTCGGGTGCAGGGCGGCTCAGCTCCCGGGCTGCCCGGCGGCAGGGCGGCTCGGGTGCAGGGCGGCTCGGCTCCCGGGCGGCTCGGCGGCAGGGCGGCTCGGGTGCAGAACGGGGCCGGGACAGGGGACGGCGGGGCCGTCAGGGTGCAGCGGCGGGGCCGGCAAGGTGCAGCGGCGGGGCCATGACAGGGGACGGCGGGGCCGTCAGGGTGCAGCGGCGGGGCCGGCAGGGTGCAGCGGCGGGGCCGGGACAGGGGACGGCGGGGCCGTCAGGGTGCAGCGGCGGGGCCGGCAAGGTGCAGCGGCGGGGCCGTGACAGGGGACGGCGGGGCCGTCAGGGTGCAGCGGCGGGGCCGGTAGGGTGCAGCGGCGGGGCCGGGACAGGGGACGGCGGGGCCGTCAGGGTGCAGCGGCGGGGCCGACTGGTGCAGTGGCGGGGCCGTCAGGGTGCAGCGGCGGGGCCGTGACAGGGGACGGCAGGGCCGTGACAGGGGACGGCGGGGCCTTTAGGGTCCAGCGGCGGGGCCGACAGAGGTGCAGCGGCGGGGCCGGCAGGGTGGAGCGGCGGGGCCGGGAGTAGGACGGCGGGGCCGTCAGGTGACGGGGCCCGCTGCAGCGACGAAGAGGCCGCGCGGCCGGCGTGAGGGCGGCGCGGCGCGGCAGAGCCGAGAGGGCGGCGCGGCGCGGCCGTAAGGCCAGCGCTACGTGGGGCCCGGGCCGCGCGCGCGAAAAAAAAGGAGTCGCGCGCGCGACTCTCGGGGCGCCACAAGGGCAGCGCGACAAGCACTAGGGGGGAGCGCGCCTCGGGGAGAATAGGGCGCGCTCCGGGCAGAAAAAAAAATCGTGGGTGGGCCCTAAAAAAAAACGGTCCTTAGGAGGGACCCGCTCTATACCATGTGAAAAGAATGAACAGGAATGAGAATGACTAAGGAAAGATTGGGTACAAATACAACCCTAGAAACCCTGTACCCCATATGTGCTACCCCACTATAGCCTACAAACATGCATCAGCTATAATACTCTGACACGCTGCGCGCTGGTTCGCCGCACCGATTTTTGCCAATCAGGTGCCCAGCAGTATTCCAGCTTTGTTCCTTCCAGCCAATACATTTCGCTGGTGCAATGTGCACCAGCACATACCTAGCAACAACCTTACCTCATCCAGCTTGTCATCCGCTACAGTGGTGGCATGTGTGGTGGAGAGAAATATGTCGGTTCAAAACTTTCTTATCGCCAACTGTACCTGACTTGCTTTTTTCGAGACTGAAATGCTAAAAAGATACGTCGGGCAATAAGAACGATTTGAAACATTATAAAAAGAGCGATTAAGAAGCCATATTGTTTTTTTTTTTTTTTTGGGGCCTATTATGTTCAATAGCCCTGAAACTTCAACATCCCTCCCTCCTGTCAAACGTTATATATGTCATTGTTCTGTAGGCTATAGTGGGTTTAGCCTTAGGGGGTACAACATTCTAGGTTTTCCTACTTGTACTCTCATTCTTCCTAGTCCAAACACTTCTCTCATTCTGACATGGTATCAAAGCCTAGGTTAGGAACCTAGGACCGATTAATCCTAAGGGCCCAACCTTCCGCTAGTGGCGCCCTCGAGCGCCCTCTTACCGTTACGCCCTCGTGCGCCTCCCTTCTATCGCGCCCTTGTGCGCCTCGTTCTCTCACGGTGCCCGTGCGTAGCTTGCTATCCGCCCAAGCGCGACCCCTCTTTTTTTTTTTCTAGCGCGAGCAGCCCACTAGCAGCCCGCGCGCGGCCCAAATCGCGCGCGCGACGACCGTAGGCCGCCCGCGCGGCTAGAACCGCCCACGAGCAGCCCGCTAGCCGCCCGTCGACCGGCCCGGCTGGCCTTCCAGCGCGACGGAGCCCCGCCCGTAGGCAGCCGCGTCGCTTTCGTAGGCCGCCGCCCACGCGCGACTGTAGCCTGAGCCCGACCGCTCGCCCCTAGGACGGCGCACGACCCACCGCCGCCCGCCCATAGGTCGCAGCTCACACGCAGTGACGATCACGCGTAGGCTGCTGCATCTCGCGCTTCGCTGCAGCACGAACCCACCCGCGGCCTGTGCGCATCTGCACCTTAGGCGCCGCCGCCCATAGTGCTAGGCCCGCCGTCGCGCTGCCCTACCTGCCCGAGCCGCGCCGCCCGAGTTGCGCCGCCCAAGCCGCGCCGCCCCACCTGTAGCACCTGCTGTTCCTGTTCCTGCTGTTCCAGCTGTTCTTCTCACTACAGCTGCTACTGCTACTGCTCTTACTACTACTACTGCTCATTGTTACTTGTGTGTGCCACCAGACCCAGGCATTGCGACCAGTGAGGCTGCCGCTCTAGGTGCTACTGCGTCTGCTGCCCCAGGTCTTGGTCAGGCTGCTGCTCTAGGTGCAGGTGTGTGTGTTGCGTCAGGTGCTTGTGAGTCTGCGCCCTCAGGTACTACGTTTACTGAGACACTCCACACCTTCACACTGGACTCAGGTGCTTCCCGCTGCTTCTTTCGCGACCGCACTGCCCTAGAGCAGCTCCCTAGACCGGTTGCTGTCTCCTTGGCTGACCCCTCTGGGGATCCGGTCCTTGCGACCTCCACCACTGCCCTCCCTTGTCCTGCTGTCCCGTCCGGCATACTGTCGGGCCTTTACCTCCCCTCGTTCTCTACGAACTTGGTGGCAGGTTCTGCCCTCCAGGACGCGGGTGTTGACAAGTTCACCCCTGCCTACGAGCGTGTGACGCACTATAAGTGTGTCCAAACGGGTCGTCACTTGGCTACCTTCACTCGGCAGCCGGAGTCGGACCTGTACACACTGACCACTGAGTCCCCTCATGTAGCAGCGTATGTGTCTGCGTTAGGTCGGTTGTCGGCCCCCTGCTCGTGTCGCACCCTCTCGCACCGGACGGTCCTCTGGCACCACCGCCTCGGTCACCCTTCGATGCAGCGCCTTCGTGGCATGCACTCTTGTTTCCTTGTCTCTGGTCTCCCCAGATCACTGCCTCCCCTGCCACCGTCCCCTGCCCCTCCTTGCCTTCCTTGTGTCGAGGGGCGGCAGCGTGCCACCCCTCACTCCTCTGAGTTTCCCCCGACAGAGGCTCCTCTGCAGACCCTTCACATGGACGTCTGGGGCCCAGCCCGCGTCCGTGGACAGGGCGGAGAACGCTACTCCCTGCTGGTAGTGGACGACTACACGCGATACACCACGGTCTTCCCCACGCGCACCAAGGGAGAGGTGCTTGCTATCTTGATCCCTTGAATCCGCGCTACTCGTCTCTAGCTGGAGAAGCACTTTCGCACGGACCTTCCCGTCCTGCGACTGCACTCTCACAGAAGTGGTGAGTTTTCCTCCGGCCTCTTGGAGACCTTCTGTCAGGGGGAGGGCATTCGTCAGACGTTCACGCTTCCAGCCTCTCCTCAGCAGAATAAGGTTGCTGAGCGCCACATTGGCTTGGTCATGGAGGTCGCTTGTACCTCCTTGGTCCATGCGGCTGCCCCCCCATTTTCTGTGGCCGTTTGCGGTCCGGTACGCCGCTGTGAGAGGACGTCCCCGTTATGTTGAGAATAGAACGAGAATGAATGAACTATGAATGAAGTGAGTACAAATAGGAAACCCTAACTGAGTTGTACCCCCTATGGGATACCCCACTACAGCCTACACAATAGTATAAGCTATATGTATGTTCTGACACACCCCCATAGGCAAAGTGGGGGAGAACAAGGGGTCACAAGACCAGTCAAGCAAAGCAAAGCAAAGCTCAGGGTGGATCACAAAGTCACCACACAGTCCGAGCACAAGAGCAAGGCCAAAGGCCAGTTCACATGCAAGAGTAGAGACATATATATAAAGCTAGACAAGCAAGAGCAGGTATATATATGTTACAGTACAAGTAAAGTCAAGAGGAGAGCAAGTGAGGCAAGACAGGCACAAGACCCAGCTGGGTGCAGAAGCGCTGATGGTCACAAGGCGCGAGTGCCTTGGTGAACACATCAGCAGTGTTGGCCTCAGAGGCCACGTACGCAAGCCGCAACTGTCCACGCTGCTGTAGCTCACGAGCAAGGAAGTAGCGAAGAGCAATGTGCTTCGTTCTGTGCTCCAGACGCTGCTCTCGACACAAGGCCAGCATGGCCTTGTTGTCTACGTACAGCACTGGAGGAGAACGAGGCGGCTCTCCAAGGTCAGTCAGCAGGTAGGTGAGCCAGCGAAGCTCCTGTGCAGCCATGGCCCCTGCGTAGATCTCAGCCTCACAACTGGAGCTGAGAACCGAAGACGAACGAGTAGCCCGCCACGAGACAGAGCCGGAACCAAGGCTGAAGGTGTAACCCTATGACGACCGCTGCGTAGCCTGGTCGTCAGCCCAAGAAGCGTCCGCGTGACCTGTAAGGACCACTGGACTCCGCCCTCCAAGCACTAGCCCCATGCCCGATGTACTGCACAGGTAGCGCAATACCCTCTTCGCTGCAGCCATGTGCTCTGGTCGGTGTCTCCTAGGAGCAACATAGCGTGCAAGAATGCTCAGAGGGTATGCAAGGTCAGGTCGTGTGCAGGTCATCAGGTACATGAGGCAGCCAACAAGCTCTGGGTACAGGCCACTCGACTCTACGGACTCATCCGAAGGCAGAGCTGAGAGCGAGTGGCGGGTAGACAGAGGAGTGGCCTGAGGCGAGGAGTACGTGAAGCCGAAGCGCTGAAGGACCTGCTGCACCATGTGTGACTGAGTCAAGGTAATGGTGCGGCGTGCTCTGTCCCGAGTGATCTGCAAGCCAAGGTAGCTGCGCGGTTCACCTAGGTCTGTGCACGTGTGTCTCTTCAACAGCTCGGACTTCACGTAGGCGAGTCCAGCAGTGTCCGCTGTGGCAAAAACTAAGTCGTCGACGTACACGAGGATGTAGAACGGCGGCAGTGAAGTGTCGGTGCGCAGAAACAGCGACGGGTCAGCAGTAGAAGGAGCAAACCCAAGAGCCGCAAGCGTAGTCCTCAGTGTGTCGTGCCACTCACGCGGTGCCTGGCGGAGACCGTAGACTGGCCGTCAGAGGCTCCACTGGGTGCCAGGAGGGAAATTCCCAGTGAAGCCAGGTGGACGGCGCAGCCAGATCTCCTCGTGCAGGCTACCCTGCAAGAACGCAGTGCTGAAGTCGAGAGAGTGAAGCTCGTAGTCGCGCTGAGCGGCTATGTGCAGCAGCACCCGAAGAGTGGTCATCTTCGGAGTGGGAGAGAAGGTCAGAAAGTAGTCAACTCCCTGCCGCTGACTGAAGCCACGAGCGACGTACCGCGCCTTGAAGACAGGTGGAGAGCACGGCGGCCGCTTCACCCTGAAGATCCACATGCCACTGACGATGTTCGCCCCAGGAGGGGGAACCTCGTCGACGTAGGTGCCTGTGGACTTCCAGGAAGCCATCTCTGCATCCATAGCTGCCTGCCACCTAGAGGAGTAGGGACCCTCTACTGCCTCCGCGTAAGAGCGCGGAGTCGGGATGTCTAGTGCATCCGGGTCTCCCTCAGGAGCAAGCAGTACAGACGCGAGATGAGGTGAAGCAGCAGCCAGACACTGTAACTCCTCCTGCCTGTCCTCTAGGACGTGCGTGCCAAGAGCACACTCACCCCCGACGGACGGAGGACAGACAGACGCAGACTCAGCGACAAGACTAGCAGCGTAGTCTAGACGACAGCGAGCAGCAAAGTCGACAAGCTCAGCGACAAGAGCAGACGCAGCAGTGGACTCAAACGAGGGGTCAGTGACGACAATGGCAAGCAGACGCGTGACAGTAGGACTGGCAGCACGAAGGGAGTCCGACTCTGGGTCGGCAAGCACAGAAAGGGAGGACTCAGGAGGAGAAGGTAAAGGGGCACGCAGAGGAGTAGTGGACGGACGCAGAGACATCCGGTGCGTGCCAGGGACAGGAGGAGGACGCTGACGCGAACCGCGACCACTAGCGCGAGCAGCACGAACAGGCGACGCGGGACGAGACGCAGGCTCACGACGCTCAGCAAGACCTCCAGTAGGACCAGAGTAAGGAGAGGGAGCAGGTAGAGGGGAGGAAGGCTCCAACAGTGACTGCGACTGGACAGGCTGTGGACACTCTACCGGAGGAGAAAGAACAAGAACCTGCTGCAGGAGCGGAACAAAGTACAGCCGAGGCTGCGCGGCAGCTCCAGACTCAGCAGGGACAGCACCAGCACCCTCAGCGGTAGCACCAGCGCCACCAACACCTCCAGCGGCAGGACCTCCAGTAGCACCAGCAGCAGAACCACCGCGAGGACAGACAGCAGGAGTCTCAGCACCAACACCCTCAGCAGCCCCAGCTCCAGTAGGACCCGCAGGCCCAGCAGCTCCGGGACCGGCGGCACCAGCACCCTCGACGGTCGAAGAAGCTCCAGCTCCACCAGCACGCCTCCAGCGGCGAGCAAACCACTCGCGCAGCTCCTGTGGAGAGAGGGGCTCCCGCCGAGACGCAGCACCAGGAGAAACCCCAGGCTCAGCAGCCCTAAACGCAGCACCTCCAGGCTCAGTAGCTCCAGACGCAGCACCCCCTAGCTCAGCAGCTCCAGGCACAGCACCCCCCGGCTCAGCACTCCCAGGCTCAGCACCCTCCGCAGTAGCACCCCCAGGCTCGGCACCCCCGCGCACAGCACCCCCAGAGTCAGCACCCCCAGGCTCAGCACCCTCCGCAGTAGCACCCCCAGGCTCGGCACCCCCGCGCACAGCACCCCCAGAGTCAGCACCCCCAGGCCCAGCACCCGCAGCAGCACCAGAGTCACCAGTAACCTCGACCGGGTCAACTGCGTCTACCTGGGACACACCTGAGGGGGCAGGAACCTGAGGGGGGGGGGGGGTCTACCGGGGGGGGAACCGGCACAAGGAAGTCCGGTGGCGGGGGAAGGGAAGAAGTGCGGTAGGGGAAGAGGCGGTAGAAGGGGACTGACTCGTCGAACGTGACGTCCTGGGAGGACAGAACACGACGAGAGGAGGGGTGGTAGAACTGCCACCCTGGAGCGTCAGGGGGGAAGCCAAGGAAGACACAGGGAGCAGCACGAGGGGACAGCTTGTCCGCAGACAAGTCGCGGACAAATGCCCGAGATCCCCAGACACGGAACGCAGACGCATCGCCGACCTTCCCTGTCCACAGTAACACTGGGGACATCGCAGGCCCAGAGACCCTGGGGTGAAGGTTGAGTTGATGCGCCGCGTACCTCACCGCAAACGGCCACAGAAAATGGGGGGCAGCCGCATGCATCATGGACGTACGAGCGACATCCATGACCATGCCAATGCGGCGCTCAGCAATCCCATTTTGCTGTGGAGAGTCCGGAAGCGTGAAGGTCTGGCTGATGTGCACGACAGTAGTCTCGCAGAAGGCGAGAGGAGAACTCCCCGCCTCTGTCCGAGTGCAGACGCAGAACAGGAAAGTCTGAGCCGAAGCTCCTCCTGAGCTGGAGACGAGCCTCGCGGATCCAGTCGATCAGCACCTCAGTGACAGCACCCTTGCTGCGCAAGGGGAGGACTGTGGTGTAACGCGAGTAGTCGTCAACTACCAACAGGAAGTAGCGCTCGTGACCCTGCCCACGGACGGGGGCTGGGCCCCACACGTCCATGTGAAGCGTCTGCAGAGGAGCCTCTGTCGGGGGGAACTGGGAGGAGTGAGGAGCAGCCCGGAGGCGCCACTCGACACAGGGGACACAGGAAGGTCCTGGCCCGGAAGGAAGGGGAGGGAGGGACTGGGGAAGACCAGAGACAAGGACACGGGAAGCCATGCTCCGAAGGCGGGGCAAGGAGGGGTGGCCCAGACGGTGGTGCCACAGGAGGGTCTCGTGAGACAGAAGGCGACACGAACAGGGGGCAGACTCAGGACCTGACCGGGACGCAGCAGCAAACACCTGACCTGACGCAGCTACCTGACCAGACGCAGGGACAGGAGGAGACGTAGTGGTCAGGGTGTAGAGGCTCGACCCCGGCCGACGCGAGAACGTGGCCAGGTGCCGGCCTGTGCGTGCGTCCGTGCAGTGGGTCACCCGCTGACTCGCAGGAGTGAACTGGTGAACCCCCGCATCCTGTAGGTCCGCACCACTCACCAAGTTCGTCGAGAACGAGGGAAGGTACAGACCAGACAGGGTGCCCGAGGGGGCAGCCGGACACGGGAGGACAGTGGAGAAGTGAGAGAGGACAGGACCCCCAGAGGGGTCAGCCAGGGAGACCGCAACCGGCCGGCCAAGCGGCGTGAGGGTGGTGCGGTCTCGAAAGAAGGAGCGAGAAGCCCCGGAGTCAAGTGTGAACGTGAGGGAGGACGAAGGCGACGCAGTACCTGAGAGCGCAGTCTCACCAGCACCTGAGAGCGCAGACGCACTGGCACCTAGAGCAGCAGCCTCACAAGCACCTAGCGCAGCAGTACCAATGCCCGGGTCGGGCAGGAAACACCGGTAACAGTCACCCTCCTCACTAATAGTCACAGCATACATAGCAGCAAGGATAGCATCAAAATCAAGATCAAAGATCGCTACACCAGCCCTAAGAAGCTCATCCCAGCGAGGGATCTCACTAGCCCCGGGGAACTGCTGACGCCAAGCGTCCGTCAGGCGGCCAAAGCAGTGCTGGGTGGGGTGGGCACCCCCACACTGCTCACCCGCGCGGTCGCCAGAGCGAAGGACGTAGGTACAAGGACCAGTACCCCCACCCCTCTGACATCGAGAGTACCACTCACGGAGCTGCTGGGGCGGAGGGATGTCGCGCGAACGCTGCTGCTGCTGCTGCTGCGAGCGCTGACCACCACCACCGCCGCTCCGCTGCTGGGTACCGCTCCGACCAGCTCCACCTCCTCCGCCACCACCGCCTCCTCCGCCGCCGCCTCCCCCACCGTCACCGCCACCGCTGCCGCCACCACCACCGCTGCCGCCACCACCGCCGTCTCCTCCGCCGCTGCCACCACTCCCACCACCACCCCCTCCACCACTCCCGCCGCCACCCCCACTCCCTCCGCCGCCTCCACCGCCACCTCCACCGCCCCCTCCAGCTCCACCCGCGCCCTTGCCCCCCTTGCCCTTGCCAGAGCGGCGTCTCCCACTAGGGGCAGACGCCGCGCCAACCGACTCGAGACCAAGCAGGTCGGCAGCAGCAGCAGAGGCAACAGAGGACAGGAGGGGGGAAGGAGAGCACCCCTCAAAGATGGGGGTGCGAGGGTCACCACGAGAAGCTCCTACAGCGACGATGCTCTTCTCCGCCGCGAGGAGGGCCTTCTCGAGGATGTCGACGGTGAGGGTGGTGGGATAGACTGCGAGAAAGTGGTCCCTGACTACGCGAAGAGAGTCAGGGAGGCGCGCGACTACGTAGTAGAGAGTGATGTACATGGGGGGGGGGGTTCTTGGCGCAGAACTCAGCAGGAAGGGCGGCGCGGTAGCGAGTGTCACTAGTGCGGAGGTGCGTAATGAGGTCAACGATAGTGGGAAAGGCAGAGAGGTCAGGAAAGAGGTAGGGAAGCATGAGACGGCTCAGTGCAGCAGTGGCAGGGGAGGAGTAGCGTGCAACTACAGCGTCGTACAAGGTCTGAGCACTCTTGTACTGACTAAAGTGCGCGCGCTCAGAGGTAGGGAGGTGGCGACGCACAGCAAGACGTGCAGCAGCATCGCGGGTGGCCCACTGAGAGCGCACAGTGGGATCAGCATCAGCAGCAGGGGCAGGAGAGGCGCCAGAAGTGAGGTCAAAGAGAGAAAGGCCGTCTGCTCTGTCGCACTGTAAGAACAGCTGCAGGTCGTCGACCCAGACCTCAAAGTCAATGGCGCGACCCTCAGCGTCAAAAGCTAGGACACTAGGTGTAGCCATGACAGCAGTAGAAGGTCTCACCAGACAGGAAGGGTCGGGCAGCGCAGTAGCACAGCAGTACAGCAACACAGCAGCTCAACCGGCTCAGCAGCAACAGCAGCTCCGCAGGACCAGCGGCTCGGCTCCTCAGGCGGTGCAGGCGGCTCGGGCGGCTCGGGCGGCTCGGGCGGCTCGGGCGGCGCGGGCGGCTCGGGCGGCTCGGGCGGCTCGGGCGGCTCGGGCGGCTCGGGCAGTCAGCGACACAGGGCGGCCCGGGGCCGGGACGGGCGGCGCGCGGGCGTCGAGAGGCCGGGACGGGCGGCCAGCGAGCGGCTAGGGGCCGGGACGGCGGCGCGCTGGCGTCGAGGGGCCGGGACGGGCGGCCAGCGGGCGGCTAGGGGCCGGGACGGGTGGCCAGCAGGCGGCTAGGGGCCGGGACGGGCGGCGCACGGGCGTCGAGGGGCCGGGACGGGCGGTCAGCGGGCGGCTAGGGGCCGGGACGGGCGGCGTGCGGGCGATCAGGGGCCGGGACGGGCGGCGCGCGGGCGTCGAGGGGCCGGGACGGGCGGCCAGTGGGCGGCTAGGGGCCGGGACGGCGGCGCGCGGGCGATCAGGGGCCGGGACAGGCGGCGCGCGGGCGTCGAAGGGCCGGGACGGGCGGCCAGCGGGCGGCTAGGGGCCGGGACGGCGGCGCGCGGGCGTCGAGTGGCCGGGACGGGCGGCCAGCGGGCGGCTAGGGGCCGGGACGGGCGGCGCGTGGGCGGCTAGGGGCCTGAACGGGCGCGCGCGGGCGGCTAAGGGCCTGAACGGGCGGCGCGTGGGCGGCTAGGGGCCGGGACGGGCGGCGCGTGGGCGGCTAGGGGCCGGGACGGGCGGCGCGTGGGCGGCTAGGGGCCTGAACGGGCGCGCGCGGGTGGCTAGGGGCCGCAGGGCAGGCCGAAAAAAAAAAAGGTGAAAGCGAGGGCCCGGAGCGCGCTCCGGGCAGAAAAAAAAAGTTTAAAGGTGGTGGGCCCTAAGCACAGTTCCCACGGGGGAACCTGCTCGATACCATGTTGAGAATAGAACGAGAATGAATGAACTTTGAATGAAGTGAGTACAAATAGGAAACCCTAACTGAGTTGTACCCCCTATGGGATACCCCACTACAGCCTACACAATAGTATAAGCTATATGTATGTTCTGACACGTTATAATATTTTCTCACAATTATATTTTTCCGTTATCCTATTCTCCCTTTTCTCCTCTTTATTTTGGTCTTTATCTCATCTCAATCGGCCTACTATTCTATTTTCTAGAGCCTTCTATTTATTTCTCTTATTTCCTACTTTTCCCACTGACATACCTATTATACGGCACCGACAGCGCCGACAGTAGTGTATACGGTGTAATCTGGGCGTAATCCCAAGTGCCAATAGCCTTGCGTGCTTGTGCGCACTTGTGATTATAGTATCGAGAAGGGCGTGTTCCCGAAGGTTCGTTTTATCTCGATTATCCTTGCATTTTCCGAGTATAAAAATGCCTTGTATTCAGTTTGAGGGACAAGTTTTGATTGAGAATTCGATCCTGTGACACTTGGTAATCAGAGCGGTTCTCACTCGACGACTCTCGGCTAAGCAGCGGTCGCGGAAAAAATCGCCTCCAAAAACCGCCGGGGGCGACCAATTTGACGCCGATTTCTGGTAAGCACCAGTTCCGTGCTTTTCGAATTAATCCCCTTGCGTGGTTTCTGAACAGGATGGTTTCACCGGCGACCAACGACGTTACGCAGCAGCTCTTCGCGCAAATCGCCAAGATGGAAGCGGAGATGCGAGCGATGACTGAACGGTCGCGATTGGAGAACGAGCAATTGCGAAACGAACTGCAGCGCGTTACGCAGCTCCTCTCGACCATGAACATTCCTGCTTCGACGACTTCGCAGCAGTCGCAACGTCAGTTGAGGTTCCGAAACTTCGCTCGCCGGAATGGTTCGACCCTAGCGATCGAAAATCCGACGTCACGCGGTGGCTCGCGAGGATGGAAATTTATTTCGCGGCGATGGGATGGTCGACGAGGGAGTACGACGGCGAGAAAATTCGTCTTGCGACAACGTTGATGCGCGGTCCAGCTCTCGAGTGGCTCGGAAGCAACAGTAACATTTTCCAGGGCGAAGCCACGTGGCAGCAGTTCCGGGCAGACCTTCTCAAACGTTTTGAGCTGATTAATTCCACTTATATTGCGCGCGAAAAATTACATCACCATAGGCAATTCGGGAGTGTCGCGCAATACACACAGCAGATGGAGGAATTTTATAATTGCATTCCCGACATTACCGAGGGCGAAAAAATTCAGTCCTACATCGCGGGGCTGAAAACCGACATTCGGCGCCAGGTTGCAGCAGCGAATTGCAGCAGCTACAGTGAAATCGTATCGGCCGCGGAGCGTTTTGACTTGGTCGACTCCGGAACACGATGGCCCCACGTTGTTGGATCACGACAAGGGGATCGCTCGGCTTCAACCACGTTCGCCGACCCCATGGAAGTCGACAAATTCGACGCAAATTCACGACCTTGAAAAAGCAAAACGTTTTGCGAATTTTGCGGTGGAAACGGACATCGGATTGTCGACTGTTTTCACATGAAATCTGCACGTGCGGCATTCCAAGCTTGTGGGAGTGGCGAAACTAAAGACAAAAGGCAAAAAAACGGATCTCGCCAATGATTGCGGATCGTGTTGGCAAGGAAAAGCAGATCCGAAGGCGTCAGCGCAATCTGGACCGAATCGAAATTGAAGGACAGCATTGGGCGCGAGATTTGGAGAATCAAGGGCGAAATCCCAAGCCCCTTGACCGAAATTTGTCAGAGGGATTCGCCGAGGAAAAGAAAACCTCCGCGAAAACAAACTCGACTAAGACAGGAACTCTCCAATTCGACCCCGGAAAAAAACAGAATTCGTTAAAGTTATCTTTCATAGATGCTTTAATGAACAATGGCGATTTTCGCGGGTCCGGAGCCATAAACAAATTCCGGGAAGAAATACAGAGGAAGCAGACAATTAATGAAGTGGTACCGGTGCCTACGGAGCTGGGGAAAAAAATAAGGAGTGTGGAAAGGAGTAGACCTTTTCACGGCGTCAACGTCCTCTCTCGGAACCAGCCCAAGACGACTCTCCACTCCCCAGGGAAGAAGTCCATGGAGCTGAAGCAGCTGAAGAGGTAGCTGGGAGTTCAAAAGAAGCTGCGGAAACCCCGAAAACCCCTCCAGGATGCATCCACTGGATCGCAGGCGTCGACCGGATCCACCCCCTCAGGGTCAACCTGTACGGTTACTACCTGTACTCCTGGCGTTGGAGAGGAGCCTTTCTCGACGCAGCCTAGGCCAGCTAGTTGTCCAGGAGAAAACAGTGGAACCACGGTGTGTACTGAATATTGGGATGTACCCTATGATCCTATTAATGAGACTATTTTGGGGTACTCCGAGCAACGCTCACCACTCCTGCTCGAGGTGATCTGCAACGGACAGCGCCTCCAAGCACTCGTGGACAGCGGGGCGTCGCACAGCGTCTATGACAAAAAGGCAATCGATCGACTCGGAAGTGACATCAAGTCCTCAAGCTTCTCTGCAACGATGGTGGATGGCAGTAAGCTACCTATCTACGGGGAAACACGGTTGCTACTCCAGATTGGACCCCTTCGATGGAAGCCTGCTCTCCCCGTCACAAATATCAAAGGACTCGACGTAATCTTCGGGAGAGACTTTCTTAAAAAGTTCAACCCCGAGATCAACTGGGTTAACCGGACGGCCAACATCAACAACAACGAGAGGAAAATCAGCCTTCCCAAATGGGATGACACGGGAAATATTCCAGTCGAGACACTCGCACGCTTTGAAAAAGACGTCAAACGGACCACGGCGGGATTCATGGCGATAGTCAACGAAGCAGACAACGGAGAGAAGCAGACCCAGGAACTTCCTCCAGCAGTCAAGAAAATTCTTGAAGAGTTCCAGGACGTTCTCCCCGACGATTTACATGATCAACTACCGCCATACCTGACACATCAACACGAGATCGTAGAAGATCCGGGGTCCAAGCCAACGTTCCGAGCACCATACCGGCTGAGCCCGACTAAGCATGGGCATTTGACCCGACCCGGTCCGACCCGTCCCGTTGAGGGCGACCCGTTAGCTTAACGGGTCGAGTCGGGTCGGGTTAGCGGGTCGGGTTTGACTCTGTTTTGGTGACCCGACCCGCCCCGTGGGAACAGGTATTTGTGACCCGTTACCGGGCCGGTTACACCACGGGTTGGGTCGGGTCGGATCAAAATATGTTACATAGCAGCAGGGTATGGGGGTTAGGTCTGAATTGCTACATTGTAAACTACATGTTACAACTATATTCTTAAGTTTATACGTACCTTACGTTAGCCCAAGGTGCATGAATTCCAGGGCATCCAAACATGAAATGCAGTAGTTTTTTCGCTTCAAACAAATGTCTATGGCGTATGTCAATAGAACAACAACCCTGTTTATGAAGTGAATGTCAATCAAGCATGGAAATAAATAAAATCTACCTTATCTCCAAAAGGGTTATGGCAAATGGCCTAAGGCCTATAGCGACCACTCCCGCAGCAAACATTACTCAAAACACATCGTCCTTGGCCTCATAGCACAACTCCACAAGCGAACGCGCAGCCCCTACCACGTTCAATGACCTGCCGCTCGTGTTCTGCGCCATCCATGACTTGATAGCCATGAGGGCCCTAACACGAGGGGCGCTCAAGCGGTGACGCTGCCATGTCACTACGTTCCTGCCCCGGCTAAAAGCACGCTCGCTCGCTGCAGATGTGGCTGGCACTGCCAGATAGTCCCGAGCCATTTCCCTCAAACCCTCTAAATCCTTCCTATCACGCCAGTACGCTAGCGGGCAACCCTTCTGTCTACCCTCAGCCAAGTATATGTCCACCTCGTCACTTCTCCGCCCCCCCCTTGCTGCCTCAAATGCATCCATCTGTGCAAAAAGCGCATTTTGGAAGCTAACCCCCCCGCTGCCAGCGGCACGCGACGTCCCTGCGGCCTGAACACTAACACCAGTGTCGTCAGTGACCTCCCCCATGCCACTCGTAGCCTCACCACCACCTCCCCGACTGCGCACTCTCTCCTGATATGCGACCAAACGATCGCACACCAGGCGCATCACCGTCGGCTCATCCACGCCCTGCACACTCCTAGCACATCCCCCCACTTCTGTCACTTGCGCTGCATTGAGCGCCTCCCACTAGGGCATCTGGAAGAAGATGATCTTGTAACGGGGGTCAAGGAAGGTGGCAATCGCCAACTCTTCCTTGGTGCCGTACGGGTACTTCTTCAGCTTGCCGAGGGCTTTGGTGATGAGGGCCTGTGTCAGGGGTGAGACGGCTGGCTCGCGGTAGGTGATTTCCATGTTGTCCAGCAGTTGGTTGTACAGCGGCACCACCGCTGCAGCTGTCGGGTACAAGGAAGCCTCAGCTACCTTGGTGATCGAGTGGAAGGGCTGAAGAAAGTTCTTCAGCTCGACAAGCGCGTCCCAGTGGACGTCACTGAGACGTATTTTGTCGAGCTGCTCGCGTAGCCTAAGGGGGGGGGGGGGGGGGGGGGGGGGGGGGGGGGGGGGGCTGGTATAGGACAACAACAAGGGTGGTACAGAGGGTTCACAAACTTAGTATACAATGGTGATGAAGTTACTCGTTACTAGATGGGTCCCAACATTGAGCTGATACACCATCCATATAGCCTCTTCAGACATACCGACAAACTATGCTAGACAACTCAACCCCCTTTCAAATCTTGCCCATACTCACGACCCTTGGGCGCCACACCATTCTCCCACACTCACTATTCGATACAGTCACAACTCCTCTAGCCCCCGACCAGCTACCCAAACTCACCATTCAATATAGTCACAACCCTTGGTGCGCCACACCAGCCCCGTATACTCACCGTCACCCAACATATACACACTACCGGAGCCTATCACTCACGTCAGTCCGGCTAGAAAACACCGTCAGTGCCTGCTGCAGCTCCAAGGCACGGCAGATCATCTTGTAAGTGGAGCCCCAACGTGTAGGCGAGTCGGAGATCAGACGTAGCACCTTCGCGTTGTCTCTGCCTGCCAACCTGCGCTGCAGACTGGCAAAAGCCTCTGACCGCTGGACCGACCATCCAATGTACGAACACGCATCCCGTAGGCGTTTCAACGCCTCCTTCACATCGTCCAACTTCAATGCCTCCTGCACTGCAATGTTCATGATATGTGCAAGACAGCTGTGTACGGAAAGGGCATAAGGGAAGGAAACAGATTTAGCTAAGGTTGATGTCACCTTGTGATAAAGTTACTACTACAGTATGCTGCCAAAGTGCCACATTTGAATCGATGCATGACAGGACGTACCGAACGTGACGCGCAATGTCGAGCAGTGGATTAGCTGTCCAGGCCCCTGGCCCCTCTGCTGGGTCCCCCGACAGAAGGCGCATCGCCTTGTTGTTGTTCTCCGCATTGTCCGTCGTCACAGCAAACACTACATCCTGCAGGCCACCCTCGGTCAAGATGCGCTCGAGGGTCTGTGCTATGAGAGACCCTGTGTGCGAACCCTCCAACTGCACGAAATCCAAAATCCCCGAACGTAGCCTGAAGTCACTAGTGATCCAGTGGACGGTCACACACATGAAAGCTGTATGGTTCTCACTGGTCCAGATGTCCAAGCTAAGGGACACCCTCCCCGCGAGACCGTCGCCAAAGATCTCCTGCCTCAGCTCCTCTCGAGCCACCTCACTGAATGCTTGCATGTCCCGTGCCAAACGGTAACGTGACCCCAGCAAATCCTTGGCCGATGGATTGAGCAAGGCGACAAAGCGACGGAACTGGTGAGGTCTGGCAGGGACAAAGAAGCAAACACACACAAAGCATTGTCCCAGCTGTGTACCAGGGCATCCCAACCCAACCCAACTGAGATGTTCAGACAGGATTTGAGAATCCCGGTGCAGGAATAGAGGGTAGAGTAGTTGTTGTTTGACTCACCAAAGCTCGGTCGATAAGACGAAACGGAAGATCCGCATCAACAAACAACTCCACGAGAGCACTGCGTAGCTCGTCCTGCGACACCCTTGGAGTCATGAACGCGCGCATGTCAACACCACTATGACTCCCACTCCCTCCCCCCCCTGCGCCACTGCCCCCTGCGGCTGCAGCAGCTGGGATGTTCGGCCAGGCAGCCGCGTGCTCCCATGCACCACCGTGCGGGTTGGGCACTGTTGGCCCATCGCCCGACACGCCATAGCCGCCCCAAGGAAACTCTAGGTCCTTTGGCTTTGCCGGGTCCAGGAACCGCCGTACCCAAATTTGCACAATAGGGTAGTGCGCGCGCTTGACATGCTTCCACCCAGTCCCCGTGCTACCCCCATCCCATCCCATTACGTCCCCACACACCCGACACGGACGACAACCATCCTCAAGCTCACCAAACATTCCCACAAGTAAACCAGAGTAGTGCTTCCCTGCCAAACCCTCAACCACCGAATCCTTAGGCAAATCCTCCTTTCATTGACGCTTTGACGCACGCCCACAACTCCCCGCTGTCCCACCACCCCGACTGATGCCACCAGCATGCAACGGCGTAGACCCAACACCATCGGACCGTTGAGTGGGTGCATTCCCTGGCCCTGGATCGGGCGCAGCCTCGGCCACTCTCCCACCACCACTGCCACCGCGCCCAGCCCTTGCAGCACTATGCGCAACCCTCCCAACCCTCCCCCCACCTCGTCCATCTACTGGGGGGCCGCTAGCATACCCCCCACTGCGCCCCCCTGCATTGCCTATGGCCTGCGCACGCGCAGAAGACCGACCCTGCCCGCGACCAACCCGTCCCCCCCCACGACCCCCTCGACCCCTTCCTCCCCGTCCATTATCCCCTCCATGTTCCCTGGCATTGCGGCCAGCACCCTCCTCCTCCTGCTCTTGCACCTCCTCCTCCACATCCGCGTCCCCTCCTGCCCCCGCTGCAGAGTCCTCTGCCGCCGCCGCCTCGACCTCCGCTACAGTAGGCCTATACTCATTATCATCGCCTGTTTCATCACGGGTCTGCCCACCACCCTGCCACTCTCGATGAGGACTGCTAGGCCAGTAGGAATCCTGTTCCTCACCCCCTGCATCTCCGCCATCAGTCTCAACAGGGTGCTGTAGAGCACTACCCAGCATAAAGTTGGTTCGTGCTGCAGGTGTTGGAAGTCGATTAAAACTAGCACCTGGCAGAGCTCGTCCTTCTTCATTCCCATCTCCGCCCCCCTGGTTAGTCTCCCCGTTCATATTGCGTTCATTGTAGCACCTTCGCGCTGCTGAAAGTGGCGCCTTGGCGCTGCTAAAGGTGGCGCCTCCGCGCTGCTGAAGGTGGCGCCTTCGCGCTGATGAAGGTGGCGCCTTCGCAGTGATGAAGGTGGCGCCTTCGCGCTGATCAAGGTGGCGCCTTTGCGCTGATCAAGGTGGCGCCTTCGCGCTGCTGAAGGTGGCCGCGATCGCGCTGCCCTATCGCGCTGCCTGATCGCGATGCTGAACCTGGCCGCGATCGCCCTGTCCTAATGTGGTGCCGCGATCGCGCATATGCGGGGCGACGATCGCGCCAATGTGGGGCCCTGATCGCGCTGAGCAAACGCGGGGCCGAGAGAAGGGTATTGCGGGGACGCGATCCCGCCAATGCGTGGCCGCACGCGCGCTGCTGCGCCCCTGGTCGTGCGACGTTGCGAAATGGCGGGAGTGCCAAACCCTAACTTGAAGATAATATGCAGTTTAAATAGTGCTAACATTGAAGAGTGAAGACTGTATGAGGCTCCCTAGCTGCAGCGCAGAAGTACTAGCCTTGATCTAGTCTAGCGACTAGATCAGAATGTCGAGGGAAAAAAAACCTAAAAAACCAACCGATGTTCAACCCCTACCCTAATCCGAAAACGGGTCGGGTAACCCTGTCATTTCACTGGGTAAGCGACCCGGACGGGACGGGTCAACCTGACCCGTCGGGTCGCAAATACCCGTCACTAAATCACAGTGACGGGTCACGGGTTGACCCGACCCGGGCGGGTCGGCCTTCTCAGCATTCCTGACCCGACCCGCGTCCGGGTCAAATGCCCATCCCTAAGCCCAACAGAGCTTGCCGATATGAAAAAACAAATAGAGTATCTCCTGGAGAAAGGGCTGATTCGACCTTCGACTTCGCCGTATGGAGCTCCAGTTCTCTTCACTCCGAAGCCAGATGGAAGTCTGCGAATGTGCATCGACTACCGAGCCTTGAACAAGCAGACTGTAAAAAATAAATACCCGATACCACGGATTGACGACTTGCTCGATCAACTTCGCGGTGCTACGGTATTCTCCAAGCTCGACCTCAGATCGGGATACTGGCAAATTCGTATGGCAAACAACTCTATCCACAAAATCGCCTTTCGAACTCGGTATGGGTCATACGAGTATCTCGTGATGCCATTCGGACTCACTAACGCACCAGTCACATTTCAGGCGGAAATGAACCACATCCTTCGGCCCCTTCTGGACGAGTGCGTGGTGGTATATTTGGACGATATCCTGATCTACTCGAAAGACATGAAAAAGCACGTTGAGCATCTGCGACGGGTGTTTGAAATTCTTCGACGAGAACGCTTCTACGTGAAACTATCCAAGAGTGAGTTTGCGTTGAAAAAAGTCCAGCTCTTGGACATATGGTGAGCGCTCAAGGAGTTCACGTGGATCCCAAGAAGATCAAAGCAGTGCGAACGTGGAAGACCCCTGAGAACGTGAAGGAGTTACAACAGTTCCTTGGATTCGCCAACTACTACAACCGGTTCGTACCGAACTACGTCGAGATTGCCGCACCATTAACGAACCTGTTGAAGAAGAATACACCATAACAATGGGAGGCGAAGCACCAGGAAGCCGTGGAACAACTTAAAACCGCACTCACGTCCGCACCTGTCCTTATCCTACCAGACCCTGAATTTGACTATGTCATCGAGGCCGATGCTAGCGATCAAGCAGTGGGCGCAGTACTCATGCAGGATCAAGGGAAGGGACTGCAACCCATTGCATACCTCAATAAAAAACTTCACGGGGCAGACCTCAATCACCCCATCCATGACAAAGAGGCCCTCGCCATCGTCAACGCATTTAAGGCATGGAGGTGTTATCTCGAAGGAAGAAAAACGACCGTCTACACCGGCCACTGCAGCCTCAAGTACCTAAAGACCCAACCAACACTCTCCAGGCGGCAGGTCCGGTGGATTGACTTTCTCGAAACCCACTTCTATTACGACATCGTGTATAAGCCGGGGCACAAGAACAAGGCAGACGCACTGAGTCGCCCTGCACACGTTGCCGCCCTACAAGTCGATGGCATGAACCCACTTTCGAAGGGACTCTTCACGCATGGATACACCATCGACCCCGAAGTCTCTATAGCAGAAAAGCGCCATCTTCTACATTGGGATCAAGACATCGCATACCGCAAGGGATCCACAAAAAGATGGGTACCTAATTACCCTCCTTTACGCCAGTTGCTGCTCGAAGAATATCATGATGTTCTCTACGCGGGCCACTTCGGTAGTAACAAGACGCTTGCCGGTATTGCGAAGCATTATTATTGGCCCCACATGGCGGATGACGTACAAAAATTCGTCACCTCGTGCGACACATGCCAACGGATGAAGAGCAGCAAACAGATGAAAGCAGGGTTACTACAGCCTCTTCCAGTCCCTGAACAGCCTTGGCAAGTGGTTAGCCTCGACTTCATCACCGGGTTACCACCTACCAAAGCTGGTTACGACGCCATTCTAGTCGTCATCGACAAATTCTCCAAAATGGGACACTTCATTCCGACACACACAACGGCTCGCATCGAGGAGACAGCGCAACTATTCTTCCGCTACGTCATCTCGCAACATGGCATTCCAACTACGCTGATCTCCGACAGAGACCCGAAATTCACGAGTAAATTCTGGAAGGAGCTAATGTCGCTCATGGGGACCAAACTCGCCATGTCATCAGCCTATCATCCCCAAACGGATGGTCAGACAGAGCGCCTTAACCAGATTGTCGAACAGCTTCTGCGAGCAGCGTGTAAGGACGATATCTCTAAATGAGATGCACATCTGCCGGTTCTCGAGTTTGTGTATAACAATGCCACGCACGCCGCAACAGGGCAAACTTTTTTCTTTCTCTGTTACGGTCGCAACCCAGTCGCGCCTCAGAAACCAACAATACCCGCCACGAGGCAACCCGTACATGACTTCATTACCACTATGCACCAATTGTGGGAGCGCACGCATAAAGGTTTTCTGACTATCCAGCAACAACAAAAGAAGCTCGGTGATCGGAGTCGCAACGATCATTCCATCAAGATTGGCAATCAAGTGCTTCTGGATACACGCAATCTCGACATTAGCCATCTTCCGTCTAAGCTCCGACCTCGCTTCTGCGAACCTTTTCTCGTCGAGGCGCAGGTCACTCCAGTAACCTTCCGCTTGCGTTTACCAGCTACCTGAAGAATTCACAATGCCTTCCATGTTCAACTTCTCAAGCCCTATCGGGACCCAAACACGGTCTTCAAAGGTCGCCAGCCGCCGCCGCCACTGCCAGTGATCGTTAATGGGGAACCCGAGTACGAAGTCGAAGCCGTTCTGGCACACCGACGACGACGTAGCGGCACCTTGGAGCTCTTGATTCGTTGGAAAGGTTGTGATCCTTCCGAGGATACCTGGGTACCTGAACACGACATGGATAACGCCCGTCGTCCTCTCCAGGACTACCTTGTCAAGCAGGGTGTTACTTCTACCACCCAGCTTTGAGGGGAGGAAGTGTGAGAGGACGTCCCCGTTATAATATTTTCTCACAATTATATTTTTCCGTTATCCTCTTCTCCCTTTTCTCCTCTTTATTCTGGTCTTTATCTCATCTCAATCGGCCTACTATTCTATTTTCTAGAGCCTTCTATTTATTTCTCTTATTTCCTACTTTTCCCACCGACATACCTATTATACGGCACCGACAGCGCCGACAATAGTATATACGGTGTAATCTGGGCGTAATCCCAAGTGCCAATAGCCTTGCGTGCTTGTGCGCACTTGTGATTATAGTATCGGGAAGGGCGTGTTCCCGAAGGTTCGTTTTATCTCGATTATCCTTGAATTTTCCGAGTATAAAAATGCCTTGTATTCAGTTTGAGGGACAAGTTTCGATTGAGAATTCGATCCTGTGACAGCCGCGCATCAGCTCAACCTCTGGCCCCGTGTCTTCGTTCCGGAGACCTCGCCGATACTGCGTTGTACGGGAGAGGTTGGCGATGCGTCTGTGTTCCTGGTCTAGGGATTTCGTGCCTTTATCCGTGATTCGTCCGCGGACAAGCTCTCCTCCCGCACCCTTCCTTGTGTCTTCCTGGGCTTTGTCCCTGACGCGCCTGGCTGGCAGTTTTACCACCCCACCTTGCGCCGTGTCTTCCGCTCTAAAGACGTCACGTTTGACGAGTCGGTCCCCTTCTACCGTCTCTTCCCCTACCACACTGCCCCGCTTCCCCCTCCGCTGCTCTTCCACACACTAGGTGCTGCCTTGGTATACCCCCAGCCTCCCCTGGGTCCTGGTCCCTCAGGTGTTTCCCAGGTAGACCCTGTCGAGCCTGTCGAGGTAGCTGTCAACTCTGGTCCTGCGCAAGGTACTGAGCGTGCTGAGCCTGAGCGTGCTGTGTCTGGGGCTCTTGAGACTAGGGGTGCTGAGCCTGGGGGTGCGGAGACTGCGGGTGCTGAGCCTGGGGGTGCAGACACTTCGGGTGCTGAGCCTGGGGGTGCTGTCCCTGAGGGTGCTGAGTCTGGAGGTCCTAAGCCTGGGGGTGCTGCGCCTGGGGGCGCTCTCTCTTCCCAGCAGCTGCGTAAGTGGTACTCTCGGTACTGTCGCCGCCTTTGTGGTGCTGCTGGAGCTGGAGCTGAGGGCGCTGAGCCTACTGGATTTGGTGTTGCTGCTGACCCTGGGGTCGACGCTGGAGGTGCTGGAGCGACTGGTCCTCAAGGTGTTCGTACTGGCAGTACTGGAGCTGCTGGGACTGGGGGTGTTGCTGGAGCTGGTCCTGCTGGAGGTGCTGCCGGTCCTGCTAGAGGTACTTGAGCTGCTGGTGCTGGTCCTGCTGGAAGTGCAGGAGGTGATGCTGATGCTGCTAGAGGTTCTGGTGCTATCTCTGCTGGTTCTCGTGGCACTGCACGGCCACGGTCGTACTTCGTTCCACTCCTCTATCAGGTTCTTGGTCAGCCGCCTCCTCCTTGTCCTGCTCCCTCCTTAGAGTGTCCTCCGCCTCTCTAGTCGCAGTCACAGTTACCGCCTGCCTTGCCACTCCCTGGTCCTTCCCCCTACACTGGTTCGACAAGAGGTCTTACGGAGCGTCGTGAGCCTGAGTCTTGTCCTGTGTCGCCTGACTCTCGATCACCGTCACCTGCTCGTGCTACTCGCACTAGTGGTCGTGTCCCGCGTCAGCGTCCTCTTGCTATCCTAGGCACTCACCAGATAACGCTTCATCTTTCCACTGCTCCACAGCGTGTCCCTTTGCCTTCTCCTCCTGCGTCCTCCCTTCCTGTCCTTGCTCATGCGGAGTCTGACGCTCTTCGTGTTGCTAGTCTTACTGTCACGTGTCTCCTAACCACTACTGTCACTGACCCTTCATTTGAGTCAGCTGCTGTGTCTGCCTTAGTTGCTGAGCTTATCGACTTTGCTACGCTATGTCGTCTACACTACGCTGCCAGTCTTGTTGCTGAGTCTGAGTCTGTCTATCCCCCGTCCGTCGGGGGTGAGTGTGCTCTTAGCCTGAACGTCGTTGAGGACAGGTAGGAGGAGTTCAAGTGCTTTGCCGCTGTTGTACCTCATCTTGTGGCCATGCTGCTTGCACCTGAGGGAGACCCGGATGCACCAAACATCCGGACCCCGTGCTCTTACGCTGAGGTGATCGCGGGTGAGTACTCCTCTCAGTGGCAGTCAGCCATGGACGCAGAGATAGCATCCTGGAAGTCCACAGGCACCTACGTCGACGAGGTTCCCCCCCCCATATGGGGCGAACATCGTCAGTTGCATGTGGATTTTCAAGGTGAAGCGGCCGCCAGGTTCTCCGTCTATCTTCAAGGCTCGTTACGTTGCTCGAGGCTTCAGTCAAGGAGAGGAAGTAGACTTCTTCCAGACCTTCTCCGTTATCCTGAAGATGACCACTCTTCGGGTGCTGCTGCACGTTGCCGCTCATTGTGACTACGAGCTTCATTCTCTTGATTGCAGCACAGCTTTCTTGAAGGGCAGCTTGCACAAGGAGATCTGTCTGCGCCGCCCTCCTGGCTTCACTGGGTCGTTTCCTCTTGGTACCCAGTGGAGCTTCTAGCGGCCGATCTACGGTCTCCGCCTAGCGCCACACGAGTGGCACGACATACTGAAGACTACACTTGCGGCTCTTGGGTTCGCGCCTTCTACTGATGACCCGTCGCTGTTTCTACGCACCGACAGCTCACTGCCGCCGTTCTACATTCTCGTGTACGTCGACGACTTGGTCTTTGCCACTGCTGACACTGAGGCTCTGGCCCACATGAAGTCGGAGTTGCAGAAGAGACACATGTGCACATACCTGGGTGAACTGCGCAGCTACCTTGGCTTGCAGATCACCCGGGACAGAGCACGCCGCACCATCACCCTGACTCAGTCATACATGGTGCAGCAGGTCTTTCACCGCTTTGGCTTCACCTGGTCCTCGGCACAGGCCACTCTTCTAGCTACAGGTCACTCGCACTTAGCTCCACCTTTGGATGAGTCCGTAGAGCCGAGTGGTCTTTACCCAGAGCTAGTTGGCTGCCTCTTGTATCTGATGACTTGCACTCGTCTTGACCTCGCATACCCTCTTGGTCTTCTGGCTCGCTACGTGGCTCCTGGTCAGTACCGACCTGAGCACATGGCTGCTAAGAGGGTACTGCGCTACTTGTGCAATACATCAGGCATGGGGCTAGTGCTTGGAGGGAAGAGCCCGGTTGTTCTCACTGGGCACTCAGACGCTTCTTGGGTGGACGACCAGGCTACTCAGTGGTCGTCACGGGGTTACACCTTCAGCCTTGGCTCTGGCTCAGTTTTTTGGCGTTCTACTCGCTTGTCTTCAGTTCTCAACTCCAGTTGTGAGGCTGAGATCTACGCCACAACCATGGCTGCACAGGAGTTACGCTGGCTCACCTACCTGCTGACTGACTTGGGACAGCGGCCTCGTTCTCCTCCAGTGCTGTACGTCGACAACAAGGCTACCATTGCCTTGTGTGAGGAGCACAGATTGGAGCAGAGAACGAATCATATCGCTCTGCGTTACTTCCTGGCTCGAGAGTTGCAGCAGCGTGGTCAGCTTCGTTTGCGTGACGTGGCCACTCGGGCCAACACTGCTGATATATTCACCAAGGCACTTCAGTCTGGTGATTATCAGCGTTTCTATATTATGCTAGGGCTTGTGCCCAATTTTCCTCACTTGCTGTAGGCCTTGCTTGTACTGTGATCTATATACATATATATCTGCATGCTTGCATTGCTAGGTAGAGATCACCGTGATGTTTGTGTTGCATATATGCCTCTGTATGTGAATTGGCCCTGTGGCCCTTTTGATTGTGCTCAGTGTGTGTGGTGACTTTGTGATCCACCCTGAGCTTGCGTTGTCTTCCTTGACTGGTCTTGTGACCCCTTGCTCTCCCCCACTTAGCTTATGGCGGTGTGTCAAACATTATATATGTTATTGTTCTGTAGGCTATAGTGGGTTTAGCCTTAGTGGGTACAACATTCTAGGTTTTCCTACTTGTACTCTTTTTCTTCTTAGTCCACACACTTCTCTCATTCTGACACCTCCCTCCTTCCCACCTTCCCTCCCTCCATCCCTACCTCCCTCCCTCCCTCCCTCCCTCACTCCCTCTCTACCTTTCTCTCCCTCCCTCCCTCCCTCCCTCCCTCCCTCCTTCCTTCCCTTCCTCCCTCCCTCCCACCCTCACTTCTCTTAAAACCCCATAACCCTTTCTTTCCTTTGCTCCTTCACTGAGCATCCTTTTTTTTTGTTCAGACTGTCCGCCAGATCTGTTACTGCTCGTAGCATTTTTGCTCGGCTCCTAGTTCTGTCCACTCCAGTTGCTTCTGCGCTTCCCTTCTAGTTTTTTATCGCTCACACTGGGTGTCTGCTTCCTTGTCTGTCAGCGCGCCCTTGCTCTCGCTTCGTCGACGCCCCTGCTCTCGCTCCGTCGACCGCTCTTCCTTCTGTGCATTTGGACGTGCCCTGGGTAATGTTTTCAATAGCTAACGCATGTGATTGCTTGCAATTTTCAAGACTGCATTTTTTCAGTTTCCCTGTTTCTGCCTGTTACGTTTTTCTTTCTGTACAGATCGTTTGCAAACCTGGCGCAACGCCTAGCAACCGAGATACCCAGCTGGTAGTCGTCATAGTGTGGACAGCGTTCAGCCCTTTCTCTGGTATGGAACCTATACACGCTAGTCATTTCTGCACGAATAGTTCGGCTTTTTGCCTTGCCTCTCGGATGTTGTTTGCAGGTCGCGTACGATATGAGCAAGGCATCCGAGTGTGCCAAATTGTCGCATTATGAAGCGTAGGGACGTTTTTCGCTAGCTTTTATGTTATGTTGTGCAGGTACTGTTGAAAACTAGTTAAAGCTAGGTGACCTCCATATCCACCAGGATAGTTTTAGGTGTTACATGCATAGTTTTGCCTTCCAAGAGTGTAAATTGTAATTGCTTGATGCTTGCCTATCTCTATCAGCAATAAGAATATGAACAATAAGAAATGGGTAGTTGCTGGAAATGAGAAACAATCTATTGATATTTAACGTTGCGTTATTATTTTGGAAATGAAATGCTATTTTATGATATTTGTAAATACGGAATGTAACTAGTTACCCTGTTTACGATGTAAGGTAGTAAAAGCAGGTTACCGAGGCGGTTTTTGTTACCCTGTAATCTTCCAGAACTGTAACAAAAGCTAAGTGTGTTTTTTTTAGGGATAGCTATGACTATCGCATCCCATTTTTTTTTATAAGGGGTTCAGGCGAATCAATAGTACTTTTATCGGCAATATATGGGACGACGATTGGTTGTCACTATGGGAGCACGACGAATGCTTGCAGGCCACGTAAGACGCGAAGCGGTAGAACAGATTCATAGCTACAGGAATGTTACTTTCACTCTCTTTGCGATGTGCGGCCTCGATACCCCGTGAGTGAATACGCCAATCAGTTTCGAGTTTCACAAACACAACCTGCAAGTTCTGGCGTGACACATGGTAGTCAAAACAATCGAACATTCATAGTTACGGGAGAGTTGCTTTACAGATTTAAAGATAAGCGGCCAAGACGTGTCGCCCGAGTTTCTAAGAATTTGCAGCTCTAGTGAAACCTACGGCATAGCAACACTTCCACCCTCTTTGAGGCATGTGTCAGAAAGGGTACGACATTGCAGCTTTGATGCTGCTTTCCCGTAGCTTTCACAGACCCCATTTTTTCCGATGGGGAGAGGAAAGGAGGGGAAAGTACATGTTAGCTCCATATTTTCAAAACTCTCTCAATATTACCCCTAAGTTTACTCAAACAGTCCAAGTTTGTGGACTTTTGCTCACGCGAGGCCCAAATTATGTTCAAAACAGGTCCTCCTATCGAGACGTGTCCATTTCGCACCAAGAATTTCTCGACGGGGCAAAAAAACATAATACCCCTAGCAAAACCAGGACACTTTTAGGGAGGGATCAACCCTAAACACGGGAACCCGCCTAGTGTTTAGGGTTGATCCCTCCCGAAATGTGCCCCCTCTCCCTTGGGGTATTATGTTTTCTTTACCCCATTAATAAAATATTGGTGCGAAATGGACACGTGTCGAAATGTTGGCCCCGCAAGACTAGTTTTGAGCATAATCTGGGCCTCGCGTGAGCGAAATTCCACAAAGTTGGACTTTTTTGGGTAAACTTGGGAGTAAATTTGAGATATTTTTTAAACTAAGGACCTAGCATGTACTTTCCCGGAAAGGAGGGAGGGGCGAGAGGATGATGGAGAGTCAGAAATGTTGGAATAACTGAACAGGAATGGATGAACTAGCAGTGAAAACAGTACAAGTACCTAACCCTAGAATTGTGTACCCCCTATAGACTAACCCACTGTAGCCTAAACTAACACAACATATATATAATGTTTGACACACCCCCATAGGCAAAGTGGGGGAGAACTAGGGGTCACAAGACCAGTCAAGGCAAAGCAAGGCAACACAAGCTCAGGGTGGATCTCAAGGATACCACACAAATTCCGAGCACAAGCAAGTGGTCACAAGACCAGTTCACATGCAGGTTTATAATAGAGCAAAAGGTACAATGATCACAACCTAGCAAGAGTAAACATGCATGTATATATATAGGAATCACAGTACAAGTAGACTCAAGAAGTAAGCAAGTGAGGTCCAGTAGGCACAAGGCCTAGAAGAGTGCAAAAGCCCTGATGGTCACAAGGCTGAAGCGCCTTGGTGAACACATCAGCAGTGTTGGCCTCAGAGGCCACGTAACGCAGGCGGAGCTGACCACGCTGCTGCAGCTCTCGAGTAAGGAAGTAACGCAGAGCAATGTGCTTTGTTCTGTGCTCCAGTCTGTGCTCCTCACACAAGGCAATGGCTGCCTTGTTGTCGACGTACAGCACTGGAGGAGAATGAGGCTGCTCTCCAAGGTCGGTCAGCAAGTAGGTGAGCCAGCGTAGCTCCTGGGCCGCCATGGCTGTGGCGTAGATCTCAGCCTCACAACTGGAGCTGAGAACAGAAGAAGAGCGAGTAGAACGCCAAGAAACAGAATCAGAGCCAAGACTGAAGGAGTAACCCTGAGACGACCGCTGAGTAGCCTGGTCGTCTGCCCAAGAAGCGTCTGAGTGCCCAGTGAGAACAACTTGGACTCGCCCTCCAAGCACTAGCCCCATGCCCGACGTACTGCACAAGTAGCGCAACACCCTCTTAGCTGCATCCATGTGCTCCTTCCGGTGATGGCCGGGAGCGACATAGCGTGCAACAATGCTGAGAGGGTATGCAAGGTCTGGTCGAGTGCAGGTCATCAGGTATATGAGGCAACCCACAACCTCTGGATACGGGCCACTCGGCTCTACGGACTCATCCGAAGGCAGAGCTAAGAGCGAGTGACCGGTAGGCAGAGGAGTGGGCTGAGGCGAGGAGTACGTGAAGCGGAAGCGCTGAAGGACCTGCTGCACCATGTGTGACTGAGTCAAGGTGATGGTGCGGCGTGCTCTGTCCCGGGTGATCCGCAAGCCAAGATAGCTTGTCAGTTCACCCAGGTCTGTGCACGTGTGTCTCTTCTGCAGCCCCGACTTCACGTGGGCGAGTGCCACAATGTCAGCAGTAGCAAAGACCAAGTCGTCGACGTACACAAGGACGTAGAACGGCGGCAGTGAGGTGTCGCTGCGTAGAAACAGCGACGGGTCAGCAGTAGAAGGCGCGAACCCAAGAGCCGCAAGCGTAGTCCTCAGTGTGTCGTGCCACTCACGAGGCGCCTGGCGGAGACCGTAGACTGGCCGTCGGAGGCTCCACTGGGTACCAGGAGGGAACGACCCAGTGAAGCCAGGTGGACGGCGCAGCCAGATCTCCTCGTGCAGGCTGCCCTGCAGGAAAGCAGTGCTGAAGTCAAGCGAGTGGGGCTAGTAGTCACGCTGAGCGGCTACGTGCAGTAAAACCCAAAGAGTGGTCATCTTCGGGGTCGGGGAGAAGGTCTGGAAGAAGTCAACTCCCTCTCGCTGACTGAAGCCTCGTGCAACGTAACGCGCCTTGAAGACAGGCGGAGAGCCCGGCGGCCGCTTCACCCTGAAAATCCACATGCCACTGACGATGTTCGCCCCAGGTGGGGGAACCTCGTCGACGTAGGTGCCTATGGACTTCCAGGAAGCCATCTCTGTGTCCATGGCTGACTGCCACTGAGAGGAGTAGGGACCGGCCATCGCCTCTGCGTAAGAGCGTGGGGTCGGGATGTCTGGTGCATCCGGGTCTCCCTCAGGGGCAACAAGCATGGACACAAGATGGGGCAAAGTGGCAGCAAAGCTCTCAAACTCCTCCTGCCTGTCCTCAAGGACGTCAGTGCCAAGAGCACACTCACCCCCGACGGACGGAGGACAGACAGACTCAGACTCAGCAACTAGGCTAGCAGCGTAGTCTAGACGACAGCGAGCAGCAAAGTCGACAAGCTCAGCAACTAAGGCAGACGCAGCAGCAGACTCAAAGGAAGGGTCAGTGACAACAGTAGCCAGGAGACGCGTGACAGTAGGACTGGTAGCATGAAGAGAGTCTGACCCAGGGTCAGCAAGAGCAGGAAGAAAGGAAGCAGGAGGAGACGGCAGTGGGACACGCTGTGGAGCAGTGGACGGACGAAGCGCCATCCGGTGAGTGCCTGGGACAGCAGGAAGACGCTGACGCTGGACTCGACCACTAGAGAGAGCAGTGCGGGCAGGCGACTCAGGACGAGACTCAGGCGACACAGGGCGAGACTCAGGCTCACGACGCTCAGTAAGACCTCCAGTGGGACCAGTGTAAGGAGCAGGACCAGTGAGAGAGGAGACACACGGTAACTGTGACTGCAGCTGGACAGACGGGGGACACGCGAAGGAGGGAGGACAAGGAGCAGGGAGCTGACCAAGAACCTGCTGAAGGAGCGGAACAAAGTACGGCCGGGACCGTGCAGCGACACCAGAGGCAGGAGGGACACCCGCAACAGGGTCCGCAGCACCAGCTGCAGCTCCAACGCCCGGGTCCGCAGCACCAGCGGGAGCTACAACGCCCGGGTCCTCAGTACCAGCAGCAGCTCCAACGCCCGGGTCCGCAGCACCAGCAGCAGCTCGAACGCCCGGGTCCGCAGCACCAGCGGCAGCTCCAACACCCGGGTCCTCAACACCAGCAGCAGCTCCAACACCCGGGTCCGCAGCACCAGCGGCAGCTCCAACGCCCGGGTCCTCAGCACCAGCAGCACCACCAACGCCCGGGTCCGCAGCACCAGCGGTAGCTCCAACACCCGGGTCCTCAGTACCAGCAGCAGCTCCAACGCCCGGGTCCTCAGTACTAGCAGCAGCTCCAACGCCCGGGTCCGCAGCACCAGCAGCAACTCCAACAGCAGCGGGGTCCGCAACACAAGGCACGCCACTCCGAAGAGTGCAGCGTCGCTCGTACCACTCACGGATCCGCTCGCGGGAGGGGAGCTCCCTAACGGGAGAAGAAGCACTAGCACCAGTCCCAGCAGGACGTCCGGCTCGAGCGGTACCTCTCCGGAGGCTGCAGTACTCTAAGTACCACGCACGCAGCTGCTTCGAGGAGAGGGCTCCTCCAGGTGCAGGACTCCCAGGCCTTGAACCTCCAGTCCCATAACCCCCAGACTCCGGACTCTGCAGCTCAGCACTACGAGGCTCCACACCCCCAAGCTCAGCACCCCCAAGCTCCACACCCCCAGCCTCGACACCCCCAGGCTCCACACCCCCAGGCTCCACACCCCCAAGCTCCACACCGCCAGGCTCAGCACCCCCAGGCTCAGCACCCCCAGCAGGGCGAGAGTCGAAAGCTACCTCAACAGGCTCAACCGGGTCTACCTGAGACACACCTGAGGGAGCGGCACCCCGAGGGGGGAGGGGGTCTGCAACAGCAGCACCTGGCGCGAGGAAGAGAGGCGCGGGGGGGGGGGGGGGGGGGGGGGGGGGGGGGGGACAGTGCCGTAGGGGAAGAGGCGGTAGTAGGGGACGGACTCGTCAAAAGTGACGTCCTGGGAGGGCAAGACTCGTCGCGAGGTGGCGTGGTAAAACTGCCAACCAGACGCGTCCGGGACAAAGCCGAGGAAGACGCAGGGAACAGCACGGGAGGAGAGCTTGTTCGCAGACGTATCGCGGACAAAAGCTCGAGACCCCCAGACCTGGAAACGCGATGCATCGCCAACCTCCCCCGTCCACAGCAGCGTGGGCGAGGTCTCCGGCAAAGAGACACGGGGCCAGAGGTTGAGCTGATGCGCAGCGTACCAGACTGCAAACGGCCACAGAAAGTGGGGGGCAGCCGCATGGATCAAGGAGGTACGGGCGACCTCCATGACCAGGCCAATGCGGCGCTCCGCAACCCCATTCTGCTGTGGAGAGGCCGGAAGCGTGAACGACTACTCAATGCCGTGCTCAACACAGTAGACTCACCACCTCTGTCAGAGTGCAAGCGTAGGACAGGAAAGTCCGAGTGAAACCGCTCGCTAAGCTACAAACGGGCTCTGCGGATCCAAGGGATCAACACATCAGGGACCTCACCCTTGGTGCGCAAGGGGAAGACCGAGGTGTAGCGCGAGTAGTCGTCAACAACTATCAGGAAGTACCTCTCCTGACCCTGACCACGGACGCGGGCTGGGCCCCACACGTCCATGTGGAGCGTCTACAAGGGAGCAGTCGTCGGGGGGAACGAGGAGGAGTGAGGAGCGGCGCGCTGCCGTCCCTCGACACAGGGGAGACAGGTAGGAGCAGGCGAGGGTGGGAGGGCAGGAAGGACTCTGGGCAGGCCAGAGACAAGGTACCGGGAGTGCATGGCACGAAGCCGCTGCACAGACGGGTGGCCAAGGCGGTGGTGCCAGAGGACAGTCTCTTGTGCCAAAGAGCGACACGAGCAGGGGGCGGACAGCTGACCTGAGGCGGACGCGGACGCAGACGCAGCAACCTGAGGGGACTCAGTAGTCAGTGTGTACAGGTCCGACCCCGGCTGCCGAGTGAAGGTAGCCAAGTGACGGCCCGTACGAGCACACGTGCAGTGTGTCACGCGCTCGTAGGCAGGGGTGAACTGGTGAACACCCCCGTCCTGGAGCGCACATCCTGCCACCAAGTTCGTAGAGAACGAGGGGAGGTGGAGACCTGACAGTGTGCCCGACGGGACCGCAGGGCAGGGAAGGACAGTGGAAGAGGTCGCAATGACCAGACCCCGAGAGGGGTCAGCAAGGGAGACAGCAACTGGCCGAGCAAGCGGCTCAAGGGCAGTGCGGTCACGAAAGAAGCAGCGAGAAGCACCTGAGTCCAGTGTGAAGGTGTGCAGTGCGGTAGTCGACGCAGTACCAAGGGGGGGAGACACACGAGCACCTAAAGCAGCAGCCTCACCAGCACCTGGGGTAGCCGACACGCGAGTACCTGAAGCGGCAGACGCACTGGCCCTAATGCCCGGGTCGGGCGGCACACACAAGTACTCAGCACCCTCTCCACTAGTAGACATCACATACATGGCAGATAGAATAGCATCAAAGTCTAGAGCATAGATATCAATCCCCTTCTTCAGGAGATCAAGCCAGCGGGGCAGCTCAGTGGCCTGAGGGAACTGAACACGCAAAGCGTCGTCGAGACGAGAGAAGCAGCGCTGTGTTGCGTGCTGTCGTCCACACTGCTGACCAGTGCGGTCACCAGTGCAAATGACGTACGTGCAGCTAAGACCACCCCCACCCCCGTGCTGAGAGTACCACTCACGGACCTCCTGGGGCGAAGGAGTGTGCTGCTGGCCCTGGCCACCGCCAGCGCCTCCACGGCCACCACCACCGCTGCCACCTCCTCGACCACCCCAACCCCTGCCGCCGCCTCGTCCACCGCCATCCCAACCGCCGCCTCCACTCCTGCCACCGCCCCCGCCGCTGCCGCCACCACCCCCACCGCTACCACTCGCCCCTCCAGCCGAGCCACCACCCCCACTGCCTCCACCACCCCCACCGCCGCCTCCCCCTCCGTCACCGCCACCACCCTTGCCCCCTTTGCCCTTGCCGCTACGGCGCCCGCTCGAGGCAGACGCAGCGCCGACCTTCTCAGCACCGAGAAGGCCGACAGCAGCAGCAGAGGCGACAGAGGGAAGAAGGGGGGAAGGAGAACACCCCTCAAAGAACGGGGTACGGGGGTCGCCACGAGACGCACCTACAACGACTATGCTAGTCTCAGCCGCAAGTAGCTCCTTCTCGAGGAGGGCAATGGTGAGCTAAGTGGGGCAACGAGCTAGGAAGTGGTCCGTGACAGCACGCAGTGTGTCAGGGAGGCGGGTGACTAGTGTTAACGGGAATGGAGTGTTGGCCCCGCCCTCGCTTGGGCAACGCCGACAACTTGGTCGGATGTACGGGAGTAGCAGCCGACCGCTCACAGTGGGATAGCTGCTCGACAGGTTACGTCGAGCTGCAGCGGACCGCTGTGGTGTTGCTGTCGACCAGGGTGCTCGACAGCTGCACCTGACTGGCCTGGGCGACGGGTGAGCCGTCCGGGAGGTCGACGAAGCAGTCCGTCGACCTACAGTTCGACGGGGAGGTCTATGGAGCGTCCCGTCGAACTGCAGCTCGACCGGGAGGTCAACGGAGCGTCCCGTCGAACTGCAGCTCGACCAGGAGGTTAACGGAGCGTCCCGTCGAACTGCAGCTCGACCGGGAGGACAACAGAGCATCCCGTCGAACTGCAGTTCGACCGGGAGGTCGACGGAGCAGTTCTGGTCGACGGAAGGGGTCCGTCGACCAAGGGGTAGCTTGACGGGAGGTGTGGTCGACCAGGAGCGCCCGGTGGTCGACCAGAGGGACCCAGTGGTCGACGGGAGGCACCTGGGAGTCGACCAGAGCACCAGGGGTCGACCAGGTCGACCGGGTAACCTGCTCAACGAGTTCTGCGGAGGCACGCGAACGTCGTCGAGATCGCGATGGCGCAGGCGACTTCGGGCTGGTATCCCGAAGTCGATGTGGCTCATCAGGCGCAGACAACAGCCGACGGATGCCCAACGAGGCAAGTCGGGCCAATCGTTTGCGCACACCTGCGAGCGCGCGCACTGCTGTGTTCTACGGGGCACGCCGTCGACCTGCTTTGTTGGCAGGTCGCCCTTCTGCAATGCTGGCGCGGCTCCTCTACGCAATGCTGGCAGGCGGTCGACCGAGCTGCGTTGGCGGTCGACCAGGCTAGCTGCAGGGTTGCTAGGTGCCTGATGTAGTCATTGTTGTCATTTGCTTCTTGGATCATTCTGGAATTCCAACTTTGCTAGTGGAAACACTTGCCAAATCCTTCCGTGAATGTGCAAACACTAAGGAACTAAGCAAAGCTAAGATCACCTCTAGTAGTTCGTGCCAACCCCTGTAGTCTAGCTCACTACCGTTGTAGAGTTAATCTCCGCATGGTGCGGTGAGCGTGGAACGAACACGCGACCTTCAGATAGGAGCGGACTTTTGCACCTACTAAGTCGTTCGTAGGCCGGCAGCAGCGATAGTCGCCATGGTCGACCCCGTAGTTGATGCGGGTGTAGCGGACACCTTGGAGGCACGTTTGGCTGACGCGAGGAGACGCCACGCGAATGGCGAGTACGGGACGATCCCCTTGGTGATCGCCGAGTTGGGCATCCGGTCGCAGTGGGCGACGGAACACCCTTCCCGTCCTACTTCTCCTCGACCGGTGCGCAACGAAGGTGGCGTCGACGACAAGGTCGATGGTGGTGCACGAGTCAGCGGCAGCGAAGGCACGATGCAGAGAGGAGTGATCAAAGTCGACGGTGGTGTCGACGGAATCCAGGCGCAAGTGCAGCGGTCGACGGCTGCTGCAGGGAGCTCGCGTGCCGACGTCGATGTTCGACGCCGTTCTCCTCCACGATGTGGTGGAGGGCTCTCGGTGATGACACATGTGACAGCGAGCGGGATTGCACCGGCGTATGGCTACTTCAAGTTCTCGCCGGACCGGATCGCCGTCGCTCCGCTGCAAGGTCGACGGGACCTCATCACATGGAGGGAATCGATCGAACCTCAGCTGGAGGTCGCCGGGCTGAAGGGCTTCGCCGACGGCACCGTGCCAATCCCGCCCGAGGAGGACGTCGGGCTGCGCGGGGAGTTTCGTTCGGCTCACCTGCTCACCTTCATGGTCATCTCGAGGTGCTGCTCGCCGGTGGTGCAGCTAGCGCTGAGGAGCTGCCGAGAGCGACTAGATGCTGGCCACCAGGCATGGCGCTTCATCATGTCGACGTACCAGGTCAGGGACGACCTGTACATCGGGCAGCTGGAGGAGAAGATGACTCACCTTTGGATGGGCGAGCAGGAGTCGGCGACGGATTACTGCAACCGTGCTCGACGGATTCTGGCTGAAATGCGAATGGCGGGCGCCGAATACTCGACGGCGTCCTACATCACCCACATTGTCAAGGGCTTGCCGCGCAGCTACAATCTCATGAAGAGGATGATGATGGTGCCCGGCACTCGTGAGTCCCTCGACGAGGACTCCATCACCAGCTACATTCTCCAGGATGAGGCGATGCAGGAGGCAGAGCAGCCCACGGAGTTCCTTCCGCAGGCGAGTTACGCTGCACCGACGAAGCCAAACAGCCAGTGGGAGCAGCGCGGGAAGCCAGGCGGAGGTGGTAGCGGAGGTGGGCGGTCGACGAAGGACGTCGATGAAAAGAGGTCGACGCGGGACAAGGGTCGACGAGGTGGTGGTCGACGGCGGGAGTGCTGGATTTGCGGCGACCCCGACCATCTCTCATTCGAATGCCCCAACGCGATGATAGCGACGAGGACGACAACAAGGGAGACCGTGGTCGATCGGTCAGTCGTCGCCCCCGTCGAAATGAGAAGCCGCGCAAGGAGAAGCAGGCGTCGAAGAAGACGTCGTCGACAAAGGACGTCGACAGCTCCAGTGGCAAGAGCCGAGGCGATGGGGAGGCGTCGTGCTCGATGGTCGGCGTGGTGGAGCCGATGGTCTCGCTAGCACCGGAGGCTGGTGAGGACTTCCAGGCGGTGGCAGCAGCTGTGCAGGCCAACCCGATGGCGGTGCTGCTCGACAGCGGGTGCTCCCACCACCTGATGGGGACGAAATCGGTCTTCGTCGACATGGGGCCGAGCGACGGAGTGAAGCACGTGCGTGGGTTCAACGGGGCATTGCAGCCTGTCAAGGGTCGCGGAACCGTCGCCCTGCAAGGGGAGGCCGGGAAGCGGGTCCTCATCCCCGACGTGCTCTACGTTCCGGGTGTTCAGGCAAACTTGTTGTCTGCTGGCCAGCTGAAGGAGAGCGGCGTGCTACTGCAGGGCGATGGCGATGAGATGATGCTCGTCGCCGCGACTGGAGAGGTGCTCGGTCGAGCACGCTACACCGGACGAGTCCTCTGCACCGACCTTCGCCCCTGCTCGACGCAGTCGCAGTCGACCGAGGTGGTGGCTCTGCGGACGATCATCTCGGGGACGAAGACGACCCCCGATAGGATGCATGCGCGGCTTGCCCACGTCAGCGTCGACACGATCAAGAGCTCGGCGAAGCACGATGTTGCTACTGGGCTCGACATCACGTCGTCAACCGGAGCAGACCCGCCATGTGTCTCGTGCGTCGGAGGAAAGCTGATGCGGCACACCTTCCCCTCCAAGGGCTCGGATGCAGCGGAGGCGCTGGCTGTCGTGCACATTGACTTGTGCGGGCCATTTCGGGTGGCTGCCAAGGATGGCAGCTTGTACTTCCTGCTGATGAAGGATCGCCATACTCGATTTGTATGGGCAATGCCAGTCGCTAAGAAGAGCGACGTGTTGCGGAGTTCGAGCGGTGGCTGGTGCTGGTGGAACGGCAGACGAAGAGGTCGGTGCTGTCGCTTCGCTCCGATCGAGGCGGGGAGTTCCTCGGGAAGGCGTTCACCGACTTCGTCGACAGGAAGGGAATCGTCCACGACCTGACGTGCCCCTACTCTCCGCAGCAGAATGGCATGGCTGAGCGGGAGATGCGCACGGCCGTCGAGTCCATGCGGACGATGTTGCTGCACATGGGCGTGCAGCACCATTGGTGGCACCTGGCTCTACGACAAGCTGTCTGGGTGCGCAACTGCTTGGAGCGGTCGACGACGCCGCCGGGGACGACTCCGTACCAGCTGCTGACCGGGCAGAAGCCCGACCTTACGCTGGCGCGGGTGTGGGGCTGCATGGTGCAGTTCATGGTTCCCGAGCAGCAGCGTGGTGGGAAGCTGGCGCCGAAGGCTTGCTGGGGACTTCACCTGGGTGTGTCGCCAGCAAGCAAGGGCTGGGAAGTGCTCGACCTGACCGACAACAAGGTGGTCACGTCGGTCGAGGTGATCTTCTACGAGACGCTGTTGGTGGAGGTGTGGAAGGCGAAGTATGGGCCGGCGTCGCAGCGGACGCAGGCGCACCCACCAACCGATACATCGACAACGACGATTCCGTTGCTCGCCGAAGGCGACGGACCCGGTGATGAGGATGTTGTGGAGGTTCTTTCCCCTCCCCCTGCCTTTGCTCCTCCGTTCCCCGTCGCAGATCGGCCTGGGTCGGCACCTGTGTCGCCCACCAGCGATGAGGGGAGCTTTGAGGCGTCGCCTGTGGCGCCGGCCCATGGCATCACTGGCGGTCGACAGGGTGCCAAGCTCCTCGACCAAGATGCCAAGCCGACGATGACAGGGGAGCACCAGACAGGGGAGCCAGACGAACAGGAGACAACGGCAGGGGTACACTCGACAGGGGAGCAGCAGTCGGAGCGGCCGACAGGAGAGTTGTCGAAGGCAGCAGCAGACGAACAACCGGTCGAAGGGTCGAAGCAGCTGGTCGATGACGTTCTCGTCGACGAGAAAGGGAAGCAGTCGGCGGGTGAGGAGTCCACCGACAGCGACGTGATGGAAGTGCCGATCACGAAGCCTGAGCTGCGACGCTCAGGTCGAGCTCGACGGCCGCCGGAGCGGTTGAGCTTCCACGCCTGCCTACCGCCAGCTGCCTTCACCACGGTGTACGACGAGGTTGACGACGACCTGCTGTACGACAATGCCGAGGAGGATGAAGACCTGCCGGAGCTCGACCCCGACGTGCATGCCGACCCCGAACACCGTTGGGACATCGCCACGAGGACGGTGAAGGAGGCGCTGTCGAGCTGAAAGGGCGAGGCGGTGAAGGCCGCAATGGAAGAAGAAATCCGTAGCCTCATCGCTATGGGGACTTGGGAGCTGGTCGAACGCCCACGCGGGGTGAACATCATGAAGAACCGGTGGGTGCTGACGACCAAGTACCGCATCGACGACACCGTCGAGCGCGAGAAGGCGAGGCTGGTCGTAAAGGGCTTCACGCAGGTGTACGGCGCCGACTACGACGAGACGTACTCACCGGTGAGCAGCTACGTCACGCTGAGGATCTTCCTCAGCATCGTCGCCGTCCTCGACCTCAACCTGATGCAGCTCGACATGAAGAACGCTTTCCTGCAGAGCAAGCTCGACAGGGTGCTCTACATGTACCAGCCGGACTACTTCGACGACGGGACCGGCCGGGTGTGTAAGCTGCTGAAAAGCCTCTACGGGCTGAAGCAGTCGCCGCTGCTGTGGTACAGGGCTCTCGATGGTGTGTTGCTGGGTGCTGGCTGGAAGAAGAGCCAGGTCGACGAGGCGCTTTACTTCAAGACCGGCGACCACGGTGTGACCTGCTGGGTCTTGGTCTACGTCGACGACCTGCTCGCCGCTACCAGCAGCACCGCGATGCAGGAGCTGAAGGAGCTGCTGGAGGCCGCCTTCGAGCTGCGTGAGATCTCGCCGGTGGAGAAGTACCTTGGGCTGGAGATCGTGCGCGACAGGCCGGCCAGGAAGTTGTGGCTGCACCAGCAGGGCTACGCCGACAAGCTGCGCAGGCGCTTCGTCGACGAGGAGCAGGGCGGTCGAGTCCCGAAGTCGCCGGTCTCGGTCGACGCCTACGCTCAGCTGACGTTCGACGACGAGGAGGCTTAGGAGCGCGAAGAGGAGGAGTACCGGCAGAAGGTCGGCTCGCTACAGTTCGCGGCAACGACGACGAGGCCGGACATTGCGTTCGCCTACAGCAAGCTGGGGAGCGGCCTCACGGTGAGGAGCGACCAGCATTGGCGTGAGGTCGACCGTTGCCTCGCCTTCCTCGCCGACACCCGTGACACCGCCCTGGAGTTCGGCGGTGGACCAGAATCGTTGGAGCTGATCGGCTACGTCGATGCCGACGACGCGGGCGACAAGCAGAACCGGACGAGCACGGGAGGCTACGTGTTCGTATACGGAGGGGCCGCCGTCTCCTGGTCGAGCTCGCGCATCAAGTGCGCGACATTATCATCGACCGAGTCGGAGTACGTGGCGGCCACGGATGCCGGCAAGGAGGGGCGCCGACTTCGCTTCCTCCTTGCGGAATTCAAGCTACTCGACGCTGGGAACCGGAACATCCTCCGCGTCGACAACAAGTCGGCAATCACTGTCGCTGAGGGCTTGGGGCTGACGGGCAACCTCAAGCACATGGAGCGACGCTACGCGTGGCTGCAGAACATGGTGAGGCGCGGGAAATTTGTGCTGAACTACATCCCGACCACCGAGCAGCCGGCGGATTTCCTGACGAAGGCGCTGCATTTTCCGGCTTTCAACCGGTGCTCTGTCGCCATCGGCCAAGTTCGTCTGGTCGACGTCGGCGACGACGACGAAGAGGTGCAGCAGTAGGTGCCGTGCCCTTCTGCACGGCTGGTGCGGTGACGGCGTGCTGTGTGTGGGGTGCACGCCAAGGACGAGTTCTCTCCGTGGAGTACTGCCGTGAGGGCTGGAGGCCCAAGCGTGAGCGCGGCAGGGGAGTGTTAACGGGAATGGAGTGTTGGCCCCGCCCTCGCTTGGGCAACGCCGACAACTTGGTCGGATGTACGGGAGTAGCAGCCGACCGCTCACAGTGGGATAGTTGCTCGACAGGTTACGTCGAGCTGCAGCGGACCGCTGTGGTGTTGCTGTCGACCAGGGTGCTCGACAACTGCACCTGACTGGCCTGGGCGACGGGTGAGCCGTCCGGGAGGTCGACGAAGCAGTCCGTCGACCTACAGTTCGACGGGGAGGTCTATGGAGCGTCCCGTCGAACTGCAGCTCGACCGGGAGGTCAACGGAGCGTCCCGTCGAACTGCAGCTCGACCAGGAGGTTAACGGAGCGTCTCGTCGAACTGCAGCTCGACCGGGAGGACAACGGAGCATCCCGTCGAACTGCAGTTCGACCAGGAGGTCGACGGAGCAGTTCTGGTCGACGGAAGGGGTCCGTCGACCAATGGGTAGCTTGACGGGAGGTGTGGTCGACCAGGAGCGCCCGGTGGTCGACCAGAGGGACCCAGTGGTCGACGGGAGGCACCTGGGAGTCGACCAGAGCACCAGGGGTCGACCAGGTCGACCGGGTAACCTGCTCAACGAGTTCTGCGGAGGCACGCGAACGTCGTCGAGATCGCGATGGCGCAGGCGACTTCGGGCTGGTATCCCGAAGTCGATGTGGCTCATCAGGCGCAGACAACAGCCGACGGATGCCCAACGAGGCAAGTCGGGCCAATCATTTGCGCACACCTGCTAGCGCGCGCACTGCTGTGTTCTACGGGGCACGCCGTCGACCTGCTTTGTTGGCAGGTCGCCCTTCTGCAATGCTGGCGCGGCTCCTCTACGCAATGCTGGCAGGCGGTCGACCGAGCTGCGTTGGCGGTCGACCAGGCTAGCTGCAGGGTTGCTAGGTGCCTGATGTAGTCATTGTTGTCATTTGCTTCTTGGATCATTCTGGAATTCCAACTTTGCTAGTGGAAACTCTTGCCAAATCCTTCCGTGAATGTGCAAACACTAAGGAACTAAGCAAAGCTAAGATCACCTCTAGTAGTTCGTGCCAACCCCTGTAGTCTAGCTCACTACCGTTGTAGAGTCAATCTCGGCAATGGTGAGCTCAGTGGGGCAACGAGCTAGGAAGTGGTCCCTGACAGCACGCAGTGTGTCAGGGAGGCGGGTGACTAGGTGGTAGAGAGTGAGCCAGAGTGGAGGGGGGTGCGTGGCAAGGAAGTCAGCAGGCATGGCGGCACGGAAGCGGGCCTCACTAGTACGGAGGTGCGTGATGAGGTCAGCGACTGTGTGAAAGGAGGACAGGTCGGGAAACAGGTAGGGGAGGGAGAGATGGCCTAGCGCGGCAGAGGCAGGTGAGGAGTAGCGAGCAACTACGGCTGTGTACAGTGCCTGTGCAGTCTTGTGCTGACCAAAGTGTTCGCGTTTGTCTATTGGCAGGGAGTTGCGAATAGCGAAGCGAGCGTGGGCATCACGAGTCTGCCACTGTGAGCGAGCAGTGCTGTCAGCAGTAGCAGCAGGGGCAGTGACATGGCCTAGGGCGTGATCGTACAGTGAGATGTCATCCTTGGCTGTGAGCTGTAGGTAGAGGTGCAGGTCATCGAGCCATGTGTCAAACTTCACAGGGCGGCCCTCAGCATCGAACACGAGAACCTGTGGGCTAGCCATAGGAACAGTAGAAATAGCAGCAGAAGCAGTAGGAGAAGCAGGTAGGACAAACCAGGTAGGGCAGGGCGGCGCGGCTCGGTTCAGGTCGGGGCGCGGCTCGGCTGGGTGGCGCGGCTCGGCTTAGGGCGCGCGGCTCGGCTCGGGGCGCGCGGCTCGGGTCGCGCAGCTCGGGTCACGGCGGGAACGGGCCGCCCGGGGCCTCCAGGTGGTGGGCACGGGTCGGCGAGGTCGGCATGGGGCCGGTTGGGGCCCTAGAAGGGCGAGCGTCGGGCCGATCGGGGCCTGAGCGGGGCTGGCGCGGGGCCGACGGGGTCTGAGACGGGGCCGACGGGGCCTGAACGGGGCTAGCGCGGGGCCAAACGGGGCCGTGACGGGGCTAGCAGCGGGGCCGACGGGGCCTGAAACGGGGCCGACGGGGCCTGAAACGGGGCTAGCGCGGGCCGACGGGGCCTGAGAGGGGCTAGCGCGGGGCCGACGGGGCCTCAACGGGGCTAGCGTGGGGCTGATCGGGGCCTGAATGGGGCTAGCTCGGGGCCGACGGGGCCTGAAACGGGGCCGACGGGGCCTGAAACGGGGCTAGCGCGGGCCGACGGGGCCTGAAACGGGGCTGACGGGGCCTGAAACGGGGCTAGCGCGGGCCTACGGGGCCTGAAACGGGGCCGACGGGGCCTGAAACGGGGCTAGCGCGGGCCGACGGGGCCTGAAACGGGGCCGACGGGGCCTGAAAACGGGGCTAGCGCGGGCTGACGGGGCCTGAAACGGGGCCGACGGGGCCTGAAACGGGGCTAGCGCGGGCCGACGGGGCCTGAGAGGGACTAGCGCGGGGCCGACGGGGCCTGAAACGGGGCCGACGGGGCCTGAACGGGGCTAGCGCGGGGCCTGAACGGGGCCTTAAAGGGGCCGACGGGGCCTGAACGGGGCCGCTAGGGAGAGCGGGCGTGGGGCCGACGGGGCCTGAACGGGGCTAGCGCAGGGCCGTCAAGAGGGGCCTCTAGGGGCGTGACACGCCGTGGCGCCCTAGGGCACAGGTAGGTAGGTAGGTAGGTAGTTACGTAGTGGTGGGCCCTTAGAAAATTTCGGTCCTAGGAAGGACCTGCTCTATACCATGTTGGAATAACTGAACAGGAATGGATGAACTAGCAGTGAAAACAGTATAAGTACCTAACCCTAGAATTGTGTACCCCCTATAGGCTAACCCACTGTAGCCTAAACTAACACAACATATATATAATGTTTGACAAGAAAGGGGCATTGCAAGCACTGCTCACCTATTCCAGTGAGTGCACTGCGAAAACGAGAGACACGGGTTCGAATCCCACTGCCGTGATTATCCTGAGGCTGCTGAACAGAATCAGCCCGTCCAATCGCGTCACAGGATCCACGAATGCCACGCTGGCATCGTAGATGGACCAACCCAGCTCTCGCTCATACTGCACCGGCAGGTCCTCCCATAAAACGCGCATCACTCGCGCCACGCGCGCATCGGACACCTCCGCAGCTCCGCCCGCCGCGCCTACTACTTCCGCCCTCGCTGCTCCGCCTTCATCTCCCGCTGCTGCGCACGCAAGAGGGATGCGCGGATCATCCGGTCTCACGCGAAGTGTTCCCAGTGTCACTCCGTCGTTCTGCGCGCTTCTTAGAGCGCGCTGCTCTCTGGCGCGCTTCGGATTTCCCGCGCCAAAGCACAAGGCGCAGGCAGAATGAGGCGCGGGATGATAAGTGGGCTTCAGAGCGATGTCGAAATGGGAAACGCAGAGCGAGCGATCAGATTTCGGCGAGTCTGACGCGGGAAGAAATGCTGCGTGGGGAGAGGCTGCGCCGAGCGTGCGCGGGACCTGAAGGGGGAAGCGGATTGCGGCGGCGGGCGGCATGGGGAGATATTATCAAACTGGACGGCGCGAGTTGGAGGCTTGTGACAAATAGAAGGGTCGAAAGGGCAGAGTAAAAGGTGGAGCGACAAGAATGGGCGGTGATGTTTCAATATTAGAGAAGGGCACAAATCTGTGCTGCGACAAGACTTTACTAAACCGAACTGAAACCAAGACTCACCAGAGCCAACCGGATTTCATCAGCAAACTTGTCCCCCCTTCCTCTAACATCCTTCTCTTAATATGAGCCCTCACCTCAGCCGCGACGAATGCCACTGTTCTACTACCTTCACCAACCACTTCCTTTCGTCGAATTCCTCCCTCAAGCCTCCGAATCACTCCCTATCGCGTTCGCCACCCTCGCACTAGGCGTTATCATGCCCCCACATCATCTTACGCGGCTACTCGCTCAGCCGCATTGCCATCATGATGCTTCGAGGTGTCGAAATGAGCCGCGGTGGCATTGCCAGCGGCGGCTTCAACGAGTCGTTGCCGTCGCGTCGCTCGTCGCGCTCTGCGCGTCGATCCCGCCGCCAGCGACGGTGCGTGCTGACGTCATCCAGCCGCTGCCGGGGCTCGCCACGGCCGATGACGTGGCGCTCGCTGAGAGTACGTCGCGGTATGACTGTAGCGGGGATACTTGGCAAATGGTTACTGTAACGGTTTATTACAATGGCGCCTGCCGGCCGACAAAGGATGAGAAACGCGCCTGTTCCACACCCCTATGCCCTTCCCTTCCATGGCCCCATCATGCGCTACGCGCACGACTCCGCAGGGGAGCGCAGTCTGCCCCACAGATCAACCACCCTCCCACAGCCCGTCCTGCCCCTCCTGGCGGAGGCGCTCTTCGCTCACCCAGCAGCGCACCTCCCACCGCAGCCCTTACGCCTCCGCGCGTCCAATCATCTCCCCCCGTATCTCCGCTCTCCCCCCATCCCACCCCTGCCCCAACGCCCAGAGGCGGCGCTGCTGTCGCTGGCGGCAGCGCTGGGCGGGCATGCGGCGTTCCGGTGGGCGGGGTGGGTGAATCAGTCGCCGGGGCTGTCGGTGCAGCAGAGCAAGCCGTGCGTGCAGTTCTGGGAGTTCCTCTCCTGCGACTCGCACGGCCACGTCTCCAGCATGTGAGCAACTGATGGGGCGGTGGGGATGAGCAAGCCGTGAGCATTTGAGGGCACTGTGAGAGCGCGTCTCCAGCATGTGAGAGCGCGTCTCCAGCATGTGCGAGCGCGTCTCCAGCATGTGAGGCCGTGAGGAGGCAATGGGGACGTTCTTGTGCAGGCGGTAAGGGAAGAGACGGCGGATTGGGCAGGGAGGCGCCTCACCCCTCTCCGACCTTCCCCTGTCTTCATTCTTTCCACCCTCTCCGCTCTTCTCCATTCCGTAATTTACTGATCTCCACTCCACCTTCTTCCCTTCACCCTTTTCCTCCATTCCCCCCTCCCCTCTCGTCCCTTTCTCCCCCCTTCCTTCCGCCAACAACCACAGCAACATTGCCAATCCTACTCTAGCAGTCATCAATGCATCGTGGGCCAATCAGAAGACGCCAGGTGGCTTAAAGGGGTCGATCCCCTGGGATTCCCTCACGGCGCTGGAACACCTGCAGGCCGTTGATCTGTCGGGCAACTCCATCTCTGGCTCTCCGTTCACTGCTGCCATCTCCAAGTTCACCGCGCTCAGAGACATGTGAGTGGGGGGGGGTGGGGAGGGTGAGGGGGATGAGAGTGAGGGGGATGAGAGTGAGGGGGATGAGTGTGAGGGGAATGAGAGTGAGGGGGATGAGAGTGAGGGGGATGAGAGCGAGGGGGATGAGAGTGAGGAGGATGAGAGTGAGGGGGGTGAGAGTGAGGCGGATGAGAGTGAGGGAGATGAGAGCAACGGCGTTGAGAGTGGGGGGGATGTGGCGAGGAGGTTGAGCGCTAAAGGGATTTGAGTAAGGGGGAATGTGAGTGAGGGGGGGTGTGTGAGGGTGGTTGACGGTCAAAGAAGAGAGTAGAAGGATGCGAATGAATTGTTAGCGATTGCATTTCAACCCCTCGGCCTCAACCCCCACCCCCTCCCTCAACCCCCCTCCCTCGCCCCCCACCCCATGCACCCCCCTCCCTCGCCCCCCACCCCATGCACCCCACTCTCCTCGCCCCACCGTAACTTCACGGTCACACCCTTGCCATTCGGCCCTCACCCCATAGTACCCACCTCCCTCATCCCCGCAACCCCCTTGTCTCGTGCCTCTCGCCGTGCAGAGCGTCTCCATCTCTTTCTGTGCTCACTGCATGCGTCCCCACCTTCTTTTGAGTCGACTCAAAAGTCCATCTTTTCCCACCACGCTCACTGCATGCATCCCCGCCCTCTGAACCCCCAACGCACTTCTTAAACCCTTCACGCACCCCCCGGAACCCCCATGCACCCCACTCTCCTCGCCTTCTCTTTCTTCCTCCCCCTCCCTCCCCCGCCCATCTCCCTCCGTCTGCCCTTTTTCTCTCACCTCCCCTTCCCCTCTCTCCCCCCCCCCCCCCCCCCTCCCTCCCCCCTCTCTCCCGCCTCTCCCCCATGCCCAACGCCCATCCCTCCGCGGCAGCCAGCTCGCCCGCAACGCCCTGGATGCGCCTCTGGGGGGCGAGCTCTCCGCACTCTCCAACCTGCAGAAGCTGTAAGCCCTGTCCTGTCTCGTTTTGAGGCGCTCAGAAATAGACTCTGGTAAGCAAGCTCCCCATGCTCTTCAACTCAATCTGCAAGAAGCTGTGAGCTCTGGGCGGGGCTGCGGTGGTGGTAGGGGCTGCTTTGGTTGGCGGGTCGAGAGTGGCAGCAGGGGTGTCGGTGTGCGGTGCTGCTGCCGGCCGGGGCAGGTTGTAGGTAGGAAAAGAAGGTTCTTTGTTAAGGTACTGAAATGAGAGAAATCAGCTTGTGGGGATGTGTCATGTGAGCATGAGCTGTGATGGTGCTGAGTTGACTTGATCAACCTGAAAGCGGGCTGGTTGAGCAAGTTCAGGCGTCCCTTCCTTACCACCCTCACCTCCCACGCATTCCCTGCCCTGCCCCCCTCCCCATCTCCCTCCCCATCTCTCTCCTCAGCGACCTGAGTGGTAACCGCATTCCCGGCGCCCTGCCCGCAGGCCTGTCCGCCCTGACAGCGCTGGAGATTCTCTCCCTCGCGTCCAACCAGCTTGCTGACTCCTTTCCCTCAGGCCTCTCCGCACTCACTGCCCTCAAACACCTGTGAGCACTCACTGCCCTCAAACACCTGTGAGCACTCACTGCCCTCAAACACCTGTGAGCACTGCGCTAACGTTCGAAGCTATCCTGCTAGTGTATTTTGCAAATAGGTTCTTTTTTTAGTTGCCATGCACTACCAACCACTAGTTCTCCTCCCATATTCCTCATCAAATTAAGAAGTTAGCATGATTCCCATGGAATGGGAACTGCAGTGCTGGACACCACCATCTGCACTGCTGGACACCACCATCTGCACTGCTGGACACCACCATCTGCAGTGCTGGACACCACCATCTGCACTGCTGGACACCACCATCTGCAGTGCTGGACACCACCATCTGCACTGCTGGACACCACCATCTGCACTGCTGGACACCACCATCTGCACTGCTGGACACCACCATCTGCAGTGCTGGACACCACCATCTGCACTGCTGGACACCACCATCTGCACTGCTGGACACCACCATCTGCACTGCTGGACACCACCATCTGCAGTGCTGGACACCACCATCTGCACTGCTGGACACCACCATCTGCACTGCTGGACACCACCATCTGCACTGCTGGACACCACCATCTGCACTGCTGGACACCACCATCTGCACTGCTGGACACCACCATCTGCACTGCTGGACACCACCATCTGCACTGCTGGACACCACCATCTGCACTGCTGGACACCACCATCTGCACTGCTGGACACCACCATCTGCACTGCTGGACACCACCATCTGCACTGCTGGACACCACCATCTGCACTGCTGGACACCACCATCTGCACTGCTGGACACCACCATCTGCACTGCTGGACACCACCATCTGCACTGCTGGACACCACCATCTGCACTGCTGGACACCACCAGAGATTCTCCAATTCTCAGGGAATGGCATGGGGACTGGAGTTTCCATCTAATAATTCTCAGTGCCCTTACTCAAACACGATGATTCCCCATCATCCCATCAACCATCCCCTATCACCCATCTCCCCATCCCACCCATCACCCCATCCCCTCATCACCCATCCATCACTCATCCCTCCATCATCCATCACTCATCAACCCATCAACCCATCACCCCATCCTCCATTCCCCACTCTCCATCCCCCCTTCCCCACCCTCCATCCCCCATTCCCCACGCCCATCACCTCATCCCCAAACCCATCACCCATCTCCAACCCCATCACCCATCCCTCTTCCCCCATTCCCCCATCCCTCTTCCCCCATTCCCCCATCGCACCCATTCCCCCATCCACCCATCCCCCCATCCCACCCATTCCCCCAACCCATCCATCCCCCCATCCCACCAATCCCCCCATCCCACCCATCCCCCCATCCCACCCATTTCCCCATCCCACCCATTCACCCATCCACCCATCACCTCACCAGCGAGTTGGGCAGCAACACCTTCAGCGGGCCCCTGCCCGACAGCTGGAGCGCTCTCTCCGGCCTGCACCTGCTGTCAGTGCCGCCCCTCGCTCCTTCCCTGCCTCTTGTTCTGCCTCCACATAAGCGTCCCCGCATGTTGCCACCACATGTAAGCTTCACCGTGTCTTATTGCGCTCTTCTGTTTAACCCCTGCCTGAACACCGCCCCTTCCAATCCCCTCTTCCATCACTCCATTCCAATCCCCTCTTCCATCACTCCACCAGCGCCCCATCCCTCTCCCTACGGCGCCCTCCCTCCTCCCCTTCGCTCCTCTCCCCTCTCCTCCCCTCATCTCCCTACCTTTCCTTTTTTTCCCCTTCCACTCCGCCCATCCCCCCGCTCCCCTCTTCCCCTCTTCCCTCCCCCCCCCCTCCCCACTTTCCCCTCTTGTGTCCTTCCCCCCCCTTCCATCCCCCCGCCACCCCTCTTCCCTCCCGTCCCTTCCCCCCCTCCCCTTTATCCCGCTTCCCTCCCCTTACGTACCTCCCCTCCCCTCTCCTCTCCTCTCCTCTCCTCCCCTCCCTCTTTCCAGCGACCTGGCCAGTGCGGGGGTGCGCACCCCGCCACCGGACTCATGGGTAGCGCTCTCATCGCTGGAGATCGCCTCTCTGCAGCACAGCGATAACCTCACTGCGCCCTTCCCCTTTCCCACCCCCAGTGACTTGGCTAGTGCAGGAGTGCGCACCCCGCCACCGGACCCATGGGCAGCGCTCTCATCGCTGGAGACCTACCCCCTCCCCCTACCCACTCCCCCTACCCCCTCCCTCTTTCCCCTCCCCTACCCCCTCCCCCTTCCCCTCTCCTCCCCTCCCTCCTCCCAGCGACCTGGCTAGTGCAGGAGTGCTCACTCCGCCACCGGACTCATGGGTGGCACTCGCATCACTCGAGATCGTCTCGCTGCACAGCAACAACCTCACTGCACCCTTCCCCGCCTTCCTGCTGCAACTGCCCAACATCTCCGACATGTGCGTCTCTGTGGGTTTGGTGTGTGTGTGTGCGGGTGTGTGTGTGTGTGTGCAGGTGTGTGTGTGTGTGTGTGCGCGTGTGTGTGTGTGCGGGTGTGTGTGTGTGTGTGCGTGTGTGTGTGTGTGTGTGTGTGTGTGGGTATGTGTGTGTTTGTGTGTTTGTGTGTGTGTGTGTGGCTGCTGCTGCTGCGGCGGCACTCCTCTTTCCCTCCCTTCTACTGCATTGCTGCTCCTATTGCATCATTCGCCACGAAGCGACTTTAATCACCACGCATCAGTTCTCCGTAGAAAAGGTTTTCACCCCCCTTTTTCCAACCCCTGTTTCTTTGCCTCCTTTCCTTCCCCTTTACCCCATTCGTTTTCCTTTCTGGTCCACCCCCAACTCCCCCACACCGCAGAACGCTATTCAACAACAGCCTATATGGCAGTCTGCCAGCCACCCTCTGGAATCCCACCAAGCTCACCTTCGTGTGAGTAGCAACCCAATCCAGTCATCCACACATTCCCGTATGCATAGGTAGATACGCTATGTGGTTCCGGACATCCAAGTTAATTTTCTCTCTTTTTTTATTTCACCCCGCCCTGCTCCGTTCAGTAAGGCCCTGCCCCATTCATCCCTGCCCTCCATACCCATACATGCGCATCCACCATCGCAACCATCACATACCAGTACCATCGCCTCGTCTCCATCTGTCCACCACCCGCCCCTCCAAACCACCCCCTCCCCCCTTCTCCCCTTCTCCCCCCCTTCTCCCCTTCTCCCCCCCTTCTCCCCTTCTCCCCCCCTTCTCCCCTTCTCCCCCCCTTCCCCCCTCCCCAGCGAGGTGTCCTCCAACTACCTGGACAGGTCGGCTCCTCAGTCTCCTGGTTTTTGAAAATTCCACCACCCTCTCCTCTCACCGCCTCTCCTCTCACCGCCCCGCCTCTCCTCTCACCACCCTCTCCTTTCACCGCCTCTCCTCTCACCGCCCCGCCTCTCCTCTCACCACCCTCTCCTTTCACCGCCTCTCCTCTCACCGCCTGCCCCTCCACATTCCCCCCCTCCACCTCCCCCCCCCCCAAGCGAGGTGTCCTCCAACTACCTGAACGGGTCGGCCCCTCAGCCTCCTGCCGGCCGCTCTGCTCAGTTCAGGTGCTGCACGCCCCCTTTGCGTCCACCTCCAGGTGCACTGCTGCAGGTGCACTGCACCAACATGGCTGCGATGCTGGTTTGCTGATTGAAAAGCACAGCCTACGGCTTTCCCGGTCTAAAAACATCATTTCTATGAGCTTCTCACAAGCACATGTGCTCTTCTGCTGCCCATCTTTCCCAAACCTCTCTTCCTCTCCCTTCTCCCCCCATACCCCCACCAGCCACAGTAGCAACTGCCTGGACCAGGCGCCCTCCCAGCGCCCCACAGACCAGTGCTCGCGCTTCTACTCCAACCTGCCCGCTCTCATGCAATCTGGTACCCCTTCCCCCTCCCCCACTCTCCTTGGCACTGCTGCTCGCGCTTCTACTCCAACCTGCCCGCCCTCATGCAATCCGGTAGCCACTCCCCTTCCCCTCCCCGCCCCTCTCCCCGCCCCTCTCTCCGCCATCCCCCCCTCCCCTTCCCCCCCCTCCCCTTTCCCCCCTCTCCTGTCACCCCTCGTCGTTGCTTCCACAGTGTAACGTTGCTCCTGTGGCACCTTCTATTCGTCCCCATGGGGACTCATGTTTCTCGCCCAGCCATTTCACTTAAGCTCGCCGTGTGCCATGCATCACGCGGCATACACGATGCACCGTACACCATACACCATACACCATACACCATGCACCATGCACCATGCACCATACACCATGCACCATGCACCATGCACCATGCACCATGCACCATACACCATACACCATGCACCATGCACCATGCACCATACACCATGCACCATGCACCATGCACCATGCACCATGCACCATACACCATGCACCATGCACCATACACCACGCACCATGCACCATACACACCATGCACCATGCACCATTCACCATACACCATGCACCATGCACTCTGCACCATGCACCATGCACCATGCACCATGCACCATACACCATACACCATGCACCATGCACTATGCACCATGCACCATGCACCATGCACCATACACACCATGCACCATGCACCATTCACCATACACCATGCACCATGCACCATGCACCATTCACCAAACACCATGCACCATGCACTCTGCACCATGCACCATGCACCATGCACCATGCACCATGCAGCATACACCACACACCATGCGCATTCAACCTGGTGACACACCTCCCCCCATGCACGCCCCCCTCCAGCTGCAGAGAAGGCTAATCCCAAAGGAGCTGCAGCTCTCACCTCCCTGCCATCTGCATCCGCTGCAGTCGCTGCAGCAGCACTGCTCATCTCACTCTCCCTGGTGCTGCTGCAATAGCACGCTGGCACACTGGCACACTGGCACACTGGCACGCTGGCACGCTTGCTGTAGAAGATTGTAATTTAAACTTATTCTGCGAGGTATTTCTATTGGAAGGCTATCCTGGTTGTACCATGGCTGCGGGAATGCTAAAGCACCTTGGTTATTCCAACAGCCCCTCAGAACACCTGGTGCAGCAGCACTTTGTTTCTTCATGCCTTTGCAACACCTGCACCACCTTATCCCTCCACACCACCTTCATTCCTCATATCCTCCCCGCTCTGGTGGCCGAGGTCTCTGCTGCGCTTCTCAACCTGCAAAAGCTGCAAGCACTGTGCCTCTGCTGGGGCGGGGCTGCTTCAGTGGGTGGGTACGGTAATGGGTGGTTGTTGCAGTGAGTTTCAGTGAGTGCTCAGTAGGCAGTGCTGTTGGTTGAAAGGCAGTGAGCAGGAGGTATTAGAGGTCGCGCAAAGAGAACTAGAGAAGTCGGTTTGTGAGGAGGGGACCGAAACGTGGGGGAGGGGGTGCATGAGCTGTCGCCTTGATAGATACGAAGAGTTTAGGGTTTAGAGGGGCTGTTCACAAAGAGGTGTCCCATACCACCCTTACCCTTCAACAGTATCTCCTCACACCTATTCATTCGCTACCCCTCAATCTACCCTTATTCCATGGAACTGAGTGGTCACTGTGGTCACAGGCCTGACTTCTGGTCAACCCTAAACCGTGAACCCGAAACCCTTCATCCCTATCCCTAAGCTTAGAAAAGAGGTACTCATACTCATGCGAGATGACCTTCATACTGAAAATGTATTGTTGCCGTTACTGGTGTTGCAAAATTCAGACCACACAAACCAATGCCAACAGTTCTTGCTATTCGATCCTTTCGTCACCGATCCGTAAACAACATGCAAAACTACCTACGCTAGACCTCAAGCTGGCACCAATGCCTACACCAACGTCTCACAGACTCTCTCCATTGTGGTCTCATTCAACAGTCACATGACCAGGGCATGTGCTGTCTCAACCGCACAGCCAGCTTCATCACATTCATTCTCCACTTCAACAGCCTCTCTTATCGGCTCCTCCTCCAGAATCCACTCCATGTTCCAAGGGCAGATTCAAACAACCACGCAGATCAGCAGCAGCAGGGAAGCCACTGGAGCCATGGCAATGCCAGCAATGGCTGCTGCTGCTGACAGGCCAAGGGACTTGGTGGTGGACTTTGCAGGAGGGGGGGGTGATGCTGGTGATGCTGGTGATGGTGCGGATGCTGGTGATGCTGGTGATGCTGGTGATGGTGCTGATGCTGGTGATGCTGGTGATGCTGGTGATGGTGCTGATGCTGGTGATGCTGGTGATGCTGGTGATGGTGCTGATGCTGGTGATGCTGGTGATGGTGCTGATGCTGGTGATGCTGGTGGGGCAGTGGGGGGAGGGGGGGAATGGACATGAAAGGGGAAGGGATGGACATGGGAGGAAGGGATGGACATGGGAGGAAGGGATGGACATGGGAGGAAGGGATGGACATGGGAGGAAGGGATGGACATGGGAGGAAGGGATGGACATGGGAGAGGAAGGGACCACAGCGGCTGCAAGCAAGAGGCGGGACAGCGACAAGGGTTTGAACAGCTTAACATTGGTCCAGCACAGTAGATTCTGCAGTCCAAGAAGAGCAGTGGGACTGCTGATGCTTGCCACTGCTGCTCTGAACGGCATGTTGGAACCCTTCACGCGTGACGAAGAGTGGGTTCCAGGAGAGTGGACATACGCACTGAAACAGAATGGCGGAACTCGAATAGAAAGGCTCTTACAGGATTGAGACGACAATGAAAGGGGGATGGCTGAGGAAGTTAGTTCTGACTCACGAGGTGCTGGCTCACGAGGTGCTGGCTTGCCGCAGGTGGAGCAGGAGGGGCAATGGAGGCAGAAGGTGCTTTCAGGTTGCTGCTGCGCTGCCAGACATGGAGAGTAGTCAGCAGGGCAGGTGAGGCCACTTGCAGTCAGATTCCTGCAGGTGCACAATATACACAGGAGCACAATATACACAGGAGCACAATATACATAGGAGAGGGTCATTGCTAAGATCTCAGTTCCAAAAGCGGTCACTTCAAAAGGGTTAGAGGCACAATCTTCATGCCACACAGCTCATTGCAATTCTTCGATACCGGTCCTTCATAAAACACCAATCTCTTGATTGGCCGAGTTGCATTGGTGGCTCAGCACACCTTTACCCCTATGAGAAAGGGTTTTGGCTGCAGTTCAAACGAGAATCGGAAAAGAGCTGCCACTCATACAAGAAGAGCGCTCACAAGAAAGAAAGTTGGTCGAGGTTGTTAATTAGCTCTGAGACACTGCCCGTTAGGATGTTGTTGGAAAGGTCTCTGATTAGACAAACATGGGGCATGCACAAAGAATGTTAACATACCACTGATGGAGAAACAAACAGAAGGGATTGTCAACTTAAGGTGGAAAAACATTTTCACGAACAACTGATAACATACAAGTATACTAAGTTGATGAGGCGCGAAAACGATGGCATGGAGCCCGACAGTGAGTCTGATGAAAGGCTCCTGCAAGCAAGTGAGGCACGCAAAGGATGGCATACATGGTGTGAACAAACATCAGCAAAGGATGGCATACATGGTGTGAACAAACATCAACAAAGGATGGCATACATGGTGTCAACAAACATCAACAAAGGATGGCATACATGGTGTGAACAAACATCATAAAAGGATGGCATACATGGTGTGAACAAACATCAACAAAGGATGGCATACATGGTGTCAACAAACATCAACAAAGGATGGCATACATGGTGTGAACAAACATCAGCAAAGGATGGCAAACATGGTGTGAACAAACATCATAAAATGATGGCATACATGGTGTGAACAAACATCAACAAAGGATGCATACATGGTGTGAACAAACATCAACAAAGGATGGCGTACATGGTGTGAAAAAACATCAACAAAGGATGGCATACATGGTGTGAACAAACATTAACAATGGATGGCATACATGGTATGAACAAACATCAACAAAGGATGGCATACATGCGCACGTCTGGACTTTGTGCTAACGATGACCTCTGGCACCAGCGCCTCGGTCACCCCTCCCGCACAACACCGAAGATTTGTATCGAGGCAAGCGTGTTTGCGCCTGGCGCACTCCTGCGCCCTGAAGGCTCCTGGCAATGTCAGGCCGCGTGTGGTTGGCCGCATAGTTGAGCGCCCCAACCATGGAATGAAACAGCTTCCTGTCACTCTCGCCCACCACCTCTTCATCAGCACAGGGCTCCACAGTGACCCCTGAATGCAGTAGGGTTGCTGGCTTTCCTCCATCTTGCAGCCCATGATTCTCAGCCAACCCCTCACAATACTTCCTCTGGTGCAACGTCAACACTCCCTTGTCAAGGTCCCTCTCCACATGCATCCCCAGATAGTACTTCACATCTCCCATCTTGGAACACTTGAACTGCATCTCCAGCATCTCCTCCACACGATCAATCATCGCAGATGACAACGAGAAGAGGAGGGTGTCGTCCACATACACCAGGAGCATGAGGAACTGCTCCTTCTCTTGCAGCAGGAACAAGCTGTGATCACACTCGCTCTTCTTGAATCCCCCAGCCAGCAGTGTCTCCTCCAGGTTGTGGTACCATGCACGAGGAGCCTGCTTCAAGCCATAGATGGCCTTCTTCAGCCTGCACACCTTGCCGCTCCCATCATCCAACCCCTCAGGCTGCAGCATGTACAACTCCTCCAGAATGATCCCATTCAGGAAAGCAGTCGAGATATCCATCTGCATGATCCTCCATCCGTGGTTTGCAGCTATTGCCAACGACGCCCTTAGTGTTGTCCCTTTCCCCATAGGAGCAAAAACATTCGTCAAAGTCCTTCCCCTTTGTCTGCTAGAACCCCTTAGCCACAAGCCTTGACTTGTAGCGGGTCAGCTCCCCATCAGATCCGTACTTGTGCCTGAAGATCAGCTTGGAAGAAATGGCCTTCTTCCTAGGAGGCAGCTCACACAGCTCCCATGTCTCATTCTGCAGCAGCGAGTCATACTCCTCCTTTACACTCTGCTTCCACTTCTTAGCGCCGGGCCCGCTCAGTACCTTAGCTAGAGTCCTGGGCTCAGGGACGGCTGCCCAGTAGCATTGTGCTATCTCATCCTCATCACACTGCTCAGCCACACTTCCAGCATGCTCCACATTCTGTGAGCCACAGCGATCATAGCTCAGCCTGACAGGTGGGCGCACATCCCTCGTAGGACGCTCAGGCGGATGTGGGGCACGTGGTGGAGCACGTTGGTGCGGCTGCTGCTGCTGCTATTGCTGCGGCTACTACTGCTGCTGCTGCTGCTGCTGCTACTCCACCACCTCAGGTTCTCCCTCATCCTCAGTCACCCCAGAGATCTCATCGGACACAAAAACCTCCACCTGTTTTGAAGGCCGCTGCGCCTCATCGGCCTCAACAATCAATGGTGTAGCAAGAAGCTTCTGCTGCTGCTGCTTCCACTCCTTGTAGTACAGTGACTCAAGAAACTTCACATCCCGCAAAACAGTCATCTTCTGGCTGGTCAAGTCCCACACCAATCAGCCCTTGTGGTCCTTTGCAATCCTCACATGCACACCCCGTCTCCCAGAAGCTTCCAGCTTTCCCCTCTTCTCCTTAGGCACATGAAACACCACCATGCAGCCGTAGGCTCTCAGCATGTTGACTGCTGGTGCACTCCCATACCACTTGGTGTAGGGGACCCACTGCTTGTCCCCCACAGTTGCCAGCACCCTGTTCTTCACAAAGGCGACCTGCCGCAGTGCAGTCACCCAAAACGGATCAAGCAGCCCTGCACGCCCAAGGAGAGTGCGAAACCTTCATGTAGGGTCGGCTGAAACGCTCAGCCATGTCGTTCTCCTGAGGGTTGTAGGGCACTGTGAGCTGATGCTGAATGCCCTTCTTCTTCAGCACCGCCTCAAACTCATTGCCAATGAACTCTCCTCCGTTTTCTGTGCGGATCACCTTCACCTTGTGTCCTCTCTCCCTTTGAGCTTTCGGCATCCACTCCTTGAAAACAGCCCCTGCCACCTCCCCCTTAGTCCTGAGGGGGTACACCCACACCGCACGCGTGTGGTTGTCCATAGTGGTTAAGTAGCGTCTACCCGAGAGAGAAGGGGCCCTCGTAGGGCCCACCACATCCATGTGCACAAGCGCAAGTGGAGCCTTGGTTGGTCCCGTGCTGCTGCTGAAGGGGAACTTGGTGAACTTCGTTTCAAGGCATGTAGGGCAGCTCCCAATCTCCTTTGCTGCCCCCTTCACCTCCAGCCCCTTCAAGCTCCCATTCTTCACCAAGTTTTGCAGCATAGGGATGTTGATGTGACACAACCTCTTGTGCCATGTCTCCCAATCGGCATCACCATTCCCAGACGAAGCCTTTGCCCATGCAGCCGTCCCATCCACACCAGCAAGCATCTCACCATGTGACTGCTGTGGCTGCTGCACCTTCTTGGCTGCTTCCAGGGCCCCATCAGTTGGTGCAGTCTGCTCTCCTCCCGCAGTTGCCTTCGCCGTTACTGCTGCCGCTGCCATTAGTGGAGGTTTCCCATTCCAAGGGATGATGGGCAGCTGCCACAGGTCCTTGATGCGGCTGTTCGTCTCCTCCAGATCCCACAACAAGAGCTTCCCAAGCTTCGCACGACAGGTGGTTGGGGCAAAGGTCACTTTGGCCTTGCTCTTCTGCAACCGGTGCACAGAAAGAAGGTTAGCGGACAAACCTTCAACCAACAGCACATTCCCCAGCCCCTCAAGCCCCCGATTGGCTCCTATTACCTTGGCATTCCCAACACCAATCACAAGGAGCAAAGCATCTGAAGCGGCAGCCACAAACCTAGTGAGGGGTGCATCACAACTTTCCCAACTGAACCCACATCACCCCCATTCCCTTTCACATCCTCAACCATGAGGAACATCCCAGGGTCGGCTTTACCTTGTGCACCATCACCATGTGCACCTGAACCTTGCACAACGCCACCTCGAGCACGTTCACCACTTGGCGGCTTCATGCCTGGAGGCGCCCATCCCTCAGGCCGGCTGAAACACTTGAACCACAGATGTCCAACCTTCTTGCAGTACCAGCAAGCTCCCTCCATTCGGGTTCTCCACCTGCTATCAGAGCTCCCATGCCTCTCATTGTAGTTACCTTGGCCTCTCCCTCTTCCAAAGTCTCTCCCACGGCCTCGGCCTCTCCCACCCCCTCTTCCTCTGCTGCCTCCTAAAGCTCCAAGCCCCTCAGCAGTTTTGTTGGCAGCACCGCCTCCCGTGTGGCGCCTACGGAAATCCTCCTGCAGAATCTGCTGCCGTAGCCACTCAGGTGTCCACTAGTCCTGCTGATTGTTGAGGGTGAGGTTGTCCCACGAATTGTCGAGCAACGAGATGATCTTGGTGCACTGCTGCATTTGTGACATATTGCTGCCCGCCGCTGCCATCCTCGCATAGGGAGTCCTTGATCTCGTCAAGGACCGGCTTCAGATCGTCGCCCGGTTGCATGGAGAGGGCAGCCAGCTCCTTCTCCAACACAATCACCATCGGCAGCGTGTTGGGCTGAATCACATTGCGCGGTAGCTTCCACGCCTTTGGTCTGGAATCATCCAACTCCACCAAATCCTTGATGTGTTGGAACATGTTGTTGTTGACCGATTGAAGGATTAGGTCGTACAGCACCGCGCTCTTCTCAATCCACCGTTCGCGGGCGTCGCCTTCCTGTGGCATCTTCTATTCTCCCATCACAAGTTTCAGCAGCTTGTAGCGCTTAAACACACTCCGCATTCGCCCGCTCCATTCCTCATAGTTGGAGCCATCTAATGCCTCGATCTTGGATGGTGGCGTCTCATTCCTATTCTCAGCTGCACCTCCACTCCCTTAACTCATTTCCTCTACTCCCAATCACAGGTTCCAGCTCCCCCTTTGCTGTCCACACCGAAGTCGCACAGATTTCTTACAAGTGTCGACGCCAACGAAATTTTGGCAGAGTTTCCCCTTAGCGGAAGTCACGTCCAACATTCAGGACACCACTTAGGCACGCCCACAGGCCATGGTGGGTCTAGCAGGTTTTTCACACTTCATTAGACTTCCTTAATCAGCTCTGGTACCACTTGTTAGAGATCAAAGACAGAGTCTTTGAAGATTAGGGGCCGAAATATCTCAAAATCGTTGACTACAATTCTGGATCGAAATGTCGTCGTCACAAGAAATGCCGTCGACAACAAACGCACCGTTAGAATTCTCTCAAACTCGAGTATGTTGTAGCCCTTGACTGTGGCTATCCATCCCAATTTGAAACATATCAAAGATGAAGTATAACTCGAGTTATGAATTTCGGCGCACTATGGGGTATGCTGCCATAGAGAATTAGAGTAGCTAGAAACCAGGTAGGAGGGAAGAGGAGGACGAGAGGGAAGGTCCCAAGAGAGTCCCCAACCAAGAAAACCTCATGCCACACAATTCCCCTCTCTATAGGTACCCAGCTTGCACCCTTATCATTTTCCCAACATCCACAATCCACCTCACCCCAACTTGGCCTCACTTGCCAACCTGGTTTGGCATCTCCCAACCAGTTTGCATCATCTACAGTGATGGGGACGAATTTCCCAACCCCAAAAGACCGGACCCCATATTGAGTCAACCCGCAAATTCCCATAGTCGCCGCATCACAATCAAAACTTTGAACGATCATAACTTACCCGTTCTTGCTCCGATCGCAGCGATTCTTGGTTCGTCGGAAAGCTCTCAAGCAAAAGAGTCATTACAGTTATCTGCTCAACCAGAATAACATCCACACATTTAGAGAATCCAAAGCACACCGAACACAAATTCTTGCACACACTCACACCACGCATGCAACGCACGAAAATATGATGGGAGGCGTACAGACGTGAATGCAAATGATAGCATCACATAACACAAGCGAGGACGGGGCCACATCCATCTCCCATTCACGCTCCCCTGCCGCGTTCACGCTTGGGCCCCCAGCCCACACGGCAGCACCATTAGGAGAATAGCTCGTCAGCGTGCACCCAACACACAGCACGCCAGCCACTGCACCAGCCATGCAAGAGGGCATGGCACCTATTGCTGCACATCGTCGTCGCCGTCGCCCACATCGGCCAGGCGCACTTGGCCGATAGCGGCGGAGCACCGGTTGAAGGCCAGAAAGTGCAGCACCTTCGTCAGGAAGTCAGCCGGCTGCTCGGTGGTTAGGATGTACTTCAGCGAAATTTTCCCGCGCTTCACCATGTGCTGCAGCCAGGCCTGTTGCTGCTCCATATGCTTGAGGTTTCCTGTCAACCCCAGGACCTTAGCGACCGTGATTGGCAACTTGTTGTCCACCCGAAGGACAGTCAGCTTCACGGCATCAAGCTGCCGGAATTCTGCAAGAAGGAAGTGAAGGCGGCGTCCCTCCTTACCGGCTTCCGTGGCCGCCACGTACTCCGACTCGGTCAACGACAGCGTCGCGCACTTAATGCACTGGCTCGACCAGGAGACTGCGGCCCCTCCGTAGACAAACACATAGCCTCCCGTGCTCGTCTTCTTCTGCTTGTCGCCAGCATCGTCAGTGTCCATGTAGCCGACCAGCTCCAGTGACTCAGATTCACTGCTGGACTCCAGGGCGGTGTTGCGCATGTTCGGGGTGCGACCGTTCTGCTCCTTGTCAAAGAACCGCATACGCAGCTTGTCGGCGTAGCCCTGCTGGTGCAGCCACAGCTTCCTCGCCGGCCTGTCGCGCACGATCTCCAGCCCGAGGTGCTTCTACACCAGCGAGATCTCACGCAGCTCGAAGGCGGCCTCCAGCCGCTCCTTCAGCTCCTTCAGCATCTCGATGCTGCTGCTGGCGGTGAGCAAGTCGTCAACAGAGACTAGCACCCAGCAGGCCACCTTGTCGACACCGACCTTGAAGTAGAGCCCGTGTCGACCTGGCTCTTCTTCTAGCCGGCGCCGACCAGCACATCATTGAGAGCCTTGTACCACAGCAACGGAGACCGTTTCAGCCGGTAGAGGCTCTTCTGCAGCTTACACACCCAGCCGGTTCCGTCGTTGAAATAGTCCGACTGGTACATGTACAGCACCCAGTTGAACTTGCTTTGCTTCATGTCGAGCTGCATCGGGTTAAGGTTGAGGACGGCAACGATGTTGCGGATCTCTTCTTCCATGGCGGCCTTCACCGCCTTGCCCTTCCAGCTTCCCAGTGCTTCCTTCACCGTCATCGTCGAGATGTCCCAACGGTGTCCACATCGATCACAGGTAGGGGCGTCCGGGCACTCGCAACTTGTGTTCCTCGCTTCCGCAGGTTGAGCAGGCTGGCGGGTTGTGACAGTCACGCTGAAGGTGGCCCGCCTTGCCACAGTTGTGACACTTCCTCTCCTCTCCCGCTCGCCGAGGCAGGCGCTTTCGCTCCACCGGTTCTGCAGTCCACGCTGGTCGCCATCGCTGCCCCCCTCGTTCCGGAGCGGCCTCAATCTCGTACAATCTCCGGCCCGTCTCCACCCGCTTCACCACCTCGTATGCTTCCTTGAGCGTGGCCCTCCCACTCATGTCAAACACACGCACCTGTACATCCCGCCGTAGATCATAGCTCAGCCCGTTCAGAAAATTTCTGATTAACCGTCCTTGATCGTGACAGGTCATGTCCTCAGCTAGCTCCACCAAGCGACCATATTATGCTAGTAGAGACTCTCCTGTTCGGTGCGTGAAGTCTCGAAATTCCGATGTACGCTCTGGCGTTTGCACCGGGAACTTTTCTTCTAACATGCCCAAGAACCGTGTCATGGGATCCCTTACCTCTGGTGCCGCTCTCGCCGCCCAATCCAATAGCTCTCTCCGACTGATGCGGTAGTATGTTTCTGCCTCCCCAGTCAGCGTGTTCGCCAGACCGCGAAAGAACTCTTCAGGATCCAGACGATCTCGTTCCCAGCGTGCTCGTAGGTTCTCCACTTGCATCACGTAATTCTTTATAGAGGGTCCCCGCTGCGTGTCGTCGGAGAATCGTTCCGGTACTTCGATCTTAGTCAGCAAAGTGTACTTCCAGCGTTGCACCTACGCCTCTTCCTGCCACAAAGCGCTCTGTTGATAGGAGCCGTGCTCCGCTTCCTCCCTTGCACTTCGCATCGGTCGCTCTTCCGATTGCGAGCCTTTCTTCTCCGCCCCAGTCGGCGTTGACCCTTCCGCCGGCGGCCCCGGCCGTTCTCGCCCGCCTGCCGCATGTCCGGGCGAATCCGGCCCGTGCTCCACGTCCTCACGGATATCCGTTCCCCGATGCATGTCTGGGTCTCGTTCTTCCGGGATGTCACCTCCGACTTCACCCTTCCGCTCTAGTTCGTACTCCGTGCCAGCTCTAGTCCGCAGACTAACGCTCCATGAATTGTTTGTATGTGATAAGCTCTCCTAGCTTAATCACATCGCCTCATGTCTTGAAACCCTTACTTAATTGCTCATATTGGCCTGAGATCTCACACGCGCACAGATTACAGCAATTTTGTGAGAATAGCACAGAACATACAAACAATGCAGTATCAATTGCCCGTACCCCCTATATCCTGCCTACGCTCCTCCCTATACGGCTACACCACAAGGCTCCCTTAGAGGTGGTGGCCTCCTCGTCAAGACGAAGAGCCATGCTCCCCTTCCTCTTGCCTCCAGCACTTAGCCAACCAACCGGCGACCCTCCAGCTCGTGGCTGTAACCCCAGCTGGCTCGGGCATCCAACTTGCAAGGAAACAAAACATGCACTCACACACGAAACAAAGTAGCGCCTTCCAGCTGTCACACCCCCTTTTCCCCTCCGCTGATGTGTTACCCTATCCTGCATCAACCCATCACCCTTGCCTCGCTTTCCCGTTTCCTCGGTACTCACTTCTCCTGTGGACTGTACAAACATACAGTATGTACACTCGCTTTCCATCAACCTTATCTCGCGACACCCCCTTCAGTTTCGACCTTCACTTTACGCGCCTTTGACTTGCCCGCTGCTTTATCACGCGGTGCATCAACTGCCCTGCGTTTTCAGGAATGACAAGTCCGGACCCACACCTTCCGTGTACCACTCCCCCGTCTTCCTCGCGCTCCTGGGACCTTCACTGCTGCCACATACTCCTCTTCCTCTTCTGCCCCTTCCCCCTCCTCCTCCTCCACATCCTCCTCCTCCATATCCTCCTCCTCCTCCTCCTCCTCCTCCTCCTCCTCCTCCTCCTCATCCCCATCCTCCTCCTCCTCCCCCTTGCCATCCTTCTCCTCCTCTTCATCCTCGTCGTCCCCCTCCTCGTCCTCCCTCTCCTCCTCCTCATCCTCGTCGTCACTCTCCTCGTCGTCGTCGTCGTCGTCGTCGTCGTCGTCCTCCTCCTCCTCCTCCTCCTCCTCCTCCTCCTCCTCCTCCTCCTCCTCCTCCTCCTCCTCCTCCTCCTCCTCCTCCTCCTCGTCTTCGTCCTCCTCATCATCCTTCTCATCTTTTTCCTCCTCCCCCACCTCCGCGTCCTCCTCCTCCGTATCCTCCTCCTCCGCATCCTCCTCATCCTCCTCATCATCCTCTTCCTCCTCCTCCTCCTCCTCATCCTCTTCCTCCTCCTCCTCCTCCTCCTCCTCCTCCTCCTCCTCCTCCTCCTCCTCCTCCTCCTCCTCCTCCTCCTCATCCCCCTCATCCTCCTCCTCCGTATCCTTAGCACCTTCTTCACAGTTTTTGGGCCTCTTCCCCCTAGCTACTTGCTTGCCCAAGAGTTTTTCGGCCACCGGAGTTTTTCTGCCCTTTGGGTCGGCCCTTCTGGCGCAATGCATGACCCGCTGACTTAACACTTACTTCCCTGGCGCCTCGCGTTTTTCCAACTTCCACGCCATCGACGTCATCAGCTCTGCCTTCCATCTGCCGCCTCTTCGCCCGTATAATGATGGAGTCGGCCAGGGCGGTGTCATATTGTTCCTCCCCCTCGCTCTTTCTCTACCTATGCCTCCTACGTCAACCTGAAGGAGGAGAGCCACTAACACCACCAGCGGCATCATCGTGGCTGCGATAGCCAACATCGGCGATGTCGTGTTGCTCCTCCATAGAATCGTGCTCTCCATCATTGTCCTTCTCGACCACGGTAGCAGAAACTTCGACCACGGTCGGCTAGAGCAGTGTCAGATGGTGCTGCGATGCTTCCGCCTCTGACTCGGTGATGGCTGCATGCTCGTCGCATATAGCGTCGCCGTGGTTTCCCCCTATCACTGAGCACTCTCTCTCCCCCGACGGATCTGCAAGACTCACGTGTTGTTCAGGATCCGTCACTTTGAGAACTTACGACGAACTCATTTCTCAACTAAACGCAAATTTGCTCAGTAAGATTATGCGCCTTAGGCTTAGCTACCATCTCCAATTCGAATCACCTAGAAAGATGGTCTAGAGAGTAAGAACGACTTGAAAACACCCAGCAGCTGCATGACTAGAAATGGTGGAGGAAGTACAAGTATTGAGGCATAGAATGTTGGAGTTGGGAACCTCCAAGAGAATCATGAGAGGGAAGGGGTTCTTCAAGAGCTAGGGAAGGATGGTATGAACCTTCCTAGCAGCAAGGATACAACCCTCATTATGAGGTCCTTGAGGTGTCACATGCAAAATCCAATCTAGTTGGATTTTGCCTAGGTGTTGCAACATTTGCAACCAATGCTAGAAACTTCTAGCCACCCCAATTCAAAAGTCAAAGTTGCCTTTCTAACCACCCAACCAAAGGTCCCTTTATAATCATGTCCAAGTAATCACCCAAACTAGATATAACCCCAAAAGGTAATAAGAAATCCAAGTCTTGGAAATCTTGTAACTTGGGCGATATTTGTCGTAATAAGGTGATCTTGGTATTGTTGGAAAGCTCTGGATTTCTCCTACATCATCAAGCATTTAAACTGGGCAAAAAAACGCAGAGATAATAATATCCAAAAGCCATGCACAATGACATATGCTCATGCAAACAATGAACGCATAAATAGCACGAGCATTCGGCACGACGTTAGGATGACATGCACACAGAATAACGTGCATCCAACATCACACTCCCTCGCATCGGATCTTCCTGGCGCCGATGGTGCCATCGTAAGTCGGGCCGGGCTTGCTTCTATCAGAGGCATCATCCGCATGTTTTTTCACAGTAGAAACCCACACGCTTGGCGTTGGTTGCTTCCCCTTGTGTTCCGCCTTCTTCCCGGACTTCTCGAGTCCAAGCGCGGAATTTTTCCCCGCTCCTTTTTTGTAGTGACTGCCACGCGCACCAGACGCTTTAGTAGCTTTAAATTTGCCATCACCCTCCCGATCGGTCCGAAAAGGTTGCCTCCTTGTCGTGCGTCGTCCGGCCTAGTCATGGAATAGTATAGGGTTGTGGTAAGGTACTAGATTGAGCTCATGTCACACACACTTTGATCGTCAAAAACTGTTATTTCTGACAATCATACTAAGCACATGTTGAATGCCACCACGGTGAAAGGACGTTGGACGATATCAAAACACGAAAATCACTAGTGCCTAATGGGAAACCGTTGTTGCATGGTATTGGATTAGGCCTCAATCCTAAGGGGATTTTTAACATGGTGCAATAAGGCAGTGGTATGAAGCACACAATGATTGCACAAGCGGTGATATGTTATCGACAACCATGTCTCAACAAGGGTAACGTTGCAGCGTTCAAGTGTTTGGTTTGCAACCAATGGTGAAACCGTTGTGGTATGGTTTTGGATTGGGCTCAATTCTTGCATGGAACTTCAACAAGGTGCATAAAGGGAGTGGTATGAAGCACAGGGCTGTCGCACAAGCGCTGATAGGTTATCTACAACCATGTCTCGACAAGGCGACGTTGCAGTGACCAGGTGTTTGGTTTGCAACCAATGGGGAAACCGTTGTTGTATGGTATTGGTTTGGGCTCATCTCTTCAGGGGACCAACAAGATGTATATAGAGAGTGGTATGGACATTTAGCACGGTGTATAAAGGTCCAACAACGATGTGGTTTGATTATCATGGCATGCAGAGAAGCGATGATATACTACTGCTTTGTGTGAGAATCACTGAACAAGGAAATTGACTGAACTAGCAAGGAGATGGGTACAAGTAGGAAAACCTAGCAGTGTTGTACCCCATATAGTCTACCCCACTACACCCTACACAGACTATGTCATATATGTTTGATACTTTGATGAACATATTAGGTTTCATGCAACACGCTTATATAAGGATATGGAGTTTTTGGATACTTGTCGAATCTTTTATGACCACACTAGAGTTGTGAGAGGGTTTAGAAATATTGCCGTTGTGGTTAAGGGGCTGGTTATGAACAGAGCCTAAAGTATGGTAATCAGATCTATATGGAAGAAATAAGTTTTATGTAAGCTATAACTGTATATTGTCATTACCAAGTTTGGATTAAGGCTCTGGAGGTGCGCACCACTTTGGGCTCACCTACATGATTTTGTTTTCCCTCCTATACCAACTCTTAGAAGAATCACGGCACCAAACAAATCTCTTCCCTCTCTTTCTTGGCCTCTCGACTCTCACGCACGGTTCAAAAACCCAAGTTTTGAATTAGTAGGCACGTTCTTCTCACCATGCTCGCAACGCACACTCTCACCAAGCTTTTGCTCAGCACCTGCATGCTTGGTTCGTGGTCCCTTACCCTCCCCTCCTGTTCCCCCTTTCCAGTCCCTTTCCTTGTCCACTTGGGCTCGTCATTCTCCCCTCAGTCATGCTGTGTATACAAAGCCCTGTCGGCCCCGATACCGTTCAGACGGCCTGTTTCACCTTCTCCTCCGCTCTCGTGTTCCACCTCCCCCGGTCCTTCCACAGCCTCCAGAGTCATCCCTCACTGTGCTTCACAACCCGTTGTCCGACTACCTCCGTGCCTCCCGTCCTGTCGTCTCCTGTGTTCTGTCCATGTTGGTTAGTCACCTAAGTGGCCCCCCGTAGTCTGTCTCAGTTCTTGTTACCACTATCACTAGCTTTGCCTCTTCCCAACGCCTTGACTACGCCGCTCACCTGGTGATTGGCTTTCCTCGTTCTCTGTCCTATGGGGGTGCTCCTGTGTTTCCCCTAGAGGTCATCGAGGACAAAGTATTTGAGCTTGGTTTCATGGTGACCGATGTTCCTCATCTCTGCGCCATGACGCTTGCCCCTGAGGGGGATCCAGACGCCCTAGACATCCCGATCCCTCGCACTCACACCGAGGTGGTCTCGGGACCCTGGGCTCTGTATTAGATCGCAATTGAGGAGGCAGACATGGGGTAGACTTCTTCCAGACTTTGCTCCCACCCCAAAGATGACCACTCTTCGAGTGTTGCTGCATATTGCAGCTCAACGCGACTACGAGTCAAACTCCTTGGACTTCTCCACAGGGTTCCTTCAGGGGAGCCTGCACGAGCAGATCTGGTTGTGTCACTTACCTTGCTTCACTGCCTCTTTCCCTCCTGGAACCCAGTGGCAGCTGCGTCAACCGGTCTACGGCCTGTGCCAGGCTCCTCGTGAGTGGGACAAGACACTTTGGCCGCCATCACGCTGACCTGTTCGGCCGTCGCATTTGCACACAAATTGACTGGCCTCACATATCCCACGAACGGTTCATTCACCTCCCAAGTCGCCAAGCGCCACTCTCCGCGCCCGAACAGGACTAAAGAACCCATGTCTCTTCACCGAGTCCACAAGATGACACACGAGTTCATCATATCTCACACTCACTCTGACTTTTATAAATGCCTCATCCCACTGCTCATGTATATGGGCTTTTTCCGCTTCTCGGACCTCATCGCAATCAAATGGCAAGACATCAAGTTCGAGGAGGCGGCGATGTGGCTACTGGTTCCACAATCCAAAATGGACCAAGAGGGCAAGGGAATGTGGGTCCCAATCGCGACCACACCCGGACCAAAGATCACCAACAATTAATCTCGCTTGCGGGCTATGATGCGTACACCAAAGGACCACTGATACTGGTGTTCACACGCAACTCAAAGCTACACTGCACGACCACGCCCCTTCGTACCCAACTATTTGCAATTGGTGTTTAGAAGCATTTCGAAAAGCTGGTCTTGACAACAACCACCTTGCCATACACTCCTTCTGCAAAGGAGCAGCAATGACAGCGGCAGGCATCGGAGTCTCAGATAGGATGTTTAAGCGGTTGGGTCGTTGGCGCAACGACAACAAGACATGTATGTCACCATCGCCCACAACCACTTTGTGGATTCCTCCCAGCTGAATCAGGATCCTACACGGGCCCCCTCCCCAAACCAGCAACAACTGTCTAACCAGCGGCATTGCCGACCGGCCACTTATACGTCTTAGAAGACCCATATGAAATGAAGCATGATGCCTGTACAAGTTGCAAAAAGCAAGCTTTCACATAACATGAATTTTCTAAAGTGTTCGCTTTCTAAAATTGTGTATTGTGAAAGTGTAGCAATTGCCAACGCAGCAAAGGCAGCGTCGAATGGCTACTTGCCCTCTTTTGGCTACAAAAAAGGGAGTTGAGGCCATTTGGCCCTTCTTTTCAATTTAGAAAGTTTGGGATCCCCACCCTCCCACCCAAGTAGTTATTGTGTGCAATGATTATGGTTGTAATCGTAGTTATTATTGGACGAGATTCAAGTAATCATTCCCTTATGTAATGAAGCACGATGCCTTTAGAAGCTACACAAAGCAAGCTCTCACTTTTTTTTTCATTTCTTTTTGTCAGAATGTTATTATCTAGCCTGTAGTGGGGTGCTCTATAGCGAGTACAACCCTGTTAGGGTTTGCTATATGTATCCCAACTACTGCTAGTGAAACCCCTCCTTTCTTCACATTCCTCATTTCTTCACATGCTATCAGAGCAGGTCGACCCTCCTGGGTCGTTCCTGTGTATGGGCCCACCACCTCACTGCTTCCGCTGCCACTACTATTCTGTGTGATGCACGCCCCGTGGCGTGCGACGGATTTTTCTTCCCGCCGCGCGCTCGGAGCGTGCGGCGGTTTTCTGCCCGCCGTGCGCCCCGAGGCGCGCGGCGGTTTTCTGCCCGCTGTGCGCCCCGGGGCGTGCGGCGGTTCTCTGCCCGCCGTGCGCCCCTAGGCGCGCGGCGGATTTCTGCCCCGTCGGTCCGCGCGTCGCCCCCGGGGGGCGCTTCGATGGGCGACGGGGACGAACCCTGTGAAGGAAGATGGAACTAGAATTGGAGGTTATGTGTGCCTGTTTGGAGGTGGTGTAGTGAGCTCACGCAGCAAGAAGCAGAATGAGGTGGGGCTGTCCTCATGCGAGACTGGGTACATGGCCTTGCATCATGGGGCCAAAGAGGTGGTGTGGCTAAGGCGTTTGTGCGGAGAGTCACTTCACAATGGTAGTGAGCTAGACTACGGGGGTTGGCACGAACTACTAGGAGTGATCGTAGCTTTGCTTGGTTCCTTAGTGCTTGCACATTCACGGGAGAAACTGGCAAGGGTTTCCACTAGCAAAGTTGGAATTTTAGAATGATCGAACAAGCGATGGCAACAATGACTACATCAGGCACCTAGCAACCCTGCAGCTAGCCTGGTCGATCGCCAGCACAGCTCGGTCGACCGCCTGTCAGCGTTGCGTAGAGGAGCCGCGCCAGCACTGTAGAAGGGCGACCTGCCAACAGAGCAGGTCAATGGCGTGCCAACGATGTAGCAAAGCAGCTGTCTAGCATTGCCCCGTAGAACACAGCAGTGCGTACGCTCGCAGGTGCGCACAGACGATTGGCCCGACTTGCCTCGTTGGGCATCTGTCCGCTGTTGTCTGCGCCTAACGAGCCACATCAACTTCAAAATACCAGCCCGAAGTTGCCTGCGCCATTGCGACCTTGACGACGTTTGCGTGCCTCCGCAGAACTTGTTGAGCAGGTTACCCGGTAGACCCGGTCGACCACTAGATGCTTCCGGTCGACCACCACTGCTTCTGGTCCACCACCAGGTCCCTCTGGTCGACCACAACTCCCGTCAAGCTACCCCCTGGTCGACGGACCCCTTCTGTCGACCAGAACCATCACCGGTTGTTGCCGAGCTCCCCTCATCAACCGCTGCTCACTTAACAGGTCGACGGACTGCTCCGTCGACCTCCCGGTCGAACTGCAGGTCGACAGACTACTCCCGGTCAAGTTGCAGATCAACGAAGGCCTTTCGGTCGAACTGCCCCTCCTGGTCCACGGCCCACCCGTTGCCCAAACCAATCAGTTGCAGCTATCAAGCTCCCTGGTCAACATCAGCACCACAGCGGTCTCTTGCAGCTCGACGATGCCTGTGGAGCAACTCTCCCACAGTGGACGGTCGGCTGCTACTCCCGTACATCCGACCAAGTCGTCGGCGTTGCTCAAGAGAGGGCGGGGCCAACAACCATTCCTATTAACACTCCCCTGCCACGCTCACGCTTGGGCCTCCAACCGACACGGCAGTACTCCACGGAGAAAACTTGTCCTCGGAGTGCACCCCACACACAGCACGCCGTCACCGCACCAGCCGTGTAGAAGGGCACGTCACCTATTGCTGCACCTCGTCGTCCTCGTCGCCGACGTCGGCCTGACGAACTTTCCAATGGCGATAGAGCACCGGTTGAAAGCTGGAAAATGCAGCGCTTTCGTCAGGAAGTCCGCCAGCTGCTCGGTGGTCGGGATGTACTTCAGCACGAATTTCCCGCGCCTCACCAGATGCTGCAGCCAGGCGTAACGTCTCTCCATGTGCTTGAGGTTGCCCGTCAGCCCCAAGCCCTCAGCGACCATGATTGCGGACTTGTTGTCGACGCGGAGGATGGTCTGGATCTCATCGTCGAGCAGCTTGAATTCCGCAAGGAGGAAGCGAAGTCGACGCCCCTCCTTGCTGGCATCCGTGGCCGCCACGTACTCCGACTCAGTCGATGACAATGTCGCACACTTGATGCGCGAGCTCGACCAAGAGACGGCGGCCCCTCCGTAGACGAACACGTAGCCTCCCGTGCTCGTCCGATTCAGCTTGTCGGCCGCATCGTTGGCATCGACCTAGCTGATTAGCTCCAACGATTCTAGTCCACCGCCGAACTCCAGGGCGGTGTCGTGGGTGTCGGCGAGGTAGGTGAGGCAGCGGTCGACCTCGCGCCTACGGAGATAACTCGTGCAACGGGAACTAGACTACAGGCCAGGCACGGATGCTCGTGTGATCTCTACGTTTGTTCGTTCCTCAGTCGTTTCCAAGTGCTAACACTGCTTGCTAGTTCACGGGTAAAATTGGCAAGAGTTTCACTAGGAAAACCTGACAACAAAAGTTCATAATGATTGCATCAACATCGGCAACACAGACTACATCACACCTAGTAAGGCTGTTGGTCGACTGCTAGCGCAGCACGGTCGACCGCGTGCCAGCACGACTTGGTCGACCGCGCTCCAGCAGAGCAGAGTCGCGGTTTACCAACGTTGCCCGTCCGCGGTGTGCCAATGCTGCAGTAAGTCGGCTGCACAGCGATGCATCCGCGGGACAGCTGTGCACCAGCTTCGCAGGTGCGTGCAGCTGGTTGGCACCCAACTCCCCGTCACATGCCCAGTGCAGACACTTCACCCGTGACGGCGCCCACCAGCCACGTCGACCTCGGAATACCACCCCCGAGGTCGTCCTCGCAGACAATATCCCCGGCGACTTTCGCGCACGTCGCCTGGGTATCCTCGTTGACCGGGTATTTCGTGGTCCTACCGCGATTTCGCGGCTCCCACGATCCATCGCGAATTTCGCGGCTCCCACGGTCCACCGCGATTTTGCGGTTCCCACGGACCCCCGTGGTTTCGCGGCTCCCACGGACCCCCGTGGTTTTGCGGCTCCCATGGACCCCCGTGGTTTTGCGGCTCCCACGGACCCCCGTGGTTTCGCGGCTCCCACGGATCCCCGTGGTCGGCTCTGCCCAAGCGAGGACGGGGCCAAACATAACTCCCGTTGACACTCCCCTGCCGCGTTTACGCTTGGGCCCCCACCCCCGACCCACACGGCAGTACTGCTTGGAGAATAGCACGTCGGCATGCACACAACGCACAGCACGCCGGTCACCGCACCAGCCATGCAAAAAGGGCATGGCACCTACTGCTGCACATCGTTGTCACCGTTACCCATATTGGCCAGGCGCACTTGGCAGATTGCAACGGTGCACCGGTTGAAGGCCGGGTAGTGCAGCGCCTTCGTCGAGAAGTCGGCCGGCTGCTCAGCGGTCGGGATGTACTTCAGCGAAAACTTCCGCGCTTCACCATGTGCTGCAGCCAGGCCTGTCGCCGATCCATGTGTTTGAGGTTGCCTGTCAACCCCATGCCCTCGCCGACAGTGATAGCCGACTTGTTGTCCACCCTGAGGACAGTCGGCTTTCCAGCGTCCAGCCACTGGAAATCTGCAAGGAGGAAGCGAAGGCGACATCCCTCCTTGCCGGCTTCGACGGCCACCACGTACTCCGACTCGGTTGACGACAGCGTCGCGCACTTGATGCGCTGGCTCGACCAGGAGACCGCGGCCCCTCCATAGACGTGTTGTTCAGGATCCGTCACTTTGAGAACTTACGACGAACTCATTACCCAACTAAACGCAAATCCGCTCTGTAGGATTGTGCGCCTTAGGCTAAGCTACCATCTCCAAGTTGAATCAGTCGTTAAGATGGTCTAGAGAGTGAGAACCATGTAAAAACGTCCAGCAGTGGCATAACTAGAATGGTGGAGGAAGTACAAGCATTAAGGCATAGGAAGTTGGAGTTGGGGACTTCAAGAGAACCATGAGAGGGAAGGGGTTCTCCAAGAGCTAGGGAAGGATGGTAGGAACCTTCCTAGCAGCAAGGATGCAACCCTCATCATTGTTGGGCTGAGACGCCCTAGGATCTTTTGGTAGAGTTAAAGTTTGAGTAAACGATGTAGTAGCGGAAGCGTTTGAATAAAGTCCTTGGACCACCTTGGGCTAGTATGTGAGGGCAAAGTAAGTTGATTAAAACAAGCAAATACAAGGCTTTATATAAGAGTACAAGGAAAACGAATAGATATAATTAAACTGTTTTGCTGTTGCGATTCGATACAGTGCGACTCGGGCAACTGCTCAATGTCGAGTCAGTTGTGTGTCCTTGCTGTCACGCTGTATTTGTCAAGTCAAAGGTCGCTGACTTTTGATCTTCGCGTAACCTCCAGGCGGTTACCCTAACCTCCGAGGGTTGACTCGCGATGCTTTGATTTGGACTGCTTCGCTTGTGTCCTGAGTTTCGACACGACAGAGGCGTTTTAAGACTTATTGTTCCCATCACTCCCCTTCGCTTCTGGAGTGTCGCTAATGGTGACGTGGCCTTGTCCAGTCAGCAGCATGCAGTACTCGAACTTCTGTTTTCCGAGTTTCTTGGTCAAGTAATCGGCTGCCATCTCGGACGTGGGACAGTAGGATAATTCGAGTTTCCCTTTCTCGATCTCGTCTTTCACGAAGAAGTATCGCAGAGCGATATGCTTCGTTCTGTTCGCGAATCCGCTTTTGTTGGCGAAGCGAATTGCAGATTGGTTGTCGCAGAATAGGGTGAAGTTGGGTAACTCGGCTAACTTTGCTTCTTCCAGCAGCTCGCGAAGGTAGAGTCCTTCCTTGGTGGCTGAGCAGAGGGCGATATATTCTGCTTCAGCTGAAGAGAGAGCGATTAGTTCCTGCTTGCTCGACTGCCAGGAGATAGGTCCGATAGGCTCGAGATGATAGACGTAGCCAGTGCAAGAGCGCCTATTGTCGGAATCGCCGGCATGATCGGCATCGACGTAGCCGATTAGTTTCGTGGTCGTAGTTTCGTTTTTGTAGTAAGTCAGGCCGATCGTCGGAGTGCTCACGAAGTAGTGTAGTGCGCGATCGAGCTCCGCTAGGTGCTCTGCTTCGGGTTTCTTGAGGTAGGTAGCGAGTTGGCTTGCGGAGTAGGATAGATCCGGGCGGCAGGTGACGGCTGCGAAGAGGAGGCAGCCCAGTTTCCTCTGGTAGTCTCGTATTCCGGCGGCTTTGAGTGGAGCGGAATTTCCTTTGTTACTTCCTCCCGTGTAGCGGTATGGCGTGGCGATAGCGGTAGGTGTGAGCGAGAAGCGCTTGGCGATGGTGTCGGCGTATTTCTCGGCGCTTAAGTAGATAGCATTTTCTTCTTCGCGGATGTTGAGCCCGAGGTACTGGGTGACGGTAGAAGAAACCGTGAGCGTGAGGTCCTTCTGCAGCTCCCCTTCGAACCAAATGGTGATGTCGTCGGTGGAGCCGATGTAGAGTAGGTCGTCGACGTAGAGGCGGTAGTAGGGGACAGACTCGTCAAAAGTGACGTCCTGAGAGGGCAAGACCCGGCGCGAGGTGGCGTGGTAAAACTGCCAACAGGGCGCGTCCGGAACAAAGCCAAGGAAGACGCAGGGAACAGCACGAGAGGAGAGCTTGTCCGCAGACGAATCGCGGACAAAAGCTCGAGATCCCCAGACCCGGAAACGCGACGCATCGCCAACCTCCCCCGTCCACAGCAGTGTGGGCGAGGTCTCCGGCAAGGAGACACGGGGCCAGAGGTTGAGCTGATGCGCAGCGTACCGGACCGCAAACGGCCACAGAAAGTGGGGGGCAGCCGCATGGATCAAGGAGGTACGAGCGACCTCCATGACCAGGCCAATGCGGCGCTCCGCAACCCCATTCTGCTGTGGAGAGGCCGGAAGCGTGAACGACTGCTCAATGCCGTGCTCAGCACAGTAGGCTGCCAAGAGGTCGGAGGAGAACTCACCACCTCTGTCAGAGTGCAAGCGCAGGACAGGAAAGTCCGAGCGGAAACGCTCGCTGAGCTGGAGACGAGCTCTGCGGATCCAAGGGATCAAAACATCAGGGACCTCACCCTTGGCGCGCAAGGGGAAGACCGTGGTGTAGCGCGAGTAGTCGTCAACAACGATCAGGAAGTACCTCTCCTGACCCTGACCACGGACGCGGGCTGGGCCCCACACGTCCATGTGGAGCGTCTGCAAAGGAGCAGTCGTCGGGGGAAACGAGGAGGAGTGAGGAGCGGCGCGCTGCCGCCCCTCGACACAGGGAAGACAGGGAGGAGCAGGCGAGGGTGGGAGGGGAGGGAGGACCCTGGGAAGACCAGAGACAAGGTACCGGGAGTGCATGGCACGAAGGCGCTGCACAGACGGGTGGCCCAGTCGGTGGTGCCAGAGGACAGTCTCGTGCGCTAGAGAGCGACACGAGCAAGGGGCGGACAGCTCACCTGACGCTAACGCAGACGCAGACGCAGCGACCTGAGGGGGGGCAGTAGTCAGTGTGTACAGGTCCGACCCCGGCTGCCGGGTGAAGGTTGCCAAGTGGCGGCCTGTACGGGCACACGTGCAGTGTGTGACACGCTCGTAGGCAGGGGTGAACTGGTGAACACCCGCGTCCTGTAGTGCACAACCTGCCACCAAGTTCGTAGAGAACGAGGGGAGGTGGACACCTGACAGTGTGCCCGACGGGACCGCAGGACAGGGAAGGACAGTGGAGGAGGTCGCAAGGACCGGACCCCCAGAGGGGTCAGCGAGGGAGAGAGCAACTGGCCGAGCAAGGGGCTCAAGGGCAGTGCGGTCACGAAAGAAACAGCGAGAGGCACCTGAATCCAGTGTGAAGGTGTGCAGTGCTGCAGTCGACACAGTACTAGGGGGGGCAGACGTACACGCACCTAGAGCAGCTGCCTCACCAGCACCTGGGGTAGCGGACACGCGAGTACCTAGAGCGGCAGACGCACTAGTCCTAATGCCCGGGTCGGGCGGGACACTCAGGTACTCAGCACCCTCTCCACTAGTAGACATCACATACATGGCAGTGAGAATAGCATCAAAGTCTAAAGCATAAATATCAATCCCCTTCTTCAGGAGATCAACCCAGCGGGGCAGCTCAGTGGCCTGAGGGAACTGAACACGCCAAGCGTCGTTCAGACGAGCGAAGCAACGCTGTGTGGCGTGCGGTCCCTCACACGGCTGGCCAGTGCGGTCACCAGTGCGAATGACGTACGTGCAGCTAAGGCCACCCACCCCCCCCGTGCTGAGAGTACCACTCACGGACCTCCTGGGGCGACGGAGTGTTCTGCTGGCCCTAGCCACCGCCAGTGCCTCCACGACCACCACCGCCGCTACCACCTCCACGACCACCCCAACCCCGGCCGCCGCCTCGTCCACCGCCACCCCCACCACCTCCTCCGCCCCGGCCACCTCCCCCGCCGCTGCCGCCACCCCCCCCCATTGCTGCCACCTCCCCCACCCGCGCCACCCCCCCACGCCACCACCACCTCCCCCACCACCGCCACCCCCGCTGTCACCACCACCGCCCTTGCCCCCCTTGCCCTTGCCGCTGCGGCGTCCACTCGAAGCAGACGCAATCCCGACCTTCTCAGCACCAAGGAGGTCGACAGCAGCAGCAGAGGCGACAAAGGGAAGAAGGGGGGAGGGAGAACACCCCTCAAAGAACGGGGTACGGGGGTCACCGCGAGAGGCACCTACAGCGACTATGCTAGCCTCAGCTGCAACGAGTTCCTTCTCGAGGAGGGCAATGGTGAGCTCGGTGGGGCAGCGAGCTAGGAAGTGGTCCCTGACTGAGCGCAGAGTGTCAGGGAGGCGCGTGACTAGGTGGTAGAGAGTGAGCCAGAGCGGGGGTGGGTTCTTGGCAAGGAACTCATCAGGCATAGCGGCGCGGAAGCGATCCTCACTAGTGCGGAGGTGGGTAATGAGATCAGCGACAGTGTGGAAGGAAGCTAGGTCGGGGAACAGGTAGGGAAGAGAGAGACGGCCTAGAGCGGCAGAGGCCGGTGAGGAGTAGCGGGCAACGACAGCAGTGTACAGTGCCTGTGCAGTCTTGTGTTGCCCAAAGTGCTCGCGCTCATCTATCGGCAGAGAGTTGCGAATAGCGAAGCGAGTATGGGCGTCACGAGTCTGCCACTGTGAGCGGGCAGTGCTGTCAGCAGTAGCAGCAGGAGGAGTAGCGTGGCCTAAGGCATGATCGTACAGCGAGATGTCTTCCTTGGCAGTGAGCTGTAGAAAGAGGTGTAGGTCATCAAGCCAGGTGTCGAACTTCACTGGGCGGCCCTCAGCATCGAAGGCTAGCACAGGAGGGCTAGCCATGGTAGCAGCAGTAGGAAAAGCAGTAGGAGCAGTAGGGTAGGTAGGGCGGCGCGGCTCGGTACAGGTAGGGCGGCGCGGCTCGGTATAGGGCGGCTCGGTTCGGGCGGCTCGGGTCGGTTAGGGCTGGCGGCTCGGGTCGGGCGGCTCGTTTCCGTTAGGGCTGGGCGGCTCGGGTCGGCTCGGTTTGGGCTGCTCGGTCTGGGTGGGGCCGTTCGGGGCCGCTAAGGGCGAGCGCGGGGAGCGGGTGGGGCCGTGAGGGACGAGCGCGGGGCCGACGTGGGTTCTAAGGGCGAGCGCGGGGCCTATCGGGGCCGTGAGGGACGAGCGCGGGGCCGATCGGGGCCGTAAGGGACGAGCGCGGAGCCGACGTGGGCCTCTAAGGGCGAGCGCGGGGCCTATCGGGGCCATGAGGGATGAGCGCGGGGTCGATCGGGGCCGGAAGGGACGAGCGCGAGGCCAACGCGGGCCTCTAGGGGTAAGCGCGGGGCCGATTTGGGGCCGTTAAGGACGAGCGCGGGGCCGACGCGGGCCTCTAGGGGTAAGCGCGGGGCCGATTCGGGGCCTCTAAAAGCGAGCGCGGGGCCGACCGAGGTCTCTAGGTGCGAAAGCGCGAGGCCGACGGGGCCTCTAGGGGCGTGAAAGCCGAGGCGCCCTAGGGCGCAGGTAGGTAGGTAGGTAGGTAGTGGTGGGCCCTAAAAAAAATCGGTCCTAGGAAGGACCTGCTCTATACCATGTTGAACAAGAATGAATGAACTAAGAGTGAAAATGAGTACAAGTGTGAAAACCTAGGAATGTGTACCCCCTATAGGCTAACCCACTGTGGCCTAAACGACTACAACAACATATATAATGATTGACACCTTCAGCAGCAAGAAGTTGTGGCTGCCATCCTCGGCAGCCACGCGGAACGGCCCGCACAGGTCGATGTGCACGACGGCCAGCACGTCGTCGGCGTCAGAGCCTTGGTCGGGGAAGGTGTGCCGCGCCAGCTTCCCGCCGACGCACGAGACACACGGTGAGTCGGCGCCCGTCGCCGACTTGAGGTCCAGCCCGATGGCGACCTCGTTCTTCGCCGAGTTCCTAATGGTGTCCATGCCAACGTGCGCAAGCCTTGCGTGCATCCTGTCCGGCGATGCCTTCGTCGCCGAGACGATCGCGCGCAGGGCCACTACCTCCGTGGTAGGCGTTGTCGGCATGGCCGAGCAAGGGCGCAGGCCCGTGCAGAGGACACGCCTGGTGTACGTCGCCCGACCGAGCACCTCCCATGCTGCCAAGACGAGCAGCATCCCGTCGCCGTCCTCCTGCAGCTTCACGCCGTGCTCCTTCAGCTGGCCGGCTGAAAGCAGGTTTGCCCGCACACCCGGGACGTACAGCACGTCAGGGATGAGCACCTGCTTCCCTGCCTCACCTTGCAAAGCGACGGTGCCGCGGCCCTGGACGTCCTGCAGTGCCCCATTGAAGCCGCGCACGTGCTTGATGGAGCTGCTCGGCTGCAGGTCGACGAAGACTTCCTTCGTCCCCATCAGGTGGTGGGAGCAACCGCTGTCGAGCAGGACCACCGCTAGGTTCGCCTGCACAGCTGCCGCCACCGCCTGGAAGTCCTCCCCGGCCTCTGGCGCCAGCAAGACGGTCCGCTCCACGACGCCGACCAGCGAGCACGACGCCGTCTTGTCGTCTCGCCCCTTGCCGCCCGCAGAGGAGTCGGCGTCCTTCGCCGAGGTCGACGTCGTCGACTGCTTCTCCTTGCGCGGCTTGTTTCCTCCTCAATGAGGGCGACGACTGCCAGACCTCCCGCGGCCTCCCTTGGCGTCATCGTCGTCAGAGTCACTGCGGTCGGGGCACTCGTAGGAGAGGTGGTCGAAGTCGCCGCACAGCCAGCACTCCCGTCGTCGACCTCCTCCTCCTCAACCGATGTCTTTGGCCGACTTCTTCTTGTCAACGTCCTTGCTCGGCTTCCACCCACTGCTACCGCCACCGCCCGACTGCCCACGCTGCCCTGGTCGGCCTCCTTGCTTCGTCGAGGCGACGAAGTTGGCCTGTGCCAAGAGCTCCTAGGATCGCTCGGCCTCCTGCATCGCCTCGTCCTGCAGGATATACGTGGTCAAGTTGTCCTCGTTGAGAGTCGCTGTGAGGATCTAGGATCGAGTTCAGAAAAGAGAATGAGAATTGAGTCGAATTGAATTGAATTGAATGTCCACCTGGGTACAACACGAGGCTATATATAGGCTCGACACAAGGCCCCGTAACCAGGTGTTACGCGAAGGTTCCGCGGGTCGCGAAGCGTCCCGAACAGATCCTTACCGAATTCGGTAGAAGGCAATTCGGTGGCAACCAAAAAGCCAGAATTCGGTGCACGTAACCTAGCTCGGTGCTATAACTATAATAAAATATAGGAAAGCACCTAGCCTAGGAAATCAAGCAATTCATGCATGCATATGATTATCCTATGCTAGAAATAGCATGATAAAGTAGAGGCAAGCAAGCATAGCTGGCATAAGCCGTCGTACTCTCACACGTCCCCCCCTCAAAGCTGGGTGGCGTGAGAAACACCCTGCTTGACAAGATAGTCCTTGAGAGCACGGCGTGCGTTGCCCATATCAGCTTCTGCAACCCAACTGTCCTCAGTGGTGTCGTATCCCTTCCAGCGTATCAGGAACTCGAGAGTATTGCCACCGCGGCGCCGATGAGAGAGAACGCGCTCGATCTCGTACTCGGGTTCATCCTGTATGAGAACAGGTGGTGGTGGCGGTAGTTGCCGTCCCTGGAACTGTTGGTTGGGGTCCTTGTAGGGCTTCAGTAGCTGGACATGGAAAGCGTTGTGAAGCTTCCATGTATCTGGTAAGCGCAAGCGGAATGTAACTGGTGTCACCTGTGCCTCAACGAGAAAAGGACCACAGAAGCGAGGCCGGAGTTTGGATGGGAGGTGAGATAGGTTCAAGCTGCGCGTGTCAAGAAGCACCTGATATCCGACTGCTACTGAGTGATCTTGTCGCTGACGATCGGCATACTGCTTCTGGGAGTTCTGCATCATGGTGAGACGTCGCTGAGTCTTCTCCCATAGCTGCTGCATGGTGGTGACGAAGTCATGTGCGGCTTGGACGTGTGCCGGTGTAGTTGGCTGCTGTGGTGTGAGTGGTTCCCGTCCGTAACACAGGAAGAAAGGAGTTTTCCCTGTGGCCGCATGTGATGCGTTGTTGTAAGCGAACTCTAAGGTCGGTAACTGTGTGTCCCAGTGGCTGACGTCGTCCTTGCAAGCTGTGCGCAGTAACTGTTCAACCACTTGATTGAGTCGCCCTGTCTGTCCGTCAGTCTGGGGGTGGTATGCTGAAGACATTGCAAGCTTTGTCCCCAACAGTCCCATGAGCTCCTTCCAGAACTTACTCGTGAATTTGGGGTATCTGTCTGAGATGAGTGTAGCGGGGATGCCGTGGATGGTGATGATGCGGTCGAAGAAGAGTCGAGCAGTTGCTTCAGCTGTAGCTGTGGCGTTGGTCGGTATGAAGTGACCCATTTAGGAGAACTTATCGATCACCACGAGGATGGAATCATGTCCCCGTGAGGTCGAAGGAAGTCCTGTGATGAAGTCGAGGCTAACGACCTGCCATGGCTGCTACGGTACGGGTAGAGGCTGAAGTAACCCTGCTTTTTTCTGCTTGCTGCTCTTCATCCGCTGGCACGTGTCGCAAGAGGTGACGAACTGCTGCACGTCTGCTGCCATCCCGGGCCAGTAGTAATACTTCGCTATCCCTGCTAACGTCTTGTTGCTCCCGAAATGTCCCGCGTAAGGTACGTTGTGAAACTCCTCCAATAGGATCTGCCGTAGCGGGGCGTAATTCGGTACCCAAATCTTTCCTGAACCCTTCCTTACAGCTAAGTCTTTCTCCCACTGTAATAGCTTCTTGGTCTGTGCTGTAGCAATCTCTGCGTCCACGGAGTACCCATGTTGGAATAGACCCTTGAGCAGAGGGTTCATCCCGTCGAGCTGGATGCCTGCTACATGTCCGGGGCGGCTCAACGCGTCTGCCTTGTTGTGTAGCCCGGGATTGTAGACCATGTCGTAGTGGAAGTGAGTTTCCAGGAAGTCCACCGACCGCACCTGTCGTCGTGAGAGTGTCGGCTGTGACTTCAGGTATTTGAGACTGCAGTGGTCAGTATAGACTGTAGTCTTGGCTCCCTCTAGGTAACACCTCCACGCCTTGAGGGCTATGACTATCGCTAAGGCTTCCTTGTCGTGAATGGGGTAGTTTAGTTCTGCTCCGTGTAGCTTCTTACTGAGGTAGGCGATGGGCTGCAAACCGCGTCCGTGATCCTGCATCAGTACTGCTCCGACTGCTTGGTCACTAGCGTCTGCTTCCACCACGTAGTCCTTGTCTGGATCCGGCAAGATGAGTACTGGCGCTGTAGTCAGTGCTGTCTGTAGCTGCTCCATGGCTTGCTGATGAAGGGTATCCCATTTGTAGGGCGTATCCTTTTTCAGTAGGTCGGTCAGTGGCGCTGCTATCTTAGCGTACTGCGGCACGAACCTGTTGTAGTAGTTGGCGAAGCCTAGGAACTGCTGTAACTCCTTCACGTTCTCTGGTACTTTCCACTTCTTGACGGCTTTGATCTTCCGTGGGTCCACGTGTACGCCCTCGGCACTCACCATGTGCCCGAGAAACTGCACCTTCTTCAGGGTGAAGTCGCTCTTTGACAGCTTCACGTAGAACTTGTTTTTCCGCAGGATCTCGAACACCTTCCGCAGATGCTCCACGTGATCCTTCATGTTCTTGGAGTAGATGCGAATGTCGTCCAGGTACATCACCACGCATTCGTCCAGCAGGGGTCGTAAGATGTGATTCATCTCCGCCTGAAACGTTGCTGGTGCGTTGCAGAGTCCGAACGGCATCACTAAGTATTCATAGGAGCCGTATCTGGTACGGAACGCTGTCTTGTGGACAGAGTTGTCTGCCATCTTGATCTGCCTGTAGCCCGATCGTAGGTCTAGCTTCGAAAATACTGTTGCTCCACGCAGTTGATCGAGTAGATCGTCTATGCCCGGTATGGGATATTTGTTTTTGACTGCTTGTTTGTTCAGTGCGCGGTAGTCGATGCACATCCGTAGACTGCCGTCTGGTTTTGGAGTGAAGAATTCTGGTGCGCCGTAGGGAGAGGTGGATGGGCGGATCAGTTGTCTGTCCAGTAGATACTCTATCTGTTTTTTCATGTCTGTCAGTTCAGTCGGACTCAGTCGGTATGGTGCACGTGAGACGAGTTTCGCACCTGGTTCCTCCACGATCTCGTGCTCGTGGGTGCGTGCTGGAGGTACGCCCGCAGGTAGGTCGTCGGGCATTATATCCTTGTACTGCTCCAAGACCTCTTTCACTGCTGCAGGTAGCTCGGAACTCGGCTTCTCCTCCTCTGCTGCTGCCATAACCAGTGCTAGGTAACCCGTGTTACTCTCGTTCACCGTCTGTTCGAATCGTGCCAGTGTCGTTTCAGGTACGTCCCCTGTATCCGTCCAGCTTCGCAGTGCTATCTGCTTCCCATTGTTGTAGATGCACACCTTGCTGTTGACCCAATCGATCTCGGGGTTGAACCGCTTCAGGAAATCTCGCCCCAAGATAAAATCTAATCCTTTGATGTTGGTGACTGGTAGCTTCGGCTTCCACCTCAACGCACCTATATGCAGTTGCAGTGATGCTTCGCCGTGGATAGGAAGCTTCGTACCGTCCACCATGGTTGCTGAAAACTGGGTCTCTTCCGCCTTCTCTCCAATTTTCTCCAATGCTCCGCGGTCACACACCGAGTGAGATGCACCGCTGTCCACCAGTGCCTGGAGGCGTCGCCCATTGCATAACACCTCGAGGAGTAGTGGTTTTTGCTGTGCTAAGTAGCCAAAGAGGGTCTCGTTAACAGGATCATAGGGTACATCAAACTTAATACCTTCCCTTTTTCCTATACCTGACTCAGCGCTTTCCAACTTCACCTGGGGGGTAGGAGGATTTTTCCGAGGCTTGTATAATTTTTCCTGAGCCTGGATGTCTCCTCTAAGCCTTGGCAGCTGTGTAGGCTTCACCTGTGGGCGACGGGGAGCCTTAACACTGTGCTGCGGGGAGAGAATATTAACTCCACGGAACGCACGACCCTTCTCTACGCTCCGTAGTATTTTGCCCAACTTCTCAGGTACCTGAATAATTTCTAAAGGCTTTTTCTTGGCCTCTAGACCTCCCCTGAATTTTTTGAAGGCTTGTAAACCACGAGAAGCAATATTCTTCGTTAGAGCATCTTTATAGGATACTTTTAACGAATTCTTACTTTCGTGGGTATTCGGCTGGATTTTCCCGGTCGGTGCAGAGTCTTTTTTCGCGGAGCCTCCATTTGCCTCGGCGATTTCCCCTGATGCCGGCCGGTCGTGAGGTTTTAAATTCGCGCCATCATTTTCTCCTTTTTTCACCCGCTCCGAAGTCGCCACGTCGTCGCCTTTTCCTGCTTTTCGGATCTTTACGCGATCGCCAGGTCGATCCGCGGCTACTGGCGATTCCCGTTTTTTTACTTCGGGGGTGCTCCACTGTTTCCGTCCCGGAGTGCCGCACGTGCTTTCTTCATTTTGTAGCACGACAAAAACTGATGTCCTGCTGCGCCGCAAAATTCGCATTTTGTCGGCTGCTGCTTCGCGTCGTATTTGTCGATATCCATCGGTTCGGTGAACGTGGGGGGTGCCGATCGCTCCGTGCCGAATGTACGGTTCGGCGTGAAGCGTCGTGTTTCGGGTTGACTTCGAGTCAGCGCGACGTATCGCTCGGCAGCACGCACGATGTCTCTGTAGCTGTTGTAATTCGCCGCAATCACCTGCCTCCGAATCTCCATTTTTAATCCTTCGGTGTACGCCTGGATTTTTTCGCCTTCGGTCAGGTCGGTGATGCGGTTGAACAGTAACTCCATCTGCTGCGTGTACTGTGTTACACTACTGTATTGCTTGTGTCGGTGTATCTGCTGCCGCGCCATGTAGGTTGTATTAATTGGTCGAAACGCTCGATTAAATCTGCCCGAAACTGCTGCCACGTTTTCTCCCCGCGGGCTACGTCGGTGTAGTAAATCCATTCGAGAGCCGGTCCACGTAACAGTGTCGCTGCGAGCCGAATCCTTGCTACGTCGTGTTGCGGGGTCGAACAGCCAATGGCCTCGAAGTAAATTTCGAGGGTGGCCACGAATCGCCGGACGTCGGATCCCTTCGCGCTTGGATCGAACGCCTCCGGGAGCCTCGGTCGTGCTGCTTCGAGGTTCGGCGACAGTGGTGCCATTGGTCCGTGAAATGTCGGTGTTGCCACTGCTGCTGGAGTTGTCGGTGCTGCAGTCGCTGTGGTCGCTGCTGCTGCGGTGGCGAACCCTGGTTGGCTTGTCAGAAAAGCCTCAAGTCGACGAAGCGTCGCCTGCGTCTGCTCCATGTCGGTGCGGAGGCTCGCGATGTCGCTCGTAGTCGCGTAGTTGTCGCCTTGGCCCTCCATTTGGTGATTTACAGGAAGATGCGCGACGAAAATAATCGAATTCTAGGTGCTGGTCGACTTACTGCGAGTCAAATTGGCTGTAGAATCGACGAGCGCGAATTCTGTAGGTTGCGTAAATCTCCCTTAGGCGAAATTCGCGTCCCATCTTGGCCGTTGAGGAGAAAATCGATCCGACGCTCCAAATTCCAACTTTTTTGGGCGAAATTCTCTGGGCCGTTGAGATGAAACTCGATCGAACAGTCGAAACTCCAACCTTTCCACCAGTAAATCTGAGGTGTGTTCGAAAACCGAATCGAGGGGGACTTAGAAAAATTGCGCGGAACTGGTTTTACATACCCGTATCGGCGCTTTCGTCGTCGCCCCCGCGGTTTTTAAAGGCCGGAACTAAGCGGTTGAAGACCTCGCGTGTAAACCCGCTCTGATTACCAAGTGTGAGGATCTAGGATCGAGTTCAGAAAAGAGAATGAGAATTGAGTCGAATTGAATTGAATTGAATGTCCACCTGGGTACAACACGAGGCTATATATAGGCTCGACACAAGGCCCCGTAACCAGGTGTTACGCGAAGGTTCCGCGGGTCGCGAAGCGTCCCGAACAGATCCTTACCGAATTCGATAGAAGGCAATTCGGTGGCAACCGAAAAGCCAGAATTCGGTGCACGTAACCTAGCTCGGTGCTATAACTATAATAAAATATAGGAAAGCACCTAGCCTAGGAAATCAAGCAATTCATGCATGCATATGATTATCCTATGCTAGAAATAGCATGATAAAGTAGTGGCAAGCAAGCATAGCTAGCATAAGCCGTCGTACTCTCACAATCGCCCTTGAGCTTGGCGCCATGGACAGCCGCTTCAGCAGGTTGTAGCTGCTCAAAGTCCCTGCATGACGTGGGTGACGTACGACGCCGTCGAGTACTGCGCGCCGGCCATCCTGATGGTGGCGAGAATTCGCCGGGCCCGGTTGCAGTAGTCGGTCGCGGTCTCCTCGTCGCCCATGCGCAGATGCGTCAGCTGTCCCTCTAGCTGAGCGATGAACAAGTCCTCGGTGACTTGATAGGTCGACTCGATGAAGTTCCACGCCCGGTGGCTGGCGTCAAGGTACTCTCGGCACCACTTCAAGGCAATCTGCACGCCCGGCGAGCAGCACCGCGAGATGACCGTGAAGGTCAACAACTGCACGGCGCGAAACTCCGCACGCAGGTCGAGGTGGTGCTCCCCAGGCGTCGCCACGGTCCCTCGGGCGAAGCCGATCAGTCCGGCCATCTCCAGCTGGGGCTCGATGGCTTCCTTCCAGGTGAGGATGTCTTGTCGACCAACGAGCGGCGGGGTGACCGAGATCCTGTCCGGCGTAAACTTGAAGTAGCCGTAGCTCGGTGCAATCCCGCCCGCCATCACCTGGGTCGCCGACATCGGCGACAAACCACTTCGACGCCCACCGGCGTTGCCCTGCGAGGAGCCTGCAGCCGCCAACGACTGCATCCCTCGCGCCTGAACGCCGCCGACTTCATCGGCGTGAATCACACCACGCTGCCTCGACGTGCCTCCCACAATGCTGTAGACTTGGCCACCTCCAGCGTTGACGCCCACGTCGACGCCGCCTTCGTTGGTCACCGGTCGAGGAGAAGCTGGTCGTGAAGAGGGATGTTCCGTCGCCCACATAGAGCGGAGTCCTGCCTCGACGACTGCCCAGGGTATCGCCCCGTACTCCTGTGCCTCATGGCGTCTCCTCGCATCCTCCAGCCGTCCCTCCAGGGTGTCCATCACCTCGGCGTCGCCTACGCGCACGCTAGTGACTGCACGGCTGCCGGTCTACGAACACGATCGGTAAGTGCTAAGTCGGCTAGACTGAACTACGTCACGGTGTAGTCCACGCTCACCGCACCATGCGGAGATAACTGCTGCAACAGGAGCTAGACTGCGGGCTAGGCACGTGTGCTCGTGTGATCTCTAAGTTCGTTCACTTAGTCGTTTCCTTGTGTTCACGCTTCTTGCTAGTTCACGGGGAGAATTGGCAAGAGTTTCACTAGGAAAGCATGACAACAATGATAGCAACAACATTGGCATCACTGAGTACATCAGTGCTAGCTAGGCTGCTGGTCGACCTCCAGCACAGCACGGTCGAACGCGCTCCAGCGTTGCAGAGTAGCGACGTTTCAAGTCCACGGTGTGCTAGTGCTGCAGCAAGTCGGTTGCACAGCGTTGCACCCGCAGGACAACGGTGCACCTGCTTCACAAGTGCGCGCAGCTGGTTGGTGCGCACTTCCGTGTCACATGCACAGCGCAGACGCCTGGCAGACTCCACGCCAGCGACTATGCCCACCAGCCACGTCGACCTCGGGATACCACCCCCGAGGTCGGCCTCGCAGACTCCACCCTGGCGACACTCGCGCACGTCGCCCGGGTATTGCGGTCAACCGGGCAACCATGCCTGGCCGACCAGCGCAGTCCGTAGTCGGCCACGGTTGCCCGGCGTCCCCAGTCCGGCGTCCAGGCGCCCAGGACGCCTTCGAACCCCCATGTCGGCGTCCATACGCCGAGGACGCCGACCAAGCCTCCAAAGCGGCGTCCCTCCTCCCAGGACGCTGACCAGACGCCCAGGTCGGTGTGTGGGCCCCCCGGGACGCCCAGGTCGGCGTCCGGACCCCAGGACGCCGTGCAGACGCTCAGGTAGTCGTGGCGACGCCCAGCTCGGCGTCCAGCTTCCCAGGACGCCGTCCAGGGGTTCGGGACACCAACTAGGCGTCCAGGGCGGCGTCCTCCTGCTCGGCGCCCTCCAGCCAGGCGCCCTCCTGTTTGGCGCCCTTGCACTGGCCCCCGTGCCCACTGCTGCAGGTCGGCTGCAACCCCCGCACATCCGACCACAAGGTTGGCTCCGCCCAAGCGGGGACGGGGCCTTACAACGCTTCCGTTGACACCTGTGCCTCTGCAGCTTCAGTCGTTGCCTCCCATCTTCTCTCCTTCCACAGTTCCTCCTCCTCACTTGCCCGCTGTGATTACCTCTAGCTTTGCTTATTATTGTGAACTCCTGCTCATTGTGCTAATTACACCCCACTTTGGCTATGGGGGTGCGTCAGAATGTTATTATCTAGCCTGTAGTGGGGTGCTCTATAGCGAGTACAATCCTGTTAGGGTTTGCTATATGTATCCCAACTACTGCTAGTGAAACCCCTCCTTTCTTCACATTCCTCATTTCTTCACACTTTTTTCTACCGTTTTTAAGCTGTCGCTGTATTTAACCTTTAAGGCCACGTTGGCGAGGTCAAAACCGCGCTGGTCGGCGATGAATAAAATGTCAATTTATATGTTTAATGTTATCTAGGCTGTAGTGGGTTTAGCCTTAGCGGGTACAGAATTTTGCTCGACACTTCTTTGTATCCCCCTCCTTGCCCTAATCGACACCACATACCTTCATACTATTCTCACATGGTATTAAGAGCTAGGACGTTCCTAGCCTAGGACGAATTTTTTTTAGGGCCCACCATCAAACCTTCCGTGTTCCTGCCTGAATCGCGTTCTCTGCCTTTTTTGTCAGTAGATCTGCACTGTGGATGCCTGATTGATCCCGGAGAGGGTTACAGGCTCGTCCGTCTGGGGGGTTTTGGGCGCACTGACCCGCTACAGAAAAAAAAGCCCTTTTATCCCAATGGTCTAGTGGTTGGGATTCTGACATGGTATCAGAGCGGTTTCGGGTTCAATTCCCGGTGTATGCACATGTAGGCCGTTGCCGCTATGCTTAGTCCTGGGCCTCCCAGTATGGGGGGGTGTCAGTAGATCTGCACTGTGGATGCCCGATTGATCCTGGAGAGGGTTACAGGCGCGTTCGCCTGGGGGATTATGGGCGCACTGACCCGCTACTGGAAAAAAGCCCTTTTATCCCAATGGTCTAGTGGTTGGGATTCTGACATTTTTTTGCCCGAAATGCGCCCTTGGGTGCATCGATTTTTGCTGCCCCGCGTGTCAGTAGATCTGCAGTGTGGATGCCCGATTGATCCTAGAGAGGGTTACGGGCACGTTCGTCTGGGGGGTTATGGGCGCACCGACCCGCTACTGTAACAAGCCCTTTTATCCCAATGGTCTAGTGGTTGGGATTTTGACATGGTATCAGAGCGGTCTCGGGTTCGATTCCCGGTGTATGCACATGTAGGCCGTTGCCGCTGTGCTTAGTCCTGGACCTCCCAGTGTGGGGGGGTGTCAGTAGATCTGCACTGTGGATGCCCGATTAATCCTAGAGAGGGTTACAGGCGCGTTCGCCTGGGGGGTTATGGGCGCACTGACCCGCTACTGAAACAAGCCCTTTTATCCCAATGGTTTAGTGGTTGGGATTCTGACACCGCGGCCCTGCCCTGTCCTGTCGCGCGTAGCCCACGAGCAGCCCGTATAGCCCCCGTCTGGCCTTCGCCCGCGCGCTGCCCGTATAGCCTACGTTAGGCCCACGCGCGGCCCGTACAGACAGCGCTAGGCGTTAGCGCAGCCCGTACAGGCCACGTCAGGCCCGAGAGCGGCCCGTACAGTCCGCGCTAGGCATTCGCGCAGCCCGTACAGGCCAAGTCAGGCCCGCGCGCGGCCAGTACAGCCCACGCCAGGCCTGCACGCTGCAATGCGCTTGTGTTGCTCCTCTACCGCTTCTTCTACTTGCTGCAGCTGCTTCTACTCGCTGCCGCTGCTGCTACTTGCTGCAGCCGCCCCTGGCCCCTGGAGCAGCCGCCACTGCAGCAGCCGCCCTTGGCCCCTGGAGCAGCCGCCCCTGGCCTCTGGAGCAGCCGCCCCTGCAGCAGCCGCCCCAGGCCCCTGGAGCAGCCGCCCCTACAGCAGCCGCCCCTGGCCCCTAGAGCAGCCGCCACTGCAGCAGCAGCCCCTGGCCCATGGAGCAGCTGCCTCTGGCCTCTGGAGCAGCCGCCCCTGGCCCCTCGAGCAGCCGCCTGTGCAGCAGCCGCCCCTGGCCCCTGGAGCAGCCGCCCCTGGCCCCTGGAGCAGCCGCCACTGCTACATCCACGCCCTCGTGCGCTCTGTCTCTGCCCGCGCCCTCGTGCGCTCTGCTGCTGCCTACGCCCTCGTGCGCTCTACTCCGCTGCTGCTACTAACTACTACTGCTACAGCTAGTGCTACTGTTGCTACTGCAACTACTGCTGCTACAGCTAGTGCTCACCTGCTGCTGCTGCTCGAGTAGCAGCAGTTGCAGCAGCTGCCGTCGCGGCCCTGCCCCACCTTGCAGCAAGTGCTGCGGAGCCCCTAGCCGCAGTCGTGGCCCCGCCCTGCAGCAGCTGCCGCGGACCTCCCCGCCGCGGTTGCGGCCCCGCCCTGCAGCTGTAGCGGCCCCACCGTTGCCGCCGTCTTGCGCCTACCCTTCCCACCACTGGTGAGCACTTCCCTACCCACGCTGCTACCGCTGCTACTGCTGCTACGGCTGTTACTGCTGCTACTGCTGCTACTGTTGTTACTACTGCTCCCCTCCTGGCTGGAGCTGCTTAGGCAGAGGGTACATATCTTTGCTCTTGACTATGATGCTATCCTCACTGCCATGTATGCATTGTCTACTAGTGCTGAGGGTGCCTGTCACCTGTGTGTGCCGCCTGACCCCGGTATCCAGTCTGCTACTCTAGGTGCTGGTGAGGCTACTACTCTAGGTGCTGGTACGTCTCCTGCTCGAGGTGCCGGTGAGGCTGCTACTCTAGGTGCTCGTGCGTCTCCCGCTCCAGGTGTTGGTGAGGCTGCTACTCTAGGTGCTGGTGAGTCTGCTCTCTCTGGTGCTGCGCCTGCTACCGTCTCGCACACCTTTACCCTTGACTCGGGTGCTTCCCGCTCCTTCTTTCGAGACCGCACCACACTCACGCCGCTTAGTCGGCCGGTTGCAGTCTCCCTAGCAGACCCCTCTGGGGGTCGTGTCCTTGCTCACTACTCCACTGTCCTACCGTGTCCGGCGGCCCCTTTTGGCTCCCTGTCAGGTTTTTACCTCCCCTCGTTCTCTACGAACTTGGTGAGTGGTGCTCACCTATAGGATGGGGGGGTTGACCTGTTCACTCCTGCGAGTCAGCGAGTGACCCACTGCACGTGTGCTCGGACGGGCCGACACTTAGCCACGTTTATCCGTCAGCCAAGGTCGAGCCTCTACACACTGACTCCTGAGTCTCCTCCGGTTGCTGCGTTTGGCCAGGTAGCTGCGTCGGGTCAGGTGTTTGCTGCAGCGTCCAGGTCTGGTCCTGAGTCTGCGCCCTACTCGTGTCGTCTCCTGTCTCACCAGACTCTTCTGTGGCACCACCGCCTTGGTCACCCCTCCCTGCCTCGTCTCCGAGGCATGACCTCCCGTGCCCTTGTCTCTGGTCTCCCCCGGTCCCTCCCTCCCTTTCCCCCGGGGCCTGCCCCTACCTGCGTTCCCTGCGTCGCGGGGCGGCAGCACGCCGCTCCTCACTCCTCCGAGTTTCCTCCGACAGAGGCTCCGCAGTAGACTCTCCACATGGACGTGTGGGACCCAGCCCGCGTCTGTGGACAGGGTCACGAGCGTTACTTCCTGCTGGTGGTTGACGACTACTCGCATTACACCACAGTCTTCCCCTTGCCCAGCAAGGGTGAGGTCACTGCGGTGTTGATCGACTGGATCCGCGCTGCCCGTCTCCAGCTCAGAGAGAGTCTCGGCTCAGACTTTCCTGTTCTGTGTCTGCACTCCGATAGAGGTGGAGAGTTTTCCTCCAACCTTCTGCGAGCCTTCTGTCGTGCACGAGGCATCCGCAAGACGTTCATGCTTCCGGCTTCTCCACAGAAAAATGGGATTGATGAGCGCCGCATTGGCATGGTCATGGACGTCGCTCGTACGTCCATGATCCATGCGGCTGCTCCCCATTTTCTGTGGCCGTTCACGGTTCAGTACGCGGCGCATCAGATCAACCTTCAGCCCCGGGTCTCTGTGCCGGAGACCTCCCCTACTCTGCGGTGGACGGGGAAGGTTGGCGATGCGTGTGCGTTCCATGTCTGGGGATCTCCAGCTTTCGTCCGCAACTTGTCTGCGGACAAGCTGTCCTTCCGTGCTCTTCCCTGCGTATTCCTTGGCTTCCCCCCTGACGCGCCTTGTTGGCAGTTTTACCACCCCACCTCGCGCCGTGGTCTGTCCTCCCAGGACGTCACGTTTGACGAGTCGGTTCCTTTCTACCGTCTCTTCCCCTACCGTGCTGCCCCCCTCCCCACCCCGCCGCTCTTCCTCACGTCAAGTCCCCCCCCGGTAGACCCCCTTCCCCCTCAGGGTCCTGCCCCGTCAAGTGTGTCCCAGGTAGATGCACTCAGGCCTGTCGAGGTAGCTGTTGACTGTGGTGCTGCTAGGGGAGCTGAGCCTGCGGGTGCCGGGTCAGGGGGTGCTGAGCCTGAGCTTGCGAAGCCTGGGGGTGCTGAGCTTGGGGGTGCTGAGCCTGAGGGTGCTGAGCTTGGGGGTGCTGAGCCTGAGGGTGCTGAGCCTGGGGGTGCTGAGCCTGGGGTTGCTGAGTCTGGGGGTGCGGAGCCTGAGGGTGCTGAGCCTCCGCGTCTGGAGTCTCGTGGTGCTGGGCCTGGAGGTCCTTCGGGTGCTTCGTCCCGGCAGGAGCTACCCTCTCCACAGGAGCTGCGCGAGTGGTTTGCTCGGCGCTGGAGCCATCTTGCTGGAGCTGGAACTGCTAGAGGTGGTGGAGTTGGAGGTGCTGCTATAGCTGGTGCTCCTGTGGGTGCTGGAGTTGGCGCTACTGGAGCGGCTGGTGGTGCTGCTAGAGCTGGTAGAGCTGGTGGGGTCGGAGCTGCCGCTGGGGGTGCTGCTGCTGTCCCTTCTGGTTCTGGAGGTGCTGCGCGGCCACGACCGTACTTCGTTCCGCTCCTTGAGCAGGTTCTTGGTCTTCCGCCTTCTACTGGTCCTGCTCCTTCCTTAGAGTGTCCACAGCCGTTCCAGTCCGAGTCACAGTTACAGCTTGCTTCCCCACTACCTGCTCCTCCTCCCTACACTGGTCCTAATTGGGGTCTTGCTGAGCGTCGTGAGCCTGAGTCTCGTCCTGCGTTGCCTATTCGTGCTTCTTGCACTGGTCGTCGTGTTCCGCGTCAGCGTCCTCCTGCGGTCCCGGGCACGCACCAGATGGCACTGCGTCCCTCCACTGCTCCATAGCGTGTCCTTTGCCGTCTCCTCCAGAGTCCTCTCTTCGTGCCCTTGCTGACCCCGAGTCTGACTCCCTTCGTGCTGCCCGTCGTACTGTCACTCGTCTCCTGGCTACTGTAGTCACTGACCCTTCCTTTGAGTCCACTGCTGCGTCTGCCTTGGTTGCTGAGCTTGTCAACTTTGCTGCTCACTGTCGTCTAGACTACGCTGCTAGTCTTGTTGCTGAGTCTGAGTCTGTCTGTCCTCTGTCCGTCGGGGGTGAGTGTGCTCTTAGCACGGACGTCCTTGAGGACAGACAGGAGGAGTTCTAGTGTTTTGCTTCTGCTTTACCTCATCTCGTGTCCATGCTTGTTGCCTCTGAGGGAAACCCGGATGCACCAGACATCCCGACCCCGCGCTCTTACGCAGAGGCGATAGAGGGTCCCTACTCCTCTCAGTGGCACTCAGCCATGGACGTAGAGATTGCATCCTGGAAGTCCACAGGCACCTACGTCGACGAAGTTCCCCCACCTGGGGCGAACATCTTCAGTGGCATGTGGATTTTCAGGGTGAAGCGGCCGCTCGGTTCTCCGCCTATCTACAAGGCGCGTTACGTGGCTCAAGGCTTCAGTTAGCGGCAGAGAGTTCACTTCTTTCAGACCTTCTCTCCCACCTCAAAGATCACCACTCTTTGGGTGCTGCTGCACATAGCCGCTCAGCGCGACTACGAGCTTCACTCTCTTGAATTCAGCACTGCTTTCCTACAGGGCAGCCTGCACGAGGAGATCTGGCTACGCCGCCCACCTGACTTCACTGGGTCATTTCCTCCTGGTACGCAGTGGAGCCTCCGTCGGCTGGTCTACAGTCTCTGCTAGGCGCCCCGTGAGTGACACAACACACTAAGGACTACGCTTGCGGCCCTTGGGTTTGCTCCTTCTACTGCTAACCCATCGCTGTTTCTACGCATCGACACCTCTTTGCCGCCGCTCTACATCCTCGTGTACGTCGACGACTTGGTCTTTGCTACTGCTAACACTGCTTGAATCGCCCACGTGAAGTCGGAGCTGCAGAAGAGACACACGTGCACAGACCTGAGTGAACTGCGCAGCTATCTTGGCTTGCAGATCACCCGGGACAAAGCACGGCACACCATTACCCTGACTCAGTCACACATGGTGCAGCAGGTCCTTCAGCGCTTCGACTTTACGTACTCCTCGCCTCAGGCCACTCCTCTGCCTACTCGCCACTCGCTCTCAGCTCTGCCTTCGGATGAGTCCGTAGAGCCGAGTGGCCCGTATCCAGAGCTTGTTGGCTGCCTCATGTACCTGATGACCTGCACTCGGCCTGACTTGGCATACCCTCTTAGCATCTTGGCACGCTATGTTGCTCTTGGGAGACACCAACCAGAGCACATGGCTGCAGCGAAGAGGGTGTTGCGCTACTTGTGCAGTACGTCGGGCATGGGGCTAGTGCTTGGAGGGCGACGTCGAGTGGTCTTCACAGGTCACGGTGACGCTTCTTGGGCTGACGACCAGGCTACGCAGCGGTCGTCACAGGGTTACACCTTCAGCCTTGGTTCCGGCTCTGTTTCATGGCGGTCTACCCGCTCGTCTTCTGTTCTCGGCTCCAGCTGTGAGGGTGAGATCTACGCAGGGGCCATGGCTGCACAGAAGTTACGCAGGCTCACCTGCCTGCTGACTGACCTGGGAGAGCCGCCTCGTTCTCCTTCAATTTTGTACGTAGACAACAAGGCCATGCTGGCCTTGTGTTGGGAGCACAGATTGGAGCACAGAACGAAGCACATTGCTCTTCGGTACTTCCTTGCTCGTGAGCTGCAGTAGCATGGTCAGCTGTGCCTTGCTTACGTGGCCTCTCAGGCCAACATCGCTGATATCTTCACCAAGGCACTTCAGCCTTGTGATCATCAGTGCTTTTGTACTATTCTAGGTCTTGTGCCTACTTGGCCTCACTTGCTCACTTCTTGACTTTGCTTGTACTGTGATCTATATATATTCCTGCACCTGCATGCTTACCCTTGCTAGGTTGAGATCACTGTCTTGCTTGTTCACCTTGATATATAACTCTGTTTGTGAACTGGCCTTGTGGCCTTGTGCGTGTGCTTAAATTGCGTGGTGACGTCGTGATCCACCCTGAGCTTGCTTAGCTTTGTTTCTTCTCTTGACTGGTCTTGTGACCGTTTCTTGTGTTGGCTATCCCCCACTTCGCCTATGGGGGTGTGTCTAATTATATGTTTAATGTTATCTAGGTTGTAGTGGGTTTAGCCTTAGGGGGTACAGAATTTTGCTCGACACTTCTTTGTATCCCCCTCCTTGCCCTTATCGACACCACATACCTTCATACTACTCTCACATAAAACAGTCTTTTCCTCAGCCTCTTGTTCAATCTCTTTTATAGAGAGAGCCGCTTGTTCGCTTCCCTCGGGGGGCAAGACACACAACGTATGACGAGCGGTGATTTGAATCCTTTCAAAGCCTAACATTTGAGTGCGAACATCATCGCTCTCAATGCCGATCACATTTGGAGACGTGTTGGAGAAATCGGGATGAGCGTAGCTGAGGAGTGCGGGAGATGAGCGTGCGGGAGGGAGCGAGTGCCAGTTCCTCCGTTCATTTCCTGAAAAATGGTGTGCTCTCCATCCTCTTCTTCCGCGGCCACGTCTGGAGCCTCGACATGGCGTGCTGCTGGGTGAAGGATTTTTTTAAGGGGCCGGTCTGTCGTTGGTGTGGTTGCACTGGAACATCGCCAATAGCTCGGACATGTTGTGAAGTGCGTCGACGATCTGTGGTTGATTGTTGGCGTGCCGATTATACATATAGTAACTGCTTGAGAGTGTAGTCTAAGTGTTCGCCAGTTTTGGCGAAACGGGGACATCCGTAACGCGTCTTGCAAGACCTCTAAAAAGTTGCGCCAGAATATGGAGCAGATTAGCTTGGATGGTGGTGTTGAGATTTTGCAGCATCGCGATTTCATCTAGAGAGGCAGCAGCGCGAGCAAGACTCCTCCTCAGGCGTGTGCCCCTTTCTCGGACTGGCACGTGTCCCTCAGGGGCCTCAGGTGTAGCAGCCGAGGGTGCCACTGGCGCGTGCCTCCCTTGCTGGCCTCACGCGCGCCCCTGAGGGGCTGATACAATTGCTGCCGCGGCCACAAGGGGGTCGTCCTAATTGCAAAATCCAACAGCCCCCCCGTCATTACGGCCGGTGCGAGGTGCAAGGGCCGCGTCATTTCGCCCTTGGCACGTTCCTGCTCCAGCGTCAATCGCGACGGCAAGATCGTGCGGATGATTGTTATGGGCGCCAGCTGAAATCGGCGCGCAATCTTTCTCGTTTCGGCAATTGCTGTCGCAATTTGCTGCACCAATCAGATCGAAAGCAGTAATTCTTGCTCGAGACTCATTTCACGGAGAGCACGGCCGGTCTCTCCCAGAAGTTGAAGCTCGGTCGTCCTCACGCCGTGGCGACCCATGCCTAGACAAACTCCGAGTGTTGAAGGAGGACGACCAGTAACTCCGGAAAGAAATCGGCTAGCCATGTTAAGTTTAGTAGCAAAAACGTTGTTATGTAAGGTTGAGGGTTGTTGAGGTCCAGGCATAAAATGGAATGTGTGCCAATTCAAAATGAGATGATTGAAATGAGACTAGGTGGCAGGTCTGTGGACGTGCCGAGAGATAAGAGGGGAATGCCTCCTTATTGCATGACCCCTTTTTACTTCTTATCATAATCATTAGATAGAAATGTATTTCTAAACTATGCAGATAGCATTAGCTTTCACAAGAAAAAAAAAAAAAAAAATCCGCTGGCTTGGCAAGCTTTCTTTTTTGTTAGCTACATAGCCAGCGGAAATCTTCTACGATATTCAGCGATTCATAAAATGGAATAAGCTTGTATGAACCAGTTAACAGAGAAGATGCACATGCCGCATACACTTGAATCGACTTAACATCAAATAAGCATTATCGGTGAAAACATTGCAAGTACACAAGTCAAACATCATGTGCCTAAACATTGTGGCTAAAACGGTCGTTACAATAAAACCACACAAGTTTTCTTAAGCACCACAAGGTGGTCTTTGTAGGATAATTTCATGTTTCTTTAATTAGTCACAACATGTTTTCTGTCACACCAATGTGAAAGCAACAAGAAGCTGACAAATTTCAGAATCGAGTAAACATTAAAGTAGCTGGATGGATTGGAAAACAACATTCCACCCCACAGGAATCTACTAAACAGAGGATACTTACCAGAATGAAGCGTCTAGGCAGTAGGAGGCTCGGTTACGCTTCGCCTGCAAAAGAATAGCGCAATAAATTATATCGCAATGAAAATGCCAGCGCAACATGAAAGTTGACAAATACAACACTTGCCATGAAAAAAGAAAACTGGATGTCATGAAACAAAATGGCATGAGAGACGCTCAATCCTGCAACATGTCGAACAACCGTTTAGGTACGGTAAGTCCACACGACATGCTTACATCATGATAACATCGCTGGTGAATCTCTTGGAAATGTCGTTACGAAATCTGACCTCCACGAAGAAACGAAAGCGACGTTTCGAAATGATGGGGCGTAAAACTTGGGTGTGAGTTAGAGGCTTGTTGCTAAAAAAGGTAAGACAGTTGGTGAGAGACTGGTAAATTACAAGGATCAAAGCAAGCAGATGTGTAGGGGTAAGTGACGAGGACAGCTGGATTGGGTAATGATTTTTTGGCTGCCACCCATGTAAACCCATCAAGTTACTTTGTGATACGGTGAGATGTGTTTCCACACTTTAACAAGATCAGTCAACTGAGTCCTGTCAACGAGAGTTGTGTGTTGGCCCCGTCCTTGCTTGGGCAGAGCTGACTTCGTGGTCGGGTGTGCGGGGGGTGCAGCCGACCTGCAACAGTGGGCGACGCCAACTTGGGCGAGCTGGTCTACAGGTTTGGTCGACCTGCACGGGACCACTGTCATGCCGCCAACTACGGGGAGCCGGCGGCCGACTTCTTTGGGTGGTCGTCGACGGGCTCGTCGATCAGAGAAGGGCGCTGACTTGGAGTGCACCGAGTTTGGGTGGTCGATCTGGAGAGGTCGACCTGGCAGGGTGCCGACTTCATGGCGCTGACCTGGAGACGCTGGCTAGGGCAGTCGGCGACCGGTAGGTCTGGTCGACCAGAAGTGGCCAACCTGGGGGCGTAGCCGACTTCATGAAGTCGGCAGAAGGTGGTCGCCGACCTGGACGGTAGCCGAGCATGAGGAGCAGCGCTGGTCAACGCGGTCGCCCGGTCGACCAGGTTACCCGTGCGACAGGTTCTCGGAGGAGAGCGACAGTCGCCCAGGCCGTTCTGGCGAAGCCAACCTCGGTGTGGTATCCGGAGGTCGATGTGGAGGATCAGGTGCAGACGTGGGCACATGGTCGGCGCGGCGTCTGCGCTGTGCTCATGATGAGGCACAGGACGCCAACCAGCTGCGAGCACCTGCGATGTAGGTGCGCTGCTGTCCTACGGGTGCAACGCTGTGTAGTCACTTTGCTGCAGCGTTGGCACGCTGTGGAATTGCTGTGCGCGATAAACCGCTACTTAAAAAAGCCCTTTTATCCCAGTGGTCTAGTGACTGGGATTCTGACATGGTATCAGAGCGAAGGTCTCGGGTTAGAATCCCACTGTGTGCACTTCGGGCATCCCAGTGCGGGGGGGTGTCAGAGGTCCACTGGTGATCCTCGATTGATCCTAGGGAAGGGTTACAGGCATGTTGGCCTGGGGGGTTATGGGCGCACTAACCCGCTACTTAAACAAGCCCTTTTATCCCAGTGGTCTAGTGACTGGGATTCTGACAATTGCAGTGTTGGCATACCGCAACTTTTCTCTCCTGGAGCGCGGTCGACCTTGCCGTGCTGGAACACAGTCGATCGTGCTGTGCTGGCAGTCGACCTGCATGCTTGATAGCATCTGCTGTAGTCAATGTTGCTTTGCCATTCTGTACCATTGTGCATTACCTATCTTCTTCTTTGGCTGGAAGCTGTGTTAGTCACCATGGTTGGCCTCGTAGGTGATGCAGGCGTAGTGGATACCCTAAAGACACGGCTGGCTAATGCAAGGAAACATCATGAGGATGGCGAGTACGGGTGGACCCTCCCTTTAGAGGTCATCGAGCTGCGTATTCCCGCAAAGTGGGCGACGGAACACCCTTCTCGACCTGCTTCTCCTCGACCGGTGAACAATGAAGGTGGCGTCGACGTGGGTGTCAACTCCGGTGACCAAGTCCGCAGCAGTGCGGGGTGCACGTCGAGGCAGAGAGGGGTGTTCCGGACGGGCAACGGCGAAGTCAGCGGCGTTCAGGCACGAGGGCTACAGTCGTCGGCGGTTGCGAGTTCCTCGCAAGGCGATGTTGGTGTACGTCGAAGCAGTGTGACGCCGGCGTCGGCAACCCACGTGACTGCAGGAGGGATCGCGCCGACCTACTGGTACTTCAAGTTCACGCTGGACAAGATCTCCGTCACGGCGCCGCTTGTCCAGGCCGGAGTCTTCGATCACGACGCGCTCCTCCTTCTTCGAAACGGCTCCCTCACCGCGGACTCACCTAACCCGCCATGCATCGTCTGCCCAACCGCATCGCTCAATCACCAGCCGTTTCCCAACTTGCCCCCAGGGTATGAACGCTACAAGCCGCTGGACAAGGTTTACAGCGATTTGAAGGTGCTCAGCAAGGAGGGGCTCGACGGGAAGCAGTACACACTTACCTTCATCGACGCATCTACGCGCTACATCTGGGCCGTCAACACCGACAGCAAGTTTCTGGGAAAATGAGAACGAGAATGAATGACTAAGGAATGGAAGTGATACAAATATGCAACCTTAGAAATGTGTACCCCATAAAGGCTACCCCACTATAGTCTACACAATATTATAATTTGACACACCCCCATAGGCAAAGTGGGGGAGAACAAGGGGTCACAAGACCAGTCAGGCAAAGCAAACAAAGCTCAGGGTGGATCACAACGTCACCACACAGTCCGAGCACAAGGTAAAGGCCACAAGGCCAGTTCACATGCAGGAGTACACATATATATATAAGGCTAAACAAGCAAGAGCAGGTATATATATATGTAAGAGTACAAGCAAGGTCAAGGGGTGAGCAAGTGAGGCAAGACAGGCACAAGACCCAGCTGAGTGCAGAAGCGCTGATGATCACAAGGCGGAAGTGCCTTGGTGAAAACATCAGCAGTGTTGGCCTTAGAGGCCACGTACGCAAGTCGCAACTGACCACGCTGCTGCAATTCACGAGCAAGAAAGTAGCGGAGAGCAATGTGCTTCGTTCTGTGCTCCAGGCGCTGCTCCTGACACAAGGCTAGCATGGCCTTGTTGTCTACGTACAGCACCGGAGGAGAACGAGGCGGCTCTCCGAGGTCAGTCAGCAGGTAGGTAAGCCAGCGAAGCTCCTGTGCAGCCATGGCCCCGGCGTAGATCTCAGCCTCACAACTGGAGCCGAGAACAGAAGACGAGCGAGTGGCCCGCCACGAAACAGAGCCGGAACCAAGGCTGAAGGTGTAACCCTGTGACGACCGCTGCGTAGCCTGGTCGTCTGCCCAAGAAGCGTCCGCGTGCCCAGTGAGGACCACTGGACTCCGCCCTCCAAGCACTAGCCCCATGCCCGACGTACTGCACAAGTAGCGCAACACCCTCTTCGCTGCAGCCATGTGCTCTGGTCTGTGTCTCCCAGGAGCAACATAGCGTGCAAGAATGCTAAGAGGGTATGCAACGTCAGGTCGTGTGCAGGTCATCAGGTACATGAGGCAGCCAACAAGCTCTGGGTACGGGCCACTCGACTCTACGGACTCATCCGAAGGCAGAGCTGAGAGCGAGTGGCGAGTAGACAGAGGAGTGGCCTGAGGCGAGGAGTACGTGAAGCCGAAGCGCTGAAGGACCTGCTGCACCATGTGTGACTGAGTCAGGGTAATGGTGCGGCGTGCTCTGTCCCGGGTGATCTGCAAGCCAAGGTAGCTGCAGAGTTCACCCAGGTCTGTGCACGTGTGTCTCTTCTGCAGCTCGGACTTCACGTGGGCGAGTCCAGCAGTGTCAGATGTAGCAAAGACCAAGTCGTCGACGTACACGAGGATGTAGAACGGCGGCAGAGAGGTGTCGGTGCGTAGAAACAGCGACGGGTCAGCAGTAGAGGGATCTAACCCAAGAGCCGCAAGTGTAGTCCTCAGTGTGTCGTGCCACTCACGCGGTGCCTGGCGGAGACCGTAGACTGGCCGTCGGAGGCTCCACTGGGTGCCTGGAGGGAAAGTCCCAGTGAAGCCAGGTGGACGGCGCAACCAGATCTCCTCGTGCAGGCTACCCTGCAGGAAAGCAGTGCTGAATTCAAGGGAGTGAAGCTCGTAGTCACGCTGAGCGGCTACGAGTAGCAGCACCCGAAGAGTGGTCATCTTCGGGGTGGGAGAGAAGGTCTGAAAGTAGTCAACTCCCTGCCGCTGACTGAAGCCACGAGCCACGTACCGCGCTTTGAAGACAGGTGGAGAGCCCGGCGGCAGCTTCACCCTAAAGATCCACATGCCACTGACGATGTTCGCCCCAGGAGGGGGAACCGCGTCAAGGTAGGTGCCTGTGGACTTCCAGGAAGCCATCTCTGCATCCATAGCTGCCTGCCACTGAGAGGAGTAGGGACCCTCTACTGGCTCTGCGTAAGAGCGCGGAGTCGGGATGTCTAGTGCATCCGGGTCTCCCTCAGGGGTAAGCAGTACGGACGCGAGATGAGGTGAAGCAGCAGCCAGACAGTGGAACTCCTCCTGCCTGTCCGTGCCAAGAGCACACTCACCCCCGACGGACGGAGGACAGACAGACGCAGACTCAGCAACAAGACTAGCAGCGTAGTCTAGACGACAGCGAGCAGCAAAGTCGACGAGCTTAGCAACAAGAGCAGACGCAGCAGTGGACTCAAAGGAGGGGTCAGTGACGACAGTAGCAAGGAGACGCGTGACAGTAGGACTTGCAGCACGAAGAGAGTCCGACTCAGGGTCGGGAAGAGCAGGAAGAGAGGACTCAGGAGGAGAGGGCAAAGGGGCACGCAGAGGAGCAGTGGACGGACGCAGAGACATCCGGTGCGTGCCAGGGACAGGAGGAGGACGCTGACGCGAACTGCGACCACTAGTGCGAGCAGCATGAACAGGCGACGCAGGACGAGACGCAGGCTCACGACGCTCAGCAAGACCTCCAGTAGGACCAGTGTACGGAGAAGGAGAGGGCAGTGGGGAGGCCGGCGGTAACTGTGACTGCCACTAGACAGGCGGTGGACACTCTAAGGGAGGAGGAAGACCAAGAACCTGCTGAAGGAGCGGAACAAGGTACGGTCGAGGCCGCGCGTCGACTCCACACACAGCAGGGACAGCACCAGCACCCCCAGCGGCAGCACCAGCGTCAACAGCACCTCTAGCTCCAGTACCTCCAGCAGCACCAGTTGCACCCGCAGCAGGACCGCCGCCAGGACTAACAGAAGTAGCCTCAGCGCCAACACCTTCAGCAGCTCCGACTCCAGTAGCACTCGTAGGACTAGCACCTCCGAGACCGGCGGCACCAGCACCCTCAGCGGCCGAAGAAGCACCAGCTCCAGTAGTACGCCTTCAGCGCCGGGCAAACCAGTCGCGCAGCTCCTGAGGAGAGAGTGGCTCCAGCCGAGACGAAGCACCCGGAGAACCAGCAGGCCCAGCACCGCCAGACGCCACACGAGCAGGTCCAGCGGCCGCGGGCTCCGCACTCCCAGGCTCAGTAGCTCCAAACTCAGCACCCCCAGGCTCAGCAGCTCCAGACGCAGCACCCCCAGGCGAAGGACCCCCAGGCTAAGCACCCCCAGTCGTAGCACCCCCAGGCTCAGCACCCTAAGTCGTAGCACCCCCAGGCTCAGCACCCCCAGGCTCAGCACCCCCAGGCTCAGCACCCCCAGTCGCAGCATCCCCAGACGCAGCACCTCCAGGCTCAGCACCCACGCGCGCAGCACCCCCAAAGTCAGCACCCCCAGGCTTAGTACCCGCAGCAGTACCACAGTCACCAGCAACCTCGACCGGCTCAACTGCATCTACCTGGGACACACCTGAAGGGGCAGGACTCTGACGGGGGAGGGGGTCTACCGGGGGGGGACCTGGCACAAGGAAGTGCGGTGGCGGGGGGAGGGAAGGAGTGCGGTAGGGGAAGAGGCGGTAGTAGGGTACTGACTCGTCGAACGTGACGTCCTGGGAGGACAGAACACGACGAGAGGTGGGGTGGTAGAACTGCCACCCTGGGGCGTCAGGGGGGAAGCCAAGGAAGACACAGGGAGCAGCACGAGGGGACAGCTTGTCCGCAGACAGTTTCTGGCCTTCGAGTGCTTCATTGCGTGAATGAAGTGGGCTGAGCGACAGTCCGGTCTCAAACTTAAAACTTGGCAGACGGACGGAGCACTGGAGTTCTTCTCAGACGAGTTCAAGGAGCTCTTCAAGCAGAAGGGGATTGAGCACCTGGTGTCCCTGCCCTACGCTCACCAACAGCAAGGAGTAGCAGAACGGACAAACAGAAGCCTCACCACGCGGATGAGGGCCCTGATGAAGCAGTCGGCCATCCTAACAAAATATTGGCCGTTTGCGATGAATCGCGCTGTTCGGCTCCACAACTTGCTGTTCTCGCAAAGCCTCGAGAACAACAAATCTCCCTACCGGGCATGGACGGGCAGAAAAGCAGATACACGCCTGCTTCGGATGTTTGGCTACATGGTACAGTACAGACCCCACACTACGAGAACCGGAAAATTTGCTGACTGGGCACGATGGGGCATCCACGTCGGGATCGAAAAGGAATTCAAGGCGTGGATCGTGCTGGACTACACGACACACGAGGTGACGAAATCACGTGACTGCATCTTCTACGAGAAGCTGACTCTACCCCTTTTCAAGGAGCAACAGGAAGCCGACAAATTGCCCAAGAGGCTCTTCGAGGGCCACCGCAGCTTCGCCGTCACACGACGAAGCTGACCTTTGCCGAGGCGGAGGATACCCTCCGCCTCGGCAACGACAGTGATGACGACGTGGTGGAAGTTACCAGCTTCCACGACTGCGACCGACTTCACTACAAAAAGACTGACGAAACCGGTCTCTGCGTTCTCGGCCTCGCCGTCGCTGCTCGCCACACCTCGCCCAAGGAACCGACCACAGTCTGCCAAGCCCTGTCTAGCCCCGACAGTGAAAAATGGAGAGCAGCCATGGCCACCGAAATCGCGTCGCTGAAGAAACGTGGCACCTGGAAACTAGTCCCTCGGTCATCGGCAAAGGGGAGAAAAATTCTCAGCGGAAAATGGGTTTTCCGCATCAAAACTCTCGCCGATGGCTCGGTCGACAAGTACAAGGCGCGTTAGGTGGTACGGGGATTTGAACAAGCGCACCTGGTAGACTTCACTCTCACCTACGCTCCAGTCGGCCGCCACACCTCGGTGCGCATTCTTCTCTGCATCGCCGCCATCAAACAGCGACCGCTTTGGCAAATCGACGTCAGCAGCGCCTTCCTATACGCCCTCCGCAATGCCATAATTTTCGTCGAGCAGCCGCACGCATTCGAAGAAAACGATGGCGCTGTGTGCCTCCTCCAAACATCCCTCTACGGAATCAAGCAGGCACCTCATCTATGGCAGCAGTACCTTCATTCCGTCCTCCTTGAGCTCGGCTTCACTCAGCTGCTGCATGACCTCGGAATGTACAGGCGGGAATCGCGCAGGAAATTTATTCTCCTCGTCGCCTACGTCGACGACCTTCTCTACACCGGCGACGACACGGAGCTGCTGGACCAGTTTGAGGTTGACATCAAGGAGAAGCTGGAGGTGACAGTAAACCACAATGTCACACAGTTTCTCGGCCTCAATGTGACTCAGTCCGCATCCTCCATTCACCTCTCCGCCGCCAAGTACGCCGAAACACTCGCAAAGCGATTCGCCATCGCACCGATCAATCTCACCACCCCTTATCGCACTCCTCCTCCTATCCACGAGCCAGACACCACACCTCTCTCTCCCAACAACCATCGTCTATATCAGTAGCAGCTGGGATGTCTTCTGTTTCCCGCCGTCACGTGCCGGCCCGATCTCTCCTACGTCGCAAGCCAGCTTGCACAGTACCTGAAGCGACCTGAAGGGGAGAATCTACTAGATCTACGCCGAGCACTACAGTACTTCATCTCCACTCCCGACGTCGGTCTCACCTACGAAGCTAACCTCACCGCTACTCTACAGCTCCATGGCTACGTAGATGCCGACCACGCTGGAGACGTTGACAACCGACGCTCCCGCATAGGATTCATTTTCCAACTCCAACCAGCGGGACTCATCTCCTAGAACTCTCAGAAGCAGGAACTCATCGCTCTTTCGTCAGCAAAAGCAGAATTCATTGTCAGAGGTCCACTGGTGATCCCCGATCGATCCTAGGGAAGGGTTACAGGCTCGTTGTCCTGGGGGGTTATGGGCGCAGTGACCTGCTACTTAACAAGCCCTTTTATCCCAATGGTCTAGTGGTTGGGATTCTGACATGGTATCAGAGCGAGTTACGTCCTCGCCTGTGGGCCCGCCTCACGCTTCCGCTGCTGTTTTTTCCGATCGCGCCCCTCGGGCGCGTGGCGATTCTCGTCGTGTCCTGCCCTCGGGTGACGAGTGACATATTTTCTGCCCGTCGTGCGCCCCGTGGCACACGACGGTGCCCTAAACCTGCCCGTCGTGCGCCCCGTGGCATGCAACGGTGCCCTGCCCGTCATGCGCCCCGTGGCACGCGACGGTGCCCTGCCCGTCGTGCGCCCCGTGGCATGCGACGGTGCCCTAAACTGCCCGTCACGTGCCCCGTGGTGCGCGACGGTGCCCTGAGCCGCCGCGGAACCACCCCTGGCGCCTGCGACGGTGTCCTGAGCCGCCGCGTACCCGCCCCTGGCGCACTCGGCGGTGCCCCTGCCTCACCCGCGCTTGCACTCGCAGCAGCCGCCCCTGCACCAACCGGCGCCTGCCCTTGGAACAGCCGCCCCCGCTCCTGCACTCGGTGCAGCCGCCTCTGCCTCACCCCGTGCCTGCACTCACTGCAGCCGCCCCTGACCTACCCGCGCCGACCCTCTATAGCCGCTCTGCGGCTTTCCCCCCGCCCACCCCCTCCTCCTTCGTCTCCCTGCAGCCGTGGGGGGGAAGGTATGGGGGTGGCGGGTGTTGGGGTGATGGGTGGTGTGCTTCCCTTCCCCTCTTCCTCCTTTCGTTCCCATTACTGCAGTTGCCGCTGGGGGGGAGGGTGTGAGGGTGTGGGGGAGCTGGGGGAGTGGCACTGGGGTGGCGGGTGTGGGGTCGCTGTTTCTGTGCACCGACACCTCTTTGCCGCCGTTCTACATCCTCGTGTACGTCGACGACTTGGTCTTTGCCACTGCTGGACTCGCCCACGTGAAGTCCGAGCTGTAGAAGAGACACACGTGCACAGACCTGGGTGAGCTGCGCAGCTACCTTGGCTTGTAGATCACCCGCGACAAAGCACAGCGCACCATTACCCTGACTCAGTCACACATGTCAAACATTATATATGTTGTTGTAGTTGTTTAGGCTACAGTGGGTTAGCCTTTAGGGGGTACACATTCCTAGGTTTTCATACTTGTACTCATTTCACTCTTAGTTCATTCATTCTTGTTCAACATGGTATCGAGCAGGTCCTTCCTAGGACCGATTTTTTTTAGGGCCCACCACTACCTACCTACCTACCTGCGCCCTAGGGCGCCTCGGCTTTCACGCCCCTAGAGGCCCCGTCGGCCCCGCGCTCTCGCACCTAGAGGCCTCGGTCGGCCCCGCGCTCGCTTTTATAGGCCCCGAATCGGCCCCGCGCTTACCCCTAGAGGCCCGCGTCGGCCCCGCGCTCGTCCTTACCGGCCCCGATCGGCCCCGCGCTCGTCCCTCACGGCCCCGATAGGCCCCGCGCTCGCCCTTAGAGGCCCACGTCGGCCCCGCGCTCGTCCCTTACGGCCCCGATCGGCCCCGCGCTCGTCCCTCACGGCCCCGATAGGCCCCGCGCTCGCCCTTAGCACCCACGTCGGCCCCGCGCTCGCCCTTAGCACCCACGTCGGCCCCGCGCTCGTCCCTCACGGCCCCACCCGCTCCCCGTGCTCGCCCTTAGCGGCCCCGAACGGCCCCACCCAGACCGAGCAGCCCGAACCGAGCCGACCCGAGCCGCCCAGCCCTAACGGAACCGAGCCGCCCGACCCGAGCTTCCAGCCCTAACCGACCCGAGCCGCCCGAACCGAGCCGCGCCGCCCAAACCGAGCCACCCGAACCGAGCTGCGCCGCCCGACCCGAGCCGCCCGAACCGAGCCGCGCCGCCCGACCCGAGCCGCGCCGCCCTACATATACCGAGCCGCGCCGCCCTACCTGTACCGAGCCGCGCCGCCCTACCTACCCTACTGCTCCTACTGCTTTTCCTACTGCTGCTACCATGGCTAGCCCTCCTGTCCTAGCCTTCGATACTGAGGGCCGCCCAGTGAAGTTCGACACCTGGCTTGATGACCTACACCTCTTCCTACAGCTCACTGCCAAGGAAGACATCTCGCTGTACGATCATGCCTTAGGCCACGCTACTGCTCCTGCTGCTACTGCTGACAGCACTGCCCGCTCACAGTGGCAGACTCGTGACGCCCATACTCGCTTCGCTATTCGCAACTCTCTGCCGATAGATGAGCGCGAGCACTTTGGGCAGCACAAGACTGCACAGGCACTGTACACTGCTGTCGTTGCCCGCTACTCCTCGCCGGCCTCTGCCGCTCTAGGCCGTCTCTCTCTTCCCTACCTGTTCCCCGACCTAGCTTCCTTCCACACTGTCGCTGATCTCATTACCCACCTCCGCACTAGTGAGGCTCGCTTCCGCGCCGCTATGCCTAATGAGTTCCTTGCCAAGAACCCACCCCCGCTCTGGCTCACTCTCTACCACCTAGTCACGCGCCTCCCTGACACTCTGCGCTCAGTCAGGGACCACTTCCTAGCTCGCTGCCCCACCGAGCTCACCATTGCCCTCCTCGAGAAGGAACTGCTTGCAGCTGAGGCTAGTATACTCGCTGTAGGTGCCTCTCGCGGTGACCCCCGTACCCCGTTCTTTGAGGGGTGTTCTCCCTCCCCCCTTCTTCCCTCTGTTGCCTCTGCTGCTGCTGTCGACCTCCTTGGTGCTGAGAAGGTCGGGACTCCGTCTGCTTCGAGTGGGCGCCGCAGCGGCAAGGGCAAGGAGGGCAAGGGCGGTGGTGGTGACAGCGGGGGTGGCGGTGGTGGGGGAGGTGGTGGTGGCGGGGGGGGTGGCGCGGGTGGGGGAGGTGGCAGCAGTAGGGGGGGTGGCGGCAGCGGCGGGGGAGGTGGCCGGGGCGGAGGAGGTGGTGGGGGTGGCGGTGGACGAGGCAGCGGCCGGGGTTGGGGTGGTTGAGGAGGTGGTAGCGGCGGTGGTGGTCGTGGAGGCGCTGGCGGTGGCCAGGGCCAGCAGCACACTCCGTCGCCCCAGGAGGTCCGTGAGTGGTACTCTCAGCACGGGGGGGGGGGGGGGGGGGGGGGTGGCCTTAGCTGCACGTACGTCATTCGCACTAGTGACCGCACTGGCCAGCCGTGTGGGGGACCGCACGCCACACAGCGTTGCTTCGTTCGTCTGAACGACGCTAGGCGTGTTCAGTTCCCTCAGGCCACTGAGCTGCCCCGCTGGGTTGATCTCCTGAAGAAGGGGATTGATATTTATGCTCTAGACTTTGATGCTATTCTCACTGCCATGTATGTGATGTCTACTAGTGGAGAGGGTGCTGAGTACCTGAGTGTCCCGCCCGACCCGGGCATTAGGACTAGTGCGTCTGCCGCTCCAGGTACTCGCGTGTCCGCTACCCCAGGTGCTGGTGAGGCTGCTGCTCTAGGTGCGTGTACGTTTGCCCCCCCTAGTACTGTGTCGACTGCAGCACTGCACACCTTCACACTGGATTCAGGTGCCTCTCGCTGTTTCTTTCGTGACCGCATTGCCCTTGAGCCCCTTGCTCGGCCAGTTGCTGTCTCCCTCGCTGACCCCTCTGAGGGTCCGGTCCTTGCGACCTCCTCCACTGTCCTTCCCTGTCCTGCGGTCCCGTCGGGCACACTGTCAGGTCTCCACCTCCCCTCGTTCTCTACGAACTTGGTGGCAGGTTGTGCACTACAGGACGCGGGTGTTCACCAGTTCACCCCTGCCTACGAGCGTGTCACACACTGCACGTGTGCCCGTACAGGCCGCCACTTGGCTACCTTCACCCGGCAGCCGGGGTCGGATCTGTACACACTGACTACTGCCCCCCCTCAGGTCGCTGCGTCTGCGTCTGCGTCCGCGTCAGGTCAGCTGTCCGCCCCCTGCTCGTGCCGCTCTCTAGCGCACGAGACTGTCCTCTGGCACCACCGACTGGGCCACCCGTCTGTGCAGCGCCTTCGTGCCATGCACTCCCGGTACCTTGTCTCTGGTCTTCCCAGGGTCCTCCCTCCCCTCCCACCCTCGCCTGCTCCTCCCTGTCTTCCCTGTGTCGAGGGGCGGCAGCGCGCCGCTCCTCACTCCTCCTCGTTTCCCCCGACGACTGCTCCTTTGCAGACGCTCCACATGGACGTGTGGGGCCCAGCCCGCGTCCGTGGTCAGGGTCAGGAGAGGTACTTCCTGATCGTTGTTGATGACTACTCGCGCTACACCACGGTCTTCCCCTTGCGAGCCAAGGGTGAGGTCCCTGATGTTTTGATCCCTTAGATCCGCAGAGCTCGTCTCCAGCTCAGCGAGCGTTTCCGCTCGGACTTTCCTGTCCTGCGCTTGCACTCTGACAGAGGTGGTGAGTTCTCCTCCGACCTCTTGGCAGCCTACTGTGCTGAGCACGGCATTGAGCAGTCGTTCACGCTTCCGGCCTCTCCACAGCAGAATGGGGTTGCGGAACGCCGCATTGGCCTGGTCATGGAGGTCGCTCGTACCTCCTTGATCCATGCGGCTGCCCCCCACTTTTTGTGGCCGTTTGCGGTCCGGTACGCTGCGCATCAGCTCAACCTCTGGCCCCGTGTCTCCTTGCCGGAGACCTCGCCCACACTGCTGTGGACGGGGGAGGTTGGCGATGCGTCACGTTTTCGGGTCTGGGGATCTCGAGCTTTTGTCCGCGATTCGTCTGCGGACAAGCTCTCCTCTCGTGCTGTTCCCTGCGTCTTCCTCGGCTTTGTTTCGGACGCGCCTGGTTGGCAGTTTTACCACGCCACCTCGCGCCGGGTCTTGCCCTCTCAGGACGTCACTTTTGACGAGTCTGTCCCCTACTACCGCCTCTTTCCCTACCGCACTGCCCCGCTCCCACCCCCGCCTCTCTTCCTCGCGCCAGGTGCTGCTGTCGTAGAACCCCTCCCCCCTCAGGGTGCCGCTCCCTCAGGTGTGTCTCAGGTAGACCCGGTCAAGCCTGTTGAGGTTGCTGTCGACTCTCGTCCTGCTGGGGGTGCTGAGCCTGGGAGTGCAGAGACTGGGGGTGCTGAGCGTGGGGGTGCTGACTCTGGGGGTGCTGAGCCTGGGGGTGCGGACTCTGGGGGTGCTGAGCCTTGGGGTGCGGACACTGGGGGTACTGAGCCTGGGGGTGCTGAGCCTGGGGGTGCGGTGGCTGGGGGTGCTGAGCCTTGCGGTGCTGGGCCTGAGGGTGCTACACCTGGACGCGACCTCTCCTCGGAGCAGTTGCGTGAGTGGTACTTACAGTACTGCAGCCTCCGGAGTGTTACCTCTGGGACCAGGCGCACTACAGGGACTGGGGCTGGTACTTCTCCTCCTAGTCGGGAGCTCCCCTCTCGTGAGCGGATCCGTGAGTGGTACGAGCGCCGTTGCACACTTCGGAGTGGTGCGCCTCGTCTCACGGACCCGGCTGCCCCTGGTGCTACGGACCCGGGCGTTGGAGCTGCTGCTGGTGCTGCGGACCCTGGCGTTGGAGCTGCTGCTGGTGCTGCGGACCCGAGGGTTGGAGGTGCTGCTGGTGCTGAGGACCCGGGCGTTGGAGGTGCTGCTGGTGCTACGGACCCGGGCGTTGGAGCTGCTGCTGGTGCTGCGGACCCTGGCGTTGGAGCTGCTGCTGGTGCTGCGGACCCGAGGGTTGGAGGTGCTGCTGGTGCTGAGGACCCGGGCGTTGGGGCTGCGGCTGGTGCTGCGGACCCTGGCGTTGGAGCTGCGACTGGTGCTGTAGACCCTGGTGTCGGAGTCCCTGCTGGTGCTGAGGACCCGGGCGTTGGAGCTGCGGCAGGTGCTGTGGACCCTGGTGTTGGAGCCACTGCTGGTGCTGAGGACTGAGGCGTTGGTGCTGAGGCTAGTACTGAGGACCTGGGCGTTGGAGCTGCTGCTGGTTCTGGTACTGCCGCTGGGGGTACAGGTGCTGTCCCTGCTGTGTCTGGAGTCGCCGCGCGCCCTCAGCCGTACTTCGTTCCGCTCCTTCAGCAGGTTCTTGGTCTCTCGCCTCCTCCTGGTCCTCCTCCCTTAGCGTGTTCACAGCCTGTCCCGTCATAGTTAGAGCTGCAGCCGGCCTCCCCACTACCTGCTCCTTCTCCTTACACTGGTCCTACTAGCGGTCTTACTGAGCATCGTGAGTCTGCGTCTCGTCCTGCGTCGCCTGTCCGTCCTGCTAGCACTAGTGCTCGTAGTTCGTGCCAGCGTCCTCCTCCTGCCCCTGGCACGCACCAGATGTCTCTACGTCCGTCTACTGCTCCTCTGCGTGCCCCTTTGCCTTCTCCTCCTGCGTCCTCTCTTCCTGCTCTCGCCGACCCGGAGTCGGACTCTCTTCGTGCTGCCAGTCCTACTGTCACGCGTCTCCTTGCTACTGTTGTCACTGACCCTTCTTTCGAGTCTACTGCTGCGTCTGCTCTCGTTACTGAGCTCGTCGACTTTGCTGCTCGCTGTCGCCTAGACTACGCTGCTAGTCTTGTCGCTGCGTCTGAGTCTGTCTGTCCTCCGTCCGTCGGGGGTGAGAGTGCCCTTGGCACGGACGTCCTTGAGGACAGACAGGAGGAGTTCCAGTGTCTGGCAGCTGCTTCACCTCATCTCGTGTCCGTACTGCTTACCCCTGAGGGAGACCCGGATGCACTTGACATCCCGACTCCGCGCTCTTACGCGGAGGCGATAGAGGGTCCCTACTCCTCTCAGTGGCAGGCAGCTATGGATGCAGAGATGGCTTCCTGGAAGTCCACAGGCACCTACGTTGACGCTGTCCCCCCTCCTGGGGCGAACATTGTCAGTGGCATGTGGATCTTCAGGGTGAAGCGGCCGTCGGGTTCTCCGCCTGTCTTCACGGCGCGTTACGTGGCTCGTGGCTTCAGTCAGCGACAGGGAGTTGACTACTTTCAGACCTTCTCCCCCACCCCGAAGATGACCACTCTTCGGGTACTGCTGCACGTTGCTGCTCACCGGGACTACGAGCTGCACTCTCTCGACTTCAGCACAGCTTTCCTGCAGGGCAGCCTGCACGAGGAGATCTGGCTGCGCCGCCCACCTGGCTTCACTGGGTCTTTCCCTCCTGGTACCCAGTGGAGTCTCCGGCGTCCAGTCTACGGTCTCCGCCAGGCGCCACGTGAGTGGCACGAAACACTGAGGACTACGCTTGCTGTCAAATTATATGATTTATATAATTTAGGTTTAGGTTTTGTAGGGGTGTTTCTTAGGGGGTACAACTTTTCTCTCGTTACTTTTGTACCCCATGCCCCAAACTAGTCGACATCATTCCTCTCTCACCTTGACATGGTATAGAGCAGGAAGGTTCCTAGGAAGGGCCCACCACGTTTAAGAAATTTTTTTATGCCCGGAGCGCGCTTTGCGTTTCCCCTAGTCGCGCCACGGGCGCTTTCTCCTCGACGGCCAGTTGCGGCCGTTTCTTTCTTCGTTTTTCCCGGCCCCTTTGTTGGCCCCGCGCGACTCTCTCACGGCCTCCCCCCCCCCTCCCTTTTTTTTTTCCACGGCCGTGTCGTGACTCTGTCGCGCCTTTTGCGGCGTCGCTGCCGCCCGGCCGCGACCTCGTTGCCGCCGATTCGCGGCCTTGTTGCCGCCGTTTTGCGGCCTGGTCGCCACTGCAGCTGCAGCAGCAGCAGCCGCCGCGCCATCTGCAGCAGCCGCCGCTGCATCTCCAGCAGCAGCCGCAGCCACACCTTCTGCAGCGGCCGCCGCGTCATTTCCTGCAGCATCAACGGCCGCATTGTCTGCAGCAGCCGCCGCTGCATTTTCAGCAGCAGCAACTGCCGCTTCTTCTGCAGCAACTGCCGCTGCATTTCCAGCAGCAGCAACTACTGCACCCTCTTCAGCGGCAACTGCCGCATCTTCAGCAGCAGCCGCCGCTGCATCTACAACAGCAGCAGCTGCTGCATCTTCTCCAGCGGCTCCTTCCGCATCTTCAGCAGCAGCCGCCGCAGCATCTCCTGCAGCAGCAGCTGCCGCATCTTCATCAGCAGCCGCCGCAGCATCTACTGCAGCAGCAGCTGCCGCATCTTCATCAGCAGCCGCCGCAGCATCTACTGCAGCAGCAGCTGCCGCATCTTCAGCAGCAGCCGCCGCAGCATCTACTGCAGCAGCAGCTGCCGCATCTTCAGCAGCAGCCGCCGCAGCATCTCCTGCATCAGCAGCTGCCGCACCTTCTGCAGCAGCAGCCGCCGCCACCTCCTGCAGCGACAACTGCCGCATCTACTGTAGCAGCAGCCGCCGCCACATCCTACAGCGGCAACTGCCGCATCTTCACCAGCAGCCGCCGCAGCATCTACTGCAGCAGCAGCTGCCACATCTTCTGCAGCAGCAGCCGCCGCTATCTCCTGCAGCGGCCGCCGTAGCTACATCAGCATCAGCCGCCGCTGCCTCTGCAGCAGTGGCCGCCGCCGACCCAGCAACGACCGCCTCCGCATCTCCAGCAGCGGCAACAGCCGCACCTCCTGCAGCAGCTGCCGTCGCCGACTCAACTGCAGCAACTGCCGCAGCTGTCCCAACTGCTGCTGTTCCTGTTATCCTTCCATTTTCGACTGTTCCTCCTCCTGCTATCATGGCTAGCGCTCCTGTCCTAGCCTTCGATGCTGAGGGTCGCCCAGTGAAATTTGACACCTGGCTTGAGGATCTCCACCTCTTCCTACAGCTCACTGCCAAGGAAGACATCTCCCTGTATGATCATGCCCTCGGCCATGCTACTGCCCCTGACTCCTCTGCTGCCAGCACGCTACGCTCCCAGTGGCAGACCCGCGACGCGCATGCTCGCTTTGCTATCCGCAACTCGCTACCGCTAGATGAGCGCGAGCACTTCGGCCAGTGCAAGACTGCTCAGGACCTGTACACAGCCGTCGTTGCCCGCTACTCCTCGCCTGCGTCTGCCACCCTAGGCCGCCTCACCCTACCCTACCTCTTCCCTGACCTGGCCTCTTTTCAGACCGTTGCCGATCTCATTACTCACCTTAAGACCAGTGAGGCCCGCTTTCGCGCTGCTATGCCTGCCGAGTTCCTCGCCAGCAACCCCCCACCGCTCTGGCTCACGCTCTACCACATTGTCACCCGCCTCCCTGACTCACTGCGCGCAGTCAGGGACTCTCTTCTTGCTCGCTCCCCTACTGAGCTCACCATCGCCATCCTTGAGAAGGACCTACTTGCAGCTGAGGCGAGCATCGTCGCCGTAGGTGCCTCTCGTGGCGAGCCCCGCCACCCCTTCTTTGAGGGGTGTTCCCCTTCCCCCCTTCTCCCCTCTGTTGCCACTGCTGCTGCTGTCGACCTCCTTGGTGCTGAGAAGGTCGGGGCTGCGTCTGCCTCGAGCGGGCGTCGCAAGAGCAGGGGGGGCAAGGGTGGGGGTGGAGGCGGGGGCGGTGGGGGTGGCGGCAGTGGGGGTGGCGGTGGGTCTGGAGACACTGGTGGTGGCAGTGGGGGTGGTGACAGCGGCGGCGGGAGTAGTGGCGGCAGCGGCGGTAGCAGCGGCGGCGGTGGTGGTCGTGGTCGCGGCAGGGGTGGAGGTGGCCGAGGCGGTGGCGGTGGCGGTGGTGGTCGTGGAGACGCTGGTGGTGGCCAGGGTCAGCAGCACGCCCCGACCCTCCAGGCCGCCCGTGAGTGGTACGCACAGCGTGGTTCCACTTGCACGTACGTCCACCGCACTGGTGACCGCAAGGGCCTGCCGTGTGGGAGGCCGCACCCCACGCAGCGCTGCTACCAGCGCCTTACTGACGCGTGGCGCGCCCAGTTTCCTGGGGGTGCTGAGCTGCCCCACTGGCCTGAGCTGGAAAAGAAGGGTGTTGATATTTGGGCTTTAGACTTTGATGCTATTCTCACTGCCATGTATGCGATGTCTATTAGTGGAGAGAGTGCTCAGTACCTGCGTGTTCCGCCCGACCCGGGCATTGTGACTTGTCAGGCTCCCGCTCTCAGTACTTGTGAGACTGCTGTCCCAGGTTCTGGTGAGGCTGCTGCTCTAGGTGCTAGTGTGTCTGCTGCCCTAGGTTCTGGTGAGGCTGCTGCCCTAGGTACTAGTGTGTCTGCTGCCCCAGGTCCTGGTGAGGCTGCTGCCCTAGGTACTAGTGTGTCTGCTGCCCCAGGTCCTGGTGAGGCTGCTGCCCTAGGTGCTATAGCCCCAGTCGCCCCTGGTACTGAGCCGACCGCCGCACTCCACACCTTCACTCTTGACTCAGGTGCTTCCCGCTCCTTCTTTCGTGACCGCACTGTCCTTGAGCCTCTTGCTCGGCCGGTTGCAGTCTCGCTAGCTGACCCCACTGGGGGTCCAGTCGTTGCGACTCACTCCACTGTCCTCCCTTGTCCTGCAGTCCCGTCCGGCACGCTGTCGGGTCTCTACCTCCCCTCGTTCTCTACGAACTTGGTGGCAGGATGTGAGCTACAGGATGGGGGTGTTCACCAGACCACCCCTGCCTACGAGCGAGTGACCCACTGCACGTGTGCCCGGATGGGTCGCCACCTGGCTACCTTTACTCGGGAGCCGGGGTCGGACCTGTACACACTGACCACTGAGTCCCCTCAGGTAGCTGCGTCCGCGTCTGCGTCGGCGTCAGGTCAGCTGTCCGCCCCCTGCTCGTGTCGCTCTCTGGCGCACGACACTGTCCTCTGGCACCACCGACTTGGCCACCCGTCTGTGCAGCGCCTTCGTGCCATGCACAAGCGGCAGCTTGTCTCTGGTCTCCCTCGGGTTCTCCCTCCCCTCCCCCCCTCACCTGCTCCCGACTGCATTCCCTGTGTTGAGGGGCGGCAGCGCGCCGCTCCCCACTCCTCCTCCTTCCCCCCGACGACTGCTCCTTTGCAGACGCTACACATGGACGTGTGGGGCCCAGCCCGCGTCCGTGGTCAGGGTCAGGAGCGGTACTTCCTGATAGTTGTCGACGACTACTCGCGCTACACCACGGTCTTCCCCTTGCGCAGCAAGGGTGACGTCCCTGATGTCTTGATCCCCTGGATCAGCCGAGCCCGTCTCCAGCTAGGCAAGCGCTTTCGCTCGGACTTTCCAGTCCTACGCCTGCACTCTGACAGAGGTGGTGAGTTCGCCTCCGACCTCTTGGCAGCCTACTGTGCTGAGCACGGCATCGAGCAGTCGTTCACGCTTCCGGCCTCTCCACAGCAGAATGGGGTCGCTGAGCGCCGCATTGGCTTGGTCATGGAGGTCGCTCGTACCTCCCTGACCCATGCGGCTGCTCCCCACTTTCTGTGGCCGTTTGCGGTCCGTTACGCAGCGCATTAGCTCAACCTCTGGCCCCGTGTCTCCTTCCCGGAGACTTCCCCGACTCTGCGGTGGACGGGAGAGGTTGGTGATGCGTCGCGTTTCCGGGTGTGGGGATCCCGAGCCTTTGTCCGCGATACGTCTGCGGACAAGATCTCGCGTCGCGCTGTTCCCTGTGTCTTTCTTGGCTTTGTCCCCGACGCGCCTGGCTGGCAGTTTTACCACGTCGCCTCGCGCCGGGTTCTGGCCTCTCAGGACGTCACTTTTGACGAGTCTGTCCCCTTCTACCGCCTCTTCCCCTACCGCACTGCCCCACTCCCCCCACCGCCGCTCTTCCTCGCACCAGGTGCTGCTGTGGTAGACCCCCTCCCCCCTCAGGGTGCCGCTCCCTCAGGTGTGTCCCAGGTAGACCCGGTTGACCCTGTTGAGGTAGCTGTCGAGTCCCGCCCTGCCAGAGGTGCTGAGCCTGAGAGTGCGGAGCCTGACAGTCCCGAGCCTGGGGGTGCGGAGCCTGGGGGTACTGAGCCTGGGGGTGCGGAGCCTGGGGGTGTGGCGACTGGGGGTGCTGCGTCTGGGGGTGTTGAGCCTGAGCGCACTACGTCTGGAGGAGCTCTCTCCTCCCAGCAGCTGCAGGAGAGGTACCTACAGTACTGCCGCCTCCGGAGCGGAGCTTCTGGAGCTCGTCCCAGTACTTCCCCTCCTGCCCAGGAGCTCCCCCCCATTCAGCAGATCCGAGAGTGGTACGCGCGGCGCTGCAGTCTCCGGAGTGGTGCCCCTGGTGCTGAGGACCTGGACGTTGGCGTTGTCGCTGGTGCTGAGGACCCGGGCGTTGGAGCTGCTGCTGGTGCTGCGGACCCGGACGCTGGTGTTGTCACTGGTGCTGCGGACTCGGGCGTTGGAGCTGCTGCTGGTGCTGCGGACCCGGACACTGGCGTTGTCACTGGTGCTGAGGACCCGGACGTTGGCGTTGTCGCTGGTGCTGAGGACCCGGGCGTTGGAGCTGCTGCTGGTGCTGAGGACCCGGACGTTGGCGTTGTCGCTGGTGCTGAGGACCCGGGCGTTGGAGCTGCTGCTGGTGCTGCGGACCCGGACGTTGGCGTTGTCGCTGGTGCTGAGGACCCCGCCGCTGCTGTCTCTACTGGTTCTGGAGCCGCTACGCGGCCGCGACCCTACTTTGTCCCGCTCCTTCAGCAGGTTCTTGGTCTCACGCCAGTCCAGTCGCAGTCACAGTTACCGCCCGCCTCCCCTCTCCCTGGTCCCTCTCCCTACACTGGTCCCACGGGAGGCCTTACTGAGCGTCGTGCGCCTGAGTCACGTCCAGCGTCGCCTGTCCGTACTGCGCGCACCGGTCGTCGTGCCCCGCGTGAGCGTCCTCCTCCTGTCCCGGGCACTCACTACATGACTCTGCGTCCCTCCACTGCTCCGCAGCGTGTCCCGCTGCCGTCTCCTCCTGAGTCTTCGCTGCCTACTCTTCCTGACCCGGAGTCTGACTCCCGTCGTGCTGCCAGTCCCACTGTCACGCGTTTTCTCGCTACTGTCGTCACTGACCCGTCTTTTGAGTCCGCTGCTGCGTCTGCTCTGGTCACTGAGCTGGTTGACTTTGCTTCTCGCTGTCGCCTGGACTACGCTGCTAGCCTAGTTGCTGAGTCTGAGTCTGCCTGTCCTCCGTCCGTCGGGGGTGAGTGTGCTCTTGGCACGGACGTCCTTGAGGACAGACAGGAGGAGTTTCACTGCTTTGCTGCTGCTGTGCCTCATCTCGTGTCCATGCTTGTTGCCCCTGAGGGAGACCCGGATGCACCAGACATCCCGACCCCGCGCTCCTACACTGAGGCGATGGCGGGTCCCTACTCCTCTCAGTGGCAGACAGCCATGGACGCAGAGATGGCTTCCTGGAAGTCCACTGGCACTTACGTCGACGAGGTTCCCCCTCCTGGGGCGAACATCGTCAGTGGCATGTGGATTTTCAGGGTGAAGCGACCGCCGGGTTCTCCGCCTGTCTTCAAGGCGCGCTACGTGGCTAGGGGCTTCAGTCAGCGAGAGGGAGTCGACTTCTTTCAGACCTTCTCCCCCACCCCGAAGATGACTACTCTTCGGGTGCTGCTGCACATAGCCGCTCAGCGCGACTACGAGCTTCACTCTCTTGACTTCAGCACAGCTTTCTTGCAGGGCAGCCTGCACGAGGAGATCTGGCTGCGCCGCCCTCCTGGCTTCACTGGGTCGGTTCCCCCTGGCACCCAGTGGAGGCTTCAGCGGCCGGTCTACGGTCTCCGCCAGGCACCGCGTGAGTGGCACGACACACTGAGCACGACACTTGCGGCTCTTGGGTTTGCTCCCTCTACTGCTGACCCGTCGCTGTTTCTACGCACCGACACCTCGCTGCCGCCGTTCTACATCCTCGTGTACGTCGACGACTTGGTCTTTGCCACAGCGGACAGAGCTGGTCTCGCCCACGTGAAGTTGGAGCTGCAGAAGAGACACACGTGCACAGACCTGGGTGAACTGACAAGCTACCTTGGCTTGCGGATCACCCGGGACAGAGCACGGCGCACCATCACCCTGACTCAGTCACACATGGTGCAGCAGGTCCTTCAGCGCTTCTGCTTCACGTACTCCTCGCCTCAGCCCACTCCTCTGCCTACGGGACACTCGCTCTCAGCTCTGCCTTCGGATGAGTCCGTAGAGCCGAGTGGCCCGTATCCAGAGCTTGTGGGTTGCCTCATGTACCTGATGACCTGCACACGACCTGACCTTGCATACCCTCTTAGCATCCTTGCACGCTGTGTCGCTCCCGGCCGTCACCGGAAGGAGCACATGGATGCAGCTAAGAGGGTGTTGCGCTACTTGTGCAGTACGTCGGGCATGGGGCTAGTGCTTGGAGGGCGAGACCGGCCTGTTCTCACAGGGCACTCAGACGCTTCTTGGGCAGACGACCAGGCTACTCAGCGGTCGTCACAGGGTTACACCTTCAGCCTTTGCTCAAGCTCAGTTTCCTGGCGTTCTACACGCTCTTCTTCTGTTCTCAGCTCCAGTTGTGAGGCTGAGATCTACGCCACAGCCATGGCTGCCCAGGAGCTACGCTGGCTGACCTACCTGCTGACCGACCTTGGAGAGCGGCCTGGTTCTCCTCCAGTGCTGTACGTCGACAACAAGGCTGCCATTGCCTTGTGTCAGGAGCACAGACTGGAGCACAGAACGAAGCACATTGCTCTGCGGTACTTTCTTGCTCGAGAGCTGCAGCAGCGTGGTCAGCTTTGTCTGCGTTATGTGGCCACTGAGGCCAACACTGCTGATGTGTTCACCAAGGCGCTTCCGCCTGTTGACCATCAGCGCTTTTGCACTCTACTAGGCCTTGTGCCTACTGGACCTCACTTGCTTACTTCTTGACCCTGCTTGTACTGTGATCACTATATATATATATATGCCTGCATGTTTACTTTTGCTAGGATGTGATCACTGTATCTCTTGTTGTGTTATAAACCTGCATGTGAACTGGTCTTGTGACCCCTGTTAGGTTTGGCTATCCCCCTACTTCACCTATGGGGGTGTGTCAAATTATATGATTTATATAATTTAGGTTTAGGTTTTGTAGGGGTGTTTCTTAGGGGGTACAACTTTTCTCTCGTCACTTTTGTACCCCATGCCCCAAACTAGTCGACATCATTCCTCTCTCACCTTGACACTTGCGGCTCTTGGGTTCGCTCCGTCTGCGGCCGACCCGTCGCTGTTTCTGCGCACCGACACCTCTCTGCCGCCGTTCTACATCCTCGTGTACGTCGACGACTTGGTCTTTGCCACAGCTGACACTACTGGACTCGCCTACGTGAAGTCCGAGCTGCAGAAGAGACACACGTGCACTGACCTGGGTGAACTGCGCAGCTACCTTGGCTTGCAGATCACCCGGGACAGAGCACGCCGCACCATTACCCTGACTCAGTCACACATGGTGCAGCAGGTCCTTCAGCGCTTCGGCTTCACGTACTCCTCGCCTCAGGCCACTCCTCTGTCTACTCGCCACTCGCTCTCAGCTCTGCCTTCGGATGAGTCCGTAGAGTCGAGTGGCCCGTACCCAGAGCTTGTTGGCTGTCTCATGTACCTGATGACCTGCACACGACCTGACCTTGCATACCCTCTTAGCATTCTTGCACGCTATGTTGCTCCTGGGAGACACCGACCAGAGCACATGGCTGCAGCGAAGAGGGTGTTGCGCTACTTGTGCAGTACGTCGGGCATGGGGCTAGTGCTTGGAGGGCGGAGTCCAGTGGTCCTCACTGGACACGCAGACGCTTCTTGGGCTGACGACCAGGCTACGCAGCGGTCGTCACAGGGTTACACCTTCAGCCTTGGTTCCGGCTCTGTTTCGTGGCGGGCTACTCGCTCGTCTTCTGTTCTTGGCTCCAGTTGTGAGGCTGAGATCTACGCAGGGGCCATGGCTGCTCAGGAGCTTCGCTGGCTCACCTACCTGCTGACCGACCTTGGAGAGCTGCCTCGTTCTCCTCCAGTCCTGTACGTTGACAACAAGGCCATGCTGGCCTTGTGTCGGGAGCAGAGACTGGAGCACAGAACAAAGCACATTGCTCTCCGCTACTTCCTTGCTCGTGAGCTACAGCAGCGTGGTTAGTTGCGACTTGCGTACGTGGCCTCTGAGGCCAACACTGCTGATGTCTTCACCAAGGCCCTTCCGCCTTGTGATCATCAGCGCTGCTGTACCCAGCTGGGTCTTGTGTCTGTCTTGCCTCACTTGCTCTCCTCTTGACCCTCTTTGTACTGTTACATATATATATCACTGCTCTTGCTTGTTTAGTCTTATATATATATCTGTACTCCTGCATGTGAACTGGCCTTGCACTTGTGCTTGGATTGTGTGGTGACGTTGTGATCCACCCTGAGCTTGCTTTGTTTTGCTTTACTTGACTGGTCTTGTGACCCCTAGTTCTCCCCCACTTCGCCTATGGGGGTGTGTCAAACATTATATATGTTGTTGTAGTTGTTTAGGCTACAGTGGGTTAGTCTTTAGGGGGTACACATTCCTAGGTTTTCATACTTGTACTCATTTCACTCTTAGTTCATTCATTCTTGTTCAACAACACATGGTGCAGCAGGTCCTTCAACGCTTCGGCTTCACGTACTCCTCGCCTCAGGCCACTCCTCTGTCTACTCGCCACTCGCTCTCAGCTCTGCCTTCGGATGAGTCCGTAGAGCCGAGTGGCCCATACCAAGAGCTTGTTGGCTGCCTCATGTACCTGATGACCTGCACACGACCTGACCTTGCATACCCTCTTAGCATCTTGGCACGCTATGTTGCTACTGGGAGACACTGACCAGAGCACATGGCTGCAGCGAAGAGGGTGTTGCGCTACTTGTGCAGTACGTCGGGCATGGGGCTAGTGCTTGAAGGGCGACGTTGAGTGGTCCTCACAGGTCACGCAGATGCTTCTTGGGCTGACGACCAGCCGACACAGCGGTCGTCACAGGGTTACACCTTCAGCCTTGGCTCTGGCTCTGTTTCGTGGCGGTCTACCTGCTCGTCTTCTGTTCTCACCTTCAGCTGTGAGGCTGAGATCTACGCAGGGGCCATGGCTGCACAGGAGCTACGCTGGCTCACCTACCTGCGGACTGACCTAGGAGAGCCGCCTCGTTCTCCTCCAGTTCTGTACGTAGACAACAAGGCCATGCTGGCCTTGTGTCGGGAGCATAGACTGGAGCACAGAACGAAGCATATTGCTCTTTGCTACTTCCTGGCTCGTGAGCTGCAGCAGCGTGGTCAGCTCCGCCTCACCTACGTGGCCTCTGAGGCCAACACTGCTGATATCTTTACCAAGGCCCTTCCGCCTTGTGATCATCAACGCTTCTGTGCTATGCTAGGTCTTGTGCCTACTTGGCCTCACTTGCTCACTTCTTGACCTTGCTTGTACTGTCCTCTTTCTATACCTGCACTTGCTTGTTTACCTTTATATACATGATCTTGCATGTGAACTGGCCTTGTGGCCTTGCTTTTGTGCTCGGACTGTGTGGTGACGTTGTGATCCACCCTGAGCTTGCCTTGCTTTGCTTGACTGGTCTTGTGACCCCTTGTTCTCCCCCACTTTGCCTCTGGGGGTGTGTCAGGCATATATGCCATAGTCTATGTAGGCTGTAGTGGGGCAGTTCATATGGGGTACAACACTTTAGGGTTTACTACTTGTACTCCTCATTCTACTCAATGCATTCATTCTTCGTTTCTTATCATGGTATCGAGCAGGTTCCCAAGTGGGAACGCTACCTAGGGCCCACCACGATTTTTTTTCCTGCCCGTAGCGCGCTTCACTCCTGCCCGAGTCGCGCTCTATGTGCCCTCCCTACCTTCGCGCCGCCCTTAGTGGCCCCTCTTACGGCCTCTTACGCCGCCCTTACGGCCCCTAGCGCCGCCCTCTACGGCCCCTTGCGCTGCCTTTACGGCCCCTTACGGCCCCTCGTGCCGCCCTTACGGCCCTCGCGCGGCCCCCTTTCGGCCCCTCGCGGCGCCCTTTCGGCCCCTTACAGCCTCGTCGCCGCCCCGTTTAGGCCCCTTGCGGCCCCTCTTCGGCCCCGTCCAGGCCCCTTGCGGCCCCTCTTCGGCCCCGTCTAGGCCCCTTGCGGCCCCTCTGCGGCCCCTCTGCGACCCCGTCGCCGCCATCTGCGGCCCCGTCGCCGCCACCTGCGGCCCCGTCGCCGTCACCTGCGGCCCCGTCGCCGCCACCTGTTGCCACGCAGCCGCCACCTAGGGCCCTGCCGCTACCTGCGGCCTCGTCGCCGCCACCTGCGGCCCCGTTGCCGCCACCTACGGCCCCGTCGCCGTCACCTGCGGCCACGTCGCCGCCACCTGCAGCCACGCAGCCGCCACCTGCGGCCCCGTCGCCGCCACGTGCGGCCCCGTCGCCGCCACCTACGGCCCCGTCGCCGTCACCTGCGGCCCCGTCGCCCTCCCCTAGCGGCCACGTCGCTGCCTCTACCGGCCCTGTCAGCGCTCAACCGCCCAGCGACCAAGCCGCCGAGCAGCCCAGCAGCCGAACCACTTTTCCCATTCTCGACTCTCACCTTGGCACAACCTTCTCGACTTCCCTTAGGCCTAGGCTACTAAGCCTAGGCCCTACCTAAAACCTAAGCTTACTCTTACTTAGTAACTCAACATGGTATCGGAGTGAAGGTCTCGGGTTCGAATCCCAGTGTGTGCACTTCGGGCATCCCAGTGCGGGGGGGTGTCAGAGGTCCACTGGTGATCCCCGATCGATCCTAGGGAAGGGTTACATGCTCGTTGTTCTGGGGGGTTATGGGCGCACTGACCCGCTACTTAACAAGCCCTTTTATCCCAATGGTCTAGTGGTTGGGATTCTGACATTCATCGCAGCCAGCGCAGCTGTTCGCGAAGGACTATACCTGATGAAGCTCCTGCAAGAGGCGAAAGTGACGATGAACGGGCACTTCACGTTACTCTGCGACAATCAAAGCGCGATAAAGATCGAGAACAAGCCCGGCTTCGTCAACCGCACCAAGCACATCGCCCTTCGCTACTTCTTCGTGAAGGATGAAATCGACAAGGGGAAAGTCAAGCTGATGTCAGAATAATATATCAACCTATATATTGTTTTGTAACTGCCTGTAGTGTAGACTACTGTAGTTATATAATGTTCTGTTGTGGTGGTACACCTTTCATCTTGCCTATTTGTACTGCTCGCTCTATAGTGAAACCCCTCTTTGTTGAAACTTTCTCGACTCTCCTAACCCTACTCACTCGAACTCAATCTCCAACGCTCCTAAGCTATGGCTCCTAAGCCAACCTCTTCCTAGCATTCTTAACATGATATCAGAGTGAGGTTCCTATCCTAGGACCTGATTTTTTTTCCCCATGGGCCCACCACTTATCGTTCCTACCATGGCGCTCTTCGTGGCCCCAAAAGTGCCCGTTCAGCCGCTAGTCGTGAAGGCTCTAACGTCGAGCGTGGAGGGCTTCTTGCTGTTCGTCGCGGCCCCGGTCGGCGGCCCCGTCGCCTGCTCGTCACACCCTGTCGCGGCCTCGAGCGTCTGCATCGACGGTCGCTTTGGCGGAAGACGGCGGGTGTGGCGGCCGAGCTACTTCAACCGCCGAACGCGCCCCCTGCCCTGCCCTCCCGTCGAACATGCGGCTGCTACCACTGCAGCTGCCACGCAAGCGACGGCGCCCTTGGCGCAGACGTTCGTCGCGGCACCTGTTGCACCCCCCCCGTTACTCCCCCTCCCTACCCGAGATCTCACCAACCCCACCCGAGCCCGCTGCCGTGTCTTCCGCTATGGACGAAGGTGTGGCGGGGGGGGAGGGGGAGGGGGAGGCGCGAGGGTGGTTGACGCCCCTCTGTTCGCTACTGCACGTGCAACAGTGTGGGGGGGAGGCTTTGGGGAGGCGGGTGTGAGCAAGAAGCTGCCGCCCCTCCTCTCTCTCTCACTGCCGCACGTGCCGCTGTGGAGGGGGGAGTGAGGGGGCGACGGAAGTCAGCCGGTCATCTGTTGCTGACGCCAGCTGCTGCCGTGGCACCTCCAGCTGCCGCCCCTGCTACCACCTACCTTTTTTTGTTGTCTCTGTTTTTGCTACCTTGTGCTGGGGCCTGCAGGTGCTGCCGTCGAGCCGCTGCTGTCCTGCTGCATGTTGCAGCCACAGAGCCTGCTCCTCAGGCGACCTGCCGCCCCACCACCTCCTACTGTTTTTACCTTGGTAAAGGGGTTGGTACAGCTGGATCTGCCATCACTGCACCTGTTGTCACTGCACTTGCCTGTTGCTATGATTTCCGCTGCGGCCTGTTTGGTGTACCCCATTATGGGGGCGTTGACTGCATATTCTTCCCTACAGGCACTTATGGGGGCGTGTCAGAATAATATATCAACCTATATATTGTTTTGTAACTGCCTGTAGTGTAGACTACTGTAGTTATATAATGTTCTGTTGTGGTGGTACACCTTTCATCTTGCCTATTTGTACTGCTCGCTCTATAGTGAAACCCCTCTTTGTTGAAACTTTCTCGACTCTCCTAACCCTACTCACTCGAACTCAATCTCCAACGCTCCTAAGCTATGGCTCCTAAGCCAACCTCTTCCTAGCATTCTTAACAGCTGACGTACTGCCCGACCGGTGACATGGCAGCTGATTTCCTGACGAAAAAGGTGCCACGTCAGCAGTACCAACGCTGCACCGACCTCTGCGGGATCACCAGGAAATCCCACGTGGCCCACCTTCAGGAATGAAGGGGAGTGTTGAAACAACCGAAAGGTTACATAAAGCATTCCCAAAGCTGCTCCACTGTATCTGTACCGCAATAGCTCATATAGAGCATGCGGAATGTCGAAGGTCACCCGAAGGTCAACCGTCTGAGGGAGTTAACGGTCGTGACCCTTGACGATCCAGTAACCGCACGACAGTTAATTCACTGCAACATGGTAACTGTAGAGGATAGCAATAGTCGCGGTTACTGTAGCTATGCAATACAGTTAATAAGGGAATGTACCCCTCAGAGTACATGGCTAGCTAGATTTCTATTTAATCTCTTGTACTCCTTTCCTTCAATCATCTTGTTCTCTTTCAATTATTATTCAACAAGGTCACTACCAGGCCCTCAGATTGGTTTGAGGGTATGCTGATGGATCAGCGTGCCGCGGCCAACGAGGTGTCCAAATCAGCATTCACGGTTTTTTTTTATACTGATTTTGCCAGTGTAAAAATCATAAGTAAACTGAACCAACAGTGTAATAAGAAAAACACTATAGCTGAAACCCCAGTACAAGGTGTGTGGTGTTGTTGCTGTGATAGGTTCCAGCGAGGCTAAACACTTCGGCGCGCACCTAATATCTGTGCAGCGCATGCGAAAAAATGCCAAGTGTGTGGGTGGGGGTCTCAGGAATCACGGGAAGGTACAGATTGTACATGCGTACCCTATCACCCCCCCCCCCACACGCGGTCAACTCCGTTTCAGTGTGATTCACGTCACTATACTGATTCGTCTGTGTTTTTGTAAAGAAACACGCAAAATGGTCAGTGTGACAAGGTAGGATATACTGAAATTTCACTGCAAAATTGAAGCATATGCTGAATTTTCAGGGAAAACGAAAATCACAGCTACAAAATCAGCGTAATCAGCGTGTTTTACGCTGATATCTGAGGGCCTGGTCACTACAGAGACTTCTTTGTTTCATCTGAGACTTAACATATCCTATCCTATCTACTGGATCCTTTGGTTATATCAGCAATCACCATTTTATTTATTGTACGGGTAAACCCTGGAAGATGAAATATCAACGTGCTGTTTTTGTTTTGTTTTTGGCTTGCCCGAAGTGTACCGTAATTGTTGGATTATGTCAAGTATGATCTTCTTTCTGAAAGTGGTACGGTAGTTCAACATGGGGAAACCGATACTCACAAAAGTGGAAGTCGGTGATATGAATAACGCGTATTGCAGTTTGGAGCCAGCAAGTGCCGAGCATTTGAGCCCCGCCAACATTCCCCGTTCCCATCATTTCCAGCACCAGCAGCTGCGATCCACCAGACCAGAGCTCACTATGCCATGGCTGCTCACGATTTCGTGTTTAGCTGCATAATTCGGAGAGGTACCACGCGACGGTAATTCACATTGACAGTTTTTAGTCGATGCTAACCTGAACCTTGTATCTGCAGAGGATGTTCCTCTTCTCTCACGCCGGTCACTATCCGCAAATCAGCAATGGGAGAGAATCAACTTGGCCACCACGACCTCGGCCCGCAGAAAGACGAGGGATTCCAAGAAACGTAATTGATATCTTGTGGTTCTTTGCAATTTCTCATATTAATTTACGGAACTCCATAACACCTGGTCTCGGTTCCACAGGTGAATTCAAGTCCTCCAGATTTCTTCTGGACTTGGTTGAGGACCAAGGGGGGTTCGAATTGAACGTACCAGAAAGCATTCCGTTAAATAAGCTTATGGAAAATAACAGGTTTACTTCCTGCAAGAGAAAACGTGACTCGCCAGCAACAGAGAATGCGAATATGGCTCAGCGCGTCGGAGACCGTCGGTCGTTGTGCACATCTGTCTTTTCGCCAATTCAGACTTTTCTCCAGTCGCTCATTGCTCACTGAATTTCGAAGGCCGTGGATGGCACGAGTTGCCAAACTGCGTGTGGATCATTGTTTGTTCGAGGCCCATCGTGGCTGTGCTTCACGGTTAGCAGTTTATCTCTAATTAACTTCCTCACTGACGTGACGTTTGTTGTGAACATACCCACCTTGTACAAATGGACCTACCGTACCATGGCAGATGATTGTGACTAAAGAGACATTGATTGAACATGGTGCGTGGTAGGGGCGTCGTACCCCCCAACAGGCTTGTTTTCCGCTTGGGTGTCAATTCAACGTCTCAATTCATAGCAGAAATAAGTAAATGAAATACCGCTTAGAGAACCCAGTGGACAGCAACACCGCCCAAGTTCTAGGAGGTGGCGATAAACATGATACCCTACTTCCTCTGGGAGGAGCGTGTGTGGTAGTAAGGCGATGCTTCCATTGCAGTAGAATACCATTAGTACCACGGGCTAGCAGCTTCCTCCAAAGAGCTTCCTTTTTCTTTAAAAAGGCTCCACTAAAGCAGGCACCCCAAAGCATTAAATCATTGCAACTGCATGTGCCCGCCAGCAAGCAGCAACTTGTGAGCACGAACAAGCATATGGACTTCCAAATGTCATCATTGAGGAAGTGAAGTTGCTTGACATTTCCCTCCCTCATACTACAGGGTGGGAACATCAGAAACCCTATCCCAGACATCTGGCTACACAACCTTTACACACTGGCCCTGAATGGAAGTGGTTGAAAACAATACGAAAAGGCTTGGAACGTAGGAGCACATCAACTGCAGCTCCATTGCAGAGCGATGCTTACTACCACATGGTGCTTCCTTCCATCAACCTCCCCATGATGGCCCTCTCTTCCAACTCTCCTCCCCCCATCCCCTTCAACCCCCCTGTAAGCGACCTCCTCAGTCTCCTCTCCAATACCCCCACCAGCCTCTTCCTCCCTATCCGATACCGCAACACCACCTCCCTCTCCCTTGCCTCCCTCTCCGCTATGCCCCCTTTCCTGTCCCCTCCGTCCTCCGCACTCTCCTCACTCTCACTTTCCTTGCTTTCCTTACTCCCCTCATTCTCTTGAATCTCAATAATTTCCTCCCTCCGACCGTCCTCCCCTTCTCCGGGACCCTCCCTTCCTCCTCCCTCCACAACCCTCCTCACATTCTTCCTCTTCCCCACCCTCTTTGTCAACCCCCTCCTCTCTCTCGCCAACAAGCCTGCCAGTTCCTCCTCATCCTCCTCCAACCGGCTTCCAAACCCATCAATAACAGCACAACAACGCGCGTGTATGCCATCCAGAGCAGCTTTCAGGCATGCAAGCAGGCGGGGAGAGAGGCGGGGGCGCAGGGGGTGCAATGCCGGGTGGGAGATGCCCCAGCAGTAGAGAACGCTGGCACAGGCTATGGGATGGTGCCGGGGCTCTGTTTGTCGGGAGCGGGGGAGGAGGATTTGGGGTTTGTGGGGACGGAAAGAGGGGGAACAGGGGGCAGAAGGGCATGGGGTGAATGGGAGATGCCTTAGCACAATGGAGGGAACAAGCACAGGGGCACAAGGAATGAGAGGAGTTCTAGCGATTGCCAGAACAGGCCACATATTCACCAAGACCAAACACTCGCACTTGCCTCAACCGCTCACTCGCAATCACCCTGACCGTAGATGACGAGGAGCCAGAGACTGGAAGACACTTGTGCATACATACAGCACTGACGGAACACACTCGCGCATACGATACAACACACGCTAGCACTCACCGCGGCCATAGACAAAGAGGTGCCAGAGAGCAGCAAAGGAGGCCATGATGCGAGGGTCCACATGCCCATGCGGCCACACCGCATACCCCCTCTCCGCCTCAAAGCTGTACTCTGGCCCATACAGACTCGCCCCGTACTGCAGGTACACTGTTGCTGTTGCTGGTGATCTCTCTGCTGCTGGTGAATCCTTTCCCGAGGGGCACTTTGACAAAGATTGTTTTTCTGGTGAGCTCTGCGCTGCGGCATTTGTTTTTCCCAGTTTTTTAGAGAAAGCATGTGCTTCTGCACGTTTCTCAGCGTCACTCTGCTTTCCCCCGTTCTTCTCATCCTCTTTCTCCGCAGTCTTTCCGTTCTCCTGCAATCTCGCCCCCCGCTCATCCAAGGCATGATTGATCTCCATTCCGGCACCCTCTTGACTTCCCTCTCTTGTCTCCCCCCCTCTTCTATCCGTATTTCCTTCGTCTTCCGTCCAGCCATTCACAGCTTCACATGCTTTTCTCAAACCACTTTTGCCATTCCACTTTCTGTTCCCATCTTCTTCCTCCTCCACACTACCCCCCCTTGCTCCGCTCATCTCCTCTCTTGCCCTCCCTCTCCCCCCGTCCTCCTCATCAGCATCTAGTACCACCACAGCTCCCTCCTCTTGCCCATCCTCACACCTTGCACAGCTAGTTTCACATCTAGAACCTCTGTTTTCCACCTTCTCTCCACCACTACTCCCACCACCCTCCATCACTCTCTCCCCATCACAACCGATCTGCACCAACTCCTCCTCTTCTCCATCTACGCCCCCCTCACAAATGGTCACCCTCTCCCTTCTCTCCCCACCGTTTCCCCCATCAGTTCGTCTAGTAGTCTCCTTCTTCCTCTCCCCTTCAATTTCCCCCTCAATCTCCCCATCAATCTTCCCCTCCCGCTCCCCCTCACCCTTCCCCTCACACTCATCCCCCCTCTCCCCCACCCCCTCCCCACCTCCATCCTCCACAGTCCCAATCAGCACCCTCACCACCCTCCCCACACTCTTCACACTCTCCTCCACCTCCCCCATCACCCCCCTCGCCACCTCTCCATCCTCCTCCCCAAAATCCCCGGGGAAATAATGCTCCGCGAAGAACTCAAGCAGGTCGGAAGAGGAGCGGAAGAGGGGGAGGGAGTCGAAGGAGTTGGGGTGGGGGGAGAAGCCGTAGGAGAGGAGGAAGGAGTGGGAGGAGCGCACGCCGTAGTGTGTGAGGAGGTCAGCACCGGGGGCGATGGGAGCAATGGCGTGGAACAGATAGTGGCCTGATGAGGCACGCTGGGATTGGGGGAATGGGGGCGTGGGGAGGAAGAGAGGGGATTGGGAAAGGAGGAAAAGGGGGGGGACACGAAGCTACTTTTCTATGAGACACGAAGAGCTTGGGGAGAGAGGATGGTGGAGGAGGGAAGTTGCAAGGAGAGGGGGATGCGAGGAGAGGTGTGGCGACAAGGGCCGCGGAAGGTAGAGAGTGAGGGGCAGTGGGGATGAGGAGAGTGGAAGAATGGGGAAAGAATGAAGGGACAACGAGAGTGGCAAACGATATGAGGAGCTCTGAACGAGGGATGGCAGTCAAGAATGGGCGGATTGAGAAGAATAGAAAGCATAGGGAGGGATGAGGAGCGTAGGGAGGATAGGGAAGGAGGAGAGGATGGGGAGGATAGGGAAGGAGGAGAGGATGGGGAGGATGGGAAGGAGGGGCGGGGGGCGGATTTGCATTGTGGTGTTGGGGAAAAGCAGCAGCGCTTGGTTGACGGCCCACGCAGCGCAGCAATGACCTGGCCACTGACTAACCTTACACCATTTGTTCTTACATCATGGGCCCAGGAAGGTATGCGGGAGTGGAAACGGTGGGGTTTTGGGTATGGCGAGGGTGATGGTGAGAACAAGAGGGGGGAGAGAGGGAGGGAGGGAGGGAGGGAGGGAATGAGGGAGGGAGGGATGGATGGAAAGGGAGGGCGTTGGCACTGACAGTCCAGGTGACGTTGTAGTGCTCGCTGTGGTTCATCAGATCCGCCAGGGGCAGCAGCGCCCCCCAGCTGTTCTCCTCACACGCCGCTGCTGCTGCTGCTGGCGCTGCTGCTGGCGCTGCTGACGCTGCTGCTGCTGCTGGCGCTGGCGCTGCTGCTGCTGCTGCTGCTGCTGCGGCTGAAGGTGGCAAGGAGGAGGAGGAGGGGTCAGCGGAGGCGGAGGAGGGCAAGGAGGGAGGGGAGGGGGAGGAGAAGGTGCGAGAGGAGATGACGGTCATAGCCCAGAGGAAGGCGGAGAGGGGTGCATGGGCGATGAAGTCAGGGGCGCACCGCCGGTACTCCTGCTCGTACGCGTGCCGGTATGCCACTGCCTGTGGTTGGGAGGTGCGGTGGGGTGCAGCATCAGGGTGGCTGGTTGGGTTGGAGGTTGGCAGTGCAGCATGAGAAATGTGTGAGGGAAGGAGGAGGGGCCGGCCATCGAAATGATGAAGTTGTGGGGGATGATGCGGGCAGGGGACAGTGCGCCTGGTGTGAAGAAGATGAATAAGAAAAGGAGCGAATGATGCATCATCTTTTGAGGCGCCTCGATAATGGTATGCCATCAGCCATCCAGTTTGCATTTGCACTCCAAGTAGCCCTCCAGCTTCCAACCACATGCTCCCACATTTGTCCGTTTCCCTCACGCCGCATTTTTCCATCCACTGCTTTCCTTCCCCTTTCATATCCTCCCCTCCCCCCTGTGCTCTCCCCTCCTCCCTCCCCTCCACCTCTCCCTACCTCGAACCATCCCTTCAGTAGGGCATAGCATAGCTGCTGACCTTTGAGTCGAATTCACTCACTCCCACCATGAATTCCATGAAAAGCCACGTGATAGAAGTTGTGGTTGAGACGTCTCAAGACTCAAAGCACAACCGTCATCACGTGGATATCTGCTGTGAGATTCTGCTGTCATCACGTGGGCGAGCCCAGAAAATAGTGTCCTGACTCCCGGTTGGTTGTTATGAGGGTAGGATTCTCATTGCATGCATGGAATGGAACGGAATGGAATGGAACGGAATCGCGTGTGCAACCAGAAAGCTCTCACCATGGCTTCAGTGGGGCGCCACTGCAGCTGCTGGATGGTGGCGAGGGGGAAGAGGGACGGCAGCGGCACGTGGGGGGGCAGCGTGGCGAGGTACGGCGCCCATGGGGAGGCGTGCCCCTTGGACACCTCTCGTAGCAGCCATGCTGCCATGCCCGTGCTCGCTGCCCACCCATTGGAGGACGCTGGTGCTGCTGGTACGGCTGGTGCTGCTGGTGGTGGTGCTGGTGGTGGTTGTGCTGCTGATGATCCTGATGGTGCGGATGGTATGGCTGATGGTGCTGGTGGTAATGGTGGTGCTGTTGGTGCCGCTGCTGATCCCGGTGCTGCTGCTTCTCCTGTTGCTTCTGTTGTTGCCACGACTGTGCTTCTTGTCAGGCCTCTCTTAGGGGATGGAGATGATAAGCGTGATGGCGATGGTGCTGGTGGTGGTGATGGTGATGGTGATGGTGAGGATACTAATGCTGCTGAACTCGCAGCTACTGATGCTTCAGCTACTACAGTGCTGCTATCACTACCACGTGCTGAGTCTGCAACATTGCACCCCCGGTCTTCCGGCAGTGAACGCACGCTGCTACAGACATCGCTGCTACTGCCGCCACTGCTGTCAGAGTTGCTACCGCCACTACCACCAGAACAGGGAGGATTTGTACAGACGCACACAGCAGCAGCGCCACCATCTCTTGTGCTCTCCACGCCCCTCCCCTGCCCTCTGCTGCATCCACTGCTACTACCACTGCCACTGCCACCACTGCCACCTTCAGTGAATAAAGGGTTCCCAGGCTCTAAGTCTCTGTTGAGGCCTCCAAGTCCCTCCTCGCACCGCTCCTCCTCCTCACCCTCTCCCTTCCCCTCTCCCTTTTCCTCTCCCTTCCCCTCTCCCTTCTCCTCTCCCTTCTCCTCTCCCTTACTCTCACTCCCTGGGTTACTCCCTCCAGGATTAGAGGCAGAAGTGGGCGTAGGAGGAAAGGGCGAGGGGGAGCAAGAGGAGCAGGGGCAGGGGTGGGTGTGAGGGAGCGAGTAGGCGGGGGCGATGCGATCGGGAGTGATCTGCAGATTGGGCGGTATGCAGAAGAGCAGCTCTCCTGGCGCTATGTGGCGCGATGCCACGAGACCCAGGTCAGGCCTGGGGATAGTGGGGTGCAGGAGAGAAGGTGACGAGGGAGGGGGGAGAGGTTAATGGGTGGAATGAAGTGGGAAGGGAGGTGCAGAGTATGCAGAAAAGCAGCTCGCCTGGCGCTATGTGGCAAGATGCCACGAGGCCCAGGTCAGGCGTGGAAGGGTTGGTACGGGTGGGTGGAGATGAGGGGAGAGTGGATGCGATGCGAGAGAAGGATGGGTTGGGAAGTGAAGGGAAGGAGGATCATGTGGAGGGGAAGGATCAATGAATCCAATACATCGAAGCTCAGTGGACAGAAAATCAATGAACTAAATGAGCTGCAAGATTCTATGCTGCAAGCAAGTACACAAAATCCCCTGCCCTCGTTCTTTCACCCCACACACAACACAACCCCTTCCCATCCCTCGTGCTCTCACACCCACCCCCACATGCGACCTCTATTGCAACCCATGCGTATCTTTGCTTACCCTTTTCTCTCTCACCTGCCTCTGGGACCAGCATGTCTGGATCCGGGGGGCAGATGCAGCAGCGGACACACCACCACCTGATAAGGTGTGATGTGCCATGCCATGCCACGCCATGCCATGCCACATGCCATGCCACACCACCCCACGCCATGCCGCCCCAAAGACACGGGAACAAAACAAAAGAGGTGGGTTGCGAGTGCAGTAGACAGGGTGTGGGAGAGGGGAGAGAAGACGCAGGAAAAGGGAGGAGATTTGCAATGTGCAATGCAGAGAGTAGAGCAGATCCATAGACGGTTGGTCAAGTGTGAGTGCAGCAATCTGCGTGCTTGCAATGCATTGCATGGCACCGCATGGCACTGCAATGCATAGGATGTCATCATTCCATGGCCAGCCATACAAGACAGATGCATGCACGCACGCACCTTGTAGGGCCATGTGTGTGGGTCAGGAGTAGCGCCATTGGCATGCAGCCACAGCAGCAGCTCCCCCACATCCACCTCCATGCCCCCCATGTCCATTTCACCCTCCCTGCCCTCAGTGCCTTCCCTTCCCTCCCTTCTCTCCCTTCCCTCCCTTCCCTCCCTTCCCTCTCTGCCCTCCCTGCCCTCCCTGCCCTCTCTGCCCTCCCTGCCCTCTCTGCCCTCCCTACCCTCCCTCCTCTCCCTCCTCTCCATGCGCTCACTGCCCTCCCTCCCCTCCATGCCCTCCCTGCCTACGCCAAGGCATCGGTTCGTGACGCCATGAGTATCATCATCAGCACGCACATCAGCACGCCCATTCCAATCTCGCTCCTCCCCCAACGCAGCCCTGCCCCCATGCGCTCTGCCTCTGCTGCTGCCACCCTGCCGTAAAACCCCGGCCTCGTGCCCCCCTCTCCGCCCCACAGCCCTGCCTCCTCCCTGTTCTCCCCTCGCACCTGCCTCCTTCTCCCGGTTGTCCTCCCTTCTCCCTCCCTCCTCCTCCTCTTCCTCTTCCTCCTCCTCTTTCTCTTCTTCTTCCTCCTCTTCCTCCTCCTCTTTCTCTTCTTCTTCCTCCTCTTCCTCATCCTCTTCCTCCTCCTCCTCCTCCTCCTCCTCCTCCTCCTCCTCCTCCTCCTCCTCCTCCTCCTCCTCCTCCTCCTCCTCCTCCTCCTCCTCCTCCTCCTCCTCCTCATATTCATACTCACACTCCCCCTCGTCATTCCCATGCATCACTGCCCATTCCTCACCATCATCCTCCTCTTCTTCCTTCCCCTCCCCCCCCTCCTCCACACACTCTCTCATTTCATCCCCCCCCGCTGGCTCCTCCCCCTCCTCCCTATCCTCCCCATTCCTCCCCTCCTCCACACGTTTCCCCCCTCCTTCCCACCCACTCTCCTCCCGCCCACGCACCTCACCACCCATCACCGCTCTGCACTCCTTCGCCTCCTCCCCATCATCACAAAGCGTCCCATCCGCCCTTGCCCGTCTCCACTTCTCTCCTTCTGCCTCGCTGCCACCGCCACTCGTAGCACCACGTGCAACGCAAGTCGCCATGCATACACGCAGCAAGCCACCACGAGCAGACCAGTTGGTTCTAAAGAACCACTCCAACGTCTCAGCGGCCAGCTTACGCTATCATATACGCGCGCAAACCACTCTCGGTTTCCATACCCACTCTCCTCCCGATCTTCCCCCGCCCATCCTCCTCACCTTCCCCCCCGCATCCCCTCTATCTGCGTGCAACGAGAGCTGGGAGAAGGTGGAACGGTCGTACCAATACTACTAGCCGACGTGGGGGGTTGCGGGGAGCACGAGCGCGCGCGGAAGCTGCTCGGGGACGCGGAGGACGGGCGGAAGGTGCGGAGTACGGGCGGAAGGCGCGGAGTACGGGCGGTAGGCGTGGGGGAGCACAGCGAAACGGCACTAGATGAAGTAGCAGTGCGGAAACTTGGCGTGCCCTGGGGGAATGAGTATCGTGCGGCTCGGGGCGAGGAGCGGGGCTAGGGGAAAGAGAAGTGAGCCGATTCGCGGGCAAGCGGGCGAGGCGGCGGAGAGGCGCCAGGAGCGGTGGCGTATGCAGGGGAAAGGCGATTCGGCACGAGTCTTAGTGCAAATGTGCTACACTCCTCCCGCTAGCTACCCATCCCCCACTGGCACCGCACATTCGCAATCAGGCTGCGGAGGTAGCACGTTGGCATTGCGCGCAAGTCGTGCGCGTGCACAGAATCAACCGCGAATCCGGATTTTATGAATTTTCGGAGACCACTGATCACCTCCGCTTTCTGTTGGCATTCTGCCGCACAATTTTAACCGAGGGTTGATTTTGTGTGTAGTTCCTGACCGCAATCAAACAAGTACCGAAGAAAACTTTATCGAACTCCCGTCCAATAAATGATCCCTCTTGAACGCATCAAACCGAACTAAATCACACTGGGTTCTTGTTTTGCCATTGTCGGACCAGAAGAAAACTGGGAGATTATACCGGTAGTCAATAATTACATGCTGAATTAGTGAATTATATACCTACATGCGCATGATCGTATCACCCCGGATATAAGCGCACCTGCACTTATAATAAAACAGTGTTTTTTAGGGGGGTGCACTTATAATTGAGTAAAAAATATACGCGCATGCGCTTATAAAATGACAAATACAGATACCGGTATATAATTTAAAGGCACCAAATTGTACATCTCATCCCTTCAATTTCAATAAAATCGAAATTGTCAAGTGTCACGGACCAGGCCCTCAGATTCACTTTAAGGGTCGTATACCCATCAGTGTCCCCTTGTGTGTAAACACTGATTGACAGTGTTACCAAGAAAAAAAGGCTGAAATGACAGTGTTGTCCTAATTTAGAGTCTGATCCATCAGGGTTTCAAAATTAAAAAAGCTGTAGCTATTAAACGTCCTGGTTTTAAGCACAGGAAGACAGTAGCTTCCTTCCTACCTAGAACAGACTAGCTGCTCTTATCTAATAGGGGTCATGCGTCCTTCAGCATCGGAATCAAAGTCTTCATCATCACTCCCCTGCACCTTGGGTTCTTCCCACTCCTCAAGTGCCTCCTTTCCCCTGCCACTTCCCTCCCCCTCTCTTGCTGCAGGTGTTGCTGCTGCTGCTGCTGCTGCTGCCACATTTCCAAATGGCCGGCGCTTCTTGTAGCTGCGCCAGATGTTCACCAGTTCGTTGTAGTCGGGCTCGTAGTCGAGGAGCGACATTGTGACGAGATCTTCAAGCCGTGCGTCTTTGAGGCTCGCACGCTGCCATGACTTGATGATATTCTGGCGGGAAAACCCGCGCTCACATTCCACTGTGCTCAGCGGAAGCACTGCGACTGCCACCCAGAGATGCACGAGGTTGGGGTAGCTAGTCGTCCAGTCACTTGTCTTCAGCATCGCTGTTAGACCGGCGTGGAAGCTTCGCTCGTTCTTCGGGGCACCTTCGAGGATGGGGCAGAAGGCACGCAGTTCTTTGATCGCCCGCCGTTTGTCGATCCCTGCCACACAACACAGAAGGGGGGTTGTCAGTTAGCTTGGATGGCGTGGCATGGTATACCCGAGTACAGAAAGCACTGCTGAACCATATTATCAAAGAGACATAATGGACAACACGGGTTTAGAGTAAGCGTGTACCTGGAAGGATGTGATCACTCTCCTGTGCCCTGAACAGCGAGACGAGTGACATGAGCCACTCGAGACACTGTTTGTGGCGCTCCGTTCTCCCCGCCGTGCTGTACTCGTCTGGCATGAAGAGCCTCACTCCCACAAGGGAGTCCAAGTCTGCAAACCTGTTGCTGAGGTTTTTGACGAGCGTCTCGGCAAAAGTGGTGCAGAGGTCGACGCAGTTGTCGTGTGTTCCAAGTGTTGGGTAGTCCTCGCTTGGCTTCTCATGCAGATGGAACTTGTGTGTTGTCGGGCGACCGTCAGAGTCCACACCCTGCACCGTCACCTCGGGCTTGTCACTGTCAGGCCCGTACTTCTTGATGAACGGGGACAGGCGCGCGCTCAACCCGCCTCCAAAATCGTCACCGCAGTCGACGTAGCGGGTCTCCAGGTGAGACAAGGTTCTCCTGATCTGTGCATGGACACCTGCGATGTCGAGCTATGAGAGGGGGACAGAGTATGCACAGAGCGACAAAAGGAAAGACAGCCAGATGGGTGATAGTTCAATCAATGCATGTTCTGCTTAAGCTGGAACAATGTCAACGCATTGACATAGACACACGGCACATTAAAGAGACGAATTGACACGAAAACTATAAGTAGAAATCAAGAGAGTTGCTGCAAAGTTTGAGAGGACTTGTGGCTCACCTCATGCTGCTGGAACGACTTGTTCAAGATGTTCAGCTGCTCGAGCACGTCTGCAAGGAAGAACAGCAAGAAATGGAACCTGTAGCTGGTGGCGAGCTCGTACAGAGTCTCGTCCCACTCGTACAGCATGACGAGTAGCGCTGGGAAGACCGTCACCGTTCGCAAAACGGCATCACCCCTGCTCAGCCAGCGGACTTGATGGATGCCTTGAAGCTCCAGGTTCGTAGCAGTGAAGAGTTCCTGGAGCTCCAGAAATCGTTGGTGCCAGGGGCTGGAACGGCCGAGATACTCGGCCACTTGACGGATCAGCCCGTCCACCATGTCAAACTCGGGGATTGCCTCCGCTGCATCTTTTGCCGCGAGGGCCTCCCTGCAGGCACAACACAAGACAAACATGCCACGGTGGGGTTTAGGGTAAGCATGAACGAGATTTGGAAAGGCAAGGGTGCCGCGGGTACTTATGTGGAAAGTACCTGTGAGCAACGCAGTGGCTTGAGACGAGATGCGGTATGCGGATGCGCAGACGAGCGACAAGACCATTCTTGTGTCCCATCATCACACTCGCGCCATCGGTGCTCATTCCAGCGATCTTGCCAAGCTCGATGCCGAGGGCCTGCAGGTGGGACAGAAACACTGCGAGGAGAGAGGCGGCGTCGCACTTCTCCACGGTCAGCAACGCAAGGAATTCAGTGACGACGCGATTCTCACGGATGAACGTCGCGAAAATGATCAAGTGCTTTCCCCTGCACCTGTCCGTGCTCTCGTCACAGGTAACACCGATGAAAGGGCTTGTAAGGAGGTGCTGGAGTTGAGTTGTGTGCAACCACGTGGCAATCGCTTGTGTTAGCTGCCCAAATCCGTACCTGCGCGCAAGGTTAGTCAATGTTAGACATTACAAAATAGAGAATATAAGAGCAACAACACAAGCACAAGGTAACACCTAGTACCTTACGTTGTGTAGTAGGTTCCGTAACCTTTCGCAGGGAATCCCGGAACCTTCTTCGCGGCGAGATACCGAACAAGTTGCACCCATAACTCAATGGGTGCATCTTGCTTGGTAACGAAGAGCAGGGAGTCGCACAGCTCGATGACACGCTCCCTCTCGGTGTCGCGAGCGAGGTTGTCAGCGTTGATCCGTGGCTGCCGGCCAGCTTCAGCAAGAAGCTTCTCCTGGTGCTTGACCGCCTGCTTGTGCTTCGTGGTAGCTGCGTGTCGCTTGAAAGCTTGAGTTTGAACGTCCGAGGCACCCCTTCCACCCCTCCCGCACTTTCCTGCGTAACCTGCATGCTCGGTACAGATAGAGCATTTGAATGCTGGGAGACCATCACTTTGCCGCAAGAGGATGAGCCATGAAAACCTGTCTAGCCACTCGGTTTTGTACTTATACAGAGACTCGGCGTAAATCGAATCACGGGAAAATTGCTTAGAGGGACCAGGAACCGAAGGCGCCTCCTGCGGGCCGACAATCACGGGCGACGATCGTTGGTCGGCTGGCGGAGGCGTGGTTGCACCGTCGTCAACACCCTTTGTCAACCAGGGTATCGTTGACTGCAGATAGCGGCCTGATTTTTTGCTAACGGCTTCGGGAGTCGGTTTTCCAGCTGGAGGCGGCGAGCTGTCCTGCTCCGTGACTGGCGCTGTCGGGGATGCACACCAGTCCTCCGGATCGATGTGCTCAAACGGGATTTTGTCGGGCGGATCTTGTTCTCGTGGCTTCTCGGTGTGGGCTACTTCCGCTATGCTAGAAAATAATAAATCAAGGCCGGTAACTGCATCAGAACGGACTACTTGCGGCTGGCGGTGCGAATCATCACCCTGTTCGCCGCTTGTTTCCGTGCCGTCAGGCGGTTCTAACATGGTAAGCAGCGGGGACGCCCTCCCCTCTAAGCTAGTAACGCGTGCAGAGCAGATGCGGGGGACTGCACAGGCAAAGACGAAGCCACGGCTGGCTGACTCTTGGTACACTAGGAAGAAAGGGGCAAACCTAGCTACGGATGCAAAGGTTGGAGAAGAAAGGGGTTGATGGCGGGAACGGTGCATGGGCTGGGCGGCGTGGAAGCCTTGACGGTTGGAAGGATGTCAGAGTGCTTGCCAGCACTGCCCGTTCCTAACGCGTCGCAGGTGATGGCAATGGGCCATGAACCTTGCCAGCCCTCCAGCACAATAGCCAGCCCACGTTCGGATTGGCCAAGAGTTGATGCTGCAGTGACACGGCCCAATGGTGTGAGGCGCCGCGCCAAAAATACACCTCCGAACGTGCACCTGTGGTAAAAAATCCCAGGTTGGACTCGCCACGCGGTGCGAAACTCGGCGGGAATCCGAGATTCCCTGTAATTGGGGTCACATCCACATGATGCAGATAAGATTCGCTTTCAGTGTTCGGTTCGTTACAACGTCGTGGCATCAGTGTAACATAAAAAAAAAAAACTGAAATATCAGTGTGGCCTAAAACAAAAGCCTGGAAAATCAGTCCCATAAAAATCTCAACACGGAGATTTCAGGGTAGGTTAAAAATGGGGTGCCAAAATCAGGAATTTCAGGAATTTTTTCCTGATATCTGAGGCCCTGTCACGGACCAAAATCGCGCGCGGACGACTCACTGCCAGCGCACAGATGCAAAGTATAATGTAACACCTCACTTTGAGGGCATGCCAGCTAGTGTTGACTGACGCGCGGGATGTGGGTTCCTCGAAAGTCAACCTAAGCGAAAATGGCTGTGGCCTCGATGCAAAATTGAAATTTGTTACCGTTTTTATCAAGGTTTTAATAAGAAAATTACACACGCACTTATAATATATCAGGGTTCTATAAGGGGCGCGCTTATAAATGAGGATCGGCCATAAGCGCATTGCTCCTGATGTAAGCACATTCGCTTTTAATGGTCCTGCGCTTATATCCGGGGTCATACGGTAACGTTGGCTAGTTATCTCAAATTATCACTAAGCGATCGCAAATGATCACTTGTCAGTGTATGTGACGGGGAAAACTTAACAGTTAAATTCGACCTCTTGGGCAACCTGATAGTGAGAAAATGTTTTGACTAGGGGAAAGTTGGGTACAAGTACAAACCCTAGAAAGCTGTACCCCATATGTGTTACCCCACTATAGCCTACAGTAACTATGTCATATAAATCTGACACACCCCCATAGGCAAAGTGGGGGAGAACAAGGGGTCACAACACCAGTCAAGCAAAGCAAAGCAAGCTCAGGGTGGATCACAAGGTCACCACACATTCTGAGTGTCAGATTTATATGACATAGCTACTGTAGGCTATAGTGGGGTAGCACATATGGGGTACCGCTTTGTAGGGTTTGTACTTGAACCCAACTTTCCCTTAGTCATTTCCATTCCTCGTTTCTTATGGTATCGAGCAGGTTCCCTAGTGGGAACGATTCCTAGGGCCCACCACCACGATTTGTTTTTTTTTCCTGCCCGGAGCGCGTTTCGCTCCGGCCCGAGTCGCGCCCCGTGTGCTCTCCCTACCGTCGCGCCCTCGCTAGGCCCCTCACGGCCCCGTCGCGTCGCCCTTAGCGGCCCTCTCACGGCTCCCTAGCGCCGCCCTTACGGCCCGTCACGCCGCCCTTACGGCCCGTCGCGCCGCCCTTACGGCCTCTCGTGCCGCCCTTACGGCTCCTAACGCCGCCCTTACGGCCCAGCGAGCCGCCCCTTACGGCCCCTTACGGCCCCTCACGCTACCCTTACGAGCCCTCCCGCGGCCCCTACGGCCCCTCCCGCCGCCCGTCGGCCCCTTACGGCCCCCTTGCGGCCCCTCGAGCCGCCTTCCGCGGCCTCCTGACGGCCCGTCGCCGCCCTCGGCGGCCCCTCGTGGCGCCCTTCACGGCCTCTCCGCCGCCCTTCGCGGCCCCTAGCGGCCGGCCGCCGCCCTCCCTGAGGCAGCAGCCGCCGCCGTCTCTGCAGCAGTAGTCGCCACAGCTCCTGCGTCTGCTGCCGCGGTCGTCACCAGCCACACCAGCCGCCAAGCCGCCTATCACCCAAGCAGCCGAGCCGCCGAGCCGCCGAGCAGCCGAGCCGCCGAGCCGCCAAGCAGCCGAACCGCCGAGCCGCTGAGCAGCCCAGCAGCCGACCGCCGAGCCGCCCGAACCGCCGAGTCGCCGAGCCGCCCGAGCCGCCCGAGCCGCCGCGTCGCCCGAGCCGCCCGAGCCGCCGAGTCGCCGAGCCGCAGTTGCTGCCGAGCCGCCGTACTGCCGAGCCGCCGAGCCGCCCGAGCCGCCCTGTCCGGTAAGAGCAGCGCCTCTATTACTGCACTGCCCTTACCCTACTATTCGCGCTGCTAGTCTACTGCTGTCATGGCTACCCGTAGTGTCCTCGCCTTTGACGCTGAGGGTCGGGCCATTGACTTTGACGTCTGGGTAGATGACCTGCAGCTTTTCTTACAGTGCGATAGGGCAGACGGTCTCTCCCTCTTTGACCTCACCTCTGGTGCCTCTCCTGCCCCTACTGCTGATGCTCACGCCACTATTCGCTCACAGTGGGCCACACGCGATGCTGCTACACGTCTTGCTGTGCGTCCCCACCTGCCTACCTCTGAGCGTGTGCACTTTAGCCAGTACAAGAGTGCTTAGACCTTGTACGACGCTGTAGTTGCACGCTACTCCTCCCCTCCCACTGCTGCACTGAGCCGCCTCATGCTACCGTACCTCTTCCCTGACCTTGCTGCCTTTCCCACAGTCGCTGACCTCATTACGCACCTCCGCACTAGTGACACTCGCTACCGCGCTGCGCTTCCTGCTGAATTCTGCGCCAAGAACCCCCCGCCCATGTACATCACCCTCTACTACATAGTCACCCGGCTCCCTGACTCCCTTCGCGTAGTCAGGGACCACTTCCTCTCAGTTTGCCCCACCACTCTCACCATTGTCCTTTTCGAGAAGGCCCTCCTAGTAGCAGAGAAGAGCATAGTAGCTGTAGGAGCCTCTCGTGGTGGCCCTCGCACCCCCATCTTTGAGGGGTGTTCCCCCTCCCCCCTTTTGCCCTCTGTTGCCTCTACTGTTGTGGCCAACCTCGTTGGTCTTGAGTCAGTCGGTGCGGCGTCTACCCCTAGCGGGAGACGCCGCCCTGGTAAGGGCAAGGGGGGCAAGGGCGCTGGAGGAGCTAGCGGGGGCGGTGGAGGTGGCGGTGGAGGTGGCGGAGGGGGTGGGAGTGGCGGTGGGGGTGGTGGCGGGGGTGGAGGTGTCGGTGGCGGCAGTGGAGGCGGAGGCGGCGGCGGTGGTGGCGGTGGGAGCGGAGGTGGCGGAGGTGGCGGCAGTGGAGGAGGCAGTGGCGGAGGAGGTGGAGCTGGTCGGGGTGACGCTGCGCAAAGGGTCTGCTCCAGTGGTGGTCAGCGCCAGGAGCAGCAGCAGCAGCAGCAGCGCACTCAATACATCCCCCCCCCTCAGCAGCTCCATGAGTGGTACGCTGTACGCCAGCGGGGTGGGGCTACTGGTCCGTGCACCTACGTCCTACGCACTGGCGACCGCGCGGGTGAGCAGTGCGGGGGTGCGCACTCCACCCAGCGCTGCCTTGGCCGCCTGACGGACGCTTGGCGTCACCAGTTCCCTGAGGCCACTGAGATCTCCCGCTGGGGCGAGCTGTATAGGGCGGGAGTAGCTGTCTTTGACCTTGACTTTGATGCTATTCTTGCTGCCATGTATGCTGTGACTATTAGTGATGAGGGTGACTGTTACCGGTGTTTTCTGCCCGACCCGGGCATTGAGATTGCTGCTCTAGGTACTCGTGAGGCTACTGCTCTAGGTGCTCGTGCGTCTGCTCCCTCAAGTGCTGGTGAGCCTGCTCTCTCAGGTACTGCGTCGGCTTCGGCCTCCCACACCTTCACCCTTGACTTGGGGGCTTCTCGCTCCTTCTTTCGAGACCGCACCATACTCACGCCGCTTGGCCGGCCAGTTGCAGTCTCTCTGGCAGACCCCTCCGGGGGTCCTGTCCTTGCTCACTTCTCCACTGTCCTCCCGTGTCCGGCGGCCCCCTCTGGCACCCTGTCTGGCCTTTACCTCCCCTCGTTCTCTACGAACTTGGTGAGTGGTGCTGACCTACAGGATGCGGGGGTTCACCAGTTCACTCCTGCGAGTCAGTAGGTGACCCACTGCACGGACGCCCAGATAGGCCGACACCTGGCCACGTTTACACATCGGTTGGGGTCGAGCCTGTACACACTGACCACTGCGTCTCCTCTAGTCACTGCGTCTGGTCAGGTAGCTGCGTCGGGTCAGGTGTTTGCTGCAGCGTCCACGGTTGGTCCTGAGTCTCCCCCCTGCTCGTGTCGCCTCCTGTCTCACGAGACTCTCCTCTGGCACCACCGCCTTGGTCACCCTTCCCTGCTTCGTCTCCGAGGCATGGCCTCCCGTGTCCTTGTCTCTGGTCTTCCCCGTTCCCTCCCTCCCCTTCCTCTGGGGCCTGGCCCTACCTGCGTCCCCTGTGTCGAGGGGCGGCAGCGGGCTGCCCCTCACTCCGACAGAGGGGTGAAGCAGCAGCCAAACACTGGAACTCCTCCTGCCTGTCCTCAAGGACGTCCGTGCCAAGGGCACACTCACCCCCGACGGACGGAGGACAGACAGACTCAGACTCAGCGACAAGACTAGCAGCGTAGTCTAGACAACAGCGAGCAACAAAGTCGACGAGCTCAGCAACTAGGGCAGACGCAGTAGTGGACTCAAAGGAAGGGTCAGTGACAACATTAGCAAAGAGACGCGTGAGAGTAGGACTAGCTGCACGAAGAGAGTCCGACTCCGGGTCGGCAAGAGTGGGAAGAGAGGACTCAGGAGGGGAAGGCAAAGGGGCACGCAGAGGAGCAGTGGACGGACGTAACGACATCCGGTGCGTGCCAGGGACAGGAGGAGGACGCTGACGCGAACCACGACCACTAGTGCGAGCAGGACGGACAGGCAATGCAGGGCGAGACGCAGGCTCACGACGCTCAGCAAAACCTCCAGTAGGACCAGTGTAGGGAGAAGGAGCAGGCAGTGGGGAGGCCGGCTGTAACTGTAACTGTAACGGGACAGGCTGTGGACACTCTAAGGGAGGAGGAGGACCAGTAGAAGGCGGGAGACCAAGAACCTGCTGAAGGAGCGGAACGAAGTACGGCCGTGGCTGCGCGGCTACTCCAGACACAGCAGGGTCAGCACCAGTACCCCGAGCGGCAGCACCAGCGCCAACAGCACCTCCAGCTTCAGTACCTCCAGCAGCACCAGTAGCACCCCCAGCAGGACCTCCTTCAGGACCGACAGTAGTAGCCTCACCGCCAACACCCTCAGCAGCTCCAGCTCCAGTCGTACCCGCAGGCCCAGCAGCTCCAGTACTCCCAGTACGAGCACCTCCAGGATCCGCGGCACCAGCACCCTCAGCAGCCCAAGAACCTCCAGCTCCAGCAGCACGCCTCCAGAGCCGGGCAAACCACTCGCGTAGCTCCTGTGGAGAGAGTGGCTCCCGCCGAGACGAAGCACCCGAAGAACCTCCAGGCCCAGCACCGCCAGACGCCACACGAGCAGGCCCAGCTCCCTCAGGCTCCGCACCCCCAGGCTCAGCACCTCCAGGCGTTGCACCCCCAAGCTCAACACCCCGAGGCGTAGCACCCCCACGCTCAGCACCCCCAGGCTCAGCACCCCCAGTGGTAGCACCCCTAGGCTCAACACCCCCAGGCTTAGCACCCCCAGTAGTAGCACCCTCAGGCTCAGCACCCCCACGCGTAGCACCCACATGCTCAGCACCCCCAGAGTCAGCACCCCAGGCTCAGCACCCTCAGCAGCACCAGAGTCACCAGTAACCTCGACAGGCTCGACTGCGTCTACCTGGGACACACTTGAAGGGGCAGGACCCTAAGGGGGGAGGGGGTCTACCGGGGGGGGACCTGGCACAAGGAAGAGCGGTGGCGGGGGGAGGGACGGAGTGCGGTAGGGGAAGAGGCGGCAGCAGGGGACCGACTCCTCAAACGTGACGTCCTGGGAGGACAGAACACGGCGAGAGGTGGGGTGGTAGAACTGCCACCCTGGCGCGTCGGGGGGGAAGCCAAGGAAGACGCAAGGAGCAGCACGAGGGGACAGCTTGTCCGCAGACAAGTCGCGGAAAAACGCCCGAGATCCCCAGACACGGAACGCAGACGCATCGCCAACCCTCCCTGTCCACAGCAAAGCTGGGGAGGTCTCCGCCATGGAGACCCGGGGGTGAAGGTTGATCTGATGCGCCGCGTACCGAACCGCAAACGGCCACAGAAAATGGGGGGCAGCCGCATGCATCATGGACGTACGGGCGACGTCCATGACCATGCCAATGCGGCGCTCAGCAATCCCATTTTGCTGTGGAGAGTCCAGAAGCGTGAAGGTCTGGCGGATGCCTCGTGCACGACAGTAGGCTCGCAGAAGGCCAGAGGAGAACTCTCCGCCTCTGTTAGAGTGCAGACGCAGAACAGGAAATTATGAGCCGAAGCTCTGCATGAGGTGGAGACGAGCTGCTGCGCAAGGGGAAGACTGTGGTGTAACGCGAGTAGTCGTCAACCACCAACAGGAAGTAGCGCTTGTGACCCTTTCCACGGACGCGGGCCAAGCCCCACACGTCCATGTGAAGCGTTTGCAGCGGGGCCTCTGTCGGAGGAAACTGGGAGGAGTGAGGGGCAGCCTGCTGCCGCCCCTCAACACCGGGGACGCAGGTAGGGCCCGGCCCCGGAGGAAGGGGAGGGAGGGAACGGGGAAGACCAGAGACAAGGACACGGGAGGCCATGCCTTGGAGACGAAGCAGGGAGGGGTGACCAAGGCGGTGGTGCCAGAGGAGAGTCTCGTGAGACAGGAGGCGACACGAGTAGGGGGCAGACTCAGGACCAACCCTGGACGCTGTAGCAAACACCCGACCCGACGCAGCTTCCTAACCGGATGGAGTGACAGGAGGAGACGCAATGGTCAGTGTGTACAGGCTCGACCCCGGCTGACGTGTAAACGTGGCCAGGTGTCGGCCTGTCAGAGCGTCCGTGCAGTGGGTCACCCGCTGACTCGCAGGAGTGAACTGGTGAACCCCCGCATCCTGTAGGTCAGCACCACTCACCAAGTTCGTAGAGAACGAGGGGAGGTAAAGGCCGGACAGGGTGCCAGAGGGGGCCGCCGGACACGGGAGGACAGTGGAGAAGTGAGCAAGGACAGGACCCCCGGAGGGGTCTGCCAGAGAGACTGCAACTGGCCGGCCAAGCGGCGTGAGTGTGGTGCGGTCTCGAAAGAAGGAGCGAGAAGCCCCGGAGTCAAGGGTGAAAGTGTGGGAGGCCAAAGCCGACGCAGTACCTGAGAGAGCAGACTCACCAGCACCTGAGGGAGCAGACGCACGAGCACCTAGAGCAGCAGCCTCGCTAGCACCTAGTCCAGTAGCCTCACCAGTACCTAGAGAAGCAGTCTCAATGCCCGGGTCGGGCGAAAAACACCGGTAACAGTCACCCTCATCACTAATAGTCACAGCATACATGGCAGCAAGAATAGCATCAAAGTCAAGGTCAAAGACAGCTACTCCCGCCCTAGACAGCTCGCCCCAGCGGGGGACCTCAGTGGCCTCCGGGAACTGGTGACGCCAAGTGTCCGTTAGGCGGCCAAAACAGCGCTGGGTGGAGTGCGCACCCCCGCACTGCTCACCCGCGCGGTCGTCGGTGCGTAGGACGTAGGTGCACGGACCAGTACCCCCACCCCGCTGGCGTGCAGCGTACCAGTCACGGAGCTGCTGAGGGGGGGGAATGTCACGAGTGCGCTGCTGCTGCTGCTGCTAGCGCTGACTACCACCGGAGCCGACCCTCTGCGCAGCGCCACCCCGACCAGCTCCACCTCCTCCGCCACCGCCTCCTCCACCGCCGCCACCTCCGCCACCTCCGCTCCCACCGCCACCGCCGCCGCTGCCTCCGCCTCCACTGCCACCACCGACACCTCCACCCCCTCCACCACCTTCACTGCCAACCCCACCCCCTCCGCCGCCTCCACAGCCGCCTCCACCGCCCCCGCTAGCTCCAGCGTCCCTGGCCCCTTTGCCCTTGCTAGGGCGGCGTCTCCCGCTAGGGGTAGACGCCGCACCGACCGACTGAAGACCAACGAGGTCGGCCGCAGCAGCAGAGGCAACAGAGGGCAAAAGGGGGGAGGGGGAACACCCCTCAAAGATGGGGGTGCGAGGGTCACCACGAGAGGCTCCTACACCTACTATGCTCCTCTCTGCTGCTAGGAGGGCCTTCTCGAGGAGGTCAACGGTGAGAGTGGTGGGGCAAACTGAGAGGAAGTGGTCCCTGACTACGCGAAGGGAGTCAGGGAGGCGGGTGACTATGTAGTAGAGGGTGATGTACATGGGGGAGGGGTTCTTGGCGCAGAACTCAGCAGGAAGCGCAGCGCGCTAGCGAGTGTCACTAGTGCGGAGGTGCGTAATGAGGCCAGCGACTGTGGGAAAGGCAGCAAGGTCAGGGAAGAGGTACGGTAGCATGAGGCGGCTCAGTGCAGCAGTGGTAGGGGAGGAGTAGCGTGCAACTACAGCGTCGTACAAGGTCTGAGCACTCTTGTATTCACTAAAGTGCGCACGCTCAGAGGTAGGCAGGTGGCGACGCACAGCAAGACGTGCAGGAGCATCGCGTGTGGCCCACAGTGAGCGAACAGTGGCGTCGGCATCACCAGCAGAGGCAGGAGAGGCACCAGAGGTGAGGTCAAAGAGGGAGAGACCATCTGCCCTATCGCACTGTAGGAAAAGCTGCAGGTCATCTACCCAGACGTCAAAGTCAATGGCCCGACCCTCAGCGTCAAAAGCGAGGACACTAGGGGTAGCTATGACAGCAGTAGACTAGTAGCGCGAACAGTAGGGTAAGGGCAGTGCAGTGATAGAGGCGCTGCTCTTACCGGACAGGGCTGCTCGGGCGGCTCGGCGGCTCGGCAACTCGGCGGCTCGGGCGGCTTGGGCGGCTCGGCGGTACGGTAGCTCGGGCTCGGCGACTCGGCGGCTCGGGCGGCTCGGCGGTACAGTGGCTCGGCAGCAACTGCAGTCCGGCGGCTCGGCGACCCGGCAACTCGGGCGGCTCAGATGGCACGGCGACTCGGGCGGCTCGGGTGGATCGGGCGGCTCGGCAGGAGCTCGGCGGCGCCGGCGGCTCGGTGGTGGCGGCGAGGCCGCGTGGGGACGGCGGCGGGGCCGGGTGGAGCGGCGGCGAGGCCGGGTGGAGCGGCGTCGGGGCCGGGTGGAGCAGCGTCGGGGCCGGGTGGAGCGGCGTCGGGGCCAGTAGAGGCGGCGCCGGGGCCGGGAAGGGCAGCTCTGGGGCTGCAGGGGTAGGCGACAGGGCCAGCAGAGGCGGAGCCGAGGCAGGGATAGGCGACGGGGCCGCTAGGGCGGCTAGGAGGGGGGGGGGGGTCGCGACGGCAGCTTGAAGAGGCCGTGAGGGCGGCATGAAGGGGCCGCGAGGGCGTCGCGACGCGACGAAGCCGCGAGAGCGGCGGATCGGGGCCGCGAGGGCGGCGCGACGCGGCCGCTAGGGCGGCGCGACGTGGAGGGGCCGCGAGGGTGACGCGACGGGGCCGTAAGCGCGACGCGACGGGGCCGCTAAGGCGGCTCGACAGGGTCGAAAGGGCGGCGCGACGGGGCCGTGAGAGGGGAGCGCGACTCGGGCAGTGTAGAGCGCGCTCCGGGCAGGAAAAAAGGTGGTGGGCCCTAGGAACAGTTCCCACAGGGGAACCTGCTCGATACCATCAGAAAATGAACGAGAAAATGTTTTGGCTAAGGGAAAGTTGGGTACAAGTACAAACCCTAGAAAGCTGTACCCCATATGTGTTACCCCACTATAGCCTACAGTAGCTATGTCATATAAATCTGACAGATAGTTCCGATGACGGCGCACGGTGAATTTGTGCTCGGGCTGATGGGGAAGTACAAACGAGGCTTCTACAAATGCAGCAGTGCAAGAACGGTACGGTAGCGCTGCTAAGAGAGGTCACGAGGGCTATGCAGATCTCGGCTGTCACGCCAAAAGGGCAGAGAAGATGGGACGGGCAAGGAGCAGCGATCGAGTGGGAGGGGGTCATCAAGCAGAGAGATTCCCTTGCCACACCTGCCCAGGTGCGTGGCGTTTTGCTGAGGTTACACTGCAGAAACTTACAAGTAGGCCCGAGGCTGCAGTTCTTGTGTGTCAGATTTATATGGCTTAGCCTATGTAGGCTATAGTGGGGTAGCACATATGGGGTACAACACATTTCTAGGATTTGTACTTGTATCCAATCCTCCCACTAGTCAATTCATTCCTTGTTCTTTCACATGGTATAGAGCAGGTTCCCTAGTGGGAAAGTTTCCTAGGGCCCACCAAAAATCGATTTTGTTTCCTGCCCGGAGCGCGCTCCGCCCCTGCCCAAGTCGCGCCCCGTGTTCCTACCCTCCCGTCGCGTCCCCTGCCCTTAGCGGCCCGTCGCGCTCTCTTATGGCCTCGTAGCGGCCCCTCTCACGGCCCCTCGCGGCCCCTTCGCGGCTCCCTCGTGGCCCCTCCGCGACCCCTCGCGGCCCCTCTCACGGCCCTTCGCGGCCCCTTCCGGCCCCTCGCGGCCCCTTCGTGGCCCCTCGCGGCCCCTTCGCGGCCCCGTCACTGCCATTCGCGGCCCCGTCGCCGCCCTTCTCGGCCCCGTCGCCGCCCTTCGCGGCCCCTTCTCGGCCCCGTCGCCGCCCTTTGCGGCCCCTCACGGCCCCGTCGCCCCCCTTCGTGGCCCCTCACGGCCCAGTCGCCGCCCTTCGCGGCCCCTTCTCAGCCCCGTCGACGCCGTTCGTGGCCCCCTCACGGCCCCTTCTCAACCCCGTCGCCGCCTTTCGCGGCCCCTCACGGTCCCGTCTCGGCCCCGTCCCCGCCCTTAGCGGCCCCTTCTCGACTCCTCCACGAACACCAGCAGCCGCCGACTGCAGCAGCCGCTGCCGCCGCCGTCAGTAGGAGCTGTTGCTGCCGGTGCAGTGACACCAGCAGCCGCCGCCGCCGCTGAAAGCAGCAGCCACCGCCGCAGTTGCCAGAGCCGCGGCCGCCGCCATCACCGCCTGGAGCAGCCGCCGCCGACACTGCCGTGACAGCTGCCCCCGCTGCTACTGAGGCTGCAGCAGCTGCCGCAGCCAACAGCAAGAGCAGCTGCAGGTGTCGTGGCCCTGTCCTTGCCGGCACGCCTCGGCCCTGCCCCGCCACTTACGGCACTCTACCCACCCGTCCTGGTAAGAGCACCGCCGAGCCGCGCCTCTGCGACTGCACTGCTCCTAGCTTGCTGCTGCTGCCCCTACCCTTCTACTACTGCCCCTAGCCTGCTGCTACTGCTGTCATGGCTACCCCTAGCGTCCTCGCCTTTGAGGTCTGGGTCGATGATCTGCTGCTTTTCCTACAGAGCGATAGGAAAGACGGTCTCACGTCTGGCGCCTCTACTGCCCCTGCTGCCGATGCTGACAGCACTGCTCGCTCACAGTGGGCCACACCCGATGCTGCTGCCCGTCTTGCTGTGCGTAGTCACTTGCCGTCCTCTGAGCGCGCGCACTTTAGTCAGTACAAAAGTTCTAAGACCTTGTACGACGCAGTAATTGCTCGCTACTCTTCCCCTACCACTGCTGCCCTTAGCCGCCTCATGCTGACGTACCTGTTCCCTGACCTTGCCGCCTTTCCCACAGTCGCTCACCTCATTACACACCTTCGCACTAGTGACGCCCGCTACCGCGCTGCGCTTCCTGCAAAGTTCTGCGCCAAGACCCCCCCCCCCCCCCCATGTACATCACCCTCTACTACCTAGTCACCCAGCTCCCTGACTCCCTGACTCCCTTCGCTCGGTCAGGGACCACTTCCTCTCTGTTTGCCCCACCAGGCTCACCATTGACCTCCTCGAGGAGCGCCTCCTGACATGTGAGAAGAGTATAGTCGATGTAGGAGCCTCTCGTGGTGACCCGCGTCCCCCCTTCTTTGAGGGGTGCTCCCCCTCCCCCCTTTTGCCCTCTGTTGCCTCTGCTGCTGCCGTCGACTTCGTTGGCACCGAGTCGCTCCGCGCTGCGTCTGCCCCTAGCGGGAGACGCTGCACCGGCAAGGGCACTGGAGGAGCTCGCAGGGGCGGTGGAGGTGGCGGTGGAGGCGGCAGAGGGGGTGGGGGTGGCGGTGGGAGTGGTGGCGGGGGTGGGGGTTTCAGTGCAGCGGTGGAGGCGGAGGCGGCGGCGGCGATGGCGGTGGGAGCGGAGGAAGAGGAGGTGCCGGCGGCGGTAGAGGTGGCGGCGGCAGCGGTGGAGCGGATCGGGGTGGCTCTGCGCAGCGGGGTGGCTTTGGTGGTGGTCAGCGCCAGCAGCAGCAGCGCACTCATGAGACCCCGCCCCCCCAGCAGCTTCGTCAGTGGTACGCTGCGCGTCAGCGGGGTGGGGTTGCTGGTCCTTGTGCCTACGTCCTGCGTACCGGCGACCGCACTGGTGAGCCGTGCGGCAGTCCGCACACAACCTGGCGCTGCTTCGGCCGCCTGACGGACGCTTGGCGTCTCCAGTTCCGTGACGCCACTGAGATCCTCTGCTGGGGCGAGCTGCTTTGGTCGAGGGTTGCTATCTTTGATCTAGATTATGATGCCATTCTTGCTGCCATGTATGTTGTGTCTACTAGTGATGAGGGTGACTGTTACTTGTATGTTCCGCCTGACCTGGGCACTGAGGCTGCTGCTCTAGGTGCTAGTGAGGTTGCTGCTCTAGGTGCTAGTGAGTCTACTGCCCCAGGTGCTGGTGAGTCTGCTCTCTCAGGTACCACGTCGGCTCAGGCCTTGCACACTTGCACCCTCGACTCGGGTGCTTCCCGCTCCTTCTTTCAAGACCGCACCACACTCACGCCGCTTAGTCGGCCGGTTGCAGTCTCACTGGCACACCCCTCTGGGGGTCTGGTCCTTGCCCACTCCTCCACTGTCTTACCGTGTCCGGCGGCCCCTTCTGGCACCCTGTCTGGTCTTTACCTCCCCTCGTTCTCTACGAACCTGGTGAGTGGTGCTGACCCACAGAATGGGGGGATTGACCAGTTCACTCCTGCGAGTCAGCGAGTGACCCACTGTACGTGTGCTCGGACGAGCCGACACTTGGCCACGTTTTCCCGTCGGCCGGGGTCGAGCCTCTACACACTAACTACTAAGTCTCCTCCGGCTGCTACGTTTGGTCAGGTGACTGCGTCGGGTCAGGTGTTTGCTGCAGCGTCCAGGTCTGGTCCTGAGTCTGCCCCCTGCTCGTGTCGTCTCCAGTCTCACCAGACTCTCCTCTGGCACCAACGCCTTGGTCACCCCTCCCTGCCTCGTTTCCGAGGCATGGCCTCCCATTACCTTGTCTGTAGTCTCCTCTAGTCCCTCCCTCCCCTTCCTCCGGGGCCTGCCCCCACTTGCGTTCCTTGCGTCGAGGGGCGGCAGCGCGCCGCTCCTCACTTGTCTGAGTTTCCGCCGACAAAGGCTCCGCTGCAGACTCTTCACATGGACGTGTGGGGCCCAGCCCGCGTCCGTGGACAGGGTCATGAGCGTTACTTCCTCTTAGTGGTTCACGACTACTCGCGTTACACCGCAGTCTTCCCCTTGTGCACCAAGGGTGAGGTCACTGGGATGTTGATCGACTGGATGTGCGCTGCTCGTCTCCAACTCAGGAGGAGTTTTGGCTCGGACTTTCCTTTTCTGCGTCTGCACTCCGATAGAGGTGGAGAGTTTTCCTCCGACCTTCTGCGAGCCTTCTGCCGTGCGAGGGGCATCTGCCAGACGTTCCCGCTTCCGGCCTCTCCACAGCTAAATGGGATTGCTGAGCGCCGCATTGGCATGGTCATGGACGTCGCTCGTACGTCCATGATCCATGCGGCTGCTCCCCATTATCTGTGGTCGTTCGCGGTTCAGTACGCGGCGCAGCAAATCAACCTTCAGCCCCAAGTCTCCTTGCTGGAGACCTCCCCCACCCTGCGGTGGACGGGGAAGGTTGGCGATGCGTATGCGTTCCGTGTCTGGGGATCTCGGGCGTTCGTCCGAGACTTGTCTGCGGACAAGCTGTCCTCCCGTGCTGTTCCTTGTGTCTTCCTTGGCTTCCCCCCTGTCGCGCCTGGTTTGCAGTTTTACCACCCCACCTCGCGCCGTGTTCTGTCCTTCCAGAACGTCACGTTTGACGAGTCGGTTCCGTAATACCGTCTCTTCCCCTACCACGCTGCCCCCCTCCCCCCCCCCCCCCCCCCCCCCCCCCGCCACTCTTCCTCGTGCTAGGTCCCCCCCGGTAGACCCTCTCGAGCCATTCGAGGTAGCTGTTGACTCTGGTGGTGACCGGGGTGCTGCGCCTGCGGGTGCCGGGTCTGGGGGTGCTGAGCTTGAGCGTGCGGAGACTGGGGGTGCTGAGCTTGGGGTTTATGAGTCTGGGGGTGCGGAGCCTGGGGGTGCGGAGCCTGGCGGTCCTTCGGGTGCTTTGCCCCGGCGGGAGCTACCCTCTCCACAGGAGCTGCGCGAGTGGTTTGCTTGGCGTTGGAGTCGTGCTGCTGCAGCTGGTGTTGCTGCTGGTGCTGGTGGTTCTACTGCTGTTGGGGGTGCTGGAGCCACTGGTCCCGGAGGTGCTCGTACTGGAGCTGCTGGGCCTGGTGGTTCTACTGGTGCTGGAGCTGGCGGCGCTACTGGAGTAGGCGCTGCTGGGGGTGCGGGAGCCGGAGCTGCTGCATCTTCTGGTGGTCCTCCTGCTGCTGGAGCTGGAGGTGCTGCTGGAGCTGGTGCTCCTGGGGGTACTGGAGTTGGCGCTGCTGGTGCTGCTGGAGGTGCTACTAGAGCTAGTGGTGCTACTGGAGTCGGAGCTGCCGCTGGGGGTGCTGGTGCTGTCCCTGCTGGTTCTGGAGGTGCTGCGCGTCCTCGGTCGTACTTCGTTCCACTCCTTGAGCAGGTTCTTGGCCTTCCGCCTTCTTCTGGTCCTTTTCCTGCCTTAGAGTGTCCACAGCCTGCCCCGTCCGCGTCACAGTTACAGCAAGCCTGTCCACTACCTGCCCCTTCTCCCTACACTGGTCCTACTGGAGGTCTTGCTGAGCGACGTGAGCCTGAGTCGCATCCAGCGTCGCCTGTTTGTGCTGTTCTCACCGGTCGCCGTGTTTCGCGTCAGCGTCCTCTTGCGGTTCTGGGCACGCACCAGATGGCACTGCGTCCTTCCACTGCTCCTCTGCGAGTCCCCTTGCCGTCTCCTCCAAAGTCCTCTCTTTGTGCCCTTGCTGACCCGGAGTCTGACTCTCTTCGTGCTGCCACTCCTACTGTCACGCGTCTCCTGGCTACTGCTGTCACTGACCCTTCCTTTGAGTCCACTGCTGCGTCTGCCTTAGCTGCTAAGCTGGTCGACTTCGCTGCTCACTGTCGTCTAGACTACGCTGCTAGTCTTATTGCTGAGTCAGAGTTTGTCTGTCCTCCGTCCGTCGGGGGTGAGTGTGTGTCAGAATGAGAAACAGGAATGATTGTGACTAGCAGGAACAACAGTACAAATATGAGACCCTAATCTGGTGTACCCCCTAAGGTGTAACCCACTACAGCCTAGAACCACATAAACATATAATGTTTGACACACCCCCATAGGCAAAGTGGGGCAGACCTAGGGGTCACAAGACCAGTCAAGGTAAAACAAGGCAAACAAGCTCAGGGTGGATCTCGAGGATTCCACACAAATTCCGAGCACAAGTAAGCGGTCACAAGACCAGTTCACATGCAGTTTTATAATAGAGCAAGAGGTACAATGATCACAACCTAGCAAGGGCAAACATGCAGGTATATATATAATGATCACAGTACAGGCAAATTCAAGAAGTAAGCAAGTGAGGAACAGTCGGCACAAGGCCTAGAAGAGTGCAAAAACGCTGATGGTCAAGAGGCGGAAGCGCCTTGGTGAACACATCAGCAATGTTGGCCTCAGTGGCCACGTAACGCAGAAGAAGCTGACCACGCTGCTGTAGCTCTCGAGCTAGAAAGTAACGCAGAGCAATGTGCTTCGTCCTGTGCTCCAGTCTGTGCTCCTGACACAAGGCTATGGTTGCCTTGTTGTCGACGTACAGCACTGGAGGAGAACGAGGCTGCTCTCCAAGGTCAGTCAGCAGGTAGGTGAGCCAGCGAAGCTCCTTGGCAGCCATGGCCGTGGCGTAGATCTCAGCCTCACAGCAGGAGCTGAGAACAGAAGAAGAACGAGTAGAACGCCAAGAGACAGAGCCAGAGCCAAGACTGAAGGTGTAACCCTGAGACGACCGCTGAGTAGCCTGGTCGTCTGCCCAAGAAGCGTCTGAGTGCCCAGTGAGAACAGGCCGGTCTCGCCCTCCAAGCACTAGCCCCATGCCCGACGTACTGCACAAGTAGCGCAACACCCTCTTAGCTGCATCCATGTGCTCCTTCCGGTGACGGCCGGGAGCGACATAGTGTGCTAAGATGCTGAGAGGGTATGCAAGGTCAGGTCGAGTGCAGGTCATCAGGTACATGAGGCAGCCCACAAGCTCTGGATACGGACCACTCGGCTCTACGGACTCATCCGAAGGCAGAGCTGAGAGCGAGTGTCCCGTAGGCAGAGGAGTGGACTGAGGCGAGGAGTACGTGAAGCCGAAGCGCTGAAGGACCTGCTGCACCATGTGTGACTGAGTCAGGGTGATGGTGCGCCGTGCTCTGTCCCGGGTGATCCGCAAGCCAAGATAGCTTGTCAGTTCACCCAGGTCTGTGCACGTGTGTCTCTTCTGCAGCTCGGACTTCACGTGAGCGAGACTAGCTGTGTCAGAAGTGGCAAAGACCAAGTCGTCGACGTACACGAGGATGTAGAACGGCGGCAGTGAGGTGTCGGTGCGTAGAAACAGCGACGGGTCAGCAGTAGAAGGAGCGAACCCAAGAGCCGCAAGTGTAGTCCTCAGTGTGTCGTGCCACTCACGTGGCGCCTGGCGGAGACCGTAGACTGGCCGCCGGAGGCTCCACTGGGTACCAGGAGGGAACGACCCAGTGAAGCCAGGTGGGCGGCGCAGCCAGATCTCCTCGTGCAGGCTGCCCTGCAAGAAAGCTGTGCTGAAGTTAAGAGAGTGGAGCTCGTAGTCACGCTGAGCGGCGACGTGTAGCAGAACCCGAAGAGTGGTCATCTTTGGGGTCGGGGAGAAGGTTTGGAAGAAGTCAACTCCCTCTCGCTGACTGAAGCCTCGTGCAACGTAACGCGCCTTGAAGACAGGCGGAGAGCCCGGCGGCCGCTTCACCCTGAAAATCCACATGCCACTGACGATGTTCGCCCCAGGTGGGGGAACCTCGTCGACGTAGGTGCCAGTGGACTTCCAGGAAGCCATCTATGTGTCCATGGCTGACTGCCACTGAGAGGAGTAGGGACCGGCCATCGCCTCTGCGTAAGAGCGTGGGGTCGGGATGTCTGGTGCATCCGGGTCTCCCTCAAGGGCAACAAGCATGGACACGAGATGGGGCAAAGCAGCGGCAAGGCAACCAAACTCCTCCTGTCTGTCCTCAAGAACGTCCGTGCCAAGAGCACACTCACCCCCGACGGACGGAGGACAGACAGACTCAGACTCAGCAACAAGACTCGCAGCGTAGTCTAGACGACACGCAGCTGCAAAGTTGACAAGCTCAGTGACTAAGGCAGACGCAGCAGCGGACTCAAAGGAAGGGTCAGTGACAACCGTAGCCAGGAGACGTGTGACAGAAGGACTGGCAGCGCGAAGGGAGTCTGACTCCGGGTCAGCAAGAGCAGGAAGAGAGGACGCAGGAGGCGACGGGAGAGCGACACGCTGCGGAGTAGTGGACTGACGAAGCGCCATCTGGTGAGTGCCTGGGACTGCAGGAGGACGCTCACGCGGGACACGACTACCAGTGGTAGCAGCACGAACAGGCGACGCTCGACGAGACGCAGGTGACACAAGACGTGACGCAGGCTCACGTCTCTCAGCAAGACCTCCAGTCGGACCAGTGTAAGGAGCAGGCACAGGGAGTGGGGAGGCAGGCGGTAACTGTGGCTGTGATTGGACAGACGGCGGACACTGTAAGGCGAGAGGAGAACAAGGAGGAGGAGGCTGACCAAGAACCTGCTGAAGGAGCGGAACGAAGTACGGCCGTGGCCGTGCAGCAACTCCCGAACCAGTAGAGACACCAGCGGCAGGGACCTCAGGACCAGCAGAAGCTCCACTCGCCGGGTCCTCCACTCCAGCAGCAGTAGCAGCACCTCCAGCAGCACCAGCAGCACCTCCAGCACCAGGGTCCGCAGCACCCGCAGTAGCTCCAACGCCCGGGTCCTCAGTACGAGCAGCACCTCCAACAGCACCGCCAGTAGCAGCAGCACCTCCAGCACCAGGGTCCGCAGCACCCGCAGCAGCGTCTACTCCGGGGACCCCAGCACCAGCAGCTCCACTCCGGAGACTGATGTGCCGAGCGTACCACTCTCAAAGCTGTGGGGAAGAGGGCGGCTCCCGCCGTGGTGGGGAAACACGAGTACCAACTCCAGTAGCACCACGAGCCCGAGACGCACCCTGCCGGAGGCTGCAGTACCGTGAGTACCACTCACGTAGCTGCTGCGAAGAGGGAGGTCCTCCAGGCGCCTCACAGTCAACTGCAACACCACCAGGCTCAGCACCCCCAGACTCAGCACCCCCAGGCTCAGCACCCCCAGTCTCAGCACCCCCAGTCTCAGCACCCCCAGGCTCAGCACCCCCAGTCTCAGCACCCCCAGACTCAGCACCCCTAGGCTCCGCCCGCGCAGGCTCCGCACGCTCAGGCTCCGCACGCTCAGGCTTAGCACCTCTAGCAGGACGCGAGTCGACAGCTACCTCGGCAGGCTCAACCGGGTCTACCTGAGAGACACCTGAGGGAGCGGCACCTTGAGGGGGAAGGGGGTCTACCACTGCAGCACCTGGCGCGAGGAAGAGAGGCGGGGGAGGGAGCGGGGCAGTGCGGTAGGGGAAGAGGCGGTAGAAGGGCACGGATTCGTCAAAAGTGACGTCCAGAGAGGGGAAGATGCGGTGCGAGGCGGGGTGGTAAAACTGCCAGCCAGACGCATCCGAGACAAAGCCAAGAAAGACACAGGGAGCAGTGCGGGAGGAGAGCTTGTCCGCAGACGTGTCGCGAACAAAAGCTCGGGATCCCCAGACACGGAAGCGTGACGCATCGCCAACCTCCCCCGTCCACAGCAGTGTGGGCGAGGTCTCCGGAGCGGAGACAAGGGGCCAGAGGTTGAGCTGATGCGCAGCGTACCGGACCGCAAACGGCCACAGAAAGTGGGGGGCAGCCGCGTGGACTAAGGAGGTACGAGCGACCTCTATGATCAAGCCAATGCGGCGCTCAGCAACCCCATTCTGCTGTGGAGAGGCCGGAAGCGTGAACGACTGGTGAATGCCGTGCTCTGCACAGTAGGCTGCCAAGAGGTCGGAGGAGAACTCGCCACCTCTGTCAGAGTGCAAGCGCAGGACAGGAAACTCCGAGCGAAAACGCTCTCGCAGCTGAAGACGTGCTCTGCTGATCCAAGGGATCAGAACATCAGGGACTTCACCCTTGGTGCGCAAGGGGAAGACCGTGGTGTAGCGCGAGTAGTCGTCAACGACGATCAAGAAGTACCTCTCCTGGCCCTGACCACGGACGCAGGCTGGGCCCCACACGTCCATGTGGAGCGTCTGCAAAGGAGCAGTCGTCGGGGGGAACGAGGAGGAGTGAGGGGCAGCGCGCTGCCGCCCCTCGACACAGGGAAGACAAGGAGGAGCAAGGGAGGGTGGGAGGGGAGGGAGTACCCGAGGAAGACCAGAGACAAGATACCGGGAGTGCATGCCCCGAAGGCGCTGCACTGACGGGTGACCAAGTCGGTGGTGCCAGAGGACAGTCTTGTGCGCTAGAGAGCGACACGAGCAGGGGGCAGACAGCTGACCTGACGCAGACGCAGACGCAGACGCCGCTACCTGAGGGGACTCAGTGGTCAGTGTGTACAGGTCCGACCCCGGCTGCCGAGTGAAGGAAGCCAGGTGACGGCCCGTCCGAGCACACGTGCAGTGTGTCACACGCTCGTAGGCAGGGGTGAACTGGTGAACACCCCCATCCTGAAGCGCACAACCCGCCACCAAGTTCGTAGAGAACGAGGGGAGGTGGAGACCTGACAGTGTGCCCGACGGGACAGCAGGACAAGGAAGGACAGTGGAGGAGGTCGCAATGACCGGACCCCCAGAGGGGTCAGCGAGCGAGACAGCGACTGGTCGAGCAAGGGGCTCAAGAGCAGTGCGGTCACGAAAGAAACAGCGCGAAGCGCCTGAGTCTAGAGTGAAGGTGTGCAGTGCCTCAGTGGACTCAGTAGTACCTGGGGTGGCGGACACACAAGCACCTAGAGCAGTAGCCTCACGAGCACCTGGGGCAGCAGACACGCAAGCACCTAGGGCTGCAGCCTCACTCGTGCGGATGCCTGGGTCAGGCGGAACACACAGGTACTGGTCCTCCTCTCCACTAATAGTCAATGCATACATGGCTTTGAGAATAACATCAAAATCAAGAGCATAGATATCGATATCCTTCTTGAGGAGATCAGCCCACTGAGGGAGCTCAGGAGCGTCAGCAAACTGAGCACGCCACGCGTCATCTAGGCGAGAGAAGCAGCGCTGCGCAGTGTGCGCCCTCCCGCACGTCTGTCCCTTGCGGCGACCAGTGCGGATGACGTACGTGCAGCTAAGGCTACCCCCCCCACCCCCGTGCTGTAAGTACCACTCACGAAGCTCCTGGGAGGACTGAGGGTGCTGCGCGCTCAGGCCTGTGCCAGAGCCTCCACGACCACCACCGCCGCCTCCACCACGACCACCACCGCCTCTGCCGCCTCCACGTCCACTGCCGCCACCACCACCGCCCCCACCCCGGCCACCTCCGCCGCCGCTGCCTCCACCACCCCCACCGCTGCCACTAGCCCCTCCAGCCCCGCCACCACCCCCACCGCCGCCACCACCCCCACCACCGCCTCCCCCGCCGTCACCCCCACCGCCCTTGCCTCCCCTGCCCTTGCCGCTGCGGCGTCCGCTGGGAGCGGATGCAGAGCCGACCTGCTCAGCACCAAGGAGGTCGACAGCAGCAGCAGAGGCGACAGAGGGGAGTAGGGGGGAGGGGGAACACCCCTCGAAGAAAGGGGTGCGGGGGTCGCCACGAGAGGCACCTACAGCTACAATACTCTTCTCAGCTGCAAGTAGTTCCTTCTCTAGGGCGGTAATGGTGAGCTCAGTGGGGCAGCGAGCTAGGAAGTGGTCCCTGACTGTACGCAGAGTGTCAGGGAGGCGGGTGACTAGGTGGTAGAGAGTGAGCCAGAGCGGGGGAGGGTTGGAGGCAAGAAACTCAGCGGGCATGGCTGCACGGAAGCGGGCATCACTAGTGCGGAGGTGAGTGATGAGGTCAGCGACTGTCTGGAAGGCGGACAGGTCGGGGAACAGGTAGGGAAGCGAGAGGCGGCCTGGTGCAGCTGAGGCCGGGGAGGAGTAGCGCGCAACTACAGCAGTGTACAGGGCGTGCGCAGTCTGATGCTGGCCAAAGTGCTCGCGCTCGTCTACTGGCAGGGAGTTGCGAATAGCAAAGCGGGCGTGGGCATCGCGAGTCTGCCACTGTGAGCGAGCAGTAGCAGCAGGAGTAGTAGCAGGAGTAGGGACTGTGCCTAGTGCGTGATCGTACAGCGGGATATCCTCTCTGGCAGTGAGCTGGAGGAACAGATGCAGATCATCGAGCCAGGTCTCAAACTTAATCGGGCGGCCCTCAGTATCGAACGAGAGAACTGGAGGGCTAGCCATAGCTGAAGTAGCAGTAGCAAAAGTAGCAGTAGCAGTAGCAGCAGCAGCAGCAGTAGCAGCAAAAGTAGTAGTAGCAGTAGCAGTGGCAGTAGTAGTAGCAGTTCAGTACTGGTGCTGCTGCTCAGGTAAGGAGGGCGCGGCTCGGCTAGGACGGCGCGACTCAGCTAGGGCGGCGCGGCTCGGCTAGGGCGGCGCGGCTCGGCTAGGGCGGCGCGGTTCGGGTCGGGTCGCGCAGCGCGGCTCGGCCGTAGAGGGGCGAGCGTGGGAGGGGCCGTGAGAGGCAAGCGCGGGGGGGCCGTTCGGGGGCCGGTCGGTGCTAGTGCGAGGCCATTCGGGGCCGTAGGAGGCTAGCGCGGGGCCTTAAGGGGCCGTGGGAGGCTAGCGCGGGGCCTGAAGGGGCCGTGGGAGGCTAGCGCGGGGCCTGACGGGGCCGTGGGAGGCTAGCGCGGGGCCTGAAGGGGCCGTGGGAGGCTAGCGCGGGGCCTTACGGGGCCGTGGGAGGTTAGCGCGGGGTCACGCGGGGCCGTTCGAGGCTAGCGCGGGGCCAATCGGGGCCGTAGGAGGCTAGCGCGGGGCCGTAGGTGGGCCGTTCGGGGCTAGCGCGGGGCCGTAGGGGGCCGTGAGAGGCTAGCGCGGGGCCGACGCGGGGCCTTAAGGGGCTAGCGCGGGGTCTTAAGACGGGGCCGTGAGAGGCCGTAAGGGGCGACGCGAGGGGCCGTGAGGGGCCTGAAGGGGCGACGCTAGGAACGAGGCGCACGAGGGCGCTAGGAAAAAAAAAAGGCGGCGCACGAGGGCGCGGCTAGCGGAAACGGTGGGCCCTAACGTTCCGGTCCTAGGTGGAACCTAGGCTCGTAATACCATGTCAGAATGAGAAACAGGAATGATTGTGACTAGCAGGAACAACAGTACAAATATGAAACCCTAATCTGGTGTACCCCCTAAGGTGTAACCCACTACAGCCTAGAACCACATAAATATATAATGTTTGAAAGTGTGCTCTTGGCACGGACGTCCTTGAGGACAGGCAGGAGGAGTTCTAGTGCTTTGCTGCTGCTTTACCTCATCTCGTGTCCATGCTGCTTGCCCTTGAGAGAGACCCGGATGCACCAGACATCCTGACTCCGCGCTCTTACGCGCAGGCGGTAGAGGGTCCCTACTCCTCTCAGTGGCAGGCAGTCATGGATGCAGAGATGGCTTCCTGGAAGTCCACAGGCACCTACGTCAACGAGGTTCCCCCACCTGGGGCGAACATCGTCAGTGGCATGTGGATTTATAGGGTGAAGCGGCCGCCGGGTTCTCCGCCTGTCTTCAAGGCGCGTTACGTGGCTCGAGGCTTCAGTCAGCGGCAGGGAGTTGACTACTTCGAGACCTTCTTCCCTACCCCGAAGATGACCACTCTTCGGGTGCTGCTACACATAGCCGCTCAGCGTGACTACGAGCTTCACTCTCTTGACTTTAGCACTGCTTTCCTACACGGCAGCCTGCATGAGGAGATCTGGCTGCGCCGCCCTCCTGGCTTCACTGGGTCATTTCCTCCTAGTACCCAGTGGAGCCTCTGTCGGCCAGTCTACGGTCTCCGCCAGGCTCCCCGCGAGTGGCACGACACACTGAGGACTACACTTGCGGCTCTTGGGTTTGCTCCTTCTACTACCGACCCGTCGTTGTTTCTACGCACCGACACCTCGCTGCCGCTGTTCTACATCCTCGTGTATATTGACGACTTGGTCTTTGCCTCTGCTAACACTCCTCGACTCGCCCACGTGAAGTCAGAGCTGCAGAAGAGACACACGTGCACAGACCTAGGTGAGCTGCGTAGCTATCTTGGCTTGCAGATCACCAGGGACAGAGCACGGCGCACCATTACCTTGACTCAGTCGCACATGGTGCAGCAGGTCCTTCAGCGCTTCAACTTCACGTACTCCTCGCCTCAGGCCACTCCTCTGTCTATGCGCCACTCGCTCTCATCTCTGCCTTTGGATGAGTCCATCGAGCCGAGTGGCCTGTACCCAGAGCTTGTTGGCTGCCTCATGTACCTGATCACCTGCACTCGTCCTGACCTAGCATACCCTCTTAGCATCATGGCACACTATGTTGCTCCTGGGAGACACCAACCAGAGCACATGGCTGCAGCGAAGAGGGTGTTGCGCTACTTGTGCAGTACGTCGGGCATGGGGCTTGTGCTTGGAGGGCAAAGTCGAGTGGTCCTCACAGGTAACGCAGACGCTTCTTGGGCTGACGACTTGGCTACGCAGCAGTCGTCACAGGGTTACACCTTCAGCCTTGGTTCCGGCTCTGTTTTGTGGCGGGCTACCCGCTCGTCTTTTGTTCTCGGCTCCAGGTGTGAGGCTGAGATCTATGCAGGAGCCATGGGTGCACAGGAGTTACGCTGGCTCACCTACCTGCTGACCGACCCGGGAGAGCCGCCTCGTTCTCCTCCAGTTCTGTACGTAGACAACAAGGCCATGCTGGCCTTGTGTCGAGAGCACAGACTGGAGCACAGAACGAAGCACATTGCTCTTCGCTACTTCCTTGCTCGTGAGCTGCAGCAGCGTGGTCAGCTGCGCCTTGCTTACGTGGCCTCTCAGGCCAACTCTGCTGATATCTTTACCAAGGCACTTCAGCCTTGTGATCATCAGCGCTTTTGTACGATGTTTGGTCTTGTGCCTACTTGGCCTCACTTGCTCACTTCTTGACCTTGCTTGTACTGTGATCTACATATACCTGCACTTGCTTGTTTACCTTTATATACATTCCTGCATGTGAACTGGCCTTGTGGCCTTGACCTTGTGCTCGAACTGTGTGGTGACGTTGTGATCCAACCTGAGCGTGTTTGCTTTGCTTTGCTTGACTGGTCTTGTGACCCCTAGTTCTCCCCCACTTTGCCTATGGGGGTGTGTCAGATTTATATGGCTTAGCCTATGTAGGCTATAATGGGGTAGCACATATGGGGTACAACACATTTCTAGGGTTTGTACTTGTATCCAACTCTCCCACTAGTCAATTCATTCCTTGTTCTTTCACACTGTGCATCAAAGTAGTCCGTCCGCACTGCAAACGGGAAGAAACGCCGGAACTCTGCCTACTTGGTTGCCCGGCAATACAAAAGATGGTGGCCTTCTTGAAGCAAGGACTGATGGAGATGAATCCGGAGAAGCGCTGGTAGGACCTGGAGGGTTTGCTTTTCATGCAGAGGAGCACGAAGTCGGGGTTTCCAGAAGGTTCTTTCATCGCCACCACACTTCACCAAATCTGGCTGGCGAGGTTTGATGCAAACATGCACAATATCCGGCCAGACAAAACGAGTGCTGCGGCGAGTGGTGTGAATTTTTTCGTGCACGCATGGGTGTACTACTTGGCACGAGAAATTGCGATCAGGAAGAGAGTGTGGAGAGTAACTACACAACGGGAATGGACTGCGAAGGAAGGCTCTGGGTTGTGAGGGTGATCGTAGTGTTACACTAGGCGCTCTTACTACTTGCTGTGTTCACAAGGAAATTTGGGAAGAGTTTCACTTAGAAATTGACAGAACATTGAGTACAATGAGGCATGCAAGTCGATATAGCCAGAATGGCATTGCAACAACTAGCAAGCTCTCTGCAGAGCGAACTCTGCCAGCGCAGCAGAAGAGTGGCTTGCCAACGCTGCAGCAGAGTAGTCTGCCAGCATTGCATCGCAGCGGTCTGCCAGCGCTGTACAGGCAGGTGAACTGGGCAAGTGCGCACCTACCAAGTAGGTGCAGGTAGACGGTCGCGTCGCCAGGCACATTGCGCAGGTGCCAGGTAGAACACGTGGCGACGGTTTCTCTAGCCATGCACCGTCGAGCACGTGATGCTGTTCCGCGGGTTGACTTCGCGAAAACCTTCTGGGCGACATTCTTTACTGTATGCGTCGGATTTCGCAGTCGAGTGACTTGAGTTGATCAGCTCGACGATGCTCCGTAAAATAGCATTCGCCTAGATGAGCACGCCGAGCAGAGCCCGTATACCAGCACCCCTCTACGGGCTCGTCGACTAGCATCATCTACAAGCACGTTGACCAGTGTCTTCTGGGGACGCATCGACCAGCGTCCTCTGCGGACACGTCGACCAGCGTCCTCTGCGGACTGGTCGAGATCGAGTTTTGCGGACTAGTCGAGGTCGAACTATATGAACAGGTCGACGTCAAACTATGCGCGTAGTCTGCGTCGACTTCTGCGACCCCCCCCGGTTCAACTACAAAGTCTGCTTCGCCCAAGCGAGGGCGGGGCCATTTCCCATCAACACTCCCCTGCCGCGCTCGCGCTTGGGCATCCCAAAGACTAGGTCTACCCAGAACCCTAGGGATAGAAGACAAGGAGAAACTCTATCTGCATGCACCAAACTTTAGCACGCATATCACCGCACCAGCCATGCAGAAGGGCACGGCACCTACTATTGCACCTCGTCATCACCATCGCCGATGTCGGCCAAACGCACTCAACCAATTGCGACGGAGCACCGGCCGAAAGCCGGAAAATGCAGCGCCTTCGTTAGAAAATTGGCTGGCCGCTTGGTGGTCAGGATGTACTGTAGAGCAATCTTTATGCGCTTCACCATATACTGCAGCCATACGTACTGTCGCTCCATGTGCTTGAGGTTGCCATTCAGCCCCAAGCCCTCAGCGACCGTGATGGCCGACTGGTTGTCCACGTGCAGCACAGTCAGCTTCCCAGCGTTGAGCAGCTGGAACTCTGCAAGAAGGAAGCAAAGACGACGAGCCTCCTTGCCAGCTTCCGTGGCCGCGACGTACTCCAAGTCGGTCGACGAGAGCGTCGCGCATTCGATGTGCTGGCTCGACCACAAGACCGTGGCCCCTCCGAAGACGAACACGTAACCGCCCGTGCTCGTCCGATTCTGCTTGTCCTCAGCGTCGCTGGCGTCCGCATAGCCGACAAGACACAGCAACTCCAGTCAACAGTGTCTGCGAGGTAATGCAGACAACAGTCGACCTCGCGCCAGTGGTTGTCGCTCCACACTGTCAAGCCGCTCCCCATCTTGGTGCACGCGAAGGCAATGTCCGGCCTCGTCGTCGTCGCCGCGAACTTCTGCGAACCGATCTTCTGCCGATACTCCTCCCCTTCGTGTGACTGCGCATCCTCGTCGTCGAATGTAAGCTCTGCGTAAGCGTCGACGGAGACCGGCGTCTTCGCCACTCGCCCGGTGTGCTCCTCGTCGATGAAACGCCGACGCAGCTTGTCGATGTAGACTTGCTGGTGAAGCCACAGTTTCCTCGCAGGCCTTTCGCACACGATTTCTAGCCCGAGATACTTCTCGACCGGCTTGATCTCGCGCAGCTCGAAGGCGGCCTCCAGCAGCTCCTTCAACTCCTTCAGCATGCGAGACTTCTGCTGGCGGCGAGCAGGTCGTCAACGTAGACAAGCACCTAGCACACTACCCCGTCGTCGCAGACCTTGAAGTAGAGGGCCTCGTTGACCTGGCTCTTCTTCCAGTCGGCGCCAGTTAGCACGTCGTCAAGCGCCTTGTACCACAGCAGCGACGATTGCTTTAGCCAGTAGAGGCTCTTCAACAGCTTGCATACTCGGCCGGTCCCGTCGTTGTAGTAGTTCGGCTGGTACATGTAGAGTATGCGGTCGAGCTTGCTGTGCAGGAACGCGTTCTTCATGCCGAGCTACATCAGATGCAGGTCGAGGACTGCTACGATGCTGAGGAAGATCTGCAGAGTCACGTAGCTCCCTGTCGGCGCGTACGTCTAGTCGTAGTCTGCACTGTAGACCGGCGTGAAGCCTTTCACGACGAGGCGGACCTTCTTGCGGCCGACCGTGTCATCGACGTGGTACTTCGTCATAAGCACCCAGCGATTCTTCATGATGTTGAAACCTCGTGGACGCTTGACCAGCTCCCACGTCTCGTTGGTGATGAGGCTCTTGATCTCCTCGTCCATGGCGGCCTTCACCGCCTTCCCCTTCCAGCTCGCCAATGCCTCCTTCACTGTCATTGTCGCGATGTCCCAACGGTGTTCCAAGTCGGCGTACATGTCGCGGTCGAGCTCGGGCAGGTCAACGTCTCCCTCTGTGTTGTCGAGCAGCGTGCTGTAAGAGGTCGAAGGTAGACAGGCATGGTAGCTCAGCTTCTCTGCAAACTTGCCGAGGTTGGGGCGAGTAGAACGCCTCGGCTTCACTTCTTCGATTGGACTTCCACTGTCGTCGGACTGCTCCCCTACCGTCAGCTCCCCTTCCTCGCCGCCAAGGACTTCTACGATGTCGCTCGACAAGCCATCGTCGAGCTGGTCTTTTGTCGGCGGCTCTTCTGCCGACATCGCCTCTGCCGACTCTTCTGCTAACTTCTCCTCTGCCGTTGGCTACTCTGCCGATTTCAAATATGCCCGGCGCTCCCCTGTCGTTGGCAGCTTCTGCACTTTGCCGCCGAGATGCATCTCGTCACGTCGGTCGCCGACGATGCCACTGGTAGCACCAAAGGCAACGCAACAATGCTCCCTTCATTGCCGGTGGCCGACAGCGACGCTGTCTTCGGCAGATCAGCGGCAAGGGGCAAAGGGAAGTCAGAAGAGGGAGCAGAGGGCGGAGGGTCGTCATCGACGTCGTCATCTTCGACGGCAAGCAAATGGGTCATCGTGAACGAGCGATCCGTCGGCGCGACAGCAGGTTTCCGCGTTGAAAATGGGTCGTGCTTTGCCTTCCACACCTACAGCGACATGGTCTCGTAGAAGATGGCCTCTACAGTCGTGACCACTTTATTGTCGGTGAGGGCGAACACCTCCTAGCCCTTGCTCTCTGGCGACAGACCGAGATGAAGGCCTCGCGGGGCCTTCGGCGCCAACTTTCTGCCGCGTTGCTGCTCGGGGACCATGAACTGCACCATGCAGCCCCACACGCGCGCCAGCGTCAAGTTCGGTTTCTTCTCGAACAACAACTCGTGCGACGTCGTCTTTGAAGCTCGTTCGAGGCAGTTGTGCACCCAGACGGCCTGTCCCAGAGCAAGGTGCCACTAGTGGTGCTTCACATTCATGTGAAGCAGCATCATCCGCACGGTCTCGGCGATCGTACGCATCTCCCGCTCTGCCATCCTGTTCTGCTGCAGATAATAGGGGCATGTCAAATTGTGGAGGATACCCTTGTCTTCAACAAGGTCGGTGAAGGCCCGATCGAGGAACTCTCCTCTACGGTCAAAACGCAGCATTTTTACCGTCTTCCATGTCTGCCGCTCCACCAACTTAAGCCATTTTTCGAAGACGACCAGCGCGTCGCTCTTCTTCGCAATCCGCCTGATCCACACGTAGCGAGTCTTCCTGTCCTTCAGCAGTAGAAAGTAGAAGTTGCCGTCGCTGGTGGCCACTCAAAATGGCCGCAGAGGTCGATGTGCACCACGTCGAGCAAATTCTTTGCATCTGATCCTTGGTCAGGGAAGGTGTGCCTCGCAAGCTTACCGCCTATGCAGGAGGCACACGATAGATCCGCAGCGGTCGACTGCTTGATTTCTAGACCGACGGCGACCTCATGCTTTGCCGAGCTGTTGATCGTGTCGATGCTGACGTGCTCGAGCCTTGCGTGCCACATGTCCGGCGTAGACTGTCAAACTCATATGCTATAGTCTGTGTAGTCTGTAGTGGGGTAGACAATATGGGGTACAACACTTTTAGGTTTTCCTACTTGTACCCACCTGCTTGCTACTTCATTCATTCCTCATTTCTTCACAAGGTATAGAGCAGGTTCCCTAATGGGAACGCTTCCTTGGGCCCACCACTGAATTTTTTTTTTTTCTGACCGGAGCGCCAGACGCTCCTGCCAGAGGCGCGCCTTGTGGGCCGCCCTTCTGTCGAGCCCTCCTAGAGGCCCCTCTCACGGCCCCTCGCGCCACCCTTAGCGGCCCCGTCGCCGCCCCTAGCGGCCCCGTCGCCGCCCTTCCAGGCCCCTCGCAACCCCTACGCGGCCCTGTCACCGCCCCTCGCGGCCCCGTCGCCGCCCCTCGCTGTTATGTGATGCTATCATTTGCATTCACGTCTGTCTGCCTCCCATCATATGTTCGTGCGTTGCATGCGTGGTGTGAGCGTGTGCAAGAATTTGTGTTTTGTGTGGTTTGAATTTTTTGAGTGTGTGTGAATGTTATTTTGCTTGAGCAGATATCTGAAGTGATTCCTCTACTCAAGAGCTTTCCGACGAACCATGAACCGTCGCGATCGAAGCACAACCAAGAAAGTTACGAACATTGGAGTTCGTATGCTTATATATTTTGGTTGCAGCTACTTTGGGAAGTTGTGGCATTGACTCAATATGGGGTACAGACTTGTGGGGGTTGGGAAATTCGAACCCATCACTGTAGATGCTGCCAAGAGGTTGGGTGAAGCCAAACCAGGTTGGTAAGTGTGGCCAAGTTGTGGTGAGGTGGATGGCATGGGTTGGAAAGTGACAAAGGTCAAAGTTTGTTGCCTATGGGGAAGGGAATTGTGTGGCATGGGGTTTCCTTGGTTGGGGACTCTCTCTTGGGACCTTCCTTCTCATCCTCCTCATCCCTTCCACCTGGTTTAGTGCTACTCTAACTCTCTTGTGTAGTAATTGTGAACTTTTGAGACTAATGTGATTGAGTTAAATTTCTGTGGCAGCATACCCCCTAGTGCGGCGAAAAACATAACTCGAGATATGCTTCATATTTTGATACGAGTCAAATTGGGAAATGTAGCCACGGTCTAGGGCTAAAACATATTTGAATTTCGTGGGATTATAACAGTGCAACTTTCGTCGACAACGTTTCTTGTGAAGTCGACGTTTCTGTCCAGAAATTGAGACTAACGATTTTGAGAAATTTGGGCACCTAATCTTCATAGACTCCGTCCTTAGTCTCTAACAAGTGGTATCAGAGCAGATTAAGGACCTTCTGGGGAGTCTACCGAAGTGTGAAGACCCTCCTAGACCCACCATGGCCTATGAGCGTGCCTAAGTGGAGTTCTAGAGGTTGCATGTGACTTCCGCTAAGGGGAAACTCTGCCGAAATTTCGTTGGCGCCGACACTTGTGAAAACATTGTGGGACTTCGGTGTGGACAGCAAAAGGGGGTGCTGAAACCTGTGATTGGGAGCTGAGGAGATGAGTCAAGGGAGTGGAGAAGCAGCTGAGAAGAGGAGTGAGCCACCACCATCCAAGATTGAGGCGCTGGATGGCTCCAGCTACGAGGAATGGAGCGGGCGGATGAGGAGCGTCTTCAAGCGCTACAAGTTGCTGAAACATGCGATGGGAGAAGAGAAGATGCCCGAGGAAGGAGATGCTCGGGATCGGTGGATTGAGCGGAGCGCGGTGTTGTTCGACCTCATCTTGCAATCGGTCAACAACGACATGTTCCAGCACAACAAGGACCTGGTGGAGTTGGACGACTCCGGTCCAAAGGCGTGGAAGCTACTGCGCGACGTGATTCAGCCCAACACGCTGCCCATGGTGATCGTGCTCGAGAAGGAGCTGGCGGCCATCTCCATGCGATCAGGAGATGATGTGAAGCCGGTCCTTGACAAGATCAAGGACACATATGCAAGGATGGCAGCGGCGGGCAGCGAGGTGTCGCAGATGCAGCAATGCACCAAGATCATCTCGGTGCTCGACAGCTCGTGGGATAACCTCATCCCCACCCTCAACGTTCAGCAGGACAAGTGGACGCCTGAGTGGCTACGGCAGCAAATCCTGCAGGAGGACTTCCGCAGGCGCCACACGGGAGGTGGTGCTCCCAACAAAACTGCTGAGGGGTATGGAGCTGCAGGAGGCAACAGAGGAAGAGGGGGAGGGAGAGGCCGAGGCCGTGGGAGAAGCTTTGGCAGAGGGAGAGGCCGAGGTGACTACAATGAGGGGCATGGGAGCTCTGGTGGCAGGGGAAGCACCCGAATGGAGGGTGCGTGCTGGTACTGCAAGAAGGCTGGACACCCATGGTTCAAGTGTTTCAGCCGGCCTGAAGGATGGGCGCCTCTAGGCATGAAGCCGCCAAGTGGTGAACGTGCACGAGGTGGCACTGTGCAAGGTTCAGGTGCACAAGGTGATGGTGCACAAGGTAAAGCCGACCCTGGGATGTTCCTCATGGTTGAGGATTTGCAAGGGAGTGAGGGTGATGTGGGTTCAGTTGGGAAGGTTGTGATGCACCCCCTCACTCACTGGGTGATCGATTCAGGCTGCACGAGTCATATGACCCCACGGGCAGATTTGCTTGATGAGGTAAAACCTCCTGGGAAGATCAAGTTTGTGGCTGCCGCTTCAGGTGCTTTGCACCCTGTGATTGGTGTTGGGAATGCCAAGGTCATGGGAGCCAATGGGGGGCTTGTGGGGCTGGGGAATGTGCTGTTGGTTGAAGGTTTGTCCGCTAACCTCCTCTCTGTGCGCCGGCTGCAGAAAAGCAAGGCCAAAGTGACTTTCGGCCCAACCAGCTGCCGTGCAAAGCTTGGGAAGTTGCTGCTGTGGGACTTGGAGGAGAAGAGAAGCTGCATTAAGGACCTCTGGCAGCTGCCCATCATCCCATGGAATGGGAAACCACCAGCAACGGCAGCGGCAGCGGCAACGGCTAAAACAACTGTGGGAAGAGAGGAGACTGCACCAACTAATGGGGCCCTGGATGCAGTCAAGAAGGTGCAGCAGCCACATGGTGAGGTGCTTGCTGGTGTGGATACGACAGCTGCATGGGCAAAGGCTTCATCCGGGAGTGGTGAGGCCGATTGGGAGACGTGGCATGAGAGGTTGTGCCACATCAACATACCGATGCTGCAGAAGTTGGTGAAGGATGGGAGCTTGAAGGGGCTGGAGGTGAAGGGGGCAGCAAAGGAGATTGGGAGCTGTCCTACATGCCTTGAGACCAAGTTCACAAAATTTCCCTTCAGCAGCAGCACAGGACCAGCCAAGGCACCGCTCGCGCTTGTGCACATGGATGTGGTGGGCCCCATGAGGGCCCTTTCTCTCTCGGGCAGCCGCTACTTCTTGACGATTGTGGACGACCACACGCGTGCGGTGTGGGTGTACCCTCTCAAGACCAAGGGGGAGGTGGCAACGGCTGTTCTTAAGGAGTGGATGCCGAGAGCTCAAAGGGAGAGCGGACACAAGGTGAAGGTGATCCGCACCGACAACGGAGGAGAGTTCATTGGCAATGAGTTTGAGGCGGTGCTGAAGAAGAAGGGGATCCAGCATCAGCTCACAGTGCCCTACAACCCTCAGCAGAACGGCGTGGCTGAGCGGTTCAACCGGACCCTGTAGGAAGGTGCTCGCACTCTCCTTGGGCGTGCAGGGCTTCCGGATCCGTTTTGGGTGACTGCACTTCGGCAGGTCGCCCTTGTGAAGAACAGGGTGCTGGCGACTGTGGGGGACAAGCAGTGGGTCCCCTACACCAAGTGGTATGGGAGTGCACCAGCAGTCAACATGCTGAGAGCCTTTGGGTGCATGGTGGTGTTTCATGTGCCTAAGGAGAAGAGGGGAAAGCTGGAAGCTTCTGGGAGATGGGGTGTGCACTTGGGGCTTGCTAAGGATCACAAGGGTTGGTTGATATGGGATTTGACCAGCCAGCAGCTGACTGTGTCAAGGGATGTGAAGTTCCTTGAATCCTTGTACTATAAGGAGCGGCAGCAGCAGCAGCAAGGTGCTCCACAAGGTGCCGCATGTCCGGCTGACCGTCGTAGGAGGGATGTGCGCCCTCCTAACCGGCTGTCCTATCCGAGCTTTGGCAAGCCAAAGGTGGTAAGGGCTGGGAGTGTGGCTGAGCAGTGTGATGAGGATGAGATAGCACACTGCTACTGGGCAGCCGTTCCTGAGCCCAAGACGCTAGCTGAAGCATTGAGCGGGCCGGATGCTGAAAATTGGAAGCAGAGTGTGAAGGAGGAGTATGAGTCTCTGCTGGAGAACGAGACGTGGGAGCTGTATGAGCTGCCACCTGGGAAGAAGGCCATTTCTTCCAAGCTGATCTTCAGGCATAAGTACGGACCAGATGGGGAGCTGACCTGCTACAAGTCAAGGCTTGTGGCCAAGGGGTTTCAGCAGACAAAGGGTAAGGATTTTGACGAGATCTTTGCTCCTGTGGGGAAAGGCACAACATTGAAAGTGTCACTGGCAATGGCAGCAAACCGTGGATGGCGGGTGAAGCAGATGGACATCACCACCGCCTTTCTCAATGGGATCATTCTAGAGGAGCTGTACATGTTACAGCCTGAGGGTTTGGATGATGGGAGCGGCAGGGTGTGCAGGCTGAAGAAGGCCATCTATGGCCTGAAGCACGCTCCTCGTGCATGGTACCACAAGCTAGAGGAGACAGTGCTGGCTGGGGGGTTCAAGAAGAGTGACTGTGACCATAGCCTGTTCCTGCTACAAGAGAAGCAGCAGTTTCTCATGCTCTTGGTGTATGTGGACGACATCTTGCTCTTCTCTGAGTCGTCTGCAATGATTGAGCGTGTGGAGGAGATGCTGGAGATGCAGTTCAAGTGTTCCAAGATGGGTGATGTGAAGTATAACTCGAGATAGCTTCATATTTTGATACGATTCAAATTGGGAAATGTAGCCACGATCTAGGGCTTAAACATATTCGAATTTCGTGGGATTCTAACAGTGCAACTTTCGTCGACAACGTTTCTTGTGAAGTCGACGTTTCTGTCCAGAAATTGAGACCAACGATTTTGAGAAATTTGGGCACCTAATCTTCATAGACTCCGTCCTTAGTCTCTAACACTCGCGGCCCCGTCGCTGCCCCTAGCGGCCTCGTCGCCGCCCCTACGCGGCTCCGTCGCCGCCCCTACGCGGCCCCGTCGCCGCCCCTAGCGGCCCCGTTGCCGCGCCCCCCTACGCGGCCCCGTCGCCGCCCCTACGCGGCCCCGTCGCCGCCCCTAGCGGCCCCGTCGCCGCCCCTACGCGGCCCCGTCGCCGCCCCTACCGGCCCCGTCGCCGCCCCTAGTGGCCCCGTCGCCGCCCCTACACAGCCCCCTCGCCGCCCCCAGCGGCCCCGTCGCCGCCCCTACGCGGCCCCGTCGCCGCCCCTACTGGCCCCGCCGCCGCCCCTACCGAGCAGCCGAGCCGCCTTGCAGCCAAGCCGCCGAGCCGCCCAGCACGCGAGCTGCCGAACCGCCGAGCCGCCGAGCCGCCCAGCAACCGAACTGCGGAGCCGCCCAGCAGCCGAGCCGCCGAACCGCCGAGCCGCCCAGCAGCCGAGCCGCCGAGCCGCCCAGCAGCCGAGACGCCGAGGCCGCCGTTGAGCCGCCACTACCGAGCCACTGCCGGGCCGCTGCTACCGCGGTTGCCGCCCTGTTTCTTCCGGCGCGCCCCAGCCCTGCCCACCCGGACTGGTGAGAGCACTCCCTACTAGACCACTGCTGTTATGGCTACCCCCAGTGTCCTTACCTTTGATGCTGAGGGTCGTGCTGTTGACTTCGAGGTCTGGGTAGATGACCTACAGCTTTTCCTACATTGCGATAGGGCGGACGGACTCTCCCTATTCGATCTCACCTCTGGTGCCTCTCCTGCCCTGCCTGCTGATGCTGACAGCACTGTCCGCTCACAGTGGGCAACCCGCGATTCTGCTGCCCGTCTTGCTATGCGTCGCCACTTACGGACCACTGAGCGTGCGCGCTTTAGTTAGTACAAGAGTGCTAAGACCTTGTACGACGCTGTAGTTGCACGCTACTCTTCCCTTGCCACTGCTGCTCTTAGTTGCCTCATACTGCCGTACCTGCTTCCTGAACTCGCCGCCTTTCCCTCTGTCGCTGACCTCCTTACGCACCTTCGCACTAGTGACACTCGCTACCGCGCTGCGCTTCCTGCTGAGTTCAGTACCAACAACCCCACCCCCCCCCCATGTACATCACCCTCTACAACATAGTCTCCCGGCTCCCTGACTCCCTTCGCTCGGTCAGGGATCACTTCCTCTCTGTTTGCCCCACCACACTCACTGTTGACCTCCTCGAGGAGCGCCTCCTGGAAGGTGAGAAGAGTATAGTCGCTGTAGGAGACTCTAGAGGTGACCCGCGTGCCCCTGTTTTAGAGGGGTGCTCCCCCTCCCCCCTTTTGCCCTCTGTTGCCTCTGCTGATGCCGTCGACTTCGTTGGCACCAAGTCGCTCGGCGCTGCGTCTGCCCCTAGTGGGCGACACCGCATCGGCAAGGGCAAGGGGGGCAAGGGCGCTGGAGGGGCTGGCGGGGGCGGAGGAGGTGGAGGTGGAGGAGGCAGAGGGAGTGGGGGTGGTGGTGGGAGTGGTGGCGGGGGTGGGGGCTTCGGTGGCGGCGGTGGCGGCGGAGGCGGCGGCGGCGGTGGCGATGGGAGCGGAGGAGGAGGCGGTGGCAGTGGTTGCGGAGGTGGCGGCGGAGGAGGTGGAGCTAGTCAGGGTGGCTCTGCGCAGCGGGGCGGATTAGGTGGTGGTCAGCGCCAGCAGCAGCAGTGCACTCGTGAGACCCCGTCTCCCCAGCAGATTCCTGAGTGGTACGCTGGGTGTCAGCGAGGTGGGGGTACTGGTCCCTGTACCTACGTCCTCCATACCGGCGACTGCGCTGGTGAGCAGTGCGGGGGCTCGCACTCCACCCAGCGCTGCTTCGGCCGCCTGACGGACGCTTGGCGTCACCAGTTCCTTGACGCCACTGAGATCCCTCGCTGAGGAGAGCTGTCTAGGGCGGGGGTTGCTATCTTTGATCTTGACTAAGATGCTATTCTTGGTGCCATGTATGCTGTGTCTACTAGTGATGAGGGTGACTGTTACGTGTGTGTTCCGCCTGACCCGGGCATTGAGGCTGCTGCTCTAGGTGCTGGTGAGGCTGCTGCTCTAGGTGCTAGTACGTCTGCTGCCCCAAGTGCTGGTGAGTCTGCTCTCTCAAGTACCACGTCGGCTCAAGCCTTACACACCTTCACCCTTGACTCGGGTGCTTCCCGCTCCTTCTTTCGAGACTGCACCACGCTTACGCCGCTTAGTCGGCCGGTTGCGGTTTCCCTAGCGGACCCCTCTGGGGGTCCTGTCCTTGCTAGCTTCTCCACTGTCTTACCGTGTTCGGCAGCCCCCTGTGGCACCCTGTCAGGTCTCTACCTCCCCTCGTTCTCTACGAACTTGGTGAGTTGTGCTGATCTACCGAATCGGGGGGTTGACCAGTTCACTCCTGCGAGGCAGCGAGTGACCCACTATACGTGTGCTCGGACGGGCCGACACTTGGCCACGTTTACCCGTCGGCCGGGGTCGAGCCTGTACACATTGACTACTGAGTCTCCTCCGGTTACTGAGTGTGGTCAAGTAGCTGCGTCGAGTCAGGTGTTTGCTGCAGCGTCCAGGTCTGGTCCTGAGTCTGCTCCTTGCTCGTGTCGTCTCCAGTCCCACCAGACTCTCTTTTGGCACCACCGCCTTGGTCACCCCTCCCTGCCTCGTCTCCGAGGCATGGCCTCCCGTGTCCTTGTCTCTGGTCTCCCCCGGTCCCTCCCTCCCCTCCCTCCGGGGCCTGCCCCCACTTGCGTTCCCTGCGTCAAGGGGCGGAAGCGCCGCCCCTCACTCCCCCGAGTTTCCTCCGACAGAGGCTCTGCTGCAGACTCTTCACATGGACGTGTGGGGCCCTGCCCGCGTCCGTGGCCAGGGTCACAAGCGTTACTTCCTGTTGGTGGTTGACGACTACTCGCGTTACACCACGGTCTTCCCCATTGCGCAGCAAGGGTGACGTCACTGAGGTGTTGATCGACTGGATCCGCGCAGCTCGTCTCTAGCTCAGAGAGAGTTTCGGCTCGGACTTTCCTGTTCTGCGTCTGCACTCTGACACAAACGGGGAGTTTTCCTCTGCCCGTCTGGGAGCCTTCTGTCGTGCACAGGGCATCCGCCAGACCTTCACGCTTCCGGACTCTCCACAGCAAAATGGGATTGCTGAGCGCCGCATTGGCATGGTCATGGTCGTCACTCGTACGTCCATGATCCATGCAGCTGCTCCCCATTTTCTGTGGCCGTTTGCGGTTCAGTACGCAGCACATCTGCTCAGCCTTCAGCCCCGGGTCTCCTTGCCAGAGACCTCCCCCACCTTGTAGTGGACGGGGAAGGTTGGCGATGCGTATGCGTTTCGGGTCTCGGGATCTCGGGCGTTTGTCCGCGACTTGTCTGCGGACAAGATGTCCCCCCGTGCTGTTCCCTGCGTCTTCCTTGGCTTCTCCCCTGACGCGCCTGGGTGGCAGTTTTACCACCCCACCTCGCGCCATGTTCTGTCCTCCCAGGACGTCACCTTTTGACGAGTCGGTGCCTTACTCCCGTCTCTTCCCCTACCGCACTACGCCCCTCCCCCCGCCGCTGCTCTTCCTTGTGCCAGGTCCTCCCCCGGTAGACCCTCTCCCCCCTCAGGGTCCTGCCCTGTCAGGTGTGTCCCAGGTAGACGCAGTCGAGCCTGTCGAGGTAGCTGTTGACTCTGGTGCTGCTAGGGGCGCTGAGCCTGCGGGTGCCGGGTCTGGGGGTGCTGAGCCTAGGGGTGCGGAGTCTGGGGGTGCTGAGTCTGCGGGTGCGGAGATTGGGGGTGCTGAGCCTGGGGGTACGGAGCCTGGGGGTACAGAACCTGGGGGTGCTGGGTCTTTTCGTGTGGCCTCTGGCGGTGCTTCGTCGAGGCGGGAGCTAGTCTCTCTGGAGGAGCTGCGCGAGTGGTTTGCCCGGCGCTGGAGCCGTGCTGCAGGAGCTGGAGGTACTACTGTTGCTGCTGGTCCTGGAGGTGCTCGTACTGGCAGTACAGGAGCTGCTGGGACTGGGAGTGCTGCTAGTCCTGCTGGAGCTAGTCCTGCTAGCGGTAGTGCTTGAGCTGCTGGCGTTACTGGAGCTGACGGTCCTGCTGGAGTTTGTGCTGCTGGAGCTGATGGAGCTGGTGCTTCTGAGGGTGCTGGATTTGGCGCTGTTGGAGCTCGAGGTGCTGTTGGCGCTGGTGCTGCCGCTGGGGGTACTGGTGCTGTTCCTGCAGGTTCAGGAGGCGCTGCGCGGCCGAGGCTGTACTTTGTTCCGCTCCTTGAGTAGGTTCTTGGTCTCCCGCCCTCTACTGGTCCTGCTCCTCCCTTAGAGTGTCCACAGCCTCTCCAGTCGCAGTCACAATTATAGCCCGCCTCCCCCCTACCTGCTCCTTCTCCCTACACTGGTCCTTGTGGAGGTCTTGCTGAGCGTCGTGAGCCTGCGTCTCGTCCTGCGTCGCCTGTTCCTGCTGCTCGCAATAGTGGTCGTGTTTCGCGTCCGCGTCCTTCTCCGGTCCCAGGCACACACTAGATGGCACTACGTCCTTCCACTGCTCCTCTGCGTGTCCCGTTGCCGTCTCCTCCAGAGTCCTCTCTTCCTGCTCTTGCTGACCCGGAGTCTGACTCTCTTCGTGCTGCCAGTCCTACTGTCATGTGTCTCCTGGCCATTGTTGTCAATGAACCTTCCTTTGAGTCCACTGGTGCGCCTGCCTTAGTTGCTGAGCTTGTCGACTTTGCTACTCGCTGTCGTCTACACTACGCCGCTAGTCTCGTTGCTCGGTCTGAGTCTGTCTATTCCCCGTCCGTCGGAGGTGAGTGTGCTCTTAGCACGGACGTCCTTGAGGACAGGCAGGAGGAGTTCCAGTGTTTTGCTGCTGCTTTGCCTCATCTCGTGTCCACGCTGATTGCCCCTGAGGGAGACCCGGATGCACCAGACATCTCGACTCCTCGATCGTACGATGAGGCGATCGAGGGTCCCTACTCCTCACAGTGGCAGTCAGCCATAGACGCAGAGATGGCTTCCTGGAAGTCCACAGGCACCTACGTCAACGAGGTTCCCCCACCTGGGGCGAACATCGTTAGTGGCATGTGGATTTTCAGGGTGAAGCGGCCGCCGCGTTCTCCGCCTGTCTTCAAGGCGCGTTACGTGGCTCGAGGCTTCAGTCAGCGGCAGGGAGTTGACTACTTGCAGACCTTCTCTCCCACCCCGAAGATGACCACTCGTCGGGTGCTGCTGCACATAGCCACTCAGCGCGACTACGAGCTTCACTCTCTTGACTTCAGCACGGCTTTCCTGCACGGCAGCCTGCACGGGGAGATCTGGCTGCGCCACCCACCTGGCTTCACTGGGTCATTTCCTCCTGGTACCCAGTGGAGCCTCCGGCAGCCAGTCTAAGGTCTCCACCAAGCGCCCCATGAGTGGCACGACACACTGCGGACTACACTTGCGGCTCTTGGGTTTGCTCCTTCTACTACCGACCCGTCGCTGTTTCTGCGCACTGACACCTCTTTGCCGCCGTTCTACATCCTCATGTACGTCGACGACTTGGTCTTTGCCACAGATGACACTGCTGGACTCGCCCACGTGAAGTCTGAGCTGCAGAAGAGACACACGTGCACAGACCGGGGTGAACTGCACAGCTACCTTGGCTTGCAGATCACCCGGGATAGAGCACAGCGCACCATTACCCTGACTCAGTCACACATGGTGCAGCAGGTCCTTCAGCACTTCGACTTCACGTACTCCTCGCTTCAGGCCACTCCTCTGTCTACTCGCCACCCGCTCTCAGCTCTACCTTCGGATGAGTCCGTAGAGCCGAGTGGCCCGTACCAAGAGCTTGTTGGCTGCCTCATGTACCTGATAACCTGCACACGACCTGACCTAGCATACCCTCTTAGCATCTTGGCACGCTATGTTGCTCCTGGGAGACACCGACCAGAGCACATGGCTGCAGTGAAGAGGGTGTTGCGCTACTTGTGCAGTACGTCGGGCATGGGGCTTGTGCTTGGAGGGCGACGTCGAGTGGTCCTCACAGGTCAGGCAGACGCTTCTTGGGCTAACGACCAGGCTACGCAGCGGTCGTCACAGGGTTACACCTTCAGCCTTGGCTCCGGCTCTGTTTCGTGGCGGTCTACCCGCTCGTCTTATGTTATCGGCTCCAGCTGTGAGGCTGAGATCTACGCGGGGGCCATAGCTGCACAGGAGCTACGCTGGCTCACCTACCTGCTGACTGACCTAGGAGAGCCGCCTCGTTCTCCTCCAGTTCTGTACGTAGACAACAAGGCCATGCTGGCCTTGTGTCGGGAGCACAGACTGGAGCACAGAACGAAGCACATTGCTCTTCGCTACTTCCTTGCTCGTGAGCTGCAGTAGCGTGGTCAATTGCGCCTTGCTTACGTGGCCTCTGAGGCCAACACTGCTGATATCTTTACCAAGGCACTTCCGCCTTGTGGTCATCAGCGCTGCTGTACGATGCTAGGTCTTGTGCCTACTGGGCCTCAATTGCTTAATTCTTGACCTTGCTTGTACTGTGATCTTTCTATACCTGCACTTGCTTGTTTACCTTTATATATGATCTTGCATGTGAACTGGCCTTATGGCCTTGCTCTTGTGCTCGGACTGTGTGGTGACGTTGTGATCCACCCTGAGCTTGCTTTGCTTTCCTTGACTGGTCTTGTGACCTCTTGTTCTCCCCCACTTTGCCTATGGGGGTGTGTCAAACTCATATGCTATAGTCTGTGTAGGCTGTAGTGGGGTAGACAATATGGGGTACAACACTTTTAGGTCTTCCTACTTGTACCCACCTGCTTGCTAGTTCATTCATTCCTCATTTCTTCACATAGACTTCGTCCCCGAGGCGATCGTCCGTAGAGCCACCACTTCTGCCAAAGCCAACATCGACTTCTGCGAGCAAGGTCGAAGGTCGGTGCAGAGGACCTGGCCAGTATACTTTGCCCAACCAAGGACGTCCCCGCCACCAAGACGAGCGGTATTTCGTCGCCGACATCTTACAGCTTCACGCCGCTGTCCTTCAGCTGGCCCGCAGAAAGCAAGTTCGCGTGCACGTCTGGGACGTAGAGTACGTCGAGGACGAGCCCAGTCTTCCCATGAAGACTGACTATTGTCTCGACATCGACGACCGCCGTCGGACTTCCTGGGGCCTCCCTTGCCTTCGTCGTCGCTCTCTTCGTGGTCGGGGCACTTGTAGGAGAGGTGGTCGGAGTCGCCACAGGTCCAGCACTCCCGCCGTCTACCACCTCCGTCTCTACCGCTGTCCCGCGCTGACTTCATACGGTCAGCGTCCTTCGCCGACTTCCCACAACCGCTACCATCTCCGCCGTGCTTCCCGCGTTGTCCTTGCTGACGGCTCTACTTCGTCGGGGCGACGTAGTTCGCCAGCGGAAGGATCTCCGTGGGCCTCTCTGCCTCCCGCATCGCCTCATATATTATGATGTAGCTGGTGAGGGTGTCCTCATTGAGCGACTCACGCGTGCCAGGCACCACCATCGGCCAGCGCATAAGGTTGTAGCTGCTCAGCAGCCCCTTGACTACGTGCGTGATGTAGGACGCTGTGGAGTAGTCGACGCCTGCCATCCGCATGTCAGCAAGGATCCGTCGAACTCGTTTATAGTAGTCCGTCGTTGACTCCTGCTCGCCCATCCTCAGGTGAGTCAAGCTCTCCCCCAACTGGCCAATGTAGAGATCGTCGGTCGCGTGGTACGTCGACCAGATGAACCGCCATGCCTGGTGGCCAGCGGTCAATTGAAGTCGATACGACTGCACCATCGTCCAGCATCAGCGTGAGATGACTATGAAGGTCAGCAGATGAGCCGCGCAGAATTCTACCGGCAGCTCGACGTCGTCCTCTTCCGGCGTCACCACTTCGCCATCGGCGAAACACTTCAGCCGTGCAATTTCCAGCTGGGGCTCGATCGAGTCCCTCCACGTGATGAGGTCTTGTCGATCTTCCAGCGGTATAGGCAAGGCGATCTTGTCAGGCAAAAAAATCATATGCCCGTAGGCTGGTGCAATTCGGCTAGCCGTCACGTGCGTAGAGGAGCTCTGCCGCACTCCACTTCTCTGCGGGGAGCGACGTCAATTGCCAATGTCGCCGTGCGAATGGCTCGTAGCTGGCTTTGACCGCTGCGCTCGCGCGACCCCGTCAGCGGCGACCCTGATCACTCCACTCATCCTCCTTGTGCCCTCGTCTCTGCCGACTTGGTCACCACCGTTGACGTGCTTCATTCCGCACAGGCTAGGGCGAGGTAGACACACCGTCCGCTGCAGCACGGGGAGGTGGGTGGTCGCGCGCCCATTGCTCCCGAGTGCCTAGGAGTGCCCACTCCAAGGGGACCTCGCCGAACTCGCCAGCTGTATGGCCTCTCCTAACATCAGCCTCTCGAGTCTCCATAATATCTTCTATGCCCGCTTCTACTACGGGGGGTTGACCATGGCAACTAAGAAGGCTGCCGGCCTACCCACGAATTAGGTAATGCGCACCTAAGTTAGATACTCCGAAGGTATCATTGCGGGGCTGTCCACGCTCACCGCACTATGCAAAGAGTCACTACACAACGGTAGTGGACGGCGGAGGAAGGCACGGGGTTGTGCAGGTGAGCGTAGCGTTGCACTCGGCGTTCTCACTACTTGCTGTGTTCACAATGAAATTTGGCAAGAACTTCACTAAGAAAGTGACAGAACATTGAATACAATAAGGCATGCAAGTCGATATAGCCAGAATGGCATTGCAACACCTAGCAAGCTCTCTGCAAAGCGAAATCTGCCAGTGCAGCAGAAGAGCGGCTTGCCAACGCTGTAGCAGAGTAGTCTGCCAGCGTTGCATCGCAGCGGCCTACCAGCGTTGCAGAGGCAGGTGAACTTCTGCGCATGTAGGTGCAGGTAGACGATCGCGCCGCCAGACACATTGCGCAGGTGCCAGGTAGAACATGTGGCGACGATTTCTCTAGCCATGCACCATCGAGCACGTGATGGCGTTCCGCAGGTCGACTTCGCGAAAACCTCCTAGGCGAGATTCGCCTACACATCGGATTTCGCAGTCGAGCGACTTGCGTCGACCAGCTCGACGATGTTCCGTCGAACAACATTCGTTTAGACGAGCACGTCGAGCAGAGCCCGTGTACCATCACCCCTCTAAGAGCTCGTCGACCAGCGTCCTATATGAGCACGTCAACCAGCGTCCTCTGCGGACTGGTGGAGGTCGTATTCTGCGGACTGGTCAAGGTCGAACTGTATAGACAGGTCGACGTTGAACTCTGTGTCAGAACATATCTATAGCTTATACTATTGTGTAGGCTGTAGTGGGGTATCCCATAGGGGGTACAACCCAGTTAGGGTTTCATATTTGTACTGCCTTCATTCATAGTTCACACATCTCTGTTCACTTGTTTCACATGGTATAGAGCGGGTCCTTCCTAAGGACCGTTTTTTTTAGGGCCCACCGAAGCGCGCCCCGAGGCGCGCATTTTTTTAGCGACCCCTCGGGTCGCCATTTCCCTCGCGGCCCCGCTGCCCCTCCTGATCGCGGCCCCGCCGCCTGCTTGACGCGGCCCCGCCGCCTCCACTGACGCGGCCCCGCCGCCGGCTCTGACGCGGCCCTGCCGCCCGCTACGTCGCGGCCCCGCCGCCTGCTTGACGCGGCCCCGCCGCCTCCACTGACGCGGCCCCGCCGCCGGCTCTGAGGCGGCCCTGCCGGCCCGCCGCTGCACCTGATGGCCCCGCCGCTGCACCTGCCGGCCCGCCGCTGCACCCTACGGCCCGCCGCTGCACCCTACGGCCCGCCGCCTCACCTGACGGCCCCGCCGCTGCGCCTGCCGGCCCGCCGCTGCACCCTACGGCCCGCCGCTGCACCCAGCGGCCCGCCGCTTCACCTGACGGCCCAGCCGCTGCACCTGCCGGCCCGCCGCTGCACCCTACGGCCCGCCGCTGCACCCAGCGGCCCGCCGCTTCACCTGACGGCCCCGCCGCTGCACCTACCGGCCCACCGCTGCACCCTACGGCCCCGCCGCTGCACCTGCCGGCCCGCCGCTGCACCGGTCGACCCGCCGCTGCACCTGCCGGCCCGCCGCTGCACCTGACGGCCCCGCCCCTGCATCTCCCGGCCGAGCCGCCCCAGCAGCAGAGCCGCCCCAGCAGCCGAGCCGCCCCAGCCGCCGAGCCGCCCCAGCAGCCGAGCCGCCCCAGCAGCCGAGCCGCCCCAGCAGCCGAGCCGCCCCAGCTGCAGTGTCGCCCGAGCCGCCCGAGCCGCCCAGCAGTCGAGCCGCCCGAGCCGCCCGAGCCCTCCCTGCACTGCCCTGTCTGGTGAGCACTGAGCTTTACTCTGCGCACTGCCCTCTCTCTACTGCTGTCATGGCTACCCCCAGTGTCCTCGCCTTTGACGCTGAGGGCAGAGCCATTGACTTTGACGTGTGGGTAGACGACCTACTGCTTTTCCTACAGTGCGACAGAGCTGACGGACTCTCTCTCTTTGATCTCACTTCTGGTGCCTCTCCCGCCCCTGCTGCTACTGAGGATGCCACTGTTTGCTCACAGTGGGCCACACGCGATGCTGCTGCACGTCTTGCTGTGCGTCGCCACCTCCCTCCCGCTGAGCGTGCGCACTTTGGGTCGTACAAGAGTGCTAAGACCTTGTACGACGCCGTTATCGCACGCTACTCCACCCCTGCCACTGCTGCACTGAGCCGCCTCATGCTACCGTACCTCTTTCCCGACCTTGCTGCTTTTGCCACAGTCGCCGACCTCATTACCCACCTGCGCACAAGTGACGCTCGTTTCCGCGCTGCACTTCCTGCTGAGTTCTGCGCCAAGAACCCCCCCCCCCCAGTACTTCACTCTCTACTACATTGTCACCCGCCTCCCTGACTCCCTTCGCGGAGTCAGGGACAACCTACTCGCAGTCTGCCCCACCACTCTCACTGTCGAGATCCTCGAGAAGTCCCTCCTCGCAGCCGAGAAGAGCATTCTCGCTCTAGGGGCCTCTCGTGGTGACCCGCGCACCCCCATCTTTGAGGGGTGTTCCCCCTCCCCCCTCCTGCCCTCTGTCGCCTCTGCTGCTACGGCCGACCTTGTTGGTTTTGAGTCGGTCGGAGCGGCGTCTGCCCCCAGCGGGAGACGTCGCTCTGGCAAGAGCAAGGGGGGCAGGGGCGGTGGTGGAGGCGGCGGGGGCGGTGGAGGCGGAGGTAGAGGCAGCGGCGGAGGTGAGGGTGGTAGCGGGAGTAGTGGCGGGAGTGGAGGTGTCGGCGGAGGCAGTGGAGGCGGGGGCGGCAGCGGCGGTGGTAGTGGGGGTGGAGGCGGAGGCGGCGGTGGCGGCGGCGACGGTGGGAGTGGGGGTGGCGGTGGAGGTGGTGGCGGCGGCGGCGGAGGAGGCGGCGGAGGTCGTGGCGCGCCGAGGAGGAGTGGCTCCGGTGGTGGTCAGCGCCAGCAGCAGCAGCGTGGTCAGGAGACCCTCTCCCCGCAGCAGCTCCGTGAGTGGTACTCTGCGCGTCAGCGGGGTGGGGGTACTGGTCCGTGCACTTACGTCCTGCGCACTGGCGACCGTGCGGGTGAGCAGTGTGGTGGTCCACACTCCGCCCAGCGTTGCTTCGGCCGCCTGACTGACGCTTGGCGCCGCCAGTTTCCTGACGCCTCTGAGATCCCTCGCTGGGACCAGCTGTCTAGGGCTGGAGTAGCTATCTTTGATCTTGACTTTGATGCTATTCTTGGTGCTATGTATGCTGTGACTATTAGTGAGGAGGGTGACTGTTACCGGTGTTTCCCGCCCGACCCGGGCATTGGTACTGCGGCTCTAGGTGCTGTTGAGGCTGCTGCTCCAGGTGCTGGTGAGGCTGTTGCTCTAGGTGCCAGTGAGTCTAAGTCCTCAGGTGCTGGTGAGTCTGCTCTCTCAGGTACAGTGTCGACTTCACCCTCTCTCACTTTCACTCTTGACTCCGGGGCGTCTCGCTCCTTCTTTCGAGACCGCACCACACTCACGCCGCTTAGTCGGCCAGTGGCGGTATCCTTGGCAGACCCCTCTGGGGGTCCTGTTCTGGCTCGCTACTCCACTGTCCTGCCGTGCCCTGCGGTCCCGTCTGGCGCCCTGTCCGGTCTCTACCTCCCCTCGTTCTCTACGAACTTGGTGGTGGGTGTTGACCTACAGGATGCAGGGGTTGACCAGTTCACCCCTGCGCGCCGACGAGTCACCCACTGCACGGACGCGGACACGGGTCGACACCTGACCACATTCACACGTGGTCCAGGGTCGAGCCTGTACATACTCACTGTTCCGTCTCCTTCTCCTGCGTCTGGTCAGGTAGCTGCGTCGGGTCAGGTGTTTGCTGCAGCGTCCAGGTCTGGTCCTGAGTCTGCCCCCTGCTCGTGTCGCCTCCTGTCCCACGAGACCCTCCTGTGGCACCACAGGATGGGTCACCCCTCCCTGCCTCGTCTCCGGGGCATGGCCTCTCGCCTTCTTGTCTCTGGCCTTCCCCGGTCCCTCCCTCCCCTTCCTCCGGGGCCTGGCCCTCCCTGTGTCCCCTGTGTCGAGGGTCGCCTGCGGGCTACCCCTCACTCCTCCCCGTTCCCTCCGACGGAGGCCCCGATGCAGACGCTTCACATAGACGTGTGGGGCCCAGCCCGCGTCCGTGGACAGGGTCACGAGCGCTACTTCCTGCTGGTGGTTGACGACTACTCGCGTTACACCACAGTCTTCCCCTTGCGCAGCAAGGGTGAGGTCACTGAGGTGTTGATCGACTGGATCCGCGCAGCTCGTCTCCAGCTCAGGCGGAGCTTCGGCTCGGACTTTCCTGTTCTGCGTCTGCATTCGGACAGAGGCGGAGAGTTCTCCTCCGGCCTTCTGCGAGCCTACTGTCGGGCACGAGGCATCCGCCAGACCTTCACGCTTCCGGACTCTCCACAGCAGAATGGGATTGCTGAGCGCCGCATTGGCATTGTCATGGACGTCGCCCGTACGTCCATGGTGCATGCGGCTGCCCCCCATTTTCTGTGGCCGTTTGCGATTCGGTACGCCGCGCATCAGATCAACCTTCAGCCCAGAGTCTCCCGACCGGAGAACTCCCCAGCTTTGCTGTGGACGGGGAAGGTTGGCGATGCGTCGGCGTTCCGTGTCTGGGGATCTCGGGCGTTTGTCCGCGACTTGTCTGCGGACAAGCTGTCCCCTCGTGCTGCTCCCTGTGTCTTCCTTGGCTTCCCCACAGACGCTCCCGTGTGGCAGTTTTACCACCCCTCCTCTCGTCGTGTTCTGTCCTCCCAGGACGTCACGTTCGACGAGTCAGTCCCCTTCTACCGCCTCTTCCCCTACCGCACTCCTTCCCTCCCCCCTCCGCCGGACTTCCTTGTGCCAGTTCCCCCCCCGGTAGACCCCCTCCCCCCTCAGGTTCCTGCCCCCTCAGGTGTGTCCCAGGTAGACGCAGTTGACCCGGTCGAGGTTACTGGTGACTCTGGTGCTGCTGCGGGTGCTGAGCCTGGGGGTGCTGACTCTGGGAGTGCTGTGCGCGGGGGTGCCGAGCCTGGAGGTGCTGCTACTGGGGGTGCTGAGCCTGGGGGTGCTGGGCCTGGGAGTGCTACTGCGGAGGGTGCTGAGCCTGGGGGTGCTGAGCCGGGGGGTACGGTGCCTGGAGCTGCTGAGCTAGGGGGTGCTGGGTCTGGGGGTGCTGGGTCGGGAGCTGCTGAGCCTAGGGGTACTGAGTCTGGAGCTGCTGAGCCTCGGGGTGCTACGTCTGGAGCTGTTGAGCCTGGGGTTTCTCCTGCTGCTGCGTCTCGCCGGGAGCCCCTCTCTCCACAGGAGCTGCGCGAGTGGTTTGCTCGCCGCTGGAGGCGTGCTGCTGGAGCTGGAGCTTCTTCGACCGTCGAGGCTGCTGGTGCTGCCGGTCCTGGAGCTGCTGGGTCTACGGGTACTCCTGGAGCAGGAGCTCCTGAGGGTGTTGGTGATGAGACTACTGCTGTCTGTCCCGGCGGTGGTTCTGCTACTGGTGCTGCTGGAGGTCCTGCCGCTGGAGGTGTTGGTGGCGCTGGTGCTGTCGCTGAGGGTGCTGGTGCTGTCGCTGAGGGTGCTGGTGCTGTCCCTGCTGAGTCTGGAGCTGCCGCGCGGCCTCGACCGTACTTCGTTCCGCTCCTGCAGCAGGTTCTTGGTCTTTCTCCTCCGGTAGAGTGTTCACAGCGTGTCCAGTCACAGTCACTGTTGGAGCCTTCCTCTCCACTGCCTGCTCCCTCTCCTTACACTGGTCCTACTGGAGGTCTTGCTGAGCGTCGTGAGCCTGCGTCTCGTCCTGCGTCGCCTGTTCGTGCTGCTCGCACTGGTGGTCGCGGTTCGCGTCAGCGTCCTCCTCCTGTCCCTGGCACGCACCGGATGTCTCTGCGTCCGTCCACTGCTCCTCTGCGTGCCCCTTTGCCTTCTCCTCCTGAGTCCTCTCTTCCTGCCCTTGCCAACCCGGAGTCGGACTCTCTTCGTGCTGCCAGTCCTACTGTCACGCGTCTGCTTGCTACTGTCGTCACTGACCCCTCTTTTGAGTCCACTGCTGCGTCTGCTCTTGTCGCTGAGCTCGTCGACTTTGCTGCTCGCTGTCGTCTAGACTACGCTGCTAGTCTTGTTGCTGAGTCTGCGTCTGTCTGTCCTCCGTCCGTCGGGGGTGAGTGTGCTCTTGGCACGGACGTCCTAGAGGACAGGCAGGAGGAGTTACAGTGTCTGGCTGCTGCTTCACCTCATCTTGCGTCTGTACTGCTTGCTCCTGAGGGAGACCCGGATGCACTAGACATCCGGACTCCGCGCTCTTACGCGGAGGCCGTAGAGGGTCCCTACTCGTCTCAGTGGCAGGCAGCTATGGATGCAGAGATGGCTTCCTGGAAGTCCACAGGCACCTACGTTGACGCAGTTCCCCCTCCTGGGGCGAACATCGTCAGTGGCATGTGGATCTTCAGGGTGAAGCGGCCGCCGGGCTCTCCACCTGTCTTCAAGGCGCGGTACGTTGCACGTGGCTTCAGTCAGCGGCAGGGAGTTGACTACTTTCAGACCTTCTCTCCCACCCCGAAGATGACCACTCTTCGGGTGCTGCTGCACATAGCCGCTCAGCGCGACTACGAGCTTCACTCTCTCGACTTCAGCACTGTGTTCCTGCAGGGTAGCCTGCACGAGGAGATGTGGCTGCGCCGTCCACCTGGCTTCACTGGGACTTTCCCTCCTGGCACCCAGTGGAGCCTCCGACGGCCAGTCTACGGTCTCCGCCAGGCACCGCGTGAGTGGCACGACACACTGAGGACTACGCTTGCGGCTCTTGGGTTTGCTCCTTCTACTGCTGACCTGTCGCTGTTTCTGCGCACCGACACTTCTCTGCCGCCGTTCTACATCCTCGTGTACGTCGACGACTTGGTCTTTGCCACAGCGGACACTGCTGGACTCGCCTACGTGAAGTCCGAGCTGCTGAAGAGACACACGTGCACAGACTTGGGTGAATTGCGCAGCTACCTTGGCTTGCAGATCACTCGGGACAGCGCACGCCGCACCATTACCTTGACTCAGTCACACATGGTGCAGCAGGTCCTTCAGCGCTTCGGCTTCACGTACTCCTCGCCTCAGGCCACTCCTCTGTCTACTCGCCACTCGCTCTCAGCTCTGCCTTCGGATGAGTCCGTAGAGTCGAGTGGCCCGTACCCAGAGCTTGTTGGCTGCCTCATGTACCTGATGACCTGCACACGGCCTGACCTTGCATACCCTCTGAGCATTCTTGCACGCTATGTTGCTCCTGGGAGACACCGACCAGAGCACATGGCTGCAGCGAAGAGGGTATTGCGCTACCTGTGCAGTACGTCAGGCATGGGGCTAGTGCTTGGAGGGCGGAGTCCAGTGGTCCTTACAGGGCACGCAGACGCTTCTTGGGCTGACGACCAGACTACGCAGCGGTCGTCACAGGGTTACACCTTCAGTCTTGGTTCTGACTCTGTCTCGTGGCGGGCTACTCGTTCGTCTTCGGTTCTCAGCTCCAGTTGTGAGGCTGAGATCTACGCCGGGGCCATGGCTGCACAGGAGCTTTGTTGGCTCACCTACCTGCTGACTGACCTTGAAGAGCCGCCTCGTTCTCCTCCAGTGCTGTACGTAGACAACAAGGCCATGCTGGCCTTGTGTCGAGAGCAGCGTCTGGAGCACAGAACAAAGCACATTGCTCTTCGCTACTTCCTTGCTCATGAGCTACAGCAGCGTGGACAGTTGCGGCTTGCGTACGTGGCCTCTGAGGCCAACACTGCTGATGTGTTCACCAAGGCACTCGCGCCTTGTGACCATCAGCGCTTCTGCACCCAGCTGGGTCTTGTGCCTGTCTTGCCTCACTTGCTCTCCTCTTGACTTTACTTGTACTGTGACATATATATATACCTGCTCTTGCTTGTCTAGTTTTATATATATATATGTCTGTACTCCTACATGTGAATTGGCCTCTGGCCCTGCTCTTGTGCTCGGACGGTGTGGTGACTTTGTGATCCACCCCGAGCTTGCTTTGCTTTGCTTTGCTTGACTGGTCTTGTGACCCCTTGTTCTCCCCCTCTTTGCCTATGGGGGTGTGTCAGAACATATCTATAGCTTATACTATTGTGTAGGCTGTAGTGGGGTATCCCATAGGGGGTACAAACCAGTTAGGGTTTCATATTTGTACTGCCTTCATTCATAGTTCACACATCTCTGTTCACTTGTTTCACACTCTGCGCGCAGTCTGCGTCGATTTCGCCCAAGTGAGGGCGGGGCCATTTCCCATCAATAACGAGGGGTACTGACGAACGGGGACACATGAGCGCATATGGAGGTAGACGGGGTAGGGATAATGAAGAAAATCTGCAGCAAGGCTGCACCAATGGTATGTGAATAAGCTTTGGCTTCCACTGGGACAATCCGAGGCGGACGCATCAACCATCATAAGTTGGACGAGGGGACCCGTGGTAACCGTTACCATGGCCTTTGTGAAATAACGAGGAATGAATTGACTAGGAATGTGTGGGGTACAAGTATGAAACCCTAGAATATCTGTACCCCCTATTGCCTACCCCACTACAGCCTACATAGGCTATAGCATATATATCTGACACACCCCCATAGGCAAAGTGGGGGAGAACAAGGGGTCACACGACCAGTCAAGCAAAGCAAGCTCAGGGTGGATCACAACGTCACCACACATTCCGAGCACCGGTTCAAGGCCACAAGGCCAGTTCACATGCAAGATCATATATATTAAGGTTAACAAGCAAGAGCAGGTATATATAGATCACAGTACAAGCAAGGTCAAGAAGTGAGCAAGTGAGGCCAAGTAGGCACAAGACCTAGCATAGTACAAAAGCGCTGATGATCACAAGGCTGAAGTGCCTTGGTAAAGATATCAGCAGTGTTGGCCCGAGAGGCCACGTAAGCAAGGCGCAACTGACCACGCTGCTGCAGCTCACGAGCAAGGAAGTAGCGAAGAGCAATGTGCTTTGTTCTGTGCTCTAGTGTGTGCTCCCGACACAAGGCCAGCATGGCCTTGTTGTCTACGTACAGAACTGGAGGAGAACGAGGCGACTCTCCTAGGTCAGTCAGCAGGTAGGTGAGCTAGCGTAACTCCTGTGCAGCCATGGCCCCTGCATAGATCTCAGCCTCACAGCTGGAGCCAAGAACAGAAGACGAACGGGTAGACCGCCGCGAAACAGAGCCAGAACCAAGGCTGAAGGTGTAACCCTGTGACGACCGCTGCGTAGCCTGGTCGTCAGCCCAAGAAGCGTCCGTGTGACCAGTGAGGACCACGGGACTCCGCCCTCCAAGCACAAGCCCCATGCCCAACGTACTGCACAAGTAGCGCAACACCCTCTTCGCTGCAGCCATGTGCTCTGGTCGGTGTCTCCCAGGAGCAACATAGCGTGCCAAGATGCTAAGAGGGTATGCAAGGTCAGGTCGAGTGCAGGTCATCAGGTACATGAGGCAGCCAACAAGCTCTGGGTACGGGCCACTTGGCTCTACGGACTCATCCGAAGGCAGAGCAGAGAGCGAGTGGCGAGTAGACAGAGGAGTGGCCCGAGACGAGGAGTACGTGAAGTCAAAGCGCTGAAAGACCTGCTGCACCATGTGTGACTGAGTCAGGGTAATGGTGCGCTGTGCTCTGTCCCGGGTGATCTGCAAGCCAAGGTAGCTGCGCAGTTCACCGAGGTCTGTGCACGTGTGTCTCTTTTGCAGCTCGGACTTCACGTGGGCGAGTCCAGCAGTGTCAGCTGTGGCAAAGACCAAGTCGTCGACGTACACGAGGATGTAGAACGGCGGCAAGGAGGTGTCGGTGCGTAGAAACAGCGACGGGTCGGCAGTAGAAGGAGCAAACCCAAGAGCCGCAACTGTAGTCCTCACTGTGTCGTGCCACTCACGCGGTGCCTAGCGGAGACCGTAGACTGGCCGCTGGAGGCTCCACTGGGTACCAGGAGGAAACAACCCAGTGAAGCCAGGTGGGTGGCGCAGCCAGATCTCTTCGTGCAGGCTGCCCTGTAGGAAAGCAGTGCTGAAGTCAAGAGAGTGAAGCTCCTAGTCGCGCTAAGTGGCTATGTGCAGCAGCACCCGAAGAGTGGTCATCTTCGGGGTAGGAGAGAAGGTCTGAAAATAGTCAACTCCCTGCCGCTGACTGAAGCCTCGAGCCATGTAACGCGCCTTGAAGACAGGCGGAGAACCCGACGGCCGCTTCACCCTAAAAATACACATGCCACTGACGATGTTTGCCCCAGGTGGGGGAACCTTGTCGACGTAGGTGCCTGTGGACTTCAAGGAAGCCATCTCTGCGTCCATGGCTGACTGCCACTGAGAGGAGTAGGGACCCTCTATCGCCTCTGCGTGCGAGCGCAGAGTCAGGATGTCTGGTGCATCCGGGTCTCCCTCAGATGCAATCAGCATGGACACGAGATGAGGTAAAGCAGCAGCAAAATACTGGAACTCCTCCTGCCTGTCCTCAAGGACGTCCGTGCTAAGGGCACACTCACCCCTGACGGACGGAGGACAGACAGACTCTGACTCAGCAACAAGACTAGCGGCGTAGTCCAGAGGACAGTGAGCAGCGAAGTCGACAAGCTCAGCAACTAAGGCAGACGCAGCAGTGGACTCAAAGGAAGGGTCAATGACAACGGTAGCAAGGAGGCGCGTGACAGTAGGGCTGGGAGCACGAAGGGAGTCCGACTCTGGGTCAGCAAGAGCAGGAAGAGAGGACTCTGGAGGAGACGGCAAAGGGACACGTAGTGGAGAAGTGGAAGGACGCAGTGCCATCCGGTGCGAGCCTGGGACCGCAGGAGGACACTGACGCAGAACACGACGACCAGTGCGAGCAGGACGAGACGCAGGCTCACGACGCTCAGCAAGACCTCTAGTAGGACCAGTGTAGAGAGAAGGAGCAGGTAGTGGGGAGGCCGGCTGTAACTATGACTCGGACTGGACAGGCGGTGGACACCCTAAGGGAAGACCAGGACCAGTAGAGGGCGGAAGACCAAGAACGTGTTGAAGGAGCGGAACGAAGTACGGCCGTGGGCGCGCAGCACCTCTAGAACCAGCAGGAACAACACCAGCACCCCCAGAGTCAGCTCCAACAGCTCCAGCATCTCCACAAGCTGCTCCAGTAGCGCCAACTCCAGCACCCACAGGAGCACTGGCTCCAGAAGCACCTCCAGCTCCAGCACCTCCAACAGCTCCAGCTCCAGTAGGACCACCGGAAGACGAAGCAGCTCCAGCTCCAGTACCTCCAGCAGCACCTACTCCAGCAGCACTGCCAGCTCCAGCACCGCCAGCAGCTCTAGCTCCAATAGCACCACCAGGCCCGGCAGCTCCAGTACCTCCAGTACGAGCACCTCCGGGACCTGTGGCTCCAGAACCCCCAGCAGCCCCAGTAGCAGAAGGACCTTCAGCCGCAGCTGAGCCTCCAGCGCCGGAAGCACCACCAGCTCCAGCAGCACGGCGCCAGTGCCTAGCAAACCAATCGCGCAGCTCCTACGGAGAGAGTGGCTCCCGCCGAGACGAAACACCATAAGGACCTCCAGGCCCAGCACCACCACACTCCACACGAGTAGGCCCAACACCCTCACGCTCCGCACCCCCAGAATCAGCAACCCCAGGCTCAGCACCCCCAGGCTCAGCACCCCCGAGCTCCGCACGCTCAGGCTCATCACCCCCAGACCCGACACTCACAGGCTCAGCACCCCTAGCAGCAGCAGAGTCAACAGCTACCTCGACACGCTCGACCGCGTCTACCTAGGACACACCTGAGGGAGCAGGACCCTGGGGGGGGAGGGGGTCTACCGGGGGGGGGACCTGGCGCAAGGAGGAGCAGCGGGGGGGGAATGGGAGCAGTGCGGTAGGGGAAGAGACGATAGTAGGGAACTGACTCGTCAAGCGTGACGTCCTGAGAGGACAGAACACGGCGCGAGGTAGGGTGGTAAAACTGCCAACCAGGTGCGTCTGGGGGGAAGCCAAGGAAGACGTAGGGAACAGCACGAGAGGACAGCTTGTCCGCAGACAAGTCGCGGACGAAAGCTCGAGATCCCCAGACACGGAACGCAGACGCATCGCCAACCTTCCCTGTCCACCACAGAGCAGGGGAGGTCTCCGGCATGGAGACCTGGGGCTGAAGGTTGATCTGATGCGCCGCGTACTGAACCGCGAACGGCCACAGAAAATGGGGAGCAGCCGCATGGATCATGGACGTACGAGCGACGTCCATGACCATGCCAATGCAGCGCTCAGCAATCCCATTTTGCTGTGGAGAGGGCGGAAGCGTGATCGTCTGGCGGATGCCCTCCGCACGACAAAAGGCTCGCAGAAGGTCGGAGGAAAACTCTCGACCTCTGTCGGAGTACAGACGCAGAACAGGAATATCTGAGCCGAAACTCTCTCTGAGGTGGAGACAAGCAGCGCGGATCCAATCGATCAACACCTCAGTGACCTCACCCTTGCGGCGCAAGGGGAAGACTGTGGTGTAACGCGAGTAGTCATCAACCACCAGTAGGAAGTAACGCTCATGACCCTGTCCACGGACGCAGGCAGGGCCCCACACGTCCATGTGGAGAGTCTGCAGCGGAGCCTCTGTCGGAGGAAACTCGGAGGAGTGAGGAGCGGCGCGCTGCCGTCCCTCGACGCATGGAACGTAGGTAGGGGCAGGCCCCGGAGGAAGGGGAGGGAGGGACCTCGGGAGACCAGAGACAAGGACACGGGAGGCCATGCCTCGGAGATGAGGCAGGGAGGGGTGACCAAGGCGGTGGTGCCAGAGGAGAGTCTGGTGGGACAGGAGGCGACACGAGCAGGGGGCAGACTCAGGACTAGACCGAGACGCTGCAGCAGACACCTGACCCGATGCAGCAACCTGACCAGACGCAGTAACCGAAGGAGACTCAGTCGTCTGTTTGTACAGGCTCGACCCCGGCTGACGGGTAAACGTGGCCAAGTGTCGGCCCGGCCGAGCACACGTGCAGTGGGTCACTCGCTGACTCGCGGGAGTGAACTGGTCAACCCCTCCATCCTGCAGGTCAGCACCACTCACCAAGTTTGTAGACAACGAGGGGAGGTAGAGACCTGACAGGGAGCCAGACGGGGCCGCCGGACACGGTAGGACAGTGGAGTAGTGAGCAAGGACAGGACCCCCACAGGGGTCTGCCAGGGAGACTGCTATCGGCCGACTAAGCGGCGTGAGGGTGGTGCGGTCTCGAAAGAAGGAGCGGGAAGCACCCGAGTCAAGGGTGAAGGTGTGCAAGACCGCAGCAGGCGCAGCACCAAAGAGAGCAAACTCACCAGCACCTGGAGCAGGAGACTCACTAGCACCTAGAGCAGCTGCCTCACCGACACCTGGAGCAGGAGACGCACGAGCACCTAGAGCACCAGCCTCACCAGCACCTAGAGCAGTAGACTGGATACCGGGGTCAGGCGGCACACACAGGTGACAGGCACCCTCAGCACTAGTAGACAATGCATACATTGCAGTGAGAAGAGCGTCATAGTCAAGAGCAAAGATATATACCCTCTGCCTAAGCAGCTCCAGCCAAGAGGGGAGCTCAGCGTCGTCGCCAGACTCTGTACGCCAAGCGTCGCCCAGACAGGCGAAGCAGCGGGACTCTGTGTGACCAGGAGTCCCGCAAGGCCGACCAGTCCAGACTCCCGTGCAAATGACGTATGGGCAGCGAGCACTACTCAGTAACCCTCTACTTTGAGCGTACCACTCGCGAAGCTGCTGGGGCGAAAGGGTCTCGCGCGGACGACGGTGCACCTGGCAACTACAAGAAGCTCCCGAACTACTTACTCTAGGTAGACTCCCACCACAGCCACCCCGACAACCCCAACTAGCGTACCACTCACGAAGCTGCTGGGGCGGGAGGGACTCACGCGAACGTCGCTAGAGCTGCAGCTGGCCACTGCCAGGAGGAGCAGTATCAATAGTAGCCGCAGTAGCAGCAGTAGCAGTAGTAGCCGCAGTAGCAGCAGTAGCAGTAGTTGCAGTGCGGCCACCCCTACAACCACTAGCGTACCACTCACGAAGCTGTTGGGGCGTGAGGGACTCACGTGGACGGCGCTGGAGCTGCATCTGGCCACGCCAGGAGCAGCAATAGCAGTAGAAAGAGCAGTAGTAGCAAGAGCAGTAGTAATAGCAATACGGGCAGGGCAGTGCTCACCAGTGGCGAGAATGGCAGACGTACGATGGCGGCAACAGCGAGGCCGCTACCACTGCAGGGCAAGGGCTCCGCGGCAGTTGCAGGGGCGGCTGCTCCAGGGGCGGTTGCTGCAGGGGCGGCTGCTCCAGGGGCCAAGGGCGGCTGCTGCAGGGGTGGCTGCTCTAGGGGCCAGGGGCGGCTGCTGCAAGGGCGGCTGCTCCAGGGGCGGCTGCTCCACGGGCCAGGGGCGGTTGCTCCAGGGGCCAGGGGCGGCTGCTCTAGGGGCCAGGGGCGGCTGCTGCAGGGGCGACTGCTCTGGTGGCCAGGGGCGGCTGCTGCAGGTGCGGCTGCTCCAGGGGCCAGGGGCGGCTGCTGCAGAGGCGGCTTCTTCAGGGGCCAGGGGCGGCTGCTGCAGGGGCAGCTGCAGGGGCGGGCGGGTAGAGGTCCACAAGCGGTGGGGCAGGGCCGAGGTGCGCCGGCAGGAACAGGGCCGCGACAGGGCGGCAGAGAAGGGGCCGCGCCTCGGCTGCAGGGTAGGGCCGGGACGGCGGCAGCGGCTGTCACGGAAGTGGTAGCGGCGGTTGTCTCAGCAGGAGCGGCGGCGGCTGTCACGGCAGGAGCGGCGGCGGCGACCGGCCGTGGAGGAAGCAGCAGCGGCAGCAGGCGCGACGGCAGCTACTGCTGGGGCGGCGACTACGGGGCGGCAGGGCCGCGAAGAGCCGGGGAGGGGCCGCAAAGGGGCCGCGAAGAGCCGCGAAGGGGCCGCGGAGGGGCCGTGAAGGAGCCGCGAAGGGCTGCGATGGGCCGCGGAGGGGCCGCGAAGGGCGGCGTAGGGGCCGAGAAGGGGCCGCAAGGGGCCGCAAAGGGGCCGCGAGGGGCCGCGAAGGGGCCGCGAAGGGCCGTGACAGGGGCCACGAAGGGCCGCGAAGGGGCCGCAAAGGGCCGCGAAGGGGCCGTGAAGGGCCGTGAAAGGGGCCGCGAAGGGCGGTGAGAGGGGCCGCGAAGGGGCCTTAAGGGGCGCGACAGGAGGGCAGACGCACGGGGCGCGACTAGGGCAGACGCGAAGCGCGCTCCGGGCAGGTAAGGAAAAAAAAAATCGTTTTAGTGGTGGGCCCTAGGAAACGTTCCCACTAGGGAACCTGCTCTATACCATGTGAAATACCGAGGAATGAATTGACTAGGAATGTGTGGGGTACAAGTATGAAACCCTAGAATATCAGTACTCCCTATTGTCTACCCCACTACAACCTACATAGGCTATAGCATATATGTGTGACAGCCTTCCCCTATTTATATTGTTACGACTGATGATGTTCTTAATGCATACAAAAAAATGTATATGGGCTATCGCTGATGGTCACGGAATCTAGGGATGTATCACGAATAGTCACACGTTGCCTCAAAATTCTATCGCGTATAATCACACAATGAAATTGTCAACGAAAAGTTGAAAATACATGAGTTACAACCGCTACTTATCAACAAAGTTCGCGACCACTTTCGAAACGTTTAAACCTGATTCTGTGACCATCCGTGATAAAGATCTAGATTTTGTGACCGTTCAAGGTAGCCGTGTGACAATTTTTGATAGCGCGTCCTTTATAGTGACCATTCGTATATTAACCCCATAAAATTGCATAGGGTGGGACGGGCCAGTAAGTGGCGCTGGTGGATCCTCCTTATCCACGCGACGCGACATTCACATGCTTGCTCAGTGCTCTCATTCCTTCACAGCCACACACACACACCCACCATGTGGTTATACTGTAGCTCGCTCGGGCTTGGTTCAAGCACACGGACAGTGCTGCAAGAACACGTCATCGTGAGTGAGGGAGTGACCCGTGCCGTGCCGTGAGTACAGTTTTGGTACACCAAGTCCTTGCCAACTTCACTATGGCCAATTTTACCCCCCTGTGTATTCGTTTTAAATTTACCCGAGTTTGAGGGTTGTTTCAAACACTTTGGCTTTAAAGAAAGCAACGACTGAGACTACGCACATGAGTTAGTGGAAATACAAAAGAAACATCGTCGCAATGGAAGATTCAGTCCTTGCGTTGCGGTCTCAATGACAGAAGGGGCAAACATCGAAACGTCACAATGCCTCGGACAATGACAATGACAATGACTCTCCGCCTGAGACCGCCATGGCTGCCACCTGGAACTTCGGAGCTACCAATGTTGGTGCTCCAGGGTGTTAGAGACGCTAATAACCGGTTTAAGTGAATCACCTTATCACAGGGAGCACGTCGATATTATTTTGGTGTCGATAAAGCGGACATTGCATTGACATTCCCTAAGGTCATCTCTCGCCTGGATCCAGTGCCTAACCTCTATGTTCTTCATCTAGGTGTTTTACAAGCAGCTGAGTCAGCGCGTGGTTATCAAGGCTTCCAGCAACCTGTTCTCAACAACCATGACAATGGAGATACTCCAAGCAACCAGTTTCAAGGATTTGACAATAAGGCTTCACAGGCTCGCTTCGCGGGTGGATTTAAGGCGCTCAGAGTGCTTTCTTCTCCAGCACTTTGCTGGTTGTGGTGGCTCTTTCATCATCACGCCATGCCTCCCAGAGCGAGGCCTGTTAAGCCAGCTAACAAGATGGTCACTGATGATGCCGCTGCTGCTGCTGCTGCTACGCTGAAGACTCCTGCTGCTGGTCCGTCGGCTCGCCCTGCATCTGTTACGGCTGTTCCGTTGAAGTCGTCACGCACTCTGTTTGCGGAGGATGACTTTGAGTCGCTAACGCTGTCTGCTAAGCTCACGGCTCTCCGGATCGAGCAGGCTGCTGGTGGGAAAGCAGATAAAGGCAAGGCGAAGGACACGGATTTCAAGGATGCTGTGTCAGACGCGGAAGATGATGCTGCTGGTGATGAGGATCAGGACGCACCTGACGCTGCACGCCGCGTCAACTTCATGGATGATGAGGATGATGACCTTCAGGCGCATGACCCGAAGGAGTGCTTCAAGGATAAGGCGAAGGAGGATCTGGCGGCGAAGCTTCGGTTCCCGCTTACGCTGCTGATCCCGAGTGAACATCTGCAGGAGGTCCGCCGTACGTAGGCGACCGTCAAGGAGCTGCTGGGGATCTGGGGGAATGAGCTCACGGAACACGCAGTGAAGACAACTTTCTAGGAACTGGACCCTGGTTTTACTGCAAAGAGGTTTTCCGGTCGCATGCAAGTTATTTTCGTCAATGCCTCTGACGCTAACTTTGTCTGGCGCAACCGTGTTGAGCATCGATGTGTTGATGGGAGTACATCATCCTGGATTGGCTTTATCTGGAGGATCTAGGGTACACAAGGAGGAAGATCACTGATCCGGCTGTTATTGAGGTGCTGTTTCTCGGGGTTGCTGCGGAGATCTCCCCGGAGATGCTGCATGAGGCGCTCGCCATCTCTCCGCTGAAGATCTGCAAGCGTCCGGCCTTCAAGGAGGGTTTTCACTTCCATCGCGTGGTGCACCCTGTTTCGGGGCTGGACACTGACCGGGTGAAGGGATTGGTGGTCGCTCATGAGAATGATCAGTTTCGGTGGCTGCATCGGTTCGAGAGTCCAATCTCACCTGGAGCGAAGATCATGGTGCATTACCCGGCCCTAAAGTGTTCGCTCTGCGGGGGAATGCACTCCGTGCATAATCATAACGATTTCATTACAGAGCGCCAGAACAACATCTCCAAGTGGAACCTCACAGTGGGGAGGATCCAGCAGCTCAATGGTAGAGACGGTGTTTCGTACTTACCTGTTTTTACTGCTCGTGCTGTCGCTTCATTCCTGCTCTTGGCGGTTTCTGATTTCCAGCTGCGTATCTCCCACCCGTGCAGTGGCTGCGACTGTAGCCACAACGACAACCAAGATCATCCTCAAGGATCCCGTGCTGGTGCTGGTCTCAACGGCAGGGAACAGGGAGGAATGGGTCTGCCTGCTGGAGTGTTGCGAGAAGGCGAAAGGTTCCTCCTTCGAGCAGGCTGCGCATCATGCGCTTTCCCAGCGCCATCGGGGAGGGCTGGGGAATCAGGGTGCTGCCACGCATGTACTCAAGGACAAGCTGAATCTCCGTGTGCTGCGCAAGGAGTACGGGATTTAAGGGGGAGAGGATGCGAGATGTTCCTGTTAGTACAGTGCTCACATGTCATGTATGCAATGAGATATAGTGGTAACTTGCTCTGTTTCAGATGTCTTCCTTCAGCCCGTGGATACTATGGGGCTCCCACCTGGTTGATTAATGGATAAGGCTTGCAAGCTGTCGGTGTGCGAGCTCAATGTTAATAGGCTCGGGAGTAGACGCAAGCAACGGAATCTGAAAAAGTGGAGAAAAAAGGAAGCAGACATATACGTTCTTGCGGACACGAGGGTTGCTCTGGACCACGAGTTCTGGAAGCGGTTGAAATTCCATCACTGCCTGGCAGTGGCAAATGTGGAGAGGGCTGGTGGAGTGGCGATTGTCAGCAACAATAAGCAGTTAAATTTTGAGAAGGTCACGACGCACGCCTCAGGGAGGCTCATTTATACTAAAGTAAGATGGGACACTTTCGGCTTTGCGATTCTGGCGGCATACCTTCCAGCGAGTGCGTGTAGCAGAGTTGCTTTCTTCAGAGACGTGCTGGGCCCGTTCTTGTCTGGGCTGAACTGCAGTGGCAAGCTGATGCTGGCCGGGGACCTTAATGTTGTGGAGGACCCTGACCTGGACAAGTCCCCAGGGTTCGTCCGGGGAAAATGGCAGGTTGCTGCAGTTGTTCAACGGTCTGCACATGGTAGATGCGTTCCGGACGCTCAACCCGAGTGGCCGTGAATACACATTCTATGCGAAGGCGACGAAGTCAAGCTCCAGGATTGACCGAATCTTGGTGTTAGCGGAACTCATCCCTTCGGTGGTGGAGGCGGCTCACACTCGGTCGCTGAATGGCATATCGGACCACAAATGCGGTGTAAGGGTGGTGCTGCAAGCGAGCCTGAGGCTGCACATGGGTCCAGGCATCTGGCGGCTGCCATCTGCGGACACGGCAAAACCAGGAGTAGAGAGGGTGATTAAAGCAGTCGTCGAGAGACACCATGCGGAAGCATCAGGCAATTTTGGCGGTCTCCTCACTAAGCTCAAAGCGGCGCTAAGGCGTTATGCGGCGGAGGAACGGAAGCGGATACGAGCAACCTTGAGGCACCTGGAACTTGCAGTTTCCGGGTTGCAACAGGAGCTGATGAGGAACCCCCTGCGCGACGATCTTCGAGTGACTCTGGCGGAGAGAGAATCGCAGCTGGCGGCGTACCTGAAAGGGGAGAATGACAGGCTGCACCTCTTGGCGGGGATAAAGGAGGAAACAAAGGGTGAGATTGCGTCAGGAGTTATCTCGGCGAAAGTGAAGTCGAAGAAGACGCGGACGATAATCACGGTTTTGACCTCGCAAGGGGTGGAGCAGAGAGGCACGAGGGGTATTCTGGAAGCCGCCTCCTGCTTTTACGCGGAGCTCTTTGCGGAAGCTCCTTCGTCGGGTCTACCATGCTAGAAACCGGACATGCCGAAAACGCTGCGGGATCGGGAAAAAGAGGAGCTTGAGGCTGACTGGACAGAGGAAGAAGTGAAAAAGGCGTTGAAGGAGATGGCGTGTGATAAATCCCCAGGTGGTGACGGTTTACCGAAGGAGCTCTTCGAGCGCCACTGGGACCTGCTAAGGAAGGATTTCATGGGCTTCATTAAACAGTTCGAATCCTCAGCGGTTCTTCCGGAGGAAGTGCAGGAGGTGGTGACCATCCTGCTATACAAAAAGGGGCCAAGGGAGCAGGTGCATAATTATCGACCGATTACCCTACTGTCAAGTTGCTACAAGGTGGTTGCGAAGCTGCTGGCTAACCGCATGAAGCAAGTTTTAGGCACGGTCATCTCGGAGGAGCAGCACAGGTTCCTTCCAGGCAGGCGGCTCTCGGACGCGGTGTCAACAGTTGCGGATGTGATAGAAGCTGCAAACAATGACAAGGAGGACTGGTACCTGCTTATGATCGATTTTCAGAAGGTATTCGACTCTGTGTCGCGTTCGTTCTTGTTTGACACGATGGCGCTGATGGGATTCCCGAGCAAGTTCATCCGGTGGTGCGAGGGGCTGCATGATGGTTCCTTCACTCGTCTGCTGGTGAACGGGTGGCTGGGGGACCGGGTGGACGTCCGCAAGGGGGTTCGGCAGGGGTGTCCTCTGGCCCCCTACCTCTTCTTGTGCGCGGTGGAACCGATCTGCCAGGAGGCAAAACCCAGGAAGTTAGGCATCAATGATCACCACGGCGACAGATTGGCTTACCTCGGTTACGCGGATGACACGACGCTTGTGTTGAAAGGGAAGAGGCAGATTGAGAGAGCGGAGGAACTGCTGGAGGAGTTCGGAGCTCGGTCCGGCCTCCGCGTCAACAAAGACAAGTCGGCGCTACTCCCACTAGGGGCTAACCTGAAAGAGACGAGAAGCGTGAGTTCAGACTTCGCGTGGGTGAATCCAAAAGACGCGGAGAGACTTCTGGGTGTTTGGGTCTCCCCCTCTAGAAGCGCGGAAGTTACCTGGGATAAGGCGCTGGCTAGGGCGGCGGAGGAGCTCGTGAAGTGGCAGTCGCACCACTTAACCACGACGGCGAGAGTAGCGGTTGTTAACGCTTACGTCTGCCCAAACCTGGAGTTTCAAGGGCAGGTTTACCCTCCGTCAGAGAGCGTGTGGAAGCGGATCATGAAGCTGCTGGTCAACTTCATCTCTGGCAACAAGGCATCGGCGGAGCGGCATTTTATGCTTTGGAGCAGGGAACTGATCTTCAGACCTTGGAAGGACGGAGGGTTGGGGGTATGAGATCCTTTCGTTGAGCTCAGCGGCTTGGCGGCCAGGAGAGTGGGGAAGCTGGTGTTGGTCAGGAGAGGGGTGCGCAGTTGGTTGGCTACAAAGGCGGCTGACCTCCCTGCGGGCTTCCGTTCCTTCTGGGCGCATCCGGAGTTCCTGAAAACATGGAAGGGAAGGAGCGTCAGATGGAAGCAAACTTGTGAAATGTTTATGCAGTCAAGCATCGCGAAGAAAGGTCCGCTCTCTCGCTGGGACATCGCACAAGAGCCGCTGGTGTTTAATCGGCAAATCCTGCCGAACGGGAAGAAACCGCTTGGGCGGCAGGAAGCGGCGAAAGGGCTGGAACTTTTGAAACTCGGCGATTTTGTCGGCCAAGCGAAAGACGGCGGTTTCTTCTTCAAGGATGAGAAGCTGCTAACAAAAAACTGGGCACACGCAAGAAAGCAAGGAGGGCGCTCAGGGCTTTTGCGTGCGTCCCGTCCGCTTGGAAGGCGAAATTGATAGCGCCAATCACGGGGGAAGAGTTCCTAGCGGAGTCGGCCTTCGTGAAGAAGAAGGGCCTGGCGGGTGCCTGGAAGGCGGAGAAAGTGGTGCAGGATGGCCTTGCCTGCCAAGCGTGTGACTAGTTTGGCGTGCCCCTGGTGGGGGTGGCGGAGACAACTGCGGTTCTCCCCCTGGACAAGGTGGAGCCGTTGATGGTGAGGGGCGGAAGGGTGATTGGAGCGGGTGGCCTCCACGAGGTACGGCTGTGCTGCTCAGAGCTCTGCATGGAGGATCAGGTCCCCCCCCTCAAACAGCTGAGGTTGCTTTTTGGCGCGCAGCAAGGGGTGATGCAGCAGCAGGAGAAGTGGTCGGATGAGTGGGGAAGTGTGATTGACTGGAAGAGGGTCATCACGGTGCGGGACTCCGCGGTGCTTCCGAACCGAGCCCGGGATGTTCTGCTTTGCCTGCATTGTCGTAATCTCCAAGTCGGGGTGCGGCTAAAATTCCTGGAGGGGGTGGCATGCCAGCACTGTGGGGAGGAGGAGACAGCGGAGCACTGTTTGTTCCGCTGCCCTAGGATTCAGCCAGTGGTGCGGGGGCTGTTAAAGGCTCTTCAGATCATCAACCCGGGCAGGAAAATCACTTCGTTGGGGGACTTACTGTTTCAGAAGGAAGGCTCGAGCTCGGGCTTCCCAGAATCCACAACCACAGCCATTGCTTTGCATAAGATATGGGTGGAAAGGTGTGACGCGGCATTTGAGAGAGGGCGGTTTCGGTGCAGGTGGGTATTACGAAGGATTGCAGCCGCTTTCTACACCCACACAAGGATCTATCTTCGGGCGAAGAAGAGGAGTAAATGGGTAGGAGTTATGCTATGGCCGGGGCAACGTTCTATCCTGGAACGGTTGGATCCAGACGAATTTCGGCTGGTAAGTAGAGTCTGTGACAGCTCGGCAGAATCGCTTGCGTGGATTGATGGCTTCACCTCCATCTGGGCCAATCCACGCACGATTTTCCATCCCCCTTAAGTTGTCAGGATGGGTACGACGGCAGGGTGTTGTCTAGGCCCATCAGCTACAGTTACGACTGTTAATGCTTGTATGCGCTGTTATAATGTAACTTGCATTGCCAAAAAAAAAGAAAAGAAAAAATAAAAACAATGCCTCGGATAGCCTCTAGTTCGGGGGTGTCTTACCCCCTATAGCCAAATAAGGTCAGTTTGGCTTTAAGGAAAAACTGACGGGGCGTGAAATTGGCGAGGACTGTGTGTAGTGAAGTGTGGTTGTTTGTGTGAGTCCTCGTCGTGAAGTGACAACATGCCTTCATGCCTGGACGGACCTGTCAGTTGAGCTCTCTCATCAGATTTGCTTCGTTTCATTTCCTCCACTAGGAATGGGATGGGAGTACGTGAATGTAGCACAAACAAGTTGGAGTGCAGTGGCGGGGTTGGTTGGACGTTGAGAGACTGCGCGAAAACAAACTTCAAGTGAGGTGATTCCGCCGGACTGTCGCAGCGCCGACTACTGTAGTAGTACAACGCCCGGATTCAAGCGAGTACCACTTGATGCATTCCGGGTCCCAGCCGCCGCACGCCGAGGGCGACGGCCTCGTACTACGACTGTACTAATCGAGGTCGCCACACTCCCTCACGCAGTGCGCGACCAACGGCGGCGGCGTGTGCACCATTGCCAATCGGCTCGTCGACCCGTCACGTTTGACCGTGAGCGTGAGCGACCGACGTCCGGACTGCGTCTCTCTCTCCCCCTCACTCTCTTCACCCTCTCGCTCACCAATCTCTCCCTCCATGACGTCACCATTCAATCTTCGCCGCACCCGCGCTACTACTACTATCACTCTCCCGGCTAGTAGCACAAGCGGCGCTGCACACGTGCTCGACAGCAGCATCCCCAGAAGAAGTAGTTCTTCTACGAGTAGCGCTACTACCAGCCTCATTGGCAGCTGTAGTGCACGGCGCGCCGCCACCAGCTCTCACTCCCCGGAGAGCTTGACGGGCCGCCGCCGCCGCGGCAGTAGAAGCACCGGTTTCTTGTCCCCGCGCGTGCCGGTGGCCGCAGCGCGCCTGCTCCTCGTACCTCTTCTCATCCTCACCGCCGCCGCCGACTGCTTTACTCGCAACGTCGCGCCCCCACCCCTGCCCTCCCCCCCTCGCCGCCTCGACCCTCGCCACCGTCCCCCCCCTCCGCGCGGCAACCTCCGCCTGCGCGCGCCTTCTCTGCTCCGCCATGCGGCGGAGCCGTCTCTTGGCGCGTGGCTCGAGTTCCTCGGTGTCGCCTGGGGGAATTCGAGCTCCTGGCGTAACCACAGAGAAGGCGGGGGGAGCCAAGGCGGCGCGCGGGATCGCCGCACGCTTTTGCGGGTTGAAGTTACCGCCGCCGCCGCTGCTGCGGAGAGGCCCGTGGTGCTAGGAACGTCATAGTATGAGTAGTGGGGATGAGGTGAGGTTGGTGGAGGGGAAGACTGGCGCATTGGCAGTGGGGCATTGGGAGTGAGTGGAAGTGGGTGTGCGCAGTGGGGCATTGGGAGCGAGTGTATTGTTGCATCTCAATGCACCATGCATTGGTGCATCACTACTCCCCGTTTCCCCAGTATCTCGATTACCCTGAGTATCCCCGTTCCCCATTATCCCCATTACCATCACCTCCCCGTTTCCCCCTTCATCCCGCCAGCAACTCTTCCCCCATCACCCCGTTTCCCCCATCACCCCGTTCCCCCCATCACCCCGTCCCTCCGATCATCTCCATGACACGTTTCTCCCCATCCCCATCCCCATCCCCATACCCATCTCCATGCACCTGGGCGGTGTGCGTGCAGTGCGCACGCTGGTACAGCTGCAGGAGGCGTGGCGCGTGTGGGCGGGCAACAGCGACACCACCACGGCGTGCTCTGCGTGGACTGGCGTCACCTGCTGTTGACGGTGGTTGGCTAACCACGACCTAGCACAACCTGGAGTGACCTACATCGACCTAAGAAAAACCTACTTTGACGAGCTGAGACTATGGGGAAGCGAGGACCTAAGAAGAAGAGAGACTACCTATGTTGGGACGATGGAAGGAGAAACACGGTAGCAGCGCGACCTGCAGTGGGAAACGAAGAGAAGGAGAGGAAGTAGGCTGAAATGGAGAAGAACATGGCTGAAATGTCGTGCTTTCAAGTGACGTGAAGAGAAGTCACGCCGGGTCAAAGGCGCGTCCAAGGAAGTCTGAATTTCGAACTCGAGGCGCGTTCGGTGCATGGTTGGATTTGGAAATTGAGACGAGTACAACTCAGCTCGAAATTAGGCGCGGCACGAGGGCGAAATCAGAAATCCTTTTGCTTATAACTTGCTTTGTGTTTTCTGTTTTTGTATGCCTTCTTCAATGAAATTACTTCAACTTTTTGCCTTGGCGTTTTCCATCAAATTCCTTCACACAGTTGAAGCCAGAGGTTACTATGCATACTACTAAGACTCTAAATAGTCTTCATAGTCTAGACTAAAGGCTGCGCACGTTCAAGAGCTGGTATCAGAGCTGGTTTAAGGCGTGTTATAGCGTTTTAAGGATAGGCGGAATCTATTAAGTATGACGGGAGATCATACTAAGGCAAGTTCGGGCTCCTCTGTGAGCATTGGAGGCTCAGAACTACAGGCCATCCTAACAGTGCTAGCACAAGCTAAATTGACGGCAAAACCAACGATTGGGCTTAGCCAGGCCCAACGGTTCCATGGAGAAAATTATAGCACGTGGCGACTCAAATTCATTCGTAGAGCGGAGGAAGTCGATCTCTGGCCGTACTATCATCCCGACAAGGAGATGGGAGAGGGCGTCCCACCATCTGCAAAAGAAAAACCAGAAGAAAATGCGTCATTCAAAAAAAGGAGTAAGCAAGCCTTTTTTCAATTGTGCCATTCGGTTTCTGACAGCATTGCAATGGGGCTGGATCAATTTGCGGGAGAGGAGAACTCTGCCGAACGAGCCTGGGAGTACATGGAAGCTGCTTACCTTGGGCTTACGGATACGAACAAAGCAGCCATTCGGAAGAAACTCCTTCTATTGAGTATGGAGCCGGGGGAGAGGGTCATTGACTACATGAATCGAGCAAAGGGGTACAATGACGACCTCAAGGCGATGGGGGCAGCTAAAACTGAAGGAGAAATGATGGGGTACAACATTACTGAGCTGCCCAAGGAGTGGGAAGCAGAGATAGGGCTCCTAACCTGCAACCCACCCGCGAATATGACCAAGCTGTTGGAGACGCTCCAAGCCCTGGAGCGGGTGAAAGCTGATCGGCTCAGGAAGGAGATTAGCTTGAGCGGAATGGGACCAGTCACTCATGCTATGGTAAACGCAGCAGCGACAGGGAAAGGATACGGAGGTTTCGGGGTGTGTTTTCAGTGTGGGAAGAAGGGTCATAAGCAGATAGACTGCTATGACAACCCGAGGAGCAGAAATTTCAAGGGAAAGTGGAGCGGTCCGCAGCAAAGGGGCCTGCAAAATGGAGGGCAGCAGAGAGAGGGGGAGGTTCGAGGCGATAATAAGATGCAGAGAGGCGGATTTTCAGGGGCATGTCACTATTGCCAGAAAATTGGGCATAGGGCAGCCAACTGCTACTCGAACCCGAACAGCAGGAATTACCGAGGGGCAAACCAGCAGCAGAATCAACCACCAGCAGCAAAAGCAAATGCAGTGGAAGCTGAAAACAGTGAGGCGGACGTAATTTTGGGGGGAGCTCACAAGGCAAACGTGGCAAGGGCATCTGGATTGTGTTTGATGGCAAAGGGGTTTGGTGAAGCTGCGTGGTTCATGGATAGTGGCTGCACGCAACATATGACCAATCATCGTGAGTGGCTTACTGGATTGAGGGAGTCTAGTGTTCCCTACGTTCTATTGGGCGATGAAGGGAAACTGAGTGTGAAGGGGGAAGGAGAGTTGCTGCTCCAGGGAGAGTACGGGGAGCTGAAACTGGAGAATGTGCTTTTAGTGGAGAAGCTGTCACTGAATCTGATCAGCCAAACTCAACTTGACAGCACTGGGTGCAAAACCTTCAGTGACAAGGGGAAGCTGTGGGTTTTCAATGAGGATTGGAAGGTGGTTGCAGAAGGGAACAGAAATCAGGGGTTGTATGAAATGAAGCTGAGAAAGAAGGGGCTGGAGGATGAGAATGCCACCTACCTGCCATCACTCGAAGGGGACCTAGCTAGGGAGGAGTTGAAGGCTCGGCTTGGTGGCTTACCAGTGAAGGAGCTGCAGCAGGAAGCTTCAGCCATGGTGGTTGGGATGGAGAAGGTGGAATTGGAGACCTTGCACAGGCGCATGGGGCATGCAAGCATGGATAGGGTCAAAGAGTTGGTAAAAAAGGGCATGGTAAAAGGTGTGGCACTGAAGGAGGGGGCTGGAAGCAAGGGAAAATGCAGCAAGTGTGTTGAAGGTAAAATCACGAAGTCCCCTCACCCCCACCACCAGGTACATGAGCCTTATGGCACCTTGGACATCGTAGCAGCCGATGTGTGTGGGCCTATGAGGGTGGCGTCACGTCACGGCAGCCGCTACTTTGTTACCTTCACTGATTTGGGAACAAGGCACACAAGGGTGACGGAGCTGAAAGATAAGGCAGAAGTGTTTCCTAGCTTCGTGACTTGGATGGCGGAAGCGGAGCGGCAAAGTGGGAATGTGTTAAAAGTTTTGAGGACAGATAATGGTGGGGAGTTTACAGGGGACCTGTTCAACAAGTTTTTACTGAGTAAGGGCATCCGACGGCAGCTGACTGTACCCTACACTCCACAGCATAATAGCATAGCGGAGCGGGTGAACCGTTCTCTACTGGATAGTGTGAGGAGCATGTTGGCAGATAGTGGGCTGCCACTGAAGTTCTGGGGTGATGCATAGGCAATGGCGTGCTGGTCCAAGAACCGCCTACCTACCAAGGGACTTCGGGCAGATATGACTTCCCACGAGGCCTTCTATGGCAGGAAGCCGAATCTGGGGTTTGCACGGGTGTGGGGGAGTATGGTGCAATACAGAGAGCCAGCTGGTCCGGATCATAAGTTGCTGCCCAAGGCTCATTGGGGGATTAACCTCGGTACCTGCCCAGTGAGCAAGGGGTGGGTGATCAAGGATGTAATTTCAGGAAAAGTCACGATCACCCGGGATGTTGTCTTCTACGAGGAGGTGAACTACCTGCAGTGGAAGGGAGTAGAGAAAGAGATTGCAGCAGCAAGGACAGCAACTGCACCAGACAAGGTGGAGGATCTTTTGGAGGAAAAGGAGAGTGAGGGAGCTGGGTATGAAGGAGATGAGGAACTTGAAGATGTGGAACGGGCAGATTCAGTTGATTGGGTGTGGGAGAAGGCACCAACCAGTGAAGCAGATGAAACCAATGGAGTGGAGATAGCAGGGGAGCAGCCAAGCAATGAAGTAGCCGAGGGTGGCAATGAAGAGGTGGTTGGAGAAGGAGATGAAGAATCAGCAGCTGAAGGAGATAGTGATCCATGGAAGCTTCTAAACAGTGATGACAGCAATGTCAAGATGAGGGAGATAGAGGAATTACTTGAGGAGGGCGCCATCGTGATTGGAAGGGAAGTGAAGAATGGAGAAGGGAAAGCACTGGCGGATTCCAGTGAGGATGAGGCTGAATCACCTGCAGAGGAGTTGGGGAAAGGAAAGAGGGTGAAGAAACCAAACCCTCGGTATGCGCAACTGCTGATGACGTGTTGGAAGGACATCCACACCCACCTCCTACTCTCTGCCACAGCTACTGACCTAGTCTCCAATGAAGGAAAAGTGACACACAACCTGCCCAAAGAACCAGTGAGCATCAAGGAGGCGCTAGAGGGTCCAGAAAGGGCGCAGTGGAAAGCGGCAATTGAGGAGGAGTTGAACACATTGGCTAAAAGGGGCACATGGGAGCTACTACCTATGCTGGAAGGGAGGATAGCCGCGGGAGTGAAGTGGATTTAAAAAATCAAGACCGGTGATATGGGGCAGCTGGAAAGGTTCAAAGCAAGGCTTGTAGCCAAGGGCTACACTCAAGTGGAGGGGAAAGACTACCAACAAAATGAGATCTATGCTCCAGTGAGCAAGTTGGCAACGGCGCGGGTTTTTCTCAAGGTGGTAGCAGCAAGAAAATACTTCATGGTGCAGCTGGATATTAAAAACGTGTTTTTGTATGGGGTGTTGAAGGAGGACATCTACCTCGAGCAACCACCAGGGCATGACAACGGCTCGGGCTGAAAATGCAAGCTCAACAAGGCATTATATGGGCTGAAACAGAGTCCTAGGGAGTGGTATATGGCGATGGATGAGCGGCTACTGCAAGGGGGATTCCAGAAAAGCGAGTGTGATAGGGCATTCTACTGGAAGGGAGAAGGGAAAGAGAAGGTGTTCTTGGTGCTATACGTGGACAACATCTTGGTGGCAGGGGCGTTAGAGGAGGAGGTAGAGAAGGTGTGTGCTCATCTTGCGGATTATTTTCAAGTGAAGCAGATTCCGAGGACCACACTCTTTCTCGGCATGAATCTGGAGCAACGTAAGGAGGAGAGGAAGATGTTCCTATACCAGCAGAAATATTGCAGCAGGGTGCAGCAGAGGTTTGGCAATGGCTACACGAAGGCAATTTCGACACCATTGAGTGGGGTAGCCATCTCTGTGTCCATAGCTGCCTGCCATTGAGAGGAGTAGGGACCCTCTATCGCCTCCGCGTAAGAGCGCGGAGTCGGGATGTCAAGTGCATCCGGGTCTTCCTCAGGGGTAAGCATAACGGACACGAGATGAGGTGAAGCAGCAGCCAAACACTGGAACTCCTCCTGCCTGTCCTCAAGGACGTCCGTGCCAAGGGCACACTCAACCCCGACGGACGGAGGACAGATAGACTCAGACTCAGCGACAAGACTAGCAGCGTAGTCTAGACGACAGCGAGCAGCGAAGTCGACGAGCTCAGCAACTAGGGCAAACGCAGCAGTGGACTCAAAGGAAGGGTCAGTGACGACAGTAGCAAGGAGACACGTGACAGTAGGACTGGCAGCACGAAGAGAGTCCAACTCCGGGTCGGCAAGAGCAGGAAGCAAGGACTTAGGAGGAGAAGGCAAAGGGGCACGCAGAGGAGCACTGGACAGACGCAGAGACATCCGGTGCATGCCAGGGACAGGAGGAGGACGCTAACGTGAACCACGACCACTAGTGCGAGCAGGACGGACAGGCGACGTAGGGCGAGACGCAGGCTCACGACGCTCAGCAAGACCTCTAGTAGGACCAGTGTAGGAAGAAGTGTTGTTTAGGATCCGTCACTTTGAGAACTTACGACGAACTCATTACTCAACTAAACGCAAATCCGCTCGGTAGGATTGTGCGCCTTAGGCTTAGCTACTATCTCCAAGTTGAATCAGTCGTTAAGATGGTCTAGAGAGTGAGAACCATGTAAAAACGTCCAGCAGCCGCATGACTAGAATGGTAGAGGAAGTACAAGCATGTAGGCATAGAAAGTTGGAGTTGGGAACCTCCAAGAGAACCATGAGAGGGAAGGGGTTCTCCAAGAGCTAGGGAAGGATGGTAGGAACCTTCCTAGCAGCAAGGATGCAACCCTCATCATGAGGTCCTTGAGGTGTCACATGCAAAATCCAATCTAGTTGGATTTTGCCTATGTGTTGCAACATTTGCAACCCATGCTAGAAACTTCTAGCCACCCCAATCCAAAAGTCAAAGTTGCCTTCCCTAACCACCCAACCAAAGATCGCTTTAAAGTCATGTCCCAAGTAATCTCCCAAATTAGATATAACCCCAAAAGGTAATAAGAAATCCAAGTCTTGGAAATCTTGTAACTTGGGCGATCTTGGTCGGAATAAGGCGATCTTGGTATCGTTGGAAAGCTCTGGATTTCTCCTGCATGATCAAGCATTTAGACTTGGAGAAAAACACAGAGATGACAATATCCAACAGCCATGCATAATGACATATGCTCATGAAAATCATGCAAGCACAAATTGCATGAGCACTCGGCAGGACGTTAGAATGACATGCACTCAGAATGACGTGCATCCAACAAGAAGGAGCAGGCAGTGGGGAGGCTGGCTGTAACTGTGGCTGTGACAGTGTTGGTGCAACCCTACGGTTTGCACTCGGCTTGTTGTCCGTGTGCGTGCATGTGTGTGTCTATGGAATGGTATGAGGGCATGGGATAATATATATTTCATGCTTATAATTGTGTGTGAATGTTGAGTCATGATGTCGAGTGTGTGTGTCGAGTCAATAGCGAGTTATCGCTAGACGCGTGTTACGCGGTCGTTTGTGTCTCGCGCGCGGTTTCTATTTTTGTCCTGCGCGGTTTCTATTTTGTCCTGTGTCGAACGTTCGGTGTGTCGCAGGTGTGTGCAGCAGACCCATCAAGAACTCAAGGATGATTTTGTGATGAAGAGCCCGAGCCTTGGTGTCAAGCCTCAAGTGATTTCGAAGCTCGCCAAAAGGGTACACCTCAAGATATTGAAGATAGTTACATTACTTTGTGTAGTGTAACATTTCACTTGGTGTAGGCCCTAGTGAAGGGTAGTTTCGAGACCCTTCGTGGTTGGGGACAGTGTGGCACTGTTCCACATCACTGTACCTCGGCTCTTGGGGTTTGTAGGAGCTGGGAGTCATTCCCAACTCGTAACTCTTCATATCTCTTCCTATTTTGTGTTCTAAGACTATAGTGGCTGCCATAGTGCCATTCGTTCAAACCAACACTATGTCGTCAATTCTTGGTGAAATTGTGCGATCTAAATTGCCTATTGTAGACGACGTTCAGACGCTCCAGATCCAAGTTGAATCAGGTCCTTTGAAGTTGTGACCAGAGCGCTATGAACGTTTGAAGCTGCTGTGCAGAAATCCGGCAGTGCACTCTACCTTTCGTTTTAGGCACATTGGAGCCTATTGTGACTATAACAGACACAACAGGCTGTGAACACTCTAAGGGAGGAGGAGGACCAGTAGAAGGTGGGAGATCAAGAACCTGCTGAAGGAGCGGAACGAAGTACGGCCGAGGCCGCGCGGCGACTCCGGACACAGCAGGGACAGTACCAGTACCCCCAGCGGCAGCACTTGCGCAAGTAACACCTCCAGCTCTAGTACCTCCAGTAGCACCAGTAGCACTCTCAGCAGGACCTCCTCCATGACCGACAGTAGTAGCCTCAGCGCCAACACCCTCAGCAGCTCCAGCTCCAGTCGTACTCGCAGGCCCAGCAGCTCCATTACTCCCAGTACGAGCACCTCCAGGACCTGCGGCACCAGCACCCTCAACAGCCGAAGAACCTCCAGCTCCAGCAGCACGGCTCCAGCGCCGGGCAAACCACTCGCGCAGCTCTTGTGGAGAGAGTGGCTCCCGCCGAGACGAAGCACCCGGAGAACCTCCAGGCCCAGCACCGCCAGACGCCACACGAGCAGGCCCAGCTCCCTCAGGCTCCGCACCCCCAGGCTCAGCACCTCCAGGCGTAGCACCCCCAGGCTCAGCACCCCCACGCGTAGCACCCCCAGGCTCAGCACCCCCAGGCTCAGCACCCTCAGTGGTAGCACCCCCAGCCTCCGCACCCCCAAGCTCAGCACCCCTAGTAGTAGCACCCTCAGGCTCAGCACCCCCCGGCGTAGCACCCACACGCTTAGCACCCCCAGATCAGCACCCCCAGGCTCAGCACCCTCAGCAGCACCAGAGTCACCAGTAACCTCGACAGGCTCGACTGCATCTACCTGGGACACACCTGAAGGTGCAGGACCCTGAGGGGGGAGGGGGTCTACCGGGGGGGGGGACCTGGCACAAGGAAGAGCGGTGGCGGGGGGAGGGACGGAGTGCGGTAGGGGAAGAGGCGGTAGTAGGGGACCGACTTGTCAAACATGACGTCCTGAGACGACAGAACACGGCGAGAGGTGGGGTGGTAGAACTGCCACCCTGGCGCGTCAGGGGGGAAGCCAAGGAAGACGCAAGGAGCAGCACGAGGGGACAGCTTGTCCGCAGACAAGTCGCGGACAAACACCCGAGATCCCCAGACACGGAACGCAGACGCATCGCCAACCTTCCCCGTCCACAGCAAAGCTGGGGAGGTCTCCGGCATGGAAACCCTGGGGTGAAGGTTGATCTGATGCGCCGCGTACCGAACCGCAACAGCCACACAAAATGGGGGGCAGCCACATGCATCATGGACGTACGGGCGACGTCCATGACCATGCCAATGCGGTGCTCAGCAATCCCATTTTGCTGTGGAGAGTCCGGAAGCGTGAAGGTCTGGCGGATGCCTTGTCCACGACACTAGGCTCGCAGAAGGCCAGAGGAGAACTCTCCGCCTCTGTCAGAGTGCAGACGCAGAACAGGAAAGTCCGAGCCGAAGCTGTGCCTGAGCTGGAGACGAGCTGCGTGGATCCAGTCGATCAACACCTCAGTAACATCACCCTTGCTGCGCAAGGGGAAGACTGTGGTGTAACGCGAGTAGTCGTCAACCACCAGCAGGAAGTAGCACTCGTGACCCTGTCCACGGACACGGGCCGGGCCCCACACGTCCATGTCAAGCGTCTGTAGCGGGGCCTCTGTCGGAGGAAACTGGGAGGAGTGAGGGGCAGCCTGCTGGCGCCCCTCGACACAGGGGACATAGGTAGGGCCAGGCTCCGGAGGAAGGGAAAGGAGGGACCGGGGGAGACCAGTGACAAGGACACGGGAGGCCATGCCTCGAAGACGAAGCAGGGAGGGGTGACCAAGGCGGTGGTGCCAGAGGAGAGTCTCGTGAGACAGGAGGCGACACGAGCAGGGGGCAGACTCAGGACCAGACCTGGACGCCGCAGCAAACACCTGACCCGACGCAGCTACCTGACCAGACGTAGTGACTGGAGGAGACGCAGTGGTCAGTGTGTACAGGCTCGACCCCGGCCGACGTGTAAACGTGGCCAGGTGTCGGCCTGTGCGAGCGTCCGTGCAGTGGGTCACCTACTGACTCGCAGGAGTGAACTGGTGAACCCCCGCATCCTGTAGGTCAGCACGACTCACCAAGTTCGTACAGAACGAGGGGAGGTAAAGACCAGACAGGGTGCCAGAGGGGGCCGCCGGACACGGGAGGACAGTGGAGAAGTGAGCAAGGACAGGACCCCCGGAGGGGTCTGCCAGAGAGACTGCAACTGGCCGGCCAAGCGGCGTGAGTGAGGTGCGGTCTCGAAAGAAGGAGCGAGAAGCCCCCAAGTCAAGGGTGAAGGTGTGGGAGGCCGAAGCCGACGTAGTACCTGAGAGAGCAGACTCACCAGCACCTGAGGGAGCAGACGCACGAGCACTTAGAGCAGTAGCCTCACCAGTACCTAGAGCAGCAATCTCAATGCTCGGGTCGGGCGGAAAACACCGGTAACAGTCACCCTCATCACTAATAGTCACAGCATACATGGCAGCAAGAATAGCATCAAAGTCAAGGTCAAAGACAGCTATTCCCGCCCAAGACAGCTCGCCCCAGCGGGGGATCTCAGTGGCCTCAGAGAACTGGTGACGCCAAGCGTCCATCAGGCGGCCAAGGCAGCGCTGGGTGGAGTGCGCACCCCCGCACTGCTCACCCGCGCGGTCGCCGGTGCGTAGGACGTAGGTGCACGGACCAGTACCCCCACCCCGCTGGCGTGCAGCATACCACTCACGGAGTAGCTGAGGGGGGGGGATGTCACGCGTGCGCTGCTGCTACTGCTGCTGCTGCTGCTGGCGCTAACCACCACCGGAGCCGACCCTCTGCGCAGCGCCACCCCGACCAGCTCCACCTCCTCCGCCGCCGCCTCTTCCACCGCCGCCACATCCGCCACCTCCGCTCCCACCGCCATTGCCGCCGCCGCCTCCGCCTCCACTGCCGCCACCGACACCTCCACCCCCGCCACCACTCCCGCCACCACCCTCACCCCCTCCACTGCCTCCACCGCCACCTCCGCCACCCCCGCAAGCCCCTCCAGCACCCTTGCCCCCTTTGCCCTTGCCGGTGCGGCGTCTCCCGCTCGGGCCACACGCAGCGGCGACCGACTCGAAACCAACGAGGTCGGCCGCAGTAGTAGAGGCAACAGAGGGCAAAAGGGGGGAGGGGGAACACCCCTCAAAGACGGGGGTGCGAGGGTCACCACGAGAGGCTCCTCCAGCGACTATGCTCTTCTCTGCTGCTAGGAGGGCCTTCTCGAGGAGGTCAATGGTGAGAGTAGTGGGGCAAACTGAGAGGAAGTGGTCCCTGACTACGCGGAGAGAGTTAGGGAGCCGGGTGACTATGTAGTAGAGGGTGATGTACTAGGGGGGGGGGGGTGGTTCTTGGCACAGATCTCAGCAGGAAGCGCAGCGCGGTAGCGAGTGTCACTAGTGCGAAGGTGCGTAATGAGGTCAGCGACTGTGGGGAAGGCACCAAGGTCAGGGAAGAGGTACGGTAGCATGAGGCGGCTCAGTGCAGCGGTGGCAGGGGAGGAGTAGTGCGCAACTACAGCGTGGTACAAGCGCAACACTGGCTAAAGTGCGCACGCTTAGAGGTAGGCAGGTGGCGACGCACAGCAAGACGTGCAGCAACATCGCGTGTGGCCCACTGTGAGCGAACAGTGGCGTCAGCATCAGCAGCAGGGGCAGAAGAGGCACCAGAGGTGAGGTCAAAGAGGGAGAGACCGTCTACCCTATCGCACTGTAGGAAAAGCTGCAGGTCATCTACCCAGATGTCAAAGTCAATGGCCCGACCCTCAGCGTCAAAAGCGAGGACACTAGGGGTAGCCATGACAGCGGTAGACTAGCAGCGCGAGCAGTAGGGTAAGGGCAGTGCAGTGACAGAGGCGCTGCTCTTACCGGACACGGCGGCTCGGGCGGCTCGGCGGCTCGGCAACTTGGCAGCTCGGGCGGCTTGGGCGGCTCGGTAGTACGGCGGCTGGGCAGCAACTGCGGCTCGGCGATTCGGCGGCTCGGGCGGCTCGGGCGGCTCGGCGGTACAGCGGCTCGGCAGCAACTGCAGCTCGGCGGCTCGGCAGCAACTGCAGCTCGGCGGCTCGGCAACCCGGCGGCTCGGGCGGCTCAGGTGGCGCGGCGGCTCGGGCGGCTCGGGTGGATCGGGTGGCTCGGCAGCAGCTCGGCGGCACCGGTGGCTCGGTGGTGATGGCGGGGCCGCGTGGGGACGGCGGCGGGGCCGGGTGGAGCGGCGGCGAGGCCGGGTGGAGCAGCGTCGGGGCCGGGTGGAGCGGCGTTGGGGCCGGGTGGAGCAGCGTCTGGGCCAGTAGAGGCGGTGCCGGGGCCGGGAAGGGCAGCTCCGGGGCCGCAGGTGTAGGCGAGAGGGCCAGCAGAGGCGGCGCCGAGGCAGGGAAGGGCGGCGCCGGGGCCGCAGGGGTAGGCGACGGGGCCGCTAGGGCGGCTAGGAGGGGGGGGGGGGTCGCGAGGGTGGCTTGAAGAGGCCGCGAGGGCGGCTAAAAAGGGCCGCGAGGGCGACGTTAAAGGGCCGCGAGGGCAGCGCGACACGACGGAGCCGCGAGGGCGGCGGATTGGGGCCGCGAGCGCGGCGCGACGTGAAGGGGCCGCGAGGGCGACGCGACGGGGCCGCAAGCGCTACGCGACAGGGTTGAAAGGGCGGCTCGACCGGGCCGTGAGAGGGGAGCGCGACTCGGGCAGTGTAGAGCGCGCTCCGGGCAGAAAAAAAAAGGTGGTGGGCCCTATGAACAGTTCCCACAGGGGAACCTGCCCGATACCATGAGAAACTGAACGAGAACGAAATGACTAAGAGAAAGTTGGGTACAAGTAGAAACCCTAGAAAGCTGTACCCCATATGTACTACCCCACTATAGCCTACAGTAGCTATGTCATATAAATCTGACACCAACTTCACCTGCGTCTGCCGTCCCGGCTACTCTGCCCTCGACTCGGGCAATGGCTGCACTTGCGCTGTTGTGAAAGCTGGCTCTAGTGGTAAGAGCACAACTCCTCCACTACACCCCACTCCAATACGTATCTATAGCTAGTAGCTACTCAAATCAGAGGCTTTTCTATTTACACTGCAACCATGGCTTTACATCTCCACATGTGCCATTGCTAACTGCTTGCAGCCGGACTACTTACTGTAACCCTTGCTCTCACCTCCTCTGCTCTCTCCTTCCCCCTCGTTGCTCAACCACCCCTCGGCAGTGTCCTCGCTCTCCACGGGTGCCATAGTGGGCATTGCTGTGGGCTGCTTTGCTGGCTTCGTTCTGCTGGCTGCTATGCTCTCATGCCTGCTGTGGCCCCGTGGACCAAGTGAGACTCCGCCTTAATGTCTATTCCTAGGCTGTGCCTATATGTGCAGACTATTACCTCACCACTCACCTTCGATTCCTGCAGCTGCAGCTCGGACTTTCACCAATCGACTTTCTTTTCACTCTTTTGAGTACATGCAGGGAAGTGGGAGGGTCTAGACGTGTGTGAGCAGTACACGCTGCAGCAGATGGTGAAGGCCACAGACAACTGGGCCAAGGGCAACGTGCTGGGCAAGGGAGCATTTTGCATCGTGTACAAGGGGTGCTTGCCACAGGGGCAGACGTGGGCCATCAAGCGCTCCACTGTGATGACCAACGACTTTGAAATGGAGGTAAGGGGGCCCTTCACCACGTCTCACTGCTGTTACATGTCAGCAAAGCAGCCCAATTCTGCTCTCTCTCTTTCTGTGTTCCGTTCTCGCCCGTGCCCTTACCAGCTGCTGATTCCGTCGACTAGGTTAAGCAAAAGATGATTTCTAGCCATAGCGTGTCACTGAGGATAACACGCAGATGTGTTGTCTGGAAACGGAAAGCACTTGGCAGCTTTGTTCTGAATGCGTCACCTGCAGGTGCGGGCCATCGAGTCTCTCCACCATGTGAATCTGGTGCGGCTGATGGGCTTCTGCCAGGATCTGAACGTGGAGACGGGCAATCAGGAGCAGATCCTGGTGTACGAGTTTGTGGCTAATGGAGACTTGCAGCACCACATTTACAGGAGTGAGAGTGAGTCGCAGTATGTGCGTCACAAGGCAGCTGAGCAACTTCCGTAGTGGTGTGCCCACTGTCCACCCAGCTGTCAAAGAGTTTTGCTCTGTGAGCAAAGACACTGTGGTGACAGCTTAGTGTCTCCTTGTTCATCTCATGCTCCTCCCTTCCAGACCATGTCACACTCCCCCAGTGACAGTGCCTGGTGAAAGGAGCAGCGAAAAACCTCGCGTACTTGCATGGGTTCAAAGTGCCCATCATCCGCAACACCCTATGTGCACCCATTTCTGTGATTATCATCTCTTCCAGACCCTCTTTCGCTGCGGGACCGAATGCGAATCGCACAAGGAGCCGCGGAGGGGCTGGCATACTTGCATGGGTTTGCGACGCCCATCATTCACCGCGACATCAAGCCCGCCAACATCCTCGTGACGGCCGACATGCAAGCCAAGGTGGCTGACTCTGGGCTGCTCAAGCGCATCACTCACGGGGAGGATAATCAGACCAGGGTGGCCGGCACTCCTGGCTATGTGGACCCTGAGTACAACCGCACACGCGTGGTTACCACCAAGAGCGATGTCTTCTGGTAGGGTTGGTTCTAGGGTAAAACGTGCCCTGTTGTCGTTCGCACGATTTTAATCTGATTGTTATCTTTCGCATCAGCCGTATGCATCAAGGCTGTTTTGCTGCTTAAACTTACCCACAACTACTCTCTTGCTTACAGCTTTGGCATTGTGCTTCTGGCACTGGTGACTGGCAGGCCCCCTCGGGTTGAAGAGACACACATACAAATATGGGTACGTAAAACAGATGGGCAATATTGTGCAGAACACTCAGGCAATATAGTGCAAATCACATCAGCAATATAGTGCAAATCACATCGGCAATATAGTGCAAATCACATCGGCAATATAGTGCAAATCACATCGGCAATATTGTGCAAATTGTGTGGTCTGATTCCTTCTTGCACTAGCATTACCTTCTTGTTCTCATTCCCTCTTTCTGTTGCGCTGACTCATTTCAGGCAACCAAGATGGTGGAGGACTATCAGGTGATTGGCATGAAGGACACCAAGCTAGACGCAACTGAGGAGGCCGTTCTTGCCATTGTAGACCTGGCTCTCGACTGCATCAAATCGCCAGGTGCTCGCAGGCCTGTCATGAAGGACATTGCATACCGTCTCACAGCGCTCATTGATAAGTACTGCTCGGACAAGCAGTCAGAAGTAGAGGAAGTAACGGGTAAAGCAGTAGATGAGATTCCCTCCGACTCTTCTGTAGGGACTGGCACAATCTCACAGACTTCCACCATGAGCCTTGGATCTTTTATTAAAGGCATGGGTAGCTGGCTGGAGAAGAGGCCAAGCTGATGGACTTTGCACAAACGTCAATTCACCACATGCTAGCTGCCGATCCCCAAAAATAGATGCTCCTTTAAGCATGTAGTTGAATTTTCCTCTTTTAGGGGGGTTTAATTTACGTGCCATGTGTCTTCTGAGCAGGGATCCAAATTTCAAGTTTGTCTAGCTGCTTATAGGCTGCAGTTGGAAGTGTGATAGTTGCAAGGCCAGGTGCATATGACCATCTGTCAATCATACATTAGATATTGGGGTTGCCCAGTCATGTTTATAGCACCCCCGATTTATTGATATGTGGTGGTAAGGGTGTGTCAAGTGTGTACAACAGGTACCGTATGGCCCCGGATAGTAGCGCATATGAGCTTACCGTACAAATCGATTTTTTTTAGGGGCTGACATGTAATTGAGTCTTGGGCATAAGCGCATGCGCTTACGTAATGACAAACACTGAGTTATATGTTTATAGCACCAAAGTGAGCATCTCATTCTTTCCAATCAATCGAGTCGATGTTTTATAGCGTCAGGAATGAGAATAGCGCGCAAGCGATGCTCTGCCAACACACAGGGGCAATGACATGCCCGCCCCTATGCTAACACATTCTGACTGGACTCGCAGCTTGTATTCTTTGAGAGTCAACCGAACCCAAAAGGAATGTGTGCTACTAGCTTCAAAATCGGAATAAAACAAAATATAATTATGCATACGCATATAACAAATAATGGATTTCTAGGGGGTGCGCTTATAATCGAGTACCGGCCCTAAGCGCCATGCTCCAGGTATAAGCGCCGACGCTTTTAATAGGACGGCGCTTATCCGAGGCCATACGATATGGACCTGCCCTATTTGCTCAGCCCCCACTATCCGCCCTCCGTCCCTTGCAGAGTGTGGGAGGGCGTTTGGGTACAAGGTGGACCCCACCCATCACCTACGCACACACTCCCATTCCCACATTGCTTCCCTCCTCAATGCCCTCTGTCCCCGCCCTTCCCCCGCTTCATCCCGTGCAGCTTTACGGAGTGTGAGAGGGCGTTTGGGTAGAAGGTGAACCTCATACGCCACCTGTGCACACACTATGGCCAGCCTGTGCAGCAGCAGCAACACACACGGGCAAGCCATCCCTAGCAGTTGCAAGAGCATATGCAGTTCAGCCCTGCCTCCACAATGCATACACCCCATAGGACGGCTTAAAGTGCCTCACACGCCACCTGCGCACACAATAAGGGCAACCAGCGTGATAGCACCAGCACACGTAGACAAGCCCTGGCTGGGTGATTCATACGCCTCGCACCAGCGCCTCACACGTCACCTGCACACACATTACGACCAGCCCGTGTGGTAGCACACTACAATTTCATGTATTGTTATCATGCACTGAAATGGTACCATTAGTACCTTGAGGGCGGGCATACGATATGCAAGATCAAGTTGTGTGCAGAGCTGCTGATAATCACAAGGTGGGAGCGCCTTCGTGAAGATATCATCAGTGTTGTGTTGGACTATGAGGACAAGTAAACTATGCATGCCTGGCTGCACTACTTCAGCTCACGCAGCAAGAAATACTAGAGTTGGATGTGATTCGCTCTGCCCTCTAGTCTAGGCTCCTTGAAACAAAGGGTTCATGGCCTTCTTATCAATGAACAGATCCGGGGTGGAGCTAGGCAGCTCACACAAGCCAATAAGGAAGAACATCAACCAGTGGAACTCCTAAGAAACCATAGCACCAAGAGCAGAGATCTATGCCTCACAGCAAGACAATGCCACCGACGACGAGCGAATGGGCCTCCACAAGACAGATTTCAGCGCCATGATTGAATAGTAGCCGTAAGAGGACCGGAGTCTCTCGATGTTGTCTGCTTATGAAGCGTTAGTGTGTCTCGTGAGTGCAACTGGCTATCGCTCACCAAGCACAAGCCCCATGCGTGACGTGCTAGCCAGATAGTGCAATACCTTCTGAGCAACCGATCAGTGTTCAGGTCGGTGTCTCCCAGTCGCAACAAAACGAGCAAGGATGGCAAGAGAATGTGCGAGATATGGGAGAGTGCAAGTCATCAGGTACAGTAGGCATCCCTCCAGCTTTGCATATTGACCACTAGGTTCAAATTACTTATCAGGAATAGGGGCTGAGAGCGTATGACAACAGGTAGAGGGATGGGCTGTGCCTAGGAGAACTGGAGGCCGAAGCACTGAGGATTTGCTGCACCATGTGTGGTTGAGTCAAAGTGATGGTGCGCACTGCTTTGACCCTGGTGATATGCATGCCAAGATAGCGACAGAACTCACCTAGGTCAGTGCAAGCGTGTCTTCTCAATGACTCGTCCTTTACGGAGGCCAGTGCAACCCTGTCTGGAGTAACAAATACCACGTCAAAGACGTAGAAGAGGATATAAAATGGAATTGAGCCAAAGCAAACAAAGATAGACAGACCAGCAGAGGGCGGGTGTGGCAGTAGATTGTCTGTTATGTCCTATTTTCTCCTATTCGATTTTTTTATTCTATTTTTCACATTAGTTTTCCTGTTTGTCTACTTTACTGTTTCATATTTTGGAATTATGCACTGAATATGTTAAGTGACATTGCGCGTGCGTGACTTTACCGAACTTGGAAGGCTCCATTTTCGCTAATTATAGAGCATCAGTACATTCTAGAAACATACTGGATACGTTTTTTGTATCGTGCCAATATAAAGTATCGTGGTTGTACCTAGGATTCAAAAATTACATTCGAAGTGAAGTCTCGGTCCTCTCACACTTGGTAATCATAGCTTATGTACACTTCCCAATTTTATTTCGTTGGTTCACACTCCCGAAAACTGGCAGGGGTGATAACACCGCGCTTCGGTTTTGAATTCCCCTAGCATGATTCCTGAATAGGCATGCCGACATGAATGGAGAAGGCTGGCGACTATTTCATGCAAACATTCGGGCACTTGCGCGCCAAGGAGGAGCAGACTCGCAACGAGCCCTACCAATTGGCAACACTGTTTGTGAATAGTTTGCAGCCATAGCGAGTGTACCTGCGACGATAGTGACACCCACGAAACCGAGGCTACCATAGGCAACAGTGGCCATGACTACAACATTTTTGCGCCCCTAAAACCGAGGCTACCAGAAGCAGCGACGTCCATCGATTCGTCGCTACACTCGAGATTTACTTCGCAGCTGTTGGATGCACGACTCACAAACAGGCTATGACACGTGTACAACTCACATCTACACTGATGTGAAGAATGACACTGGAATGGATTTTCGTAGACAGTGCTTTCGTCCAAGGTGAAGGGCCGTGGGAGCAATTTCAGACTGACCCAATTTATCATTTCGAGCCTGTACATATAGCACATATATGGTTGAGGAAAATATTTATCGGCACTGACAGTATACGAGTGTGATGCAGTGTACGCAACGGATGGAGATATGTTACAACCAGATTTGCCGACCTAACCAAAGGAGAACATAATCAAAGCTACATCGTAAGGTTGAAATAGGGAATCTAACAGCATGTGGCTACGGCATATTACTCGAGCTATAAGGACGGGGTCAGCGTGGCCGAGCAGTTTGATATGATGGTCGGCACGCGTGGAACGATGGGCACCACCCACGACTGCCGACCCGATTTATATCGACAAAACCGATGCGAACCAATGCCTAGAAAAACTTACTCGTACAAATATTGTGCTGTACTGGACATCAAATTTTGGATTAATTCAAAATGTAACTTTCGCCAATTGCACGCTTGGAATTGTGCAGTACCTCGCACGATTGGGTCTCCTCGTTATCGAATGTCAACCATGCGTGGGCGTCGACGGAGACCAGCGTTTTCGGGCCTCTCCCGGTCTACTCCTCGTCGATGAAACGCCGACGCAGCTTGTCGACGTAGGCCTGCTGGTGAAGCCACAGCTTCCTCGCCAGTCGGCCGCGCACGATATCCAGCCCGAGGTACTTCTTGACAGGGCAGATCTCGTGTAGCTCAAGGCGGCCTCCAGCGGCTCCTTCAACTCCTTCAGCATCGCGAGGCTGCTGTTGGTGGCGAGCAGGTCGTTGACGTTGACGAGCAGCGTGCACACCACTCCGTTGTCGCCGACCTTGCTCTTGCTCCAGCCAGCATCGAGCGCCAAGTACTACAGCAGCGAACTCAGCTTCAGGCCGTACAAGCTCTTCACCAGATAAGATGCGGCCGGTTCCGTCGTTGTTGTAGTGGGGCTGGTACATGTAGAGGACGCTATCAAATTTGCTCTGCAGGAACGCTTTCTCCATGTCAAGCTGCATCAAGTGCAGGTCAAGGACGGCAACGGTGAACAGGAAGATTCGCAGCATCACAAAGTTCCCCACCAGGATGTACGTCTCGTTTTAGTCGGCGCCGTACACCTGCGTGAAGCCTTTCACGGCCAGGCAGGCCTTCTTGCAAGCGACCGTGTCATCGACGTGGTACTTCGTCATGAGCACCCAGCGGTTCTTCATGATGTTGACACCGCGCGGACGCTTGACCGTTTCCCACGTTTCGTTGGCGATGAGGCTCCTGGTCTTTTCGTCCATGGCGGCCTTCACCGCCTTGCTCGTGGAGTTCTGGTTTGGAGCATGTGGAGCTGCCTTTGGAGCTGAGCAGCGGTAGCACCATCACAATGCAATCCCCTCTTATTAATTGGGGAGAGGAGGCCAAGAATGCAGAGGAAGAGGGGCGAGGAGGTGCAGCAAGTGAGCGAGCATGCACCGACACTTCTTTCTCGCACTACAAGTGCTCTACGGATCCGAGTCACCCCGCAGCAACGCCAAGGCCTTCAAGTCCCTGCAGTTGAGGAGGAAGGAAGGGGTAAGAGGAAATTCCAAGCCCCTAATAGGTTGACATATGATACGCCGAGAAAGCCGGGCAAGACAGCCTTGGCCGGAGCGGCAATGATGGTTGGAGATGATGAGGAAAGTGACCACGAGGAGTGTGCCTTCATGTTCTTCTCTCCGGGGGAACCAGTAACTCCCAAGGAGGCCTTAGAGAGTAGTGCTGAGGAGGGGAAGAATACAATGGAGAGCGAGCTGAAGAGCATTGAGGAGTATGACACGTGGGAATTGGTGGAGTTACTGGAGAGGCGTAAGGCGATTACGTCCAAGTGGCTCTTCAAGATCAAGTCCGACGCCGACGCCAAGATCGAGCGCTACAAGTCTAGGCTTGTAGCCAAGGGGTACCAGCAGAAGGAGAAGGTGGATCACAATGAGTTGTTCGCTCCTGTGGAGAAGCCGACGACGCTGCGAACCCAACTCGTAGAGGCTGCCATCAAAGGATGGGTGGTGAAGCAGATGAACGTGATAACCACGTTCCTCAACGGCATTCTTGAAGAATATATTTTCATGGCGCAGCCAGAGGGGTTTGATGATGGTAGTTACAGAGTTTTGAAGCTGAATAAGGCCCTCTATGGGCTGAAGTAGGCCCCTAGGAAGTGGTACTTGAAGCTGCGGGAAGTGTTGGAGGAGATCGGCTTCACTCCCTCAACGGCCGATCACTAGTTGTTCATGCTTGGCGAGGGGGAGCAGAGGAGCTTCATGGTGGTGTACGTGGATGACATCTTCATTTTCTCACCCTCCTCTGACCTTGTGAAGGAGGTGATGCTGAAGCTTCAGGACAAGTTCAAGTGCAAAGCCCTTGGTGACGTTAACTTCTACCTCGAGCTTCATATCGAACGCGATATGGAGAAGCGGTGCATGTGAGTGCACCAACAAAAGTACCTGGAGGCCTTGGCTGCCAACTTTGGGCAGGGTTAAAGCCATGTGGCTACTCTATTCCCTTCTGGGCTCAAGTGTGTGAAGGGACTAGAGGAGGAGAGCGTTGGCAAAGAGGAGAGGCGCCGATTTCACTCATTGGTGGGCAGCCTCATTTATGTGGAGGTTAACACCCGACCGGACGTCGCCTTCGCTACCGGGCAGCTGGCTAGGGTTGTTTAATTCCCTAATGAGGAGCAGGTAGCAGCTGGAATGAGGGTGGCCAAGTATCTTGGCCAAACACCGACCGTTGGGCTGCAATACTCGGCGGCAGCGCAAAGGCGCCAAAAGGGCGCGGATGGAGTTGAGCCCGGGCGTTTGTTCCTGACTGCCTTCTCCGATGTTGGTGCAACCTACGGTTTGCCCTCGGCTTGTTGTCCGTGTGCGTGCATGCGTGTGTGCATGGAATGGTATGAGGGCATGAGATAATATATATTTCATGCTTATAATACTGTATGAATGTTGAGTCATGATGTCGAGTGTTGGTGTCGAGTCAACAGCGAGTTATCGCTAGTCGCGTGTCACGCAGTCGTTTGTGTCCCGTGCGCGGTTTCTATTATGTCGAGTGTCTCGTGCTCCGCTTCTATTTTGTCGTGTGTGTGGAACCTTTGGCGTGTCGCAGGTGTGTCCAGCAGACCCATCAAGAACTCAAGGATGAGTTTGTGGTGAAGAACCAGAGCCTTGGTGGCAAGGTTCAAGTAATCAAGAAGCCCGCGAAAAGGGTATACCTCAAGATATTGAAGATAGTTACATTACTTTGTGTAGTGTAACATTTCACTTGGTGTAGGCCCTAGTGAAGGGTAGTTTCGAGACCCTTCATGGTTGGGGACAGTGTGGCACTGTTATACATCACTGTACCTTGGCTCTTGGGGTTTGTAGGAGCTGGGAGTCATTCCCAACTCGTAACTCTTTCTATCTTGTGTTCTAAGACTATAGTGGCTGCCATAGTGCCATTCGTTCAAACCAACGCTGTGCTGTCAATACTTGGTGAAATCGTGCGATCTAAATTGCCTTTTCTAGGTGACGTTAAGACGCTCCAGATTCCAGTTGAATCAGGTCGTTTGAATCTGTGACCAGAACGCTATGAACGTTTAAAGCCGCCGTGCAGAAATCCGAGTGTACACTCTATCTTTCGTTTTAGGCACATTGAAGCCTACTGTGCCGATAACATCCGATGCCTCTTATGCATCGGAACCAGGAGACATGACAAGTGTGGTAGGCTTCATATGCTGTGTTGGTGGAGACCCAATTGCTTGGGAAAGCAAGAAGCAGGTGGACCAAACTTTGAGCTCGGTGGAGTTTAAATACATGGCTCTCTTCCGTGCCGTATGGGAGATTGTGTGGTAGCGGCGTGGCTGAATTGGGGGAGGAGCAGTGAGGACCCACCCGATGTGAGAATTTAGGAATGAAATGACTAAGGGAAATGTGGGTACAGGTAGGAAACCTAGAAATGTTGTACCCTATAGTGTCTACCCCACTACAGCCTAGATAGACCATAGCATATAAGTTTGACACACCCCCATAGGCAAAGTGGGGGAGAACAAGAGGTCACAAGACCAGTCAAGCAAAGCAAAGCAAGCTCAGGGTGGATCACAAAGTCACCACACAATCCGAGCACAAGAGCAAGGCCAAAAGGCCAGTTAATATGCAAGATCATATATTAAGGTAAACAAGCAAGTGCAGGTATAGCAAGATCACAGTACAAGCAAGGTCAAGAAGTGAGCAAGTGAGGCCAAGTAGGCACAAGAACTAGCATCGTACAGAAGCGCTGATGATCACCAGGCGGAATTGCCTTGGTAAAGATATCAGCAGTATTGGCCTCAGAGGCCACGTAAGCAAGACGCAGCAGACCACGCTGCTGCAGCTCACGAGCAAGGAAGTAGCGGAGAGCAATGTGCTTCGTTCTGTGCTCCAGTGTGTTCTCCCGACATAAGGCCAGCATGGCCTTGTTGTCTACGTACAGAACTGGAGGAGAACGAGGCTGCTCTCCTAGGTCACTCAGCAGGTAGGTGAGCCAGCGTAGCTCCTGTGCAGCCATGGCCCCCGCGTAGATCTCAGCCTCACAGCTGGAGCCGAGAACAGAAGACGAGCGGGTAGACTGCCACGAAACAAAGCCGGAGCCAAGGCTGAAGGTGTAACCCTGTGAAGACTGCTTCGTAGCCTGGTCGTCAGCCCAAGAAGCATCTTCGTGACCTGTGAGGACCACTCGACGTCACCCTCCAAGCACTAGCCCCATGCACGACGTACTGCACAAGTAGCGCAACACCCTCTTCGCTGCAGCCATGTGCTCTGGTCGGTGTCTCCCAGGAGCAACATAGCGTGCTAAGATGCTAAGAGGGTATGCAAGGTCAGGTCGAGTGCAGGTCATCAGGTACATGAGGCAGCCAACAAGCTCTGGGTACGGGCCACTCGGCTCTACGGACTCATCCGAAGGCAGAGCTGAGAGTGAGTGGCGAGTAGGCAGAGGAGTGGCCTGAGGCAAGGAGTACGTGAAGCCGAAGCGCTAAAGGACCTGCTGCACCATGTGTGACTGAGTCAGGGTAATGGTGCGCTGTGCTCTGTCCCGGGTGATCTGCAAGCCAAGGTAGCTGCGCAGTTCACCCAGGTCAGTGCACGTATGTCTCTTCTGCAGCTCGGACTTCACGTGGGCGAGTCCAGCAGTGTCAGTAGTGGCAAAGACCAAGTCGTCGACGTACACGAGGATGTAGAACGGCGGCAAAGAGGTGTTGGTGCGCAGAAACAGCGACGGGTCGGCTGTAGAAGAAGCAAAGCAAAGAGCCGCAAGTGTAGTTCTCAATGTGTCGTGCCACTCACGGGGCGCCTGGCGAAGACCGTAGACTGGCGGCCGGAGGCTCCACCGGGTACCAGGAGGAAACGACCCAGTGAAGCCAGGTGGGTGGCACAGCCAGATCTCCTCGTGCAGGGTGCCCTTCAGGAAAGCCATGCTGGAGTCAAGAGAGTGAAGCTCGTAGTCGCGCTGAGCGGCTATGTGCAGCAGCACCCAAAGAGAAGGTCTGAAAGTAGTCAACTCCCTGCCGCTGACTGAAGCCTCGAGCCACATAACGCGCCTTGAAGATAGGCGGAGAACACGGCGGCCGCTTCAACCTGAAGATCCACATGCCATTGACGATGTTCGCCCCACGTGGGGGATCCTCGTCGACGTAGGTGCCTGTGGACTTCCAGGAAGCCATCTCTGCGTCCATGGCCGACTGCCACTGAGAGGAGTAGGGACCCTCAATCGCCTCAGCATACAATCGAGGAGTCAGGATGTCTGGTGCATCCGGGTCTCCCTCAGGGGCAATCATCGTGGACACAAGATGAGGCAAAGCAGCAACAAAGCACTGGAACTCCTCCTGCATGTCCTCAAGGACGTCCGTGCTAAGAGACACACACCCCCGACGGACGGAGGACAGACAGACTCAGACTCAGCAACAAGACCAGTAGCGTAGTCTAGACGACAGCGAGCCGCGAAGGCGACAAGCTCAGCAACTAGGGCAGACGCAGCGGTGGACTCAAAGGAAGGGTCACTGACAAGAGTGGCCAGGAGACGCGTGACAGTAGGACTGGCAGCACGAAGAGAGTAAGACTCAGGGTCAGCAAGAAGAGCAAGAGAGGACTCTGGAGGAGACGGCAACGGGACACGTAGAGGAGCAGTGGAAGGACGCAGCGCCATCTGGTGTGTGCCTGGGACCGTAGGAGGACGCGGACGCGGAACACGACGACTAGTGCGAGCAGCACGAACACGCGATGCAGGACGAGACGCAGGCTCACGACGCTTAGCAAGACCTCCAGTAGGACCAGTGTAGGGAGAAGGAGCAGGTAGGGGGGAGGCGGGCGGTAACGGTGACTGCGACTTGACAGGCTGTGGACACTCCAAGGGAGGAGCAGGGACAGTAGAGGGCGGGAGACCAAGAACCTACTCAAAGAGCGGAATTAAGTACGGCCGCGGCCACGCAACGCCTCTAGAACTAGTAAGGACATCACTAGTACCCCCAACGGTAGCACCAGCGCCAGCAGTACCTCCAGCTCCAACAGCGCCTACTCCAGCACCCTCAGATGCACCAGCGCCAGCAGAAACACCAGCGCCAACACCTCCAGCAGCTCCAGCTCCAGCAGCTCCAGCAGCACCATCTCCAGCAGGACCGGCATCTCCAGTACCGCCAGCAGCTCCAGCAGGACCAACTCCAGCAGCCCCACCAGCACCCCCAGCCCCAGCAGCTCCAGTACCGCTAGTACGAGTACCTCCAGGACCAGCAGCTATAGTAGAACCTCCAGCTCCAGTAGCACGGCTCCAGCACCGGGCAAACCACTCGCGCAGCTCCTGTGGAGAGAGTGGCTCCCGCCTCGACGAAGCACCGCCGGCGGCCACACGAGCAGACCCAGCGCCCCCAGGCTCCGCACCCCCAGGCTCCGCACCCCAAGACTTAGCACCCCTAGGCTCAGCACCCCTAGACTTAGCACCCCCAGTCTCAGCACACCCAGACTCAGAACCTCCAGACCCGACACCCGCAGGCTCAGCAGCTCTAACAGCATTAGAGTCAACAGCTACCTCGACAGGCTCGACTGCGTCTACCTGGGACACACCTGACGGGACAGGACCCTTAGGGGGAAGGGGGTCTACCGGGGGAGGACTTGGTGCAAGGAAGAGCGGCGGCGGGGGGAGGGGCGCAGTGCGGTAGGGGAAGAGACGGTAGTAAGGCACCGACTCGTCAAAGGTGACGTCCTGGGAGGACAGAACACGGCGCGAGGTGGGGTGGTAAAACTGCCAACCAGGCGCGTCAGGGGGGAAGACAAGGAAGATGCAGGGAACATCACGGGGGGACAGCTTGTCCGCAGACAAGTCGCGGACAAACGCCCGAGATCTCGAGACCCGAAACGTAGATGCATCGCCAACCTTCCCCGTCCACCGCAAGGTGGGGGAGGTCTTTGGCAAGGAGACCCGGGGCTGAAGGTTGAGCTGATGCGCGGCGTACTGAACCGCAAACGGCCACAGAAAATTGGGGGCAGCCGCATGCATCATGGACGTACGAGCGACGTCCATGACCATGCCAATGCGGCGCTCAGCAATCCCATTTTGCTGTGGAGAGGCCGGAAGAGTGAAGGTCGGGCGGATGCCCTGTGCACGACAGTAGGCTCCCAGATGGGCAGAGGAAAACTCCCCGCCTCTGTCCGAGTGCAGACGCAGAACAAGAAAGTCCGAGCCGAAACTCTCTCTGAGCTGGAGACGAGCTGCGCGGATCAAGTCGATCAACACCTCTGTGACGTCACCCTTGCTGCGCAAGGGGAAGACTGTGGTGTAACGCGAGTAGTCGTCAACCACCAACAGGAAGTAACGCTCGTGCCCCTGCCCACGGACACGGGCTGGGCCCCACACGTCCATGTGGAGGGTCTGTAGCGGAGCCTCTGTCGGAGGAAACTCGGAGGAGTGAGGGGCGGCGCGCTGTTGCCCCTCGACGCAGGGGACGCAGGTAGGGCCAGGCCCCGGAGTTAGGGGAGGGAGAGACCAAGGGAGACCAGAGACAAGGACACAGGAGGCCATGTCTCGGAGACGAGGCAGGGAGGGGTGACCAAGGCGGTGGTGCAAGAGGAGAGTCTGGTGGGACAGGAGACGACACGAGCAGGGAGCACACTCAGGACCAGACCTGGATGCTGCAGCAAACACCTGACTCGACAAAGCTACCTGGCCAGACTCAGCAGCCGGAGGAGACTCGATAGTAAGGGTGTACAGGCTTGACCTTGGCCGATGGGTCAACGTGGCCAAGTGTCGGCCTGTCCGAGCACACGTGCAGTGGGTCACCCGCTGACTCGTAGGAGTGAATTGGTCAACCCCCCTATCCTGTAGGTCAGCACCACTCACCAAGTTTGTAGAGAATGAGGGGAGGTAGAGACGTGACAGGGTGCCAGAGGGGGCTGCCGGGCACGGTAAAACAGTGGAGAAGCTAGCAAGGACAGGAGCCCCATAGGGGTCCGTTAGGGAGACTGCAACCGGCCGACTGAGCGGCGTAAGAGTGGTGCGGTCTGGAAAGAAGGAGCGGGACGCACCCGAGTCAAGGGTGAAATTGTGTAAGGCCTGAGCCGACGTAGTACCTAAGAGAGCAGACTCACCAGCACCTGGGGCAGCAGACGCACTAGTACCTGGGGCAGCAGACGCACTAGCACCTAGAGTAGCAGCCTCACCAGCACCTAGAGCAGTGGCCTCAATGCCCGGGTCAGGTGGTACACACACGTAACAGGCACCCTCAACACAAGTAGTCACAGCATTCATGGCAGCAAGGATAGCATCATAGTCAAGATCAAAGATGGCAACCCCCGCCCTAGACAGATCTCCCCTGTGAGGGATCTCTGACGCCTCAGGGAACTGGTGACGCCACGCGTCCGTCAGGCGACCGAAGCAGCGCTGGGTGGAGTGTGGGCCCCCGCACTGCTCACAAACTTGGTCGCCGGTACGGAGGACGTAAGTGCAGGGACCAGTACCCCCACCGCGTTGACGTGCAGCGTACCACTCACGAAGCTGCAGAGGGGACAGGGTCACACCACTCCGCTGCTGCTACTGGGGCGGACCACCACCTGACCCACTCCTCTGCACAGAGTCGCGACCTGCTCCACCACCGCCGCCGTCGCCGCCTCCGCCGCCTCCTCCACCTCCGCCTCCTCCGCCACCTCCGCCGCCTCCGCTCCCTCCGCCACCTCTGCCGCCTCCTCTGCCTCCACTGCTGTCGTTGCCGCTGCCACCCCCGCCACCACTCCCACCACGACCCCCACTCCCTCCACTGCCTCCACCACCACCTCCACCGCCCCCGCTAGCCCCTCCAGTTCCCTTGCTCCCCTTGCCCTTGCCGGTGTGGCGTCTCTCGCTAAGGGCAGACACAGCGCCGACCACGTAGAAACCAACGAGGTCGGCAGCAGCTGCAGAGGCAATAGAGGGCAAGAGGGGGGAGGGGGAACACCCCTCAAAGACGGGGGTGCGAGGGTAACCACGAGAGGCCCTATAGCGACTATGCTCTGCTCTGCTGCTAGGAGGCCCTTCTCAAGGAGGTCAACGGTGAGAGTGGTGGGGCAAACTGAGAGGAAGTGGTCCCTGACTACGCGGAGAGAGTCAGGGAGCCGGGTGACCTTGTAGTAGAGGGTGATGTACATTGGGGGGGGGGGTTCTTGGCGTAGAACTCAGCAGGAAGCGCAGCGCTGTAGCAAGTGTCACTAGTGCGGAGGTGCGTAATGAGGTCAGCGACTGTGGGAAAGGCAGCAAGGTCAGGGAAGAGGTACGGTAGCATGAGGCGGCTCAGTGCAGCCGTGGCAGGGGAAGAGTAGCGTGCAACTACAGCGTCATACAAGGTCTGAGCACTCTTGTACTGGCTAAAGTGTGCACGCTCAGTGGTCGGTAAGTGGCGACGCACAGCAAGACGAGCAGCAGCATCGCGTGTTGCCCACTGTGAGCGAACAGTGCTGTCAGCAGTAGCAGGCAGGGCAGGGGAGGCACCAGAGGTGAGGTCGAACAAAGATAGGCCGTCTTCCCTATCGCACTGGAGGAACAGCTGAAGGTCTTCGACCCAGACCTCAAAGTCAACAGCACGGCCCTCAGTGTCAAAGGTAAGAACACTGGGGGTAGCCATGACTGTAGAGGTCTAGCAAGGAGTGAGCTCACGAGTACGAGTAAGTAGGGCCGAGGCGCGTCGGTAGAACTAGTAGCTGCTCAGCGGCTCGGCTGCTGGGCGGCTGGGCGGTCGGGCGGCTCGGCGGGTTGGGTGCTGGGCGGCTCGGCGGCTCGGCTGCTGGGCGGCTCGGCTGTCGAGCGGCTCGGCAGCTAGGCGGCTCGGCGGCTCGGCTGTTGGGCGGCTCAGCTGCTGGGCGGCTCGGCTGTCGGGCGGCTCGGCGGCTAGGCGGCTCGGTGGCTCTGCTGCTGGGTGGCTCGGCGGCTCTGCTGCTGGGTGGCTCGGTAGAGGCGGTGTCGAGGCCGCGTAGGAGGCGGCGTCGGGGTCGCTTAGGGGCGGCGACGGGGCCGCTTAGGAGCGGTAGCGGGGCCGCGGAGGGGCGGCGACGAGGCCGCTAGAGGGCGGTGAGACCGCGATAGGGCGGCGACGGGGCCTCGAGAGGGCGGCAATGGGGCCGCGATAGGGCGGCAACGGGGCCGCGATAGGGCGGCGACAGGGCCGCGATAGGGCAGCGACGGGGCCGCGAGGGGGGGGGGGGGGGGGGGGGGGGGGGGGGGGGGCGGCGACGGGGCCGCGATAGGGCGGCGGCGAGGCCGCGATAGGGCGGCGATGGGGCCGCGAGGGGGTGGCGACGGGGCCGCGATCGGGCGGCGACGGGGCCGTGGAGGAGGGGCCGCTGAGGGCGGCGCGACGGGCCGCTAGGAGGGCGGCGACGGGGTCGCAAGGGGTCGTGAGAGAGGGGGGAGGGCCGCTGAGGGCGGTGCGACGGGTCGCTAAGAGGAGGGCGGCACACAGGGCGCGCCTCGGTCAGGAGCGACTCAATCTCAGGGCAGGAAAAAAAATCGATGTTCAGTGGTGGGCCCTAGGAAGTTCCCACTAGGGAACCTGCTCTATACCATGTGAGAATTGAGGAATGAAATGACAAAGGGAAATGTGGGTACAAGTAGAAAACCTAGAAATGTTGTACCCTATAGTGTCTACCCCACTACAGCCTAGATAGACCATAGCATATAAGTTTGACACCCGACACTACTGTAACAGCCAGGGTGCTATTGCACTTGCCAGGGTGCTATGGCCTCACCAAACACATACAAGTGAAGTGGCATTGGACGAGGAGCATGGTGGCCACGGGTGAAGTTGAGTTGTGCTACGTGAAGACGACGGGGCAACCAGCTGATATGATGACCAAGAGGCTGGTGGAGAAGCAGCATTGGAGGTGTTGCAAGCTGGCTAGGATGGCACTGAACAGAGAGCAACAGATCCTAAGGCCAACAATTCGAGGTGGAGTTTGTTGGTGCAACCTACGGTTTGCACTCGGCTTGTTGTGCGTATGCGTGCATGCATGTGTACATGGAATGGTATGAGTGCATGAAATAATATTTATTTTATGTTGATAATAAATTGTGAATGATGAGTCTGCGGAGATAACTACTACAACGGGAGCTAGACTGCAGGCTAGGCACGTGTGCTCGTGTGATCTCTGCGTTCTCTGTTCCTTAGTCGTTTTCCTTGTACGCACACTACATGCTAGATCACGGGGAAAGTTTTTGAGCAATTGGTACAATGAAGTTGGCATAGCAAGACTACATCAGAGCAAGCATTCAGGTCGGCCAACTGCCAGCGCAGCTTGGTCGACCGCATTCCAGCACGACTTCGTCGACCGCGCTCCAGCAAGGCAAGGACGACGGCGTGCCAACGTCGCAGGTTGATGGCGCGACAGCGTTGCTCACGCCAGGACAGCAGTGCACCCTGCTTCGCATTTGCGCGCAGATGATTGGCGTGCAGAGTCTTGTCACCTGCACAGCGCACACACCACGTCAACCTCGAGCTGACAACTGCCTCTGATCCGCCACGACGACCTCGGGATACCACCACCGAGGTCGGGCTCGCCAACTTCGCCTGGGCGACCGTCGCACTCCTCCGCAGCACTTTGTCACTCAGGTAACCTGGTCGACCAGGCAACCACGTCGACCAGCAGCTCCCGTACGTGCCAGTCGACCTCCCAAGTCAACGACCACCTCCATGTCGACCTCACCAGGTCGACGACACCATCGGTCGACCTCCTCGAGGTCGACGTCCCCTCTGGTCGACCAGCTCCACGTCGACCAGCACAGTCTTCGGCTGACCACCCACGTCGGCCACCCGAAGCTGGCGTCACCAAGTTGACGCCCCGCTACTCGACGCCCAACTGCTCGGCGTCCTGAGTCAAGGTCGACGTAGGCCCCTCCTTCGTCGACCACCAGGTCCAGTCGACCGCTAACAGGTCGACCAGCAGTCCGTTAGCCGACCGTCGAAGTCGGCTTCCCCAAGTTGACGTCACCAAGTTGACGTCCTCCGCAGGTCGACTCCCAAGTCGACCTCTCTGAAGTCGGCGCCTGTGCAGTGGTCCCCGGTGCAGGTCGACCTCCTCGTCAACCAGCTCACCCACTGCTGCGGGTCGGCTGCTCCCCTCACACCCGACCACCAAGTCAGCTCCGCCCAAGCGAGGACGGGGCCAATACCCAACTCTCGTTGACACTCCCCTGCCGCGTTCACGCTTGGGCCCCCAGCCCACACGGCAGTACAGCTCCGAGAATAGCCCGTCGGCGTGCGTCCAACACACAGCACGCCGGTCACCGCACCAGCCATGCAAAAGGGCATGGCACCTACTGCTGCACATCGTTGTCGCCGTCGCCCACGTCTGCCAGGCGCACTTGGCCGATTGTGACGGAGCACCGGTTGAAGGCCGGATAGTGCAGCGCCTTCGTCAGGAAGTCGGCCGGCTGCTCAATGGTTGGGATGTACTGCAGTGAGAACTTCCCGCGCTTCACCATGTGCTGCAGCCAGGCCTGTCGCCGCTCCATGTGCTTGAGGTTGCCTGTCAACCCCATGCCCTCGGCGACCGTGATAGCCGACTTATTGTCCACGCGCAGGACAGTCGGCTTTGCGGCGTCCAGTTGCCGGAATTCTGCGAGGAGGAAACGAAGGCGGCGTCCCTCCTTGCCAGCTTCAGTGGCTGCCACACACTCCGACTCGGTCGATGACAACGTCGCGCACTTAATGCGCTGGCTCGACCAGGAGACTGCAGCCCCTCCGTAGACGAACACGTAGCCGCTCGTGCTCGTCCTGTTGTGCTTGTCACCGGCGTCGTCGTCGTCCACGTAGCCGACCAGCTCCAGCGACTCAGGTCCACCGCCGAACTCCAGGGCGGTGTCACGTGTGTTGGCGAGGTAGGCGAGGCAGCGGTCGACCTCGCGCCAGTGCTGGTCGCTCCTCACCGTGAGGCGGCTCCCCAGCTTGCTGCATGCGAAGGCGATGTCCGGCCTCGTCGTCGTCGCCGCGAACTGCAACGAGCCGACCTTCTGCCGGTACTCCTCCTCCTGCCGTTCCTGCGCCTCCTCGTCATCGAAGGTGAGCTCGGCGTAGGCATCGACCGAGACCGGTGTCTTCGGGGTGCGCCCGGTCTTTTCCTCGTCGAGGAAGCGCCTCCGCAGCTTGTCGGCGTAGCCCTGCTGGTGCAGCCACAGCTTCCCCGCCGACCTGTCGCGCACGATCTCCAGCTCGAGGTAATTCTGCACCGGCGAGATCTCGCGCAGCTCGAAGGCGGCTTCCAGCAGCTCCTTCAGCTCCTTCAGCATCACGGTGCTGCTGCTGGCGGCAATCAGGTCGTTGACATAGACCAGAACCCAGCAGGCCACTCCACCCTCGCCGATCTTGAAGTAAAGAGCCTCGTCGACCTGGCTCTTCTTCCACCCGGCGCCGACCAGCACATCGTTGAGCGCGAAGTACCACAACAGCGGCGAGTGCTTCAGCCCGTACAGGCTCTTCAGCAGCTTACACACCCGGCCGGTTACATCGTTGAAGTAGTCCGGCTGGGACATGTACAACACCCGATCGAGCTTGCTCTGCAGGAAGGCGTTCTTCATGTCGAGCTGAATCAGGTTGAGGTTGAGGACAGCGACGATGCTGAGGAAGATCCTCAACGTGACGTAGCTGCTCACCGGCGCGAACGTCTCGTCGTAGTCGGCGCCGTACACCTGTGTGAAGCCCTTCACGACCAGCCTCGCCTTCTCTCGCTCGATGGTGTCGCCGATGTGGTACTTCGTCGTCAACACCCACCGGTTCTTTATGACGTTCACCCCCGGCGGGCGTTCGACCAGCTCCCAAGTGCCCATGTTGATGAGGCTGCGAATCTCCTCCTCCATGGCGGCTTTCACCACCGGGCCCTTCCAGCTCGCCAACGCCTCCTTCACCGTCATCGTCGAGATGTCCCAACAGTGCTCGGGGTCGGCTAGCATGTCGGGGTCGAGCTCCGGAAACTCCTCATCATCCTCGGCGTCATCGTACAGCAGGTCGTCGTCATCGCCCACATCATACACCGTGGTGAAGGCAGCGGGGACGAAGAAGTCAGGCGGCCTCCGAAGTCGGCCTGAAAGCCGTGGTCCCGGCTGGGCCTCCTCGGCATCCCCTCCATCGTCGCTGTCGTCGCTGCCCTCGGCGCCCTGCTGTTCCTCAGCCGGCGTCCCAGCCGACTGCTCCACTGCGGTCGGCTTCCCAGCCGACTTCTCTCCTGTGGTCGGCTCCCCTGCCGACGGCCCGGTCGCCGACTGCTCTGTGGTCGGCTTCACGGCAGCCTGCTCCTTTGTCGGCCGCTGCTCCTCGACCCGCTTCTCCCCTGTCGACGTCGACTGCAAACCCATGTCGACCTGCCGATCGTCACGTCGGCCACCGGCGATGCACTTGGCCGGCGCCGAAGGCGACGTCCCGCTACTCCCCTCATCGCCGGAGGCCGACACCAAGGTGAGCCCACGCAGGTCGGCCACAAGGGGAGGGGCAGGGGTCGGAGGGGGAGGGGTAGGGGGGCGGACGTCCTCGACGTCCTCCGTAGCAAGCTCGCCAACCTCGGCAAGCAGCGGCAGTGTCGCCGACGAGGTGTCAGAGGGCGGGGTGGACGACGAGCGGCCGGACACCGGCCCGTGCTCCGTCTTCCACTCGGCCAGCGACATCTCCTCGTAGAACACCACGTCCGACGTGGTGACCACTCAGTCAGTGGCGACGTCAAGGAGCTCCCAGCCCTTGCTCGTCGCCGACACGCCAAGGTGCAGGCCCCACCTGGCCTTCGGCTTCAGCTTCCCACCACACTGTTGCTCAGGGACAAGGAACTGCGCCATGCAGCCCCACACCCGTGCCAGCGACAAGTCGGGCTTCTTCCCGGTCAGCAGCTGGTACGGCGTCGTCCCCGGCGGCAGCGTCGACCTCTCAAGGCAGTTGCGGACCCAGACGGCCTGCCGCAGAGCGAGGTGCCACCTGTGGTGCTGCACACCCATGTGCAGCAGCATTGTCCGCACCGACTCCACCACCGTCCTCATCTCCCGCTCCGCCATGCCGTTCTGCTGCGGGGTGTATGGGCAGGTCAGGTCGTGGACGATCCCCTTGCCGTTCACGAAGTCGGTGAACTGCTTCCCGAGGAACTCCCCTCCCCGGTCAGATCGCAGCATCAACACCAGCTTCTTCGTCTGCCGCTCAGCCACAGCCAGCCACTGCACGAAGGCCTGCAACGCATCTGACTTCTTGGCGACCGGCTTCACCCACACGTAGCGGGTCTTGCGGTCCTTCAGCAGCAAGAAGTACATGCTGCCGTCCTTGGCAGTCACGCGGAACGGCCCGCACAGATCGATGTGCACGACGGTCAGCACGTCGTCGGCATCGGAGCCTTGGTCGGGGAAGGTGTGCCGCGCCAGTTTCCCCCCGACGCACGAGACACACGGGGAGTCGGCGTCCGTCGCCGACTTGAGGTCCAGCCCAATGGCGACCTCATTCTTCGCCGAGCTCCGTATGGTATCCATGCCGACATGCGCAAGCCTCGCATGCATTCGGTCCGGCGTCGACTTCGTCTTCGAGACGATCGCCCGCAGAGCCACGACCTCCGTCGTGGGCGGCGTCGACCTCGTCGCGCAGGGACGCAGGTCGGTGCAGAGGACTCGCCCAGAGTACGTCGCCCGCCCGAGCACCTCCCCCCCTGCTGAGACGAGCAGCATGTCGTCTCCGTCCTCCTGTAGCTTCACGCCGTGCTCCTTCAGTTGGCCAGCCGACAGCAGGTTGGCCCGCACACCCGGGACGTACAGCACGTCGGGGATGAGCACCTCCTTCCCGGCCTCTCTTTTCAGGGAGACGGTGCCACGGCCCTGAACGTCCTGCAGTGCCCCATCGAAGCCGCGCACGTGCTTGATGGAGCCACTCGGCTGCAGGTCGACGAAGGCTTCCTTCGTTCCCATCAGGTGGTGGGAGCAACCGCTGTCGAGCAGGACCACCGCCGGGTTCGCCTGCACAGGTGCCGCCACCGCCTGGAAGTCCTCTCCGGCCTCCGGCGCCAAAGAGATGGTCGGCTCCACGACGCCGACCAGCGAGCACGACGCCATCTTGTCGTCTCGCCCCTTGCCGCCTGCAACGGAGTCGGGGTCCTTCGCCGAAGTCGATGCCTTGGTCGACTGTTTCTCCTTGCGCGGATGATTTCCTCCACGACGAGGACGACGGCTGCCAGACCTCCCGCGGCCGCCCTTGTCGTCGTCGTCGGAGTCAGTGCGGTCGGGACACTCGAAGGAGAGGTGATCGGGGTTGTGGCAGATCCATCACTCCCGACGTCGACCTCCTCCTCCTCGACCGCCGTCCTTGGTCGACTTCTTCTCGACCTCCTTGGTCGACTTCCAGCCACCGCTCCCGCCGCCACCAGATTGTCCGCGCTGTCCTGGTCGGCCTCCTTGCTTTGCCGGGGCGACCAAGTTGGCCTGCGCGAAGAGCTCATGTGATCGCTCAGCCTCCTGCATCGCCTCGTCCTGCAGGATGTACGAGGTCAGGTTGTCCTCGTTGAGCGTCGCCCTCGTGCTCGGCGCCATAGACAGCCGCTTCAGGAGGTTATAGCTGCTAGACAGTCCCTGCGTGATATGGGTGATGTACGACGCCGTGGAGTACTGCGCGCCGGCCATCCTGATGGTGGCGAGAATTCGCCTGGCTCGGTTGCAGTAGTCGGTCGCACTCTCCTCGTTGCCCATACGCAGGTGTGTCAGCTGTCTCTCCACCTGGGCGATGAACAGGTCGTCGGTGACCTGGTACGTCGACTCAATGAAGTGCATCCCTCACGCCTGAACGCCGCGGACTTCACCGGCGTGTATCACACCTCGTTGCCTCGACGTGCCTCCAGCACTGCTGCCGACTTGACCACTACCGGCGTTGACGCCCACGTCGACGCCGCCTTCGTTGTTCACCGGACGAGGAGAGGCAGGTCGAGACGGGTGCTCCGTCGCCCACATGGAGCGGAGTCCAGCCTCGACGACCGGCCAGGGCAAGTCGCCATACTCGTTGGCCTCGTGCTTCCTCCTCGCGTTCTCCAACCGTGCCTCTAGGGTGTCCACCACCCCTGTGTCACCTACAGCTCCTACCATAGTGACTACCGCACAGTTGCCGGCCTGCAACTACGAAATAGGTAAGTGGTGTCTACGTCGACCTGACTGAAAGGTAAGTCGTGTGCCGTCCACGCTCACCGCACCATGCGGAGATAACTACTACAATGGGAGCTAGACTGCAGGCTAGGCACGTGTGCTCGTGTGATATCTGCGTTCTCTGTTCCTTAGTCGTTTTCCTTGTGCGCACACTACATGCTAGTTCACGGGGAAAGTTTTTGAACAATTGCTACAATGAAGTTGGCATAGCAAGACTACATCAGAGCAAGCATTTAGGTCGGCCAACTGCCAGCGCAGCTTGGTCGACCGTGTTCCAGCACGACTTGGTCGACCGCGCTCCAGCAAGGCAAGGACGACGGCGTGCCAACGTCGCAGGTTGATGGCGCGACAGCGTTGCTCACGCGAGGACAGCACTGCACCCTGCTTCGCAGTTGCACGCAGATGATTGGCGTGCAGAGTCTCGTCACCTGCACAGCGCACACACCACGTCAACCTCGAGCTGACAACTGCCTCTGATCCGCCACGACGACCTCGAGATACCACCACCGAGGTCGGGCTCGCCAACTTCGCCTGGGCGACCGTCGCACTCCTTCGCAGCACTTCGTCACCCAGGTAACCTGGTCGACCAGGCAACCACGTCGACCAGCAGCTCCCGTACGTGCCCGTCGACCTCCCAAGTCGACGACCACCTCCACGTCGACCTCACCAGGTCGATGACACCATCGGTCGACCTCCTCGAGGTTGACGTCCCCTCCGGTCGACCAGCTCTACGTCGACCAGCTCCACGTCGACCAGCACAGTCTTCGGCCGACCACCCACGTCGGCCACCCGAAGCTGGCGTCACCAAGTTGACGCCCCGCTACTCGACGCCCAACTGCTCGGCGTCCTGAGTGGAGGTCGACGTCGGCCCCTCCTTCGTCGACCACCAGGTCCAGTCGACCGCTAACAGGTCGACCAGCAGTTCGTTAGCCGACCGTCGAAGTCGGCTTCCCCAAGTTGACGTCACCAAGTTGACGTCCTCCGCAAGTTGACTCCCAAGTCGACCTCTCTGAAGTCGGCGCCCGTGTAGTGGTCCCCGGTGCAGGTCGACCTACTCGTCGACCAGCTCACCCACTGCTGCGGGTCGGCTGCTCCCCTCAAACCCGACCACAAAGTCAGCTCCGCCCAAGCGAGGACGGGGCCAATACCCAACTCCCGTTGACATAGTCATGATGTCGAATGTGTGTGTCGAGTCAATAGCGAGTTATCACTAGTCGCGTGTCACGCGGTCGTTTGTGTCCTGTGCACGGTTACCATTTCGTCGTGTGTCTCTTGCGCGGTTTCTATTTTGTTATGTGTAGAACGTTCGGTGTGTCGCAGGTGTGTGGAGGAAACACCCAAGAACTCAAGGATAAGATTATGGTGAAGAACCACAGCCTTGTTTTAAGACTCAAGTGATTTCGAAGCTCGCCAAAAGGAGTAAACTTCAAGATATTGAGAATAGTTACATTACTATGTGTAGTGTAACATTTCTCTTGTGGAGGGCAGTTTTAAGACTCTTCTTGGTTGGGGACAGTGTGGCACTGTTCCACATCACTGTACCTCAGCTCTCGGGGTTTGTAGAGGCTGGGAGTCATTCCCAACTCGTAACTCTTCATAATTTGTGTTTTAGGATTATAGTGGCTGCCATAGTGCCGTTCGTTCAAACTGACGTTGTGTCGCCAATACTTGATGAAATTGTGCGATCTTAATTGCTTATTGTAAGCGACATTTAGACGCTCCAGATCCAATTTCAATCAGGTCATTTGAAGCTGTGACCCGAACGCTATAAACGTTTAAAGCTGCTGTGCAGAAATCCGACTGTGCACTCCATCTTTCGTTTTAGGCACATTTGAGCCTATTGTGACTATAACACTTGAGTAGGCGTGAGCAAAGGGCGAACTCCAACATGTTCGCGTTTGTCCTTGCACGAACATGGCCGTTCGGCAAACCGGACAGTGTTCGGCGTTCGCCTGTGAAGGCGTGTTCGGGCGAACCTCGAACAAGTTCGTGTTCGAGACGGGGCGTTCTGTAGCAGCGCCATGAGCACAAACGTGTTCGGGCGAACCTCGAACAGTGTTCGGCAAACAATTTAAGCAAAAAATAAAAACCTGTTCGGTTCGCCACGTATTCGTTTCTTTGCTCACCCCTACACTTGAGATCCACCCTGAGCTTTGTTTTGTTTCTTCTCTAGACTGGTCTTATGACCACTCACTTCTTGATCATTGTGATGCCCCTCATTTATGCTATGGGGGTGTGTCAAAGTTTTATTCGTACCGTCATCGCCCGGATAGTAGACAGTGTTGAATAGTAGACAGGGGTTTTCTATTATCTGGGTGTCTCTTATATACAGGCTAGCCTCATTATAAGACACCTATTGATGTGTACGAGATAAGACATATATGTCTTATAATCATAACAGAGGTTTAGGGGTTTTCTTATAATCAGGGGGTGTCATCTAAACGGTAATTAGTTACGTTAGGGGGGTACATGCATACATCTATGAATCTCTACTTTTACCTAGCCCTCCTCTATCACAGCCTCCTCACCTGCACTAACAGCAAGCTCCCTAACACCCAAGTCTGGCACTCGCCTAGGATGCCTAGCTGTCTCTCTAGGCTCGATCATGCGGTCAGCCTCAGCCGCCGCTCCGTGGTAGTTGGGGGTCTCTTGGTACAGCACATCAAGGCCGGTTGCCACAGCCACCTCCCTCATATCCTCCGCCTGCATCTCCTCCTCCTCCTCCTCCTCCTCCTCCTCCTCCTCCTCCTCCTCCTCCTCCTCTGGAGCCTGCCCAAGTAGGCGCGTGTTGTCGCTCGTGGTTCCCCCGAGGCACATGTCCTCGGAGACATCGGTGGTGCTCCTGGCGTGCAGGTGAGACATCACCAGGTGGTTCTCCGTCCCGTCCAGCTTACTTAAAATCCCACAGTGGCGGAACGCGTCAATGATGACCTTCTTAGGGACTTGATCCCATGCCTCCACAATCCACTATAGCACCACGGGTGCGGAGGCATCCGCAGATTCCCTGCGGGTGGGACAAAGGCAGAGGTAGCGAGCTGTTAGAGACATGGAAAGAAAACAGTGCACAAGTTTCATTCAAAAGGCTACTCACCCTTCTTTGTCTTCAGGTGAATCTCTTCACGCATGAACCGTCTGGCATAGCGCGCTCGCGCAGCAGCCTTGAAACACCGGTTGATGGAGACGTCAAGGGGTTGAATCTGGCTCGTGCAACCCACTAGGATCACTATAGGGGTGATGCTGTGTGTGCGGTAAGCTTGAAGCATGGTCTGGGTGATGTGGCCGCGGTAGGAGTCCAACACCAGCATCGCACGCCTTGCGTTCTGGCCATGTTGGAAGTTCAGATGGGGCAGCACCTCCTTGGTCAGCCAGGTCTGCACAACGCTCTCGTCCATCCACCCGTTGTCCTGTGCTTGGCATACAATTCTGCGGAGATAACTGCAGCAACGGGAGCTAGGCTACGGGCTGGGCACGTGTGCTCGTGTGATCTCTGCGTTCGTTAGTCCTTAGTCGTTTTCCTTGTGCACACACTACTTGCTAGTCCACGGGGAAAATTGGCAAGAGTTTCACTAGGAAAAAGTTCAGAACAAAAAGGTACAATGAAGTTGGCAATGCAAGACTACATCAGAGCAAGCATTCAGGTCGGCCAACTGCCAGCGCAGCTTGGCCGACCGCATTCCAGCATGACTTCGTCGACCGCGCTCCAGCAAGGCAAGGTCGACGGCGTGCCAACGTCGCAGGTTGACGGCGTGACAGCGTTGCTCACGCAGGACAGCAGTGCACCCTGCTTCGCAGTTGTGCGCAGATGATTGGCGCGCAGAGTCTTGTCACCTGCACAGCGCACACACCACGTCAACCTCGAGCTGACGACTGCCTCTGATCCGCCATGACGACCTCGGGATACCACCACCGAGGTCGGGCTCGCCAACTTCGCCTGGGCGACCGTCGCACTCCTCCGCAGCACTTCGTCACCCAGGTAACCTGGTCGACCAGGCAACCACGTCGACCAGCAGCTCCCGTACGTGCCCGTCGACCTCCCAAGTCGACGACCACCTCCACGTCGACCTCACCAGGTCGACGACACCATCGGTCGACCTCCTCCAGGTCGACATCCCCTCTGGTCAACCAGCTCCACGTCGACCAGCACTCCTGGTAGACCTGCTCCTCGTCGACCAGCACAGTCGTCGGCCGACCACCCACGTCGGCCACCCAAAGCTGGCGTCACGAAGTTGACGCCTCGCTACTCGACGCCCAACTGCTCGGCGTCCTGAGTCGAGGTCGACGTCGGCCCCTCCTTCATCGACCACCAGGTCCAGTCGACCACTAACAGGTCGACTAGCAGTCCGTTGGCCGACTGCCGAAGTCGGCTTCCCCAAGTTGACGTCACCAAGTTGACGTCCTCGGCAGGTCGACACCCAAGTCGACCTCCCTGAAGTCGGCGCCACCCTGAAGTCGGCGCTCGTGCAGTGGTCCCCCGTACAGGTCGACCTCCTCGTCGACTAGCTCACCCACTGCTGAAGGCCGGCTGCTCCCCTCACAACCGACCACGAAGTCGGCTCCGCCCAAGCGAGGACGGGGCCAATACCCAACTCCCGTTGACAGATTCCTGCCAGGCACATAGGGGATAGACGCGCGTCAGTCAAGGAGGGCAAGCTCATTAGGCTTACGGCTCCCGAATTCCTTGAGCTTACCTTCCAAAATCTCACAGCTGGGCACGTTCTTTAGCTTGAACTAAACCCAAGGGGGCAGCTTCTCCTTATATGCGGTGCACGCGAGCATTACCGTGAGCTGCATCTTCTCGCATCCTGTAGTGCGGATTGGGACCAAGCGCGCGCCACGGTGCTCAATCGTCCTCTCGGCCGGCATCTCAATGAAGAGTGGCGTCTGGTCAGCGTTGATGATGCGGGCTAGGTCGATGTTGTGCCACGCCCTGTTGATGCACACGAACTTCAAGAAAGACTCACAGTCCTTAGTGCACTCTGCAAAGGGAACACACACCACGGCAAGAGGGGATGATTAGAAGCAAAGGGCAAGGAACATGCAGTCAAGCATCGAGCGCAAATTCAAGGCCTTGAACACTCACCATCCGATAACCATTGGCCGACCTTGGTCTTCACACGCATGACCAGGTTCCAGCGGTCATGGAAATGCTAGCTCTAGTGAGAGCTTGCGTTCCAGTTCTTGCTGGGGTGGTGTTTCTTCATCCACTCGCGGCTCAACTTCTGGGTGTCTTTCACCGAGATCGCCACCCCATTAGCGCGCTGCAGGCAGACGTAGAGGCACAATGCCGCCTCCATGTCAGGGCAGTGTGCGTGGCGACCCCCCCCCCCCCCCCCCCCCCCCCACCCCCCCGTGCTTCCGCTTGTAGCAGTTCGCCGCTACTTTGTAGACGCCCGTAGCAGCCTCCGCACGCTAGCGTCTGATGCAGGCAATAGATGCGGTAGATTCCAAGGATGTCTTCTTCAAGGTGCCGAGCTCCTGGCAGCGGCGCGCCCATTTGAGCTTCCAGCGTACGGTCCATCCGCGTCGCCTTTTCTTACTGTCATTGCTACGAGGGGAAGGTGGACGGGAGTTGGGATTATGCAGGGTAGGGTCTTTTGGCTTGGCCTTCTCAAGGGAAAGGAAGAATTGGGCCTGCTGCCTTCGCGTAGTCATCGTCGCTGCCGAGCGCCTCGTTGACCATGATTTCGTCCTTGTTTGGCTTTTTCTTCATCTTCGTCTTAGCAGCACCCGTGCTGGATCCGGGGCTGCCGTCACTCTTTCGCTTCTTCCTCTTGTGCGGCAACGAACGGTGGCCTTAGCAGGGGCTTCTGCGACCTTGGTTTTCCCCTTGTCTAGAGCAGTGATGCGCGATTGACGCTCCTCCCCCGGACTGTCGTCATCAGAGAGCACCACGCGGGCACACTTTGGCTTGGACTATAGGCGATGACGCAGCCTCCGCCAGTAGCGGAACATCGTCATCACCCGTGATGCTCCACAGGTTCATTGGAGTTTTCACCGTCAAAGAAGACAGCATCAACACCTCCCTCCGCAGCATCCGCATTCGCATCCGCAATTGCGGCCACATCCGCGGGCGCAACAGCATTGGCATCCGCTTCCGCCTTCTCTTCCGTCCTCGCTTCCGCATGCGCCTTGTCGTCAGCCTCCGCATTCGCATCCACCATCGCTCCCGTTGCATGCGCCGCTGCCTCTGCGTGCTCACCATCAGCATCGGCACCCTCGTCGTTGTCCGAATCACCAGCCCGCCACTCTTCCACTTCGTCGTCACTCCCAACTGGCCGATTCCACCATTTGTCCTCGTCAATGTTGGCAGGAGCTATTTCATCCCCCAAAGCGCCGTCGTCGTGACCGTTCTCCGGCCAATCCTCCTCGCCGTCGCTGCCGTGTTCTTCGTCACTTTCATCGCCGTCGTCCCCGTCACAGCTCGCACTGGAGGCGACGGTAGATCTTCCCGCTTGCGCGTATTCTTTGCCATAGCTACACGGATGTCATCACCGGGCGAGTTAATTTGCCCGTAGTTATTCACCTGCACGTGAGGGCGAGGTGAGGACGTACCTGTGGGGACTTTGCTGCGCATGGTTCTGGTAAGCCTGCGGAGAGCAAAGGTTGAGTTCAGATCTCAACCTCCTTAAACACCAAATGAAGCTTAAGCCCGACTACCCCCCCCCCCCCCCCCCCCCCCCCAGCCAGAGTGCCCCTTCCAAAGGTGCCGAGCCTCCTCTATGAGGAATCTCCTCGTAGAGGACAGCCTTCATGCTGCCATCGTGCTGCCAACAGCGTTCCGAAAGCATCCATGCGCGGCTGGCAGCATCATTAGATGATGCCAGCACGGAAGGATATTGCCAGCAGTGGCAGCTTTGCTGCATCCCTTACGTGGCAAGTAGAGGCGCTGCATGCATCACCATCGAGGTCGTCCTATTTCAAAGATGTAATGGTATGGTACCTGGGTGGTTTCCACACACTTTGCAAATGTTATAGAGTTCTTATATTTCTTTCCATTTATAAGATTTATAAGACACCCTAAACCATCCCATATACAAGATAACCCAAGCATTTTGAGTAGTGTACGAGATAAGACATACATGCCTGCTATCTGGGCGATGACGGTAGTTGTTAGTTTTTTAGTTAGCCTTCAGTGAGGTGCATGTTAGGGGATACACATTTTCTCTTGACTCTATGCTTGTATCCCTCCCCTTTCACCTACCGCGTCTTCCTCCCAATGCAGCGTCTCTAACAATGTCACGACCTCCCTAACATTGGTTGATGTGTGGTAAGCTGATTCTGTGTTTATACAGTTGTTTGAGAGCAATTTGTTTATTTGAGTGTTTCCCCCAAATAAGACTAATACCGTAAGACACCTTTCTCCCCCCTTTATCAGATGAACCACCATTATCTTAGCAGTATCCCGTTATTCGGGTGATGACGGTAACTTTGTTCACACACTAATCAAGCTAGGATACCACACAAGAATGCAACAAATATCCCTAAAACACAGTGCCCATGATAAGAAACGAAGATTGAATGCATTGAGCAGAATGAGGAGTACAAGTAGTAAACCCTAAAGTGTTGTACCCCATATGAACTGCCCCACTACAGCCTACACAGACTATAGCATATATGCCTAACAGCCCAAGTTTGAGGGAGGGAAGGAGAGCGGGAGGGAGTTGGGAAAGGAGGGGAGAATAGTACAAACTTGGCGAAATAAAACCCGTATCACAGACCTCGGTGGTCTTCTGTTGCAGGGGGTCTGGAATTTGGGAGATTACGGAACTTAAGGCCTCACCCACCCAATGCTAAAAGAGTCAATATGGCACACAAATAGATTTAACCCCTACGGTCTCGGAGCATGCCTTCCCATTGTATTCAGTAAATTTTGCAGCTGGTCCAGCTTTAGCTCCACCGAAGAAGCTCAAAGCACCTTGGCATGTGAGCAGTGGTGAGACCACCTTGAGCCTGCCCACCTTGCAGGTGTTAGTATTGATGGACTCGTACTCGGCCTTGAGACAAACCTGGATACAAGGTGGATACAGTGCAATCGAAACAATTGGAATTTAGAATGCAAGGACTAGAAGAACACATAGAACTGAAAACCTACCATATTATCTGACATTGACCTTCCACCCCTCACCTGAGTGCTGGCAACAGTGGCACTGGAGGCAGGGGTGGTGCGGGGGCAGATGAGGCCGGGATTGTTGCGGTAGAGACCAATCCAACTGGCTGCAGTCACCACTTCAGCTCCTGTGTTCTTATCCCCACTAGAGTCCTTGCTCTGCTGTAGCAGGCTCTCGCACGTGTTCTGAGCTGAGAGCATGCCGTACTGCAAGCAGCGAGGGACGGTGAAGGCGAAGGTAGCGTTGCGCTTGATGCAGAGAGAGCGGCCCGCCTTGATGGGCTCAAAGCAGTCCAGGCCGGGATTGAGAGAGGCAAGGTAAGTCGATGCGAGTCCCAGCTGGACGGTGATAGAGGAGCAGGCATCACCCTGGAGGATAAATTGGGGGAGGGAGGAGACAAGATGACTTAGTGCAGATGATACACGTTAACAATGGGTCGTCTCCAGCTACAGATGACAGATAAAACTTCCTTTAAGAAGTTGGGAAGAGTGGGAATTGGATAGAGGAAGGGTTTTTCCTTCAAGCAAGAGTAATATATTCCGCTTCCTTGGTCCAGGCTCACTTTGAGGGCATAGAAGAATGCAGTGCAGGGGGTGACGCTTCCCACCGCAATCACCTTGCGCGCAGGCAAAGGCTGGCTGCAGTCAATGCCCTGCATGTGAAAGAACATGCAAAACTGATTAGAGATAGAGTGTGGTGGTGGATACATCAGAAGAAGGGCCTCAACATTTGGAGACCACCCGCCCTACAAGCCTATTGTAAATGTGTAGCGTTGCCACCACTCAACTTGTCGTTTCAATGCAAGTGCGCCCATGACTTGCCCCTCTCACCATGTTTTGCGATGCAAAGCCAGCCAAGGAGACGCCAGCCGCGGGGAAGACATCTCAGCACAGCCAATTGGCGCCAGTGACTGTCAACCTGGAGGCCGTGGTGTTGGCTGGAGCAAGGAGAGGAGGAAGGAGGCAGGTACAAAAGAGAAGGTGTGAAGAGAATGCAGAAGGTCATAGATCAAGTACTGAGGAGGGTGGATCTAGACGGTTATAAAAAAAGCAATGTAACAGCACCTAGGTTGCAGGTGGGGAGATTGTCAACGGTTATGCTGCCAACGTAGTTAGGAGGACAGATGTAGGAGTAGGCACCCTTGCCGTCATTGATGCATGTGCCCACGGCGCAGGGGTTGCTAGAGTAGGAACCGCACACATCAATTGTTGGATTTGCAGCACGGAGGACATGCGCGGCAGAGGAGGGATTGATGGCGGGGGAAACGAGAGGAGGGAGGGCGGGGAGGGGAGGGACGGGGGGGGGGGGGGGGGGGGGGGGGGGGCGTGGAGGACACCTGCGTTGAGATTTAAAGCATTCAAACGACAACCTGCCAGCATTTGGAAGGGCAGATGAAAAAGCAGACGCCCTGCCTTATGATCCAGGTATGATGAAAGAGGTTTACGTTTACCACCATGCCATGGATGCATTTGAGGATCTCCAAGCGTACCGCAAGGGAAGAGCAGTACGTGTGAAAACGACTCATGATTGGTTCAGAGCGACATGTTTAGCCACAAGAATGACTCACCATATGCACAAGTATTGGAGCCAGGCCCAATTGGAACTGCAACAAAGGGCTGTTTGGTTTTGTTCGGTATGGTGCAATTGCAGGTCTTGCTGTTGGTCTTCGTGTTCGCCTGGCATGTGAAGCGACCGCACGGGTTCATGCTGGGCTGCAAATCCCAATTGCCCTTGTAGCTCTTCTGGCCGCAAGGGTCCTTGGGAACTGGAAAGGTAGCGTGTGTGAAAAATAGGACAAGCATGTAAGTGGGCCGAATTCAAAACTGTGAAGGTGTATTTGCCCGCTGAGCAAATACAGAAAGTATTCATATTGTCGCAAACAGAAACTAGTGGCAACGTAGTGCATGCTTCACTCCTGACAATGGGGTAGATGCCTCACTCTTGACAATGGGGTAGATGCCAGGCAACACGTTGATGCCACACACACCATCCCCTCCCTGAATGTCCATGCGCATGTGGCCCCTGTCTCCCCACTCCAATCCCCACGAGTTGCGGATGATCCAAAACGGTGGAGCAGTTTGGCTCGGGCGGCCGTTATTTGTGAAAAAGAGGTACCCAACAACGAGTACAGCATGGTCCAGGTTGCCAGTGTAGCAGGCAGGATCCTGGTACTTGAAAGTCTGGAGGAGAGAAGGAGATGGTGAGCACAGGGAAGGTAGACACAGATGCGGTCATATGAGACATGCAGTTTCCTATATCGGTTCCATGTGGCCACCAATAGGAGCACCCATGTCAGTTGAAGGTCTTATCGGTTTCAAGAGAGGAGGAATTGAGCCTTAGCCTGAGGCATGACAAGGACTTCCCATTGGCATGCCTACAAGGAAACTTGCAATATGACCACATGATCAGAGTATCAATACTCACCCCGTCGTACTGTACAAACGAGGTAGAAGAGGCTTCAATGTGAACCACCACTGGCTGTCGTCCCACTGCCAGCATGAGCCCTACATGACCCTTAAACCGCGTGCGCTCAAATCCCTGGATGCGGTACTTCGATGGCTGGGGAGCAAACAGCGTAAAATGGGAGATAAATGAATGAGTGGTCCTAACACTGCAACCAGCAAGAGGGCTAGAGATTTGGAAAGGAAAAAGGAAAGAGTTTAAAGGTGACGTGCAAAGCCTGTTAAGAAGCAAAGTTTGCATACACAGCATGCGTACCAACCAAGGGTAGATTCAAATGCAAACTTGCTAACCTCACAGCCAAATGTTTCTGTCCACTTGCTGTGCTACCTGTGTATCTTTTTCTCAAGGGCACTGTCCGCACATCTACCTGCATATACTGCTATGCTGCTGTCTACATTTTGGTATGGTCACTCGATTATGCTTGCACAGGGGTTTTGATTTACATTGGTCTCTCACTCAAAGCTCATTCCTACTGGCTTGCTATCTGTTGTGAGTCCACCAGCGGGCAGGGTGATAAGCCTTTCAAAGGCTGCGGCAGGAGAGCCGCCTGCCATGCACTTTGCAGTGAGGGAGGTGAGCCCCATGGCTGCAAAGAGTGAGTCCTCTGACAGCCGTGGCGCCTCACTGTTCAGCGCAATGCCGTACGCTGCCTCCACACTCGCCACCACCGCATACACCCAACTCGCACCTGAAAGGGAGATGCAACACAGGAGTTCATTGAATAAAAAGGAGTATCACTGATACAGAGAGAGTGCCACCGGGGTAAAAAGTACAACAAAAAACCTGTTCCAATCCATATACCCCAAACCTTCCTCATTCCCACTCACAGCACTCCTTTTGGTTCTTGACCAGCCAGCCGAGGAAGGGCATGGAGTCCCAAGAGTGGGAGCCGCTGACTTGCCATGCACTCTGCTGGTTGGCCAACACTCGGTAGTCCGCACTCATGTAGCGCATGAAGGGACTGGCTCCCACTGGCACATATGACGCCACAGAGAGAGTCAGACCAAAGGCTGGGCAGGAAAAGTGGGTTTGCGGAAAAGGAGGAGAGATGAAAAGACATGTGGGTGCTTGCTCATGTGTCCATGAGTTGTTCTTTTCAAATCGCTGAAAAAAAGGGCAAGGCAGAGAAAGAGAGTGCGCTATGCATTGCAAAAAAAAAACAGCATTGAGTGCTGGAAAAAGAGACCGAATGACACTTATGCAGAGAGGTGACGAAAAGGATAACTGTTTTTCAAGCATGTCTTCCTGAGATCGGGTTGATCACCTTGAATGATGTCTACCAGCTTGCGTGGAGCTGGAAGGCCTGTTGAAAAGAGAAGGACGAGGACATACAGGCATGGCAGCCATAACTCATCAATCTAACTCAAAGCAAACTGAAAAAGGAGCATATCACTAGTTCATCCTCCTCCTCACCATCACCATCAGCATCATTGTAATGATCACCATGAGCATCACCACCACTACCACCATTACATTAGAGCTGCTTTTACCAGTGTGAACTCCTGACTTGAGGATGAGATGCATCTCGAACGGCTTCACAGTGGTGGACGCCACGAAGCCAAAGTAGAACGCCTGCTGCTCCGCTCCAGCCCGCAGCACCGCACACAGCGCCAGCCTCCTCTCCAGCAGTGGCTGAGCTGGCTTCACCTCCGTGGCAGCCAGGAACACTTGGATGGTGCCGGGCTCCCCACGCTCATAGTCCACCCACGCCGTGTATGCCTTTCTGTTGGTCAGCTGAAACGGCGACTTCATAGCGGCTTTTGACTGGTCCTAGCCTTGAATGTTCAGCCCCACGTGTGGGCTGCTCATGTCGCCATGCAGCTTGTCCTGCAGCGTGTCAAACTCAACCGCCATACTGCGGGTGTCTATTCCCACACCAGATCCATTCCCCACCCGGTCTGTTGCCGAGACGAGAAAGGCGAAGTCGTTGTTGCCAGCACGGCGGGATTGAGGGGCGAGGGAGAAGGTGAAGTTTGCCTGGAAGGCGAGCTGCACTCTACACCCCGACACCGCCTATCCCGCCCCGTACACAAACAGAGGCACAGGATCCGCGGTGAATTCCCCCCCCCCCCCCCCCCGTCTCCTTCTGCGTCCCTTTGGTGAGCACACTTGTTGGCGGGACAATAGACAAGCAGAATGAAGTACTATTGGTGCTGCCCGAGGTACTGTTGGTGCTGCCTGAGGTGCTGTTGGTGCTGCCCGAGGTACTGTTGGTGCTGCCTGAGGTACTGTTGGTGCTGCTCGAGGTACTGTTGGTGCTGCCCGAGGTGCTGTTGGTGCTGCCCGAGGTACTGTTGGTGGTGCCTGAGGTGCTGATGGTGCTGCCTGAGGTACTGTTGGTGCTGCCCCAGGTACTGTTGGTGCTACCTGAGGTGCTGTTGGTGCTGCCCGAGGTTCTGTTGGTGCTGCCCGAGGTACTGTTGGTGCTGCCCGAGGTGCTGTTGGTGCTGCCCGAGGTGCTGTTGGTGCTGCCCGAGGTACTGTTGGTGCTGCCTGAGGTAATGTTGGTGCTGTCTGAGGTGCTGTTGGTGTTGCCTGCATACATGCCGGCCATACAAGCATTATTATAATGGATGAGAGGAAATCTGAGAATTCCTAATCATGGCAGATGATGATGAAGTGAGGCGTCTTGAGAGCAATACCAGTGCAGTGATATATCAGACAAAGGGTGTAATGCAGTGACATGGCAGGGCAAACGCATTCGCATCCCTTGCAGAAAGAGTGCCCATGCCATGTTCCACCCCTACTACATCTGCCCCAATTCTGTGTGTGCTGCGACCAGGGAGCTCCCTACCGTCAGCCACGCAGTTGAAAATTCCATATTGGATGTACCCCGCATCGCACAGACAGGTTGGGACCAGGGTGACTTGGTCTGGAACGCACACCCCTCCTCCACCACAAGGAGCAGCAGCAGCAGCTGCAGTGGAGACGCCACAGAATGCATTGCATGCTGCTTCCTGCCGCTGCACCACATTAGTGCAGCCATAAGAAAGTGTGAAGCAGTTGCCATCGAAATTGAGAGCCTGGCATGTCCCGTTGGGTAGAGGACCATAAAGAAAATTGCTGGAGAGGCGCAGGGTGCTGATGGCGGGCAGCGTGATGGGGCTGGCAAGGTAGTTGCTGGAGAGGTTGCTGGGAGAAGGAGAGGAGAGGGGGAGCGAAAGAGAGACCCACGAAGTGAGGAGGATAAGTGTTTGCAAAGTAATTAAGCAGATTATCACCTCGCCAATAGGCAAATTGATCCAAGATGTGTGATCCTGGGGAGTTATTCATGGGCCATCAAATTGAAATCACTGGAGCCCATGGCTTGCAACAAACCAATTATTGTGCCAGAGGCTGACAGTAGTAGCTACGCTGAAGTATTTGGTGCGGAAGTACTGATGAAGAGGCTTACGGTGCAAAGAGTGGTGTGGTGGCTTACAGAAAGGTGAGGTGTGTGAGCTTGGAGAAGCTGACAGGAATGCGGCCGTACAGCTTGTTTGAGGCAAGAACCCTGATGCCCATGTGGTGGTGGAGAGACAGGGCGGAAAAAAAAAAAAATGGCCAGATTGAGAACGCTTGGAGACATGTGAGGCCGGCACATGTTTGCATTTAGGATGAAAGTAAGCACATGGGCTCTTGATGGTGTCAGGAGGAGATTATGGTGGAGCGGCCAGGAGAGAAAGAATCACGTGTATCAAAAGCAGACTCATCAGCATCAGAACGCGCAGAGATGCTTTGCTGGACGAGAAACTGCATTGGCGGAGTGGGTGGCCACTGGAAGTGCCCACCTACATGATATTTCAGCTTCATAATCGACCCAAATCCTTATCAACAATCAGAGCAGTGTAACGCGCAGAGACGCTTTGCTGGATGAACTTCATATTGCAGCTAAGTTGCTGGGCACTACGTACATGACAGATAACTTGGTGAGGGAGCCGATTGAGTCAGGGATGAGTCCATAGAGCTGGTTGCAAGACAGTGATCTGATTGTTGTAAGGATTTGGGTCGACAGTGATCTGATTGTTAGTCCAATAAAGTGGCACGAAAACGTTCATATCTCTTTTCTCCAAATGGTGGTGATGACACAGAGAGAAGTGTGTGGGATTGAGACGAAGGGGGAAGAGGGGATTGAGGACAGGGGCAAGAGGAGGAAAAGTATTTGATGAAGAAAGGAAGTGCTTTACAGGGATGATAGTCATGAGAGGGAGCTTATGGCGGATGGAATAGAGCCAGTGAGCTGATTGTTGTCAAGAACCCTGAGAAGAAAAAAGGGTAATTGGAGTAAATATTTAGTTGAGTCAGGTCAGGCGACAAGTAATCTTTTTTTTTTTTTTTCGGGGATGTACATGGAGGTATAGCCTCTTTGAATGCAACAGCACAAGGAGAGGCAGCAGCCAGTAATCGGACATTTATGCAAATTTAAAAATGGTCCCTCTCACTTTCTCCTCTCTTCTTCCTTTCCACGTTCTTCCATAATGCTCTTTCCTGCCTCCGTAGGCCCTCTAAGGCAAGTTAGCGAGCACACTCGTGCAGCTCCCTCCTTCACAGTTCAAGCTCACGCCTTGATGTGCAATTCAGGCAATTCTAAAATTGCTTGCCCTGAATAGCACTTCCCACCGATTTTCCAAGCTCAGGCCTTGCTGCCCCCTCAGCAACTTTGACACAAAACTCTTGGATTCCTCGCTACATCCACCCCAAAAAAACTGTCACCACATATGCAACTACTCAATATTTGGTGACATTGGTAAAGAAATTATTCATGAGTGGGGTGCAGCCAGGCTGTTGTAGAGTAGAGGCAACATGAGGAGGAACCGACAAAGCAAGTGACGGGCGCCAGAGTTGAGAAGAGATGGTGAAGCAGCAACCCTGTCTGCTTGGTACAAGAATGTAGATGCTACAGATTTGACTAGTAATGCTTGCAGGCCTTGCGGATGCTAGGGAGTTGAAGACAGGGGAGTGTAGGCCCGGTAGTGACATAATCCAGATGCTCAGGCTTGATGGTACTACCAAGTGTGAAGTTTTGATAAAACTAGACAGTACAAGAGTATGCATAGCCCCACAAGGGGCAGTTAGGCTTACAAACTGGTGAGCGCTGTAAGTTTTGTTATCGAGGACGGCAGCGACCCTGACAACATGTTCGAGTAGAGATACCTGTTGACATTGACAGCAAGGGAAGTATGAAAGGGGGGGGAGGGGGAGGTGTACACAAATTTTAGATGAGAGCAAGACACAGAAACTACTATGAGCGCAAAATCCTTAGCCAGCTGTGCTATGAATACACATGAGTCCTTGTGCCCCAGCTGTGGCCCAGGTTTAGGTCTCTAGCCACCAGCCGAAAGGCCAGGCTGACTCGGAGTGTGTGCAAAGTGGGGTGCAAGCAAGACACTTTCTTGAGTGGGAGTGCAATCCTGGCACACATACAGCATAATCCAAAGAAACAAGCTCAGAGAAGGATGCTGCTTTTCAATTGGATTGATACGAAACTGGAGGACACCAGGCAGTGCAAGCTGGAAAGTGGAGAGGGGAGAAAAGAAAGAAGAGGCGGGGCCTTACACGGAGGCCAGAGATGTCAGGCTGCCAATGGTGGCAGGGATAGAGCCGTTAAGTTGATTTCTGTATAGATACATGTGATTGATCCAGGGTGATGTTGGTAAACACAAAACCGGCCCACTTATTGCTATTGGTCACAAAAAATAACGGCCATGGTGTTAGTGATAAAGACCCATTAATTACCACGGCCTCATGAGTTCAAAGTGAGTACAGTAGGCATCGAACTGAATGTAATGGCTGTCAATAGCCTGGCAACTGGTGTGTGTGAGAACAGCTGTGAAATGTTGTTCAGTAAACGACAACGTTGCTAATCATACAAATGACGTGTTCCTCCAATTTACTCTGAAACACACTCTCAAGGAGTTTAGAGGTGTGCGATGACAAGGCTACAATGTGAGTGAGAGCACTGATGAGGTATGTTGCTTGAAGCCGATTGGTCAAAAGGTCTCTATGTAACGAATGGGATGGCAAAAGTGAAAAAAAAAAAAAAAAAAAACCCAACAGTGGTACGAAGCATAGAAGCATGACATGAGGCATGGCACCACATTATACAATGAGTGAGGGGGCGAATGAGGGCACGATAGAAGGGAGACTCTAGTGAGAAGAAAGAAAAGAATGAAGGCGAGGAGTCTTACAGAGCTGTCAGTGACCCCAGGGAGCCCATTTCAGCTAGGATAGAGCTGGTGAGCTGGTTTGTAGATAATGATCTGAGAAAGAAAAGGGCAGAAGAGGCAGAATGCCAAAGGAAGGTTAGAGCCCTCAGAGGTATGAATGCACACATGCACATGGAGGTACCCGAGACAAATACTGATGCATGCACGCGTCACGTGCATACAGGAGAGTAAACTACTGTTGTTGTGTCAGGTGAAAGTGGTGCAAGATAGGAGAAATATTTTAAACTAGGACACAAACAATTCCTGTTTCAAACGCATGGTGGATCACTTCACTTCTGGGATGCACAGACTGCACATTCATGTAGCGCTGAACTAGTACGCATAACACCAAAGTTAGTGAACCACCAAGTGTTGTATCTCACAGGTAGAACAACTTGGTGAGAGCACTCAAGCTAGCAGGAATGCTGTCTGAAAGCTGGTTGTCGGAAAGGTTTTTGAATGAGACCATGGGTGGGTGGGGTTGAAACAGCTGGGAAGAAATGAATGAGAATGAGGACCCTACAAACCACCGGTGAGCAGGAAGGAGTCTCTCTGGAGGAGCAGCCTAACTGCGAAGCAGCATCGGATAGGGCAGGCCCTCTGGCCTGGCACCCCATTCTAAGGCATGTATAGGAAATTCATGTTGGAAGCAGGTAGAGTTCTGTGTGCTTGATATGTTGTGTGGGCATGAACACATTATGTAACCAGACTTGTTTTGATTTTAATATCTTGATCTCAAGGTAGAAAACCAAAGCCAGCATTTTTTAATCCAACTGCATACACAGCTGTCCAGATCCAATGTGACAAGTGTACACGGTCCCACAAACAGGGTCCCACAAACCGGGCTGTGATGTCTAACGGATACTCATGAAGGATAATGTGAGTGCATCTCACATGATTGCCAATCGAGTGAGTCCACTCAAGCTCCCAGGAATGCTCCCTGAAAGCTGGTTGTCCGAAAGATCACTGCGAGACAGGCATGCAGGGCAGAGGACGAACAGGCGAGTGACAAGAAATGAGGAGAACAAAACTGAGGGGCGGAGAGATGCACAAGATGATAATGGGGTGTGTGTAGGGGAGAAAGGGCAACTTATGGCACGGATGGGCTAGTGTGACAAAGGTTGGAGAAGGGAAATGAAGGGACACGTTGCAGCACGTTTGTGGTGTTGTAATGTTCTATTACTACATACATATGCTAGAATTGTTTAGGTGAAGGTTGTTGGTTGTACCCTCTACAAATTGTGGTTGATTCTTGGTTGAATAAGGGCAAAGAAGGACAGGGGGGGAACTGTAATGAAGAGAGCGGTTGCACTGTGTTTGCAATAAGAGACTGACAGTCTAGTGAGGGCAAGCAGGGCACCAATCTCCTCGGGGATGGGACCAGACAGTTGGTTGGAGCTCAGATCGCTGGGGGAAGAGGAGAGACAGTGGAGTCAAGGTTGGGTGGTGATAAATGAATCGAGACGTACCGGTGCCTTTCGGAAGGCTTTGGATATAGCTCTTGAGAAGAACACTAGAATTGAGTTGCAGCACCGGAGGAAAGGCAAAGCAGCAGTAGCAGTAGCAGACTGACAATGACAGTATGGCACTCACATGGCATTGAAAAGGCTGAGTGAAGCAATGGAGGGAGGGATGGAGCCCGAGAAGTTGTTGGGAAGGCAGTTTGTTGGAGGAAGGAAGCATGCAGGTGAGAGGGAGAGGCGCGGCGTGTCTTACAGGTACGTTAGGGTGGCGAGGGAGCTGATGGAGGTAGGGATGGGTCCAGAGAGCTGGTTGTAAGCAAGGGATCTGGTGGTTGGGGCATTGGGAAGAAGAGCCGGTGGTTCTTACAGCCTCATTTTGCAAACGGATGGCAAAATGGGTGAGGGAGAAGAGGGGCAAGAGCGGAGTGTAGAAATTAGGAGCAGGTTGAGTGATGCATCACTGAGGGATACACTGTAACAGGCATGGTAGATTCTGGTTCAAGTAGAGACGGTATGGTGTCATGGAAACATCACATGGAGGAAGGAGAGAGAAGCGAACAAGGAAACGGGGCATCACAGAATCAATTAGCAAAATTAGGTCAAGATGAGAGAGAATGTCACACAAAGTCTATGGCATCAGGAAAGCAGCGAGAGGGATCATGAGGGCCTTACAGACAACAAGTTTCGTCAGAAAGCCAATGGTAGAAGGGAAGGTGCCAGAGAGCGCATTCTCCTGAATACCCCTGAGAACATAGAAGTTGAGGGGTGGCGTGTGAAGATAGATGCAGAGAAGATGTGACAGAAGGCAAAGGTGTGGAACAAAAGACCATGCGCCACCAAGCATGCAGAAGGCTTTCAGCAGCACAACAATGTGTGCCTTGAAGGTGCAATAACTCCACTGTCCACATGTTACTGAAATTTCAGTAAGTGTCGCTCACAGGAAAGTTCATGGTTATCGAACCGCAAGATGTGACACTGACGTGTCACAAGCAAAAATTAAACTTGGTGCTGACACAACTGAACGCAAGCATAGTATATGTGAGTTGTTGAGTCGCCAGGCTGTATCCCAAGGCAAATGGGAACCTCTTGGCATGAGCGGGCCCAGTTCGACTCATGTTTTGCTCATGTCTCTAATGGAGGGTGCTTGTGACATATTCTACAAAAACCTATGCCAGTGTTGCTTGTGTTACTCGCATCTTACATGCATGACTGTATGCCTGATCCGTGCGAATCGTGCCAGGGCAAGTAAGGACAGGCACTCAACCACTCCGTGTGTACGAATCTCACAAGTAAGTTAGCTGGGTGAGAGCACCGATGCCAGCAGGGATGCTGCTAGTGAGCAGGTTGTTTGAGATATTGCTGGAGGAAGCATGCAGAGCGTATCGTAGGGTAAACACCAAGGATCAGGCGAAACAGGCAAATGAACATTTACGGATGCACATGTTTCAAAATGCAGATCCCATTACCTGTAGGCCCTTGGTTTGGGCGGCAATGGGGCTCAATGACGGATTTGTGGGCTTGTGTGGTAGGTGTGCAACGATTTTTGGGTCGGATCTGGGCCGCCGGCTTATTACAACAGGCCTTAGCTAGGTCTATGCTAGGTGTGAAGTCTTCTCATGACGAGCTAGCTGGCAGCATGAGAGGAAAGGCAGTTAATCCAGAAGGAGAGAAAGGGCGGCACTCACAGGTTAACGAGGTTGAGCAGAGAGCCAATGGATGGAAGGATGGGGCTGGAAAGATTGTTGGAATGAAGTAACCTGAGTGGCATGCAGTGGCATAGCACGCAGTGCAGTGGATTCAGGGTACACCTTTGACTGGTAAGAAGCAATTGCAAGAGGATGAATTTGTGTGAGGCAAAAAGGCAAGAACAGACAGGTGATAGTGTTTGGAATGGGTCCAAAGAGCTGGTTAAACGGGGGGGTTTATTATTTTCCAAACATTTCGGTTCATTTAGGCCAGGGTTAGCCGAGCTGTGCAGGATTTCTAATACAAGTCTTAGGATTTGGGTTCAACAGTAGGATGTTTGACTGGAAACCAGCACATCACAGTTAGTGTTGGTGTTTATTTTTGGTAGACAAAGCAAGTAATTACGAGTTTGCATTGGTTTTGATTCTTTCCCATGCCCATTCTGCTCTACCAAGTCCAACTCCAAACCAAACCTGAACATGTGAGTCCCAAACATTAACATGTTCGACTCTCTTATTCAAACACCGAACACCTTCTATGCCAACAAAGGCTCGACTCGAACCGAATGTGTGTAGTTTGGGTTTCAACCATGTTTGTGCATGTTGGAGGTGAACCAGTTCGGGTTCACCGTTTGCTCATGCCATGCAGATATCTGAACAGCGGTGGTCATGGGATGATATGGTTGGTCAATCAAAGAAATTCCAAAAGAAAATGGGCAGAGTAGTGCGGCAAAGACAAAACCAAATTGCAGAGCAATGAGAGAATCCAGCAAAGGTAAATGTTGAGAACCAGCTGCTGCGTCTATGTACGTGCTGGGGCCTGACATTTTAATTCATACCGGCACACAGCTGTGTGCAGCTCACAGGCTAGTCAATCGACTCAGACTGCCAAAACTGGAAGGGATGCTACCTGAAAGCTGGTTGTATGAAAGTTCCCTGTTAGGGTGTGGATAATGAAAAATAGATTGGCTTATGGGCATCAAAACACTCCACAGAGGAAGTAAAGGTGGAAGACATGGCAGCGCCTGGTTCAAATTGATCGGTGTCCCCAATTAAAAGCCGTCATCGAGGCTAACCACTGTTTGGTGAACTGCTCATGCCTAGCACAAGAGGCAGTGGATAAAGCCTGGAGGGATGGGGCTGGAGTGATTGTTAAAAAACAAGAGGCCTGAGTGGTGTGGTGGGCATGGCACGCAGAGGAATGAGCTCCAGGTGCTATCTTACTAGTGAGAATTGTGGAGAATTTTTTGAGAGCACGGCGAGAGTTGTGGAACATTCTAACTGCACAAAACACTCACACATGGCATTTGAAGTGCAGAATTGCAGAAGGATGATAGCAAAAGAGCAAGTTCAAGAGGGTCACATACAGATGTGTCAAACCAGTGAGGGAGGTGATGGATTCTAGGATGGGTCCAAAGAGCTGGTTGCGATGCAGGTATCTGAATGGCGGGTGATTATGTTATGGCAATTAGCCGATGACAATGAGCAACCTTGATTGAAAGCCGCTGAGAATCGCCAAGGGTGAGGGATATTCATGGTGAAGGAGATACATGTTACAAAACTTCATAAGAAGATGAGCAAAGAAAAGTGAAGCAAAAGAAGTATTAGTTCTGCAGTGGATGAAGCAAATGTTGGCATGTCTTGAATCCAGCGAAGAATACCAAATGTTGGTTCAATGCAGGTTCTTTCTCTTGGCATGTCTTGAATGAGACTGCCACACAGCTATGTGCAGCTCACAGGTAAGCTTATCAGCTCAGCTGCCAAAATTAGAAGAAAGGCTGCCTGAAAGTTTTATATTTGCAATGTCTATGAGAGCCTGTGTGGAGTACAAGGTATGGATGGGCTCATGGCCAATCCAAAATGCTTGGACAGGGAGGCGAAGTAAGGACAGTTGTGATTTTTACTCATATGTTTGAGCGAGTATCGAGGCGAGGAGGCCAGGCCCAGCCTCACTCGACTCTCTTCGATACATGACTCAAGCAGCCAACCGAGCTGGGTAATACTCAACTTGCCAAAACCTCATGTGTTGCAAGAGAAAAGTGGTAAAATGGCAGTGATGAGTGATAACGTGAACAGAACCCTCACACACACCAACAGAGCTACGTCAGAAGGCCGAGACGGGAGAGGGGGAGAGGGGAGAGGCGAGAGGCGAGCAGGGAGAGGGGAGATTGGAGACGTGAAGAGGGGATAGGGGAGTGAGAGGTGAGAGACGAGAGGGGACAGGAGTGAGCAGTGAGAGGAGAGGTGAGAGTGGAGAGGAATGAGGAGAGGGGATGCACCCTTGTTGGCAAGGAATGGGCAGCCAAAATGGCATGCAACAGCGTTGTGAAGCATGGCTGGCGATTGTATCATTGGCACTACGATAGCGGAAGCTAGTAGATTCCTACGGCTCTGGAGATTCGACATGGGGGAGAAGGATATTTTTCACGCTTGAGTTGGCAATAAACGAGTATGTTTTCTATACAAAGCTAAGCTTACGTATATGCGAGTGCTGTGAGGTTAGTGATTAAGGAAGGCAAGGTTCCAGACAGCATGTTGGAGCGGAGAGAGCTGTCAAATAGACCGGGAGGCACAGTGTGGGGGAAAATGGGAGAATCAATGGTAGGAGAACAGAGAAAATGAACTGTGATGCACAACAAACAAACAACAACTATCGACAACAGAATAGGGTATTACCTCAAAGAGCATCGCATGGCAATATTTTTAGCATGACAGGCAGGATAATAAGGTGTATGAGATGCAAGCATGAAGATATTCCTACAAGAAATCATCCAAACCACGGGGATGTTTTTATGGATACGGTTGGATGGGTTGGGGTTGGGGTTGGGGCTGGGGTTGGGGACCCAACCAACTCGGGATCAGACTAAAGATACAGATGCAGCTGATTTGTTTCAACAATTGAGTCAGATCAAACTGGGCAGTAAAGCGTTCTTCTGAACTGAGATATACAGGGAGGAAAGAAATGATGTAGATGTAATATGAGGGGTAGGGCTTACAGGTATACAAGTCTGGTCATGGAACCAATTTCAGCAGGGATGGAGCTAGAGAACTGATTTTTATACAGATACCTGAATGGAGCAACACCGAGATGAGATGCAAGGAGAGGCAAAGAGGTCCGGCTCAATCACCAAATTCACTCATTGGAAGAACCACAGCACGGTGAGACTTGAATGAGGAACAAAACAAACAAGCGCACAGGGAAATTTGCTCTAATGAAGGTGGAAAAAAACTGCTCACAGCATCTCCAGGTGCATCAGCAGCACATTCAGCAATCACCTTGTGCTACTTTGTAAAATGTTACAACAGTAAGTTATCATATTTATTGGAACTGAGTAATATATATTTTTATATAACTTTATAATCCACCCGTAATGTTATGTTGTTTTATCATTTCTATCGTCTTATTGAGTTGTTGTATGCAAAACCTTTGTTTTTGGTCAAGAATGGAGAAATAAATGCCTTTGATTTTTCACATAGGCTGTATTGAAGCTCACATGCGGACTCATAGCAACTTGTAGACAAGGGCTAACGTACACCATAGCTATACACACGGGTCAAACAAGAACCACCCTGTGCGTATGGGGCGGTAATCCGGGGCCGGCTACAATTGATCGAGATATTGCAGAGCATGGCTTCGTGCTGAGGTTTGACACGAACTTTGTGCTGAGCCAAGCTGGTCTGACTCAAACCATGGTGAGCGGGTTTGAGAATCAAAAGTGGTGAGAAAAAACACAAGGGAGCAATTAAAGGGGAGAGACAGAAGATAGAGAAAGAAGGGGAGAAGAGAACTGTCGACAAAATAACAAACACAATAGTAACAGCTGGGTGGAGACGGATTATGTAAGACCTTACAGATTTACCAATCTTGTGAGGGATGCAACGGAAGCAGGGACAGCACCATTGAGCTGATTGTTGCCAAGTAACCTGAGAAGAGGCACGAGCCAAGAGACAGAGCCATAGGCAGGGGGCAGTCGGTGGAGTGAGGAGGTGCACTAATAGTTGTTGCAAGCGACCAGAGTCAAGGTGACCAGATTCCGGGGGCAGACTGCTCTTCACTCAAGGCGAACTGGATTGAAGGAAGTAGCACTGTCCGGCTGCTACGTGATAGTTGTGCGTAGAAGACGTATGCCATGGCAAGGCCTTGATCTCGTGCCTCATGGCTTGTACGTTGCCTAGAAAAGGCTTGAACACTTGGATGGCGATCATGAGTAAGGAGAGGATGATAGAGGATGGAAGGGGAGAGGCGACATGAATGGGAGGAGAATGGGTAAGCTAAGGGTTGCAGAACAGACCCCAATTTTCAAGCTAAGGGCTACAGGAAGACAGTTCACTTCGCTTCCGAAGCGTGAAAGGAGATAGGAGGATTAGTGGGGGACTGGAGGGGCTTACAGAAATGCAAGTCTGGTCATGGAACCAATTCCAGCAGGGATGGAGCCAAATAACTGATTAGAGATTAGGGATTATGGAACACGAACTGTTCGTGTTCGACACGTGCCTTCGATAAACACCAATGTGTTCGTTGACAAATAGGCCCGTGACCAATTTTTAGGTCGCGGGCCTTGGTGTTTGGGCTGAGATTTGGCATTTCACCGTTACTTAATTGCAGGTCTAGCGCTACGCCGTTAGTTCAGTGCAGATCGTGAATTTCGCCGTTGCTGAAGTGCAGATCTAGCATTTCCTGTTGTTAAAGTGCAGATCGAGCATTTCGCCATTGCTTAAGTGCAGATCAAGCATTTCGCCGTTGCTTAAGTGTAGATCTAGCATTTCGCCGTTAGGCCTAGTTGCCCACAGCAAGCCACATTTGCCCCCTCTAGTTAGCGTACTCGTCTTTGAGGATGTCCTCTTTGCCTTCCTCCTCATCCTCTCCCTTTGTCTAGTCTTCCAGCCCATTGTATCCCGTCGGGATTGGAGGCTGCGCTCCAATCCCGGGCACCACATATGGCAAGATATCGGCGCGCATGTGCCAGATGTGCACAACATTCCAGTTGTGCGCAACATAGACCAAGTCCCTGCACTTGGCGGATCCGAGCCCGTTTCGACGTGCGGTGTGGACGGCATCCCATGATGACCATCCACGCTCACAAGGTGAGGCTGACTCGGACTGAGACAGCACCCGTACCGCGAGCCCCGCCACTCGTGGGGCATCAGTCCCATTCCACTGCCACCACTTCACCACGCTATACTTTTCCTCTTTCACCAGCTTCCTCTGCCACGGCTTTTGGCATTCCAAAAGAACCCTTCATGTCAAGGAACGCCCTCAGCGTGTCCCCCAGCTCAAGCAAGATGTCGCACGCGTCATCCCCTCCATCCCCGCGGCTCTCAAGGAACTCGGCTTGCTGGCTGATGAACGCCTTGAATACTCTCGTGCACTCGGGATCAGTGCCGAAAATATCTTCCTCCTGATTGGCGGGGTTGAGGATGCGGCCAGCGACATGCATAGCGCATGCAAGGCTGCCGTCCCAGCGGTCTCTGAGGATGCGGCGGATCTGGTCCTTGTCCCCAATGCTCAGCTGCTCCTCGTCCGCATCGAGCAAGTCCCCCACGTCCTCGGTCAACTGCAGCATCAAATCGTACATCCTCCCTATCATCCCCACGGCATGCCCGTCCGTATGCCTCATCGCCTTGTAGGGCAGCTTCAGCAGGGCGACGAAGAATTCGGCCGTCTTCCACCAGGCGGCATCATGGATCAGCGCACTGAACCCATCGCATGATTTCTTCCTGTCCCCTACCGCCCACTCCTTCCACTAGTCGCTCGTCACCATGTTGGTAAGGCTGCCACGCATCGCACATAGCCGGGATATGGCTAGGTAGTTGGTCCCGAATCGGGTTCCAGCCGGCTTCAGCGCCTGTAGAACCTTCCCCTCCACCAATTCCGGCGTCCGCAAGTATCCTCAGGTCCAATGGTGGTTGCGGGCGAAGCTTGATATCTCCCCTCCCTTGTCGACCACCGGCTTAGCCTATCCCATCTTCCCCACATCTTCCATGAGAAGGTCCAATACGTGAGTGGCGCACGGCACATCCTGAGTGTGCGGCCACTCCCGTATAAGTTGCTTCACCGCCACCACATAGTTCGACCCCCCGTCCATGCAGAACGCAACAACGTTCTCTGGACCCACTTCCTCCACCACGGGCCTAAGAATCCCCGCCACATAACCTCCGGTTTTCCTCTCCATGTTGCAGTCAATACAGTCGGTGAAGACGGCGCCGGAATCGTTCACGAGAAGCACGTTGGCCTGCGGCCTGTTGTTGCGGTCCGTCATCCTGTCGGATGAAACCGCCATGCTCGTCCTCTTCCAGCTCGCCTTAGTGCCCACCAAACCCTGCTCGATTCCGTTGCAACACGAGAGAAGGCCAGCACCGCCGATGTATTTCCTCTTGGGAGAGACGTAGTCCCCGCCGGCGCGTGAGACGTTGTTCAATGCATTGACCATCAGAGGATGGTCAATGTGGCGCTTGGGGATGTGGAGGGCGGCCCAAGCAAGCGCAAGTGACTTGTCCGCTTCTCTCTTTCTTGCAGCCGCATCCCCCTCAAGGTAATCGGTGATGCGCGCCCGCTTCCCACCGTTAGCCTTCACCGCGGCAACCACTTCAGCTGCTGCCCGCCTCTTTTCTTCGGCCGCAGCAGCCTTTGCCTCGTAGTTTGCGCGCATGGCCAGACACACATCTTGCGGCGCATCCTTGCAAAGCGCCACTTCACGGCGTTTCATCCCCTTCCACGAACTGAAGTGTTGCGCGCATCGGATGGCAGCACCAGTGAAGATGTTGCAGAATTTGCACTCGTACTGCTGAGCTTTTCCCTCGACCCTCTTGATGATGCGGAAGAGCTTGAAGACGGCATGGTCAACGTCGGGGAGATACTCCCGTTCCTCGGTTTGAAGAGTTTGCGAACTGCCAACGGTGGTTACTGACGGTGGCGTTGGAGGAGAGGTAGTAGTCGTCGACATAGGCACCATGCGCTAGGGAATGCCTAGTGCTCTGCTGGTAGCAAGAGAATACCTAATGAGTTGGATGTTAGGGGTGTGGGTGTTTTATAGCTAGTTGATTGTGTGAGTGGGAAGATGGCCAACAGAAGTTGGAGAGGTGTTGGTTGCGAAGGGTTTGAATGCGGTACTTTGAGTGAACACCAAAATGTGAGGGAACGTGCAGGCGCGACTCGACGAACATGACTTGCATTCGCGACACGAACTTTCAACCCACGTCCACGCTAGCACACAGTGCGGACATGCCATCTAACCCCGCCAATGTCTTCGTCGTGCAATTCCAAAGCAAACCGTATAGGTTGAAAATTTCCGGCCGGGCTGCCCCAAAAAAATATTGGCGAGCGTATAGCGTATTCGCTAGCGTATAGCGTTTTGCGTATACACGCTAGCGTGTATACGCTAAACGCAAACAGTTTTGAGCGTATATTCCCACTTAGGTCAAAATGTCCGACCCATTTCATTCCACCCAATAGGTCTTCCGACAAAGGTGGGTGGCGTTGCGAGAATTTTTAGGGTGCCAGAAAAAGAATGCAGCACGCGAGGAGATGCCAGCAGTCTACATTGCTGCCTGAGATGGGCGAGAGGAATCTTGGGGCGTCTATGGGTGCCAAGAGGAAATGGACCAACAGAGGTGCCATATTTTTTTATCTCCTAGGTGAAATGAGTCTGGGTTCCATTGTATGTGCTCAGCACAGAGGAGGGAGCTCAGCAACCTGTCATCACCACTCTCGGTGGCGAGGAAATGGACTTACAGGTATGCAAGTCTGGTCATGGAACCTATTTCGGGGATGGAGCCGGAAAGCCGATTGTTATGGAGAAACCTGAATGCAGCAACACACACAGAGATGATATGGAACGACAGGCAGAGAAAGATGTGAGCATGGAAATGGATTAGAGCCACTATTCATCTATGCAGGCAACCTTACATGGAATGATGGAGAATGCAGCCAGGTTGAGTCTGTCTCGTTGAGCCGGACCCGGCACATCACCCAGTTGAGCCTTGCCCTCCTCTTTTTGCCCACCTAATGTGTTTTTGACTTACAGGAGATTGAGTGAAGTGAGTGCGTTGACACTGGCAGGGATGCTGCCTGAAAACTGGTTGCTTGAAAGATCACTGGAGGTTCATAAAGAAAGTTGTAGAATGTCAGAATCCCAACAACTAGACCATTGGAATAAAAGGGCTTGTTTCAGTAGCGGGTCAGTGCGCCCATAACCCCCCAGGCGAACGCGCCTATAACCCTCTCCAGGATCAATCGGGCATCCACAGTGCAGATCTCTTGACACCCCCCCACACTGGGAGGCCCAGGACTAAGCACAGCGGCAACGGCCTACATGTGCATACACCGGGAATCGAACCCGAGACCGCTCTGATACCATGTCAGAATCCCAACCACTAGACCATTGGGATAAAGGGGCTTTTTCTCAGTAGCGGGTCAGTGCGCCCATAACCCCCTAAGCGAACGCGCCTGTAACCCTCTCTAGGATCAATCGGGCATCCACAGTGCAAATCTACTGACATAGAAAATCATCAGTTTTGCAGTGTCACAAAGTGGGCGAGCCGTACATGTATGATAGCATTCGATGTGTGGAGCAGGCAAAAACAGCCCATGAAACGAAGGAGAATAAAGGCGGACAGACTAAATAATTGTCAACTTGGACACTCTGAACACAAGAAAGACAAAGCATCAGATGACAGGTGGCACACCACCACAAGAAAGTGATGGAATGGGGATAGGAACAAAGATAAACAGGCAATAACAGCAGAAGACACAATGCAGACCAAAGGCAGACACAGATTTGCCATCCTGGCCGCACGAAAAAAGATTAAAGAAAATCCAACAGTTAACAACTGACACAATAGCACACCAATGTGATGGAAATGGAGGGGAGGTGAGGGGGGAAGGTGGGGAGGGGGGGTAGGGACCATGTTAAGAACGAGGACAAACAAATGAACAGGGTAGAATGCATAAAAATCCATACATAGTGACCAGCTTTGTGAGCACGCCAATGTTGGGGATGGGACCTGTGAGCTGGTTGCTAGCGAGGGTACTGTTCAGAAGAGGAGATGATTGGGAAGTGGAGGAGTGTGAAAGAAGAGGGGGAATAGTGAGAGAGATGGGGCAAGAGGTGCTAAGTGCGAGCAATTATGTTTCTGGATCCTGACAAATTTCTTCCCTCATAATGACTAGAATTTCTGATTTTTAGGCCAAAAGCATGTAAATGAACAACAACAAAACAATATCCATGCACCACCCTCAGGTTCTACTAACATCCCCTTCGAAATTTTGGTGAGGCAGGACCCTGGAAACGATTGAGATATACTTGACTGCAATAGAGTAAGTATCGCCAATGGTCCCTTACAGTTCCTTAAGCGCATTGGCTGGTTCGACGTGCAATTAGATTTGCTAGTAGGGTCTAAGTGTTTGATCTAGCCGTCCCACACAAAAGTATCACACGACATGAAACGATTTTAGTGTACTATATGCCATCACGATTGAAATTCACCTTTTTCTACTCAATACTGTAAACAGAATTATGATATTTTCTCTTTGTCAGCACTTGACACAGAGAGAGCGTAGGCACACAATACGGCCAGCCACCCCCTGCTTAGAGTTGAGCAAAAAAACGAAGGCAAACCGAACAGGTTTTGTTTTTAGTTTAAAATGTTCGTGACAAACGTGTTCGAGGTTCGCCCGAACATGCTCGTGTTCGGGCCGCTGCTGCAATTTGCCCCGCGTCGAACACGAACGTGTTCGAGGTTCGCCCGAACACGCCTTCACAGGCGAACACCGAACATCTGTTTTTTGCTAAAAGTGTTTGCCGAACCGAACAACAGTGTTCGGTTCGGCGAACGGCTGTGTTCGTGCAGGGGCGAACACGAACGTGTTCGTGTTCGCCCCTTGCTCATCCCTTCCCCTGCTAGACGTCAATCCAGTTCCTATGGGTACTTACAGGCTGTTTGGTGGGCTTCTAGAGTCGCCTAGGTATCTCACTTATGTCCCACCACTTACATGCTTCCAGTTGTCGTCTTCCTAGCTATAGGTTAGTCTCATTAGTCCATCCATGGCCTACACTTGCTGTACCGTTTATTATATTCAATGAAAAGGACCATTAGAGATTTAAGAAACAACAAAGAGACAAACAAAAACAAAGATAGTATGGGCACTAGTTTAATATGATATGAATGCATGATGCATCAGAAGGGATATTTTGGTTGGCCTAGCCAAGTTACAAAAAAGTGAGTGCAGTGAGCTGTGTGATCGAGGAGGGCACGGATCCCGACAACTTGTTTGAGCTGAGAGAGCTGATGGCGGTGTGGAAGGTGGAGGCGCAGGAAGAAATTAGGCAAGTCCACTTGAGGATGCAGGAGCAGAGGCAGATGTTGGAAAGAACTAGGAAGGCCACGGAGAGATAGGTATGGTAGCAAGTGGAGGAAATGGAGGTAAAGAAGTGGAGAGAGGGAGAGAACATCTAAAGGGGATGAGAGAGATGGGATTGAACCAATGTTCACAGGGGTTGAATTTCTCACCCTACTACTCCAAATGTGACATGTGATTGCATATGGAGATGAGGTACTGGAATAGAAAAGGAATAAGCAGATGGAGTGCTAACTGGGTAAGCACACGAAGGGCATTGTTGAAATGAGGATGACTGGATGTTTGCGTGAGTCATGGATAAAATAGGAGAAGTGACCAGGAAAGGGTTTCAAACAGGGAGAAACAATTAGGAAACGCACAAACAGAACACAAGCGGTGGGCAGGAAAAATGTTACGAGGTAAGGGGCTTACAAAGATGCAAGTCTGGACATGGAACCAGTTTCAGCTGGGATGGGGCCAGAGAGCTGATTTTTGAAGAGGTTTCTGAATGACGCAACACAGAAATGAGATATAACGAGAGGCGGAGGCTGAGGTGAGCAGGGAAAGGGAGCAGATGTTCAAATCTATCCAGACGAACAATGGATGGAATGATAGTGATGTGCATAACGAGTATTCAGCTGAGTTGAGCATGGCTCGTTGAGCCGGATCCGGCACTAGCCAAGCCAATCCCTTCTTGCCTTTCTCATTTCTGTATGACTCACATGAAAGTAAGTTGAGTAAGAGCACTGACACTGGCAGGGATGCTGCTTGAAAGCTGGTTGCCTGAAAGATCTCTGGAGGTTCATAAAGTAAGCAACAAATTTCTAGCCAATGATCAATGGAATTTCGAGTCCTCACAAAGTGAGTAACCCGTTAAACGTATAATACAATTTATTATGTTAAAGAGGCAATAGTAGCATAGTATGCAAAAGGAGGGCAGACAGACTAAAAGAAACGTCGTCTTTGGCATTCTGAACAAAAGAAACAAGAAAAAAAAAACAACAGATTTCAAGCCATGCGAGAGCACAACAAACTGATGGAAGGTGGGTAGGGACCAGGCTGAACAAGAGAGCCAAGAAGGTCAACGGAAATCTAGTACTTTGAGAGGAACGAATGAAGGAGAGAGGAAGACGGTAGCAGCAAGGAGTACGAGCATAATGCAGAACATAATCAGCAGCGATATAATTCCACCCGTATCCATACAAAGCGATCAGGCTTGTGAGCACGCCAATCTCAGCGGGGATGGGACCGGTGAGCTGGTTGCTAGCAACGGAGCTGTTTAAGAGAGGGGGATAAGCAAGAAGCAGGGAAGTGTGCAAAGGAGACGGCATAGAGATGGGCAATGGTGAGAGAGAGGGTATAGGTTGACACATACGGCAACACATAATACTACGTACAAGGTGAAAGCCTTTGATTTTAGAGAACCCAGCAGTTGTAGATCTGTACAACCCTCTAAAGCCTAAACCAGAAGTTCCAACTGGTTTTACAAGAGAAGTCACAAATTAATAGGACGCCGGAATAAACAAGAAACGAAACAGAAACAAACTCTTTGACCTGCATGTTCCACTAATGTCCAATCAGAACTTCGGGTGGGGCAGGACCCTGGAAAAAACTGAAATGCACTCCACTCTGAAGCAGCCACTTCCATCAATGGCTCCTTCGGTCTTCATGTTTGAGATCCTCTGGCACGCCTGCAGCGTGTCATTCAATCTGTTTTGAGATCCTGTGGTGTTCAAATTGTTCTACCTCTCTGTTCACACAAGTCATTCTATAAAAAGAATCAATCTGATGGAATTGTGGAAAGAAACCACATCATTCTTCCACTGCGTTTTATGGGCGACCAAACACATTTCTTTCCTTTCCACCCAAGTGGAAAACGCATTGTAATGCCATATCCTTCTAGGGGCCGGCACACATTAGAGTAGTGCCATATCCTTTGAATGGGCATTCGGGTCATGAAGTCAAATTACAAGAATGTGAATGCAGTGAGCTGTGCGATGGAGCAGGGCATGGATCCCGACAACATGTTGGAGAAAAAAGAGCTGATGGCGGTGTGGGAGGTGTGGAAATGAACGACAAAGGGCATGGAGAGGTAGGCAGAAAAGAGAAGCTGCCAATAGGTTTAGGAATTATACTTTTAGATTACGTGTACCAACAATACAATCAGGGTTAACGGTCCTTACCTATCCTGCACAGTGTATGCAAAGCAAAGACCATGCCAGTTCCATCAACAGGAGAACAACTAAAGTGATGGCAACAAGAGACAGACAGACATGAGCATCGGAATGAAATGGCTCACAGAGATACAAGTTTTGAGAGCAAGCCAATGTCGGGAGGGATGGTTCCGGTGAGCTGATTGTTGCTCAGAACTCTGGGAGGAGGCATTTTCAAAGAACAGCAGCCGAGAGATGGAGCAACAAGGGGAGCATGCATACAGGGCATTTTAGTTGTTAGGGCGTGCTGAGTGGCTTTGCTACCACGTTATCATATCACAAAATTAGTGATTGAGCAAAATTCTGTTCCACAAAGAACAGGTCAAACCCTTACAAAGTTGTGAGTGCAGTAAGCTTTGTTATTGTGGCAGGCAAGGATCCTGACAGCCTGTTGAGGCGGAAAGAGCTGGGGGGGGGCAGGTGGTGAAGGGCAGAGGTGGTGACTTGTGAGGAGACTAGAGGAGCAGAGACAGCATGGGAGCCACACGGGTGTGGCGCACTCTGGAGTTCTCAGGCCACCTATGAGGACTGTTGAGCTGACAGTGATTGCATCAGAGGGGAAGGAAAGAGAAGGGGAGAGAGAAGGGAAGGTAGCTGGCAATAGGAAAGCACGCATTTGTGTGCGCAAGAGTAAATGAGCAGTGAAGAAGAGGGAAGGATATCAGATGGCGAAAAGCAGACACAAGAGGAGGTTATCTAGGAGAGTGGAAAGGGGTGAAGGGGGGGGGGGGGTGATTGCTTACAGCGCTGATAGTTTAGAAATGTAGCCAATCTAGTCAGGAATAGAGCCGGTGAGCTGATTGCTAGAAAGATACCTGCGATTCAAAGAAGGATATTGATTGTGGAAACGGGAAGGAAATTCAGGAAGAGGTGGGGTAACAGTGACCCGCATGAGAGGAAAAGGCAACACGTCATGTTACACAGGCACAAGCAGCCCCAACGGAACAGTCTTACAAGCGCTGTACCCTTTGCTGCGGCAATGGCATGGCACTTTGGCGCTTCTCTTTTTGCCCACATCACTTGTGTGTGACGTACAGGATGGTGGCTTGAGCAAGAGCACTGACACTGGCAGGAATGCTTCTGAAAGCTGGTTGGTTGAAAGATCACTGCGAACAAAAACGTGACATGACAGAGGGAACAACAGAAGGTGGATGGGTTTACAAGGGTGGAGGAGGGACTAAGGAAAATGCATGACATGGCAGAAGAGCGTGGACCATTGCTAGCCAAACCCGAACCAGCAGGCATGAGACAGTACCAAAAGGATGCAAAATGGCAGCGTGGAGAGCATTAAGTTGAGGATTGAAGGAAATATGTGTCGTTACATAATAGCCAGCCGGTTCAGCAAGCCAATGTCTGCAGGGATGGGGCCGGTGAGCTGGTTGCTAGCAAGAGACCTGCCCCAGACAGGGTTTGAAAATAACGGGGGCAACGTCAAGAGGGTGAGAGGTGAAACGAGCAAGGGCAGGGCATCTTGCGAGCACTGGCTGGGTAGCAAGCAAGGCGCATTGGCGGGTAGGGCATGGTGGCAGTGGGAAGCCCAGCCAATCCGCATGCAGTGGGAAGCTCAGCCACTCCGCACGCTGTGGAAAGCTCAGCCACTTCGCATGCAGTGGGAAGCCCAGCCACTTGGCATGTAGTGGGAAGCCCAGCCACTTTGCATGCAGTGGGAAGCCCAGCCACTCCGCACGCAGTGGGAAGCTCAGCCACTTTGCATGCAGTGGGAAGCTCAGCCACTCCGCATACAGTGGGAAGCTCAGCCCTTCCGCATGCAGTTGGAAGCCCAGCCACTCCGCATGTAGTGGGAAGCCCAGCCACTCCGCACGCAGTGGGAAGCTCAGCCACTCCGCATGCAGTGTGAGGACACGATGGAACAACCAGGACTAAAGGAAGAAGGAGGATGTCCGTTCAGAATGGGTTAGGATGGAGGCGAGCCGACCACGGTATACAATCAAGGTAAGGAGGCAAGCGGTGTTGTGTGGCATTGTTATTGGTGCAAGGGAACGGTTGGCATGACTGCACCTTGCTTGGTTAGTCACAAGGGAAGTATAGGAGACAGCGAAACATGTGCAAGACTTGATTCGCCAGAGCTTAGAGCTCAACAAGATGACAGAGGGTTGGTGAATGTGAAGTTACGAGCATGAAGCGGGAACGAGGCGAGAGAGCAGGAGGCAAAGCAAAAGTATGAGGCAAATATAAGCATGCACGGAAATAAGAGGGATGCTTCTTTGTGGGATCACTTGACCTTCAAACAAGTGGCAAGTGGAATCGCTCCAAGGGGGGTAGCTGATTATCTTACAAAAACGTGAGTCTAGTGATCTTTGAGATTGAAGCGGGCACGGATCCTGACAGCATGTTGGTGTAGAGAGCGCTGATGGACCAACGTAATGTAAAAAGGCACCGAGGCAGGCAGACATACAGCAAAGGATGAGGACCGACCGAGCTCGCACATGATGAAGATAAGGCAAACGTCACATGCATTGCACCCAGCACACGTAGTTTGTTGAAGGGCAGATAATGCAACCAAGCAAGCACAGCAGTCAGAAGTCTCACATGGATACAAGGCTAGTCATGGAGCCAATGTCGATTGGGATAGAGCTGGTGAGCGTATTGTTGAATAGCTACCTGCACACAGAGGTGAGGCCACAGACAGATGGAAACACGGACAGGTGGCACACAATGCACGAGAGCACACAATGCAGGTAAACGTCTATGGGAAAAATGAACAGCAGACGTGGCAGACACTGGTGCGCATCTCACAAGTATCTCAGCAGGCTGAGTGCAGTCACGGTTGCAGGTATGCTTCCTGGCAGCTGGTTGCTTGCAAGATCGCTGTGAGGGACGACCACAGCAGCAAACAGGCAATTAAAAGTTGTAAGGGCTCAAACCAAGAAAAGGGTGTGGTTGCTCAATTCCAAGCCACGCTTAACGCCGTGGGCTCGGCTCGCGTGCTTCATGGGCGTAAAGCGCATTGCATTCGCCCTTTCAAGCTTCTCATAGACGGATAGCTCCGTCAATGTTGGAACTGCCAGCTCAGACAAGCCAACTGTCGTAGACGGCATGCAAGCATCCCACGGAAGAATGCCAAAAAACCCGAATTTCCCAGACACCAACTGTGGGCATGAAAGATGGAGGACGTACAGATAGGTGATCTTAATGAGGTTGCTGACAGAGCTTGGAATCTGCCCTGCCAGCTTGTAGTTGCGGAGTTTCTTGTTTCATGGTGCATCAAACAATGGCAAATGGCAACAATGGTGTCAACAAGGGCATGTCAATCGATGCTAATGTAAGAGCTCTGGTAGGCGGCAGCCCAGAACACTACCCACACACACCACCCCATAACCATCATCACAGGTTATCGGAACGCCTTAAAAACCCTCAAACTCATAGCGTCAAATCTATCCCAAAAATCCACCATCTGAAAGCAGCGCTCCCATTCGCCTCACAAGGAGAGAATAAATCCGCTGGCGTCGCATGTGAGGCCAGTTGCGGTGGTGCACTCGGGACTCGCACCACTCCACCCAGCGATGGTCTGCCCCCATGCCGTCTAGCACTCCTGCACGAATGTCACTGCAATGCGTGGCGGCAAGTGGGGGGGGGGGGGGGGGGGGGGAGAGGAGGGGAGGGGGGGGGGAGGAAGGAATCCTGTGATGTAGGTACGTGTCGAATGGAGTACTTATGATGCTACTGGATCGAAACATGACGTTAGACTATGCCGCCTATTCTTCGTCCGAGCGGCATTGCCATAACGCTTTCCCTCGGCCCTCAACTTCTGCACATATGGAATGCAACGGGTGGCGGGACGTGGAGAGGATTGGGGGTGGGGAGGGGAAGCGGAGAAGGAGGGGGATGGGGAGGGGAGGAGAAGGGGGAAGAAAGATCCGTGAGTTTTCAGGTACGTGTCTAATCCGTGGTGATACAAGAGGTAGCAGCATTACTATGTAGATCAGAGCCTCATGTAGTTGGTACGTGCTGACCCATGGTGTCTCGTATCCTTCTCCCCACCCGTCGTGAAAATCGCTTCTAGTAGCCGCAGCAGCATCGTCAGCACAACGAGGAGGCTGCTAGTAGTAGCGCCGCCCTTGCCGCTCTACCTTATGAAACGTACTACCAGCAGATTGATACACGATTTTGGTGGAAATCATTATCACAGATCGATGATCGAGTCTGCAGTCATCGTGGCGTCCAAGTCTAATCCTCACATGATGTCCCAGGGCGCCCGGAATGGTATACTCTACTATACTACTATACTACTACTAGTAGTAGTAGTAGGAACGCCGCGGCTGCTCACCGTCGCATGCGGCACCGTCGGAGCCGCCGCTCTCATCAGATGAGTCCTCACCTTGCGTGGACTCGAGTGGCACGGCGTTCACCAATGGTGATGGCAATGCGGCGATGAGCAGGGCAAAGACGCTGAGCCACCATGCCGGCACGCGCTCGCGGCGCTCACCGAGCCGCGTCATCAGCGAGTCGGCCAAACGACTCTTTCTCAGCTCTCTGCTTCTAGAGACTGACCCTTCAAATTGCCAGGTCGAAATGCTGGCTGCAGTGTTGGGTCACTGCTAGTTTTGGGGTAAGCAAGTGTGTCCACAGTTGTGTAATATCTTCCACAGTTGTACACCCTCATTCTCGCCACAATGACAATTGCCACATGAAGCGAACGCTTGTAGTGACTGCAGCATGCCTGGAATGGTGCTAGCACATACTCTACAAGCACAATCACGACTTCCAAGTTGGTCATGCAGCTGTTGACTTTGACTGGCCAGGAAGTGCTGCTGAATGATGAAGTGTACAGTGCGCTCGCATGTGTGTTTGGCTGCCGTCGCTTTTCGCTCATACCATACGTTAACCCTTTCTACACATGATTCTCACCCCCTGCACACAAATTTGCGCTGCACCGGATGGAAACTCTGCACCCGGGTTTTTTTCCCGAGCCAGTTACACGCACGTTACAACCACGTCGCGTGGTTCTGCACCAGTAGTAACAAAAAGACCGAAGTTAAAATGTCAACAGGTGAGTTACAATTATTTTATTAGCACCTGACGAATCCATTTTTACTAGTCGCGAATGGACAAAAATTATGCGAAATACAAGAACAGCTTAAGCGCCCCCTTTACGAGGCAATTGAGAATGGCTCAACCCTGGCATCATGTGAACGTAGCGAACGTAACGATTCTGTTTGTGTTTTGAACCTGTGTTCGAAATTGTGTGTTTCTTGTGTGTTTTTGAACCACCGTTTAGGACAATGTCAACAGATCTTTTCGAATGTTCTGTTTTGGCGCTCGGCAAAATGTCCACGCTGCGGGGAGGTGGAGTCAGTGGACCATGCTCTGTTCTCCTGCCATGTCATTCAGCCTGCGGTGGGGGCCCTTAACGATGCGATTCGCTGGTTCAATCCAGCGTGGAGAGCAAGAACACTTGGCGACCTGCTATTCAAGCGCGGGAGGACAGCTTCCGGATTTCCTGAGCTGACGATGTCGACAATCATATTCCACCAGATTTGGGTGGAGCGCTGCAACGCGGTATTCAGGGGGCGGAAGTTCCAGTGCCGGAAGGTGATAAGGGGGATTGTGACGGCTCTCTGTCTACATGCGTGGACGTATGAGGGCATCAAGCGAAGGTGCTGTAAAGGACTCTCCTCTACTTTGCATAAGCTAGGAGTTGTTCTAAACGATAGAGCTCTGTCTTAGCTTCCCAACAAGCCATCAAACCCGTCGATCGCGTAAGTATTGTGCGAGATATAGGCGTTCACGTGTTGGGTGGTGCTCTTGAATGCAAGTATAGAAGCTCTCTGGAATGTCAGGTTTGAATGTACCACGTACAAAGAACTCTGGTTTTCACTATATTCCATGCAATATAAAAAAAACACAATTATATGAACTGCAAAACGTCGAATCGCACATGTAACATCGAACCGCGGTACACTCGAATGTTCAAGTAACATCGAAGGGGTGAAATTCGACTCTTGAATTTCACCGAATCGAATTCTCCTTGAGCCTCGATTCTTCTTGTGCTTGCATGTGGAACCGAAGTGCAAGTCCTCCGAAGTCAACCTGCACCTTCTTGACAGCCTCCAACCTTCGTGTAACTTCTAGCTTTCAACTCACTCAACCGTGAGCACTAGAAGTAACCCGTTCAGTGGGTTGGGGGCATACAACTACCCCACCACCGCCTTGCTTCCAACACACGCAAACTCCATCATGCACCCAACTCCATCAAACTCCCCCTTGCACCCAACCTACTGTGTAATCCATCATGCTCGTAGCATGCACGGGATGGATCTTTAGGGGGTGGTTCCATGAGAGATTCCGCGTGTTCATCATCACCCTTGGTCGCGAAGCAATATGCCACGCCCTCCTTATCCGTCTCCCCAACGGATACCGTAGCATAGTCGGTCTACTTGGAGGGAGGACGAACCTCACAACGCTAGCGGCATGGATTCGTTAAAAATGAGACGCGTGACCAAGCAACATCTGGCCAAGGACGGAGTCGCAGCGTTGAAAAATACTACGGTACCATGAAGATAGTCAACATACTTACATGGCGTGACGAATTCCTGTCTATCTAGACAGATCGAAGGGCCAGATTCAAACCGCCGTAGATGAATACAAGGGGTGGCTCTCTTACTGTGTGTAATTGCCCCCCTCCCCACAACAGTTACGACTATGGCCCATTTTGCTGTATCCCTGATATAGTGAAAAGCCTTCTATGAAAAAAAAAAAAAATTGTGTGCCTGTCGACATTAGGGGGTTCGGCCATATGCACAGTGGCGTTACGTGACAGCACTGTAGACGCTGCTCCCGATTGTGCGTAGGGCGAGTATGAGGGTGTACAGCTTCCGAGTCAGAGCAACTGTCCACAGTTCCCCCGACCTTCCCCTCACATTTTGCTCTGCATCCCATAAGGCAAGCAGGTCATTCTCGTTCGTTTTCCAAGCAGCTCAAAATGGTTCATTTTGGTGCGCGATGGTGCAAAATGGTGACAGATGAAAACTGTCAAAATGTGGCGGAACTATCAAACTGCGTCATATGTGCTTTGAAGGAACGAACTGCCGCCACACAATCTGGAACCAGTTCATGTGCCTACACAGCCAACTTCACACCGTTTACGGGCAGGCAGAAAGCAGACATGGGAATAAATACACATACAGTTGACACCACTTATACGGTTTACTGTGAGAGCTCACCCACCAAATCCCATATATTATGAAGTTCGAAGAATTTTCGCAGTTATGTTTGAACTTTGCGTACCACGGATGAATCTCCACCACGCAATAGAGCTCACTTGAAGCCCTTCCATTCACAAATGTACAGTACAGCCGGGATTCTTCTCGTGAGACATGTACAGTTCCCAATATGTTTCCTTCCCATCCCGATCCCAGGCCAAGTCAAGTGCCTTGTCGTGATGCTGAGCAGTGCGTGAGACGAATGAACCACTCCGAGAACCTTCGCAACAGATCCTTTGTCAACAAGATAACCACCCAATACACCCTGTTTCTCAATGTTCTGACAATCGGGAGCCCGGGCTACAGTGCGAACGTGCGCTTGGATTTTGCGAGCTGGTGCTTGCAGCTGAACCCCAGGTAGGTGGCGGGCAAATGCAGTCCATTTGAACGATACAAAACGTTTTATGACAGAACATTGCTATCACGTGCGGTTGAGTGCGGCAAATTGTGCTTATATGCAATGTTCTAGGACCGTTTTGGACGCGTTGATGTCAAAATAGGCAGCATGTCAATACATCGAATGTCAGTGTGGCGCAAAACAGGTTGTATTTACTTCAATCTCGAACGCGTGGCAAAAATGGCAGGCGTGCACATTTCGGACGGGATTGGGTCACAGATCCTTCATGTTGCCAATGGTACACAAGATGGGTGACACATAAAAGAAGAAATGTTTACAGCGGGTAACGAGTCAGCAGCAACAAGGGACGTGTAGGTGACCCTTTCAATAGTCCAACCTGCACACAACCGCACACATGCGCAGCGGAACAAAGAGGTTATACGGGGCATACTATGGAATGGGGGGTCACAACCATATTACCTGCGAAGACCCAATGACTGGCACATCATCGTTGACCCGGAATACATGGTGAACTGCCTCAAAAATTCACGGCGTTTGGTCTGTGAAGCAGCAATCACCGTATTAACGTCCTGAGAGGCAAGCAGTGGGAAGCAGTGGGAGAAGGGTGAAGGGTGAGGTGTGCATAACGGCCTTTGAATGGCAAAGTACAAATAACGGACATGCGTCACGCCTGATGCTTACCTGAGTTTAAGCACCCAGTTTCTTTATGCGAGAGGAAAACCCATGGCGCAATCCCCGGAACGTCTACTCGTGAAGGTTCGACCTCTGACACAGGTGTGAACGTTGACATGGCGGAGCAAAAACGAGACGCCAAGACTCGTACTATCAGCGTGCTGGGTCGAGGACAAAGTTGACACTGCCTGCGGGATGGTACATCGGGAGCATGTATATAAAACAGTTAGTGAAACATGCTACTGAACATGCAGATAAGCGAACACATACTTGGCAAGCCCAACAGTATACCTGCCTCGCGTATGACGCCCTCCCCATAAGTGTGACTAACTTCGTCGCGTCCAGTCCTCGCACGCAACAACCTGCAACTTCACAAAATAGGAATAGCACAAAACCCTCAAGCTGCGCACAGCATCAACTGAACTCTGTGCTAAGTAGGTAATTGCTCGTGCGTTTCCAAAAAGCAGCAACACCGAACCACAGCTACTTCGATACGCATAACAAAAGCGCAACTACAGTCGAAGCTCCGTACCTATGCCGCCCATCTGAAATTTCAGATCTCTCCCAGGTGTTGAGGGGGTTGCAATGTGAGTTATCCCATTGCGCACATACACGCTAGGACACCAAAGTAGTGACGGGAGGGGGTAGTGCAAGGTAGCAGTAACCTGCTTCTAGAGAGTCGCGCAGAGAAGTTAATGTCTGGCTAAATGATGACTTGCTTCAGAGCGTGGTCACTGAAATACGTCTATTCCTGGGGATTGAAGTCGTCTCACAAAGGCTGTGAGGAGAAGCCACACGATGGGTTTTCAGCTTAGCAGGGAGGGGTATCCCGACCCCTCCGCTTTCAGGTTAGGGGTAGCGCTTTCTGCGCACAGTTTCCCCTAAAGTCTGGGCTAGGGGGGGAGAGTTATTGTTCAGATTAGGGACTTGAGCTCTCAATGAGCCACGTTTCCTAGTTCTCAAAGAGAGCTCACTGTAGGTGTTCAATCACAGATTCTCCACTGCTCTGGTTTGTCGTTTCTACTCAATATATTACACTCAAAATACCCCAACGGACACGCGAGCAAAAAAAAAAAACCCAGTCGGGAAGGCATCCGGTCAGGGAGGCATCAACCCTAAACACCTTGTGGCATGGTGTTTAGGGCTGATGCCTCCCTCGGACGCAATTTAGGGAGGAATCAACCCTAAACACGGGACCCCTCTTTCTTGTTAGGGTTGATGCCTCCCGAGTCGCACCCCTTCCCGATTGGGTTTATTTTGTTTCGGTCAGAAAGGGTGCACATATTCTCAGGGTTTCGGGTGCAATGTAATTTGGACGAGAAAAAAAAAAACAATGGCCACACAGCTTTGGGAACAGTGAGCTGACGAGCTAGCCTGGATTCGGTAGAAAATACAAACAAGCGCAGTGCAGAATCTGAGATTGTAGATGTACAGTGAGAGAGCTGTGTAGGACTAACCACGTGGCTCATTGAGAGCTCGACTCCCTAACCTGAACAATAACCCTCCCCCCCTAGCCCAGACTTTTGCAGAAACTGTGCGCAGTTTGCGCTGTCCGTACCCTGAAAGCGGAAGGGTCCAGATACATGTCCCCGCTAAGCTGAAAACCCCCACACGATTGGTCAGCGAAAAACACCCACCGTTAAACCGAAGCCATACCGCACTAGTTAATAAGGACCTGGGACCCTGTGCATGTGGGTTGGCATATAAAACTTCAGGCCTATCATATATTGTGCAACCCAAACGATTGGTTTGGAAGCTAGGGAATGTGGTGCGCAGGCTCAAATACCCTTTAGGAATAATATGATTGACTACATTAATCGTCAACAGAGGACACATAAACAAAGCCACCAGAAGCATCGAAAGGTAAACGCGATAGAAAAAAGAGCTAAAGTAAGGAGAGAGTAGATCGGGCAGCGAAGCATCGAGAGGCCACGGACTGCTGCACATGTCACCAAGCGTCTTTCTGAGATTGCAACGTTGCCAATGACCGAAGCCAAGAAAAACCGAGGCTGGTGGCAGGATACACATGTTCATACAAACAGAAAGCCTTCCCCCCATGCAGCCTGGACAGGTCCAGCCTGTGTGACCAGGGCAGGCCCTGCCTGTGCGGCCGGTGCAGGCCCAGGACGTGCGGCCGGGACGGGCACAGCCTGCGCGGACGTGACAGGCGCTACCTGGGCGGCAGGGACAGGCACAAATGGACCGGCCGGGAAAGGCACAGGCTGCGCGGCTGGGGCCGGCACAGGCTGGAAGGCCGGGACAGGCACAGGCTGCACGGCTGGGGCCAGCACAGGCTGCGCGGCTAGGGCCGGCACAGGCTGCGCGGCTGGGGACGGCACACGCTGCGCGGCTGGGGCCGGCACAGGCTGCGCGGCCGGGACAGGTGCAGGCTGCGCAAAGCGGTTGATGCCCTTTGTGTCTTCAATGCCGTCGATGGAGATGAGTATCTTTCCGGTCGTAGAGAAGGCCCACGCCCTTAAACAGGCCTTGTACCAGGGGCCGCTCCCGTTGACTGAGGGGCCCATAATGCCAGCCCCTTGCACCATGCCGTCACTTTCTATAGATACTCGCAAACCTTCCTGCCGTTGATGCCAGGACCGTGCGACACATTGGAACCGTTGTTGATAATACGGTGCTCGACCTGCAGGATGATAGGGCATGCAGGACAGGAATGGATAAACACGCGGGATGTAGAGAGAGGAGGACGTGAGAGGGGGAGGGGGGGGTTATGGCAGGAGGGCGGTATCAGAATAGAGTTTGGAAACACCTGATAATGTACTTGCCCCACACCCTCTTGGGTATGCGGTAGGACTGAATCACCGTCAGGGCTGGAATGTTGTCAAGGAAGCTATGATTTGCGTGCCTGTGGTGAAAAAACAGAGAGGAGAGGGGGCGTGGGGGTTATTGCAAGATGGGTGAGTGAGCATGGATTGTGAACACCTGCAGGAATGCCTTTGCCCATCACGGAACTATTAGGTAAGCCCTCGACTGAAGCACCAACAAGGCTGAAATGTGGGCAAGGATGCTAAGATAGGGGGGCTTGGGGAAAAAAAACACGGGGAGAGGGGGACGGGGGGATATGATTGCATGGGCGTGTGAGAAGATTCCACGAAAACACCAGGGAGTGCCTTAGCCCCACTCCCTCCCAGGTAAGCACTGGAATGAATCACCCACAGTGCAGAAATGTGGGCAAGGAGGCTAACATAGTAGGGCTTGGGGTGAAGAAACAGAGGGGAGAGGGGGAAGGGGGAATAGGATTGGATGGGGGTGTGAGAAGGGATTGTGAAAACACCTGGGAGTGCCTTTGCCCAACTCCCTTCCATGTAAGCCCTGGACTGAATGACACACAGGGCGGAAATATGGGCAAGGAGGCTTACATAGGAGGGCTTGGTGTGAAGAAACAGAGGGGAGAGGGGGAAGGGGGAATAGGATTGCATGGGGGTGTGAGAAGGGATTGTGAAAACACCTGGGAGTGCCCTGGCCCCACTCCCTCCCAGGTAAGCCCTGGACTGAAACACCCACAGGGCGGAAATGTGGGCAAGGAGGCTTACATAGGAGGGCTTGGGGTGAAGAAACAGAGGGAAGAGGGGGAAGGGGGAATAGGATTGCATGGGGGTGTGAGAAGGGATTGTGAAAACAACTGGGAGTGCCCTGGCCCCACTCCATCCCAGGTAAGCCCTGGACTGAATCACCCACAGGGCGGAAATGTGGGCAAGGAGGCTTACATAGGAGGGCGTGGGGTGAAGAAACAGAGGGAAGAGGGGGAAGGGGGAATAGGATTGCATGGGGGTGTGAGAAGGGATTGTGAAAACACCTGGGAGTGCCCTGGCCCCACTCCCTCCCAGGTAAGCCTTGGACTGAAACACCCACAGGGCAGAAATATGGGCAAGGAGGCTAACATAGGAGGGCTTGGGGGGAAGAAACAGAGAAGAGAGGGGGAAGGGGGAATAGGATTGCACGGGGGTGTGAGAAAGGATTATGAAAACACCTGGGAGTGCCTTTTCCCCACTTCTAAACAGGCTTGCCCTGGACTGCTTCACCCATGGGACGTGCACCGAGCATGCTCTAAGCCAACTTACCCCATGCAAGAAATATGCGACATGGTAGAGCTTGACGACGGAAGGATGCGGTTTGTTTATGAAAAGAGACTCGTGCAATGCATCCTCAAATGCAGGGTGCGAGAAAGGAAGGCCGCCCCGGTGGGGGTATCGAGTCCATGTGAGGTTACCATGTCTCGTGTCATCTGCAAAAGGGATAGCAAATACAGCGCCAAGGTCAGGTAAGTCGGAACCAGAGTACTGCTGCGTTGTAGGTAATTTCAAATGCCCCACCTTCGGCAAAATCCGCCAGAAACTTTTCGAAGGTTGTGGCACTGCCCTCAATTGGCGGCTTCCGATCCGAGCACGGGAAAACAGGGGGACTATGAAGGGGAGCCCAAAGAAGATAGATACCCATGTTCGGGCCTGGTCTAGTGTATCGGCCCGAAGTTTAGCCAACTTCCTTTTCAACCACCGACGCCGCTTTGGGTCATTCCGCAGTGCAATGTGAATGTTGGCACGCGCGACGTTTGAAGTCAGCATGGGTGATTCCATAAATGCTTGCTCCAGCATCGCTTCGGAAGGCCACATGCTCATGAGTCGGGATGGCGTGAAGAAAATCACACGTGCGATCATGTCTATAACCAGTCCCTGCAAAGCACAACCATGTAGATGTACCCAAAAGGAAAGAAGGGAATAAGGGTTTAGGGCATAGCACAAAGAATCACAATGCAGCTAAGATCATGATCCAACACACACTTTTACACATCTCTGGCCCATGCATGCATGGGCTGACCCTTTAACACATCTCTGGCCCATGCATGCATGGGCTGGCCCTTTAAAACATCTCTCGCCCACGCATGTATGGGTTGGCCCTTTAACACATCTCTGGCCCATGCATGCACGGGCTGGCCCTTTAACACATCTCTCGCCCACGCATGCATGGGCTGGCCCACTCGACACATCTCTGGCCCATGCATGCATGGGCTGGCCCTTTTACACATCTCTGGCCCGTGCATGCATGGGCTGGCCGTTGAGCACATCTCTCGCCCATGCATGCATGGGTGAGCCCACTCAACACATCTCTGGCCCATGCATGCATGGGCCAGATATTTTACATAAGCATCATAGTAGAGGCTAACAGCAGTAGACATGAAATATGGATACAAAATCAGTGCAATCACTTAGGCCTGGACCCAGAGGCCATGAGAGGAGTAGAATGCATGTCACCCTTCCTAGAGATATCACATGCATGAGTTCGTCGCATAAAGGGCAGTGAGAGATGGCATTGAATCAATAAACTAGTAATGACCCACTCTAGCACGGCTTGAAGGCGTAGAATTGAGCTCATCTTCCATCCATTGTTCAAGTCGGGGATCTCGCATAGAGCGTCGATTAGGCGGTGTGCCCACGACAGCTGGTTGGGGGTTAGGTAGGACAGGACATTGGGAGACGCTCTGTTGCGTGTCTCCGCAGCTATCGCACGAACCGCGGACAGGGACAACGGCCTTGCCTCACGCACAGTCGGTGTCAACTGGACGCATACCCGTGTCTGCGCCAGTTCCAGTTCCACTGTCTGCGTTGAACATTGGCGCCATTGGTGCAGCCGCCGCGCCCATCGCGGATTTTACAAGGGGCGGAAGTCACCGAAGATTGACAACTTTGTGACTTTCCCGTCACAGATTCCGGTCACGGGAAAGTCATGGCTAGAAGTCCGAGGCTTCAGGGTCACGTTGCCAGTGATGCCAGGGTTACCGAAATGTCTACCAAAAGTCACAAAACCCTTACGTTTCCGTTACACTCCAAGTCACTACTACTTGACTTGTTTTCCACTATTACGTCTCCGTGCCTCATGTACCTTATGGGTCACCAAAACATAGCAGATAAATACCACCGCCATGTCAGCAGACACGTGTTGTACAGTGACAATTCTGCGTAACAACTAGTCCACTGACCAACAGAACGTACGCCAGGTGTTCAGCTGCGTCCACAAATCGGGGCTCGCCACTTGTCCTCGCCCAATGTTCATAAATGGCCCACATGCAACACATTGTCGTCCACATCAACGACAGATGTTCGTCCACGGGTCCCGCAATGTTTCTCTCCCGGCCGTCAATATGGCCCCACTTGTACAGTCATGATTTGCCACACACTTTGGATGCGTCTTCGCTAACCACATGCGAAACACATCTAACCGTACATTGACCCAATATCCCACGGCTGTCGACGCGCTCTCAACACACCAACTGCCTGCTCCCCGGCCATCATTTGAACCGTCCATGGCACACACATCTGTGAACCAGGTCCCAATCACCACTAGGCAGTCACGGCTAGGATGCGAAGCTCTCGTCTAATCCAAACATCCTACTACCTTCGATCCAACAGCCACGGCTGCTCCAAATGGAACACGGACATCGCATCTCTGGCGCGGAGATCTACGGCAGACCTTTGTCCGTCCATCACGCGCGATCGTCGTCCCTCTTTATTTGGCTAATCCACATCCAGCATCTCCCTGACTGGACATTTCGCCAAATACAGAACGATCTCTCCCAGCCTCTTACTCATATCCAAATAACCTGGTAACATCACATCTGGCCCGTTGATCTCCTCCCTACGTATCACAACCACCGACCATCATGCAAATCGATGCGCCGCCGCAGTGTCATCTCAACATCCAATCGTCCATTCAGTTCCCACAGGTGAAACGCGATACGACCACAAAGATCCCACGCCCTACATTTCTCCATAATAGCACCCACGCACTCGCTGGTTTTATGCACATTGGTCTGAGGCTAGGTGTCCCCCCCGTTGGACAAAGGCAATAGATATTTTTAAAATCCCTCTTCTTTACGGTTTAGCCCTACACATGTTCCACTCAACATCACACATAAGGGGCTTCACAACAACCAGCACTACATAAGGACACATCCAAGTCTCCCCCATACGGATACCCTCCACGTGTTGCGCACAACATTGAACTTCATCTCTCCTCCCAAGGCGGGTGTAGGGTTCCATTCACTTCAGTTCAGAGAGAGATTGTCCCCCTCCCTCCCGCTCTCGCTGGCTGCTGGTGCAGGCCATGGCGGCCCCAAGCACATTTGGAAGTGGTTGCGTCGTACGCCGGCTGGAACTCATCGACAGCCACCATGACGTCTGTCAGGGCACACTCACGGAGGCCTTCCACGATATGCACGTTGACACCCGCAGAGTTGGACAGCCTGCCCTTGCGAGTCTTCCAGAAGCGGATGGCATCGGTCACCTGCATATGAGAGGTAACGACCTGGGGTTAGGACTGTTCCCGTCCACGTACTACGGCGGACACGGTTAGAACCAACCGAGTCCAGTGTCATTAATTACCACGTGCTCGAGCCATGCCATGTGGTACAGCTTCAGCGTCACAGTGCCGTTGGTCATCCGCGGCTTGAACGCCGCTTGGGCCCAGGCTGCAAATGCCCCAGACGCAAAGGCATGCCGCGGCGGTCCTCGCTCCATTTGGAGATAGCGAATACGTCTGCGTTCAGGGACGTCAGAGTACATGACAGTCCGCATCCCACCGACATTCGGTCCATACAAAAACGCATGTACATGTCTTACCCTCCCCATCCAACGTCAGAGCAAGACGCTCCCGGATCCTAGCCGCCAAACGTGCCCTAGATGCCGCCCACGGGCTTCGCGCGTCTTGCTCGTCGCGGAAAAGCCCGAGCTTCAACAGCGCAATGTCGCGCACGCGTCCAGCCGCCGCCTTCATCCAGTCGCTCAGGGTGCGGTTCATGTCAGAGCGCCTTGCCTTGTCGGCCGCCAGAGCCAAGCTCGTGAATGGGAGGGGCATTGTCTCGATGACGGCGCATAGAGCTGCGGTCTTTGCCGCACTGCTCGGGTAGAACGTCATGGACTTGCTGTCCGCCGCGATGAAGAGATGCATGCGCAACTGCTCACAGATCTCTTGCACATGACGAGGCCCCAAACAATGCGCACTGAACCCGATTAGGGAACGTAAGCTCAACCACAACACCGGATATTAACAATCCTTCTGTACAGCATACCACCCACCCGCAAGGTCACACAAATGAGACTTGCCTTCCATCCTTTGTTAGACGGCAGAAACTTCAGCGCGCGCTGGAGAACGGCGATGTGGATGACCGCATGTGCCGCCAGTGCTCTTCCTCCACATCGGCATCGTCCAGGTTGGACTCCTCTGGCGTTGCAACGCGACGGCACTTCCTTGCATTTGTCGCCCTCTCGCACTCTCCACGCGCATTGTCTCTCTTGCGTTTCTTGGCAGTGTGGTTGGTAAGAGACGCCAGCAGCGCCGTCTCTAGCCTCGCAAGCATCGCAGCCATGTCTGGCAGATCCTATAATCCAAACAAGCTCTTACGCCATATTAGAATAAGAAATAACATTGGACAAGATAGGTCGGCTAGAGTAGGTAGCGGAAATATTTGATTGTGGGAACTTCGATTAGATCATAGCGAATTTAAATGACAAGATTGGTTAAAATGAAAATATTTCACACAATAATCAAATCCTAACTAGCCATGTACTATGAGGGGTACATTCCTTTATTCAACTACAATACAAGCATTGCTACAGTAGCAGTGTCGACTCCGATCCTTTGGTTGCCGTATCGCTGCTTGTAAATGTAGCGACAGTTTCAACCGCTGAAGTACCTCACAACAGTTTGGTCCAAGTAAGTCAATCGTCACGACAGTTGACCCCCGGGTGTTGATCTGCGTGCCCTGTATGGGCTAGCGCATGAGTATTTCAGGTGCTACCTTGATAATAGTAGGTGCGATAAGACTGCACCTTCTGGCATACTAAATGTAATTCTCGCCTTACACCAATACTAGGCCCTCAGATTGGTTTTAGGGCATGCTGATGATCAAAAGGAACCTCAATGCATTTTCGGATGAATCAACCCTAAACACAACTCGTCAAGTGGTTAGGGTCGATCCGTTCCCAAACCACATCCGATTCCAATTGGGTTTTAGGTTTCTTAGAAGTTAGCTAATTGGTTGGGCTTGCGCGGGAATTTTGTAGAGTCTCCAGAAGTTTTGGCGGGAGTTACATGTGAGACCATTAGCGTGATTTCTTACCTATTGTTAGTGACTGAATCCGTGACCCCACATACCAAACCCGTCAGCAAACCCGATACAATGACCGTACGCGTTATTGTTTTACCATTCACGTTATCGAGTCCCATGTTGGTTACTTGTGACATATTTCCCCATTCTTCAGGGTACTCCTATACTTTAAACTAGAAAATCAGTACAAACATATAGAAGATATTGAAAATTCAGGGAATACGAATATCACAGCTACAAAATCAGCCAAATTAGCGTGTTTTACGCTGATATCTCAGAGCCTGACCAACATGCTATCAAAATTGCATTCCTTGCCTATAAAATGACCAATTCTTTAGGAAGAAGGGGGTCTTATAATGTTAGCCCCATTTAGGGGGTTTAATTACAAACGACCTATTTAGTGTACCCCCCTCCGTATTATAGACCTAGGGGTCTACAACTGGAGGGGGTCTTATATCCAGGGTATTACGGTAACTACATTTTACAAAGCTTGCTTTCTTGTTGTGGCAATGGCATCGTCTCATTTCAAATGGCATAATACAGACATGTCCAAGGTAGCATGCAATCATTCTAAAACAATCAACTATCCATGAATGGTCCCAGTTCTATGGGGTGGGTGGGCTGGAAACTAGGCTAAGCCGTTTGAAAATGAAAGATGTGGGTGGAGGGAAATGACATCCAGCCCACGTTTTGTATTCCAAAATGGGCATTTAGCGCGGTTCGCCGCTGGCCATTGCTACATTACAAGCCGCTTTGCTTTCAAAATACAAATTTTTGAAAAGCGTTACAGCTTTTAAAAATATTCATATTTTAGAAAGCTTGCTTTCTTGTTGTGGCAATGGCATCGTCTCATTTCAAACAGGTCTTCTGAGACATGTGTCTTGTTGGGCGTCGTTGGCGCGCCACTGTCGTGGCGTGTTGAGCAGGGGAGAGGGATCGTGTTGGGTCATGGACTTGCTTTGAAGCCCCCACCAGTTGGTCTGCGGCAGGCGTAATGTATGTCTCCTTCACGGTGTCGCTGCTCTACCTCCTAGCAGCTTCAGGATGCGGTCTGATATTTCGGCGTTGGTTGCGACGGTCGCTGCTCCTTTCCGAAAAGAGTGGGTGCCGAGGTGCTCAATATTAAGACCGGTTTTGTTAAAGGCCTCTTTGCACCAGTTGCGGATTGTGGTGTAGGATGGCGACTTGGTGGCACCGCTTTTCCCACCCTCTATTCCAAAGACGCGGATGAGTGGACCTTGTTGCGATTGATCGTATCTTGCTAGGTGTATGAATCGTTTGGTGCACCGAACTTGGCAAAAAGGGCCCGGGCTTGCCGCTACCGGGACCCATGTGCCTTCTCCCGCCTGATCCGTCTTGGAACGGGGGATTAGTAACCACATGACGTCCGGCTCAAAATGAATCTCATGCGAGTTGATGACAGCAAGGTCGCAGTAGCGCAGAAACCCGGCGTACATCATGATCGGTATTAGACCCTTCTAAAATTTGCGAGGGTTGTCTGACTGTAGAAATTCTGATGCCATCGTGTGGACTTGATGAAGCGACACGGGTTCTTTGGCCCGGGTAGGGTGCGGACATCGCTTCTTCGCAAAATCGCTGACTTGCAAGGTGAATGCGCTGATAGACGGGCATGATGCCCCAATCGAGCGATGCGCGAAGCAGACTGTAGAGCATGTCAACTGAATTGAAGACACCGTAGCCTTGTGATGAATGGCGTGGACCAGGTACAGCGCGAGCGTCATGTCAGTGCATGGGAGGAACTTGAGCTTGTGGTGTTGGTAAAAGGAACGGAACTTGACCCAGTAGGGCTCATATGTACGGATTGTGGAGTCGGCCCAAGTTTGCGTGGTTATATATAGTAGCAGATGCTTGAGTTTTTCCAGCAATCCTGCATTGTGTGCAAAAGTAGTTTGCAGGTGAATAACACGCGTAGTGCAGCCATACGACTGCACAACAAACCGTCGCCGGAGAAAGCGCTGGAGTGATTGCCTGCCATAAGGCACTGGCTACCGTGCGTGAGGTGGAGGTGGGTGTGAATGTAGGGGGCCCATTGAGAGGGGGAGGGTTGCAGTAGGGGCCACCAACTTGCGCCAGGCCAGTGAGGCATGACGAGAGTGATGGCAGCGTGAGTTCGTTTCGCGTGGTGGAGCACTGCCGGGATCAAGTGCAGTGGTGGGAATGCGTATCACTGCTCGGAGGTCCATGGGATCGAGTATGCGTCAGCTGCCGCTGCATCTAGGTGCGGTGTTTTGGAGCAGAACTGAGGTAGCCTGGTATTGCTCCCATTTGCGAATAAACCGATTAAGTGCGGGCCTAGGCAGCGCTCGATGAGCCGGAACCAGGGTGTCTTTGGTGAGTAGTTGTCACAATCGAGCGCCTTGGAAAGTTCATCTGCCCGTGTGTTTAGTTCGCGCGGGATCCATTCGACCATGAGCCGAATCGGAAAGGTCATGCATGTTTGGATGATCGACTTGCATGTCGCTGTAAGGCTGGTGTGCCTTGAACCACCTTTTTGGAGGATGAAGAAAACGCCTTGGTTATCGGTCCTTGCGAGGACGTGTCGGTTGTAGATTCTTTCTGAAAACGTTTGAAGTGCCCATAGAACGCCATCTATCTCTCGCTGCGTCTGGATGCCTCTAGCAGGTGCTTCGGCATTTCCACACTTGCCTCAATACGCCGCCCTGGGAACTTGTCCAACGTCGCTCCCCAACTGTGTGCGCTGGCATCCACATGGATCATGGCATCGTAGCTGTTAGGGATGTGGAATGGGGCGCCGTTGAATTTGTCAAACTCGTGGCACCAAAAATCCAGTTCTTCAATGGCCATAGGGCCCAGTAGCACTTTACTATTCCATGATGGTGCCTGCTGTATTGCCTGCAGTAGGCCTTGACTGAATGCTCCTGTCGTCGCCTCAAGGGCCAGTGACATGGTGCTAGCATGCCGGTGACTCTGGCAATGTGATGGACTGGGACTTGCGTTCTGCCTTCCCTTTGAAGAACTTTGGAGGATGGAGAGTAGTGAGGCTCGACTTTCAGCACCGAAAGCGAACTGGCCACAGTCAGTGTCTAACTCGACGCCCAGGAAACGCAACTGCTGGGTCGGTTGCAGATGCGACTTTTTCGAGTTGATCACAAGCCCTGCCTTGTTGAGGTCATGTATGATTGATTCACATATGGCTCGTGCTTCTGTTTCTGTGTCACAAAGGAAAAGGATGTCGTAGACATAAGGAATGGCCCATATGCCCATGGCTCGCCAGCGCCGAGCGGGTTGTTTGATCAGTTGTGTAAAAACGAATGGGGCCGTCGCGAGGCCGAACGGGAGCAAGCGGAATATGTATGTCTTTCCGTTGAATCGAAATCCCAGGTACTTCCAGCACGATGGGTGAATATCAACGTGGTGATACCCAGCCTTTAGGTCGATAAAGAACATCCAATTGCCTAGGCGAGTGATCTTCGCAACCCAATTGAGCCCCTCGTACTTGAATTTTGGAATACGCAGGTGCAGGTTTACTTGGCGGAGGTCGAGGATCCGTCGGCATTTCTCTCTTTGGACCACCACGTTGAGTGGGCTAATATATACGGGCTGAGCCGCGAGGGCAAGAGCAGCTGCGCCGCTTTCTAGGAGCTGGCTAATGGCCTGTTTGGTGAACTGGGCGTAGATCTGTGCGCCCACGTGATTTTCGCGCTAGAACGGCGCCAGGGACACGAGTTCCCACGGCATCCAGTAGCCGTAAAGCATCACTGAGAGTATGAAGTTGCTTTCGCACCATGAGCTCCACCATGGGAATGCCAAGCGTAGCCGATCGCACATCCTTATGACGAGCTTATCTGTGGTTGCGTATTCGTAGGGGATGTATCGCTCGCCCGACCCGCCATCTGGTGGATTTATGCTACGGGTCGCAAAAAGGGCACTGGCTGTAAGTACGATTTTTTTATTTTATTTTTTATGTATGAGTGCTATTTGTTATTTATACAAGTGCATGTACTAGCAAACAACAGAGCAGTGTATGGCCGAACCCTCACAAGGTAGGCGATTTACACACCCTTCCCCTTCTCTTTCGTATTGATTCGTTCGCCTCTCTCTCCCCCCCCCCCCCCCCCCCCCTTTTTTTTTTGCCTTTCAACGCCTAATATGCTGGACCTTAGGCTTGCCGTATGTGCACCCAAGGGCTCTCAATGTTCGACAAGCTCGGGGTGGGCTACCGGATTGTGCTACACTCACTTTTTATGATGACATGTCTCGTATCGTAGGCTCTTTGCCCATCATGATGATTGCGCGTAGTAATATGCTTCCCCCACCTTTTTTTTTTTTTTTTTGGTACATCAACCGCTTAGGCCTCACCTTCTGAGGGCCGCTTGCTTCAATAATCCAGGTTCCAATAAGTCAAATCTCCTTCATTAAGCCACACATAAACAATAATCCACATTACATGCCCTTTCGGCCCATATTTCATGCTTTAATGCACATACAACAAATTGATTGCCATCCATGGCTAAGACCTAGGACTCCTAGTCCTACCCCCTTCCCTAGGGGTCGTCCGGTGGCCGTTCTACTCACCCCGCAGGGTCCAGCCAGTGGCCTAAGAACACCATGTTGCCCATGCAACGTGCTCTTGGCGCCCCAAGTGATTTCCCTCTCATAGGGTCACACCACCGGCGCAGGTCCTTGTCAGAACATTCAGTCAGCGGGGGGCCCCGCCCGCGTCCGTGGAAAGGGGCATGAGCGTTACTTCCTGTTGGTGGTTGACGACTACTCGCGTTACACCACAGTCTTCCCCTTGCGCAGCAAGGGTGACGTCACTGAGGTGTTGATCGACTGGATCCGCGCAGCTCGTCTCCAGCTCAGAGAGAGTTTCGGCTCGGACTTTCCTGTTTTGCGTCTGCACTCGGACAGAGGCGGGGAGTTTTCCTCTGCCCGTCTGGGAGCCTTCTGTTGTGCACTAGGCATCCGCCAGACCTTCACGCTTCCGGCCTCTCCACAGCAAAATGGGATTGCTGAGCGCCGCATTGACATGGTCATGGACGTCGCTCGTACGTCCTTGATGCATGCGGCTGCCCCCCATTTTCTGTGGCCGTTTGCGGTTCAGTGAGCCGCGCATCAGCTCAACCTTCAGCCCCGGGTCTCCTTGCCAGAGACCTCCCCCACCTTGCGGTGGACCGGGAAGGTTGGCGATACGTCTGCGTTTCGGGTCTGGGGATCTCGGGCGTTTGTCCGCGACTTGTCTGCGGAGAAGCTTTCCCCCCGTGCTGTTCCCCGCGTCTTCCTTGGCTTCTCCCCTGATGCGCCTGGGTGGCAGTTTTACCACCCCACCTCGCGCCGTGTTCTGTCCTCCAAGGACGTCACCTTTGAAGAGTCGGTGCCTTACTACCGTCTCTTCCCCTACCGCACTGCGCCCCTCCCCCCGCCGCCGCTCTTCCTTGCACCAGGTCCTCCCCCGGTAGACCCCCTCCCCCCTCAAGGTCCTGCCCCGTTAGGTGTGTCCCAGGTAGACGCAGTCGAGCCTATCGAGATAGCTGTTGACTTTGGTGCTGCTAGAGGTGCTGAGCCTGCGGGTGCCGGGTCTGGGGGTGCTGAGACTGGGGTTGCTGAGCCTGGGGGTGCGGAGCCTGGGGATGCTGAGACTGGGGGTGCTGAGTCTGGGGGTGCTGGGTCTGGGGGTGCAGAGCTTGGAGGTGCGAAGCCTGGGGGGGCCGAGCCTGGGGGCGCTGGGTCTGCTCGTGTGGCCGCCGGCGGTGCTTTGTCGAGGCGGGAGCCACTCTCTCCACAGGAGCTGCGCGAGTGGTTTGCCCGCCGCTGGAGACGTGCTGCTGAGACTGGAGGTGCTGCTGGGGCTACGGGAGTTGGTCCTACTGGAGCTGCTGGCGGTCCTAGTGCTACTGGAGCTAGAGCTGCTAGGGGTGTTGGCGCTGGTGTTTCTACTGGCGTTGGTGCGTTTGGGGGTGCTGCTGAGACTGCTTGAGCTGACGGTCCTACTGGAGTTGGTGCTGCTGGAGCTGGAGCTGCTGGGGGTGTTGGCGCTGGCAATGATGCTGGCGCTGGTGCTTCTGAGGGTGCTGGAGTTGGCGCTGTTGGAGCTGGAGGTGCTGCTGGCGCTGGTGGTGCCGCTTGGGGTACTGGTGCCGTCCTTGCTGGTTCTGGAGGCGCTGAGCGGCCGAGGCCGTACTTCGTTCCGCTCCTGGAGCTGGTTCTTGGTCTCCCGCCCTCTCCTGGTCCTGCTCCTTCCTTAGAGTGTCCACAGCCTGTCGAATCGCAGTCACGGTTACAACCTGCCTCCTCTCTACCTGCTCCTTCTCCCTACACTGGTCCTACTAGAGGTCTTGCTGAGCGTCGTGCGCCTGCGTCTCGTCCTGTGTCGTCTGTTCCTGCTGCTCGCACTAGTGGTCGTACTGCGCGTAAGCGTCCTCCTGCGGTCCCCGGCACATACCAGATGGCGCTGCGTCCTTCCAATGCTCCTTTGCGTGTCCCGTTGCCGTCTCCCCAGAGTCCTCTCTTCCAACTCTTGTTGACCCGGGGTCCATTGGGGGTGAGTGTGCTCTTAGCACAGACGTCCTTGAGGATAGGCAGGAGGAGTTCCAGTGCTTTGCTGCTGCTTTGCCCCATCTCGTGTCCACGCTGATTGCCCCTGAGGGAGACCCGGATGCACCAGACATCCCGACTCCTCGATCGTACACTGAGGCGATCGAGGGTCCCTTTTCCTCTCAGTGGCAGTCAGCCATGGACGCAGAGATGGCTTCCTGGAATTCCACAGACACCTACGTCGAGGAGGTTTCCCCACCTGGGGCGAACACCGTCAGTGGCATGTGGATATTCAAGGTGAAGCGGCCTCCGGGTTCTCCGCCTGTCTTCAAGGCGCGTTACGTGACTCGAGGCCTCAGTCAGCGGCAGGGAGTTGACTACTTGCAGACCTTCTCTCCCACCCCGAAGATGACCACTCTTCAGGTGCTGCTGCACATAGCCGCTCAGCGCGACTACGAGCTTAACTCTCTTGACTTGAGCACAGCTTTCCTGCAGAGCAGCCTGCACGAGGAGATCTGGCTGCGCCGCCTACCTGGCTTCACTGGGTCGTTTCCCTCTGGTACCCAGTGGAGCCTCCGGCGGCCAGTCTACGGTCTCCGCCAGGCACCCTGTGAGTGGCACGACACACTGAGGACTACACTTGCGGCTCTTGGGTTTGCTCCTTCTACAGCCGACCCGTCGCTGTTTCTGCGCACCGACACCTCTTTGCCGCCGTTCTACATCCTCGTGTACGTCGACGACTTGGTCTTTGCCACTGCTGATACTGCTCGACTCGCCCACGTGAAGTCCGAGCTGCAGAAGAGACACACGTGCACAGACCTGGGTGAACTGTGCAGCTACCTTGGCTTGCAGATCACTCGGGATAGAGCACACCGCACCATTACCCTGACTCAGTCACACATGGTGCAGCAGGTCCTTCAGCGCTTCGGCTTCACGTACTCCTCTCCTCAGGCCACTCCTCTATCTACTCGCCACTCGCTCTCAGCTCTGCCTTCGGATGAGTCCGTAGAGCCGAGTGGCTCGTACCCCGAGCTTGTTGGCTGCCTCATGTACCTGATGACCTGCACACGACCTGACCTTGCATACCCTCTTAGCATCTTGGCACGCTATGTTGCTCCTGGGAGACACCGACCAGAGCACATGGCTGCAGCAAAGAGGGTGTTGCGCTACGTGTGCAGTACGTCGGGCATGGGGCTAGTGCTTGGAGGGCGACGTCGAGTGGTCCTCACAGGTCACGCTGACACTTATTGGGCTGACGACCAGGCTCAGCAGCGGTCGTCACAGGGTTACACCTTCAGCCTTGGCTCTGGCTCTGTTTCGTGGCGGTCTACCCGCTCGTCCTCTGTTCTTAGCTCCTGCTGTGAGGCTGAGATCTACGCAGGGGCCATGGCTGCACAGGAGCTACGCTGGCTCACCTACCTGCTGACTGACCTAGGAGAGCAACCTCGTTCTCCTCCAACTATGTACGTAGACAACAAGGCCATGCTGGCCTTGTGTCGGGAGCACAGACTGGAGCACAGAACGAAGCACATTGCTCTCCGCTACTTCTTGGCTTGTGAGCTGCAGCAGTGTGGTCAGCTCCGCCTCACCTACGTGGCCTCTGAGGCCAACACTGCTGATATCTTCACCAAGGCCCTTCCGCCTCGTGATCATCAGCGCTACTGTACTTTGCTGGGTCTTGAGCCTATTTGGCCTCACTAGCTCACTTCTTGATCTTGTTTGTACTGTACTCTTTCTATACCTTCACTTGCTTGTTTACCTTTATGTATATGATCTTGCATGTGAAGTGGCCTTGTGGCCTTGCTCTTGTGCTCGGACTGTGTGGTGACTTTGTGATTCACCCTGAGCTTGTTTTGCTTTGCTTGACTGGTCTTGTGACCACTTGTTCTCGCCCACTTTGCGTATGGGGGTGTGTCTTAACATTATAGCTTATACATCTGTGTAGGCTGTAGTGGGGTAGACCATAAGGGGTACAACCCAATTAGGGTTAGCACTTGTACCCAACTGTTTCATAGTTCAATCATTCTCGTTCTGATTATCACAGTCCTTGGGCTCCTCACCCTTTATCGGGACAACACATTGGCCATGTTGCCGAGCTGTCCGCACTTGAAGTAGGTTCCACGATAGCTCCTGGTGTTGTTGTCCATTGGTGGCCCACGTTTGTTGCCAAATGCACCGGTTCCTCGCCCTCTACCTCGTGCGGCGCGGCCGAGGTTGCCTTGGGCGCGTTCCATGGCCGCAACGTTTGCCATGGCTTGCTTGAATGGGCACGAGTTGAATAAGCTCTTCTCTTCATACATCTTGAACCAGTTAGCGACGCGGAAATTTGTGTAATCGGCGACGTGGAGAAGCTTGAAACAATTATTGACGAGCGAGAGCGCCTCCTCGAGGAGTTCGATGGCGCTTGCCGGTTCGTTGAGCCGCACTTTCTGCTCCGCATGCATCAGTTAGGCGCGCAGGTCCTCAAGGAGCTCGGCTTGTTCACGAACAGCCCCGTTCTTGAAGGAAGATACGGCGAGGTTAGGGTTGGAGGTAGAGGGGGGGGGGGAGGTGCTCGGTGGTTGAAAAAACTGCATTATCGGCAGGTGCCTCACCAGATTTGTTGTCAGAAGTGTCGCTGTCGGCAGGAATTTCTGGGGCCCGGGGTAGCTTTGGCTGTGGTGCCCTCGGCGCGTGCGATTTTTGCCGTGCGAGCGCGTTCCACCGTCTCCCTTTTTTCCTTCTCGCTTTTAGCTAACATTGACGTTGCGTTTGGTGTAACGGTGGTTTTGCGTAACTGCGGGGGCTTGCTGCTGTAATAGGGACAACAGATGCTGCAGTTGGGCCGAAGTGAAGACAGGCAAGGCCACACGCGCATCAGGGGCCTGAGGCGCGTCAGCGGCCTGAGGCGCGTCAGGGCCCACGTGCGCCTGAGGCCTCGTGTCAGGCGCGTGTGCCTGCCTGCGGCGTTGACTTGGCGCCCTCGTTGACGGCTGGCACCTCAGGCTTCTCAGGGGGCACTTACGCTCGAGGCACCCCAGGGGCGCGTGCCCCGGCGACGTCGGACAGCAGAATGTTGATGGTGGTCGGGGTTGACTCCTCGTCGTCTGCCCGACGCTTGTTCCGGTGTTCGCCCGCGGGTTCACGGGTAATATTTTCGTTGTCTGGACGAATTGAAGCGTTGGCGTTGTCACCGTTCTCGCCGTTAAGTGCCATAGTAGCCGCGTTGTGAGCGAAAATGTTCGAAAGGAGTGTGGATGGGGACCGAAAATGAGGTAGTGACTTCAATTTCGCCAGCTTGGAATTGGGAACTTGAAAACTAGGGTACGTTGTTTGAAAATGAAAGACGTGGGTGGAGGGAAATGACCTTCAGCCCAGGTTTTGTACTCCAAAACGGGTGTTTAGCGCGGTTCGCCGATCATCATTGCTACATTACAAGCCGCTTCGCTTTCAAAATGCAAAAATTTGAAAAGCGTTACAGCTTTTAAAAATATTTATATTTCAAGGGTATTCACGCGATGTTGACGGGTCAAGATCTTCTCAGACACAATCAGATGTACACGGAACATTTGTGTCCTATTGCATTGTTATGTGTTTTTCCATTCAACAATAATCTTTAATGTTGCTGAAGGGGAGATTTCAACTCTCTCTCTCTGACTTCCACCAGCAGATTTGCCCGCAACTTCGAAATACAAGCAGATATTTCCACTGCAAAGGCATGTTACAGTGAAAGTACCACTAGAGATGTGAATGGAAAACGCTCCAACTCCCTTCAAGCGCCAAAAAAAGTCACTATGGTACACACAGCCAATTAAGCTCTACATTGTCTGAGCATGCCCTTCCGTTGTATTCAATGAACCTTGCAGCTGGTCCCGTTTTGGTTCCACCGAAAAAGCTGAAAGCACCTGGGCATGTGAGCAAAGGAGACACCACCTTACGCCTGCCAATCTTGCAAGTGTAAGCATTGATGGACTTGTAGTCTGCCTTGAGACAAACCTGGGATAGAAGGTGCAAACAGAGGCAAACCAGGAAACAATCAAAATCAAGGATGCCATGACCAGGGTATAGTGCACAGCAGAAACCCTCCATGTTCCTTTCCATATACTTGTTATCCTCCGCCCCTCACCTTTGTGCTGGCCCCACTAGCAATGGTGGCACTAGAGGCAGGGATAGTGCGGGGACCGATGATGCCAGGATTTGAACGGTAGAGCTCAGTCCAGCTGGTTGCAGCCACCACTTCGGCCCCTGTCGACCCCTCCCTACTTGAATTCATGCTCTGCTGCTGCAGGCTCTCGCACGTGTCCTGAGAGGAGAGCATGCCGTACTGCAAGCACCAAGGGACAGTGAAGGCGAAGGTGGCGTTGGGCTCAATGCAAAGAGAGCGGCCCGCCTTGATGGGCTCAAAGCAGTCCAGGCCGGGATTGAGAGAGGCAAGGTAAGTCGATGCGAGTCCCAGCTGGACGCTGATAGAGGAGCAGGTGTTGCCCTGGAGGATAAAGTGGGGACGGGTGGAGACAAGAGATGGTTTGTTGCAGATGATACACGTTTAAATTGTGCTGCTGTTTAATGGCCAGATACATTGCGGATGGTGAATACAATATCAAAAGATGGGGGAAAGTTTGGGGAGGAGGGAGAAATGGGGGAGTGAGTGAGTTGAAGGGGGGATGACAAGGGCGATGAGGGGAGAGGGGTGGAGGATCCCCAAAAGAAATTAATCTTCTTGGCCAGGCTCACTTTGAGGGCATAGAAGAATGCAGTGCAGGGGGTGGTGGGAGTGCCTCCCAGCTTGATCACCTTGCCCTGCGGCAAACTCTGGTTGCATGGAATGGCCGGCAATCAAAATCACATGCATAATGGATCGGAGAAATCATGTGGTGGATACACAGGTCTCATGAACTCTGAAGTTCAGTCAACAAACCTATGCGTACGTTTGTCCCTGCTGCCACCACTCACTAAGGCCATTTCCATGCAAACGTGGCCTGCTCATTGGCCCTCTCACCATGTTCTGCGATGAGAAGCCAGCCAAGGAGATGCCGGCCACAGGGAAGACATCGGAGCACCACCAGTTAGCGCCAGTGATTATCAACATGGAGGCTGTGCTATTGGCTAGAGCAAGATGATCAGGAAGGAGGCAGGCAGGGAAGGACAGGTGTGGAGGGAATGCAGACGAGACTACCATGGCAGAAGTTCATGCATCAAGTACTGACAACGGTGGAGCTTGACGGGCAACAAACAACCCATGAAACTGCATTCCAATGCATCCTCATAACAAAAACGCGTGAGTGAGGTTAATGTAGCAGCACCTGGGTCGCAAGTGGGGAGGTTGTCAACGGTTATGCTGCCAACGTAGTTGGGAGGGCAGATGCAGGAGTACGCGCCCTTGCCATCATTGATGCATGTCCCCACAGCGCAGGGGTTGCTAGAGTAGGAACCGCACACATCAACTGTTTGGTTTGCAGCAGGGAGGGTATGGGCGGAGATGGGTTATTAAGTTTTAAAAAGAGAGGGGTTTGGGGAAGGGAGGAGGGGGGGGGGGGGGGGGGGGGGGGAGGGAGGGGGGGGGGAGAAGGGGGGTGGGGGGGTGAGGGGGGCCTGGGGGGACAATTTCAGCTTCGCAGCAAGTGTCAGTGCACCTGCGTTCAGAACCAACCCATCAAACGTGAACTCGATCCTTGACCACTGATGTAAAAGGTTCAAGGTTTACAGTCAGGCCATGGATGCCCTTGCAGCCCATGTAATCTCCATATGTACTGCAAGAGAAGAGCAGTACACAGTGGTTCAGAGAAACATTTTTGGGCTTAATCACGACTCACCATATGCACATGTCTTGGATCCCAGCCAATTTTCCACTTAAACAAATGGCTGCTTGGTCTCGTTCGGTATGGTGCAGTTGCAGGTGTTGCTGTTGGTCTTTGTGTTTGCCTGACATGTGAAGCGACCGCACGGGTTCATGCTGGGCTGCAGATCCCCATTGCCCTTGTAGCTCTTTTGGCCGCACGGATCCTTGGGAACTGGAAGGGTGGTGGGAAGCACAGAGGAGGTGGCATGTGTGAACACGTAAGTGGGCTGAATCCATAACTGTGAAGCTTTCTCTGCCTGCTGAGGAAACACGGACAGTATACATAATGTTGCAAACAGAAACGATTGGCAATGTGATGCATGCTTCACTCCTGACAATGGGGTTGATGCCTCACTCTTGACAATGGGGTAAATGCCAGGCAGCATGTTGATGCCACACACGCCAACCCCTCCCTGAATGTCCATGCGCATGTGGCCTCTGTCTCCCCACTCCACTCCCCACGAGTTGCGGATGATCCAGAACGGTGGAGCAGTTTGGCTTTGGCGGTCATTATTTGTGAAAAGGAGGTACCCAACAACAAGTACAGCATGGTCCAGGTTGCCAGTGTAGCAGGCAGGATCCTGGTGCTTGAAGGTCTGGAGGAGAGAAGGAGATGGTGAGCACAGGGAAGGTAGACACAGATGCGGTCATATGAGACATGCGGTTTCCTAAATCGGTTATAGCTGGCAATGAGTAGAAGTGTGGCATTTGAAGGCATCTTCTATGTGGACACGGAGAGAATTGCCAAAGGCATCTTCTATGCTGACAAGGATGATTGCAAAACATGGCCACATGATGAGATGATCAGTACGCATCCCGTCATATTGTACAAACGTGGCTGCAGAGGCTTTGATGTGAACCACCACTGGCTGCCGCCGAACTGCCAGCATGAGCCCTACATAACCCGTGTACCGTGTGCGCTCAAATCCTTGAATGGGGTACTTTGATATCCATGGATCAGAGCACACACCAGTGAATGGGAGATAAATCAACAACTGGTCGAAACAGCACGTAGATGGGTGAGGGTTGGGGGAGGAGAAGATGAAGAGAAAAGGGTACGGTCAACTGCAATCTCATTGGCCAATATTGAATTCCTAGAATCTTGTCCCTTGGATAACCTGTTGTACCGCATGACTTCTAGTCTCAGAGGCCCTGTAAGCATGTCTGTTTGCATCTACAGCAGCTGCTCATTGCTCTGTACAGTCGCTCGATTATGCTTGCTGCACAGCTGCACAGCCTTGCTAGGTTACATTGGCCTCGTTCCTACCGGCTTGCTGTCTGTTGTGAGTCCACCACTGGGCAGAGTGATAAGCCTGTGAAAGGCCGCGGTAGAAGAGCCGCCTGCCATGCACTTGGCAGTGAGGGAGGTGAGCTCCATGGCTGCAAAGAGTGAGTCCACTGACAGCCATGGCGCCTCACTGTTCAGAGCAATGCCGTACGCTGCCTCCACACTCGCCACCACCGCATACGCCCAACTCGCACCTGAAAGGGAGATGCAACACAGGAGTTCATTGAATAAAAAGGAGTATCACCGGTACAGAGAAAGTGCCAGTGGGGTAAAAAGTACCACCAAAAAACTGTCCATATACCACAAACTTCCTCATTCCCACTCAATGCAGTCCTTCTGGTTCTTGACCGGCCAGCCAAGGAAGGGAATGGAGTCCCAGGAGTGACGGAGAAAGAGACTGAATGGCAGCAAAGAGGGGCATACAGGCATAGATCGCTGAAGCAGAGGGAGAAATGTTTTCCTGGAAAGGGGTTGTTCACCTGGAATGATGTCTACCGGCTTGCGTGGAGCTGGAAGGCCTGCAAAAATGGAAAACACGAGGGACATACAGGAATGGCAGCCATAGATAGTTAGAACAGGATCCGTAACACTTGATCAGCATTTGAAAGGTTCATCATCCCTGTAGCAGTCCTCCGCACCATCACCATTAGAGCTGCCCTTACCAGTGTGAACTGCCGACTTGAGGATGAGATGCATCTGGAACGGCTTCACAGTGGTGGATGCCACAAAGCCAAAGAAGAACGCCCGCTGCTCTGCCCCAACCTGCAGCACCTCACACAGCGCCAGCCTCCTCTCCAGCAGCAGCTGAGCTGGCTTCACCTCCGTGGCAGCTAGGAACACCTGGATGGTGTCGAGCTCCCCAGGCTCGTAATCCACCCACACCGTGTACGCCTTTCTGCTGGTCGGAACAAACGGCGACTTCGCAGCGGCTTTTGACTGGTCCTGGCCTTGAATGTTCAGCCCCACGTGCGGGCTGCTCATGTCGCCATGCAGCTTGTCCTGCAGCGTGTCAAACTCAACCGCCATGCTGCGGGTGTCCATGCCACCATACCCCACACCAGATCCCTTCCCCACCCGGTCCGTTGCCGAGACGACAAAGGCGAAGCCGTTGTTGCCAGCACGGCCGGATTGAGGGGCGAGGGAGAAGGTGAAGTTGGCCTGGAAGGCGAGCTGCACTCCACACCCCGACACCGCCTGCCCTGCCCCGTACACAAACAGAGGCACTGGATCCGCGGTGAATTTCCCCCCCGTCTCTTTCTGCGTCTCCTTGGTGAGCAAAGTTGTTGGCGGGATAATAGACAAGCTGCCCGAGGTAATGTTGGTGGAGCCTGAGTTGCTGTTGGTGGAACCCGAGGTACTGTTGGTAGAACCTGAGGTACTGTTGGTAGAACCTGAGGTACTGTTGGTAGAACCTGAGGTACTGTTGGTAGTACCTGCGGTACTGTTGGTAGTACCTGAGGTACTGTTGGTGGAACCTGAGGTACTGTTGGTTGAGCTTGAGGTACTGTTGGTAGAACCTGAGGTACTGTTGGTTGAGCCTGAGGTACTGTTGATACTGCCTGCAAACATGCAAGGCACACAAGCAAAAATATTATAGGTGAGATGAAATGTGAAAATTCACAATCATGGCAGATGGTGATGAAGTGAGGCCTCTTGAGAGCAATGCCCATGCAGTGACATCAGACAAAGAGTGCAATGCAGGGACACAGCAGATCGCATGCATTCACATCCCTTGCAAAAAGAGTGGCCAGGCCATGTTCCACCCCTTCTGCATCTATCCCACTTCTGTGTGCGCCACCCCCAGGGAGCACCCTACCTTCAGCCACGCAGCTGAGGCTTCCACATTGGATGTACCCCGCATCACACAGACAGGTTGGGGCCAGGGTAACCTCGTCTGGAACGCACACCCCTCTTCCATCACAAGGAGAAGCAGCGGCTTCTGCAGAGTAAGAGACGCCACAGAATGTATTGCATGATGCTTCCTGCCACTGCACAACCTCTGCACAACCAGAAGGCAGTGTGAAGCAGTTGCCATCAAAACTGAAAGCGTGGCATGTCCCGACCGGCACAAGCCCGGAGAGGAAGTTGATGGAGAGACGCCAGGTGCTGATGATGGGCAGTGTGGGGATGGGGCCGGCGAGGTAGTTGCTCGAGAGATCCCTGGGAGAAAGGGAGGAGCGAAGGAAAGTGGAAGAAAACGTTTAGGGTGGATGATCAATGCACCTAAATATGGCCTGCAGATCGCATTATTTAGATGTAGGAGAAAGGTCCGAGGACCTATAAATTGAGCTGAGGCAAGCAAAGATTTTTCTAGTTGGTCGGAGGCTGATACTAGTAGCTAGAAACTTTCTTCACCTAGTAGGAATCGGTATGACATTAGTTTCATATATTAAAGAACTCACTAAGCATGTTTGTTTCGTTGTAACCTATCTCTACCCTTGTGCTAGACACCAATGATGCAGCTTCTTTTTTTTCCTTATTCTAGAAATTATTATTGCTGACCCTCTACGCTGTACAACTCATGATTATTATTATTAGGTTTACGGTGCAAAGGCTGGTGTGGTTACTTACAGAAAGGTGAGGTGAGTAAGCTGGGAGAAGCTGTCAGGAATGCGGCCATATAGCTTGTTTGAGGTAAGAGACCTGGTGCCCATGTGGTGGTCAGGAGGCAGGGCAGAAAGAATAGGGAGAGCCAGGTTTAAAATCATTGGAGGTAAGGTCTCGAGAATGAGGTGGGTGGCATTTAAAAGGGATAATGTAAGTTGGAACCTCAGACTTTGACAGGGATTAAGCACGTGGACACTGTTGTTTTGGCACGATCGTCAAGTGAAATAACTGGGCTGAGTCAATGAGGGCATTTCAGTGAAGCAGTGTATCCTCCGATTCTTGGTGGGAGAGAGGTGACACAGGGCGGTATGGCACATAACCCCTGACAGATAGCACAACTGATATAAGTCCTCGATACCACACGTGGGAAGCGTTTCCTTTATGGAAACATCTTGTGTAATTATGTTGGAGTTCATAGCAAAGCATGTGAGAGAAAGGAAAAAGTGTGACACAGGCAGAATCTTTAAGATCTGAGCGCGCATGAGCTTTGCCAGAGATCAAAACCGCGTAGGCACAGAAGGCATTGGTAGTGAGCAATGAATAACAGTCATGCTGGTGAAGAATGGATTGTAGACTCTTCAGCTGGTGAGCACTACGTACATGCTAGTTAAGTTGGTGAGGGAGTCGATGTAGGAAGGGATAGGTCCATAGAGCTGGTTGCGGGACAGTGTTTTGGTTGTGATGAGAGGGTGGGACAACGAGAAGGCTGGACCAAAGCAGTGCCACAATTTGTTATTTTCCTGTTTGTGCTTTCCATGCCGTGGTGATTGCCTTAGAAGGGGCATAAAAGTGAAGAGGCGGTTGAAGTTGAGAAAAAGGGAGGGATTATGGGATTTGCAGCAGCTGTGAAGTAGGGAAGAGATGAGGAGAAGATCAGCGAGTGGAGAGAAGGGCCTAGAGTTCTAGTCCTGAAACAGAGGTTATGCTCGATGGAATAAAGCCATTGAGCTAAGACGACTTTTGAGGCGCCTCAAAAGGTTTTGGAGTACCATATACGAATGAGTCAGGGTCGAGCTGGTAGTCCACTGGTTCATTGATTGGGCTTGTATAGGGAACGGGGTTTGCCTCGTTTAGTACCATAGCAGCACAGAGAGAGGCAACAAGTATCAGTAGGACGAGCAGGAAGATGCTTCAAATTTGATTCAAGAAGGCCAGGGTTTAGTTGCTAGCGGTGATTATGCAGCTCCATACAGGGATCGGGCAGGGTGGAACTGACAAAGCAAGTGGGAAATGGAGAGACAGAGGCCGCTATTGGCTTGAGACAAGTATGTAGATATCAAGGATTTGATTTACAGTGCTTGCAAGACTAGGGCGTTATTCAATATGGGGGAGTGTAGAACCAGCAGAACCATGATCATTGTGTGTCATTCAGTCACTCAGTCAGTAAGAGTGCCTACACATGCTCATAAGCGGCAGTAATTCCAAGTTCCAACGTGTGGAGGTGATAAAATTACCCAGTGAATAATTGTGCTTATTACGGCAAGCAGGGGGCTGCTAGGCTTACAAGCTGGTGAGCGCTGTAAGATCTGTTATCCACGAGGGCAAGGAACCTGACAGCATATTCGAGTGGAGATGCCTGTTGATATTGAGAGCAAGTAGAGGGGGGGAGGGGGAAAGAAGAGGTGAGGTTAAACGAATTGAGATTGTTCCAAGACATGACAAGAATCGTTAGAACGAGCTCGGTGGCCTTGTGTGTCAGGAAAACACATGACTCCTTTTTCCCCAAGTTTAGGTTGCTACCCACAATCTAAAAAGCCCAGATTGGCACGGTGTGTGTTCAACTTGCCTAACGAGCACTAACAACCTGTCATACAGGCAGCCTCCTTTGAAGAAATATCATGTTCAGGGTTTAGGGTTGATACGAAAATGGAGGAGACCAGGCCAGGAAAGAGAGATGAGGGGACGGGATAAAACAGGGATGCGATGAAGCCTTACCGAGACTCCAGAGATGCCAAGCTTCCAATGGTGACAGGGATAGAGCCGTTGAGGTTATTGTTGTGTAGATACCTGTGGTTGTTCAAGAGTGATATTGGTACCCAAAAATACCAGGGCAAAGCGGCGAAGGATCACTTTCTAGTATGACCGTGTGATAGAGTGTAGCCCGATCAAGGTTCAAAAATACGGTCGTTTTTCTGAAATTGCTCTACGATTTCTCACAGGAGCCTATTATACGAGACCGTTTTTTACCGTAACTTTTCAAAAAAGCGGCAGTATTTTTAATCCTTGAGCCCGATAATGGTGCACAAAGAAGCTGTGAAGCATTATGTCATTGAAAAAGGCATTGCTGATCATATAGTTATCAAAATACAATACATGTTTCACAACTCCCCTTTTGGAACACTTGCTAAAGGAGGTCAGGTGTGTGTGCTCACAAGGATTTGATTTGAGTGAGAGCACTGAAGCTTGCAGGTATGCTGCCCAGTAGCTGGTTGATTGAGAGATTCCTGGGGAAAGAAAGAGAGCAGAATTTAATAGCAAACTCAGCAACAGTAGGGTGCATGGCAGGAGAGAAGCTTATACCTGAGCTCAGCGCAACCAAAACAAGGAATAACAGACATAGGGAAGCCAACTACAATGTATTATCATAATGGAGGAAAGTGATCCAACAACAAAAATAAGGCTGAAAATGAAAATAGAATAGATGAATAGAGGAGATGAAGATTGATGTTTGAGCATGGATGTCGACTGGAAACTGTCCTAGTAAAACTCAAAGCTCTGCAATAGTCATGACAACATTATGGGGGTATCAAGAGCCAAACTATTGGGTGCAGGGTTGGGTTCGGTTGAGTGAATATATAAAAACATAGTACTAACAAACACAATGCCCAACAACTATGTTCATATTACCCCACACGTCCTGAATAACACGGATCCTCATTCATCAAAGGGAAAGGAACCTGTATGAAATGCTGCAGCTCGATCCCACAAGACAATCTAAATCAAGCCGTTTGACAATTACATTCTATCAAAATAAAACAGCTCGTTTGAGACAAACAGCTACTACTCAAGCCAAACTGCAATGTGGTATCTTTTTCCACGCCTACCCAAGACCAAGACTTGGACATGCTAAGATGGAAAATACAGGAGGACACACTACATTCGTGAAAGGACAACGCACGACAAGGTGGCACGTAAGCCACATGTGTGGCTGTGATGTCTGAAGGTTGGTGGTATACAGTATAAGTAGTCGAAATAAGCATTCAGCTTACACAGAATTGATTCGAGTGAGTCCGCTCAAGGTCGCAGGGATGCTCCCTGAAAGTTGGTTGTTCAAAATATCACTGGGATACAGGCGTGCAGGGAAGGATAAACGCGCAAGCCGCAGAAAGAGTGAAGAACACAGGTGAGGGGCAGAGGGATGCACCAGATGATAATGGGGTGGGAGTGGGAGAGGAAGGGCAAATAAGGGCATGGATAAGAGAGGCTGGACAAGTGTGGTGGTGGAGAGTGACTGACAGCCTGGTGAGGGTGAGCATGGCACCAACCTCCTCGGGGATGGGACCAGACAGTTGGTTGGAGCTCAGGTCGCTGGGGGAATAGCAGGGACAGTGGAGTAAAGGGTGGGCAGGGATGGATAAAGAGGTGGCGGTAACTTTTGCACTGAAGGCTTTGGGTAAAGTTCTTAAACAGAACAAGAGCATCAGGCTAGCTGTGGTGGGTGTAGTAGTAGCAGCTGTGGAAAGGCACAGCAGTAGCAATGGCAGTATGGCACCCACAGGGCATTGAAAAGGCTGAGTGAGGCAATGGAGGGAGGGATGGAGCCCGAAAGATTGTTGGAATGAAGGCCCCTGCAGCAGCATGGGAAGGCGGCACATGGGTGTCAATTTGAGAAGTTTCACGTAAGTGAAGGAAGCAGACAGTGTGAAACGCTTCTGGAGTAGGGGCTTTGATGAGCGGGAGAGGCGTGGCGTGTCTTACAGGTACGTTAGGGTGGCGAGGGAGCCGATGGAGGTAGGGATGGGTCCAGAGAGCTGGTTGTAAGTGAGGGATCTGATTGTTGGGGCATTGGTGCGAAGGGGCATTGGGAAGAACAGCCAATGATTTTTTTATGGCCTCATGGTGTTGTGAAATGGGTGAGGAAAGAAGGGGGGCACGAGAGCGGGGTGGAGAAATGAGAAGTCATGAAAACGAATGATGAGCACAGCCACTAGGGGCAGGCAGGGGTTGGTGGGGAGAAAAAATGGAACACAAAGTGAGAAACGAGATGTCTTACAGAGCTACAGTTCTTGTGAGCAAGCCAATGCCAGCGGATATGGGGCCGGTGAGCTGATTTCTGGTTAGAATTCTGAGGGAGAATGGCCAACGCAATAGAAGATTGAAAAAAAATCCTAAGTCTCAACTCATGATCTGCACTACAATGATATTTCTTATTTTTCATTATTGTTGATGCTAGCGTGAAGGGGAAAACTAGAAAAGCATTATCAGTTAGTAAAAGAAAAAGGTGGAAAAAAAAAAGACATTCAATCTAAAATATGCCGTTCTGAGTACAGGGTGACGCTTCTCACCATCTCCCGACTACTGGTGCATCCGCAGCACATGTGGATCCTTTGCTGCATGTATGCCACTCAATTGGTACTTCAGCAAATGATTTCGATGAGTGCTGCAGCTTGATGAATACAGTGATTGAGGACTAAGGCACATGTGTGACTAACGTAGTGCATGGAGCATACTGCAAATTGAGCTTACAGGAACACCATTCGACTGAGTGCACTCAAGGTCGAAGGGATGCTGCCTGAAAGCTGGTTGTCCGAAAGATCACTGAGGGACAGGTGTGTCGGGCAGAGGACGAACGGGCGAGTTACAGGAAGAGAGGAGAACACACGTGAGGGGCAGAGGGATGCACCGAATGATAATGGAGTGTGCGTGGGAGGGAAAGGGCAAAGAAGGAACGGATGGGCGAGGCTGGGCAAGTGTAGAGAAGGGAAAGCCAAGGAGTTTGTGGTGGTGGGGAGTGACTGACAGTCTGGTGAGGGCTAGCATGGCACCAATCTTATCGGGGATGGGACCGGATAGTTGATTGGAGCTCAGGTCGCTGTGGTAAAAGCAGAGGTAGTGGAGTGAAGGTTGCGCATGGATGAATGAATCAAAATGTACCAGTGCCTTTAGGACAGCTTCAAATACGGCTATAGAAAGAACAAGAGCAATGGGCTTGCAGTGGTGGCTGGAGTAGCAGCAGCGGTGGAAAGGCACAGCAGCAGCAATGGCAGACTGACAAGGGCAGTATGGCACCCACAGGGCATCGAAAAGGCTGAGTGAGGCAATGGAGGGAGGGATGGAGCCCAAGAGCTTGTTGGAATGAAGTCCCCTGCAGCACCATTGAAGGGTGGCAAAAGGATGTCAAGAAAAGAAGCCGCAGATACTTGAAGGAAGGAAGCAAGCGGCGTGAAGTGCTTGCAATTGAGGGCTCTGATGAATGGATTTGATGAGAGGGAGAGGCATGCGTGTCTTACAGGTACGTTAGGGTGGTGAAGGAGCCGATGGAGGTAGGGATGGGTCCAGAGAGCTGGTTGTAAGTGAGGGATCTGGTGGTTGGGGCATTGATGCGAAAGGAGGGGCATTGGAAATAACAGCAAATGGTGCTTAATGGCAGCATGGTGCGAATGGACGGTGAAATGGTGAGGTGAGAACAAGGTTAAAAAAATATTGTTTTTGTAAAATACGTGGACGTTTTTTACGGTGTTCAATAAACAAAACAAAACGGCCGTATATTTGTTAGAGAACTCTGTTCACCGAGAAAGAAAAGGAAAAGCCAAGGTCAAATACATTTTCCATCATGCCTTGCCTACAACCGCACAAATGCAAGAAGAGGTACGTCTCCTTTATCCTGCTGACTTTCCGGTTCAGCTTCGTCCGTAACAGAAAACCGTATTTAGCCGTTTCAAACAACCGTTTTTTACGATGCTGTTTTTTAAGGTGGAATTAAAAAAAAAAAAAAAACGGCCGATTGTTTTAGCCCTCGGTGAGAAGACGGGTAAGAGTGGAGCGGAGAATGAGAAATTTGGAAAAGATGATGACATTAGCTGCTGAGAGCAGGAGCAGGGGGGGGGGGGGGAGGGTGGTGAGTGAGAAGAAAGAAGGCAAGTGGAGAACAGACTGAGAGAAGAGATATCTTACAGAGCTACCATTCTTATCAGCAAGCCAATGCCAGCAGGTATAGGGCCGGTGAGCTGGTTTCTGGTTAAAATCCTGAGGGAGAATGGCAAATGCAAAACAAATTGTAAGAAAAGCCAAAGCCTCAATGTCTGCTCTACTGTGCTACACAGTTGGTGGAGACAAAGTATTGTTGTTATTCTATAATTGTTACTTGATGCGGAAACATGTAGGGAAAGAAGAAAAAACAAGGATAAAATAAAAGGATAAAACTCAAATACGCGGCTGTGAGCAGAGAAATGCTTTTTATAATCTCCTAGATGATTCGCAGCACTTGTGGAACCATATTTTGTGGTATCAACTCAATTGGTACCTTAAAAACTAAATACAAGCAACACGCAACGTGTAAGGCGGTTTGACGAATAGAGTGTTTAAAGAATAAGCCACATGTGTGACTGATGTAGTGCATGCAATATGCTGCAAACTAGCTTACAGGGAGGCCATTCGGGTGAGTCCACTAAAGGTTGTAGGGATGCTCCCTGAAATCTGGTTGTTTGAAAGATCACTGGCAGTTAGGCATGCAAGGCAGAGGACGAATGAGTGAGTGACAGGAAGAGAGGAGAACACACATGAGAGGTGGAGGGATGTACAGGATGATTCTGATGACAATGGGAGGTGCATGGGAGGGAAAGGGCAAAGAAAGGCACGGATTTGCGAGGCAGGGCAAGAATGGAGAAGGGAAAAGCAACGAGTTTGTGGTGAGGGAAGTGACTGACAGTCTGGTGAGTGTGAGCATGGCACCAATCTCCTCGGCGATGGGACCGGACAGTTGGTTGGAGCTCAGGTCGCTGGGGTAAGAGCAGAGATAGTGGAATGGACGGTACCAGTCAGTGACTTTTGGAAGGCTTCAAATATAGCTCTTCAAAGAACAAGAGCGTTGGGCTTGCTGTGATGGGTGGAGTAGAAGCAGCGGTGGAGAGGCAAAGCAGCAGCAGCAATGGCAGACTGGCAATGGCAGTATGGCACCCACAGGGCATTGAAAAGGATGAGTGAGGCAATGGAGGGAGGGATGGAGCCCGAGAGGTTGTTGGAATGAAGGTCTCTGCAGCACCATGGGAGAGCGGCAAAGGGATGCCAAGTGGGGAAGCGGCAGACACTTGATAAAAGGAAGGAAGGAAGCATTGTGAAGCGCTTTTGTTTTGAGGGCTCTGATAAATAGATTTGACAAAAGGGGGAGGCGCGGCCGACCTTACAGGTACGTAAGGGTGGCGAGGGAGCCGATGGAGGTAGGGATGGGTCCAGAGAGCTGGTTGTAAGCGAGGGATCTGGTGGTTGGGGCATTGGTGCGAAGGGGCGTTGGGAGGAACAGCCAACGGTGCTTGATGGCCTCATGGTGCAAACAGATGGTGAAAAGGGTGAGGTGAGAAGAGGGATGAGAGTGGAGTGGAGAATGAGAAATGGAAAAAACGTATGATAAGGTTAGCTGTTGAGGGCAGGGGGCGGTGGGGAGAAGAAAGAAGATGAGTGGAGCAAAGATTGAGAAACGGAGATGTCTTACAGTGCTACCATTTTTGTGAGCAAGCCAATGCCAGCAGGTATGGGGCCGGTAAGCTGGTTTCTAGTTAAATTCCTGAGGGAGAATGACTAACGCGACTGAATAATGAAAAGATATCTTTAGCCTCGTGCTTCACGGTCTTTGCTACACTACTACACACTGCTGGGAATGCATAATCATAGGTTTCTTTCGGGGGTGGGGGGGGGGGGGGGGAATAAAAAACGCATTTTTTGGTAAAAAGACAAAAACTTGAAATTACATTGAATATAGAATAAGCCACTGAGAGCAGGGTTACACTCCTTACCATTTCCTGGTGCATGCACACCACTAGTAAATCCTTTGTCACATGTACGCAACTCACTCAATACCACAATGAATCAACACAAACAACACGCATCTGACGCGATTTGTTGAAAATAGTGTTTGACGTAGTGCATACAGCATGCTGCGTATTCCGCTCACAGGGAAGCCATTTGAGTGAGTTCACTCAAGGACGCAGGGATACTCACTGAAAGCTGGTTGTTCGAAAGATCACTGGGAATCAGGCATGCGTGCAGGGCAGAGGAAGGGCGAGTGACAGGAAGAGAGGAGAACACACATGAGGGGCGGATGGATGAACAAGATGATTATGATGATGGGATGCGCTTGGAGGGGAAGGGCAAACAAGGCCAAAGATGGGCGAGGCTGGGCAAGGGTGGAGAAGAGTAAGCGAACGAGTTGAGATTGACTGACAGTCTGGTGAGCGCGAGTATGGCACCAATCTCCCCGGGGATGGGACCAAACAGTTGGTTGCAGCTCATGTCGCTGGGGGAGGAGCAGAGACAGTAGAGTGAAGGGTGGGCAGGGTTGAATGGTTGAGAGGTACCAGTAAGTTTCGGAGGGATTCGGATATAGCTCATGAAATCTACAAGACAATGGGGCTTGCTGTGGTGGGTGGAGTAGCAGCAGCAGTGGAAAGTCACACCAGCTGCAATGGCATTATGGCACCCAGAGGGCACTGCAAAGGCTGAGTGAGGCAATGGAGGGAGGGATGGAGCCCGAGAGGTTGTTGGAATGAAGGTCACTACAGCACCATGGTAGGGAGGGAAAGGGATGTCAAGGAAAGAATTGTCAGACACTTGAAGGAAGGAAGCAGGCAGTGTGAAGTGCTTCTCAAGTGAGGGCTCCGAAGTAGACATGGGCAATTAACGAGGAGTGCAATACTTGCCTCGTTTTGGGCCTACTCGTTTTTATATCGAAGCGAGGTGAGTATTACTCACCCGAGTAGAATCGCTAATCGTGCTCGTTACTCACCCAAAGAGGCGAGTGATTTTACACTTGCTAGTAGTAGAAAGGGCACGTGGCGAGGCCAGTAATACTCCCCTCATCTGAATTTTTTGTCAAATTTTTAGAATGATATATAGTGAAACCAACAGCCACTTTTACCCAAATATCCCAATCCTACAGCCTGCCCACGACATAAGCAAATTTAAAATTGTTAACTGGTTGCTAAATGTACATAGTTGGCCTCTAGTTAGTTGCTTGATGGTCATGCGTGATTTCAGACACAAAATCTAGGCTGGCGGGTTGAACTGGAAATGATCCGTCAGATCTACAAAAGTTGCTCTTCATTGAAGCGTATTCAACACCCACCCATGAGTCACACGAGGGTCATAACGATGCGAGTTTCAAATTACTCACGAGTACATAATTATTCGCTGAAATACACGAGTAAGAAAACGAGTATATAATCTACTCGCGAGTATTTCTTGCCTTGCCTTGGACGAGTAAAAAATGTGAGAAAAAACGAGAAATGAAAACAAGTTGAGTATTTCACTCGCCTCGTTGCCCATGTCTAATTTGATGTATATATTTGAAGAGAAGGAGAGGCACGGCGTATCTTACAGGTACGTTAGAGTGGCGAGGGAGCTGATTGAGGTAGGGATGGGTCTAGAGAGCTGGTTGTAAGCGAGGGATCTGGTGGTTGGGGCATTAGTGCGAAGGGGCATTAAGAAGAACAGCCAATGGTGCTTTAGGGGCTCATGGTGGTAAACAGATGGTGAAATGGGTCAGGGGAGAAAAGGGGCGAGAGCGGAGTGGGATGGATAAATGACAAAAACAGATGATAAGCTTAGATGCGGAGGGCAGCGGGTGGTGGGGAGAAGAAAGAAGGTGAGTGGAGCAAGACAATGCCAGCAAGTATGGGGCCAGGAGCTGATTTTGGGTAGTCTCTGAGGAAGAATGACAACCGCAAAAAATCGTAAGCCTCGAGCCTCAAGGCCTGCTCGACACTACAACACACTTGTTACGTTTATCTTGATTAGATGTACAGTGCCTTTTAGCAAGAGAAAAGCAAGGAAAGAAACACGAAAAAGAAGACGAAAAAAAGAAGAGTGGAAAAAAAAATGCGTAATGTTTTAATTTAAAAAATGGAAACCAGAACTAAAACAGAGAAACATTCAATCTAAAATATGCCACTGTGAGCAGAGAAACGCTTGGATCGCCCAAAGCACTTGTGGAACCGTTTCGTGTGCGCGCAGCGCAATTGGTACCTCAACAAATTATTACGAGCGACACGCAATGTGTGACGCAGATTGTTGAATACAGTGTTTATACACTAAAGCACATATGTGGCTGACGTAGTGCATGCAGCATGCCGCGAATTCAGCTTACAGGGAGGCCATTCGAGTGAGTCCGCTCAAAGTTGCAGGGATGCTTCCTGAAAGCTGGTTGTCTGAAAGATCACTGAGTGACAAGCATGCCAGGCAGAGGACGAATGGGCGAGTGACATGAAGAGAGGAGAAGGGAAGAACAAACATGAGGGGCAGAGGGACGCACATGATAACTATCGGGGGAGGGGAAGGGAAGAGCAATAAACAGATGGGCGAGGCCGGGCGATGGTGGAGAATGTAAAATCAATGAGTTTGTGGTGGTGGAGAGTGACTAACAGTCTGGTGAGGGCGAGCATGTCACCATTCTCCCCGGGATGGGGCCGGACAGTTGGTTGAAGCTCAGGTCGCTGGAGGAAGTGCAGAGACAGTAGAGTGAAGGGTGGCAGGGTTGAATGATTCGACTGTTTCCATACTAGTGACTTTTGGAAGGCTTCAAACATAGCTCTTGCTGTGATGGGCGGAGTAGAAGCAGCGGTGGAAATGCACAGCAGCAGCAGCAATGGCAGACTAGCAATGGCAATATGGCACCCACAGGGCATTGAAAAGGCCGAGTGAGGCAATGGAGGAAGGGATGGAGCCCGAGAGGTTGTTGGAATGAAGGTCTCTGCAGCACCATGGGAGGGCGGCAAATGGATGTCAAGTGGGGAAGCGGCAGACACTTGATCGAAGGAAGGAAGGAAGCATTGTGAAGCGCTTTTGTATTGAGGGCTCTGATAAATAGATTTGACGAAAGGGAGAGGCACGGCGTGCCTTACAGGTACGCTAGGGTGGCGAGGGAGACGATGGAGGTAGGGATGGGTCCAGAGAGCTGGTTGTAAGCGAGGGATCTGGTGGTTGGGGCATTGATGCGAAGGGGCATTGGGAGGAACAACCAATGATGCTTGATGGCCTCATGGTGCAAACAGATGGTGAAGTGAGTGAGGTGGGAAGAAGTACGAGAACAGAGTGCAACAATGAGAAATGCGGAAACAGATTATGAACTTAGCTTTTGAGGGCAGAGGAAAGTGGAAAGAAGGAAGAAGGCGAGTGAAGCACAGAGTGAGAAAAGAGTTTTCGGGAGAATGGGCAAATGCAAAACCACAATGAAGTTATATATTTTATCCTCTTTTTTTTATCAAGCCTCGAGGTGTTCTCTAAAGTGCTACGCAATTGGTGGAGACAAACTGAAATTGTCATTCTTTAACAACTGTTGACTACAGAACCTTCTAGGGAGGAAAAAAAATCCCGAGTTCTGTTAGTGAAAAGGACAGAAATGAGCATTCAAGCTCAGATATGCCACAGTGAGCAAAAAAACGCTTCACATCATCTCGTGGATGATCTTCAGCACTTCTGAATCATATTTGCATGTTAGCAGCTCAATTGGTACCTCAACAATTTACTACAAGCAACACGAAGGCACATGTGTGACTTACGTTGTGCATGCAGCATACTGCAAATTCAGCTTACAGGGGAGCCATTCGCATGAGTCCAGACAAAGTTGCAGGGATACTCCCTGAAAGCTGGTTGTCTGACAGATCACTGGGAGACAGGCGTGCAGGGCAGAGGACGAAGGGGCAAGTGACAGGACGAGAGGAGAACAGGTGATGTGAGGGCGGGAAGGATGTACAGGATGATAATGGGGTGCGCATGGGATGGGAAGGGCAATGAAGGGAACAGATGGGCGAGGATGGGCAAGGGTGGATAAGGGAAAAGCAACGAGTTTGTGGTTGTGGAGAGTAACTGACAGTCTGGTGAGGGCGAGCATGGCACCAATCTCCTCGGGGATGGGACCAGACAGTTGGTTGGAGCTCAGATCGCTGGGGGAAGAGCAGAGACAATGGAGTGAAGGGTGGGCAGGGATGAATGAATCGAGAGGTACGAGTAACTTCAGAGGACTTCGGACATAGATCTTGAAAAGAAAAAGAGCATTGGCCTTGCTGTGGTGTATCGAGTAGAAGCAGCGGTGGAAAGTCACAGCAGCAGGAAAGGCAGACTGGCACCTAGAGTATGGCACCCACAGGGCATTGAAAAGGCTGAGTGAGGCAATGGAGGGAGGGATGGAGCCCTTGAGGTTGTTGGAATGAAGGTATCTGCAGCACCATTGGAGGGCGGCAAAGGGATGTCAAGGAAAGAAGCGGCAGATACTGGAATGCAGAAAGCAAGCAGTGTGAAGCCCTTGTGAAGTGAAGGCGCCGATGTAAAGATTTGATGAGAGGGAGAGGCGCGGCGTGTCTTACGGGTATATTAGGGTGGCGATGGAGCCGATGGAGGTAGGGATGGGTCCAGAGAGCTGGTTGTAAGCGAGGGATCTGGTGGTTGGGTTGGGCCATTTATGGGAAGGGGAATTGGGAAGAAGAGCCAATTATGAGTTATATCCTCGTGATGCAATGCAAACAGATGGTGAAATGGGTGAGAGGAGAACAGGGGCGAGAGCGGTGTGGAGATATGAGAGATGACGTAAATTGATGATAAGATTAGGTGTTGAGGGCAGGGGGTGGTGGGAAGAAGAAAGAAGGAGAATGGATTACACATTGAGAAATGAGGTGTTTTGCAGAGATTTGATTTTCGTGAGCAAGGCAATCTCATCAGGTATGGGGCCGGTGAGCTGATTTCTGGTTAAAATCCTGAGTGAGAGTTACAGTTGCAAAAGCATAAGAAAATACAATCATACGGTTGAAGGATTTCGTTACACTACCACACAGATTGGATGGGCAGAGTTAGAGGTCCTGTGAGAGAGACAAAGCAACGCGAGAGTCCTCTGGGGGGCTAATCTGGAACTGCGCAGGGCGTGAGCACATGTTGGGACAAGGCCAGGTCGCGACGAGGCGGTGAGGCCGAGGTTTTCATTCACTGTCTCTTGAAAAGCTCACTTAAGCACTATAATATATTGCTCGGTTCACATGGTTGTTATGAGCCGAGTGGATGGCCATGAAGTTCTACATTTGGCAAGCAGACTCTCTTGGTGCATGTAAGTAACTCAGTTTCGTTTGTGAGGCACAATTCTGACTGATGTATGTAGTGCATGCAGCATGCTACATGCAGATTCAGCTTACAGGGAATTCATTCAAGTGAGTCAACTCAAGGTCGCAGGGATGCTCCCTGAAAGCTGGTTGTTGGAAAGATCACTGAGTGACAGGTGTGCAGGGCAGAGGAGGAACGGGCGAGTGAAAGGAAGTGAGGAGAACACATGTGAGGGGCCGAGGGAAGCACCGGATGATTATGTTGTGTGCATGGGAAGGGGAGGGAAAAATGGGCGAGAGGAGAGGAGACAAAATGGGACAACAGATGTCAGTGCAGTCGCATAAAGAAGAGCATCGTGTAGAAAAAATCCAAGAGGTATACATCTCTGTTGTGCAAGGACGAAATGGGATTGGAGAGTAAGCCAGCATGGCTAGCAAGCAAAAGTGGCCTTACAGGGAGGTCATGCTGGTGAGAGAGCTGATGGATTCCGAAATGAGTCCAGAGAGCTGGTTATGCGATGCATTACTAAGGGATACACGGTAATGGGCGTGGTAGATTTGGGTTGTGGTAGAGAAGGTAAGGTTCCATGTGATCACATGGGAGACAGCGAGAGGAAATGGTGTATTAGTAAGGGCTTCCACATCTAGGTTAAGATGAGGAAGTGTGTCATAAGAAAGTGAAGTAAGGGTCTTACAGAACAACGAGTCTTGTCAGTAAGCCAATGGCAGAAGAGAAGGAGCCAGTGAGCTGGTTGTCTTGAAGATTTTTGGAAGCATTGAATTTGGGGGGCAGAAAATGTGGAAGAGGACGTGGGTGCAACGAGGGAAAATTTCATATTAATTGCAAGCACATATGCCCTTCAAAGATGTCCCATGTGCCGTTCCCTGTGGGGACGTCGGGTTGGATTGACCTGACTCGACCCAGGGTATTGGCCAGTCCAGGGTTGGAATTTTTTTTTTCAGTCAGCCCTGACTAACTGCGAACAGTGAATTAGGGCCGGCCAGCCTGTGTACAATTTTACTCATGTCTAACTCACAGTACAACGAGGTTGCTCAGAGAGGCCATGGATGGAGGGATGGAGCCGGAGAGGTTGTTGGAGTCAAGATTCCTGAGTGGTGTGGTGGGTCATGGCATGCTTTGCAGTGAACTCAAGGTGCTAATGTGACCGGCAACGAGCAATGGGTATGGAAAGAGATACTGGAAGGAAGGCGAGAGACGTGAAATATGGGAAATGGTCAAGAGGTGTCTGTACACAATACACGTACGGCATCTTGAGTGCAGAAGGATAGGTCGTGTGTGCATGATCTTCATGGGTGAAGGGGCAAGCACGAGACAGTCATTCATACAGAAAAGACAAGCCAGTGAGAGAGCTGATGGAATCCGGGATGGGTCCAGAGAGCTGGTTGCATTGTAGGTATCTGAATAGCGGGTGGTCATGTGACACAAAAATGCAATAACAAGGGACAAATAACACCTATGTAGAGTTGCTGAGCATGGCCAAGAGAGGGGAAAGTTCATGGTGAAGCAACGGGAAGTGTAGGGAATCTCATTCAACCAAGTCCACAAAAGTCACACGCTTAAGAAAAGTTCACACACGAAAAAAGAGAGGCGCTAGCCTTAAGGTTCATACACAGTGGGTCCACAAAGATCATATCAGACAACACAACCGTCCAATCTCATCCAGCCTTAAGGATGCACGAACGGATACGAGGGCCCTCTACACACGTGGCTGAGTGATAGGGGACGCGACACGTGCTTAGGTGTGAGAACGTGCATGCCTACCAAAATGGGAGGGGCGTGCACTATTAGCATATAAACGACGCTTACATAGCAGTTGTGAGGGGGACGTGTGTAGAACTATAGTCATCTAAGAAGATCTACTGGCGACATGGTATATATTTACTCCTCATATGCTACTCTAGGACCCTAATTTAAACTATCGAGCATAGAATGGGTCAGAATGTCGACCCCCAAAAATCTGTCATGGATGTTTTGGCCGGGTTGTGCGATACCAACTGTTGTCGAGTAGGGTCAAAAAGCCCGTCTAAGCTAAGCCAACCCGTCAATGGGTCAGCCCGACCCAACGACAAATCACTTGTTCAGCTGATGGGTCGAACCGACCCAGACGTGAGGGCTGGGACCTTATTTATACCCATGCCTAGTGTTGGTTAAGACTGGCAGTAGTGAAAGATCACTCACAGATCATTCAGTCGACTTAGACTGCCGAGATCAGAAGGGATGCTCCCTGAAAGCTGGTTGTTTGAAAGGTCGCTGAGAGGGTGGGAATACAAAATTGAAGGGTCATCACGAACTAAAAAGTTCCTTAGGGAAGTCGAAGGCAAAGCACATGAATGGCAGGATAACACACAAGAGCCATGATGGGAGTAAAATGAATAACAGAACCCAGTCGCACACAGATAAAGCTACATCAAGGGGTGGAGAGTGGTGAGCAAACAAGAAAGACGAGATAAGGGAAAGGTGAGGGGGGGAGTGGAGATTGGAGACGCGAGATTGTTGAGCAGAGAAGTGAGACTGAGGAAAGGATAGGTAAGAAAAGTCAGGCAGAAAAGGGACCTTACATTAGGTTCACTCCTGACAGCAAGCCAATGCCAGCAGGAATGGAGCCAGTAAGCTGGTTGGTGTGGAAAAACCTGCTTGAGGTGAAGCCGCAAAAATCAAGGGTCGTTGGGGAGAGAGAGGCAACCAGCTTAGAATGGGCCTGCTGCTGGGAAGGCATTGTATCTATGGCGACGGTGGGGGTGCACCCTAGTTGGCATTGCATGCACAGGAAACTTGGCTTACAATTATGGTATGGCTGGCTGGAGAGTGTTTGGTTGGCACTGCAAAACAATGTTAGAAGCTGGCAATCAACTCCCTGGAGCTCTCCTGAGTTGAAACAAGGGGTTCATTTTTTGTTTTTCCCTATGGGTTGAAGATGAGAGTATAGAAGAGTTTTTGCAGGTTTGATGATCTTACAAATTTATAAGCGCTATGAGATTAGAGATGGAGGAGGGCAGGGTTCCTGCCAGCATGTTGGAGCGGAGGGAGCTGACAAGCAGACCCTAGGAGGGATGGTGGAGGCACAGCAGTCGGAGGAGATGAGAGAAGCAATGGTAGTGAACGAGAGAGAATCAAGTGCTTGCAAAACAAACAGTTGTCGGTGACTCAGACTGTTTTTGGAAATAGATCAAGCATCCGTCTAGATACAGGAGGGCGAGAGATCATATGGAAGAGAAACGAATCAGGGAAGAAATAGATCGGTTAGGCCTTACAGGTACACAAGTTTGGTCATGGAACCAATCTCACCAGGGATGGAGCCAGAGAGCTGATTTTCGTGGAGAAACTTGAATGAAGAAGCCCAGAGATGAGATGCGATGGCAGGCCAATACAGAAGTGAGATGGGAAACGACATTAGGCCCAGATTAGTAACCAATTTAGTAAGGAAAAGCATCACAGGAAGGCGAGGCTCATATGTGCTATAACGAAGCACACATACACGACATTATGGGCCAAACGACAACCAGCTTGAGTATGGGTGGGTTCACTCTGGGGCCGAATGAAGCAGATCCAGGTCAGCTCAAGAGAAACGAGAAGCCGCCACAGAGAAGGGAGAAGCTTACAGGGATATAAGTTTGGTCATGGAACCAATCTCAGCAGGGATGGAGCCAGAGAGCTGATTGTCATTGATATACCTGCATGGAGATAGACGGAAATAAGATGCCACAACAAGTTGAGCCCGAGGCAGAAGTGAGGTTTGGGTTCGTTACCTTTTGAAGCGACCAACTCCTGGATTGAGCATACATGAGTATTCAGCCCAGTTGAGCCTGGCTCGATGAGCTGGACCCGGCACATCACCCCGTTCAGCCAAGCCATGGTATTGCCCTTCCCTTCTTGCCCACTTCACTTGTGTGCGACTCACAGGAGAGTGAGGTGAGCTAGAGCAGTGACAATGGCAGGGATGCTGTCTGAAAGCCGGTTGCCTGAAAGATCACTGAGGTCAATGAAGTAAGCAGCAGAGCCTTAATAAAACATCAGTACGAACGTGAGTCATGACAATGTGGGTAAGCCATAGAGTAGGGAAGTGGACAAAACAAATGTGAAGTGATGTGTACAGTGCTCTCGGCTTTTGGCAAAGTGTGGAGATAAAGGTACTGCATGAGTCCCAAATTTGGTGACGCGTGGCTCGTGTAGCAGAAAATATGAAACAAGGAAAATATGCACAGCCACATATGAATACACGAGTTGAGAGAACCAAGAGAGAATGTGTCGACAGTGGAAGCAAATAGACAAGTGAAAGGTTGCAGAAAAATCAGCAAGAAACAAGCACGAGACACACAAACAGACAAATACTAGGCAGTTCACTTTCGCTCCTGAAGCACACAAGGGGATATGAACAGCGGCGGAGACGGGTGGGGCTTACAGGTATGAGAGTTTTGCCATGCCACCAATATCAGCAGGTATGGGGCCAGTGAGCTGATTGTTGGAGAATGTCCTGAATGGAGCAACTCGCGGAAGAGATTAGGAAAAGTGTGAAGAGGTCTGTGTTGGTCATTTATTCAGGTGACCAATACCTCGAATGAAGGTAGTATGGATGACGAGCATTAGCTGAGTTGATCCTGGCTCATTGAGCCAGACCCGGCACGTAGCCATTGAGCCAAGATACGGCATTGTCCTTACTGTCTATCTGCCTATCTCATATGTGTGTGCTGTGACTCATAGGAAAGTGAGTTGAGAGAGAGCACTAACACTGGCAGGGATGCTTCCTGAAAGCTGGTTGATTGAAAGATCACTGGAGGTTCATAAGATAAGGAGCGGAATTCTGAGAAAACATTAGTACGGTTTCAATCCATACCCAACACTTTGATTTGATGAGCAAAAGGGTTGCAGAACAAAAAAATAGCAAGAAACAAGCACGAGACACACAAACAGACCACAAATAGTAGGCACTTCACTTTCGCTCCTGAAGAACACAAGGGGATATGAGCAGCAACGGAGACGGGTGAGGCTTACAGGTATGAAAGTTTTGTCATGCCACCAATATCAGCAGGTATGGGGCCAGTGAGCTGATTGTTCGAGAAAGACCTGTATGGGGTAACTCGCATATGCGATGTAAGGAGAGGCACATGCAGCAATGAGCAGGGGAAAGGAGGAATAATTTGGGCTGGTCATATATTCAGGCGACCACCACCTGAAATGAAGGTACATGACGAGCATGCAGCCGAGTTGATCCTAGCTCATTCAGCCAGACCCGGCACATCACCCCATTGAGTCAAGACACGACATTGCCCCTCCTGTCTGCCCACCTCACTTGTGTGCGACTCACAGGAGAGTAAGTTGAGCAATACCACTGACACGGGAAGGGATGCTTCCTGTAAGCTGGTTGCCCGAGAAATCACTAGAGGTTCATAAGGCAAGGAGCAAAGCCTCAGTGAATAGGGATTCAGATTCGAGTCCTCACCAAATGGGCAATCTGTATAGAAATTCTGTACATGTATGATGCGATTTAATGCGTGACAAGTGGAGCCATAGCACATCAACAGAATGATGAAATTGGTGTAAAACTCAAGTAAAGTGGGAGAGTAAGGGAGTTCAAGGGAAGGCTAGTGCGTTGGGGGCAAGGTTGAGCAAAAGCAGATACGAAGGTGGATAGCAGAGAGCAGTAGTGAGAATGGAATAAAATGTTTTGAAGATATACAGGAGACTTCAGCATGCGCAAGGAGTAAGCGAGAAATGCAGAATAAAATTGGGATGGGTAGGTGCATATAAATCCATACACTAGGACCAGCTTTGTGAGCACGCCAATGTTGGGGATGGAACCAGTGAGCTGGTTAGAAGAGAGGGAACTGTTCAGGATAGGGAGATGGGGAAGAGGGGGAGGAACATGGAAGGAGGGGGGTAATGGTGAGAGAGATGGTACGAGGTGTGGTGAAGCATTCTGAATTCTGAAGAAGCACCCCTTTAACAGCGCAACTGAAGGTTTCAAACAATTCTGAAGGAAGACATAGAATTCACTAATAGCAATACTAATGCTCTCCAACCACACTCGCATTGCTTCGATACAAAGCCCAAGATGGCACACAATAAGAAACATTTCTACCTGACAAGAGTACCAACTGCGGCCATTGTCAGATGAAAGTACCAGCAACATCATGTAATATGATCAAAACCTTGACGTAGATATTGGAAGAACGTTTCGGAAGGTGGGGCTTACAGGAGAGTGAGTGCAGTGAGCTGTGTGATGGAAGAGGGCACAGATCCCGACAACATGTTGGAGCCGAGGTAGCTGATGGCAGAGTGAGAGGTTGACGCACGGGAAGACCACTTCTCAGGGTAGACATGAGCAACGAGGCAACTGATTTACTCGAATCGTTTTTGTTACTCATTTTGGGCGAGTAACAAGTCGGTCTTTCCAGAAAATTACTCGCACGAGTCGAGTTGAGTATTACTCGCGAGTAAATGATTACTCGCAGTGGACTCGTTTTTGTCCTTCAAGTAATTTATTACTGTAATTTATTACTCGGTTTCAACACCTGTTTGCTGCAAAACGAGTCGAGTATTACTTGCTAGCCGGTACTTCATTACTCAGTCCGGGTAATAATTGGCTCGACTCGTTATTTTGCACGAGTAACGAGTTGGGCCTAGGTGCAAAATTACTCGGGCGAGTAATAATTGGCTCGACTCGTTTTCAAAACGAGTCGAGTATTACTCGACTCGGCCTTTGCTCATGCCTAGATGCATGGGTATAGGGAGACGTTTGAAATGAATAGGGAATGGCACGGAGAGATAGCCAGGGAAGAGAAGTGGAGGGAAAGGAGTCAAACAAGTGGAGCTAAGAGGGAGTAGAGAGGGGATGAGAGAGACGGTAGCGAAAAAAATTCTGAAGGGATTGAACCTGCTAGCATGCCACCTAGACTCGTGAGATGTGATGGACCGGCCACCTCAGAAGCCCCATATGGCATAGAGAGAAACTATGCAATTCTGCAAGGTCTCAGGGGGATACGGAGGTCGTCAATAGGTGCAACCAAGGTGCAGAGCATCTTGCGCGAACTTAAATTGACCCAGCTCAGGTCGATCGAGCTGGGACCTGGTTGATACATTTCCCCACCTTTGTGGTTGAACTGCCATTCAAGGCTCATTTGGCCTTGATTTAAATGGCTGGACCCAGGCAGAAAGAGTAAGACCAATTCACACGGCGCCGCTGTGTTGAACCTAACCAGTGCGGACAATGCGAGTGGGTCAACCCAGTTTGTTCCAAACTCGGTCCTTCAAGAACTAATATCGCCTGAAGAAGGAGCCCGGTACGGTCCAAAGTGGTAACAAGCATAGTGGAAAGATGGCAATACAAGACAGGGGCAGGGCAATTAGGACCACCAAGATTTGAGGAACACAGGCAAGGGAGGCGAAGGAATGGGGAGAAGTGTGGAGACGAAAGGGGGAGGGAAAGTGACAAGAAGAAAAGGAGATGCTCAGTCGAGGAGAGAGGGCATCATAAGGCCTTACAGGAACACCAATTTTGCGAGGGAGAAAATGGCAGCAGGGACAGCACCATTGATCTGATTGTTGGCGAGTGACCTGAGAAGAGGCACAAGCCAAGTAAGAGAGCCAGAGGCACTAATAGTGGCTGCGAGCGCCCAGAGTCAAACTGTAACGAGTGGCTGGCTGGAGCATACTGCTCTTCACCCAGTGCGAACTGAAGTGAAGTGGCACTCAACTTAGTTGTTAGGTGAAGTGTGCAAATGAATGTGATGCATGTCAAACTTCTATTTCTCATGGCAGCGGATTCTCTGCAGACTGGTTTTCTGCAAACCAGTAATTTCTTAGCCCGCTGGTTCAAGTTTAACCAGTTTGGGTTGGGTTACTCTCGACCTAGTTTGAGTGTTCTCTGAGTCGCATCAAACTGAACCAATTTTACACGTGTGTGGAATCCTGGCCAACTCAGATCTTGCGGGTGCCATTCTAATGGAGGAGAAAACAGATTCTGACCTCATATTCTTACTCTCGTTTGAACGGCCACCTTGAGCCAACAAAGGTCAGCGCAATAGAAGCCTGCAATCTTCACATTGGCTTGCACGCCAGAGTAAAGACTGCAAGGTGCTCACTCTGCGAGCAGGTATTGCGCTCACGATTGTGGCTTGCTACTCGAGTCACTTGAGCAAGTCTTGGATGGTGATATTCTCGGCCATGGGCTGTGCACAGAAAGTGGCTTGTCATTTTGGCTCATTTAAAGTCATGAGAGCACTAGTCGACTCTTTGGTGTGGGGCATCTTGGTTCTCATATCTACATTTGAGTGCGACTGACAGAAGAGTGAGCTGAGTGAGAGCACTGACGCCGGAAGGGATGCTGCCTATAAACAGGTTGCTTGAGAAATCACTGAGAATAAAAAAAACCAAGGAGCATAGACTATGAGAAAGGCTAGCTGAACGTGGGTAGATTTCTAACAATATGATACGATTTGATGTGAATGAGAGGATAGGAATACAACTGGCAGCACGACAAATGTGTAAGGTAGGTCGACAAAAGTGATAAGGGCTGTGTTGAGTTACAAAGATATGTGAGGAGAATATAATGAGCCACAAAGGAGGCGTTAAGATTATCAGCTGATAGAAATGCCAATAGAACAATATTGTGACATAAAGTTAATGTACGACACAGCACATGGCTTGTAAAGCTAAATGCGTGGCGCAGAAAAGGGCTAAAGTAGCCAGAAGAGCAGGGAGGGACAAGAGAGCACGGAAACGGAAAGAGGATATGAATGGGCGGTGAAATGGCAAGCGCATGCAGAGTTCCAATAAACAGCAAGCACAAGCACGAGACATACAACCACACCACAGAGGGTGACTGTTCATGAAACAACGGAAATGGGAGGGGCTTACAGGTATGCAAGTCTGGTCAGGGAACCAATCTCAGCAGGGATGGAGCCAGAGAGCTGATTGTTATTGAGATACCTGCAAGAAGCAACACGGAGATGGGTTGCACGGAGAGACAGAGGCAACAGTGAGCAGCGAAAGGGAGGAGAGGTTTGGGCCGGTCACCAATTCAGGTGACGAATACCTTGAATGTTGGTAGAATGGATGACAATAATTCCGCCGGATCAAGCCTCGCATATCACCCCTTTGACCCATTGCCCTTCCCTTGTTGCCACCTTGCTGGTGAAGATAAGAAGCAGTGTTTGTTGCCAAAGGCATAAAAGTTGGTACTAGAAGTAGTGGAGTCGGATTGGGCTTACAAGTATGTAAGTCTGGTCATGGAACCAATCTTCAGCAGGTATGGAGCCGGAGAGCTGATTGTTATTGAAATTCCTGGATAGAGCAACAGGGAAAAGAGATGCATGGAGAGGAGGAGGCAGCAGTAAGCAGGGAAGGGAGCAGAGATTCAACTTGATGCAACACGAATAAGTGAGATGGTGGCAGCAGGGATAGCACCACTGATCATATTGTTGGAGTGTGACATGGGAAGAGGCAAGAGTCAAGGAAGCGAGCCAGAGGCACTGAATGGGGGTGCGAGTGCCCAGAGTCAATCTGATGTGAAGTGGCTGGGGCATATTTCTCTTCACTCAGTGTGAAATGAAGTGCGCAGACGAGTGTGGTGCATGGCAAAGCTTTGATTCTGTGGCACATGGCTTGTGGCTGATTTTTGGCGAACTGGTTTTCCGCGATGTGTTTTCTGTTGTTTGAGTCGAGCCAGTTTGGGTTTTGCTCGACCTAGTTTGAATGTTCTCTGAGCCACATCAAATCGAACCAATATGACGCGTGTGTGGAAACCTGGCCGACTCAGATCTTGCCAGTGCCATTCTAATGGAGGAACAAACAGATTCCGGACTCATTCTTCTACTCGTTTGAGCCAGCAATAGAAACCTGCAAGCTTCATATTGGCTTGCGCGCCAGAGTAAAGACTACGAGGTGCTCACCTTACCAGCAGACATTGCGCTCACATCCTTGGCATTACTCGAGTCACTTGAACGAATCCAGGCTGGTGACATTCTCGGCCACGAGATGTGCGCAGAGCGTGGTTTGTCATCTTGGCTCGATCAAAGCCATGAGAGCACTAGTCGACTCTTTGGTGCGGGCATCTTGTTTGTCATGAGCTGAGTGAGAGCACTAGAGCCGGAAGGGATGCTGCCTGTAAGCAGGTTGCTCGAGCAATGACTGAGAATGAAAAATGACAAGCAGCAGACACAAAGAGAAAGGCTAGTTGAATGTGGTATCGTCACAAAATGGGCAGATCTCTAACAATATGATACAATTTGATGTGAATGAGAGGATGGGAATACAACCGGCAGCACGTACAAAACATATCCCTTACGAAAAATGTGTAAGGTAGGTCGACAGATGTGATATGGGCTGAGTTGAGTTACAAATGTATGTGGGGATAATATAATGAGCCATAAAGGAGGCGATAAGAATATCAACTGACAGACATGACAACAGATCAATGAAGTGACATAAAGGTGATGTATGGCACAGCCCATTGCTTGTAAATCAGAATGCATGGCTCAGAAAAAAAAAAAAATAATAAAATAAAATCGGAAGAGAATGGAGGGACAAGAGAGCACGGAAGCGGTAAGAGGGTAGAAATGGGCGGTGAAATGGCAAGCGCATGCAGGGTTTCAAATTAAACAGCAAGCACAAGCACAAGACACACAACCACACCATAGAGGGTGACTGTTCATGAAAAGAGCAGTGGAAATGGGAAGGGCTTACAGGTATAAAATTCTGGTTATGGAACCAATCTCAGCAGGGATGGAGCCAGAGAACTGATTGCTAAAGAGATACCTGAATGGAGCAACACGGAGATGCATGGAGAGGCAGAGGCAGCAGTGAGCAGCGAAAGAGAGCAGAGGTTTGGGCTGGTCATCTATTCAGGCGACCAATACCTGGAATGATGATAGTATGGATGACAACAATACAGCCAGGTCGAGCCTGGCTTGTTGAGCCAGACCCAGCATATCACCCCTTTGAACCATTTCGCTTCCCTTGTTGCCCACCTCACGGGTGAAGATCAGAAGAAGGAACAAGGACCGCCAAAGGCATGAAAGTTGGTACGAGAAGCAGTGGAGCCAGATTGGGCTTACAAGTATACAAGTCTGGTCATGGAACCAATTTCAGCAGGGATGGAGCCAGAAAGCTGATTGTTATAGAGAGACCTGCATGGAGCAACAGTAAAATGAGATGCTTGGAGAGGTGGAGGCAGCAGTAAGCAGGGAAAGGGAGCAGAGGCTTAACTCGGTCATCTATTCAACAATGAATAAGTGGGATGATGGCCGTATGCATGACGAGCATTCAGCCAAGTTTATTGTGGACTAGCACATCTTCCCTTTCAGCCATGATGACATACCCCTTTCCTTCTTGCTCACCTTACTTGTGTACAACTCACAGGACAGTGACTTGAGTGAGACCACTGACGCTGGCAGGGATGCTTCCTGTAAGCTGGTTACCTGAGAAATCACTGGAGGTTCATAAGGCAAGGAGCAAAGCCTTAGTGAATAGGGATTCAGATTCAAGTCCTCACCAAATGGGCAATCTATATAGAAATTCTGTACATGTATGATGCGATTCAATGCGTGAAATAGGCAGCAAAAGCAGAAGTAGCGACGCGAAAGAAAGGCAGGCAGACAAATTGAACGTAATTCTGAACAAAATACAGAAAACAAAACAACAGACGACAAGAGGCACAAGTCCACATCACAACAAATTGATGCAGGGGAAAACTAGCCAAGATATGTGAGAGAGTAAGGGATGTCACGGGAAGGTTAGTGCCTTGAGTCAATAAGAACTGAAGGAACAAATGAAGGAGAGTAGGAGGGAGCAGCAGTGAGAAAAAAGGGAGACGGAAACAGAACATATACTCAAGTACGGCTTGGAGCAAGAGGAAGATACAGATAAACATCATCAACATCGGTGTGGGTGAAATACATGGAAATCCATACATTGTGACCAGCTTTGTGAGCACGCCAATGTCGGGGATGGATCCCGTGAGCTGGTTCCAGCCAAGGGAACTGTTCAGGAGGGGAAGATGATTGAGAGGCAAGGAGCGGGCGAGGGAGAGAGATAATGGTGAATGAGGCGCGAGGTGTGGTGAATCGTTTTGGGCCCTGAAAAATTCAGCCCCCGTACGCTCAGAGAGACTCAACTACCGTAGAAAGAAACAAGCAAATGGTGTGAAACAGAGGGAGAAAAACAGAATGCAGAACAACAAAACACAACATCTATATAGAAACAAGCATTACACATCTCACCCATCCCAATGTTCTATGAACATCCAATGACAACCTGCGACAGGGAAGGGCCCTGATACCAATTGACAAACACCTCACTACTAGCATATAACATTTACCATTGGTCCCTTTACAATCCTCCGTTGCGCAATGTGATTCACCAAATTATCGTTTGTTTCACTTGCAGGGGCAACTTTGTTCGACCAGATCCGTTTCAACCCCCGCGGCAATAAATTGAGGTAAGATCAACTCAAAAGTTTTGACCTCGAAATCCAACCCACGTGTAACTGGTCACACGAGTATCGTGTCAAATTGTTAACTGTTTGACGAGGACAAAAAGAACAGTTTAACATGGAAGTGATCAACGTGCCACAACCGGTTTACTAGAACGGTCTAAGCATGCTCAACGCCATCACAATTATGTTGAAAACAAACAAACAAACAAACAAACAAGAACAACAACATTCCGGTCGATCCAAACAAGGGTTCGACCATTTGCTCTCACGCCTAATCTTAAGGAGACGTTCTCAGAAAATATCAATTATGGCCACTTGTGTGGTCAGGTCATCATCTCCTTGACGTATGCATCAGGGGATTTTTGTGAAGGTGAAGCCAAGTTACAAGAATGTGAGTGCAATGAGCTGTGTGATGGAGGAGGGCACGGATCCCGACAAAAAGTTGGAGTTGAGAGCGCTGACGGCAGAGTGGGAGGTGGATGCCAAAAAGAAATGAAGTGAGTCTATTTGTGTGGATGCAGGAGTGTAGGCAGTCGTGGAAACGAACAAGGAAGGGCATGGAGAGATGGGCAGGGAAAAGAAGTGGAGGGAAAGGAGACGAACAACTGGAGATATAAGAGAGTAGAGAGGGGATGAGAGAAACAGCAGTGGGCCAACTTTTACTGGGAGTGCACTTCTGAAGTGATTTTGAGAGATATCACTGCACAGATTGATGAGGGCACCAAAATACAAAATGGAGAAAAGAGAGCTGGGGGTGCTATAGTGGGCAAGCACAACAAGGGCAAGGCACTAACGGATGTCAACAGGAGGAGGGCAACAGGATATACTACTAGTTGGGTCATTCTCAGAAAACTAGGCATGGACTTGAGAAATTTGTTTGGATACAAGCAGACCCTCGAACCCTCGTATTTTGGGACAAAGGAAGGGAATAGAATTGTGAACAATGAAAGGGAGGGATAGTGGAAAAAAGGTGGAGTTAAGAGAACCTCCGCTCAGTAGAGAGGGGACGCATAAGGCCTTACAGGGACACCAATTTTGGGAAGGAGGCAGCAGGGACAGGACCATTTATCAGGTTGTTCTTGAGTGACCTGAGAAGGGGCACGAGCCTAGAGACAGAACCAGACGCAGGGGGCAGTCGGTGGAGTGAGCAGGTGCACTCATAGTGGTTGTGCGCGAACAGAGTCACAGCTGGGTGCAGACTCCTCTTCACTCAGGTACGCTGCTCGGGTGTTAGTTAAGTTGTGTGGACAGAGGTGGTCCACGTCAAGTTTTTGCTTCCGTGGCACATGAATCGTTGCGCAGAAGGTATGGCTCTGAAAAGGAGCAGCCGGAGAAGGATACAAGAGTCAGGAGGGACCGCAGAAACAGATCACGGAATGAGCGGGCAAGATGACACAATATGGGAGGCAAATAAACAAGTGAAGCATTACAAGTAGGGAAAAGGAGGAGGAATTACCACCAAAAGCATTGCATTAGGTATGAGAAGAAGCAGAGACAGGTCGGGCTTACAAGTATGAAAGTCTGGTCATGGCACTTACATCAGAGAGCTGATTCCCGAATGAAGCAGCCCATAGATGAACAACAGAGAAATGAGACGCAAGGAGTGGCAGAGGCAGCACTGAGTAGGGCAAGGGAGCAGAGGTGTGGCTTGTTGGTCATCTATTCAGGTGGCCAGATACCTGGAATGATGGTAGTATGCATGCCGAGCATTCAACGAGTTGAGCCGGACCTGACACATCACCCCGTTGAGCCAAGGGTCAAGGCACGGCATTGCTCGCCAATTACCGTTTTCACCTCATTTGTGTGCGACTCACAGGAAAGTGAGTTGGGTGACAGCACTGACACTGGCACGGATACTGCCCGTAAGCTGGTTGCCCGAAAGATCACTAGAGGTTCATAGGGCAAGAAGCAAAAGCCTACACAACTATCGATATCATCATGGGTCCTCACTATGTGACTGGGTATGCTGTAGATATGTGATTCAAGTGAATGTGTGGAACATGCAACAAGAGCGGAAAAATGATGCGAAAGTGAAGCACCAGACACACTAAAAAAAATGACATCTTGGGGAAATTGAACACAAGAAGGAAGAAACCAGCGGATGACGAGTTGCAAGAGCACAGTAAATTGAAGCAAGGAATATAAGGGAAGGCTAGTGCTTTCAGACAGAAGACCAATGTCGACGGTATTCATGAGTACACAATGTGCACTACACATGAGATGGATATACAGGTCTAGTATTGCTGGACTCATTATGGTAATCGGAAAGACCTCCTGTTACCACTTTCATATCTCCAATAATTAACATGACTAGGACAAGAAATAATTGTGCATAAACAAAGGTTCAGGAAAACGCCAACATATGCAACAGCACCACCCACCACCCACCACCCCAGCCCCCTCCCGTTTCAGTTTAATAGCACTACCACCACAGCCCCCACCACCCTGGGCCCTTCATCCTCCTCTTCCACTTCCTCCTCCCCCTTTGAGAACCAGTTCCACTGCCACAGCTGCATAGGCTTCTAATGCATCAGAACGGGTATGAGAAGCAGCGGAGACAGGAGGCGCTTACAGGTATGTAAGTCTGGTCATGGAACCAATTTCAGTAGGGATGGAGCCAGAGAGCTGATTGTTACTGAGATACCTGAATGGATCAACATGGAGACGATATGCAAGGAGATGCAGAGGCAGCAGTGAGCAGGGAGACGGTGGAGAGGTTCAGGCAGGTCACTAGGACCAAGATCTGGAACGGAGATATTGTACATTGTTGTGATACATTGGCTAGAATAGGAGGTGTAACTGATATATTTTGTTGGGTGCATGGTGTACCCTCTCCAACCATGATTTGTGGTGGGATCTTTGGCTGGGTGGTGTGGTACCCAGCAGTTCTGGCCCACAAATAATGTTGGTCGAAACCTAACCATTGGACCCAAATATTGTTGGTCAACCCAACCAGCAATCTTATTGGGGCCTTCAGAAATTGTTTCTCGGCCCATGGTAAAGACGACCTACGTATACCTTGACGCGCATGAGCTTCATCGGTACAATTCTTTCCTTTTAGCATGACGATGATTCAGCCAGGTGGCATTACTCGTTGAGAAAGTCCAAGAAACCACATTGCCCTTACCCTATTGCCTATCTAGCTGGCGCGCGACTCACAGGCCAGTGAGTTGAGTGAGGCCACTGACACTGGCAGGGATGCTGCCTGTAAGCTGGTTGCCTGAAAATTCGCTGGAGGTTCATCATGCGAGCAATACATTTCAAGATAAATTATCAGACGAGTTTTGAGCCAAGACAAGGTCAGGGAGCGGTAGTTCAATGTGCTTGATACAGTTCATTGTGCCAAACATGGAACAAGACTTGGCACATTGACACATATAGATGCTTTCTTTTGCATCGTGTCTTTTGATATGTTCAGCTTCCTTTTACACGAGTAACGACTCCGGTCTAGGGGTAACATTACTCGGGCAAGTAATACTCGACTCTACTCGTTTTCAAAACGAGTCGGCTGAAAACGAGTCAAGCATTACTCAACTCGGCCTTTGCGCATGCCTAGCACAAGTGCAGAAGACACGATGCAAAAGAAAGCCGAACATAGTAAAATAAATATCATTGTGTGCACACATAAGGAAAGAAGCAAACAAACCACAGGGGACAAGTCACACTAGAGCACATTGACTTGATGCCATGTTCAGGTGACACAGCAAGGGAAGTCAACGGAAGGTGATTTTCTAGAGGGAGACGAGGAGAAAAGGGAGAAATGGAGGACCGTAGCAGAGAAGGGCATTGAGAACAGGAGACGAGCAGAACAGAAGACGTATGCAAGCATGGCAGGGTTAGAATTAAATCAACAGCGATGTGGGTGAGTTAGATTGCCCATTACATGGTTGACAGCTTTGTGAGCATGCCAATATTAGCGGGGATGGAACCCGTGAGCTGGTTGCTGGCAAAGGCACTGTTCAGGAGACTAAATTATCGGGAGGAGTGTGTAAGGGATAGGGGTAATGGTGAGGGGGGGTAAGGTAAGAGGCACAAATCTCTCAGGCTCCTAATGAAATCAAATTACACCAAAAGTATCAACCTATTTATGAAATAACTAGTGAACAATGCAGAACGGCAAAACTAGAGAAAGAAAGAGCAATATTAAAAATAAACAAATGTTACACGTTCTCCACCCAACCCACTGTTCTACTAGCATCCCATCAGAATTAGCAGCAGAAAGGTGCCCTGAAAATAATTGACACGTGCTTCACTGCTACCAAAGAACTTCTACCGTTGGTCCTTTGAGACCCAGTTCAGAGATCCGTTGGTGCGTTGTTATCCGACAAAATTGAACAGATTCGCTTGTATGGTCAAACGTTTGGTCAAGCAATCCAAATTCGGCTTATGGGGCCCAGGATGGATTAAATACCCTGTATTACAAGTACCACCAGTAGATGACCTTTTCAGGAAATTTTGAGAAATAAAGTGAACTGGAAAAATAGTACCATGTGGGCAGTTGTTTCGCCATAATCTCCAAAACGTGTGCATCAGAAGGACATTTGGGAAGGTGAAGCCAAGTTACAAGGTATTGAGTGCAGTAAACTGTGAATTCAACACAGATCCCGACAGCTTGTTGGAGCTCAGAGAGCTGATGGCCGTGTGGGAGGTGGAGGAACCGGTAGAAATGAGGCTAGTAGAATTGAGAAGACGCAGAGCTTACGCAGTCATGACAACAAACGAGGAAGGGCATGGAGGGATAGGCACAGAAGAGGAGCGGAGGAAAAGGAGGTTAACAAGTGGAGATAAGAGAGGTTAGAGAGGGGATGATAGGGATGGCAGCGTGAGTCAAATTCCCCAGGGATTGAACCTATGAGAAGATTGCTAGTAATGAGACATGGGATTGCACAAGGAAATGTGGGTACTTGAGTACAGGGAAAAAAGGGTTGGTATAGTGGGCAAGCACAACGAGGCAAGCACAAAAGCAGGTCAAATAGATTTCTCACAAGGGGTGGATAGCAACAAAGAGGTGCAAGCAAATACATTGGCAGATAGAAATAGGCATGAGATTGGCAGTTTTGGTTGGGAACAGATAGAAGAAAGGTACCAACCAACCAACCAACCAATGAATTTGTGACCGACCGAAAGTGGTCGAGCGCATCCATGTATACAAAACAAGCCAACGACAGGAATGGAGGCTCATGGTTTGCAGAAATGGGATGAGCCAGGGTGGCTGTGGGCATGCCAGCTCGACTCGTGAATCGTGATGGACCGGCCAGCCCACAAGATTCCTATGGCATGGGGAAACTATGCACTTGCTGGGATGTCATTAAATGAATTTAAACAACGTGCAGATTGCATTTTAGTGGTCAAACGGAACCCAAGCCAGTTCGGGTCAAACCAGGTGGGACGTGGCCAATAGCTGCCGGCAATGCATGCGGGTCAAACGAGTCTGTGCACTGATCCCAGACCGACTTAAAACGGATGGCAAGAAAAGATGGCCTCAGTTTGGTCCAGTGTGGTAACAGCCATATATAAGATAGAAAGCGCGTGAAAGAAAATGACAAGAAAGGAAGTGATACGAAGGAAGGAGAGGGAATTGTGGAGCAGGAAAGGGAGAGGACAAGTGGTAAGGAAGGTGGAGTTAAGGACTAAGAATATCATTTTTGTGAGGGAGGTAATGGCAGCAGGGACAGTGCCATTGATTTGATTGTTGGCGAGTGACCTGAGAAGAGGCACGAGCCAACGAACAGAGCCAGAGCCAGGGGAGCAGTTGGTGGAGTGAGGAGATGCACTGATGCGAGCGACCAGAGTCACTGCTCGGGGCAGACTGCTATTTACTCAGGGCGAACTAGGGTGAAATGTGCAGCACTCAAGTCGGCTATTAGGTGAAGTGTGCAGACATGTGGTGCACGGGAAGGCATTGAATCTGTGGCGCATGGCTCGTAGCGCTGAGAGTATGGCTCCGATAAGGCATGAATAGCCGGAGAAGGATACAAGAGTCAGGAGGGACCGCAGAGCGCGGAAGTGGGGGGATGACAGAATATGAGAGGCGATAGACAATTGAAGATAAGAAGTAGGAGCACGGACCACCAAAGGCATGAAAGTTGGTACGGGAAGCAGTGGAGTCTAATTGGGCTTACATGTATACAAGTCTGGTCACGGAGCCAATTTCAGAAGGGATGGAGCCAGTAAGCTGATTATTATAGAGATACCTGTGTAAAATGAGATGCATGGAGAGATGGAGGCAGCAGTGCGTAGGGAGCGAGAGCAGAGTTTCAACTCGGTCATCTATTCAACGATGAATACGTGAGGTGATGGCAGCATGCATGATGAGCATTCAGCCGAGTTGATCGTGGACCGGCACATCTCCATCTTCAGCTATGATGATATTCCTTTCCCCTAGTTGCTCACCTGACTTGTGTGGAACTCACAGGGCTGAATCATGCCATGGCATTGCCCTTCTCTCCTTGCCCACCTGAGTTGTGTGCAGCTCACAGGGTAGTGAGTTGAGTAAGAGCACCGACACTGGCAGGGATGCTGCCTGAAAGCTGGTTGTTGGAAAGATCACTGGACATTCATGAGGCAAGGAAAGTTATAGAGAATCATCTGTCAGAATTTGAGTCGTTGCAAGCTGGCTAGGTAAGCCGTAGCACACGATACACGATGCGGTAGAGAGACCGAGAAATGTCAACTCAACAGAAGAAACGCCGTTAACACAATTGACATGAGAACACAATAACGAGATGAAAGAAAATGGTAGTGTATTTCTATCGTTTTATGCCCCACCAAAAGCGCTGATTGGATGCTTGTAAAACATATTGCAGGTAAGGCAGTACCTTTTGCTTGTACTCTACAGTCGGATTTCTCTAGTAGCCAAAAGCTTTGACTTTCTTACAGTATACTAATACGTGCTTCCCTACATGTCACGTCACTAACTCTTGCCCTTTCTCTCACCGCTGGCCTCGCTTTGTTCAAGGAGGAATGTGCGAAGAGCTAGGGAAAGAGAAGGGCATTCGGCAAAGGGATGTACATAGTAGTACGATCTGCAATGTCTATACACACAGAAATAAACATATCAATGTTATTCATAATATCCTTTGCAGGTGCATCTGGGCCGTGTGTTCAAGCTACATGCCAGATAGTGTAGTGAACTGAGATATCGAGGAGGGCACGGATCCCGAAAACATGTTGGAGTTGAGATTGCTGATGACGGTGAGGGAGGTGGATGCACGGGGAGAAATGAGAGCAAGTCCACTTGTGAGGATGCACGAGCGTAGGCAGACGTTGGAAAGAAACAGGAAGTGCATGGAGAAATAGCCAATCTTTTGGAAACTTGTACTTTGCGACTGTGAGCATCATTACCATTGGGTTTATTTTTGTTAACTCCATCGTGGACTTTCTATGCAGACACCTTGCCGGTTCCATCCTGAACAGGAGAAGAACTGAAGTGATGAGAACAAGAGACAGGCACACAAGAGCGCTATTTCAAAATGACTCACAGAGATACAAGTTTAGAGAGCAGGCCAATGTCAGGAGGGAGAGCGCCGGTGAACTGATTGTTATTCAGCAGTCTGGGAGGTAAATCAGCAGAGACATGGAGCAAAGAGGGGAAGTGGTGAAAATTTGGTGATAGGGCGTGCTAAAAGGTTTTGCTGCCATGCAAGGCAATCACAAAAGTACCGTTGAGCAAAACCTGAACACGAATGTGAACATATGAGGATCATGTTTAGGGGGCGAACCGAACTTCTTCAGTTCGCCCCAAACATTTGTTCCTGAAAAGGGTGCTCGTGTGTTTTGCCTTCTTCAGGATAACGCTTATGTGTTTGCCTCAAACGTAAACGTGTTTAACCTAAAAACAACCACTCGTTTTGCTCAAGCCAACATAAAAGCAGTGAGCATTGCGTAATGTTCATTATACGAAGAGAAGTTAACACTCTTACAAAGCTGTGAGTGCAGTGAGCTTTGTTATCAAGGCAGGCATGGATCCTGACAGCATGTTGGTCCGGAGAGAGCTGGTGGAGGCGGGTGGAAGGGCAGAGGTGGTGACGCGTGAGGAGACTAGAGGTGCAGGGAGAGCATGGGATGGGAGCCTCAGGTGTGGCGCAGTCTGGCATTATTCTGCCACCTCCAGGGGCTGTTAAGCTGACAGTGATGGCAGGAAAAGGGGACGGAGAGAGAAGGGGAAGGAACAGGGAAGAGAGCCGCAATTGGAAAGGTAGAGGAGAGGAAATACGAATTGTGAAGGAGGGAAGCATATTAAGTGATGAGAATGAAGACAAGAGGGGGGGGGGGTGCGTGGAGGAAAGGGGTGTAGGAAGTACTTGCTTACAGGGATGATAGTTTGGTCATGGAACCAATATCAGCAGGGATGGAGCCAGTGAGCTGATTGCTAAAGAGATACCTGCAATTCAAGCAAGAACGCGAAAAGGCAGGAAAGTCGCGAAAGGGGGGGTCCCATCCCAGAGCCCAAGATATCAGAGCAGGTGGCACATGTTGCAAAATTGGAAGTAGCCCCACCCGAGCTGTTCCTGCCTCAATGTGGCGAGTGTGAATTCGGCCATGGCGGGGGTGCCGGGCGAGCTCAGCGAGAGCCTCGGTCGTGGCCGTGCGTGCTTACGAGAGAGCACTACGAGCGGCGGTGCTGTGTCGCTGAGAGACGTCTACCCCCCCCCCCCCCCCCCCCCCCCCCCCACAAATTGAGATAGAGGGGAAGCGAAGGTGTGGGTGCGGTCCGAGAAGAGATCGTAGGCTCTGAATACCAAGTGTTACGAATGTAATGGAGTGATCGAACGAGAATTGCACTATCGAAGCAAGAGTACAATGAGCGAAGGCATGAGCGAAGAATAAATAGCGAAACTACAGTAGTAACGGTAATGGACTGTGGTTGTCGCGCGACGGGCCTGGGACTGAGGTTGGGAAAAGTGTCGAAGCGGAGGCCCGGAGCGCGTGTTACCTGTCGAGCCGTGAGGTCGGGGTGCGATGTGCGAAGGTGGCAGGCGGATTGTCGATGCGAGGGTTGCGAGTGGTAACGATGCTGACTGTGGTGGTACAGTGATGTACGCGTTGAGCAGGGATGCGAAGTAGGGAAAAGGAATTTTCCTTACAGTGCTCAACTTGTGAGTGGATATACCTCAACCTGGTTCACCTTGTGAGGGTGTGAAAATTTGAGGAGGTGGGTCATGACTTGTTACGACCTATTCCTACCCATAAAAATTGAGGCAAGTACTAGCGAGTATGAATGCAAAATGCCGGAGATGCGCGAAACATTGCGTACGGTTCGGAGCATTTGGACCGTCAGTGACAGAAGCATCTGGGTCTCTACTGGCGGGGTGTCTGCTGGCGGGGTCTCTGCTGGCAAGGTTTCTGCTACCAGGGTCTCTGCTAGCGGGGTCTCTGCTGGCGGGGTCTCTGCTGCCGGTGTAGCTGCCGGTGGGGTCTCTCTGCTGGCGGGGTCTCTGCTGGCGGTGTCGCTGGCGTTGTAACTGCTGGCGGTCTCGTTGGTGGCTGGCGGCTGTTGCGGCAAGCTGGCTGTCGCGTCGGTGGGCAAGCTGGCTAGTACGTCGGTGGGCGAGCTGGCGGGCGCGTTGGTGGGTGAGCTGGTGGGCGCGTCGATTGGCGAGCCGGTTGACGTGCTTGTCGGCGTGTCCGACGGCGGGGTCGCAGGTGCGTGGGCGAACGCGGTGGCGATTTCGCTGGCGGGCCGCTGGCGATTTTGCCACAGGTTGCAGTCAGGTCCGCTGGCGTTCGCCATAGCGTCCGCCGCGGCCGTCATGATGAGCGCCACAACGCGACGGGACGGCCGCGAGCGCACTCGCCGTTGCGCCCGTCACTAAGGTCGCAACTAAGGACGTGACGGGCGCCATGACGAGTGCGTCAACTGGTGGGCCCATTAACTTAGGTCAGGATGTTACAAGCTCAATACCATGTCAGCAAACTAACATAAGCTAGCAGGCGGGTTTAACTAATAGGCCTAGGCTTAGTAGCCTAGGCCAAGCGGGAGTCGAGGAGTTTGTGGCCAAGTAGAATATCGAGAATGAGTTGGATTCACTATAGCACACAAGGTACATTTAGCAAAATGAACAAAGGTGCACCACCAAAAATAAGAACTACACTACTGTAAATTCAATAGGGAGTTACATAACAGAACATTATAATGTCCGACAGTACATGTACAGCACCCGGTCGAGCTTGCTCTGCAGGAAGGTGTTCTTCATGTCGAGCTGCATCAGGTTGAGGTCGAGGATGGCAACGATGCTGATGAAGATTCTCAGCGTGACATAGCTGCTCACTGGCGCATACGTCTCGTCATTTTCAGCGCCATACACCTGCGTGAAGCCCTTCACGACTAGCCTTGCCTTCTTGCGCTCGACGGTGTCATCGATGTGGTACTTCGTCATCAACGCCCACCGGTTCTTCATGATGTTCACTCCCGGCGGGCGTTCGACCAGCTCCCATGTCCCCATGCCGATGAGGCTGCGGATCTCCTCCTCCATGGCGGCCTTCATTGCCTTGCCCTTCCATCTCGCCAGCACCTCCTTCACCGTCATCATCAAGATGTCCCAAAGATGTTCGGGGTCGGCGTGCATGTCGGGATCGAGTTCCGGCAGCTCATCATCCTCGACGTCGTCATACGCCAGGTCTTCATCGTCTACGTCGTACACCGTGGTGAAGGCAGCGGGAACGAAGAAGTCAGGCGGCCTCCGTAGGCGGCCTGTACGCCGTGGTCCAGACGAGACTTCCACCACGTCACTGTCGGTGGACTCCTCGGCGTCCCCTCCATCGGCACCGGCGCCACTGCCCCCCTGCTCCACCACTGTTGGCGTCTCTGCCGACTTCTCCCCTGCGATTGGCTCCTCTGATGACTACCTGGTTGCCATCTGCTCCTTAGTCGATGTCGCTGCTGCCTGCTCCCCTGTTGGCTGCTGCCCTGCTGGTGCCTTCTTTGCCGGATTCACCAAAGTCGGCTGCACCTCCTCGGCCCGCTCCTCCTTTGCAGGCGTCACTTCACTCTCATATCGACTTGCTGGACGTCACGTCGGCCACCGGCGATGCTATTGGCCGGCGCCATAGGCGACGCTCCACTTCTCCCCTCATCACTGGAGGCCAACTCTGGACTTATCCCACGCAGGTCAGCCACAAGGGGAGGGGAAGGAGGGGTAGGGGAGGGGAAGGGAGAGGTGACATCCTCGACGTCCTCAGGTGCAGACTCACCGACCTTGGCGAGCAGAGGTAGCGTCGCCGTCGAAGTGTCCGTTGGCGGGGTTGTCGGCGTCCGTTCCGACGCCGGCCCATGCTCCAACTTCCACACCTCCAGCGACATGTTCTCGTAGAACACCACGTCCGACGTGGTGACCACCCTGTTGTCGGAAATGTCCAGGAGCTCCCATCTCTTGCTCTCCTCCGACACGCCAAGGTGAAGGCCCTACCTGGCCTTCGGCTTCAGCTTCCCACCGCGCTGCTGCTCGAGGACAAGCCATGCAGCCCCACACTCGTGCCAGCGACAAGTGGGGCTTCTTCCCAGTCAGCACCATGTATGGCGTCGTCCCCGGTGGCAGCGTTGACCTCTCCAGGCATTTGCGGACCTAGACGGTCTGCCGCAGAGCTAGATGTCATTGCACGCCCATGTGCAGCAGCATCGTCCGCACCGACTCTACCATCGTCCTCATCTCCCGCTCCGCCATGCCGTTCTGCTGCGGGGTGTACGGGCAAGTCTGGTCATGGTCGATCCCCTTGGCGTTCACGAAGTCGGTGAACTGCTTCCCGAGGAACTCCCCTCCCCAGTCAGAGCACAGCATGCCGATTTCTTTGTCTGACGCTCATCCACCGCCAGCCACTGCACAAACTCCTGCAGCGCATCTGACGTCTTGGCGACCGGCCTCACCCACACGTAGCGAGTCTTGCGGTCCTTCAGCAGCAAGAAGTACAGGCTGCCATCCTTGGCAGCCACTCGAAATGGCCCGCACAGGTTGATGTGCACGACGGCCAGCCCTGGTCGAGGAAGATGTGCCGCGTCAGTTTCCCGCAGACGCACGAGATACACGGCGAGTCGGCGCCGGATGCCGACTTCAGGTCCAGCCCAGTGGCGACCTTGTGCTTTGAAGACCTCCGGATGGTGTCCATGCCGACGTGTGCAAACCTCGCATGTTGCCTGTCCGGCATCGAATTCGTCGCCGAGACAATCGCCTGCAGGGCCACGACCTCCGTCGTGGGCGTTGTCGACTTCGTCGAGCAGGGACGTAGGTCGATGCAGAGTACTCGCTTGATGTAGAACGTCCGACCGAGGACGTCTCCCGCCGTCGAGATGAGCAACATACCGTCGCCGTCCTCCTCCAGCTTCACACCGTTCTCCTTCAGCTGGCAGGCTGAAAGCAGGATCACTCGTATGCCTGGGACGTAGAGCACATCGGGGATGAGCACCTGCCTCCCGCCCTCCCCTTGTAGAGCGACAATGCTGCGGCCTTGGACGTCCTGCAGCGCCCCATTGAAGCCGCACACGTGCTTGACGTCACCGCCGGCTGTAGGTTGACGAAGACCTCCTTCGTCCCCATCGGGTTGTGGGAGCAGCCGCTGTTGAGCAGGACCACCACCCGGCTCGCTTGCACAGTTGCCGCCACAGCCTGGAAGTCCTCGCCGGCCTCTGACGCCAGCGAGACGTTTGGCTCCACAACGCCGACAAGCGAGCACGACGCCGTCTTGTCGTCTCGCCCCTTACCGCCAGCAGAGGAGTTGGCGTCCTTCGCCGAGGTCGACTTGGTCGACTGCTTCTCCTTGCGCGGCTTGTTTCCTCCTCGATGGGGACGGCGGTTGCCAGACCTCCCAAGGCCTCCCTTGGCGTCGTCGTCGTCGGAGTCGCTGCGGTCAGGGCACTCAAAGGAGAGGTGGTCGGGGTTGCCGCACAACCAACGCACTCCCGACGTTCACTTCCTCCTCCTCGACCGCTGTCCCTGGCCGACTTCTTCTTGTCGACGTCCTTGGTCGGCTTCCAGCCACTGCTACCACTGCCACCAGACTGCCCACGCTGCCTCGGTCAAACTCCTTGCTTTGCCGGGGCGACGTAGTTCACCTACGCCAAGAGCTCCTGGGACCGCTCAGCCTCCTGCATCGCCTCTTCCTGCAAGACGTATGAGGTCAAAGTGTCCTCGTTGAGCGTCGCCCGCGTGCTCGGCGCCATCGTCAGCCACTTCAGTAATTTGTAGCTGCTCGGGAGACCTTGCATGACGTGCGTGACGTACGATGCCGCTGAGTGTTGCGCGCCGTCCATCTTTATGGTGGCAAGAATTCACGGAGCTCGGTTGCAGTAGTCGGTCGCGGTCTCCTGGTCGCCCATACGCAGGTGCGTCAGCTCCCCCTCAAGCTGACCGATGAACAAGTCATCGGTGACCTGGTACGTCGACTCAATAAAATGCCATGCCCGGTGGCCTGCATCGAAGTACTCCCTGCACGACTTCAAGGCGATTTGCACGCCCGGCGAGCAACACCGCGAGATGACAGTGAATGTCAGCAACTGCACGTCGCAAAACTCCGCACGTAGGTTGGGGTCCTCTGGCGTCGCCACGGTACCGCGGGCAAAGCCGATCAGCCCGGCCATCTCCAGATGGGGCTCGATAGCTTCCTTTGAAGTGAGGATATGTGGTCGACCAACGAGCAAGGGGGTGATCGAGATCCTGTCCGGCGTAAACTTGAAGTAGCTGTAGCTCGGCGCAATCCCGCCCGCTGTCTCGTGGGTCACCGACATCGGCAACAAACCACTTCGTCGACCTCCGAGGTCGCCTTGCAAGTAGCCTAGAACCACCGACGACTGTATCCCTCGCGTCTAAACGCCGCCAACTTCATCGGCATGTATCACACCTCCCTGCCTCGACGTGCCTCCCGCACTGCTGCCGACTTGGCCACCACTAGCGTTGACGCCCATGTCGACGCCGCCTTCGTTGTTCATCGGTCGAGGAGAAGCTGGTCGAGAAGGGGGGTGTTCTGTCGCCCACACGGTGCGGAGTCCAGCCTCGATGACTGCCCAGGGGATTGCCCCATACTCCTGGGCCTCATGGCGTCTCCTCGCATCCTCCAGCTGTGCCTCTAGGGTGTCCATCCCATCTGTGTCACCTACGCGCACGCTAGTGACTGCACATCTGCCAGCCTACGAGTAACTTAGGTAAGTGACCACTACGTCGACCTGACTGATAAGTAAGTCGTGTGCCGTCCACGCTGACCGCACCATGCGGAGATAACTCTATCAACGGGAGCTAGACTACAGGCTACGCACGGAGTAGGAGGGATCTATGTGTTTGTTCCTTAGTCGTTCTCTAGCACTTGTGCATTCACGGGGAAAAACTGCAAGAGTTTCACTTGCAAAAGTTGAGAACAATGATCCAGAATGATAGCAACAAAGTTGGCATGCAAGACTACATCAGTACTAGCAAAGCTGCTGATTGACTTCCAGTGCAGCACGGTCGACCACGTGCTAGCACGACTTGGTCGACCGCGCTCCAGCAGAGCAAATTCGCGGCTTGCCAACATTAGAAGTCCACGGTGTGCCAACGTTGCTGCAAGTCGGCTGCACAGCGTTGCACCCGCAGGACAACGATGCAGCCACTTCGCATGTGCGCGCAGCTGGTTAGTGCGCCATTCCTCGTCATGGGCACAGCGCAGACGCCTAGCAGGTTCCACGTCAGCGACTGTGTCTACCAGCCACGTCGACCTTGGGATACCACTTCCGAGGTCGGCCTTGCAGAACCACCCCGGCGACCTTCGCACACGTCGCCTGGGTATCCCGGTCGACCGGGCAACCAGGTTGCTGTTGTCAGGTCGGCGTCATCCCTGGTCGGTGTCCCCTCGTCGACCACGATGGTACTAGACCGCTGACGTCGCCAAGTCGTCAGCCACCCAAGGTCGGCGCCCTCCACCCGGCGCCCTGCTGCTCGACATCCCCAGCCTCTTCTATCGAGGTCGACATTGGCCCCTCCTTCGTCGACCACCAAGTCAGGTCGACCATCTGGTCGACCACCCCAAAGTTGGTGCCCAAAAGTCGGCGCTAGTGCAGTGGCCGCAGTGGAGGTCGAGCCACCTTGTCGACCAGCTCGCCCACTGGTGCAGGTCGGCTGCACTCCCCCGCACACCTGGCCACAAGGTGGGCTCCGTCCAAGCGTGGACGGGCCAACTGTCAGATTTATATGACATAGCTACTGTAGGCTATAGTGGGGTAGCACATATGGGGTACAGCTTTCTAGGGTTTGTACTTGTACCCAACATTCCTTTAGTCATTCCATTCTCGTTCAGTTTCACATGGTATCGAGCAGGTTCTCCTGTGGGAACTGTTCCTAGGGCCCACCACCTTTTTTCCTGCCCGGAGCGCGCTCTACACTGCCCGAGTCGCTCTCCCCTCTCACGGCCCCATCGTGCCGCCCTTTCGACCCTGGCGCGCCGCCTTAGCGGCCCCGTCGCGCCGCGCTTGCGGCCCCGTCACGTCGCCCTCGCGGCCCCTTCACGTTGCGCCGCCCTAGCAGCCGCGTCGCGCCGCCCTCGCGGCCCCGATCTGCCGCCCTCGCGGCTCCGTCGCATCGCCCCGCCCTCGTGGCCCCTTTCACGCCGCCCTCGCGGCCTCTTCAAGCCGCCCTCGCGACCCCCCCCCCCACCCTCCTAGCCGCCCTAGCGGCCCCGTCGCCTACCCCTGCGGCCCCGACGCCGCCCTTCCCTGCCTCGGCGCCGCCTCTGCTGGCCCCGTCGCCTACCCCTGCGGCCCCGGCGCCTCCCTTCCCTACCTCGGCGCCGCCTCTGCTGGCCCTGTCGCCTACCCATGCGGCCCTGGCGCCGCCCTTCCCTGCCTCGGAGCCGCCTATGCTGGCCCTGTCGCTTACCCTTGCGGCCCCGGAGCTGCCCTTCCCAGCCCCGGCGCCGCCTCTACCGGCCACGCCGCCGCTCCACCCGGCCCCGCCGCCGCTCCACCCGGCCCCGCCGCCGTCCCCACGCGGCCCCGCCGTCACCACCGAGCCGCCGGCACTGCCGAGCTGCTGCCGAGCCGCCCGATCCGCCCGAGCCGCCGCGCCACCTGAACCACCGGAGCCGCCGAGCTGCAGTTGCTGCCGAGCCGCTGTACCGCCGAGCCGCCGAGTCGCCGAGCCGCAGTTGCTGCCGAGCCGCCGTACCGCCGAGCCGCCCGAGCCGCCTGAGCCGCCGAGTTGCCGAGCCGCCCAGCCGCCCAGCCGCCCGAGCCGCCCTGTCCGGTAAGAGCAGCGCCTCTATCATTGCACTGCCCTTACCCCACTGTTCGCGCTACTAGTCTACTGCTGTCATGGCTACCCCTAGTGTCCTCGCTTTTGACGCTGAGGGTCGGGCCATCGACTTTGACGTCTGGGTAGATGACCTGCAGCTTTTCCTACAGTGCGATAAGGCAGACGGTCTCTCCCTCTTTGACCTCACCTCTAGTGCCTCTCCTGCCCCTGCTGCTGATGCCGACGCCACTGTTCGCTCACAGTGGGCCACACGCGATGCTGCTGCACGTCTTGTTGTGCGTCGCCACCTGCCTACCTCTGAGCGTGCGCACTTTAGTCAGTACAAGAGTGCTCAGACCTTGTACCACGTTGTAGTTGCGCGCTACTCCTCCCCTGCCACTGCTGCACTGAGCCGCCTCATGCTACCGTACCTCTTCCCTAACCTTGCTGCCTTTCCCACAGTCGCTGACCTCATTACGCACCTCCGCACTAGTGACACTCGCTACCGCGCTGCGCTTCCTGCTGACATCTGCGCCAAGACACCCTCCCCCCCCCCATGTACATCACCCTCTACTACATAGTCACCCGGCTCCCTGACTCCCTTCGCGTAGTCAGGGACCACTTCCTCTCAGTTTGCCCCACCACTCTCACCGTTGACCTCCCCGAGAAGGCCCTCCTAGCAGCAGAGAAGAGCATAGTTGCTGTAGGAGCCTCTCGTGGTGACCCTCGCACCCCCGTCTTTGAGGGGTGTTCCCCCTCCCCCCTTTTGCCCTCTGTTGCCTCTGTTGCTGCGGCCGACCTTGTTGTTTTCGAGTCGGTCGGCGCTGCGTCTGCCTCGAGCGAGAGACGCCGCACTGGCAAGGGCAAAGGGGACAAGGGTGCTGGAGGGGCTGGCGGGGGTGGCGGAGGTGGCGGTGGAGGCAAAGGAGGGGGTGGGGGTGGTGGTGGGAGTGGTGGCGGGGGTGGAGGTGTCGGTGGCGGCAGTGGAGGCGGAGGCGGCGGCGGCGGTGGCGGTGGGAGCGGAAGTGGCGGAGGTGGCGGCGGTGGAGGAGGCGGCGGCGGAGGAGGTGGAGCTGGTCGGGGTGGCGCTGCGCAGAGGGTCGGCTCCGGTGGTGGTCAGCGCCAGCACCAACAGCAGCAGCAGCTGAAGCGCCCTCGTGACATCCCCCCCCCCCCCCTCAGAAGCTCCGTGAGTGGTACGCTGCACGCCAGCAGGGTGGGTGTACTGGTCCGTGCACCTACGTCCTACGCACCAGCGACCGCCCGGGTGAGCAGTGCGGGGGTGCGCACTCCACCCAGCGCTGCTTTGGCCGCCTGACGGACGCTTGGCGGCACCAGTTCCCTGAGGCCACTGAGATCCCCCGCTGGGGCGAGCTGTCTAGGGCGGGAGTAGCTGTCCTTGACCTTGACTTTGATGCTATTCTTGCTGCCATGTATGCTGTGTCTATTAGTGATGAGGGTGACTGTTACCGGTGTTTTCCCCCCGACCTGGGCATTGAGACTGCTGCTCTAGGTACTGGTGAGGCTGCTGGTCTAGGTGCTAGCGAGGCTTCTGCTCTAGGTGCTCATGCGTCTGCTCCCTCGAGTGCTGGTGAGTCTGCTCTCTCAGGTACTGCGTCAGCTTCGGCCTCCCACACCTTCACCCTTGACTCGGGGGCTTCTCGCTCCTTCTTTCAAGACCGCACCTCACTCACGCCGCTTGGTCGGCCGGTTGCAGTCTCTCTGGCAGACCCCTCTGGGGGTCCTGTCCTTGCTCACTTCTCCACTGTCCTCCCGTGTCCGGCAGCCCCCTCTGGCACCCTGTCTGGTCTTTACCTCCCCTCGTTCTCTACGAACTTGGTGAGTGGTGCTGCCCTACAGGATGCGGGGGTTCACCTGTTCACTTACCCTCGAACAGGCCGACACCTGGCCACGTTTACACGTCGGCCGGGGTCGAGCCTGTACACACTGACCACTGCGTCTCCTCCAGTCACTACGTATGGTCAGGTAGCTGCGTCGGGTCAGGTGTTTGCTGCAGCGTCTAGGTCTGGTCCTGAGTCTGCCCCCTGCTCGTGTCGCCTCCTTTCTCACGAGACTCTCCTCTGGCACCACCGCCTTGGTCACCCCTCCCTGCTTCGTCTCCGAGGCATGGCCTCCCGTGTTCTTGTCTCTGGTCTTCCCCGGTCCCTCCCTCCCCTTCCTTCGAGGCCTGGCCCTACCTGCGTCCCCTGTGTCGAGGGGCGGCAGCGGGCTGCCCCTCACTCCTCCCAGTTTCCTGCGACAGAGGCCCCGCTGCAGACGCTTCACATGGACGTGTGGGGCCCGGCCCGCATCCGTGGACAGGGTCACGAGTGCTACTTCCTGCTGGTGGTTGACGACTACTCGCGTTACACCACAGTCTTCCCCTTGCGCAGCAAGGGTGATGTCACTGAGGTGTTGATCGACTGGATCTGCGCAGCTCGTCTCCAGCTGAGGCAGAGTTTCGGCTCGGACTTTCCTGTTCTGCGTCTGCACTCTGACAGAGGCGGAGAGTTCTCCTCTGGCCTTCTGCGAGCCTACTGTCGTGCACGAGGCATCCGCCAGACCTTCACGCTTCCGGACTCTCCACAGCAAAATGGGATTGCTAAGCGCCGCATTGGCATGGTCATGGACGTCGCTCGTACGTCCATGATGCATGCGGCTGCCCCCCATTTTCTGTGGCCGTTTGCGGTTCGGTACGCGACGCATCAGATCAACCTTCACCCCAGGGTCTCCATGGCGGAGACCTCCCCAGCTTTGCTGTGGACGGGGAAGGTTGGCGATGCGTCTGCGTTCCGTGTCTGGGGATCTCGGGCGTTTGTCCGCGACTTGTCTGCGGACAAGCTGTCCCCTCGTGCTACTCCTTGCGTCTTCCTTGGCTTCCCACCTGACGCGCCAGGGTGGCAGTTCTACCACCCCACCTCTCGCCGTATTCTGTCCTCCCAGGACGTCACGTTTGACGAGTCGGTCCCCTACTATCGCCTCTTCCCCTACCGCACTCCGTCCCTCCCCCCGCCACCGCTCTTCCTTGTGCCAGGTCCCCCCCCGGTAGATCCCCTCCCCCCTCAAGGTCCTGCCCCTTCCGGTGTGTCCCTGGTAGACGCAGTTGAGCCTGTCGAGGTTACTGGTGACTCTGGTGCTGCTGAGGGTGCTGAGCCTGGGGGTGCTACCTCTGGGGGTGCTGAGTGTGTGGGTGCTACGCGTGGGGGTGCTGAGCCTGAGGGTGCTACTACTGGGGGTGCTAAGCCTGGGGTTGCTGAGCCTGAGGGTGCTACCACTGAGGGTGCTGAGCCTGGAGGTGCTGAGCCTAGGGGTGCTACGCCTGGGGGTGCTTAGCTTGGGGGTGCTACACCGGGAGGTGCTGAGCCTGGGGGTGCGGAGCGTGAGGGAGCTGGGCCTGCTCGTGTGGCGTCTGGTGGTGCTGGGCCTGGAGGTTCTCCGGGTCCTTCGTCTCGGCGGGAGCCACTCTCTCCACAGGAGCTGCGCGAGTGGTTTGCCCGGCGCTGGAGCCTTGCTGCTGGAGCTGGAGGTTCTTCGGCTGCTGAGGGTGCTGGTGCCGTGGGTCCCGGAGGTGCTCGTACTGGGAGTACTGGAGCTGCTGGGCCTGCGGGTACGACTGGAGCTGGAGCTGCTGAGGGTGTTGGCGCTGAGGCTACTGCTGTCGGTCCTTGAGGCGGTCCTGCTGGGGGTGCTACTGGTGGTTCTAGAGGTACTGGAGCTGGGGGTGCTGCCCGCGCTGGTGCTACCCCTGAGGGTACTGGTGCTGTCCCTGCTGTGTCTGGAGTCGCCGCGCGGCCTCGGCCATACTTCGTTCCGCTCCTTCAGCAAGTTCTTGGTCTCCCGCCTTCTGTTGGTCCTCCTCCTCCCAGTGTCCACTGCCTGTCCCGTCAGAGTTACAGTTACAGCCGGCCTCCCAACTGCCTGCTCCTTCTTTCTACACTGGTCCTACTGGAGGTCTTGCTGAGCGTCGTGAGCCTGCGTCTTGCCCTGCGTCGCGTGTCCGTCCTGCTCGCACTAGTGGTCGCGGTTCGCGTCAGCGTCCTCCTCCTGTCCCTGGCACGCACCGGATGTCTCTACGTCCGTCCACTGCTCCTCTGCGTGCCCCTTTGCCTTCTCCTCCTGAGTCCTCTCTTCCTGCTCTTGCCGACCCGGAGTCGGACTCTCTTTGTGCTGCTAGTCCTACTGTCACACGTCTCCTTGCTACTGTCGTCACTGACCCTTCCTTTGAGTCCACTGCTGCGTCTGCCCTAGTTGCTGAGCTCGTTGACTTTGCTGCTCGCTATCATATAGACTACGCTGCTAGTCTTGTCGCTGAGTCTGAGTCTGTCTGTCCTCCATCCATCGTGGGTGAGTGTGCCTTCGGCACGAACGTCCTTGAGGACAGGCAGGAGGAGTTCCAGTGTTTGGCTGCTGCTTCACCTCATCTCGTGTCCGTAGTGCTTAACCTTGAGGGAGACCCGGATGCACTTGACATCCCAACTCCGCGCTCTTACGCGGAGGCGATAGAGGGTCCCTACTCCTCTCAGTGGCAGGCAGCTATGGACACAGAGATGGCTTCCTGGAAGTCCACAGGCACCTACGTTGACGAGGTTCCCCCAACTGGGGCGAACATCGTCAGTGGCATGTGGATTTTCAGGGTGAAGCGGCTGCCGGGTTCTCCGCCTGTCTTCAAGGCGCGTTACGTGGCTCGTGGCTTCAGTCAGCGGCAGGGAGTTGACTACTTTCAGACCTTTTCTCCCACCCCGAAGATGACCACTCTTCGGGTACTGCTGCACATAGCTGCTCACCGCTTCTACGAGCTGCACTCTCTTGACTTCAGCACTGCTTTCTTGCAGGGCAGCCTGCACGAGGAGATCTGGCTACGTCGCCCACCTGGCTTCACTGGGTCTTTCCCTCCTGGCACCCAGTGGAGCCTCTGGCGGCCAGTCTACGGTCTCCGCCAGGCGCCCCGTGAGTGGCACGACACACCGAGAACTACACTTGCGGCTCTTGGGTTTGGTCCTTCTACAGCCGACCAGTCGCTGTTTCTGCGCACCGACACCTTTTTGCCGCCGTTCTACATCCTCGTGTACGTCGACGACTTGGTCTTCGCCACAGCTGACACTGCTGGACTCGCCCACGTGTAGTCCGAGCTGTAGAAGAGACACACGTGCAGAGACCTGGGTGAACTGCACAGCTACCTTGGCTTGCAGATCACCCGGGACAGAGCACGCTGCACCGTTACCCTTACTCAGTCACACATGGTGCAGCAGGTCCTTCAGCGCTTCGACTTTACGTACTCCTCGCCTCAGGCCACTCCTCGGCCTACTCGCCACTCACTCTCAGCTCTGCCTTCGGATGAGTCCGTAGAGTCGAGTGGCCCGTACCCAGAGCTTGTTGGCTGCCTCATGTACCTGATGACCTGCACTCGACCTGACCTTGCATACCCTCTTAGCATTCTCGCAAGCTATGTTGCTCCTGGGAGACACAGACCAGAGCACATGGCTGCAGCAAAGAGGGTGTTGCGCTACTTGTGCAGTACGTCGGGCATGGGGCTTGTGCTTGGAGGGCAGAGTCCAGTGGTCCTCACTGGGCACGCAGACGCTTCTTGGGCTGACGACCAGGCTACGCAGCGGTCGTCACAGGGTTACACCTTCAGCCTTGGTTCCGGCTCTGTTTCGTGGCGGGCTACCCGCTCGTCTTCTGTTCTCGGCTCCAGTTGTGAGGCTGAGATCTACGCGGGGGCCATGGCTGCACAGGAGCTTCGCTGGCTCACCCACCTGCTGACTAACCTCGGAGAGCCGCCTCGTTCTCCTCCAGTGCTGTACGTAGACAACAAGGCCATGCTGGCCTCGTGTCGAGAGCAGAGACTGGAGCACAGAACGAAGCACATTGCTCTCCGCTACTTCCTTGCTCATGAGCTACAGCAGCGTGGTCAGTTGCGCCTTGCGTACGTGGCCTCTGAGGCCAACACTGCTGATATCTTCACCAAGGCACTTGCGCCTTGTGATCATCAGCGCTTCTGTACTCAGCTAGGTCTTGTGTCTACCTTACCTCACTTGCTCACCCCTTGACCTTGTTTGTACTGTTGCATATATATATATATATATATATATACACCTGCTCTTGCTTCTCTAGCCTTACATATATATGTAATCCTGCATGTGAACTGGCCTTGTGGCCTTGAACTTGTGCTCGGAATGTGTGGTGACTTTGTGATCCACCCTGAGCTTGCTTTGCTTTGTTTGACTGGTCTTGTGACCCCTTGTTCTCCCCCACTTTGCCTATGGGGATGTGTCAGATTTATATGACATAGCTACTGTAGGCTATAGTGGGGTAGCACATATGGGGTACAGCTTTCTAGGGTTTGTACTTGTACCCAACTTTCCTTTAGTCATTCCATTCTCGTTCAGTTTCACACCAACAGACAACTCCCGTTGAGAGGGAGTGCGGAGAGTCACTCGACAAAGGTATTGAGATAGAATACGGGGGTTGGCACGAACTAATAGGAGTGATCGTAGCTTTGCCCTGCTCCTTAGCGCTTGCATATTCATTTGAGAAGTTGGCAAGAGTTTCCACTAGCAAAGTCGAAATTGCAGAATGATTTAACAAGCAATGACAGAATTGACAACATTAGGCACCTAGCAACTCTGCAGCTAGCCTGGTCGACCGCCAGCACTGCATGGTTGACCGCTTGCCAGCGTTGCATAGAGGAGCCGTGCCAGCACTGCAGAAAGGCGACATGCAAACAATATAGGTCGACGACATGCCAATGCTGCAGCAGCGCGGCTGTCCAGCATTGCACCCGTTGAAGGCAGCAGTGCCCACGCTCGTAGGAGCGCGCAGACGATTGGCCCGACTTGCACCGTTGTGCATCCGTTGGCTGTTGTCTGCACGTGACGAGCCACATCAACTTCGAGATACCAGCCTGAAGTCGCCTTTGCCATCGTGACCTTGACGACGTTTGCGTGCCTCCGCAGAACTCGTCGAGCATGTTACCCGGTCGATGCGGACACCACCAGGTCAGTGTCAACTTGTTCAACGAATGTCGACCTGAAGTTGTATGTGCTCGTCAAACACCTAGTGCTCTGGTCGACGACTCCCTCGTCGACCACACCTCCCGTCGAGCCACATCCAGGTCGACCGATCCATCCATCAACTAGCACTACAGCTGCTGTCGCCAAGCTCCATTCGTCGATTGTTGCTCTCATGTCAGGTCGACAGACTGCTCCGTCGGCCTCTCGTCAAACTGCTCCTCCTGGTCGACGGCTCACCCATCGACCAGCCCAATCAACTACAACCGTCGAGCTTCCTTGGTCGACGGCAACCCCACAGTGATCCCTGCAGCTCGACGAAGCCTATCGAACAGCTCCCTCACTGTGAACGGCCGGCTGCTGCTCCCGTACATGGGACCAAGTCCTCGGCGTTGCCCAAGCGAGGGCGGGGCCAACAATCCATTCCCGTTAACAAGGAGCGCCATGCGCTCTGTAAGAACGAGTTGCCTTCTATGCCAACAACGAAGAAGAGCGACGACAACGACGACAGTACAACAAAGTATGCAAGAATTCCGAGCATTCTGCGCGACCGACAAGACGTGAGACAATATTCCCATCAAGCCGAGGGCTTTCATACCACACAACCTACTGCGAGCTTGTCAGTTCTGCACCAGCAGCAGCAGCGGGTACAACCTGGAGGGTCCGGCAACTTCATCGGCAACATGGCTATGCGTCACATACAGGGAACCCGTTGTCGCCGCGTGCGCATTCCGTCACCCGAGGGCACAAAAAATCCAATAGCAACAACCCCTTCACTTCGGACCATAATTACAACGACGACGACAGCCGTGACTAGAACTTTCCAGCCCCCGTGCTAGAAAGCCGCCCTCCCACCCCCCCTCCCCCCCCTCCCACCTCCTTCCCACCCCCCCCCCCCCCCCCCCCCCTCCGCCAATATGCATGATTTCAAGCCAGCGCCCATCGATTGGATGCACGTGAACGATTCTTAAAGTTCGACATGCCACACATCGTCACGCCGCAACTCGCGCGCGCGATGTTGACAAGCAACATAATACTTGGTATCTCGACAGTTGATGCGGGCAGCACATGGTGGCCTCCAGGCACTACATCAACGCTGTCGCCACCTCCACGGTCAACTACATCATGGCGGCAAACAACGAGTGCCTACGTGCAAACGCGAAAGGGATTGTTGTCCTTAAAGGGCGCGGAAGCAACACACACATCACGTTGAATGATTCGCTCGTCGCGAAGAGCATACGATTTCAGCTTGTCTGAGAGTCACGGCTGATAGATTGCAGAGTGCAACTCAACACTGGCTCAGAAACGCACGACAATATTCTGCATTACGCGCCTCCCGAAACACCATGCAAGTTACTCGGAGGACCAAGTGCCCACAACGGCGTGTATGTTATGGATTTTGACATTCTAGACTGTTGCGACGACACGGATGAATTAATCGACCTCATCCCGCTTCGCTTCCAGCATATCCACTACTCCAAGTGGAAGAGAGGCCCTTGGTGCCGCACCACCCGCACCCGAGTGAGACGGCTCTACACAACCCCGACCCTGATGGCATATGTAGGGACTGCCACGCTGACCTCCATCGTCGAAGTTGAGCGATACACCTCCTCGTACGAGGGTATGTCAATGCTGGAGCTTGAAGTCACAACACGCCACGCCTTCAGCATGACATACGAGCCCCTCTCAGGACCCCTAAGTGAAAGGCTTCAAGGGAGCCGTGGCCCTACATTAAGGAAGCGTTCCTCGAACTATACCTCTACTGGCATGATCCGAGGAAGATGCTCGTTGTCAAAGAAAAAGAAATACTAGCATGTTGAGAAGCTGAGAAGCTACATTGCAAAAGCATCGCTGTAGCTCGTGGAAATTTCGCTTGCAGCGCATAAAGTGAAGCAAGCAAAAAAGGCGCCTCCATTGAAGGGGGGTGAGGAAGCAACGGCGGCTGGGGAACCTGTAGCGGTGGTACCCGGGGCAACATCGAAGGAACATGGGCAAGAGCAGGCAGAGATTGGGTAACCACAACTGGCGGCACCAGCGACAGATGGGGAGGATCCAGTAGAGGCTGGGATGCGTCCCGAGAAGAACAAAAGGGGGAAACAGAGGAAGGAGCTGAACCATCAATTGTTCCTCTCGGGCGGCCCCCCATGTTTCCCACGCCACCGCCCCTTCCCGCGGACATCCTGCCGCCAAGCGATCCTTGGGACACGATTGAATGGGGCAATGCACCGCCTACAGGCCCGATCCGGAGCCGCGCAATCCTATGCCCATCCCCGGCACAATCCCCATAACCAACATCCCACTCTTTGTCATTCCCGACAGAGAATTTCTCGCACTGATGCTAATGCGCGTGCTCTATTAGCGCACCTCTGGACTCCATGCAGTTGATGATCTGCGGCACCAGCGCCTCAGTCACCCCTTGCGGCAAACACATGACAATTGCCTCATTGCCGACGTGACGGCTCCGAAATAAAGGCACATCGCAGCTGCACACCTGCAAAGTCTGCCCCAAAGCCACGCTGACTCACCAGCCATTCCCCCCTCTAGACTTTGGCGTGAACCGCTACCCAAAACTACACAACGTTAACAGCGACTTTCTTGTCGTCGGCCACCGCGGGCTCAACGACGAAAGCTGCACTCATACCTTCATACATACAGGCACCCGCTATGTGTGGATCGCCAACGATCAGTTCCATAGCAGGGTATATAAGATGTTCCGCCTCTGCCTAGCTCACGCGCAGCGAGAGTTAGGGAAGAAGCTGCAGATTTGGCAGACTGATGGCGCAACATATTTTTGCAGCAAAGAGATGGAAGATTCCATGGGGCATAAGGGGATTCAGCATCACGTATCACTCCCCTATGCACAACGGCAGCAAGGAGCCACGTGCACCAACCGCATGCTCATGACGAAGGTGCTTGCACTACTAAAACAATCGAAGCTCTGTGCCACCTACTAGCCGTACGTGATGCATCACACCGTACGCCTACACAACCTGCTATCCACCACGGCCATTACCGGCAATCTATCGCTGCACGTGAAGTGGACCAGCAAGAAGGGGGATACCTCCATGGTCCGTGTGTGGGGGTATATGGTGTAAGACCGCCCCCCCACTTCAACTATCGGCAAATTCACGAGCCGCGCACGCCGGGGCATTCACCTCGGCAGTAGTTACGAAGTATGGCCTAGATCATTCTCGACATGTTCAGCAACATTATCACACGCGTGCGCGTCGTAATTTTCCACAAATGACTTACCCTCACACAGTTCCATGCGGACGAGTAAGTGGGCACAAACCTGGTGCACGCAAATAATGGGTGCAGCTACGCACTCCCGATGACGAAGTCGCGAGAACAATCTAGGACCAGGATACCCTCAGCGAGTTCCGTAACATCAACGCGCACCGCGAAAACGACGATGACGATGACTCAACCCCAGGACCCCTAAGAAGAAGCCGCAGAGACACTGTGCTACAAGCCCCACCTGAACCAGAGAGCGATGATAACGAAGTAAAGGAGGTCCGCCCGCAAAATCGCCGCGACACCACGGTCTCTGGACTGCAGCTGCTGGGGCTCCACACCGCCACGTCCACGGCCCTGCGCATCATCGAATTGAAAAACCCGCAACAAACACTAACGCGACTACACAAGAAGGAGTGGCGCGTAGCTATGGATGCGGAAATCAAGGCATATGGGTACTCGTTGATCGAGGAGTGATCAAAGGAAGGCGCGCCCTCTCGGGCAAATGGGTTTTTTCGCGTAAAACCTACGGCGAATGGCACCATCGAGTGTTCTATAGCACGATGGGTCGTGCGAATCTATGACCAGCATCACGACATTGACTTCGACCAAACCTTTGCTCTGGTCAATCGTTACACCTCCGTGCGCATTTTGCTCGCCATCGTTGCAGCAAGGCATCTGTCGCTCCACCAGATTTAAGTGAAGAACGCATTCTTATATGCGTTAGTGGATCCGGTCATTTTTGTTGAATAGGCACACACCTACGGGGAAGGCGACTCTCACGTGTGCCAACTCATGAAGTCCCTGTACAAGGTCAAGCAGGCGCCAAAGCCATGGCAGCAACACCCGCATAAAATCCTACTAGAAATTTACACAGCTCTTGCAATATCCTGAGATATACCGCATGCATTTCTGCGGTGATTACATCCTGCTCACAGTGTATGTGGAAGACTTACTCTAATACAGGAATGAGCAACACACAGCTCAACCAAATTGAGAAGAAATTTGGCAATGCGTGTCTACCTCACCACAAACCACGACGTGACACAATTATGGGGACTCAATATCTCATATACTCTAAAAGCTATTCACCTCTCAGCTTCAAAGTACACAGAAACACTTGGGAAGCGGTTCAAAATCCCTTACCCACCACTCTCAACTCCCTACTACATGCCAGGACCAAACCACAAGCCTGATAAAAAGCCCTGTACCCCGCAGAACTGCACACCTATCAACTGCAGCTTAGGTGCCTACTCTTTGCCTCAATGACCTGCACGCCCGATCTCTCCTCCATCGCGAGCCAGCTAGCTCAGTACTTACACAAACCAACGGATGAGAATCCCTTCGATCTTCATTGCGCTCTACAATTCTTCATCTCCACACCCAGCGTCGGGCTTCCTGCTCCACTCTCATAACTCCTTGGTTCAACCTTGTCGGCTTGCTCCACGGTGGTAGTTGACGACATCTCCAGCCACAGCGGCGTATGTTCGACGTTGAAGATTTAGCGGTTGTCAATGTCATATTCACGCCACTGGTCCCGGACGTATAGCCAGAAGTCATTGCACTTGCCCACGACATCTGCGCATGGGAGAAAAGGATGCAAAGGTGGATGTGTGAGTAAAATAAGAAGCTTTGATATAGAAAACAAAGAATTACAGCAATGGGCTAAAAGGAAGTCGCGTAAATTTTAACACAAGTTGGCACTTATTGTCAGCAGTTTTCTGGGCCACCTTTATTTTCATGCGCACGCTGAGATTCCACCGCTTGCGGAACCACCCCGACCACCGATGGCTTTCTTTCCACTTTACGTACGGGAAGAGAACCTTCATAACCTCCCGAGACCACTCGTGTAGACGACAGATAGAAAGGGCATCACCCTTGCGACGACAGACGAGGAGCTGCGCATACACCTTGATCTCCATCAGCTGAAACCAATAAGGTATGCCGCGCCCTTGTAATCACTTTTGTGTGCCATGCGAGTCCTTGAGAAGCTGTGGTCGGACATATACTCAGCCAGGCACTTGCGGTGGATACCTGACTCTCGCGCCACCTCGCTTACCAATGCAGCAAGCTCCAAGCGCAAGAGCCACATAATTTTCTTGGGTGGTATACAATTTACGCTTATGCTGCGTCAGCTTGTGCCCGAGAGAGGGGGGGCGGGCATCATGATTTTCAAAAGAAGGGTGGGGCCTCTTTCTATTTAGTTGGCAGAAACAACGAGATGGGTAGCTTCTCAGACCAGTCCCAGACGCCGTCATCGTCATCGGCGCCCACACCACCCTCGGGAAAAACATCACACTTGGTGTTAGCCTCGGCGCCCGTGTCGCCTTACGTGCTGCTCGTCGTCAGCGGCCACATCGTGGCGCCCATGGCAGACTCGTCCCATGTGCAATCTTGAGGCTCGCCCCAATGTGGAGGTGGCGGCGGAGCCCTAATGTACTCACCTAGCAGCATGTTTGCTCCCAGCTCAGACAGCCACTCATCCAACATCGCAGGCAGCAGGAGCTGGAGCACGGGCCAATTGCCCGTGTATGCAGGAGCAGGCGGATTTAGAGGAGCAGGAGGAGGAGTGGGAGGCAACGGGGGAGCAGGAGGAGCAAGGGGTGCAGATGGTGCAGGATGCTATTGTGGCTTAGGAGGCTATAGAGGTACTCAGCTATACCAACAATTTTCGCTAAGTCACCATGCACGTCTAGGCTTTTTTCTTGAAAAGGAAAGAATTCCAACTAAATTCCGCCATGGCTTCCGCAGACACCCAGCCTAGAAAGAAAAACTGAATGAAAAAAAAAAGTGTGGGTATAGAAATGGGCAACGGAGCAGTTCGACTGCTCATAGGGTTTGCGGCTCGGATTGTCGCCAATGAATGATGGGAAACCCCCGCCAAAACCCCCAGAGGATCCTACATGGCACGATAAACGCTGCGCTGGCAGGGATTGTTTTACCGTATCACCCCATACAGAAGTGCAGGTGAGCTTATAATGAAACAATGTAAATTTTCTAAACACAAAGCAGTTTTAATACGTTAAAAATGAAATGCACATTTAATCATACCAAATTGAAGCCCTCATTAAGGCGAATACAGCGGACCATGCATCACGTGGGATCGTGCATGAATTCCAGGCAAAAACAGCAACGCACTTCGGTTTCCCACCCCACATTTTCGTTTAGAAGAATCACACCTGCCAACGATGATGTGAAACTTGGCGTGCGGTCCAATCACATCGGCATGTGCTGCGTGGCATGTGTATTTCAACCGAACCCTCTCGAAGGGTGCGGAAGATTCCGTGCCAGTGTAGCGATTATGCTGCCACGCTGGGTCCTCTGCAGGTTCAGGCGGGGATTTTCCGCTTAAACATGACGAGGACCCCAAGCCGCCAACCCAGCAGGGGTCCCCTCCGTTTCCCATTTATGAACCCCTACTTTCTATTTTTCATTCAGTTTCTTTCTCTAGCCCACCTGGCTGGCGAAGCCATGGCGGAATTCATCGGGACCTACTACTGCTTTAAGAAGAAACCGAAGCGCGCGTGGCGATTAACCAACGAAGGGTGGTATACCCGTGAGGCTCCAGAGCATCCTGAGCCACCAGCGCCTCCAGCGCCGCCTACACCGCCTGCTCCTCCCGCTCCTCCGGCACCGCCTGCTAACTGTCATGCTTACACGGGCAATCGGCCCTTGCTCCAGCTCCTGATGCCAGCGACGTTCGATGAGTGGCAGTCTGAACAGGAGACTTACAAGCCCACCGATGTGTACGTCGAAGCTCCGCCACCTAAACTTCCACGTTGGGGACAGTCCAAAGACTGAACGTGGGACGAGTCGGATGCGGGCACCGATGACGATGTTGCCGCCGACTAGCAGCCCCGCAGCGACGGCGAAACGGATGGTGATGGTGAAATGGGCACCGAGTCTAACATAGTGACGAACGAGTTCTCAGAGGGCGAAGCGGGCGCCGCGGACGATGACTGCGTGGAGTCCTGATGGCGTGGCATGCCATGCGAGAAAATGCCGATTCCTACATACCCGCCGATTAATAAAAAACGTCCCCACCCCTCTAAAACACCACACCCCCCTCTCCTAGGCATAAGCTGTTGCAACACAAGCATAACTCCTGCACCATCCATGAGAAGGTCAAGTGGCTCCTGCACCTAGAGCTTGCGGCATCAGTATCCGAGGTGGGGCGCGAGTCCGGCATCCACTGCAAGTGCCTGGCAGAATGGAAGAACCAGGCGCAATAGCTCAGGGACGCCCACAGCGCACTGAAGAGGGTACATGGGCACAGTAGATTATCCTGGTACCGGCAGATGGAGATCAAAGTCTACACGCAACCCCTTGACTGGCAGCGCCGGGGTATTGCAGTGTCGGTGGGCCGTCTGCAGGAGTGGTCTCGAGATGTTGACTGGAAACGCAGTCAGTGATGGTCTGAGCGGTTCCGCAAGTGATGGAACCTCAGCGTGCGGATAAAAACCAAAGTGGCGCAGAAAACCCAGCAACGTGAGTAACCTGGTTTTTGTTAGATTCCCGCGAGTTCGCATGTTATTCTTATTGTTTTGGTCATTCCTTTCCCTGTATTTTATATATGTTAATAATCCGCCTTCCACTACATCCTTGCCTCCCCGTGCATAGACATGGCCACCAAGTGCAAGGAGTTTTGGACGTTTGCACGTGAAGCACGACATGAATACGACATCGACAATCGCTATATCATCAACGCCGACCAGCCACCTCTATGGCTGGAGATGCCGGCGACAACCATTGTGGAGCGGACGGGCATGAAGTCGGTGTGAGGATCGATAGGATCGAGTTTAGAAAAGAGGAAATGTATCGAATGATTCACCTGGGTACAACACGAGGCTATATATAGTCTCAACACAAGGCCGGTAATGCAGGTGTTACGTGAATGTTCCGAGAGTCACGAAGCGTCCCGAACAGAACCTTCTCGAATTCGGTAGAAGGCAATTCAGTGGCAACCGAAAAGGCCTGGAATCCGAAACACGCAACCTGATTCGGTGCTATACCTCAAATAGAATGTAGGAATGCACCTAACCTAGGAAATCAAGCATAAGCATGCATGATAAAATAACCCCAAGCTAGAGATTGTATAATAAGCAAGCATAAGCCATCATACTCTCACAGTCGGTGCCCATCCGGAGCGGCGGGTACCAGAAAGAGAGAGTCACCGTGATGCTTGCGTGCACGGCAACAGGGGAGAAGCGGAAGTTGTGAGTGTTTTTCAAGCGCAAGACCGTGCCAAAGGGTGACTTTCCCAACGATAAGCTCATCAATATTTTGTTTGTGTGATGCGTTTTTATTACACAAAAAAAAAAGACCACTTCTTTTTGCACAGATGTGATAGTCGTCAGTCAACTGAACGTATGGATGGCAGCAGAGAACGTTCTCAAGTGGCTCGACAAGGCACTGGTGGTGTGCACTGCACCAGTGCCTTGTTCATCAATCCTAAGTGGCGTGCAGGGCTGGAGCGCGATGCTCGTCATCGACTCCTCCCGCGCTTGCTTGCACCGCCGTGCCTTCTGTGCGTTTAGGGGCGGCAGCGCGCTGCTCCTCAATCTTCCTAGTTTCTGCCAACCACTGCTCCTCTGCAGACTCTCCACATAAACGTGTGGGGCCCAGCCCGCGTGCGTGGACAGGACCAGAAACGCTACTTTCTGCCGGTTGTTGACAACTACACGCGCTACACCACGGTCTTCCCCTTACGGAGGAAGGCGGATGTTTGCGGTGTTTTGATTGACTTGATCATCGCTGTTCATTGCCAACTGAGCACGAGATTTGAGTAGGACCTCTAGGTCCTGCGACGGCACTCTGACAGAGGCGGCGAGTTTCCTCCGGCCTCCTTCGGGATTTTTGTCGTGCGAAGGGCATCGCCCAGTCATTTACGCTTCCGGCCTCTCCACATCAAAATGGGATTGCCGAGCATCGCATTGGCTTGGTCATGGAGGTTGCTCGCACCTCCATGATCCATGCCGTTGCTCCCCAATCTCTGTGGCCATTTGCGGTCTGATACGCCGCGCATCAGCTCAACCTCTGACCCCGTGTCTCTGTGCCAAAGACCTCGCCTACACTGTATTGGACGGGGGAGGTTGGCGATGTGTCGGCATTTTGGGTTTGGGGCGCGCTCTCCTTTGTCCGCGATACCACAATGGGAAAGCTCTCTCTTTGCACTCTTTGCTGCGTCTTCCTTGGCTTCTCTGCCGACGCCCTGCCCTTGCAGTTTTACCACCCTGCCTCGTGCCGCGTCCTGTCCTCACAGAACGTCACCTTTGATGAGTCAGTCTGCTTCTACCGTCCCCACCCGCATGTGTCCTCCCCACTCTCCCCGTTGCCCCACTTCTTGGTCTTAGGTCCCCCCCCAAAAGACCCCCTCCCCCCTCAGGGTCCTGCTCCCTCAGGTGTGTCTCAGGTCGACCCACTTCCCTTGGTTGAGCCTTCGGAGGTCTCCTCTGACATCTCTGGCCCAGCTGAGGGGGGTGCACCCGCTGCTAACGACACGACGGCCACTCGGCGCTCCCCGCGCTTGGAGACCCCTTTTAATTGTCCGCCTCGGGCGTCTACGCCGCCTCCGCGGCCTGTCGTTGTGGACTCTAGTGCTGCTCGAGGTGGTGACTTTGAGGGTGCGGACTATGGGGGTGCTGGTCCGCGGGTTGCTGAGTCTGGGGGTGCTGGTTCTAGGGGGGTGCTGACTTTGGGGGTGCCGGTTCTGGGGGTGCTGACACTGGGGGTGCTGTGAGTCCTAGTGGTGGTGGAGTCGTGGGTGCTCCTGTTGGGGGTTTTGGCGTTGGTCAGCAGCAGCAGTCTCGTCGACAGGAGACCCTCTCACCGCAGCAGCTTCATGAGTGGGTTGTTCGGCGAGGCAATCCTGGTGGTGGGGGCTATGGTGCTGCATGTGCCGGAGGTGCTGGAGCTGCTGGTGCTGGAGGTACTAGAGCTAGAGGTACAAGAGGTACTGGAGCTGCTGGTACTAAAGGCACTGGAGCTGCTGGTACTGGAGGTGCTAGAGCTGGAGGTACTGGAGGTACTTGAGTTGCTGGTGCTGGAGGTGCTAGATCTGGAGGTAGTGGAGGTTCTGGAGCTGCTAGTGCTGGAGGTGCTAAAGCTGGAGGTGCTGGAGGTACTGGGGCTGCTGGTGCTAAAGGTACTGGAGCTGCTGGTACTGGAGGTACTAGAGCTGGAGGTGCTGGAGGTACCGGAGTTGCTGGTGCTGGAGGTGCTAGAGCTGGAGGTGCTGGAGCTGCTGGTGCTGGAGGTGCTAGAGCTGCTAGTGCTGGAGGTGCTAGTGCTAGAGGTACTGGAGCTGCTGGTGCTGGAGGTACAAGAGCTGGAGGTGCTGGAGGTGTTGGAGCTGCTGGTGCTGGAGGTGCTAGAGCTGGAGGTGCTGGAGGTACTGGGCTGCTGGTGCTGGAGGTACTGGAGCTGCTGGTGCTGGAGGTACTAGAGCTGGAGGTGCTGGAGGTACTGGAGCTGCTGGCGCTAGAGGTGCTAGAGCTGGAGCGCTGGAGGTGCTGGAGCTGCTGGTGCTGGAGGTGCTAGAGCTACTGGTGCTGGAGGTGCTGGGGCTGGAGTTAGTGGAGGTACTGGAGCTGCTGGTGCTGGAGGTGCTAGAGCTGGAGGTGTTGGAGCTGCTGGTGCTGGAGGTGCTAGAGCTGAATGTACTGGAGGTATTGGAGCTGCTAGTGCTGGAGGTGCTAGCGCTGGAGGTGCTGGAGGTACTAGGGCTGGAGGTGCTGGAGGTACCGGAGTTGCTGGTGCTGGAGGTGCTAGAGCTGGAGGTGCTGGAGCTGCTGGTGCTGGAGGTGCTAGAGATGCTAGTGCTGGAGGTGCTAGTGTTAGAGGTACTGGAGCTGTTGGTGCTGGAGGTACAAGAGCTGGAGGTGCTGGAGGTACTGGAGCTGCTGGTGCTGGAGGTGCTAGAGGTGCTGGTGCTGGAGGTGCTAGAGCTGGAGGTACTGGAGGTACTGGAGCTGCTGGTGCTGGAGGTGCTAGAGCTGAGGTGCTGGAGGTACTAGAGCTGCTGGTACTGGAGGTACTGGAGCTGCTGGTGCTGGAGGTACTAGAGCTGGAGGTGCTGGAGGTACTAGAGCTGGAGGTGCTGGAGGTACTGGAGCTGTTGGCGCTGGAGGTGCTAGAGCTGGAGTGCTGGAGGTGCTGGAGCTGCTGGTGCTGGAGGTGCTAGAGCTGCTGGTGCTGGAGGTACTAGAGCTGGAGGTGCTGGAGGTGCTGGAGCTGCTGGTGCTGGAGGTGCTAGAGCTGGAGGTGCTGGAGGTGATGGAGCTGCTGGTGCTGGAGGTGCTAGAGCTGCTGGTGATGGAGGTGCTAGTGCTGGAGGTACTGGAGCTGCAGGTGCTGGAGGTGTTGGAGCTGCTGGTGCTGGAGGTGCTAGAGTTGGAGGTACTGGAGTTACTGGAGCTGCTGGTGTGGGAGGTGCTAGAGCTGGATATAATGGAGGTACTGGAGCTGCTGGTGCTAGAGGTGCTAGAGCTGGAGGTGCTGGAGGTACTAGGGCTGCTGGTGCTGGAGGTACTGGAGCTGCTGGTGCTGGAGGAACTAGAGCTGGAGGTGCTGGAGGTGCTGGAGCTGCTGGTGATGGAGGTGCTAGAGCTAGAGGTGCTGGAGCTGCTGGTGCTGGAGGTGCTATTGCTGGAGGTACTAGAGCTGCTGGTGCTAGAGGTAGAAGAGCTGGAGGTGCTGAAGGTACTGGAGCTGCTGGTGCTGGAGGTGCTAGAGTCGCTGGTGCTGGAGCTGCTGGTGTTGGAGGTGCTAGAGCTAGCGGTATTGGAGCTGCTGGTGCTGGAGGTACTAGAGCTGGAGGTGCTGGAGGTGCTGGAGCTGCTGGTGCTGGAGATACTTGAGCTGGAGACGCTGGAGGTACTGGAGCTGCTGGTGCTGGAGGTACTGGAGCTGCTGGTGCTGGAGGCGCTGGAGCTACAAGGGATGGAGGTACTGGAGCTGGAGATGCTGGAGGTCTTGGAGCTGGAGGTACTGGAGGTGCTGGAGCTGGTGGTACTGGAGGTGCCGGAGCTGGGGGTGCTGGAGCTGCTGACAGTACGGGTACTGCGCCGCGCTGTCTGCTTTTCTACCTGCAACTGCAGTCGTCCCTACCTAGTCGATGGCATGTGGATTTTCAGAGTGAAGTGGCCGCCGGGTTCTCCGCCTGCCTTCAAGGCGCATTACGTTGCTCGAGGCTTCAGTCAGCGACAGGGGGTCGACTTCTTCCAGACCTTCTCCCCCACCCCGAATATGACTACTCTTCGGGTGTTGCTGCACGTTGCAGCACAGCATGACTACAAGCTGCACTCCCTTGACTTCTCCACAACTTTCTTGCAGAGCAGCCATCACGAGGAGATTTAGGTGCACCGCCCACCTGGCTTCACTGGGTCATTTCTTGAATGTACCCAGTGGAGCCTCCCGGGGCTAGTCTACGGTCTCTCCGAGGTGCCCCACGAGTGGCACGACACACTGAGGACGACACTTGCGACTCTTGGGTTTGCTCCTTCCACTGCTGACCCATCGTTGTTTCTGCGCACCGACCCTTCTCTGGCGTCGTTTTACATCCTCGTGTACGTTGACGACTTGGTCTTTGCTACTGCTAACACTGAGGCACTGACCCTTGCGAAGGCGGAGCTGCAGAAGAGACATATATGCACTGACCTGGGTGAACTGCGTAGCTATCTTGGCTTGCAGATCACCATCACTCTGACTCAGTTGCACATGGTGCACCAGGTCCTTCAGCGCTTCGGCTTTCGGTTCTCCTCGCCACACTCCACTCCTCTGCCTACAGGTCACTCGCTCTCAGCTCCACCTTTGGACGAGTCCAAGGAGACGAGCTTGTGGGCTGCCTTGTGTACCTCATATCTTGCACACGACCTGACCTTGCATACCCTCTCAGCATCCTTGCTCGCTTCATCTCCCCCGGGAGACACAGGAAGGAGCACTGGACAGTTGCGCAGAGGGTACTGGGTTACTTGTGCAGTACATTGGGCACGGGGCTTGTGCTTGGAGGGCGGGGTCTAGTGGTACTCACAGGACACTCCGACGCTTCTTGGGCCGACGACCAGGAAAATCAGCGTTCGTCATAGCGTTAGTCCACTGTGCTTAGTTCCAGATGTGAGGCCGACATCTATGCTGGGGCTATGGCTGCACAGGAGTTACGCTGACTGACCTACCTGCTAGCCGTCCTGGGTGAGCGGCCTCGTTCTCCAGTTTCGTACGTCGACAACAAGGCCATGATTGCCTTGTGTCGGGAGCAGAGACGGGAGCACAGAACAAACCACATTGTTCTTTGTTACTTTCTTGTTCGGGAGCTGCAACAGCGTGGTCAGCTGCGCCTTGGTTGAGTGTCCTCTCGGGCAAACACTGCTGATGTCTTCACCAAAGCCCTGGGGTCTGGTGATCATCAGCGCTTCTGCACTGCTCTAGGCCTTGTGCCTACTCTGCCTTACATGCCTGTTGTTTGACTTGTCTTGTACTGCGATCTATCTATAGATATACCTACATGCTTGCTCTTGCTAGGTTGTGATCACTGTACTGCTTGTGCTTTTATAACTCTACATGTGAACTGGCCTTGTGGCCGCTAGCTTGTGCTCGGAATGCGTGGTGAACTTGAGATCCACCCTGAGCTTTGCTTTGCTTTGTTCTCTTGCTGGATTGGTCTTGTGACCGTCCGTTGTGTTTGCTATCCCCCACTTTGCCTATGGGGGTGTGTCAAATTGCATTTGTTATCTCTGCTGTAGTGGGGCATACGCTAAGGAGTACAACACCTTAGGTCATTCCTAGTACTTGTACTCACTCTTCCCTACTAGTCAATCATTCTTGCCGGCTATTTCTGACATGGATTGCACCACCTTATTTGCAACACATCCTCGCACGAATGCACGGAGTCAGATTGTTGTACGATAAACGTCGTGTAGGATGGATGCTGCATCGGGTCAATAGCCTTCTGAAAATCGATGCTGCATCCAGCTGTCTAACACACGGAACCTGGAACCAAGGCCATTGGAGGAGCTGCCACTCTGGTTGGTGCCACTGTGCCCTTCAGTTCCACTAGAGAGAACCGCAGACTGGCTGGATTGGCTCCCCAAGGATGAAAGCTTCTCCACTAACTCGCACGGCTCCTTGTCTGGGCAGAACTTCTCTATCAGGGCGTTGAGGGAGTGAGCCACGGCCTTCATGTCGGGCCGCCGTGTGCCCGGCATCTTGACACAGTCCAGAGCGAGGTCGGCAAAGGCCACTATGGCCTCTTCACTTGCGTCCAGCTTGCTGTCCTTGAGCTCTTCCAGTGCATATGCCTCAACCTTCTGGATTGCCTGCGGTGAATGGACGCATCACAATGGCACGAGGCAGTAGATACATTTGCTCCATGGCGGAAAATGATTGATTTCGTGATTCCTCGTCTGCAATGCCGTACCCAATCTCTGATGTGTGACTCGTAGCGAATTGGCGTCGAGCCAGTTAGCAGCTCCAGAAGCACGATGCCAAAGCTGCCGGCAGGCAAGAAGCATAAAAACATACACAATCTTTGACACAAGTTAGAAGATACACGTGGAGCAATTGCAAGAAAAAATAAGGCAGGGATGTTCATAAGCATTTATTTCAGAAGCAATCCAACCTGAAGACGTCACTCTTGGTGGTGACCACGCGTGTGCGGTTGTAATCAGGGTCCACATAGCCAGGAGTGCCCGCCACTCTGGTGGCATCGCCCTCGCAGTGAGTGAGGCGCTTGAGCAGCCCAAAGTCAGCCACCTTGGCTTGAAAGTCGGCCGTCACGAGGATGTTGGCGGGCTTGATGTCGCGATGAATGATGGGCGTTTCAAACCCATGCAGGTATGCCAGCCCCTCTGCAGCTCCTTGCGCCAGGCGCAGTCGCTGCCGCAGCGAAAGAGGGTCTGGAAGAGAGAGCATAGAAGGACGTGCAAAGAGAGAGTTCAGAGATGCATGGAGAGATGCTTCAGACCATGAGTTGTGGTGTGTGTATGTGTGAGTGAGTGAGTGTGAGGGTGCGTGTTTGTGTGCTTGTGTGCTATTCTCTCCTGCCAACTTTGAGAAACCATGTAACTCATGGTTTATGCACAGAAAATAAAACTCACTCTTGGTCTTGAAAATGTGGTACTGCAAGTCTCTGTTAGCGACGAACTCATAAACCAAGATCTGCTCCTGGTTGCCCGTCTCCACATTCTGATCCACACAGAAGCCCAGCAGACGCACCAGATTCACATGGTTGAGTGTCGCCATGGCCCGCACCTGCAGGAGATGCATTCAGAGTGCGAAAGGGGAGAGATAGGACCAGATCCTGAATATGCCCAGTCAGCCTGCAGGTGATGAATTCAGAGGGCGAAAGAGGAGAGGTTTAAGTCGTGAATATGCCCAATTAACCTGCAGGTATGCTGCTAGGGGTGGATTCGCTCCTTGCTGTGTGCAAGGATGTCGCACCAGCAGTGCATGTTGCAGCTGCTCGGCCTCACCTCTCTCTCAAAGTTGTTGGTCATCACAGTGGAGCGCTTGATGGCCCACAGCTGCCCCTGTGGCGAGTGCCCCTTGTACACCACGCCAAATCCGCCCCTTCCCACCTCGTTCTCCTTGGCCCAGTTGTCCGTGGCCTTCACCATCTGGTGTAGCGTGTACTGCTCACACACTTCCAGCCCCTCCCACTTCCCTGCATGTATACACACGACACACACACGATGAAGTATGGGGCGAGTGCGCAGTGATGGGGGAGATAGGAGCGGAAGAATGGAGGCAGGGATGCAGTAGTGGAAGAGGAGTGCGAGGTTGGGGGACTCACTTGGTCCGCGGGGCCACAGCACGCATGTGAGGACAGCCGCCAAAAGAACGAAGCCAGCGAAGCAGCCCACAGCGATGCCCACTATGGCGCCCGTGGAGAGCGAGGACACTGCCGAGAGGTGGTTACGAAGAAAAAAGAAAAAAAACAAAAACAAGAGGATTGAATGAGGTAGTGCTTGTTGCGAAATGTGAATCTAGCCGCAGCCTAGTATTTGCAATTTCGTGGAACAACGATCGAGGGAAAAACAGACATCCGTGGAGATTAATTTACAATTTTCACAGTATGAATCACTTAATCAAGCTTCTCACTCGAGACTACAGTCGCCAAAATATTCAGAAAAAAAACAGCGAGACTTTCGAGAGAAAGCTTGGAAGCGAAAACTCCGGCTAACGACATTTTCAACCTTTCCAGTAGGTGGGGGAGGAAACAGCAAATGCAAGTAAGCTCACCAGTGGTGGTGGTAGAGTTGACCACAGCGCAGGTGGAGCCGTTGCCCGAGTCGAGAGGCGAGTAGCCGGCGTGGCAGAGGCAGGTGAAGTTGGAGGGGGAGGCGGGGGCAGGCGGCACGCACTCCCCATGGCCGTCACACGGGCCGTTGTCCGTGATGCTGCAGAACGCCTGGCAGGCTGCCGTGCTGCGCTGGGTGGCGTTGGCTGCGCACTCCGCGTCCGGGATGAGCGTCAGGCAGTTGCCCGCCACACTCACCCTCGCACCCTTGCCCGCCCCGGCCACCGAGTAATCTCGTATGGCAGTGAAGCTGGTGGCACATTTCCCAACAGCGCCTACGCCCGTGTCTCCCAGGACGAGGTTGTTGGGCTTGCTGATGTGGATGGGGCAGACCTGGCAGCCGGCAGCGAGGAGCACGGCATCACCGAAGAAGAAGTTGTGAGCCAAGTTGATGAGCGCATCACCATCCGCCACCATGCTCCTGAAGTTGCGGTTGATGCGCCCGTACAGGCTGTTGCCGCTCACATCGCTGGGGGGAGTAGGGGTTGGACAAGGCCAGGAGAACGAGAAGACAGGGGAAGAGGGGAAGGGTCAAAAGGTGCGCCTGTACAGGCTGTTGCTGCTCACATCGCTGCGAGGAGCACAGGGAGCAGGGGAAGGATCAACAGATGCACTCACTCCCATTTCAGAGTGAGCAACTGCCAATGCCCTTTAATTCACCGACCATCAAAAGAGCATGCCCACACGTCAGCTGCTTGCATACACCTGAGCTGCATAAGCGCACGAGGGAGTAGGAACACCGTGCTTGAACCTCAGGCAAGAGTGCACAGATTGATTGTCTCACATTTGATTGACACACTTGTTGAAGATGCAGTCTGGCAGGGGCCCATAGAGGTAGTTGTTGCTCATCATGCTGCCACCACAGAGCACAGAGCACACAGCACACAGCACACAGAACATAGCACACGGCACACAATGCAGCTGTACCTCACTAATGTAAGCTCTAAATGTAACAGCACGAGCAACAGACACTCGCTAGCTTCAACTGCACACACGAAAGACTAAATTCAACACAACACTTCCCCACCTCCCTCCCCATGAGTTTATGTGTGGTGTGATACAACTTGCCTTGATCGTTGTGTGATATTTGCCACTCCTTGTTCACTCTACTGCAGTAGATTACATGCTGCGTGACTCACAACCATGCAAGGACAACCCTTGTGTAGCAAATTAGCGCTACATTCTATCACACATACATAGCATGTGTCACATAGAATTGACTTGGCAGGTGGACTCTAGTCTTGGTGGGCCGGCCCTTTTCTCGCTTCTCGTGCTGAGTGGTCAACACCGTTTTTCCATTTTCACCACACTTACCGTTAAGGACACGAGGTCATCACTGTTGGTAACAGTTGTTTTCCCAATGTTTAACTTGCTGGTAAATATGCTGTGCAAAAATTGATCCTGCACCCTACCTAGTGCTCTGATTGGGGCACATGAGCAAGTGAAACATGTGGCACCATTCTCTTGTCTGGCCAATGCTTATAAACGCACGTAGCCAACGATTCAGAGGGGGTGCACCTTTTACTGTCAAACATTCAAGAGCTTCACCTTCGGCTTTCACGTGCAAACCTACAGTGAAAGGAGGAGGAGATTTTGAAACACTATGTGCCATGCGATGCCCCACAGCCACTCACATGCGCCACAGCCACTCACATGCGTCACAGCCACTCACATGCGCCACAGCCACTCACATGCGCCATAACCACTCACATGCACCATAGCCACTCACATGGCCATAGCCACTCACATGCGTCACAGCCACTCACATGCGTCACAGCCACTCACGTGCGCCATAACCACTCACATGCGCCATAGCCACTCACATGCGCCACAGCCACTCACATGCGCCATAACCACTCACATGCGCCATAGCCACTCACATGCGCCATAGCCACTCACATGCGCCACAGCCATTCACATGCGTCACAGCCACTCACATGCGCCACAGCCACTCACATGCGCCACAGCCACTCACATGTGCCATAGCCACTCACATGCGCCATAGCCACTCACATGCGCCACAGCCACTCACATGCGCCACAGCCACTCACATGCGCCACAGCCACTCACATGCGCCATAACCACTCACATGCACCATAGCCACTCACATGCGTCACAGCCACTCACATGCGCCACAGCCACTCACATGCGCCATAGCCACTCACATGCGCCACAGCCACTCACATGCACCACAGCCACTCACATGCGCCATAGCCACTCACATGAGTCACAGCCACTCACATGCGTCACAGCCACTCACATGCACCATAGCCACTCACATGCGCCATAGCCACTCACATGCGCCATAGCCACTCACATGCGCCATAGCTCGGGTAGCGAGCAGATGGCGGGTGGCAGAGTGCCCTCGATGTTGTTGTTGTCCAGCCAGCTGCAGAGAGAAGGCGGGGTGGACAGAGACGGAATAGAAATTGGAGAATCGTAAGAGGCACAAAGAGGGAGAACAGACACAGGCACAGACACAGACACATAAGAGATCGAGAGCGAGAGAAGTCCTAATGAGTGACCTTGTGGAGTTGTGGTCTTGGTTTTGCAATCGACGGCTTGTGCTGTCGGCTGAAGGCAATGCTGAGGCTACCACAAACAACATTAGCAACGGAGACAACACAAGCTCACACGAGAGATATCCCAGGGAGAAATCATAGAGGGCCTACTGCAAGCACCTTGCTACCGCTGCTGCCAGCTACCGACTACAGCATCCCATCACGCTTGTCCTTTCCAACAACTGCACCATGGTTTGATCAAGACAGACTGCTGACATGCAGCCGTCGACCACGTTTACAGCTGAACGTGAACGAGCCAAACAGCCCATGTGCCCAACTCAAGTACCATCACCTCCTCCACCTCCTCACCCAACCCCAGCTCGTTCTGAGACCACCTCGCCTCCCCTTCCAACTCATGATGATGTACCGAGTCGCAAACAGCGTGGCGGCACTCTGCAGGACAGTTGCCCACCAATGTGTAGGCATTCTCCAACATACCCCGTGGTCTCGACTCACGACTACCTCCACATACACCCGCGGGTGGCAGAGGGGAACGGGAAGGTCACCCGCCTCGGCCACTGCTGAGCTGCTCTCAACAACTAGCCAGGCAGAAGCTCAAGTGGATACCACCTAACCGGCGGCAAGCAGGCCGGCGGCGATAGGGGGAAACCTCCGTTGATGCCTCCTCCGCCATCCCCGTTGCGGCTGCCCCCCGCCGGCCAGGCGCCTCATGATCCTCTAGCTGGACGGGTGCCAGCTGGGGTGGAGACAGGGGCTGGGGCTGCGGTGGCAGATTCATAACCGGGCATGGCTGGCTGGCCTCACTTGCTGCGGGAGGCATTCGCTCCAATCTTGGCAGGCAGCATGAAAGCCGGTGGGCCCACACCTGGAGCAGTGCACCACATCACCGCAGCCGCCTGCGGAGGTCGCTGCGGAGGGGGTCCAACCGACGCTGAGGCGGTGGTGCCACCGCAGGAGGGCATGCCAACAGATCAAGGGGCGGAGGACTTCGCACATGAATCTGCCCCGCATGCTCACGCAGCCTGGCCGCTTGGTGCCGTGGCATTGTCCGGATCGTGGCTGGAATCTCCGCACACGCAGAGGCCGTGCCTGCTGTCGCCATCGGATCAGACTCTGGCCGCCTCCGCCCTTGCTGCTGCGGCAACTCATGCTGGCCACCGTGACTCTGTCTGCCCTCCCCAAGTCCGCCATACTGGAGGAGACTCCCACGGCCGCGGCGAACCTGGTCGAAGGGAAGGGAGGGAGCCGCGGTGGGTGGGACTCACGTCGTAGAGGCTCCACGTGCTGCGCTGCGCCGCTTGATGGCTCAGCTCGGCCCACAGTGCAGGTGACAGCGACAGCCTCCAATGGGACGGGTTCACCATGAGCTCGCCATGAGCTCGCCATGCGCTCGCCATGAGCTCGCCATGAGCTCGCCATGCGCTCGCCATGCGTTCGCCATGAGCTCGCCATGAGCTCGCCATGCGCTCGCCATGCGCTCGCCATGCGCTCGCCATGCGCTCGCCATGCGCTCAGAAGGGCGACCTCCCCCAGCCCCGAGTCCACAAGCACTTGATAGCCCGCTGGTGGTCTCCAACAACGCCTACAGCAGCCTCAATGTTGTTCCTTAATTTACCAGAACCCCGCCCTGCATTCTCGCCTCCCCAGTACCACCACATCCACCCTAAAGTGGATCCAGACCCACTAGCTCCCTAGGTACCCAGCCATTACCCGCCGGAACCTCTGCCACCTCCTAGCCAGTTGCAGAACGGAGTTGGTGGTACGGGTACGAGCGGCATGGCTTTCGAATACCTACATGATGCCGCCTCATGCACCCAGACGTTGGAGTGGACCTGTTAGCTCTTGTGAACACCGCACTCGCTGGCAAACTCAATTCCCATCGCACGGAATTATTGACGGCGTCTTTACTCCTCTGCTTCACGAAACCCCAGGGAGGGGTCCGACCAATGGCCCAGAGGAGCGATGGGCCTTTAACGCACTCGAAAGAGAGGCCGGTTGTGTTACGGCCTCCGCCAGCATGAAGTGCCACCATGCTGTTCACGATCTGGTGCAGCCACACGGACTTGCTGATCCCATTTGCAGCCTTCTCGTACGACCGCCACTCTCGGCTGCTAATCCAACAGTCAGGGAGCTGAGAGCGTGTGGTCTACTGCCATGCAGCTCCGGAAGAAAACGGGCCAGTTGTTACTCCTTGCTCGGCCACACACTCTGCCTCCTATTCCAATTGGACCGGGCACGCGTGAATGTGCTCACTAATCTTCCCTTACCCAACACTCTTCTCCATCTGTCTCCACCACAAATTGCACCCGCTGTGCCATTCTGACTGCCGCTGGGCCTGCCACAGCTCGTCCCGGACGCTGCAGGACCAGCAACAGTTGCATGCTCCCTTTTACAAAACCACCTCATCCGCTGCAGGACCAGCAACCATCACGCCCTACGTAACCAGCCCAATCTCGCCTCAACGCCCCATAGTGTCAGTTTGCCAGCCAAGGCCACCGCTCGGGCCAAAAATTACAAGTACCGCACAACCGCACGGCATGGGTGGGTGGCATTATTCTTTGCCATGACCGTGGCGACTTTTACAGCTCATACGGTGTGCTAGAGTTTTTCCAAGGTTGTGCCACACCCTTCTTCTCCATGCTGAGCCCAGGTCTCGTGAGGAAAGGAAAAAAATTCAGCTTCAGGCAGCAAGGGCGCTCACAGCTGCTCGAGCTTCTCCAGGCGACTGATGTCAGAGGGCAGTCTGCCACTCAGACGGTTGTTGGCGAGATAGCTGCAGGGTGATGACATGCAGGAAGGATGGTGATGACACAGATCGTTGACATGCATGGAAGGCGAGAATAGCTGGCTGGTGGAAAAACGTGGAATGAGGGAGAGCCGTGAGCGAGCAGACGAGAAGTGGACACTCGATGCAGAGGAGGCAACGAGCTCTGAAGAGGGCACTTGAGTTGAGTTTAGCTCACAGGGAAGCTAGATTCGTCATGCTGAAGATGGCCGATGGAATGGAGCCGTTCAGGTGGTTGTTGTTGAGGATGCTGCATGCATAGGTGAGATGCGATGCCATAGGAACGGGAGCACAGGCGAGGTGAGTAGATGCTATGGAGTGAAGAATGCCAGCATGCTACCTAACTGTACCACAGGTTACAAGGAGGCGAAGGATAGAGATCAGGTACAAGGTATTATTACACATGCAGTGCAGTTGGATTGGATTGGATGAGTGGGTGCCAGCAGGGGTAGCTCACATGCCATTGAGAGAGGTGAGGGTGGAGATGGAGTCAGGAATGGACCCTGTGAAGTTGTTGTGGTTGAGGGCCCTGCCCACCACCACCCACACATAACAGACAGCATGGGGCATGGATACAGAGTTAGGGGTGATACTAACAAGGTTTAGTAGATGTGAATGGGCGTACAACAGCCAGAATGTGAAAAGAAAAGGAAGGGAGACAACGAATTTGCATCTGAGAGCCTGAAAGAGGGGAGCTCAGCAGCGAAGATGATACTATTTCTCAAAAACCCCTATTCAAGGCGCATCTTGTATGGTAGGTTGACGAAGTAAGACAGAAATTGGGAATGTAGACGGTAACACAGGACCCCGTAACCCCAACAAAAGGCTGTGCCAATGGTCACCAGAGAAGCTGGTCCGTGACAGTAAAAGCTGCATTGCCAGGCTGGCAATCTGGGACAAACAGTTCGCCGCTCCTCTGCAGCAGCCCTCAACCTTAGCTTCCCAGAAAAGTCACACCAGCACTTCACCCGCCACATGCCACGGTGCCCTGAGACCCCGAGAGGATGCCTGCCTGGCAAAGCACTCGGATTCCGCAACAGGATGGGATCTGCTCCTCTTTATCCCCCGCCGTACACATTGGCTCTCACCAGAATGACCTCACTGTAAGGCGGTGACACAATGCCTGTAAGAATCTCGAAAGAGCGAATGGGATGCCAGCATCGAAGCAATGACCTCCCACGGCAAGCCATGGCTGGAGGAGCACCTTTGCCTTCGCCCGCCTTTGCTCTGTGAGAGGAGAGACTGAGACCGCCAAGAAGTCTCTCTGAGCTTTCAAAACTGTGACAACAACCTTCCCGTCCATGCTCCACTTGGCATACCAAGCTGTGACAACAACCTTCCCGTCCATGCTCCACTTGGCATACCAAGCTGTGACAACAACCTTCCCGTCCATGCTCCACTTGGCATACCAAGCTGTAACAACAACCTTCCCGTCCATGCTCCACTTGGCATACCAAGCTGTGACAACAACCTTCCCGTCCATGCTCCACTTGGCATACCAAGCTGTGACAACAACCTTCCCGCCCATGCTCGGATTGGCATACGCGTACATCGACTGCACACGTAACTTTTGTCTATGTGGACCAGACGACTGTACTGCACCACCAAGGAACACCTCAACAGCTCGGCGCCACGTTCCGCTCAGCAACGTGTGTCACCTGGTCCTGGACGCGATCACTTGAGAGAGAACGAGAGAGGAGAGAGAGAGACGCACAGGCGTTCGAGGTTGACATGCCAGAGAGAGAAGTCAGGTAAATGACCAGTGAAGCCGTTTCCTGCCAGGTTACTGCACGGTGGGCAGGGGGCAGACGGCACAACAAGGCAGCATAGTAAGCAGCAGCGGAGATGTAAGATCCAGGAACATCACTTGAGCATACTGACAAGCGACGTGAGACAGAGCTGGTGCCACACACAGTGTTTTCAGGGAGTTGGAAGCCTTGAGAGACGTTGGAAGGCCTCCCGAGAGGAAGTTGTTGGCCACTTGCCTGCAGCAGAGGGGTGAGGTGTGGGGGAGAAGGGGGGCTAGCACGGTAATTAAAGCCAGAAATCGCCTGCAAATAGCATGCATAGGAAGCCTGAAAATGCAGGCTGGGGCCGCAGATTTGTTACGGCATGGAGCTAAAGGCAAGCAAGAAAGAAGAATGAATGAGGCAAGCGAGAAAATTAGATGCAACAGGGTGTGTTGAAGGCAAGGCAATAGGGGCGCTCACAGTGAGTTGAGCAAGGGGAGGTGGAAGAGGCCAGGTGGGATAACTCCCCGGAACATGTTGTCACTCAGATTACTGACAGCAGCAACCTCAAGGGCGAGAAGGAGGCGACAGATGAACATGAGCTGCTAGTTGTGTTTGATGAAATTGCTTCAGACTCGTCCCCATACAACATGGTCGCCTCCTGTGTGATTACACAGCCTCATTCATCCCGTTCCGACCCTTTCTCGCACTCATGCCATGGCACTTCCATGGCTGTGTGTGTGTGTGTGTGTGTGTGTGAGCGTGCGTGCGTGCGTGCGTGCGTGCGTGCGTGCGTGTGTGTGTGTGTGTGTGTGTGTGTGTGTGCGCTTTGGGTGCAGCCGGCAGGTGACACAACTTCGAGGTGACTTTTGAGTCGACTCAAAATTCGCACTCCCACGGCTGCATGTGTGTGTGCTTTGGCTGCAGGCTGCAGGCAAGAGGCAAGCAGGGGTGCGACTCACATATCTCCCAGGCTGACAAGCTCTGTGAGTCGGTTGGGGATAAACCCGGTAAAACTGTTGTTGCTCAAATTCCTGCAGCAAGTACCATGGCCACAGGAAGCGGCGACAATGGCAGCCCATCCTCAGACGAGTTCTGAGGCGCCTCAAAAATTAAGTATACTCATCAGATGCCTTTGGGAGAGGCATAGCCTTTGGGAAGGACGAGTTTTACATCCACAGAAACTGCCGGTGGCTTCGGAAGCAACACTGCTTCTCTGTGTACGTGCTTTGGTGATCTGAAGGAGCTCTTGACAGCCTCCTCGGGTCAGGTGCTCCTCTTACAGAACTTCGAGGCCTGTGTTGCTCAGAAGTAGCTCGGGGAAGGATCCTGTGAAGTGGTTGTTCTGGATGCTTCTGAAGGGCGTGGGGGAGTTGAATCAAACGATGGGCGAATGCACATACAAATGGCGACACACTTGCATAAGCTTTCTCAAAACGTAGGTATGTATGTATGCACTCATGGACGCATGCACCCACCTTTAAGTGGAGCGAATGCATGTACGAATGCAACCCATCACACATGGGAAAGAAGAAACACTCATCTCCACCGCCTTCGTAAGCCATGAGATACACAGAATCGTACCTGCAGGTGAGCATCCATGCATGCTATTGCCATTGCCATGGATGGACAATCTCTTCATACCTCCCTATTTGTAATCCAATCTTCTTGACTAGAACAGAACTTCCAAAGTGATGCCGAATTCTGGACACATACTCAGTCATGTACCGTTGGTATACCAGACAGGAAGAAAGGAAGCGCTACGCAGCAATACAATCCGAACATGACTCACATGGATGTGAGGCCCTTGATAGCAGCAAAGGACACGGGTAGCACACCGGAGAAGATGTTTGTATGGAGGTCTCTGCGCGGATTGGATTGAACGGGGTCAGTTGGACTTGAACAGAGGCCGACACATGAAGGAGAGCCACAGCAGCTAAGCAGGGAGGGAGGGAAGGGGGAGGAACGTGAAGGCAGGCAGGCGGTGAATAGTGAGCAAGTGACTGTGCTCACATGTCTGTGAGCCATGTCATCTGAGCCACCACGTCCAGGCCTGAGCTGAGGCTGTTGTTGGACACGATCCTGTGGGATTTGTGTGCACGAGCGCACGGCAGAAGGGAATTAGTACGAACAACGGCTGTGGTAGACAAATGTAGGGTTGGCCGTGGACAGTAAGTGAGAGCAGAGCAACGTACATGCTTAGCGGTTTCGATGAGCATGCCTTCAGGCTTGGGCTACAGGCAGCAGCACAGCAGAGTGCCATGGTAAGAAAGCAAAGCTGCAGATGACTTAAGATGCGCCTTTTGTGTTTTTTCGTGTTGGCTTGGGCTTCAGACAGCTCAGCACAGTGGGATGGCAAGAAGGCAAAGTGTAGATGGCATTTAAGTGAGAACTATCCGTGTATACAGGGATGCAATGGCGGTGAGTCTGGTGAAGGTGTGGGGAACGCCTCCTGTGAACCGATTGCTGAACAACTCCCTGCAGCCAGGAAGAGGGAAGGAAGAGGGGAGGAAGAGGGGAGGAAGAGGTGAGGAAGAGGGGAGGAAGAGAGGAGGAAGTGGGGATTAAGAGGGGAGGAAGAGGGTTGGAAGAGGGGAGGAAGAGGGGAGGAAGAGGAAAGGAAGAGGGGCGGAAGAGGGGAAGATGATGGGAGGCCAATGCACGCACATCTATCGGAGAATACAAGGCTCAGCTTGACAGCCATCAGGAGACCGTTACAAATTCAAACTACAATTAGGAAGGGAGGGTTGGAAATACAGATACAAATGCAAGGGATACTGGCGAGAAGCATGGAGGGAGGGAAGGAGGTGCATGCCTGCCATTGCATGGTGGGCTGGGCGGGAGGTGGGACTCACAGCAAGACCAAGCTAGGCAGTGCGAGATGCGGCGGAATGGGTCCGGAAAAGCTGTTGTAGCTGAGCATTCTGAGGCAGGCAAGGCACGTGGAGTGTAGATGGGTCAAGAGCGACTCTAAGTGAGCTTCCTTCCTTCCTTGTGTAGAGAAACAGACCTATGTGCACAAGGCGAAGCTGTTTCAGAAATGCTGAATGGTTCTGGAAGCATTACGAAAATTGAGGTTTTGGATACAAGCAGAACATATTACGCAGAGAGCGAAGAGAGCTAGCTTGGAGGCAACTTGGCTGGTACGAGTGAAACAAATTGGTGCCCAAGGGCTTGGGGTGGCCAAATGGGTGCTCAAGTCGCCCACAGTCAAGATGGGGACGTGAGGGACCCTCACAGTGGGCCTGGAAGCTCCCCCTCCAGTGGAACCGCGATTCCACGAATTGGAAACGCGAATTCCAAGCTGGAGCTGCGTTTCCAATGTTGAAATTCGTGGGTCGAGGCTGGAGCCGCGCCCCCAAGCAAAACGTGCCGAGGTGCCCCAAAGCCGAATTTGGGGTGCCTAGATCTTGATAAAATCACTAGGAGAGCACCCTATAACTAATAAAACCAAACCCCTAATGTCTACACCATTATAATGTAAACGGATACATATGACTCATTGAATACACTAGACGACTAAGCCTCCAGCGGATTTGAAGGACAATACGTACCGAACCAAAAATAAGGAGAAAACGGTTTTAACAGGGAGCGGCGAGAGAGGGGAGAGGGGGGAGGTGGGGGGGGGGGGGGGGGAGGGGAGGGGTGTCAGCGGAGCAAAAGGGAGGAGGGTCAATAGAGGGACGGAGGAGAGACATAGACAGAGTAAGAATGTAAAAGAGAGTGAAGAAAGGCAGGCAAGAAAGTGGACAAGAGAGAGTGTGTGAGAGTAGTGGAGGAGGGAGACAGGCATACATAGACTGGATGTTGCTGTTGAAGATTCGAGGCACCAATCCGGAAAGGTAATTTGATGAGAGGTCCCTGCAGATAAGAGGGCAGTGCCACGAGCAAAGCACGAGCAAAGCACGAGCAAAGCAAGAGCAAAGCACAAGCAAAGCACAAGCAAATCACAAGCAAAGCACAAGCAAAGCACAAGCAAAGCACAAGCAAAGCACAAGCAAAGCACAAGCAAAGCACAAGCAAATCACAAACAAAGCACAAGCATGTCATATTGGAAGGCGGTTTCTTCCAGCAAAGAGACGCAGGACTGGTTGGTTACTCAGGGAGGGGAAGCCGGAAAGAGGAGAGAAAGGGGAGGTGGGGTTCTGGGGATCGGGTGGGTTGCAGAGGGGGTTAACGAGAGAAACGCGTATCACCAGGATAGGACACGTACAGTTCAGCAAGGGCTGACAACGCAGAGTATGCTTCGGGTATGGTGCCTTGCAGATGGTTCAAGCTCAGATCCCTGCGATTGAAGTGACATGCAGGAGAAAAGATTGCTTTGCAAGACACAGAAACACAGGCAGGAATAGACCGTTTGCAATAACACTTGTAAAAAAGAGAGTATAGACTCTAGTTGGCGCTTTGCTGTCTCACACGTAGGGTTGAGCAAAAAAACGAACACCTGTTCGGTTCGCCTCGAACACGTTCGAGGCGAACCGAACAGGTATTTTTTTTTTGGCTTAAAATGTTCGCCGAACAGTGTTCGATGTTCGCCCGAACACGTTCGTGTTCGGGCCGCTGCTGCAATTTGCCCGCGACGAACACGAACACTGTTCGAGGTTCGCCCGAACACGCCTTCACAGGCGAACGGCGAACACCATTTTTTGCTCAAAGTGTTCGCCGAACCAAACAGTGTTTGGTTCGGCAAACGAAGGTGTTCGTGTAGGGCGTGTTCGCCACTTGCTCATCCCTACTCACACGTCAGCCTGATGGTCAACTGTCCCACACAGGGCAGGCTGGTCAGGAAGTGCCTCGCTTACAGGACAGCCAGGTTGGCAAGTGTGGAGAAGCCTTTGGGCAGGGCGCCTTCCAGGTTGTTCCCCAAGAGGGACCTGCAGTGTGCAGTGCATGGCAGGAAGGGGGGGGGGGAGGGGGGGGGGCAAGGTAACGGATGCATGCATGTACACCAATGTGGCATTGGGCTGTGCGATGGGGTTGTGAGGCTGTGCAACGAGGTACGTGAGGCTGTTCTGTGGTGTGCTGCGCTGTGCTATGCGCACTCACAGTTGAGTGAGTGCTGTCAACTCTGAAAGGCCTTCTGGCAGCACTCCCTGCCTCCTTGGCTCGTCGTTGATCACTCGCCTGCTCACAGGCAGGGGCAGGCAGAAGGGAATAGGAGGGGCGATTCTGCAAAAGGTGCGCGTAGAGGTGCGGCGTGGTTTTTAAGTTGACATGCTTTTGAGGCGCCTCAAAAGTCGTAGAGGAGGTGCGGCGTGGTTTTTAAGTTGACGTGCAAGTCAACTCCTTTGCTCGATGTTCTCACATGCCTCCTCACAAGCGCAGAGCAGGAAGGGCTGTTCAGCGACATGGCAGAAAGGGCTGTGGCAGAAAGGGCTGTTTAGCACACAGTGCACATCACGCTGTGGCGCGGTTTGACTGATTGAGTGGGTTGTTAGCAGCTCAATTGTTGTGGGGCAATGTACAGGAATAGGAGATGGGGAGAATAAGGTAATAACAGAGCGGGAGAACAGGCGCACATGAGAAAGCTAGGAGCACTCTCACAGTGACTGGAGTTTGGACATCTGAGTGACCCAGTCTGGGAAGTCCACAGCTCGAAGAAATATGAGGTCCCTGCAGGGAGGGCGGCGAGGGAGCATGAGAAGGGAAGAGGGTCCTTGAAGTGTGCTGGTGGTGTGTGCGCACGAGCTGGATTGGCCGGCCTAAGACGAGCAAGAATTTGCAGCAGAACACCTATCTCGGTGCAGAGCCGATCGCACGCATATGCGCATGTGTTGTGTTCAGCTTACAGTGTAGTGAGGGCAGTCAAGTATCGAATCTCCCGGGGTATCTCCCCTGTCACATTGCTGAGACCAATGAGTGATCTGCAAGCCGTGCGCATGTATGCAAACAGCACATGGCAAAGTCAGTAGGTGAACTTGTCACCTGACAGCCGGGTCCGATGGTGACAGATAAATAACAAGGAACCTTTGGAAAGAAAACATTTGTGATGTGACAGCACTTTGAGTGTCAAGGGAGCCACTTCTGGGTGCTCTCAGAGCAGTGCTCTCAGAGCAGACCATTTTTTAGGCTCCTCGAAACAAGAGTGACTTCTGGGTGGGTGCTCTGAAAGTAGACTCACAGGTGTTGGAGGTGGTGGAGGTGGGAGAGCAGTGCAAAGGAGGTCAGCTCCCCTGTGAATTCCGACAACCCAGACAGCCGCCTGGTGGTGGCGGTGAGGTGAGGTGAGGTGAGGTGAGGTGAGGTGAGGTGAGGTGAGGTGAGGTGAGGTGAGGCAGTGGGACGTGACAGACGGGAGGAGGTGGCGGACGGTGAGAGAGCTAGAAACACAACAGAGCATGCAGCACCGTGAGCCGTAACTGTAAGAGGGAAGGTAGCTGCCGCGGAACTCCTGGATAGTTGCTGCTGCAAGGCGTTCAGTAAGCAGAGATCGCCTCGCTACTCTCCATTTCAGGCGAGAATTTTTAGTCGAGGTGAGCATTCTTTTTGCGTCAACACAAGCACCCCCAGCAACTCACCTCCTCCCCTCTTCCCCACCATCCTCGGCCCATGTCTCCCCCCTTCCTCCCTGGGGAAGCATAACCTAGCCCAGGAATAGCGACTACATTCTTTAATTGCCTTTGCTTCGAGTAGATCAAGACTCTGATACTTGACAACGCGACCGAGTTTCCTCGAATCCCCTTCAGCCAATCATTTCAGCGAGGCAGTCGTTTTGATACTACTGGCTCACCAACTGACGTGGACTGGCAGCACTTTGGAGTTCCCAGGACTGCTCCATGCGCCAGGTCGTGGCTGCTCGAGCCAGAACCAGCCCGCCGGGGCAGCTCGTGTGGCAGATTTTCCACAAACACCGGCCTGAACCACCCTCTAGCGGAGCCCAGCCGGCCTCGGTTGAGGAGGCTGGCCCGTTCTCATGCCCACACGGGTGAATTTCATTGTTTTATGTGACGAGCTTTGATAATGGTGGTGCTGCCGATGCCATTGGAAACTGAATCCGAGCCTTCGAGAAAACCATGCTGGAAAAGAGTTGTGCCGCAGCAGTTTTGAGGATCGAGCAAGAGAGGGATGAACAGAAGGTTGTTGAGAAGCCTTTGAGAAGCCTTCATCAAGTGTCCTCCTCATACATACTCCCCAAGACATTGAGCCCATATGCTTATTCGCCTCCCACTGGGCAGGGTAGGCATGGAGGAAGAAACTGGAGAGTAGGCTTGAGCAAGAGGCGAACACGAACATGTTCGTGTTCGCCCAGGGCGAACATGTCACCTGGGCGAACCGAACAGTGTTTGGTTCGCAGCGAACACTTTCTGAGAAAATGGTGTTCGCCTGTTCGCCTCTAGGGGCGAACACCCCTATGTTCACCCCTATCTTCTCAACTTCTCAACAGCCGTGGGATGGGCGAACTGGGCTTCTAGTTATGGTATGGGCGTCGGTTTCAGCAAGGATAGATGGTATGGTGTGTGAAGTTGAGTTTTTTCCCTGGTTTCTTCCCAAAAACGCTCTGAACATTAGACGAACACGAACATGTTCATGCCTACTGGAGAGGCAGGGCTTACAATAAGTGCAGGGCGGAGAGGGAGGAGAGCCACGAGAGTTGGTCCACAGTGCCGGTGAGCAAGCAGCCGTCTGCTCCCAGGGCGCTGCAGGGAGCGATGCACACAGGCACAGGGATGGGGCACATGCAGGGGGGAGGGGCACATGCAGGGGGATGGGGCATGCGGCACATACAGAGGGATGGGGCATGTGCAGGGGGCAACAGCAAGCTCGATTGATTGAGTGAAAAGGGGGGGCATACAAGGAAGGACAGGCCAGAAGAGCATCACGGATCAGAGGTCACATGTAGTCACTGCGAGAGAGCAGGAGGGGCGGTGAGGGGATGTGTGGGAATGGGAGGTGTGTTACTGGTGATGGGAGAGGAGAGGAGGGTGTGAGACGTACAGGTGGGTAAGGCGGGTGAGAGATGCAAGGGATGGCATGGGGCCCTCCAGGTTAATGCCGTACGTCAGATCGCTGCAGGGAGACAAACAGAGAGGGAGAATTGGGGGGGGACGAGGGGGGGGTGGGGGGGGGAGGGGGGGGGGGGGGGGGGGGGGAGGAGAGGGGAGGAGGTGGCACTGTTGTGGTTAAGTTAAGGGCGTTTTGAATAGTGGGCCTTTTCTCGTCAGCAAGGGGAACCCAACCCGAGGGAGGGGGTAAGGGGGGTGCTGGAAACAAGTAGGTAGAATGATTAGAATGAGGGAGTGTAAGAGGGAGGAAAAGGACATGGTGTGGCAAGGACGGAGTCACGAGGCAGGTTGCATGAAGAGGGGAGTGAGGATGAACAGGGGCACAAGGGAGGAGCAAGGGGAAAGGAAAACATGGTGCAGGCAACAAGGATCAAAATTACGGTAATCGTATTATACGGTCCGTATAATACGTTCGTTTTATACGGTGAAATTTCCAAAACTACGGCGTATTTTAAAGAGACTTGTTTTGATGCTTTTTTTCTTCTAACAAGAGAGAGCGGCGGTTGGGGTGAGTGAAGGGTGAGTTGAGTACCTCGTTGTGAAGTCTGGGCGTGCTGTGTCGAGTGGGTTGTGGAAAACGGTTGAGATCACGAGGGGTAAGTTGATTGGTTTCGCATCGCGTCGGTTGGGTGTGTCGCGATTGCCAGCGAAAAAGAAATGCGGTGCGCGAAAATCCTAAACGGGCAAAGCGAAACGGGTAAACCTGTGTTTACCGTTCGCCAACTGTTGAAATGTCGCGCCAAGATTATTTGTACACTTTGCGCTTCGGTGAGTAATGCCAAAGAGTTGGCGAAACAGGTAAACTCAACATTCGCCTTCGCCAAATGCCCAAATGTCGCGACTCGAGAAAGTCGTGACATTCACGACTCGGCAAAACGTCACTTTCGTCTGTACGGGTGTGCGAGAAATTTGACTTCGGGAGAAACATGGGTGGGAAATTTGAGACTTCGATATACACAGACCCGAATTCAAAATTTCGGTCGTAAAATACGACCGTATTTTTGAACCAAACAAAAAAAACACACATCCACCGTTTTAAGCCGTTTTTTACGGTCGTATAATACGATTCCGTATTATACGGTAAAAAATCAATAATTCGGTCGTAATTTTGAACCTTGGCAGGCAGGATGAGAGGGAGAGGGAGAGGGAGGGAGAGGGTAGCGGGGACGGACAGGTATTGAAGGGTGGTGAGGTCAGTGATGGCAGCAGGAATGGCGCCGGTGGGAGGAGGATCCATGGCAAAGGCGTTGGAGTCCCTGCCAGGGCATACGTGCACACACACACGTGCATGCATACACACACGTGCATGCATACACACACGTGCACACACACACGTGCACACACACACGTGCACTCACACACACACACACACACTCACACACACACTCACACACGTGCACTCACACACGTGCACTCAAACACATGCACTCACACACATGCACTCACACACACACACACACACTCACACACGTGCACTCACACACGTGCACTCACACACATGGACTCACACACACACACACTCACACACGTGCACTCACACACGTGCACTCACACACATGCACTCACACACATGCACTCACACACACACACACACACACACACACACATACACTCACATACACTCACACACGTACACTCTCACACACACGTGCATGCATACACACGCACATGCACTCACAGGCGCACGCACATGCCACACATATGCACCGGCACTCGGACATGCACACTCTCATGTGCGCACGCACACACATGTGCGCGCGCGCCGACACACACACACACACACACACACACACACACACACACACACACACACACACACACATGCACACGCATACACATCCACGTGCAGCAATGCATACATATCCGCGTGCAGCCATGCATACACATCCGCGTGCAGCCATGCATACACATCCGCGTGCAGCCATGCATACACATCCGCGTCCAGCCATGCATACACATCCGCGTGCAGCCATGCATACACATCCACGTGCAGCCATGCATACACATCCGCGTGCAGCCATGCATACACATCCACGTGCGGCCATGCATACACATCCATGTGCAGCCATGCATACACATCCATGTGCAGCCATGCATACACATCCATGTGCAGCCATGCATACACATCCGCGTGCAGCCATGCATACACATCCGCGTGCAGCCATGCATACACATTCGCGTGCAGCCATGCATACACATCCATGTGCAGCCATGCATACACATCCACGTGCAGCCATGCATACACATCCACGTGCAGCCATGCATACACATCCATGTGCAGCCATGCATACACATCCACGTGCAGCCATGCATACACATCCATGTGCAGCCATGCATACACATCCACGTGCACATTGAAGAAAAGGAACATCACATCATTCAGCTTCTCGGCTGTCTAACCAACGGTAGTTCTCCTTCGTGTTTCCAGACCCCAGGCACTGGATGTTTGGATTTCGCGTTCAATAACCACGCCTTCAGTACACGTGCGGGTTCAAGGAGGAGGTGCTCAGTGCTGGGCAAGATCCAGTGCTCCCAGAGGGTTTAATCCTGTGACGCACACTGCACATACATTTTCCCCTTCGGGCCGCTCGCGCACGACTCACAGGGCAAGGACGGCCCCGTTGCGACTCACAGGGCAAGGACGAGACCCTTAGGGCGATACGTGAGTGACTCACAGGGCAAGGACGAGACCCTTAGGGCGATACGTGAGTGACTCCCAGGGCAAGGACGAGACCCTTAGGGCGATACGTGAGTGACTCACAGGGCAAGGACGAGACCCTTAGGGCGATACGTGAGTGACTCACAGGGCAAGGACGAGACCCTTAGGGCGATACGTGAGTGACTCACAGGGCAAGGACGAGACCCTTAGGGCGATACGTGAGTGACTCACAGGGCAAGGACGAGACCCTTAGGGCGATACGTGAGTGACTCACAGGGCAAGGACGAGACCCTTAGGGCGATACGTGAGTGACTCACAGGGCAAGGACGAGACCCTTAGGGCGATACGTGAGTGACTCACAGGGCAAGGACGAGACCCTTAGGGCGATACGTGAGTGACTCACAGGGCAAGGACGAGACCCTTAGGGCGATACGTGAGTGACTCACAGGGCAAGGACGAGACCCTTAGGGCGATACGTGAGTGACTCACAGGGCAAGGACGAGACCCTTAGGGCGATACGTGAGTGACTCACAGGGCAAGGACGAGACCCTTAGGGCGATACGTGAGTGACTCACAGGGCAAGGACGAGACCCTTAGGGCGATACGTGAGTGACTCACAGGGCAAGGACGAGACCCTTAGGGCGATACGTGAGTGACTCACAGGGCAAGGACGAGACCCTTAGGGCGATACGTGAGTGACTCACAGGGCAAGGACGAGACCCTTAGGGCGATACGTGAGTGACTCACAGGGCAAGGACGAGACCCTTAGGGCGATACGTGAGTGACTCACAGGGCAAGGACGAGACCCTTAGGGCGATACGTGAGTGACTCACAGGGCAAGGACGAGACCCTTAGGGCGATACGTGAGTGACTCACAGGGCAAGGACGAGACCCTTAGGGCGATACGTGAGTGACTCACAGGGCAAGGACGAGACCCTTAGGGCGATACGTGAGTGACTCACAGGGCAAGGACGAGACCCTTAGGGCGATACGTGAGTGACTCACAGGGCAAGGACGAGACCCTTAGGGCGATACGTGAGTGACTCACAGGGCAAGGACGAGACCCTTAGGGCGATACGTGAGTGACTCACAGGGCAAGGACGAGACCCTTAGGGCGATACGTGAGTGACTCACAGGGCAAGGACGAGACCCTTAGGGCGATACGTGAGTGACTCACAGGGCAAGGACGAGACCCTTAGGGCGATACGTGAGTGACTCACAGGGCAAGGACGAGACCCTTAGGGCGATACGTGAGTGACTCACAGGGCAAGGACGAGACCCTTAGGGCGATACGTGAGTGACTCACAGGGCAAGGACGAGACCCTTAGGGCGGTACGTGAGTGACTCACAGGGCAAGGACGAGACCCTTAGGGCGATACGTGAGTGACTCACAGGGCAAGGACGAGACCCTTAGGGCGATACGTGAGTGACTCACAGGGCAAGGACGAGACCCTTAGGGCGATACGTGAGTGACTCACAGGGCAAGGACGAGACCCTTAGGGCGATACGTGAGTGACTCACAGGGCAAGGACGAGACCCTTAGGGCGATACGTGAGTGACTCACAGGGCAAGGACGAGACCCTTAGGGCGATACGTGAGTGACTCACAGGGCAAGGACGAGACCCTTAGGGCGATACGTGAGTGACTCACAGGGCAAGGACGAGACCCTTAGGGCGATACGTGAGTGACTCACAGGGCAAGGACGAGACCCTTAGGGCGATACGTGAGTGACTCACAGGGCAAGGACGAGACCCTTAGGGCGATACGTGAGTGACTCACAGGGCAAGGACGAGACCCTTAGGGCGATACGTGAGTGACTCACAGGGCAAGGACGAGACCCTTAGGGCGATACGTGAGTGACTCACAGGGCAAGGACGAGACCCTTAGGGCGATACGTGAGTGACTCACAGGGCAAGGACGAGACCCTTAGGGCGATACGTGAGTGACTCACAGGGCAAGGACGAGACCCTTAGGGCGATACGTGAGTGACTCACAGGGCAAGGACGAGACCCTTAGGGCGATACGTGAGTGACTCACAGGGCAAGGACGAGACCCTTAGGGCGATACGTGAGTGACTCACAGGGCAAGGACGAGACCCTTAGGGCGATACGTGAGTGACTCACAGGGCAAGGACGAGACCCTTAGGGCGGTACGTGAGTGACTCACAGGGCAAGGACGAGACCCTTAGGGCGATACGTGAGTGACTCACAGGGCAAGGACGAGACCCTTAGGGCGGTACGTGAGTGACTCACAGGGCAAGGACGAGACCCTTAGGGCGATACGTGAGTGACTCACAGGGCAAGGACGAGACCCTTAGGGCGATACGTGAGTGACTCACAGGGCAAGGACGAGACCCTTAGGGCGATACGTGAGTGACTCACAGGGCAAGGACGAGACCCTTAGGGCGATACCTGAGTGACTCACAGGGCAAGGACGAGACCCTTAGGGCGATACGTGAGTGACTCACAGGGCAAGGACGAGACCCTTAGGGCGATACGTGAGTGACTCACAGGGCAAGGACGAGACCCTTAGGGCGATACGTGAGTGACTCACAGGGCAAGGACGAGACCCTTAGGGCGATACGTGAGTGACTCACAGGGCAAGGACGAGACCCTTAGGGCGATACGTGAGTGACTCACAGGGCAAGGACGAGACCCTTAGGGCGGTACGTGAGTGACTCACAGGGCAAGGACGAGACCCTTAGGGCGGTACGTGAGTGACTCACAGGGCAAGGACGAGACCCTTGGGGCTGCAGGTGACGCCAGCCCACGCAGAGCACGCCGTGGTGGCGTTGCTGTTGCCCGCCCACGCGCCCCCCCACGCCTCCTGCAGCTGCACCAGCACGCGCACTGCGCACACGGGGGGGAAACGGGGTGATTGGGAGAGTTGAGTGGGAAGGAGAGTATAGGGCAATAGGGACGAAGAATGGGGCCACTGGTGATCCAAAATGGGTGCCCTAATGGGGAGTTAGTGTAACGATCCCCTGCGCCAATATAACACCCTCGTTTTGACCCAGCGGGTGGTGAGGTGTCATACTGGAATCAGAACCTAGCGTCCAAATCCTGGGTGGTCCACATTTTCCGCCTGTGGCGAGAAGTACGATGTGGTTACCAGACTTGAACCCAGCGAAAGATCCTCCGCTGGCCTGAGCAACCAGCGAAATCGCTGCTAGTAGCACAGCGAAATCTAGGTCCTTGCGCGGGGCGACTTCCTGAAGTTCAGAGCCAACGGGGAGGTTGGAACCAGGGGGGAACGAGAGTAGCAGCGCCTATAGGTTAGTGTTACTAAGGGCATCCGCTGCGCTATAACACCCTCATTGACCCAGTGGGTAGCGAGGTGGTATAGTTGCGCGCATGCACCAGCATGCTAAGCCACGGCACTGGCACCCTCACCGTTGCCAGCGCTACTCACAGTGCGACGGTTGCAGGACGGGGGCTGCCGTCCTGCCGACAGCATTGGAGCTGGCAGCGCCGGCGGCTGGCGCGACGGGGAGGCGCCGCATCAGCGCGCGATGAGCGAGAGCCCCGGTTTGAACCGCGGGAGCCGCCAGATAGTGTTGCGGCGGCTTGCGGAGCGGGGAAAATTTTGGATGCGGCGGCGGCAGGGGATGCGTGGCGCGGAAAGCGCTGCAGCTGGCGGCGGCATTGGCAGAAGGAATGAGCGTTACAATAGCCGAGAGAAGAACGATTGTAACAGCTGCGGCATTTGCAAGGAGGCGCCTCACTGCCCACCGTGGCAGAGGAGTGGGATTCATTTACTCTTACTAGTAGGCAAGACACGATGCATGAAGGCCTTCCGATTATTGCAGAACGTACAGGTGCTCTACAAAAATTTTGGGCCAAAAACAATGAATGCACGTAGGTCGTATCCCTGCCTAGTGTCAAGAAGTTGGTGTCAAGAAGTTTGCGCATCCGATTGGTCCAAAGAAAACGTCCGGCCAATGCGATTGGTCAAGCGTTTTTTTTAACCAATCGCGTGCGCAAACTTCTTGGCACTAACTTCTTGACACTAGGCAGGGATACTACCTTAGGACGCGGCACCTGTTTTCATTTTGCCAGGATCGATCGTGGGAGGGGATCGATGTTCCGCTTGTACAGTGTATTGGCGACATCGCCAATGCCTGGTATCCTTTTTTCGCTGAAATTCGAGAAGGTACAGTACACTGGTACCCAAATTGGTGGCACCTGCAGCTCGCACGATCTATGTGCCGTGGTGCATGCGTTAGGGTTGGCGGGAGAGCATATCGCGCCACAGGTGACAGCCTCGTTCGATCGGCGTCGCCCACGGTCGCAGGCCAAAAATTCTTGAGTCGCTGCGAATGGAATTGCTGGACGACCATCCACGCTCTGCCCTGATTGGCTGCGCGTTTAAGCGTAATGGCAGCTCCAACCTGCCCGAGCCTGCAATTTCGATCCTGGCACCTGTAGCTCGATGTGTCTACCCCATTGCAAATTTGCAGGGGCACATCGGTATGCCGATCGATATGCCAGGATCGATGTGAGGCCACGATCCTTGTAAAATGAAAACAGGTGCCGCGTCCTTAGCGCGAAGTATGTTCAAAGTACTTCATGGGAGGCATTGGATTGAATCCGCAGGGCAAGTTCTAAGTTCATACTTTGAAGATACCTAAAAAGGATTGTTCGTGATTTCCACATTCTATGAAAGAGGATTGTAGAGTGTAAGGAAATTTCCATTTCCTTATGCCGCATCCCTGCTTCGCGCGTACACCACTGTTCTCGCCACACTCAGCGCCGTTACCACTCGCGATACTCGCCTCGACCATTTCCCACCACCTTGCCCGTCGCAACCCAACCTCACGACTCGGCTCGTAACCCGCGTTCCGTGTCAGATTTATATGACATAGCTACTGTAGGCTATAGTGGGGTAGCACATATGGGGTACAGCTTTCTGGGGTTTGTACTTGTACACAACTTTCCCTTAGTCATTCTCATTCTCGTTCTCTTTTCTCATTCCGGGCCTCCGCTTCGACACTTCCCAACCTCAGTCCCAACCTCAGTCACAGGCCCGTCGCACGTCACCCACAGTTCATTACCGGTACCGTTACCACTGTGGCCTTTGTTATTTAGCTCTCGCTCATTCCTTCGCTCATTGTATTGTTTTGCTTTTATAGTGCAATTCTCGCTCGCTCGCTCAATTGCACTCGTAACACTTAGTATTCAGAGCATACGATCTTCTCTCGGACCGCACCCACACCTTCGCTTCCCCATGTCAAACTATATGCCTATGTTATAATGATATGTAGGCTTTAGTGGGGTAGCTAATGTACGGTATATGTTTTGTTACTTGTACCCAACTCTCTCGATAGTCATACCAACCTTCTCCTTCCCTTTACTCTCGACATGGTATTAAGAGCAAAATAGGTCCTTGTCAGATTTATATGACATAGCTACTGTAGGCTATAGTGAAGTAGCACATATGGGGTACAGCTTTCTAGGGTTTGTACTGGTACCCAACTTTCCCTTAGTCATTCCATTCTCCTTCAGTTTCTCATGGTATCAGAACAGGGGCAGGAGAGGCACCAGAGGTGAGGTCAAAGAGGGAGAGACCGTCTGCCCTATCGCACTGTAGGAAAAGCTGCAGGTCATCGACCCAGACGTCAAAGTCAATGGCCCGACCCTCAGCGTCAAAAGCAAGGACACTAGGGGTAGCCATGACAGCAGTAGGCTAGCAGCGCGAACAGTAGGGTAAGGGCAGTGCAGTGACAGAGGCGCTACGACTCGGAGGCTCGGGCGGCTCGGGCGGCTCGGCAGTACAGCGGCTCGGCAGCAACTGCAGCTCGGCGGCTCGGCGACCCGGCGGCACAGGCGACTCAGGTGTCGGTGGCGGCAGTGGAGGCGGAGGCGGGGGCGGCGGTGGCGGTGGGAGCGGAGGTGGCGGAGGTGGCGGTGGTGGAGGAGGCGGCGGCGGAGGAGGTGGAGCTGGTCGGGGTGGCGCTGCGTAGAGGGTCGGCTCCGGTGGTGGTCAGCGCCAGCAGCAGCAGCAGCGCACTCGTGACATCCCCCCCCCTCAGCAGCTTCGATAGTGGTACGCTGCACGCTAGCAGGGTTGGGGTACTGGTCCGTGCAACTACGTCCTACGCACCGGCGACCGCGCGGGTGAGTAGTGCGGGGGTGCGCATTCCACCCAGCGCTGCTTTGGCCGCCTGACGGACGCTTGGCGTCACCAGTTCCCTAAGGCCACTGAGGTCCCCCGCTGGGGCGAGCTGTCTAGGGCGGGAGTAGCTGTCTTTGACCTTGACTTTGATGCTATTCTTGCTGCCATGTATGCAGTGACTATTAGTGATGAGGGTGACTGTTACCGGTGTTTTCCGCCCGACCCGGGCATTGAGACTGCTGCTCTAGGTACTGGTGAGGCTGCTGTTCTAGGTGCTAGCGAGGCTGCTGCTCTAGGTACTCGTGCGTCTGCTCCCTCAGGTGCTGGTGAGTCTGCTCTCTCAGGTACTGCGTCGGCTTCGGCCTCCCACATCTTCACCCTTGACTTGGGGGCTTCTCGCTCCTTCTTTCGAGACCGCACCACACTCACGCCGCTTGGCCGGCCAGTTGCAGTCTCTCTGGCAGACCCCTCTGGGAGTCATGTTCTTGCTCACTTCTCCACTGTCCTCCCGTATCAGGCGGCCCCCTCTGGCACCCTGTCTGGTCTTTACCTCCCCTCGTTCTCTACGAACTTGGTGAGTGGTGCTGACCTACAGGATGCGGGGGTTCACCAGTTCACTCCTGCGAGTCAGCGGGTGACCTACTGCACGGACGCTCGGACAGGCCGACACCTGGCCACGTTTACACGTCGGCCGGGGTCGAGCCTGTACACACTGACCACTGCGTCTCCTCCAGTCACTGCGTCTGGTCAGGTAGCTGCGTCGGGTCAGGTGTTTGTTGCAGCGTCCAGGTCTGGTCCTGAGTCTGCCCCCTGCTCGTGTCGCCTCCTGTCTCACGAGACTCTCCTCTGGCACCACCGCCTTGGTCACCCCACCCTGCTACGTCTCCGAGGCATGGCCTCCCGTGTCCTTGTCTCTGGTCTTCCCCGGTCCCTCCCTCCCCTTTCTCCGGGGCCTGGCCCTACCTGCGTCCCCTGTGTCGAGGGGCGGCAGCGGGCTGCCCCTCACTCCTCCCAGTTTCCTCTGACAGAGGCCCCGCTGCAGACGCTTCACATGGACGTGTGGGGCCCAGCCCGCGTCCGTGGACAGGGTCACGAGCGCTACTTCCTGCTGGTGGTTGACGACTACTCGCGTTACACCACAGTCTTCCCCTTGCGTGGCAAGGGTGATGTCACTAAGGTGTTGATCGACTGGATCCGCGCAGCTCGTCTCCAGCTCAGGCAGAGCTTCGGCTCGGACTTTCCTGTTCTGCGTCTGCACTCTGACAGAGGCGGGGAGTTCTCCTCTGGCCTTCTGCGAGCCTACTGTCGTGCACGAGGCATCCGCCTGACCTTCACGCTTCCGGACTCCCCACAGCAAAATGGGATTGCTGAGCGCCACATTGGCATGGTCAAGGATGTCGCTCGTACGTCCATGATGCATGCGGCTGCCCCCCATTTTCTGTGGCCGTTTGCGGTTCGGTACGCGGCGCATCAGATCAACCTTCACCCCAGGGTCTCCATGCCGGAGACCTCCCCAGCTTTGCTGTGGACGGGGAAGGTTGGCGATGCGTCTGCGTTCCGTGTCTGGGGATCTCGGGCGTTTGTCCGCGACTTGTCTGCGGACAAGCTGTCCCCTCGTGCTGCTCCTTGCATCTTCCTTGGCTTCCCCCCTGACGTGCCAGGGTGGCAGTTCTACCACCCCACCTCTCGCCGTGTTCTGTCCTCCCAGGACGTCACGTTTGACGAGTCGGTCCCCTACTACCGCCTCTTCCCCTACCGCACTCCGTCCCTCCCCCCGCCACCGCTCTTCCTTGTGCCAGGTCCCCCCCCTGTAGACCCCCTCCCCCCTCAGGGTCCTGCCCCTTCAGGTGTGTCCCAGGTAGACGCAGTCGAGCCTGTCGAGGTTACTGGTGACTCTGGTGCTGCTGAGGGTGCTGAGCCTGGGGGTGCTGACTCTGGGGGTGCAGAGCGTGTGGGTGCTATGCCTGGGGGTGCTAAGCCTGAGGGTGCTACGACTGGGGGTGCTGAGCCTAGGGGTGCTGAGCCTGGGGGTGCTACCACTGAGGGTGCTAAGCCTGGGGGTGCTGAGCCTGGGGGTGCTACGCCTGGGGGTGCTGAGACTGGGGGTACTACGCCTAGAGGTGCTGAGCCTGGGGGTGCGGAGCCTAAGGGAGCTGGGCCTGATCGTGTGGCGTCTGGCGGTGCTGGGCCTGGAGGATCTCCGGGTGCTTCGTCTCGGCGGGAGCCACTCTCTCAACAGGAGCTGCGCGAGTGGTTTGCCCGGCGCTGGTGGCGTGCTGCTGGAGCTGGAGGTTCTTCGGCTGCTGAGGGTGCTGGTGCTGCGGGTCCCAGAGGTGCTCGTGCTGGGAGTACTGGAGCTGCTGGGCCTGCGGGTACGACTGGAGCTAGAGCTGCTGAGGGTGTTGGCGCTGAGGCTACTGCTGTCGGTCCTAGAGGCGGTCCTGCTGGGGGTGCTGGGGGTGCTACTGGAGGTACTGGAGCTGGGGGTGCTGATGGCGCTGGTGCTGCCGCTGGGGGTACTGGTGCTGTCCCTGCTGTGTTTGGAGTCGCCGTGCGGCCTCGGCCGTACTTCGTTCCGCTCCTTCAGCAGGTTCTTGGTCTCCCGCCTTCTACTGGTCCTCCTCCTCCCTTAGAGTGTTTACAGCCTGTCCCGTCACAGTTACAGTTACAGCCGGCCTCCCCACTGCCTGCTCCTTCTCCCTACACTGGTCCTACTGGAGGTCTTGCTGAGCGTCGTGAGCCTGCGTCTCGCCCTGCGTCGCCTGTCCGTCTCGCTCGCACTAGTGGTCGTGGCTCGCGTCAGCGTCCTCCTCCTGTCCCTGGCACGCACGGGATATCTCTACGTCCGTCCACTGCTCCTCTGCGTGCCCCTTTGCCTTCTCCTCCTGAGTCCTCTCTTCCTGCTCTTGCCGACCCGGAGTCGGACTCTCTTCGTGCTGCCAGTCCTACTGTCACGCGTCTCCTTGCTACTGTCGTCACTGACCCTTCCTTTGAGTCCACTGCTGCGTCTGCCCTAGTTGCTGAGCTCGTCGACTTTGTTGCTCGCTGTCGTCTAGACTACACTTCTAGTCTTGTCGCTGAGTCAGAGTCCGTCTGTCCTCCGTCCGTCGGGGGTGAGTGTGCCCTTGGCACGGACGTCCTTGAGGACAGGCAGGAGGGGTTCGAGTGTTTGGCTGCTGCTTCACCTCATCTCGTGTCCGTAGTGCTTACCCCTGAGGGAGACCCGGATGCACTTGACATCCCGTCTCCGCGCTCTTACGAGGAGGCGATAGAGGGTCCCTACTCCTCTCAGTGGCAGGCAGCTATGGACACAGAGATGGCTTCCTAGAAGTCCACAGGCACCTACGTTGACGAGGTTCCCCCGCCTGGGGCGAACATCGTCAGTGGCCTGTGGATTTTCAGGGTGAAGCGGCCGCCGGGTTCTCCGCCTGTCTTCAAGGCGCGTTACGTGGCTTGTGGCTTCAGTCAGCGGCAGGGAGTTGACTACTTTCAGACCTTCTCTCCCACCCCGAAGATGACCACTCTTCGGGTACTGCTGCACATAGCTGCTCACAGCGACTACGAGCTGCACTCTCTTGACTTCAGCACTGCTTTCTTGCAGGGCAGCCTGCACGAGGAGATCTGGCTGCGTCGCCCACCTGGCTTCACTGGGTCTTTTACTCCTGGCACCCAGTGGAGCCTCCGGTGGCCAGTCTACGGTCTCCGCCAGGCGCCCCGTGAGTGGCACGACACACTGAGGACTACACTTGCGGCTCTTGGGTTTGCTCCTTCTACACCCGACCCGTCACTGTTTCTGCGCACCGACACCTCTTTGCCGCCGTTCTACATCATCATGTACGTCGACGACTTGGTCTTTGCCACAGCTGACACTGCTGGACTCGCCCACGTGAAGTCCGAGCTGCAGAAGAGACACACGTGCACAGACCTGGGTGAACTGCGCAGCTACCTTGGCTTGCAGATCACCCGGGACAGAGCACGCCGCACCATTACCCTGACTCAGTCACACATGGTGCAGCAGGTCCTTCAGCGCTTCGACTTCACGTACTCCTCGCCTCAGGCCACTCCTCTGCCTACTCGCCACTCACTCTCAGCTCTGCCTTCGGATGAGTCCGTAGAGTCGAGTGGCCCGTATCCAGAGCTTGTTGGTTGCCTCATGTACCTGATGACCTGCACACGACCTGACCTTGCATACCCTCTTAGCATTCTTGCACGCTATGTTGCTCTTGGGAGACACCGACCAGAGCACATGGCTGCAGCGAAGAGGGTGTTGCGCTACTTGTGCAGTACGTCGGGCATGGGGCTTGTGCTTGGAGGGCGGAGTCCAGTGGTCCTCACTGGGCACGCAGACGCTTCTTGGGCTGACGACCAAGCTACGCAACGGTCGTCACAGGGTTACACCTTCAGCCTTGGTTCCGGCTCTGTTTCGTGGCGGGCTACCCGCTCGTCTTCTGTTCTCGGCTCCAGTTGTGAGGCTGAGATCTACGCCGGGGCCATGGCTGCACAGGAGCTTCGCTGGCTCACCTACCTGCTGACTGAACTCGGAGCGCCGCCTCATTCTCCTCCAGTGCTGTACGTAGACAACAAGGCCATGCTGGCCTTGTGTCGAGAGCAGAGACTGGAGCACAGAACGAATCACATTGCCGTTTCATCCTGTTCCCGCCGCCCCACCCGGAACCCGATGCCCCACCTGTACGCGGCCGCCTGCCTGTCTCCCCCCCTGTCGCAACTGTTCGCGTGTGCAGCGGCGGTCGCTGTGGGTGGGAGAGGGAGGACGGAAAGGGATTGGCGGCCCAACCGACGCGCCAGCCAGCTCGCACCCCGCCCATCTCCCGTACGCCACCCGCATCTGCACGACCCGTCCCTGCCCCGCGTGCATCTGCCGTGTCAGCAACTGCCGTTTCGTCCCGTACCCGCACTGTCCCTGCCCCTCCCCGTCCCTCCCTCGTCGTGCCTTCCCCCTCTACCGCGCCTGCCTATGCCGTGTTGGGCGGTGGTGGGTGTGGAGGATAGTGGGGGCGGCGGCGGCGGGAATGGCGGGAGTTGCGGGAGTGGCGGGGTTGGCGGCTCATGTGGGGGGGGGGGGGGGGGGGGGGGGAGGGGGGGGGGGGAAAGGGGTGGTGGGCGGCTGTCAGCAGTGAATGTCAGCGCAAGCGCCAGAACTGCCGCCAACGCCTACCGCCTGTCCGTCTTCCCTTCCCCCCCTCCCCGTCGCCTTCACTACCGCGACTGCAGTTGTTGGGGGGGGAGTGACATGGAGGGGGTGATCAAACTGCAGCAATTGTCGCCACGCCTCCTCCTCTCTCTCTCTGCCGCTGTTGCTGCTGTGGGGGGGAGGTTCAGGGGGTGTGGGTGGATGTTCCAGCTGCAGCAACTGCCACCACACCTCCTCCTGTCATCCCCCCGCCCCGTGTCTCCCGTGCTGCTACCCCGTCGTTCCTGTGCCCCACCCGTGCTGTCCGTACCTGATTGTGCCCCACCCGTTCAGCCCGTGCTGCCTGTTCTGCCCGTGCTGCCTGTTCTGCCCGTGCTGCCCCGTTGTGCCCGTGTTGCCCCGTTCTGCCCGTGTCCTGCCCGTGTTCTGCCCGTGATCCTGCCCGTGATTCTGCTCGTGATTCTGCCCGTACTGCTGCCCGTGATTGTGCCCGTGATTATACCCGTGTGTTGCCCGTATTTTGCCCGTGTTCTGCCCGTGATCCTGACCGTGATTCTGCCCGTGATTCTGCCTGTGATCCTGCCCGTGTTGCTGCCCGTTCCCGTGCCATACTGACCGTGCACCTCCCGTGCTCCCGTGATCCTGTGCTACTCATGCTTCTTGTGCTTCTCGTGCTGCCCCGTGGTCCTGTGCCGTCCCGTATTGCCCCTATTTTTCCCTTGCTTGCCCCGTGCCCGTGTCCGTGCTGTCTGCCCGTGTTCCCTGTGCTTCTGCTTGTGCTCTACCCGTGCTGTTTGTTCCCGTGCGTGCCCCACTTGTACCACCCATGCTGTCAGTGCCCGTGCTGCCCCGTTCTGCCCGTGCTACCTCGTGCTCCTGTGCTGCCCCCGTGTTCCCGTGCTGCCCCCGTGTTCCCATGCTGCCCCCGTGCTGCCCCCGTGCTCCCGTGCTGCCCCCGTGCTCCCGTGCTGCCCCCGTGCTGCCCCCGTGCTGCCCCCGTGCCCCCGTGCTGCCCCCGTGCTGCCCCCGTGCTCCCGTGCTGCCCCCGTGCTCCCGTGCTGCCCCGCTCTCCCCGTGCTGCCCCGTTCAGCCCTTGTGCTGCCCCGTTCTGCCTGTGCTGCCCCGTTGTCCCCGTGTTGCCCCGTTCTGCCCGTGTTGCCCCGTTCAGCCCATGTCCTGCCCCGTTCTGGCCGTGTCCTGCCCCGTTCTGCCCGTGTTGCCTCGTTCAGCCCGTGTCCTACCCCGTTCTGCCCGTGTTGGCCTGTTCTGCCCGTGCTGCCCCGTTCTGCCCGTTTGTGTCCTACACGTGCTGTCCGTACCCGTTGGTGCCCCACCCGTGCTGTCAGTTCTCGCTCGTGCCCCACCCGGTCTGTGCTGCCCGGTCTCGTGCTGCCCGTCACCCCCGTGCGGCCCATCCCCTACAGCACCAAGTTGCTACCCAAACCCGCTACCCGTACCCGTGCTCCTCGCACACCGTGCACCAGCTGCGGGGCGTTCAACCGCAGCCGGGTACCTGTTCCACCGTGGTGGTTCAGATGCTGCTTGGTGGTTGCTGTTTGTCAGCTTCAGAGGGGGCCCCTTGCTGGTGTCCCGTGCCCTGTAATGGGGTTTTACAGGTGTACCCCTTCAAGGGGGGCTCTGCACATGGTTATGCACTTCAGGCAGATAGGGGGTGTGTCACAATAGATTTATATCTATTTGGTATAATCTGCCTGTAGTGTAGCTGTTGTGTAATTCCCTTATATGGTGGTGTACCTCTTTCACCTTTGTTAGGTTGCTATATGTACTCGTGTGCTATAGTGAACCTTCACCCATTCTCGATTCTCACTTGGCACAACTCATTCGACACCCGCTTGGCCTAGGCTTCTAAGCCTAGGCCCTCCTTAAACCCGGTTACCAGTTAAGACACTATCGTAACGTGCTGCTGCTGCTAGGCTACTGCTGCTGCTCCTGCTGTCATGGCTAGCCCTAATGTTCTTACCTTCGATGCTGAGGGTCGAGCGGTTGAATTTGAGGTCTGGGTCGATGATCTGCAGCTGTTTCTGCAGTGCGATTCTAGGGACGGAGTCTCACTGTTCGATCACACGTCCGGCATCTCTGTTGCACCTTCTGCCGATGCTGACAGTGCTGTTCGTTCGCAGTGGACCACGCGCAATGCTGCTGCTCATCTTGCTATTCGTAGTCACCTGCCGTTTGCTGAGCGCGCGCACTTTAGCCAGTACAAGACCGCTAGGACTCTGTACGACGCTGTTGTTGCGCAATACTCCTCCCCTACCACTGCTGCCCTTAGCCGCCTCATGCTGCCGTACCTGTTCCGTGACCTAGCTGCTTTTGCCACAGTCACTGACCTCATTACGCACCTCTGCACTAGTGACACCCGCTATCGCGCTGCGCTTCCTGCCGAGTTCTGCGCCAAGAAAACCCCCCCTATGTACATCACTCTCTACTACCTCGTCACCCGGCACCTTGACTCCCTTCGCTCAGTCAGGGACCACTTCCTCTCCCTTTGCCCCACCACGCTCACCGTTGACCTCCTCGAGGAGCGCCTCCTTGCAGTTGAGAAGAATATAGTCACTATAGGAGCCTCTCGTGGTGACCCTCGTGCCCCTTTCTTTGAGGGGTGCTCCCCCGTTCCCCTTTTGCCTTCTGTTGCCTCTGCTGCTGCTGTCAACCTCACTAGCACCGAGTCGGTTGGGGCTGCATCTGCTCCTAGTGGGAGGCGCCGCAGCGGCAGGAGCAAGGGGGGCAAGGGTGCTGGAGGAGATGGCGGGGGCGGCGGTGGTGGCGGTGGAGGCGGCAGAGGGGGTGGGGGTGGAGGTGAGGGTGGTGGCGGGAGTGGGGGCTTTGGTGGCGGCGGTGGAGGTGGAGGCGGCGGTGGCAGCGCCAGTGGGGGTGGCGGAGGCGGCAGCAGCGGTGGGGGTGGTGGCGGCGGTGGTGCTGGTCGGGGTGGCGCTGTGCAGCGGGGAGGCCTTGGTGGTGGCCAGCGCCAGTAGCAGCAGCGTTCTCGTGAGACCCTGTCGCCCCAGCAGCTTCGTGAGTGGTACACTGGGCGTGGGAGGTCTGGGGGTGCTGGTCCTTGTGCCTATGTTCTCCGCACTGGCGAGCAAAGTGGGGAGACGTGCGGAGGGCCGCACGCCACGCAGCGCTGACTGACGCGTGGCGTGCACAGTTTCCTGACGCCACGGAGCTCCCCCGCTAGGGTGATCTGCTTAGGTCGGGGGTTGCTATCTTTGATCTTGACTATGATGCTATCCTTGCTGCTATGTATGCTGTGTCTATTAGTGCTGAGGTTGACTGTTACCTGTGTGTTCCGCCCGACCCGGGCATTGAGGCTGCTCCTCTAGGTGCTAGTGAGTCTGCTACTCCAGGTGCTGGTGAGTCTGCTCTCTCAGGTACCGCGTCGGCTCAGGTCTTACACACTTTCACCCTTGACTCGGGTGCTTCCTGCTCCTTCTTTCATGACTGCACCACACTCTCGCCGCTCGGTCGGCCAGTGGCAGTCTCTCTGGCTGACCCCTTTGGGTGTCCAGTCCTTGCACACTCCTCCACGGTTCTGCCGTGTCCGGCGGTCTCGTCTGGCTCTCTGTCTGGCCTCCACCTCCCCTCGTTCTCCACAAACTTGGTGAGTGAAGCTGACCTTTAGTACGCATGGGTTGACCAATTCACTCCTTGAGGTCAGCGGGTGACCCACTGTTCGTGTACTCGAGCGGGCCGGCACCTGGCCACGTTCACCCGTCAGCCGGGGTCGAGCCTGTACACCCTGACTACCGTGTCTCCTCTGGTTGCTGCGTCTAGTCAGGTAGCTGCGTCGGGCCAGGTGTTTGCTCCAGCGTCCCGGTCTGGTCCTGAGTCTGCCCCCTGCTCGTGTCGCCTCCTGTCTCACCAGACTCTCCTCTGGCACCACCGCCTTGGTCACCCCTCCCTGCCTCGTCTCCGAGGCATGGCCTCCGGAGTCCTTGTCACCGGCCTTCCCCGGTCTCTCCCTCCCCTTCTCCCGGGGCCTGCCCCTACCTGCGTTCCTTGCATCGAGGGGCGGCAGCGCGCCGCTCCTCACTCCTCCGAGTTCCCTCCGACGGAGGCTTCTCTGCAGACTCTTCACATAGACGTGTGGGGCCCCGCCCGCGTCCGTGGACAGGGTCACGAGTGCTACTTTCTGCTGGTCGTTGACGACTACTCGCGTTACACCACAGTCTTCCCCTTGCACCGCAAGGGTGTAGTCACTGAGGTGCTGATCGACTGGATCCGCGCTGCTCATCGTCAGCTCAGCGAGAGTTTTGGCTCGGACCTTCCTGTTCTGCGTCTGCACTCCGACAGAGGTGGAGAGTTTTCCTTCGACCTTCTGCAGGCCTTCTATCGTGCGGAGGGCATCCGCCAGACGTTCACGCTTCCGGCCTCTCCACAGCAAAATGGGATTGCTGAGCGCCGCATTGGCATGGTCATGGACGTCGCTCGTACGTCCATGATCCATGCGGTTGCTCCCCATTTTCTGTGGCCGTTCGCGGTTCAGTACGCGGTGCATCAGATCAACCTTCAACCCTGGGTCTCCATGCCGGAGACCACACCTACTCTGCGGTGGAAGGGGAAGGTTGGCGATGCGTCTGCGTTCCGTATCTGGGGATCTCGAGCTTTTTTCCGCGACTTGTCTGCGGACAAGCTGTCCTCCCGTGCTGTTCCCTGCATCTTCCTTGGCTTCCCCCCTGACGCGCCTGGTTGGCAGTTTTACCACCCCACCTCACGCCGTGTTCTGTCCTCTCAGGACGTCACGTTTGACGAGACGGTTCCCTACTACTGTCTCTTCCCCTACCGCACTGCCCCCCTCCCCCCCCCCCCCCCCCGCCGCTCTTCCTCGCGCCAGGTCCTCCCCCGGTAGACCCCCTCCCTCCTCATGGTCCTGCTCCCTCAGGTGTGTCCCACGTAGACGGAGTCGAGCCTGTCGAGGTAGCTGTTGACTCTGGTGCTACTAGGGGTGCTGAGCCTGCGGGTGCTGGGTCTGGGGGTGCTGAGCCTGAGCGTGCGGAGCCTGGGGGTGCTGAGTCTGGGGGTGCTGAGCCAGGGGTTGCTGAGCCTGGGATTGCTGAGTCTAGGGGTGCGGAGCCTGAGGGTACTGAGCCTGCGCGTGTGGAGTATGGAGGTGCTGGGCCTGGAGGTCCTTCGGGTACTTCGTCCCGGCGGGAGCCACTCTCTCCTCAGCAGCTGCGTGAGTGGTTTACTCAGCACCGGAGCCGTGCTGCTGGAGGTGGTGGTGCTACGGGTGTTGGAGGTCCTGCTGCTGCTGGAGCTGCTGGGGGTTCTGGAGCCACTAGTCCTGGAGGTGCTCGTACTGGAGGTACTGGAGCTGCTGGGCCTAGTGGTGCCGCTGGAGCTGGGGCTACTGGAGGTGCTGGCTCTGGCGGTGCTGCTGGAGCAGGTGCTGCTGGAGGTGCTGGGGCTGGCGCTGCTGGAGGTGCTGGGGCTGGCGCTGCTGGAGCTGCTGGAGGTGCTGCTGGAGCTGATGGTGGTGCTGCTAGAGCTGGTGGTGCTGCTGGAGGTGCTGCTGGAGGTGCTGGTGTTGCTGGAGCTGCTGGAGGTGCTGCTGGAGCTGGTGGTGTTGCTGGAGTCGGAGCTGCCGCTGGGGGTGCTCGTGCTGTCCCTGTTGGGTCTAGGGGCGCTGAGCGACCGCGGCCGTACTTCGTTCCGCTCCTTGAGCAGGTTCTTGGTCTCCCGCCTTCTGCTGGTCCTGCTCCTTCCTTAGAGTGTCCACCGCCTGTCCAGTCGCAGTCCCAGCTACAGCCCGCTTCCCCACTGCCTGCTCCTTCTCCTTAGACTGGTCCGACCGGAGGTCTTGCTGAGCATCATGAGCCTGCATCTCGTCCTGCGTCACCTGTTCGCGCTGCTCGCACTAGTCGTCGTGTTCCGCGTCCACGTCCTCCTCCTGTCCCCGGCACGCACCAGATGGCAGTTCGTCCTTCTGTGTTCCAATGCGTGTCCCTCCGCCGTCTCCTCCTACGTCCTCCCTTGCTGACGGTCCGGACCCGGAGTCTGACTCCCCTCGTGCTGCTAGTCCTACTGTCACGCGTCTCCTTGCCACTGTTGTCACTGACCCTTCCTTTGAGTCCACTGCTGCGTCTGCCTTAGCTGCTGAGCTTGTCAACCTTGCTACTCGCTGTCGTCTAGACTACGCCGCTAGCCTTGTTGCTGAGTAAGAGTCCGTTTGTCCTCCGTTCGTCGGGGGTGAGTGTGCTCTTGGTACAGACGTCCTTGAGGACAAGCATGAGGAGTTTGAGTGCTTTGCAGCTACTGTACCTCATCTCGTGTCCATGCTGATAGCACCGGAGGGAGACTCGGATGCACCAGACATCCCGACTCCGCGTTCTTACGCTGAGGCGATCGCGGGTCCCTACACCTCTAAGTGGCAATCAGCCATGGACGCAGAGATGGCATCCTGGAAGTCCACAAGCACTTACGTCGACGAGGTTCCCCCTCCTGGGGCGAACATTGTCGATGGCATGTGTATTTTTAGGGTGAAGCGGCCGCCGGGTTCTCCGCGTGTCTTCAAGGCACGTTACGTTGCACGAGGCTTCAGTCAGCGACAGAGAGTTGACTTCTTCTAGACCTTCTCCCCTACCCCGAAGATGACCACTCTTCAGGTGCTGCTGCACGTCGCCTCTCAGCGTGACTACGAGCTTCACTCTCTTGACTTCAGCACTACTTTCCTACAGGGCAGCATGCACGAGGAGATCTGGCTGCACCGCCCACCTGGCTTCACTGGGTCTTTTGCTCCTGGTACCCAGTGGAGCCTCGAGCGGCCAGTCTACGGTCCGCCAGGCGCCTCGTGAGTGGCACGACACACTGAGGACTACACTGGCGGCTCTTGGGTTTGCTCCTTCTACTGCTGACCCGTCGCTGTTTCTACGCACCCACAGTTCACTGCCGCCGCTCTACATCCTTGTGTACGTCGACGACATGGTCTTTGCCACTGCTGACACTGAGGCACTGACTTTAGTGAAGTCGGAGTTGCAGAAGAGACACACGTGCACAGACCTGGGTGAGCTACGCAGCTATCTTGGCTTGCAGATCACTCGGGACAAAGCAGGCCGCACCATCACCCTGACTCTGTCACACATGCTGCAGCAGGTCCTTCAGTGCTTCGACTTCCAGTACTCCTCGCCACAGCTCACTCCTCTGCCTACCGGTCACTCGCTCTCAGCTCTGCCTTCGGATGAGTCCGTAGAGCCGAGTGGCCCGTATTCAGAGCTTGTGGGCTGCCTCATGTACCTGATAGCCTGCACTCGTCCTGACCTTGCTTACCCTCTTAGCATCCTGGCACGCTATGTTGTGCTCGCGAGACACCGACCAGAGCACTGGAAGGCAGCTAAGAGGGTGATGCGCTACTTGTGCAGTACGTCGGGCATGGGGCTCGTGCTTGGGGGATGGGGTCCAGTTGTTCTCACTGGTCACGTTGACGCTTCTTGGGTCGACGACTTAGCTACGCAGCGGTCGTCACAGGGTTACATCTTCAGCCTTGGCTCCGGTCCTGTCTCGTGGCGGTCTACCCGCTCGTCTTCTGTTCTCAGCTCCAGATATGAGGCTGAGATCTACGCAGGGGCCATGGCTGCACAGGAGCTTCGCTGGCTCACCTACCTGCGGACCGACTTGGGCGAGGCGCCTTGTTCTCCTCCAGTTCTATACGTCGACAACAATGCAATGCTTGCCTTGAGTCGTGAGTAGGGACTGGAGCACAGAACAAAGCACATCGCTCTTCGCTACTTCCTTGCTCGAGAGTTGCAGCAGCGTTGTCAGCTTTGTCTTGTTTACGTGGCCTCTCAGGCCAACACTGCTGATATCTTCACCAAGGCACATCAGCCTTGTGATCATCAGCGGTTCTGTACTGTTCTAGGCCTTGTGCCCACTTGGCCTCACTTGCTCTCCTCTTGACTTTGCTTGTACTGTGATCTCTGTATATATACCCGCATGCTTACACTTGCTAGGTTGTGATCACTATCTTGTTTGTTCTGCTTTATATAACTCTGCATGTGAACTGGCCTTGTGGCCGCTTGCCTGCGCTCGGAATGTGTGGTGACGTCGTGATCCACCCTGAGCTTGCTTTGCTCTTCTTGACTGGTCTTGTGACCTCTTGTTCTCCCCCACTTTGCCTATGGGGGTGTGTCAAACATATATGCTATAGTCTGTGTAGGTTGTAGTGGGGTAGATAATATGGGGTACAACACTTTTAGGTTTTCCTACTTGTACCCATCTGTTTCCTAGTGCATTCATTCCTCGTACTTTTCTCACACTTAGGAGCCCTCATACTGCCCTCCCACTGCCTTAGCAGCCCTCGTTCTGCCTTAGCTGTCAACGGGAGTTGTGTGTTGGCCCCATCCACGCTTAGGCGGAGCCGACTTCGTGGTGGGGTGTACGGAAGGTACAGCCGACTTGCAGCAGTGGGCGACGCCGACTTGGACGAGCTGACAACTGCACTGGTCGACCAGGAGTGACGTCGACCTGGATCTGGTCGACCGGAGGAGTGGTCGACCTGGTGAGGTCGACTTGGTGTGGTTGTCGACTTGGGAGGTCGACGAGCACATACAGGAGCAGCTGGTCGACATAGTTGCCAGGTCGACCAGGATACCTGGGTGACGAGGTTCTGCGAAGGAGTGCGACGGTCACCCAGGCGAAGTTGGTGAGACCGACCTCCATGGTGGTATCCCGAGGTCGTCGTGGCGGATCAGAGGCAGTTGCTAGCCCGAGGTTGACGTGGTGTGTGCGCTGTGCAGGTGACGAGACTTTGCATGCCAATCATCTGCGCGCACCTGCAAAGCGGGTGCACTGCTGTCCTGCGTGAGCAATGCTGGCACACTGTCAACCTGCAGCGTTGGCAAGCTGTCGACTTTGCACTGCTGTAGCGTGGTCGACCAAGTCGTGCTGGAACGCAGTCGACCATGCTGTGCTGGCAGTCGACCAACCTGAATGCTAGCTCTGATGTAGTCTTGCATTGCCAACTTCATTGTACCATTGTTCTGAACTTTTCCTAGTGAAACTCTTGCCAATTTTCCCCGTGAACTAGCAAGTAGTGTGTGCACAATGAAAACGACTAAGGACTAACGAACGCAGAGATCACACGAGCACACGTGCCTAGCCCGTAGCCTAGCTCCCGTTGCTGCAGTTATCTCCGCATTAGCAGCCCTCGTACTGACTTTTCATCCCTCGTACTGCCCTTCCTCCACCCTTGCTGCTCCTCCCCTGTCTCTGCAGCTTCGCGTACCGCCCCTACCGCCCTCCATTAGCCCTTGCTGTCCGCGTGCTGCCTCTACTGTCGTGCTGCAGTGACCATGGCTTCTATTAGTGTACTGTCGTTCGACCCTGAAGGTCGTCCAGTCGAGTTCAATGCCTGGCTAGATGATCTTCAGCTGTATCTTATGACTGATGCCAAGGACGGCGTTTCGCTCTTTGACTCAGCCAAAGGTTCCTCAGTCGCTCCAGACACAGCTGACAGCGTTGCTCACTCACAGTGGCTTACCCGTGACGCTACTGCACGCCTAGCCATTCGCAACCACTTGCCTCTAGCCGAGCGCACCCACTTTGGCCAGCATATAACCGCTAAAACACTGTACGCTGCTGTCATCGCTCGCTACTCTTCTCCTGCCACTGCTGCCCTCAGCCGCCTTATCCTACCCTACCTTTTTCCTGAGCTCTCCTCCCTTACCACAGCTGAGGACCTTATCACTCATCTCCGCGCTAATAGCTCGTTATCGCGCCGCCCCCCCGACTGAGTTCTTAGACAAGAATCCTCCCCCGATGTACATCACGCTCTACTTCATTGTCACCCGACTCCCTGACTCTCTTCGTGTCGTCAAGGACCACTTTCTAGCCCTTCCCCCCACCGACCTCACATTCGACGACCTCGAGAAGCACCTGCTTGCGGCTGAGTCCAACATCGTAGCTGTCGGTGCTGCTCGTGGCACTCCCCGCACTCCCCTCTTTGAGGGGTGTGCCCCCTCCCCCCTTGTCCCCTCCCACGCCTCTACTACTACTGTTAACCTCCTTGGTGCTGAGGAGGTCGGTGCCGCTTCTACTTCTGCTGGGAAGCGCCGCAGCGGCAAGGGCAAGGGAGGCAAGGGTGGCGGCACTGGCAGCGGGGGAGGTGGTGGTGGAGGAGGCGGCGGTGGGGGTGGTGGTGGTGGGGGTGGTGGCGGGGGTGGAGGGGTCGGTGGCAGCAGTGGCAGCAGCGGTGCGCGTGGTGGTGGTGGAGGAGGCGAGGGTGGGAGCGGTAACAGTGGCGGCAACAGCGGCGGTGGTGATGGCGGTGGGAGCGGTGGTACCAGCTGTGGTGGCGGCCGTGGTGGAGCTGGTCAGCGGGGAGGTGCTGGAGGTGGCCAGCGCCAGCAGCAGCAGCGTCAGCCCGAGCCCCGCACGCCCCAGCAGCTTCGTGAGTGGTACGCTCAGCGTGGGCCGTCTGGGGGTAGTGGTCGCTGCCCTTACCGCATTCGCACTGGTGAACGCGCTGGTCAGACGTGCAACAAGTTTCACACCGAGTACCGCTACTTCTCTAGGCTGGACGATGCCTAGCGTGCCCAGTTTCCTGATGCTACTGAGCTTCCCTACTGGGCAGACCTGCTTAGGCGTGATGTTCCTATCTTTGATCTTGACTATGATGCAATTCTTGCTGCCGTGTATGCATTGACTGTTAGTGCAGAGGGTGACTACTACTTCTGTATGCCGCCTGACCCACGTATGGTGCGGCGTGCTCTGTCTCGGGTGATATGCAAGCCAAGGTAGCTGCGCAGTTCACCCAGGTCTGTGCACGTGTGTCTATTCTGCAGCTCAGACTTCAGGTGGGCGAGTCCAGCAGTGTTAGCTGTGGCAAAGACCAAGTCGTCGACGTATACGAGGATGTAGAACGGCGGCAAAGAAGTGTCGGTGCGCAGAAACAACGACGGGTCGGCAGTAGAGGGAGCAAACCCAAGAGCCGCAAGTGTAGTCCTCAGTGTGTCGTGCCACTCACGCGGTGCCTGGCGGAGACCGTAGACTGGCCGCCGGAGACTCCACTGGGTGCCAGGAGGAAAAGACCCAGTGAAGCCACGTGGGCGGCGCAGCCAGATCTCCTCGTGCAGGCAACCCTGTAGGAAAGCTGTGCTGAAGTCAAGAGAGTGTAGCTCGTAGTCACGGTGAGCAGCTATGTGCAGCAGTACCCGAAGAGTGGTCATCTTTGGGGTGGGAGAGAAGGTCTGAAAGTAGTCGACTCCCTGTCGCTGACTAAAGCCACGAGCCACGCAATGCGCCTTGAAGATAGGCGGAGAACCCAGCGGCCGCTTCACACTGAAAATCCACATGCCACTGACGATGTTTGCCCCAGGCGGGGGAATCTCGTCAACGTAGGTGCCTGTGGACTTCCAGGAAGCCATCTCTGCGTCCATAGCTGCATGCCACTGAGAGGAGTAGGGACCCTCTATCGCCTCCGTGTAAGAGCGCGGAGTCGGGATGTCAAGTGCATCCGGGTCTCCCTCAGGGGTAAGCAGTACGGACACGAGATGAGGTGAAGCAGCAGCCAGACACTGGAACTCCTCCTGCCTGTCCTCAAGGACGTCCGTGCCAAGGGCACACTCACCCCCGATGGACGGAGGACAGACAAACTAAGACTCAGCAACAAGACTGGCGGCGTAGTCTGGGCAATAGTGAGCAGCAAAGTAGATGAGCTCAGCAACTAGGGCAGACGCAGCAGTGGACTCAAAGGAAGGGTCAGTGACAACAGTAGCAAGGAGACGCATGAAAGTAGGACTGGTAGCACGAAGAGAGTCCGACTCCGGGTCGGCAAGAGCAGGAAGAGAAGACTCAGGAGGAGAAGGTAAAGGGGCACGCAGAAGAGCAGTGGACGGACGCAGAGACATCCGGCTCGTGCCAGGGACAGGAGGAGGACGCTGACGCGAACCGCGACCACTAGTGCGAGCAGCACGGACAGGCGACGCAGGGCGAGACGCAGGCTCACGACGCTCAGCAAGACCTCCAGTAGGACCAGTGTAGGGAGACGGAGCAGGCAGTGGGGAGGCCGGCTGTAACTGTAACTGTGACGGGACACGCTGTGGACACTCGAAGGGAGCAGGAGGACGAGTAGAAGACGGGAGACCAAGAACATGCTGAAGGAGCGGAACGAAGTACGGCCGAGGCCGCGCGGCGACTCCAGACACAGCAGGGACAACACCAGTACCCCCAGCGGCAGCACCAGCACCAGCAGCACCTCCAGCTCCAGTACCTCCAGCAGCACCAGTAGCACCCCCAACAGGACCGCCTCCAGGACCGACACCAATAGCCTCCGCGCCAACACCCGCAGCAGCTCCAACTCCAGAAGTACCCGCAGGCCCAGCAGCTCCAGTACTCCCTGTACGAGCACCTCCGGGACCCGCAGCACCAGCACCCTCTGCACCAGCAGAACCTCCAGTACCCGCAGCACCTCCAGCTCCAGCAGCTCGCCTCCAACGCCGGGCAAACCACTCACGCAGATCCTGTGGAGAGAGTGGCTCCCGGCGAGACGAGGCACCTGGAGAACCGCCAGGCACAGCACCGCCAGACGCCACACGAGCAGGCCCAGCTCCCTCAGGCTCAACACCTCCAGGCTCAGCACTCCCAGGCTCAGCACCCCCAGGCTCAGCACCCCCAGGCTCAGCACCCCCAGGCTCAGCACCCCCAGACTCAGCACTCCCAGGCTCAGCACCCCCAGGCTCAGCACCCCAAGGCTCAGCACCCCTAGGCTCAGCACCCACACGCTCAGCACCCCTAGAGTCAGCACCCCCAGGCTCAGCACCCTCAGCAGCACCAGAGTCACCAGCGACCTCGACAGGCTCAACAGCGTCTACCTGGGACACACCTGAAGGGGCAGGACCCTGAGGGGGGAGGGGGTCTACCGGGGGGGGACCTGGCACAAGGAAGAGCGGTGGCGGGGGAAGGGACGTAGTGCGGTAGGGGAAGAGACGGTAGTAGGGGACCGACTCGTCAAACGCGACGTCCTAGGAGGACAGAACACGGTGAGAGGTGGGGTGGTAGAACTGCCACCCTGGCGCGTCAGGGGGGAAACCCAGGAAGACACAGGGAGCAGCACGAGGGGACAGCTTGTCCGCAGACAAGTCGCGGACAAACGCCCGAGATCCCCAGACACGGAACGCAGACGCATCGCCAACCTTCCCCGTCCACAGCAAAGCTGGGGAGGTCTCCGGCATGGAGACCCTGGGCTGAAGGTTGATCTGATGCGCCGCGTACCGGACCGTAAACGACCACAGAAAATGGGGGGCAGCCGCATGCATCATGGACGTACGGGCGACGTCCATGACCATGCCAATGCGGCGCTCAGCAATCCCATTTTGCTGTGGAGAGTCCGGAAGCGTGAAGGTCTGGCGGATGCCTCGTGCACGACAGTAGGCTCGCAGAAGGCCAGAGGAGAACTCTCCTCCCCTGTCAGAGTGCAGGCGCAGAACAGGAAAGTCCGAGCCGAAGCTCTGCCTGAGCTGGAGACGAGCTGCGCAGATCCAGTCGATCAACACCTCAGTGACATCACCCTTGCTGCGCAAGGGGAAGACTGTGGTGTAACGCGAGTAGTCGTCAACCACCAGCAGGAAGTAGCGCTCGTGACCCTGTCCACGGACGCGGGCCGGGCCCCACACGTCCATGTGAAGCGTCTGCAGCGGGGCCTCTGTCTGAGGAAACTGGGAGGAGTGAGAGGCAACCCGCTGCCGCCCCTCGACACAGGGGACGCAGGTAGGGCCATGCCCCGGAGGAAGGGGAGGGAGGGACCGGGGAAGACCAGAGACAAGGACTCGGGAGGCCATGCTTCGGAGACGAAGCAGGGAGGGGTGCCCAAGGCGGTGGTGCCAGAGGAGAGTCTCGTGAGACAGGAGGCGACACGAGCAGGGGGCAGACTCAGGACCAGACCTGGACGCTGCAGCAAACACCTGACCCGACGCAGCTACCTGACCTGACGCAGTGACTGGAGGAGACGCAGTGGTCAGTGTGTACAGGCTCGACCCCGGCCGACGTGTAAACGTGGCCAGGTGTCGGCCTGTCCGAGCGTCCGTGCAGTGGGTCACCCGCTGACTCGCAGGAGTGAACTGGTGAACCCCCGCATCCTGTAGGTCAGCACCACTCACCAAGTTCGTAGAGAACGAGGGGAGGTAAAGACCAGACAGGGTGCCAGAGGGGGCCGCCGGACACGGGAGGACAGTGGAGAAGTGAGCAAGGACAGGACCCCCAGAGGGGTCTGCCAGAGAGACTGCAACTGGCCGACCAAGCGGCGTGAGTGTGGTGCGGTCTCGAAAGAAGGAGCGGGAAGCCCCAGAGTCAAGAGTGAAAGTGTGAGAGGCCGGAGCCGCCGCGGTACCTGAGAGAGCAGACTCACCCGCACCTGAGGAAGCAGACTCACTAGCACCTAGAGCAGCAGCTGCACCTGTACCTGGAGCAGGAGACTCACTAGCACCCAGAGCAGCAGCCTCACCAGTAGCTAGAGCAGCAGGCTCTATACCCGGGTCAGGCGGTACGCACAGGTGACCGGCAAGGTCAGCACTAGTAGGCAATGCATACATGGCACTGAGAATAGCATCATAGTCAAGAGCAAATATATCTATCCTCTGCCTAAGCAACTCCACCTAGTCGGGGAGCTCAGCCTCGTTGCTAAACGCGGTACGCCAGGCGTCGCTCAGACGGGCGAAGCAGCGGGACTGCGTGTGACTAGGTGTCCCACAAGGCTGACCAGTCCGAGCACCAGTGCGAATCACGTAAGAGCAGCGAACAGAACTGAAAGACCCTCCACTCTGAGCGTATCACTCACGAAGCTGCTGGGGCGTGAGAGACGCGCGTGGGCGTCGTTTTAGCTGCATCTGGCCGCCACCAGTAGTAGTAGCAGCAGTAGTGGTAGCAGTAGTAGCGCCGCCACCCCTACAACCCCAACCAGCGTACCACTCACGCAGCTGCTGGGGCGTGAGGGACTCAAGCGGACGTCGCTGGGGCTGCATCTGGCTCCGCCAGTAGAAGCAGGAGCAGGAGTAGCAGCAGTAAGGCAGGCAGCCAGGCAGGCCGAAAGGCAGGGCAGGGGCTCACCAGTGGTGGGAAGAGCAGGCTCGGCGACTCGGCGGTGCTGGCGGCTCGGGCGGCTTGGCAGCACAGCGGCTCGGCAGCAACTGCGGCTCGGCGGCTCGGGCGACTCGGGCGGCTCGGCGGCAACTGCGGCTCGGCGACTCGGGCGACTCGGCAGCAACTGCAGCTCGGCGGCTCGGCGACCCGGGGGCTCGGGCGGATCAGGTGGCGCTGCGGCTCGGGCGGCTCGGGTGGCTTGGGCGGCTCGGTAGCAATTCGGCCGCGCCGGCGGCTCGGTGGTGACGGCGGGGCCGCTTGGGGACGGCGGCGGGGCCGGGTGGAGCGGCGACGGGGCCAGCAGAGGTGGCGCCGGGGCCGTAGGGTAGGTGACGGGGCCAGCAGAGGCGGCGCCGGGGCCGGGAAGGGCGGCGCCGGGGCCGCAGAGGTAGGCGACGGGGCCAGTAGAGGCGGCGCCGGGGCCGGTAAGGGCGGCGTCGGGGCCAGCAGAGGTGGCGCCGGGGCCGGGAAGGGCAGCGCCGGGGCCGCAGGGGTAGGCGACGGGGCCAGCAGAGGCGGGGCCGCAGGGGCAGGCGACGGGGCCAGCAGAGGCGGGGCTGGGTCGGGAAGGGCGGCGTCGGGGTCGCCGGGGTAGGCGACGGGGCCAGCCGAGGTGGCGCCGGGGCCAGGAAGGGCGGAGCCGGGGCCGGGATGGGCGGCGCCGGGGCCGCAGGGGTAGGTGACGGGGCCGCTAGGGCGGCGGATCGGGGCCGCGAGGGCGGCGCGACGCGGCCGCTAGGGCGGCGCGACGAGATGGGGCCGCGATGGGGTAGCGGGGAGTGGCGCGCCTAGAAGGAACGGGGCCGCGCGCCTCGGGGCGCGCGCCAGAGAGAAAATCGCTGCGCGCCAAAAATAGGTCGCACGTCACGGGGCGTGCGACAGATCGAGTAGCAGCGGAAGCAGTAGTAGGGCCCACAGGCCAGGAGCATATGTGCTCTGAAACCATGTGAAAATGAACGAGAATGAATGCACTATGAAAGAGTTGGGTACAAGTACTAACCCTAATTGGGTTGTACCCCATATAGGCTACCCCACTACAGCCTACACAAAAGCATAAGCTATAATGTTCTGACACAGATATGCGGTTTCGCTGCTACGGGGCCCCACCATGGACCGGTGGCAAGTTATCGTAACATCGCCACGCGCCTACGAGCCACTGTCGCAAGAGGAAGAGCCCACGGGGCCGGCCGTTACCTGGATTTCGCTCTGTGAAACAGGCCAATATAGCATGTGGGATGCGTGGTGCGCGGGGCTTCGGGCACGCTTCGAGCCGATTGCGGCTTCTATCTCAGCGCGTCAGAAACTGCGCACTTTGTGGCAGCTCGGGTCGGTTCAAGTCTACACCAGCAGCTTTCTCGCTCTGTGCGAACAAGTCGGCTACATGCACGAGGCGGAGCGGGTGGACCGTTACGTCGGCAGACTGAAGCCGGACATTTTGCACGACATAATGTTTCGCGGGCTATCGAATTTCCATGAGATTCTCGCACTAGCGGAGAAAATCGACATTCTACGCCGACCGAGATCGGGGTTCTACTACGGATATCGCCCTCGGGGACTGGCCGAGCACACCACTGTACATGCTGTTGCGGCGAACGCAGCTGCTGCGCCGTTCAAGGGGCGCTGCTTTGCTTGCAATAGGCCGGGACATCGCAAGAGCGAATGCCTAGAGGAACTAAGGCGCCGAGGAACAGAGGAGTCAAGGGAGTCTCAGAGGCAGGGAAACGCCAGCAGTCAGTAGAAATCGAGCCAAGTACTGACGAGACAACCTGCTCGCCCAACCTCACCGACCCTCACCGAGTCACAGTACCGATTCACGCTACCGATCGGGCTCGGATGAATAAGGAGGGTATAGCAACGGATTGCCCAATACTGATTCATGAAAATGTACAGGGAGCAGCAGTGAAAATTTTTATAGACGGAGGAGCAACTCACAGCTTAGTTAATACCGCGACCGCACGGAAGCTGCAACTGACACTTAGTCGGTGTTTACCGGAGATAGACGCACGCTTAGTCGACAGCACGCCTCTGGCCATACGGGAGAAAGTGGAGAGAGTAAAAGTCCGCTGCGGGGGGAACTTCGGGTTTACACAGGAAATGCTCGCGACGACACTGAATGGGCACGACATTTTACTGGAACGTGATTGGCTGCGACATTATATCCCGCGAATCGACTGGACGACGGGTAGCTGTACTGTGCGAAGTAGCGGTAACTAGGTCGAACTACCTCGCTGGCAGTCGCGTGAGTCTTCAACGGTCCACCTCAACACCATCACGATGAAACGGGCTGTCGCCACTGGAGCTGATGTGTACACAATAGATATCGCAGTGGTAAGAGAAGCAGAGGCGCCAAGCGATTTTCAGAAACTTCTAGCAGCTGTACCGCTAGAACTACAGCAACTGTTGAAACGGTACGCGGGGAATTCCCCGGATGATTTACCGAAGGCACAGCCACCTCATTGGGCACACGATCACCGAATAGAACCGGGGGCACAGCCAACTGTACAGCGATAGTTTTGACTGACACAGCCCTAGCTCGATGAACTGAAGAGGCATTTAAATCGCCTGTTAGAGAAATAATTCATCCGACCGAGCTCGTCACCGTTCGCCGCCCCGATACTGTTTACATCGGAAAAGGACGGAGGGTTTCGCATGTGTATTGACTACCGAGGACTGAACCGAGTAACCATCAAATCGCGACACCTGATTCCCCGCACCGACGAACTGATAGATCAACTGCAAACAGCGCGCGTGTTTCCGAAGATTGACTAATGGGGGGGTTACCATCAGATTAGGGTCGAACTGTCAGACTGCGCCAAGACAGCCTTTAGAACTAGGTACGGGTCGTTTGAGTATACCATCATGCCCTTCGGACTAACCAACGCCCCAGCAACTTTTCAGATGACCATGAACGAGGCGTTTAGACCGCTTTTAGATAAGTGCGTGATAGTTTACCTCGACGACATCCTGGTCTATAGCCGCGACAAGCAGTAGCGCTTAACAAATTTAGAAGCAGTATTTAAGTTTTTAAACGAAAACCGCCTACTGACTAAGGGTTCAAAGTGTGAGTTTGTCACGACCAGTTAGAATTTTTGGGGCACGTAAATTCGTAGGTTGGAATCGAAATTGACCGAAGAAGTTGGACACAGTAAAAGCGTGGCGTCCCTTGACAAATATCATGGAGGTGCAGGGTTTTCAGGGTTTGTTAATTACGTCCGTCGGTTCGTCCTCGACATGGCGTGCTTAACCACCCCACTGACAGATGTGCTGCAAAAGGGAGTGGCGTTTATGTGGGGGGGGGAAGAGCATGCTGCCTTCTCTGCCCTGAAAACTGTTCTCTGCACACCGCTCCTCCTGCGCATGCCGACCCCCACCGCCCGTTCGAAGTAGATACTGACGCAAGCAACATCGCCATCAAAGCCGTACTGTTACATGACTTTGGCAACGGCCTACAACCCATTGCATACGAGTCATGAAAACTGCATCCGCCTGAGAAGTATCCGATACACGATCGCAAAATGCTTGCGATCGTGCACGCATTCAAAGTTTGGCGATGTTTCTTGACCGGCGCAGACGTGACAGTACGAACAGACCATAAATCTCTTCAGTACCTTCGTGCACAACCCCACCTCAACCCACGACAGATCCGCTGGCTCGATTATCTCGAGTCGAATTTTCACTACACGGTCACCTGCAATAAGGGGGCATCGAACATTGCCCACGCACTGACCCGCCCAACTGCCCAGATACACGCCATACTACTCGCCCAGACCAGCCTGCTACTGACAGGCCTATTTACCCACGGTTATCAAACAGACCCATTCTTCACAGGAGGTAATCTGCAGCAGGTTGCAGCAGCAAAGGGGGTTTATTACGTAAAAGCCGGCACCGATCGCATCTGGGTACCGGGCTACACTTTACTAAGGAAGCTGTTACTACAGGAGGCACACGACAGCGTTACCTCAGGTCACTTCGGGGTAGAAAAGACACGGTAGCAGCTGCAGCGGTACTATTACTGGCCCGAAATGTTGACCGACATACAGCAACACGTGGCATCGTGTCCCACCTGCCAACTCATGAAGTCATCACGGAAGCGGCCGGCGGGACAATTGCAGCCGATACCACCCCCAGAGCGTGCTTGGCAGCAAGTGACGATGGGCTTCGTCACGGGGTTACCGGCCGGAGAAAGTGGGAACGACGCGATCCTGGTCGTCGTCGATCTGTTGACGAAGATGGCGCACTTCGCAACCTGCAAGAAGTCAATCTCAGCCGAATAAACAACTCGGCTCTTGCCACCGTCGTTTGTATGCACGGGATACCAGTGGCCATTATCAACGATCGAGATAAGAAATTGACCATCAACTTCTGGCGGAACCTGTGGGAGCAGTTCGGCACACGACTACAATTTAGTTCGTCATACCACCCTGAAATAGTAGGACAAACAGAATGGACAAACCAAACCATGGAGCAGCTGATTCGAGCCACGTGCGATGACCTGACCACATGGGAAGAACAGCTGCCACTCATCGAATTCGCATACAACAATTCGCCATCCGCTACGACCCAACAGTCACCTTTAAACCTGAACTACGGACAGGAACCCACAGTACCCATGACACCGAATCCCGACAACCCAGTACCACGTGCACAACAGTTCGCCGAAATTTTACAGGCAGCATCGACCGGGACAGCAGACACAATAAAAAAATCAAACATCATCGCTAAGCGCAACACCGACCGCCACCGCCGCCCCGTTACTTACCAGCCCAACGATCTCGCTCTGCTCGACACTCAAAACCTCCGCCTGCACATCACCCCAAAACTCCGCCCTCAATATTGCGGGCCATTTCACATCAACCACATGATCACCCCTGTCACCATCCACCTCCTCCTCCCTGCTGACTGGTACGTCAGCCTGTCATTCCACGTCAGCATACTTTGCCCCTACATGCCTTCCACAAGCCAACTGCCTCGCCACCGCCCAGCCAACATGACACGACCACCCACCGAGCCCATCATCACACCCGAGAAGATTCTGAGCCACCGAGTTCGTGACCCACGTGGAGCTCGCAAGATCGAGTTCTTGATCCGCTGGAAATACCGCACACCGACCGAAGACAACTGGGCACTCCTGGACAAAATTGAAAACCACCCCGTCCTCACCGACTATCTGAGAAGCCGCAATTTCCGGGATGTATACACACTCTCGTAAGGAGGGCCTCCTTAGAGGAGGGGGGGGGGGGGGGGGGGGGGGGGTTGTGTAAGGAAATTTCCATTTCCTTACGCCGCATCCCTGCTTCGCGCATACATCACTTTTCTCGCCACACTTAGCACCGTTACCACTCGCAACACTCGCCTCAACCATTTCCCGCCACCTCGCCCGTCGCAACCCAACCTCACGGCTCGGCTGGCAACCCGCGCTCCGGGCCTTTGCTTCGACACTTCCCAACCTCAGTCACAGGCCTATCGCGCGTCACCCACAGTTCGTTACCATTACCACAGTGGCCTTAGCTATTTAGCTTTCGCTCATTCCTTCGCTCACTGTACTGTTTTGCTTCGATAGTGCAATTCTCGCTCGCTCGCTCAATTGCACCCGTAACATATAGATTGTTTACGCTGTACAACCATATAAGTATAACAACAAACCATAAAATACACTGACGCCCAAGATGCATTGTCTAAAAATTACCCTCTCAAGACCAGGGCCCTAGATATCAGACTTTGTAGTCTTATTCAGAGTCCGTTCAGGCTTTTTTTGTGTACCTAGTCTGAAGTCTAAGAATTTTTTTGTGTACCTTGTCTGATTCCAGAGTTATTTTTTATGAGTTATCTGAAATTTCAGCCTAATTTTATTTGTGTAGGCTGGGCCTCAGACTTGTATCGGGGGTGCACTCTGCAACTGGTAATACAAGGGGTTTCCGCCAGCCTGAATGAAAGGTTATCGGAAACAAACTTCCTCGAAATTTCCTCTCGATACACCCACCCACGTGTGTTTGGGCCAGCACTACAGTAACGATTTCCTCCGGAGAAAACTATGTCAGACTTGTATGACTTAGCCTGTGTAGGCTATAGTGGGGTAGCACATATGGGGTACAACACATTTCTAGGTTTGTACTTGTGCCCAACCTTTCCCTTCGTCAATCATTCCTCATTTCTTCACATGGTATAGAGCAGGTTCCCTAGTGGGAACGCTTCCTAGGGCCCACCACTGAAAATCGAAAAAAAAAAAAAAAAAAAAATCCTGACCGGAGTGCGAGTCGCCCCTGCCCGAATCGCGCCCCGTGGGCCGCCCTCTCGTCGCGTCCCCTGCCCTTAGCAGCCCATCGCGCCCTCCTAGAGGCCCCTCTCACGTCCCCTCGCGCCACCCCTAGCGGCCCCGTCGCCGCCCTTCGCGGCCCGTCGCCGCCCCTCGCGACCCCGTCGCCACCCCTAGCGGCCCCGTCGCCACCCTTCACGGCCCCGTCGCCGCCCCTAGCGGCCCCGTCGCCGCCCCTCGCGGCCCCGTTTCCGCCCCTCGCGGCCCCTTCGCCGCCCGTTACGGCCCCGTCGCCGCCCTTCACGGCCCCATTGCCGCCCCTAGCGGCTTCGTCGCCGCCCCTCGCGGCCCCGTCGCCGCCCGTTGCGGCCCCGTCGCCGCCCTTCGCGGCTCCGTCACCGCCCTTCGCGGCCCCGTCGCCACCCGTTGCGGCCCCGTCCCCGCTCTTCTCGGCCCCTCGTGGCCCCTTCGCGGCCCCGTTGCCGCCCTACGCGGCCCCTCCCCGGTCCCAGCAGCAGCAGCGGCCACCTCTACCGCTGCAGTCACCGCCGCTGCCGGCTGCAGCCGCCTCTGCTGCCGACCGCCGCCGCCGTTGCCGCCGCCGCTGCCGCTACCGAAGCCGCAGTCGCCACCGACGCAGCCAAGACAACAGCCGCCGCAGCAGCCACAGCCGAGGCCCCAGTCGCCGCGGCCGTTGACTACAGCAGCAGCCGCCGCAACTGTCGAGCCGCAGCCGCCGCCGCCACAGCTGCTGACGCCGCCGCCGCCGCCACTGTTGCGGCCCTGTCCCTGCCGGCGCGCCTCGGCCCTGCCTCACCACCTGCCGGCCTCTGCCTACCCGCCCTGGTAAGATCACTCCTGAGAAGCGCCTCTACCACCGTCCTGCTCTTACTGCTAGCCTGCTGCTGCCACTGCTGCCATGGCTGCCCCTAATGTTCTCACTTTTGATGCTGAGGGTCGGGCTGTCGACTTTGAGGTCTAGGTCGATGACCTTCAGATTTTCCTACAGTGCGATAGGAGAGATGGTCTCTCCCTGTTCGATCTCACGTCTGGTGCCTCTCCTGCCCCTCCTGCCAATGCTAACAGCACTGTTCGCTCATAGTGGGCCACACGTGATGCTGCTGCCCGTCTTGCTGTTCGTAGTTACTTGCCCTCCTCTGAGCGTGCGCACTTTGGTCAGTATAAGAGCGCTAAGACCCGGTACGACGCTGTAGTTGCACGCTACTCTTCCCCTACCACTGCTGCTCTTAGTCGCCTCATGTTGCCGTACTTGTTCCCTGACCTCGCCGCCTATTCCACAGTCGCTGACCTAGTTACGCACCTTCGCACTAGTGACACCCGCTACCGCGCTGCGCTTCCTGCTGAGTTCTGCGCCAAGAACCCCCCCCCCCCCCCATGTACATCACCCTCTACTACATAGTCACCCGGCTCCCTGACTCCCTTCGCTCGGTCAGTGACTACTTCCTCTCTGTTTGCCCCACCACACTCACCATTGACCTCCTCGAGGAGCGCCTCCTGGCAGCTGAGAAGAGCATAGTCGATGTAGGAGCCTCTCGTGGTGACCGTGGTACTCCCTTCTTTGAGAGGTGTTCCCCCTCCCCCCTCCTGCCCTCTGTTGCCTCTACTGCTGCGGCCGACCTCGTTGGCCTCGAGTCGGCCGGAGCTACGTCTGCCCCTAGCGGGAGACGCCGCACCGGCAAGGGCAAGGGGGGCAAGGATGCTGGAGGAGCTCGCGGGGGCGGTGGAGGTGGCGGTGGAGGCGGTGGAGGGGGTGGGGGTGGTGGTGGGAGTGGTGGCGGTGGTGGGGGCGTCGGTGGCGGCAGTGGAGGCGGAGGATGCGGCGGCGGTGGTGGTGGGAGCGGAGGAGGCAGAGGTGGCGGCGGTGGCGGAGGTGGCGGCGGCAGCGGTGGGACTGGTCGGGGCGGCTCTGCCCAGAGGGGTGGCTCTGGTGGTGGTCAGCGCCAGCAGCAGCAGCAGCGCACTCGTGAGACCCCGTCCCCCCAACAGCTTTGTCAGTGGTACACTTCACGTCATCGGGGTGGGGGTGCTGGTCCCTGTACCTACGTCCTGCGTACCGGCGACCGTACCGGTGAGCAGTGCGGGGACCCGCACCCCACCCAGCGCTGTTTCGGCCGCCTGACGGACGCCTGGCGTCTCCAGTTCCCTGACGCCACGGAGATCCCTCACTGGGGAGAGCTGCAGAGGTCGGGGGTTGCTATCTTTGATCTTGATTATGATGCTATTCTTGCTGCCATGTATGTTTTGTCTACTAGTGATGAGGGTGACTGTTACCTGTGTGTTCCGCCTGACCCGGGCATTGGGACTGCTGCTCTAGGTGCTGGTGAGGCTGCTGCTCTAGGTGCTAGTGAGTCTGCTTCCCCAGGTGCTGGTGAGTCTGCTCTCTCAGGTACCACGTCGGCTCAGGCCTCCCACACCTTCACCCTTGACTCGGGTGCTTCCCGCTCCTTCTTTCGAGACCGCACCACACTCACGCCGCTTAGTCGGCTAGTTGCGGTCTCCCTGGCAGACCCCTCTGGGGGTCCTGTCCTTGCCCACTTCTCCACTGTCTTACCGTGTCCGGCGGCCCCTTCTGGCACCCTGCCAGGTCTCTACCTCCCCTCGTTCTCTACGAACTTGGTGAGTGGTGCTGACCTACAGGATGGGGGGGTTGACCAGATCACTCCTGCGAGTCAGCGAGTGACCCACTGAGCCTGGGGGTGCTGAGCTTCGGGGTGCTGAGCTTGGGAGTGCTGAGACTTGGGGTGCTGAGACTGGGGGTGCGGAGCCTGGGGGTGCGGAGCTTGAGGGTGTAGGGCCTGCTCGTGTGGCGTCTGGCGGTACTGGGCCTGGAGGTCCTTCGGGTGCTTCATCCCGGAGGGAGCTTCTCTCTCCACAGGAGCTGCGCGAGTGGTTTGCTCGGCGCTGGAGTCGTGCTGCTGGAGCTGGAGGTACTGCTGGTGTTGACGGTTCTACTGCTGCTGAGGGTGCTGGTGCCACGGGTCCCGGAGGTGCTCGTACTAGGGGTACTGGAGCTACTGGGCCTGCGGGTGCTCCTGGTGCTGGAGTTAGTGGTGCTGCTGGAGTAGGTGCTACTGGAGGTGCTGGAGCTGGAGCTGCTCCGTCTTCTGGTGATCCGAGTGGAGCTGGAGGTGCTGCTGGCGCTAGTACTTCTGAGGGTGCTGGAGTTGGCGCTGCTTGAGCTGGGGGTGCTACTGGCGCTGGTGCTGTCAGAATATTATAATTATCTAGCATGTACTGGGGTGCTCTATAGTGAGTACAACCCTGTTAGGGTTTGCTATATCTATCCCAACTGCTGCTAGTGAAACCCCTCTCTCTTCTTCAATTTTCACAGGTGCTGCCGTTGGGGGTACTAGTGCTGTTCTTGCTGTTTCTGGGGGCACGCAACGGCCGTGGCCGTACTTCGTTCCGCTCCTTGAGCAGGTTCTTGGTCTTCCGTCCTCTCTTGGTCCTACTCCTATCTTAGAGTGTCCGCCGCCTGTCCCGTCCGAGTCACAGTTACAGCCAGCCTCCCCACTGCCTGCTCCCTCTCCCTACACTGGTCCTACTGGAGGTCTTACGGAGCGTCGTGAGCCTGCGTCTTGTCCTGCGTTGCCTGTCCGTGCTGCTCGCACGAGTGGTCGTGGTTCGCGTCAGCGTCCTCCGCCTGTCCCCGGCATGCACCGGATGTCTCTGCGTCCTTCCACTGCTCCGCTGCGTGCCCCTTTGCCTTCTCCTCGCGAGTCCTCTCTTCCTGCTCTTGGTGACCCGGAGTCGGACTCCCTTCGTGCTGCCAGTCCTACTGACACGCGTCTCCTTGCTACTGTCGTCACTGACCCTTCCTTTGAGTCCACTGCTGCGTCTGCCTTAGTTGCTGAGCTTGTCGACTGCCTTAGTTCCTAGCGGCCCCATCGCCGCCCCTATCGGCCCCGTCGCCGCCTCCAGCAGCCCCGTCGCCGCCACTTGCCGCCCTGTCGCCGCCCCTTTCGGCCCTTCCTCGACCCTGCCCCGGCCCCGCCCCGGCCATGCTCCGTCGCCAGGCGCGGCGCACCGGGGGCACGTGCACCACGCACCGGGGGCACGTGCACCGTCCCTCCGTCGCCTGTCGAGGCGACCTGGGGGACGGGGGTGAGCTTCGCCCCTTCTGCCGCCTTCTTTGGCGCCCTGGGAGGCCGCGCGTCGCCCCCCCCCCCCCCCCCGTAACCTCCCTACCCGCCGTCTCGCCCTGCCCTGTGTTAGGGTTTGGGGGTGGCGAGTAGGGGGTGGCGGGTGTGTGGTCTCCCCTGCTCCTCCTCCTCCTTTGTCTCCCACTGCTGCAGCTGCCGCTGAGGGGGGTGGGTGTGTGGGAGTCGACGGAGTGGTACTAGGGGGTGGGGGGTGAGTGAACCTAGGGTGCAGCAGGGGGTGTGTGAAAAGGGGGGTGACGTGGGAGTGAAGCTAGGGGTGCAGCAAGGAGTGTGTGAAAGGGGGGGTGGGACAGTTGGGGGAGGTTGAACAGAGGCTGTCGTCGTGTCGTCAGCAGCACCATTAGTTCGGGGCGCTGCTCCGGTAGCCCAGTCGTAGCCAGCTGCGCCAGTCGCTCGTGGGTCCGTTGCTCCTGCCGCTCGTCTTTAGCCGCGGAGCCAGTTCCTCCAGTAGTCCGGGGCGCTGTTCCAGTAGCCGCTGTGCCAGTGTGACTCCTGTTGCCCGTGTGTCTGCAGCTTCAGCCGTCGTCTCCTATCTCCTCTCCTCTTACAGTCTTGCCTCCTCCTCCTCACTTGCCCTTTCTAAATGCCTCTAGCTTTGCTTGTCCTTGTGAACTCCTGCTCTATACCTACTTGCTCATTGTGCTGATTACACCCCACTTTGGCTATGGGGGTGTGTCAGAATGTTATAATTATCTAGCCTGTAGTGGGGTGCTCTATAGCGAGTACAACCCTGTTAGGGTTTGCTATATGAATCCCAACTGCTGCTAGGGAAACCCCTCTCTCTTCTTCAATTTTCACAGATGCTGCCATTGGGGGTACTGGTGCTGTTCCTGCTGTTTCTGGGGGCACGCAACGGCCGCGGCCGTACTTCGTTCCGCTCCTTGAGCAGGTTCTTGGTCTCCGTCCTCTCTTGGTCCTACTCCTCTCTTAGAGTGTCCGCCGCCTATACCGTCCGAGTCACAGTTACAGCCAGCCTCCCCACTGCCTGCTCCCTCTCCCTACACTGGTCCTACTGGAGGTCTTACGGAGCGTCGTGAGCCTGCGTCTCGTCCTGCGTCGCCTGTCCGTGCTGCTCGCACGAGTGGTCGTGGTTCGCGTCAGCGTCCTCCGCCTGTCCCTGGCACGCACCGGATGTCTCTGCGTCCTTCCACTGCTCCGCTGCGTGCCCCTTTGCCTTCTCCTCGCGAGTCCTCTCTTCCTGCTCTTGCTGACCCGGAGTCGGACTCCCTTCGTGCTGCCAGTCCTACTGTCACGCGTCTCCTTGCTACTGTCGTCACTGACCCTTCCTTTGAGTCCACTACTGCGTCTGCCTTAGTTGCTGAGCTTGTCGACTTCGCTGCTCACTGTCGTCTAGACTACACCTCTAGTCTTGCTGCTGAGTCTGCGTCTGTCTGTCCTCCGTCCGTCGGGGGTGAGTGTGCTCTTAGCACGGACGTCCTTGAGGACAAGCAGGAGGAGTTCCAGTGTTTTACGGCTGCTTTGCCTTATCTCGTGTCCATGCTGATTGCCCCTGAGGAAGACCCAGATGCACCGGACATCCCGACTCCTCGATCGTACGCTGAGGCGATCGAGGGTCCCTACTCCTCACGGTGGCAGTCAGCCATGGACGCAAAGATGGCTTTCTTGAAGTCCATAGGCACCTACGTCGACGAGGTTCCCCCACCTGGGGTCAACATCGTCAGTGGCATGTGGACTTTCAGGGTGAAGCGGCCGCCGGGTTCTCCGCCTGTCTTCAAAGCGCGTTACGTGGCTCGAGGCTTCAGTCAGCGGCAGGGAGTTGACTACTTTCAGACCTTCTCTCCCACCCCAAAGATGACCACTCTTCGGGTGCTGCTGCACATAGCCGCTCAGCGCGACTACGAGCTTCACTCTCTTGACTTTAGCACAGCTTTCTTGCAGGGCAGCCTGCACAAGGAGATCTGGCTACGCCGCCCACCTGGCTTCACTGGGTCGTTTCCTCCTGGTACCCAGTGGAGCCTCCGGCGGCCAGTCTACGGTCTCCGCCAGGCACCGCGTGAGTGGCACGACACACTGAGGACTACACTTGCGGCTCTTGGGTTTGCTCCTTCTACTGCCGACCCGTCGCTGTTTCTGCGCACCGACACCTCTTTGCCGCCGTTCTACATCCTCGTGTACGTCGACGACTTGGTCTTTGCCACTGCTGGACTCGCCCACGTGAATTCCGAGCTGCAGAAGAGACACACGTGCACAGACCTGGGTGAGCTGCGCAGCTATCTTGGCTTGCAGATCACCCGGGACAGAGCACGGCGCACCATTACCCTAACTCACTTACACATGGTGCAGCAGGTCCTTCAGCGCTTCAACTTCACGTACTCCTCGCCTCAGGCCACTCCTCTGTCTACTCGCCACTCGCTCTCAGCTCTGCCTTCGGATGAGTCCGTAGAGTCGAGTGGCCCGTACCCAGAGCTTGTTGGCTGCCTCATGTACCTGATGACCTGCACTCGACCTGACCTTGCATACCCTCTTAGCATCTTGGCACGCTATGTTGCTCCTAGGAGACACCGACCAGAGCACATGGCTGCAGCGAAGAGGGTGTTGTGCTACGTGTGCAGTACGTCGGGCATGGGGCTAGTGCTTGGAGGGCGACGTCGAGTAGTCCTCACAGGTCACGCTGACGCTTCTTGGGTTGACGACCAGGCTACGCAGCGGTCGTCACAGGGTTACACCTTCAGCCTTGGCTCCGGCTCTGTTTCGTGGCGGTCTACCCGCTCGTCCTCTGTTCTCGGCTCCAGCTGTGAGGCTGAGATCTACGCAGGGGCCATGGCTGCACAGGAGCTACGCTGGCTCACCTACCTGCTGACTGACCTAGGAGAGCCGCCTCGTTCTCCTCCAGTTCTGTACGTAGACAACAAGGCCATGCTGGCCTTGTGTCGGGAGCACAGACTGGAGCACAGAACGAAGCACATTGCTCTTCGCTACTTTCTTGCTCGTGAGCTACAGCAGCGTGGTCAGCTGCACCTTGCTTACGTGGCCTCTCAGGCCAACACTGCTGATATCTTTACCAAGGCACTTCCGCCTTGTGATCATCAGCGCTGTTGTACGATGCTAGATCTTGTGCCTACTTGGCCTCACTTGCTCACTTCTTGACCTTGCTTGTACTACGATCTTTCTGTACCTGCACTTGCTTATTTACCTTTATATATGATCTTGCATGTGAACTGGCCTTTTGGCCTTGAGCTTGTGCTCGGAATGTGTGGTGACGTTGTGATCCACCCTGAGCTTGCTTTGCTTTGCTTTACTGGTCTTGTGACCTCTTGTTCTCCCCCACTTTGCCTATGGGGGTGTGTCAAACTCATATGCTATAGTCTGTGTAGGCTGTAGTGGGGTAGACAATATGGGGTACAACACTTTTAGGTCTTCCTACTTGTACCCACCTGCTTGCTAGTTCATTCATTCCTTGAGCTTGTGCTCGGAATGTGTGATCCACTGTGAGCTCTCTTTGCTTTGCTTGACTGGTCTTGTGACCCCTTGTTCTCCCCCACTTTGCCTATGGGGGTGTGTTAGACTTGTATGACCTAGCCTGTGTAGGCTATAGTGGGGTAGCACATATGGGGTACAACACATTTCTAGGTTTGTACTTGTACCCAACCTTTCCCTTAGTCAATCATTCCTCATTTCTTCACAAACTACTCGATTAGGGGCACCAGAATACACTACTTCTTCGACGCTATCACGAGTGTCGAATTTGTTGGGGGCTTATAATAACCCTTAAATTGCACATGGCCAAAACGATTTTTGCAAATCGCACATGGCGAAAAGCGAATTGGTGAAAACAAAAGCCTTGTCACATATAAGTTTCGTACTTTAGCAGAACCGCACATCATTTCCCCTTGCCAAACCGAGTCAAAAATACGAAGCTACAACTTTTGGGGAAAATATTCCGCGCAGATACGGTGTAAACTGTTTAAAACTCTTGCTGCTGCCAGCGCGCCTAGCACAGAAAAGGGCCGAGCGATACCGTGCCTGCTGCCAGGTCAGCTGATTGTGAGCTTGCCACGCTTGGCACTTGCACGAGGCCATTGTCTGATGTTGACACCTCGACCCTGACTGCCCAGTGTTCCTAACTTTTGAAAAAATGACCAATTAGAGTGCCCCATTTCTGGCCGCACAGTTGCACTGGTATGATGTAATTAGCTTCAATGCTATTATAACTATGCTTTTACGAAAGTGCTAAACTTTGAAGGTAACTCTGACAATTCAGACAAAAAAAGTTGTGCTTGTCTGAATTTTCAGACTAAACTTTTGAGGCGCCTCTGACAGACAGAGTTCAAGGAGGGGTGTACACTGATCGATCAGAGTGCCTCAAAACGAATCTAGGGGCCTGCTCAAGACTAATAGCAAAGGTGATAGTAACTGCTGTGACAGGTGGAATTATGTGATAATGTACATTCCACTCTACACCTGAACAGAACATAACGGATTTAGTGCGTGGGTTATATTTAATACGATAACCGGGTTGCTTAAAGCCAGCAACTAAAATAGTGACCCCCCCCCCCCCCCCCCTTCTAGTTGGGTCCACTTGAAAACAGAAGTTTTTTTGGAACACTTGAGACAGTTGGAAGTGCTGTGCATATTTATTTTTTCACTCCATACGAGTCTCACTGTGAAGGGAGAACATTTGGACCATGTGTACGATTCTGATTGACAGTGACACTCACACACAACTCACACATACTTTTGTGCGAATTTGGCGCAAGGTTGCAATGCCTGTATTCACTCGAGCAGTCATTCTAACTTCACCAAAACTCACATCAATCAACAACACAAGCAAAGTCCAGCGTGCACATATGCAAAAGTTGAGAGCAGAGCTGCGTGAAAAGACGTTTCCTTGGTCTTGGGGCTGAAATAGGTTAAAAATTGGGGTGTCCAAGAACGAGGGGAGAAAATAAGGTAATAACCAGCGGATGGGAGGGGAGATCAAAAGAGCGACGGGAAGAAAGGGGAGAGAGGAGGAACGAGGGGATGGGAGGGAAGAGGAGGCGAACGACGGGATGGGAGAGAGGTAGCGAACGACGGATGGGAGGGGAGAGGAAGATTTCGACGGGATGGGAGGAGGCGAACGCGGGATGGGAGAGAGGTGGCGAACGACGGATGGGAGGGGAGAGGAAGAGTTCGACGGGATGGGAGGAGGCGAACGCGGGATGGGAGAGAGGTGGCGAACGACGGATGGGAGGGGAGAGGAAGAGTTCGACGGGATGGGAGGAGGCGAACGTGGGATGGGAGGGGAGAGGAGGAACCTGAGCGCGATGGCGATGGGAGGGAGGAACGTGAGCGCGATGGCGAGGGGGAGAGAGCGCGAAGGCGAGGGCGGAGAGAGCGCGCAGAAGACGGGATGGGAAGGGAGAGGAGGTGAACGACGGGATGGGAGGGAAGAGGAGGAATTCGACAGGATAGGAGATGAAGTGGGCGACGGAAGAGAGGGGAAATTGCAAGGGCGACGGGATGGAGAGCCCGAAGGCAAGGGGGGAGAAAGCGCGAAGGCGAGGGGAGGGAGAGCGCGAAGGCGACGGGAGGGAGAGCGCGCAGGCGACGGGAGGGAGAGCGCGAAGGCGACGGGAAAAGTGATGGGAGAGGAGAGAGGAAGGGCGCGAGGAGGCTGTTTCAGAGAGAGAGCGTAGGCGACGAGGTGTGTGATGGGAGGGGTTAGAAGAAAGGCGTTGGGAGGAGGGCATTTCGGGGAGAGAGCTATAGCCGACGAGGTGAGCGACAGGAAGGGAGGAGGGAGAGCGAAGGTGACGGGGAGGGAGGGAAGAAAGAGAGGGCGACGGGGGGGGAGGAGAGAGACCCACGAAGGTGATGGGAGAGGAGTGGACAGGGACGAAGGACTGGAGGGTAGGGTGTGAGAAATCGAGGAATGAAATGACTAGGAAACAAGTGAGTACAAGTAGGAAACCCTAGAAATGTTGTACCCTATAGTGTCTACCCCACAACAGCCTAGATAGACTATAGTATATAAGTTTGACACACCCCCATAGGCAAAGTGGGGGAGAACAAGAGGTCACAAGACCAGTCAAGCAAAGCACAGCAAGCTCAGGGTGGATCACAACGTCACCACACATTCCGAGCACAAGTTCAAAGGCCACAAGGCCAGTTCACATGCAAGATTATATATAAAGGTAAACAAGCAAGTGCAGGTATAGACAGATCACAGTACAAGCAAGGTCAAGAAGTGAGCAAGTGAGGCCAAGTAGGCAAAAGACCTAGCATCATACAAAAGCGCTGATGATCACAAGGCGGAAGTGCCTTGGTAAAGATATCAGCAGTGTTGGCCTGAAAGGCCACGTAAGCAAGGCGCAGCTGACAACGCTGCTGCAGCTCACGAGCAAGGAAGTAGCGAAGAGCAATGTGCTTCGTTCTGTGCTCCAGTCTGTGCTCCCGACACAAGGCCAGCATGGCCTTGTTGTCTACGTACAGAACTGGAGGAGAACGAGGCGGCTCTCCTAGGTCAGTCAGCAGGTAGGTGAGCCAGCGTAGCTATGAGAGTACGACGGCTTATGCCAGCTATGCTTGCTTGCCTTACTTTATTATGCTATTTCTAGCATAGGATAATCATATGCATGCATGAATTGCTTGATTTCCTAGGCTAGGTGCTTTCCTATATTTTAGTTATAGCACCAAGCTAGGTTGCGTGCACCGAATTCTAGCCTTTTTGGTTGCAACCGAATTGCCTTCTACCGAATTCGGTAAGGATCTGTTCGGGACGCTACGCGGCCCACGGAACCTTCGCGTAACACCTGGTTACGGGGCCTTGTGTCGAGCCTATATATAGCCTCGTGTTGTACCCAGGTGATCATTCAATTCGACTCAATTCTCATTCTCTTTTCAGAGCTCGATCCTAGATCCTCACAGTAGCTCCTGTGCAGCCATGGCCCTTGCGTAGATTTCAGCCTCACAGCTGGAGCCGAGAATAGAAGACGAGCGGGTAGACCGCCACGAAACAGAGCCAGAACGAAGGCTGAAGGTGTGGGCCTGTGACGACCGCTGCGTAGCCTGGTCGTCAGCCCAAGAAGCATCTGCGTGACCAGTGAGGACCACTGAACGCCGCCCTCCAAGCACTAGCCCCATGCCCAACGTACTGCACAAGTAGCTTAACACCCTCTTCGCTGCAGCCATGTGCTCTGGTCGGTGTCTCCCAGGAGCAACATAGCGTGCCAAGATGCTAAGAGGGTATGCAAGGTCAGGTCGAGTGCAGGTCATCAGGTACATGAGGCAGCCAACAAGCTCTAGGTACAGGCCACTCGGCTCTACGGACTCATCCAAAGGCAGAGCTGAGAGCGAGTGGCGAGTAGACAGAGGAGTGGCCTTAGGCGAGGAGTACGTGAAGTCGAAGCGCTGAAGGACCTGCTGCACCATGTGTGACTGAGTCAGGGTAATGGTGCGCCATGCTCTGTCCCGGGTGATCTACAAGCCAAGGTAGCTGCTCAGTTCACCCAGGTCTGTGCACGTGTGTCTCTTCTACAGCTTGGACTTCACGTGGGCGAGTCCAGCAGTGTCAGCAGTGGCAAAGACCAAGTCGTCGACGTACATGAGGATGTAGAGCGGCGGCAAAGAGGTGTCGGTGCGTAGAAACAGCGACGGGTCGGCAGTAGAAGGAGCAAACCCAAGAGCCGCAAGTGTAATCCTAAGTGTGTCGTGCCACTTACGTGGCGCCTGTCGGAGACCGTAGACTGGCCGCCGGAGGCTACACTGGGTACCAGGAGGAAACGACCCAGTGAAGCCAGATGGGCGGCGCAGCCAGATCTCCTCGTGCAAGCTGCCCTGCAAGAAAGCTGTGCTGAAGTCAAGAGAGTGAAGCTCGAAGTCGCGCTGAGTGGCTATGTGGAGCAGCACCCAAAGAGTGGTCATCTTCGGTGTGGGAGAGAAGGTCTGAAAGTAGTCAACTCCCTGTCGCTGACTGAAGCCTCAAGCCACGTAACGCGCCTTGAAGACAGGCGGAGAACTCGGCTGCCGCTTCACCCTGAAAATCCACATACCAGTGACGATGTTCGCCTCAAGTGGGGGAACCTCGTCAACATAGGTGCCTGTGGACTTCCAGGAAGCCATCTTTGCGTCCATGGCTGACTGCCACTGAGAGGAGTAGGGACCCTCGATCGCCTCAGCGTACGATCGAGGAGTCGGGATTTCTGGTGCATCCGGGTCTCCCTCAGGGGCAATTAGCATGGACACGAGATGAGGCAAAGCAGCAGCAAAATACTGGAACTCCTCCTGCATGTCCTCAAGGACGTCCGTGCTAAGAGCACACTCACCCCCGACGGACGGAGGACATACAGACTCAGACTCAGAAACAAGACTAGCTGCATAGTCTAGACGATAGCGAGCAGCAAAGTCGACAAGCTCAGCAACTAAGGCAGACGCAGCAGTGGACTCAAAGGAAGGGTCAGTGACAGCAGTAGCAAGGAGACGCATGACAGTAGGACTAGCAGCACGAAGAGAGTCAGACTCCGGGTCAGCAAGAACAAGAAGAGAGGACTCTGGAGGAGACGGCAACGGGACACGCAGGGGAGCACTGGAAGGACGCAGTGCCATCTGGTGTGTGCCCACGACCGCAGGAGGACGCGGACGCGGAACACGACGACTAGTGCGAGCAGCACGAAAAGGCGACGCAGGACGAGACGCAGGCTCACGACGCTCAGCAAGACCTCCAGTAGGACCAGTGTAGGGAGAGGGAGCAGGCAGTGGGGAGGCGGGCTGTAACTGCGACTCAGACTGCACAGGCGGCGGACACTCTAAGGAAGGAGCAGGACCAGCAGAAGGCGGGAGACCAATAACCTGCTCAAGGAGCGGAACGAAGTACGGCCGCGGCCGCGCAGCGCCTCCAGAGCGGGTAGGGATAGCAACAGCACCCCCAGCGGCAGCACCAGCACCAGTAGCACCCCCAGCTGCAGCACCGCTAACCCCAGCTCCCAGAAGCACCAGCGCCAGCAGCACCTCCAACGCCAACACCCCTAGCAGCTCCAGCTCTAGCCGGACCACCGGAAGACTCAACAGCCACAGCTCCAGCACTTCCAGCAGCACCTACTCCAGCAGCACCGCCAGCAGCGACACCGCCAGCAGCTCCAGCACCAAGAGCACCCCCAGGCCCAGCAGCTCCAGTACCTCCAGTACGAGCACCTTCGGGACCCGTGGCACCAACACTCTCAGTAGCAGCAGAACTTCCAGCTTCAGCAGCACGGATCCTGCGCCGTGCAAACCACTCGCGCAGCTTCTGTGGAGAGGGTAGCTCCCGCCGGGACGAAGCACCCGAGGGACCTCTAGACTCTACACGAGCAGGCCCAGCACCCTCAGGCTCCGCACCCCCAGGCTCAGCACCCCCAGACGCAGCACCCCCAGGCTCAACACCCCAAGGCTCAACACCCCAAGACTCATCACCCCCAGGCTCAGCACCCCCAGGCTCAGCACCCCTAGTAGCACCAGAGTCAACAGCTACCTCGACAGGCTCGACTGCGTCTACCTGGGACACACCTGAGGGGGCAGGACCCTGAGGGGGAAGGGGGTCTACCGGAGGGGGACCTGGCGCGAGGAAGAGCGGCGGCGGGGGGAGGGGCGCAGTGCGGTAGGGGAAGAGACGGTAGTAAGGAACCGACTCGTCAAACGTGACGTCCTGTGAGGACAGAACACAGCACGAGGTGGGTTGGTAAAACTGCCAACCAGGCGCGTCAGGGGGGAAGCCAAGGAAGACGCAGGGAACAGCACGGGGGGACAGCTTGTCCGCAGACAAGTCGCGGACAAAGGCCCAAGATCCCCAGACACGAAACGCAGACGCATCGCCAACCTTCCCCGTCCACCGCAGAGTAGGGGAGGTCTCCCGCAAGGAGACCCGGGGTTGAAGGTTCATCTGATGCACCGCGTACTGAACCGCGAATGGCCACAAAAAATGGGGAGCAGCCGCATGAATCATGGACGTACGAGCGACGTCCATGACCATGCCAATGCGGCGCTCAGCAATCCCATTTTGCTGTGGAGAGGCCGGAAGCGTGAACGTCTGGCGGATGCCCTACGCACGACAGAAGGCTCCCAGAAGGTCAGAGGAAAACTCTCCACCCCTGTCAGAGTGCAGACGCAGAAAAGGAAAGTCTGAGCCAAAACTCTCTCTGAGCTGGAGACGAGCTGCGCGGATCCAGTCGATCAACACCTCAGTGACGTCAACCTTGCTGCGCAAGGGGAAGACCGTGGTGTAACGCGAGTAGTCATCAACCACCAGCAAGAAGTAACGCTCATGACCCTGGCCACGGACACGGTCGGGGCCCCACACGTCCATGTGAAGAGTCTGCAGCGGAGCCTCTGTCGGAGGAAACTCGGAGGAGTGAGGGGCGGCGCGCTGCCGCCCCTCGACGCAAGGTACGCAGGTAGGGGCAGGCCCCGGAGGGAGGGGAGGGAGGGACCGGGGGAGACCAGAGACGAGGTAACGGGAGGCCATGCCTCGGAGACGAGGCAGGAAGGGGTGACCAAGGCGGTGGTGCCAGAGGAGGGTCCAGTGGGACAGGAGACGGCACAAGCATGGAGCAGACTCAGGACCAGACCTGGACGCTGCAGCAAAAACCTGACCCGACGTCGCTACCTGACCAGACTCAGCAACCGGAGGAGACTCAGTAGTCAGTGTGTAAAAGCTCGACCCCGGCTGACGAGTAAACGTGGCCAAGTGTCGGCCCGTCCGAGCACACGTACAGTGGGTCACCCGCTGACTCGCAGGAGTGAACTGGTCAACCCCCCCATCCTGTAGATCAGCACCACTCATATAGTTCGTAGAGAACGAGGGGAGGTAGAGACCTGATAGGGTGCCAGAAGGGGCCGTCGGACACGGTAAGACAGTGGAGAAGTGGGCAAGGACAGGACCCCCAGAGGGGTCTGCCAGGGAGACCGCAACTAGCAGACTAAGCGGCGTAAGCGTGGTGCGGTCTCGAAAGAAGGAGCGGGAAGCACCCGAGTCAAGGGTGAAGGTGTGTAAGGCCTGAGCCGACGTGGTACCTGAGAGAGCAGACTCACCAGCACCTGGGGCAGCAGACGCACTAGCACCTAGAGCAGCACCCTCACCTGCACCTAGAGCAGCAGCCTCAATGCCCGGGTCACGCGGAACACACAGGTAAGAGTCACCCTCATCACTAGAAGACAAAACATACATGGCAGCAAGGATAGCATCAAAATCAAGATCAAAGATAGCAACCCCTGACCTAAGCAGCTCGCCCCAGCGAGGGATCTCAGTGGCTTCAAACTGGAGATGCCAAGCGTCCGTCAGGCGGCCGAAGCAGCGCTGGGTGGTATGCGGGCCACCGCACGGCTCACCTGTGCGATCGCCTGTACGCAGGACGTAGGCTCAGGGACCAGCACCCCCACCCCGCTGACGCGCAGCGTACCACTCACGAAGCTGCTGGGGGGGCGGGGTCTCACGAGTGCGCTGCTACTGCTGGCGCTGACCACCACCGAAGCCACCCCGCTGCGTAGAGCCACCCCGACCAGCTCCACCGCCGCCGCCGCCACCTCCGCGACCCCACAGCCTCCTCCTCCGCTCCCACCGCCACCGCCGCCGCATCCTCCGCCTCCACCGCCGCCACTGAAGCCCCCACCCCCGCCACCACTCCCACCGCCACCCCCACTCCCTCCGCCGCCTCCACCGCCACCTTCACCGCCCCCGCTAGCTCCTCCAGCGCCCTTGCCCCCCTTGCCCTTGCCGGTGCGGCGTCTCCCGCTAGGGGCAGACGCAGCCCCGAGCGACTCGGTGCCAACGAAGTCGACGGCAGCAGCAGAGGCAACAGAGGGCAAAAGGGGGGAGGGGGAGCACCCCTCAAAGAAGGGGGAACGCGGGTCACCACGAGAGGCTCCTATAGCAACTATACTCTTCTCAGCTGCCAGGAGGCGCTCCTCGAGGAGGTCAACGGTGAGTGTGGTGGGGCAAACAGAGAGGAAGTGGTCCCTGACCGAGCGAAGGGAGTCAGGGAGCCGGGTGACTATGTAGTAGAGGGTGATGTACATGGGGGGGGGGGGGGGGGGGGGGTTCTTGGCGCAGAACTCAGCAAGAAGCGCAGCGCGGTAGCGGGTGTCACTAGTGCGAAGGTGCGTAATGAGGTCAGCGACTGTGGGAAAGGCGGCGAGGTCAGGGAACAGGTATGGTAGCATGAGGCGGCTAAGGGCAGCAGTGGCAGGGGAAGAGTAGCGTGCAACTACAGCGTCATACAAGGTCTTAGCACTCTTGTACTGACTAAAGTGCGCGCGCTCAGTGGACGGCAAGTGACTACGCATACCAAGACGGGCAGCAGCATCGCGTGTGGCCCACTGTGAGCGAACAGTGCTGTCACCATCGGAAGTAGGGGCAGGAGAGGCACCAGACGTGAGATCGAATAGTGAGAGACCTGTCAGAGTTATCTATAACTGCATGTAGTTCTAGCTGTAGTGTAGTCATACATTTGTTCTTGCTTGGTGGTGCACCCTTCCTGAACTATAACTTGTAATTGTTTGTCATATTGCATCATTCCCATTCTCGACTTCTCCTTGCCACAACTATCTCACCTCCCCTTGGCCTAGGCTACTAAGCCTAGGCCCTACCTAAACCTAGCTCCTACTACACTCACTATCTTGACATGGAATCAGAGCCTGTTAAGTCCAGGCGTGTGGGCCCGCCTCACGCTTCCGCTACTGTTCTTCTGGTCGCGCGCCTCGCGCTCGTGGCGATTTTCGTCCTGTCCCATGCCCGGGTGGCGCGTGACATCTTTTCTGCCCGTCGCGCGCCCCGTGGCATGCGACGGTGCCCTGCCCGTTGTGCGCCCCGTGGCACGCGACGGTGCCCTGTGTTAGAACATTATAGCCCCGTTTTCTCATGGTATCGAGCAGGTTCCCTTGTGGGAACTGTTCCTAGGGCCCACCGATTCGATTTTTGTTTCCTGCCCGGAGCGCGCTCAGCCCTTGCCCGAGTCGCGCTCCCCCTTTCTCATTGTGTCGCGCCGCCCTAGCGGCTGTGTCGCGCCGCCCTAGCGGCTGTGTCGCGCCGCCCTTGACGGCCCCGATCCGCCGCCCTACAGCCCCGTCGCCTACCCCGCGGCCCTTGAGCCGCCCTTCCCGGCCCCGATTCACGTGAGTGGCACGACACACTGAGGACTACGCTTGCGGCTCTTGGGTTCGCTCCTTCTACTGCCGACCCGTCGCTGTTTCTGCGCACCGACACCTCTCTGCCGCCGTTCTACATCCTCGTGTACGTCGACGACTTGGTCTTTGCCACAGCTGACACTACTGGACTCGCCTACGTGAAGTCCGAGCTGCAGAAGAGACACACGTGCACTGACCTGGGTGAACTGCGCAGCTACCTTGGCTTGCAGATCACCCGGGACAGAGCACGCCGCACCATTACCCTGACTCAGTCACACATGGTGCAGCAGGTCCTTCAGCGCTTCGGCTTCACGTACTCCTCGCCTCAGGCCACTCCTCTGCCTACTCGCCACTCGCTCTCAGCTCTGCCTTCGGATGAGTCCGTTGAGTCGAGTGGCCCGTACCCAGAGCTTGTTGGCTGCCTCATGTACCTGATGACCTGCACTCGACCTGACCTTGCATACCATCTTAGCATTCTCGCACGCTATGTTGCTCCTGGGAGACACAGACCGGAGCACATGGCTGCAGCGAAGAGGGTGTTGCACTACTTGTGCAGTACGTCGGGCATGGGGCTTGTGCTTGGAGGGCAGAGTCCAGTGGTCCTCACAGGGCACGCAGATGCTTCTTGGGCTGACGACCAGGCTACGCAGCGGTCGTCACAGGGTTACACCTTCAGCCTTGGTTCTGGCTCTGTTTCGTGGCGGGCTACCCGCTCGTCTTCTGTTCTCGGCTCTAGTTGTGAGGCTGAGATCTACGCCGGGGCCATTGCTGCTCAGGAGCTTCGCTGGCTCACCTACCTGCTGACTGACCTCGGAGAGCCGCCTCGTTCTCCTCCAGTGCTGTACGTAGACAACAAGGCCATGCTGGCCTTGTGTCGAGAGCAGAGATTGGAGCACAGAACGAAGCACATTGCTCTTCGCTACTTCCTTGCTCGTGAGCTGCAGCAGCGTGGTTAGCTGCGTCTTGCGTACGTGGCCTCTGAGGCCAACACTGCTGATATCTTCACCAAGGCACTTGCGCCTTGTGATCATCAGCGCTTGTGTACTCAGCTGGGTCTTGTGCCTGCCTTGCCTCACTTGCTCACCTCTTGACCTTGCTTGTACTGTTACATATATATATACACCTGCTCTTGCTTGTCTAGCCTTTTATATATATATGTACTCGTGCATGTGAACTGGCCTTGTGGCCTTGACCTTGTGCTCGGAATGTGTGGTGACTTTGTGATCCACCTTGAGCTTGCTTTGCTTTGCTTTGCTTGACTGGTCTTGTGACCCCTTGTACTCCCCCACTTTGCCTATGGGGGTGTGTCAGAACATTATAGCTTATGCTTTTGTGTAGGGTACAACCCAATTGGGGTTAGTACTTGTACCCAACTCTTTCATAGTGCATTCATTCTCGTTTCAGTTTTCTCACCTTGCCCGTCGTGCGCCCCGTGGCACGCGACGGTGCCCTGAACTGCCCGTCGTGTGCCCCGTGGTGCGCGACGATGCACTGAGCCGCTGCGAACCCGCTCCTGGCGCCCGCGACGGTGCCCTGAGCCGCTGCGGACCCGCCCCTGGCGCCCGCAACGGTGCCCTGAGCCGCCGCGGACCCGCCCCTGGCGCCCGTGAGGGTGCCCTGCGCCGCCGCGGACCCGCTCTGGCGCCCGCGACGGTGCCCTGAGCCGCCGCGGACCCGCCCCTGGCGCCCGCGACGGTGCCCGTGCCTCACCTGCGCCTGCACTCGGTGCAGCCGCCCCTGCACCACCCAGCGCCTGCCCTTGGAGAAGCCGCCCTTGCTCCTGCACTCGGTGCAGCCGCCTCTGCCTCACCCCGCGCCTGCACTCGCTGCAGCCGCCCCTGCCCTACCTGCGCCGACCCTCTGTAGCCGCTCTGCGGCTTTCTCCCCACCCCCACCCCCTCCTTCTTCGTCTCCCTGCAGCCGTGGGGGGGAGGGTATGGGGGTGGCGGGTGTGGGGGTGATGGGTGGTGTGCTTCCCTTCCCCTCCTCCTCCTTTCGTCCCCACTACTACAGCTGCCATTGGGGGGGAGGGTGTGAGGGTGTGGGGGAGCCGGGGGAGTGGCACTAGGGTGGCGAGTGTGAGACCAACCAGCAGCCGTCCCTCCACCTCTCCTCTCTTCCCCCCTCTGCTGCTCCTGCAGCAGTGTGGGGGGGAGGGGGAGGGGGAGGGTGAGGGGATGGAGGGGGTGACCAGCCAGCGCCAGCCCACCTCCTCTCTCTCCTTGCTGCCCCTCCTGTGGTCGGGGGGGGAGGAGAGTAAGGGGGTGGCAGAAATGCCTTGCTTTCGCCTGCCCCTTTGCTGCCGAACCTGTTTTCCTGCCTTGCCTGCTGTTGCTGTTTTCTCTGTCTGTGGTGTACCCCTGCAGGTTGTGTCTTTCACTTAGCTATTCCTGCATGCAGTTACGGGGGGGATGTCAGAATTATATATAACTGCATGTAGTTCTAGCTGTAGTGTAGTCATACATTTGTTCTTGCTTGGTGGTGCACCCTTCCTGAACTATAACTTGTACTTGTTTCTCATATTGCATCATTCCCATTCTCGACTTCTCCTTGCCACAACTATCTCAACTCCCCTTGGCCTAGGCTACTAAGCCTAGGCCCTACCTAAACCTAGCTCCTACTACACTCACTATCTTGACAAGACCGTCTTTCCTATCGCACTGTAGGAAAAGCTGCAGATCATCGACCCAGACCTCAAAGTCGACAGCCCGACCCTCAGCATCAAAGGTGAGAACGCTAGGGGTAGCCATGACAGCAGCAGCAGTAGGCTAGTAGCAGTAGCAGCAGTAGCAGCAGAAGCGGCGCGGCTCGGCGGTGCTCTTACCAGGGCAGGTGGGTTGAGGTCCGCAAGTGGTGGGGCAGGGCCGAGGTGCGCCGACAGGGACGGGGCCGCAACAGGGCGGCAGAGGAGTTCCGCTCCTCTCTGCAGGGCAGGGCCGGGACGGCGGCGGCGGCTCCTGCTGTCGGCGGCGGCGGCGGCTGCGGCCTCGGCAGCGGCGGCGGCGGCCGTCACGGCAGCAGCGGCGGCGGCTGCTGCTGTCGGGGGCTGCGGCGGCTAAGGCCCCGGTAGTGGCGGCAGCGGCTGTCACGACAGCGGCGGCGGCGGCTGCTGCTGTCGGCGGCGACGGCGGCTGTTGCTGTCGGCGGCAGCTGCGGCGGCGGCTGTCACGGTAGTGGTGGCGGCGGCTTCTGCTGTCGGCAGCGGCGGCTGGTACTGCTGGGGTGGCGACGGCGGGGCGGCAGAGCCGTGAAGGGCCGTGGAGGAGCCGAGAAGGGGCCGCTAAGGGCGGCGAAGGGGCCACGAAGGGCCGTGAAGGGGCTGCGAAGGGCGGCGACGGGGCCGCGAAGGGGCCGTGAGGGGCCGCTAAGGGCGGCGACGGGGCCAAGAAGGGGCCGTGAGGGGCCGCGAAGGGCGGCGACGGGACTGCCAATTGCGCGTATGAAGTGTAGAGTTGAGGCAACCAATGTCAGAACATTATAGCTTATACATTTGTGTAGGCTGTAGTGGGGTAGCCCATAAGGGGTACAACCCAATTAGGGTTAGTACTTGTACCCAACTGTTTCATAGTTCATTCATTCCATTCTCACTTCTCGTCATGGTATCGAGCAGGTTCCCGAGTGGGAATACTGCCTAGGGCCCACCACGAACTTTTTTTTTCCCTTCCCTGCCCGGGGCGCGCTTAGCTCCTAACCCGAGTAGCGCCTCGAGCCGCCTTAGTGGCCCCTATTGGCCGCCCTTACTGCCCCTCGAGCCGCCCTCTACGGCCTCGCTTAGGCCGCTACGGCCCCGCTACGGCCCCGCTTAGGCCCCGTCGGCCCCGCTACGGCCCCGCTTAGGCCCCGCTTAGGCCCCGCTACGGCCCCGCTACGGCCCCGTCGGCCCTGCTTAGGCCCCGCTACAGCCCCGCTACGGCCCCGTCGACCCCGTCGGCCCCGCTTAGGCCCCGCTACGGCCCCGCTACGGCCCCGTCGGCCCCGTCGGCCCCGCTACGGCCCCGCTTAGGCCCCGCTACGGCCCCGCTACGGCCCCGCTACGGCCCCGCTACGGCCCCGTCGACCTCGTCGGCCCCGCTACGGCCCCGCTTAGGCCCCGTCGGCCCCGCTTAGGCCCCGCTTAGGCCCCGCTACGGCCCCGCTTTGGCCCCGCTTAGGCCCCGCTGCGGCCCCGCTACGGCCCCACTTCGGCCCCGTCGGCCCCTGTACGGCCCCACTTAGGCCCCACTTCGGCCCCGTCGCCACCGCAGCCCCGCCCACCCTTGCGGCCCGCCGCCACCTGCGACCTCGCCACCACCTGCGACCCCGCCTCCCAGCGCCCGCAACGCCGAGCAGCGGAACCACCGGCCACCTGAGCCGCCCGACCTCCCGAGCCGCCCAGCAGCTGAGCCGCCCGACAGCCGAGCCGCCCAGCACCGTGCAGCCGAGCCGCCTAGCAACCGAGCCGCCCAGCAGCCGAGCCGCCCGACAGCCGAGCCGCCCCGCACCAGCAGCCGAGCCGCCCAGCAGCCGAGCCGCCCAGCAGCCAAGCCGCCCTGCAGCCGAGTCGCCCAACAGCCGAGCCGCCGAGCAGCCCTATCGCTCCACCTACCTGGTAAGAGCACAGTCTCTGCCACTGCACTGCCCTGCCTCCTGCTGTTATGGCTTCCCCTAGCATTCTCACCTTTGACGCTGAGGGTCGGGCAGTGGACTTTGAGGTCTGGGTAGATGATCTGCAGCTTTTCCTGCAGTGCGATAGGGCAGACGGCCTCTCCCTGTTTGACCTCACTTCTGGTGCCTCCCCTGCCCCTGCTGCTGATGCTGACGCCACTGTTCGCTCACAGTGGGCCACACGTGACGCTGCTGCTCGCCTTGCTGTGCGCCGCCACCTACCGACCACTGAGCGTGCACACTTTAGTCAGTACAAGAGTGCTCAGACCTTGTACGACGCTGTAGTTGCACGCTACTCTTCCCCTGCCACTGCTGCACTGAGCCGCCTCATGGTACCGTACCTCTTCCCTGACCTTGCTGCCTTTCCCACTGTTGCTGACCTCATTACGCACCTCCGCACTAGTGACACTCGCTACCGCGCTGCGCTTCCTGCTGAGTTCTGCGCCAAGAATCCCCCCCCCATGTACATCACCCTCTACTACATAGTCACCCGTCTCCCTGACTCTCTCCGTGTAGTCAGGGACCACTTCCTCTCAGTTTGCCCCACCACTCTCACCGTTGACCTCCTCGAGAAGGCCCTCCTAGCGATAGAGAAAAGCATAGTCGCTGTAGGAGCCTCTCGTGGTGACCCTCGCAACCTCGTCTTTGAGGGGTGTTCTCCCTCCCCCCTCTCGCCCTCTGTTGCCTCTGCTGCTGCGGCCGACCTCGTTGGTTTCGAGTCGGTCAGCGCTGCGTCTGCCCCGAGCGGGAGACGCCGCACCGGCAAAGGCAAGGGTGGCAAGGGCACTGGAGGAGGTGGAGGGGGCGGTGGAGGTGGTGGTGGAGGCGGTGGAGGGAGTGGGGGTGGTGGTGGGAGTGGTGCTGGGGGTGGCGGCGGCGGCGGCAGCAGTGGAGGCGGCGGAGGCGGTGGAGGTGGCGGAGGGAGCGGAGGCGGCGGAGGTAGTCGAGGAGGCGGAGGTGGAGGAGGCGGCGGAGGCGGCGGAGGCGGCGGCGGCGGCGGAGGCGGCGGTGGTGGAGCGACTCGCGACTCTGCGTCGAGGAGTGGCGCCGGTGGTGGTCAGCGCCAGCAGCAGCAGCGGAGTGGTGTGACCCTGTCCCCTCAGCAGCTTCGTGAGTGGTACACTGCACGCCAGCGCGGTGGGGGTTTTGGTCCCTGCTCTTACGTTCTCCGTACCGGCGACCACACTTGTGAGCAGTGCGGGGGTCCGCACTCCACCCAGCGCTGCTTTGGTCGCCTGACGGACGCGTGGCGGCGCCAGTTCCCTGAGGCGTCATAGATCCCTCGCTAGGGAGATCTGGCTAAGGCCGGGGTTGCTATCTTTGATCTTGACTTTGATGCTATTCTTGCTGCCATGTATGTTGTTGCTGATAGTGTTGAGGGTGCCTGTTACCTGTGTGTACCGCCTGACCCGGGCATTGAGGCTGCTGCGCTAGGTGCTGGTGAGACAGCTGCTCTAGGTGCTAGTGCGTCTGCTGCCCCAAGTGCCAGTGCGTCTGCCGCCCCAGGTGCTGGTGAGTCTGCTCTCTCAGGTACTACGTCGGCTCAGGCCTTCCACACCTTCACCCTGGACTTGGGTGCGTCCCGCTCCTTCTTTCGAGACCGCACCACTCTTACGCCGCTTAGTCGGCCGGTTGCAGTCTCCCTAGCAGACCCCTCTGGGGGTCCTGTCCTTGCTAGCTTCTCCACTGTCCTTTCGTGCCCTGCAGCCCCCTCTGGCACTCTGTCTGTTCTCTACCTCCCCTCGTTCTCTACAAACTTGTTGAGTGGAGCGGACCTACAGGATCGAGGGGTTGACCAGTTCACTCCTGCGAGTCAGCGAGTGACCCACTGCACGTGTGCTCGGACAGGCCGACACTTGGCCATGTTCACCCGTCGGCCAGGGTCGAGCCTATACACCCTTACTGCTGAGTCTCCTCCTACTCCTAAGTCTGCCTTGGTAGATGCGTCGAGTCAGGTGTTTGCTGCGGCGTCCAGGTCTGGTCCTGAGTCTACCCCCTGCTCGTGTCGACTGCTGTCCCACCAGACTCTCCTTTGGAACCACCGCCTTGGTCACCCCTCCTTGCCTCGTCTCCGACGCATGGCCTCCCGTGTCCTTGTCTCTGGTCTTCCTCGGTCTCTCCCTCCCCTTCCTCCAGGACCTGGCCCTACCTGTGTCCCCTGCGTCGAGGGGCAACAGCGCGCCGCCCCTCACTCCTCCGAGTTTCCTCCGACAGAGGCTCCGCTGCTGACTCTACACATGGACGTGTGGGGCCCAGCCTGCGTCAGTGGGCAGGGGAGAGAGCGGTACTTTCTGCTGGTCGTTGACGACTACTCGCGTTACACCACAGTCTTCCCCTTGCGCAGCAAGGGTGACGTCACTGAGGTGTTGATCAACTGGATCCGCGCAGCTCGTCTCCAGCTCAGAGAGAGTTTCGGCTCGGACTTTCCTGTTTTGCGTTTGCACTCCGACAGAGGAGGGGAGTTTTCCTCTGCCCGTCTGGGAGCCTTCTGTCGGGCACACGGCATTCGCCAGACCTTCACGCTTCCGGCCTCTCCACAGCAAAATGGGATTGCTGAGCGCCGCATTGGCATGGTCATGGACGTCGCGCGTACGTCCATGATGCATGCGGCTGCCCCCCATTTTTTGTGGCCGTTTGCCGTTCAGTACGCCGCGCATCAGCTCAACCTTCAGCCCCGGGTCTCCATGCCGGAGACCTCCCCCGCCTTGCGGTGGACAGGGAAGGTTGGCGATGCGTCTGCGTTTTGGGTCTGGGGATCTCGGGCGTTTGTCCGCGACTTGTCTGCGGACAAGCTGTCCCCTCGTGCTGTTCCTTGCGTCTTCCTTGGCTTCCCCCCTGACGCGCCTGGCTGGCAGTTTTACCACCCCACCACGCGCCGTGTTCTGTCCTCCCAGGACGTCACCTTTGACGAGTCGGTGCCTTACTACCATCTCTTCCCCTACCGCACTGCGCCCCTCCCCCCGCCGCCGCTCTTCCTTGCGCCAGGTGCTACTCAGGTAGACCCCCTTCCTCCTCAGGGCCCTGCCCCTTCAGGTGTGTCCCAGGTAGACGCAGTCGAGCTTGTCGAGGTAGCTGTGGACTCTGGTGCTGCTAGAGGTGCTTTGCCTGCGGGTGCCGGGTCTGCGGGTGCCGGGTCTGGGGGTGCTGAGTCTGGGGGTGCTGAGACTGGAGGTGCTGAGCTTGGGGGTGCTGAGTCTGGGGGTGCAGAGCCTGGGGGTGCTGGGTCTACTCGTGTGGCCGCCGGCGGTACTTCGTCGAGGCGGGAGCCGCTCTCTCCACGGGAGCTGCGCGTGTGGTTCGCCCGCCGCTGGAGATGTGCTGCTGAGTCTGGGGGTGTTGGCGCTGGTGTTTCTACTGGTGTTGGTGCGTCTGGGGGTGCTGCTGAGGCAGCTGGTGCTGACGGTCCTACTGGAGTTGGTGCTGCTGGAGCTGGAGCTGCTGGGGGTGTTGGTGCTGGTGTTTCTACTGGTGCTGGTACGTCTGGGGGTGCTGCTGAGGCAGCTGGTGCTGACGGTCCTACTGGAGTTGGTGCTGCTGGAGCTGGAGCTGCTGTTTGTGTTGGCGCTGGTGTTTCTACTAGTGCTGACGGTCCTACCGGAGTTGGTGCTGCTGGAGCTGGAGCTGCTGGGGGTGTTGGCGCTGGCCGTGCTGCTGGCGCTGGTGCTTCTGAGGGTACTGGAGTTGGCGTTGTTGGAGCTGGAGGTTCTCCTGGCGCTGGTGCTGCCGCTGGGGGTACTGGTGCCGTACTTGCTGGTTCTAGAGGCGCTGCGCGACCGAGGCCGTACTTCGTTCCGCTCCTGGAGCAGGTTCTTGGTCTCCCGTCCTCTACTGGTCCTGCTCCTCCCCTAGAGTGTCCACCGCCTGTCTAGTCGCAGTCACAGTTACCGCCCGCCTCCCCTCTACCTGCTCCTTCTCCCTACACTGGTCCTACTGGAGGTCTTGCTGAGCGTCGTGAGCCTGCGTCTCGTCCCGCGTCACCTGTTCGTGCTGCTCGCACTAGTGGGCGTACTGCGCGTCTGCGTCCTCCTGCGCTCCCCTGCACACACTAGATGGCATTGCGTCCTTCCACTACTCCTCTGCGTGTCCCGTTGCCGTCTCCTCCAGAGTCCTCTCTTCCTTCTCTTGCTGACCCGGAGTCTGACTCCCTTCGTGCTGCTAGTCCTTCGGTCACGCGCCTTCTTGCTACTGTCGTCACTGACCCTTCCTTTGAGTTTGCTGCTGCGTCTGCTCTCGCTGCTGAGCTTGTCGACTTCGCTGCTCGCTGTCGTCTAGACTACGCTGCTAGTCTTGTTGCTGAGTCTGAGTCTGTCTGTCCTCCGTCCGTCGGGGGTGAGTGTGCTCTTAGCACGGACGTCCTTGAGGACAGGCAGGAGGAGTTCCAGTGCTTTGCGGCTGCTTTGCCCCATCTCGTGTTCACGCTGATTGCCCCTGAGGGAGACCCGGATGCACCAGACATCCCGACTCCTCGATCGTACGCTGAGGCGATCGAGGGTCCCTACTCCTCTCAGTGGCAGTCGGCCATGGATGCAGAGATGGCTTCCTGGAAATCCACAGGCACCTACGTCGACGAGGTTCCCCCACCTGGGGCGAACATCGTCAGTGGGATGTGGATCTTCAGGGTGAAGCGGCCGCCGGGCTCCCCGCCTGTCTTCAAGGCGTGTTACGTGGCTCGAGGCTCCAGTCAGCGGCAGGGAGTTGACTACTTTCAGACCTTCTCTCCCACCCCGAAGATGACCACTCTTCGGGTGCTGCTGCATATAGAGCTTCACTCTCTTGACTTCAGCACTGCTTTCCTACAGGGCAGCCTGCACGAGGAGATCTGGCTGCGCCGCCCTCCTGGCTTCACTGGGTCGTTTCCTCTTGGCACCCAGTGGAGCCTCTGGCGGCCAGTCTACGGTCTCCGCCAGGCGCCCCGTGAGTGGCACGACACAGTGAGGACTACACTTGCGGCTCTTGGCTTTGCTCCTTCTACAGCTGACCCATCGCTGTTTCTACGCACCGACACCTTTTTGCCGCCGTTCTACATCCTCGTGTACGTCGACGACCTGGTCTTTTCCACTGCTGACACTGCTGGACTCGCCCACGTGAAGTCCGAGCTGCAGAAGAGACACACGTGCACAGACCTGGGTGAACTGCGCAGCTACCTTGGCTTGCAGATCACCCGGGACAGAGCACAGCGCACCATTACCCTGACTCAGTCACACATGGTGCAGCAGGTCCTTCAGCGCTTCGGCTTCACGTACTCCTCGCCTCGGGCCACTCCTCTGTCTACTCGCCACTCGCTCTCAGCTCTGCCTTCGGATGAGTCCGTAGAGTCGAGTGGCCCGTACCCAGAGCTTGTTGGCTGCCTCATGTACCTGATGACTTGCACACGACCTGACCTTGCATACCCTCTTAGCATCTTGGCACGCTATGTTGCTCCTAGGAGACACCGACCAGAGCACATGGCTGCAGCGAAGAGGGTGTTGCGCTACGTGTGCAGTACGTCGGGCATGGGGCTAGTGCTTGGAGGGCGACGTCGAGTAGTCCTCACAGGTCACGCTGACGCTTCTTGGTTGACGACCAGGCTACGCAGCGGTCGTCACAGGGTTACACCTTCAGCCTTGGCTCCGGCTCTGTTTCGTGGCGGTCTACCCGCTCGTCCTCTGTTCTCGGCTCCAGCTGTGAGGCTGAGATCTACGCAGGGGCCATGGCTGCACAGGAGCTACGCTGGCTCACCTACCTGCTGACTGACCTAGGAGAGCCGCCTCGTTCTCCTCCAGTTCTGTACGTAGACAACAAGGCCATGCTGGCCTTGTGTCGGGAGCACAGACTTGAGCACAGAACGAAGCACATTGCTCTCCGCTACTTCCTGTCTCGTGAGCTGCAGTAGCGTGGTCACCTCCGCCTCACCTACGTGGCCTCTGAGGCCAACACTGCTGATATCTTCACCAAGGCCCTTCCGCCTTGTGATCATCAGCGCTTCTGTACTGTCCTAGGTCTTGTGCCTCCCTGGCCTCACTTGCTCACTTCTTGATCTTGTTTGTACTGTCTTCTTTCTATACCTGCCCTTGCTTGTTTTACCTTTATATATATGACCTTGCATGTGAACTGGCCTTGTGGCCTTACTCTTGTGCTTGGACTGTGTGGTGACTTTGTGATCCACCCTGAGCTTGTTTTGCTTTGCTTTACTTTACTTTGCTTAACTGGTCTTGTGACCACTTGTTCTCCCCCACTTTGCCTATGGGGGTGTGTTAGAACATTATAGCTTATACATTTGTGTAGGCTATAGTGGGGTAGCCCATAAGGGGTACTGTGAAACAGTGAGAAGAGGAATGAAATGACTAAGTCAGAAATGGGTACAAATAACAAACCCTAGGAATCTGTACCCCATATGTGCTACCCCACTACAGCCTACAAACATGTATCAGCTATAATGTTCTGACACACCCCCATAGGCAAAGTGGGGGAGAACAAGGGGTCACAAGACCAGTCAAGCAAAGCAAAGCAAGCTCAGGGTGGATCACAAAGTCACCACACAGTCCGAGCACAAGAGCAGGGCCAGAGGCCAGTTCACATGCAGGAGTACAGACATATATATATTACTAGACAAGCAAGAGCAGGTATACATATATATCACAGTACAAGTGAAGTCAGGAAGAGAGCAAGTGAGGCAAGACAGGCACAAGACCCAGCTGGGTACAGAAGCGCTGATGGTCACAAGGCGCGAGTGCCTTGGTGAACACATCAGCAGTGTTGGCCTCAGAGGCCACGTACGCAAGTCGCAGCTGACCACGCTGCTGCAGCTCACGAGCAAGGAAGTAGCGGAGAGCAATGTGCTTCGTTCTGTGCTCCAGACGCTGCTCTCGACACAAGGCCAGCATGGCCTTGTTGTCTACGTACAGCACTGGAGGAGAACGAGGCGGCTCTCCAAGGTCAGTCAGCAGGTAGGTGAGCCAGCGAAGCTCCTGCGCAGCCATGGCCCCGGCGTAGATCTCAGCCTCACAACTGGAGCCGAGAACCGAAGACGAGCGAGTAGACCGCCACGAGACAGAGCCGGAACCAAGGCTGAAGGTGTAACCCTGTGACGACCGCTGCGTAGCCTGGTCGTCAGCCCAAGAAGCGTCCGCGTGGCCCGTAAGGACCACTGGACTCCGCCCTCCAAGCACTAGCCCCATGCCCGACGTACTGCACAGGTAGCGCAATACCCTCTTCGCTGCAGCCATGTGCTCAGGTCGGTGTCTCCCAGGAGCAACATAGCGTGCAAGGATGCTCAGAGGGTATGCAAGGTCAGGTCGTGTGCAGGTCATCAGGTACATGAGGCAGCCAACAAGCTCTGCATACGGGCCACTCGACTCTACGGACTCATCCGAAGGCAGAGCTGAGAGCGAGTGGCGAGTAGGCAGAGGAGTGGCCTGAGGCGAGGAGTACGTGAAGCCGAAGCGCTGAAGGACCTGCTGCACCATGTGTGACTGAGTCAGGGTAATGGTGCGGCGTGCTCTGTCCCGAGTGATCTGCAAGCCAAGGTAGCTGCGCAGTTCACCCAGGTCTGTGCACGTGTGTCTCTTCAGCAGCTCGGACTTCACGTAGGCGAGTCCAGCAGTGTCCGCTGTGGCAAAGACCAAGTCGTCGACGTACACAAGGATGTAGAACGGCGGCAAGGAAGTGTCGGTGCGAAGAAACAGCGACGGGTCAGCAGTGGAAGGAGCAAACCCAAGAGCCGCAAGCGTAGTCCTCAGTGTGTCGTGCCACTCTCGCGGTGCCTGGCGGAGACAGTAGACTGGCCGTCGGAGGCTCCACTGGGTGCCAGGAGGGAAAGTCCCAGTGAAGCCAGGCGGACGGCGCAGCCAGATCTCCTCGTGCAGGCTACCCTGCAGGAACGCAGTGCTGAAGTCGAGAGAGTGAAGCTCGTAGTCGCGCTGAGCGGCAACGTGCAGCAGCACCCGAAGAGTAGTCATCTTCGGGGTGGGAGAGAAGGTCTGAAAGTAGTCAACTCCCTGCCGCTGACTGAAGCCACGAGCGACGTAACGCGCCTTGAAGACAGGCGGAGAGCCCGGCGGCCGCTTCACCCTGAAGATCCACATGCCACTGACGATGTTCGCCCCAGGAGGGGGAACTGCGTCAACGTAGGTGCCTGTGGACTTCCAGGAAGCCATCTCTGCATCCATAGCTGCCTGCCACTGAGAGGAGTAGGGACCCTCTACAGCCTCCGCGTAAGAACGCGGAGTCGGGATGTCTAGTGCATCCGGGTCTCCCTCAGGGGCAAGCAGTACAGACGCGAGATGAGGTGAAGCAGCCGCTAGACACTGTAACTCCTCCTGCCTGTCCTCTAGGACGTCCGTGCCAAGAGCACACTCACCCCCGACGGACGGAGGACAGACAGACGCAGACTCAGCAACAAGACTGGCAGCGTAGTCTAAGCGACAGCGAGCAGCAAAGTCGACAAGCTCAGTGAGTAGGGCAGACGCAGCAGAAGACTCGAAAGAAGGGTCAGTGACCACAGTAGCAAGGAAACGCGTGACAGTAGGACTGGCAGCACGCAGAGAGTCCGACGCAGGGTCGGCAAGCGCAGGAAGAGAGGACGCAGGAGGAGAAGGCAAAGGGGCACGCAGAGGAGCAGTAGACGGACGCAAAGACATCTGGTGCGTGCCAGGGACAGGAGGAGGACACTGACGCGAACCGCGACCAGTAGCGCGAGCAGGACGGAGAGGCGACGCAGGACGAGACGCAGGCTCACGACGCTCAGCAAGACCTCCAGTAGGACCAGTGTAAGGAGAGGGAGCAGGTAGCGGAGAGGAAGGCTCCAGCAGGGACTGCGACTGGACAGGCAGTGGACTCTCTACCGGAGGAGAAAGACCAAGAACCTGCTGCAGTAGCGGAACGAAGTACGGTCGAGGCCGCTCTGCAGCACCAGGCGCAGCAGGGACAGCTCCAGCACCCTCAGCGACAGCACCAGGGCCACCAACTCCTCCAGCAGCAGGACCAACAGCAGCAGTCTCAGCACCAACACCCTCAGCAGCGCCAGCTCCAAGAGGACCCGCAGGCCCAGCAGCTCCGGGACCGGCAGCACCAGCACCCTCGTCAGTCGAAGAAGGTCCAGCTCTAGCTCCAGCAGCACCCCCAGACTCAGCAGCACGCCTCCAACGACGAGCGAACCACTCGCGCAGCTCCTGTGGAGAGAGAGGCTCCCGGGGAGGCTGAGCAGCAGGAGAAACCCCAGGCGCAGTAGCTCCAGACGCAGCACCCCCAGGCTCAGCAGCTCCAGACACAGTACCCCCAGGCGCAGCAGCTCCCAACTCAGCACCCCCAGGCTCAGCAGCTCCCGACTCAGCACCCCCAGACCCAGCACCTCCAGTGACAGCACCCCCCGGCGCAGCACTCCTAGGCTCAGCACCCTCCGCACTAGCACCCCCAGGCTCAGGACCCCCAGCAGCAGCTCCTCCAGGCTCAGCACCCCCGCGGACAGCACCCCCAGAGTCAGCACCCCCAGGCTCAGCACCCGCAGCAGCACCAGAGTCACCAGTAACCTCGACCGGGTCAACGGCGTCTACCTGGGACACACCTGAGGGAGCAGGAACCTGAGGGGGAAGGGGGTCTACCGGGGGGGGGAACCGGCACAAGGAAGTCCGGGGGAGGGGGGAGGGAAGGGGTGCGGTAGGGGAAGAGACGGTAGAAGGGGACCGACTCGTCGAACGTGACGTCCTGGGAGGACAGAACACGACGAGAGGAGGGGTGGTAGAACTGCCACCCTGGGGCGTCAGTGGGGAAGCCAAGGAAGACACAGGGAGCAGCACGAGGGGACAGCTTGTCCGCAGACAAGTCGCGGACAAACGCCCGAGATCCCCAGACACGAAACACAGACGCATCGCCAACCTTCCCCGTCCACAGCAAGGCTGGGGACATCGCAGGCCTAGAGACCCGCGGGTGAAGGTTGAGCTGATGCGCCGCGTACCTCACCGCAAACGGCCACAGAAAATGGGGGGCAGCCGCATGCATCATGGACGTACGAGCGACATCCATGACCATGCCAATGCGGCGCTCAGCAATCCCATTTTGCTGTGGTGAGTCCGGAAGCGTGAAGGTCTGGCGGATCCCCCGTGCACGACAGTAGTCTCGCAGAAGGCGAGAGGAGAACTCTCCGCCTCTGTCCGAGTGCAGACGCAGAACAGGAAAGTCAGAGCCGAAGCTCTTCCTGAGTTGGAGACGAGCCTCGCGGATCCAGTCGATCAGCACCTCAGTGACAGCACCCTTGCTGCGCAAGGGGAGGACTGTGGTGTAACGCGAGTAGTCGTCAACCACCAACAGGAAGTAGCGCTCGTAACCCTGCCCACGGACGGGGGCCGGGCCCCACACATCCATGTGAAGCGTCTGCAGCGGAGCCTCTGTCGGGGGGAAGTGGGAGGAGTGAGGAGTAGCCCGGAGGCGACCCTCGACACAGGGGACACAGGAAGGCCCTGGCCCGGGGGGGGGAGGAGGGAGAGACCGGGGAAGACCAGAGACAAGGACACGGGAAGCCATGCTCCGAAGACGAGCCAAGGAGGGGTGGCCTAGACGGTGGTGCCACAGGAGAGTCTCGTGAGACAGGAGGCGACAGGAACAGGGGGCAGACTCAGGACCTGACCGGGACGCAGCAGCAAACACCTGACCTGACGCAGCTACCTGACCAGACACAGGGACAGGAGGAGACGAAGTGGTCAGGGTGTAGAGACTCGACCCCGGCCGACGCGAAAAGGTGGCCAGGTGTCGGCCTGTGTCTGCGTCCGTGCAGTGGGTCACCCGCCGACTCGCAGGAGTGAACTGGTGAACCCCCGCATCCTGTAGGTCCGCACCACTCACCAAGTTCGTAGAGAACGAGGGAATGTACAGACCAGACAGGGTGCCCGAAGGGGCAGCCGGACACGGGAGGACAGTGGAGAAGTGAGACAGGACAGGACCCCCAGAGGGGTCAGCAAGGGAGACCGCAACCGGCCGGCCAAGTGGCGTGAGGGTAGTGCGGTCTCGAAAGAAGGAGCGAGAAGCCCCAGAGTCAAGTGTGAAAGTGAGGGAGGACGAGGGCGACGCAGTACCTGAGAGCGCAGTCTCACCAGCACCTGAGAGCGCAGTCTCACTAGTACCTGAGAGCGCAGACGCACTGGCACCTAGAGCAGCAGCCTCACAAGTACCTAGTGCAGCAGTACCAATGCCCGGGTCGGGCTGGAAACACTGGTAACCCTCATACTCCTCACTATAAGTCACAGCATACATAGCAGAGAGGATAGCATCAACATCAAGATCAAAGATCGCTACACCAGCCCTAAGGAGCTCATCCCAGCGAGGGATCTCACTAGCCCCGGGGAACTGCTGACGCCAAGCGTCCGTCAGGCGGCCAAAGCAGCGCTGGGTGGAGTGGGCACCCCCACACTGCTCACCCGCGCGGTCGCCGGAACGAAGAACGTAGGCGCAGGGACCAGTACCCCCACCCCTCTGACGCGCAGTGTACCACTCACGAAGCTGCTGAGGCGGAGGGATGTCCCGCGAACGCTGCTGCTGCTGCCGCTGCGAGCGCTGGCCACCACCACCGCCGCTCCGCTGCTGGGTACCACCACGACCAGCTCCACCTCCTCCACCACCACCGCCTCCTCCGCCGCCGCCTCCACCGCCTCCACCTCCACCGCCTCCACCTCCACCGCCTCCACTCCCGCTGCTGCCTCCACCACCACCGGTGCCACCACCACCACCGTCTCCGCCGCTGCTGCCACCACCACCACCACCACTACCACTACTCCCGCCGCCACCCCCACTCCCTCCGCCGCCTCCGCCGCCACCGCCACCGCCCCCTCCAGCTCCGCCCGCGCCCTTGCCCCCCTTGCCCTTGCCAGAGCGACGTCTTCCACTAGGGGCAGACGCCGCGCCGACCGACTCAAGACCAAGCAGGTCGGCCGCAGCAGCAGAGGCAACAGAGGGCAGCAAGGGGGAAGGAGAGCACCCCTCAAAGATGGGGGTGCGAGGGTCACCACGAGAGGCACCGACAGCGACTATGCTCTTCTCCGCTGCGAGGAGGGCCTTCTCGAGGAGGTCGACGGTGAGAGTGGTGGGACAGACTGCGAGAAAGTGGTCCCTGACTACGCGGAGGGAGTCAGGGAGGCGTGCGACTACGTAGTAGAGAGTGATGTACATGGGAGGGGGGTTCTTAGCGCAGAACTCAGCAGGAAGGGCGGCGCGGTAGCGAGCGTCACTAGTGCGGAGGTGCGTAATGAGGTCAGCGACAGTGGGAAAGGCAGAGAGGTCAGGAAAGAGGTAGGGAAGCATGAGACGGCTCAGTGCAGCAGTGGCAGGAGAGGAGTAGCGTGCAACTACAGCGTCGTACAAGGTCTGAGCACTCTTGTACTGACTAAAATGCGCACGCTCAGAGGTAGGGAGGTGGCGACGCACAGCAAGACGTGCAGCAGCATCGCGGGTGGCCCACTGAGAGCGGACAGTGGGATCAGCATCGGCAGCAGGAGCAGGAGAGGCGCCAGAGGTGAGGTCAAAGAGAGAAAGGCTGTCAGCTCTGTCGCACTGTAAGAAAAGCTGCAGGTCATCTAGCCAGACCTCAAAATCAATGGCGCGACCCTCGGCGTCAAAGGCTAGGACACTAGGGGTGGCCATGATGACGACAGCGAAGCAGTGCAAGCAGTAGGGAAAGAGGGCGCAGTGACAGAGGGACTGTGCTCACCAGGCAGGGCAGGCCGTGCAGCTCGACAGAAAAGCGGAGCGGCGACCGGGCGGCTCGGGTGTACAGCTGCTCAGCTCCCGGGCGGCTCGGCGGCAGGGCGGCTCGGGTGCAGGGCGGCTCGGCTCCCGGGCGGCTCGGCGACGGACGGCTCGGGTGCAGGGCGACTCGGCTCCCGGGCGGCTCGGCGACTGGGCGGCTCGGCTGCCCGGCCGCCCGACTGCTGCAGGTGAGGCGGCGGGGTCGCGTGAGAGGACCGGGGCGGGGCCGCGAAGGGGCTGGCGGTAGGGCCGCGTAGGAGCCGGGGCAGGGCCGCGTTGGAGCCGGCGGCAGGGCCGGTGGTAGGGCCGGCTTAGGAGCCGGGGCAGGGCCGCGTTGGAGCCGGCGGCAGGGCCGCGCAGGGGTCGGCGCAGGGCCGAGCAGAGGCCGGCGGCAGGGCCGCGTAAGGAGCCGGCGGACAGGGCCGTGAAGGAGCCGGGACAGGGCCGCGTAGGAGGCCGGCGCGGGGCCACGTAAGGGGCCGGCGCTGGGCCGCGTAAGGGGCCGGCGGCGGGGCCGCTTAAGGGGCCGGCGGCGGGGCCGCGTAAGGGGCCGGCGGACAGGGCCGCGTAGGAGCCGGGGCGGGGCCGCAATGGAGCCGGTGGCGGGGCCGAGTAGGAGCCGGGGACGGGGCCGCGTAGGAGCCGGCGCGGGGCCGCTTAGGAGCCGGCGCGGGGCCGCGTAAGGGCCGCGTAAGGGGCCGGCGCGGGGCCGCGTAAGGGCCGCGTAAGGGGCCGGCGCGGGGCCGCGTAAGGAGCAGGCGGCGGGGCCGCGTAAGGGTCAGGGCGGGGCCGCGACAGAGTGGGCGGCGAGGCCGCAGGGGAGAGGGCGACTCGAGGGGTCGCTTAAAAAAAAAAAACACCGCGCCTCGGGGCGCGCTTCGGTGGGCCCAAAAAAAAATCGGTCCTGGAGGGACCTAGCTCTATACCATGTGAAACAGTGAGAAGAGGAATGAAATGACTAAGTCAGAAATGGGTACAAATAACAAACCCTAGGAATCTGTACCCCATATGTGCTACCCCACTACAGCCTACAAACATGTATCAGCTATAATGTTCTGACAGGTACAACCCAATTAGGGTTAGTACTTGTACCCAACTGTTTCATAGTTCATTCATTCCATTCTCACTTCTCGTCAACCAATGCATTACAATAGCTTTGCGATTAACAAGCTGTTACCAACATTTATTGTATTTTTAACTCAGCAAAATAAACAAACAAGATTTGACGTTAACGTCGGAAGGGTTGCGTAGCTGTTATATCTTTAGTTGACAAAAAAAAAAGATATACGGTATAGAGCGCCAAGTTCAACTTTTCCCGTATTTAATGAATATGGCAAGCTCGTTAGTTCATAATGATGCAACTTAATACTATTAACGTGGATTTTATGTTCCATAGTTTAAAAATAGGTGAAGATTTAGACACAGATTTTTTGTAACTTTGTGAACAATGATAATCTCTATGCTAAAAATGATATTTTGTAACATGGCACTATGAGGTTCTTGCTAGCAAAAGTGTGGTTCATAGTGAGTTGGTTCTAGCTCACTCAAATGTTTCAGCTAGCTGGATGTACCACGTGATGATGCGTGTGTTCACGTGGATACTAGTCTGTTTTTGTTTCCAAGTGCCCAAGTTTTGATCAAGTTTTCAGATCGACCCAAGTGTTTTATGCAGGTGTACAAAACTCCTCTAATTTCCCAGCTCCTTCAATTTGGTTACTTTAGTTACTGCCCCACCTCCCTTTCCCAAACCAACCCAACAAACCCACCTCATCATTGCCTCTCCTCCGCGGACCCCCACCCACCTGTTGCCTCTCTCTCTCCCACCCACCCAGCTCATCATCGCCTCTCCCTCCCACCCACCCAGCTCCCCCCCACCCCGCCGTCCACTCTCTTTCCCTCCGCGCAACCCCCTCTCCCTCCCACCCGCTGTCGCTTCTCCCTCCCATCCGCCGTCGCCGCTCCCTCCCTCCCGCCGTCGCCGCTCCCTCCTCCCGCCGTCGCCGCTCCTTCCCACCCGACCGTCACCTCCCCCTCCCCTCCCGCCGTCGCCTCCCCGTTCCTCCCGCCGTCGCCTCTCCCTCCTCCCCGCCGTCGCCTCTCCCTCCTATCCGCCGTCGCCGCTCCCTCCTATCCGCCGTCGCCGCTCCCTCCCATCCCACCGTCGCCTCTCCCCCCATCCCGCCGTCGCCTCTCCCCCCATTCCGCCGTCGCCTCTCCCTCCCATCCCGCCGTCGCCTCACCCTCCCATTCCGCCGCCGCCTTCGGCGACAGGTCACGAGCAAGCTGGTGCGCGAGTGGGAGCTGGTGCGCGAGCGCGGGTTGGTCTCTGCACCGTGAATTGCAGGTGCGTTTACCCTTCCTGGTCCTTTTTCCCTCCCTTCCCCCTACTGGAAGTTCCTATATTTCCGATTTTTCCTTATCTTATTTGTAGTTTCTGTGTGTTGATTGGTCTCTTGCGTTGCACTACCATTTGAAGAGGGGGAAGAGGGAGCGCGAGGGAGCGAGAGTGCAGGAGAGTGCGCGCGTGAGAGCGAAGGAAGCACTAGAGGGAGATAGAGTGGCAGAGCGTGCAAGAGGGAGAGTGGGAGGGAGAGGCGCGAGAGAGAGAGAGCGCCGTGCGCGCTTGCGCCGTCGGCGCGGGCGCCATTGGCGCTTGTGCCTTAGCCGCTTGCGCTTATGGCGCTGCGGCCGTGGGCGCAAGCGCCGTGGGTGCTGGCGCCTAAGGCGCTTGCACATATTGCGTAGACGCCGTGGCCGCTTGCGCCTAAGGCACTTGCGCCATGGGCGCTGGCGCGTAAGGTGCTTGCGCTTAGGGCGCTGGCGCCGTGGGCGCTTGCGCCGTTGGCGCGGGCTCGGTGGGTGCTAGCGCCTAACGCGCTTGCGCTTAGGGCGCGAGCGCCGTGGGTGCTGCCCCATGAGGCGCTGGCGCTGTGGGCGATTGCGCCGGGGGCGCTGGTGCAGTGGGGCGCCGTGGGCGCTTGCACTTAGGGTGCTGGCGCCTTGGGCACGGGCGACGTGAGGGCGAGACTTGGATGTGCACGTGCACTTGCGGGTGAGTGCGGTTGTGAAGGCAAGGGCAAGTGCGAGTGCGAACGAGAGAGCAGGTTCGAGCGTAAGCGCGAGTGTGAGTGCGAAAGCAATTGTGGGAGTGAGTGCCAGGGCGAGTTTGAGGGTGAGTACGAGTGTGAGTGTGTGTGTGAGTGCAAGGGGGAGTGCGAGGGTCCGTTTGAGTGTGTGCTAGGGTGATTACGAGGATGAGTGCAAGAGTTTGTGTGTGTGTTTCTGTGATTGTCGAAGAAGAGTTGAGAGTACATCACATGTGTTTGAGTGAAGAGTGAGTGCAAGAGTGAGTGCGATGGTGAGTTTGATGATGGCTGCGATGTTGAGTGCAAGCGTGAGCGCGGGTGTGAGTGCGAGGGTGTGTGATGGTGTGTGAGGGCAAGTAGAAGAGTGAGTGCGAGTGTGAGTGCGAGGGCGAGTGTGAGCGTGAGCGTGAGTGTGGGTGTGGGTGTGGGTGTGGGTGTGGGCGTGATTTGAGTTCAAGGGCGCCACTGTGCCGGCGACTGTGTGCGTGTGTTAGTGCGAAAGTGTTAGAGTGAGTGCGCGAGTTCAAGGGTGAGTGCAAGGGTGTGTGTTTGTGTTTCTGAGAGTGTGTCTAAGAACGGTTGAAAGTAATTTTGCGTCCGTGAGTGGTTGCGAGAGTGAGTACGATAGTGTGTGAGGGTGAGAGGGCGGTTTTTAGTCCAGGTGCGAAAGCGGGTGTGAGTGCGAGTGTGAGTGCGAGTGTAAGTGCGAGGGTGCGTGCAAGTGCGTGTATGCGGGTGAATATTAGAGGAAGTACAAGGGTGCGTGTTTAGGTGAGTGTGAGGGTGAGAACGAGAGCAAGAGTTAGAGCAAGTGCGAGAGTGAATGTGAGTGTAAATATGATGGTGTAGGGTTTGGGGTGAGTGTGAGCTCGAGTGTGAGGGTAGTTCAAGGGTGAGTGCGAGGATGAGTGGGTGTGCGTGTGAGTGCAAGGCTGAGAGCAAGGTTCAAAAATACGACCGAATTTTTGAAAATTTACCGTAAAATACGGTATCGTATTTTACGGTCGTATTAAACGGTAAAATACGGTCAGACCTTGCATTTTTAGGTTCGTTCAAAAATACGGTCGTTTTTTACGGCCGAAATTTTTAAACCGAGATTTATGAGTTTCCGTGGGGCTCAGGAACATCCCCACAGAAGCTTAGACAGGTTCCGTGGCCATCTGTAATAGTCTAGGGTTGGGCTGAGGCCAATGTCGAGATCTGTGAAAGTGTATGGGGGGTTGGGTCTTGTAGATCCAGTGCGGTGACAAGTGGTAAGTGGCGACGAATTGGTTGGGACAGTGAGTCCCAACAATTTTGACGGGGAGGAAGGGGTGCCTGACTTAGGGTTCTCAGTTCATGGCGAATTCAAATTGACCACCGAAATCGCCGATCTGTGCAGAGCTATGGGCGAAATCGCCGATCTGTGCAGATCGGCGGGCGAAATTGCCGATATGCGCAGATCGACGGGCGAAATCGCCGATATGCGCAGATCGGCGGGCGAAATCGCCGGTATGCGCAGATCGGCGGGCGAAATCGCCGCAACCGATAGGGACCGCTTATAATGGTCTGAGTTTCGGGGGGGAGCGTCTTTTTAGGCCTGATAGTTAGCAATTTCTTTGATGTTCACATTCCTAGAAGTGGATGGTAGCAAGTCTGAAGTTTGATACTTTTTTTTTGCGGAGAAAAAAGCTCTAACAAAAAAACGGCAGAATTTTTTAAAATTGACCGTAAAATACGACAGTAAAAAACGGCCCGTATAATACGACAACCGTATTTTTTATCCTTGGCTGAGAGTGAGACTGCATGCAAGTGTGTGTCTTAGGGTGAATGCGAGAGCAAGTGCGAGTGTGAGTGCAAGGGTGCGTGTGAGTGTGCTTGCGTGCGCGTGTAAGTATTTGTGTTAGTATGATTGGGAATGAGAACGATTATGAGTGCGAGGGTAAGTGTTAGAGTGAACGTGTAGGTTTGTATGTGTGCTTCTGTGTCTGTGTCTAAGAAGTTGAGAGTATTTGTGCGTGTGTGAGATTGAGTCTAAGAGTGAGTGCGAACGTGAGTGTGAAGTTGAACTTGAGGGTGGCTTCAAGGCATGGCATCATGCTGGTGTCACGAATAATACCAAATTTCCTCTGAGCTGTCATTCATTGCTCATCTTTTTTTGTGTGCTTATTTCGTCTCTACTGTGTGAGCTGCATTCTTTGCTTTTGTTTTCTTTTGCAATGCAGTGAGGTGTACTCTTTGTTTTTTCTTTCTTATGCAGTGCGGGTGAGTTGTTTCCTGCTTGGCCTCCGCACATGAGTTGCATTCTCTGTTTACTGCTTTCTTGTACACAATGTGTGAACATCCTCTATTTTTGCTTTCTTGTGCAGTGCGTATCTTGCATTCTCTGTTTTTACTATGTGCAGGGTGCGTGAGCTGCATCCTTTCGGAGAAGGGAAATGAGGGAGGCAATGGGAGGGAGATGAGGGAGGGAGGGAGGGAGGGAGGGAGGGAGGGAGGGAGGGAGGGAGGGAGGGAGGGAGGGAGGGAGGGAGGGAGGGAGGGAGGGAGGGAGGGAGGGAGGGAGGGTGGGTGGGAGGGAGGGAGGGAGGGTGGGTGGGTGGGTGGGAGGGAGGGAGGGGTGTAGGGAGGGTAGGGGGTGATAAACTAGTGATAATTTTGTTAATAGCTGAATGTCATGATGGTTGTGTGTTGACTATCTGTATGTATCTGTGCTTGTTTGCGTGCATGTCAGTGTGTGCGTGTGTGTCAGTGTGTATGTGTGTGTGTGAGCATGTGTGAGATATGTATGTACAGTCGGGTTGTTTGTATCGTTCGTGTCTGTCTCAAGGCGTGTGCTGAAGTGCCTCGTGTATGCAACTCAGGTTGTGATCGCCGGTGGGGCAATAGCCTTAGCGTGCCAGACCAACCTTAGTTGCATCATCGATGCATTTTAGCATACTCCCCAAGACACTCATGGTAATTGTTATTTGTTGTCGTTGTTGTACCAGTACGATGTCGCATGTGATCGTTCGTGTTTGTTGTAAAGTGTCATGTTAAAGTGTGTCGGGTCTGCAATTGAGGTGGGGATCGTTGTTGGGGCAGCATTTGCTCGCCTTAGCATACCGGATCCATTGCTATCGTAGCACCGATGCATTTTATCATTTACTTTATGACATTTGCTGTTGTTGAGTGCTGTCGCTATGTTCCATGGATAGTATTTCAAACGAAGACGTAGGTGGAGGCCAAACGGCCTCCACCCCTGCTATATAGTGGGCGAAGAGCGTCTAGCACTTCGCCGTTGCCATTGCTGCATTACAAGCAGAATCGCTTTCAAAATACACATTTTTAGAAATTGTTATACACTTTCAAAAAATTTCATAAAACGTTAAAGCGAGTGCTTCAGGCGTTGGGAAAATGACAAATTGCATTGTTCATTTGAGTCGACCGAAAAAAGTGCTACCAAATGTAAAGGGGTTGCTACGCAACCCAAAAACGTCAGAAATTAGAAAGCTTGCTTTCTTGTCCTTTTAATTTGGCATCGTTCTCATTGCAGCTGGCTTATAACAACATATGCATCGTTTGTAAACACATGCTAGTACATGCAAATATTACTAGCTATGGAGTCATTCGTCCAAGCAGCTGTGGTCTTGTAGTTGGTCCGGGGTGGGTGGTGGCCCGGTGGGGATGTTGATTGAGCCGTTAGAAAACGAGAAACGTGGGTGGAGGGAATGAACTCCAACCCACGGATTTAGAAAGCTTGCTTTCTCTTACTTATCATTTGGCATCGTTCTCATTTCAACTGGGGGGGGGCATCGTTCTCATTTCAACTGGCAAATTACAACATGCACCTCGAGCTAGGAAACAGAAGTGCTAGTACATGTTACTGTACTGCGTATCAATCATTGTACTAGCGATTCATCATGCTACTTGATGTCTATCATGCTACAAGCTATCGATCTTCTCGTTCAAGCAGCGTCGATGATGCCCGTCAGTGTTGGGGCGGGGGGTGGGAGAGTTGCATGAGCCGTTGGAAAACGAGAGACGTGGGTGGAGGGAAATGAGCTCCAACCCACGATTTGTAGTTGGAGAAGGGCGTTTAGCGCGCTTCGACGATGCCAAAACATGCGTTACAAGCAGCTGCGCTTTCGAAATACGTAATTTTGAAAAACACTTCGTGTGTTTAAAAATTATAATATTTAGAAAGCTTGCTTTCTCTTACTTATCATTTGGCATCGTTCTCATTTCAACTGGGGTTCTTGAGACATGGGTAGCCGGGGCTTCCGATGACGGATGAGTGCCTCTGCGTGCTGTGCTGAGGACGGGGCATGATTCAGGTCCTGCAACTGGCGGGAGGCGTTGATGAGATGTTCGGCATTTGGCGTGACATACATCTCCTTGGCTGCGTCACTACGCCATCGGCCCAGCCGTTTGAAGATTCTGTCTGGCACGCCGGTGTTTGCCGCGGCAGTGGCTGCACCCTTGCGAAAGGAATGAGTGCCCAGCTGTTGTTCTCCAAGTCCGATCTTCCCAAAGGCCTCTTTGCACCAGTTTCGGATTGTCGGATACGACGGTGGCCTTGATTGGCCACCTTGGGTGGAACCATGACCGAAGGTGCGAATCAGCGGCCCCCTTGATTGCTGATCATATCCGGCGAGTCGAATGAGTCGTTGAGTGCCGCGGACAGGGCAGAACGGATCGTGTGTTGCGGCGATAGGTATCCATGTGCCTTTTCCAGCTTGGTCCGTCTTGGAGTACGGAATTAGGATCCACATGACCTCGTCGTCAAACTGGATGTCTTGCCACTCGATGGCGACGAGGTCTGAGTATCGCAGGAATCCGGAGTACATGAGAATGGGGATGAGCCCCTTTTGGAATTCGCCGGGGTTGTCAGATCGCAGGTATCCTGCCGACATGTCACGGACTTGTTGCAGCAAGACTGGCTCCTTCACTCTCGTGGGGCGAGGACAGTGTCGTTTCGCAAAGTCGCGTACTTGAGTGGTGAATGGTCCTGCCGTTGGGCATGCGCTCCCAGTCATGCGGTGGGCGAAGCTCACGGCTGAGCAGGTGAGTTGTACCATGGATAGGGTGGCCTTGCGTTTGATGGCGTACACCAGGTATAGTGCGAGGGTCATGTCTGCCGCGGGGAGGAATGGGAGGTCCACCTTTGCACAGAAAGCTCGAAACTTGACCCAGTATGGCTCGTACGTTTGGATCGTTGAGTCAGCACGAGACTGTGAGAGCATCTTTAGAAGCTGTACTTGTAGCTTTGGCAGTATGTCTGCGCGAAGGAGGACGAGATGGGTTAGTTGAAGACCACTCGTAATGCGACGATTGTACTATGAGGCAATCCTGTGCCTGAGAAAGCGGTGCGGTGCGAGCCTACTGCTAAACATTGGCTGCCGTGCGTCAAGGGAATTTGTGCTTGGATATGCGGGGCCTAGCTAGGTGGGGAGGGTTGTAGGAGCGGCCACCAGGTTGCCCCTGGCCAATGTGGGACAACGAGGGTGAGTGTAGCGTGGGTGCGTTGTGCGTGGTGGATGACTGCTGGGATTAACTGGGGTGGCGGGAACGCGAAGCCATTCTCGGTCGACCATGAAATCGAGAATGCGTCGATTGCAGTGGCCTCCGGGTGTGGTATCTTTGAGCAGAATCGTGGCAGTTGCGAGTTGTTTGGGCTTGCAAAAAGGTCGATTGAGTGGGGACCCCAGCGACGATTGAGGATGCGGAACCATGGTTGTTTCAAGGAGTAATCGTCGTGGTCGATCATTTTGGACAGCTCATCTGCATGGGAGTTTAGCTCGCGCGGGATCCATTCAACAATTAATCGAGTGCCGAGCTCCATGCACGTGCGGATGATGTCCTTGCAAGCGGTGGTGAGGTCGGGGGTGCGAGAGCCGCCTTTGCGGAGGATGAAAAAGACCCCTTGGTTGTCCACCCTCACGAGCACGTGTTTTTGCTGAACCTTGTTCGCGTACGTTCGAAGGGCCCAAAGGACGCCTTCAATTTCCCTCCGAGTGCTGGACGTCATTCGCAATGGTTCTGGCATGGCTGCGCTTGCCTCTTCGAGTTCATCAGGGAAGGTGAGAAGGGTGGCGCCCCAACTATGAGAGCTGGCGTCCACGTGAATTACCGCGTCATAACTATTCCGAACGTGGAATGATGCGCCATTAAATTTGTCGAACTCTTCAAGCCAGAACTGCAACTCTTCAGCAACGGGGGGGGAAATGCTCAAGCTGCTTCCCCAGGATGGCGCGTCGTTAATTGCTTGTAGCATGGCGTGGCTGAATGCACGCGTCGTGGCGCCGAGTGCGACGGCCATCGACGCGAGTGTGCCGGTGATTCTGGCCAGGTGGCGGACTGGAACCTGTCGGCGCGCTTTGCTTGCGTCCAGTAGGTTCCGAATGTGTGCGTGAAGTGATGCCCGTCGATCGGTGCCAATTGAGAATTGACCGGATTTGGTGTCCAACTCGACGCCCAAGAATCGCAGATGTTGGGATGGCAGCAGCTGCGACTTTTTCGCGTTAATCACCAAGCCCGCCATCTTGAGGTCCGAAATTATATGCTGGCATGTTGCTTGTGCGTGGGCCTTGGACGTGCATAAGAACAGGATGTCGTCCACATAGGGTATCACTCGAACGCCTTGTTCACGCCAGCGCCTGGCTAGTTGTTTGATGAGCTGCGTGAAGACAAATGGTGCCGTGGCGAGGCCAAAGGGTAGTGAACGGAAGGCGTACGTACGCCCTTCAAATTCGAAGCCCAAGAATTTCCAGCAAGAGTTGTGTATGTCGATATGGTGGTATCCCGATTTGAGGTCGATGGAGAACATCCAATCTCCCATGCGTGCCAGGTCGGCCACGCGGCTTAGGCCTTCGTATTTGAATTTAGGGATGGTCAGGTGCGCGTTCACTTTTCTGAGGTCGAGGATTAGCCTGCATTTTTCTCGTTGCTCAACCACGTTGAGTGGGCTTATGCATGTGAGCTCCGCTGCTGGGGTGACCACCGCCGCGCCGGTCTCGGTAAGTTCGCGAATGGCAGTGCGTGTGAATGCAGCATGCGTGTGCGCCCCGAGGTGGTTGCGCTCGTGAAACGGTTGTGGTGGGTTGTGGCTCCATGGCAGCCAGTAACCGTTAGCGATGACGGAGAGGATGAGGCTGCTGGGGCACCACGAGCTCCACCATGCAAGGGTTGCGCGAAGCCGCCCGCGCATTTGCGTGACAGATTTGTCAGTGACGGCGAACTCGTACGGATCTCCGTCGCCTAGCGTCTCGTGTCGTGTTATCTCTGCATGTTTGCCGAGTGACAATGGCGCAGAGGTGTTAGAATGCAAGCCATCGTGTCTCAGGAATGTGCATGCGATAACGCGTGCGTAGACACATCAACAAGTCTTAATCATCGTTTGTCACCCATGTGTGATGCGGTTCGCCTCTCTCTCCCCTCTCGCTCTCTCTCTCCCTCTCTCCCTCTCTCTTTCTCTCTCTCTCTCTCTCTCTCTCTCTCTCTCCCTCTCTCTCTCTCTCTCTCTCTCTCTCTCTCTCTCTCTCTCTCTCTCTCTCTCTCTCTCTCTCTCTCTCTCTCTTTCTTTCTCTCTCTCTATCTCGCTCTCGTTCACTCTTTGCATTTGCTCTTGCTTTCCCTTTATCCATGACATGCCTTTTTGGCTCGTGGCCAATATAAAGGCTACCAATGCCAACGAATGGTGGGGCCGTTTGCTCGGGTTCGTGTGGGTGCTTGCCATTTTGTCGCTCTCTGGTTTTTTTTTTTTTTTTTTTTTTTTGTCATCCAAAGCCAAGATCAGAAAGTACTTTTTAAAAAATAAAGCCCTTATAAGAAACGGGCCACACATAGCCATGCTTCCTAGCATGCATCCGCCCCGCACCGCACGGGCCAAATTATGAGACCAAAGGGCTTTCTAGTCCCTCTCCTGCCACCTAGGCCTATAGCCTAATCATCACCCCTACTAAGGCTTGGCTCATAGCCACCGCAAACCCCTTTGGGTTGCCCACGGTCAACGCACTTGACGTGCACCGTGCCACGCGCGCTAAGGCGCAAACGCTCAAGGACCATCCCTACACCACGGGTGCGGGTCCTTGGCCACCATTGCCATTCCGCGGGCAGCCACTTGCCACATGCCCTGGCTGGCCGCAGCGGAAGCATGTCCCACGGAAGCCGTGGAAGCTCCCCATAGGCGGGCCGCGCTTGGGGTTAAACGCCATGGGCCCGCGACCTCCGCCGCGGTGGGATCGAGCGTGCGCACCCTCCGCGCGATCTATCGCTGCCACGTCGGCGACGGCTTGCTTGAACGGGCGGGAGGTAAGGAGGCTCTTCTGCTTGTACATCTTGAACCGCTTGGCGACGCGATCGTCGGTGGCGTCCTCGACTTGAAGCATGTCGTAGCGCTCCGAAATGTAGTCGAGGGCGCTCGCGACCATTTCAAGTCCGCCCGCCGCGTCGCCGCGCTGCAGTTTGTACTCCGCGTGCTTCAGGTAGGCCCTCAGGTCCTCCAGGGGCTCCACTTTCGCTCGCACGAGCGGGTCAATGAAGTTTGCCGCCGAAAAAGTGGGGTTAGTGCAAGGGAGGGGAGGGAGATTTTCCATGGGGGGGAAATTTGTTGTGTTGTTCGGAGCCTCACCGGCGTCGTCGTCTGAGTCGTCGGAGTCGTTGTTGACTGTTGCAGCTTCAGGAGCGCTGGTAACGGCCTCCTTGTCGTGGCGGCGCGTTGATGGTCCTTTTGCTCCTTTTTTCCTTTTTTGCAATGTCGTTTTTAGCCGATGCAGATGCCGCAGGTTGTGTAGTTTCGGCGGCGATCGCGCTAGCGGGGTGCTGCTGTAACAGGGACAGGAGGGCCTTGACTTGGTCCGGGGTCAACGCCTCGGTCAAGGCCTGGTCAGCCGTCGCGTTAGACGAGGCAGCCGTACGGCGCCTCTGGCGCTGACGCGACGGCCGGCCGGAGGCGTGTACCGCTGGCGCGTGCTCCGCGTCCGCGGCGTGTGTCGCCACGTTCGCCACTGGCGCCACAGGCGCCACTGGCGCCACAGGTGCCACTGGCGCCACAGGCGCCGAAGGGTGCTGGGGGTGCTGCTCGGCGTTTTTGTTGACTTCGAGCCCGCCCAACAGCACGTCCACGGCGGTCGGGGCGGATGTTTCGCCGTCTGCCCGGCGCTTGTTGCGACGCTCGCCCGTCGTTTCACGGGCATTACGGTCGTTGTCGGAAATTATCGGGTCGTCGGCAACGATGTTGTTAGCACGGTTAAGCGTCGGCGTCGCAGCCATCGTTGAGCGGTTTTGGTTAAGGATGTCGGCTAATAAAGTTGAAGGAGAAACGCCTCTATGTAATGAGCGAGTCCTCGCCAGCTTGAACAGTAAAACTAGAAGTGAGCTCGAGAAAATGGAGTTGCATGAGCCGTTGGAAAACGAGAGACGTGGGTGGAGGGAAATGAGCTCCAACCCACGATTTGTAGTTGGAGAAGGGCGTTTAGCGCGCTTCGACGATGCCAAAACATGCGTTACAAGCAGCTGCGCTTTCGAAATACGTAATTTTGAAAAACACTTCGTGTGTTTAAAAATTATAATTTTTTGTAGTTGGAGAAGGGCGTTTAGCGCGCTTCGACGCTGCCAAATATTCAATACAGGCAGCTTCGCTTCCACAACACACAATTTTGAAAAACATCAATGTGTTTGAAAATTATAATATTGAGAAAGCTTGCTTTCTTGTCCTTATAATTTGGCATCGTTCTCATTGCAACTGGGGCCTCTGAGACATGGGCAGCGGTGGCTTCCGGTTGCGTAAGAGTGCCTCTGCGTGCTGTTCTAGGGGCAGTGCGTGTGTCGGGTCCTGTAGGTCGCGGGATGCCTTGATAAGATGTCCGACGTATGGTGTGACGTATGTTGGGCTGAACGCCTTAGGATCTTTAGTAAAGTTAAAGTCTGAGTAAATGATGTAGTAGCGGAAGCGTTTTACCGTATCGCCCCGGATATAAGCGCCGCGGCGCTTATAATAAAATCGATTTTTTTAGGGGTGGCGCTTGTAATTGAATAACGGCCATAAGCGCCGGCGCTTATATAAAGACAAATACAGAAATACAATTCAAACGCACCAACATGTACATTTCAGTCTCGTAAGTTGAACCGAATTAAAACTTTACAGCGTCCAGAATCAGAATCGCGCGAGGGCGAATTTCTGACGGTGCACTGAGCTTTGGCGCGTCATTTTGCCCGCGTGCCAGCTCATACTGACTGGACGCGCAATCAGTGAGGTCCGCGAAAGTCAAACAAAGTGAAAATGTGATGTGACTCGCTAGAAATATGAAGTTCGTTACCGTTTTAATCAGGAATGAAAAAAAATTTAGGCATGCGCTTATAATAAGTAAAGCATTTTCAGGGGGGGGGCGCTTATAATCGAATTCCGGCCATAAGCGCCATGCTCCAGATAGAAGCGCCGGCGCCTTTAATCGGATGGCGCCTATATCCGGGGCGATACGGTAATAAAGTCCTTGAACCACCTTGCGCTAGTATGTGAGGGCAAAGTAAGTTAATTAAAGCAAAGAGATACATGAATATATATATGAGTACAGAGAATATGAAGAGGCATAATTGTAACTGTTTTACTGTTGCTGTTCGATACAGTGCGACTCGGGCAACTGCTCAATGTTGAGTCAGTTGTGTGTCCTTGCTGTCGCGCTGCGTCAGGTCAAAGGTCGCTGACCTTTTGACTTTCTTGTAACCTCCAGCGGTTACGTTAATCTCCGAGGGTTGACTCGCGGTGCTTTGATTTGAGCTGCTTCGCTTGTGTCTTGAGTTTCGACACGACAAAGGCGCTTAAGACTATTTGTTCCCAACACTCCCCTTCGCTTCTGGGGTGTCGCTGATGGTGACGTGGCTTTGTCCAGTCAGCAGCATGCACTACTCGAACTTCTGTTTTCCGAGCTTCTTGGTCAAGTAGTCAACTGCCATCTCAGATGTGGGACAGTAGGATAGTTTGAGTTTCCCTTTCTCGATCTCGTCTTTCACGAAGAAATATCGCAGGGCGATATGTTTCGTTCTGTTCGCGAATCCGCTTTTGTTGGCGATGCGAATCGCAGATTGGTTGTCGCAGAACAGATTGAAGTTGGGTAACTCGGCTAACTTCGCTTCTTCCAGCAGCTCGCGAAGATAGAGTCCTTCCTTGGTGGTTGAGCAGAGTGCGATATATTCTGCTTCAGCTGAGGAGAGAGCGATTAGTTCCTGCTTGCTCGATTGCCAGGAGATAGGTCCGATAGGTTCGAGGCGGTAGATGTAGCCAGTGCGGGAGCGTCTGTTGTCTGAATCGCCGGCGTGATCGGCATCGACGTAGCCGATTAGTTTCGTCATTGTAGTTTTACTCTTGTAGTATGTCAGGCCGATCGTCGAGGTGCTCACGAAGTAGTGGAGAGCACGGTCGAGTTCCGCCAGGTGTTCTGTTTCGGGCCTTTTGAGATAGGTAGCAAGTTGACTTGCGGAGTAGGACAGATCTGGGCGGCAGGTGACGGCTGCGAAGAGAAGGCAGCCCAGCTTCCTCTGGTAGTCGCGTATTCCGGCGGTTTTGAGTAGAGAGGGACTTCCTTTGTCGTTCCTTGCCGTGTAGCGGTATGGCGTGGAGATAGTGGTAGGTGTGAGCGAGAAGCGTTTGGCGATAGTGTCGGCATATTTTTCAGCGCTGAGATAGATCGCGTTCTCTTCTTCGCGGATGTTGAGTCCGAGGTACTGAGTGACGGTAGAGGAGACTGTGAGTGTAAGATCCCTCTGCAGCTCCCCTTCGAACCAGGTGGTGACGTCGTCGGTGGAGCCAATGTAGAGTAGGTCGTCGACGTAGACGATCAGCAGGATATAGTCGGCGTTTTTGGTGAGTCGATACATTCCTTGGTCGTGAGGTAGTTGGCGGAATCCGATGCGAGTGAGGCGAGTGTGTAGGTGCTGTTGCCACAGCCGCGGGGCTTGTTTGATACCGTAGAGCGATTTCAGTAGCTGGCAAACTTGGTTAGGTTCCCCGTGGGTACCGTGTGGGAGCTCGACGAAGATTTCGGCGTCGACGGGTGCGTAGAGGAACGCGTTGGCGACATCGATTTGTCGCAGTTTCTTTTTCTTCATAGCGGCGATCGCGAGAAGAATTCGGAGTGAGGTATGTCGGCTGACCGGGGCGAATGTCTCGGTGAAGTCCCGTCCGTGTTCCTGGTCGAATCCACGCACGACCTAGCGTGCTTTGAATTTCTCGATTGTACCGTCTGCCTTTGTTTTAATGCGGAAGACCCATTTCCCGGTGAGGATGGTCTTGTTCCTTGCCACGCTTGCAGGAACGACTTTCCAGGTGTTGCGTTCCTCCAGCGCCTTTAACTCTCTGTCCATGGCTTCACGCCATTTCTCCTTGTGTTCCCCCCCTAGAGCCTGCTGAACTGTCGCAGGCTCTTTAGGAAGAGCATTGCCGTGGACTGCGGTGACGAGGCCGAGAATCTGCAGTCCAGTCTGTGAGTAGCGGGGGAGAGTTGTGTCCTCGGGATAAGCTGCTTCATCTCCCGCTTCTGGGTCGGGTATGAAATTCGGCCCTATCCGTTCTGCTTCGATGGTGTTGACTGTCGCAGGTGGTACGTAACCGTTGTCGGCGAAGTGGTAGAAGACTTCGGCGTTGGCGCTTTCGCGAGGATTTTCTTCGTCCATGGGGACGTTGACGGAGCAGAACGGTAGAGGTCCGGCTTCTTCAGATGCGTTGTCGACGTTCTGCTCGTCCCAGTCTGCTTCGTGCGCTGCTGAGGCGAAGGCTCGGTCACCACGAAAGCCACCTGTGGGGTCCTGATTTTCGTGCAAGTTGGCGAGGTACGTCTGAAGCGTGAGTCCTTCGTAGAAGATCACGTCACGTGCTGCTACTGTTTCCTTGGAGTGGACGTCGAAGATTTTCCATGCGTTGTAATTCTTTTCGATGCCAAGGTGTAGTCCCCATTGTGCGCATTGTGAAAATCTTCCCGCTCGTGCTTCTGGGGGTCGGTACTGTACCATGCACCCAAAAACTCGTAAAGTTTTTGTGCTGCCCTGTTTCACTGTCCACAGCAGATGCGGTGATGCGTTGTTCGGAAGTGAGGACGACGACATCAAGTTGTGCAGCATGACAGCGTGGTCCATTGCTGCAGGCCACTGGTGGTTGGGTAGCCGCATGCCACGTAGCAGTTTGCGCATGCTGTTCTGCAGAGTCCTGTTCATTCTTTCTGCGACACCTTGCTGCTGATGGGCGTAGGGAAGGGAGAGGAGCTGCTTGATTCCTCTTTCCGCCAGGTACTGCTTGAAGCGCTGAGAGGTGTATTCTCCTCCTCCGTTTGACTGGAAGCTTTTCAGTTGTGCTCCCGACTCTCTCTCTGCTACTGGTAGCCAGGCGGCGAACGCTGCGAGTGCCATGTGTGATAATTGAAACGAGAATGATTCAACTATGAAAGAGTTGGGTACAAGTACTAACCCTAATTGGGTTGTACCCCATATGGGCTACCCCACTACAGCCTACACAAATGTATAAGCTATATGTTCTGACACACCCCCATAGGCAAAGTGGGGAGAACAAGGGGTCACAAGACCAGTCAAGCAAAGCAAAGCAAAGCAAGCCCAGGGTGGATCACAAAGTCACCACACATTCCGAGCACAAGTTCAAGGCCATAAGGCCAGTTCACATGCAGGATTACACATATATATAAGGCTAGACAAGCAAGAGCAGGTATATATATATGTAACAGTACAAACAAGGTCAAGGGGTGAGCAAGTGAGGCAAGACAGGGACAAGACCCAGCTGAGTGCAGAAGCGCTGATGATCACAAGGCGGAAGTGCCTTGGTGAAAACATCAGCAGTGTTGGCCTCAGAGGCCACGTACGCAAGCCGCAACTGACCACGCTGCTGTAGCTCACGAGCAAGGAAGTAGCGGAGAGCAATGTGCTTTGTTCTGTGCTCCAGTCTTTGCTCTCGACACAAGGCCAGCATGGTCTTGTTGTCTACGTACAGGACTGGAGGAGAACGAGGCGGCTCTCCAAGGTCGGTCAGCAGGTAGGTGAGCCAGCGAAGCTCCTGTGCAGCCATGGACCCGGCGTAGATCTCAGCCTCACAACTGGAGCCAAGAACAGAAGACGAGCGAGTAGCCCGCCACGAAACAGAGCCGGAACCAAGGCTGAAGGTGTAACCCCGGGACGACCGCTGCGTAGCCTGGTCGTCAGCCCAAGAAGCGTCTGCGTGCCCAGTGAGGACCACTGGACTCCGCCCTCCAAGCACTAGCCCCATGCCCGACGTACTGCACAAGTAGCGCAACACCCTCTTCGCTGCAGCCATGTGCTCTGGTCGGTGTCTCCCAGGAGCAACATAGCGTGCAAGAATGCTAAGAGGGTATGCAAGGTCAGGTCGTGTGCAGGTCATCAGGTACATTAGGCAGCCAACAAGCTCTGGATACGGGCCACTCGACTCTACGGACTCATCCGAAGGCAGAGCTGAGAGTGAGTGGCGAGTAGGCAGAGGAGTGGCCTGAGGCGAGGAGTACGTGAAGCCGAAGCGCTGAAGGACCTGCTGCACCATGTGTGACTGAGTCAGGGTAATGGTGCGGCGTGCTCTGTCCCGGGTGATCTGCAAGCCAAGGTAGCTGCGCAGTTCACCCAGGTCTGTGCACGTGTGTCTCTTCTGCAGCTCGGACTTCACGTGGGCGAGTCCAGCAATGTCAGCTGTGGCAAAGACCAAGTCGTCGACGTACACGAGGATGTAGAACGGCGGCAGAGAGGTGTCGTTGCGCAGAAACAGCGACGGGTCGGCAGTAGAAGGAGCAAACCCAAGAGCCGCAAGCGTAGTCCTTAGTGCCACTCACGTGGCGCCTGGCGGAGACCGTAGACTGGACGCCGAAGACTCCACTGGGTACCAGGAGGGAAAGACCCAGTGAAGCCAGGTGGGCGGCGCAGCCAGATCTCCTCGTGCAGGCTGCCCTGCAAGAAAGCAGTGCTGAAGTCGAGAGAGTGCAGCTCGTAGTCACGGTGAGCAGCAACGTGCAGCAGTACCCGAAGAGTGGTCATCTTCGGGGTGGGGGAGAAGGTCTGAAAGTAGTCAACTCCCTGCCGCTGACTGAAGCCACGAGCCACGTAACGCGCCTTGAAGACAGGCGGAGAGCCCGGCAGCCGCTTCACCCTGAAAATCCACATGCCACTGACAATGTTCGCCCCAGAAGGGGGGACAGCGTCAACGTAGGTGCCTGTGGACTTCCAGGAAGCCATCTCTGCATCCATAGCTGCCTGCCACTGAGAGGAGTAGGGACCCTCTATCGCCTCCGCGTAAGAGCGCGGAGTCGGGATGTCAAGTGCATCCGGGTCTCCCTCAGGGGTAAGCACTACGGACACGAGATGAGGTGAAGCAGCTGCCAGACACTGGAACTCCTCCTGCCTGTGCTCAAGGACGTCCGTGCCAAGGGCACACTCACCCCCGACGGACGGAGGACACACAGACTCAGACTCAGCGACAAGACTAGCAGCGTAGTCTAGGTGACAGTGAGCAGCAAAGTCGATGAGCTCAGCAACTAGGGCAGACGCAGCAGTGGACTCGAAAGAAGGGTCAGTGACAACAGTAGCCAGGAGACGCGTGACAGTAGGACTGGCAGCACGAAGAGAGTCCGACTCCGGGTCGGCAAGAGCAGGAAGAGAGGACTCAGGAGGAGAAGGCAAACGGGCACGCAGAGGAGCAGTGGACGGACGCAGAGACATTCTGTGCGTGCCAGGGACAGGAGGAGGACGCGGACGCGAACCATGACCACTAGAGCGAGCAGCACGGACAGGCGACGTAGGGCGAGACGCAGGCTCACGACGCTCAGCAAGACCCCCAGTAGGACCAGTGTAGGGAGAAGGAGCAGGCAAAGGGGAGGTAGGCTGCAACTGTAACTGTGACGGGACAGGCTGTGGACACTCTAAGGGAGAAGGAGGACCAGTAGAAGGTGGAAGACCAATAACCTGCTGCAGTAGTGGAACGAAGTACGGTCGAGGCCGCGTGGCGACGCCAGAAACAGCAGGGACAGCACCAGTACCTCCAGCAGGAGCACCCGCTCCAGCAGCACCTCCAGGAGCTCCAGAACCTCCAGCAGCACCAGGAGCACCCCCAGCAGGACCGCCAGTGGTAGTCTCAGCGCCAACACCCTCAGCAGCACCAGCTCCAGTCGAACCTGCAGGCCCAGCAGCTCCAGTACTCCCAGGACGAGCACCTCCGGGACCCGCGACAGCAGCACCCTCAGTAGCCGACGAACCTCCAGCACCAGCAGCATGGCTCCAGCGCCGGGCAAACCACTCGCGCAGCTCCTGTGGACAGAGTGGCTCCCGGCGAGACGAAGCACCGGGAGAACCTCCAGGCGGAGCACCTCCAGGCTCAGCACCCCCAGGCTCAGCACCCCCAGGCTCAGCACCCCCAGGCTCAGCACCCCCAGGCGTAGCACCCCCAGGCTCAGCACCCCCAGGCTCAGCACCTCTAGGCTCAGCACCCCCAGTAGCCGAAGAACCTCCAGCACCAGCAGCACGCCTCCAGCACCGGGCAAACCACTCGCGCAGCTCCTGTGGAGAGAGTGGCTCCCGGCGAGACGAAGCACCCGGAGAACCTCCAGGCGGAGCACCTCCAGGCTCAGCACCCCCAGGCCCGGCACCCCCAGGCAAAGCACCCCCAGGTGTAGCACCCCCAGGCTCAGCACCCCCAGGCTCAGCACCCTCAGCAGCACCAGAGTCACCAGTGACCTCGACAGGCTCGACTGCGTCTACCTGGGACACACCTGAAGGGGCAGGACCCTGAGGGGGGAGGGGGTCTACCTGGGGGGGACCTGGTACAAGAAAGAGCGGGGGCGGGGGGAGGGACGGAGTGTGGTAGGGGAAGAGGCGGTAGTAGGGGACCGACTCGTCAAACGTGACGTCCTGGGAGGACAGAACACGGCGAGAGGTGGGGTGGTAGAACTGCCACCCAGGCGCGTCAGGGGGGAACCCCAGGAAGACGCAAGGAGCAGCACGAGGGGACAGCTTGTCCGCAGACAAGTTGCGGACAAACGCCCGAGATCCCCAGACCCGGAACGCCGACGCATCGCCAACCTTCCCCGTCCACACCAAGGCTGGGGAGGTCTCCGGCCTGGAGACCCTGGGGTGAAGGTTGATCTGATGCGCCGCGTACCTGACCGCAAACGGCCACAGAAAATGGGGTGCAGCCGCATGCATCATAGACGTACGAGCGACGTCCATGACCATGCCAATGCGGCGCTCAGCAATCCCATTTTGCTGCGGAGAGTCCGGAAGCGTGAAGGTCTGACGGATGCCCCGTGCGCGACAGTAGGCTCTCAGAAGGCCAGAGGAAAACTCTCCGCCTCTGTCCGAGTGCAGACGCAGAACAGGAAAGTCCGAGCCAAAGCTCTGCCTGAGCTGGAGACGAGCTGCGCGGATCCAGTCGATCAGCACCTCAGTGACATCACCCTTGCTGCGCAAGGGGAAGACTGCGGTGTAACGCGAGTAGTCGTCAACAACTAGCAGGAAGTAGCGCTCGTGACCCTGTCCACGGACGCGGGCTGGGCCCCACACGTCCATGTGAAGCGTCTGCAACGGGGCCTCTGTCGGAGGAAACTGGGAGGAGTGAGGGGCAGCACGGTGCCGCCCCTCGACATAGGGGACACAGGTAGGGCTAGGGCCCTGAGGAAGGGGAGGGAGGGACCGGGGGGGACCAGAAACAAGAAGACGAGAGGCCATGCCTCGGAGGTGAAGCAGAGAGGGGTGACCAAGGCGGTGGTGCCAGAGGAGAGTCTCGTGAGACAGGAGACGACACGAACAGGGAGCAGACTCAGGACCAGACCTGGATGCTGCAGCAAACACCTGACCCGACGCAGCTACCATACCAGGCTCAGCAACTGGAGGAGACGCAATGGTCAGTGTGTACAGGCTCGACCCCGGCCGACGAGTAAACGTGGCCAGGTGTCGGCCTGTCTGAGCGTTTGTGCAGTGGGTCACCCGCTGACTCGCAGGAGTGAACTGGTGAAACCCCGCATCTTGCAGGTCAGCACCACTCACCAAGTTCGTCGAGAACGAGGGGAGGTAAAGACCAGACAGGGTGCCAGAGGGGGCCGCCGGACACGGGAGGACAGTGGAGAAGTGAGCAAGGACAGGGCCCCCAGAGGGGTCTGCCAGAGAGACTGCAACTGGCCGACCAAGCGGCGTGAGTGTGGTGCAGTCTCGAAAGAAGGAGCGGGAAGCCCCCGAGTCAAGGGTGAAGGTGTGAGAGGCCGGAGCCGACGCGGTACCTGAGAGAGCAGACTCACCCGCACCTGAGGAAGCAGACTCATTAGCACCTAGAGCAGCAGCCGCACCTGTACTTGGAGTAGGAGACACACTAGCACCCAGAGCAGCAGCCGCACCATCAGCTAGAGCAGCAGGCTCTATACCCGGGTCAGGCGGTACGCACAGGTGACCGGCACGGTCAGCACTAGTAGGCAATGCATACATGGCAGTGAGAATAGCATCATAGTCAAGAGCAAATATATCTACCCTCTGCCTAAGCAACTCCACCCAGTCGGGGAGCTCAGCCTCGTCGCCAAACTCGGTACGCCAGGCGTCGCTCAGACGGGCGAAGCAGCGGGACGGTGTGTGACTAGGCGTCCCACAGGGCTGACCAGTCCGAGCACTAGTGCGAATCACGTAAGAGCAGCGAACAGAACTGAGAGACCCTCTACTCTGAGCGTACCATTCACAAAGCTGCTGGGGCGTGAGAGACGCGCGTGGGCGTCGCTTGAGCTACATCTGGCCGCCGCCAGTAGAAGCGGGAGCAGGAGTAGCAGCAGTAAGGCAGGCAGCCAAGCAAGCAGTAGGCAGCGCTCTAGTAAGGCAGGGGCTCACCAGTGGTGGGAAGAGCAAGCTTGACGACTCGGTGACTCGGCGACTCGGCGGCACGGCAGCACTGCTGCAACTGCGGCTCGGCGGCTCGGGCGACTCGGGCGGCTCGGCTGCTCGGGCGACTCGGGCGGCTCGGCGGCTACGGCTGCCTGGCAGCAACTGCAGCTCGGCGGCTCGGCGACCCGGCGGCTCGGGCGGCTGAGGTGGCGCTGCGGCTCGGGCGGCTCGGGTGGCTCGGGCGGCTCGGGCGGCTCGGGCGGCTCGGGCGGCTCGGGTGACTCGGCACTAGCTCGGCGGCGCCGGCGGCTCGGTGGTGACGGCGGGGCCGCCTGGGGACGGCGGCGGGGCCGGGTGGAGCGGCGACGGGGCGAGCAGAGGCGGCGCCGGGGCCGGCAGAGGTGGAGCCAGGGCCGCAGGGGCAGGCGACGGGGCCAGCAGAGGCGGGGCCGGGTCGGTGCAGGGCTGCGGGGCCGCAAGGGAGGTGGCGGGGCCGCGGTGGAGAATGGCGGCAGGGGCCGCGACGAGGGGCGGCAGGGGCCGCGACGAAGGGCGGCAGGGGCCGCGACGAAGGGCGGCAGGGGCCGCAACAAAGGGCGGGGCCGCGACGAGAGTGGCGGGGCCGCGACGAGAGATGGCGGGGCCGCGACGAGAGGCGGGGCCGCGACGTAGGGCGGGGCCGCGACGTAGGGCGGGGCCGCGACGTAGGGCGGGGCCGCGACAAGGGGCGGGGCCGCGATGAGAGAGGCGGGGTCGCGCGCCTCGGGGCGCGCGCTAGAAAGAAAATCGCACGCCGCGGGGCGTGCGACAGATCGAGTAGCAGCGGAAGTAGTAGTAGGGCCTTAGGAAGAGTTCCCACGAGGGAACCTGCTCGATACCATGTGATAATTGAAACGAGAATGATTCAACTATGAAAGAGTTGGGTACAAGTACTAACCCTAATTGGGTTGTACCCCATATGGGCTACCCCACTACAGCCTACACAAATGTATAAGCTATATGTTGTGACACCATGTCGCGGCTGGGTAGGTTTAGGTGCCAGACGTATCGAGTGGCGGCATCGATGAAGGTTATCGTGTAGTTGTAAGTAACTTGTCCTGGTTCTCGATTGAAGAGAATATCGCTGTACACCTTCTCGAGGGGTGCGTACGCGGGTGCGCTCGGGTTGTGGTGAGGAGTAAACGGTCGATGTGGTAAGTCGACTTCGGGGCAGGTGAGGCAAGTTCCTCGTGCCCGTTGAAGTTCTCTGCCGTCGGGTAGTAGTAATGAATGTTTGTCTAGGACTCCTGCTCTTATTGTATTATTTAACACGGTGTTGCTTGGATGTCCGATGCGTGCGTGCTAGATGTCTTTGGAGGCGTGGTGTCCGGGTGAGCGTCGATACGCATCGGAGTTGGAGTAGAAGCTGGCGACGAAGTTTGCGCTTCTGTGGACTTCTCGTTGAGTTGGGTGCAGCTGCTGTGCGAGTGTTGGTGGTGCTTCGTCAACGAGAACTGGTGTCGCTGACGATGGTTCTGCTACTGCCGATGATGTTTCTGCTGGTTCTGCTGCTGCCGATGTTGTCTCATCTGCTTCTGCTGCTGCCGATGTTGTCTCTGCTGCTTCTGCTGCTGCCGATGTTGTCTCTGCTGCTGCTGGATGTTGAATTGTTGCTAACGCGCGTGTTCGTTCTGCTTCAGGGATGGTATGCGAGTACCAGAAGCCTTCCGGGCTGAAGTCTGGATCAAGATCTGGAGGGTGCGTCCAGTCGGCGAAGTTCACGATGGCGTCGCTGTCTGCGGTTCCCAGGTCTGGGACGAAGTCAAGGACAAAGACGTTATTCTTCAGAACCGCCTTTCCGATGTAGAGGCCGCCCTTCCCGTGGTACAGTTTGAACTCCTGGGTGGTGCTGTTGGCTTCCAGGTGTATGCCTTTCGCCATCAGCTGACTGACGCTAAGTAAGTTGTAGCCGAGTCCCTCTGCTATTAGGACTTTTGACATTTGTAGTACGATGTTCGTCTCCCGTGACTGAAGCTGTACTATGCCTTGTCGTCTTGTTCGCAGGTTCTGATTATTGGCGACGGTGATGACGACTTCTCGTTGAAGTCGGTGCTCGCGTTGAACGAAACGTCCTGAGGAGCACATGTGTTGTCCGCAGCAACTGTCCAAGAACCAAGTGTCTCTTCCGGATGGCTCGCTTTGAGCGATGGCGGCGTATGTCGGGTTCGGCTGAAGTGACTCGCGTCGAGGTGTGGTTTCGTCAAGTCGTTCTTCTGGTGAGTAGTGTGGCGGTGATGTTGAGTTGAGAGAGGAATGATGCACTATGAAATGAAACAAGTACAAGTACCAACCCTAATTGGGTTGTACCCCATATGGGCTACCCCACTACAGCCTACATATATGCATCAGCAATATATAATCATCTGACACACCCCCATAGGCAAAGTGGGGGAGAGCAAGGGGTCACAAGACCAGTCAAGCAAAGCAAAGCAAAGCAAAGCAAGCTCAGGGTGGATCTCAAGGATACCACACAAATTCCGAGCACAAGGTCAAGGCCACAAGGCCAGTTCACATGCAGCAGAGCATATATATATAACAGTGCTAAACAAGCAAGAGCAAGGATATATATATGCAGCAGTACAAGCAAGGTCAAGAGGTAAGCAAGTGAGGCCCAGTGGGCACAAGACCTAGCAGAGTGCAAAAGCGCTGATGGTCACGAGGCGGAAGTGCCTTGGTGAACACATCAGCAGTGTTGGCCTCAGTGGCCACGAAACGCAGGTGAAGCTGACCACGCTGCTGCAGCTCTCGAGCAAGGAAGTAGCGCAGAGCAATGTGCTTCGTCCTGTGCTCCAGTCTGTGCTCCTGACACAAGGCAATGGTTGCCTTGTTGTCGACGTACAGCACTGGAGGAGAACGAGGCCGCTCTCCAAGGTCAGTCAGCAGGTAGGTGAGCCAGCGAAGCTCCTGGGCAGCCATGGCCGTGGCGTAGATCTCAGCCTCACAACTGGAGCTGAGAACCGAAGAAGAGCGAGTAGAGCGCCAAGAGACAGAGCCAGAGCCAAGACTGAAGGTGTAACCCTGAGACGACCTCTGAGTAGCCTGGTCGTCAGCCCAAGAAGCGTCTGAGTGCCCAGTGAGCACAGGCCGCTCACGCCCTCCAAGCACTAGCCCCATGCCCGACGTACTGCACAAGTAGCGCAACACCCTCTTAGCTGCATCCATGTGCTCCTTCCGGTGACGGCCGGGAGCGACATAGCGTGCTAAGATGCTGAGAGGGTATGCGAGGTCAGGTCGAGTGCAGGTCATCAGGTACATGAGGCAGCCCACAAGCTCTGGATACGGACCACTCGACTCTACGGACTCATCCGAAGGCAGAGCTGAGAGCGAGTGTCCCGTAGGCAGAGGAGTGGACTGAGGCGAGGAGTACGTGAAGCCGAAGCGCTGAAGGACCTGCTGCACCATGTGTGACTGAGTCAGGGTAATGGTGCGGCGTGCTCTGTCCTGGGTGATCCGCAAGCCAAGATAGCTTGTCAGTTCACCCAGGTCTGTGCACGTGTGTCTCTTCTGCAGCTCGGACTTCACGTGGGCGAGTGCGGCAGTGTCCGCAGTGGCAAAGACCAAGTCGTCGACGTACACGAGGATGTAGAACGGCGGCAGCGAGGTGTCGGTGCGCAGAAACAGCGACGGGTCAGCAGTAGAAGGAGCAAACCCAAGAGCCGCAAGTGTAGTCCTCAGTGTGTCGTGCCACTCGCGCGGCGCCTGGCGGAGACCGTAGACTGGCCGCCGGAGGCTCCACTGGGTACCAGGAGGGAACGACCCAGTGAAACCAGGAGGGCGGCGCAGCCAGATCTCCTCGTGCAGGCGGCCCTGCAGGAAAGCAGTGCTGAAGTCAAGAGAGTGTAGCTCGTAGTCACGCTGAGCAGCGACGTGCAGCAGAACCCGAAGAGTGGTCATCTTCGGGGTCGGGGAGAAGGTCTGAAAGAAGTCAACTCCCTGTCGCTGACTGAAGCCACGAGCCACGTAGCGCGCCTTGAAGACAGGCGGAGAACCCGGCGGCCGCTTCACCCTGAAAATCCACATGCCACTGACAATGTTCGCCCCAGGAGGGGGAACAGCGTCCACGTAGGTGCCTGTGGACTTCCAGGAAGCCATCTCTGCGTCCATGGCTGACTGCCACTGTGAGGAGTAGGGACCGGCCATCGCCTCTGCGTAAGAGCGTGGGGTCGGGATGTCTAGAGCATCCGGGTCTCCCTCAGGGGCAACAAGCATGGACACAAGATGGGGCAAAGCGGCGGCAAAGCACTGGAACTCCTCCTGCCTGTCCTCAAGGACATCCGTGCCAAGAGCACAGTCACCCCCGACGGACGGAGGACAGGCAGACGCAGACGCAGCAGACGCAGACTCAGCAGACTCAGCAGACGCAGCAACAAGACTGGCAGCGTAGTCTAAACCACACGCAGCAGCAAAGTCGACCAGCTCCGCAACTAGGGCAGACGCAGCAGCGGACTCAAAGGAAGGGTCAGTGACAAGAGAAGCAAGAAGACGCGTGACAGTAGGACTGGCAGCACGGCGAGAGTCCGACTCCGGGTCGTCAAGAGTAGGAAGAGAGGACTCAGGAGGAGAAGGCAAAGGGGCACGCAGAGGAGCAGTGGACGGACGCAGAGACATCTGGTGCGTGCCAGGGACAGGAGGAGGACGCTGACGCGAACCGCGACCACTAGGGCGAGTAGCTCGGACTGGCGACGCAGGGCGGGACGCAGGCTCACGACGCTCAGCAAGACCTCCAGTAGGACCAGCGTAGGGAGAAGGAGAAGGCAGGGGAGAGGCGGGCTGTAACCGTGACTGCGACGGAACAGGCTGTGGACACTCTACGGTTGGAGAAGGACCAGTGGAAGGTGGGAGACCAAGAACCTGCTGGAGGAGCGGAACGAAGTACGGCCGAGGCCGCGCAGCACCGCCAGAGACAGCAGAGACAGCACCAACACCTCCAGAGGCAGCACCAGCACCAGTAGCAGCTCCAACTCCAGCACCTCCAGCAGAGCCAGAAGTACCCTCAGGAGGACGGACAGTCGTAGTCTCAGCGCCACCACCCGCAGCACCTCCAGCTCCAGCAGCGCGCCTCCAGCGCCGGGCAAACCACTCACGTAGCTCCAGAGGAGAGAGCGGCTCGCGGCTCGAACCACCAGGAAGAGGAGCAACAGGCGAAGCACTCCCAGACGCAGTACCCCCAGGCTCAGCACCCCCAGGCTCAGCACCCCCAGTCGCAGTACTCCCAGGCTCAGCACCCCCAGGCTCAGCACCCCCAAGCTCAGCACCCCCAGTCGCAGTACGCCCAGGCTCAGCACCCCCAGTCTCAGCACCCCCTGGCTCAGCACCCCCAGTCGCAGCACCCCCAGGCTCAGCACCCCCAGTCTCAGCACCCCCAGGCTCAGTACCCCGAGGCTCCGCACCCGCAGCAGCACCAGAGTCACCAGTGACCTCAACAGGCTCAACCGCGTCTACCTGAGAAACACCAGAAGGGGCAGGACCCTGAGGGGGGAGGGGGTCTACCGGGGGGGGACCTGGGACGAGGAAGAGGGGCGGTGGGGGAAGGGAGGAAGTGCGGTAGGGGAAGAGCCGGTAGAAGGGGACCGACTCGTCGAACGTGACGTCCTGAGAGGACAGAACACGACGAGAGGTGGGGTGGTAAAAATGGCACACAGGGGCGTCAGGGGGGAAACCCAGGAAGACGCAAGGAGCAGCACGAGGGGACAGCTTGTCCGCAGACAAGTCGCGGACAAACGCCCGAGATCCCCAGACACGGAACGCCGACGCATCGCCAACCTTCCCCGTCCACAGCAGAGCTGAGGAGGTCTCCGGTCTAGAGACCCTGGGCTGAAGGTTGATCTGGTGCGCGGCGTACCTCACCGCAAACGGCCACAGAAAATGGGGGGCAGCCGCATGCACCATGGACGTACGGGCGACATCCATGACAATGCCGATGCGGCGCTCAGCAATCCCATTCTGCTGTGGAGAGTCCGGAAGCGTGAAGGTCTGGTGGATGCCTCGTGCACGACAGTAGGCTCGCAGAAGGCCGGAGGAGAACTCTCCGCCTCTGTCCGAGTGCAGACGCAAAACAGGAAAGTCCGAGCCGAAGCTCCGCCTGAGCTGGAGACGAGCTGCGCGGATCCAGTCGATCAACACCTCAGTGACATCACCCTTGCTGCGCAAGGGGAAGACCGTGGTGTAACGCGAGTAGTCGTCAACCACCAGCAGGAAGTAGCGCTCGTGACCCTGTCCACGGACGCGGGCTGGGCCCCACACGTCCATGTGAAGCGTCTGCATCGGGGCCTCCGTCGGAGGAAAGGGGGAGGAGTGAGGGGTAGCCCGCAGGCGACCCTCGACACAGGGGACACAGGGAGGACCAGGCCCCGGAGGAAGGGGAGGGAGGGACCGAGGAAGACCAGAGACAAGAAGGCGAGAGGCCATGCCCCGGAGACGAGGCAGGGAGGGGTGACCCATCCTGTGGTGCCACAGGAGGGTCTCGTGAGACAGGAGGCGACACGAGCAGGGGGCAGACTCAGGACCAGACCTGGACGCTGCAGCAAACACCTGGCCCGACGCTGCTACCTGACCAGACGCAGGAGGAGGAGACGGAACAGTGAGTGTGTACAGGCTCGACCCCGGCCCACGTGTGAACGTGGTCAAGTGTCGACCCGTGTCCGCGTCCGTGCAGTGGGTGACCCGTCGGCGCGCAGGGGTGAACTGGTCAACCCCTGCATCCTGTAGGTCAGCACCCGCCACCAAGTTCGTAGAGAACGAGGGGAGGTAGAGACCGGACAGGGCGCCGGACGGGACCGCAGGGCACGGCAGGACAGTGGAGTAGCGAGCCAGAACAGGACCCCCAGAGGGGTCCGCCAGGGAGACCGCCACTGGCCGACTGAGCGGCGTGAGTGTGGTGCGGTCTCGAAAGAAGGAGCGAGACGCCCCAGAGTCAAGAGTGAAGGTGAGAGAGGGCGGAGCCGACGCAGTACCTGAGAGAGCAGACTCACCAGCACCTGAGGACACAGACTCACTGGCACCTAGAGCGACAGCCTCACCAGCACCTGGAGCAGCAGCCTCAACAGCACCTAGAGCCGCAGTACCAATGCCCGGGTCAGGCGGGAAACACCGGTAACAGTCACCCTCCTCACTAATAGTCACAGCATACATGGCACGAAGAATAGCATCAAAGTCAAGATCAAAGATAGCTACTCCTGCCCTAGACAGCTGGTCCCAGCGAGGGATCTCAGAGGCGTCAGGAAACTGGCGGCGCCAAGCGTCAGTCAGGCGGCCGAAGCAGCGCTGAACGGAGTGAGGACCACCACACTGCTCACCCGCACGGTCGCCAGTGCGCAGGACGTAGGTGCACGGACCAGTACCCCCACCCCTCTGACGTGCAGCGTACCACTCACGGAGCTGCTGCGGGGAGAGGGTCTCCTGACCACGCTGCTGCTGCTGGCGCTGACCACCACCGGAGCCACTCCTCCGCGACGAGCCACGACCGCCGCCGCCCCCTCCGCCGCCTCCTCCGCCGCCACCGCCACCACCTCCACCGCCACCGCCACCTCCACCGTCGCTGCCGCCACCACCGCCTCCGCCGCCACCCCCACCACCGCCTCCGCCTCCACCCCCACCACCACCGCCACTGCCGCCCCCGCCTCCACTGCCGCCGCTGACACCTCCACTCCCGCCACCACTCCCGCTACCACCCTCACCTCCTCCGCTGCCTCCACCGCCGCCTCCACCGCCCCCGCCGCCTCCCCCACCGCCCCTGCCTCCCTTGCTCTTGCCAGAGCGACGTCTCCCACTGGGGGCAGACGCCGCACCGACCGACTCAAAACCAACTAGGTCGGCCGTAGCAGCAGAGGCAACAGAGGGCAGGAGGGGGGAGGGGGAACACCCCTCAAAGATGGGGGTGCGCGGGTCACCACGAGAGGCCCCTACAGCGAAAATGCTCTTCTCGGCCGCTAGGAGGGACTTCTCGAGGAGCTCAACGGTGAGAGTGGTGGGGCAGACTGAGAGTAAGTCGTCCCTGACTCCTCGAAGGGAGTCAGGGAGGCGGGTGACAATGTAGTAGAGAGTGAAGTACTGGGGGGGGGGGTTCTTGGCGCAGAACTCAGCAGGAAGCGCAGCGCGGAAGCGAGCGTCACTAGTGCGCAGGTGGGTAATGAGGTCGGCGACTGTGGCAAAAGCAGCAAGGTCGGGAAAGAGGTACGGTAGCATGAGGCGGCTCAGTGCAGCAGTGGCAGGGGTGGAGTAGCGTGCAATAACGGCGTCGTACAAGGTCTTAGCACTCTTGTACGACCCAAAGTGCGCACGCTCAGCAGGGGGGAGGTGGCGACGCACAGCAAGACGTGCAGCAGCATCGCGAGTGGCCCACTGGGAGCGAACAGTGGCATCCTCAGTAGCAGCAGGGGCGGGAGAGGCACCAGAGGTGAGATCAAAGAGAGAGAGTCCGTCAGCTCTGTCGCACTGTAGGAAAAGCAGTAGGTCGTCTACCCACACGTCAAAGTCGATGGCTCTGCCCTCAGCGTCAAAAGTGAGAACACTGGGGGTAGCCATGACAGCAGTAGGGTGAGGACAGTGCGCAGAGTAAAGCTCAGTGCTCACCAGACAGGGCAGTGCAGGGAGGGCTCGGGCGGCTCGGCGGCTCGGGGCGGCTCGGCTGCTGGGGCGGCACGGCTGCTGGGGCGGCTCGGCGCTCGGGGCGGCTCGGCTGCTGGGGCGGCTCGGCTGCTGCGGCGGCTCGGCTGCTGGAGGCGGCTCGGCTGCTACGGCGGCTCGGCTGCTGGGGCGGCGGGGCCGGTAGGTGCAGCGGCGGGCCGGCAGGTGTAGCAGCGGGCCGGAAGGTGCAGCGGCGGGGCCGTCAGGTGGTGCGGCGGGCCGGCAGGTGCAACAGCGGGGCCGGCAGGTGCAGCGGCGGGGCCGTCAGGTGCAGCGGCGGGCCGGCAGGTGCAGCGGCGGGGCCGTGAGGTGGTGCGGCGGGCCGGCAGGTGTAGCGGCGGGGCCGTCAGGTGCAGCGGCGGGCCGGCAGGTGAAGCGGCGGGGCCGTGAGGTGGTGCGGCGGGCCAGCAGGTGCAGTGGCGGGCCGGCAGGTGCAGCGGCGGGGCCGTCAGGTGCTGCGGCGGGCCGGCGGGTGCAGCTGCGGGGCCGTCAAGCGCAGCTGCGGGGCCGGCAGAGCAGGCCGCGGGGCCGCGCCGTAGCGAGCGGCGGGGCCGCGGGTGAGCAGGCGGCGGGGCCGCGTCTGAGAGGGCAGCGGGGCCGCGTCGTAGTAGGCGGCGGGGCCGCGTTCGAGAAGGGCGGCGGGGCCGCGTTCGAGAGGGCGGCGGGGCCGCGTTCGAGAAGGGCGGCGGGGCCGCGTTCGAGAGGGCGGCGGGGCCGCGTTCGAGAAGGGCGGGGGGGGCCGCGTTCGAGAGGGCGGCGGGGCCGCGTTCGAGAAGGGCGGCGGGGCCGCGTTCGAGAAATGGCGGCGGGGCCGCGTCAGAGAGGGCGGCAGGGCCGCGAGGGAAGGGCGACACGGAGGGTCGCTCGAGCGAGAGGAAAAAAAAGTTGGCGCGCCTCGGGGCGCGCTTCGGTGGGCCCTAGGCTAAGTTCCCACAGGGAACCCGCTCTATACCATGTTGAGTTGAGAGAGGAATGATGCACTATGAAATGAAACAAGTACAAGTACCAACCCTAATTGGGTTGTACCCCATATGGGCTACCCCACTACAGCCTACATATATGCATCAGCAATATATAATCATCTGACAGGTGATTCGGTGATGCAGGAATCTGTTGTCTTTGCCATGCAGTTGACGATGTTTCTTGCTCCTTGTGCAGGTTGTCCTGTTGGAGTTGTTGGGGTTTGAATCTTTGTCGTGGGAGTTGCCTGCGTTGAAGTGACTTGGGAGCTTGAAGGCCGAAGTTGTCGCTGTGGTGTTGTCGATTGCTGGCAATACGGGCAGTGCGTACGAGGATGCCCTGAAGTCTTGCAGATATGGCAAAACGGAGGTACTGGCTTCAATTGTTGTTGCTGCCGATTGTTGTTGTTGTAGCGTCGCTGGGTGTGAAACGCGAACTCTGGTACTGACGTTTTCTTCTTATGTCGTTCTTCTTGCAGGTCCATGTCCTGCTGTTCAGCATGGATTTCGGCGCAGAGTGCTGCTTTGGAGATTCTCCCGTGTGCCCGTAATATGGCGCGAGTGGAGCGCCAGTGAGGGCCAAGACCACCGATGACAACCGTGACAAAGGCGTCTTCTGAAATCGATCCTCCACATCGAAGAAGCTTGTCGCGCAGTTCGCGGCAGCGACTGATATATGCCATGCCCTTCTCGCCTGGTTTCATTTCGATTGTTGTCAGCTGCGCCATTAACCAGCTTTGGTTTACGCTGTCTGTTGCTTGATACAGGTTCTTCAAGTGGTTGTACGCGAGCTCCGCGGAGTTACCGTAACCTCGGTAAGTCCTTATGTTCTGCTGTTGAGTCGGGGTGATGTTCCTCAGTAGTATTGTGTACGCCATCATCAATTGATAGGTGTACTGCTGCTTCTCATACTGCGTGCCGTTTGTTGGATATGGCAGGGACCCGTCGAAGAATCCAAGGATCTGTGCCTTCCTCTGTCAGTAGGCCAGAGGCAGGAGGTGGAGTAGGGGTAATACCCGGAGAGCCGTTGGAGGAGCTCCTCTCCTTTCTAGTAGACATGTCTTCTTGATGTATTAAGTGTTGAAGAGAAAATATTAACTCTAACCTGCTCTCATACCATGTTGGGCTGAACGCCCTAGGATCTTTAGTAGAGATAAAGTCTGAGTAAATGATGTAGTAGCGGAAGCGTTTTAATAAAGTCCTTGAACCACCTTGCGCTAGTATGTGAGGGCAAAGTAAGTTAATTAAAGCAAAGAGATACAGGAATATATATATGAGTACAGAGAATATGAAGAGGCATAATTGTAACTGTTTTACTGTTGCGGTTCGATACAGTGCGACTCGGGCAACTCCTCAATGTTGAGTCAGTTGTGTGTCCTTGCTGTCGCGCTGCGTCAGGTCAAAGGTCGCTGACCTTTTGACTTTCTCGTAACCTCCAGCGGTTGACTCGCGGTGCTTCGATTTGAGCTGCTTCGCTTGTGTCTTGAGTTTCGACACGACAGAGGCGCTTAAGACTATTTGTTCCCAACAACGTACATCTCTTTGGCTGTGTCACTTCGCCACCTGCCCATCCTTTTGAAGATCCTGTCCGGCACGCCGATGTTGGCTGCTACAGTTGCCGCGCCCTTTCGGAAGGAATGCGTGCCGAGCTGCTGCTCCCCAAGTCCAACCTTTGCGAATGCTTCTTTACACCAGTTCCGGATCGTTGTGTACGAGGGTGGCTTGGCCTGACCCTTGTTGGCTGAAGCGTGGCCAAAAACGCGAATCAGCGACCCCTCTGAATGCGGGCCATAGCAAGCGAGTTGGAGGAAGCGTTGGGTGCAGCGCACGGGGCAACAGGGGTCCATCGTTGCTGCGATGGGAATCCAAGTTTCGCGACCCGCCTGGTCCGTTTTTGAGTGTGGGATGAGGATCCACATGACTTCGTCGTCGAATTGGATGTCTTGCCACAGGATGGCAACCAGGTCGGAGTATCGCAAAAATCCGGAGTACATGAGGATGAAATTCAGCAGGATTGTTCGAGTGCAAGTAGTTCGCGGACATGTCCCGAACTTGTTGGATTGATACAGGCTCCTTCATTCGACTAGGGCGAGGGCAGTGTCGTTTCGCTTAGTCCCGCACTTGGGTGGTAAACGGACCGAGTGTCGGGCATTTGCTTCCAGTCATGCGATGGGCGAAGCTGACTGCCGAGCACGTGAGCTGCACTACAGACAAGGCTGCTCTTCGCTGGATTGCATGCACCAAGTATAGCGCGAGGGCCATGCCGGATGTGGGAAGAAATGGAAGATCCACCTTTGTGCAGAAAGCCCGAAACTTGGCCCAGTACGGTTCGTATGTACGGATCCTTGAATTTGCTCACGATTGTGTGAGCATGTTGATGAGTTGGTTGTGTAGCTTTGGGAGCAGATCTGGACACAAGGCGCGTACACTCTCAATTAGTAAAAAACCAGCCGAAGTGCGATTATTGGGCTGTGTGGTAATCCAGTGCCTGAAAAAGCAGCGGAATGTGTTCTAGTTGCCAGACATTGGCTGTCGTGTGTCAAAGGAATGTGCGCGTGGATGTACGGTGCCCAGTTGCGTGATGTCCATGCGAGCAAGAATGCATCTACTGCGGTGGCTTGTGGATGAGGAATTTTCGTGCAGAAGTGTGGCAGCTGAGAGTTGCGGGAGTTTGCAAAGAGGTCGATGGAATGGGGACCCCAACGTCGTTCTAAGATGCGGAACCACGGCGTCTTCAACGAGTAGTCGTCATGATCGACTGCTTTTGAGAGCTCATCGGCGTGTGAGTTTAGCTCGCGTGGGATCCATTCGATGATTAGACGCGTGCCGTGCTCCATGCATGTCCGAATGATGCATTGGCAGGCCGTGGTAAGGTCGGGGCTGCGCGAGCCACCTTTGCGAAGGATGAAGAAGACGCCCTGATTGTCCACCCGCAGAAGAACATGTTTGTGCGTGATCTTGCTGGAGTATGTTTGGAGTGCCCAAAGCACTCCTTCGATCTCCCTCCGTATGCTGGACGTCGCTCGCAGCGGCTCTGGCATTGTTGCATTAGCTTCTTCGAGGCCGCCAGGGAATGTGGTCAAAGTGGCACCCCAACTGTGAGCGCTAGCATCCACATGGATTACAGCATCGTAGCTGTTTCGAACGTGAAACGGTGCACCGTTGAACCTATCAAACTCTTCGAGCCAGAAGTTTAGCTCCTCGGCCGCGGGTGGGGGGATGATCACGCTGCTTTTCCATGAAGGTGCGTCATTGATCACTTGTAGCATGGCGTGGCTGAAAGCGCGAGCTGTTGCGCCCAGCGCGACGCCCATTGACGCGAGCATGCCTGTGATTCTGGCCACTTGGCGGACTGAGACGGGTCGACATGCCTTGCTTGCGCTCAACAGGTTCCGAATGGTTGCATGTAGTGAGGCTCGTCGTTCGGGACCGAAGGTAAATCGACCGGTGGCCGTGTCCAGCTCCACACTCAAGAATCGAAGGTGGTGCGATGGTGACAGGTGTGGTTTTTTCGCATTTATCACCAAACCCGCTGCTTTAAGGTCCAGTATTACACGGTGGCAAGTGGCCTACGCGTGGGCTTTTGACTGGCAGAGGAATAAGATGTCATCCACGTATGGTACTACTCGAATGCTTTGCTCCCGCCAGCGACGGGCTAGCTGCTTGATGAGTTGCGTGAAGACGAATGGGGCGGTCGCCAGACCGAACGGCAATGAACGAAAGGAGTAAGTGCGCCCATCGAATCCAAAACCGAGAAACTTCCAGCATGAGGGATGGATGTCGATGTGATGGTACCCGGATTTGAGATCAATAGAAAACATCCAATCCCCAGCGGGTGCCACGTCCGCAACGCGGCTGAGTCCTTCATACTTGAATTTTGGAACGATGAGGTTTGCGTTGACTTTTCTCAGGTCGAGGATGAGCCTGCATTTTTCTTTCTGCTCGACCACGTTAAGTGGGCTTATGCACGTAAGCTCGCTTGCGGCTGTCTCGACTGCAGCTCCAGTCCCTGTGAGTTCTTGGATGGCAGTACGTGTCAACGTAGCATGCGCGTATGCACTAGCGTAGTTACGCTCCTGGAAGGCCTGTGGTGGACCGTGGCTCCATGGAAGCCAGTAACCGTTGGCGATTATGGATAGGACGAGGCTGCAAGGGCACCATGAGCTCCACCACGCAAAGGTCGAGCGAAGCCGACCGCACATCCGGGTGACGGTTTTGTCCGTGATGGCGAATTCGTACGGGCCATCGTCGCGAGGAACCTCGTATTGTTGTGCTCCTGTATGTACGACAAGGAAATGAACGGGACCAATCAAGCTACACGCCTTAATTAGTGAATGCGTGTGACATATACATGCATGCACGAAAGATGAACCGTCAACAGTAAGAACCATACGGACGGTTTGTCATCATTCCATATAGGGCGTCCGATCGCACCTTTGCAAACTCTTTCCCATACTCTCTCCTGTTCCCTCCCCTCTTTTTTTTTTTTGTTACCTTGCTGTAGGATTGATGCTTGGGACCATGATCATGCTTCCCTCTTGATCTCTCTCTCTCTCCCTCTCTCTCCCTCTCTCTCTCTCTCTCTCTCTCTCTCTCTCTCTCTCTCTCCCTCTCTCTCTCTCTCTCTTTCTCTTTCTCCATCTCTCTCTCTCTCTCTCTCTCTCTCTCTCTCTCTCTCTCTCTCTCTCTCTCCCCCTCTCTTTTTGTGTGTGTTTTCATTATTGTTTGAGCATTTGCATGCTTCGCTTGCCATGGGCTTGTGCCTTTCCGCGCGTGCCTTCACTTGGGCTAGGCGACCTCGCTATGCCCCCCTTCTCTGCCCCCCCCCCCACCCCCCCCCCCCCCCCCCCCCCCCCCCCCCCCCCCCCTTTTTTTTTTTTTTTTTTTTTTTTTTTTTTTTTTTTTTTTTTTTTTTTTTTTTTTTTTTAAATGCCTTGCTCCTTCTTACCCTTTTTGGTTTTCCAAAGGTTGAACCAGAGCTGCCCATCCTTGCGATGCATGGTGGCGGTTTGAGTGAGGAACGTGCGTACTCTCTTTTTCTCCCTCTCCCCTTCTCCTCCTCGCGTTTCGCCCCCACCCTATTGTTTTGTTTTTGTTTTGTTTTTTTTTATCCTTCACAATCTAGAGGGGGCCTTAAATAAAATCCCTATCTCTCATGGTCATACATTGTCATGCCTACTAGCATGCTTCTCATCCCATCAATTGGGGCATACGGGGGACCGAGAGGCATTCTTCCTCTTCCCCAAAGCTAGGCCTACGGCCATACTTTATTACCCTATCCTAGAGGACCGAGAGGCATTCTTCCTCTTCCCTAAAGCTAGGCCTATGGCCGAATTCTACCACCCTATCCTAGGGCTGGCCATGGCCACCGCAAGCCCTACTAGGCTGCCCACAGTCTAAGCACTCAAGAGTGCACCGTGCATCGCGCCTAGTGGCGCGCTTCATCATAGCCCCCGAACCCTACACAACCGGTGCGGATCCTTGGCCCCCATGCCCATTCCGAGGGCAGGCATTGGCGACGTGGCCTGGCTGGCCGCAGCGGAAACACGAACCACGAAAGCCTTGGAAGTTGCTCAAGGTTGGAGGGCCACGTTTTGGAGCGAACACCATGGCGCCGTGGTTTCCACCACGGGAGCGAGCGTGAGCGCCCGCCACTCGGTCCATGGCAGCCACATCTGCGACGGCTTGCTTGAACGGCCGTGAGGTGAGAAGACTTTTCTGGAGGTACATTTTGTAGCGCTTGGCCACGCGGTCGTCGGCGGCGTCTTCGACTTGAAACATGTCGAAGCGCGCGGAAATGTCGTCGAGGGCGGCGACGACCATTTCGAGTCCGCCTGCCAAGTCGCCGTGCTGCAGTTTGTACTCTGCGTATTTCAGGTAAGCCTGCATGTCCTCCAGAATTTCCGCTTTCGCCCGCACGTGCGCGTCGTTGAACGTCGCCGCCGACCAAGTGGTGTTAGTAGTAGAGGGGAGGGGGAGAAGATGCTCCATGGAATTAAAATTTGTGGTATGGACCGGAGCCTCACCATCATCGTCGTCGGAGCCGTCGGTGTTGTTGTCGGCCGCTGGCGCAGGTGGGATGCTGGCCGGTGCTTCCTTGTCGTGTCGGTTTGCCGTTGTTCATCGCGCTCCTTTTTCTCTTGCGTTTTCCTTTTTAGCAGGTGCAGAGGCCGCAGGTTGTGCAATTTCCGTAGCTGTAATGCTAGCGGGCTGTTGCTGTAATAGGGAAAGAAGCGCGGCGACCTGGTCTGGGGTCAACGCGTTGGTCAACGCCGGGGTCGTCGCGTTAGAGGAAGTTGCTGTTCGGCGCCTCTGGCGCTGACGCGACGGTCCAGTCACAGGCGCCGGCGTGTGCTCCGCGTCAGGCGCGTGTGGCGCCACAGGTGCTGCAGGTGCCGCCTCGCCACTTGCGCCACACGCGCCTCAGGCGCCATAGGGGCCGAGGGGTGCTGCTGCTGGGGCGGGCTCGAGTTTTTGTTGACCTCGAGCCCGCCCAACAGCACGTCCACGGCAGTTGGGGCGGGCGATCCTTCCTCTGCCCGCCGCTTGTTACGGCGATTGCCCGTCATTTCTTGGGCGTTACGATCGGTGTCGGAACTCGGCGCAGATGAATTGCCGCGGTTAAGTGCCGGCGTAGATGCCATTGTAGAGCGCTTGTGGTTGAAAATGTCTTGCAGAAGTGTTGAGGGTGACTGGCCTCTGGGAAGAGTGCTTGTTCTAGCCAGCTTGGACAGGGAAAAGAACTACTCGAACTGAAATGTTGATTGAGCCGTTGGGAAACGAGAAACGTGGGTGGAGGGAATGAACTCCAACCCACGGTTTTTGTAGTTGGAGAAGGGCGTTTAGCGCACTTCGACGCTGCCAAATATTCGGTACAGGCAGTTTCGCTTTCACAATACACAATTTTGAAAAACATCAATGTGTTTAAAAATTATAATCATAATGGTGACAATTAAAGCCCGTAGCTAAAATAGTGACCCCCCCCTTCTAGTTGGGTCCACTTGAAGGTTGGGTGTTGTTCTGTATTTTTTTTAGTCAAACGCGTTTGATACTTGAAGAGTCTTAAAGCAACAGTATACTTTTGCAAGCGGGGGTTTCAAAAACCTTAGGAACTTGAAAAACTGGTTACGCGATTACAACCCCAACACCCCCTATTGAGAGGCTAAGGAGTCCCCAAACGCCCCACGTCCGGCTCCCCTCACTCACAGTTCGAAACCTTTGGAATTGCAAAAGGAAACTGAAACTGCGGTAGTGAGAGGATAGCCCACACGCTCCTACTTCGGTAGGTTGTTCCTGTGAAGAAGTGAACGAGAGAATGTGTGAACTATGAACGAAGTGAGTACAAATAGGAAACCCTAGCTGGGTTGTACCCCCTATGGGATACCCCACTATAGCCTACACAAATAAGTAAGCTATAATGTTCTGACACACCCCCATAGGCAAAGTGGGGGAGAACAAGGGGTCACAAGACCAGTCAAGCAAAGCAAAGCAAAGCTCAGGGTGGATCACAAAGTCACCACACATTCCGAGCACAAGTTCAAGGGCCACAAGGCCAGTTCACATGCAAGATCATATATATAGAGATATACAAAAGTCAAGCAAGCAAGAGCAAGACTATATATATGTGACGGTACAAGGAAGGTCAAGAAGTGAGCAAGTGAGGCAAGACAGACACAAGACCCAGCTGCGTGCAGCAACGCTGATGATCACAAGGCGCAAGTGCCTTGGTGAACACATCAGCAGTGTTGGCCTCAGAGGCCACGTACGCAAGTCGCAACTGTCCACGCTGCTGTAGCTCACGAGCAAGAAAGTAGCGGAGAGCAATGTGCTTTGTCCTGTGCTCCAGTCTCTGCTCTCGACACAAGGCCAGCATGGCCTTGTTGTCTACGTACAGGACTGGAGGAGAACGAGGCTGCTCTCCAAGGTCGGTCAGCAGGTAGGTGAGCCAGCGTGACTCCTGTGCAGCCATAGCCCCAGCGTAGATCTCAGCCTCACAACTGGAGCCGAGAACAGAAGACGAGCGGGTAGCCCGCCACGAAACAGAGCCAGAACCAAGGCTGAAGGTGTAACCCTGTGACGACCGCTGCGTAGCCTGGTCGTCAGCCCAAGAAGCGTCTGCGTGCCCAGTGAGGACCACTGGACTGCGCCCTCCAAGCACTAGCCCCATGCCCGACGTACTGCACAAGTAGCGCAACACCCTCTTCGCTGCAGCCATGTGCTCTGGTCGGTGTCTCCCAGGAGCAACATAGCGTGCGAGAATGCTAAGAGGGTATGCAAGGTCAGATCGAGTGCAGGTCATCAGGTACATGAGGCAGCCAACAAGCTCTGCATACGGGCCACTCGACTCTACGGACTCATCCGAAGGCAGAGCTGAGAGCGAGTGGCGAGTAGGCAGAGGAGTGGGCTGAGGCGAGGAGTACGTGAAGCCGAAGCGCTGAAGGACCTGCTGCACCATGTGTGACTGAGTCAGGGTAATGGTGCGGCGTGCTCTGTCCCGGGTGATCTGCAAGCCAAGGTAGCTGCGCAGTTCACCGAGGTCAGTGCACGTGTGTCTCTTCTGCAGCTCGGACTTCACGTAGGCGAGTCCAGCAGTGTCAGCTGTGGCAAAGACCAGGTCGTCGACGTACACAAGGATGTAGAACGGCGGCAGAGAGGTGTCGGTGCGCAGAAACAGCGACGGGTCGGCAGTAGACGGAGCAAACCCAAGTGCCGCGAGCGTAGTCCTCAGTGTGTCGTGCCACTCACGTGGCGCCTGGCGGAGACCGTAGACTGGACGCCGGAGACTCCACTGGGTACCAGGAGGTAAAGACCCAGTGAAGCCAGGTGGGCGACGCAGCCAGATCTCCTCGTGCAGACTGCCCTGCAAGAAAGCTGTGCTGAAGTCGAGAGAGTGCAGCTCGTAGTCACGGTGAGCAGCAACGTGCAGCAGAACCCGAAGAGTGGTCATCTTCGGGGTGGGGGAGAAGGTCTGAAAGTAGTCAACCCCCTGCCGCTGACTGAAGCCACGAGCCACGTAACGCGCCTTGAAGACAGGCGGAGAACCCGGCGGCCGCTTCACCCTGAAAATCCACATGCCACTGACGATGTTCGCCCCAGGAGGGGGGACAGCGTCGACGTAGGTGCCTGTGGACTTCCAGGAAGCCATCTCTGCGTCCATAGCTGCCTGCCACTGAGAGGAGTAGGGACCCTCTATCGCCTCCGCGTAAGAGCGCGGAGTCGGGATGTCTGGTGCATCCGGGTCTCCCTCAGGGGCTAGCAGTACAGACGCGAGATGGGGTGAAGCGGCGGCCAGACACTGGAACTCCTCCTGCCTGTCCTCAACGACGTCCGTGCCAAGGGCACACTCACCCCCGACGGACGGAGGACAGGCAGACTCAGACTCAACGACAAGACTGGCAGCGTAGTCTAGACGACAGCGCGCAGCAAAGTCGACAAGCTCAGTGACAAGGGCAGACGCAGCAGATGACTCGAAGGAAGGGTCAGTGACAGCAGTAGCAAGGAGACGCGTGACAGTAGGACTGGCAGCACGAAGAGAGTCCGACTCCGGGTCGGCAAGAGCAGGAAGAGAGGAAGCAGGAGGAGAAGGCAAAGGGGCACGCAGAGGAGCAGTGGACGGACGCAGAGACATCCGGTGCGTGCCAGGGACAGGAGGAGGACGCTGACGCGAACCGCGACCACTAGCGCGCTCTGGACGAACAGGCGACGCAGGACGAGACGCAGGCTCACGACGCTCAGTAAGACCTCCAGTCGGACCAGCGTAGGGAGAAGGAGCAGGCAAAGGGGAGGCAGGCTGTAGCTGTGGCTGTGACCGGACAGGCTGCGGACCCTCTAAGGGAGGAGGAGAAAGTGGAAGACCAAGAACCTGCTGCAGGAGCGGAACGAAGTACGGTCGGGGCCGCGCGGCGACTCCAGAAACAGCAGGAACAGCACCAGCACCCTCGGCAGGAGCACCCACTCCAGTAGCACCTCCAGCAGCACCACCAGAAGCTCCAAAACCTCCAGCAGCAGCACCAGGAGCACTGTCACTCGGACCGCCAGCAGCAGGCTCAGCGCCAACACCCTCAGCAGCACCAGCTCCAGGAGAACTCGCAGACCCAACAGCTCCAGCACCCACAGGACGAGCACCGCCGGGACGCGCGGCAGCAGTGCCCTCTGCAGCCGAAGAACCACCAGCACTAGCAGCACGCCTCCAGCGCCTGGCAAACCACTCACGCAGCTCCTATGGGGAGAGTGGCTCCCGGCGAGACGAAGCACCCCCAGGCTCAGCACTCCCAGGCACAGCAGTCCCAGGCACAGCACCCCCAGGCACAGCACCTCCAGGCTCAGCACCCCCAGGCTCAGCACCCCCAGGCTCAGCATCCCCAGACTCCGCACCCCCAGACTCCGCACCCCCAGGCTCAGCACCCCCAGACTCCGCACCCCCAGGCTCAGCTCCCGCAGCAGCACCAGAGTCACCAGTGACCTCGACAGGCTCGACCGCGTCTACCTGGGACACACCTGACGAGGCAGGACCCTGAGGGGGGAGGGGGTCTACCGGGGGGGGACCTGGTACCAGGAAAAGCGGGGGCGGGGGGAGGGACGGAGTGCGGTAGGGGAAGAGGCGGTAGTAGGGTACCGACTCGTCGAACGTGACGTCCTGGGAGGACAGAACACGTCGAGAGGTGGGGTGGTAGAACTGCCACCCAGGGGCGTCGGGGGGGAACCCCAGGAAGACGCAGGGAGCAGCGCGAGGGGACAGCTTGTCCGCAGACAAGTCGCGGACAAACGCCCGAGATCCCCAGACCCGGAACGCCGACGCATCGCCAACCTTCCCCGTCCACAGCAGGGCTGGGGAGGTCTCCGGCCTGGAGACCCTGGGGTGGAGGTTGATCTGATGCGCTGCGTACCTGACCGCAAACGGCCACAGAAAATGGGGGGCAGCCGCATGCATCATGGACGTACGGGCGACGTCCATGACCATGCCAATGCGGCGCTCAGCAATCCCATTTTGCTGTGGGGAGTCCGGAAGCGTGAAGGACTGGCGGATGCCTCGCGCTCGACAGTAGGCACGCAGAAGGCCAGAGGAGAACTCTCCGCCTCTGTCAGAGTGCAGACGCAACACAGGAAAGTCGGAGCCAAAGCTCTGCCTGAGCTGAAGACGAGCTGCGCGGATCCAGTCGATCAGCACCTCAGTAACCTCACCCTTGCTGCGCAAGGGGAAGACTGTGGTGTAACGCGAGTAGTCGTCAACAACGAGCAGGAAGTAGCGCTCCTGACCCTGTCCAAGGACGCGGGCCGGGCCCCACACGTCCATGTGAAGTGTCTGCAGCGGGGCCTCTGTCGGATGAAACTGGGAGGAGTGAGGGGCAGCACGCTGGCGCCCCTCGACACAGGGGACACAGGCAGGGCCAGGGCCCTGAGGAAGGGGAGGTAGGGACCGGGGGAGACCAGACACAAGAAGACGGGAGGCCATGCCTCTGAGCCGAAGCAGAGAGGGGTGGCCAAGGCGGTGGTGCCAGAGGAGGGTCTCGTGAGACAGACGACGACACGAACAGGGGGAAGACTCAGGACCAGACCTGGACGCTGCTGCAAACACCTGACCAGACGAAGGGACCGTACCAGACTCAGTACCTGGAGGAGAAGCAGTGGTCAGTGTGTACAGGCTCGACCCTGGCCGACGTGTAAACGTAGCCAGGTGACGTCCCGTGCTAGCCTCCGTGCAGTGGGTCACCCGCTGACGAGCAGGAGTGAACTGGTGGACACCCGCATCCTGTAGGTCAGCACCACTCACCAGGTTCGTCGAGAACGAGGGGAGGTAGAGACCAGACAGGGTGCCAGAGGGGGCCGCCGGACACGGAAGTACCGTGGAGAAGCGAGACAGGACAGGCCCCCCAGAGGGGTCAGCCAGGGACACCGCAACCGGCCGACTCAGCGGCGTGAGAGTAGTGCGGTCCCGAAAGAAGGAGCGAGACGCTCCAGAGTCAAGTGTGAAGGTGTGAGAGGCCGAAGCCGACACAGTACCTGAGAGGGCAGACTCACCAGTACCTGAGAGCTCAGACGCACTGGCACCTAGAGCAGCAGCCTCACTAGTACCTGACGCAGCAGTACCAATGCCCGGGTCGGGCGGGAAACACCGGTAACAGTCATCCTCATCACTACCAGTCACAACATACATAGCAGAAAGAATAGCATCAAAGTCAAGATCATAAATGGCTACACCAGCCCTAGACAGCTCCCCCCAGCGGGGGATCTCAGCGGCCTCCGGAAACTGCTGACGCCAGGCGTCGGTCAGGCGGCCAAAGCAGCGGCGGGCCGTGTGGGTGCCTCCACACCTCTCCCCCGCACGGTCGCCGGTGCGAAGAACGTAGGGGCAGGGACCAAACGCACCACCACGCTGACGCTGCAAGTACCACTCACGGAGCTGCTGAGGGGCGGGGACGGTGCGAGAGCGTTGCTGCTGCTGCTGCTGCTGCTGTTGCTGCTGGCGCTGACCACCCCCAGAGCTGCTGCGCTGGGACGAGACACTCCGACCCCCGCCGCCACCGCCACTCCCGCCTCCACCACCGCCCCCGTCTCCACCGCCACCGCCCCCACTGGTACCCTCGCCCCCGCTGGTACCCTCGCCCCCGCCTCCTCCGCTACCGCCCCCGCCGCCACCTCCGCCTCCACCGCCTCCACCAGTACCTCCACTCCCGCCACCACCTCCACCGCCACCCCCACTCCCCCCGCCACCCCCACCTCCTCCGCCACGGCCCCCTCTAGCTCCACCCGCTCCCTTGCCCCCCTTGCCCTTGCCAGAGCGGCGTCTACCGCTGGGGGCAGACGCCGCACCGACCGACTCAAAACCAGTGAGGTCGGCCGCAGCGGCAGAGGCGACAGAGGGCAGCAGGGGGGAAGGAGAACACCCCTCAAAGATGGGGGTGCGAGGGTCACCCCGAGAGGCCCCTACAGCGACTATGCTCTTCTCAGCCGCTAGCAGGGACTCCTCAAGGAGGTCGATAGTGAGGGTGGTGGGACAGACAGAGAGAAACTGGTCCCTAACGACACGGAGGGACTCAGGGAGACGGGTGACAAGAAAGTAGAGAGTGATGTACATGGGAGGAGGGTTGGCGGCGCGGAACTCAGCAGGAAGGGCAGCGCGGTAGCGAGCGTCACTAGCGCGGAGGTGGGTAATGAGGTCAGCGACAGTGGGAAAGGCAGCGAGGTCAGGGAAGAGAAAAGGTAGCATGAGGCGGCTCAGCGTAGCGGAGGAAGGGGAGGAGTAGCGTGCAACTACAGCGTCGTACAAGGCCTGAGCGGTCTTGCACTGACTAAAGTGGGCACGCTCGGAGGAAGGGAGGTGGCGACGCACAGCAAGACGTGCAGCAGCATCGCGGGTCGCCCACTTGGAGCGAACGGCGGAATCAGCATCAGGAGGAGGGGCAGGGACAGCGCCAGAGACAAAGTCAAAGAGAGAGACCTCATCGACCGCATCACACAGTAAGTACAGCTGCAGGTCCTCAATCCAGACTGCAAAGTCAATGGCTCTACCCTCAGCGTCAAAAGCTAGGACATTGGGGGTGGCCATGACAGCAGCTGACAGTCTCACCGGGCAGGAAGAGTCGGGTAGGTCAGCGGCGCAGGTACACAGCCCAGGAGCAGCAGTAGCCCGACAGGAGCAGGAGAGCAGCTCCTCTGGCGGCTCGGGCAGCTCGGGCGGCTCGGGCGGCTCGGGCGGCTCGGGCGGCGCGGGCGGCTCGGGCGGCTAGGGCGGCTCGGGCGGCTCGGGTGGCTAGGGCGGCGCGGGCGGCGCGGGCGGCTCGGGCGGCTCAGGCGGCTCGGGCGGCGGCACGGGCGGCTGGGGCAGCTCGGTGGCGGCTCACGGGCGGCTGGGACGGCGCGCGGGGAGCTCACGGGCGGCTGGGCGGGCGGCCAGGGCGGCTCACGGGCGGCGGCGGCGGCGTCGGCGGCTCACGGGCGACGGCGGCTCACGGGCGGCGGCGGCGGCGTCGGCGGCTCAAGGGCGGCGGCGGCGGCGTCGGCGGCTCACGGGCGACGGCAGCGGCAGCGGCGTCGGCGGCTCACGGGCGGCGTCGGCGGCGTCGGCGGCTCACGGGTGGCGGCGGCGGCGTCGGCTGCTCACGGGCGGCGTCGGCAGCTCACGGGCGGGCTGAAGGCCCACGGGTGGGCGGTTCGCGGGCAGCGCCGGCTCACGGGCGGGCGGCGTGACGGGCGGGCGGCGGGACGGGCGGCGGCGTCACGGGGGGGGGGGGGGCGACGGGACGGGCGGCGGCGTCACGGGCGGCGGCGTCACGGGCGGCGGTTCACGGGCGGCTGCGTCACGGGCGGCGCTCACGGGCGGCGCTAAAGGGTGGCGACGGGCGGCGGCTCACGCGCGGCGCTACGGGCGGCGGCTCACGGGGGGCGCTACGGGCGGCCGCACGGGCGGCGCTAACGGGCGGCCGCACGGGCGGCGCTACGGGCTGCGCAAAGGGCGGCGCGAAGGGGCAGCCGCACGGGCGGCGCTAACGGGCGGCGCTAACGGGCGGCGCGAACGGGCGGCTCGAAAGGGCGGGCGCTAGGGCGGGCGCTAGGGCGGGCACTAGGGCGGGCGCCAGGGCAGAAAAAAAAAGTTCTAGGTGGTGGGCCCGAAGCACAGTTCCCACAGGGGAACCTGCTCTGATTCCATGTGAAGAAGTGAACGAGAGAATGTGTGAACTATGAACGAAGTGAGTACAAATAGGAAACCCTAGCTGGGTTGTACCCCCTATGGGATACCCCACTATAGCCTACACAAATAAGTAAGCTATAATGTTCTGACAGTTCCGTGTAGACTAGGCAACATTGTAACATAACAACTACTAGATTTAGGGACAGAATCTGTTACTGAACCGTGTAACGCTGTTTGCGCGCATGCGCGGACAAATCGCCACGCCTACGCACTTGCATAGGCCACACCACCTTAGACAAGGCCGCCCCACGCCTCCTCTCGCTGCCTCACCGCGAGGCCATTAGCGACAGCGCCTCCCCTCCTCACAAAGTCCCGTTTAGCCTCGACGCGCTAGCATTTGCATCCCGTCCCTTCCTCCACTCCTAGCTCGCCGTCCGCCGTTCGCCGCGCGCGATTGGGTACGTCATCCCCCTTTCCCGCCACGCCATCTCCCCTTCCCACCACGCCTTCTCCCCTTCTGGGCACGCCCTTGTTTCCTCCCCTACAGCCCTCATTCTAGAGCACTGAATTTCCCTTTCCGCAACCTCATTTCCGCCCGAAATCCCCTTTCCGCAACCTCTCGCCTTACCCATTCCTGCTCCTATTGCCTCAAGGTTCAAATTCTTCTTTCGCCTCCCTGTGCGTGCTCCTCTCGCATCCCCTCGCTCTCCTCTCGCTTTCCCTGCCCGGCCTCCTCACGCCTTCCCGCGCGCTCGACTCTCACCTCCACACGCGGCCTCCTCTCGCCTCCCCGCGCGTTCTCCTCTCGCCTCCCCACGCGTTCTCCTCTCGCCTCCCCGCGCCTGCTCTTCTCGCCTCCCCACGCCTGCTCCTCTCGCCTCCCCGCGCGCGCGACTTTTACTTCCCCGCGCTCTCCTCTCGCCTCCCCGCGCGTGCGACTCTCACCTCCACACGTGTCCTCCTCTCGCCTTCCCGCACATGCGCATTTAGCCTGCGTCGTCGACTTCACCCTGCCTCCCCTCGCTGCCTTTTCGCGTCTCGCGGCGGCCTCCTTTCGTGCTGCACTCGAATAAGGCCCTTCTCCTCCTCTCACCACGCCTTCTCCTCCTCTCACCACGCCTTCTCCTCCTCTCACCACGCCTTCGCCTCCTCTCACCACGCCTTCGCCTCCTCTCACCACGCCTTCTCCTCCTCTCACCACGCCTTCGCCTCCTCTCACCACGCCTTCTCCTCCTCTCACCACGCCTTCTCCTCCTCTCACCACGCTTTCTCCTCCTCTCACCACGCCTTCTCCTCCTCTCACCACACCTTCTCCTCCTCTCACCACGTCTTCTCCTCCTCTCACCACGCCTTCTCCTCCTCTCACCACGCCTTCTCCTCCTCTCACCACGCCTTCTCCTCCTCTCACCACACCTTCTCCTCTCACCACGCCTTCTCCTCCTCTCACCATGCCTTCTCCTCCTCTCACCACGCCTTCTCCTCCTCCCACCATGCCTTCTCCTCATCCCACCATGCCTCCTCCCCCTCTTGCCGTGCCACCGAATTACTTAATCATCTCGCGAGCCAGCCTTGTGACACGCGTTCCCTTTCCAACAGTAGTGGTACCGCTACTCCTCGGTCCCCTTAGTCGCCTTTTATATTGCCTGTGGGAAGGCATTTCCTAGAAATTAATTGCTTATCCTTCAGTTATGAGTGTCACCCCAGGTGTTGGGTGATGGGAGAGTTCCTCGTGTTTGCAACTAACACCCTCCCAAACTTTCACCGACCCTCTTGTTGAACAAGAATGGATGAACTATGAAATGAAGTGAGTACAAATATGAAACCCTAACTGGTTGTACCCCCTATGGGATACCCCACTATAGCCTACACAACAGCATAAGCTATAATGTTCTGACACACCCCCATAAGCAAAGTGGGGGAGAACAAGGGGTCACAAGACCAGGTAAGCAAAGCAAAGCAAAGCAAGCTCAGGGTGGATCACAAAGTCACCACACAGTCCGAGCACAGGGTCAAGGCCACACGGCCAGTTCACATGCAAGAGTACACACATATATATAAAGCTAGACAATCAAGAGCAGGTATATATATATGTGAGAGTACAAGCAAGGTCAAGAGGAGAGCAAGTGAGGCAAGACGGGCACAAGACCCAGCTGAGTGCAGAAACGCTGATGATCACAAGGCGCAAGTGCCTTGGTGAAGACATCAGCAGTGTTGGCCTCAGAGGCCACGTACGCAAGCCGCAACTGTCCACGCTGCTGTAGCTCACGAGCAAGGAAGTAGCGGAGAGCAATGTGCTTTGTTCTGTGCTCCAGTCGCTGCTCTCGACACAAGGCCAGCATGGCCTTGTTGTCTACGTACAGGACTGGAGGAGAACGAGGCGGCTCTCCAAGGTCGGTCAGCAGGTAGGTGAGCCAGCGAAGCTTCTGTGCAGCCATGGCCCCGGCGTAGATCTCAGCCTCACAAGTGGAGCCAAGAACAGAAGACGAGCGAGTAGCCCGCCACGAAACAGAGACGGAACCAAGGCTGAAGGTGTAACCCTGTGAGGACCACTGCGTAGCCTGGTCGTCAGCCCAAGAAGCGTCGGCGTGCCCAGTGAGGACCACTGGACTCCGCCCTCCAAGCACTAGCCCCATGCCCGACGTACTGCACAAGTAGCGCAACACCCTCTTCGCTGCAGCCATGTGCTCTGGTCGGTGTCTCCCAGGAGCAACATAGCGTGCGAGAATGCTAAGAGGGTATGCAAGGTCAGGTCGTGTGCAGGTCATCAGGTACATGAGGCAGCCAACAAGCTCTGGGTACGGGCCACTCGACTCTACGGACTCATCCGAAGGCAGAGCTGAGAGCGAGTGGCGAGTAGACAGAGGAGTGGCCTGAGGCGAGGAGTACGTGAAGCCGAAGCGCTGAAGGACCTGCTGCACCATGTGTGACTGAGTCAGGGTAATGGTGCGGCGTGCTCTGTCCCGGGTGATCTGCAAGCCAAGGTAGCTGCGCAGTTCACCCAGGTCAGTGCACGTGTGTCTCTTCTGCAGCTCGGACTTCACGTAGGCGAGTCCAGTAGTGTCAGCTGTGGCAAAGACCAAGTCGTCGACGTACACGAGGATGTAGAACGGCGGCAGAGAGGTGTCGGTGCGCAGAAACAGCGACGGGTCGGCAGTAGAAGGAGCGAACCCAAGAGCCGCAAGCGTAGTCCTCAGTGTGTCGTGCCACTCACGTGGCGCGTGGCGGAGACCGTAGACTGGACGCCGGAGACTCCACGGGGTACCAGGAGGGAAAGACCCAGTGAAGCCAGGTGGGCGGCGCAGCCAGATCTCCTCGTGCAGGCTGCCCTGCAGGAAAGCTGTGCTGAAGTCGAGAGAGTGCAGCTCGTAGTCCCGGTGAGCAGCAACGTGCAGCAGTACCCGAAGAGTGGTCATCTTCGGGGTGGGGGAGAAGGTCTGAAAGTAGTCAACTCCCTGTCGCTGACTGAAGCCACGAGCCACGTAACGCGCCTTGAAGACAGGCGGAGAACCCGGCGGCCGCTTCACCCTGAAGATCCACATGCCACTGATGATGTTCGCCCCAGGAGGGGGGACAGCGTCAACGTAGGTGCCTGTGGACTTCCAGGAAGCCATCTCTGCATCCATAGCTGCCTGCCACTGAGAGGAGTAGGGACCCTCTATCGCCTCCGCGTAAGAGCGCGGAGTCGGGATGTCAAGTGCATCCGGGTCTCCCTCAGGGGTAAGCAGTACGTGAGAAAGTGTGAACGAGAGTGAAATGACTATGAACGAAGTGAGTACAAATAGCAAACCCTAATTGGGTTGTACCCCCTATGGGATACCCCACTATAGCCTACAGAAACAAGTAAGCTATATGTTCTGACACACCCCCATAGGCAAAGTGGGGGAGAACAAGGGGTCACAAGACCAGTCAAGCAAAGCAAAGCAAAGCTCAGGGTGGATCACAAAGTCACCACGCATTCCGAGCACAAGTTCAAAGGCCACACAGCCAGTTCACATGCAAGATCATATATAGAGGTATACAAGAGTCAAGCAAGCAAGAGCAAGAGTATATATATGCGAAGGTACAAGCAAGGTCAAGAGGAGAGCAAGTGAGGCAAGACAGGCACAAGACCCAACTGCGTGCAGCAACGCTGATGATCACAAGGCGCAAGGGCCTTGGTGAAGACATCAGCAGTGTTGGCCTCAGAGGCCACGTACGCAAGTCGCAGCTGTCCACGCTGCTGTAGCTCACGAGCAAGAAAGTAGCGAAGAGCAATGTGCTTCGTTCTGTGCTCCAGTCGCTGCTCTCGACACAAGGCCAGCATGGCCTTGTTGTCTACGTACAGGACTGGAGGAGAACGAGGCTGCTCTCCAAGGTCGGTCAGCAGGTAGGTGAGCCAGCGTAACTCCTGTGCAGCCATAGCCCCAGCGTAGATCTCAGCCTCACAACTGGAGCCGAGAACAGAAGACGAGCGGGTAGCCCGCCACGAGACAGAGCCGGAACCAAGGCTGAAGGTGTAACCCTGTGACGACCGCTGCGTAGCCTGGTCGTCAGCCCAAGAAGCGTCTGCGTGCCCAGTGAGGACCACTGGACTGCGCCCTCCAAGCACTAGCCCCATGCCCAACGTACTGCACAAGTAGCGCAACACCCTCTTCGCTGCAGCCATGTGCTCTGGTCGGTGTCTCCCAGGAGCAACAAAGCGTGCGAGAATGCTAAGAGGGTATGCGAGGTCAGGTCGTGTGCAGGTCATCAGGTACATGAGGCAGCCAACAAGCTCTGCAAACGGGCCACTCGACTCTACGGACTCATCCGAAGGCAGAGCTGAGAGCGAGTGGCGAGTAGGCAGAGGAGTGGCCTGAGGCGAGGAGTACGTGAAGCCGAAGCGCTGAAGGACCTGCTGCACCATGTGTGACTGAGTCAGGGTAATGGTGCGGCGTGCTCTGTCCCGGGTGATCTGCAAGCCAAGGTAGCTGCGCAGTTCACCGAGGTCAGTGCACGTGTGTCTCTTCTGCAGCTCGGACTTCACGTAGGCGAGTCCAGCAGTGTCAGCTGTGGCAAAGACCAAGTCGTCGACGTACACGAGGATGTAGAACGGCGGCAGAGAGGTGTCGGTGCGCAGAAACAGCGACGGGTCGGCAGTAGAAGGAGCAAACCCAAGTGCCGCGAGCGTAGTCCTCAGTGTGTCGTGCCACTCACGTGGCGCCTGACGGAGACCGTAGACTGGACGCCGGAGACTCCACTGGGTACCAGGAGGGAAAGACCCAGTGAAGCCAGGTGGGCGACGCAGCCAGATCTCCTCGTGCAGGCTGCCCTGCAAGAAAGCTGTGCTGAAGTCAAGAGAGTGCAGCTTGTAGTCACGGTGAGCAGCAACGTGCAGCAGAACCCGAAGAGTGGTCATCTTCGGGGTGGGGGAGAAGGTCTGAAAGTAGTCAACCCCCTGCCGCTGACTGAAGCCACGAGCCACGTAACGCGCCTTGAAGACAGGGGGAGAACCCGGCGGCCGCTTCACCCTGAAAATCCACATGCCACTGACGATGTTCGCCCCAGGAGGGGGAACAGCGTCAACGTAGGTGCCTGTGGACTTCCAGGAAGCCATCTCTGCATCCATAGCTGCCTGCCACTGAGAGGAGTAGGGACCCTCTATCGCCTCCGCGTAAGAGCGCGGAGTCGGGATGTCTGGTGCATCCGGGTCTCCCTCAGGGGCTAGCAGTACAGACGCGAGACGAGGTGAAGCGGCGGCCAGACACTGGAACTCCTCCTGCCTGTCCTCAAGGACGTCCGTGCCAAGGGCACACTCACCCCCGACGGACGGAGGACAGGCGGACTCAGACTCAGTGACAAGACGAGCAGCGTAGTCTAGACGACAGCGCGCAGCAAAGTCGACAAGCTCAGTGACAAGGGCAGACGCAGCAGACGACTCGAAGGAAGGGTCAGTGACAGCAGTGGCAAGGAGACGCGTGACAGTAGGACTGGCAGCACGAAGAGAGTCCGACTCCGGGTCGGCAAGAGCAGGAAGAGAGGAAGCAGGAGGAGAAGGCAAAGGGGCATGAAGAGGAGCAGTGGACGGACGCAGTGACATCCGGTGCGTGCCAGGGACAGGAGGAGGACGCTGACGCGACCCGCGACCACTAGCGCGCTCAGTACGAACAGGCGACACAGGACGAGACGCAGGCTCACGACGCTCAGTAAGACCTCCAGTCGGACCAGCGTAGGGAGAAGGAGCAGGCAAAGGGGAGGCAGGCTGTAGCTGTGGCTGTGACCGGACAGGCTGCGGACCCTCTAAGGGAGGAGGAGGAGGTGTAAGACCAAGAACCTGCTGCAGGAGTGGAACGAAGTACGGTCGGGGCCGCGCGGCGACGCTAGAAACAGCAGGAACAGCACCAGCAGCCCCGGCAGGAGCACCCACTCCAGCAGCACCTCCAGCAGCACCTCCAGCAGCACCACCAGAAGCTCCAGAACCTCCAGCAGCAGCACCAGGAGCACTGTCAGTCGGACCGCCAACGGCAGGCTCAGCGCCAACACCCTCAGCAGTACCAGCTCCAGGAGAACTCTCAGACCCAGCAGCTCCAGCACCCACAGTACGAGCACCGGCGGGACGCGCGGCAGCAGAACCCTCTGCAGTCGAAGAACCACCAGCACCAGCAGCACGCCTCCAGCGCCTGGCAAACCACTCACGCAGCTCCTGTGGGGAGAGTGGCTCCCGGCGAGACGAAGCACCCCCAGGCACAGCACCTCCAGGCCCAGCACCCCCAGACACAGCACCCCCAGGCACAGCACCCCCAGGCTCACCACCTCCAGGCTCAGCACCCCCAGGCACAGCACCCCCAGACTCGGCACCTCCAGGCTCAGCACCCCCAGGCACAGCACCCCCAGGCTCAGCACCCCCAGGCTCAGCACCCCCAGACTCCGCACCCCCAGGCTCAGCTCCCGCAGCAGCACCAGAGTCACCAGTGACCTCGACAGGCTCGACCGCGTCTACCTGGGACACACCTGAAGGGGCAGGACCCTGAGGGGGGAGGGGGACAACCGGGGGGGGACCTGGGACCAAGAAGAGCGGGGGTGGGGGGAGGGACGGAGTGCGGTAGGGGAAGAGGCGGTAGTAGGGTACCGACTCGTCGAACGTGACGTCCTGAGAGGACAGAACACGTCGAGAGGTGGGGTGGTAAAACTGCCACCCAGGGGCGTCGGGGGGGAACCCCAGGAAGACGCAGGGAGAAGCACGAGGGGACAGCTTGTCCGCAGACAGGTCGCGAACAAACGCCCGAGATCCCCAGACCCGGAACGCTGACGCATCGCCAACCTTCCCCGTCCACAGCAGGGCTGGGGAGGTCTCCGGTCGAGAGACCCTGGGGTGGAGGTTGATCTGGTGCGCGGCGTACCTGACCGCAAACGGCCACAGAAAATGGGGAGCAGCCGCATGCATCATGGACGTACGAGCGACATCCATGACCATGCCAATGCGGCGCTCAGCAATCCCATTCTGCTGTGGTGAGTCCGGAAGCGTGAAGGTCTGACGGATGCCTCGCGCACGACAGTAGGCACTCAGGAGGCCGGAGGAGAACTCTCCGCCTCTGTCCGAGTGCAGACGCAAAACAGGGAAGTCAGAGCCAAAGCTCCTCCGAAGCTGGAGACGAGCTGCGCGGATCCAGTCGATCAACACCTCAGTGACCTCACCCTTGCTGCGCAAGGGGAAGACTGTGGTGTAACGCGAGTAGTCGTCAACCACCAGCAGGAAGTAGCGCTCCTGACCCTGTCCACGGACGCGGGCTGGGCCCCACACGTCCATGTGAAGCGTCTGCAACGGGGCCTCTGTGGGAGGAAACTGGGAGGAGTGAGGGGCAGCACGCTGGCGCCCCTCGACACAGGGGACACAGGTGGGGCCAGGGCCCGGAGGAAGGGGAGGGAGAGACCGGGGAAGACCAGACACAAGGACTCGCGAGGCCATGCCTCTGAGCCGAAGCAGAGAGGGGTGGCCAAGGCGGTGGTGCCAGAGGAGGGTCTCGTGAGACAGACGACGACACGAGCAGGGGGCAGACTCAGGACCAGACCTGGACGCTGCAGCAAACACCTGACCAGACGAAGGGACCCTACCAGACTCAGCACCTGGAGGAGAAGCAGTGGTCAGTGTGTACAGGCTCGACCCTGGCCGACGTGTAAACGTAGCCAGGTGGCGACCTGTATCCGCCTCCGTGCAGTGGGTCACCCGCTGACGAGCAGGGGTGAACTGGTGGACACCCGCATCCTGGAGGTCAGCACCACTCACCAAGTTCGTCGAGAACGAGGGGAGGTAGAGACCAGTCAGGGTGCCAGAGGGGGCCGCCGGACACGGGAGGACAGTGGAGAAGCGAGCCAGGACAGGCCCCCCAGAGGGGTCAGCCAGGGACACTGCAACCGGCCGACTCAGAGGCGTGAGAGTGGTGCGGTCCCTAAAGAAGGAGCGTGACGCTCCAGAGTCAAGGGTGAAGGTGTGAGAGGCCGAAGCCGACACTGTACCTGAGAGGGCAGACTCACCAGTACCTGAGAGCACAGACGCACTGGCACCTAGAGCAGTAGCCTCACTAGCACCTGACGCGGCAGTACCAATGCCCGGGTCGGGCGGGAAACACCGGTAACAGTCATCCTCATCACTACCAGTCACAGCATACATAGCAGCGAGAATAGCATCAAAATCAAGATCATAAATAGCTACACCAGCCCTAGACAGCTCTCCCCAGCGGGGGATCTCAGCGGCCTCCGGAAACTGCTGACGCCAAGCGTCGGTCAGGCGGCCAAAGCAGCGGCGGGCTGTGTGGGCGCCTCCACACCTCTCCCCTGCACGGTCACCGGTGCGAAGAACGTAGGGGCAGGGACCAAGCGCACCACCACGCTGACGCTGCAAGTACCACTCACGGAGCTGCTGAGGGGCGGGGACGGTGCGAGAGCGCTGCTGCTGCTGTGGCTGCTGCTGCGGCTGCTGCTGCTGCTGCTGCTGGCGCTGACCACCCCCAGAGCTGCTCCGCTGGGACGAGCCACTCCGACCCCCGCCTCCACCGCCACCCCCGCCTCCACCGCCACCCCCGTCTCCACCGCCACCTCCCCCACTAGGACCGTCGCTCCCACCGCTCCCACCGCCTCCTCCGCTACCACCTCCGCCGCCACCTCCGCCTCCACCGCCGCCACCAGTACCTCCACTCCCGCCACCACCCCCACCGCCACCCCCACTCCCCCCGCCACCCCCACCGCCTCCTCCACCGCCCCCTCTAGCTCCACCCGCTCCCTTGCCCCCCTTGCCCTTGCCAGAGCGGCGTCTGCCGCTGGGGGCAGACGCCGCTCCGACCGACTCAAAACCGGTGAGGTCGGCCGCAGCGGCAGAGGCGACAGAGGGCAGCAGGGGGGAAGGACCACACCCCTCAAAGATGGGGGTGCGAGGGTCACCCCGAGAGGCCCCTACAGCGACAATACTCTTCTCAGCCGCTAGCAGGGACTCCTCAATGAGGTCGACAGTGAGAGTGGTGGGACAGACAGAGAGAAACTGGTCCCTAACGACACGAAGGGACTCAGGGAGACGGGTGACGAGAAAGTAGAGAGTGATGTACATGGGAGGAGGGTTCGCAGCGCGGAACTCAGCAGGAAGGGCAGCGCGGTAGCGGGTGTCACTAGCACGGAGGTGGGTAACGAGGTCAGCGACAGTGGGAAAGGCAGCTAGGTCAGGGAAGAGAAACGGTAGCATGAGGCGGCTAAGGGTAGCGGAGGAAGGGGAGGAGTAGCGTGCAACTACAGCGTCGTACAAGGCCTGAGCGGTCTTGCACTGACTAAAGTGGGCACGCTCAGAGGAAGGGAGGTGGCGACGCACACCAAGACGTGCAGCAGCATCGCGGGTCGCCCACTTGGAGCGAACGGCAGGGTCAGCATCAGCAGGTGGGGCAGGGACAGCGCCAGAGACAAAGTCAAAGAGAGAGACCTCATCTATCGCATCACACAGTAAGTACAGCTGCAGGTCTTCAATCCAGACGGCAAAGTCAATGGCCCTCCCCTCAGCGTCAAAAGTAAGAACATTGGGGGTGGCCATGGCAGCAGCTGAAAGTCTCACCGGGCTGGGAGAGTCGGGTAGGTCAGCAGCAGAGGAACACAGCTCAGGAACAGCAGCACAGCTCCTCAGGCGGCTCGGGCGGCTCGGGCGGCTCGGGCGGCTCGGGCGGCTCGGGCGGTTCGGGCGGCTCGGGCGGCTCAGGCGGCTCGGGCGGCTCGGGCGGCTCGGGCGGCTCCGGCGGCTCGGGCGGCTCGCGCGGCTCGGGTGGCGTAGGGGCTCACGGGCGGCGCGGGCTGTTGGGGCTGCTCACGTGCAGCACGGCGGGCTGCAGCAGGGGCCGCGGGGAGGGCTGTAGTGGGGGCCGACGGCGGGCTGTAGCGGGGCCGGGGCGGGCTGTAGCAGGGCCGGCGGTGGGCTGTAGCAGGGGCCGGTGGCGGGCTGTAGCGGGGCCGGCGGCGGGCCGATGGCGGGCTGTAGCGGGGCCGGGGCGGGCTGTAGCAGGGCCGGCGGCGGGCTGTAGCAGGGCCGGCGGCGGGCTGTAGGTGGGCCGGCGGCGGGCTGTAGCTGGGCCGGCAGCGGGCTGCAGCAGGGGCCGGTGTGGGCGGTAGCGGGGCCAACGGCGGGCCGTAGTGGGGCCTAGGCGGGGCCAACGCGGGGCCGACGGGGCCTAAGCAGGGCCAACACGGGGCCGACGGGGTATAGGCGGGGCCGACGCGGGGCCAAAGCGGGGCCGAAGCGGGGCCGACGGGCCTAAGCGGGGCTACGCGGGGCCGACGCGGGGCCGAAGCGGGGCCGACGGGCCTGAGCGGGGCTACACGGGGCCGACGAGGGGCCTAAGCGGGGCCGACGTGGGGCCTAAGCGGGGCCGACGTGGGGCCGACGTGAGGCCTAAGCGAGAGCACGACGAGGAGGGCGACACGGAGAGTCGCTAAAAAAAATGCGCGCCTCGGGGCGCGCTTCGCTGGGCCCTAGGAACAGGCCCTAAGAAGGGACCTGCTCTGATTCCATGAGAAAGTGTGAACGAGAGTGAAATGACTATGAACGAAGTGAGTACAAATAGCAAACCCTAATTGGGTTGTACCCCCTATGGGATACCCCACTATAGCCTACAGAAACAAGTAAGCTATATGTTCTCACAGTACGGACACGAGATGAGGTGAAGCAGCTGCCAGACACTGGAACTCCTCCTGCCTGTCCTCAAGGACGTCCGTGCCAAGGGCACACTCACCCCCGACGGACGGAGGACACACAGACTCAGACTCAGCGACAAGACTAGCAGCGTAGTCTAAGCGACAGCGAGCAGCAAAGTCGACGAGCTCAGTAACGAGAGCAGACGCAGCAGTAGACTCGAAAGAAGGGTCAGTGACAACAGTAGCAAGGAGACGCGTGACAGTAGGACTGGCAGCACGAAGAGAGTCCGACTCAGGGTCGGCGAGAGCAAGAAGAGAGGACGCAGGAGGAGAAGGCAAAGGGGCACGCAGAGGAGCAGTAGACGGACGTAGAGACATCCGGTGCGTGCCAGGGACAGGAGGAGGACGCTGGCGCGAACTACGAGCACTAGTGCTAGCAGGACAGACAGGCGACGCAGGACGAGACGCAGACTCACGACGCTCAGTAAGACCCCCAGTAGGACCAGTGTAAGGAGAAGGAGCAGGTAGTGGGGACGGGACAGGCTGTGTACACGCTAATGTAGGAGGACCAGGAGGAGGCGAGAGACCAAGAACCTGCTGAAGGAGCGGAACAAAGTACGGCTGAGGGCGCGCGGCGACTCCAGACACAGCAGGGACAACACCTGTACCCCCAGCAGCAGTACCAGAACCAGCAGCAGCTCCAACACCCAGGTCCTGAGTACTAGCCTCAGCACCAACGCCCGAGTCCTCAGCACCAGCAGCGGCTCCAACACCTGGGTCCACAGCACCCGCCGCAGCTCCAACGCCCGGGTCCTCAGCACCAGAAGGGACTCCGCCACCAGGGTCCACAGCACCAGTCGCAGCTCCAACGCCAGGGTCCACAGCACCAGCCGCAGCCCCAACGCCCGAGTCCTCAGCACCAGTAGCACCTCCAACTCCCGGGTCCGTAGCACCAGCAGCAGCTCCAACGCCAGGGTCCGCAGCACCAGCAGCAGCTCCAACGCCCGGGTCCGTAGCACCAGGGGCAGCCGGGTCCGTGAGACGAGGCGCACCACTCCGAAGTGTGCAACGGCGCTCGTACCACTCACGGATCCGCTCACGAGAGGGGAGCTCCCGACTAGGAGGAGAAGTACCAGCCCCAGTCCCTGTAGTGCGCCTCGTCCCAGAGGTAACGCTCCGGAGGCTGCAGTACTGTAAGTACCACTCACGCAACTGCTCCGAGGAGAGGTCGCGTCCAGGTGTAGCACCCTCAGGCCCAGCACCGCAAGGCTCAGCACCCCCAGTCACCCCACCCCCAGGCTCAGCACCCCCAGGCTCAGTACCCCCAGAGTCCGCACCCCCAGGCTCAGCACCCCCAGGCTCAGTACCCCCAGTGTCCGCACCCCCAGGCTCATCACCCCCAGAGTCCGCACCCCCAGGCTCAGCACCCCCAGAGTCAGCACCCCCAGGCTCAGCACCCCCAGTCTCCGCACCCCCAGGCTCAGCACCCCCAGCAGGACGAGAGTCGACAGCAACCTCAACAGGCTCGACCGGGTCTACCTGAGACACACCTGAGGGAGCGGCACCCTGAGGGGGGAGGGTGTCTACGACAGCAGCACCTGACGCGAGGAAGAGAGGCGGGGGTGGGAGCGGGGCAGTGCGGTAGGGAAAGAGGCGGTAGTAGGGGACAGACTCGTCAAAAGTGACGTCCTGAGAGGGCAAGATCCGGCGCGAGGTGGCGTGGTAAAACTGCCAACCAGGCGCGTCCGGAACAAAGCCGAGGAAGACGCAGGGAACAGCACGAGAGGAGAGCTTGTCCGCAGACGAATCGCGGATAAAAGCTCGAGATCCCCAAACCCGGAAACGTGACGCATCGCCAACCTCCCCCGTCCACAGCAGTGTGGGCGAGGTCTCCGGCAAGGAGACACGGGGCCAGAGGTTGAGCTGATGTGCAGCGTACCGGACCGCAAACGGCCACAGAAAGTGGGGGGCAGCCGCATGGATCAAGGAGGTACGAGCTACCTCCATGACCAGGCCAATGCGGCGCTCCGCAACCCCATTCTGCTGTGGAGAGGCCGGAAGCGTGAACGACTGCTCAATGCCGTGCCCAGCACAGTAGGCTGCCAAGAGGTCGGAGGAGAACTCACCACCTCCGTCAGAGTGCAAGCGCAGGACAGGAAAGTCCGAGCGGAAACGCTCGCTGAGCTGGAGACGAGCTCTGCGGATCCAAGGGATCAAAACATCAGGGACCTCACCCTTGGCTCGCAAGGGGAAGACCGTGGTGTAGCGCGAGTAGTCGTCAACAACGATCAGGAAGTACCTCTCCTGACCCTGACCACGGACGCGGGCTGGGCCCCACACGTCCATGTGGAGCGTCTGCAAAGGAGCAGTCGTCGGGGGAAACGAGGAGGAGTGAGGAGCGGCGCGCTGCCGCCCCTCGACACAGGGAAGACAGGGAGGAGCAGGCAAGGGTGGGAGGGGAGGGAGGACCCTGGGAAGACCAGAGACAAGGTACCGGGAGTGCATGGCACGAAGGCGCTGCACAGACGGGTGGCCCAGTCGGTGGTGCCAGAGGACAGTCTCGTGCGCTAGAGAGCGACACGAGCTGGGGGCGGACAGCTGACCTGACGCGGACGCAGACGCAGACGCAGCGACCTGAGGGGGGGCAGTAGTCAGTGTGTACAGGTCCGACCCCGGCTGCCGGGTGAAGGTAGCCAAGTGGCGGCCTGTACGGGCACACGTGCAGTGTGTGACACGCTCGTAGGCAGGGGTGAACTGGTGAACACCCGCGTCCTGTAGTGCACAACCTGCCACCAAGTTCGTAGAGAACGAGGGGAGGTGGAGACCTGACAGTGTGCCCGACGGGACCGCAGGACAGGGAAGGACAGTGGAGGAGGTCGCAAGGACCGGACCTCCAGAGGGGTCAGCGAGGGAGACAGCAACTGGCCGAGCAAGGGGCTCAAGGGCAGTGCGGTCACGAAAGAAACAGCGAGAGGCACCTGAATCCAGTGTGAAGGTGTGCAGTGCTGCAGTCGACACAGTACTAGGGGGGGAAGACATACACGCACCTAGAGCAGCAGCCTCACCAGCACCTAGGGTAGCGGACACGCGAGTACCTGGAGCCGCAGACGCACTAGTGCGAATGCCCGGGTCGGGCGGGACACTCAGGTACTCAGCACCCTCTCCACTAGTAGACATCACATACATGGCAGTGAGAATAGCATCAAAGTCTAGAGCATAAATATCAATCCCCTTCTTCAGGAGATCAACCCAGCGGGGCAGCTCAGTGGCCTGAGGGAACTGAACACACCAAGCGTCGTTCAGACGAGCGAAGCAACGCTGTGTGGCGTGCGGTCCCCCACACGGCTGGCCAGTGCGGTCACCAGTGCGAATGACGTACGTACAGCTAAGGCCACCCCCCCCCCCCCCCCCGTGCTGAGAGTACCACTCACGGACCTCCTGGGGCGACGGAGTGTGCTGTTGGCCCTGGCCACCGCCAGCGCCTCCACGACCACCACCGCCGCTGCCACCTCCTCGACCACCCCAACCCCGGCCGCTGCCTCGTCCACCGCCACCCCCACCACCTCCTCCGCCCCGGCCACCTCCCCCGCCGCTGCCGCCACCCCCCCCACTGCTGCCACCTCCCCCACCCGCGCCACCCCCCCCGCCACCACCACCTCCCCAACCACCGCCACCCCCGCTGTCACCACCACCGCCCTTGCCCCCTTTGCCCTTGCCGCTGCGGCGCCCACTCGAAGCAGACGCAGTCCCGACCTTCTCAGCACCAAGGAGGTCGACAGCAGCAGCAGAGGCGACAGAGGGAGAACACCCCTCAAAGAACGGGGTACGGGGGTCACCGCGAGAGGCACCTACAGCGACTATGCTAGCCTCAGCTGCAAGCAGTTCCTTCTCGAGGAGGGCAATGGTGAGCTCGGTGGGGCAGCGAGCTAGGAAGTGGTCCCTGACGGAGCGCAGAGTGTCAGGGAGGCGCGTGACTAGGTGGTAGAGAGTGAGCCAGAGCGGGGGTGGGTTCTTGGCAAGGAACTCATCAGGCATAGCGGTGCGGAAGCGAGCCTCACTAGTGCGGAGGTGGGTAATGAGATCAGCGACAGTGTGGAAGGAAGCTAGGTCGGGGAACAGGTAGGGAAGAGAGAGACGGCCTAAAGCGGCAGAGGCCGGCGAGGAGTAGCGGGCAACGACAGCAGTGTACAGTGCCTGTGCAGTCTTGTGCTGCCCAAAGTGCTCGCGCTCATCTCTCGGCAGAGAGTTGCGAATAGCGAAGCGAATGTGGGCGTCACGAGTCTGCCACTGTGAGCGGGCAGTGCTATCAGCAGTAGCAGCAGGAGCAGTAGCGTGGCCTAAGGCATGATCGTACAGCGAGATGTCTTCCTTGGCAGTGAGCTGTAGGAAGAGGTGTAGGTCATCAAGCTAGGTGTCGAACTTCACTGGGCGGCCCTCAGTATCGAAGGCTAGGACAGGAGGGCTAGCCATGGTAGCAGCAGTAGGAAAAGCAGTAGGAGCAGTAGGGTAGGTAGGGCGGCGCGGCTCGGTACAGGTAGGGCGGCGCGGCTCGGTATATGTAGGGCGGCGCGGCTCGGTTCGGGCGGCGCGGCTCGGTTCGGGCGGCTCGGGTCGGGCGGCGCGGCTCGGTTCGGGCGGCTCGGTTCGGGCGGCGCGGCTCGGTTCGGGCGGCTCGGGTCGGTTAGGGCTGGCGGCTCGGGTCGGGCGGCTCGGTTCCGTTAGGGCTGGGCGGCTCGGGTCGGCTCGCTTCGGGTGGGGCCGTTCGGGGCCGCTAAGGGCGAGCGCGGGGAGCGGGTGGGGCCGTGAGGGACGAGCGCGGGGCCGACGTGGGTGCTAAGGGCGAGCGCGGGGCCGACGTGGGTGCCAAGGGCGAGCGCGGGGCCTATCGGGGCCGTGAGGGACGAGCGCGGGGCCGATCGGGGCCGTAAGGGACGAGCGCGGGGCCAACGTGGGCCTCTAAGGGCGAGCGCGGGGCCTATCGGGGCCGTGAGGGACGAGCGCGGGGCCGATCGGGGCCGGTAAGGACGAGCGCGGGGCCGACGCGGGCCTCTAGGGGTAAGCGCGGGGCCGATTCGGGGCCTCTAAAAGCGAGCGCGGGGCCGACCGGGGCCTCTAGGTGCGAGAGCGCGGGGCCGACGGGGCCTCTATGGGCGTGAAAGCTGAGGCGCCCTAGGGCGCAGGTAGGTAGGTAGGTAGTGGTGGGCCCTAAAAAATCGGTCCTAGGAAGGACCTGCTCTATACCATGTTGAACAAGAATGGATGAACTATGAAATGAAGTGAGTACAAATATGAAACCCTAACTGGTTCTACCCCCTATGGGATACCCCACTATAGCCTACACAACAGCATAAGCTATAATGTTCTGACACCTCTCGCCAAGCATGTTCGTTTTCGTTGGGATTTGCTTTTCGTGGGTATTGTTCCAAAACCAATAGTACTTTCAAATGTATACTACTGCTTTAACAGATTTTATCCAACAAAAAGCATCGCAAGGATGTGCACTGCAAATGTGTCGCAAGTTGGCGACACGCAAGCCCATTCACATGGAATGCTAATTTCACAAGTGTGCAATTCACGGACAGCAAAACACTTCAGAAAAAAACATGCTATGGCGGCAAAAACAGCATACGAGAAACAAAAGGAGGGGAAAAACAAAGAGTTTGCAAGGTGAACAGAGTTGAAAGAGACAGGGCGACGGAAACGAGGGCGCGAGGAGAGAGATAAGTGTGCACAATCGCGGAAAGAGGAAGGGTGATGGGAGGGAAGGGAGGAAGGGTGCGGAGAGGCCGTTTCATAGCAAGAAGAAAGGCGATGAGGCGGGAGATGGGAGGAGAGATTGGCTGGGGGACGAGAGGGCGTTTCGGTGCGAGTACAAAGGCGAAGGGGAGAGAGCAAGGGCGACGGGAAGGGAGGGGAGAGAGCAAGGGCGACGGGAAGGGAGGGGAGAACGCAAGGGCGACGGGAAGGGAGGGGAGAGCGCAAGGGCGACGGGAAGGGAGGGGAGAGAGCAAGGGCGACCGGAAGGGAGGGGAGAGCGCAAGGGCGACGGGAAGGGAGGGGAGAGAGCGAGGACGACGGGAAGGGAGGGGAGAGAGCGAGGGCGACGGGGAGGGATGGATTATGCATCACAAAAAAGGCCCATTTTCAATCGTGGGGAAAGGAGTTGAAGTTGGGCTTCGAAGTTGGGTTTGCGTGGGTGCTGCAATTTTTTGTCGCTCAACCTCCAGCGAAATGCTTCGCTTCCCAATGTTTCCAATTTTTCGCGCCATCCAACCGACTTGCGAAACGGAACGCGCCTCGGCGAACACAAACTGGCCTGATTTTGGTCAATTTTTGGCGTTTGACTTGGCTTGAATTTCAATTTTCATGTAGTCCCGCGAAAGCATTCAATTTGTCGAGCCACATTTGGCATGAGAGCAGCAGGGGCGCGCTTCGGGCCCCCAAAATTGGACCAAAATAGGATTGATTTGGTGCCAACTTTGCTCCTACATTTTTTGCTTTGTAAATTGTTTGTAAACTAAGGCTAAATGCTGCAATCAAATATTTTCTAATCACGGTGACACATTCTAACATAAAGAACTCACCTGGACAAAATAACTAATCAGGGAGTGGATGAATCGTACATTTGTGTTGAATTATTAACAACAATAATTAAAATCAGTAAATTGTTACAAAAATATGCCTACGCATTATGATTATAATATGGTACATGATTGAATGTAAAAAAAAAAAAAAAAAAAAAAAAAAAAAAACCTTGTTTAGAACAACAAACGGGCATTGATTTGGCACCACGTAATAGCAAAGGCCTATCATTCCACAATTATACATGCTCGCATGTTTGGAATTGCGGAGATTCACTCTACAACGGTAGTGAGCTAGACTACGGGGGTTAGCACGAACTACTAGAAATGATCGTACCTTTGCATGGTTCCTTAGTGCTTGCACATTCACGAGAGAAATTGGCAAGAGTTTCCACTAGCAAAGTTAGAATTACAGAATGATCGAACAAGCAAACACAACAATGACTACATCAGGCACCTAGCAACCCTGCAGCTAGCCTGGTCGACCGCCAGCACAGCTTGGTCGACCGCCTGCCAGCGTTGCGTAGAGGAGCTGCGCCAGCACTGCGGAAAGGCGACCTGCCAACAGAGCAGTGACAAAATTAGAAGAAAGAAAGAGGGTTGAACTAGCAGGAATGAGGATACAAATAGCAAACCCTAGAAGGGTTGTACTCGCTATAGAGCACCCCACTACAGGCTAGAACATAAGATAACATTCTGACAAGCAGGTCGACGGCGTGCCAACGCTGCAGTGGAGCGGCTGTCCAGCGTTGCCCCGTAGAACACAGCAGTGCGCACGCTCGCAGATGCGCGCAGACGATTGGCCCAACCTGCCTCGTTGGGTATCCGTCGGTTGTTGTCTGCGCGTGACGAGCCACATCGACTCCGGGATACCAGCTCGCAGTCGCCTGCGCCATCGCAACATCGACGACATTCGTGTGCCTCCGCAGAACTCGTCGAGCAGGTTACCCGGTCCACCCGGTCGACCACCAGGTGCTTCCGGTCGACCACCACTGCTTGTGGTCGACCTGAGAAGATTGAAACGAGAATGAATGAACTATTAATGAACTGAGTACAAGTACTAACCCTAATTGGGTTGTACCCCTTATGGGCTACCCCACTATAGCCTACACAATAAGCACAAGCTATATGTTCTGACACACCCCCATAGGCAAAGTGGGGGAGAACAAGGGGTCACAAGACCAGTCAAGCAAAGCAAAGCAAAGCAAGCTCAGGGTGGATCACAAAGTCACCACACATTCTGAGCACAAGTTCAAGGCCACAAGGCCAGTTCACATGCAGGAGTACATTTATATAAAGGACTAGACAATCAAGAGCAGGTATATATATATATGTGAGAGTACAAGCAAGGTCAAGAGGTAAGCAAGTGAGGCAAGACAGGCACGAGACCCAGCTGCGTGCAGAAGCGCTGATGATCACAAGGCGCAAGTGCCTTGGTCAAGACATCAGCAGTGTTGGCCTCAGAGGCCACGTACGCAAGCCGCAACTGACCACGCTGCTGTAGCTCACGAGCAAGGAAGTAGCGAAGAGCAATGTGCTTTGTTCTGTGCTCCAGTCTCTGCTCTCGACACAAGGCCAGCATGGCCTTGTTGTCTACGTACAGGACTGGAGGAGAACGAGGCGACTCTCCAAGGTCGGTGAGCAGGTAGGTAAGCCAGCGAAGCTCCTGTGCAGCCATGGCACCGGCGTAGATCTCAGCCTCACAACTTAAGCCGAGAACAGAAGACGAGCGAGTAGCCCGCCACGAAACAGAGCCGGAACCAAGGCTGAAGGTGTAACCCTGTGACGACCGCTGCGTAGCCTGGTCGTCAGCCCAAGAAGCGTCTGCGTGCCCAGTGAGGACTATTGGACTCCGCCCTCCAAGCACTAGCCCCATGCCCGACGTACTGCACAAGTAGCGCAACACCCTCTTCGCTGCAGCCATGTGCTCTGGTCGGTGTCTCCCAGGAGCAACATAGCGTGCAAGAATGCTAAGAGGGTATGCAAGGTCAGGTCGTGTGCAGGTCATCAGGTACATGAGGCAGCCAACAAGCTCTGGATACGGGCCACTCGACTCTACGGACTCATCCGAAGGCAGAGCTGAGAGCGAGTGGCGAGTAGGGAGAGGAGTGGCCTGAGGCGAGGAGTACGTGAAGCCGAAGCGCTGAAGGACCTGCTGCACCATGTGTGACTGAGTCAAGGTAATGATGCGGCGTGCTCTGTCTCGGGTGATCTGCAAGCCAAGGTAGCTGCGCAGTTCACCCAGGTCTGTGCACGTGTGTCTCTTCTGCAGCTCGGACTTCACGTAGGCGAGTCCAGCAGTGTCAGCTGTGGCAAAGACCAAGTCGTCGACGTACACGAGGATGTAGAACGGCGGCAGAGAGGTGTCGGTGCGCAGAAACAGCGACGGGTCGGCAGTAGAAGGAGCAAACCCAAGAGCCGCAAGCGTAGTCCTCAGTGTGTCGTGCCACTTACGTGGCGCCTGGCGGAGACCGTAGACTGGACGCCAGAGACTCCACTGGGCACCAGGAGGGAGAGGCCCAGTGAAGCGAGGTGGGCGGCACAGCCAGATCTCCTCGTGTAGGCTGCCCTGCAAGAAAGCTGTGCTGAAGTCAAGAGAGTGCAGCTCGTAGTATGGTGAGCAGCAACGTGCAGCAGTACCCGAAGAGTGGTCATCTTCGGGGTGGGAGAGAAGGTCTGAAAGTAGTCAACTCCCTGCCGCTGACTGAAGCCACGAGCCACGTAACGCGCCTTGAAGACAGGCGGAGAACCCGGCAGCCGCTTCACCCTGAAGATCCACATGCCACTGACGATGTTCGCCCCAGGAGGGGGGACAGCGTCAACGTAGGTGCCTTTGGACTTCCAGGAAGCCATCTCTGCATCCATAGCTGCCTGCCACTGAGAAGAGTAGGGACCCTCTATCGCCTCCGCGTAAGAGCGCGGAGTCGGGATGTCAAGTGCATCCAGGTCTCCCTAGGGGTAAGCAGTACGGACACGAGATGAGGTGAAGCAGCGGCCAAGCACTGGAACTCCTCCTGCCTGTCCTCAAGGACGTCCGTGCCAAGGGCACACTCACCCCCGATGGACGGAGGATAGACAGACTCAGACTCAGCGACAAGACTAGTAGCGTAGTCTAGGCGGCAGCGAGCAGCAAAGTCAACGAGCTCAGCAACGAGGGCAGACGCAGCAGTGGACTCGAAAGAAGGGTCAGTGACGACAGTAGCCAGGAGACGCGTGACAGTAGGACTGGCAGCACGAAGAGAGTCCGACTCCGGGTCGGCAAAAGTAGGAAGAGAGGACTCAGGAAGAGAAGGCAAAGGGGCACGCAGAGGAGCAGTGGACGGACGCAGAGACATCCTGTGCGTGCCAGGGACAGGAGGAGGACGCTAACGCGAACCACGACCACTAGCGCGAGCAGCACGGACAGGCGACGCAGGGCGAGTCGCAGGCTCACGACGCTCAGTAAGACCTCCAGTAGGACCAGTGTAGGGAGAAGGAGCAGGCAAAGGGGAGGTAGGCTGCAACTCTAACTGTGACGGGACTGGCTGTGGACACCCTAAAGAAGGAGGAGGACCAGTAGAAGGCGGAAGACCAAGAACCTGCTGCAGGAGTGGAACGAAGTACGGTCAAGGCCGCGCGGCGACGCCAGACACAGCAGGTACAGCACCAGAACCCCCAGTAGGAGCACCCGCTCCAGCTGCACCTCCAGCAGCGCCAGAACCTTTAGCAGTACGAGGAGTACCCGCAGCAGGACCGCCAGCAGTAGTCTCAGCTCCAACACCCTCAGCAGCACCAGCTCCAGTCGAACCCGCAGGCCCAGCAGCTCCTGTACTCCCAGTACGAGCACCTCCGGGACCCGCGACAGCAGCACCCTCGGTAGCCGAAGAACCTCCAGCACCAGCAGCACGCCTCTAGCGCCGGGCAAACCACTCGCGCAGCTCCCGTGGAGAGAGTGGCTCCCGCAGAGACGAAGCACCCGGAGATTCTCCAGGCGGAGCACCTCCAAGCTCAGCACCCCCAGGCTCAGCACACCCAGGCTCAGCACCCCCAGGCTCAGCACCCCCAGGCTCAGCACCCCCAGGCGCAGCACCCCCAGACTCAGCACCCCCAGGCTCAGCACCCCTAGTTTCAGCACACCCAGGCTCAGCACCCCCAGGCTCAGAACCCCCAGTCTCAGCACCCCGAGGCTCAGCACCCCCTGTCGCAGCACCCCTAGGCTCAGCAACCCCAGAGTCAGCACCCCCAGGCTCAGCACCCTCAGCAGCACCAGAGTCACCTGCGACCTCGACAGGCTCGACTGCGTCTACCTGGGACACACCTGAAGGGGACGGACCCTGAGGGGGGAGGGGGTCTACCGTAGGGGGACCTGGTACAAGGAAGAGCGGCGGCGAGGGGAGGGACGGAGTGCGGTAGGGGAAGAGGCAGTAGTAGGGGACCGACTCGTCAAAGGTGACGTCCTGGGAGGACAGAACACGGCGAGAGGTGGGGTGGTAGAACTGCCACCCAGGCGCGTCAGGGGGGAACCCCAGGAAGACGCAAGGAGCAGCACGAGGGGACAGCTTGTCCGCATACAAGTCGCGGACAAACGCCCGAGATCCCCAGACCCGGAACGCCGACGCATTGCCAACCTTCCCCGTCCACAGCAAGGCTGGGGAGGTCTCCGGCCTAGAGACCCTGGGGTGTAGGTTGATCTGATGCGCCGCGTACCTCACCGCAAACGGCCACAGAAAATGGGGAGCAGCCGCATGCATCATAGACGTACGAGCGACGTCCATGACCATGCCAATGCGACGCTCAGCAATCCCATTTTGCTGCGGGGAGTCCTGAAGCGTGAAGGTCTGACGGATTCCTCGTGCGCGACAGTAGGCTCTCAGAAGGCCAGAAGAAAACTCTCCGCCTCTGTCCGAGTGCAGACGCAGAACAGGAAAGTCCGAGCCAAAGCTCTGCCTGAGCTGGAGACGAGCTGCGCGGATCCAGTCGATCAGCACCTTTGTGACATCACCCTTGCTGCGCAAGGGGAAGACTGCGGTGTAACGCGAGTAGTCGTCAACAACGAGCAGGAAGTAGCGCTCGTGACCCTGTCCACGGACGCGGGCTGGGCCCCACACGTCCATGTGAAGCGTCGGCAACGGGGCCTCTGTCGGAGGAAACTGGGAGGAGTGAGGGGCAGCCCACTGGCTCCCCTCGACACAGGGGACACACGTAGGGCCAGGGCCCTGCGGAAGGGGAGGGAGGGACCGAGGGAGACCAGAAACAAGAAGACGGGAGGCCATGCCTCTGAGCCGAAGCAGAGAGGGGTGACCAAGGCGGTGGTGCCAGAGGAGAGTCTCGTGAGACAGGAGACGACACGAACAGGGGGCAGACTCAGGACCAGACCTGGACGCTGCAGCAAACGCCTGACCCGACGCAGCGATCCTACCAGACTCAACAACTGGAGGAGACGCAATGGTCAGTGTGTATAGGCTCGACCCCGGCTGACGGGTAAACGTAGCCAGGTGTCGGCCTGTGCAAGCCTCTGTGCAGTGCGTCACCCGCTGACGCGCAGGAGTGAACTGGTGTACTCCCCCATCCTGTAGGTCAGCACCACTCACCAGGTTCGTAGAGAACGAGGGGAGGTAGAGACCAGACAGGGTGCCACAGGGAGCCGCCGGGCACGGGAGGACTGTGAAGAAGTGAGACAGGATAGGACCCCTAGAGGGGTCAGCGAGAGACACCGCAACCGGCCGACTAAGTGGCGTAAGTGTGGTGCGGTCCCGAAAGAAGGAGCGAGAAGCCCCAGAGTCAAGGGTGAAGGTGAGGGAGGCTGAAGCCGACGTAGTACCTGAGAGCGCAGACTCACCAGTACCTGAGGACGCAGACGCACTAGCACCTAGAGCAGCAGTCTCAATGCCCGGATCGGGCGGGAAACACCGGTAACAGCCACCCTCATCACTAATAGACACAGCATACATGGCAGAAAGAATAGCATCAAAATCAAGATCATAGATGGCAACACCCGCCCTAGACAGCTCACCCCAGCGAGGGATCTCTGTGGCCTCCGGGAACTGGCGACGCCACGCGTCCGTCAGGCGGCCAAAGTAGCGCTGAGTGGGGTGCGCATCCCCACACTGCTCACCCGCACTGTCGCCGGTGCGCAGGATAGGTGCACGGACCAAAACCCCCACCCCGCTGGCAAGCAGTGTACCACTCACGGAGCTGCTGAGGGGACAGGGTCTCACGACCGCGCTGCTGTTGCTGGCGCGGACCACCACCGGAGCCACTCCTCTGCGTAGACCCGCGACCAGCTCCACCGCCACCCCCGCCGCCTCCGCCGCCGCCGCTACTACCGCCGCCTCCGCCGCCCCCTCCACCGCCGCCACCTCCGCCACCTCCGCTCCCACCGCCACCGCCGCCGCCGCCTCCGTCTCCACTGCCGCCACCGACACCTCCACCCCCACCACCACTCCCACCACCACCCACACTCCCCCCGCCGCCTCCACCTCCACCTCCACCGCCCCCGCTCGCCCCTCCAGTGCCCCTGCCCCCCTTGCCCTTGCTAGAGCAGCGTCTCCCACTAGGGGCAGACGCCGCACCGACCGACTCAAGACCAAGGAGGTCGGCCGCAGCACTAGAGGCAACAGAGGGCAGAAGGGGGGAGGGGGAACACCCCTCAAAGATGGGGGTGCGCGGGTCACCACGAGAGGCCCCTACAGCGACTATGCTCTTCTCGGCCGCTAGGAGGGACTTCTCGAGGAGGTCAACAGTGAGAGTGGTGGGACAGACTGAGAGGAAGTGGTCCCTGACTACGCGAAGGGAGTCAGGGAGGCGAGTGACTAAGTAGTAGAGAGTGATGTACATGGGGGGGGGGGGTTCTTGGCGCAGAAGTCAGCAGGAAGCGCAGCGCGGTAGCGAGTGTCACTAGTGCGGAGGTGCGTAATGAGGTCAGCGACTGTGGGAAAGGCAGCAAGGTCAGGGAAGAGGTACGGTAGCATGAGGCGGCTCAGTGCAGCAGTGGCAGGGGAAGAGTAGCGCGCAACTACAGCGTCGTACAAGGTCTGAGCACTCTTGTACTGACTAAAGTGCGCGCGCTTAGTGGTAGGAAGGTGGCGACGCACAGCAAGACGTGCAGCAGCATCGCGAGTGGCCCACTGTGAGCGAACGGTGGCGTCGGCATCGGCAGCAGGGGCAGGGGAAGCACCGGAGGTGAGGTCAAAGAGGGAGAGACCGTCTGCCCTATCGCACTATAGGAAAAGCTGCAGGTCATCTACCCAGACGTCAAAGTCAATGGCCCGACCCTCAGCGTCAAAAGTGAGAACACTGGGGGTAGCCATGACAGCAGTAGACTAGCAGCGCTAACTGTAGAGCAGGGGCAGTGCGGTGACAGAGGCGCTGCGCTCACCAGACAGGGCGGTTCGGGCAGCTCGGGCGGCTCGGCAGCAACTGCAGCTCGGCTCCTCAGCTGCTCAGGCGGCTCGGGCGGCTCGGGCGGCTCGGGCGGCTCGGGCGGCTCGGACGGCTCGGGCGGCTCGGGCGGCTCGGGCGGCGTAGCGGCGCGGGCGGCTCGGCTGTGTAGGCATTCGGGCGGGGCCGTAGGTAGGACGGCGGGGCCGGGTCGAAGGTAGGGCGACGGGGCCGGTGCGAAGGTAAGGCGACGGGGCCGGGGCCGGGCCGTAGGTAGGGCGACGGGGCCGGGTCGAAGGTAGGGCGACAGGGCCGGGGCCGGGCCGTAGGTAGGGCGACGGGGCCGGTGCGCAGGTAGGGCGACGGGGCCGGTGCGCAGGTAGGGCGACGGGGCCGGGGCCGGGCCGCAAGTAGGGCGACGGGGCCGGGTCGAAGGTAGGGCGACAAAGCCGGGGCCGGGCCGTAGGTAGGGCGACGGGGCCGGGGCCGGGTCGTAGGTAGGGCGACGGGGCCGGGGCCGGGTCGTAGGTAGGGTGACGGGGCTGGGTCGTAGGTAGGGCGACGGGGCCGGGGCCGGGTCGTAGGTAGGGCGACGGGGCCGGGGCCGGGTCGTAGGTAGGGCGACGGGGCCGGGGCCGGGCCGTAGGTCGGGCGACGAGGCCGGGGTCGCAAGGGGGGGCGACGGGGCGGGGTCGCAGGTAGGGCGACGGGGCCGGGGCGCAGGTAGGGCGACGGGGCCGGGGCGCAGGTAGGGCGACGGGGCCGAGGCGCAGGTAGGGTGACGGGGCCGGGGTGCAGGTAGGGCGACGGGGCCGGGGCCGTAGGTACGGCTACGGGGTCGCTAGGGTGACGAATCAGGGGCCGCTAAGGCGGCTCGACGAAGTTAGAGAGGGGAGCGCGACTCGTGCGGAGTGCGCTCCGGGCAGGAAAAAAAAGTTTCGACTTGGTGGGCCCTAGGCACAGTTCCCACGAGGGAACCTGCTCGATACCATGAGAAGATTGAAACGAGAATGAATTAACTATGAATGAACTGAGTACAAGTACTAACCCTAATTGGGTTGTACCCCTTATGGGCTACCCCACTATAGCCTACACAATAAGCACAAGCTATATGTTCTGACACGACCACCAGGTCCCTCTGATCGACCACATCTCTCGTCAAGCTACCCCCTGGTCGAAGGACCCCTTCCGTCGACCAGAACCGTCAGCGGTTGTCGCCGAGCTCCCCTCATCGACCACTGCTTACTTGTCAGGTCGACGGACTACTCCGTCGACCTCCCGGTCGAACTGCAGGTCGACGGAGACCTCCCGGCCGAGCTGCAGGTCGACGGAGGCCTCCCGGTCGAACTGCCCCTCCTGGTTGACGGCCCACCCGTCGCCCAGACCAGTCAGTTGCAGCTGTCAAGCTCCCTGGTTGACAGCAGCACCACAGCGGTCCCCTGCAGCTCGACGATGCCTGTTGAGCAGCTCTCCCGTACATCTGACCAAGTCGTCGGCGTTGCCCAAGCGAGGGCGGGGCCAACACTCCATTCCTGTTAACAGGAATATCATATCTCCCTACCAAACGCGGCGAATGACACTAACCATGTCTAGCACCCTTAGAAGATAGTAAATGCTTGAATGATAGGAAAAAAACCTTGATTAATGTAGCAAACGGTTGTTGATTTGGCACCATAAATAGCATAGGCCTATCCTTGCGCAGTTCTCTTTGCTCACATGTTTGCAACGTCATAACTCCCTACCAGACGCGGCGAATGACACGAAACCCGTCTATCACGCTTAGAACATAGCAAATGCTTGAATGGTAGAAAGAAACCCTGTTTAAAATAACAAATGGTTGTTGATTTGGCACCATAAAATAACAGAGGACTATCTTTGCACAGTTGTTCCTACTCGCGTGTATGGAACATCATATCTCCCTCCCAGATGCTGCGAATGAGACCAAATCTGTCCAGCACGATTATAATATAATATATGTTTGAGTGATCAAAACAAAGCTTGTTTAAAATATCAAACGGGCGTTGATCTGGCACCACGTAATAGCACAAGCATATCCTTGCACAGTTATCCCTGCTCCCATGTTTGGAATATCATATCTCCCTACCAAATGCGGCGAATGATACCAAAGCTACCCAGCACCCTTAGATTATAGAAGATGCTTGAATGCCACCGTGTCACCCTCGTATAAAATAACAAACGGGCGTTAATTTGGCACCACAATATAGCACAGGCCTATCCTTGCATAGTTCTCCCTGCTCGCATGTTTGCAGCATCATATCTCCCCACCAAACGCAGCGAATGATATCAAGCGTGTCTGGCACGCTTAGAATATAGTATATGCTTGAATTATTAAAAAAAAACATTGTTTAAAATAGCAAACAGTTGTTGATTCTGACAAAGTTTGAAGAAAGAAAGAGGAATGAACTAGCAAGAATGAGGATACAAATAGCAAACCCTAGAAGGGTTGTACTCGCTATAGAGCACCCCACTACAGGCTAGAACAATAAGATAATATTCTGACACACCCCCATAGCCAAAGTGGGGTGTAATCAGCAGAGCAGGCAAAGCAGTACAAGCTCAGGGTGGATCACAATGTCACCACACATTCTGAGCACAAGTTCAAGAAGAGATAGTTTAGAGTTCACAATTATGAGCAGAGCTAGTGGTAGTCACAACGGGCAAGTGAGGAGGAGGAGAGAGAGTGAGGGGAGAGGAGATAGGAGGCGACGGCTGAAGCTGCAGGCACACGGGCAACAGGAGGCACACTGGCACAGCGGCTACCGGACAGCGCCCGGACTACAGGAGTAACAGGCCCCGCGGCTCAAATAGCGGCGGACGGGCAACGGACCCACGGGCGGCTGGCACAGCTGGCTACGACTGGGCTACCGGGACAGCGCCCCGGACTACAGGTGCTGCGAACGACAAACTGACAACCTCCACTCAACCTCCCGCACACAGTCCCACCCCCCTGATGCACACCCACTGCTACACCGCTAGCTGCACTCCCACGCACCCCCCTTAAACCCTAAACCCGAGTCTCCCACACAACCACCCCCCTCAGCGACAGCTGCAGCAGTGGGAGACGAAGGAGGAGGAGGAGCAAAGGGAGGAAGCCCCATACCCCCATACCCGCCACCCCACAGCTCGCGGCCCCCTCAGGTCGCCTCGACGGACGACGGGAAATGGCAGGGGGAGGGGGGGGGGGGGGGGGGGGAGGCGGTGTGGTGAAAGGGGCCCACCACGGGCCTGGTTGGAGGGCGGGGCCGCGACAAGGGGCGGGGCCGCGACGAGGGGCGGGGCCGCGAAATAGGGCGGGGCCGCTTCGAGGGGCGGGGCCGCGACACAGGGCGGGGCCGCGACGTAGGGCAGGGCCGCGACGGTCGGGCGGGGCCGCGACGTAGGGCGGGGCCGTGACGGTCGGGGCGGGGCCGCGACGTAGGGCGGGGCCGCGACTGTAGTGCGGGGCCGCGACGGTCGGGGCGGGGCCGCGACGTAGGGCAGGGCCGCTTCGAGGGAAAACCGTTGCGCGCCTCGGAGCGCACGGCGGGAAGGAAAGGTAGCAGCGGAAGCGAGGTGGAAACCCACCCACAGGATCGATTCAAGGGGATCGACCTGCTCTGATAGCATGACAAAGTTTGAAGAAAGAAAGAGGAATGAACTAGCAAGAATGAGGATACAAATAGCAAACCCTAGAAGGGTTGTACTCGCTATAGAGCACCCCACTACAGGCTAGAACAATAAGATAATATTCTGACAGATTCGGCACCACGTAATTGTGGAGGCCTATCCTTGCGTAGTTTATCCTGCTCGCATGTTTGGAATATCATATCTCCCTACCAAACGCGGCGAATGACACCAAACATGTCCAACAATCTTAGAATATAGTAGATACCTGAATAGTCAAAAGAAACAATGTTCAAAATAGCAAACGGTTGTTGATTTGGCACCACACAAAAGCACAGGCCTATCCTTGCACAGTCCTCCCTACTCGCATGTTTGAAACAGCATGTCTCCCAATCAAAAGCGACGAATGACACCAAACCTGTCCGGCACGCTTAGATACATCAGATGCTTGAATGATGAAAAGAAACCTTGTTTAAAATAACAAACGGGCGTTGATTTGGCACCACGTGATAGCACACGCATATCCTTGCACAGTTCTCCCTGTTCGCATCTTAAGAACATCATATCTCCCTACCAAACGCGATGAATGACACCAAACCTGCCCAGTATGCTTGAAATATACTAAATTAGTTCATGATCTGTAAAAACATTGTTCAAAATAACAAACGGGCGTTAATGGCACCATGCCTTAGGACTGTTGGGTGCAAAATATTTATTTTTGCACTGCAACCAGCCGCTTGCATGATGTTATGCATTTTGTATATGTTCCGTGTGCATTCGTTTTCGCATTTCGTTTCATGTGTTGTTGCTGTGGGATCATGATCGGTCGTGACAGATCATGATGAGTCATGTTCGCTCATGTCGGCTCATGTTCGTTCATGTCGGCTTATGTCCGCCCATGTTTGTTTTTCATCGACGAACATGTGTGTTCATGAATATTTTGTGTTTCATGAATGTTCTTAGTTTCATGAATGTCGAATTGTTTTCAGTTTGGGGCTCGATTGTTTGACCAGCCTCGTTGACCATTTCGCGCTGGTCAATAGAAAAGTTCACGAAGTCAGGACCCGCGCGTGGGGTCCTGACACGCGCGTGTGGTCGTGCAGGGCCCACGCGTGTGTCGCCACTGTTTCGATCGTGCACAGTGCGCCCGATCGATACAAAACGGAGCGACATGATCGCACCGTCACGCGCAGGACAACGCACGATCGCGTCAGCGATCGTCTTATCCTGCACGACCGAGAAATATCTCGGTCGTGATGAGGGGCACGTGGGGCACGCGAGACTTGGGAGACTTTGCAGTTGACTAACGAAATTTTCGCGCTGACTCGGCGAGCAAGAAAATTCGCCAGAAAGTCGCGCTGCTTTGCGATATTATTTCGACAGAGGTACAAAACGGTAAAATCCGTTTGTAACTGAAAAACGGGAATCTCACACGGGCGTTCATGATCTCACACGAGTAAACATGAATGTTCGCGAGGAGAGTCAGCAGGAGAATTTGGCAGCAGTGCAGGTTGAAGACAGTTATTCTACAGCGGCAAATCAAGCCAAATTCTAAAGGAGTTATACAACCGTTTTTCAATGACAGCAAAGCAAAGACCTGGTCGACAGTTAGACAACTGGTTTGTGTGTTTTCCTTTGTGTACCTAGGACCTCTCTTACATGTGTGCTTGTATTTGATTTTATCCACAATGCTTTTATGATTTCAAGCTTACAATCTACTACTACGTATTCACGAGATAAGATACACAACGAAGCACTGCCGAAACTCTGCTCAACCAGAACACTCACTCTACAAGCTAAGCTTGGCATAATTACTCACTTGGTTCACAAGTGATGTAAAGTGTTGCCTAGTTTATGTTTGTGGCACTGAGTTAATCGCTTCCGCATAGTACTTCGAGTTAACAAGGACAGGCCTATCATTGCACATATTCCTCTGCTCTAAGGTTTGAAACAACATATATTCATACCAGATGCTGCGAGTAGCATCAAACTTGTCGAGCATGCTTGTAATATAGTAAAGACTTGAATTAGTATGAGCTATCCTTTAGATAATGACTAAAAGACGTCGATACGACACAACTTTTCATACATGCTTTTCATTTTGCGTTTTCCACAGCAAGCGCATTCTAAACAATATTACTATTATGCTTTCGACTCATGAAATATATTGAATGCGTTCATTATTCAGCACATTACAGCATCGTGAAAGGCTTCACGAAGGTGTACAACGTTGAAATGCACCGCTGCCAGCTCGTTGACTTGCAGAGTTGGCAAGTCGCCTTCGAGCTGCGTTGGCAGACCGTCGACTAGATGTGCTTGCAAATCACCCCATTGATGCACTGAAGGTCGACCTGCCTCTTCTGTAGGCTGCTAGCTCTCAAATGTATTCCCATTTTACTAGAGAGGCCCATGACAGATTGCACCTTAAACACGCAAGTGGTGAGAGCCACAATGATCGAAATTATCCGTGCCTTCACCTGCAGCTCAGCTCCCACCATTGTAGAATGACCCACTGCATACAGGGCAGCTTTTGCGATAACCTTTGCTACTGACTCAAGTCTCTCTCTCTCTCTCTCTCTCTCTCTCTCTCTCTCTCTCTCTCTCTCTCTCTCTCTCTCTCTCTCTCTCTCTCTCTCTCTCTCCCTCCCTCTCTCTCTCTCTCTCTCCCCCCCCCCCCCCTCTCTCTCTCTCTCTCTCTCCTGCTCTCTCCCCCTCCCCCCCACTCTCACCCCCTCTCTCTTTCTCCTTCCAGCTCGGTTAGGAGAAAGAAACTGATCCACAAAATGAATGAATGACCAATTAGCAATTTTTGAAGAGAATATATCTATCCATGATTCCTATGACAAAGATTATATAGATATTACATATTGAGTTATATTTATTAATCGTATGCCTAAGGAAAAAAAGAACTCATTACATATATGCTGTCGGATCTTTGCATGCCCAAAGTCCATATACAATTTGTATCTATTTTAAAAACATTATTTTACAGATTTTGTTGCTTATTTATCTGGAATGATAAGAATAAATATTGTTATCATCCAACCAAAGCGAAATCCATCCATCTTAGCCGCATGTTGTTGCTGTAATTTGGTTGGAGGGTATGAAATTGCACCTATTTGTAACCATTTGTCATACTTGTTAGCGATAGAATTTGGTGTTTAGATGAAAACGGATAGTAACAAGGATGTTACACTATTCCGACTGCGCTGTACATTGTTCATTCCATCGGATTGCTGTTGCGCATCTTTTCACTTTTCTGTTGGTATTATATACGATCACGTCATCATGCAAGTGTTGTGTAATTGGTGTATATTCATTTTCACGGACCTTGTTGGCGATAAGGTCTGTTGTGATTGGTTCTTTATTGCCAACACGCTCGGTTCAACGAAAGCTGGTGCGCTGCTGTACGCCTTGCGCAGTTGCGCTGGATTTTTCAACACCAGTGCAGCTGCTCAATTGCTGGTTGATGCAGCAATTGCGCCTTACGCAGTTGCGCTGGGTTTGGCAAACCAGCGCAACTGCTCAATTGCTAGCTGACGTAGCAATTGCACATGGCGCAGTTGCGCTCAATTTGGCAACTACAGCGCAAGTGCAAATTGCGCGCAGGTGCCAACTGCGCAACTGCGCAACTGCTGCAGCTGCCAGCAGCGCAACTGCGCAGCTGCCAGCAGCACAACTGCGCAACTGCTGCAGCTGCCAGCAGCGCAATTGTTGCATCAGCCACTGCGCAATTACTGGAACTGCCCCCAGCGCACCCAGCGGCAGCTTCCCAACACTTCCGAACTGCCAACTACAGCACTACGCTAGCGCAATTCTCTCCCCCGTAGTGTTAGTAGATCTGCACTGTGGATGCCCGATTGATCCTGGAGAGGAATACAGGCGCGTTCGCCTGGGAGGTTATGGGCGCACTGACCCGCTACTAAAACAAGCCCTTTTATCCCAATGGTCTAGTGGTTGGGATTCTGACATGGTATCAGAGCGGTCTCGGGTTCGATTCCCGGTGTATGCACATGTAGGCCGTTGCCGCTGTGCTTAGTCCTGGGCCTCCCAGTGTGGGGGGGTGTCAGTAGATTTGCACTGTGGATGCCCGATTGATCCTGGAGAGGGTTACAGGCGCGTTCGCCTGGGGGGTTATGGGCGCACTGACCCGCTACTGAAACAAGCCCTTTTATCCCAATGGTCTAGTGGTTGGGATTCTGACACGTAGCACCACACAACCCACTTCTCCTTCGTTGCTCTCTCTCCCCCCTCACTTTCGTCACTTTTGTAGTTGCTTCTCGAGTTTACTTCCCCTCCTGGCGTCTATCGCTTTCCTTTTTCAGCAGCTTTTTCCTTTGCATACCTCAAGTCCCAGTTTTATACTCCTGGCGCTGTGCCTCCCCACCTTGCCGGTTGCGACTGCTATAGATTAGGATTGATTTATAGTTTTTTGTTCATAGTTTCCTATGTTTCTCTTGAAATATACCCTGCGTTCTAACTCTGCTAACTATCTCTCGTTGCTTCTCAGTCTTGCAGGTGTATGGACCATTCTATCCAGAACAATTCTAACGTGCTTACAGGGTTTGTGTTCTCTGACCGTATTCTTGCAGGGCTTAGATTCATGCTGACAGATTCTTTACGTTAAGTCGATATGTTCATTGGCTCCCTTGTTTGCTCCTTTTTAATGTCTAACTATGGTTTTTTTTTTTTTTTTTTTTTTTTTTTTTCGGCTGTAAAGTGTTTGGTGGCTGAAATAGCTGTAGCTATGGTATGCTGCAGTTCTTTCTTTTAGCCGCAACATCAGAAGCTGTGACAATGGTGTGGTACCACCAGCTGCGTTTTACTAATAGAGCTTAGAACGGTGTGCCCCTTGTATATTTAGTTCTGTATTATAATCAAATAAAAAAAAATCGAATTTTGATTTCTCGTAAAAATCATCACAGGTGCAATGTTGGCTACAAGTTGACCAAACAACTGCATTGAGAAATCGAACGAGAATGAAAAGACTAAGGGAAAGTTGGGTACAAGTACAAACCCTAGAAAGCTGTACCCCATATGTGCTACCCCACTATAGCCTACAGCAGCAAAGTCATATAAATCTGACACACCCCCATAGGCAAAGTGGGGGAGGACAAGGGGTCACAAGACCATTCAAGCAAAGCAAAGCAAGCTCAGGGTGGATCACAACGTCACCAAACATTCCGAGCACAAGTTCAAGGCCACAAGGCCAGTTCACATGCAGGAGTACATATATATATAAAAGGCTAGACAAGCAAGAGCACGTGTATATATATATGTAACACTACAAGCAAGGTCAAGAGGTGAGCAAGTGAGGCAAGGCAGGCACAAGACCCAGCTGAGTACAGAAGCGCTGATGATCACAAGGCGCAAGTGCCTTGGTGAAGATATCAGCAGTGTTGGCCTTAGAGGCTACGTACGCAAGACGCAGCTGACCACGCTGCTGCAGCTCACGAGCAAGGAAATAGCGGAGAGCAATGTGCTTCGTTCTATGCTCCAGTCTCTGCTCCCGACACAAGGCCAGCATGGCCTTGTTGTCTACGTACAGCACAGGAGGAGAACGAGGCGGCTCTCCGAGGTCAGTCAGCAGGTAGGTGAGCCAGCGAAGCTCCTGTGCAGCCATGGCCCCTGCGTAGATCTCAGCCTCACAACTGGAGCCGAGAACAGAAGACGAGCGGGTAGCCCGCCACGAAACAGAGCCGGAACCCAGGCTGAAGGTGTAACCTTGTGACGACCGCTGCGTAGCCTGGTCGTCAGCCCAAGAAGCGTCTGCGTGCCCAATGAGGACCACTGGACTCTGCCCTCCAAGCACAAGCCCCATGCCCGACGTACTGCACAAGTAGCGCAACACCCACTTTGCTGCAGCCATGTGCTCTGGTCTGTGTCTCCCAGGAGCAACATAGCGTGTGAGAATGCTAAGAGGGTATGAAAGGTCAGGTCGTGTGCAGGTCATCAGGTACATGAGGCAGCCAACAAGCTCTGGGTACGGGCCACTCGACTCTACGGACTCATCCGAAGGAAGAGCTGAGAGCGAGTGGCGAGTAGGCAGAAGAGTGGCCTGAGGCGAGGAGTACGTGAAGCCGAAGCGCTGAAGGACCTGCTGCACCATGTGTGACTGAGTCAGGGTAATGGTGCGGCGTGCTCTGTCCCGGGTGATCTGCAAGCCAAGGTAGCTGCGCAGTTCACCCAGGTCTGTGCACGTGTGTCTCTTCTGCAGCTCGGACTTCACGTGGGCGAGTCCAGCAGTGTCAGCTGTGGCAAAGACCAAGTCGTCGACGTACACGAGGATGTAGAACGGCGGCAAAGAAGTGTCGGTGCGCAGAAACAGCGACGGGTCGTCAGTAGAGGGAGCAAAACCAAGAGCCGCAAGCGTAGTCCTCAGTGTGTCGTGCCACTCACGCGGTGCCTGGCGGAGACCGTAGACTGGCCGCCGGAGGCTCCACTGGGTGCCAGGAGGAAAAGTCCCTTTGAAGCCAAGTGGACGGCGCAGCCAGATCTCCTCATGCAGGCTGCCCCGCAAGAAAGCAGTGCTGAAGTCAAGAGAGTGTAGCTTGTAGTCACGGTGAGCAGCTATGTGCAGCAGTACCCGAAGAGTGGTCATCTTCGGGGTGGGAGAGAAGGACTGAAAGTAGTCAACTCCCTGCCGCTGACTGAAGCCACCAGCCACGTAACGCGCCTTGAAGACAGGCGGAGAACCCGGCGGCCGCTTCACCCTGAAAATCCACATGCCACTGACGATGTTCGCCCCAGGCAAGGGAACCTTGTCAACGTAGGTGCCTGTGGACTTCCAGGAAGCCATTTTTGCGTCCATAGCTGCCTTCCACTGAGAGGAGTAGAGACCCTCTATCGCCTCCGCGTAAGAGCGCGGAGTCGGGATGTCAAGTGCATCCGGGTCTCCCTCAGGGGTAAGCAGTACGGACACGAGATGAGGTGAAGCAGCAGCCAAACACTGGAACTCCTCCTGCCTGTCCTCAAGGACGTCCGTGCCAAGGGCACACTCACCCCCGACGGACGGAGGACAGACAGACTCAGACGCAGCAACAAGACTAGCAGCGTAGTCTAGACGACAGCGAGTAGCAAAGTCAACGAGCTCAGAAACTAGGGCAGACGCAGCAGTGGACTCAAAGGAAGGGTCAGTGACAACAGTAGCAAGGAGACGCATGACAGTCGGACTGGCAGCACGAAGGGAGTCCGACTCTGGATCAGCAAGAGCAGCAAGAGAAGGCAAAGGAGCACGCAGAGGGGCAGTGGACGGACGGAGAGACATCCGGTGCATGCCGGGCACAAGTGGAGGACGCGGACGCGAACCACGACCACTAGCGCGAGCAGCACGGACAGGCGACGCAGGACGAGACGCAGGCTCACGACGTTGAGCAAGACCTCCAGTAGGACCAGTGTAGGGAGAAGGAGCAGGCAGTGGGGAGGCCGGCTGTAACTGTAATTGTGACGGGACAGGCTGTGGACACTCGAAGGGAGGAGGAGGACAAGTAGAAGGCGGGAGACCAAGAACCTGCTCAAGGAGCGGAACGAAGTACGGCCGAGGCCGCGCAGCGACTCTAGACATAGCAGAGACAGCTCCAGCACCCCCAGCGGGAGCACCAGCGCCAGCAGCACCTCCAGCTCCAGTACCCCCAGCAGCTCCAGTAGTACCCCGAGCAAGACCGCCTCCAGTACCGCCAGCGCCAACACCCTCAGCAGCTCCAGTCGGACCACGAGAAGACGCAGTGGCTCCAGCTCCAGTAGTACCCGCAGGCCCAGCAGCTCCAGTACTCCCAGTACGAACACTTCCGGGACACGTGGCACCAGCACCCTCAGCACCCGAAGAACCTCCAGCTCCAGAAGCACGCCTCCAGCGCCGTGCAAACCACTCACGCAACTCTTGTGGAGAGAGTGGCTCCCGTCGAGACGGAGCACCCGGAGAACCTCCAGGCCCAGCACCGCCAGACGCCACACGAGCAGGCCCAGCTTCCTCAGGCGCCGCACCCCCAGGCTCAGCACCTCCAGGCGTAGCACCCCCAGGCTCAGCACCCCTAGTCGTAGCACCCCCAGGCTCAGCACCCCCAGACTCAGCACCCCCAGGCTCAGCACCCCCAGTTGTAGCACCCTCAGGCTCAGCACCCCCCGGCTCAGTACCCCGAGGCGTAGCACCCACACGCTCAGCACCCCCTGAGTCAGAACCCCCAGGCTCAGCACCCTCAGAAGCATCAGAGTCACTAGCGACCTCCACAGGCTCGACTGCATCTACCTGGGACACACCTGAAGGGGCAGGACCCTGAGGGGGAAGGGGGTCTACCAGGGGGGGGACCTGGCACAAGGAAGAGCGGTGGCGGGGGGAGGGACGGAGTGCGGTAGGGGAAGAGACGGTAGTAGGGGACCGACTCGTCAAACGTGACGTCCTGGGAGGACAGAACACGGCGAGAGGTGGGGTGGTAGAACTGCCACCTTAGTGCGTCAGGGGGGAAGCCAAGGAAGACGCAGGGAGCAGCACGAGGGGACAGCTTGTCCGCAGACAAGTCGCGGACAAACGCCCGAGATCCCCAGACACGGAACGCAGACGCATCGCCAACCTTCCCCGTCCACAGCAAAGCTGGGGAGGTCTCCGGCATGGAGACCCTGGGGTGAAGGTTGATCTGATGCGCCGCGTACCGAACCGCAAACGGCCACAGAAAATGGGGGGCAGCCGCATGCATCATGGACGTACGGGCGACGTCCATGACCATGCTAATGCGGCGCTCAGCAATTCCATTTTGCTGTGGAGAGTCCGGAAGCGTGAAGGTCTGGCGGATGCCTCGTGCACGACAGTAGGCTCGCAGAAGGCCAGAGGAGAACTCTCCGCCTCTGTCAGAGTGCAGACGCAGAACAGGAAATTCCGAGCCGAAACTCTTCCTGAGCTGGATACGAGCTGCGCGGATCCAGTCGATCAACACCTCAGTGACATCACCCTTGTTGCGCAAGGGGAAGACTGTGGTGTAACGCGAGTAGTCGTCAACCACCAGCAGGAAGTAGCACTCGTGACCCTGTCCACGGACGCGGGCTGGGCCCCACACGTCCATGTGAAGCGTCTGCAGCGGGGCCTCTGTCGGAGGAAACAGGGAGGAGTGAGGGGCAGCACGCTGCCGCCCCTCGACACAGGGGACGCAGGTAGGGGCATGCCCCGGAGGAAGGGGAGGGAGGGACCGGGGAAGACTAGAGACAAGGACACGGGAGGCCATGCCTCAGAGACGAGGCAGGGAGGGGTGACCAAGGCGGTGGTGCCAGAGGAGAGTCTCGTGAGACAGGAGGCGACACGAGCAGGGGGCAGACTCAGGACCAGACCTGGACGCTGCAGCAAACACCTGACCCGACGCAGCTGCGTGACCAGACGCAGGGACTGGAGGAGACTCAGTGGTCAGTGTGTACAGGCTCGACCCCGGCCGACGTGTAAACGTGGCCAAGTGTCGGCCCGTCCGAGCGTCCGTGCAGTGGGTCACCCGCTGGCTCGCAGGAGTGAACTGGTGAACCCCCGCATCTTGTAGGTCAGCACCACTCACCAAGTTCATAGAGAACGAGGGGAGGTAAAGACCAGATAGGTTGCCAGAGGGGGCCACCGGACACGGGAGGACAGTGGAGAAGTGAGCAAGGACAGGACCCCCAGAGGGGTCTGCCAGAGAGACTGCAACTGGCCGACCAAGCGGCGTGAGGGTGGTGCGGTCTCGAAAGAAGGAGCGAGAAGCCCCCGAGTCAAGGGTGAAGGTGTGGGAGGCCAAAGCCGACGCAGTACCTGAGAGAGCAGACTCACCAGCACCTGAGGAAGCAGACCCACTGGCACCTAGAGCAGCAGCCTCGCTAGCACCTAGAGCAGCTGCCTCACCAGTACCTAGAGCAGCAGTCCCAATGCCCGGGTCGGGCGGAAAATACCGGTAACAGTCACCCTCATCACTAATAGTCACAGCATACATGGCAGCAAGAATAGCATCAAAGTCAAGGTCAAAGATAGCTACTCCCGCCCTAGACAGCTGGCCCCAGCGAGGGATCTCATTGGCCTCAGGAAACTGGTGACGCCAAGCGTCCGTCAGGCGGCCAAAGCAGCGCTGGGTGGAGTGCGCACCCCCGCACGGCTCACCCGCGCGGTCGCCGGTGCGTAGGACGTAGGTGCACGGACCAGTACCCCCACCCCGCTGGCGTGCAGCGTACCACTCACGAAGCTGCTGAGAGGGGGGGATCTCACGAGTACGCTGCTGCTGCTGCTGCTGGCGCTGACCACCACCGGAGCCGACCCTCTGCGCAGCGCCACCCCGACCAGCTCCACCTCCTCCGTCGCTGCCTCCTCCACCACCGCCACCTCCACCGCCGCTACCTCCGCCACCTCCGCTCCCACCGCCACCGCCGCCGCCGCCTCCGCCTCCACTGCCGCCACCGACGCCCCCACCCCCGCCACCACCCCCACCGCCACCCCCACCCCCTCCGCCACCTCCACCGCCGCCTCCACCGCCCCCACTAGCTCCTCCAGCGCCCCTGCCTCCCTTGCCCTTGCTAGTGCGGCGTCTCCCGCTAGGGGCAGACGCCACATCGACCGACTCAAGACCAACGAGGTCGGCCGCAGCAGCAGAGGCAACAGTGGGCAAGAGAGGAGAGGGGGAGCACCCCTCAAAGACAGGGGCACGAGGGTCACCACGAGAGGCTCCTACAGCGACTATGCTCTTCTCTACTGCTAGGAGGCGCTCCTCGAGGAGGTCAACGGTGAGGGTGGTGGGGCAAACAGAGAGGAAGTGGTCCCTGAGCGGGCGAATGGTGTGTGGGAACCGGGTGACTATGTAGTAGAGGCTGATGTACATAGGGGGGGGGTTCTTGGCGCAGAACTCAGCGGGAAGGGCAGCGCGGTAGCGAATGTCACTAGTGCAAAGGTGCGTAATGAGGTCAGCGACTGTGGGAAAAGCTGCGAGGTCAGGGAAGAGGTACGACAGGATGAGGCGGCTAAGTGCAGCAGTGGCAGGGGAAGAGTAGCGTGCAACTACAGCGTCGTACAAGGTCCTAGCACTCTTGTACTGGCTAAAGTGTGCACGCTCAGAGGTAGGCAAGTGGCGACGCACAGCAAGACGTGCAGCAGCCGTGTGGCCTACTGTGAGCAAACAGTGGCGTCAGCATCAGCAGTAGGGGCAGGAGAGGCACCAGAAGTGAGGTCAAAGAGGGAGAGACCGCCTGCCCTATCGCACTGTAGGAAAAGCTGCAGGTCATCTACCCAGACGTCAAAGTCAATGGCCCGACCCTCAGCGTCAAAAGCGAGGACGCTGGGGGTAGTCATGACAGCAGTAGACTAGCAGCGCGAGCAGTAGGCTAAGGGCAGCATAGTGGTAGTGGTCCCACTCTTACCGGATAGGGCGGCTCGGGCGGCTCGGTGGTTCGGCGGCTCGGCAGCAACTGCAGCTTGGCGGCTCGGGTGGCTCGGCAGCAGCGGCGGCTCGGCGGCTCGGGCGGCTCGGGTGGCTCGGGCGGCTCGGCAGCAGCGGCGGCTCGGCAGCACAGCGGCAACGGCGGCTCAGCGGCGCCGGCGGCTCGGTGGTGACGGCGGGGCCGCGTAGGGTGGTAGGGCCGCTGAAGGGACGGCGGCGGGGCCGGGTGGGGTGGTGATGAGGCCGCTGAGGGCGGCGGCGGGGCCACGAAGGGTGGCGACTGGCGCCTTAAGGGTGGGGCCGCGGGGTCGCAAGGGTGGGGCGACGGGGCCAGCAGAGGCGGCGCCGGGGCCGGAAGAGCGGCGCCGGGGCCGCAAGGGTAGGCGACGGGGCCGCGAGGGCGGCGTGGAGGGGTCGCTAGGGCGGCTCGAAGAGGCCGCGAGGGCGGCGCGAAAGGGCCGCAAGGGCGGCGCGACGCGACGAGGCCGCGAGGGCGGCGGAACGGGGCCGCGTGGGCGGCGCGACGAGGCCGCGAGGGCGGCGCGACGTGATGGGGCCGCGAGGGCGGTGCGACGGGGTCGCAAGGGCGACTCGACGGGGCCGCTAGGGAGGCGCGACGCGACGGGGCCGCTAAGGCGGCGCGACGGGGTCGTAAGGGCGGCGCGACGGGGTCGTGAGAGGGGAGCACAACTCGGGCAGAGGCTGAGCGCGCTCCGGGCAGGAAAAAACATCGGTGGGCCCTAGGAACAGTTCCCACAGGGGAACCTGCTCTATACCATGAGAAATTGAACGAGAATGAAAAGACTAAGGGAAAGTTGGGTACAAGTACAAACCCTAGAAAGCTGTACCCCATATGTGCTACCCCACTATAGCCTACAGCAGCTAAGTCATATAAATCTGACATGCATTGTTGGACTAAATATTGACCATAATGGTACAAAATGAGCTCTGATTTAGGACAAAATTAGTTATCAGAAAGTACCTAGCTCGGACCATTCCTCTACCAAATTTCGACCTTGCATTTGGCCAATTTCAATCTTGATATTGGCCAATTTCCAACCTTCCAACTGGTCCAAATTTGGTCCAACAACGAGTACCAAATTGTCAGATTTATATGACATAGCTACTGTAGGCTATAGTGGGGTAGCACATATGGGGTACAGCTTTCTGGGGTTTGTACTTGTACCCAACTTTCCCTTAGTCATTTCATTCTCGCTCTCTTTTCTCATGGTATCGAGCAGGTTCCCTAGTTGGAACTATTCCTAGGGCCCACCGATTTTTTTTTTCCTGCCCGGGGCGTGTCCCGCCCCTGCCCGAAGCGCGCTTAGGGTCGCGCCTTCCCTAGCGGCCCCGTCGCGTCGCCCTTAGCGGCCCGTCGCGCCGCCCTTAGCGGTTCCGTCGCGCCGCCCTTCGCGGCCGCGTCGCGCCGCCCCTTCGTGGCCCCGTCGCGCCGCCCCTTTTGCGGCCCCGTCGTACCGCCCTCAGCGGCCCGTCGCCGCCCTCCCCCTGTGGCCCGTCGCCGCCCTTTCACCTGCGGCCCCGTCGCCGCCCTTACAGCGGCCCCGTCGCTGCCCTTGCAGCGGCCCCGTCGCCGCCCTCCCCTTACGGCCCGTCGCCGCCCTCCCCTTACGGCCCGTCGCCGCCCTTACAGCGGCCCCGTCGCCGCCCTCCCCTTACGGCCCGTTGCCGCCCTTTCAGCGGCCCCGCCGCCTTCTTCAGCGGCCCCGTCGCCACCCCTGCAGCGGCCTCGACGCCGCCCCTTCAGCGGCCCTCCCGTCGCCTCCTCTGCGGCCCCGTCGCCGCTCACTTCAGTGGCCCCGCCGCCCCTCGCGGCCCCACCTTCCTTAGCGGCACAGCCGCCCAGCAACCGAGCCGCCGAGCAGCCGAGCCGCCCAACAGCCGAGCCGCCGAGCCGCCGAGCAGCCGAGCCGCCGAGCCGCCGAGCCGCCCAGCAGCTGAGCCGCCGAGCCGCCCAGCAGCCAACCGCCGAGCCGCCGAGCCGCCGAGCAGCCGAGCCGCCGAGCAGCCGAGCCGCCCAGCAGCCGAGCCGCCGAGCAGCCGAGCCACCCGAGCCGAGCCGCCGAGCCGCCCAGTCACCGAGCCGCTGAGCCGCCCAGTTGCCAAGCCGCCGAGCCGCCCGAGCCGCCCTGTCCGGTAAGAGCAGCGCCTCTGTCACTGCACTGCCCTTACCCTACTGTTCGCGCTGCTAGTCTACTGCTGTCATGGCTAACCCTAGTGTCCTCGCTTTTGACGCTGAGGGTCGGGCCATTGACTTTGACGTCTAGGTAGATGACCTGCAGCTTTTCCTACACTGCGATAGGGCAGACGGTCTCTCCCTCTTTGACCTCACTTCTGGTGCCTCTCCTGCCCCTGCTGCTGATGCTGACGCCACTGTTCGCTCAAAGTGGGCCACACGCAATGCTGCTGCACGTCTTGCTGTGCGTTGCCACCTGCCTACCTCTGAGCATGCAGACTTTAGTCAGTACAAGAGTGCTCATACCTTGTACGACGCTGTAGTTGCACGCTACTCCTCCCCTGCCAGTGCTGCACTGAGCCGCCTCATGCTACCGTACCTCTTCCTTGACCTTGCTGCCTTTCCCACAGTCGCTGACCTCATTACGCACCTCCGCACTAGTGACACTCGCTACCGCGCTGCGCTTCCTGCTGAGTTCTGCGCCAAGAACCCCCCCCCCATGTACATCACCCTCTACTACATAGTCACCCGGCTCCCTGACTCCCTTCGCGTAGTCAGGGATCACTTCCTCTCAGTTTGCCCCACCACTCTCACCGTTGACCTCCTCGAGAAGGCCCTCCTAGCAGCAGAGAAGAGCATAGTAGCTGTAGGAGCCTCTCGTGGTGACCCTCGCACCCCCATCTTTGAGGGGTGTTCCCCCTTCCCCCTTTCGCCCTCTGTTGCCTCTGCTGCTGCGGCCGACCTCGTGGGGCTTGAGTCGGTCGGTGCGGCGTCTACCCCTAGCGGGAGATGCCGCCCTGGCAAGGGCAAGGGGGGCAGGGGCGCTAGAGGAGCTAGCGGGGGCGGTGGAGGAGGCGGTGGAGGCGGTGGAGGGGGTGGGGGTGGCGGTGGGGGTGGTGGCGGGGGTGGAGGTGTCGGTGGCGGCAGTGGAGGCGGAGGAGGCGGCGGCGGTGGCGGTGGGAGCGGAGGTGGCGGAGGTGGCGGCGGTGGAGGAGATGGTGGCGGTGGAGGTGGAGCTGGTCGGGGTGGCGCTGCGCAGAGGGTCGGCTTCGGTGGTGGTTAGCGCCAGCAACAGCAGCAGCAGCGCACTCGTGACATCCCCCCCCCTCAGCAGCTCCGTGAGTGGTACGCTGCACGCTAGCGGGGTGGGGGTACTGGTCCGTGCACCTACGTCCTACGCACCGGCGACCGCGCAGGTGAGTAGTGCGGGGGTGCGCACTCCACCCAGCGCTGCTTTGGCCGCCTGACGGATGCTTGGCGTCACCAGTTCCCGGAGGCCACTGAGATCCCCCGCTGGGGCGAGCTTTCTAGGGCGGGAGTAGCTGTCTTTGACCTTGACTTTGAAACTATTCTTGCTGCCATGTATGCTGTGACTATTAGTGATGAGGGTGACTGTTACCGGTGTTTTCCGCCCGACCCGGGCATTGAGACTGCTGCTCTAGGTACTGGTGAGGCTGCTGCTCTAGGTGCTAGCGAGGCTGCTGCTCTAGGTGCTCGTGCGTCTGCTCCCTCAGGTGCTGGTGAGTCTGCTCTCTCAGGTACTGCGTTGGCTTCGGCCTCCCACACCTTCACCCTTGACTCGGGGGCTTCTCGCTCCTTCTTTCGAGACCGCACCACACTCACGCCGCTTGGTCGGCCAGTTGCAGTCTCTCTGGCAGACCCCTCTAGGGGTCCTGTCCTTGCTCACTACTCCACTGTCCTCCCGTGTGCGGCGGCCCCCTCTGGCACCCTGTCTGGTCTTTACCTCCCCTCGTTCTCTACAAACTTGGTGAGTGGTGCTGACCTACAGGATGCGGGGGTTCACCAGTTCACTCCTACGAGTCAACGGGTGACCCACTGCACGGACGCTCGGACAGGCCGACACTTGGCCACGTTTACACGTCGACCGGGGTCGAGCCTGTACACACTGACCACTACGTCTCCTCTAGTCACTGCGTCTGCTCAGGTAGCTGCGTCGGGTCAGGTGTTTGCTGCAACGTCCAGGTCTGGTCCTGAGTCTGCCCCCTGCTCGTGTCGCCTCCTGTCTCACGAGACTCTCCTCTGGCACCACCGCCTTGGTCACCCCTCCCTGCTTCGTCTCCGAGGCATGGCCTCCCGTTTCCTTGTTTCTGGTCTTCCCCGGTCCCTCCCTCCCCTTCCTCCGGGGCCTGGCCCTACCTGCGTCCCCTGTGTCGAGGGGCAGCAGCGGGCTGCCCCTCACTCTTCCCAGTTTCCTCCGGCAGAGGCCCAGCTGCAGACGCTTCACATGGACGTGTGGGGCCCCGCCCGCGTCCGTGGACAGGGTCACGAGCGCTACTTCCTGCTGGTGGTTGACGACTACTCGCGTTACACCACAGTCTTCCCCTTGCGCAGCAAGGGTGATGTCACTGAGGTGTTGATTGACTGGATCCGCGCAGCTCGTCTCCAGCTCAGGCAGAGCTTCGGCTCGGACTTTCCTATTCTACGTCTGCACCCTGACAAAGGCGGAGAGTTCTCCTCTGGCCTTCTGCGAGCCTACTGTCGTGCACGAGGCATCCACCAGACCTTCACGCTTCCGGACTCTCCACAGTAAAATGGGATTGCCGAGCGCCGCATTGGCATGGTCATGGATGTCGCTCGTACGTCCATGATGCATGCAGCTGCCCCCCATTTTCTGTGGCCGTTTGCGGTTCGGTACGCAGCGCATCAGATCAACCTTCACCCCAGGGTCTCCATGCCGGAGACCTCCCCAGCTTTGCTGTGGACGGGGAAGGTTGGCGATGCGTTTGCGTTCCGTGTCTGGGGATCTCGGGCGTTTGTCCGCGACTTGTCTGCGGACAAACTGTCCCCTCGCTTTGCTCCTTGCGTCTTCCTTGGCTTCCCTCCTGACGCGCCAGGGTGGCAGTTCTACCACCCCACCTCTCGCCGTGTTCTGTCCTCCCAGGACGTCATGTTTGACGAGTCGGTCCCCTACTACTGTCTCTTTCCCTACCGCACTCCGTCCCTCCCCCCGCCACCACTCTTCCTTGTGCCAGGTCCCCCCCCGATAGACCCCCTCCCCCCTCAGGGTCCTGCCCCTTCAGGTGTGTCCCAGGTAGACGCAGTCGAGCCTGTCGAGGTTACTGGTGACTCTGGTGCTGCTGAGGGTGCTAAGCCTAGGGGTGCTGAGACTGGGGGTGCTGAGCGTGTGGGTGCTACGCCTGGGGGTGCTGAGCGTGAGGGTGCTATTATTGGGGGTGCTGAGCCTAGGGGTGCTGAGCCTGGGGATGCTACCACTAAGGGTGCTGAGCCTGGGGGTGCTGAGCCTGGGGGTGCTACGCCTGGGGGTGCTGAGCCTGGGGGTGCTACGCCTAGAGGTGCTGAGCCTGAGGGTGCGGAGCCTGAGGGAGCTGGGCCTGCTCGTGTGGCGTCTGGCGGTGCTGGGCCTGGAGGTTCTCCGGGTGCTTCGTCTCGGCGAGAGCCACTCTCTCCACAGGAGCTGCGCAAGTGGTTTGCCCGGCGCTGGAGGCGTGCTGCTGGAGCTGGAGGTTCTTCGGCTGCTGAGGGTGCTGGTGCCGCGGGTCCCGGAGGTGCTCGTACAGGGAGTACTGGAGCTGCTGGGCCTGCGGGTACGACTGGAGCTGGAGCTGTTGAGGGTGTTGGCGCTGAGGCTACTGCTGTTGGTCCTGGAGGCGGTCCTGTTGGGGGTGCTACTGGTGCTGCTGGAGGTACTGGAGCTGGGGGTGCTGCTGGCGCTGGTGGTGCCGCTGGGGGTACTGGTGCTGTCCCTGCTGTGTCTGAAGGCGCCGCGCGGCCTCGGCCGTACTTCGTTCCACTCCTTCAGCAGGTTCTTGGTCTCCCGCCTTCTACTGGTCCTCCTCCTCCCTTAGAGTGTCCACAGCCTGTCCTGTCACAGTTACAGTTACAGCCGGCCTCCCCACTGCCTGCTCCTTCTCCCTACACTGGTCCTACTGGAGGTCTTGCTGAGCGTCGTGAGCCTGCGTCTCGCCCTGCGTCGCCTGTCCGTCCTGCTCGCACTAGTGGTCGTGGTTCGCGTCAGCGTCCTCCTCCTGTCCCTGGCACTCACGGGATGTCTCTACGTCCGTCCACCGCTCCTCTGCGTGCCCGTTTGCCTTCTCCTCCTGAGTCCTCTCTTTCTGCGCTTGCCTACCCGGAGTCGGACTCTCTTTGTGCTGCCAGTCCTACTGTCACGCGTCTCCTTGCTACCGTCGTCACTGACCCTTCCTTTGAGTCCACTGCTGCGTCTGCCCTAGTTGCTGAGCTCGTCGACTTTGCTGCTCGCTGTCGTCTAGACTACGCTGCTAGTCTTGTCGCTGAGTCTGAGACTGTCTATCCTCCGTCCGTCGGGGGTGAGTGTGCCCTTGGCACGGACGTCCTTGAGGACAGGCAGGAGGAGTTCCAGTGTTTGGCTACTGCTTCACCTCATCTCGTGTCTGTACTGCTTACCCCTAAGGGAGACCCGGATGCACTTGACATCCCGACTCCGCGCTCTTACGCGGAGGCGATAGAGGGTCCCTACTCCTCTCAGTGGCAGGCAGCTATGGACACAGAGATGGCTTCCTGGAAGTCCACAGGCACCTACGTTGACGAGGTTCCCCCGCCTGGGGCGAACATCGTCAGTGGCATGTGGATTTTTAGGGTGAAGCGGCCGCCGGGTTCTCCGCCTGTCTTCAAGGCGCGTTACGTGGCTCGTGGCTTCAGTCAGCGGCAGGGAGTTGACTACTTTCAGACCTTCTCTCCCACCCCGAAGATGACCACTCTTCGGGTACTGCTGCACATAGCTGCTCACCGCTTCTACGAGCTGCACTCTCTTGACTTCAGCAATGCTTTCTTGCAGGGCAGCCTGCACGAGGAGATCTGGCTGCGTCGCCCACCTGGCTTCACTGGGTCTTTTCCTCCTGGCACCCAGTGGAGCCTCCGGCGGCCAGTCTACGGTCTCCGCCAGGCGCCCCGTGAGTGGCACGGCACACTGAGGACTACACTTGCGGCTCTTGGGTTTTCTCCTTCTACAGCCGACCCGTCGCTGTTTCTGCGCACCGACACCTCTTTGTCGCCGTTCTACATCCTCGTGTACGTCGACGACTTGGTCTTTGCCACAGCTGACACTGCTGGACTCGCCCACGTGAAGTCCGAGCTGCAGAAGAGACACACGTGCACTGACCTGGGTGAATTGCGCATCTACCTTGGCTTGCAGATCACCCGGGACAGAGCACGCCGCACCATTACCCTGACTCAGTCACACATGGTGCAGCAGGTCCTTCAGCGCTTCGGCTTCACGTACTCCTCGCCTCAGGCCACTCCTCTGCCTACTCGCCACTCGCTCTCAGTTCTGCCTTCGGATGAGTCCGTAGAGTCGAGTGGCCCGTACCCAGAGCTTGTTGGCTGCCTCATGTACCTGATGACCTGCACACGACCTGACCTTGCATACCCTCTTAGCATTCTCGCACGCTATGTTGCTCCTAGGAGACACAGACCGGAGCACATGGCTGCAGCGAAGAGGGTGTTGCGCTACTTGTGCAGTACGTCGGGCATGGGGCTTGTACTTGGAGGGCAGAGTCCAGTGGTCCTCACTGGGCACGCAGACGCTTCTTGGGCTGACGACGAGGCTACGCAGCGGTCGTCACAGGGTTACACCTTCAGCCTTGGTTCCGGCTCTGTTTTGTGGCGGGCTACCCGCTCGTCTTCTGTTCTCGGCTCCAGTTGTGAGGCTGAGATCTACGCCGGGGCCATGGCTGCATAGGAGTTTCGCTGGCTCACCTACCTGCTGACTGACCTCGGAGAGCCGCCTCGTTCTCCTCCAGTGCTGTACGTAGACAACAAGGCCATGCTGGCCTTGTATCGAGAGCAGAGACTGGAGCACAGAACGAAGCACATTGCTCTCCGCTACTTCCTTGCTCGTGAGCTACAGCAGCGTGGTCAGCTACGCCTTGCGTACGTGGCCTCTGAGGCCAACACTGCTGATATCTTCACCAAGGCACTTGCGCCTTGTGATCATCAGCGCTTTTGTACTCAGCTGGGTCTTGTGCCTTCCTTGCCTCACTTGCTCACCCCTTGACCTTGTTTGTACTGTTGCATATATATATATATACATATATATATATATATATATATATACACCTGCTCTTCCTTGTCTAGCCTTATATATATATGTAATCCTGCACGTGAACTGGCCTTGTGGCCTTGAACTTGTGCTCGGAATGTGTGGTGACCTTGTGATCCACCCTGAGCTTGCTTTGCTTTGCTTGACTGGTCTTGTGACCCCTTGTTCTCCCCCACTTTGCCTATGGGGGTGTGTCAGATTTATATGACATAGCTACTATAGGCTATAGTGGGGTAGCACATATGGGGTACAGCTTTCTGGGGTTTGTACTTGTACCCAACTTTCTCTTAGTCATTTCATTCTCGTTCTCTTTTCTCACAAATTTGGACCAATATTGGTCAGCTAGGACCTAATTTGGACCAATATTTGTCCAAATCGGTAGGCCTTGTTTTGTGATGTGTGCACGCACGATTAAAAAAACAAAAACAGATTACGAAACGGGACACGATAACGCGATACCCGAGGGAGAACGAGACGGTGACGAGAGGACAGAGTGCGAGGGTGATGAGAGTGGAGACAGCGAGGCAGAAAAGATGAGAGGGAGGGTCCCGATGGGAAGCGAAGGCGACGAGAAGGGAGAACGTGAGTGCGGGAGCGACGGGGTGGGAGAACGTGATTGTGAGTGTGACGAGTGAAGAGTGACAGGAAAGGATGGGAATGTGAAATTGTGGGGAGGGGAAGGGAAAAACGATGGGAAGGGAGAGGAGAAGTAGAGAGAGACGGGACGGGAAGGGGACGAAAAGGCAATCACGAGCGCAATCGCGGGAGAGACGGGACAAACGACAGGCGAGAGGGCAACGGGACAGCGACGGCAAGACGTCGAGAAAGGCGACGCGAGGGCGACGGGAGGGCGACGGGAGGGCAGAGAGAACAGGAGGCAGTGATGGGAAGGGAGGCAGGGTGGGTGACGCAATGATGAGAAGATGGACGGTGGCGGGGAGAACGAGCTGAAGGGAAATTTGAAGGGTGATTGGGGGGGATCGCGAGGGCGACGAGGAGGGTGACGCTTGGGGCGATAGAAGAAATGGAGGGCGATGGTGACGGGAAGTGTTCCGGGGCGAGCGGAAAGTGAAATGGGCCGACAGTGACGGGGACCGCTACGATTGCGTGTCGCGCGATGTGCACTGAGCTAATAGCCCATGAACCTAATATGCATCCGCATAGAATCAATAACTACGAGCTTATACAAACAATGCTTACGGTAGGTTCTCAGATATTGTTCGGTATGTTACTAGGCAGAAAACTAGGACTTAGGGAGCGGAAGCTAGCTAGTAAACTGGTGAGTAGTGAACCCATTCCCAACTTGAAGAAATAATTGCGCGACGCGACGACTCTCAACTTTGAGGGAATGACAAACCGCGGTGCTTTCTCGTCTCCAATTCCAATGGGCAGTGGCTTTCCCATTGCCCATGCCGCGCGACCGCGCCCGGTTCCTGCGGTTGATTTTCCGCGACAACTCTACCTTTAGTACACTTTCTGTGATTTCATGGGTAGGCGCAAATTTCTTTGTTAGTGTTGCACACATCATTACATCTTTGTCATTATCTATGCGCTGTCGACCACGGCTATCCATGCAGCGGTGGCAATGATGAAATTGGCAGGGAAATATCTTGTCGTGCACGCGTGCACGAACCTGCCTTGCGTGACATTCGAGAACCCTCATTGTCAGGGTTACAGTCAATAACAGCGTGCCACCTTGGACTTCATTTGGCGGGTTAAGCACCGTTGCACCCACGCGAGCAATAGTCTGTCCTTCCATCGTTTTTACTTCGCCTCGGCTTCCCCCCCGTCAACCTCTCGTAAGCACCCAGTCACCATTTCCACCATCTCGTGAGCCAAGAGTTTTGGCGTCATTGAGTGGCTACCATTGTTGCTCTTACTTTTGATCCATCCAAGTCTATTAGCATAGCATACTCCTCTCCACATCTCTCGAAACCATCCGCCCCTGCTTACATTCACGCAGTCGTTAGTTGGTCAGTGCACGATGACGCAGACTAGACAGTCCGCACGCAACAAGGGCCAACAAGCTGTTAGTAGTCAGCTCCCCGTCGCGCGGGGGAAACGAACAAACCGAAACAGGTAGGATGCGAGCGGTAGTATGCCGGCTCCGAGCCCTGAATTCAAGGTCCCGGTAAAATTAGAAGGCGTACATAAACTACCCGAGGTTCGCGAAGGGAGTCAGAGTTCCAGACTGCGCGACCGATAAGCTACCTAGGTCTGTTAAGAGTGACCATTTCCCATCCCATGAGCTAAAAAACCAAGACGGCCAGCAAGCGAGGGTTACTATCATGGATGCCCTCCACATACAGGATGGCTATGAGCTGACGACGTCAACCATCGACTTTTACCACGTGTGAGACACGTTCTGCGTGTGCGCTGTTTTAATTTTCATATCCATCGTGTAACCGATCTGTATTCTTTGTATTGTTCCAGTGTGTTGAGCCTTCTTCACCAGCACCTACCTGACGGAAAAACGTGGTTGGCTCTAGACACGCTCGCGTACCAAACCGTCACCGGGGGACAGGAGCTAGCATGCGGTGTCGACTGCAAGACTCTCTTCGAGCGCGACTACCTGTGCATCGTGGTTTTCACCAAGTAAGAGACTCTGAATTTGCGGAAGGCAGGGAAATTGTTTGCGACAACTTGACGTACCACTCCGTGGCATGCATAACCTGACTTCCCGTGCTTTATGGTTGTTTGCAGAGTTCCAATTCATCATTTCAGCCTTGTCGTTGTGAAGGACCCCCGTTTTCAGTAAGGAGGAATACGATGCCTTGACGCCACAAGTACCGGCATCAGCAGTACTGTACGACTCCACACGCTTGCATTTCGACATGTGCGAGGCAGTTTTCACCAACATTAACGAGTGAGTTTATGATATATCGTCAATTTGCTAGGGATAGATACGGTTTTTTATGCACACCGGTTTACCTCGGTTTACTAATGCCCTTTCCCTCGTGATCCATCCGCAGGCTGCTTGGGCGGGCCCTGAAAAAGGCCAACCCTGATCTGCCATGGGTGGTAGTGACACAGAGGCTTACACGCGTGAGCAGCCGTGCTCTCGAGGTGAGCATGCCACACTTGTGTTTGCTGTCATGATGCAACTAACATGCCGGACCCGTTTTTTTACGCGAATCTAAACTTGCGTTTCTTTTGTTTCCATGTTTTTTACTGCAGTACTTCGAGGTACCTTAGCAACAGACTGGTGTGGACTGCGGGGTCTACAGTACGTGTGTATGTTCACCAAGGAGCTTGTAGGCCGAGGTTTCAAATTCATGGAAGAAGAGATCCCCCATCCCCGTTATAGTGCCGCACAATGCAGGCGCGAAATCCGTGCTCTGATGTGCGAAGCCAGCAAAGGTACTCTGCTGGAATCTCTGACACTGAAGGGGGCCGACATTCCCCCACAAAGTGAGCAGCACGGAGGGGATGACAGTGATAGCGATTGTGGAGTTGAGGAGATAAAGGAGCCAACGGTTAAGGATGTGGCGGCGGAGTAGTGTGTCCTTGCTGCGCAGCTCAAGAACCTGCATGAAGACGTAGAGTCCCTGAAAGACTCGGTTTACAAGGGAGAACAGGGGCTCGTCAAAGTGACTGTGACCCTGTCTTCGCTCTTTACGGCCTTGCAGGGGATGGCTGCCAAAATAGGGTTCAAGCTGCCGACTGCTGGCCTGGAGGTTTTGAACACCAACGAACCCGCCATCTCTACCTATGCAGCCCCACCGCCGCATCGTACGGCCGGATCATCATTTGAAGCTCTTGTTGACAAGAGCGTTGCTCCCCAAGCCTCCTCTACCGGTCCGTCATACGCGCGTCCACCAATTTCTGCGACGATGCCAGGTTTTGTCCAAGGCCAGGGAGCCACAACCGGCGCACCAGAGTCTGCGGCGGGTCACTTTGGCCCCACGGCCGTCACTTCTACCTCCTTGCCTGGTCAGCCGGTTGATGCTGCATGTATTACTACAGTCGCATCGGGGCAGCCATGCGTCGCTGAGAGTTCCCTTCCACCTGTAGCGGCGCAGCCAGGTGCACCAGCCGGTGCTCTTCCATCTGCTCCAGGTCAGCCAGGTGCCTCCTCTGGTGCTCGGGCAGCTGGGGCTGGACAGCCAGGTGCAGCAGCGGTTATGCCAGCATCGGCTGGAAGTCAGCCAGGTGCTATTCTTCCAACTGCGACTGGTCAAGCATGTGCATCAGCCGGGATTCCTATCGCCACGACAGGTTAGACAGGTGCAGCCGCCTATGATCCTACCGTACCGTCTGGTCAAACAAGGGCATCAGCCGGGATTCATACCGCCTCCACAGGTTGTACGCGTGCAGCCGCCGGAGTTCCAACAGCAGCCGCGGGTCAGCCAGCTGCAGCAGCCGTTGCTCCGACGACAATGCAAGCGCAGCCAGGCTCGACCGCGAGGGATGCAATGGCATATGCGGGTCAGCAAGGGCCCTCTTCGAGCGCTACACACGACACTGGCTCGGGTGCTGCCAAGAAAACAACAGATGTGCATCACCTGTCACCACCAGTCCCTGGTGGTGCAACCGTGCCGCATCAGGGTTTTGGTGCACCGCCCGCGTCGAGTGTGTGGGCCACTAGACTAGAGACACGGGTTCAAGCTGCCGCGGGGCGGCCTATGAACGCAGCTGTGGTTCAGCCAAGCAACGATGCCTGGGATATAGGGGGACCACACACAAAACACACCATATTTCATCCAGGTGTGCTGGTGCAGGATGCTGTACGATCGGAAGCGGCCGATGAGACTGCAAGGGCAGCTGTTGTTCAAACGGGTTCCTCTACTTGGTCCTCAGGCGAGCAGTTTTTTGCTCCGTGTGCCTTTCCACCCGGGATGCATATCCAGGGAGCACAACCACCATGTGCGGTAGGCTATGCTCCACATGCAGGTGGTGATCAGCCGGTCCCCGCTACATCCGCCGTGCCATCTGGGCCAATTGGCCATGCTCTGCAACCTCCAAACGTGCTTTACCTCGGTTCTGGACAGCACCACGCTAACGTGCAACTGCCGTTGTTGTCGCATCGCCCCCTCGTTCATGATTCTGGAGCTTTCCTCGTAGCTGATGAGGCGCTCGACAATGTCAGTGGCCTACGTGGACACACATCCGCCTCTCGTGGTCTGGCTCTATCGGGCATGCTCTCCGGTTTCGTGCAGGGGTCGCAATCGGTACTGCCCTCCCCAGCAGCCTCCACTTCTATGCCGCCCTCGACCCAAGGAGGCGAGCACGGCGAGGAGGCCGCCTCCAGGGGGTTCATGGGCGTCACAAAAAAGCAGGGCAAGGACGAGTGGATCGCAAGGATCGTCGTGGACCGCTCATCATAGTCGCTGATTGTCATCAACAGCCACTTTGGATCTGAGGTCGATGCGGCCAGGTCAAAAGCCGCCGCTTCGTATATGATGTTCATTGACAACCCAACGCGAGGCGAACTCATACCATTGATTGCCGAGGACAAGGCAAAGCTTCGAGGGTGTACGCCAACCCAGTGTGATATTATGGTCCGAATGAAGTTCTGGCAGATGTGGGAGGAGTGGAGGAAATATTGGCCAGCAGCAAAGGCAAAGTATGACGAGAAAATGCGCAAGGCAGATCGTAAGAGAGCGGCACTCCAGCTGACCTTGGGTGAGACTGATGCTCAACCCGACAAGACAGCAAGAACGGGAGGTGAAGAGAGTTCCGGGGTGGAGCCTGCAAGTGAACGGGAGGGATCAGGATTTAAGGATGCATAGAGCATGGCTTCATGACTGGATGTGGGTGTGTGGATGGGACCCTTTGCCTCCCTCACAGTGCTTTCTGCTTCAAAACCCCGCTGTGCAAACTGTGTATGTTTCACTCCTAGTGTGTGTAGGGTTGTCATCCACTTTCTCAGTGTGGCATAATGCCCGCTCAGTGATACACATGCTTCTGTTGGAAACATATACATAGTTCCACTAGGATGTCAACGGATGACACGGTTTTGTAATAATCAAGTATTACTAAAAAACATCGGTGGCAATTGTAATGCGCAGGGTCACACTAGTATCTCCTCTTTTAACGTCAACATTAAACACTCCGCAAACCACCAGTGAAACATCCGTGACCCATGCGTCTTTTCGACATGTGTTTGCATCGTAAAAGGGTCGTAAATATTATGAAACACCTTAAATCACGTCCGCAAAGCAGCGGTGTGGGTTTCGTGTAACCGTGGTGCAGGGATCATGGGGCGCGAACAGTTTTCGGTACGGGCCCCACGCGAAGCTCACCATAAACACACCACGACGAAACCGCAGGTGTGCAGTATGCAGTCCGTAAACACCGCCGCCAAACAGCAGTAAGAGTTCAGTCGATGACAACTGCACCTCGTCTCCATGGTAGACTGTACGTGCACAGCCCATGTGGCATCGGCCATCAAGACGTGGGTACTTCGTAAATGTTTGCACCACACAATCACCGTTTCGACGTCAGATCGCAGCGTCGCACGCCACGTATTAGTACAACACGAGTACAACCCTAGTAAAGGCCACGTCCGAATATTGAGCGCAAAGAATAGCTAAAATCAACTCTCAGTGGTAAAGGCCTTTCGGAAAACCAGTGATGTTATGTTCAGTGCTATAAAAAAAAGAACAAAAAAAAACAAACTAGAGTCGTACTCGTAAACAACGGCGCGTGAGGAACTTACGCTTTGAGTCGTATCGTATCCACCAACAATCTGCCGCAAATTTAGAAACGTAGGGGCAATCCCAAAAAAAACCTGAAACATTACAACACTAGGGTGAATATCCCCACGACTTTGAAGCGTGATCCGCGTATCCCAACTTCTAGGATCGTCTGGAGTGAAAGGTTGAAGGTGAGGGGCTCACGAGATACTCACCAAGAACAAACCACGATCCAGCGAGAATGCTGCAAGCATGCCGTAAACACTGGAGACAAACAACATCGAGAATGCAGTCGTTGACACGTCTGTGTGCCGTTTCAACATCAAGACCACCTGGTACACCGTAGGTGTAAAACCCACACGTCACAGGCCTTCAAGAAGTGGGTGCATTGTAAATGTTCCGCCACACACTCACTATACCTACCCACGGTCGGTTAGGTGCCCGCCATGTATACGAATGACACGAGTGGAACCCTAGTAAGGACCAAGTACCAAAACAGGAACTGGAAACTCTCGAACTAAGCAAACCTTAACACGACGAGAGTAAAATGCTTACGGCTGAAGTAAAGTAACCACCCGCGATACACTTGAGAAGCCATCACTGAGTCGTTACAAGTTTGTCAGCATCGGATAGTTGACAGCCATTGCGTATTCGCTTTCGGCATCGCGCGGTATTAGCGAGTGACCACCGAACGATATACATGTTCCAATATGATGGCCTATACTATTAAAAAAGATCATAAACCCACCTATCCTATCAGATAAGAATAACCATGGACATATGTGATAAACAAGAGGGGGGTAACTTCAGCAATCGAGATCGTAAACTCCAAATGTATCGTCCAACATGTTATCCGACTAGACCATATCCGGGACTAGATGGTCAACACACTAATGAGCCATTCCTAAACAATTGACTTAAGCGCCTCTATCGTATCGAAACACTGAGTCATAAGCGAAGCAGAACATATCGAAGCATCGGCGAGTCAACCCTCAGAGGTTGAGCAACTGCTGCAGGTTACGCGAAAGTCAAAGTTCAGCGACCTTTGACTTGACAAATACAGCGCGACAGCAAGGACAAACAACTGACTCGTTATTGAGCAGTTGCCCGAGTCGTCACTTTATCGAACCGCAACAGCAACAGCAAAACAGTTATTAGTTATAACTGTTCATATTCCCTTGTACTCTTATAAAAGCTTGTATCCCTTTGTTTTAATCAATCTACTTTGCCCTCACATACTAGCGCAAGATGGTTCAAACACTGCACTAAAAGCATCCGCTATTACATCATCCCTATCCAGAGTCTAGTCCTGTAAAGATCCTAAGGGCTTTTTAGTTGGAAAGCATAATTAAGCGTTGATGAAGGTCCAGACAAACACCTGTCATTAGCAACCGAGCTTGTGCTGCTTTATCCGACTATACTATATCCAGGACTAGATGGTCAACACACTTATGAGGCATTCCTATTGTACCCTAGATCTTCATGCTGGATTGTGTAGGCTGCCAAACAAGCAGATATCACTAGTATGTATAGGCAGTGGAATTCGAAACGATTTAGCAGCGATTAGGAGTGCATTGCAATGTTTCAATCATTGGTACTCGTGTCAACACTCATGTTGTGTCAGAACATCCAAATGTAGATTAGGTGCGCTGGTGCGAAGCCTAATTTATTCCGTGATGAGTACGCATAAATTTTCACCGCGTGTTTAGGGCTTTTGCGTGTGGCACACTACACATATTTTATACCGAACGCATATAACCACTATTGTCGCGTATAGCTACTGGTACAAGTTTAATGTTCCTTGTCAATCCCGTGTGAGGGGGATGACAACTACATAACGCTTCTCATTGGCTATCAGCGTGACCCCGAGCTTATTTGAGGTTGCCAGGTGGTCGTCGTGACACGTTGGATCGTAACGATACTGTACTATGGTTGTCGCTGTCACATCACAAGCAGGTGGTGAACGTCCCGTCATTTGTCTCACCAGAGACACGCGACTCTTCCACCTCTTAGGTCAGCACCCCCACTAGTAGAATTACAAGGCCAAGCGCGAAGGTACCTTTCAGGTATTTCGTTGACACATCACTAGCATCTGGTCAACATCCCGTCACATGCCCTGTTAGAGACCACCATTATTTCACCGGCGCACTTTATAACTCCACTAGCAGGCTTGTAGGCTTTTACTCATGCACCGCTAGCCAACCCTTTAACTTGTAACTCTCGGTAAGGACAACTCCTCTACCCTGACTCGCTTTCATCGACCCTCATATGGCGTCTAGGAAAAGCGGGCGAATGAGTGGAGCGAAGTGTGATCTAGGCGCGACCAAGAAATCGGAACAACGTGCGGTAAAGTTTGAAGTCCCCGTCACAGCTGTGGTGGAGAAGAGGCCGCCCGAACTCGACGACATAGTGTCCATCTTCGCGAAATCCGTGCCTGGGTCATCTTTGGGTAGCAGAGTTTTACCTGCCGCGTTTACGAGAGAGCACTTTCCGACCCCATTGATCACGAATCAGATTGGGCAGAGCGCCAACGTGACGATGGTTGATGCGCTTGGCATTAGAGACGGCTGTGAGATTCCAGCGACAACCATTGATTTCCACAGCGTGTGAGTAGTCAATGCGACTCTATACGCAGTGGACGAGCGAAGTAGTTCTGGTGCTAATGTATTTCCCCTTCTTCTCGCAGCGTTCTGAGCATCATGCATCCACTGCTACCTACGGGGAGCACTTGGGTTGCACTGGCAACCCTGGTGTACTAGTCGGCGTGTAGCGAGAATTTAATGTGCGGCATCGGGAGCGAGTCCTTGCTCAAATACGACTACGTATGCATAGTGGTAACATCCAAGTGAGTACGGCTTGTGTAGCATGTCTGGATTATTAGGGAAAGTACCCATGCACATGTATCTCATATTGACCGTGTGTGGCAGGTGCGGAGATAACTACTACAACAGGAGCTTAGAGTACTGGCTAGGCACGTGTGCTCGTGTGATGTCTGCGTTCGTTGGTCCTTAGACGTTTTCCTAGTGCTCACACTGCTTGCTAGTTCACGGGGCAATTTTGGCAAGAGTTTCACTAGAGAAAGTTGTCAATGATGGAACAATGAAGTTGGCAATGCAAGACTACATCAGAGCTAGCATTCAGGTTGGTCGACTGCCAGCACAGCATGGTCGACCGCGTTCCAGCACGACTTGGTTGACCACGCTACAGCAGTGCAAAGTCGACAGCTTGCCAACGCTGCAGGTTGACGGTGTGCCAGCATTGCTCACGCAGGACAGCAGTGCACCCGCTTTGCAGGTGCGCGCAGATGATTGGCATGCAAAGTCTCGTCACCTGCACAGCGCACACACCACGTCAACCTCGGGCTAGCGACTGCCTCTGATCCGCCACGACGACCTCGGGATACCACCATGGAGGTCGGTCTCGCCAACTTCGCCTGGGTGACCGTCGCACTCCTTCGCAGAACCTCGTCACCCAGGTATCCTGGTCGACCGGGCAACTATGTCGACCAGCTGCTCCTGTATGTGCTCGTCGACCTCCCAAGTCGACAACCACACCAGGTCGACCTCACCAGGTCGACCACTCCTCCGGTCGACCAGATCCAGGTCGACGTCACTCCTGGTCGACCAGTGCAGTTGTCAGCTACCCAAGTCGGCGTCACCAGGTCGACGCCCCTTCTACGTCGGCGCCGACTTCCAGACTGACCTCTTGAAGTTGGCGACCTCCCAAGTCGGCGACCTTGCAAGTCGGCGCCGACTTGCAAAGTCGGTGACCTTGCAAGTCGGCGCCGACTTGCAAAGTCGGTGACCTTGCAAGTCGGTGACCTTGCAAGTCGGTGACCTTGCAAGTCGGTGACCTTGCAAGTCGGTGACTTTGCAAGTCGGTGACCTTGCAAGTCGGCGCCGACTTCCAGGTCGACGTGCCACATCGCCGACCACCAGTTGAAGTCGGCCGCTGGCTTCCCAAGTCGGCGGTATTGCAGTGGCGCCGTGCAAGTCGACCAACCCCGTCGACCAGCTCGTCCAAGTCGGCGTCACCCACTGCTGCAAGTCGGCTGTACCTTCTGTACACCCCACCACGAAGTCGGCTCCGCCCAAGCGTGGACGGGGCCAACACACAACTCCCGTTGACACTCCCCTGCCGCGTTCACGCTTGGCCCCCCCAAGTCCACTCGGCAGTACTCCTCGGAGAATAGCTCGTCGACGTGCACCCAACACACAGCACGTCGTCCACCGCACCAGCCATGCAAGAGGGCATGGCACCTACTGCTGCACGTTGTCATCTTCGTTGCCCACGTCGGCCAAGCGCACCTGGCCGATGGCGACGGAGCACCGGTTGAAGGCCGGATAGTGCAGCGCCTTCGTCAGGAAGTCGGCCGGCTGCTCAGTGGTCGGGATGTACCTCAGCGAGAACTTCCCGCGCTTCACCATGTGCTGCAGCCAGGCCTGTCGCCGCTCCATGTGCTTGAGGTTGCCCGTCAACCCCATGCCCTCGACGTCTGTGATGGCCGGCTTGTTGTCCACCCGAAGGACGGTCGGCTTCCCGGCATCCAGCTGCGGGAACTCTGCAAGGAGGAAGCGAAGTCGGCGTCCTTCCTTGCCGGCTTCGGTGGCTGCCACGTACTCCGACTCAGTCGATGACAACGTCGCACACTTGATGCGCTGGCTCGACCAGGAGACTGCGGCCCCTCCACAGACGAACACGTAGCCACCCGTGCTCGTCCTGTTCTGCTTGTCACCGGCGTCGTCGGCGTCCACGTAGCCGACCAGCTCCAGCGACTCAGGTCCACCGCCGAAATCCAGTGCGGTGTTGCGCGTATTGGCGAGGTAGGCGAGGCAGCGGTCGACCTCGCGCCAGTGCTGGTCGCTCCTCACCGTGAGGCCGCTCCCCAGCTTGCTGCAGGCGAAGGCGATGTCCGGCCTCGTCGTCGTCGCCGCGAACTGCAGCGAGCCGACCTTCTGCCGGTACTCCTCTTCCTGCCGCTCCTGTGCCTCCTCGTCATCGAACGTGAGCTCGGCGTAGACATCGACCGAGACCGGCGTCTTCGGGGTGCGCCCGGTCTGCTCCTCGTCGATGAAGCGCCTACGAAGCTTGTCGGCGTAGCCCTGCTGGTGCAGCCACAGCTTCCCCGCCGACCTGTCGCGGACGATCTCCAGCCCGAGGTACTTCTGCACCGGCGAGATCTCACGCAGCTCGAAGGCGGCTTCCAGAAGCTCCTTCAGCTCCTTCAACATTGCGGCGCTACTGCTGGCGGCAAGTAGGTCGTCGACGTAGACCAGCACCCAGCAGGCCACTCCATCCTTTCCGTCCTTGAAGTAGAGAGCCTCGTCGACCTGGCTCTTCTTCCACCCGGCGCCGACCAGCACGTCATTGAGCGCCAAGTACCATAGCAGCGGCGACTGCTTTAGCCCGTACAGGCTCTTCAGCAGCTTGCACACCCGGCCGGTCCCGTCGTTGAAGTAGTCCGGCTGGGACATGTAGAGCACCCTGTCGAGCTTGCTCTGCAAGAAGGCGTTCTTCATGTCGAGCTGCATCAGGTTGAGGTTGCGGATGGCGACGATGCTGAGGAAGATCCTCAGCGTGACGTAGCTGCCCACCGGCGCGAACGTCTCGTCGTAGTCGGTGCCGTACACCTGCGTGAAGCCCTTCACAACCAGCCTCGCCTTCTCGCACTCGACGGTGTCGTCGACGTGGTACTTCGTCGTCAACACCCACCGGTTCTTCATGACGTTCACTCCCGGCGGACGTTCGACCAACTCCCACGTTCCCATGTTGAGGAGGCTGCGAATCTCCTCCTCCATGGCGGCCTTCACCGCCGGGCCCTTCCAGCTCGCCAACGCCTCCTTCACCGTCATCGTCGAGATGTCCCAGCGGTGCTCAGGGTCGGCTAGCATGTCGGGGTCGAGCTCTGGAAACTCCTCATCCTCCTCGGCATCGTCGTACAGCAGGTCGTCGGCCTCATCGTCCACGTCGTACACCGTGGTGAAGGTAGCGGGGACGAAGAAGTCAGGCGGTCTCCGAAGTCGGCCTGAACGCCGTGGTCCTGGCTGGACCTCCTCGGCGTCCCCTCCATCATTGCTGTTGTCGCTGCCCTCGGCGTCCTGCTGCTCCTCAGCCGGCGTCCCAGCTGACTTCTCCCCTATGGTCGGCTCCCCTGCCGACTGCCCGGTCGCCGACTGCTCCTTGGTCGGCGTCACTGCTGCCTGCTCCTTTGTCGGCCGCTGGTCCTCGACCTGCTTCTCGACCTGCTCCTCCCCTGTCGACGTCGACTGCAATCCCACGTCGACCTGCCGCTCGTCACGTCCGCCACCGGCAATGCACTTGGCCGAAGGCGACGTCCCACTACTCCCCTCATTGCCGGAGGCCGACACCGAGGTCAGCCCACGCAGGTCGGCCACGAGGGGAGGGGCAGGGGTCGGAGGGGGAGGGGTAAGGCGGACGTCCTCGACGTCCGTAATAGCAAGCTCACCGACCTCGGCAAGCAGTGGCAGCGTCGCCGACGAGGTGTCAGAGGGCGGGGTGGGCGACGAGCGGCCGGACACCGACCCGTACTCCGTCTTCCACTCGGCCAGCGACAGCTCCTCGTAGAACACCACATCCGACGTGGTGACCACCCGGTCGGCGTCGACGTCGAGGAGCTCCCAGCCCTTGCTCGCCGCCGACACGCCAAGGTGCAGGCCCCACCTGGCCTTCGGCTGCAGCTTCCCACCACGCTGCTGCTCGGTGACTAAGAACTGCGCCATGCAGCCCCACACCCGCGCCAGCGACAAGTCGGGCTTCTTCCCGGTCAGCAGTTGGTACGGCGTCGTCCCCGGCGGCAGCGCCGACCTCTCAAGGCAGTTGCGGACCCAGACGGCCTGCCGGAGAGCGAGGTGCCACCAGTGGTGCTGCACGCCCATGTGCAGCAGCATTGTCCGCACCGACTCCACCACCGTCCTCATCTCCCGCTCCGCCATGCCGTTCTGCTGCGGGGTGTATGGGCAGGTCAGGTCGTTGACGATCCCCTTGCCGTTCACGAAGTCGGTGAACTGCTTCCCGAGGAACTCCCCTCCCCGGTCAGAGCGCAGCATTAACACCGACCTCTTCGTCTGCCGCTCAGCCACTGCCAGCCACTGCACGAACGCCGGCAACGCATCTGACTTCTTGGTGACCGGCTTCACCCACACGTAGCGGGTCTTGCGGTCCTTCAGCAACAAGAAGTACAGGCTGCCATCCTTGGCAGCCACGCGGAATGGCCCGCACAGGTCGATGTGCACGACGACCAGCACATCGTCGGCGTCGGAGCCTTGGTCGGGGAAGGTGTGCCGCGCCAGCTTCCCGCCGACGCACGAGACACACGGGGAGTCGGCGCCCGTCGCCGACTTGGGGTCCAGCCCAATGGCGACCTCGTTCTTCACCGAGCTCCGTATGGTGTCCATGCCGACATGTGCAAGCCGGGCATGTATACGGTCTGGCGTCGACTTCGTCTTCGAGACGATCGCCCGCAGAGCCACAACTTCCGTCGTGGGCGACGTCGACCTCGTTGAGCAGGGACGCAGGTTGGTGCAGAGGACACGCCCGGAGTACGTCGCCCGACCGAGCACCTCTCCCGTTGCCGAGACGAGCACCATCCCGTCACCGTCCTCTTGCAGCTTCACGCCGTGCTCCTTAAGCTGGCCGGACGACAGCAAGTTCGCCCGCACACCCGGGACGTACAGCACGTCGGGGATGAGCACCTGCTTCCCAGCCTCCCCTTGCAGGGCGACGGTGCCGCGGCCCTGGACATCCTGCAGCGCCCCATTGATGCCGCGCACGTGCTTGATGAAGCCGCTCGGCTGCAGGTCGACGAAGACTTTCTTCGTCCCCATCAGGTGGTGGGAGCAACCGCTGTCGAGCAGGACCACTGTCGGGTTCGCCTGCACAGCTGCCGCCACCGCCTGGAAGTCCTCTCCGGCCTCCGGCGCCAGCGAGACGGTCGGCTCCACGACGCCGACCAGCGAGCACGACGCCGTCTTGTCATCCCGCGCCTTGCTGCCAGCAGGGGAGTCGGCGTCGTTCGCCGAAGTCGACGTCTTGGTCGACTGCTTCTCCTTGCGTGGCCGGTTTCCTCCTCGACGAGGACGACGACTGCTCGACCTCCCGCGGCCGCTGTTGTTGTCGTCGTCGGAGTCACTGCGGTCGAGACACTCGAAGGAGAGGTGATTGGGGCTGTGGCAGATCCAGCACTCCCGACGTCGACCTCCCCCTCCTTGACCGCCGTCCTTGGTCGGCTTCTTCTCAACCTCCTTGATCGACTTCCAGCCACCGCTCCCGCCGCCACCAGACTGTCCGCGCTCTCCTGGTCGGCCTCCTTGCTTCGCTGGGGCGACGAAGTTGGCCTGCACCAAGAGTTCCTGTGACCGCTCAGCTTCCTGCATCGCCTCGTCCTGCCGGATGTATGAGGTCAGGTTGTCCTCGTTGAGCGTCGCCCTTGTGCTCGGCGCCATGGACAGCCGTTTCAGGAGGTTATAGCTGCTAGAAAGTCCCTGCATGACATGGGTGATGTACGACGCCGTGGAGTACTGCGCGCCGGCCATCTTGATAGTGGGGAGAATTCGCCGGGCTTGGTTGCAGTAGTCAGTCGCTGTCTCCTCGTCACCCATACGCAGGTGCGTCAACTGTCCCTCCAGCTGGGCGATGAACAGGTCATCGGTGACCTGGTACGTCGACTCAATAAAGTGCCACGCCCGGTGGCCGGCGTCGATGTACTCCCGGCACCACTTTAAGGCGATCTGCACGCCCGGCGAGCAGCACCGCGAGATGACCGTGAAGGTCAAAAGCTGCACGGCGCGGAACTCCGCCCGCAAGTCGGGGTGGTGTTCTCCAGGCGTCACCACGGTCCCTCGGGCGAAGCCGATCAGCCCAGCCATCTCCAGCTGGGGCTCGATAGCTTCCTTCCAGGTGAGAATGTCGGGTCGACCGAACAGTGGGGGGGTGACCGAGATCCTGTCCGGCGTGAACTTGAAGTAGCCGTAGCTCGGCGCAATCCCACCTGCCGTCACCTGGGTCGCCGTCATCGGCGACAGCCCACTACGTCAGCCTCCGACGTCACCCTGCGAAGAGCCGGCACCCGCCGACGTCTACATCCCTCGCGCCTGAACGCCGCCGACTTCACCGGCATGTATCACACCTCTTTGCCTCGACGTGCCTCCAGCACTGCTGCCGACTTGACCACCACCGGCGTTGCCGCCCACGTCGACGCCGCCATCGTTGTTCACCAGACGAGGAGAGGCTGGTCGAGACGGGTGCTCCGTCGCCCACGTGGAACGGAGTCCAGCCTCAACGACCGCCCAGGGCAAGTCGCCATACTCGTTGGCCTCGTGCTTCCTCCTCGCGTTCTCCAACCGTGCCTCCAGGGTGTCTACCACCCCCGCGTCACCTACGACTCCTACCATAGTGACTACCGCACAGTTGCCGGCCTGTAACTACGAAATAGGTAAGTGGTGTCTACGTCGACCTGACTGAAGGGTAAGTCGTGTGCCGTCCACGCTCACCGCACCATGCGGAGATAACTACTACAACGGGAGCTTAGAGTACTGGCTAGGCACGTGTGCTCGTGTGATGTCTGCGTTCGTTGGTCCTTAGACGTTTTCCTAGTGCTCACACTGCTTGCTAGTTCACGGGGCAATTTTGGCAAGAGTTTCACTAGAGAAAGTTGTCAATGATGGAACAATGAAGTTGGCAATGCAAGACTACATCAGAGCTAGCATTCAGGTTGGTCGACTGCCAGCACAGCATGGTCGACCGCGTTCCAGCACGACTTGGTCGACCACGCTACAGCAGTGCAAAGTCGACAGCTTGCCAACGCTGCAGGTTGACGGTGTGCCAGCATTGCTCACGCAGGACAGCAGTGCACCCGCTTTGCAGGTGCGCGCAGATGATTGGCATGCAAAGTCTCGTCACCTGCACAGCGCACACACCACGTCAACCTCGGGCTAGCGACTGCCTTTGATCCGCCACGACGACCTCGGGATACCACCATGGAGGTCGGTCTCGCCAACTTCGCCTGGGTGACCGTCGCACTCCTTCGCAGAACCTCGTCACCCAGGTATCCTGGTCGACCGGGCAACTATGTCGACCAGCTGCTCCTGTATGTGCTTGTCGACCTCCCAAGTCGACAACCACACCAGGTCGACCTCACCAGGTCGACCACTCCTCCGGTCGACCAGATCCAGGTCGACGTCACTCCTGGTCGACCAGTGCAGTTGTCAGCTACCCAAGTTGGCGTCACCAGGTCGACGCCCCTTCTACGTCGGCGCCGACTTCCAGACTGACCTCTTGAAGTTGGCGACCTCCCAAGTCGGCGCCGACTTGCAAAGTCGGTGACCTTGCAAGTCGGTGACCTTGCAAGTCGGTGACCTTGCAAGTCGGTGACCTTGCAAGTCGGTGACCTTGCAAGTCGGCGCCGACTTCCAGGTCGACGTGCCACATCGCCGACCACCAGTTGAAGTCGGCCGCTGGCTTCCCAAGTCGGCGGTATTGCAGTGGCGCCGTGCAAGTCGACCAACCCCGTCGACCAGCTCGTCCAAGTCGGCGTCGCCCACTGCTGCAAGTCGGCTGTACCTTCTGTACACCCCACCACGAAGTCGGCTCCGCCCAAGCGTGGACGGGGCCAACACACAACTCCCGTTGACAGCAGGTACCCTAACCCGAAGCACACAAGCCTGGTCATCGTGAAGGACCCTGGGTTGCTTTTAAAGTCTGATGAAGCAAGAGGCTGAGGGTCCACAGGCTGTGCTCTACGATTCAACTAGGGTCCACGTCGCCATGGCATGCGACGTCTTCCGACACATCAACTGGTGAGTCCTTCGCGCACCTCCAATGATGCGTTATGCATGCTTAGCTTGTTAAGACGCTGTGTGAATGTTTGATCTAGCACAAGTCTGCAGGCTATTGGGTGCGGCGCTGGCACAAGCGAGGCCCGTCCTCAAGGCTGCCGATGTAACCAATCGTCTCCGTCGCATCCGCAGCCGGGCATTGCTTGTAAGTGTACCTGCGTAAGGCACACTATTTGCACATTTCCAAGAGGTGTAGGTCGGGTTGAGCGCCCATCCATATATTGTTGACATTCGTCTTGTTTACATGTGCAGGCTAGTCAGGTACCTCAACAAGACTGCACTGTTGACTCAGGCGTATTCGTGTGCCTGTTCTTGTGGGAACTTGTCGCACGGTCTTTTAGGAACCTAGAGCGGGGCATTCCTTCTCCCTTGTACAGCATTGTGACGTATCGGCGCGCCATTAGATCCTTGATGTGTGATGCTGGGGAGCGTACGCTAGCGGACAAGTTGCACAACAGAACGGTGACGTTTCCGCCAGATCACCGTCCGGCTTTGGTCAACGATGTGATCCACGCTGTGCACCCAGTCCTGGACAACATGTCGGCGATGAGAAAGGCGGTCGCTAAATTACGCAGTCAAGGGACCCGCCTTGCATCCGTTGAAGGTGGCATGGAAGCTTTGAAGCTTCTGATTACGAAGACTCATGACATATGCGACAACATGGCCACAGCGGTGTCCGCGCTGTAGTTGTCGGGGGATTCTGCATTCTTGCATGATGAGCTCATTGTTGTGGGTGACCGTGGTGAAGGGGATGGTGGTGGCTCTCCGCCCCGTCGACAGTCCGCGAAGCAGTCTTCACGGCAGAAGGCCAAGGAGATTAAGGGGAGATTCGTGGGTATTACTCAACGGCCCTGGAATGGCCGATGGGTTGCTAGACTAGTCCGCGAACGTCGGAAAGACGGCCACATCGTCATTGGCAGCCACTTTGGAAATGAGGAAGAAGCCGCGAGATCACTTGCTGCGGGATCACATGTGCTATTTGGGCCGCACAATGGACCCTGTGGGAGAGTGATAGGCCTGTCTGACGAAGAAAAGGACAGGTTGAAGGACTGTCCTAAGGACACCTGCCTGGCTATGATCCGGAACAAGTTCTGGCACAGGTGGGAGAACTGGAGGGAGGCTTGGCCTGAATGCCTAAGGAAGATGGAGGGAGGGAGGGGGGCTGATACGGCGTCGACAGATCCGGATCCCTCGTCTCAGTCGCGGTGTCAGCGTAAGTCAAAGCGAAGGAGACAGACCCAAAAGTAGAAAACGGGTCCTCATCGGTCTTTGGTGTGCTTGCGCTCAGCATATGGCTGTTTGGGATCTCTGGGTGTGTTATTGCTAACACCTGTTATAAAACATTACGCAGTAACGTGTTAGGAGCTTTAACGGGCTATGGGACAAGGGGCTTATAACCCATTGTTTTCTTTCGTAATATATTACTGCCGATTAGTCGCTAAACACGTGTTTGTGCTTCACTGGCCAGTTACTAGCGATTCACTTCATTGTCCCAATAGCGGCCCTAAAAAAAATGCTAGGGCAGGTCATGAGGCTATTGGAGTGGAGCATAGCTGTAGAACGCGGCGAAACATAGAAACCGCTAAACATTGCACACCCTCGTACTCGATCGCAAGTACTGACCACAAGCGAATCAACTACAGTGTAAAATCCACATTTTAGCATTCTCAACTTTAACCCTAAGCCCCACCCACCAAAGGGCAATCCTTCCGACACATCCTCAAAGAGCTAATCTTCACCGTCCGAATCTACAGGGGTGGTTGACCCCCGGCTGTGCTGGTCCGATGCTTTGACTGGGGGTTCACGGCTTCTTGACGGGTTCATACAGGCTCTCCAAACCGGCCCTACGCGATGTTCTCGGGCCCTGCTCGCGGGCATTCCACTAGTTTTTCACGAGCAGTGTACTGTTACGGCAACATCCGAAAACTGCGCCAACTCACCTGGCTGGGTAACTTGTGGAAACACTATCAAACCCTTTCAATCATCCGACTAATTGTTGACTAGTCAGACGCGAGGGCCTTGTGAAGTTCTGCACAGTGCTGGGCGAAGTTGTCGCTCACAGCTAACGGCGGATTGATTGCTCCCTGTGCATGATTGGACGTGGTGTCCATTCAATGACCAGACAAACGCGCATCCTTCAGTTCGTACACAAGATGCCCGTTTGACTAGCCCAAGGTTGCCTTGTGAAGAGGGCTGAATACTTTTGCTTGCATTTCGCTAAGTTTTCGTCAATTCGCACCTAGCAAAAAGGGCTTTTAAAAGATTTTGTAAATCTCTGTTGATCGTTTGACGTTGGTCTCTTCTATCAAACTTCGGTTTTTGTGGTTCGTATTGCTCGAGGGGCTTGTAAATGGGGTGCAACTGGCTGGCACCCTAATACACGGGTGCAGAGTTTCCATCGCGGGCAGGGCAAATTCGCGCGCAGAGGTTGGGCATCTTGTGTACACGTTACGGACATTGCACTGGTGTACTACTGGCTCACTAGATTCGGAGGATATATAATGACGGCTATTGAAACCCTGAACAGTTTTGGTACAGGCAAAGCTTCACGGGGTTTTCACTATTGGATCATTGGCGCATGATGGTCTACCTGCACACTGGTGGTTAATGTCGCTACTGCTACTGGCACTCGGAGCCAGCCATTCGCGCAGCACTCATTTACTACACTCCACGGACGGTACACTAGCGTGTCACTTGCCCACGGTTAATGACTAAGTGGCAATGTTTTCCCAAAGCAAGCAGGGCTATGTTGACCTTGCCGTGAATGTCTTCTCTGGTGGTCATGACGATATAGTGACGGCCAACGAAACCCACATTATTTTTGTATGCTAATTGTGATCAATTCGTATCCAATTGTGGTACAGGCCAACCTTCACGGGAATATCACTATAGGTTGACTTGCGCCTGATGCTTTACATGCGCATAAGTGGTTTCATTCTTCTCATTAATCAAGATCATACAAAGGGTGATACTATGGACTACACTATACTGAATACTCTATCCCATTGTAGCCTAAACCCTAAAGAAACTACTCTAACCCGTAAGGCCGCCCACTATAATGAATACTTTCGCTCATGTAGAAGCTACACAATACCGTAAATCCCCACATATCTCAAATAGTGCCCGCAAAAGGTGCCGACTCGCGATAGGACTTTCGGGCCTTGGGGCGCTTACGGTACCTCCTCTTCTCCGGGTATGCGCTGCCACCATACTTGCCCATGTAGCGGTTCTTAGTGTGACCGTGCAAATGACAAACGCTACACGTGTACGGATGCACACCCTTCTCAACGCGTGCATAGCTTGGTGGGCGGGCGGCAGCCGTGCGTCGAAAGGGTGGAGCATCGCACTCGCCTGGTGCGGCCAGCTTCCTCCCAAGGACGATGCGGTCCACACAGGAACCCTTCACCGTTGAAGAATACGTCTCCGCCCAGTTCTTCGTGGTGTAGAAGTCGGAGACGAGGGTGCAAGGGTCTAGCTCTCGCCTTAGAGCAAAGGCCACGGCATGGGAGCACGGGAACTGGTACTGGTCCCAGTTTGAGCAGTCGCATGTCCTCAGTTCGATGTTGATGTTGACGTTGAAGGACCTCCATTCCTTGGGATCGTTGGTGTCCCTGGTTTGGATGGTTCCTTCCTCAAGATCCCCGCCCAATAGCTCGTACCCCTCCGCTCGGGTCTCCTTCAACACCATCCGCTCCTCTGCCGCTTCCGTCAGTAGAGCAGTTCTCTCCCGCGTAGCCATTTTGCGTTCACAATACCTATCCCGATACCAGTTCATGAGACCCCCTAGCAGAGGGGTGACCGGCAAGCGACGAATGGGCACGATTGAGCTGTTGACCTGCTCTGCTGCATTGCTCGTGAAGATCCCAAAGCAACGGGTTGAGGCCTTAATGCGATTCCAGTGGACGAGGTTGATGCCCAGCTTCTTCCTCGTTCCACGCTTGTTCTGCCTAAACCCTGTCCTCACGCGTGTAGTATGGTCCCCTTCCGCGACACCGGCCTCGGGCGTGTTATCGTCGGCGTCCTCGTCTGCCCCCGCCTGGTTCCCCTCTGCTGGGGCTGGGTCATTCGCATCATCTGCCTCTGCCTCCTCTGCATCCGCCTCCTCCTCATCGTCCTCCTCAGCGTCGGCTTCAACCCTAACACGGGGGTTGCCACTACCGACATCTGGCCACGGGTGATCCAGAGTGACAACAACCAATGCCTGGCAGATATTTCCCCCAGCCTGCTCATCTCCACCCTGGCCTGAGTTTCCGCTTGATCCTGTTGCACGTGGCGCATCCGTCAGGATGTTGCTGGGGATGTAACCTGTCCTAACGCGTCGCAGGATGCGGGCATAGTCGAATGGACGTGAAGCTGCATGAGTCGAGCATGAGGGACAACTGGGCGGCTCGGTTGTGGTAGGGGGCTCAGCCGGCGGAGCCGTCGGGGTAGAAGTGCTTGCAGTAGGTGCAGGCCTTGGTTCGGTCGCTGTGGCTCCCGGCTTGCTCGTGTCACCCGCTCCACGCCCATGCGCACGTGATATGGTGGCGCGACCCATGGTGGCACGTGCTGCTTCACGACCCTGGCGACAGTTCTCTACCGCTTGTTGATGTGCTCCAGCTGTTGTAGTCGGAGCGGGACGTTGTTGCTCAGCAGCATCTGCCGGTGGTGGACCCAAGATCGGCTTCTCGACGCCAAGAAGATAGTTTGCCATGCGTCCCATTTGTCGACGTCTCTGGACTTCACAAGACGCCAATAGAAAAGAGCAGCAGCCTCTCCAAATTTCACAACATTCTGATGGAGATGCCAAGCACAAAAGTAGTGAGGTATGCCAACCGGGGGTACATCTCGTGCAGCAGGAATCAGGCCCTTGTCGCGATCGCTGATGATGGATGCATCTTGACGGTGCGGCCACTCCGGGAAGCTCTCCAAAAAGTGTTGCAGGAACCAGGTCCACGAATCTTTGTTCTCTCCTTTGACCAGAGCCCACGCCAGGATCAGAATCTTCTGATTACCATCGAGGACCACGGCAATGAGCAGGGTTGCGCGTTGAGCACTAATTAGGAAGGTCCCGTCTAGTGCAACAACGGGACGGCAAAAACCAAGTGCACCGCGGGATGCAGACGGCTGAATGTACATCCGGTGGAAGCATCCGTTGACCGTCTGAATCTTGAACTTTCAAGCAGGATCGTTCTCCTGGAACCTTGCAGCCAACGCCGGGAGCAACCTTAACGACTCCTGCTAGTCCCCGTACATTTCCTTCTGGATTGCCTCACGCAGCCGCCACGCCTGCTTGAAACTGATCCTAAACTTGCTGTGGGACGAGAGAAGCTGCTGCAAGACCTTCGCCGAAATAAACGGTGCGCCACGAACAAGGTTGCCCCATTGCCTCTTCATGACCTTGACGCTGTTGGCGATGGCGTTTGCTCCTTGCTCTCGCTTGAATTTGCTGCAGATGTGAGTTTCAGGTGGGGAAAGTGACGTCACCATCCAGAATCCGCCATGTACAATCTTACTGTAACTGCATTCCCAAGGGCATACGGACGATTCTCCATGCATGGCGGTTTTGCATTGGAGTATCACGTGGGCGTCTGCCACCTCGACAGTCGCGAATCCAAAACGGTGGTGCAACGCGAAGGCCTGCACCGCCTTTAGTGCCGCATTCCTCGAGGAGTATATTCCACCTTATCTCAATGGGGCATTATCTCTAGGAGCTTTTGGTTGTGCTGGCGGAATGGGGGGAACGTTTCGCATTGCCTCTAAAATACTATTCGCTATACGCTCGGCGCGTTCAGGTGGTTCCGACATGGTTGCTGCTGGGTGTTGAAAGTATATCGTCACATCTATGTGAAGGAATGAGAATGAAGAAGAGAGAGTTGCACTAGCAGCAGTTGGCATACATATAGGAAACCCTAATTGGGTTGTACTCGCTATAGAGTACCCCACTGCAAGCTAGACAATTATAACATTCTGACACACCCCCATAGCCAAAGTGGGGTGTAATCAGCACAATGAGCAAGTAGGCATAGAGTACGAGTTCACAATAGCGAGCAAAGCTAGAGTTAATCATAGCGGGCAACTGAGGAGGAGGAGGAACTGTGGAGGGAGAGAAGATGGGAGGCAACGACTGAAGCTGCAGAGGCACGGGCACAGAAGCGGCTGACTCAGTGGCTACCGAAGCAAGGGCGACGGACTACTGGAGTAACTGGCTCCGCAGCTATAGACGAGCGGCAGGAGCAACGGACCCACTGGCGACTGGTGCAACAGGCTCACTGGCTACCGAAGCAAGGGCGACGGACTACAAACGCTGCAGGCGACACGACAGCTACCTTCACACAACCTCCTCCAGCTGCCCCACACCCCTCGACACACACCCCCTGCTCAAACCCTAGTTCCACTCCCACAGCACCCCCCTTTCACACACCCCTTGCTGCACCCTAGGTTAACTCACACCCCACCCCCTAGCACCACTCCGTCGACTCCCACACACCCACCCCCCTCAGCGGCAGCTGCAGCAGTGGAAGATAGAGGAGGAGGAGGAGCAGGGGAGACCACACACCCGCCACCCCCTACTCGCCACCCCCAGACCCTAACACAGGGCAGGGCGGGACGGCGGGTAGGGAGGTTACGGGGGGGGGGGGAGGGGGGGCCGACGCGCGGCCTCCCAGGGCGCCGAAACAGGCGGCAGAAGGGGCGACGCTCGCCCCCCCCCCCCCCCCCCCCCAGGTCGCGGCCCCCTCAGGTCGCCTCGACAGGCGACGGGAAAAGAGGGGGGGGGGGGGGGGGCAGTGCACGAGCCCCTAGTGCGCCGCGACAGGCGACGGAGCATGGCCCGGGCGGGGCCGGGGCAGGGTCGAGGCAGGGCCAAAAGGGGCGGCTACGAGGCCGCAAGTGGCGGCGACGGGGCCGCTGGAGGCGGCGACGGGGCCGATAGGGGCGGCGACGGGGCCGCTGGTGGCGGCGACGGGGCCGATATGGGCGGCGACGGGGCCGCGAAGGGGCCGCGAGGGGCCTGGGAGGGCGGCGACTGGCCGCTAGGGGCGGCGACGGGGCCGCAAAGGGGCCGCGAGGGGCCTGAAAGGTCGGCGAAGGGGCCGCTAGGGGTGGCGACGGGGCCGCAAAGGGGCCGCGAGGGGCCTGGAAGGGCGGCAACGGGGCCGCTAGGGGCGGCGACGGGGCCGCGAAGGGGCCGCGAGGGGCCTGGAAGGGCGGCAACGGGGCCGCAAGGGGCGGCGACGGGGCCGCGAAGGGGCCTCGAGGGGCTGAGAAGGGCGGCGACGGGGCCGCTAGGGGTGGCGACGGGGCCGCTAAGGGTCGCGCGAGGGGCCGTGAGAGGGGCCTCTAGGAGGGGAAAAAAAAAAGTCCGTCGCACGCCACGGGGCGTGCAACACACAGAGTAGCAGCGGAAGCAGTTAGGTGGGCCCACAGGCCAGGAGCGTAGATGCTCTGATAGCATGTGAAGGAATGAGAATGAAGAAGAGAGAGTTGCACTAGCAGCTGTTGGCATACATATAGGAAACCCTAATTGGGTTGTACTCGCTATAGTACCCCACTGCAGGCTAGACAATTATAACATTCTGACAATCTAATGCCAGAGCTAGGTACTAGCATACTTAAACATCTTAGAAAAGCCCACCGAGTAAGCTGGCCTTGACGAGGCCACAACCGTACGTTGATGAGTACCAGACTGAACAGCAGTTGATTCGGGGAGTAAAGGTGGGGCGCCTACAAATTCCAAGGTGGGGCGCCTATAATTTCCTCGGTGGGAAACTGTGTGCGCTCGATCCTGGCAGAGATTTGGACCTCCAGCTGTGCTTCACGGGCCGTTAGTGAGACCTCCATGGGGCAACGACATTGGCGGGAGTGTAAAATCTGTCGGTAAATTCTTTACGCGCGCGAAGTAGTGCGGTTTGAAATGTTTGAAATGTTTCACGTGTTGTTCACGGGCCACGCATCGAACGTGAGTGGCGGGAGAAATGAGCGCCCGTTTAACATGTACAATGCTTCCGTGATCGAAGGAATGAATCTCTTTGTAATCATTGGGCCCGACTGTTCCAAAACCTTCCTGGGCGGCGTTATGATTGGGCGCGAAATTCAGTCGGAATAGTCGCCACTGGCAGACACCGTCACCCAACTTAAAACTCGCAAAAAAACCACAAGATGAGTATTGATGGGGAAAACTGACCGCGGGAATCGGGCGCGGTCGCGCGGCATGGGCAGTGGGAAAGCCACTGCCCATTGGAATTGGAGACAAGAAAGCACCGCGGTTCGTCATTCCCTCGTCAAATTTTGCTCAAATATGTCGACCAACCTCGCACAGCACTGCCCCTTTTTTCATATTTCTCAATTCCATGGAGCACAACTTGCTCTACACCTGTAATCACGGTCTGGTCAGTCAGATGATTTGCTATTTAACAGTTTTGGATCCTTTTGATTTCTTGCTTTGGGTGAGAACAATCTGACGCTATCCAGATGCAATAACTGCGACCCCTTAGTACGAGTTGTCATTTTGCACAATTGCATTAATGATACACAGTGGCCGTACTGTCGTGACACGTAGATACTCAGGGCTAGAATGATTAAAAAATACAAAATTGCAGAGACAATTATAGTATACTTTAGGACCAACCGTAATGAGACAACTGGACTCTTGCATACTAGAAAACAATACAGTGTGGACCATAACTTTCATATAGTATATTATTGAGTTCAGTTTTTTTCGTTTCCCAATATTATTGGAAAAAACTAAATATCAATATCCTTATATAACCTTGTATCATTAAAAAACAAATAGACTAACAGTTATTGCGTATTCATGGTAAACCATGCCTGGCTAAAGAATGTGTCATCCAACAAATTCGATACAAACTTTGTCGAGAGTGTTTATGCCATTATCGCAAAAACGCATGTAGAAGTCAATGGGATTTAGAAATATCAGAAATTGGGTAGCGCGGTGTGAGGGTAGTCGACAGGATTGAGCAAAATTCGAAAGTCGTCGCGTCGCGTGATTATTTCCAACTTGAACCTGAAGTTGGCCCCAACGACCAGAAACCATCGCTCACGATCAAAACAATCGCCATGCAGTCATCGTGCGGGTGTACAGATCCAATTTCTTTCATGAGCGGCTGTTAAGAGAGCAATTGAGTGATCGAACGAGAATTGCACTATCGAAGCAAGAGTACAACGAGCGAAGAATATATAGCGAAACTACAGTGGTAACGATAACGGACTGTGACTGACGCGCGACGGGCCTGGGACTGAGGTTGGGGAAATGTCGAAGCGGAGGCCCGGAGCACGGGTTGCCCGCCGAGCCGTGAGGTCAGGGTGCGACGTGCAAAGGTGGCGGGAGGATTGTCGATGCGAGGGTTGCGAGTGGTAACGGTGCTGACTGTGGTGTAACGGTGGTGTACGCGCTGAGCGAAGACGCGAAGTAAGGAAAAGGAATTTTCCTTACACAACCCCCCCCACCCCCCCCTAAGGAGATCCTCCTTACAAAAGCGCATGTACATCTTTGAAATTTCAGCTGCGCAGATACTCTGTGAGTACGGGGTGGTTTTCGACTCTGTTCAGGGGAACTCAGTTGTCTTCGGTGGGTGTACGGTCTTTCCAGCGAATCAGGAAATCGATCCTTTGGGCTCCTCGTGGGTCACGAACTCTGTGGCTCAGAATTTTCTCGGGTGTGATGATTGGTTCGGTCGGCGGTCATGTCATGCTTGCTGGGCGATTACGTGGCAGTTGGCTTGTGGATGGTATGTAGGGGCGAAGTAGGCTGATGTGGAAGGACGGGCTGACATACCAGTCAGCGGGGAGGAGGAGGTGGGCGATGAAGGGTGAGATCATGTGGCTGGTGCGGAATGGTCCACAGTATCGGGGGCGAAGTTTTGGGGTGATGGGCAGGCGGAGGTTTCTTGGTGTCAAGTAAAACTAGGTCGTCACGCTGGTAACTGACAGGTCGGCAGTGGCGGTCGGCGTTGCGTTTTGCGATGATGTTCGATTTTTTTATTGCGTCTGCTGACCGGGTCCGTGCTGCTTGTAAAATTCCGGCGAACTGTTGTGCTCGTGGCACCGGGTTGTCGGGATGCGGGGTCATGGGTACTGTTGGGTCTTGTCCATAGTTCAGGTAAAACGGTGACTGTTGGGTCGTGGCGGAAGGCGAGTTGTTGTACGCGAACTCGATGAGTGGCAGTTGCTGTTCCCAGGTGGTTGGGTCGTCACACATGCCTCGAATGAGTTGTTCCATGGTCTGATTTGTCCTCTTTGTCTGTCCGTCGGTCTCGGGGTGGTACGAAGAACTGAACTGTAGTTGTGTGCCGAACTGCTGCCACATGTTCAGCCAGAATTTGCTGGTAAATTTTGTATCTCGGTCGCTGATGATCGCTGCTGGTATTCCGTGCAGTCGAACGACGGTGGAGATGAAGAGGCGAGCTGTTTCTTCGGCTGTGATTGATTTTTTGCAGGCTGCAAAGTGTGCCATTTTTGTCAGTCGATCGACGACGACCAGGATTGCGTCGTTCCCACTCGCCCCAGCCGGTAACCCCGTGACAAAATCCATCGTCACCTGCTGTGAAGCACACTCTGGGGTGGTATCGGTTGCAGTTGTCTTGCCGGCCGCTTCCGTGATGACTTCATGAGTTGGCAGGTGGGACACGATGCCGCGTGTTGCTGTATGTCGGTCAACATTTCGGGCCAGTAATAGTACCGCTGCAGCTGCTACCATGTCCTTTCTACCCCGAAGTGACCTGAGGTAACGCCGTCGTGTGCCTCCTGTAGTAATAGCTTCCTTAGTAAAGTGTAGCCCGGTACCCCGATGCGATCGGTGCCGGATTTTACGTAATAGACTCCTTTTGCTGCTGCGAACTGCTGCAAATTTCCTCCTGTGAAGAATGGATCCGTTTGGTAACCGTGGGTAAATAGGCCTGTCAGTAGTGGACTGGTCTAGGCGAGTAGTATTGCGGGGATCTGGGAGTGGGACGGGTCAGGGCATCGACGATGTTCGATGCCCCCTTTTTGTAGGTGACGGTGTAGTGGAAGTTTGACTCGAGAAAATCAAGCTAGGAGTCTGTCGTGGGTTGAGGTGTGGCTGTGTGCGGAGGTACTGTAGTGATTTGTGGTCAGTCCGTACTGTCACGTCTGTGCCGGTCAAGTAACAGCGCCACACTTTGAACGCGTGCATGATCGCAAGCATTTCGCGGTCGTGTATCGGGTAATTTTTTTCGGGTGGATGCAGTTTTCGTGACTCATATGCGATGGGCTGTAGGCCATTGCCGAAATCCTGTAGCAGTACGGCTCCGATGGCAATGTCGCTTGCGTCGGTAACTACTTCGAATGAGCGGTTTGGGTCGGCGATGCGCAGTATGGGCGGTGAACAGAGAACATTTTTTAGGGCAGAGAAGGCAGCATGCTCTTTCTCCCCCCACGTAAAAGCGACCTCCTTCCTTAACAAGTCAGTCAGCGGTGCTGTTAACCGTGCCATGTCGGGGACGAACCGACGTACGTAATTGATGAACCCCAAAAAGCTCTGTAGTGCTGTGATATTCGTCGGGGGGTGCCAGACTTTCACCGTATCCAACTTCTTCGGATCAATTTCGACCACAGCCTCCGAAATAACGTGCCCCAAAAGCTCCAGCCTGTCCTGAAAAAACTCGCACTTGGAACCCTTTGTCAGTAGCCGATGCTCATCTAGAATTTTATATACTGCTTCCAGATCTGCTAAGTGCTGCTGCTTGTCGCGACTGTAGATGAGGATGTCGTCGAGGTAAAATATCACGCATTTATCTATAAGTCACCTAAACGCCTTGTTCATGGTCATCTGGAATGTTGCTGGTGCGTTGGTCAGCCCGAAGGGCATCACGGTGTACTCGAACGACCCGTACCTAGTCCGAAAAGCTGTTTTGGCGCAGTCCGATGGTTCGACTCTAATCTGATGGTAACCTCCCCGTAAATCTATTTTCGATAAAACTCGTGCTGTTCGCAGTTGGTCTATCAGTTCGTCAGCGCGGGGAATGGGGTACCGCGACATGACTGTTACCCTGTTGAGCGTTCGGTAATCGATGCACATGCGAAACCCTCCGTCTTTTTTTGGCGTGAACAGTATCGGTGCGGCGAACGGTGACGAGCTCGGGCGGATGAATTTCTTCTCTAACAAGTAATCTAACTGCTTCCTCAGTTTGTCGAGCTCGGGCTGTGTCAGTCTGAACTAGCTCTACACTGTTGGCTGTGCCCCCGGCTCTAATTCTATTCGGTGGTCATGTGCTCGCTGAGGTGGCAGTCCTTCCGGTAAGTCGTCGAGAAAAGTCCCCGGTTATCGTTTCAACAGTTCCTGTAGTTTGGGCGGTACCGCTGCCAGCAGTTTCTTGAAATCACTCAGCTGCTCTGCTCCCTCTACCACTGCAATATCTACCGCGTACACGTCAGCTCCAGCAACGACAGCCCGTTTCATGGTGATGGCGTTGACTTGTACCGTTGAAGACTCGGGCGACTGCCAGCGAGGTCGTTCAACCCAGTTACCGCTACTTCGCAAAGTGCAGCTACCCGTCGTCCAGTCAATTCGCGGGTTATACCGTCACAGCCAATCACGTCCCATTAAAATGTCGTGCCCATCCAGTGTCGTCGCGAGCATTTCCTGTGTAAACCCGAAATTTCCCCCGCAGCGGACCTTGACTCGTTCCACCTTTTCCCGTATGGCCAGTGACGTGCCGTCAACTAAGCGTGCATCTATCTCAGATAAACAACGGCTAAGTGTCAGTTATAGTTTCGGTGCGGTTGTGGTATTAACTAAACTGTGACTTGCTCCTCTCAATAAAAATCTTCACCGCTGCTCCCTGTATTTTTCCGTGGATCAGTACTGGGCAATCCGTCGCTGTACCCTCCTTATTCGTCCGAGCCCGATCGATAGCATGAATCGGTACTGTGACTCAGTGAGGGTCGGTGGGGTTGGGCGAGCTGGCGGTCTCGTCAGTAGTTGGCCCGATCCCTACTGACTGCTGGCATTTCCTTGCCTTGGAGACTCCCTCCCCTGCTCTGCTCCGCGGCGCCTCAGCTCCTCTGGGCACTCACTCTTGCGATGGCCCGGTCTATTGCAAGCAAAGCAGAGCCCCTTAAATGGCACGGCAGCTGCATTTGTCGCAACGGCATGTACGGTGGCGTGCTCGATTGGTCCCCGAGGGCGATGTCCGTAGTAGGAGCCCGGTCTCGGACGGCGCAAAATGTCGATTTTCTCGGCGAGCGCGAGAATCTCGTTGAGATTTGAGAGTCCGCGTAGCATGATTTCGTGTGAAATGTCAGGCTTCAGCCCTCCGATGTAACGGTCCACCCGCTCCGCTTCGTGCATATAGCCGACTTGCTCGCATAATGCGAGAAAACCGCTCGTGTAGTCTTGAACCGACCTGAGCTGCCGCCAAGTACGCAGTCTCTGACGCGTCGAAATAGAAGCCGCGATTGGCTCAAAGCGCGCTCAAAGCCCTGTGCACCACACATCCCACGTGCTGTACTGGGCGGTCTCGCAGAATGAACTCCAGGTGACGGCTGGACCCGTGGGCCCTTCCTCTTGCGACGGTGGCTCGTAGGCGCGTGGCGACATCACGATGACTCGCCACCAGTCCATGGCGGGGCCTCTCAGCAGCGAGACGGCGTATCTGATCTTCGCTGCGTTCGACTAGACGTAGTTTGCGTCGAAAATACGTTCATCGTGAAGACCCACGATTGAATCGTCGGATCTCCACTCTGACTCGGGTCAAAACACGGCGGGCGCTGCGGCTTCAGTATCATTGGTGTCATGATGGCGTGGTCGCCACTTGTCGTCGCAAATTCCACGTGCCGACGGGCTTCACAGGGCTCCCGTGGGCTTGGCACAACTCTGTTCCTCTCCATGCCCGGCATCGAGTGGGCGGCGCCATCACTGGCTGCGCCTGAGCGCTGTCCCACAATGTTGTTATGGGTCGGTGTGCCTGATGAAATGACGATCGGCTCCTCCGATTGTGCAGGTACATTTGCAGGTGCGTGTGGTGGCGCCGGAGTGTTCATTGTGGATTGCTGACGCGCGGAGTCACGTTCCGCCGCAAGCGTCGCAATTTCGAGCGCCGATTCTTCGACTTGGCGCACGAGCCGGTCGAGTTGCTCCTGCGTCAATGTCGCGAGGGTAAATTCGGCCATGGCGGGGGTGTCGGGCAAGCTCAGCGAGAGCCTCTGTCGTGGCCGTGCGTGCTTACGAGAGAGCACTACGAGCAGCGGTGCTGTGTCGCTGAGAGACGTCTACCCCCCCAAAATATTGAGATAGTGGGGAAGTGAAGGTGTGGGTGCGGTCCGAGAAGAGATCGTAGGCTCTGAATACCAAGTGTTACGAGTGCAATTGAGTGATCGAACGAGAATTGCACTATCGAAGCAAGAGTACAACGAGCGAAGGCATGAGCGAAGAATATATAGCGAAACTACAGTGGTAACGGTAATGGACTGTGGTTGACGCGCGACGGGCCTGGGACTGAGGTTGGGGAAATGTCAAAGCGGAGGCCCGGAGCGCGGGTTACCCGCCGAGCCGTGAGGTCAGGGTGCGACGTGCGAAGGTGGCGGGAGGATTGTCGATGCGAGGGTTGCGAGTGGTAACGGTGCTGACTGTGGTGTAACGGTGGTGTACGCGCTGAGCGAAGACGCGAAGTAAGGAAAAGGAATTTTCCTTACACAACCCCCCCCACCCCCCCCTAAGGAGATCCTCCTTACAAAAGCGCATGTACATCTTTGAAATTTCAGCTGCGCAGATACTTTGTGAGTACGGGGTGGTTTTCGACTCTGTTCAGGGGAACTCAGTTGTCTTCGGTGGGTGTACGGTCTTTCCAGCGAATCAGGAAATCGATCCTTCGGGCTCCTCGTGGGTCACGAACTCTGTGGCTCAGATTTTTCTCGGGTGTGATGATTGGTTCGGTCGGCGGTCATGTCATGCTTGCTGGGCGATTACGTGGCAGTTGGCTTGTGGATGGTATGTAGGGGCGAAGTAGGCTGATGTGGAAGGACGGGCTGACATACCAGTCAGCGGGGAGGAGGAGGTGGGCGATGAAGGGTGAGATCATGTGGCTGGTGCGGAATGGTCCACAGTATCGGGGGCGAAGTTTTGGGGTGATGGGCAGGCGGAGGTTTCTTGGTGTCAAGTAAAACTAGGTCGTCACGCTGGTAACTGACAGGTCGGCAGTGGCGGTCGGAGTTGCGTTTTGCGATGATGTTCGATTTTTTTATTGCGTCTGCTGACCGGGTCCGTGCTGCTTGTAAAATTCCGGCGAACTGTTGTGCTCGTGGCACCGGGTTGTCGGGATGCGGGGTCATGGGTACTGTTGGGTCTTGTCCATAGTTCAGGTAAAACGGTGACTGTTGGGTCGTGGCGGAAGGCGAGTTGTTGTACGCGAACTCGATGAGTGGCAGTTGCTGTTCCCAGGTGGTTGGGTCGTCACACATGCCTCGAATGAGTTGTTCCATGGTCTGATTTGTCCTCTTTGTCTGTCCGTCGGTCTCGGGGTGGTACGAAGAACTGAACTGTAGTTGTGTGCCGAACTGCTGCCACATGTTCAGCCAGAATTTGCTGGTAAATTTTGTATCTCGGTCGCTGATGATCGCTGCTGGTATTCCGTGCAGTCGAACGACGGTGGAGATGAAGAGGCGAGCTGTTTCTTCGGCTGTGATTGATTTTTTGCAGGCTGCAAAGTGTGCCATTTTTGTCAGTCGATCGACGACGACCAGGATTGCGTCGTTCCCACTCGCCCCAGCCGGTAACCCCGTGACAAAATCCATCGTCACCTGCTGTGAAGCACACTCTGGGGTGGTATCGGTTGCAGTTGTCTTGCCGGCCGCTTCCGTGATGACTTCATGAGTTGGCAGGTGGGACACGATGCCGCGTGTTGCTGTATGTCGGTCAACATTTCGGGCCAGTAATAGTACCGCTGCAGCTGCTACCATGTCCTTTCTACCCCGAAGTGACCTGAGGTAACGCCGTCGTGTGCCTCCTGTAGTAATAGCTTCCTTAGTAAAGTGTAGCCCGGTACCCCGATGCGATCGGTGCCGGATTTTACGTAATAGACTCCTTTTGCTGCTGCGAACTGCTGCAAATTTCCTCCTGTGAAGAATGGATCCGTTTGGTAACCGTGGGTAAATAGGCCTGTCAGTAGTGGACTGGTCTAGGCGAGTAGTATTGCGGGGATCTGGGAGTGGGACGGGTCAGGGCATCGACGATGTTCGATGCCCCCTTTTTGTAGGTGACGGTGTAGTGGAAGTTTGACTCGAGAAAATCAAGCTAGGAGTCTGTCGTGGGTTGAGGTGTGGCTGTGTGCGGAGGTACTGTAGTGATTTGTGGTCTGTCCGTACTGTCACGTCTGTGCCGGTCAAGTAACAGCGCCACACTTTGAACGCGTGCATGATCGCAAGCATTTCGCGGTCGTGTATCGGGTAATTTTTTTCGGGTGGATGCAGTTTTCGTGACTCATATGCGATGGGCTGTAGGCCATTGCCGAAATCCTGTAGCAGTACGGCTCCGATGGCAATGTCGCTTGCGTCGGTAACTACTTCGAATGAGCAGTTTGGGTCGGCGATGCGCAGTACGGGCGGTGAACAGAGAACATTTTTTAGGGCAGAGAAGGCAGCATGCTCTTTCTCCCCCCACGTAAAAGCGACCTCCTTCCTTAACAAGTCAGTCAGCGGTGCTGTTAACCGTGCCATGTCGGGGACGAACCGACGTACGTAATTGATGAACCCCAAAAAGCTCTGTAGTGCTGTGATATTCGTCGGGGGGTGCCAGACTTTCACCGTATCCAACTTCTTCGGATCAATTTCGACCACAGCCTCCGAAATAACGTGCCCCAAAAGCTCCAGCCTGTCCTGAAAAAACTCGCACTTGGAACCCTTTGTCAGTAGCCGATGCTCATCTAGAATTTTATATATTGCTTCCAGATCTGCTAAGTGCTGCTGCTTGTCGCGACTGTAGATGAGGATGTCGTCGAGGTAAAATATCACGCATTTATCTATAAGTCACCTAAACGCCTTGTTCATGGTCATCTGGAATGTTGCTGGTGCGTTGGTCAGCCCGAAGGGCATCACGGTGTACTCGAACGACCCGTACCTAGTCCGAAAAGCTGTTTTGGCGCAGTCCGATGGTTCGACTCTAATCTGATGGTAACCTCCCCGTAAATCTATTTTCGATAAAACTCGTGCTGTTCGCAGTTGGTCTATCAGTTCGTCAGCGCGGGGAATGGGGTACCGCGACATGACTGTTACCCTGTTGAGCGTTCGGTAATCGATGCACATGCGAAACCCTCCGTCTTTTTTTGGCGTGAACAATATCGGTGCGGCGAACGGTGACGAGCTCGGGCGGATGAATTTCTTCTCTAACAGGTAATCTAACTGCTTCCTCAGTTTGTCGAGCTCGGGCTGTGTCAGTCTGAACTAGCTCTACACTGTTGGCTGTGCCCCCGGCTCTAATTCTATTCGGTGGTCATGTGCTCGCTGAGGTGGCAGTCCTTCCGGTAAGTCGTCGAGAAAAGTCCCCGGTTATCGTTTCAACAGTTCCTGTAGTTTGGGCGGTACCGCTGCCAGCAGTTTCTTGAAATCACTCAGCTGCTCTGCTCCCTCTACCACTGCAATATCTACCGCGTACACGTCAGCTCCAGCAACGACAGCCCGTTTCATGGTGGTGGCGTTGACTTGTACCGTTGAAGACTCGGGCGACTGCCAGCGAGGTCGTTCAACCCAGTTACCGCTACTTCGCAAAGTGCAGCTACCCGTCGTCCAGTCAATTCGCGGGTTATACCGTCACAGCCAATCACGTCCCATTAAAATGTCGTGCCCATCCAGTGTCGTCGCGAGCATTTCCTGTGTAAACCCGAAATTTCCCCCGCAGCGGACCTTGACTCGTTCCACCTTTTCCCGTATGGCCAGTGACGTGCCATCAACTAAGCGTGCATCTATCTCAGATAAACAACGGCTAAGTGTCAGTTATAGTTTCGGTGCGGTTGCGGTATTAACTAAACTGTGACTTGCTCCTCTCAATAAAAATCTTCACTGCTGCTCCCTGTATTTTTCCGTGGATCAGTACTGGGCAATCCGTCGCTGTACCCTCCTTATTCGTCCGAGCCCGATCGATAGCATGAATCGGTACTGTGACTCGGTGAGGGTCGGTGGGGTTGGGTGAGCTGGCGGTCTCGTCAGTAGTTGGCCCGATCCCTACTGACTGCTGGCATTTCCTTGCCTTGGAGACTCCCTCCCCTGCTCTGCTCCGCGGCGCCTCAGCTCCTCTGGACACTCACTCTTGCGATGGCCCGGTCTATTGCAAGCAAAGCAGAGCCCCTTAAATGGCACGGCAGCTGCATTTGTCGCAACGGCATGTACGGTGGTGTGCTCGATTGGTCCCGGAGGGCGATGTCCGTAGTAGGAGCCCGGTCTCGGACGGCGCAAAATGTCGATTTTCTCGGCGAGCGCGAGAATCTCGTTTAAATTTGAGAGTCCGCGTAGCATGATTTCGTGTGAAATGTCAGGCTTCAGCCCTCCGATGTAACGGTCCACCCGCTCCGCTTCGTGCATATAGCCGACTTGCTCGCATAATGCGAGAAAACCGCTCGTGTAGTCTTGAACCGACCTGAGCTGCCGCCAAGTACGCAGTCTCTGACGCGTCGAAATAGAAGCCGCGATTGGCTCAAAGCGCGCTCAAAGCCCTGTGCACCACACATCCCACGTGCTGTACTGGGCGGTCTCGCAGAATGAACTCCAGGTGACGGCTGGACCCGTGGGCCCTTCCTCTTGCGACGGTGGCTCGTAGGCGCGTGGCGACATCACGATGACTCGCCACCAGTCCATGGCGGGGCCTCTCAGCAGCGAGACGGCGTATCTGATCTTCGCTGCGTTCGACTAGACGTAGTTTGCGTCAAAAATACGTTCATCTTGAAGACCCACGATTGAATCGTCGGACCTCCACTCTGACTCGGGTCAAAACACGGCGGGCGCTGCGGCTTCAGTATCATTGGTGTCATGATGGCGTGGTCGCCACTTGTCGTCGCAAATTCCACGTGCCGACGGGCTTCACAGGGCTCCCGTGGGCTTGGCGCGACTCTGTTCCTCTCCATGCCCGGCATCGAGTGGGCGGCGCCATCACTGGCTGCGCCTGAGCGCTGTCCCACAATGTTGTTATGGGTCGGTGTGCCTGATGAAATGACGATCGGCTCCTCCGATTGTGCAGGTACATTTGCAGGTGCGTGTGGTGGCGCCGGAGTGTTCATTGTGGATTGCTGACGCGCGGAGTCACGTTCCGCCGCAAGCGTCGCAATTTCGAGCGCCGATTCTTCGACTTGGCGCACGAGCCGGTCGAGTTGCTCCTGCGTCAATGTCGCGAGGGTAAATTCGGCCATGGCGGGGGTGTCGGGCAAGCTCAGCGAGAGCCTCTGTCGTGGCCGTGCGTGCTTACGAGAGAGCACTACGAGCAGCGGTGCTGTGTCGCTGAGAGACGTCTACCCCCCCAAAATATTGAGATAGTGGGGAAGTGAAGGTGTGGGTGCGGTCCGAGAAGAGATCGTAGGCTCTGAATACCAAGTGTTACGAGTGCAATTGAGTGATCGAACGAGAATTGCACTATCGAAGCAAGAGTACAACGAGCGAAGGCATGAGCGAAGAATATATAGCGAAACTACAGTGGTAACGGTAATGGACTGTGGTTGACGCGCGACGGGCCTGGGACTGAGGTTGGGGAAATGTCAAAGCGGAGGCCCGGAGCGCGGGTTACCCGCCGAGCCATGAGGTCGGGGTGCGATGTGCGAAGGTGGCGGGAGGATTGTTGATGCGAGGGTTGCGAGTGGTAACGGTGTGGACTGTGGTGCTACAGTGGTGTACGCGCTGAGCGGGGACGCGAAGTAAGGAAAAGGATTTTTCCTTACAGCGGCAAACATTTGTTTAGGTGAGTCCAATCTGCCAACAAGATTCGTTTGAAACATTTGCTTTCAGCCCCGTTCTGTTCTCGCTTCACTTCGAACAAACAAGCTTCGCAACACTCTTTCAAGTTGGGACGGGGGTCACTATTTTGCCTGCTGGCTTTAAACTATAGGCATGCACTATCGCGGGGTTAGACGCCATCGCGATTCAGGCCAGGGCAGGCGTGGATTTAGACGCCATCGTAATTGGGGCCAGGGCAGGCAATGCTGTAGTCAAGCAGGCGCCCTATGGTCCCAAACGGTTAGTGTGCAAGTGCCCTAGAGAATGGTGAGCGCTGGAATCGCCATTCTAGGTGACAAATTATGAATTCCATCTTCGGAAAAAAAGTAACTCTCATGCCGAAAGCTCCATCCGCGCCTCTCTGCAACCAACCAGAAAAAAAAACAATCAAACGAAACATTGAGAAGCTTCGACAGTCCTCGCGAATATGGTTGTTTGCTCTACTCAGCGATACGCCACACCACTTTCTTGCCACCGCCATCGCAGCTGCCACTTGCATAGACACTGCCTTTGCCCTTGTTACTGCCACAGACACTGCCTCCGACACTACCAATCCCGATCGTCCCGCCCGCCCTTAACAATGCTGGGGTTCGTCGCTATCGTCGTTCGGCGCGACGCACTCTTCGTGTGGCGCGAGGCGCAGCACGGCACACATGTGCTGATTTATCTGTTAGAGAGAGGGGGAGTGTTGTGCCAACACATTACAGTGGCACGGTCATCGCACTCCCATTCGGCCTACAAGCCTCCTCAGCTTCTGGAATTTTGTGGGGAGATTGTTCGACATGTGTTCTTCAAAACCTCAAAGTCTCAGAGTTTTTGAAGCAGTTACCAAGGCATGACAACATTTTTTGTTTCAAGACTTATGGCATCCCGGAAGTGTGTGTTACTCCTTTTTGGTAACACCCGAGTTCACCATTTCGGCTGCTGACTGGTCTACCGAGCTCTGATTGGTCTAAACTTCGGTCTGGCAGTTCTTTGCCCCGCTGTGCAGGTGGTCACCAAGTTTCAGAACGATCCAAAATCTAAGCATTGCGTGACAGCTGCCAAAACTCACTGTTCCGTAGTCATGGTGCACTGTTGGCAGCATTTCCCTTGCCACCCTTTCATTGTTGTCATGCCAATGGTGCAGGGACAGAGAATGAGACAAGAAGTACAGGTGGTCAAGTGGGACTCTACAGCCCTCCTTTTGAGAAGTGTGGTCTTCCTGGAACCAGCTTGCAAGAGGGTGCAAGTGGGAAGACAAGCTGACTCATGGTTGGCTTAACTCACAATTGGTTGCCTTGAGTACAGCTCTGAACATCCATGTGTGGTTGGCTTTGCTGACCTAGCTGGGACGTTTCCCATCCTTCTCTAGCCTTTCTCTCCTAGGACTCAACCTTCTCTGAGTTCCCAGGATGACCTAACCCCTTATGAGTCCCCTAGGCAATGTTGTACTCACCTCTTCCTTGCATCAATAAGAATACACGTTTTTCAGCCAAGCTTACGTTTTCGTTCACAGCGTAGCGCATACACCTCTGGTGAAAGCAAGCAATACACCGTTGGAAAGCAGCCATCTAAGGCTAACTGATGCACAAGTTTCAGCCTCATGTGTTATCGGATCTGATCGTGACGGCGTTTTGAATAGAGGCGGTTTGTAGACGTCAGATTCTGCTTAGGCGGTTTCATGGGCATCCGCGACCTCTAAGTGGACTCTTGATTCAAGTGGTATCAGAGCTGTTCTACTCTGTTTGTGGGTGAATATGGAGGCTGAAGGTTCTGCTCCAGCTGGTCCCAGTGGCAGTGGTGGCGTGAGAGGCGCTGGGGAAGCGGGAAGAGGCGTTGCAGGCGGATCTTCACCAATGGCTTCCGTTTCAACATCAGCTAAAGATGATGTGAAGGCATTCAACCTGGAGAAGTTCTCTGGGGAGGATTGGGCATCATGGAGCTTCAGGATGGAGCTCCTCTTCAACCATTATGGGCTGCTTGAAGTGATGGATGGAGAATTGAAGAGGCCTGCGAGCGAAGGAGCGACCAAAGAATGGGATCGCCGGTCTAAGGATGGATTCTTCCTTCTCTCCCAATGCCTCCCATCCAACCAGCTGCACCACATCAAGCATCTCATCAAGGAAGTTGAGTGTGGTCCTAAGGCATGGAAGATATTGAAGGATGTCCATGCCCCCAGCAGCGAAGCTATGGTGGTGGTGCTCGAGCGACAACTCCATGCGGTGAAGATCAACGAGGGTGATGCCGTACAAGGAGCATTCGATCAACTCAGGGACCTCTATGTGAATCTCTCTGCTGCTGGTGTGGACTACCCTGAGAAAATAAAGTGCTACAAGGCTCTCTCCCTGCTGCCGGAGTCGTGGGGGCCCTTGGTGGTCAACCTTAATGGCATGAAGGATTCGTGGTCCCTTGAGTGGATTCGCGCGCAAGTTCTTCAAGAGGAGTTTCGGAGGAAGGAGCTGACCGCCGCTGCCGGTGAAGGTGGAGGTTGAGCCTACGGCATGAAGGGATTCAAGGGGCGTGGCAGCAAGAAAGGCAAGGCCAAGGAAGGCTCTGGAGGGGAGCAGCATTCGGGAGGGAAGCGTGGCAACAAGGGAGGCAAGCGGTGTGGCGGCAAGTGTTGGTATTGCCATGTGGAAGGGCACCCATGGTTCAAGTGCCGCAAGCTACCTGACGGTTGGAGGCCTGGTCAGCCATCAATTGAGGGCTCCAAGGGTGTTCATGGAGCTATGGGAGAAGGCATGGGCAGTGAAGAGGGCGATGGAGTTGCTGGCGGATACGGCGGCATGTTCTACCATGTAGGGGAGGCGTGGCCCGAGGACATGGTTGTGCCGGCCAGCAAGATTGCGCTTCACCGCTCCTCCCATTGGGTCATCGACACGGGAGCCTTCATGACCATGACCAACCGAGAGGATCTACTGGATGAAGTTAGGCCATCAAAGGCAGCCACCGTCGTTTCAGCCACCGGCCAAGTTGTACCCGTGCGTGGCGAGGGGAGAGCCATGTTCATGGGTGCGGATGGGAGGCTTGTGGGGCTGAAGCGTGTTCTCCTTGTTCCTGGATTGTGTGCCAACCTCCTCTCTACCAAGGCCCTAAGTGAGGCAGGGATGAAGATGGAGATGTTGGGCACAAAGGTTTTCAAGGCAACTCTGGATGGGCGCATGTTGTGGGACCTCCGAGGCGGCAAGGACATGCACCGGTCCATGTGGGAGATACCGGTGCTGCCATGGAAGGAGGCGGCTGCGCGCTTGGCTGCTGGAGGTGTGAGAGGAGGGCGTGTTAACCACGTGGACAATGGAGGAGGTGGTGATGATAGTGATGGTGGGCTCCTTGGGCATGGAGGGGCTGAGTTACCAAGTGTAACTCCTAGCACGGGTGAGACGGATTGGCTCACCGCACACCGTCGCTTTGGCCACGTGGCGCTACCTCAGTTACAGCAGCTGTTCAAGGAGGAAAGAGTCAAGGGGCTGAGGATAAAGGGGGAGCCCAAGGAGGTGGGATCTTGTGAGACTTGCTTGACCAGCAAGTTTTCACGGTTTCCCTTCCATTCGGTGGAGGGGAAGTCGAGTGACCCGGTGGAGCTCGTGCATGTGGATGTCGTGGGACCCATGAAGGTGAAGGGAGATGGTGGGGCCCTGTATTCCATGACCATGGTGGATGACAACACAAGGCTCACCTGGTCCTTTCCACTTGCAAAGAAAAGTGATGCTGCAAGGATCATCATTGAAGAGTGGCTGCCCTTGGTGGAGCGAGAGAGCGGCAAGCGGGTGAAGCCGATTCGTAGCGACCGTGGTGGGGAGTTCTTGGGAGCGGAGTTCCGGAGCTGGCTGAAGCGGCACGGCATCAAGCAGCAGCTCACCACGGCCTACACTCCTCAATCCAATGGCGTGGCAGAGAGAGCGAACCGGACCATCATGGAGGGTGGGAGAACGATGTTGGTAGACTCGGGTCTACCCTTACGATTCTGGCCCCTCGCTATTCGCCATGCCACCGTCATCAAGAACCGAGTTTTGACTCATGTGGGAGGGCAGCATTGGGTCCCTATGGAGAAGTGGAGAGGCAAGAAGCCCCTGGTGGATATGCTTCGAGTCTTTGGGTGCATGGGACTCGTGCACGTCCCTAAGGAGAAGCGTGACAAGCTTCAAGCGGCGGAGGTGTGGGCTGTTCATTTAGTCATGGTGCACTGTTGGCAGCATTTCCCTTGCCACCCTTTCATTGTTGTCATGCCAATGGTGCAGGGACAGAGAATGAGACAAGAAGTACAGGTGGTCAAGTGGGACTCTACAGCCCTCCTTTTGAGAAGTGTGGTCTTCCTGGAACCAGCTTGCAAGAGGGTGCAAGTGGGAAGACAAGCTGACTCATGGTTGGCTTAACTCACAATTGGTTGCCTTGAGTACAGCTTTGAACATCCATGTGTGGTTGGCTTTGCTGATCTACCTGGGACGTTTCCCATCCTTCTCTAGCCTTTCTCCCCTAGGACTCAACCTTCTCTGAGTTCCCAGGATGACCTAACCCCTTATGAGTCCCCTAGGCAATGTTGTACTCACCTCTTCCTTGCATCAATGAGAATACACGTTTTTCAGCCAAGCTTACGTTTTGGTTCACAGCGTAGCGCATACACCTTTGGTGAAAGCAAGCAATACACCGTTGGAAAGCAGCCATCTAAGGCTAACTTCTGCTCAGGTTTCAGCCTCATGTGTTATCGGATCTGATCGTGACGGCGTTTTGAACAGAGGCGGTTTGAAGACGTCAGATTCTGCTTAGGCGGTTTCATGGGCATCCGAGACCTCTAAGTGGACTCTTGATTATAACAGGGAGGGATACATAAAAGAATACAGGGGGGAGGGCAGAGACAAGTGGCTAGCAATGAGCAGGAGCACAAAGAGCGAAGGAGCATATTGACAAGCCCGGAAACTTGTGAAGTGCCAACTTCAGTGACTGAAAGAGCTGCTTGACTCGGTCATTTCAAGCTCAGGACGCGTCACCTGAAGCGGATTGATCCCCTAGAAGATCGGTTTTGCGCGTGAAGTGTAGCATTGCAGCATTGTAATTAACGAGGTAACTGATTGTCGCTTACGTTTACGAATTTACAGTAAAAATGTGCCCACGATCCTGTCACCTACGGGAGCCCCAATCGATATAGCGAAATGCACATATCAATGGTGAGATTGGGTGGCGCGGTGTAAGTTTCAAGCCACGAGTGACAGTCAATATTGATCGCCTTCGCTCGTCGTCGCATTGTTACTGCACGACGTCGTGTACAGTGGGTTTATTTGTGCGATTTTTGTGCGCGACAACAAAGTTGTTGTCGCAGGTTGGGTGTACCACAACCCCGAAGTCTGCCTTACCGAACCTGTCACCTGTCAATCGGTGCGCCGTAGTTACGAAGTTTTAGGCACCGATCTCTGCCAAGCATGGGCTCGAAATGATGATTGGTGCGGATCGGCCGATCTTCGGCCGATCTGCTTCAAGTGACGCGTCCTCGGGGGTACTTCTCTCTTTGCTTCAAAATTGATAAGGGCGTGGTACATTGCTGTACAAAAGGTGGTTCAAGACCAAAGCTTCCTAAGTTTCTGCATAGAGCCGTTTGTAAACGGTTCAGAGCTTCAATTTCACCGTTCTGAACCCACGCAAGTGCCTTAGTGAAGATATCAGGAGTGTTGGCCCCAAAGGCCACGTACGCAAGTCACAACTGACCACGCTGCTGCAGCTCACGAGCAAGAAAGTAGCGGAGAGCAATGTGCTTCGTTCTGTGCTCCAGGCGCTGCTCCCGACACAAGGCCAGCATGGCCTTGTTGTCTACGTACAGCACTGGAGGAGAACGAGGCGGCTCTCCGAGGTCAGTCAGCAGATAGGTGAGCCAGCGAAGCTCCTGAGCAGCCATGGCTCCGGCGTAGATCTCAGCCTCACAACTGGAGCCGAGAACAGAAGACGAGCGAGTAGCCCGCCACGAAACAGAGCCGGAACCAAGGCTGAAGGTGTAACCCTGTGACGACCGCTGTGTAGCCTGGTCGTCAGCCCAAGAAGCGTCTCCGTGCCCAGTGAGGACCACTGGACTCTGCCCTCCAAGCACTAGCCCCATGCCCGACGTACTGCACAAGTAGCGCAACACCCTCTTTGCTGCAGCCATGTGCTCCGGTCTGTGTCTCCCAGGAGCAACATAGCGTGCAAGAATGCTAAGAGGGTATGCAAGGTCAGGTCGTGTGCAGGTCATCAGGTACATGAGGCAGCCAACAAGCTCTGGGTACGGGCCACTCGACTCTACGGACTCATCCGAAGGCAGAGCTGAGAGCGAGTGGCGAGTAGGCAGAGGAGTGGCCTGAGGCGAGGAGTACGTGAAGCCGAAGCGCTGAAGGACCTGCTGCACCATGTGTGACTGAGTCAGGGTAATGGTGCGGCGTGCTCTGTCTCGGGTGATCTGCAAGCCAAGGTAGCTGCGCAGTTCACCCAGGTCTGTGCACGTGTGTCTCTTCTGCAGCTCGGACTTCACGTGGGCGAGTCCAGCAGTGTCAGCAGTGGCAAAGACCAAGTCGTCGACGTACATGAGGGTATAGAACGGCGGCAAAGAGGTGTCGGTGTGCAGAAACAGCGACGGGTCAGCAGTAGAGGGAGCAAACCCAAGAGCCGCAAGCGTAGTCCTCAGTGTGTCGTGCCACTCACGCGGTGCCTGGCGGAGACCGTAGACTGGCCGCCGGAGGCTCCACTGGGTGCCAGGAGGAAAAGTCCCAGTGAAGCCAGGTGGGCGGCGCAGCCAGATCTCCTCGTGCAGGCTACCCTGCAAGAAAGCAGTCCTGAAGTCAAGAGAGTGAAGCTCGTAGTCGCGCTGAGCGGCTATGTGTAGCAGCACCCAAAGAGTGGCCATCTTCGGGGTGGGAGAGAAGGTCTGAAAGTAGTCAACTCCGTGCCGCTGACTGAAGCCACGAGCCACGTACCGCGCCTTGAAGACAGGTGGAGAACCCGGCGGCCGCTTCACCCTGAAAATCCACATGCCACTGACGATGTTCGCCCCAGGTGGGGGAACCGCGTCAACGTAGGTGCCTGTGGACTTCCAGGAAGCCATCTCTGCATCCATAGCTGCCTGCCACTGAGAGGAGTAGGGACCCTCTACGGCCTCCGCGTAAGAGCGCGGAGTCGGGATGTCAAGTGCATCCGGGTCTCCCTCAGGGGTAAGCAGTACGGACACGAGAAGAGGTGAAGCAGCAGCCAGACACTGGAACTCCTCCTGCCTGTCCTCAAGGACGTCCGTGCCAAGAGCACACTCACCCCCGACGGACGGAGGACAGACAGACGCAGACTCAACATCAAGACTAGCAGCGTAGTCTAGACGACAGCGAGCAGCAAAGTCGACAAGCTCAGCAACTAAGGCAGACGCAGCAGTGGACTCAAAGGAGGGGTCAGTGACGACAGTAGCAAGGAGACGCGTGACAGTAGGACTGGCAGCACGAAGAGAGTCCGACTCCGGGTCGGCAAGGGCAGGAAGAGAGGACGTAAGAGGAGAAGGGAAAGGGACACGCAAAGGAGCGGTGGACGGACGCAGAGACATCCGGTGCGTGCCAGGGACAGGAGGAGGACGCTGACGCGAACCGCGACCACTAGTGCGTGCAGCACGGACAGGCGACGCAGGGCGAGACGCAGGCTCACGACGCTCAGCAAAACCTCCAGTAGGACCAGTGTAGAGAGACGGAGCAGGCAGTGGGGAGGCCGGCAGTAACTATAGCTGTGACGGGTCAGGCAGTGGACACTCTAAGGGAGGAGGAGGACTAGTAGAAGGCGGGAGACCAAGATCCTGCTGAACGAGCGGAACGAAGTACGGTCGAGGCCGCGCGGCGACTCCAGACACAGCAGGGACAGCACCAGCACCCCCAGCGGCAGCACCAGCGCCAACAGCACCTCCAGCTGCAGTACCTCTAGCAGCACCAGCAGCACCCGCAGCAGGACCGCGGCCAGGACTGACAGCAGTAGCCTCAGCGCCAACACCCTCAGCAGCTCCAGCTCTAGTCGTACCCGCAGGCCTAGCAGCTCCACCACTCCAAGTACGAGCACCTCCGGGACCGGCGGCACCAGCACCCTCAGCAGCCGAAGAAGCTCCAGCTCCAGCTGAATGCCTCCAGCGCCGGGCAAACCACTCGCGCAGCTCCTGTGAAGAGAATGGCTCCCGCCGAGACGAAGCACCCGGAGGACCTCCAGGCCCAGCACCGCCAGACGCCACACGAGCGAGCCCAGCGGCCGCCGGCTCCGCACCCCCAGGCTCAACAGCTCCAGACGTGGCACCCCCAGTCTCAGCACCCCAAGGCTCAGCACCCCCAGGCTCAGCACCCCCAGCAGTACCACCCGAAGGCCCAGCACCCCCAGGCGTAGTACCCACACGCTCAGCACCCCCAGAGTCAGCACCCCCAGGCTCAGAACCCGCAGCAGCACCAGAGTCACCAATAACCTCGACAGGCTCGACTGCGTCTACCTGGGACACACCTGAAGGGGCAGGACCCTGAGGGGGGAGGGGGTCTACCGGGGGGGGACCTGGCACAAGGAAGAGCGGTGGCGGGGGGAGGGAAGGAGTGCGGTAGGGGAAGAGGCGGTAGTAGGGGACTGACTCGTCAAACGTGACGTCCTGGGAGGACAGAACACGACGAGAGGTGGGTTGGTAGAACTGCCACCCTGGCGCATCAGGGGGGAAGCCAAGGAAGACGCAAGGAGCAGCACGAGGGGATAGCTTGTCCGTAGACAAGTCGCGGACAAACGCCCGAGATCCCCAGACACGGAACGCAGACGCATCGCCTACCTTCCCCGTCCACACCAAAGCTGGGGAGGTCTCCGGCATGGAGACCCTGGGGTGAAGGTTGATCTGATGCGCCGCGTACCGAACCGCAAACGGCCACAGAAAATGGGGGGCAGCCGCATGTATCATGGACGTACGGGCGACGTCCATGACCATGCCAATGCGGCGCTCAGCAATCCCATTTTGCTGTGGAGAGTCCGGAAGCGTAAAGGTCTGGCGGATGCCTCGCGCACGACAGTAGGCTCGCAGAAGGCCAGAGGAGAACTCTCCGCCTCGGTCAGAGTGCAGACGCAGAACAGGAAAGTCCGAGCCGAAGCTCCTCCTGAGCTGGAGACAAGCTGCGCGGATCCAGTCGATCAACACCTCAGTGACATCACCCTTGCTGCGCAAGGGGAAGACTGTGGTGTAACGCGAGTAGTCGTCAACCACCAGCAGGAAGTAGCGCTCGTGACCCTGTCCACGGACGCGGGCCGGGCCCCACACGTCCATGTGAAGCGTCTGCAGCGGGGCCTCTGTCAGGGGAAACTGAGAGGAGTGAGGGGCAGCCTGCAGCCGCCCCTCGACACAGGGGACGCAGGTAGGGCCAGGCCCCAGAGGAAGGGGAGGGAGGGACCGGGGAAGACCAGAGACAAGGACACAGGAGGCCATGCCTCGGAGACAAGGCAGGGAGGGGTGACCAAGGCGGTGGTGCCACAAGAGAGTCTCGTGAGACAGGAGGCGACACGAGCAGGGGGCAGACTCAGGACCAGACCTGGACGCTGCAGCAAACACCTGACCCGACGCAGCTACCTGACCAGATGCAGGGACAGGAGGAGACTCAGTGGTCTGGGTGTGTGCGACGCGTAAACGTGGCCAGGTGCCGGCCTGTGCGAGCGTCCGAGCAGTGGGTCACCCGCTGACTCGCAGGAGTAAACTGGTGAACCCCCGCATCCTGTAGGTCAGCACCACTCACCAGGTTCGTAGAGAACAAGGGGAGGTAAAGACCAGACAAGGTGCCAGAGGGGACAGCCGGACACGGGAGGACAGTGGAGAACTGAGAAAGGACAGGACCCCCAGAGAGGTCTGCCAGGGAGACTGCAACCGGCCGACCAAGCGGCGTGAGTGTGGTGCGGTCTCGAAAGAAGGAGCGAGAAGCCCCTGAGTCAAGTGTGAATGTGAGGGAGGCCGAAGCCGACGCGGTACCTGAGAGCGCAGACTCACCAGCACCTGAGGACGCAGACGCACTAGCACCTAGAGCAGCAGCCTCACTGGCACCTAGAGCAGCAGCCTCACCAGTACCTAGAGCAGCAGTCTCAATGCCCGGGTCGGGCGGGAATCACCGGTAACAGTCACCCTCATCACTAATAGTCACAGCATACACGGCAGCAAGAATAGCATCAAAGTCAAGATCAAAAATAGCTACACCCGCCCTGGACAGCTCACCCCAGCGGGGGATCTCAGTGGCCTCCGGGAACTGGTGACGCGAAGCGTCCGTCAGGCGGCCAAAGCAGCGCTGGGTGGGGTGTGCACCCCCACACTGCTCACCCGCGCGGTCGCTGGTGCGTAGGACGTAGGTGCACGGTCTGGTACCCCCACCACGCTGACGTGCAGCGTACTACTCACGGAGCTGCTGAGGGGGGGGGGATGTCCCGAGAACTCTCCTGCTGCTGCTGCTGGCGCTGACCACCACCGGAGCCGCCCCGCTGCGTAGCACCACCCCGACCAGCTCCACCTCCTCCACCACCGCCTCCTCCACCTCCGCCACCACCGCCGCCTCCGCTCCCACCGCTACCGCCTCCGCCGCCTCCACCTCCACTGCCGCCACCGACACCTCCACCCCCGCCACCACTCCCACCGCCACCCCCACTCCCTCCGCTACCTCCACCGCCGCCTCCACCACCCCCGCTAGCTCCTCCAGCGCCCCTGCCCCCCTTGCCCTTGCCAGAGCGGCGTCTCTCGCTGGGGGTAGACGCCGCACCAACCGACTCAAGACCAACGAGGTTGGTCGCAGCAGCAGAGGCGACAGAGGGCAAAAGGGGGGAGGGGGAACACCCCTCAAACATGGGGGTGCGAGGGTCACCACGAGAGGCTCCTACAGCGACTATGCTCTTCTCCGCTGCTAAGAGGGCCTTCTCGAGGAGGTCAACAGTGAGAGTGGTGGGACAGACTGAGAGGAAGTGGTCTATGACTACACGAAGGGAGTCAGGGAGGCGGGTAACTATGTAGTAGAGAGTGATATACATGGGGGGGGGGTTCCTGGCGCAAAACTCAGCAGGAAGCGCAGCGCGGTAGCGAGTGTCACTAGTGAGGAGGTGCGTAATGAGGTCAGCAACTGTGGGAAAGACAGCAAGGTCAGGGAAGAGGTACGGTAGCATGAGGCGGCTCAGTGTAGCAGTGGCAGGGGAAGAGTAGCGCGCAACTAGAGCGTCGTACAAGGTCTTAGCACTCTTGTACTGACTAAAGTGCGTGCGCTCAGTGGTAGGCAGGTGGCGACGCACAGCAAGACGTGCAGCAGCATCGCGAGTGGCCCACTGTGAGCAAACAGTGGCGTCGGCATCGGCAGCAGGGGCAGGGGAAGCACCAAAGGTGAGGTCAAAGAGGTAGAGACCGTCTGCCCTATCGCACTATAGGAAAAGCTGCAGGTCATCTACCCAGACCTCAAAGTCAATGACCCGACCCTCAGCGTCAAAAGTGAGAACACTGGGGGTAGCCATGCCAGCAGTAGACTAGCAGCGCTAACTGTAGAGCAGGGGCAGTGCAGTGACAGAGGCACTGCTCTCACCAGACAGGGCGGTTCGGGCAGCTCGGGCGGCTCGGCAGCAACTGCGGCTCGGCGGCACCCGCGGCTCAGCTCCTCAGCTGCTCAGGCGGCTTGGGCGGCTCGGGCGGCTCGAGTGGCTCGGGCGGCTCGGGCGGAACGGGCGGCTCGGGCTGCTTAGCAGCGCGGGCGGCTCGGCTGCGTAGGCGGCTCGGGCGGTAGGGGACGAGGCCGGGACCGCAGGTAGTGCCCCGGGGCCGCAGGTAGGGCGGCGGGGCCGTTGGTAGGGCGGCGGGGCCGCAGGTGGGGCGGCGGGGCCGCAGGTAGGGCGGCGGGGCCGTAGGTAGGGCTGCTGGGCCGCAGGTAGGGCGGCTGGGCCGCAGGTAGGGCGGCTGGGCCGCAGGTAGGGTGGTGGGGCCGCAGGTAGGGCGGCTGGGCCGTAGGTAGGGCGGCGGGGCGGGGCCGTAGGTAGGGCGACGGGGCCGGGTCGAAGGTAGGGCGACGGGGCCGGTACGCACGTAGGGCGACGGGGCCGGGGCCGGGGCGCAGGTAGGGCGACGGGGCCGGGGTCGGAGGTGGGGCGACGGGGCCGGGGCCGGGGCGCAGGTAGGGCGACGGGGCTAGGGCCGGGGCCGCAGGTATGGCGACGGGGCCAGGGTCGCAGGTGGGGTGACGGGGCCGGGGCGCAGGTAGGGTGACGGGGCCGGGGCGCAGGTAGGGCGACGGGGCCGGGGCACAGGTAGGGCGACGGGGCCGAGGCGCAGGTAAGGCGACGGGGCCGGGGCCGTAGGTAGGGCGACGGGGTCGCTAGGGCGACGAATCAGGGGCCGCTAAGGCGGCGCGACTTGGCCGCTAGGGCGGCTCAACGAAGTCAGAGAGGGGAGCGCGACTCGGGCTGAGCGCGCTCCGGGCAGGAAAAAAAAACTTTCGACTTAGTGGGCCCTAGGCACAGTTCCCACGAGGGAACCAGCTCGATACCATGTGAAAACTGAAACGAGAATGAGTGCACTAAGGAATGGAATGTGGTACAAATATGCAACCCTAGAAATGTGTACCCCATATAGGCTACCCCACTACAGCCTACAGAACATTATGATTTGATAGTGCAAAGTTGTTAAGGTGGAAAATGACGAACAGCATGTTTAAACGAGCTTGAACAGGGTTCAAGCGAGGTTGGTCAAGACACTTTTGTCAGCAAAAACATTTTAGAACATGTTGCTGCTAGAGGGCCCTACGACAGCAAGGGGCCTCAACAATGTGCCTTGACTCGGGAAGTAGAGTGGAGCGCCAGTGAGGACCAAGGCCGGAGATAACGACTATAACGAAGGCTTCCTCAGATAACGATCCTCGGCATCGAAGGAGTTTGTCGCGCAATTCGCGACAGCAGCTGATAAACGCCATTCCCTTTTCGCCTGGTTTCATTTCGACTGTTGTCAGCTGTGCCATTAATCAACTTTGATTGACGCTGTCTGTTGCTTGATATGTCAAATTCTAATGTTGTGTAGGCTATAGTGGGGTAGCCTATATGGGGTACACATTTCTAGGGTTGCATATTTGTATCACTTTTGTTCCTTAGTCAATCATTCTCGTTTCAGTTTTCTCATGGTATCGAGCAGGTTCCCTAGTGGGAACTGTGCCTAGGGCCCACCACATCGATTTTTTTTCCTGCCCGGAGCGCGCTCAGCCCGAGTCGCGCTCCTCTCTCTCACTGCGTCGCGCCGCCCTAGCGGCCCCATCGCCCTAGCGACCCCGTCGCCATGGCGGCCCCATCGTCCTAGCGGCCCCGTCGCCTAGCCCTACGACCCCGTCGCCTCGCCCTACGGCCCCGGCGCCGCCCTGTCCCGGCCCCGCCGCTCTTCGCTGCGGCCCCACCGCCCTTCGCTGCGGCCCTGCCGCCCTTCACTGCGGCCCCGCCGCCCTTCGCTGCGGCCCCGCCGCCCTTCGCTGCGGCTCTGCCACCCTTCGCTGCGGCCCCGCTGCCCCTCTCGCTACGGCCCTGCCGCCCCTCTCGCTGCGGCCCCGCCGCCTACCTTGCGGCCCCGCCGCCATTCGCTGCGGCCTCGCCGCCCTTCGCTGCGGCCCCGCCGCCCTACCGAGCCGCCCGAGCCGCCCGAGCCGCCCAAGCCGCCCGAGCCGTCCGTTCCGCCCGAGCAGCCCGAGCTGCCCGAACCGCCCGAGCCGCCCGAGCCGCCCGAGCCGCCCGAGCCGCCCGAGCCGCCTGAGCCGCAGAGGAGCCAAGCCGCTGGTGCCGCCGAGCCACAGTTGCTGCTGAGCCGCCCGAGTCGCCCGAGCCGTCGTGTTGACGTGCTGCTGTGTTGCCGAGCTGCCCGAACCGCCCTGTCTGGTGAGAGCAGCGCTTCTGTCACTGCACTGCCCCTGTCCTACAGTTAGCACTGCTAGCCTACTACTGTCATGGCCACCCCCAGTGTTCTCGCTTTTGACGCTGAGGGTCGGGCCATTGACTTTGAGGTATGGGTAGATGACCTGCAGCTTTTCCTACAGTGCGATAGGGCAGACGGTCTCTCCCTTTTTGACCTCACCTCTGGTGCCTCCCCTGCCCCTGCTGCCGATGCCGACGCCACTGTTCGCTCCCAGTGGGCCACTCGCGATGCTGCTGCACGTCTTGCTGTGCGTCGCCACCTGCCTACCACTGAGCGCGCACACTTTAGTGAGTACAAGAGTGCTCAGACCTTGTACGACGCCGTAGTTGCGCGCTACTCTTCCCCTGCCACTGCTGCACTGAGCAGCCTCATGCTGCCGTACCTCTTCCCTGACCTTGCTGCCTTTCCCACAGTCGCTGACCTCATTACGCACCTCCGCACTAGTGACAGTCGCTACCGCGCTGCGCTTCCTGCTGACATCTGCGCCAAGAACCCCCCCCCCCATGTACATCACTCTCTATTATATAGTCACCCGCCTCCCTGACTCCCTTCGTGTAGTCAGGGACCACTTCATCTCGGTCTGTCCCACCACTCCCACTGTTGACCTCCTAGAGAAGGCCCTCCTAGCAGCGGAGAAGAGCATAGTCGCTGTAGGAGCCTCTCGTGGTGACCCTCGCACCCCCATCTTTGAGGGGTGTTCCCCTTCCCCCCTTTTGCCCTCTGTCGCCTCTGCTGCTGCGGCCGACCTTGTTGGTCTTGAGTCGGTCGGTGCGGCGTCTGCCCCTAGCGGGAGACGCCGCTCTAGCAAGGGCAAAGGGGGCAAGGGCCGGGTGGAGCTAGCGGGGGTGGCGGAGGTGGCGGTGGAGGTGGCGGAGGGAGTGGGGGTGGTGGTGGGAGTGGTGGCGGGGGTGGAGGTGTCGGTGGCAGGAGTGGAGGCGGAGGCGGCGGAGGCGGTAGCGGTGGGAGCGGAGGCGGCGGTAGTGGCGGAGGTGGAGGAGGCGGTGGTGGAGGAGGTGGAGCTGGTCGGGGTGGCGCTTCGCAGCGGAGCGGCTCCGGTGGTGGTCAGCGCCAGCAGCAGCAGCAGCAGCAGCAGCAGCGTTCTCGGGACATCCCCCCCCCCTCAGCAGCTCCGTGAGTGGTACGCTGCGCGTCAGCGTGGTGGGGGTTTTGGTCCGTGCACCTATGTCCTTCGCACCAGCGACCGCGAGGGTGAGCAGTTCACGTGACCGCGGGGGTGCCCACTCCACCCAGCGCTGCTTTGGCCGCCTGACGGACGCTTGGCGTCACCAGTTCCCGGAGGCCGCTGAGATCCCCCGCTGGGGAGAGCTGTCTAGGGCAGGTTAGCTATCTTTGATCTTGACTTTAATGCTATTCTTGCTGCCATGTATGCTGTGACTTATAGTGACGAGGGTGATTGTTACCGGTGTTTCCCGCCCGATCCGGGCATTGAGACTGCTGCTCTAGGTGCTGGTGAGGCTGCTGCTCTAGGTGCTAGTGCGGCTGTTGCTCTAGGTGCCAGTGCGTCTGCTTCCTCAGGTACTGGTGAGTCTGCGCTCTCAGGTACCGCGTCGGCTTCGGCCTCCCTCACCTTCACACTTGACTCAGGGGCTTCTCGCTCCTTCTTTCGAGACCGCACCACACTCACGCCGCTTGGTCGGCCGGTTGCAGTCTCCGTGGCAGACCCCTCTGGGGGTCCTGTCCTCTCTCACTTCTCCACTGTCCTCCCGTGTCCGGCTGCCCCCTCTGGCACCTTGTCTGGTCTTAACCTCCCCTCGTTCTCTACAAACTTGGTGAGTGGTGATGACCTGCAGGATGCGGGGGTTCACCAGTTTACTCCTGCGAGTCAGCGGGTGACCCACTGCTCGGACGCTCGCACAGGCCGGCACCTGGCCACGTTTACGCGTCGCACACACCCAGACCACTGAGTCTCCTCCTGTCCCTGCATCTGGTCAGGTAGCTGCGTCGGGTCAGGTGTTTGCTGCAGCGTCCAGGTCTGGTCCTGAGTCTGCCCCCTGCTCGTGTCGCCTCCTGTCTCACGAGACTCTCTTGTGGCACCACCGTCTTGGTCACCCCTCCCTGCCTCGTCTTCGAGGCATGGCTTCCCGTGTCCTTGTCTCTGGTCTTCCCCGGTCCCTCCCTCCCCTTCCTTCAGGGCCTGGTCCTTCCTGTGTCCCGTGTGTCGAGGGGCGGCTACGGGCTGCTCCTCACTCCTCTCCGTTTCCCCCGACAGAGGCCCCGCTGCAGACGCTTCACATGGACGTGTGGGGCCCGGCCCGCGTCCGTGGACAGGGTCACGAGCGCTACTTTCTGCTGGTGGTTGACGACTACTCGCGTTACACCTCAGTCTTCCCCTTGCGCAGCAAGGGTGATGTCACTGAGGTGTTGATCGACTGGATCCGCGCAGCTTGTCTCCAGCTCAGGAGGAGCTTCGGCTCGGACTTTCCTGTTCTGCGTCTGCACTCTGACAGAGGCGGAGAGTTCTCCTCAGGCCTTCTGCGAGCCTACTGCCGTGCGCGAGGCATCCGCCAGACCTTTACGCTTCCGGACTCTCCACAGCAAAATGGGATTGCTGAGCGCCGCATTGCCATGGTCATGGACGTCGCTCGTACGTCCATGATGCATGCGGCTGCCCCCCATTTTCCGTGGCCGTTTGCGGTTCGGTACGCGGCGCATCAGATCAACCTTCACCCCAGGGTCTCCAGGCCGGAGACCTCCCCAGCTTTGGTGTGGACGGGGAAGGTAGGCGATGCGTCTGCGTTCCGTGTCTGGGGATCTCGGGCGTTTGTCCGCGACTTGTCTGCGGACAAGCTGTCCCCTTGTGCTGCTCCTTGTGTCTTCCTTGGCTTCCCCCCTGACGCACCAGGGTGGCAGTTCTACCACCACACCTCTCGTCGTGTTCTGTCCTCACAGGACGTCACGTTTGACGAGTCGGTCCCCTACTACCGCCTCTTCCCCTACCGCACTCCTTCCCTCCCCCTGCCACCGCTCCTCCTTGTGCCAGGTCCCCCCCCGGTAGACCCCCTCCCCCCTCAGGAGCCCCTTCAGGTGTGTCCCAGGTAGACGCGATCGAGCCGGTCGAGGTTACTGGTGACTCTGGTGCTGCTGTGGGTGCTGAGCCTGGGGGTGCTGACTCTGGGGTGCTGCGCGGGTGGGTACTACGCCTGGGGGTGCTGGGCCTTCGAATGGTACTGCTGGGGGTGCTGAGCTTGGGGGTGCTGCGCCTGGGGGTGCTGAGCCTGAGGGTGCTACGCCTGGGGGTGCTGAGCCTAGGGGTGCTACGCCTGGGGGTGCTGAGCCTGGAGGTCCTACGTCTGGAGGTGCTGAGCCTGGGGGTGCCACGTCTGGAGCTGCTGAGCCTGGGGGTGCGGAGCCGGCGGCCGCTAGGCCTCCTCGTGTGGCGTCTGGCGGTGCTGGGCCTGGAGGTTCTCCGGGTGCTTCGCCTCGGCGGGAGCCACTCTCTCCACAGGAGCTGCATGAGTGGTTTGCCCGGCGCTGGAGGCGTAATGCTGGAGCTTCTTCGGCTGCTGAGGGTGCTGGTGCCGCCGGTCCTGGAGGTGCTCGTGCCGCGAGTACTGGAGCTGCTAGGCCTGCGTGTTCGCCTGGAGCTGGAGCTGCTGAGGGTGTTGGCGCTGAGGCTACTGCTGTCAGTCCTGGAGACGGTTCTGCTGGGGGTGCTGCTGGTGCTGCTGGAGGTGCTGCTGGCTCTGGTCCTGCTGCGGGTGCTGCTGGTCCTGCTGGAGGTCCTGCAGGTGGCGGTGGTGTTGGCGCTGGTGCTGTCCCTGCTGTGTCTGGAGTCGCCGCGCGGCCTCGGCCGTACTTCGTTCCGCTCCTTCAGCAGGTTCTTGGTCTTCCTCCTCCCTTAGAGTGTCCACCGCCTGTCCAGTCCCAATCACAGCTTCCGCCGGCCTCCCCACTGCCTGCTCCTTCTCCCTACACTGGTCCTACTGGAGGTCTTGCTAAGCGTCGTGAGCCTGCGTCTCGTCCTGCGTCGCCTGTTCGTGCTGCTCGCACTAGTGGTCGCGGTTCGCGTCAGCGTCCTCCTCCTGTCCCTGGCACGCACCGGATGTCTCTGCGTCCGTCCACCGCTCCTCTGCGTGCCCCTTTGCCTTCTCCCCCTGAGTCCTCTCTTCTTGCCCTTGCCGACCCGGAGTCGGACTCTCTTCGTGCTGCCGGTCCTACAGTCACGCGTCTCCTTGCTACTGTCGTCACGGACCCCTCCTTTGAGTCCACTGCTGCGTCTGCTCTTGTTGCTGAGTTCGTCGACTTTGCTGCTCGCTGTCGTCTTGACTACGCTGCTAGTCTTGTTGCTGAGTCTGCGTCTGTCTGTCCTCCGTCCGTTAGGGGTGAGTGTGCTCTTGGCACGGACGTCCTTGAGGACAGGGAGGAGGAGTTCCAGTGTCTAGCTGCTGCTTCACCTCATCTCGTGTCCGTACTGCTTACCCCTGAGGGAGACCCGGATGCACTTGACATCCCGACTCCGCGCTCTTACGCGGAGGCCGTAGAGGGTCCCTACTCCTCTCAGTGGCAGGCAGCTATGGACGCAGAGATGGCTTCTTGGAAGTCCACAGGCACCTACGTTGACGCAGTTCCCCCTCCTGGGGCGAACATCGTCAGTGGCATGTGGATCTTCAAGGTGAAGCGGCCGCCGGGTTCTCCGCGTGTCTTCAAGGCGCGGTACGTGGCTCGTGGCTTCACTTAGCGGCAGGGAGTAGACTACTTTCAGACCTTCTCTCCCACCCCGAAGATGACCACTCTTTGGGTGCTGCTACACATAGCCGCTCAGCGTGACTACGAGCTTCACTCCCTTGACTTCAGCACTGCTTTCTTGCAGGGTAGCCTGCACGAGGAGATATGGCTGCGTCGTCCACCTGGCTTCACTGGGACTTTCCCTCCTGGCACCCAGTGGAGCCTCCGACGGCCAGTCTACGGTCTCCGCCAGGCACCGCGCGAGTGGCACGACACACTGAGGACTACGCTTGCGGCTCTTGGGTTTGCTCCCTCTACTGCTGACCCGTTGCTGTTTCTGCGCACCGACACCTCTCTGCCGCCGTTCTACATCCTCGTGTACATCGACGACTTGGTCTTTGCCACTGCTGACACTGCTGGACCCGCCGACGTGAAGTCCGAGCTGCAGAAGAGACACACGTGCACAGACCTGGGTGAACTGCGCAGCTACCTTGGCTTGCAGATCACCCGGGACAGAGCACGCCGCACCATTACCCTGACTCAGTCACACATGGTGCAGCAGGTCCTTCAGCGCTTCGGCTTCACGTACTCCTCGCCTCAGGCCACTCCTCTGCCTACTCGCCACTCGCTCTCAGCTCTGCCTTCGGATGAGTCCGTAGAGTCGAGTGGCCCGTACCCAGAGCTTGTTGGCTGCCTCATGTACCTGATGACCTGCACACGACCTGACCTTGCATACCCTCTTAGCATTCTTGCACGCTATGTTGCTCCTGGGAGACACAGACCGGAGCACATGGCTGCAGCGAAGAGGGTGTTGCGCTACTTGTGCAGTACGTCGGGCATGGGGCTAGTGCTTGGAGGGCAGAGTCCAGTGGTCCTCACTGGGCACGCAGACGCTTCTTGGGCTGACGACCAGGCTACACAGCGGTTGTCACAGGGTTACACCTTCAGCCTTGGTTCCGGCTCTGTTTCGTGGCGGGCTACTCGCTCGTCTTCTGTTCTCGGCTCCAGTTGTGAGGCTGAGATCTACGCCGGAGCCATGGCTGCTCAGGAGCTTCGCTGGCTCACCTACCTGCTGACTGACCTCGGAGAGCCGCCTCGTTCTCCTCCAGTGCTGTACGTAGACAACAAGGCCATGCTGGCCTTGTGTCGGGAGCAGCGCCTGGAGCACAGAACGAAGCACATTGCTCTCCGCTACTTTCTTGCTCGTGAGCTGCAGCAGCGTGGTCAGTTGCGACTTGCATACCTGGCCTTTGGGGCCAACACTGCTGATATCTTCACTAAGGCACTTGCGCCTTGTGATCATCAGCGCTTCTGTACTCAGCTTGGTCTTGTACCTGTCTTGCCTCACTTACTCACTTCTTGACCTTGCTCGTACTGTGACATATATATATACTCCTGCTCTTGCTTGTTTAGCCTGTTATATATATATGTGTTCCTGCATGTGAACTGGCCTTGTGGCCTTGAACTTGTGCTCGGAATGTGTGGTGACTTTGTGATCCACCCTGAGCTTTGCTTTGTTTTGCTTGACTGGTCTTATGACCCCTTGTTCTCCCCCACTTTGCCTATGGGGGTGTGTCAAATTATAATGTTGTGTAGGCTATAGTGGGGTAGCCTATATGGGGTACACATTTCTAGGGTTGCATATTTGTATCACTTTTGTTCCTTAGTCAATCATTCTCGTTTCAGTTTTCTCATGATACAGGTTCTTCAAATGGTTGTACGCGAGCTCGGCGGAGTTGCCATATCCCCGATAAGACCGAATGTTATGCTGCTGGTTTGGAGTTACGTTCCTCTGCAGGATCGTGTAAGCCATCATTGACTGATACGTGTACTGCTGCTTGTTGTATTGCGTTCTGTGTGTTGGGTATGGCAGGGACCCGTCGAAGAATCTAAGAATCTGCGCGCCTTCCATCATTAGCTCGAACTCGAAGGACCAGGTATAGAAATTCTTCCCGTCAAAAGGTGTAGATGTCTGGAGTTTCAGAACGTGCGCGAATTGCGGCTGAACCTGAAGTGCATCCAATGTCTTTTCTTGTCCAGGTGAAGGCTGTTGGCTCGCGCTAAGGTTCGTATGGAGCAAAGGTAGGTTGCTGTTGGTTTCCGCGCGCATAGAATGAGCCGTCGAGGCTCATTGGTGTAACGTCGTTGTTGTTGTTGCTGTTGTTTGACTGCGCAGGTGCCGTTTGCTGATGCTGCTCGTAGAAGGACATGAAGGAGAATAACTTCTCCATCATGCTTGGGTCGAAGCCCGCGGCTTGATTTGCGGGAGTTTCAGTAGACCTAGCTGCTGGTCCTGTTGCCGTGCCCTCCTCTGTCTGTAGGCCAGAGGCAGGAGGTGGAGTACGAGTAGTACCAGGAGAGCCTTTAGAGGAGCTTCTCTCCTTCTGCGTTGCCATGCCTTCTGATGTTGTAGGTGTCTTAGAAGTAGTTGAGTTTGCCCTGATAGCTCTCATACCATGTTGGGCTGAGAAAAGCCCTTAGGATCTCTGCAGGACTAAATTCTGGGTAGGAATGTTGTAGTTGCGGAAGCGTTTAATAAGAGTATTGAACCACCTTGCGCTGGTATGTGAGGGCAAAGTAGATTGATTAAAACAAAGAGGTACAAGGCTTTTATAAGAGTACAAGGAATATGAACGGATACAACTAATAACTTTTTACTGTTGCTGTTGCGGCTCGATATAGTGACGACTCGGGCAACTGCTCTGTATCGAGTCAGTTGTTTGTCCTTGCTATCGCGCTGTATTTATCAAGTCAAAGGTCGCTGACCTTTGACCTTCGCGTAACCTCCAGCGGTTATTTCATTTGTCAACCTCCGATAGTTGACTCGCCGATGCTTCGTTGTGCTTCGGTTCGTTTATGACTTAGTGTTTCATCACACGACAGAAGCGCTTAAATTACTTGTTTCCAACACCGCCTTCTATACTTTGTCGGCAAAGGCCACTATGGCCTCCTAGCTTGCTTCCAGCTTGCTGTCATTGAGCTCATCCAGCGCATACCCCTCCACCTTCTGGATTGCCTGCGGTGAATGGACGCATCACAATGGCACGAGGCGAAATATACTTTTGCTCCATTGCAGAAAAAAATGATCTCGTGATTCTTCGTCTGCAATGCGCGTACCCAATCTCTGATGTGTGACTAGTAGCAAATCGGCGTCGAGCCAGTTAGCAGCTCCAAGAGCATGATGACAAAGCTGTCAGTAGGCAAGAAGTATAACAACATGCACAATTGTTGACACAGGTGAAGATATACATGGAGCAATTGCAAGAATATATAAGGCAGGGATGTTCATAAGCATTTATTTCATAAGCATTTATTTCAGAAGCAATCCAACCTGAAGACGTTGCTCTTGGTGGTGACCACGTGTGTGCGGTTGTAATCCGGGTCCACATGGCCAGGAGTGCCCGCCACTCTGGTGGCATCGCCCTCGCAGTAAGTGAGGCGCTTGAGCAGCCCAAAGTCAGCCACCTTGGTGTGCATGTCGGTCGTCACAAGGATGTTGGCGGGCTTGATGTCGCGGTGAATGATGGGCGTCGCAAACCCATGCAGATATGCCAGGCCCTCTGCTGCTCCTTGCACCAGGCGCAGCCGCTGCCGCAGTGAGAGAGGGTCTGAAAGAAAGAGAGAAAATAGAAGAACGTGCAAATAAAGTGGGATGCTTTAGACCATGTAACAAAGAGGGTGGTGTGTGTGTGTTTGTAAATGCGTATGAGTGAGTGTGAGTGAGAGTGAGTGAGTGTGTGTGTGTGGATGTGTGTGTGTGTGTGTTATTCTACCCTACCAATCTTGGGAAAGATTGTAACTCAATGTTGGAGCATTCTTGGTATAACTCAAGAAGGTAGGTATAACTCGCTCTTGGTCTTGAAGATGTGATGCTGCAAGTCCCTGTTACCCACAAACTCTTAAACCATAATCCACACAGAAGCCCAGCAGCCGCATCAGGTCCACATGGTTGAGCGTTGCCATGGCTCGCATCTGCAGGAGATGATGCATTCAGAGGACAAAAGAGGAGAGGTTTAGGTCTTGGGTACGCCCGATGAACCCACAGCTATGTTTCCAGGGGCGGATTCGCTCCTTGCTGTGTGTGAGGATGTCGCACCAGCAGTGCATGTTGCAGCTGCTCCTAGCTTGGGCCTCACCTCTCTCACACAGGCCATACAAGAGCCTCACCTCTCCCTCAAAGTCGTTGGTCATGACAGTGGATAGCTTGATGGCCCACATCTGCCCCTGTGGCGAGTACCCCTTGTACACGACGTCGAAGCCGCCCCTCCCCACCTCGCTCTCCTTGGCCCAGTTGTTTGTGGCCTTCACCATTTGCTGCAGTGTGTATTGCTTACGCAATTCCAGCCCCTGCCACTTCCCTGTATGTACACACACAAAACACACATGATGAAGCATGGGGCGAGTGAGAGGTGTTGGGAGAGATAGGAGCGGAAGAATGGAGGCGGGGATGCAGCAGTGGAAAAGTTGTGCAGGAGTGCAAGAGTGACTCGGCATGGGTGCGAGGTTGGGGGGTTCTCACTTGGTCCGTAGCGCCACAGCAAGCTTGAGAGCACAGCAGCCACTAGAAGGAAGGCAGCAAATCAGCCCACCGCAATGCCAACTATGGCGCCCGTGGAGAGAGAGGACACTGCAGAGGAAGAAGGGAGGAAGAAAAGAGAGAGGAAGAAGGGAGGAAGAAATAACAGAAGCAATGGTTGATATCAAACAGAAAGCTGGCGTTTGGGAAGCTAGGGTTGGGTAAAGAGGGTTTAGGTGAGAGAGGACAGGAGAGGTGGGCGAGGAAACAACAACCAAGATGGGTCGGATATGCAACACAAAGTAGACGCAGCGGGTGATGTAAGCCTGCACTAAAACAGAGTCTAACCACCTTGTTAGTGTGCAAGTGCGATAGGCATACCAATGATTGCTGTACAGTTGACAACTGTGCAGAGCTAGAAAAAGTACTCTTTCCACCATGTCAGTGCGTCAGTGCAAAAAGGCTCACCAGTGGTGGTGGTGGAGTTGACAGTGGTGCAGGTGGAGCAGTTGGGCGAGTCGAGAGGCGAGTAGCCGGCACGGCAGGGGCAGGTCAAGTTGGAGGGGGAGGCTGTGGAACACTACTTTAACAGCTTGATAGAACTTGGAAGCATGGTTCCAACGCACCAAATATTGCAGGAAACGGTCCACTACAGCCAGAGATACACACAAACATAGCAGTGATAATGACTTGGTTTTATATTCAGGTTTGTGCTCTCTGGTTTTATACTAGGACGCAATCCAAAAACAAAGCACACAAGAAAGTGTCGACCCAGGTCGCGGGCTGAATTTCGTCGACGAGAAATTCCGAGCCTTGAATTTCGCTGGGTGAATTCCATTGACTGGAATTCTGTAGACGAGAATTTCGGCGACCAAAACTCCGTCGATCACCGACTGTAACTCCCGTGCAAATTTTGTTGACTTCGACACTTCTTGGCCGAGTTTCAAACCAAACGCGACCCGCGATCGATTTCGCCAAACTGTCCCCAAACAGTCCCCAATCTGTCCTGATAGGACACTTTCGGGACACTTGAATCGAAAGGTTTCCAGTTCGAAACTCGCGTGCACCATAACCAGCGCCTTAGCAGAAACTGTCCTTTCAGGACAGATTGAAGGTTACGAGTTCAGATTCCAGCGCCGACATTTTGTTGCTCATGGCAGCATTTCCTTCTAACACGCCCCCTTGTGAGGAGCATGCTGGATCAGCCCGGCTGTTGCATAACAACGATTGAAGGCTGCCTTGTCGAGCCGCTTCGTGAAAAAAATCGCGGGCTGCGCCGCCGTGGGGATGTGCTGCAGCTCCAACTTCTTCATGCTTCATGCGCCCCTGCAGCCCGCCCGCCTGGCTGAGCTGCACCGCAGACATGTTGTCGACGTGCAAGGTGGTGGGAACACCCTTCTTGAGTAGTTAAAACTCCCACAGCAGGAACCTCAGCTTGCGTCCCTCCTTTCCCGCTTCCACCGCAGCCACAAGCTCGCTCTCGGTGGAGGAAAGTTTGGTTGCACCCTGCAGCTTCTTGGCCTGCCAGGAAACGGCAGCTCCGCCAAGCTTGAAGAGGTAGCCTCCCGTGGAAAACTGGTTCTCCTTGTTGCCCGCATCATCCGCATCTGAATACCCCACGAGGGTCAAACTTTCCGGTCCTCCCTTGAGGCAGCCCAGTAGGAGAGTGTGCGGAAGAGCTCATGCCAATGCGCATCTGTCCTTAGGTATGCACGTGCTGCAAGGCAGCTGCACGCAAAAGAGAGGTAAGGACGGGTTGACATGGCTGCAAACTGCACCATGCCGAGAATTGATAAGTACTCGGTCATGGTTTGGTCGGCAAATTGCCCGGCATCCTGCTTCGGCAAAGCTGATAGAGGAGAGAGGAGTGATCAACTGCTTCTTCGGTGGTGCCCCCTTGAAGAACCGCTGCTGCACCTTCGCCACGTATGCATTCTGGTGCAGGAAGAGTGTCCTGTTGGGGCGGTCGCGCACAATCTGCAGCCCCAGGTAGCGCTCCACTGGCTCCACCCTACGGAGCTTAAACGCCTTGGCCAGCAGCTCCTTCAAGTCCTGCAGCAGCTGCTTGTCTTCACTTGCCGCTAGCAGGTTATCCACGTAGATTAGCAGCCACGCTCGCTTCCCGCTCGCCCCATCCTTGTAGTATAGGGCCTGGTCCACAAGGTTCTTCCTGTACCCCTCCACAAGGAGCACCTTGTCCAACTCCTTGTACCACAGAAGGGGACTCTGCTTGAGTCCGTAAAGGCTCTTTTGCAGGAGGCACACCTTGTTGCTACCGTTGGTGAAGTAGGGTAAGGCGGCTGCTGCATGTAGATCTCGTGGTCGATGGTGCTGTGAAGAAATGCATTCTTCACATCACGCTGCAGCAAATCCAGGTCCATAGCTGCTGCAATTGAGAGGAGCACGCGAACGGTGGTATAGCTGCCAACAGGAGCATAGGTGTCATCGTAGTCGATGCCGAAGCGCTGGCTGAAGCCTTTTGCCACGAGCCTGGCCTTGTACTTCTCCACAGTGCCATCAGGCCGCAGCTTCTTCTTCAGCAGCCACTTGACGCCGACTTTTTTGCGGCCTTCGGGTAGGTCGGCCAACGACCAAGTGCCTTGCTCATCAAGGCTCTCCATCTCCTCCTTCATAGCAGCCCACCATTCCTCTTCAGGTCCGGTCAATGCTGCTGCCAGATCAAGGATGACACCTCCCCAAGCGCCTTCCTCCTCCTCATCCTCGTCCAGGTACTCCACTTCGTCGTCGCGGTCTGTGTCGCAATCGTCCTCAGCAAGGTACGCCATGTCGTACGGGTTGTCCTTATCGTCCGCAATATGTGCCGTCATGGCTGACGGTTGAAACCGTACAGGTGTCACCCCCTTGTTAGGCCTGCTAAAGCGACGTGGGGGATGTGGAATGGGCTGGATGAGAGAAGCTGCAGGTGAAGGCTCATGCTCATGGGCCACTGACGGCTGCTCATCCACTGCCATCTCTCCTTCCTCCTCATGATCAGCCGTGTCACCTCCGTCCTCAAAGGGACCATTTTCTGGTCCCACAGGCGCCAAATCAGCACTTGAGGAAGGACCTGGAGGTGGCCCTGACGTGGGTGCCTTGCTGCCCGCAGGGCCCACCAAGTGATCAATGTGTTGCTCGCCCCCCTGCACGGACGGCACCGGGACCACGATGACAGTACGTGGTGGCGGCAGATTCTTCTCAGGGTTGTGGGGCTCAGGAAAGAGAGATGGGAGAGACACAAAGGGTGGTGTGGGCTGGTCACTCCCTTCACCCACACATGCCCGCCACTCCTACCACCTTTCAAGTGACATATGCTTATAAAAATGTGCATCTCGGGTGATGACCATGCGCTTTGACTCAACATCCACCACACGCCATCCCTTTCTTTCCATGCTCATGCCCAAATGCATGCCCCAACGAGTCTTGATTGCAAGCTTCCCCTCACGCTCATGCTCAGGGATGAGGTATTGCACCATGCACCCAAACACACGAACCATGGACACATCGGGCTTGACTTTGAAGCACACCATGGGGCAGGGTGGACTGGTGCACACGAATTGCCACCCACAAGAACTGCTGGAAAGCGAAGTGCCACCAGTGTGCTTTCACCCCCATGTGCCCCAACATCACACGCATGCCCTCAGTTACCGTACGGTTGCGACGTCCAACCACACCGTTCTGCTGGGGGGCGGAGGGGCAGGAACGTTGATGCAGGATTCCTTGTTGCTTCAGTAGCAGCAAGAACTCGTTCGACATAAACTCCCCTCCCTAGTCCGATCGCAACACCTTCAGTGTCATCCCGGTCTGGCGTTCAGCTTCGGGAAGCCACTCCTTGAAGGCAGTAAGCGCGTCGGTCTTCAGCTTCAATGTCTTCCCCCAGGTGTACCGTGAGGCATGGTCCACGAAAAGAATGTATTACCTGCTTCCATCCATGGGTGGGGTCTGGAATGGACCGCATACGTGAATATGGACCAGCCTAAGAACCTGCTTCTCTCGCTCGTCGTGCAGCGGAAATGTTTGGAGAGTGAGCTTTGCTTCGTGGCAGGAAGTGCACGGCATATCCTCACCTCCTTTCTCCAGGTCAATACCTAACACGCCGTTGCTCGTGGCTGTCCGCTTCACACCATCAAAGTGGACGTGCCCAAGGTGAGCGTGCCATAGGTTGGGCGTTGCCTTGGAGCCCACCGCGTACGTCTTGAGGCTGGCCGCTTCGTCCTTCATTTCTGGCTTGCTTGACGCCACATCAGCAACCGCCTTAGTCATGCCGTTGCATGTCACTGCAGCCACTGTGTCGTTGCATGCCGCTCCAACCGCCGTGCCATTGCATGTCGCTGCAGCTGCTGTGCCGTTGCATGCCGCTCTAGCCATCCTGCCGTTGCTTGCTGGTCACGGTTTCAAGCAAAGGCAGATTAGACGATGGCGGTATCGGGCCGTTGCAGCCACGTGTCCTCCCGATGCCACGATATGATTGACACCTTCTTCGGTTCGTAGATTTGCTCCCCTGTCCGTGAGCTGCCCAGGGGAGACCAAGTTGGCCTTCATTCCTGGCACAAAGAGGACATCATGCAGGGTCACACGCAAACCGTAGTGCCATCCAGCAAAACCTCACCAGCGCCGACGACCTCCTGCATTGAACCATGAAAACCTTTGACGGATTTCGTTGCGGATGGGTCATGAATCACCGTGAACCACTCCTTGTGGCAGGTCATATGTTGGGAGCATCCCGAGTCAAGGAACCACAAGTCCTTGTCATCGGCCAGCAACTTTGCAGCCAAACACGCGACGGTGAGTGCCACGCCCATCCTGTCTCCTTCAGCTACATTCGCGGCTGCCGCGGGCATTGCATCCTTCTTCTTGTTGGGGCACTTGACTGCCATGTGCCCCTCCTCATGGCAGTTGTAGCAGCACCTCTTGAAGGGGGTTCGCTTCTTCTCCCTCTTGCCATCCTTCTTCTTGTCCGTCTGCTCCCTTCCTCCTTTTCCTTCCTTGCCGTTGACCCCCGTTGTAGCCACGATGGTGTTGACAGTGCCCGAGAAAGCAGATGCATTGCTGGTGATCTGCTTGTAGCTCTGTTTGATGGAGAGAGTCTGCTCTCCATCAACACCTCGTTGCACACACGTTCCATCGTCATGTCAAGGCTGGAAATGTTAAGCTTGCGGTGAAGAAACCCGTACTCCGGTGGCAGGCCCTTCAACACGTGGGGGGCGAACGTGGCCATGTAGACCTCCTGTCCAGTGGTCAGCAGCTCTACTCGGATGGTGCGGGCCCTATTGCAGTAGGATTCCGCCGTCTCATCATCTCTCTTCCTGAGCTAGGCTAGCTGGGTCCGAAGTAGGGAAGCGTGGAGGGCATCTCGAGCTTGATAGATAGACAAGATACATGCCCACGCTAGCTGCCCGAATTACTCTTACTGAGAGAGACCAGAGATGGACACTCAGATGGGTGGAGAAACACAGCGGTTCAGCACCATGAATGCAATCATTTGGCCCTTTGCATGCTCCCTTCGTTGCATGGGGTTGTTTGTAGCCGGGCTTGGTGCTGTCCCGTTGCAAAACTTCCACAAATCAGCACACTGGAGCTGAGGTCGGATGGCGCTGACCCACGCGGTGAGGTCGTGCCTTCCCTCTAGCAACGGCGTCACGGAAATGTGCTCGACTCCGAGTTTCAAACCGAACACGACCCGAGATCGATTTCGCCGAACTGTCCCCAAACTGTCCCCAATCTGTCCTGACAGGACACTTTCGGGACACTTGAATTGAAAGGTTTCTAGTTTGAAACTCGCGTGCACCATAACCGGCGCCTTAGCAGAAACTGTCCTGAATCTGTCCAGGAACACTTTCAGGACAGATTGAAGGCCACGAGTTCAAATCTCAGCACCGACATTTTGTTGCTCATGGCAGCATTTCCTTCTAACACAGGCGGGGGCAGGCGGCACGCACTGCCCATGGCTGTCAAACGGGCCGTTGTTCGTGATGGTGCAGAACGCCTAGCAGGCTGCGCTGGGTGGTGTTGGCTGAGCACTCCGTGCCCGCACTCAGCGTAAGGTAGTTGCCCGCCACACTCACCCTCGCCTCCTTGCCTGCGCCCACCACCGAGTGATCCCGCATTGCAGTGAAGCTGCTGGCACATTTCCCAATAGTGCCGTCGCCCGTGGGTGATCTGAGTGGGGCAGACCTGGCTGCCAGTAGCGAGGAGCAGGGCATCGCCAAAGAAGAAGTTGTGAGCCAAGTTGATGAGCGTATCGCCATCCACCACAATGCTCTTGAAGTTGCGGTTGATGCGCCCGTACAGGCTGATGCCGCTCACATTGCTGGGGGGAGTAGGAGGAGCAGGGAAGTGTCAACAGAAGTATTCACGCCCATGTTGAAGTGAGCACAAAAACCAATTCCCTTAAATTTACCAACCATCAAAAGAGCATGTCCACAAGGTCAGCTTCTTGCATACACGTGAGCTGCACAAGTGCATGAGGGAGTGGGAGTACCGTGCTTGAACTTGCAGTGAGTAAAGAGTGAGCAAACTGATTGTCTCACATTTGGTTGACACACTTGTCGAATATGCACTCTGGCAGAGGCCCATAGAGGTAGTTGTTGCTCATCTTGCTGCCTGCACACAGCACACAGCACTCAGCGCACAGCATACAGCACAGAGCACAACAGCACATGGCACACACCACACAGCACATGGCACACGGCACACAGCACACAGCACACAACACACAGAGCACGACACACAGCACACAAGACACAGCACACAGCGCACAACACTTGGCATACAGCACACAGCATACAGCACACGGCACACAGCACACAACACACGACACACAGCACACGGCACACAACGCAGCTGTACCTCATCAATGCAAGATCTAGAAAGTAGCACCACGAGCAACAGACACTCGCTAACTTCAACATGCATACACAACGAGAAACTAGATTCCACACAACACTTCCCCACCTCCCTCCCTATGAGTCTGTGTGTGGTGTTTGCCACTCGTTCTTCACTCTACTGCAGTTCATGACATGCTGCATGACTCACAACCATGCAAGGATGACCCTTGCATAGCAACTTAGCCCTACGATCTATGACACATACATAGCATGTGATATCCATGGTTGCAGAAATATCTACAGCTTGGATCGTTGAGATGCATGGAAGATAAGAATAGCTGGTGGAAAAGCGCGGAATGAGGGAGAGCCGCGAGCGAGCAGAAGAGAAGTGGAAACCCAGTGGAGTGGAGACCTCCGAGTGCTCTGAGGGCACTTGAGTTGAGCTCACAAGGAGGCTAGATTGGTCATGCTTAAGATGGCAGGCGGAATGGAGCTGTTCAACTGATTGTTGTTGAGGATGCTGCATGCATGCAAGGCGAGCGCGTTGCCATAGGAAGGGGAGCACAGGTGAGTAGACGCAGTGGAGTCAAAAATGCCAGCATGCTACCTAGCTGCTGCACCACATGTTACAGTGGGACAAAGGATAGAAATCAGGTACAAGGAATTACTTACACATGCAACGTTGTTGGATTGGACGCATGGCTGCAAGCAGTGGTGGCTCACATGCCATTGAGGGAGGTGAGTGTGGAGATAGACCCCACGAAGTTGTTGTGATTGAGAGCCCTATGCACCACCAGCATAGGACATAAACACAGAGTTAGGGACTGATACTAACAAGGTTTAAGATGTGAATCAAAGTTGAATAGCCAGAATATGAAGCGGAGAGGAAGGGAGACAATGGGAGAGAATTTGGATTTGAGGGCCTGAAGGAGGGGAGCCTAGCAGCAAAAACAAAAGCAATAATCAGACAGCCCCAGTCGAGCCGCATCTGCAACCCCAACAAAAATATTTGCCAATCATCACCAGAAAAGCTGGCCCATGACAAAAAGAGCTCGCAATCTGGGACAACCAGGTTGCCACTTCTCTGCAACGGCCCTCAGCCTTAGCTTCCCAGAAAACTCCCACCAACAATATCACCTGCCACTCCTCTTACCACAACATCCGAGACACACAGTGTGCCTAGAAAAGGACCCAAATCCGCAACAAGATGGGTTCTTCTCTTTTCCCCCTCCCTTACACTTTGGATCTCACCTAAACGACCTTACTACAAGACGGTGCGGCAGCTACTTTAAGAATGATAAGAGAGCACGCACTATATCAAAGGAAGCAATAACCTCCTATGGCAAGCCAAAGCTGGAGGAAATGCCTTCGCCTGCCTTTGCTCCATGAGAGGGGAAGAGCGCTACGAAGACCGTTTGAGCTTTTCAAGCGGTGACAGCGACCTTCCCGTCCGTGCTCGACTTGGCATACGTGCAGGATATAAGTTTAAATATGTGGACCAGACGATTGCACTGCACCACCGCTTTCACACACTTCACCACGGATCTCCTCGACCTCAGCTCAAAACCCACGTTTAACTCACTCAGTAAAGCGTGCAGCCTGGTCCGCCTCTCATATGGAGCCCCATCCCACCTGTACCTGGGCGCCGAGTACCACAGTGAGCCGCTACTCAGCCAGGCAGGTGTTCGCCAAGGCGACCCCCTCGGCGCGCTGCTATTTGCGGCAGGCATGCACCCGACCCTCGAATCCACCGCTGCAGCCTTTCCAACCGTCCTCTGCCTGGCATATGCGGACGACGTGATGTTCCTTGGAGTGGTGGTCAACTGCGCAGCCGCTTTCAACCACTTCCCGTCGCAGCTGACGGGCGTGGGGCTGATACAGAATCCGACAAAGTGCTCGGCCTGGAGCCACAGCTTGGAGGACGAGACCATCTTGCCTGCTGGGGTCCCATTTAAAGCGGAGGGACTACGTGTCATGGGCAGCCACATCGGCCCGGAAGAAGGAGCGGCCACATTCCTTCAAGACCAGCTGGCCAAGATGGCCGCCCCACTACCACTCATCAGCGAGCTGAACCCGCAGATAGCCAATCTGCTCTTGACCAAGTGCATGTCAAGGCGGGTGTCTTACCTGGCCCGCACCACACCCCTCCACCTCCTACCAGAATCTGAATGGTCCCGCTCGGGCGAGGCGCAGCTCCTCACGCTCCTGGACGCCTGCGGTGTTCACCACCCAAGAGGGTTAGAAGAGGAGCAACGGGTGTGGGGACAGGCCTCTCTACCACCGTCTCTCGGGGGCCTCGGCATAACAGACCCCGCGGTTGAAGGAAGATACAGCTTCTTAGCAAGTTTCGTACAAGCGCAGAACTTACTGGGCTCCCGCGGGGCTCCACCTGACTGGCACCTTGGCGCAGCCAGCAGTTGACAGCATGGACCAGCATCAGCTACAGTGGCTGATGGAATGTGAAGCCGCCTTGGGGGAGGAAGCCTTGGAGTTGCTGTCAACAGAGCAGACTGCCCCTACAAACAGACTGCAGCACTGCCTCGCCCTTCTTGTTCAGGGCAGCCGCTTCGCCGCGCAGTTAGTGGCCTCAAGACAGATGGAACTAAACCCGCTGGTAGGACACACGCAGCGACTACTCTCTCTGACAGGTTTTGGGGCAGGGGATTGGCTGCTCGCCATCCCATACATGCCCTCCCTCCGCCTTAGCCCGGAACTGTTTGCATTTGCACTGCAATTCCGGCTTGGACTACCCCTCCCCGTACTGGAATGTTGTGACTGCCGAGACAGGATCCCAATCCTAGACAAACAGCTACCCAACCACCTTCTTTGCTACGGCACGGGACATGGACGGTCAGGCACACACAACGGAGTGAGGCATGAATGCGTGCGCATGGCACAGGACGCGGGCTTCACAGTACACAAGGAGTCAATGGCATTTTGCCCAGTGGACAAGCAAAAGGCTGACCTAGCACTTCGGGACTGTACCTCAGGTGCAGTTTATTTGTGTGACGTCACGGTCACCAACCCAATCAGCAGCCGCGATGAGAACGCTACAAAGGGGAGGGGCTGGATGGCGTGGGAGATGGCAAACAAGAAGATAGCGCACTACAGAACCCCGCTTGCCGTGGGTTGGGTTGGTTTCTTCCCACTGGCAGTCGAAACCTATGGGTGCCCCTGCGAGGAGGTTCCTGCCTTCCTCAAGCTACTAGTCGACTAGGCAGGCCGCAAACTTTTCAATGCGGACCCGTCTTCTTACCAAGTGGCAAAGATGATGCACCAGTACCAGCAAAGATGGTCCATCTCCCTGCACAGGGGACAAGCCCTCAGCTACCTTAAGAGGCTGAATCTGGCTGGACAAGCAGAGAACCCGCCAGTCGGAGGGTCAGAGGGGGTACTGAACCCAGGGGACTGCTTTGCTACCTTGGAAGGTTAGAGAGGGAAGGGGATGGTTAGTTAGTTTGTTAAAGGTCAAGTTGGCTCTACTTGCTCTTACCTGTACTACACGTTCTGTATCAATGACACGTCCATTCGAGAGGGAGAGAGACGTACAGGCGTTCGAGGTTGACATGCCAGAGAGAGAAGTCAGGTAAATGACCTGTGAAGCCGTTTCGTGCCACGTTACTGCACAGTGGGCAGAGGGCAGACGTCGCAAGGCAGCATCATAAGCAGCAGAGCAGATGTGGGATCTAGGAAAATGACTTGGAGCATAATGACAAGCAATGTGAGAGGGACTTGGTGGAGAACACACAGTGTTTTCAAAGAGTTGGAAGCCTTGAGAGACGTTGGAAGGCCCCCCGAAAGGAAGTTGTTGGCCACTTGCCTGCAAAGAAGGGAGTGAGGTGGGGAGGAGAAGGGGCGGTTGCATGCTAAACAAGCCAGAATCGCCTGTTAATAGAATGCATCAGAGGCTTGAAAATGTAGGCAGAAGCTGCAGATGTGAAGGCAGGGAGCATAAAGGCAAGCAAGAAGCATGAAGTAAGCATGCAAGAAAGAAAGAGAAAAAAAAGGTGTGCTGAAGACAAAGGCAATCAATAGGGGCACTCACAATAAGTTGAGCAAAGGGAGGTGGAAGAGGCCAGGCGGGATAACTCTACGGAACATGTTGTCACTCTGATTGGTGACAACAGTAACCTCAAGGGCGAGAGGGAGATGACAGATGATCATGAGGTGCTAAATGTGTATGATGAAATTGCTTGAGACTCGTCCCCGTAGAACCCTGTCTTGTCCTGTGCAATGATACAACCTCATTCATCCCAATCCCACCTACCCCTTCTCCTAAACATGACACTCTCGTGGCTCTGTGTGTGTGCATGTGTGTGTGTATGTGTGTGTGTATGTGTATGTGTGTGTGTGTGTGTGTGCTCTTTGGGTGCAGCCTGCAGTTGACTTTTGAGGTGACTTCTGAGTCGACTCAAAAGTCGCACTTCCACAGCTACATGTGTGTGTGTGTGTGTGTGTGTGTGTGTGTGTGTGTGTGTGTGTGTGTGTGTGTGTGTGTGTGTGTGTGTGTGTGTGTGTGTGTGTGTTGTGTGTGTGTGTGTGTGTGTGTGTGTGTGTGTGTGTGTGTGTGTGTGTGGTGTGTGTGTGTGTGTGTGTGTGTGTGTGTGTGTGTGTGTGTGTGTGTGTGTGTGTGTGTGTGTGTGTGTGTGTGTGTGTGTGTGTGTGTGTGTGTGTGTGTGTGTGTGTGTGTGTGTGTGTGTGTGTGTGTGTGTGTGTGTGTGTGTGTGTGTGTGTGTGTGTGTGTGTGTGTGTGTGTGTGTGTGTGTGTGTGTGTGTGTGTGTGTGTGTGTGTGTGTGTGTGTGTGTGTGTGTGTGTGTGTGTGTGTGTGTGTGTGTGTGTGTGTGTGTGTGTGTGTGTGTGTGTGTGTGTGTGTGTGTGTGTGTGTGTGTGTGTGTGTGTGTGTGTGTGTGTGTGTGTGTGTGTGTGTGTGTGTGTGTGTGTGTGTGTGTGTGTGTGTGTGTGTGTGTGTGTGTGTGTGTGTGTGTGTGTGTGTGTGTGTGTGTGTGTGTGTGTGTGTGTGTGTGTGTGTGTGTGTGTGTGTGTGTGTGTGTGTGTGTGTGTGTGTGTGTGTGTGTGTGTGTGTGTGTGTGTGTGTGTGTGTGTGTGTGTGTGTGTGTGTGTGTGTGTGTGTGTGTGTGTGTGTGGTGTGTGTGTGTGTGTGTGTGTGTGTGTGTGTGTGTGTGTGTGTGTGTGTGTGTGTGTGTGTGTGTGTGTGTGTGTGTGTGTGTGTGTGTGTGTGTGTGTGTGTGTGTGTGTGTGTGTGTGTGTGTGTGTGTGTGTGTGTGTGTGTGTGTGTGTGTGTGTGTGTGTGTGTGTGTGTGTGTGTGTGTGTGTGTGTGTGTGTGTGTGTGTGTATGTGTGTGTGTGTGTGTGTGTGTGTGTGTGTGTGTGTGTGCTTTGGCTGCAGGCTACAGGTAAGAGGCATGTGGGGTGCGAGCGACTCACATGTCTATCAGGTTGACAAGCTCTGTGAGTCGGTTTGGGATCAACCGGGAGAGACTCAGATTGCTGACACGAGCGATCTCATTGTTGAGAAGGAGACGAGAGATGGTCATGAGGTGCTAATCGTGCATGATGAGATTGCTTAAATATCATCCTGTGTGATGATACGTCCTCGTTTATTCCGGTCCCACCCCTTCTCGTACTCAGCCATGGCACTTTCGTGGCTGTGTGTGTGTGTGCCTTCGGTGGAGCCAACAGGTGACGCGACTTCGAGGAGAATTTTGAGTCAACTCAATAGTCGCACTCCCACGCCTGCATGTGTGTGTGCTTTGGCTGCAGTCTGTAGGCAAGAGGCATGTGCTTTGGGTGTAACTCACATGTCTACTAGGCTGACAAGCTCTGTGAGCCGGTTGGGGATGAACCCGGTAGAACTGTTGTTGCTCAGATTCCTGCAGCAATTGCCATGGCCACAGAAAGCGGCGATAATGTCAGCCCCGTCTTCATATAAGTTCTCAGGCGCCTCAAAACTCAGTATACCCATCATATGCCTTTGGGTGAGGCATTGCCTTGGGGAAGGACGAGTATTTAGGAAGGATAAGACTCACATCCACAGAAATCGCCGGTGGCTTTGGAAGCAACATTGCTTCTGTGTGGTTGCGTGTTTTGGTGATTTGAGGGAGCTCTTGACAGCCTGCTCAGGTCAGGTGCCCCTCCTACAGAATTTCGAGGTGGCTCGGGGAAGGATCCCGTGAAGTGGTTGTTCTGGATGCTTCTGAAGGGCGTCAGGAGATGGGCGTTGGGGGTTGAATCGATGGATGGGCTAATGCACACTTATGCACAAAGTCCTTAGGATACACACCACCAGTGCATACATATGGCGACACACTTGCACAAGTTCTCTCACAACGTAGATATGCATGCACTCATGGATTCACACGCCCACCCTTAAGTGGACAAGTGAATGCATGTACATATGCACCCGGAAACACATGGGAAAGTAGAAACACGCGTCTCCACCACATGAGCATCCATGCATGCCTTTGCCGTTGCCATGGATGGACAATTTCTTCATACCTCACTGCTTTGTCATTCAATCTCTTAACTAGAGATGCTGAAAGATGGACATATACTCAGTTAGATGACAGACTCTTACCCCACATCTACTATTGGTATTTTAGAAAGGAAGAATGAAATCATCACACAGCAATACCAACGGAGAATGACTCACATGGACATGAGGCCCTTGATAGCAGCAAAGGACACGGGTAGGATACCGGAGAAGTTGTTTGTATGGAGGTCTCTATACGGATTGGATTGGATGGGGGCATTTAGACTTGAAGAGAGGCCGACACATGAATAAGAGCCGCAGCAGCTAAGCAGGTACTGAGTGGGGAGGAATGTGAAGGCATGCAGGTGGTGGATGGCGAGCAAGTGACTGAGCTCACATGTCTGTGAGCCATGTCATCTGAGCAACCACGTCCAGGCCTGAGCTCAGGCTGTTGTTGTATGTACATGTACCTATGGTGTGGTGTGGTGTGGTGTGGCATGGTGGTGTGGCGTGGTGTGGCATTTGTGCACAAGCACATGGCAGAAGGGATTAAGTCCAGAAGATGGTTGTGGTAGACAAACATTGGGTTTGCAAGGACAGGGACAGTAAGTGAGAGGAGAGCAATGAGCATGCTTAGCAGTTGCAATAAGCATGCTTGCCTAGTTATATCAGCGTTCACCTGGCCTCGGCTTCAGACAGCATAGTGCAGTGGCAAGAAAGCACAGCAGTAGATGGCGTTTAAGTGAAGGCTGTTTGACTACACGGAGATGCAATGCCAGTGAGCGTGGTGAAAGTGTGGGGAATGCCGCCTGTGAACCGATTGCTGAACAACTCCCTGTAGGTAGGGCGATTGCTCAGAGAAAGAAGGAAGAGGGGAGCAAGAGGGGAGCAAGAGGGGAGGAAGAGGGGGGGAAGAGGGGAGGAAGAGGGGAGGACAAGGGGAGGAAGAGGGGAGGAAGAGGGGAGGACGAGGGGAGGATGAGGTGGAGGAAGAGGGGAGGAAGAGGGGAGGAAGAGGGGAGGAAGAGGGAGGAAGAGGGGATGAAGAGGGAGGAAGAGGGGAGGAAGACGGGAGGACGAGGGAGGACGAGGTGGAGGAAAAGGGGAGGAAGAGGGGAGGAAGGGGGATGGAAGAGGGGAGGAAGAGGGGAGGCCAACGCATGCACATCTATCAGAGAACAGATGGGTACAAGTAGGAAACCTATAAGTCTTGTACCCCATATTGTCTACCCCACTACACCCTACACAGACTATAGCATAAGTGTTTGACACACCCCCATAGGCAAAGTGGGGGAGAACAAGAGGTCACAAGACCAGTAAAGCAAAGCAAAGCAAGCTCAGGGTGGATCACAACGTCACCACACAGTCCGAGCACAAGCTCAAGGCCACAAGGCCAGTTCACATGCAAGATCATATATAAAGGTAAACATTCAAGTGCAGGTATAGTAAGATCACAGTACAAGTAAGGTCAAGAAGTGAGCAAGTGAGGCCAAGTAGGCACAAGACCTAGCATCGTACAGAAGTGCTGATGATCACAAGGCGGAAGTGCCTTGGTAAAGATATCAGCAATGTTGGCCTCAGAGGCCACGTAAGCAAGGCGTAGCTGACCATGCTGCTGCAGCTCACGAGCAAGAAAGTAGCGAAGAGCAATGTGCTTCATCATGTGCTCCATTCTGTGCTCCCGACACAAGGCCAGCATGGCCTTGTTGTCTACGTACAGAACTGGAGGAGAACGAGGCGGCTCTCCTAGGTGAGTCAGCTGGTAGGTGAGCCAGCGTAGCTCCTGTGTAGCCATGGCCCCCGCGTAGATCTCAGCCTCACAGCTGGAGCCGAGAACAGAAGACGAGCGGGTAGACCGCCACGAAACAGAGCTGGAACCAAGGCTGAAGGTGTAACCCTGTGACGACCGCTGCGTAGCCTGGTCGTCAGCCCAAGAAGCGTCAGCGTGACCTGTGAGGACCACTGAACGTCGCCCTCCAAGCACTAGCCCCATGCCCGACGTACTGCACAAGTAGCGCAACACCCTCTTCGCTGCAGCCATGTGCTCTGGTCGGTGTCTCCCAGGAGCAACATAGCGTGCCAAGATGCTAAGAGGGTATGCAAGGTCAGGTCGTGTGCAGGTCATCAGGTACATGAGGCAGCCAACAAGCTCGGGGTACGGGCCACTCGGCTCTACGGACTCATCCGAAGGCAGAGCTGAGAGCGAGTGGCGAGTAGACAAGGAGTGGCCTGAGGCGAGGAGAACGTGAAGCCGAAGCGCTGAAGGACCTGCTGCACCATGTGTGACTGAGTCAGGGTAATGGTGCGGCGTGCTCTGTCCCCGGTGATCTGCAAGCCAAGGTAGCTGCGCAGTTCACCCAGGTCTGTGCACGTGTGTCTCTTCTGCAGCTCGGACTTCACGTGGGCTAGTCCAGCAGTGTCAGCAGTGGCAAAGACCACGTCATCGACGTACACGAGGATGTAGAACGGCGGCAAAGAGGTGTCGGTGCGCAGATGCAGCGACGGGTCGGTTGTAGAAGGAGCAAACCCAAGAGCCGCAAGTGTAGTCCTCAGTGTGTCGTGCCACTCACGAAGCGCCTGGCGGAGACCGTAGACTGGCCGCCGGAGGCTCCACTGGGTACCAGGGGGAAAAGACCCAGTGAAGCCAGGTGGGCGGCGCAGCCAGATCTCCTCGTGCAGGCTGCCCTGAAGGAAAGCTGTGCTGAAGTCAAGAGAGTGAAGCTCGTAGTCGCGCTGAGCAGCTATGTGCAGCAGCACCCGAAGAGTGGTCATCTTCGGGGTGGGAGAGAAGGTCTGGAAGTAGTCAACTCCCTCCCACTGACTGAAGCCTCGAGCCACGTAACGCGCCTTGAAGACAGGCGGAGAACCCGGCGGCCACTTCACCCTGAAAATCCACATGCCACTGACGATGTTCGCCCCATGTGGGGGAACCTCGTCGACGTAGGTGCCTGTGGACTTCCAGGAAGCCATCTTTGCGTCCATGGCTCAGTACCACTGTGAGGAGTAGGGACCCTCGATCGCCTCAGCGTACGATCGAGGAGTCGGGATGTCTGGTGCATCTGGGTCTCCCTCAGGGGCAATCAGCGTGGACACGAGATGAGGCAAAGTAGCAGCAAAACACTGGAACTCCTCCTGCGTGTCCTCAAGAACGTCCGTGCAAAGAGCACACTCACCCCCGACGGACGGAGGACATACAGACTCAGACTTAGCAACAAGTCTAGTGGCGTAGTCTAGACGACAGCGAGCAGCAAAGTCGACAAGCTCAGCAACCAATGCAGATGCAGCAGTGGACTCAAAGGAAGGGTCTGTGACAACAGTAGCCAGGAGACGCGTGACAGTAGGAATGGCAGCACGAAGAGAGTCAGACTCCGGGTCAGCAAGGACAGGAAGAGAGGACTCTGGAGGAGACGGCAACGGGACACGACGAGGAGCAGTAGAAGGACGCAGTGCCATCTGGTGTGTGCCTGGGACCGCAGGAGGACGCGGACGCGGAGCACGACTACCAGTGCGAGCTGCACGAACAGGCGACGCAGGACGAGACGCAGGCTCACAACGCTCAGCAAGACCTCCAGTAGGACCACTGTAGGGAGAAGGAGCAAGCAGGGGGGAGGCGGGCTGTAACTGTGACGGCGACTGGACAGGCTGTGGACACTCTAAGGGAGGAGCAGGACCAGTAGAGGGCGGGAGACCAAGAACCTGCTCAAGGAGCGGAACGAAGTACGGCCGCGACCGCGCAGCGCCTCCAGAACTAGCAGGGACAGCACAAGTACCCCCAGCGGCAGCACCAGCGCCAGCAGCACCTCCAGCTCCAACAGCGCCAACTCCAGCACCCTCAGACGCACCAGCGCCAGCAACACCTCCAGCGCCAACACCCCCAGCAGCTCCAGCTCCAGCAGCTCCAGCTCCAGCAGGACCGTCAGCTCCTGTACCGCCAGCAGCTCCAGCAGTACCTCCAGCAGGACCAACTCCAGCAGTTCCAGCAGCACCCCCAATCCCAGCAGCTCTAGTACCGTCAATACGAGCAGCTCCAGGACCAGCAGCAACAGTAGCACCTCCAGCTCCCGCAGCACGGCTCCAGCGCCGGGCAAACCACTCGCGCAGCATCTGTGGAGAGAGTAGCTCCCGCCTCGACGAAGCACTGCCAGAGGCCACACGAGCAGACCAAGCACCGCCAGGCTCCGCACCCCCAGGCTCCGTTCCCCCAGGCTCAGCACCCTCAGGCTCCACACCCCCAGACTTAGCACCCCCAGACTCAGCACCCCCAGTCTCAGCACCCCCATGCTCCGCAACCCCAGGCTCAGCACCCCCAGACCCGGCACCCGCAGGCTCAGCACCTCTAGCAGCACGAGAGTCAACAGCTACCTCGATAGGCTCGAGTGCGTCTACCTGGGACACACCTGACGGGGTAGGACCCTGAGGGGGGAGAGGGTCTACCGGGGGAGGACCTGGCGCAAGGAAGAGCGGCAGCCGGGGGAGGGGCGCAGTGCGGTAGGGGAAGAGACGGTAGTAAGGCACCGACTCGTCAAAGGTGACGTCCTGGGAGGACAGAACACGCTGCGAGGTGGGGTGGTAAAACTGCCAACCAGGCGCGTCAGGGGGGAAGCCAAGGAAGACGTAGGGAACAGCACGGGGGGACAGCTTGTCCGCAGACAAGTCGCGGACAAACGCCCGAGATCCCCAGACCCGAAACGCAGACGCATCCCCAACCTTCCCCGTCCACCGCAAGGTGGGGGAGGTCTATGGCAAGGAGACCCGGGGCTGAAGGTTGAGCTGATGCACTCCGTACTGAACCGCAAACGGCCACAGAAAATGGGGAGCAGCCGCATGGATCATGGACGTACGAGCGACGTCCATGACCATGCCAATGCGGCGCTCAGCAATCCCAATTTGCTGTGGAGAGGCCGGAAGCGTGAAGGTCTGGCGGATGCCCTGTGCACGATAGAAGGCTCCCAGACAGGCAGAGGAAAACTCCCCACCTCTGTCAGAGTGCAGACGTAGAACAGGAAAGTCCGAGCCGAAACTCTCTCTGAGCTGGAGACGAGCAGCGCGGATCCAGTCGATCAACACCCCAGTGACCTCATCCTTGGTGGGCAAGGGGAAGACTGCGGTGTAACGCGGGTAGTCGTCAACCACCAAGAGGAAGTAACGCTCGTGACCCTGTCCATGGACGCGAGCTGGGCCCCACACGTCCATGTGAAGAGTCTGCAGCGGAGCCTCTGTCGGAAGAAACTTGGAGGAGTGAGGAGCGGCGCGCTGCCGCCCCTCGACGTAGGGAACGCAGGTAGGGGCAGGCCTCGAAGGAAGGGGAGGGAGGGACCGGGGGAGACCAGAGACAAGGTAATAAGAAGCCATGCCTCGGAGACGAGGCAGGGAGGGGTGACCAAGGCGGTGGTGCCAAAGGAGAGTCTGGTGGGACAGGAGACGACACGAGCAGGGAGCAGACTCAGGACCAGACCTGGACGCTGCAGCAAACACCTGACTCGACGCAGCTACCTGACCAGACTCAGCAAACGGAGGAGACTCAGTAGTCAGTGTGTACAGGCTCGACCCTGGCCGACGGGTAAACGTGGCCAAGTGTCGGCCTGTCCGAGCACACGTACAGTGGGTCACCCGCTGACTCGCAGGAGTGAACTGGTCCACCCCCCCATCCTGCAGATCAGCACAACTCACCAAGTTCGTAGAGAACGAGGGGAGGTAGAGACCTGACAGGGAGCCAAAGGGGCCTGTCGGACACGGTAAGACAGTGGAGAAGCGAGCAAGGCCAAGACCCCCAGAGGGGTCCGCCAGGGAGACCGCAACCGGCCGACTAAGCGGCGTAAGCGTGGTGCAGTCTCGAAAGAAGGAGCGGGAAGCACCCGAGTCAAGGGTGAAGGTGTGTAAGGCCTGAGCCGACGTGGTACTTGAGAGAGCAGACTCACCAGCACCTGGGGCAGTAGACGCACTAGCACCTAGAGCAGCAGCCTCACCAGCACCTAGAGCAGCAGCCTCAATGCCCGGGTCAGGCGGAACACATAGGTAACAATCACCCTCATCACTAGTAGACACAGCATACATGGCACCAAGAATAGCATCATAGTCAAGATCAAAGATAGCAACCCCCGCCCTAGACAGCTCTCCCCAGCGAGGGATCTCAGTGGCGTCAGGGAAATGGGGACGCCAAGCGTCCGTCAGGCGGCCGAAGCAGCGCTGGGTGGAGTGCGAGCCCCCGCACTACTCACCAGCGCGGTCGCCGGTACGGAGGACGTAGGTACAGGGACCAGTACCCCCACCTCGCTAACGCCCAGCGTACCACTAACGAAGCTGCTGGGGGGACGGGGTTTCACGAGTGCGCTGCTGCTACTGGCGCTGACCACCACCTAAGCCGCCCTGCTGCGCCGAGCCACCCCGACTAGCTCCACCGCCTCCTCCTCCGCTCCCACCGCCACCGCCGCCGCCGCCGCCGCCGTCACCGCCGCCACCGAAGCCTCCACCACCGCCACCACTCCCACCACCACCCCCACTCCCTCCGCCTCCTCCACCTCCACCTTCACCGCCCCCGCCAGCCCCTCCAGTGCCCTTGCCCCCCTTGCCCTTGCCGGTGCGGCGTCGCCCGCTAGGGGCAGACGTAGCGCCGACCGACTCGGTGCCAACGAAGTCTACGGCAGCAGCAGAGGCAACAGAGGGCAAAAGGGGGGAGGGGGAGCACCCCTCAAAGACAGGGGCACACGGGTCACCTCTAGAGGCTCCTACAGCGACTATACTCTTCTCAACTGCCAGGAGGCGCTCCTCGAGGAGGTCAACGGTGAGTGTGGTGGGGCAAACAGAGAGGAAGTGGTCCCTGACCGAGCGAAGGGAGTAGGGAGCCGGGTGACTATGTAGTAGAGGGTGATGTACATGGGGGGGGGGGGGGGGGGGTTCTTGGCCCAGAACTCGGCAGAAAGCGCAGCGCGGTAGCGGGTGTCACTAGTGTGAAGGTGCGTAACGAGGTCAGCGACAGTGGGAAAGGCGGCGAGGTCAGGAAACAGGTACGGCTGTATGAGGCGGCTAAGAGTAGCAGTGGCAGGGGAATAGTAGCGTGCAACTACAGCGTCGTACTAGGTCTTAGCACTCTTGTACTGACTAAAGTGCGCACCCTCAGCGGTCGGTAAGTGGCGACACACAGCAAGACGGGCTGCAGCATCGCGCGTGGCCCACTATGAGCGAACAGTGCTGTCAGCATCAGCAGGCAGGGCAGGAGAGGCACCAGAGGTGAGATCGAACAGGGAGAGTCCGTCTGCCCTATCGCACTGCAGGAAAAGCTGCAGGTCATCGACCCAGACCTCGAAGTCAACAGCACGACCCTCAGCATCAAAGGTAAGGACACTGGGGTAGCCATGACAGCAGTGGTCTAGCAGGGAGTGCTCTCACCAGTCCGGGTGGGTAGGGCCGGGGCGCGCGGGTAGAAACAGGGCTGCAACAGCGGTGGCAGCGGCTCGACAGAGGCAGTGGCGGCTCGACGGCGGCCTCGGCGGCTCGGCTGCTCGGCGGCTCGGCTGCAGGCGACTAGGCGGCTCGGCTGCAGGCGACTCAGCGGCTCGGCGGCTCAGCTGCTCGGCGGCTCGGCGGTGAAGGGGCCGGGACGGCGACGGGGCCGCAAGAGGGCGGCGATAGGGCCGCAAGAGGGCAGCGTCGGGGCCGCAAGAGGGCGGCGACGGGGCCGCGAGAGGGCGGCGACGAGGCCGCAGGAGGGCAGCGACGGGGCCGCGAGGGGGCGGCGACGAGGCCGCAAGAGGGCGGCGACGGGGCCGTGAGAGGGCGGCGACGGGGCCGCGAAAGGGCGGCGTCGAGGCCGCAAGAGGGCGGCACTGGGGCCGCTAGAGGGCGGCGACGCGGCCGGGAGGAGCGGCTGCAGGGCCGCGACGGGCGGCGACGCGGCCGCTAAGGGCGGCAGCGGGGCCGCAAACGGCAGCGACAGGGCCGCGAGAGGGATGTGACGGGGCCGCGAGAGGGCAGCAACGGGGCCGCGGAAGTGGGGCCGCAAGGGGCCGCTGAGGGCGGCGCGACGGGCCGTTCAGGGCGGCGCGACGGGCCGCTAGGGGGCGGTGACGGGGCCGCAAGGGGCCGCTAAAGGCGGCGCGACGGGTCGCTAAGGGGAGGGCGGCACGCAGGGCGCGCCTCGGTCAGGGGCGACTCGATCTCAGGGCAGGAAAAAAAAAATCGATTTTCAGTGGTGGGCCCTAGGAAGTTCCGATTAGGGAACCTGCTCTATACCATGTGAGAATTGAGGAATGAATGAACTAGCAAGAAGGTAGGTACAAGTAGGAAAACTTAGAAGTGTTGTACCCCATATTGTCTACCCCACTACAACCTACACAGACTATAGCATAAGAGTTTGACAGCAACATGGGTGGCGTGTATATGGCTCAGGAGCGACTCTAAGGTGAGCTTTCTACCTTCGTTGCATTCACGAGCCAAGAGAGAACCACAGCGGGTGCGGCACGCATGCATCATGAGTTGATCGGATGCCTCAAAATTGAGGAGAATGGAACACAATAGAGGGTGCCAAGGGAGGAGGAGGGGGGAGAAAGGGGAGGGGGGTGGGAGGGGGTGGGGGTTGGGGGGTGTGGGGAGGGAGAGGGGGGTGGGGGGTGTAGCGACAAAGGAAGAAAGCAGAAGGGAGTGAAGAAAAGGCAGGCTGTCATACATTTAATTGAAGAATAGTGAGTAGGGCATATCAATATAAATGCATGACAGGGTACCGTAGAGAGTAGCATTCAAGCGGGGTGAGGCAGAGGCGAATAGCGCCAGATCGGGAACGGACGAAACAAAACCAACCGTTGCCGTGCAACGGTAACCAAGTGCACATACTTAGGCAAGCAACACGAGCAGTATCATTTGCTTGCTTGTTTGTTTCCTCTATCAGCTAAGAGCTACCTACAACCATACTCGTATTTGCGCAAAGGGGAGGAGCCAATCCCAGCAAGCCTTTTGTGGGTTTCCACTCATTGCTTTCCGGCAGTCAGCCGAGTTAGGAAGACCCAGAGAGAGAGTCCAAGGAGCCCGGAGTACACAACATACAAGCAAGGACTGCGACCGATCGCTGTTCTCAAACTAGGATGAACGATAGGTTTAGACTACGATCGGGGCAGAGCTACCAAAACGAAGATATTTCAGCTGAACCAAGCTGGCGCGCCGCTGCGACGACCTCTTTGGACCGAGTGTCAGCGGTGGAGACAAGGCGCTCGCCAGCTCCGACTACCGGAGCCCACCGGACCCCGCACCAACGGGAACGAGGGCGGCGCGAGGATATGGAGCCTTCGCGGACCGTCGCGTCGGATCCAGGAGAGACACCTCACGATCCGCGCTGGGCTCGGGAAGCGAGAGCACGGTGGGCGAGCCGCCCAGCTAGTAACTCCCCTGGGTTGATGCCGGGGATGGAATCCGACCGAATGCGGGCACAGACGACGTGGCTGCGGCGCCAGCCGGAGGGAGAGTTCCGGTCGCCGACGCATCGAGAGATTATAGCGAGTCGAGCTGCGGAGCTACCCTCAACAGCCGCCCCACCAGACCGGTCTACCGACAAGAGATGGCAGACAGGATCCCTGCCGAAGCTGGAGGTAGCCGAGCGGTTCACCGGAATTCCCGGCGTGGGTCCCACCCTGAAGAACTATCTGATGCAGCTGGAGACGGTGCAGTACTGTTGGGAACGGGACGGGCTGGACCCGGCAATATTCTTCCGGCGGATGGTAGTAACGCTAGCAGGCGAGGCCGAGACCTTTTATCGCATGACGCGAGACGAAGTGCTTGAGGAGCTGGCGTGCGGAGAGATCGGAAACCCGATCGCGCGGTTTGTCAAGCTGCTGAAGAAGGAATTTCTGGGGCAAACTAAAGCGAGAGTCGAGGAATTCCGTGAGTTTCGCCGAGGAAAAGACGAGTCCTTGCTAGCCTACTACTGCCGACTGAGGGAGCTTGCGGATGATCTGGAAAGCCGAGACGAACGGCTACTGGTGCGCAAGTTCGTCCGAGGCTTAGATGAAGATCTGCGGAATGTGGTGCGGAACACAGTGTACGGCATGGGTGCAGATATTACTCTGAAGGACGTCTACGGATTGGCTAAAAGGACGGAGCACGCGCAGAGGATGTTGGACTTGGAAGACGGGGAAGTGCGTCCTAAAACGAAGTCGTCATGGGCGGCGGCGGCGCTGGCGGAGTCGCCTCTCGGTGGACTACAGCGGGCCGACGCACGGCGGTGTCACGAATGTGGGGAAGTGGGCCATTTGAAGCGAGATTGCCCGAAGCTGCCAGTGTGTGGGAACTGTGGACGGAAGGGGCACAAGGACGACGCATGCTATAGCCGGCGCCGCTCCGAGGAGACCCCTAGTAAAGAAGAGTTACAGGCGGAGATTAAACGGTTACAACTGCGATTGGAGGCAAAGCCTAAAGTGGAGCCGAAAGCCCGAGCTATGCTGGCATACGAGGAGGTCGAGGGGGAGGAAGAAGGCGAGGGCGAGTATTTGCGAGCAAGCGGCTTTATGGCGTTCCCAAGGGAGAGAGAGGACCTCGATCTTCGGCTCCGAGGGAGCCAGTCGTCCGAGAGCCGTACGAGCAGAGTGCGTGAGCCACGCGGCAACGTGCATGAGGGAAACAGTACCTCCGAACTGAGGCGCCACCCTAACGAGAGACTCGTGTGCCAGGCCTCCGTCCTGATAGCCGAAAAGGGGAGCATGACGGTGGGTGGGTTGCCAGTGGGGCAAGCGATCATTGACACTGGAGCTCACCACGTGTTGATCGGGAAGGGACTAGCGAGGCAACTGAAGCTAGACATGCCAGGGAGGCTCGTGCCGAGGGGCATCCTGCTCATGACCGCCGAGGGAGGGGAGCCAAAATGGATGCCGCGGACAGTAAGACCCATCGAGATAGTACTGCTTCCCGGCACCGACAAAGAATGCTGCATCCGCGTGACTTGTGGTGTGTCAGAGTCCGAGGATTATGATGCGCTAGTGGGCATGGATTTGCTTTACCGAGTTAGCGCCACCATTTGTACCTGGCAGGAGAAAGTGCTGTACCGCGTGCACTACTGGGACGCTGCAAGCTCCGTGGGTACTTTGCCCGTGAAGTTCGTTAAGCAAGAGCCTCGAGAAGCTTACGGAGCGCGGGCGGCTGACCTGGGACCAGTGCTGGACGACTGGAGCTGGGAGAGATACGCGGAGGAGTACGAACGGCAAATAGAGAGGAGGAGGCAAGGGCGAGAACCGACCTCGCTGAAAGAAAGAGTGACCCGGCTCTGGACCTTGGAAGGAGCAGTGTGCATCATGGAGTTGTACGGCGGCATCGGCACCGGATTGGCAGCGGTGTTGCGAGCTGGTTGTAGGGTGCGGAAGTGGATTCACGTCGAGAGAGATCCAGTGGTGCGCCGGATGGCTCAGCATCACGCCCGGCGGCTGCTAGCTGAATATCCAGATCAGCTGGCCGAATCCGCCCTACCCGCTGAACATGAAGAGGTGGTGGACGATGTCAGGGATATCTCGGAGGAGACACTCGAGATGTGGGGGCAGATCGACGTCATTGTGGCGGGATGGGAATGTCAGGGTTATTCTCGGGCCGGAGAGGGGATGGGAATGGAAGACATTCGCGGGGCCTCTTTCAGGGACTTAAAGCGAGTACTAGAGATGGTCCAGTCGAAGCAGGGAGAAGTGCTCTACATCCTGGAGAACGTGGACTTTGCTGACGATCGCAGGGAACACGTGCGCAGGGCGTTCGCCGAAGTAGAAATTGCTGTCGGCAGGGGGCAAGCAGTTGACGCGGCGCAACTGGGGTCCAGAGCGCACCGGCCCAGGAGGTAATGGCAGAACGGGATCTCAGAAGCAAGTTTACGCCACTCTCTGGCTCAGATGCAGCGGCCGGAACCGAGACTGGTTAGTGACATTCTGGGCCCCAGCCGTCTGCCAGCGCCGGTCACTGTGCCAGACCACCCGTCCCAGCACCAGTGTAATGCGCCTGGGAAGCCGAGACAGGCGTTGCCGACACTCGTGTCCTACGTGGACGCCTACGGATTCGTGATAGAGGGAGACTTGCCCGGGCCCGGAATGATCTACGACGTCATCGGAAAAAGGTGGGAGCAACCAACGGCCGAGGAGCGGGAGTTAGCCATGGGGCATCAGCTGGGAGCTACCGCCCACCCCCGAGTGACGGAGCCGCAAAGGAGGGCAGCGCTGGGTAGAGCCATGGACCTGAACGTCATGGCGTGGCTGGTGGAGACCATTCGCATGCACCTAAAGAGGAAAGAGCTCCAACGTGGCATTGAAGTCAGTGAGCTGTACCAGGAGGAGGAAGAGACGGAGGAGCGGAAACGCCAACTGAGAGCCATAGAGGAGCAACAGGAAGCGCGTATCTTGGAAGGATGGGCCTACATGGCCGTGGAAGCAGGGAGCAGGTCTACGGACCAAGGAGTACTGCCGCTCGACGGGGAGAATAGAGTTATGACGGAAAAGCCAAGCCAGGAGAGGGGACCAGAGGACGCCTAGCCCATAGGCTCCGGAATGGGGGCAGAGGCAGCACAGGCACTACAGGAAGTGCTGAAGCAGCACCGCAAGACGTTCGCCTACACCTTAGCCGAACTGGGGCAATGCAACTCTCATCAAATGCAGGTGAAGCTGAATACGGAGATGCCTATATACATAAGGAAACGGAGAATGAGCCCAGGCGACTTGGACATCTGCCGGGAGAAGTGTACGGAGCTGTTAGCGGCAGGCCTCATCCAGGTTTATGACAGTGATCACACAGCGGCGACAGTGGTAGCGGCGCGGAAGGATCTCACTGGAGAGGTATCAGCCAGGAGAATGTGTGGGGACTACCGAGGGCTTAATAAAGTGACGGTGGCGGACAGGTACCCCATGCAATCGGCGGAAGAGATATTCGATCAGCTGCAAGGAGCAGTGGTGTTTAGCACCCTGGACCTCCGGCAGGGATTTAATCAAATACCGATCAAGGAGGAGGACCGGAAGAAAACGGCCTTTCATGGTCCCGACGGGTGTATGAGTGGAAGTTCATGCCCTTCGGCATGAAGAACGCGCCAGCACTATTTCAGCGGGTGATGGACTCCGTGCTGAGGCACGTGCCAGCGGCAGCCTGCTACATCGACAACGTAGTCGTGTTCAGTGCCTCCGCAGAGCAGCACGTGAAGGACGTGAGCGACACATTGGACGCCATTCAATCAGCGGGGCTGACATGCCACCTGAAGAAATGCAGCTTCGGGAACAGCACGGTGAAGTACTTGGGCTTCGAAGTACAATGGGGGCAGCTGAGCATCCAGCAGGCGAAAGTGGAGGTGCTGGATCGAGTCCCCGCTCCTAAGGACCGCAGTACACTGAGGGCGGTATTGGGCTTCCTGAACTACTACAGGAAGTTTGTACCCAATTTCAGCCGCACCGCCTCGGTACTGAACAGGTTACTGCGAGAGGACCAGGCGTGGCAATGGGGAGAGGAAGAACAGGGGGCATTCAAAGCCCTCCTCAAGGCGGTGAAGACAAGGACCGTCCTTACCCTGCCCAGTAAGGAGGACCCGTTCGTACTCTACACCGACTGGAGCAGCGCAGGCATGGGTGGGATTCTATGCCAGGAGAGGGACGGACAGGAGATGGTGGTGGTCTTTGCGAGCCGAAGCTGTAACCCTGCAGAAGCCAATTATAGCTCATACGAAGAGGAAGGGCTCGCGGCAGTTTGGGCTATCACCCACTTCCGAGTGTACCTACAGGGGAGGCCGTTCGTGTTAGTCACAGATCATCAGCCGCTGACGTGGCTGATGACCAACCAGGCCCTGACAGGCCGGAACGCTTGATGGGCCATGCGGCTGCAGGAATATGAGTTCACTATTCGCCACCGAGCGGGGAAGACATTGCAGCATGTGGACGGGCTATCGCGCAACCCGCCACCCTCGAGCCCAGAGGCGTGCCTAGTGGCATTGGCAAGAGAAATCGATGGGGAAGGAGCCAAACGGAAAGCTCAGAAGGGAGCCGAAGACGTCTGGGAGGATGAAGAGACTCTGAGGTGGATCCAAGGAAAGACCTCGGAAGCAGAACTTGCAAGCGAGAGGGCCAGAGCCAGGGGCCTGCATTACCGGTGGTTCCAGGATCAGCTTCAGAAAAACACTAAGGAAGGATGGAAGCTGGTCCCAAGGCGAGAGGAGCGGGAAGAGATCATAGCGAGGGTGCATCGGCAGCTTGGGCACTATGGCAGCCTACGGACAAGCCAGTTAATAGAGACGGGCTGGTGGTGGGTCGGAATGAGAGGAGACATTAAAGAGTGGGTGGGCTCCTGCGAACTATGCAGCAGGAACAAAGCGGAGATGGAGAGAGGGAGGGAAGAGCTGCACTCGCTGCCTATCAGAGGCCTAGGGTTCCGGTGGTCATTAGACCTGGCCGGAGAAATGCCGCTCAGTCGAAGGGGGAAGCGGTTCATACTCATCATGACCGAGCACGGTAGTAAGTGGGTGGAGGTGAAGGCGCTGCCGAGCAAGAGCTCGGCCCGGATCGCTGAGGCATTTGAGGATCAAGTGTTGACTCGCTTCGGAGCATGTGGGGAAGTACTGACAGATCAGGGCACGGAATTCTTGGGAGAATTCGAGAAGCTACTGAAAACCAGCAGTATTACTCATTGGCGGACCTCAAGGTATCACCCACAGAGCGACGGGCTCACGGAGCGGTTTGTGCAGACTGTGAAGAGAGGGTTGAGAGCTTACGGGGAACAATTCAAGAGGGACTGGGACACGAGACTCCCGTGGGTGGTCGCAGGCTACCGCTTCAGTAAGCAGGCGGCGTTAAAGGACTTCTCGCCGTACTACCTGCTGCTGGGAAGGGAGCCTATCTTGCCCATAGACGCGCCACGGGTACTGACCGATGTGGTCACAGTGAGCTCAGTAGACGCCTGGGTGGGGCTGGCCAAGGTTAGGGCAAGGTACCTGCGAGAGATGCTGCCAGCGGCGTTGGAGAACCTGCATGTGGCACAGCTCAGAGATGCACAGCGCTACAAACGAAGGAGAGAAGGACAGGCAGGGTCGAAGGGTGCACCGTTGAGGGTGGGGGAAGAATTATATGTCAAGCAGGCAAGGCAAGATATGCTGGATATAGGGCTCAGCACTGAGAGGTGGAAAGTGAAAGAGGTCAAGGATTCTGGAGTGGTAGTGCTAGTGGGGGACAAGGGGCAAGAGAAGAGGGACCATCAGACGAATGTGGCGAAGGCATGGCCCCAGCGAGTATCCCCAGGCCCAGCAAAGCAGAGGGAGCAGGCAAGGGAGGAGCCTTTCACCCAAAGAGTCCATCGGCGATACATGCCAGAGCAAGAGCCAGCGCCGAGGAGGGGGCAAGTGAGAAAGGCAGGCGCAGCAACCCAACGCATGAAGAAAGAGCTGAGGAACTTGATGGGGTGAGACAGAGGAAGGGAGGTACAGAGAAAGGAGGGACAGGGTAGGAAGAGCCGCTACGAGACCAAGGGTGGGACAGAAGAAAGTACGGAGCAGGGAGGGACAAAGCAGGAGGAGTGACAAAGAGAGGAAGAAAGCGGAAGGGAGTGAAGAAAAGGCAGGCAGGAAAGGTGAAAGAGGGAGTGCGAGTGGTGGAGGAGGGAGACGGGCATACACAGTCTGGATATTGCTACTGAAGACTCAGAGCACCGAGCCAAAAAAGTAATTCGAGGAGAGGTCTCTGAAAATACGAGGGAGGGGCACAAGCAAACTGCAACCATGTCTTATTAATAGGCGGTTTCTTCCAGCAAGAGGAGGGGAGTGGGGAAGGAGAGGGAAGTGGAGGCAGGACTAGTTGGTTGCTAAGGGAGGGGAAGCCAGACAGAGGGGAGATAGGGGGAGTGGGGGGTTGGGGATGAGGTGGTTGAAGAGGGAGCTAAAAAGAGCGAAACATGTCATCACCAGGACAGGACACGTACAGTTCAGTGAGGGCGGTCAATGCAGATGTCGGATGCCATAGGCCCCACCTTCTCCACCCTCTTAGAGATCCCCTCTCTCCCTGTCTCTTCCCTTGTGCCATTACCCTCTCACCCTCTTCGTGAGATGATTCTGGTTTGATCCTCGTGCTCTTGACCCTCCCTCCTTTCCTTCCCTCCGACCTCTTGTGCTCAGGTTGCCTCTAGCCATTCGAAAAACTCCCTACTCCATCGTCTGGTTCCTCTGATCTGGCTTGCTACGCTTAGGATTCAAAGCATTCACAACTCCAGTAGTATGAGAAAACAAACAAACAAGCGCTCAGCACTAGCCAGCTAAAGGTCTATATAAACAAGGGACTTTCTCTAGCTGCTATTCTCAGCGTGAGGCATAGCATGAGGCCTGAACCTGCACACACGCAAACAACAGGCAAACAAACATCCGACATGCGCAATATCTACACCGTACATCCAGCCCACCTATGTACATTCGGTAATCTCCGCCGTCCACCCCTCCCATGGTTGCCACCTGCCTGCCAAACCCTCGCAAGTCATGTGAAACTCTTTCCCACGGCTGCCATCACTGTACTCGCGCGACGACTGCATGCGTCGGTACTCCCTCCCACTGTACACCTTTGCTGTAACCCCAGCTGGCTTACCGCGCATGGAAACTACTCCGTTGTAAGGGTCTTCACTGTCGTACTTCGACTACACGACCTCTGCTCTTCTCGTCAATGCAATACCAACCGCTTGTTTGTATTTCATGTGACGCGGAGTATGCTTCGGGGATGGTGCCTTGCATGCACATGGTTCAAGCTCAGATCCCTGCAAGAGAAGTGACATGAAGGGGAGAAGATTGACTTGCAAGACACGGAAACACGGGCCGGAATTGACGGATTGCAAGTGCACTCGTAGAAGAGAGAGTATCAACTCTAGTCGGCACTTTTCTGTCTCACACGTCAGCCTGATGGTCAAGTGTCCCACACAGGGCAGGCTGGTCAGGAAGTGCCTCGCTTACAGAACAGCCAAATTGGCAAGTGTGGAGAAGCCTTTGGGCAGGGCGCCTTCCAGGTTGTTCCCCGAGAGGGACCTGCAGTGTGCAGTGCATGACAGGGGGGGGGGGTAAGGTAAAGGATGTATGCATGTACACCAATGTGGCATTAGGCTGTGCAATGGGGTACGTGAGGATGTGCAACAAGGGACGTGAGGCTGTGCAACGAGGTACGTGAGGCTGTGCAACGAGGTACGTGAGGCTGTTCTGTGCTGTGCTGCACTATGCTATGCGCACTCACAGTTCACTGAGTGCTGTCAACTCTGAAAGTCCTTCTGGCAGCAGTCCCTGCCTCCTTGGCTCGTCGTTGATCACTCGCCTGCTCACAGGCATGGGCAGGCAGAAGGGAATAGAAGGGGCGATTCTGCACAAGGTGCGTGTAGAGGAGGTGCGGCGTAGTTTTGAGTCGTCGTGCAAGTCCACTTCTTTGCTCGTTGTTCTCACACGCCTCCTCACAAGCGCAGAGCAGGAAGGGCTGTTTAGCACACAGTGTAAGTCACGCTGTGGGAGAAAGGCCTGTTTAGCATACAGTGCACGTCACGCTGTGGCAGAAAGGCCTGTTTAGCACACAGTGCACGTTACGCTGTGGCAGAAAGGGCTGTGGCAGAAGGGCTGTTTAGCACACAGTGCACGTCACGCAGTGGAAGAAAGGGCTGTTTAGCACACTGTGTACGTCATGCTGTGGCGCGGTTTGAGTGCTTGAGTGGGTGGTTAGAAGGTCACTTGTTGTGGGGTAATGTATGTCAACGGGAGTCGTTGTGAGGCCCCGTCCTCGCTTGGGCGGAGCGACCTTGTGGTCGGGTGTACGGGGGAGTGCAGCAAATCTGCAGTAGTGGGCGAGCTGGTCGACGAGGAGGTTGACCTGCACGGGGGCCACTGCGACTGGCACCAACTTCTGGGCGCTGACCTTCAGGTGGTCGACTCGGGATGTCGACCGATGGAAGGCGTCGACTTGGTGACGCCGACTTGGGGCAGCCGACTTGGTGTGGTCGGCTAACTGTTGTGCTGGTCGGTCTGGAGTTGGTCGACCTGGAGGGTTGTCGTCGACTTGGAGCTGGTCGACCAAGGGTGAGGTCGACCTGGCGAGGTTGACCGGAGGTGGTTGTTGAATTGGGTGGTCGACGGGCACGTAAAGAAGCAGCTGGTCGACATGGTTGCCCGGTCGACCAGGTTACCTGGGTGACGAGGTTCTGCGGAGGCACGCGACAGTCGCCCAAATGATATGACCAGGCCGGCCTCGGAAGTAGTATCCCGAGGTCGACGTGGTTGGTAGGGCGCAGTCGCTGGCGTAGAGTCGAGCTGGGCGTCTGAGCTGTGCACGTGATAAGGAGTTGTGCACCAACCAGCTGCGCGCACCTGCTAAGCAGGTGCAACGCTGTGCAGCTGACTTGCTGCAGCATTGGCACACCGTAAACCTGCAACGTTGGCAAGCCGCGACTTTGCTCTGCTGGAGCGCGGTCGACCAAGTCGTGCTGGCACGCGGTCGACCGTGCTGCGCTGGAAGTCGACCAGCAGCCTTGCTAGGTCCCGATGTAGTCTTGCATGCCAATGTTGTTCCTATCATTCTGAATCATTGTTGTCAACTTTCTTAGTGAAACTCTTGACAAATTGCCCCGTGAACCAGCAAGCAGTGTGTGCACTAGGAAAACGACCAAGGAACACAGAGATCACACGAGCACCCGTGCCTAGCCCGTAGTCTAGCTCTTGTTGCTAAAGTTAGCTCCTCAATGTACAGGAATGGGAGACGGGGAGAATGGGGTAATAACAGAGCGGTAGGACAGGCACACATGAGAAAGCTAGGAACACTCTCATAGTGACTGGAGTTTGGACATCTGAGTGACCCAGTCTGGGAAGTCCACAGCCCGAAGAAATATGAGGTCCTTGCAGGAAGGGCGGAGGGGGAGGATGAGAAGGGAAGAGGGAGCTTGGTGTGCTGGTGGTGTGTGCGCATGAGCTGGATTGGCCGGCCTAAGAGGAGCAAGAATTTGCAGCAGAACACCTATCTCGGTGCAAAGCCAATCGCACATGCAAAAGTCAGAAGATTATTGTGTTGTGTTCAGCTTACAGTGTAGTGAGGGCAGTCAAGTATCAAATCTCCCGGGGTATCTCTACTGTCACATTGCTGAGACCAATGAGCGATTTGCAAACCGTGCGTATGCATGCAAACAGCACATGGCAAAGTCAGTAGGTGCACTTGTCACCTGATAGCCGGGTCCGATAGCGAGGGATAAATAAAAAGGAACCTTTGGAAAGAGAACATTTGTGATGTGATAGCACTTTGAGTGTCAAGGGAGCCACTTTTGGGTGCTCTCGGAGCAAACCATTTTTTAGGCTCCTCGAAACAAGAGTCACCTCTGGGTGGTTACTCTGAAGTAGACTCACAGATGTTGGAGATGGGAGAGCAGTGCAAAGGAGGTCAGCTCCCCTGTGAGTTCCGACAACCCAGATAGCCGCCTGGTGGTGCTGAGGTGAGGCAGTGGGACGTGACACACAGGAGGAGGTGGTGGATGGTGAGAGAACTAGAAACAACAGAGCATGGAGCACTGTAAGGCGTAAATGGGCAGGATTGTAAGATGGAAGGTACCTGCTGCGGTACTCCTGGATAGTTGTTGAGCCTTTGCTGCAAGGCGTGCTGTAAGAAGAAATTGCCTCGCTATTTTCCTGTTCAGGCAAGATTGTTTTAGCCAAGGTGAGCACTTTTTTTATTCGCCTTTGCTTCGAGTACAACAAGGCACGACTCAAATACTCGACAACGCGACTGAGTTTACATAAATTTTTTCAGCCAAGCGTTTCAGCCAAACAGTCGCCTCGATAATCGCTAACCAATTCAGGGCAATATAGCTGGCGTGAATTGGCGGCACTTTGGAGTCCCCAGCACTGCTCTATCAGCCAGGTCGCAATCACGACCAGGGCTAAGAGTCCAAATGTCCCATCCTAGTGGGCACGGTGGGTTAGTCATGAACACGCCGGGCCAGGGCCGGCCGGCCTTGTCGGCGGGCTGACCTGAGGCCCGGACGATTGCCAAACCTCTGCCCTACCACCAGGGTGGACCAGAAATGGCCCGAGGCACGCACAGTCAGCGAGGGGCGTGCGGGCTGCTAGGTGAGGGGCGCGCTCATCCAAGGCCCAATGGCAGGTGTGCGGGCTCCTGAAGCAAGACAGATTCGATAAGTTTCACCCCCGTCAGGTTGACTCAAGTGCTTGCCGCGCGAGACTCGGTCACTCGGCCTGATGGGGCCTAAAAATTGGCCTGGTCTGGTGACGACCGACTGTGTGGTTGCTACGGGTGGCTGCTCGGGCCAGAACCAGCCGGCCGGGGCAGCTTGTGTGGCAGACTTCCCAGAAACTCCGGCCCGAACAACCACCCTCGAGGCTGGTTGGCCCGTGCTCATGCCTACGCAGGTGGATGGCATCGCTTCAGAAGTCCGTTCATGGTGGTGCTGCTGATGCCACTAGAAAACTGAATCCGGGCCTTGGAGAAACCATGCTGGAAAATTGTTACGAGGCAGCAGTTCTTGAGGCTCGAGCAAAAAGAGGTGAACAGAAGGTTCTGATTAGAACCAAGGATGAACTAGTTGTGGCATTGAGAAGCCTTTGTGAGCACCTGTCCTCCACATACTCCTCGAGACAGGACAGGCCCCATGCCCATTCTCCGCCCACTGGGCAGGGCAGGCGTTGAGAGGGAGACTGAAAGGGCAGGGCTTACAATAACTGCAGGGCGGAGAGGGAGGAGAGCCACGAGAGTTCGTCCACAGTGCCGGTGAGCAAGCAGCTGTCTGCTCCCAGGGCTCTACAGGGAGCGATGCACACAGGCAGGCGGGTGGGTGGGGCATGTGCAGGGGGGAGGGGCACGAATAGGGAGGGGGCATGTGTAGGGGGATTGGGCATGTGCAGGGGGATAAGGCATGTGCAGGGGGATTGGGTATGTGCAGGGGGATATGGCATGTGCAGGGGGATTGGGCATGCGCAGGGGGCAATGCGGCCCATACTGTGGGATGGGGCATGTGCTGCAAAGGGCAACGACAATCTTGATTGATTGAGTGAAAAGCGGGGGCTTGGAACGAAGTCCTCGAAGGAAAAAAAGGACAGGTCAGAAGAACATGACGGTTCCGTGATCACATGTAGTCCATGCGAGTGAGCGGGGGGGCGGTGAGGTGAGGGGCAATAAGGGGTGGTGAGGGGTGGTGGTGAGGGGCTGTGTGGGGATGGGAGGCGTGTTTCTTGTGATGAGAGAGGAGGGTGTGAGACGTACAGGTGAGTGAGGTGGGTGAGAGGTGAGAGGGATGGCATGGGGCCCTCGAGGTTGATGCCGTACGTCAGATCGCTTGAGGGAGACAAACAGGGAGGGACTAGGAGGAGGGAAGGAGGGGGGTAGGAGGAAAGGTGGCAATGGTTTGGTTGAGTTCGTGGGGGTAAGGGGGGTGCTGGAAACAAGTAGGTAGAATGAGGGAGAGTAGGAGGGTGGAAAATGACATGATGAGGCAAAGACTGAGACATGAGAAAGGTTGTATGAAGAGGGGAATGAGGATAAACAGGCGCACAAGGGAGGGGCAAAGGGGAAATGGAAAACATGGTGCAGGAGGGATGAGAGGAAATGGGAGAGCGAGAGGGTAGAGTGGACGCACAGGTATCGAAGGGTGGTGAGGTCAGTGATGGCAGCAGGAATGGTGCCAGTGGGAGGAGGATCCATGGCAAAGGCGTTGGAGTCCCTGCCAGGGCATACGTGCACACACACACGTGCGCCACACATATGCACATGTGCAGGCGGTCGGACATATACACTCTCATGCGTGCACGCACGCACACTCACATATCCATGTGCAGCCATGCATTCACAATGACCAGCAACAGAGGGATCGAAGAAAGGGACAGCACAGCATTCTGCCTTTCGGTTGTCCACCCCATGATGGTTCCCCGTCGTTTCCACACCCCAGGCACTGGACGTTTCAATTCCGAGTTCAATACTCACGCCTTGAGTACATGTGCACGTGCAGGCTCAACGAACAAGGTTCTGAGTGCTGTGTAAGAACCAGTCCAGTGCACCCCTTGTGTTCATTCCTGTGACGCACACGGCAGCAACACCCTGCCCGTGGGCCCGCGCACGCGCGCTACTTACAGGGCAAGGACGGCCCCGTTGTGACTCACAGAGCAAGGACGGCCCCGTTGCGACTCACAGGGCAAGGACGGCCCCGTTGGGGCTGCAGGTGACGCCAGCCCACGCAGAGCACGCCGTGGTGGCGTTGCTGTTGCCCGCCCACGTGCCCACCCACGCCTCCTGCAGCTGCAGCAGCGCATGCACTTCACGCACACTGCCCAGGTGCATGGGGATGGGGATGGGGAGAAACAGGTCATGGAGATGATGGGGGGAACGGGCGATGAGGGGAACGGGGAGATGGGGGGAACGGGGCGATGGGGGGAACGGGGAGATGGGGGGAACGGGGCGATGGGGGGAACGGGGAGATGGGGGGAACGGGGCGATGGGGGGAACGGGGAGATGGGGGGAACGGGGCGATGGGGGGAACGGGGAGATGGGGGGAACGGGGCGATGGGGGGAACGGGGAGATGGGGGGAACGGGAAGGTGACGGTAATGGGGATGATGGGAGAACGGGGATACTCAGGGTAATCGAGATACTGGGGAACGGGGAGCAGTAATGCAAGCACCAGATCAGCTGCACCAATGCATGGTGCATTGAGGTGCAGCAATACACTTGCAATGTCCATTTGGTGCTCGGAAAGGACACCCTCCCACTCCCACGGAAACGAACCGAGCAAAATTCTGCAATCATAAAACCTGAAATGATATTACCAGAGAGGTTGGTGGGATTTCAAGGGGAAGGGCGAGAGACGTTATGTGTGGCTCCGGAGATTCACTCTACAACGGTCGGGAGCTAGACTACACATGGGGGCTTGGGTGGGGGTGGGGGGGGGGGGGGGGGGGGGGGCATATAAGTTGTAGGAGTGATCGTAGCTTTGCATGTGTTCCTTAGCACATGTAGATTAATGGAAAAAAAAAAAAAAAAGCCAACAGTTTCCACTAGCAAAAGTTGAGAGTTCACAATGTTGACATAACAATCTACTCCCGTTAACACTCCCCTGCTGCGCTCACGCTTAGGCCCCTATGTTGGGCTGAGAAAAGCCCTTAGGATCTTTTCAAGGCTAAACTCTGAGTAGAAGTTTTGTAGTTGCGGAAGCGTTTAATGAAAATGTGTTGAACCACCTTGCGCTAGTATGTGAGGGCAATATAGATTGATTATAGAAAAGTAATACAAGCTTTTATTAGATTACAAGGAATATGAAAGGGTGCAACTGATAACTGTTTTACTGTCGCTGTTGCGGTTTGATACAGTGACGACTCGGGCAACTGCTCAGTATCGAGTCAGTTGTTTGTCCTTGGTGTCGTGCTGTATTTGTCAAGTCAAAGGTCGCTGACCTTTGACCTTCGCGTAACCTCCAGCAGTTACTTCTCTTGTCAACCTCCGATGGTTGACTCGCGGTTGTTCCTCTGTAGTTTGCCTCATTTGTATTTCAGTGTTTGCAACACATAAGAAGCGTTTAATTAATTATTTCCAACGCTCCCCTTCGCTTCTGGAGTGTCGCTGCTGGTGACGTGGCTTTGTCCAGTCAGCAGCATGCAGTACTCAAACTTCTGCTTTCCGAGCTTCTTGGTCAAGTAATCAGCTGCCATCTCGGATGTGGGGCAGTAGGATAGCTCGAGTCTCCCCTTCTCGATCTCGTCTTTCACGAAGAAGTATCGCAAGGTGATATGCTTCGTCCGGTTCACGAACCCATTCTTGTTCGCTATGCGGATTGCAGATTGGTTGTCGCAGAACAGAGAGAAGTTGGGTAACTGGGCCAACTTCGCTTCTTCTAGCAGTTCGTGAAGATACAAGCCTTCCTTGGTGGCTGAGCAGAGTGCAATATATTCCGCTTCAGCTGAGGAGAGAGCGATTAGTTCCTGCTTGCTCGACTGCCACGAGATAGGTCCGATAGGCTCGAGTCGGTAGATGTAGCCGGTACGCGAGCGCCTGTTGTCAGAGTCGCTGGCGTGATCAGCATAGACATAGCCGATTAGTTTGGGCGTCGTGGTTCCGGTCTTGTGGTAGGTTAGGCCGATTGTTGGAATGCTGACGAGGTAGTGAATTGCGCGGTCGAGCTCTGCCATGTGCTCTGCTTCAGGTTTCTTGGGGTAGGTGGCGCGTTGGCTTGCTGAGTACAATAGATCCGGTCGGCAGGTGACGGCTGCGAAGAGGAGACATCCCAGCTTTCGCTGGTAGTCACGTATGCCAGCGGGCTTGAGCGGAGTGGAGGTTTCCATATGACTCCCTGCGGTGTAGCGGTATGGTGTGGAGATGGCGGCTGGAGTTAGTTCAAAGCGCTTGGCGATAGTGTTGGCGTATTTTGCGGCACTGTGGTGGATCCCGTTCTCCTCTTCTTGTATGTTGAGCCCGAGGTATTGCGTTATGGTAGATGAGACTGTAAGCATGAGGTCCTGCTGCAGCTCCCCTTCGAACCAGATCGTGATGCCGTCGGTCGAGCCGATGTAAAGCAGATCGTCTACGTAGATGACAAGAAGGATGTAGTCGGTGCCTTTCATGAGTCGGTACATGCCCTGATCGTGTGGCAGTTGCTTGAATCTGATGCGGATTAGCCGGGCGTGTAGGTACTGTTGCCACAGTCTCGGGGCCTGTTTGATGCCACATAGGGACTTTAGTAGCAAACAGACTTGATTAGGGTCTGCATTGGAGCCATGCTTTTGCTCGACGAAGATTTCAGCGTCGACAGGCGCGTAGAGAAAGGCGTTGGCGACGTCGATTTGGCGAAGCTACTTCCGCTTCATGGCAGCTATCGCGAGGAGAATTCGCAGTGAGGTGTGCCGGCTAACCGGCGCGAACGTTTCGGTGAAGTCTCGCCCTTGCTCTTGGTCGAAGCCGCGCACGACCCAGCGGGCTTTGAACTTGTCGATGGTTCCGTCTGCTTTTGTTTTCCCACGGAAGACCCATTTTCCAGTGAGGATGGTCTTGTTCCGTGCCACTCCGATAGGTACGACCTTCCAGGTGTTGCGTTCTTCCAATGCTTTAACTCCCTGTCCATGGCTTCGCGCCATTTTTCCCTGTGCTCCCCACCCAGGGCCTTCTGAACTGTGGCACGCTCCTTAGGCGGCGCTGAACCGTGGACTGCGGTGACGAGGCCAAGTATCTGCAGTCAGCTCTGTGTGTAGCGAGGGTTGTGTCCTCAGGGTAGACTGCTTCGTCTCCCGCTTCTGGATCAGGTATGAAATTCGGTCCTACACGTTTCGCTTTGTCGGTGTCGACTCTTGCAGGTGTAACGTAACAGTTGTTGGCGAAGTGGTAGTAGACTTTGGCGTTGATGCTTTCGCGAGGGTTTTTGTCGTCCATTGGTACGTCGACTAAACAGTAGGGAAGAGGTCCGGCTTCCTCCGAGGCTTTGTCCACGTTCTCTCATCCCAGTCAGCTTCATCTGCTGCCAAAGCGAAGGCTTGGTCGCCAAGAAATCCATCCGAAAGGTCCGGATTCCCTTCTTCCAGGTTGGCAAGGTATGTTGGAAGTGTGAGTCGCTCGTAGAAGATGACATCACGTGCTGCCACTGTTTCCTTTGTGTTGATGTCGAAAATCTTCCATGCGTCGTAATGTTTCTTGATGCCCAGGTGTAGCCCCCACTGTGCGCGTTGGGAGAATCGGCCGGCTCGTGCCGCTGGAGGTCGGTACTGTACCATATATCCGAACACTCGCAACATTTTTGTGCTGCCCAATTTTCCTGTCCATAGCAGATGCGGTGATGCGTTGTTCGGGAGCGATGATGACGAAAGCAAGTTGTGCAGCATTACAGCGTGGTCCATTGCTTCGGGCCACTGGTGGTTGGGTAGCCGCATGCCACGTAGCAGCTTGCCCATGGTGTTCTGGAGGGTCCTGTTCATTCTTTCTGCCACGCCTTGTTGCTGATGAGCGTTGGGAAGAGAGATGAGTGGTTGATGACTTTTTCTGCCAGGTAGTCCTTGAACCTTTGTGACTGATATTCCCCTCCTCCGTCTGACTGGAAGCTATTCAGCTTCACTCCTGATTCTCGTTCTGCTGCTGGAAGCCAAGCGGCGAAAGCGTGGAGGGCCATGTCCCGGCTTGGGAGGTTGCAGTGCCAGACGTATCGTGTGGCGGCATCGATGAACGTGATGACGTAGTTGTATGCTCCTTGTCCAGGTTCGCGGCTGTACAGTATATTGCTGTACACTTTCTCCAGAGGTGCGTATGCTGGTGTGCTCAGGTTATGATGTGAGACGAACGGCTGATGCGGTAAGTCGGCTTCACGGCAGGTGAAACATGTTCTGCGGACTCGCTGAAGTTCTCTGCCGCCGGTTAGAAGTAGGGAGTCTTTGTCAAGTACTCCTGCTCTTATCGTGTTATTTAACATCGTGTTGCTCGGGTGTCCCTTTCTTGCGTGCCAGGTTGATTCAGTGGCGCGATGTCCAAGTGAACGTCGGTACAGGTCGGAGTTGGAGTAAAAACCGGCGGTGAAGTTGGCGCTTCTGTAGACTTCTCGTGGAGTGGGAGTCTACTGCTGCGCAGGAGTCGGTGGAGTATCGTCGTCGATTGGGCCTGGTGCCGTTGAAGGACCTGTGATTGAGGTCGTGATCGGTGTTGTCTCTGCTGCTGCCGATGTTGTCTCTGCTACTGCCGATGCTGTCTCTGCTGCTGCCGATGCTGTCTCTGCTGCTGCTGATGTTGTCTCTGCTGCTGCCGATGTTGTCTCTGCTTGTTGGATTGTTGCTAATGCTCGTGTTTGTTCTGCCTCGGGTACGGTGTTCGAGTACCAGAAGCCGCTGGGGCTGAAGTCGGGGTCGAGATCCGGCAGATGTGTCCAGGGAGCGAAGGTGACGATCCCGTCGCTGTCGGCGGTGCCTTGATCTGGAACGAAGTCGAGAACGAAGACAATATTCTTCAGCACTGCCTTGCCGATGTAGAGACCTCCTTTCCCGTGGTACAGCTTAAACTCCTGTGTGGTGCTGTCTGCTTCGAGGTGGATACCCTTCGCCATCAACTGGGTGACGCTGAGTAAGTTGTAGCCGAGTCCCTCCGCGATTAAAACCTTTGACATTTGTAGTACGACGTTTGTTTTTCTTGACTGAAGTTGAACGATTCCTTGCCGTCGTGTGCGCAGGTTCTGATTGTTGGCGACGGTGATGACTACTTCGCGTTGAAGTTGGTGTTCCCGTTGGACGAAACGACCCGAGGAGCACATGTGCTGTCCGCAACAGCTGTCCAAGAACCAGGTGTCTTTCCCGGACGGTTCGCTCTGGGCAATGGCTGCGTATGTCGGGTTCGGCTCCAGTGACTCTCGGCGACAGCCCACCGTCGCCTCGGGCACATTGCTATGCCCGCACTGCAGCAAGTGCACAAGGATGAAGGGGTCAAGGGGCTAAAGCTGACAGGTGCAGCAGCTACCGACAAGTGTGAAACTTGCCTTTTGAGCAAGTTCACTCGGTTCCCATTCCATGCAACTGATGGTGGAGGCAAGAAACTGCTGGAGCTAGTGCATATGGATGTGGTGGGGCCGCTACCGGTGCTGGGGGAGCGTGGTGAGAAGTTTTTTCTCACCATAGTGGATGACTGGAGCCGAGTGACATGGGCATACCCAATCAAGAAGAAGGACCACGTGCCAGTGATAATCCGTGATGAATGGCTGCCGTTGGTAGAGAAGCAGTCCCAGCACAAGGTGATGCGTATTAGGACTGATAGGGGTGGAGAATTCCTTGGGGAGGAGCTGACCACATGGTTGAAGAAGCAAGGCATCATTCGGGAACTCACCACCTCCTACATACCACAATCCAACGCAGAGCAGAACGGGCAAACCGCACGGTCTTGGAGACAGCGCGGGCTCTTCTCATCGAATCAGGTTTGGGGAACTCCAAGTGGCCACATGTTGTGCGCCACGCCACGGTGGTGAAGAACAGGGTGTTCACCAACGTCGGTGGTGAGTCATGGGTCCCCATAGAGAGGTGGCTGGGGAGGAAGCCACCCATTGACATGCTGCGTGTGTTTGGCTGCATGGCTGTGGCTCATATCCCCAAAGCACATCGCAACAAGTTGGGTGCAACAGGTGTTTGGTGTGTGCACTTACGTGTGGCAGCGGAAAGCAAAGGGTGGCTGCTATGGGAGCCGAGCAAGGGAGTCATATTCAACAGTAGGGATGTCAAGTTCATGGAAGACATCACCTATGCGAGCTGGTCCAAGCAGCCAAAGGAGCAGCTCGTGCAGCAACTGCAGCAGGCATCCATGGGCTTTGAGGTGGAAGAGGAGTGGGCTGGGGAGCAGATTGCAACGGCACATGAGGAGGGTACAGCAGAACTCCCCGTGGTTAAGAGTGTCAATGGCTGAACCTGAAGAACCCCATCCCATAACACGTGTCATTCCCCCCACTCTCCCCCAAAGGAGAACCCAAACCAAACCCCAACCCACAGGACGAACCTTCTCAGCTATGATGACGCGGCAGATGCGAGCTGCCGCCTTTAAGGCGAAGGCAAGGGGTGAAGGAGGAACAAGGAGTGAGCAGCAGCAACTTGATGCATTGTTGGTGCTGGAGAGCAGCTGTGATTCTGATGAGGAAGCTCAGGAGGAGGTATACTGTTTCATGGCACCTGCACCGACTCAGCCACTAACCATGGAGGAGGCCCTTAATGGACCAGATAGGGACAAGTGGCTAGTGTCACGAGATGCTGAATATAATAGTGAAATGGAGAATGGGACATGGGAGCTGGTGCCACTGCCATTGGGGAAGAAAGCCATAAATTGTGGCTGGATCCCTAGGATCAAAACTGACAACAAAGGGGCTGTATCAGTTTACAAGAGTAGGCTAGTTGCAAGGGGTTACCAACAGAAAGAAAGGGAGGACTACAAAGAGACCTATGCTGCAACTGCGAAGCCGCCAACACTGTGTGTTTTGCTTGCCGGTGCAGCCATATGTGGGTGGGTGATAGTTCAGATGGATATCACCACCGCCTTTCTTTATGGGCTGATAGATATGTAGGTGTTCATGTCGTAGCCGCCGGGTTATGACGATGGTACCGGGCGTGTGTGCAAGCTGAAGAAGGCCATCTATGGCCTCAAACAAGCACCACGCTACTGGTACAAGAAGCTGTCTTCGGTGTTAGAGGAGATGGGCTTCAGGGCGAGTGCATGTGACGAGAGCCTTTTCCTCATGGGGGAGAAGGAGGCCCTTGTCATGATCTTGGTTTATGTCGACGACATCCTGCTGTTTGGGAGCAGCAAGCAGGAGGTGATGAAGGTGCAGCAGAAGCTGATGCAGAATTTCAAGTGTAGAACACTGGGGGAGGCAAATTACTACTTGGGCATGCACATCGAGAGGGACATCAGCAATGGGTGGGTGAAGCTGCACCAGGAGAAATACCTCAAGGACGTGGGGCAGAAGTATGAGATTGAAGTTGGGAGGAAGGTGGCAACACCACTTCCATCCGAGTTCAAGCCTGTCAAAGCCGGAAAGAACGAGGGGGTGGATCAGCGAGAGCAAGCACGATTTCAGTCCGTGTTGGGGAGCTTACTTTATGCAGCAGTGCACACCAGGCCGGATATATCATTTGCAGTGTGGAAACTAGCTAGGGTGGTGCAGAATCCAACCAAAGAGCAGGTGGATGCAGCTGATCGAATCATCCAGTACTTGAACTCCTACCCCACTGTTGGAGTTCAGTACTCTGCTGTGGCACAAAGGAAGCAGAAGGGAGTAGAAGTTCTCAAGGAGAAGGGGGAGCATGTGGGAGAGAGGGAGCTGTTTCTTACAGGTTTTGCTGATGCATCATGGGCTTCAGAGAAAGAGGACATATCTTCAGTGGGTGGATACCTGTGTGTGATTGGGGGAGGACCTGTGAGCTGGAGGTTGAAGAAGCAGGCTGAAATTGCAGGATCGTCTGCTGAAGCTGAGTGCATGTCAATGTACCATGCGGCCAAGGAGCTGGTTTGGCTGCGAAAGCTGCTGGAGGAGATTGGGCATGAGCAGAAGGCACCAACCCCACTCTTCTCTGACAACACCAGTGCTATCTCCATGGCCAATAATGCGGTACTGCATGGGCTTACCAAGCACATGCGCATCAAGTGGCATTGGCTGCGCAAGGAAGTGCAGAGGGGAACCCTTCAGCCTCTCTACGTGAAAACGCAGCAGCAGCCGGCTGATTTCCTCACGAAGCGGCTGGCTGAGGAACCTCATTGGCGCTGTGCTAAGCTGAGTGGCATGAGCCTTAACTAGGCTCATGAATGTGAGTGCAAGTAGGCGACTGCTTGAGGGGGAGTTTGTTGGGTACAAATATTTACTTTTGCACGTCAACCAGCCGCCTGCGTCGCATTCTGTATTTTATGTGTGTGTGCATTTTTCATTTTCATGTTGTGAACGTTCTGTGCGCATTTGTTCTGGCGTCTTGTGTGTTTTGTTTTTATTCATAAGTGCATTTTATGTTTTTGCATTTTCATGTTCGTTTTCACTGTTCTCATGAAGCTCCCATGAAGCGCTCAAATGAGGCCCTCATGACGCGCTCAAATGAGGCTCATGCGAAGCTCTCAAATGAGGCCCTCATGACGCGCTCAAATGAGGCTCATGCCGATCTCTCAAATGAGGCTCAAATGAAGACCTTATGGAGCTCAAACGAAGCTCGCATGGGACTTCAATGTTTCATGCGAGGCTCATGCGATGGACCACGAAAGTCCCATGAGTCTCGAGTTTTCATGCGAGACTTATTGGAGACTCATGTGAGCGGGAGATGTACCGAGGGGTGCTCGGTCCTTTGACTGGTCAAGGTGTGCCTTGACTTTTCTCGCGCTGGTCAAAAGCGCGAAAAACAAGACCGACCGTGGGTCTAGGCACACGCGTGTGGGACCAAAGGCACGCGCGTGTGCCGCGTGCTGTTGCGAGCGTCCTGTACAGCAAGATCCCAACAAGACAGGGCACGTTTTGGCCCTGTCCCGTACTGTACACGCGTATGATTTCGATCATGACGCGATGTACAGCACGCCCGAGAAAAAAAATCTCGGTCGTGCGTGTGGCACGAGGGGTGCTCGGAATTTACAGTTGAAAAACTGTTTTCCAAGTTGACTCACGGGACGAGAAATTTCTCGCGAAAGTCATTTCGCTTTGCGGAATCATTTCGACACAGGTGCAAATCAGTTACTCCGTTTTTCAAACGGTAAAAACCGTTATACAACTGTGAGCTCGCATGAAGACATTTGAGCTACATTGGAGCAACATGCGAGTCTCATGAGTGTACACATTTGAGTCAGCAGGGGCGATTGTTACAAGTGCGATTTGAAGACAGTTTTTAACAACAGGAGGATAGCCAAATGCTCAAGGAGTTGTGCAACTGTTTTCAAGATACAGCGTGGCGAAATCCTGCGAGTCAGTTAAACAACTGTTTTCTAGTTGCTCCTGCCTGTGCGTAGAATCTATATAAATGTGTGCTTGTATCTGTCGAAATTAATCGAATGCATTCGCGTTTTTCAAGCTCGCATTATACTACTCCGTATTGATGAGAGTAGAAATATTACCTTGGTGCTGCCAAAATCCTTCTCGACCAGTTTGCTCGTCCTACAAGCTGAGCAAGGCATAACTACTCACTGGCTATTTTCTACGCCCTGTGAGAATGAATGCGAATGAATGCACTATGAAAGAGTTGGGTACAAGTACTAACCCTAATTGGGTTGTACCCCATATAGGCTACCCCACTACAGCCTACACAAAAGCATGAGCTATAATGCTCTGACACACCCCCATAGGCAAAGTGGGGGAGTACAAGGGGTCACAAGGCCAGTCAAGCAAAGCAAAGCAAAGCAAGCTCAGGGTGGATCACAAAGTCACCACACATTCCGAGCACAAGGTCAAGGCCACAAGGCCAGTTCACATGCAGGAGTACATATATATATCAAAGGCTAGAAAAGCAAGAGCACGTGTATATATATATATGTAACAGTACAAGCAAGGTCAAGAGATGAGCAAGTGAGGCAAGGCAGGCACAAGACCCAGCTGAGTACAGAAGCGCTGATGATCACAAGGCGCAAGCGCCTTGGTGAAGATATCAGCAGTGTTGGCCTCACAGGCCACGTACGCAAGACGCAGCTGACCACGCTGCTGCAGCTCACGAGCAAGGAAATAGCGGAGAGCAATGTGCTTCGTTCTGTGCTCCAGTCTCTGCTCTCGACACAAGGCCAGCATGGCCTTGCTGTCTACGTACAGCACTGGAGGAGAACGAGGCGGCTCTCCGAGGTCAGTCAGCAGGTAGGTGAGCCAGCAAAGCTCCTGTGCAGCCATGGCCCCGGCGTAGATCTCAGCCTCACAACTGGAGCCGAGAACAGAAGACGAGCGGGTAGCCCGCCACGAAACAGAGCCGGAACCAAGGCTGAAGGTGTAACCTTGTGACGACCGCTGCGTAGCCTGGTAGTCAGCCCAAGAAGCGTCGGCGTGCCCAGTGAGGACCACTGGACTCTGCCCTCCAAGCACAAGCCCCATGCCTGACGTACTGCACAAGTAGCGCAACACCCTCTTCGCTGCAGCCATGTGCTCCGGTCTGTGTCTCCCAGGAGCAACATAGCGTGTGAGAATGCTAAGAGGGTATGCAAGGTCAGGTCGAGTGCAGGTCATCAGGTACATGAGGCAGCCAACAAGCTCTGGGTACGGGCCACTCGACTCTACGGACTCATCCGAAGGCAGAGCTGAGAGCGAGTGGCGAGTAGGCAGAGGAGTGGCCTGAGGCGAGGAGTACGTGAAGCCGAAGCGCTGAAGGACCTGCTGCACCATGTGTGACTGAGTCAGGGTAATGGTGCGGCGTGCTCTGTCCCGGGTGATCTGCAAGCCAAGGTAGCTGCGCAGTTCACCCAGGTCTGTGCACGTGTGTCTCTTCTGCGTCTCGAACTTCACGTGGGCGAGTCCAGCAGTGTCAGCTGTGGCAAAGACCAAGTCGTCGACGTACACGAGGATGTAGAACGGCGGCAAAGAGGTGTCGGTGCGTAGAAATAGCGACGGGTCGGCAGTAGAGGGAGCAAACCCAAGAGCCACAAGTGTAGTCCTCAGTGTGTCGTGCCACTCACGCGGTGCCTGCGGAGACCGTAGACTGGCCGCCGGAGGCTCCACTGGGTGCCAGGAGGAAAAGACTCAGTGAAGCCAGGTGGGCGGCGCAGCCAGATCTCCTCGTGCAGGCTGCCCTGCAAGAAAGCTGTGCTGAAGTCAAGAGAGTGAAGCTCGTAGTCACGGTGAGCAGCTATATGCTGCAGTACCCGAAGAGTGGTCATCTTCAGGGTGGGAGAGAAGGTCTGAAAGTAGTCAACTCCCTGCCGTTGACTGAAGCCACGAGCCACGTAACGCGCCTTGAAGACAGGCGGAGAACCCGACGGTCGCTTCACCCTGAAAATCCACATGCCACTGACGATGTTCGCCCCAGGCGGGGGAACCACGTCAACGTAGGTGCCTGTGGACTTCCAGGAAGCCATCTCTGCGTCCATAGCTGCCTGCCACAGAGAGGAGTAGGGACCCTCTACGGCCTCCGCGTAAGAGCGCGGAGTCGGGATGTCAAGTGCATCCGGGTCTCCCTCAGGGGTAAGAAGTACGGACACGAGATGAGGTGAAGCAGCAGCCAGACACTGGAACTCCTCCTGTCTGTCCTCAAGGACGTCCGTGCCAAGGGCACACTCACCCCCGACGGACGGAGGACAGATTGACTTAGACTCAGCAACAAGACTGGCGGCGTAGTCTAGGCGACAGCGAGCAGCAAAGTCGACGAGCTCAGCAACTAGGGCAGACGCAGCAGTGGACTCAAAGGAAGGGTCAGTGACAACAGTAGCAAGGAGACGCGTGACAGTAGGACTGGCGGCACGAAGAGAGTCCGACTCTGGGTCGGCAAGAGCAGGAAGAGAAGACTCAGGAGGAGAAGGTAAAGGGGCACGTAGAGGAGCAGTGGACGGACGTTGACACATCCGGTGCGTGCCAAGGACAGGAGGAGGTTGCTGATGCGAACCGCGACCACTAGTGCGAGCAGGACGGACAGGCGACGCAGGGCGAGACGCAGGCTCACGACGCTCAGCAAGACCTCCAGTAGGACCAGTGTAGGGAGACGGAGCAGGCAGTGGGGAGGGCGGCTGTAACTGTAACTGTGACGGGACAGGCTATGGACACTCTAAGGGAGGAGGAGGACCAGTAGAAGGCGGGAGACCAAGAACCTGCTCAAGGAGCGGAACGAAGTACGGCCGAGGCCGCGCGGCGACTCCAGACACAACAGAAACAGCACCAGTACCCCTAGCGGCAGCACCAGCACCAGCAGCACCTCCTGCTCCAGTACCTCCAGCAGCACCAATAGCACCCCCAGCAGGACCGCCTCCAGGACCGACAGCAGTAGCCTCCGCGCCAACACCCGCAGCAGCTCCAACTCCAGAAGTACCCGCAAGCCCAGCACCTCCAGTACTCCCAGTACGAGCACCTCCGGGACCCGCGGCACCAGCACCCTCAGCAGCAGCAGAACCTCCAATACCCGCAGCACCTCCAGCTCCAGCCTCTCGCCTCCAGCGCCGGGCAAACCACTCACGCAGCTCCTGTGGAGAGAGTGGCTCCCGGCGAGACGAAGCACCCGGAGAACCGCCAGGCATAGCACCGCCAGACGCCACACGAGCAGGCCCAGCTCCCTCAGGCTCATCACCTCCAGGCTCAGCACCTCCAGGCGTAGCACCCTCCACGCGTAGCACCCCCAGGCTCAGCACCCCTAGGCTCAACACTCCCAGGCTCAGCACCCCCAGAGTCAGCACCCCCAGGCTCAGCACCCTCAGCAGGACCAGAGTCACCAGCGACCTCGACAGGCTCAACAGCGTCTACCTGGGACACACCTGAAGGGGCAGGACCCTGAGGGGGGAGGGGGTCTACCGGGGGGGGAGCTGGCACAAGGAAGAGCGGTGGCGGGGGGAGGGACGGAGTGCGGTAGGGGAAGAGACGGTAGTAGGGGACCGACTCGTCGAATGTGACGTCCTGGGAGGACAGAACACGGCGAGAGGTGGGGTGGTAGAACTGCCACCCTGGCGCGTCAGGGGGGAAATCGAGGAAGATGCAGGGAGTAGCACGAGGGGACAGCTTGTCCGCAGACAAGTCGCGGACAAACGCCCGAGATCCCCAGACACGGAACGCAGACGCATCGCCAACCTTCCCCGTCCACAGCAAAGCTGGGGAGGTCTCCGGCATGGAGACCCTGGGCTGAAGGTTGATCTGATGCGCCGCGTACCGGACCGCAAACTGCCAAAGAAAATAAGGAGCAGCCGCATGCATCATGGACGTACGGGCGACGTCCATGACCATGCCAATGCGGCGCTCAGCAATCCCATTTTGCTGTGGAGAGTCCGGAAGCGTGAAGGTTTGGCAGATGCCTCGTGCACGACAGTAGGCTCGCAGAAGGCCAGAAGAGAACTCTCCGCCTCTGTCAGAGTGCAGACGCAGAATAGGAAAGTCCGAGCCGAAGCTCCGCCTGAGCTTGAGACGAGCTGCGCGGATCCAGTCGATCAACACCCCAGTGACATCACCCTTGCTGCGCAAGGGGAAGACTGTGGTGTAACGCGAGTAGTCGTCAACCACCAGCAGGAAGTAGCGCTCGTGACCCTGTCCACGGACGCGGGCCGGGCCCCACACGTCCATGTGAAGCGTTTGCAGCGGGGCCTCTGTTGGAGGAAACTGAGAGGAGTGAGGGGCAGCCCGCTGCCGCCCCTCGACACAGGGGACGCAGGTAGGGCCAGGCCCCGGAGGAAGGGGAGGGAGGGACCGGGGAAGACCAGAGACAAGGACACGGGAGGCCATGCTTCGGAGACGAACCAGGGAGGGGTGACCAAGGCGGTGGTGCCAGAGGAGAGTCTCGTGGGACAGGAGATGACACGAGCAGGGGGCAGACTCAGGACCGGACCTGGATGCTGCAGCAAGCACCTGACCCGACGCAGCTACCTGACCAGACGCAGTGACTGGAGGAGACGCAGTGGTCAGCGTGTACAAAGAGACTGCAACTGGCCGACCAAGCAACGTGAGTGTGGTGCGGTCTCGAAAGAAGGAGCAGGAAGCCCCCGAGTCAAGAGTGAAGGTGTGAGAGGCCGGAGCCGACGCGGTACCTGAGAGAGCAGACTCACCCGCACCTGAGGAAGCAGACTCACTAGCACCTAGAGCAGCAGCCGCACCTGTACCTGGAGCAGGAGACTCACTAGCACCCAGAGCAGCAGCCTCACCAGCAACTAGAGCAGCAGGCTCTATACCCGGGTCAGGCGGTACGCACAGGTGACCGGCACGGTCAGCACTAGTAGGCAATGCATACATGGCAGTGAGAATAGCATCATAGTCAAGAGCAAATATATCTACCCTCTGCCTAAGCAACTCCACCCAGTCGGGGAGCTTAGCCTCGTCGCCAAACTCGGTACGCCAGGCGTCGCTCAGACGGGCGAAGCAGCGGGACTGTGTGTGACTAGGTGTCCCACAAGGCTGACCAGTCTGAGCACCAGTGCAAATCACGTAAGAGCAGCGAACAGAACTGAGGGACCCTCTACTCTGAGCGTACCACTCACGAAGCTGCTGGGGCGTGAGAGACGCATGTGGGCGTCGCTGGAGCTGCATCTGGCCGCCGCCAGTAGTAGTAGGAGCAGTAGTGGTAGCAGTAGCAGCGCCGCCACCCCTACAACCCCAACCAGCGTACCACTCACGCAGCTGCTGGGGCGTGATGGACTCACGCGGACGTCGCTGGGGCTGCATCTGGCTCCGCCAGTAGAAGCAGGAGCAGGAGTAGCAGCAGTAAGGCGAGCAGCGAGGCAGGCCGAAAGGCAGGCAGGCAGGGAAGCAGGTGGCGGGCAGCGCGCTAGCAGGGCAGGGGCTCACCAGTGGTGGGAAGAGCAGGCTCGGCGACTCGGCGACTCGGCGGTGCGGGTGGCTCGGGCGGCTCGGCGGCACGGCGGCTCGGCAGCAACTGCGGCTCGGCGGCTCGGGCAACTCGGGCGGCTCGGCGGCAACTGCGGCTCGGCGACTCAGCGGCTCGGGCGGCTCGGGCGGCTCGGGCGGCTCGGCGGTACGGCGGCTCGGCAGCAACTGCAGCTCGGCGGCTCGGCGGCCCGGCGGCTCGTGCGGCTCAGGTGGCGCTGCGGCTCGGGCGGCTCGGGTGGCTCGGGCGGCTCGGTAGCAGCTCGGCGGCGCCGGCGGCTCGGTGGTGACGGCGGGGCCGCTTGGGGACGGCGGCGGGGCCGGGTGGAGCGGCGACGGGGCCAGCAGAGGTAGCGCCGGGGCCGCAGGGTAGGTGACGGGGCCAGCAGAGGCGGCGCCGGGGCCGGAAAGGGCGGCGCCGGGGCCGCAGAGGTAGGCGACGGGGCCAGTAGAGGCGGCGCCGGGGCCGGTAAGGGCGGCGTCGAGGCCAGCAGAGGTGGCGCCGGGGCCGGGAAGGGCAGCGCCGGGGCCGCAGGGGTAGGCGACGGGGCCAGCAGAGGCGGGGCCGGGTCGGGAAGGGCGGCGTCGGGGTCGCCGGGGTAGGCGACGGGGCCAGCCGAGGTGGCGCCGAGGCCAGGAAGGGCGGAGCCGGGGCCGGGATGGGCGGCGCCGGGGCCGCAGGGGTAGGTGACGGGGCCGCTAGGGCGGCGGATCGGGGCCGCTAGGGCGGCGCGACGCGGCCACTAGGACGAGATGGGGCCGCGACGGGGCAGCGAGGGGTCGCGCGCGGCTCCCCTGGGCGCCGCGACGGGGTAGCGGGGAGTGGCGCGCCTAGAAGGAACGGGGCCGCGCGCCTCGAGGCGCGCGCCAGAGAGAAAATCGCCGCGCGCCAATGGGGCGTGCGACAGATCGAGTAGCAGCGGAAGCAGTAGTAGGGCCCACAGGCCAGGAGCATATGTGCTCTGAAACCATGTGAGAATGAACGAGAATGAATGCACTATGAAAGAGTTGGGTACAAGTACTAACCCTAATTGGGTTGTACCCCATATAGGCTACCCCACTACAGCCTACTCAAAAGCATGAGCTATAATGCTCTGACACGCCCTTGGCTAGGAGGTGACAAGCTGTCACACTCGAAGGGCTGCAAGTGATGTTAAGTGTTGCCAAGCAAAGTTTGTAGTTCAAGCTCTAATCGCTTCCGCATAACGTTATAGCTGTCAACAAGATTTGGAGATGTGATGCTGACCACACAGCACAGCACACGCACACAAGAAAAATGATGCTCAAAATTATGGTTTCCGTATAATACGGGTCGTAATATACATTCTTTACTGTCACCAAGCATTGTGATACTACGATGAGAACTCAAACGACACAGTACATAACAACCACAAAACAAGCACATATAATCAACAAACGACAGCAACATTGCCTCATTCAAAGCTGAAATACTGCAGTTGACGAGCTAGTGTTTTGATTGCGTGAATAAGACAAAGCGGCATTTACTCGATCAGATGAAAGAAAAACATAAGTGTGTCCTAGCAGCAATAGTGGTAGGGTAGGGCGTGCTCACAAACTTGTCAAGCTGGTCAGGTTGCCAAGGCTTGCAGGAACGGATGCGAATAAATTTCTTCTCCCTATATTTCTACAAGGGGGTTAGCAACAAATTTCTTCGAAAAAGTTTTGACAAATGCGTTTTGATTCCAGCATACACATGGAAGAGAATGTAGAGTGCGAGGGAGGGAGTGAGCGAGAGGGAAGGGTGTTGGATAAAGCGCGAGAGGTTTGACGGTGATACGTGGAAAGAATCTTCCGAAGAGACAAAACGGCGGATACTGGATGCTTTTTGCTGGAAAGAGAAATAGAAATATGGGAGAAATCAAGGGGGGATGAGCTTTGAGAAAGCATGAGGGTTGAAGTGAGGCCGAGAGGGATCAAGGGTCGGGGAAGAAGGTAAAGGGGGGAGGGAGGGAGGGAAAGAGGGAGGGAGGGAGGGAGGGAGGGAGGGAGGGAGGGAGGGAGGGAGGGAGGGAGGGAGGGGCGGAAGGGGCCACAAGAACGAAAATTGGAGTATTAAAGAACTCTGACACATGCATGCCCAAGAAATTGGTGTTCTATGGAATTCCCACGCAAGCATGCCACTCACATGGATGTTATCATGCCCTGGGAATCGCACGTGACATTGCTTGCATTGCTGCACTCCCCACCAACCACCCAGCCATCAATCGTTGTGTTCCACGCCTTCTGACAATCCAGCAGGACTTGCGCTGGCAGCGGGAGGAAGGGGCGGGAAGAGGAAATCCGGAGGGAAAGGCACAGGGAGGAAGAGAGGGGTCGAATCCAAGGTAGAGAGTGAAAGTCGGAATACTCACTTGGAAAACCTGCACAAACTAAGTCACCTTTAACAGGCCAAGGTTTGCCGCAGGTCAAAATGCCACATTGAATTGGTTTTGTTCCATGGAGGTCGGTTGAAATAAGGCTGTGTAACATTTTTGTGGACCGTTGTGTGTCCGGAAATTTGTGCATCCAAAACTTTTGGCGCGAAGGGCGACCAATACACAGGCCCACTTTTTGCCACAATGTTGATCCGCGCTGAGACATGGCCGATCCGCGCTGAGACATGGCCGATCCACGCTGAGACATGGCCGATCCGCGCTATACATGGGCAAAAGATGAGTCAAGTTTTACTTGACTCGTTTTGACGAGTTGTTTGTCACACACAAGTCGAGTCGAAGAAAACTCGCCAAGTTTTTTGTGCCACAAAGCAAACTCGAAACTCGACCATTTTACCGAGTTTTTTCAACACTCGGACGAGTTCAAAGAAAACTCGTCCGAGTCAAGTAAAACTCGACTCGTTGTTAAACACCACCCTTACCCACCACCCCACGAAACCAGTTAAGTGAAAGGAAATGCCGCGCGGATCTAGCGGCGGAATGTGAGAAGAAACGAGAATAGATGAACTATGAATCAATTGGGTACAAGTACTAACCCTAATTGGGTTGTACCCCTTATGGCCTACCCCACTATAGCCTACACAATATGCATGAGCTATAATGTTCTGACACACCCCCATAGGCAAAGTGGGGGAGAACAAGGGGTCACAAGACCAGTCAAGCAAAGCAAAGCAAAGCAAGCTCAGGGTGGATCACAAAGTCACCACACATTCCGAGCACAAGTTCAAGGCCACAAGGCCAGTTCACATGCAGGAGTACATATATATTAAAAGGCTAGACAAGGAAGAGCAGGTATATATATATGTAACAGTACAAGCAAGGTCAAGAGGTGAGCAAGTGAGGCAAGGTAGGCACAAGGCCCAGCTGAGTACAGAAGCGCTGATGGTCACAAGGCGCAAGTGCCTTGGTGAAGATATCAGCAGTGTTGGCCTCAGAGGCCACGTATGCAAGACGGAGCTGACCACGCTGCTGCACCTCACGAGCAAGAAAGTAGCGGAGAGCAATGTGTTTCGTTCTGTGCTCCAGTCGCTGCTCCCGACACAAGGCCAGCATGGCCTTGTTGTCTACGTACAGCACTAGAGGAGAACGAGGCGGCTCTCCGAGGTCAGTCAGCAGGTAGGTGAGCCAGCAAAGCTCCTGTGCAGCCATGGCTCTTGCGTAGATCTCAGCCTCACAACTGGAGCCGAGAACAGAAGACGAGCGAGTAGCCCGCCACGAAACAGAGCCGGAACCAAGGCTGAAGGTGTAACCCTCTGACGGCCGCTGCGTAGCCTGGTCGTCAGCCCAAGAAGCGTCCGCGTGCCCAGAAAGGACCACTGGACTCTGCCCTCCAAGCACAAGCCCCATGCCCGACGTACTGCACAAGTAGCGCAACACCCTCTTCGCTGCAGCCATGTGCTCCGGTCTGTGTCTCCCAGGAGCAACATAGTGTGCAAGAATGCTAAGAGGATATACAAGGTCAGGTCGTGTGCAGGTCATCAGGTACATGAGGCAGCCAACAAGCTCTGGGTACGGGCCACTCGACTCTACGGACTCATCCGAAGGCAAAGCTGAGAGCGAGTGGCGAGTAGGCAGAGGAGTGGCCTGAGGCGAGGAGTATGTGAAGCCGAAGCGCTGAAGGACCTGCTGCACCATGTGTGACTGAGTCAGGGTGATGGTGCGGCGTGCTATGTCCCGAGTGATCTGCAAGCCAAGGTAGCTGCGCAGTTCACCCAGGTCTGTGCACGTGTGTCTCTTCTGCAGCTCGGACTTCACGTGGGCGAGTCCAGCAGTGTCAGCAGTGGCAAAGACCAAGTTGTCGACGTACACGAGGATGTAGAACGGCGGCAAAGAAGTGTCGGTGCGCAGAAACAGCGACGGGTCGGCAGTAGAGGGAGCAAACCCAAGAGCCGCAAGTGTAGTCCGCAGTGTGTCGTGCCACTCACGCGGTGCCTGGCGGAGACCGTAGACTGGCCGCCGGAGGCTCCACTAGGTGCTAGGAGGAAAATACCCAGTGAAACCAGGTGGGCGGTGCAGCCAGATCTCCTCGTGCAGGCTGCCCTGCAAGAAAGCAGTGCTAAAGTCAAGAGAGTGTAGCTCGTAGTCACGGTGAGCAGCTATGTGCAGCAGTACCCGAAGAGTGGTCATCTTTGGGCTGGGAGAGAAGGTCTGAAAGTTGTCAACTCCCTGCCGCTGACTGAAGCCATGAGCCACATAACGCGCCTTGAAGACAGGCGGAGAACCCGGCGGTCGCTTCACCCTGAAAATCCACATGCCACTAACGATGTTCGCCCCAGGAGGGGGAACAGTGTCAACGTAGGTGCCTGTGGACTTCCAGGAAGCCATCTCTGCGTCCATAGCTGCCTGCCACGAAGAGGAGTAGGGACCCTCTATCGCCTCCGCGTAAGAGCGCGGAGTCGGGATGTCAAGTGCATCCGGGTCACCCTCAGGGGTAAGAAGTACGGACACGAGATGAGGTGAAGCAGCGGCCAAGCACTGGAACTCCTCCTGCCTGTCCTCAAGGACGTCTGTGCCACGGGCACACTCACCCCCGACGGACGGAGGACAGACACACTCAGACTCAGCAACAAGACTGGCGACGTAGTCTAGGCGACAGCGAGCAGCAAAGTCGACGAGCTCAGCAACTAGGGCAGATGCAGCAGTGGACTCAAAGGAAGGGTCAGTGACAACAGTAGCAAGGAGACGCGTGACAGTAGGACTGGCAGCACGAAGAGAGTCTGACTCTGGGTCGGCAAGAGCAGGAAGAGAAGACTCAGGAGGAGAAGGCAAAGGGGCACACACAGGAGCAGTGGACGGACGCAGAGACATCCGGTGCGTGCCAGGGACGGGAGGAGGACGCTGACGCGAGCCGCGACCACTAGTGCGAGCAGCACGGACAGGTAACGCAGGGCGAGACGCAGGCTCACGACGCTCAGCAAGACCTCTAGTAGGACCAGTGTAGGGAGACGGAGCAGGCAGTGGGGAGGCCGGCTGTAACTGTAACTGCGACGGGATAGGCTCTGGACACTCTAAGGGAGGAGGAGGACCAGTAGAAGACGGGAGACCAAGAATCTGCTGAAGGAGCGGAACGAAGTACGGCCGAGGCCGCGCGGCGACTCCAGACACAGCAGGGACAGCACCAGCACCACCAGTGGCAGAACCAGCACCAGTAGCAGCTGCAGCTCCAGTACCCCCAGCAGCACCAGTAGTACCCCCAGCAGGACCGCCTCTAGGACCGACAGCAGTAGCCCCCGCGCCAACACCCGCAGCAGCTCCAGCTCCAGAAGTACCCGCAGGTCCAGCAGCTCCAGTACACCCAGTACGAGTACCTCTGGGACCCGTGGCACCAGCTCCCTCAGCAGCAAAAGAACCTCCAGTTCCCGCAGCACCTCCAGCTCCAGCAGCTCGCCTCCAGCGCCGGGCAAACCACTTACGCAGCTCCTATGGAGAGAGTGGCTCCCGGCGAGAAGAAGCACCCGGAGAACCGCCAGGCACAGCACCAGCAGGCCCAGCTCCCTCAGGCTCCGCACCCCCAAGCTCAGCACCTTTAGGCGTAGCACCCCCAGGCTCAGCACCCCCAGGCTCAGCACCCCCAGGCGTAGCACCCCCAGGCTAAGCACCCCCAGACTCAGCACCCCCAGGCTCTGCACCCCCAGTCGTAGTACCCTCAGGCTCAGCACCCCCAGGCGTAGCACCCACACGCTCAGCACCCCCAGAGTCAGCACCCCCAGGCTCAGCACCCTCAGCAGCACCAGAGTCACTAGCGACCTCGACAGGCTCAACAGCGTCTACCTGGGACACACCTGAAGGGGCAGGACCCTGAGGGGGGAGGGGGTCTACCGGGGGGGGACCTGGTACAAGGAAGAGCGGTGGCGGGGGGAGGGACGGAGTGCGGTAGGGGAAGAGGCGGTAGTAGGGGACCGACTCGTCAAACGTGACGTCCTGGGAGGACAGAACACGGCGAGAGGTGGGGTGGTAGAACTGCCACCCTGGGGCGTCAGGGGGGAAACCCAGGAAGACGCAAGGAGCAGCACGAGGGGACAGCTTGTCCGCAGACAAGTCGCGGACAAACGCTCGAGATCCCCAGACACGGAACGCAGACGCATCGCCAACCTTCCCCGTCCACAGCAAAGCTGGGGAGGTCTCCGGCATGGAGACCCTAGGCTGAAGGTTGATCTGATGCGCCGCGTACCGAACCGCAAACGGCCACAGAAAATGGGGGGCAGCCGCATGCATCATGGACGTACGGGCGACGTTCATGACCATGCCAATGCGGTGCTCAGCAATCCCATTCTGCTGTGGAGCGTCCGGAAGCGTGAAGGTCTGGCGGATTCCTCGTGCACGACAGTAGGCTCGCAGAAGGCCAGAGGAGAACTCTCCGCCTCTGTCAAAGTGCAGACGCAGAACAGGAAAGTCCGAGCCGAAGCTCCGCCTGAGCTGGAGACAAGTTGCGCGGATCCAGTCGATCAACACCCCAGTGACATCACCCTTGCTGCACAAGGGGAAGACTGTGGTGTAACGCGAGTAGTCGTCAACCACCAGCAGGAAGTAGCGCTCGTGACCCTGTCCACGGATGCGGGCCGGGCCCCACACGTCCATGTGAAGCGTCTGCAGCGGGGCCTCTGTCGGAGGAAACTGAGAGGAGTGAGGGGCAGCCCGCTGCCGCCCCTCGACACAGGGGACGCAGGTAGGGCCAGGCCCCGGAGGAAGGGGGGGGGAGGGACCGGGGAAGACCAGAGACAAGGACACGGGAGGCCATGCTTCGGAGACGAAGTAGGGAGGGGTGACCAAGGCGGTGGTGCCAGAGGAGAGTCTCGTGGGACAGGAGACGACATGAGCAGGGGGCAGACTCAGGACCGGACCTGGACGCTGCAGCAAGCACCTGACCCGACGCAGTGACTGGAGGAGACGCAGTGGTCAGCGTGTACAGGCTCGACCCCGGCCGACGTGTAAACGTGGCCAGGTGTCGGCCTGTCCGAGCGTCCGTGCAGTGGGTCACCCGCTGACTCGCAGGAGTGAACTGGTGAACCCCCGCATCCTGTAGGTCAGCACCACTCACCAAGTTTGTAGAGAACGAGGGGAGGTAAAGACCAGACAGGGTGCCAGAGGGGGCCGCCGAACAAGGGAGGACAGTGGAGAAGTGAGCAAGGACAGGACCCCCAGAGGGGTCTGCCAGGGAGACTGCAACTGGCCGACCAAGCGACGTGAGTGTGGTGCGGTCTTGAAAGAAGGAGCGAGAAGCCCCCGAGTCAAGTGTGAAGGTGTGGGAGGCCGAAGCTGACGCAGTACCTGAGAGTGCAGACTCACCAGTACCGGAGGAAGCAGACGCACTAGCACCTAGAGCAGTAGCCTCGCTAGCACTAAGAGCAGCAGCCTCACCAACACCTAGAGTTGCAGGCTCAATGCCCGGGTCAGGCGGGAAACACCAGTAACAGTCACCCTCCTCACTAATAGGGACAGTATACATAGCAGCAAGAATAGCATCAAAGTCAAGGTCAAAGATAGCTACCCCTGCCCTAGACAGCTCGCCCCAGCGAGGGATCTCAGTGGCCTCAGGGAACTGGTGACGCCAAGCATCCGTCAGGCGGCCAAAGCAGCGCTGGGTGGGGTGCTCACCCCCACACTGCTCACCCGCACGGTGGCCGGTGCGCAGGACGTAGGTGCACGGACCAGTACCCCCTCCCCGCTGGCGTGCAGCGTACCACTCACGGAGCTGCTGAGGGGACAGGGTCTCCCGACTGGCGCTGACCACCACCGGAGCCACTCCTCTGCGAAGAGCCACGACCTCCTCCTCCTCCTCCTCCGCCACCGCCTCCTCCACCTCCGCCACCTCCACCATCTCCGCTCCCACCGCCACCGCCGACGCCTCCGTCTCCACTGCCGCCACCGACACCTCCACCCCCGCCACCACCCCCACCGCCACCCCCACTCCCTCCGCCGCCTCCACCGCCGCCTCCACCGCCTCCACTAGCTCCTCCAGCGCCCCTGCCCCCCTTGCCCTTGCCAGAGCGGTTCTCCCACTAGGGGTAGACGCCGCACCAACCGACTCAAGCCCAACGAGGTCGGCCGCAGTAACAGAGGCAACAGAGGGCAAAAGGGGGGAGGGAGAACACCCCTCAAAGATGGGGATGCGCGGGTCACCACGAGAGGCTCCTACAGTGACTATGCTCTTCTCCGCTGCTAGGAGGGCCTTCTCGAGGAGGTCAACAGTGAGAGTGGTGGGACAGACTGAGAGAAAGTGGTCCCTGACTACGCGAAGGGAGTCAGGGAGGCGGATGACTATGTAGTAGAGAATGATGTACATGGGGGGGGGGTTCTTGGCGCAGAACTCAGCAGGAAGCGCAGCGCTGTAGCGAGTGTCACTAGTGCGGAGGTGCGTAATGAGGTCAGCGACTGTGGGAAAGGCTGCAAGGTCAGGGAAGAGGTACGGTAGCATGAGGCGGCTCAATGCAGCAGTGGAAGGGGAGGAGTAGCGTGCAACTACAGCGTCGTACAAGGTCTGAGCACTCTTGTACTGGCTAAAGTGCGCACGCTCAGAGGTAGGCAGGTGGCGACGCACAGCAAGACGTGCAGCAGCATCGCGCGTGGCCCACTGTGAGCGGACAGTGGCGTCAGCATCAGCAGCAGAGGCAGGAGAGGCACCAGAGGTGAGGTCAAAGAGAGAGAGACCGTCCGCCCTATCGCACTGTAAGAAAAGCTGCAGGTCATCTATCCAGACGTCAAAGTCAATGGCCCGACCCTCAGCGTCAAAAGCGAGGACACTAGGGGTAGCCATGACAGCAGTAGACTAGTAGCGCGAACAGTAGGGTGAGAGCAGTGCAGTGACAGAGGCGCTGCTCTTACCAGACAGGGCGGCTCGGGCGGCTCGGCTGCAGGGCAACTCGGCGGCTCGGCAGCTGGGCGGTAGGCGGCTCGGCAGCTGGGCGGCTCGGCGGCTCGGCTGCTGGGCGGCTCGGCGGCTCGGCTGCTGGGCGGCTCGGCGGCTCGGCTGCTGGGCGGCTCGGCGGCTCGGCTGCTGGGCGGCTCGGCTGCAGGGCGGCTCGGCGGCTCGGCTGCTGGGCGGCTCGGCGGCTCGGCTGCTGGGCGGCTCGGTGGCTGGGCGACTCGGGGGCTCGGCTGCTGGGTGGCTCGGCGGCTCTGCTGCTGGGCGGCTCGGCGGGGCCGCAAAGGAGGCGGCGGAAGGGCCGCTGAGAGGGCGACGTCCGGGGCCGCTGAGAGGAGGTGGCTGGGCCGCCGAGAGGAGGCGGCGGGGCCGCGGAGAGGAGGCGGCGGGGCCGCTTGAAGGAGGCGGCGGGGCCGCTGAAAGGACGGCGACGAGGCCGCTTCAGGGGTAGTGGCGGGGCCGCTGAAAGGAGATGGCCGGGCCGCTGAGAAGGGCGGCGACAGGCCGCTGAAGAGGGCGGCGTCAGAGCCGCAGGAGGAGAGCGGCGAGGGGCCGCGAAGGGCGGCGGATCGGGGCCGCAAGGGCGGCGGATCGGGGCCGCAAGAGGCCGCTAGGGGGCCGTGAGAGCGGCTAGGGCGGCGCGACGCAGCCGGTAGGGCGGCGCGACGCGACCGCTAGGGCAGCGCGACGAGGCCGCGAGGGGCCGCTAAGGGCGACGCGACGGGGCCGTGAGGGGCCTAGCGAGGGCGCGACGGTAAGGAAAGCACACGAGGCGCGACTCGGGCCTAAGCGAAGCGCGCTCCGGGCAGGAAAAAAATTTCGTAGTGGTGGGCCCTAGGAATCGTTCCCGTTAGGGAACCTGCTCGATACCATGAGAAGAAACGAGAATGAATGAACTATGAATGAATTCGGTACAAGTACTAACCCTAATTGGGTTGTACCCCTTATGGCCTACCCCACTATAGCCTACACAATATGCATGAGCTATAATGTTCTGACAGAATGCTAGGTGCGGGCAGATATGGCGGCGGAATGCTAGGTGCGGGCGGATCTAGCGGCGGAATGCTATGTGCGGGCGGATCTGGCGGCGGAATGCTAGGTGCGGGCGGATCTGGCGGCGGAATGCTATGTGCGTTCAGATCTGGCGGCGGAGTGCTAGGTGCGGGCGGATCTAGCGGCAGAATGCTATGTGCGGGCGGATCTGGCGGCGGAATGCTAGTTGGGGCCGGATCTGGTGGCGGAATGCTAGGGGCGGCTGGATCTGGCGGCGGAATGCTAGGTGCGGGCGGATCTATCGGCGGAATGCTAGGCGCGGGCGGATCTGGTGGCAAAATGCTCACGAGCCCCAAACACTTGCGAGTTTTGAAAAAACTTGCTTGGTAGCCGAGTTTTTCACGAGTTTTTTTAACTCGCGAGCAAAACTCGACTCGAGCAACCGAGTTTTTTTTACAAAAAAACAAACTCGAAACGCGAGCTTTTCGAGTCCCTCGAACGAGTCGAGGAAAAACTCGACTCGTTTGCCCATGTATAATCCGCGCTGAGACATGGCCGATCCGCGCAGAGACATGGCCGATCCGCACTAAGACATGGCCAATCCGCGCTGAGACATGGCCAATCCGCGCTGAGACATGGCTGATCCGCGCTGAGACATGGCCGATCCGCGCTGAGATATGGCCGATCCGCGCTGAGACATGGCCAATCTGCGCTGAGACATGGCCAATCCGCGCTGAGACATGGCCAATCCGCGCTGAGACATGGCCGATCCGCGCTGAGACATGGCCGACCCGCGCTGAGACATGGCCGATCCGCGCTGAGACATGGCCGATCCGCGCTGAGACATGGCCGATCCACGCTGAGACATGGCCGATCCGCGCTGAGACATTGCCAATCCGCGCTGAGACATGGCCAATCCGCGCTGAGACATGGCCGATCCGCGCTGAGACATGGCCGATCCGCGCTGAGACATGGCTGATCCGCGCTGAGACATGGCCGATCCGTGCTGAGACATGGCCGATCCACGCTGAGACATGGCCAATCCGCGCTGAGACATGGCCAATCCGCGCTGAGACATGGCCGATCCGCGCTGAGACATGGCCAATCCGCGCTGAGACATGGCCGATCCGCGCTGAGACATGGCCGATCCGCGCTGAGACATGGCCGATCCGCGCTGAGACATGGCCGATCTGCGCTGAGACATGGTCGATCCGGGCTGAGACATGGCCGATCCGAAGCAACGAGACAGTGTCTCAACGAAACCTCCATCACGTACAGTCAAAAGAACATTCACAAAAATCAAACACTAAGGCAACGCCGCACAATTGTTTCGTCCCAAGTACCCCACTTGGTTGCACGGTTTCTCTGTTCCGGCGCCACGGCACGATGTCTCCCGCACTAGAGGGATAGTTAGGTGAACTCAACCCGACCCGACCAGCCGGTTGTAAGGCCGGGTCGGGTCGCATGAGCGATGGGGTGGGGCCCACCCAGGGACACCCCCAGCCCGACACCCCCGACGCGACTGACGAGAGGGAGCCGACCCGCGCTGTCAGGAAGTGGGGTTCCACATTGCAACCCCATTTTGACGCGACCTGCCTATGTCTTGGGTATTATTACCTGCATACTGGAGAAACACCAACGGAACCCGCTAGTACCAGCTAGACACGCCCCACCTACCGACGACTACTTTGGCCCACTCTTCTCGTTGAGCCATGGCGGCATCGTCCCTGGCTGGCGGCATCGTCCCTGTGGAACCTCTCAGCTACGACCGATCACAGCTCTGGACGCCTCGTGATGCCACGTCCTTACAAAGGCATGATTAGATTCATCAAAGGCCACCTGTAACTACTGTTGTCCAATTTATTTATCTGATGTGAACACTCCAGGTTCATGCTCCGCGCACTGCCTGCCTTGCATGCCCTACCTGCTATGCACACGACACCCTAGCAGATTCGCGAGCCCCACCCTACAAGCTAGGTGCGGGCAAACCGGGTGCTTTGCACGCCCCACACACCTGCTACCCGTGCCCTCCTCATGCGCATGACCCACCCTCCTGATTTGCACCCGTCCCACCTGGTCCCCAACCCACCCACCACATACACACGCCCATCCTCGTACGCTCGACCCCAAAATATCATCCGCGCCCCACCCACCCACCCACCTACTCCATGCTCTGCCCACCTGATTTTGTGTTTTGACGCATCTCTCGGGATTGTCCGTGGTTCTCCTTTTGTGGTGACGGTTATGGTGTGCATCTTGGTTGTGGGACTAGCATGTATGTTGATCTGGTTGTTTCAGATACAAGAAAAAGATGCAAAATAATGGTCGGGTCTGATCACCCGACCCGAGGTCGGGTCACAACCGTCATACACCCTACCCCAAGTAGGGCTGCTGGGCGGTCATGGGCCCAAGTTCAACCGGGTTCACCCGTGCCGTTTGAGGTTTGAGTAAAACCTCAGGCGACTCGAGGCAGGCCAGATCGGGGCCGGTCCGTGCCCACTTAAGCCATCATATGGATCACAAGAGCCTCGCACTTGGCAAACATATCCACACGTATCTCGCATTTTGAATGGTTTTGCTCAGCGAGCTATTGGAAGCCAGACGTGGAACACATAGTAGGTTGATGGGGATGGGGCTAGGGACTAGGCTGACCAAGAAATGAGCTTTAGCTTATAGTCGTGCAGCCCTGAAGGGACCCTCGCGCAGCCCGGGATCTGTTGCGAATGTCCTGGGTGGCCCACCGACTCCATTCGCCAGGTCAAGCCTCGTTCGCTTCTACGCAGGCCGGACTGGGTACGCCTCTCAGTTCATGGCGTCAAACCGGGCGAACAGGGCGAATTGCTCCAGCACTGGTTCGGCACGGACCTAGCTGGAATACTGTAGAAGACATGCACAGAAAAGGCACGTGACGGAACTCTCCTCTCCCACCTCTCCTCTCCCACTTCTCCTCTCCCAAAAGTTCGCCTGCCTAACCACGTTCTCATCCTCTGCGCCACCCACTATCCCCTTTTCTGCTACATTTCTGAAACTTTGTCTTCGACCTACGTTACACTACTAGTAGACCATGGCTAGCCCAACTTCTGTGTGCGCTTGGAGTACCTCGTTTACTGGCCCCCAAGATTACAACGGACCCTGGCTATTTTGCTACCCTGCTACCGCACATCCTTTCAGTGGCGCCATAAGGGTTCTGGGATGAAAAGGGTAGAGGTCAAAGCTGTAAGCTGACGACGTGGTCGACTTAGCTAATGAAGGTGCGACGGAAGCAGGTCCAAGGAACGGGCCGGGCAATTCGTCCCAGCTTTGGGGGCCACCAATGTACCGATGAAGGGACAGGTTACGGAGCATATGGGATAACGGCGGTGCTAGACAAGTTTTTTCGAAGCAAGAAGCCTGCCAGGGAAACAAGCAGCGCTGATGCACGCTGCGCATCGAGAACACACCTTGAGAATTTGGAAAGGGAACGCAGTCGACGCGAGAGACCGAGAGACACGTCAGCATGAGAAACATGACGAGCTGAACGGTTGCGCGCTCCATCGCGCCGTGACGACCGCTGGAAGCCGCGTCGGCTCTCAGAAATCGGAACAGAACAGAAGGGCAAACTTCGTGCCGCACAATCGAACCAGAACATGCCGTAGGAAGCGGGAGGTGGGTCAAGAAGTCTCTGCACCTCAGTAGGAAGTTCGAGAATGGCCTGGTTTCATCCTCCCATTTCCTCTTTGTTCATAATTAAACCCTCTGAGTAGTACAGCACGGTTGAGGGTGGTTGGCATGATTTGGAATATGGTTTGGAATATGGTTCAGCCTGCCAGATATGTTACGCACAGATTCTAGACAAGTGTTCTTCAGCTTGGGTTGAACCTACAGGCGCCGTGTATCGCGGGCACACTCACAGGGTCGACCCAGCTGGCGAAGAAATTTCCGCGCCGGTCACCGCCCTTGGCGACGCATAAGATGCCACACAGGTCCAGTCCGTGCTTTTGGAAGCATTCGCCTCGGATTTGCCTAGGTTGGAACAAGATGACGAGCTGGGATCGAGCGTCTACAACCAGTCTATGCACAGTATTTTGAATAGAATTTGATTTGCAAATGACAAGCGGGTATGGCGAGGTGGCGAAGCAACCCTTTACGATCAATTTGGCCATTTTTTTCATATTTATTTTTAATCAAGAATAAAAATAAAATTCGTAAACAACACCAATACCCTCCCCATACGGTGTATGCATTGAGCGGTTTTTGTAACAAACAGTAAATTATGAAAGGCACTCTGCACTCCTCACAGCAGCAAAGCGACTCACACAGAAAGGAGTATGAAGACGAAGAGACGAATTGATGCTTAGAGTCGCGTACGGTTAAGAAGCATCTGGACCGTCAGGGCAGACAGCATCAAGAAGCAGCAGTGGCGAGGATTCTGCCATAACAGCTTGCAGCCGTCTGGAGTCGCGCAGTTTTTGCTGTTATAAGGGAATGTACCCCTTAGAGTACACGGCTAGCCCAGGTCGTTTTGTATTCCCCTGTACTCTTATTTATACAAATGTATTTGCATTTTTCTATTATCTCGATCACTTTATATTCACTCTGACCTAATGTCACAAGGCTTCAGCTGCAACAATTTGTTTCTGCGAACCTTCCTGAGGTGATCGTAGGCGTGATCTATGTCAGAATCTAACGAGCAGGAATGATTGCAGTTAGTAAGAAAGTGATACAAGTACTAACCCAAATTTGGGTTGTACCCCATATGGGCTATCCCACTACAGCCTACACAATTATATAAAAGTTAGACACACCCCGGTAGGCAAACTGGGGGAGAACAAGGGGTCACAAGTGTCAAACTGATATGCTATAGTCTGTGTAGGCTGTAGTGGGGTAGACAATAAGGGGTACAACACTTTTAGGTTTTCCTACTTGTACTCGTTCTTTCACATGGTATAGAGCAGGTTCCCTAGTGGGAACGTTTCCTAGGGCCCACCGAAAATCGACTTTGCAGGCCCACGTCTGGCGCCTCTGGTGCCTCTGCTGCCGATGCTGACAGCACTGTTCGCTCACAGTGGGCCACACGCGATGCTGCTGCACGTCTTGCTGTGCGTAGTCACCTGCCGTCCACTGAGCGCGCGCACTTTAGTCAGTACAAGAGTGCTAAGACCTTGTACGACGCTGTAGTTGCACGCTACTCTTCCCCTGCCACTGCTGCCCTTAGCCGCCTCATGCTGCCGTACCTGTTCCCTGACCTCAACGCCTTTCCCACTGTCGCTGACCTCATTACGCACCTTTGCACTAGTGATACCCGCTACCGCGCTGCGCTTCCTGCTGAGTTCTGCGCCAAGAACCCCCACCCCCCATGTACATCACCCTCTACTACATAGTCACCCGGCTCCCTGACTCCCTTCGCTCGGTCAGTGACCACTTCCTCTCTGTTTGCCCCACCACACTCACCGTTGACCTCCTCGAGGAGTGCCTCCTGGCAGCTGAGAAGAGTATAGTCACTGTAGGAGCCTCTCGTGGTGACCCTCGTGCCCCCTTCTTTGAGGGGTGCCCCCCCTCCCCCCTTTTGCCCTTTGTTGCCTCTGGTGCTGCCGTCGACTTCGTTGGCACCGAGTCGGTCGGCGCTGCGTCTGCCCCTAGCGGGAGACGCCGCACCGGCAAGGGCAAGGGGGGCAAGGGAGCAGGAGGGGCTGGTGGGGGCGGTGGAGGTGGCGGTGGAGGTGGCGGAGGGAGTGGGGGTGGCGGTGGGAGTGGTGGCGGGGGTGGGGGCTTCGGTGGCGGCGGCGGCGGTGGTGGTGGGAGCGGAGGAGGAGGCGGTGGCGGCGGAGGTGGAGCTGGTTAGGGTGGCTCTGTGCAGCGGAGCGGTTTCGGTGGTGGTCAGCGCCAGCAGCAGCAGCGCACTCGTGACATCCCGCCCCCCCAGCAGCTTCTTGAGTGGTACGCTGCGCGTCAGCGGGGTGGGGGTGCTGGTCCTTGTGGCTACGTACTGCGTACCGGCGACCGCACTGGTGAGCAGTGCGGTGGCCCGCACACCACCCAGCGTTGCTTCGGCCGCCGGACGAACGCTTGGCATCTCCTGTTCCCTGACGCCACTGAGATCCCCCGCTGGGGTGAGCTGCTTAGGTCGGGGGTTGCTATCTTTGATCTGGATTATGATGCCATTCTTGCTGCCATGTATGTTGTGTCTACTAGTGATGAGGGTGACTCTTACCTGTGTGTCCCGCCTGACCCGGGCATTGACGCTGCTGCTCTAGATGCTGGTGAGGCTGCTGCTCTAGGTGCTAGTGCGTCTGCTGCCCCAGGTACTGGTGAGTCTGCTCTCTCAGGTACCACGTCGGCTCAGGCCGTACACACCTTCACCCTTGACTCGGGTGCTTCTCACTCCTTCTTTCGAGACCGCACCACGCTTACGCCGCTTGGTCGGCCAGTTGCGGTCTCCCTGGCGGACCCCTCTGGGGGTCCTGTCCTTGCCCGCTTCTCCACTGTCTTACCGTGTCCGGCAGCCCCCTCTAGCACCCTGTCCGGTCTCTACCTCCCCTCGTTCTCTACAAACTTGGTGAGTGGTGCTGATCTACAGGATGGGGGGGTTGACCAGTTCACTCCTGCGAGTCAGCGAGTGACCAACTGTACGCGTGCTCGGACGGGCCGACACTTGGCCACGTTTACCCGTCGGTCAGGGTCGAGCCTGTACACACTGACTACTGAGTCTCCTCCGGTTGCTGAGTCTGGTCAGGTAGCTGCGTCGGGTCAGGTGTTTGCTGCGGCGTCCAGGTCAGGTCCTGAGTCCGCTCCCTGCTCGTGTCGTCTCCTGTCCCACCGGACTCTCCTCTGGCACCACCGCCTTGGTCACCCCCCCCTACCTCGTCTCCGAGGCATGGCCTCCCGTTACCTTGTCTCTGGTCTCCCCCGGTCCCTCCCTCCCCTCCCTCTGGGGCGTGTCCGTACCTGCGTTCCCTGTGTCGAGGGGCGGCAGCGCGCCGCCCCTCACTCCTCCGAGTATACTTCGACAAAGTTCCGCTGCAGACTCTTCACATGGACGTGTGGGGCCCCGCCCGCGTCCGTGGCCAGGGTCACGAGCGTTACTTCCTGTTGGTGGTTCACGACTGCTCGCGTTACACCACGGTGTTCCCCTTGCGCAGCAAGGGTGACGTCATTCAGGTGTTGATCGACTGGATCCGCGCGGCTCGTCTCCAGCTCAGAGTGAGTTTCGGCTCGGACTTTCCTGTTCTGCGTCTGCACTCCGACAGAGGCGGGGAGTTTTCCTCTGCCCTTCTGGGAGCCTTTTATCGTGCACAGGGCATCCGCCAGACGTTCACGCTTCCGGCCTCTCCACAGAAAAATGGGATTGCTGAGCGCCGCATTGGCATGGTCATGGACGTCGCTCGTACGTCCATGATCCATGCGGCTGCTCCCCATTTTCTGTGGCCGTTTGCGGTTCGGTGCGCAGCGCATCAGCTCAAGCTTCAGCCCCGGGTCTCTTCCCTTACCGCACTGCGCCCCTCCCCCCGCCGCCGCTCTTCCTTGCGCCAGGTCCCCCCCGGTAGACCCTCTCCCCCCTCAGGGTCCTGCCCCGTTAGGTGTGTCCCAGGTAGACGCAGAGGAGCCTGTCGAGGTAGCTGTTGACTCTGGTGCTGCTAGGGGTGCTGAGCCTTGGGGTGCTGAGTCTGGGGGTGCTGAGCCTGGGGGTGCTGAGCTTGGGGGTGCTGAGCCTCGGGGTGCGGAGCCTGGGGGTGCTGAGCCTGGGGGTGGGGAGCCTGGGGGTGCTGAGCCTGTGGGTGTGGAGCCTGGGGGTACTGGGTCTGCTCGTGTGGCCTCTGGCGGTGCTGGGTCTGGGGGTCCTTCGGGTGCTTCATCTCGGCGGGAGCTACCCTCTTCATAGGAGCTGCTCAAGTGGTTTGCCCGGCGCTGGAGCCGTGCTGCTGGAGCTCGAGGTGCTACTGTTGCTGCTGACACTGGGGTCGGCGCTGGAGGTACTGGAGACCCTGGTCCTGGAGGTGCTCGTACTGGCGGTACTGGAGCTACTGGGACTGGGGGTGCTGCTAGGGCTACTGGAGTTTGTCCTGCTGGAGGTGCTGCGGGTGGTGCTGGAGGTACTGGAGCTGCTGGGGGTGTTGGCGCTGGAGGTGCTTCTGGCGCTGGTACTTCTGAGGGTGCTGGAGCTGGCGCTACTGGAGTTAGAGGTGCTGCTGGCGCTGGTGCTGCCGCTGGGGGTACTGGTGATGTCCTTGCTGTTTCAGGAGGCGCTGAGCGGCCGCGGCCGTACTTCGTTCCGCTCCTTCAGCAGGTTCTTGGTCTCTCGCCCTCTCTTGGACCTGCTCCTCCCTTATGGTGTCCCCAGCCTGTGCAGTCGCAGTCACAGTTACAGCCCGCCTCCCCCCTGCCTGCTCCTTCTCCCTACACAGGTCCTACTGAAGGTCTTACTGAGCGTTGTGAGCCTACGTCTCGTCCTGCGTCGCCTATCGTGCTGCTCGCACTAGTGGCCGGTCCGCGTCCTCCTGCGGTCCAAGGCACACACCAGATGGCACTGCGTCCTTCCACTGCTCCTCTGCGTGTCCCGTTGCCGTCTCCTCCGGAGTCCTCTCTTCCTGCTCTTGCTTACCCGGAATCAGACTCTCTTCGTGCTGCCAGTCCTACTGTCACGCGTCTCCTGGCTACTGCTGTCACTGACCCTTCCTTTGAGTCCACTGCTGCGTCTGCCTTAGTTGCTGAGCTTGTCGACTTTGCTGCTCGCTGTCGTCTAGACTATGCCGCTAGTCTAGTTGCTGAGTCTGAGTATGTCTGTCCTCCGTCCGTCGGGGGTGAGTGTGCTCTTGGCAAGGACGTCCTTGAGGATAGGCAGGAGGAGTTCCAGTGTTTTGCTGCTGCTTTGCCTCATCTCGTGTCCATGCTGATTGCCCCTGGAGAGACCCAGATGCACTAGACATCCCGACTCCTCGATTGTACGTTGAGGCGATCGAGGGTCCCTACTCCTCACAGTGGCAGTCAGCCATAAACGCAGAGATGGCTTCCTAGAAGTCCACAGGCACCTACGTCGACGAGGTTCCCCCACCTGGGGCGAACATCGTCAGTGGCATGTGGATTTTCAGGGTTCTCCGCCTGTCTTCAAGGCGCGTTACATGGCTCGATGCATCAGTCAGCGGCAGGGAGTTGACTTCTTTCAGACCTTCTCTCCCATCCCGAAGATGACCACTCTTCGGGTGCTGCTGCACATAGCTGCTCAGCGCGACTACGAGCTTCACTCTCTTGACTTCAGCACAGCTTTCTTGCAGGGCAGCGTGCACGAGGAGATCTGGCTGCACCGCCCACCTGGCTTCACTGAGTCGTTTCCTCCTGGTACCCAGTGGAGCCTCCGGCGGCCAGTGTACAGTCTCCGCTAGGCGCCCCTTGAGTGGCACGACACACCGAGGACTACACTTGCGGCTCTTGGGTTTGGTCCTTCTACAGCCGACCCGTCGCTGTTTCTGCGCACCGACACCTCTTTGCCGTCGTTCTACATCCTCGTGTACGTCGACGACTTGGTCTTTGCCACTGCTGACACTGCTCGACTTGCCCACGTGAAGTCCGAGCTGCAGAAGAGACACACGTGCACTGACCTGGGTGAACTGCGCAGCTACCTTGGCTTGCAGATCACCCGGGACAGAGCACGCCGCACCATTACCCTGACTCAGTCACACATGGTGCAGCAGGTCCTTCTGCGCTTCGGCTTCACGTACTCCTCGCCTCAGGACACTCCTCTGCCTACTCGCCACTCGCTCTCAGCTCTGCCTTCGGATGAGTCCGTAGAGTCGAGTGGCCCGTATCCAGAGCTTGTTGGCTGTCTCATGTACCTGATGACTTGCACACGACCTGACCTTGCATACCCTCTTAGCATTCTCGCATGCTATGTTGCTCCTGGGAGACACAGACCGGAGCACATGGCTGCAGCGAAGAGGGTGTTGCGCTACTTGTGCAGTACGTTGGGCATGGGGCTAGTACTTGGAGGGCGACGTCGAGTGGTCCTCACAGGTCACGCTGACGCTTCTTGGGCTGACGACCTGGCTCTGCAGCGGTCGTCACAGGGTTACACCTTCAGCCTTGGCCCCATGACCGACGTACTGCACAAGTAGCGCAACACCCTCTTAGTGGCCTCCCAGTGCTCTGGTCGGTGTAGCCTGGGCGCAAGGTAGCTTGCAAGGATGCTAAGAGAGTAGGCAAGGTTAGGTCGAGTGCAGGTCATCAGGAACATGAGGCAGGCCACAAGCTCTGGATACTGACCACTCGGCTCTACGGACTCGTCTGAAGGTGGAGCTGAGAGCAAGTAACCGGTAGGCAGAGGAGTAAACTGTGGCGAGGATTAGTGGAAGTGGAAGTGCTAAAGGACCTGGTGCACCATGTGTGACCGAATCAAGGTGATGGTGCGCCGTGCTCGGTCCCGGATGATCTTCAAGACAAGATAGCTACGCAGCTCACCCAGGTCTATGCACGTGTGTCTCTTTTGCGGCTGCGATTTCACTAGGGCCAGTGCCTCTATGTCAGCAATGGCAACAACCAATTCTTCGATGTACACGAGAATGTAGAATGGCGGCAGCGACGTGTCAGTGCGCAGAAACAGCGACGGGTCAGCAGTCGAAGGAGCAAACCCAAGAGCTGCAAGCGTCGTCCTTAGTGTGTCGTGCCACTCGCAAGGCGCCTGGCTGAGATCGTAGACTAGCCGCCGGAGGCTCCACTGGGTACTTGTAGGGAACGACCCAATGAAGCTAGGTGGGCGGCGCAGCCAGATCTCCTTGTGCAGGCTACCCTTTAAGAAAGTTGTGCTGAAGTCAAGAGAGTGAAGCTCGTAGTCACGCCTAGCGGCTATGTGCAGCAGCACCCGAAGAGTGGTCATCTTCGGGGTAGGGGAGAAGGTCTGGAAGAAGTCAACTCGTTGTCGCTGACAAAAGCCTCGTGCAACGTAACTAGCCGTGAAGGCAGGCAGAGAACCCGGCAGCCGCTTCACCCTGAAAATCCACATGCCATTGACTATGTTCGCCCCAGGAGGAGGAAGTGTGTTGACGTAAGTGCCTGTGGACTTCCAGGATGCGATCTCTGCGTCCATGGCTGTCTTCTACTGAGAGGAGTAGGGGCTCGAAATTTCCTCTGCGTAAGAGCGCGGGGTCAGGATGTCTGGTGCATCCGGGTCTCCCTCAGGTGCAAGCAGCATGGACACGAGATGAGGTACAGCACTGCAAGACACTCAAAGTCCTCCTGCCTATCCTCAAGGACGTCCGTGCCAAGAGCACACTCACCCCCGATGGACGGAGGACAGGGAGAGTCAAACTCAGCAACAAGACTAGTGGTGTAGTCAAGACGACAGGCGGCAGCAAAGTCAACAAGCTCAACAACAAGGACAGACGCAACAATGGACTCAAACGAAGGGTCGGTGACAACAGTGGCTAGAAGACGTGTGACCGTAGGATTGGCAACACGAACTAAGTCAGACTCCAGGTCGGGAACGTCAGGAAGGGAGGACGCAGGAGGAGACGGCAGGGGAACTCTCTGTGGAATAGAGGAAGGACGAAGTGTCATCAGGTGAGTGCCAGGGACAGGAGGAGGACGCGAGCGCGGGTCACGACGACCAGTGCGAACAGGCGAGGCAGGGCGAGACGGAGGCTCACGACGCTCTGTAAGAGAGTCTATCTGGTCATTGTATGGAGAAGGAGTAGGCAGTGGGGAGGCTGGTTGTAACTGTGAATGCGACTGGTCAAGCGGAGGACACAGTAGAGGTGGAGTAGGGTCAATAGAAGACGGGAGACCAAGAACCTTGAGAAGCAGTGGAACGAAGTACGGTCGCGGCCGCACAGTGCCTCTAGCACCAGTACCGACAGTTCCAGCACCCCCAACGCATGCAACTCCACTTCCAGGGTCTCCAGCTCTAGATCCTGCAACACCACCAGCTCCAAGACCTACAATACAAGCACCTTTAGGACCAGCAGCTCCAGCACCTCCAGCACCTCCAGCACCTCCATCAGCAGCACCACCACCAGCTCTGGCAGCTCCAGTACCTCCAGCACGAGCACCTTCAGGACCAGCAGCTCTAGCACCTCCTGCACCTCCAGAACCTCCAGCAGCAGCAGCAGCACCAGCTCCGGCAGCTCCAGTACCTCCAGTACGAGCATGTCCGGGACCAGCAGCACCTCCAATAGCAGCAGTACCACCACCTCTGGCAGCTCCAGCGCCTCCAACTCCTGTGCCTTCAGCGGCAGTGTCTCTAGCGGCAGACCCCCAAGCTCCAGCAGCACCACTCCTAAGGCAGGTGCGCCGAGCAAACCACTCGCGCAGCTGCAGTGGAGAGAGAGGCTCCCGCCGTGACGAGGCACCCATAGGACCTCCAGCAGAAACAGTACCTCCAGGCTCAGCACCCCCAGACTCAACAACCCCAGGCTCAGCACCCCTAGGCTCCGCACGCTCAGGCTCAGCAACCCCAGGCTCCGCACCCTCAGACTCAGCAACCCCACGCTCAGCACCCCCAGGCTCCGCACGCTCAGGCTCAGCACCCCCACGCTCCACACCCTCAGACTCAGCAACCCAAGGCTCAGCACCCCCAGGCTCTGCACCTCTTGCAGCACCCTGCCCAGCAGCACCAGAGTCGACAGCTACCTCGACAGGCTCAGCCAAGGGGAGTGGGTCTACCTGAGACACACCTAAGGGAGCAAGACCATGAGGGGGGAGGGGGTCTACCGGAGGTGGACCTGGTGCGAGGATGAGCGGCGGGGGGGGGGAGAGGGGCAGTGCGGTAGGGGAAGAGACATTAAAAGGGAATCGACTCGTCAAACGAGACGTCCTGAGGAGGCAGGACACGGCGCGGGGTGGGGTGGTAAAACTATCATCCAGGCGTCAGGGGGGAAGCCAAGGAAGACGCAGGGAATGGCGCAGGAGGAGAGCTTGTCCGCGGAAGTATCGCGGTCAAAGGCACGAGAGCCCCAGACCCGGAACACTGACGCATCGCCAACCTTCCCCGTCCAACGCAGTGTAGGCAAGGTCTCCGGCAAGGAGACACGGGGCCAGAGGTTGAGCTGATGCGCAGCGTACCGGACCGCAAACGGCCACAGAAAATGGGGAGCCGCCGCATGGATCATGGAGGTACGAACGACCTCCATGACTAAGCCAATGCGGCGCTCAACAACCCAATTATGCTGCGAAGAGGCTGAAAGCGTGAACGACTGGGTGATGCCCTCCCCACGACAAAAGTCCCACAAAAGGTCGGAGGTAAACTCACCACCTCTGTCAGAGTGCAGACACAGGATAGGAAGGTCCGTGGAACCGCTCGCGGAGCTGGAGATGGACAGCACGGATCCAAGGGACCAATACAGCAGGGACCTTCCCCTTGGTGCACAAGGGGAAGACCGTGGTGTAACGTGAGTAGTCGTCAACAACCAGCAGAAAGTATCGCTCGCGGCCCTGTCCACGGACGCGGGTTGGGCCCCACACGTCCATGTGGAGGGTCTGCAAGGGAGCAGTCATCGGGGGAAACGAGGAGGAGTGAGGAGCGGCGCGCTGCTGCCCCTCAACACAGGGAAGGCAGGGAGGGGCAGGCGAGGGTGGGAGGGGAGGCAGAGACCTGGGAAGACCAGAGACAAGGAGACGGGAGTGCATGCCACGGAGGCGTGGCAGGGAGGGGTGACAAAGACGGTGGTGCCAAAGGAGAGTCTAGTGCGACAGGTGGCGACACGAGCAGGGGGCTGCAAGCTGACCTGACGCGGATGCAGACGTATCTACCTGAGGAGGCTTAGTAGTCAGTGTGTATAGACTTGACCCAGGCCGACAAGTGAACGTGGCCAGGTGATGGCCCGTCCGTGTACACGTGCAGATTGACACACGCTGACCCCCAGGAGTGGTGGTAGTTACCATCGCATCTTGTAGGGCAGCGTTACTCACCAAGTTCGTAGAGAACGAGGGGAGGTGAAGACCTGAGAGTGAGCCAGACGAGACCGCCGAACATGGGAGAGCAGTGGAGAAACGGGCAGAAACTGGGCCCTGTGAGGGGTCAACCAGTCTGACTGCAACAGGTGCAGTGAGTGGTGTGACTACGGTGCTGTCGCGAAAGAAACAGCGGGAAGCACCTGAGCCAAGTATGAAGGTGTGCAAGGCCTGAGCAGGCGCAGTACCAGGGAGAGCAGACTCACTAGCACCTAGAGCAGCAGCCTCTATACCTGGGCCGGGCGGCACACACAGGTAATAGTCACCCTGAGCACTAACAGTCAAAGCATACATGGCAGCAAGGATAGCATCATAGTCAAGAGCAAAGATATCCACAGCCTGCCTAAGCAGCTCTAGCCAGCGGGGGAGCTCAATCGCATCGGGAAACTCTGCGCGCCAGGCGTCGTCAAGATGGGAGAAGCAACGATGCTGAGTGTGAAACTTTCCACAAGTCTGACCAGCGCGACCACCTGTGCGAATGATATACGGGCAGCGAACACTACCCTCAGACGCCCCACGCTGAGCAAACCACTCACAAAGCTGCTGGAGCATATGGGTCTTGCTCGGACGCTGCTGCTGTTGCCTCTGGCCACCGCCAGAACCTTCCCTCTGAATAGCTCCACCCCGACCGCCACCACTGCCCTTGCCACCACTCCCACTTCCGCCACCATTGCCGCCGCCACCACTCCCACTGCTGCCACCACCGCCGCCACCAACGCCTCCTCTCCCACCACCACTCCCTCCTCCACTACCGCCACCTCCACCGCCTCCATCGCCCCCACCACCGCTTCCACCGCTGCCACCCCGACCACCCTGGCCTCCCTTGCCCCTGCCACTGCAGCGCCTCCCACTAGGAGCAGACGGAGCCCCGACCTCCTCAACACGAAGGAAGTCAACAACAGCAGCAGAAGCGTTAGAGGGGACAAGGGGGGAGGGGGAACACCCCTCAAAGAAGGGAGTGCGAGGAGTACCACGAGAAGCGCCTACAGCGACTATGCTGGTCTCAGCTGTAAGGAGGTGCTTCTGGAGCAGGTCGACAGTGAGGTCTTTGGGGTCAAGGGCGAGAAGGAGGTCCCTGACTGCACTAAGAGAGTCAGGGAGGCGGGTGACGATGAAGTATAGAGTGATGTACATGGGGGGGGGGGGGGGGGGGGGGTTCTTGTCTAGAAACTTGGTGGGAAGCGCGGCGCGGTAGCAAGTGTCACTAGTGCAAAGGTGGGTGATGGGGCTGGCGATTGTGGCAAACGCGGACAGCTCGGTGAACAGGTAAATCAGTAAAAGGCGGCCTAGAGCAGCAGTGGCAGGGGAGGAGTAACGAGCGACTACAGCATCGTATACTGCTCTAGCAGTCTTGTGCTAGCCAAAGTGGGCGCGTTCGGCTAACGACGAGTGGTTGCGAACGGCTAGGCGAGCAGCAGCGTCACGGGTAAGCCACTGTGAGCGAGTCGCACTGTCAGCTGTGTCAAGAGGGGTGAGAGAGGTGCCAGACGCGAGGGCAAACAAGGAAACACCGTCTCTAGAATCGCTCAGTAGGTACAGCTGTAGGTCATCGAGCCACGCATCGAACTGGATCGGATGGCCCTGAGGATCGAACGAGAGTACGCTGAGAGTAGCCATAGCTGGGTGGCACGAGACTAGCAGGGCGGAGTGCGTGCAGGGCAGAGCGGCGTGCTAGCAGGGTAGGGCGGTGCGTGGCTCGAAATGGCGGCGCATGGCCAGCAGGGCGGCGCACAGGCAGGTAAGGGCGGCGCGCGGCCAGCAGGGCGGCGCGCGGGCTGCAGAAGATGGCGCGCGGGCAGGCAAGGGCGGCGCGTGGGCATGCAAGGGCGGCGCACGGGCAGGCAGGGGCGGCGCGTGGGCATGCAAGGGCGGCGCACGGCTAGCAGGGTGGCGCGCGGGCTGCAATGGGCAGCGCGCGGGCAGGCAGGGGCGGCGCGCGGGCAGGAAGGGGCGGCGCACGACCAGCAAGGAGGCGCGCGGGACTGCAAAGGGCGGTGCGCGGGTTGCAAAGGCGGGGCATGGGCTGCGCGCGGGCTGCAGACGGGCGGTGCGCGGGCTGCAAGGGGCAGGGCGTGCGCGGGGCGGCGCGACGCAGGGCAGGGCGTGCGCGGGGCAGCGCAGCGCAGGGCAGGACAGGGCGCGCGCTGGCGACTCGACGCAGGGCAGGGCACGTGTGGGGCAGCGCGACGAAGGGCAGAGTGGCACGGGCAGCGTGACGCAAGGCAGGGTAGGGCAGGGCAGGGCGTGCGCGGGCGGCGCGACGTAGGGCAGGGCGTGGGGTAGCGCGGTAACCGCAGTCGGTCACTAGCTAATGGTGGGCCCGAAATAAAACGGTCCTAAGGACCTACTGCTCTGAACCATGTCAGAATCTAATGAGCAAGAATGATTGCATTGAGTGAGAAAGTGATACAAGTACTAACCCTAATTTGGGTCGTACCCCATATGAACATATTCCCAACCCTCCCAACCAGACGCGAACGACCACGATACCGCCCCGCATACCTTCTCCATCAGCACAAATGGCTCAACACCCATGACTCCTCGTCCCAGTAATGAAGCAATTCTCTCCGCTCAATGAAGGTTTTTGAGCATATAAAAAAAACAAGACAAGTGCTTGTTTTGACGGCAGAGATTTCTATACCTTGAGCTTCGAGCTGGAGCTGCAGCTGCAAAACGCGCAGATTTTTAACTATTTCGATGGGAGCTACGCGGGACCCACGACCAACTCTGACCATGCCAGGGCGCAGTATTACAGTGAATCACTGATGGCATACGGCGTGCTTCTCCACAACATGTCGCCGGCGGAGCAACTAGGAATTTGATCCTACAAGACTACGCCCGCCTCAGCACTTGAAGCTTGGCGACATTTGAACAGTGTGTACCAACCAAAGGACTCGGTTTCATCAAGTCGCCTGGTCCAGCAGCTACTGGAGACAAAATTGGCACCGGAGGAGAAAGCCAATAGCTACATCAAACGTTGCCAGAGCTTAAGCGATCAAATCACAAAACTTGGAAGCTCGATCTCGGAAGAAATTTTCGTGAACATCGTGCTCGCACCCAGAATGGCGACCCTGCAAGGAGCTCCTCCGGCAACATGGGGCTATCTCAAAAACCACCCTATGCGCCGCCCTTCTCTTTGAGCAAAAAACCATGGATCAGCAGTGACCAGCGCCGCGACGAGAAACGGAACGTCTCGCTTTCTACACCGACAACGCAGAAGAGCGACGACTGCGGTGCCTTTACTGCAAAATCTGCAGAAACTTCGGGCACTTGGCGGAGCAATGCGAATTCCGCTCTCACCCCCGTCAGGCCAATCCAAGCACTTGGTTCGGCCGACAAGACGCACGGCACGAGACACGTCAAGCCCAGGGCTATCAGCTCCAGTCACGAAATCTGAACCCAACGGTTCAGCACCAGGACAAGAACCAGCAGCCGTCGCAACTTGCGCCCGCCCGTAACGTCATCGGCAACATGACAATGATACACACGAGCGGATCTCGCCGTCGTCGCGTACGAACTCCGTCACCTGTGCCTGCATGCCATCCGATTGGGGCATTCACGTCCAACAACCGCTTACCCCCCGACACGATTTCAGCGACGACGATGACCAGGATTGAATTCTACAAATCTTGCTGATTCGCACGTACCTGATTCACAATCGGCACCTCTCGACTGGATCTCGCACGAACAGTTCCAAAAGTTTGACACCCCGCACATCGTCACGCCATGACTGGTGCTGCTCGCGCACGATGATAACAAGAGGTACAACACCTGGTATCTCGATAGCTGCTGCGGGCAGCATATGGTTGGTACCGGGCGTTTTGTCTCTAACGCGGTCTCGACCCCTACGGTCACTTACGTCACCGTGGCAAACAACACTCGCTTGCGCGCAAGCGCGCAAGGCATTGTCGTATTCAAGGTGCATGGAAGCCGCACGCACATCACGCTGAACGATGTGCTTATCGTCCAGAATCTACGCTTTAACCTCCTCTCCGCAGCACAACTCATGGATTGCAGAGTTGAGTTAAGCACGGATCTCCGGACGCGCGACATTCTCCTGCACTACTCGTCACCGACCAAAGTGCGTAGGCAGATCAAACGGGCACACTCTGAGGACGGGGTGTACATCATCGACTTCGATATTTCCGACCGCAGCAGCGACTCAAATGAGCTAATTGACCTCGTTCCACTGCGCTTCGAGCATATTCACAGCTCCAACTGGAAGCACCATGATGGGAGGCCCTAGGTGCCGCATCACCCATATCATACCGAGGTGGCGCTGCATGACCCTGACACTAACGGCATCTACAGAGATTGCCACACGCCGACAGCATCAACAAATGCAACTTCAAGACGTGGCCTCGCTGCAATCGCCGAAGCTGAGCGATTCGCGTCGCCTAACGAAGGCATGTCAGCTCTAGAGCTCGAGGTCGTAACGCAGTTCGTCTTCGGCCCACCAAACCCACCACCAAGACAACCCCTCCCAACCACACAAGCAGAGCGTTTCGAAGGAATCTTACGCGGACAACACCACGGAACCTTCGACGCGAACGGAGTAGTAGGAGTTCCTGAAGATTTAACCTCACTGATGCGATCCCATGAAGAAACTCACCGTCGCCCAAGAAGATGAGCTGGCGCGATGCGAAGCAGAGGAGCTTCGTCAGAGGAGCATCGCCGAGGCTTGTGGAACCTTTGCCTGCAGTGCATGGGGCGCCAAAGAAGAAAGCGTCACAAATAAAGAGGGGTGGGGAAGCAACGACGGCTGGGGTTCAAGCAACACTGGAGGTTGGGGCAACACCCGCGGCACCTGGGCAGATGCTGGCGGCGGATGGGGCGCCGCATCTGGCGGCAAAACAAGCGGCTGGGGCACCTTCGGCGAAGGTTGGGGAGCTTCACGAGAGGAACAAAGGGGGGGAATGGAAGCAGCAACCGAACCTCCTATTGTTCCCCTCGGTCGTCCTCCGTGCCTCCCCTCACCTGCGCTACCTCCGCCTGACGTCCAACCACATCGCGACCCCTGGGACACCATCGACTAGGGCAACGAGCCCTCGACCCCATGTTGCACAGTCTACGGACCTGATCCCGAGCCGCGGGAGCCTACTCTTGTCCCTAGCACGATCCCCGGGACTAACATCCCTCTCTCCGTAATTTCTGACAGGGAATTTCTTGCGCTAATGCTGTCAACGACGAACGAAGAAGAAGGAGAAGAAGCGCCGACAACACCTATCCTAGTACCTGAAGAAGATTCCAAAGCTGTGCGCGCGCGCTACATGCGCACGTCTTGAATTTCTGGTAACGATGACCTCTGGCACCATCGCCTCGGTCACCCCTCCCGCACAACACCGAAGATTTGCATCGAGGCAAGCGTGTTTGCGCCTGGCGCACTCCTGCGCCCTGAAGGCTCCGAAGTCAGAAGCACATCACAGCCGCGCAACTGCACCGTCTGCCCCGAAGCTGCACTGAGTCACCAACCGTCCCCCCTGCTAGAACCAGGAACCAACTACTACCCCAAGCTGCACAAGGTGTACAGCGATTTCTGTGAGAGACTATGGAGTCTATGAACGTTTAGGGGCCAATATATCTCAAAATCGTCAACTACAATTCTGGACAAAAAAATCGTTGTCACAAGAAACATCATCGACAAAAACCTCACCGTTGGAATTCTCTCAAACTCGAGTATGTTGTAGCCCTTGACCGTGGCTATCTTTCCCAATTTGAATCATATCAAAAGATGGAGTATAACTCGAGTTACAAATTTCGACGCACCAGAGGGTATGCTGCCATAGAAACTTAACTCAATCAGAATTGTCTCACAAGTTACACACATGAAAGCTAGAGTAGCAATAACCAGGTAGGAGGAAAGAGGAGGACGAGAGAGAAGGTCCCAAGGAATCCCCAATCAAGAATACCCCATCCCACACAATTCCCCTCTCTACAGGTACCCAACTTGCACCCTTGTCATATTCCCGACCTCCACAATCCACCTCACCCCAACTTGGCCACACTTGCATCATCTACAGTGACGGGGACGAATTTTCCAACCCCAAAAGTCTGTACTCCATATCGAGTCAACCGGCAAATTCCCATAGTTGCCGCATCACAATCAAAACATCGAACGATCATAGCTTTCCCGTTCTTGCTCCGATCGCGGCGATTCTTGGTTCGTCGGAAAGCTCGTGAGCTGAAGAGTCATTTAAGATATCTGTTCAAGCAGAATAACATCCACACACACTCAGAGAACATAAACCACACCAAATACAAATTCTTGCACACGCTCACACCACGCATGCACCGTATGAACATATGATGGCATGCAGACAGACGTGAATGCAAATGATAGCATCACATAGCAAACACCCCCTCTGGCTGCCAACCATCATCCCGCATGCCATAGTTCAAGCATGCACCCTCAATGCACACTCATTCCAGCAAGTTTCATCCCCTTCCAATGCTCAGGTTCAGCGAGGCGCTTGGTGAGAATGTCAGCCGCCTGCTGATGGGTCTTCACAATCTCAAGCCGCACCTCCTTGTCCAGGAGCCTCCTCGGCCAATGCCACTTTGGCTTGATGTGCTTTGTCAGGCCATGAAGACAAGCATTCTTTGCAAGTTTCATAGCAGACTCATTGTCACATAAAATCACAATCGGGTCCTTCTGTTCAAACCCGATCTCCTCCAACAAACGCCTCAGCCACACCTCTTTTGCCCCATGATGCAGGGCCATATACTTTGTCTCACACGAGGACTGCCCCACCTCGTTCTGCTTTTTGCTGCGCCAAATTACTGCACCACCTCCAAACAGGCACGCATATCCTCCAATGCTGGTGCCATCCGCCTTCACAGAGTTGAAGCTAGCGTCGGTGTAGCAAGTCAAGTGCATCTCCTCCCTGCTCAAATCAGCTGCGCCCCTCTGCAGTCTCTGTCGCACAGCACTGTACTCCAAGCCCACTGATGTTGTAGCGCTCACATAGTGGACCAACCTCTTGGCCGCTTCCAGCTGCTCATGACTGAGGCGTGAGACCACAGTGCCAAGCCTGGATGTAGCAAAGGCAATGCCAGCCCATGTGTGGTTCGCCGCATAGTTGAGTGCCCCAACCATGGAATGGAACAGCTTCCTATCACTCTCACCCACCACCTCTTCATCAGCACAGGGCTCTACTGTGAACCCCAAAGGCACTGGGGTTGCTGGATTTCCTCCATCCTGCAGCCTATACTTCTCAGCCAGCCCCTCACAGTACTTCCTCTGGTGCAACCTCAACACTCCCTTGTCAAGGTCCCTCTCCACATGCATCTCCAGATAGTATTTCACATCTCCCATCTTGGAACACTTGAACTGCATCTCTAGCATCTCCTCCACACGGCCAATCATCGCAGACGACTCCGAGAAGAGCAGGATGTCGTCCACATACACCAGGAGTATGAGGAACGGCTCCTTCTCTTACAGCACGAACAAGCTGTGATCACACTCGCTCTTCTTGAATCCCCCAGCCAGCAGTGTCTCCTCCAGCTTGTGGTACCATGCGCGAGGAGTTTGCTTCAGGCCATAGATGGCCTTCTTCAGCCTTCACACCCTCCTGCTCCCGTCATCCAACCCCTCAGGCTGCAGCATGTAGAGTTCCTCCAGAATGATCCCATTGAGGAAAGCATTCGAGATATCCATCTGCTTGATCCTCCATCCGCGGTTTGCAGCCATTGCCAATGGCGCCCCTAGTGTTGTCCCTTTCCCCACAAGAGCAAAACATTTCGTCAAAGTCCTTCCCCCTTTGTCTGCTGGAACCCCTTATCCACAAGCCTTGACTTGTAGCGGGTCAGCTCCCCATCAGGTCCGTACTTGTGCCTGAAGATCAGCTTGGAAGAGATGGCCTTCTTCCCAGGAGGCAGCTCACGCAGCTCCCATGTCTCCTTCTGCAGCATAGACTCATAGCTGCTGCTGCTGTTGCTCCACCACCTCAGGTTCTCCCCCATCCTCAGTCACCCCAGAGATCTCCTCCTCGGTGATAGAAACCTCCACCTGTCTTGAAGGTCGCTGCACCTCATCAGCCTCAACAATCAATGGTGTAGCAGGAAGCTTCTGCTGCTGCTTCCACTCCTTGTTGTACAGTGACTCAAGAAACTTCACATCCCGCAAAACAGCCAGCTTCTGGCTGGTCAATTCCCACACCAACCAGCCCATGTGGTCCTTTGACATCCCGAGATGCACACCCCATGTCCAAGAAGCTTCCAGCTTTCCCCTCTTCTCCTTAGGCACATGAAACACCACCATGCAGCCGTAGGCTCTCAGCATGTTGACTGCTGGTGCACTCCCATACCACTTGGTGTAGGGGACCCACTGCTTGTCCCCCACAATTGCTAGTACCCTGTTCTTCACACAGGCGACCGGCCGCAGTGCAGTCACCCAAAACGGATCCGGCAGCCCTGCACGCCCAAGGAGAGTGCGAGTACTTTCCTGCAGGGTCCGGTTGAACCGCTCAGCCACGTTGTTCTGATGAGGGTTGTAGGGCACTGTGAGCTAATGCTGAATGCCCTTCTTCTTCAGCACCGCCTCAAACTCATTGCCAATGAACTCTCCTCCGTTGTGTGCGCGGATCACCTCCACCTTGTGTCTGCTCTCCCTTTGAGCTCTCGGCATCCACTCCTTGAGAACAGACGCTGCCACCTCCCCCATAGTCTTGAGAGGGTACACCCACACCGCACGCGTGTGGTCGTCTACAATGGTTAAGAAGTAGCGGCTGCCCGAGAGAGAAGGGGCCCTTGTAGGGCCCACCTCATTCATGTGCACAAGCGCAAGTGGAGCTTTGGCTGGTCCCGTGTTGCTGCTGAAAGGGAACTTGGTGAACTTTGTTTCAAGGCATGTAGGGCAGCTCCGAATCTCCTTTGCTGCCCCCTTCACCTCCAACTCCTTCAAGCTCACATCCTTCACCAAGTTTTGCAGCATAGGGATGTTGATGTGACACAACCTCTTGTGCCACGTCTCCCAATCGGCATCACCACTCCCAGACGAAGCCTTTACCCATGCAGCCGTCCCATCCACACCAGCAAGCACCTCAACATGTGAATGCTGTGGCTGCTGCACCTTCTTGACTGCATTCAGGGCCCCATCAGTTGGTGCAGACTCCTCTCCTCCGCAGTTGCCTTCGCCGTTGCCGCTGCCGCTGCCGTTGCTGGAGGTTCCCATTCCAAGGGATGATGAGCAGCTGCCACAGGTCCTTGATGCAGCTGTTATTCTCCTCTAGATCCCACAACAAGAGCTTCCCAGGCTTTGCACGGTAGCTGGTTGGGCCAAAGGTCACTTTGGTCTTGCTCTTCTGCAGCCGGCGCACAGAAAGAAGGTTAACGGACAAACCTTCAACCAACGGCACATTCCCCAGCCCCACAAACCCCCCATTGGCTCCCATTACCAGACCATTACCAGAGCTCGTCAACCAGAACTCGTCGCACAGAGCTCGTCGATAAGATCCGGCGAGCAGAGCCTGCTCGACCGCAACTTCCGTCGAACTGCAGAAGCCAATTTCTTCAACCAATCCGTCGAGAACTTCCCGTCGACGGTGAGATCGGCTGCGCCCAAGCGAGGGCGGGGCCTTTCCCTCGACACTCCCCTGCCCAACTCACGCTTGGGCACCCACACACAAAGTCCACCCAGAACCTAGAGGGATAGAATACAAGGAAAAAATTCCTTCTACGTGCACCCAACACATAGCACGTAGATTGCCGCACCAGCCGTGCAGAAAGGGCACGGCACCTACTGCTGCACCTCGTCATCCCTATCGCCCACGTCGGCCAGACGCACTTGGCCGATTGCGACGGAGCACTGGTTGAAAGCCGGAAAATGCAGCGCCTTCGTCAGAAAATCCGTTGGTTGCTCGGAGGTCGGGATGTACTGCAAAGCAATCTTCCTGCGCTTCACCATCTGCTGCAGCCATGCGTAGCGTCGCTCCATGTGCTTGAGGTTGCCCTTGAGCCCCAAGCTTTGTGGGACAGTGATCGCCGACTGATTGTCCTCGTGCAGAACAGTCGGCTTCCTTGGGTTGGGCAGGCGGAATTCTGCAAGGAGGAAGCGTAGACGGCGAGCCTCCTTGCCGGCTTCGGTAGCCGCGACGTACTCTGATTTGGTCGACAAAAGCATCGCGCACTTGATGGGCTGGCTCGACCAGGAGACTGCGGCTTCTCGGAAGACGAAAACGTAGCCGCCCGTGCTCGTCCGATTCTGCTTGTTGCGAGCGTCATCGGCACCTGCATAGCTGACCAGACACAACGACTCTAGTCCGCTGCCGAACTCCAGAGCGCCGTCACGAGTTTCAGCAAGGTAGTGCAGACAGCGATCGACCTCACGCCAGTGGTTGTCGCTCCGCACTGTCAGGCCAGATCCAAGCTTGCTGCAAGCGAAGGCAATGTCGGGCCTGATCGTGGTGGCCGCGAACTACAGAGACCCGACCTTCTGCCGATATTCTGCATCCTCGCGCGACTGGAACTCTTCGTCGTCGAACACCAGCTCTGCATATGCGTCGACGGAGACCGGCGTCTTTGGCACTCGTCCGGTTTGCTCCTCGTCGATGAAACGGCGATGCAGCTTGTTGACGTAGACTTGCTTGTGAAGCCACAGCTTCCACGCAGGACGGTCGCGCACGATTTCCAGCTTAAGATACTTCTCGACCGGGCTGATTTCGCGCAGCTTGAAGGCGGCCTCCAGCAGCTCCTTCAGCATCCCAGTGCTGCTGCTTGTAGCTAGTAGGTCGTCGACGTAGACGAGCACCCAGCACGCCACCCCGTCGTCGCCGACTCTGAAGCACAGCGCCTCATCGACCTGGCTCTTCTGCCAGCTGGCGCCAGCCAGCACCGCGTCGAGCGCCGAGTACCGCAGCACCGGACTCTGCTTCAGACCGTACAAGCTCTTCAGCAGCTTGCAGATGCGATCGGTTCTGTCGTTGAAGTAGTCGGGCTGGTATATGTAGAGGAAGCGATCCAGCTTGCTCTGTAGAAACGCATTTTTCATGTCCAGCTGCATCAGGTGCAGGTCGAGGACTGCTACGATGCTGAGGAAGACCCGCAGAGTTACGTAGCTCCCCACTGGCGCATACGTCTCATCGTAATCTGCGCCGTAGACCTACGTGAAACCTTTTACGACCAAGCGGGCCTTCTTGCGGGTGACCGTGTTGTCGACGTGGTACTTCGTCGTGAGCACCCAGCGATTCTTCATGATGTTGACACCGCGCGGACGCCCGACCAGCTCCCACGTTCCGTTGGAAATGAGACTTTTGATCTCCTCGTCCATGGCCGCTTTCACTACCTTGCCCTTCTAGCTCGCCAACGCCTCCTTCACCATCATGTTGGCGATGTCCCAGCAATGCTCTGGGTCGGCGTGCATGTCGGAGTCGAGCTCGGGCAGAACGTTATCGTCTTCTGCGTCATCGAGCAAAGTGCTGTAGGCCGTCGCCGACAGACAAGCGTGGTAGCTCACCTTCTCAGGCGGCTTGCCGATGTTGGGGCGGGTAGAACGGCGCGGTTTCTCCTTTTCGACTGCGACCTCTACCACGTCGTCATCTTCGGATGCTCCCCTTCTCCGCCACCGGCCGCACCGACGACTTCCACAATGTCGTCGCTCGACGAGTCATCGTCGAACCGCTCCCCTGTCGGCAGCTCCTCTACCATCTGCTCCCCCATAATCGCCTTCTCTGCTAACGGCTCCCGTGAAGCTGGCGCCTCTGCCGATGGCTCCTATGTAGTCTGCTTAGGTGCCTCTGCCAGCAGCTTTGCTGAAGCCGGCTTCGACGCCGACAGCTCCTCTGTCGTCTGCCGATTTCCGTTGCCGACCTGCTCGGCGTCACGTAGGCCACCGGCGATGCGACCAGTCAGCGCCGCAGGCGACGCTCCAAGTCTCCCCTCATCGACGGCGGCCGACAAGGGCACAACAGGAGGAGGGAGCGGGACTTCGTCTACGTCTTCGTCATCATACTCGTCGACGTCGGCGAGTAGAGGAGGCATCTACGAGGAGGAATCCGGCGATGGGGCAGACAGTGTCCTTGTCGACGCCGGCTTGTACTCTGCCTTCCACTTCTCCATCGACAGGTTCTCGTAGAAGATTGCCTCGACCGTCCTGACGATTTTGTTGTCCGTCAAGTCGAGCACCTCCCAGCCCTTACTCTCCAGCAACACGCCGAGGTGAAGACCCCAACGGGCCTTCGGCGCCAACTTCCCACCGCGCTGCTGCTCAGGGACCATGAACTGCACCATGCAGCCCCACACGAATGCCAGCGTCAAATCTGGCTTCTTCCCAAACAGCAACTCGTGCGGCGTCGTCCCCTTTGGCAGAGAAGCTCGCTCGAGGCAGTTGCACACCCACACGGCCTGTCGTAGAGCGAGGTGCCACCAGTGATACTTCACGCCCATGTCCAGAAGCATCGTTCGCACGGCCTCGACCACCGTGCGCATCTCCCGCTTGGCCATCCCATTCTGGTGCGGAGTGTAGGGGCACGTCAGATTGTCCTCGACGAGGTCGGTGAAGGCGCGACCAAGGAACTCCCCTCCGCGCTCCGAACGCAACTTCTTCACCGTCTTTGACGTCTGCCGCTCCACCTCCTTCAACCATTTTGCGAAGACGACCAGCACGTCGCTTTTCTTCGCGATCGGCCGAACCCACACATAGCGAGTCTTCCTATCCATCAGCAGAAGAAAGTAGAGGCTACCGTCGTTGGCAGCCACCCAAAATGGCCCGCAGAGGTTGATGTGACCACATCGAGCGCATTCTCAGCGTCCGATCCTTGGTTGGGAAAGGTGTGCCGTGCAAGTTTGCCGCCGAAGCAGGAGGCACACGGCAGATCAGCTGCGATTGACTTCTTGATGTCCAGATCAGCGGCGACCTCATTCTTCGCCGAGCTCTTGATCGTGTTGACGCCGACGTGTGCAAGCCGTGCGTGCAACATGTCCGGGGTCAACTTCGTCGCGACGCAATTGTCCGCAGAGCTACCACCTCCGTCAAAGTCATCGTCAACTTCGTCGACCAGGGGCGCAGGTTGGTGCAGAGAATTCTGCCATAGTAGCGTGCTCGACCAAGGACATTGCCGGCAGAAGACACCAGCAGCATCTCCCCGCCATCGTCGTGAAGCTTCACGCCGTTCTCCTTGAGCTGACCAGCAGATAGCAGGTTCGCGTGCACGCCCGAAACATAGAGCACGTCGGGGACAAGGACCTGCTTCCCGGCCCCCCCTTGCAGAACAACGATGCCTCTGCCTTCGACGCTCTGAAGTGCCCCGTTGAAGCCACGGATGTGGCGCACGTCTCCGCTCGGCTGCATGTCAACGAAGGCCTCCTTCGTCCCCATCAAATGGTGGGAGCAGCCATTGTCGAGCAGCACAACGGTTGGATTGGCCTGCAACAGTAGCAGCGACCACCTTGAAGTCTTCACCAGCCTCCAGCGCTAGCAAGATCGTTGGCTCCACCACGCTGACCATCGAGCACGAAGCCTCCTCGCCACGAGCATTGCCGCCAGAGGAGTCCGCATCCTTCGTCAAAGACGTCTTCGAAGGCTGCTTCTCCTTGCGCGGCTGGTTGTCCCGACGACGACGGCCACCTTCTCCTTTTCTGCGGCTGGCGTCCCGGTCATCGTCAGACTCATCTCGGTCGGGGCAGTCGTACGAGAGGTGGTCGGGAGCATCGCAGATGTAGCAACGGCGGCCTTCTCGATGCGAGCCACTGCTGCCGCGATCTCCACCTTTCGCCGACTTTCCGCAGTCGGCGCCCTCCGTCGATTTCACGTTTGACGACTTCCCACCACCGCCTCCGGCAGACTTCCCACGCTGCCCCTGGTGGCGTCCCTACTTCGCCAGGGCGACGTAGTTGGCCTGCGGAAGCAGTTCTGCAGGTCGCTCAGACTCCTACATGAACTCGTCGTTGATGACCTGGCTCGACAGCGTGTCCTCGTTGAGCGACTTACGCGCGCCAGGCATCGCTAGCATCCGGCGCATCAGATTGTAGCCCGTCGGCAGTCCCTTGAGGACGTGCGTAATGTAGGACGCTACAGAGTAGTTAACGCCAGCCATCCGCAGTTCGGCCAAAATTCGCCGAGCACAGTTACAGTACTCGGTCGCCGACTCCTGCTCGCCCATCTAGATGTTCGTCAACCTCTGCTCCAGTTGGCCGATGTAGAGGTCGTCGGTCGCCTTGTAGGTGCACAGGATGTACTTCCACGCTTGGTAGCCAGCATCCACCCGAAGTCTGCACGACTTCAAGACGACCTGCACCAGGGGCGAGCAGCACCTCGAAATGACCATAAAGGTTAGCAGGTGAGCAGCGCAAAATTCCGACCAGAGCTCGACCTCCTCCTCGTCCAGCGCCAACACCTCTCCGTCGATGAACTTCTTTAATCCAGCAATCTCCAGCTGAGGCTCGATGGATTCAATCCACGTTATCAGGTCGTGTCGACCTTCGAGCGGCTTCGTCACAGCGATCTTGTCCGGCGAGAATTCAAAGTATCCGTATGCCGACGCGATGCCTCCGTCTCGACCAGCCTACGCATGAGTCGCAGAGGTCGGCCTGGCTCCACTTCGCAAAAGAGATTGATGTCGACCATCGGCGTTGCCGTTCGAGCTGCCTCCAGTTGCAAACGATCGCAGCACTTGCGCTTGCCCGCCAACGCCAACGTCGGTGGCTCGAATCACTCAGCGAACCCTCGTGCTTCCACCGCCGACAACATTTCCGCCATCGCCTTCGTTGTGCACGGGTCAGGGAGAGGCGGACGCGTTGTTCGCTTCTGCACGGGAAGGGGGGTGCTCACACGCCCACTGCGCACAAGTTCCAAGGAGCATAATCTCCAAGTCCGCCTTGCCGTACCCGCCAGCCTCGTGGCATGCCCAAACACCAGCTCTCTCGCCTGCAGGGTATCTTCTACGCCTGCTTCGACTTCATGGTCAACCATGGCGACTACGGCTGCCGGCCTAACAACGACTTAGCTAATGAATGCGAAAATCGGCTATCTGAAGGTTCTAATGCGGGGCCGTCCATGCTCACCGCACCATGCGGAGAGTCACTACACAACGGGAGTGGACTACGGTGGAGGGCACGGAGTTGTGCGGGTGATCGTAGCGTTGTACTAATGTTCTTACTGTGAAAATAGTAGGCAGAAGTAGGAGCCAAAGCTAGGAAAGCCCTAGCTAGGCAAGAAACAGTTTAGGCAAAGAGAATGTTCACTAGCAGGAATGAGGATACAAATAGCAAACCCTAGAAGGGTTGTACTCGCTATAGAGCACCCCACTACAGGCTAGAGCATAACATTCTGACACACCCCCATAGCCAAAGTGGGGTGTAATCAGCAGAGCAAGCAAAGCAGAACAAGCTCAGGGTGGATCACAATGTCACCACACATTCTGAGCACAAGTTCAAGAAGCAACAGTTTAAAGTTACAAGTTTAAGCAAAACTAGAGGCTATCGCAGAGGGCAAGTGAGGAGGAGGAGGCGAGACTGTAAGAGGAGAGGAGATAGGAGGCGACGACTGAAGCTGCAGACACACGGGCAACAGGAGGCACACTGGCACAGCGGCTACCGGAACAACGCTCCGGACTACTAGAGTAACTGGCCCCGCGGCTAAAAGTAGCGGCAGACGAGCAACGGACCCACGGGCGACTGGCACAGGTGGCTGCAACTGGGCTACCGGAGCAACTCTCCGGACTACAGGTGCTGCTGGCGACACGACGGCAACCTCCGTTCAACTTCCCCAAACAGTCCCACCCCCCCTGACACGCACCCCCTGCTTCACCCCTAGCTCCACTCCCACATCACCCCCCTGGCACCACTCCTTCGGCTCCCACACACCCACCCCCCTGAGCGGCAGCTGCAGTAGCGGGAGACGGAGGAGGAGGAGGAGCAGGGGACGCCGCTGAGAAACTGCACCCCCATACCCCCACACGCTCCACCCCCAAACCCTAATGCAGGAGCAAAAGCAGTAGCAGGGGTGGGGCGCCATTAGAGGCACGGGGGACAGCGGGCAGTGCAGGGGCAGCAAAGAACGGGCCGCCCACGGGCCTGGCACAGCCGCGCGAACCGCGCGCAGGCGGCCCGAGCCGCGCGCGGGCCTGGCGCAGCCCTTACGGGCCGCGCGCGGGCCTGGCGCAGCCCTTACGGGCCGCGCGCGGGCCTGGCGCAGCCCGTACGGGCCGCGTCCGGGCCTGGCGCAGCCCGTACGGGCCGCGCGCAGCCTGTACGGGCCGTGCGCAGGCCACGACGGGCGACGAGGGGCGACGCGCGGGTCCCCGTCGCCCGTCGCAGCGCCTCCTGGGGGCGACGCGCCGAGTGACGGGGCAGAAACCTGTCGCGCGCCTCGGGGCGCACGGCGGGCTGAAAACCCTAATTTCGACGCCGCGCACCACGGGGCGCGCGGCGGACAGGGAGTAGCAGTAGCAGCGGAAGCAGTGAGGTGGGGCCCACAGGCCAGGAGCATATCGCTCTAATACCATGTGAAAATAGTAGGCAGAAGTAGGAGCCAAAGCTAGGAAAGCCCTAGCTAGGCAAGAAACAGTTTAAGCAAAGAGAATGTTCACTAGCAGGAATGAGGATACAAATTGCAAACCCTAGAAGGGTTGTACTCGCTATAGAGCACCCCACTACAGGCTAGAGCATAACATTCTGACACTTACTGCTTGCTGTGTTCACAGAGAAAGTTTGAAAGAGTTTCCACAAAGGAAGCCAACTTGCAATGAAAGGTTGATGGTACAATTGAGGCATGCAGAACAAAAAAGGACTTGAATGGCATGGAACTCCTAGGAAGGGCGAAATCTGCCAACGGAGCAGAAGAGCGGCTTGCCAACGTTGCAGCAGAGTAGTCTTCCAACGTTGCACGGCGGTGTGCCAGCACTGCAGTCGCAGGTGACTTTCTGCAGTCACAGGTTGTCCATCTGCGCAGATGTGCGTATCTACCAAGTAGGTGCATGTTGGCGGTTTCACCGTCAGACACATTGCGCAGGTGCGAGGTAGAAAACGTGTCGTCGGTTTTGCCAAGTGCGCACCGTCGACCACGTGATGCCGTTACACTGGTAGAACTTCGCCAAAACCTCCTGGGCGAAAGTTCGCACGCCTCAGCAGAGTTTCGCACAACTCTGCGAACTTGGTTGATCAGCTCGACATCGCTCGGTCGAACAACGTTCGCCGAGCAGAGCTCCTCGACCCGAACTCTTTGAGCAGAGCTCCTTGACCCGAACTCTTCGACTAGAGTTCCTCATCCCAAACTCTTTGAGCAGAGCTCCTCGACCTGAACTCTTTGACCAAAGTTCCTCAACCAGAGCTCTTCGACCAGAAGCGTCGCGCAGAGCTCGTCGACCAGAACTCGTCGCGCAGAGCTCATCAACCATATCCTGTCGAGCAGAGCCTGCTCGACCGCAACTTTCGTCGAACTGCAGAAGCCAACTTCTTTGACCAATCCGTCGAGAACTTCCCGTAGACAGCGAGATCGGCTGCGCCCAAGCGAGGGCGGGGCCTTTCTCTCGACACGCGTAAGATGATCTGGGGGCATGATAACGCCTAGTGCGAGGGTGTAACGCGATAGGGAGTGATTCGAAGGCTTGAGGGAGGAATTCGACGAAAGGAAGTGGTTGGTGAAGGTAGTAGAACAGTGGCATTCGTCGCGGCTGAGTTGAGGGCTGATATTGAGAGAGCAGATGAAGGATGTTGAGGAAGGGGCGTCAAGTTTGTTGATGAAATCTGGTTGGCTTTGGTGAGTTTTGGTTTCAGTTCGGTTTGGTAAAGTCTTGTCGCAACACATATTTGTGCCTTTCTCTCATAAATATGTATGTATATGTATCTATATTTTTTTTGGTTGTAACTATATTATCAAACATAGATACATCCACAGTCGTAACTGTAATCTTGGAGGGTAAAGGCTATAGTAGGAACTAGTGTAGCGCGTCCCCCGTAAGCACCCTACAGAAGTTGGTGTATAGTGCGTGGGTTACGCCAGATGCATAAGAAGCTGGCCGTCCAGCTCGTTGGTCCTTCCTCATTGCAGATGCCTTGTATCTGCTTTTTCTCGTTTGATGCTACCATGTGCCACTTGTCCGCTTTCCAGCCAACAGTCCCATCACCTGCTGGAGCCGCCCTTCCCCGTGCTGCCAGCACCACTCTCGCATGCGTCATAAAATCCAACACAGCTCGGCGCCCCACCTTCTTCCGTTCAAAAGGATCTACCCGCCATGCCGCGTGACATCTCGCCAACCACACCAGACGGAGCACCGGCGCTGTCAGAGTCATCTCCGGGAGGCCCGTTTTTGTGCCCCCTTTTTCGAAAATAAGGTCCCCCAGTGAGTGCATGGCCCTGCCCGGGTTCAACAGTTGAAGTGACCTCTTGAGCGCGCCGATAATGGGCTGCACCACCGGGCAGCTATAGAGGCAATGTGCTAGGGTTTCTTCACCTCCACAGTGAGGACAGCTGATCTTCTTCTGGAAGAAATCCAACCTTCCTCCCACCTGGAGGTTCATGCTGTGAACCCTGAGCAGGACGTCCCTTGTGAGAGTACGACGGCTTATGCCAGCTATGCTTGCTTGCCTCTACTTTATCATGCTATTTCTAGCATAGGATAATCATCTGCATGCATGAATTGCTTGATTTCCTAGGCTAGGTGCTTTCCTATATTTTATTATAGTTATAGCACCGAGCTAGGTTGCATGCACCGAATTCTGGCTTTTTGGTTGCCACCGAATTGCCTTCTACCGAATTTGGTAAGGATCTGTTCGGGACGCTTCGCGACCCGCGGAACCTTCGCGTAACACCTGGTTACGGGGCCTTGTGTCGAGCCTATATATAGCCTCGTGTTGTACCCAGGTGGACATTCAATTCAATTCAATTCAAATTGACTCAATTCTCATTCTCTTTTCTGAACTCCATCCTAGATCCTCACACTTGGTAATCAGAGCGGGTTTACACGCGAGGTCTTCAACCGCTTAGTTCCGGCCTTTAAAAACCGCGGGGGCGACGACGAAAGCGCCGATACGGGTATGTAAAACCAGTTCCGCGCAATTTTTCTAAGTCCTCCTCGATTCGGTTTTCGAACACCCCTCAGATTTACTGGTGGAAAGGTTGGAGTTTCGACCGTTCGATCGAGTTTCATCTCAACGGCCCAGAGAATTTCGCCCAAAAAAGTTGGAATTTGGAGCATCGGATCGATTTTCTCCTCAACGGCCGAGATCGGACGCGAATTTCGCCTAAGGGAGATTTACGCAACCTACAGAATTCGCGCTCGTCGATTCTACAGTCAATTTGACTCGCAGTAAGTCGACCAGCACCTAGAATTCGATTATTTTTGTCGCGCATCTTCCTGTAAATCACCAAATGGAGGGCCAAGGCGACAACTACGCGACTACGAGCGACATTGCGAGCCTCCGCACCGACATGGAGCAGACGCAGGCGACGCTTCGTCGACTCCAGGCTTTTCTGACAAGCCAACCAGGGTTCGCCACCACAGCAGCAGCGACCACAGCGACTACAGCACCGACAACTCCAGCAGCAGTGGCGACACCGACATTTCACGGACCAATGGCACCACTGTCGCCGAACCTCGAAGCAGCACGACCGAGGCTCCCGGAGGCGTTCGATCCAAGCGCGAAGGGATCCGACGTCCGGCGATTCGTGGCCACCCTCGAAATTTACTTCGAGGCCATTGGCTGTTCGATCCCGCAACACGACGCAGCAAGGATTCGGCTCTGTCACAGAATGTATTGTTGTTTGCAATAGATTCAGTTACTTGCTAGTGTAGGTGTAGTTGGGTTATTCGAAGTACTGTAGAAGGTGAGTTTGGGGCGTGGGGATTGACGCAAAGTGGTGATTCAGGGACTTGCGAGGCGCAGGGTGGGACAAATTCAAGGGCGAGTCCTGGGCAATCTGAAAGGCCAATCCTAAAGCCTAGCGGGCGGAGCCCAATGTGAGTTACGGGAAACTGCGCGGCACGGGGTAGTGATTCAAATAGACTAGGAACTCACTGCTTAGTTCGTTCTCTCGTTTGTTTGCCTAAAATAGTGGATTTACGTTGCCGTTCTAACGCTACAGCAGCTAGGTGACTAGGCCACTGAGGGCAGCCATCGTGTGGGAGCCAGAGTCTCTCACAAACGAGAGAAAGAATTGGCAGTATGGACTGCCACGAGCTGCGCTGGCAGCGAACGTATTCGCGTCGGGAAATTCCGCCGTCGCGACGGATGCGCTCACAGGAGCGGGAACGATCGCCAGATCGCTCGCCTAAGAGAGAGGCGGATCGGGCGGATCGGATGGCAGCAGGTGACGGACGGCGCGATGGAGGTGAGACCGATCTGCAGATGAGATTGGCGACGAGGCCTCAGCCGTCAAGAAGCGGTCACTGGGATCTGGCAAGAGGCCAGCGGGGCGCGGGTGAAGGGCATCATGAAGATGCCGACGAAACGGGATGGCTGATGTTGGCAAATGAGGCCGACGGCGAGGAGACGACGGAGGATGATCCAAAGGACGCGGGAGCAGATCGCTCGCCGGACGACATGCACGAGGGAGGCGAGAGGCGCCATGGAGAGAAACGCGAAGAGCGCGGAAGGGCGACGGGATCAAGCCGCTCGACAGACGAAGTGCGTGGGAGTAGCGCAGGTCGCCGCGGGAGTGCGGATGCGGATCGTTCTGCTGGCGAAATGCGCGGGAATGGCTCGAGGTGCCGCGAGAGCGCGGATGCAGCTGGTTCGACGGGTGAAATACGTGGGAATGATGCGAGGCGCCGTGGAAGCGCGGATGCTGACGGTTCGGCGGGCGAAATGCCTGAGAATGACGCGAGGCGCCACGGAAGTGCGGTTGCAGCAGGTTCTGTGAAATGTGTAAGCAGGAATGGGAATGACTAAGTCAGAGTTGGGTACAAATACAACCCTAGAAAACTGTACCCCATATGTGCTACCCCACTATAGCCTACAAACATGCATCAGCTATGATAATCTGACACACCCCCATAGGCAAAGTGGGGGAGAACAAGGGGTCACAAGACCAGTCAAGCAAAGCAAAGCAAGCTCAGGGTGGATCACAAAGTCACCACACAGTCCGAGCACAAGAGCAGGGCCAGAGGCCAGTTCACATGCAGGAGTACAGACATATATATAAAACTAGACAAGCAAGAGCAGGTATATATATATGTCACAGTACAAGTAAAGTCAAGAGGAGAGCAAGTGAGGCAAGACAGGCACAAGACCCAGCTGGGTGCAAAAGCGCTGATGGTCACAAGGCGCGAGTGCCTTGGTGAACACATCAGCAGTGTTGGCCTCAGAGGCCACGTACGCAAGTCGCAACTGACCACGCTGCTGCAGCTCACGAGCAAGAAAGTAGCGGAGAGCAATGTGCTTCGTTCTGTGCTCCAAGCGCTGCTCTCGACACAAGGCCAGCATAGCCTTGTTGTCTACGTACAGCACTGGAGGAGAACGAGGCGGCTCTCCAAGGTCAGTCAGCAGGTAGGTGAGCCAGCGAAGCTCCTGTGCAGCCATGGCCCCGGCGTAGATCTCAGCCTCACAACTGGAGCCGAGAACCGAAGACGAGCGAGTAGACCGCCACGAGACAGAGCCGGAACCAAGGCTGAAGGTGTAGCCCTGTGACGACCGCTGCGTAGCCTGGTCGTCAGCCCAAGAAGCGTCCGCGTGGCCGGTAAGGACCACTGGACTCCGCCCTCCAAGCACTAGCCCCATGCCCGACGTACTGCACAGGTAGCGCAATACCCTCTTCGCTGCAGCCATGTGCTCCGGTCTGTGTCTCCCAGGAGCAACATAGCGTGCAAGAATGCTCAGAGGGTATGCAAGGTCAGGTCGTGTGCAGGTCATCAGGTACATGAGGCAGCCAACAAGCTCTGCATACGGACCACTCGACTCTACGGACTCATCCGAAGGCAGAGCTGAGAGTGAGTGGCGAGTAGGCAGAGGAGTGGCCTGAGGCGAGGAGTACGTGAAGCCGAAGCGCTGAAGGACCTGCTGCACCATGTGTGACTGAGTCAAGGTAATGGTGCGGCGTGCTCTGTCCCGAGTGATCTGCAAGCCAAGGTAGCTGCGCAGTTCACCCAGGTCTGTGCACGTGTGTCTCTTCAGCAGCTCGGACTTCACGTAGGCGAGTCCAGCAGTGTCCGCTGTGGCAAAGACCAAGTCGTCAACGTACACGAGGATGTAGAACGGCGGCAGGGAAGTGTCGGTGCGAAGAAACAGCGACGGGTCAGCAGTAGAAGGAGCAAACCCAAGAGCCGCAAGCGTAGTCCTCAGTGTGTCGTGCCACTCACGCGGTGCCTGGCGGAGACCGTAGACTGGCCGTCGGAGGCTCCACTGGGTGCCAGGAGGGAAAGTCCCAGTGAAGCCAGGTGGACGGCGAAGCCAGATCTCCTCGTGCAGGCTACCCTGCAGGAACGCAGTGCTGAAGTCGAGAGAGTGAAGCTCGTAGTCGCGCTGAGCGGCTATGTGCAGCAGCACCCGAAGAGTGGTCATCTTCGGGGTGGGAGAGAAGGTCTGAAAGTAGTCGACTCCCTGCCGCTGACTGAAGCCACGAGCAACGTACCGTGCCTTGAAGACAGGTGGAGAGCCCGGCGGCCGCTTCACCCTGAAGATCCACATGCCACTGACGATGTTCGCCCCAGGAGGGGGAACCGCGTCAACGTAGGTGCCTGTGGACTTCCAGGAAGCCATCTCTGCATCCATAGCTGCCTGCCACTGAGAGGAGTAGGGACCCTCTACGGCCTCCGCGTAAGAACGCGGAGTCGGGATGTCTAGTGCATCCGGGTCTCCCTCAGGGGCAAGCAGTACAGACGCGAGATGAGGTGAAGCAGCCGCTAGACACTGTAACTCCTCCTGCCTGTCCTCTAGGACGTCCGTGCCAAGAGCACACTCACCCCCGACGGACGGAGGACAGACAGACTCAGCAACAAGACTAGCAGCGTAGTCGAGACGACAGCGGGCAGCAAAGTCAACGAGCTCAGCGACTAGAGCAGACGCAGCAGTGGACTCAAAAGAGGGGTCAGTGACGACAGTAGCAAGCAGACGCGTGACAGTAGGACTCGCAGCGCGAAGAGAGTCCGACTCAGGGTCGGCAAGCGCAGGAAGAGAGGACTCAGGAGGAGAAGGCAAAGGGGCACGCAGAGGAGCAGTGGACGGACGCAGAGACATCCGGTGCGTGCCAGGGACAGGAGGAGGACGCTGACGCGAACTGCGACCACTAGCGCGAGCAGCACGAACAGGCGACGCGGGACGAGACGCAGGCTCACGACGCTCAGCAAGACCTCCAGTAGGACCAGTGTAAGGAGAGGGAGCAGGCAGTGGAGAGGAAGGCTCCAGTAGGGACTGCGACTGGACAGGCGGTGGACCCTCTACTGGAGGAGAAAGACCAAGAACCTGCTGCAGGAGCGGAACGAAGTACGGCCGAGGCCGCGCGGCAGCTCCAGACTCAGCAGGGACAGCACCAGCACCCTCAGCTACAGCACCAGCGCCACCCACACCTCCAGCGGCAGGACCAACAGCAGCAGGCTCAGCACGAACGCCCTCAGCAGCTCCAGCTCCAGGAGGACCCGCAGGTCCAGCAGCTCCGGGACCGGCAGCACCCGCACCCTCGACGGTCGAAGAAGCTCCAGCTCCAGCACCAGCAGCACCTCCAGACTCAGCAGCACTCCTCCAGCGGCGAGCGAACCACTCGCGCAGCTCCTGTGGAGAGAGGGGCTCCCGGCGAGACGCAGCAGCAGGAGAAACCCCAGGCTCAGCAGCTCCAGACGCAGCACCCCCAGGCTCAGCAGCTCCCAGCTCAGCACCCCCAGGCTCAGCAGCTCCCGACCCAGCACCCCCAGACCCAGCACCTCCAGGCACAGCACCCCCCGGCTCAGCACCCCCAGGCTCCGCACCCTCAGGAGTAGCACCCTCAGGCCCAGCACCCCCAGCCGTAGCACCCCCAGGCTCAGCACCCCCGCGCACAGCACCCCCAGAGTCAGCACCCCCAGGCTCAGCACCCGCAGCAGCACCAGAGTCACCAGTAACCTCGACCGGGTCAACGGCGTCTACCTGGGACACACCTGAGGGGGCAGGAACCTGAGGGGGGAGGGGGTCTACCGGGGGGGGAACCGGCACAAGGAAGTCCGGGGGAGGGGGGAGGGAAGGAGTGCGGTAGGGGAAGAGACGGTAGAAGGGGACTGACTCGTCGAACGTGACGTCCTGGGAGGACAGAACACGACGAGAGGAGGGGTGGTAAAACTGCCACCCTGGGGCGTCAGTGGGGAAGCCAAGGAAGACACAGGGAGCAGCACGAGGGGACAGCTTGTCCGCAGACAAGTCGCGGACAAACGCCCGAGATCCCCAGACACGGAACACAGACGCATCGCCAACCTTCCCCGTCCACAGCAAGACTGGGGACATCGCAGGCCGAGAGACCCGGGGGTGAAGGTTGAGCTGATGCGCCGCGTACCTCACCGCAAACGGCCACAGAAAATGGGGGGCAGCCGCATGCATCATGGACGTACGAGCGACATCCATGACCATGCCAATGCGGCGCTCAGCAATCCCATTTTGCTGTGGTGAGTCCGGAAGGGTGAAGGTCTGGCGGATCCCCCGTGCACGACAGTAGTCCCGCAGAAGGCGAGAAGAGAACTCTCCGCCTCTGTCAGAGTGCAGACGCAGAACAGGAAAGTCCGAGCCGAAGCTCTTCCTGAGCTGGAGACGAGCCTCGCGGATCCAGTCGATCAGCACCTCAGTGACCGCACCCTTGCTGCGCAAGGGGAGGACTGTGGTGTAACGCGAGTAGTCGTCAACCACCAACAGGAAGTAGCGCTCGTAACCCTGCCCACGGACGGGGGCTGGGCCCCACACATCCATGTGAAGCGTCTGCAAGGGAGCCTCTGTCGGGGGGAAGTGGGAGGAGTGAGGAGTAGCCCGGAGGCGACCCTCGACACAGGGGACACAGGAAGGTCCTGGCCCGGAGGGGAGAGGAGGGAGAGACTGGGGAAGACCAGAGACAAGGACACGGGAAGCCATGCTCCGAAGACGGGGCAAGGAGGGGTGGCCAAGACGGTGGTGCCACAGGAGAGTCTCGTGAGACAGGAGGCGACAAGAACAGGGGGCAGACTCAGGACCTGACCGGGACGCAGCAGCAAGTACCTGACCCGACGCAGCCACCTGACCAGACGCAGGGACAGGAGGAGACTCAACGGTCAGGGTGTAGAGACTCGACCCCGGCCGACGCGAGAACGTGGCCAGGTGTCGGCCTGTGCGTGCCTCCGTGCAGTGGGTCACCCGCTGACTCGCAGGAGTGAACTGGTGAACACCCCCATCCTGCAGGTCCGCTCCACTCACCAAGTTCGTGGAGAACGAGGGAAGGTACAGACCCGACAGGGTGCCCGAAGGGGCAGCCGGACACGGGAGGACAGTGGAGAAGTGAGACAGGACAGGACCTCCAGAGGGGTCAGCAAGGGAGACTGCAACCGGCCGGCCGAGCGGCGTAAGGGTAGTGCGGTCGCGAAAGAAGGAGCGAGAAGCTCCGGAGTCAAGTGTGAAAGTGAGGGAGGACGAGGACGACGCAGTACCTGAGAGCGCAGTCTCACCAGTACCTGAGAGCGCAGACGCACTGGCACCTAGAGCAGCAGCCTCACAAGCACCTAGCGCAGCAGTACCAATGCCCGGGTCGGGCCGGAAACAACGGTAACCCTCATTCTCCTCACTATAATCCACAACATACATAGCAGTAAGGATAGCATCAAAATCAAGATCAAAGATCGCTACACCAGCCCTGAGAAGCTCATCCCAGCGAGGGATCTCACTAGCCCCAGGGAACTGCTGACGCCAGGCGTCCGTCAGGCGGCCAAAGCAGCGCTGGGTGGCGTGGGCACCCCCACACTGCTCACCCGCGCGGTCGCCGGAACGAAGAACGTAGGTGCAGGGACCAGTACCCCCACCCCTCTGACGCCCAGCGTACCACTCACGAAGCTGCTGAGGCGAAGGGATGTCCCGCGAGCGCTGCTGCTGCTGCCGGTGCGAGCGCTGGCCACCACCACCACCGCTACGCTGCTGGGTACCACCCCGACCAGCTCCACCTCCTCCACCACCACTGCCTCCTCCGCTGCCGCCTCCACCGCCTCCACCTCCGCCGCCTCCACCTCCGCCGCTGCCTCCACCACCACCGCTGGCTCCACCACCACCGTCTCCGCCGCTGCCGCCACCACCACCACCACCACCTCCGCCACTAGTCCCGCCGCCACCCCCACTCCCTCCGCGGCCACCGCCGCCACCGCCACCGCCCCCTCCAGCTCCACCCGCGCCCTTGCCCCCCTTGCCCTCGCTTGAGCGACGTCTCCCACTAGGGGCAGACGCCGCGCCGACCGACTCAAGACCAAGCAGGTCGGCAGCAGCAGCAGAGGCAACAGAGGGCAGCAAGGGGGAAGGAGAGCACCCCTCAAAGATGGGGGTGCGAGGGTCACCACGAGAAGCACCTACAGCGACTATGCTCTTCTCCGCTGCAAGGAGGGACTTCTCGAGGAGGTCGACGGTGAGGGTGGTGGGACAGACTGCGAGAAAGTGGTCCCTGACTACGCGAAGGGAGTCAGGGAGGCGCGCGACTACGTAGTAGAGAGCGATGTACATGGGGGGGGGGGTTCTTAGCGCAGAACTCAGCAGGAAGGGCGGCGCGGTAGCGAGTGTCACTAGTGCGGAGGTGCGTAAAGAGGTCAGCGACAGTGGGAAAGGCAGAGAGGTCAGGAAAGAGGTAGGGAAGCATGAGACGGCTCAGTGCAGCAGTGGCAGGGGAGGAGTAGCGCGCAACTACAGCGTCGTACAAGGTCTGAGCACTCTTGTACTGACTAAAGTGCGCACGCTCAGAGGTAGGGAGGTGGCGACGCACAGCAAGACGTGCAGCAGCATCGCGGGTGGCCCACTTAGAGCGGACAGCGGGATCAGCATCAGCAGCAGGAGCAGGAGAGGCGCCAGAGGTGAGGTCAAAGAGAGAAAGGTCGTCAGCCCTGTCGCACTGTAAGTACAGCTGCAGGTCGTCTAACCAGACCTCAAAATCAATGGCGCGACCCTCAGCGTCAAAAGCTAGGACACTAGGGGTAGCCATGGCGACGACAGCGACGCAGTGCAAGCAGTAGGGAAAGAGCTCGCAGTGGCAGTGGGACTGTGCTCACCAGGCAGGGCAGGTCGAGTAGGGATGCAGAAAGGCGGCTCAGCGACCTGGCGGTTGGGTGCTGGGCGGCTCGGGCGCAGGGCGGCTCGGCTCCCGGGCGGCTCGGCGGCAGGGCAGCTCGGGGGCAGGGCGACTCGGCTCCCGGGCGGCTCGGCGACAGGGCGGCTCGGGCGGCTCGGCGACAGGGCGGCTCGGGTGCAGGGCGGCTCGGCTCCCGGGCGGCTCGGCTGCAGGGCGGCTCGGCTCCCGGTAGTAGGGGGGGGGGGGGCCGCGGTCGAGCAGGCGGCCGGGGCCGCGGTAGTAGCTGGCGGCGAGGCCGTGCGAGCAGGCAGCCGGGTCCGCGACAGGAGCGGGCGGCGGGGCCGCGGTCGAACAGGCGGCTGGGGCCGCGGTCGTAGCAGGCGGCCGGGGCCGCGATCGTAGTGGGCGGCGGCCGCGGCGTAGCGGGCGGCAGGGCCGCGTCGAGCAGGCGGCTGGGGGCTGCGTCGAGCAGGCGGCTGGGGGCCGCGTCAGGAGCGGGCGGCGGGGCCGCGGTCGAACAGGCGGCTGGGGCCGCGGTCGTAGCAGGCGGCCGGGGCCGCGGTCGTAGCAGGCGGCGGCCGCGGCGTAGCGGGCGGCAGGGCCGCGTCAAGCAGGCGGCTGGGGGCCGCGTCGAGCAGGCGGCTGGGGGGGGGGGCCGCGACAGGAGCGGGCGGCGGGGCCGCGGTCGAACAGGCGGCTGGGGGCCGCGGTCGTAGCAGGCGGCCAGGGCCGCGGCGTAGCGGGCGGCAGGGCCGCGTCGAGCAGGCGGCTGGGGGCCGCGTCGAGCAGGCGGCTGGGGGCCGCGTCGAGCAGGCGGCTGGGGCCGCGTCGAGCAGGCGGCTGGGGGCCGCGTCGAGCAGGCGGCTGGAGCCGCGATCGTAGCGGGCGGCTGGGGCCGCGACTTAGCGGGAGGGAGGCGACACGGAGGGTCGCTCGATAGCGGAAAAAAAAAAAAAGGTTGAGCGCGCCTCAGGGCGCGCTTCGGTGGGCCCTAGGCAGAGTTCCACAGGGAACCCGCTCTATACCATGTGAAATGTGTAAGCAGGAATGGGAATGACTAAGTCAGAGTTGGGTACAAATACAACCCTAGAAAACTGTACCCCATATGTGCTACCCCACTATAGCCTACAAACATGCATCAGCTATGATAATCTGACAGGTTCGACAGGCGAAATGAGCGGGAATGGCGCGAGGCGCCAGGGGAGCGCGGATGCGGGCGGTTCGGCGGGCGAAATGCCTGAGAATGATGCGAGGCGCCGCGGGGGTGCAGATGCAGATCGCTCGCCAGCCAGGCTGCGCAGAAGTAATGCAAGGCTCGGCGAAGGCAAGGAGGCTAAGCGCGCGCCAGAAGCCAGCCGTGAGGAAGAAAGGAGGCGAGACGTGCAGGCGGGAGTGTATGGCTCGCCTGAGCCGAGACGCGGACATGAGCGCAGGAGGCGCATGGCGTTGGGCGGATGGCAATCACCAGAGCAGGGGGGAAAGGAAAGTGAGGACGACCGCGATAGGAGGCGCGCGCAGCGCTCGCCTGCATGGCAGCGGACGGAGGAGAGGGAAGCACGTGTCAAGGGCAGTGAGTGTTCGTCGCAGTACGTCACGGGTGCAGGTGCGAGAGCGCGCCGTGAAGAAATAGAAGAGTATCCGTGCGCGGGAGCAGGGTTGGTGCAGGAACCTGTCGGAGAGGCAAGGGGGAGGCAGGAGAGAAAGATAAACAGGACAAAGAGTGAGGAAGAGCGCTGCCGGCGAGTGTCCCCTGGGAAGGACCCGGGAAGTGACAAAGGAAGAAGAAGAGAGGATCATGGGCGCCGAGGAGCAGGCGGACGAGGGAGACGTGATGAAGGAGAGTCCCTTGAGAGGAAGGAGGGGAGAGAGAAGACGAGAAGGAGTGGTGAGGAGCTGCGTGAAGAGAAGGAACATGACTATAGCGAAGAGGAGGACGATGGGTATAATCTGGAGCGGCGCCGACGCAGGAAGCAGGAGCGGCGCGAGAAGAAACCATCCGGTGGAGGAAAGGAGGAGTATACGGGAAGGCAAGAGGGGCGTAGGGAGTACAATGTGGAGGTGAGGGAGAAGCAAGACGACAAGGTGCAGAAAAGGAGAGGAGAGAAGCAGAGTAGGCGACGGGAGATGATGCCTGCGAATGACTTAGAGAACGAGGAAGGAGAGCGTGACCGACCTGCACGCCACGGGTCGGGCCGTAGGGAGGGGCGCTGAGAAGAATATTACCCCGAAAAGAGGGAGAGATCAGGGTGGGGATCGAAGAGATATGGGGAAGCTCAAGAAAGAGAAGGGGGAAGGAGCTCAAGTCCGACATGGCCGAGAAGGCAGCAGCAGTCATGGGCAGGCGCTGGGGGAGCAAGGGCAGCCAGAGAAGGAATCTATCAAGTACTGTATGGGACAGCGTCGAAGAGCAGGGAGTCGAGGGAGAGGAGAGAAGAGAGTAGCAGAAGGAATGAGATCTCAGGGTCTTGGGAGACGGGGAGGTGGAATGTGCAGGCCCCACCTCAGGTGGAGGTGCCGGTGCGCTTTACGGGGGGAGCAGGTTCCGGAACCAACCTAAAGAATTACCTGATGCAGATCGCAATTGTGAAGTACCGCTGCGATAGAAGTGGGATGGACCCGATAGAGTTTTTCTTAATCCTGCCGAATACGTTGGGGGGCGAAGCTGAGACGCTGTACCGAATGAAGATGCCGGAGTGGCTGAGACGGGCAGAGGAAGATGGAGATGATCCCACGACGCTGTTCCTTGAGCGACTGAGAAAACAGTTCCCGGGCCACACGGCCGACCGTATCCGAGAGTTTCAGGAGTTTAGGCGGGGTAAGGTGGAGTCGTTACTCACATACTTTGGGAGGCTCGCCAATCTAGCTGAGGATGTGGCCTGCACGGACATCAGCATATTAATTAGCAAGTTTCTGGGGGGGTTAGATGAAGGACTGAGTGGGGGACTAAGAATGAGAGTGTATGAGTTGGGAGCGGAAGCAACGCTAGAGGAGGTGTTTGAATTGGCAGAGAGAGTGGAGCTGGCGCAGAGGCGGTACGAGGCGTACCTGCCAAGGGTGTCAGAGGAAGGGCGGCCCAGGTGGGCTGCAGCGATGATAACCGAGGACGAGGGTGAGGAGGAACAGTGGCAGGAGTGGCAAGCAGAAACACGGACGTGCCACAGGTGCGGGCAGGAAGGGCATATCAGGAGGGAGTGCAAGAACTGTGATGTGTGCAAAAAGCCTGGGCACCGCCGAAGGGACTGCCCAGATGTACCGAGCTATGAGAAAGGTGGGAAAAAGGGGCATCAGGCAAGGAACTGCTATGAGAAAGTAAGGGAGGCAGGGAGATCACCCGAGGAGATTGAGGAACAGATCAAACAGTTACGAGCCCAACTGCAGGCGCTGGGAGAAAGAAGTCAGGGGCAAGCGGGGTTGTACGAGGAGGAGGAAGAGGAGCAGGAGCCGGAACGCTCCTGTGCGGCGCTGCGTGGCCATGCGGACATGCGGCTGCACAGTGGGGGCAGGAACGTGCGAAGGAGGCAAGTGAGTAAGGTGGGGGCATGGGCGTGCATGTTAGTAACGCCAGCAGCAGCGGAAGAAGAGGAGAAGGATGAGAAAGTGGGGGCAGGAGCGTGTGTACCAGCGCCAGCGAAAGCAGAGGAAAAGGATGAGCAGGTGGGGGCAAGAGCATGTGTACCAGCAGCAGCGGAAGCGGAAGTGGTGGATGAAGGGGTGGAGGCACGGGCATGTGTGGTGGCAGCAGCGGAAGAGGAAGGGAAAGAAGAGAAGGTGGGGGCACAGGCGTGTGTAGCAGCAGCAGCGGAAGAGGAAGGGAAAGAAGAGAAGGTGGGGGCACAGGCGTGTGTAGCAGCAGCAGCAGAAGAGGAAGGGAAAGAAGAGAAGGTGGGGGCAAAGGCGCGTGTAGTGGCAGCAGCGGTAGCAGAAGGGAAAGCCAAGAAAAAGGGGGCATGGGCGTGCGCACCAGCAGCCGCAGAAGCAGGAGGAAAAGACGAGAAGGTGGGGGCACGGGCACGTGTACTAAAGGCAGACAAGCAAGCGCAGGAAAGTGGGATGGTGGAGCAGCAAGTGAGGAAGCTGTGGGAAGGACATCCAGAGCTGAAGGGGGAAGAAATGGGAAAAGAAGCCGTGAGAGGACCCGAGGCGGATGTGAGGAGCATACCAGCAGATGCGGCGTGTAACCAGGGGCAAGGTGACCTATGGGTCGCTCGATGGGAAGGTCCGGTGAGGGACCCGGCCAAGAAGCAGGAAGAAGCAGCAAGGGAGAGCAAGGAAGAGGGGGCGTGGGAGTGCCTGACAATAGGAGAAGGACTGGAGCATACAGTGGGAGATGCAATGAGTAAGAAAGAACAAAAGGCCGTGAAGACAGTAAAGGGGATTAAGGGAGAGACATGGGAAGATGAGTCGATGGAGCCAGCAACACAGGTGCTGACAGAACCAGCGGGAATGAGAGTGGCTGAGAACTGGGTGGCATGGGACAGGGAGCATACCTGCAGAGAGGGATATGCTGGAAGTGGCACTGGATACACAGAGAAGAGAGACGCAGGACATGGGGGGTCCAAGAGTGCTGGTGCAGAGGAATCAGAGAAGAGAGCAGACGGGGAACCGCCTGACGAATGCTGCAGTGGTGAGAAGCACCCGGCCTCAGCAAGAGTGTCCAGTGACACGTGCACGGGAGACCCGAGCACGAGCTCTAGAGGGGGCAGGTAGTGGCTGAGGCAGAGCAGGTAAGGTATCACAGGAACAGAGCTTGGAAGAAGAAGGGGGGGAGGATGAGAGCAGGAAGGAGGAGGCAAGCCATGGGATGCCACAGATTATGAGTTTCCGACAGCTGTCACAGAATGTATTGTTGTTTGCAATAGATTCAGTTACTTGCTAGTGTAGGTGTAGTTGGGTTATTCGAAGTACTGTAGAAGGTGAGTTTGGGGCGTGGGGATTGACGCAAAGTGGTGATTCAGGGACTTGCGAGGCGCAGGGTGGGAAAAATTCAAGGGCGAGCCCTGGGCAATCTGAAAGGCCAATCCTAAAGCCTAGCGGGCGGAGCCCAATGTGAGTTACGGGAAACTGCGCGGCACGAGGTAGAGATTCAAATAGACTAGGAACTCACTGCTTAGTTCGTTCTCTCGTTTGTTTGCCTAAAATAGTGGATTTACGTTGCCGTTCTAACGCTACAGCAGCTAGGTGACTAGGCCACTGAGGGCAGCCATCGTGTGGGGGGCAGGTAGTGGCTGAGGCAGAGCAGGTAAGGTATCACAGGAACAGAGCTTGGAAGAAGAAGGGGGGGAGGGTGAGAGCAGGAAGGAGGAGGCAAGCCATGGGATGCCACAGATTATGAGTTTCCGACAGCTCGCAGCGACACTGTTACGTGGACCGGCTCTCGAATGGATTTACTACACCGACGTAGCCCGCGGGGAGAAAACGTGGCAGCAGTTTCGGGCAGATTTAATCGAGCGTTTCGAACCAATTAATACAACCTACATGGCACGGCAGCAGATACACCGACACAAGCAATACAAAAGTGTAACACAGTACACGCAGCAGATGGAGTTACTGTTCAACCGCATCACCGACCTGACCGAAGGCGAAAAAATCCAGGCGTACACCGAAGGATTAAAAATGGAGATTTGGCGGCAGGTGATTGCGGCGAATTACAACACCTACAGAGACATCGTGCGTGCTGCCGAGCGATACGACGCGCTGACTCGAAGTCAACCCGAAACACGACGCTTCACGCCGAACTGTACATTCGGCACGGAGCGATCGGCACCCCCCACGTTCACCGAACCGATGGATATCGACAAATACGACGCGAAGCTGCAGCCGACAAAATGCGAATTTTGCGGCGCAGCAGGACATCAGTTTTTGTCGTGCTACAAAATGAAGAAAGCACGTGCGGCACTCCGGGACGAAAACAGTGGAGCACCCCCGAAGTAAAAAAACGGGAATCGCCAGTAGTCGCGGATCGACCTGGCGATCGCGTAAAGATCTGAAAAACAGGAAAAGGCGACGACGTGGCGACTTCGGAGCGGGTGAAAAAAGGAGAAAATGATGGCGCGAATTTAAAACGTCACGACCGGCCGGCATCAGGGGAAATCGCCGAGGCGAATGGAGGCTCCGCGAAAAACGACTCTGCACCGACCGGGAAACTCCAGCCGAACACCCACGAAAGTAAGAATTCGTTAAAAGTATCCTATAAAGATGCTCTAACGAAGAATATTGCTTCTCGTGGTTTACAAGCCTTCAAAGAATTCAGGGGAGGTCTAGAGGCCAAGAAAAGGCCTTTAGAAATTATTCAGGTACCTGAGAAGTTGGGCAAAGTACTACAGAGCGTAGAAAAGGGTCGTGCGTTCCGTGGAGTTAATATTCTCTCCCCGCAGCACAGTGTTGAGGCTCCCCGTCGCCCACAGGTGAAGCCTACACAGCTGCCAAGGCTTAGAGGAGACATCCAGGCTCAGGAAAAATTATACAAGCCTCGGAAAAATCCTCCTACCCCCCAGGTGAAGTTGGAAAGCGCTGAGTCAGGTATAGGAAAAAGGGAAGGTATTAAGTTTGATGTACCCTATGATCATGTTAACGAGACCCTCTTTGGCTACTCAGCACAGCAGAAACCACTAATCCTCGAGGTGTTATGCAATGGGCGACGCCTCCAGGCACTGGTGGACAGCGGTGCATCTCACTCGGTGTGTGACCGCGGCGCATTGGAGAAAATTGGAGAGAAGGCGGAAGAGACCCAGTTTTCAGCAACCATGGTGGACGGTACGAAGCTTCCTATCCACGGCGAAGCATCACTGCAACTGCATATAGGTGCGTTGAGGTGGACGCCGATGCTACCAGTCACCAACATCAAAGGATTAGATTTTATCTTGGGGCGAGATTTCCTGAAGCGGTTCAACCCCGAGATCGATTGGGTCAACAGCAAGGTGTGCATCTACAACAGTGGGAAGCGGATAGCACTGCGAAGCTGGACGGATACAGGGGACGTATCGGAAACGACACTGGCACGGTTCGAACAGACGGTGAACAAGAGTAACACGGGTTACCTAGCATTGGTTATGGCAGCTGTAGAGGAGGAGAAGCCGAGTTCCGAGCTACCTGCAGCAGTGAAAGAGGTCTTGGAGCAGTACAAGGACATAATGCCCGACGACCTACCTGCGGGCGTACCTCCAGCACGCACCCACGAGCACGAGATCGTGGAGGAACCAGGTGCGAAACCCGTCTCACGTGCACCATACCGACTGAGTCCGACTGAACTGACAGACATGAAAAAACAAATAGAGTATCTACTGGACAGACAACTGATCCGCCCATCCACCTCTCCCTACGGCGCACCAGTTCTCTTCACTCCAAAACCAGACGGCAGTCTACGGATGTGCATTGACTACCGCGCACTGAACAAACAGACAGTCAAAAACAAGTTCTGCGGAAGGTGTTCGAGATCCTGCGGAAAAACAAGTTCTACATGAAGCTGTCAAAGAGCGACTTCGCCCTGAAGAAGGTGCAGTTTCTCGGGCACATGGTGAGTGCCGAGGGCGTACACGTGGACCCACGGAAGATCGCAGCCGTCAAGAAGTGGAATGTACCAGAGAACGTGAAGGAGTTACAGCAGTTCCTAGGCTTCGCCAACTACTACAACAGGTTCGTGCCGCAGTACGCTAAGATAGCGGCGCCACTGACCGACCTACTGAAAAAGGATACGCCCTACAAATGGGATACCGTTCATCAGCAAGCCATGGAGCAGCTACAGACAGCACTGACTACAGCGCCAGTACTCATCTTGCCGGATCAAGACAAGGACTACGTGGTGGAAGCAGACGCTAGTGACCAAGCAGTCGGAGCAGTACTGATGCAGGATCACGGACGCGGTTTGCAGCCCATCGCCTACCTCAGTAAGAAGCTACACGGAGCAGAACTAAACTGCCCCATTCACGACAAGGAAGCCTTAGCGATAGTCATAGCCTTCAAGGCGTGGAGGTGTTACCTAGAGGGAGCCAAGGCTACAGTCTATACTGACCACTGCAGTCTCAAATACCTGAAGTCACAGCCGACACTCTCACGACGACAGGTGCGGTGGGTGGACTTCCTAGAAACTCACTTCCACTACGACATCGTCTACAAGCCCGGGCTACACAACAAGGCAGACGCGTTGAGCCGCCCCGGACATGTAGCAGGCATCCAGCTCGACGGGATGAACCCTCTGCTCAAGGGTCTATTCCAACATGGGTACTCCGTGGACGCAGAGATTGCTACAGCACAGACCAAGAAGCTATTACAGTGGGAGAAAGACTTAGCTGTAAGGAAGGGTTCATGAAAGATTTGGGTACCGAATTACGCCCCACTACGGCAGATCCTATTGGAGGAGTTTCACGACGTACCATACGCGGGACATTTTGGGAGCAACAAGACGTTAGCAGGGATAGCGAAGTATTACTACTGGCCCGGGATGGCAGCAGACGTGCAGCAGTTCGTCACCTCTTGCGACACGTGCCAGCGGATGAAGAGCAGCAAGCATAAAAAAGCAGGGTTACTTGAGCCTCTACCTGTACCGGAGCAGCCATGGCAGGTCGTTAGCCTCGACTTCATCACAGGACTTCCTTCGACCTCACGGGGACATGATTCCATCCTTGTGGTGATCGATAAGTTCTCCAAAATGGGTCACTTCATACCGACCAACGCCACAGCTACAGCAGAAGCAACTGCTCGACTCTTCTTCGACCGCATCATCACCATCCACGGCATCCCCGCTACACTCATCTCAGACAGAGACCCCAAATTCACAAGTTCCGGAAGGAGCTCATGGGACTGTTGGGGACAAAGCTTGCAATGTCTTCAGCATACCACCCCCAGACTGACAGACAGACAGAGCGACTCAATCAAGTGGTTGAACAGTCACTGCGCACAGCTTGCAAGGACGACGTCAGCCACTGGGACACACAGTTACCAACCCTAGAGTTCACTTACAACAACGCATCACATGCGGCCACAGGGAAAACTCCTTTCTTCCTGTGTTACAGACGGGAACCACTCACACCACAGCAGCCAACTACACCGGCACACGTCCAAGCCGCACATGACTTCGTCAGCACCATGCAGCAGCTATGGGAGAAGACTCAGCGACGTCTCACCACGATGCAGAACTCCCAGAAGCAGTATGCCGATCGTCAGCGATGTGATCACTCAGTAGCAGTCGGAGATCAGGTGCTTCTTGACACGCGCAACTTGAACCTGTCTCACCTTCCATCCAAACTCCGGCCTCGCTTCTGTGGTCCTTTTCTCGTTGAGGCACAGGTGACACCAGTTACATTCCGCTTGCGCTTACCAGATACATGGAAGCTTCACAACGCTTTCCATGTCCAGCTACTGAAGCCCTACAAGGACCCCAACCAACAGTTCCAGGGACGGCAACTACCGCCACCACCACCTGTTCTCATACAGGATGAACCCGAGTACGAGATCGAGTGCGTTCTCTCTCATCGGCGCCGCGGTGGCAAGACTCTCGAGTTCCTGATACGCTGGAAGGGATACGACCCCACTGAGGACAGTTGGGTTGCAGAAGCTGATATGGGCAACGCACGCCGTGCTCTCAAGGACTATCTTGTCAAGCAGGGTGTATCTCACGCCACCCAGCTTTGAGGGGGGGATGTGTGAGAGTACGACGGCTTATGCCAGCTATGCTTGCTTGCCTCTACTTTATCATGCTATTTCTAGCATAGGATAATCATATGCATGCATGAATTGCTTGATTTCCTAGGCTAGGTGCTTTCCTATATTTTATTATAATTATAGCACCGAGCTAGGTTGCGTGCACCGAATTCTGGCTTTTCGGTTGCCACCGAATTGCCTTCTACCGAATTCGGTAAGGATCTGTTCGGGACGCTTCGCGACCCGCGGAACCTTCGCGTAACACCTGGTTACGGGGCCTTGTGTCGAGCCTATATATAGCCTCGTGTTGTACCCAGGTGGACATTCAATTCAATTCAATTCAATTTGACTCAATTCTCATTCTCTTTTCTGAACTCGATCCTAGACCCTCACATCCCTTGCCTTGAGTGGGACACAAATAGAGTCACGGGTCTCGATTGCCTTTTTCCAGTCGATCTTCTTGCCCCACACATCCTCCCACTCCGCCTGTCTCCATGAGCAGCCCGTCGTCTTAGTTAGTATGGCCCGTACTTTGCGCAGTGGCACTAGCCCTCCACCTATGAAGAACCCCGACCCGGAAATAAGTCTCGTCTTCGGGTCCCCCACCGGTCCCACTAGTTTGTTGTCTTGGACCATCAGCGGCTGGAGCCTGCACGCCTCGAAACACCCTTTGCTAGGCTTTCCTGGGACCGTCAACCCTCCTTCATCATTGAGCAAGAACCTCGAGACGATGGCCTGCGTGCCGTCGATTCCCTTCACCGCCCAGGGCGGCCCGGATGGCTCCCCCCACAGAACGTATCTCACCACGCCCGGCGTTGCAACCTGCGCCTCTGCCGACGCCGGCTCCTCAACCATCGCCTTCCTCTCCAACGGCATGGCCTCATAGGCCTTAAGCGCCATACCAGCACCTTCCTTGCTCCCTAGCTCCAGCGTTAGCAGCTCCACCGCCTTCACGCATCTGCGCCCCCCCGGGCCGTCTGTCAGCAAGTCTTTAATGCGCAAATTGATAAGCCCCGCCGTGCCTATCTGATGACCGAAGGGACTTCCTCCCCTATGCATGATCCTTCTCTTGAAACCAATCAGCTCCTCCTCTACCTCCCATCTGTTTGCAGGTGCCGGAAGCTCCGCAAAGGGCGATTTCCAGAAAATCTTCACCGCTGCCTTCCATCTTACGCTCCCCGCTTGCCAAAGTTTAGTCGCCGATGGGTGTGCATGCAGAGTCGCCCAGCCTTGTGGGAAGCCCGCCGCCTTCTCAGCCAGCCACCGCCGTGCCCCCTCTGGCTCCTGCAGTAGCTTGCCTACTCTGCGCACCGCCAGCCCATCTAAGCAGAGCTTCGGGTTCAACTGTCCCAAACCACCATCCTTTCGCGGAAGGTACGCCAGGTACGCTCTCCAAAGTATGAAAATCTTTTCCTCTACGGCCTCCCCCGCAGAGACAAATGCGTGGGAAATTGTCCTGATCTTCTCCCATACCTTGTCCGGCGGCGAGTACACCTGTGCTTGGAACATTAGAACAGGCAGTACGTAGCAGCTCATGACCGCCACCCTTGCTGTTGTTGTGAGATACTGCGACTCCCACCTTCCTAACTCCTCCTTTATCCTCTCGTAAGCCCTCCCCCAGGATGGCCTGGCGTCGCCGCTCGGTGTGATCCACACTCCCAAGAGCCGTTCCGGCTCATCCTGCTTCGACCATTTGTATGGGACATCCGCCAGTGCCGGAGTCCCCCTGTTGCGGCCTAGTGGCACAACCACCGACTTATCGCAATTGACTTTCATGCCTGATTGCTTGCCAAAAACATTCAAGACCTCCACCACCTCCCGTAGCTGCCCTTCCCCACTCAGCAAGAAAGAGGTATCGTCTGCGTACTCCACGTATGACAACGGCTCCTTCCCCTCCGGTTCGATCCCCAACCTCCTTCGTCGCACGTCTCTGCAGAGCGGCTCGATGGCACAAAGAAAGAGGTATGGCGCTAAGGGGCAGCCCTGCCTCACACCTCTGTTCATTTCCACTTTATCACTCAGCCAACCGTTAACGATGATCCTCGTACCGGCTTCCGTGTGCAGGCCTTTGGTCCACATGACGAAGTTCTCCGGAAACTCCCCATCTCTTTCATCACCCTGAAGAGATAGGCTCGCGAGACCGTGTCGTACGCCTTCTGAAAATCAACCAGGAGTAGAAGCCATTCATGTCTGCCGCTGTGTGCAGCCTCCACCGCATCCGCAACCACCGACACTGCATCCGGCTCCCGGGTAAGAATCCATGTTGCTCTTTTGATAGAACCGTGCTCAGCACTCTCTTGAGTCTTGTAGCCATGACCTTCGTGACAAGCTTATACATGACTGACAGAAGCGTGATCGGGCGGTAGTTTCCCAACTGATCTGTTGGCCCCTCTTTGTAACAGTACCGTCACCGATGTTGAGATACTCCCCGGCATCTTCGCCGTCGCTGCAAACTCCTGAACGAACTCCATCACATGAGTCTTAAGCAGTTCCCAGTGCAAGACAAAGAACTCCGTAGGTAACCCATCCTGCCCCGGAAATTTCCCCTTTGGGAGCGACTCTAGTGCCTCCTTGACCTCAGCTTCCAACCATTCCGCGGCCAGCCGCTCCACTTCCGCGTCTGAAAGCGTCGCTCCCTTCGCAAAGGTCTCCCAGTCAACCTCCTCCTCCGGTTCGATCTCGCTGAAAGCCAACTTGAAATGTTCCGCCACCGCTCTGAGCACGTTCTTCGTCCCCAGGTAAGCTGCGCCCTGGTGCGTTAACTCCCGTATGACCGTGCGTTTTTTCCTCATCTTAATTTTCGCCGATAGATAGGGTGATGGTACTTCCCCGTTCAATTCCACCCTGATGCCTGCCAGCACTTGCATCCGATCTTTGCAGCTCTGCAGGTAGGCCTCCAAATGCGCCTCTTTGCACACCAGCCTGCTCTGCGCCCGCTTATCACCCGGGTACCGCATCATCTTGTGCCTCAGGAACTCCACCACCCTTTCCACGTGGGCAACCGTCGCCCTCACCCTCTTCCTCTCTTCCCGCGTGTATTCCCTTAGACCCACGCTGAGCAAGCGCAGCTTCTTCCCTAGGTTGACCCCCTCTTCCTTCTCCAGTTTCTCAAGTATGCTAGCGGTCACCGAACTAACCCCCCACCGTCGTGCTTGCCTCGCCTGCATCGTCCACAGGCCGGGTCCTTGGTCAACAGGCACGGACATAGCCAGCGCCACCTTAATGCCGAACCAATGGTCGGAGAGGCCCCCCGGTATCTTGACGTTACGTGCATCCGCCAGCAGACAGAGCAGGGACAAGGATACCAAGCTCCTGTCAATCCGCGTGCTTGCCTTTGTCGCTCAGTCCCTGAACGTGTATTCCGGCTTGGTCTGATGGAGCGCACGGAAAGCGTCGCGAAGACCTCCCCCTTCCAGAATTGCAACAGCCTCCGGTTCTCATTCCCTGTGCCCGACTGTGATGTCCGATCCAAATCCGGGTCCTCCACCAGGTTCAAATCCCCCATCACCACCACATGCGCTGACGGCCGCTGAGCCTAGACGAACTGCAGGAGGCAGTCCTGGAAGAAAATTCCTCTGTTGCACGCGTGCGCCGGCAGGTATATCGCCACTAGCCTGATGGTAATCCCTGAACACGCCACCGTGACTCCCACCAGCCTGCCTGATGGGTGTAGCACGGCATCTGTAAGCTTCACCTCCTCGTTAAACGACGACACCGCCACTCCGCATGCACGCTCACTATTCCTCACCACGGCAGCCGCTGATGGTTTCAGTTGCGTCCAAAAATTGTGATCCTCCCCTATTCTTGTGTCTGTAAGTATCACCACATCCGCAGATTTTTCAATCCAATCTGCATGCACCGTACGTTTGTCGTTGCTTCCGAGGCCATTGACATTGACCTCGCATAGTGTGAGGGTGTTGCGGTTGTTATCAATTAATCCACTGAGATAGAGCCCCATCACATCCACGGGCTTGATATACAGAAAACGCTCCTACGCACGTCTGCATGTGCCTGGCAAGTGACACCTCTCCTACTCCTCACAGCTCCAAACTGAAAGTCAGCCATCCGCATCCGTCACGGTGCTTCATGGTCCTCTTGAGCGCGACACAATACGCCTTCTCTACTTCATGCCAAACTCCTTGCAAATCGGGATGAGATTCACCCTCCCCTTGCTCTTCCGGTTGGCCGATCCCCCTTTCAGGAGCGCGGTGCAGTGCTGAACCGACTTTACATGTTCTGCCGCCTAAGTAAAACTGGAACCTTGAGCCTTGCCGTAGGCCTCCTGAAGACAGATCCAATCCTCCCGACTCCCACCAGTAGATATCAGCGCCACCGCCGGGTCGCGCAGGATCTTCTTGACGCGGGAGTCGAGCGGGAGGAACGCAGCTGCTCACGCAAGATGCGACGAAGCTGTCAGCAAGCCCGAGCGGGACCCCAACAGCCTGAAAAACAAGGTCAGTGCAAAAGTGTTTACCCTTTATAGCATGCAAACGCTGAATCGTCAGGTTCCACTTGCCGATGTTCTCCTGACGCTCCGTTACAAAATTATCGTGAAACTTTGTCATGTGCATGCCGTTGCAAAAAACACAGGAAAGTGCTGGGTAATGGACGAGGAGGAGCTTATGGTGCACCGAGTTAGTCAGCAGGTGCCACCAACGATACTTATCCCCTGGGTGGCTCTTAACCGAGCCTTTGATTTCGTCCGTGTCAGCACCCGTAACAGGATCTACCACGCGATGAAACGCAGCCCCACTGAGGAAAGGAGTACGGCCTAGCTTCTCCAACACCGTCTTCACTAGGTACTCATACACCATCTCCGGTGTAATCGCTGCCGGGACACTCTTCAGGAGAACCTCAATCGAGGATGTAACCCGGATTCTCTGGGTGCTGCCAGTCGAGGAAAATGCCTGTGCCGTTCACCATTTTATGCTCAATTCGGCGACACCATACGTAGTTGGCGTCCGACGCCTGATGGAAGGTGACTTGAAGCCTCCCATAACGCTTCTTCGACAGCCATGTGTCAAATTATATGTATGTCATACATGTGTAGGCTGTAGTGGGGTAGCCAACATGGGGTACAACACCATTAGGGTTTCACATTTGTACCCAACTCTTTCATAGTTCATTCATTCCTGCTACTACATTTAACATGGTTTCGAAACACTAGGTCCGTAGGACCGTCTTTTTTTCCGGGCCCACCTACCGCTGCGGTTACCGCGCTACCCCACGTGTTGTCCTGCGCTAGCCTTTGCTTGCCTTGCCTTGTGACGTGCTGCGCTTCGCGCGCCGTCCTGTAGCCCTCGCGCTGCCTACTGTTGCCCTAGCTATGCGCGCACCGCCCTACAGACCCGTAAGGCCACCGCGCCGCCCCTACAGGCCCGTAAGGCCCGCGAGCCGCCTCTGCAGGCCCGTAAGGCCCGCGAGCCGCCCCTGCAGACCCGTCAGACCCGCGAGCCGCCTCTGCAGGCCCGTCAGGCCAGAGCGCGGCCCCGCCCTGCAGCCGATGCGGCCCCGCCCTGCCGCCGACGCGGCCCCGCCCTGCCGTCGACGTGGCCCCGCCCTCCCACTGTCGCGGCCCCGCCCTGACGCCGACGCAGCCCCGCCAGGTCGCGGCCCCGCCCTGCCGTCGTGTCGCGGCCAGCCCTGCCGCTGACGCGGCCCCGCCCTGCTGTCGACGCGGCCTCACCCTCCCACTATTGCGGCCCCGCCCTGACGCCAACGCGACCCCGCTAGGTCGCGGCCCCGCCCTGACACCGACGCGGCCCCGCTAGGTCGTGGCCCCGCCGACGGGGCCCCGCCCCGCCACCGTGTCGCGGCCTGCCCTGCCGCTGACGCGGCCCCGCCCTGCCGCCGACGCGGCCCCGCCCTTCCGCCGACGCGGCCCCGCCCTGCCGCCGACGCGGCCTCGCTTGGCCCCGCCCTGCCGCCGCCACGGCCTTGCCCTGCCGCCGACGCGGCCCCGCCTGGACCCACCCTGCCGCCGACACGGCCTCGCCCTGCCGCCGACGCGACCCCGCCCCGCCGCCGACGCGGCCCCGCCTGGCCCCGCCCTGCCACCGACATGGCCCCGCCCTGCCGCCGACACGGCCCCGCCCTACAGCAGCTGCCGCGGCCCTGCCCTGTCGCTGTCGTGGCCCCAGCCCTGCAGCTGATGCGGCCCTACTCTGCAGCCGCTGTTGCGGCCCCGCCATCGCCGCCATCGTGCGCCTGCCCTTCCCGCCACTGGTGAGCACCTGCCCTACCCGCGATTCCCGTGTGTCTGCCTTGTTAGAGCGCTGCACCGCCATCTGCCTGCCTGCCTGCCTGTCTACCTGCCTGCCTGCCTGCCTGCCTCACCTGCCCTGCCCACGCTGCTACTGCTGCTACTTCTGTTACTGCTACTAGGCTCCTGCTACTACTGCTCCTACTACTACTGCTACTACTGCTACTGGCGGTGGCCAGATGCAGCTGCAGCGACATCCGCGCGAGTCTCTCACGCCCCAGCAGCTTCGTGAGTGGTACGCTAGTTGGGGTTGTGGCGGTAGCCATCATAGCTGTCGCCCTGGAGCTGGTCAGCTGGGAGCGTCTAGCAGTTGCCAGCTGCAGCTGCAGCGGCGCCCACGCAAGACTCTTACGCCCCAGCAGCTTCACGAGTAGTACGCTTAGAGTAGAGGGTCTCGGAGTACCGTTCGGTGCCCGTACGTCATTCGCACAGGTGATCGGGCTGTTCAGGCTTGCGGGACGCTTAGTCACACACAGTCCCACTGCTTTGCCCGTCTGAGCGACGCCTAGCGTACCGAGTTTGGCGACGAGGCTGAGCTCCCCACCTGGCTGGAGCTGCTTAGGCAAATGGAAGATATATTTGCTCTTGACTATGATGCTATTCTCACTGCCATGTATGCATTGCCTACTAGTGCTGAGGGTGCCTGTTACCTGTGCGTACCGCTTGACCCAGGTATAGAGTCTGCTGCTCTAGGTGCTGGTGAGGCTGCTGCTCTAGGTGCTCGTGCATCTCATGCTCTAGGTGCTGGTGAGGCTGCTGCTCCAGGTGCTAGTGCGTCTGCTCTCTCTGGTATTGCACCTGCTGAGTCCTTGTACACCTTCACACTTGACTCAGGTACTTCCCGCTCCTTCTTTTGCAACAGCACCATCCTCACGCCGCTCATTCGGCCAGTTCCAGTCTCCCTGGCAGACCCCTCTGGGGGTCCAGTCCTTGCGCACTCCTCCACGGTCCTGCCGTGTCCGCCGGTCCCATCTGGCTCCCTGTCAGGTCTTCACCTCCCCTCGTTCTCTACGAACTTGGTGAGTGGTGCTGACCTCCAGGACCAGTGGGTTGACCAGTTCACTTGTGGAGGTCAGCACGTGACCCACTATACGTGCTCCCGGACGGGCCGGCACCTGGCCACGTTTACCCGTGCGCCTGGCTCGAGTCTGTATACACTGACTACTGTGTCCCCTCAGGTCGCTGCGTCTGCATCTGCGTCAGGTCAACTAGCGGCCCCCTGCTCGTGTCGTGCTTCCTTGCTCCAGACCCTCCTTTGACACCACCATCTTGGTCACCCCTCGGTGCAGCGCCTTCGTAGCATGCACTGCCGTGTCCTTGTCTCTAGTCTTCCCAGGGTTCTCCCTCCCCTCCCACCCTTGCCTGCTCCTCCTTGTCTTCCCTGTGTCGAGGGGCGGCAGCGCGCCGCTCCTCATTCCTCCTCGTTTCCCCCGACGACTGCTCCCCTGCAGACCGTGCACATAGACGTGTGGGGCCCAGCCCGCGTCAGTCGGCAAGACCGCGAGCGGTACTTCCTGCTGGTTGTTGACAACTACTCACGTTACACCACGGTCTTCCCCTTGCGCACCAAGGGTGAGGTCCGTGATGTTTTGATCCCTTCAATCCGCACTGCCCGTCTCCAGCTCCGCGAGCAGTTCGGGACGGAGTTTCCCGTCCTCCGTCTGCACTCAGACAGAGGTGGGGGGTTTTCCTCCGACCTTCTGCAGAGCTTTTTTCGTGGGGAGGGCATTCTCGAGACGTTTACGCTTTCGGCCTCTCCGCAGCAGACTGGGGTGGCTGAGTGCCGCATTGGCTTAGTCATGGAGGTCGCTCGTACCTCCATGGTCCATGCGGCTGCCCCCCATTTTCTGTGGCCGTTTGCGGTCCGCTACGCCGCACATCAGCTCAACCTCTGGCCCCGTGTCTCCTTGCCGGAGACCTCGCCCACCCTACGGTGGACGGGGAAGGTTGGCGATGCGTCGGTGTTCCGGGTCTGGGGTTCTCGTGCCTTTGTCCACGATACCACCGCGGACAAGCTCTCCGCCCGCGCTGTTCCCTGTGTCTTCCTTAGCTTTGTCCCTGACGCGCCTAGTTGGCAGTTTTACCACCCCACCTCGCGCCGTGTCTTCCCCTCTCAGGACGTCACGTTCGACGAGTCGGTTCCCTTTTACCGTCTCTTCCCCTACCGCACTACCCCTCTCCCCCCCCCGCCTCTCTTCCTCGCTCCAGGTGCTCCCCAGGTAGATCCCCTCCCCGCTCCCGGTCCTGCACCTTTAGGTGTGTCTCAGGTAGACCCTCCTCCCTTGACTGCGCCGATTGAGGTCACTAGTGACTCAGGTCCTGCTGAGGGTGGTCTTGCTCGGGGTACTGCTTCTAGGGGTGCTGAGCGTGGGGGTGCGGAGCCTGAGGGTGCGGAGCCTGGGGGTGCTGAGCCTAGGGGTGCGGAGCCTGGAGGTGCTGAGCCTGAGCGTGAGGAGTCCGGGGTTGCTGAGCTTGGGGGTACTGAGTCTGGGGGTGCTGAGGCGTCTGGTGAGCAGTCTCCCTGGAGCGGCCGTCTCCGTAGTCGCTCCGCTGGTGCCTCGCCGCTGCACTCTCGTCGTCGTCTCCCTCTCTCCCCACAGCAGTTGCGTGAGTGGTACGTTAGCCGTCAGGGTCGCGCTGCTGGAGCTAGGGGCCCTGCTGCGGGAGGCGCTGGAGCTGGTGACTCTGCGACTTGAGTTGTTTCTACTGGAGTTCCTGGAGCTGCTGGGACTGGAGGCCCTGCTAGGCCTGGAGGTGCTGCTGTTGACTCTGAGGTTGGAGGCCCTAGAGCTGGAGGTGCCGGTGCTGGGGTTGCTACTGCTGGTGGCGCTGGAGCTGGAGGTTCTGGAGCTGCTGCGGGTGCTCGCACAGGAGGTTATGGAGCTGTTGGAGGTGCTGGCGCTGGTGGCGCTGGAGCTGGAGGTTCTAGAGCTGCTGCGGACGCTGGCGCTGGAGGTGCGACGCTTGAGGGTTCTGACTCTGCTGTTGCGCGGTCTCCTTGGAGTAGCCGCCTTCGTCCGCGTGTGCCTCTCACCTCACAGCAGCTGCACGACTGGTACGGTCGCCGTCGTGGTCGCGCTTCTGGAGCTCGGGGCTCTGCCGCTGGAGGTACTGGAGCTCGTGGAGCTAGAGGTTCTGAGACTGAAGGTGCTACTGCTGGAGACCCTGGGTCTGAGGGTGCTGCTGCTGGAGACACTGAGGCTGGAGACCCTGGGACTCGAGGTGCCGGTTCTGGGGGTGCAGCTGCTGGTGGAGCTGGTCCTGGAGGAGCTGGCGCTGAGGCTTTTGGAGCTGCTGGAGCTGCTGGAGCTGCTGGGGGTACTGGAGGTGCAGGTGCTGGTGGCACTGCACAGCCGCGCCTGTTTTTCGCTCCACCATCTCCGTCGTCTCAGCCACCGCCTGACTCTGTGCTTCGCCAGGTTCTTGGTCTCCCTTAGTCTACTGGTCTTCCGTTACAGCCTGGCTCACCGCTGCCTGCTCCTTCTCCTTACACTGAGCAGACAGGGGGTCTTACTGAGCGTCGTGAGCCTGCATCGCGTCCTGTCTCGCCTGTCCGTTCTGGTAGTTTCGGTCGTCGTGTTCCTCGTCCGCGTCAGCCGGCTGTCCCCGGCACCCACCTCGTAGTCCATCATCCTTCCTCTGCTCCGCAGCGTGATCCTTTGCCGTCCCCTCCTGCGTCTTCTCTGCCTGACGTTCCAGAGCCTGAGTCTGACCGCGCTCGTGCTGCTCACCCTACTGTCACGCGTCTGCTAGCCACAGTTGTCACTGACCCGTCGTTTGAGTCTGCTGCTGCGTCTTCCTTAGTCGCTGAGCTTGTTGACTTTGCTGCTGCCTGTCGTCTAGACTACGTCGCTAGTCTTGTTGCTGAGTGTGAGTCTGTCTGTCCTCCGTCCATCGGGGGTGAGTGTGATCTTGGCACGGACGTCCTTGAGGACAGGCAGGAGGACCTTGAGCGTCTTGCAGCCTCTGCGCCTCATCTCGTGTCCATGCTGCTTGCCCCTGAGGGAGACCCGGATGCACCAGACATCTCGACTCCGCGTTCTTACGCTGAGGCGATCGCGGGTCCCTACTCCTGTCGGTGGCAGTCAGCCATGGACGCAGAGATGGCATCCTGGAAGTCCACAGGCACTTTCGTCGATGAGTTTCCCCCTCCTGGGGTGAACATCGTCGATGGCATGTGGATTTTCAGGGTGAAGCGGTCGCCAGGTTCTCCGCCTGTCTTCAAGGCTCGTTACTTTGCTCGAGGCTTCAGTCAGCGGGAGGGAGTCAACTTCTTCCAGACCTTCTCCCCCACCCCAAAGATGACCACTCTTTGGGTGCTGCTGCACGTTGCCGCTCAGCGTGACTACGAGCTTCACTCTCTTGACTCCAGCACAACTTTCTTACAGGGCAGCCTGCACGAGGAGATCTGGCTGCGCCGCCCTCCTGGCTTCACTAGGTCGTTCCCTCCTGGTACCTAGTGGAGCCTCCGGCGGCCAGTCTACAGTCTCCGCTAGGCGCCTTGTGAGTGGCACGACACACTGAGGACTACACTTGCGGCTCTTGGGTTTGCTCCGTCGACTGCTGACCCGTGGTTGTTTCTGCGCACCGACACTTCGCTGTTGCCATTCTACATCCTCGTGTACGTCGACGACTAGGTCTTTGCCGCTGCTGACATTGAGGCTCTCGCCCTGGTGAAGTCGGAGCTGCAGAAGAGACACACGTGCGCAGACCTGGGTGAGCTGCGCAGCTACCTTGGCTTGCAGATCACCCCGGACAGAGCACGCCGCATCATCACACTGACTCAGTCACACATGGTGCGGCAGGTCCTTCAGCGCTTTGGCTTCACCTGGTCCTCGGCACAGGCCACCCTCTGGCTACAGGTCACTCGCTCTTAGCTCCACCTTCGGACGAGTCCGTGGAGCCGAGTGGTCCTTACCCAGAGCTACTGGGCTGCCTCATGTACCTGATGACCTGCACTCGTCCTCACCTTGCGTACCCTCTTGGCCTTCTGGCTCGCTACGTGGCTCCTGGTCGGCACCGAAAGGTGCACATGGATGATGCTAAGAGGGTACTACACTACTTGTGCAGTACATCGGGCATGGGGCTCGTGCTTGGAGGACGGAGCGACTTTGTCCTCACTAGGCACTCAGACGCTTCTTAGGTTGACGACGAGGCTACGCAGCGGTCGTCACAGGGTTATAACTTCAGCCTTGGCTCTGGTTTAGCTTCTTGGCGTTCTACACGCTCGTCTTCAGTTCTCAGCTCCAGTTGTAAGGCTGAGATCTACGCTACAACCATGGCTGCACAGGAGTTACGCTGGCTTACCTACCTGCTGACTGACTTGGGAGAGTGGCCTTGTTCTCCTCCAGTGCTGTACGTAGACAACATGGCCGCCATTGCCTTGTGTCAAGAGCACAGACTGGAGCACAGAACGAAGCACTTCGCTCTGCGTTACTTCCTTGCTCGAGAGTTGCAACAGCGTGGTCAGCTTCGTCTTGCTCACGTGGCCACTCAGGCCAACACTGCTGATATATTCACCAAGGCACTTCCGCCTACATTTCCTCACTTGTTGTAGGTGTCAGAAACACTAAGGATAGCTAGGCGTAGGAGCCATGGCTATGGTGGCTTAGTAGCTTAGGTTTTGGGGTTCAAGAGGAATGTCGAGAGAGTTGCAAAGGAGAAAAGGTGTTCAATAAAGAGAGAAGGTACAAGAATCTAGGCAAAGCAAGCAAGGTGCACCACCAAACAATGTAACACTACACTAACTACCGCTACAAGCAGTATATACAAGAAATATATTTCAACACACCTCCTAAACTGCTTGCACCAGGAAGCCAATGCAAAGACACCCCTTGAAGGGGTACACCAAGCGCAGCAGAAGGAGAGGGGAAGTGAGGAGGAGGAGGGATTGTGACAACGGTAGAGATAGGAGGCAACAGGTGAAGCCGCAGTCACACAGGCAACAGGAGTGGCGCGCACAGTGGCTACGGAGCGCACGAGGGCACCGGACTACGGGATTATCTGGCTCCGCGGCTACGACGAGCGGCAGGAGCAACGGACGCACAGGCGACTGGCGAAGCAGGCTCGCTGGGCTACCGAGAGCACGAGGGCTCAGGACTACTGGCGCTGCTGACGACACGACGGCGACCTCCGCTCAACCTCCCCTAGCAGTCCCACACCCCCTTCTCACACAACCCCTCGCTGCACCCCTGTCTCCACTCCCACGACACCCACTTAGCTCCACTCCCCTCGGCTCCCACACATCCACCCCCCTTCAGCGGCAGCTGCAGCAGCGGGAGACGAAGAGGGAGGAGGAGGAGCCGAAGGGTAGCACCCACACTCATCACCCCCACACACGCCACCCCCATACCCTACCCCCATGGCTGCACTGGGTCCAGGAGCAGCGTCGCGGGCAGCTGCAGGGTCGGCTGCTGCAGGGGCGGTTGCTCCAGGGGCCAAGGGCGGCTGCCAGGGGTCCAGGGGTGGCGTCGCGGGGTCTAGGGACGGCGTCGTTGCTCGTCGCGGCGCCTTCAGGGTGCGCGCCCGCTGCTCCCCGCCCCCCCCCCCCCCCCCCCCCCCCCCCCCCCCCCCCCCCGTCGCCGACCCTGCAGCAACGTGCGACCTGCTTGTCCAGCAGCTCGCGACGCCGCCCCTGCAGCAGCGCGCGACCCCCCCTTACAGCAGCGCGCGAGCCGCCCCTGCACCAGCAGCGCCGCCTCTGCAGCAGCCGCCCCTGGCCCCTGGAGCAGCCGCACCTGCAGCCGCCCCTGGCCCCTGGAGCAGCCGCCCTGCAGCAGCCGCCCCTGGCCACTGGAGCAGCCGCCACTGCAGGAACCGCCCCTGGCCCCTGGAGCAGCCGCCCCTAGAGCAGCCGCCCCTAGAGCAGCCGCCCCTGCAGCAGCCACCCCTGGCCCCTGGAGCAGCTGCCACTGCAGGAGCCGCCCCTGGCCCCTGGAGCAGCCGCCCCTGGCCCTTGGAGCAGCCGCCTCTGCAGCAGCCGACCCTGCAGCTGCCCGCGACGCTGCTCCTGGACCCAGTGCAGCCGTGGGGGGAGGGTATGGGGGTGGCGGGTGTGGGGGTGATGAGTGTGGGTGCTACCCTTCCCCTCCTCCTCCTCCTTCGTCTCCCATTGCTGCAGCTGCTGCTGAAGGGGGGTGGATGTGTGGGAGCTGAGGGGAGTGGAGCTAAGGGGGTGTCGTGGGTGTGGAGACAGGGGTGCAGCAAGGGGGTGTGGGACTGTTAGGGGAGGTAGAGCGGAGGTCGCCGTCGTGTCGTCAGCAGCGAGCCCTCGTGCTTTCGGTAGCCCAGCGAGCCTGCTTCGCCAGTCGCCTGTGGGTCCATTGCTCCTGCCGCTCGTCGTAGCCGCGGAGCCAGATACTCCCATAGTCCGGTGCCCTCGTGCGCTCGGTAGCCACTGTGCGCGTCCTGTTGCCCGTGTGACTGCGGCTTCACCTGTCCCCTCCTATCTCCACTCCTCTCACAGTCCCTCCTCCTCCTCACTTCGCCTCTTCTTCTGTTGCGCCCTGCAGGGTGTACCACTTCAGGGGGTGTTCTGTACATGGTTCTCACTGCAATCAATTAGGGGGTGTGTTGAACTATATTTTTATATGTTCTTTATAATTGTCTGCAGTGTAGAGTGTAGTTCATCCCAATTTGCTGTAGGTGGTGCACCATGCTTCTCCTTGCAATATTTTGTACTCATCTGTCTTAGTGAAGCCACTTCTTTCTGCTTCAACTCTCTCGACACCTCCTTCAACCCTAAAACCTAAGTTCTTAACCACCAAAGCTACACTAAACAAAATAATTGTCCTTATGGATTCGATATGTAGAGTAAGTGGCGTCCAATCGTAAAATAAACATGTATTCTATTGTACAAATTGCATATAGGGCTTGTGTCATGTGTTCCCAGTTTGTGTAGGCGCCCTCTAGCCTATCAAACGATGGAGCTCTAACGAGTAAGCTTTTCTCTCTCGACACCCCGTACGGACAAATCCTTCCAAAATGTCTCGCGCATTATTTCGAGCGCAGTTAGATCTAGATTCATTAGGTACAGAGGCGATTACGGGCGTAGTCTACGATCTTACCTTAGTGCTATCTCCCCCGCAGCATGAAGCGCCTTAGTGTGGAGAAGCAGAAGCACATCATGCAGCTAATTCAAGAGGGGCGTAGTTACCACCAAATCGTTAAGGAGATGGGTGTTTTGAAGTCCGTCATCCATGACGAGCTCCTCCGCCACGTCGGTCCGCAAACGTACGACGAGCTAGTGCCGTCATCGGCGAAACTTGGTCGGCCGCGCAAGCTACCCGAGCAAATCGCGCAGATACTCGTAAGGTCGATAGTTTTTTTGTGAATCGAAATCTGCCGAGGCAACCGCGGGAATGATTGCTTCTACACATGGCATCAGTGTCACTGGCGTCACTGTTCGAAACACTCTCACGCTGCACGGAGTTAAGGCGACTGAAAAGCCGTCTAAGCCTAGACTATCCGAGAAAAACATCAACGACCGCAGGCAGTGGGCCAAGGACCATCAACACTGGACGATGGACGACTGGAAACGCGTCATTTGGAGCGATGAAACAAAGGTCTGCCGGTTTAGTAGCGACGGACGAAGTTGGGCCTGGATTAGACAGGACTGCCCCATGGAGCCGCACCATGTGAAACAGACCGTCAAGCATGGCGGCAGCTCCATCATGATTTGGGGGTGGATGACATACAACGGCGCGGGTTTTATGTGCAAGATAGAGGGAAGGATGAACGGGGAGTTGTACCGTTCAATCCTGCAAGACGTGCTTCAACAGACTATCAAGCATTACGAGTTGAATCCCGAGGCAATCGTGTTCCAGCATGACAACGACCCCAAGCATACGTGCAAGCTGGTAAAAAATTACCTTGCAGAGCATCCGTACTCTGCTCTCCCATGGCCCGCATCTAGTCCGGACCATAACCCCATAGAACACCGATGGGTTTACTTGAAGAAGCAGCTGGTTGCTTACCCCCGCCCACCTGCAGGAAATTCTCGAGCTGTGGGACAGAATTCAAGTGGAATGGGAGAAAATCCCCGCGGCCTGTTGCAGTGAATCGATCGACATCATGCCCAGGCGTGTGCGCGCTGTGCTCAAGGCCAAGGGTCGCTGGACCAAGTACTAGATTCAGCCTGGTTTGCATGCGTGACTGTATTTGTAAGAAACTGTTCTTATGACACTGTTTGCCTAATTCCTTTCCTGCAGATTGCTGAGCCGAGTTAATGGCCATGTAGCCTTGTGTTTCCACGTACAACCCTCCGGGTTTTAACCTTGTGGCGCCCTTTGATTAAGGCTTAAACACGGTAGCAACTAATGCACATTTTCCATCCATATATCTTGGCATGCGGACAATTATTTCGTTCAGTATATGGCTCCTAAGCCTAGCTGTCCTTAGTCATTCTGACAAGGGGCGGCTACACGAGGGCAGGCGCGGGTGAGGCAAGGGCGGCTGCACGAGGGCAGACGCGGGTGAAGCAGAGGCGGCTGCACGAGGGCAGGCGCGGGTGAGGCAGGGGCGGCTGCACGAGGGCAGGCGCGGGTGAAGAAAGGGCGGCTGCACGAGGGCAGACGCGGGTGAAGCAGGGGCGGCTGCACGAGGGCAGGCGCGGGTGAGGCAGGGCGAGGGCGGGCTCCATGGGGCGGCGTCGCGGGGTCCAGGGGCGGCGTCGCGGGGTCCAGCGGCGGCGTCGCGGGGTCCAGGGGCGGCGTCACGAGGTCCAGGGGTGGCGTCGCGGGGTCCAGGGACGGCGTCACAGGTGCAGGGCAGGCCTGCGCGAGGCTCGCAGGGCAGCACGACGGGCAGAACAGGCCCGCGCGCTGCCTGCAGGGCAGCGCAACGGGCAAGAAGCCCGCGCGCGGACGTGGGGCAGAGAACCGCCGTGCGCCCCGAGCACACGGCGGGCAGAAAATCGCCGTGCGCCCGCGCGCCCGAGGCGTGCGACAGGACGACAGGCAGCGGAAGCAAGTGGGGGGCCCACAGGCTAGGAGCATGAATGCTCTGTTACCATGTCAGAAACACTAAGGACAGCTAGGCTTAGGAGCCATGGCTATGGTGGCTTAGTAGCTCAGGTTTTGGGTTCAAGAGGAATGTCGAGAGAGTTGCAAAGGAGAAAAGGTGTTCAATAAAGAGAGAAGGTACAAGGATATAGGCAAAGCAAGCAAGGTGCACCACCAAACAATGTAACACTACACTAACTACCGCTACAAGCAGTTTATACAAGAAATATATTTCAACAATAGGCTTTGCCTGTACAATGATCTATATGTATATACCTGCATGCTTACTCTTGGTAGGTAGAGATCACTGTGCTGTTGTTGTTGCATATATACCTCTGCATGTGAGCTGGCCTTGTGGCTCTTTGCTTGTGCTCAGAGTGTGTGGTGACGTTGTGATCCACCCTGAGCTTGCTTTGCTTCTCTTGACTGGTCTGGTGACCCATTGCTCTCCCCCACTTTGCCTATGGGGGTGTGTCAAATTATATGTATGTCATATATGTGTTGGCTGTAGTGGGGTAGCCAACATGGGGTACAACCCCATTAGGGTTTCACATTTGTACCCAACTCTTTCATAGTTCATTCATTCCTGCTACTACATTTTTAACACCATGCAGGTAGGAGGACATGGCACTTCGTCGTTGTCAAAACATGCGCAGACATATGCCTCCTCCACAGCGCCAGCAGGCTTTTGACCGTGTCGATCGTGTGCTCAACCTTGTCCTCACATTTAATCGGGATCAGGAGCGTGATCGAGAATCCGGCGCGAGCGGCAATCTCCCCTGCCTTCACTGGGTCAAAACGCTCCTCCGGATCGTCACTCAGATAACCATCATCTTCCTCCTCTTCATCTTCCCCCCCTTTGCCAGGAGCTTCCGTGTCAGTCGCCGGCGGCGTCACCTCAATGTCCTCGTCTTTCTCTTTCTCAGTGTTGTCAATCCCCTCCTCAGCCGGTTTTCCAGAAGATGGTAACTTCGACTCGTTTGGCTTTTTCACCAGCGAGATGCGCGTTTCATCCGCGAAGGGTCCCCCCACATCTTTAAGCAACGGCTTCAGCGTCACCGGCTCCGAGTGATGACCCTTAGCAGCAGATTCCCGAGCCTCGTTACTCGTGACCTTAGCCACTGCCTTCTTCGGCTGATGCGGCATGGTGCGATGATGAGAGACAGAAGAACTGAAGTCAAAGCAAAGTGATTTGCAAAGGATTGTTGAACCTGGATGATCTGCTCTGAGCACCGACACTTTGTAGGAAAGTCGCTTCGGCCTTGGTTTTTTCCTCGGGTGATAATGCCATAATCCCATAATCCCAATGCCTCGGTGTATGTTTGTGCCTTGAGAATCGTTATCCGGGGGAGATTCTTAGCTCGACACTTGGACCCTCGTAGCCACAATGTTAGCAACCTTGGGAAAGCCTCTTGTTTCTCAGACCAGTTTGCTGCCAACGGTATATTCAGTAAGCCTGACAATGAACCAGATGATAAAATGCTCGCCATTTGAGCACAATAATTATATCCTCTTGTTCCCCTTGCCCTGTAGAAACCGAGACCGTTGTTAAATGTAGCAACTGATAAGAAATTGACAAACATTTGGCCATTCAAAGGTGCCTAACAAGATCCATGGCGGCGAGGTAGTTCGGAATGGACGTGACAGTCAGGCCAACGTGTGCCTGGGATGTATGGACATGCCTTTCTCTTATGCAATCGCGAAATACTGTGTATGTTATGGGTGCAATGAGTCGAAGTAGCGAGAATTGCACTAAGGTGTCAAACGAGTACAAAATGTGAGCGAAGGCATGAGCGAACATTTATACGCGAAACATGCAAACGGTAACGCGGTGCGTGCGAGCTAGCTAGTGCTATGCTGGAAGCGAGGCTCGGGCTAGTCCCAAAGCGTAGGCCGACACGGCCGGCCCAGCAGTGCTAGGTTTGGGAAAACAGTGCGCGCGAAGTCGGCTAAGCCCCGTTAGCAGTAACGGGCGAACAACGGCTGCTGCTGTACGCGATGTTGCAGGGCGCGCTAAGGAATATCGAGAAAATTCCTTACACTACCCCCCCCCCCCCCCCCCCCCCCTCAAGAAGCCCCCTCCGCTACGCGAGTGCGTGTATATCGCGGAAACCCCGGCTCCTCAGGTACACTTGCAGGGCAGGGTGGTTTTCGATGTTGGCCAGGGGCACCTAGCTATCCTCGGTTGGCGTGCGATCCTTCCAGCGAACGAGGAATTCAATCCTCATGATTCCCGTGGGGTGTCAAATCCGATGGCTCAGGATGTTTTCGGGCACGATGATCGGCTCCGATGCAGGGCGAGTCATGGATGGCGGGCGGTGACGAGGCAGTTGGCTTGTGGTTGGGATGTATGGGCGAAATAGGCTGACGTGGAACGAAGGGCTGATGTACCAGTCCGTCGGCAACAGTAGGTGGGCTGTCACTGGGGTAATCATGTGGCTGATTTGGAATGGTCCACAGTAGCGGGGTCTCAATTTCGGTACAACGGGCAGTCTTAAGTTCTGTGTGTTGAGCAGTACGTAATCTCCTGACTGGTACATGACTTGGCGGCAGTGGCGGTCAGCGTTGCGCTTAGCGATGACGTTGGATTTTTTAATTCCTTCAGCGGCTCTGGTGCGGGCAGCTTGCAGAATTTCGGCGAATTGTTGTGCACGTGGTGTTGGGTTGTCCGGACTCGGCGTCATGGGCACTATAGGGTTTTGCCTGTAGTTCACGTAGAAAGGGGACTGCTGCGTCGTCGGTGACGTGGCGTTGCTATACGCGAACTCGATCAGCGGCAGCTGCTGCTCCCAAGTGGTCGGGTCGTCGCATGTGGCACGAATCAACTGCTCCATTGTCTGATTCGTCCGCTCCGTTTGACCGTCGGTCTCGGGGTGGTACGACGAGCTGAACGGTAGCCTTGTCCCGAACTGCTCCCAGAGGTTCTTCCAGAAGTTGCTGGTGAACTTCGTGTCGCGGTCGCTGATTATCGCGGCTGGTATCCCGTGCGGTCGAATGACGGCTGCGATGAACAGGCGAACAGTTTCTTCGGCTGAGATCGATTTCCTGCACGCAGCAAAGTGTGCCATTTTCGTCAACTTGTCAACGACGACCTATTGAAATGATTGAACAGGAATGAATGGACTAACAGTGAAAACAGTACAAGTACCTAACCCTAGAATTGTGTACCCCCTATAGGCTAACCCACTGTAGCCTAAACAAGCAGAACATATATAATGTTTGACACACCCCCATAGGCGAAGTGGGGGAGAACTGGGGGTCACAAGACCAGGCAAGGCAAAGTAAGGCAAAACAAGCTCAGGGTGGATCTCAAGGATACCACACAAATTCCGAGCACAAGCAAGTGGTCACAAGACCAGTTCACATGCAGGTTTATAATAGAACAAGAGGTACAATGATCACAACCTAGCAAGAGTAAACATGCAGGTATATATATATAGAGATCACAGTACAAACAAACTCAAGAAGTAAGCAAGTGAGGTCCAGTAGGCACAAGGCCTAGAAGAGTGCAAAAGCGCTGATGGTCACAAGGCTGAAGCGCCTTGGTGAACACATCAGCAGTGTTGGCCTCAGAGGCCACGTAACACAGACGAAGCTGACCACGCTGCTGCAGCTCTCGAGCAAGGAAGTAGCGCAAAGCAATGTGCTTCGTTCTGTGCTCCAGTCTGTGCTCCTGACACAAGGCAATGGCTGCCTTGTTGTCGACGTACAGCACAGGAGGAGAACAAGTCCGCTCTCCAAGGTCGGTCAGCAGGTAGGTGAGCCAGCGTAGCTCCTGGGCCGCCATGGCTGTGGCGTAGATCTCAGCCTCACAACTGGAGCTGAGAACAGAAGAAGAGCGAGTAGAACGCCAAGAAACTGAACCTGAGCCAAGACTGAAGGTGCAGCCCTGAGACGACCGCTGAGTAGCCTGGTCGTCTGCCCAAGAAGCGTCTTAGTTCCCAGTGAGAACAACTGGGACTCGCCCTCCAAGCACTAGCCCCATGCCCGACATACTGCACAAGTAGCGCAACACCCTCTTAGCTGCATCCATGTGCTCCTTCCGGTGACGGCCGGGAGCGACATAGCGTGCAAGAATGCTAAGAGGGTATGCAAGGTCAGGTCGAGTGCAGGTCATCAGGTACATGAGGCAACCCAAAAGCTCTGGATACGGGCCACTCGGCTCTACGGACTCATCCGAAGGCAGAGCTGAGAGCGAGTGACCGGTAGGCAGAGGAGTGGGCTGAGGCGAGGAGTACGTGAAGCGGAAGCGCTGAAGGACCTGCTGCACCATGTGTGACTGAGTCAAGGTGATGGTGTGGCGTGCTCTGTCCCGGGTGATCCGCAAGCCAAGATAGCTTGTCAGTTCACCCAGGTCTGTGCACGTGTGTCTCTTCTGCAGCTCCGACTTCACGTGGGCGAGTGCCGCAGTGTCAGCAGTGGCAAAGACCAAGTTGTCGACGTACACGAGGATGTAGAACGGCGGTAGTGAGGCGTCGGTGCGTAGAAACAGCGACGGGTCAGCAGTAGAAGGCGCGAACCCAAGAGCCGCAAGTGTAGTCCTCAGTGTGTCGTGCCACTCACATGGCGCCTGGCGGAGACCGTAGACTGGCCGTCGGAGGCTCCACTAGGTACCAGGAGGGAACGACCCAGTGAAGCCAGGTGGGCGGCGCAGCCAGATCTCCTCGTGCAGGCTGCCCTGCAGGAAAGCAGTGCTGAAGTCAAGAGAGTGGAGCTCGTAGTCATGCTGAGCGGCGCATGCAGCAGAACCCGAAGAGTGGTCATCTTCGGGGTCGGGGAGAAGGTCTGGAAGAAGTCAACTCCCTCTCGCTGACTGAAGCCTCGTGCAACGTAACGCGCCTTGAAGACAGGCGGAGAGCCCGGCGGCCGCTTCACCCTGAAAATCCACATGCCACTAACGATGTTCGCCCCAGGCGAGGGAACCTCGTCAATGTAGGTGCCTGTGGACTTCCAGGAAGCCATCTCTGTGTCCATGGGTGACTGCCACTGAGAGGAGTAGGGACCGGCCATCGCCTCTGCGTAAGAGCATGGGGTCGGGATGTCTGGTGCATCCGGGTCTCCCTCAGGGGCAACAAGCATGGACACGAGATGGGGCAAAGCGGCAGCAAAGCACTCAAACTCCTCCTGCCTGTCCTCAAGGACCTCAGTGCCAAGAGCATATTCACCCCCGACGGACGGAGGACAGACAGACTCAGACTCAGCAACTAGGCTAGCGGCGTTGTCTAGACGACAGGTGGTAGCAAAGTCGACAAGCTCAGCAACTCAGGTAGACGCAGCAGCGGACTCAAAGGAAGGGTTAGTGACAACAGTAGCCAGGAGACGCGTGACAGTAGGACTGGCAGCACGAAGGGAGTCTGACCCCGGGTCAGCAAGAGCAGGAAGAGAGGACGCAGGAGGAGACGGCAGTGGGACACGCTGTGGAGCAGTGGAGGGACGAAGCGCCATCCGGTGAGTGCCTGGGACAGCAGGAAGAAGCTGACGCGGGACACAACTACCAGTGAGAGCTGCACGGTCAGGCGACGTACGACGAGAGGCAGGTGACGCAGGACGGGACTCAGGCTCACGACGCTCAGTAAGACGTCCAGTCGGACCAGAGTAAGGAGTAGGACCAGGGAGAGAGGAGGCAGACGGTAGCTGCGACTGCAACTGGATAGACGGAGGACACCCTAAGGAGGGAGGAGGAGAAGGAGGAGGGAGCTGACCAAGAACCTGCTGAAGGAGCGGAATGAAGTACGGCCGCGACCGTGAAGTGACTCCAGAACCAGGGTCCTCAGCAACAGCAGCAGCTCCAACTCCCGGGTCCTCAGCACCAGCCGCAGCCCCAACGCCCGGGTCCGCAGCACCAGCAGCAGCACCAACGTCCGGGTCCTCAGCACTAGCCGTAGCTCCAACGCCCGGGTCCTCAGCACCAGCAGCAGCACCAGCGTCCGGGTCCTCAGCACCAGCCGCAGCTCCAACGCCCGGGTCCTCAGCACCAGCAGCAGCACCAGCGTCTGGGTCCTCAGCACCAGCCGCAGCTCCAACGCCCGGGTCCTCAGCACCACCCGCAGCTCCAACGCCCGGGTCCTCAGCACCAGCAGCAGCTCCAACGCCCGGGTCCGCAGCACCAGCAACAGCACCAGCAGCAGCGGGGTCCGCGACACGAGGCGCACCACTCCGAAGAGTGTAGCGCCGCTCGTACCACTCACGGATCCGCTCACGGGAGGGGAGCTCCCGACTAGGAGGAGAAGCACTAGTACCTGTCCCAGTAGTACACCTGGCTCCAGAGGTACCTCTCCTGAGGCTGCAGTACTGTAAGTACCACTCACGCAGCTGCTCCGAGGAGAGGGCTCCTCCAGGTGTAGGACTACGAGGCTCAGCACCACCAGACTCAGAACCCCCAGACTCAGGACTCTGCAGCTCAGCACCCCCAGGCTCAGCACCTACACGCTCAGCACCCCCAGGCTCAGTACCCCCAAGCTCCGCACCCCCAGGCTCAGCACCCCCAAACTCCGCACCCCCAGGCTCAGCACCCCCAGGCTCCGCACCCCTAGGCTCAGCACCCCCAGGCTCAGTACCCGCAGCAGGACGAGAGTCGACAGCTACCTCAACAGGCTCAACCGGGTCTACCTGAGACACACCTGAGGGAGCGGCACCCTGAGGGGGGAGGGGGTCTACGACAGCAGCACCTGGCGCGAGGAAGAGAGGCGGGGGGGGGAGCGGGGCAGTGCGGTAGGGGAAGAGGCGGTAGTAGGGGACGGACTCGTCAAAAGTGACGTCCTGAGAGGGCAAGACTCGGCGCGAGGTGGCGTGGTAAAACTGCCAACTAGGCGCGTCCGGGACAAAGCCGAGGAAGACGCAGGGAACAGCACGGGAGGAGAGCTTGTCCGCAGACGTATCGCGGACAAAAGCTCGAGATCCCCAGACCCGGAAACGCGACGCATCGCCAACCTCCCCCGTCCACAGCAGTGTGGGCGAGGTCTCCGGCAAGGAGACACGGGGCCAGAGGTTGAGCTGATGCGCCGCGTACCGGACCGCAAACGGCCACAGAAAGTGGGGGGAAGCCGCATGGATCTCCATGACCAGGCCAATGCGGCACTCCGCAACCCCATTCTGCTGTGGTGAGGCCGGAAGCGTGAACGACTGCTCAATGCCGTGCTCAGCACAGTAGGCGGCCAAGAGGTCGGAGGAGAACTCACCACCTCTGTCAGAGTGCAAGCGCAGGACAGGAAAGTCCGAGTGGAAATGCTCGCTGAGCTGGAGACGGGCTCTGCGAATCCAAGGGATCAAGACATCAGGGACCTCACCCTTGGTGCGCAAGGGGAAGACCATGGTGTAGCGCGAGTAGTCGTCAACAACTATCAGGAAGTACCTCTCCTGACCCTGACCACGGACGCGGGCTGGGCCCCACACGTCCATGTGGAGCGTCTGCAAGGGAGCAGTCGTCGGGGGAAACGAGGAGGAGTGAGGAGCGGCGCACTGCCGCCCCTCGACACAGGGAAGACAGGTAGGAGCACGTGAGGGAGGGAGGGGAGGAAGGACCCTGAGAAGGCCAGAGACAAGGTACCGGGAGTGCATGGCACGAAGCCTCTGCACAGACGGGTGACCAAGGCGGTGGTGCCAGAGGACAGTCTCGTGTGCCAGAGAGCGACACGAGCAGGGGGCCGACAGCTGACCTGACGCAGACGCAGACGCAGACGCAGCGACCTGAGGGGACTCAGTGGTCAGTGTGTACAGGTCCGACCCCGGATGCCGAGTGAAGGTAGCCAAGTGACGGCCCGTACGAGCACACGTGCAGTGTGTCACGCGCTCGTAGGCAGGGGTGAACTGGTCAACACCCCCGTCCTGGAGCGCACATCCTGCCACCAGGTTCGTAGGAAACGAGGGGAGGTGGAGACCTGACAGTGTGCCTGGCGGGACCGCAGGATAGGGAAGGAAAGTGGAGGAGGTCGCAATGACCGGACCCCCAGAGGGGTCAGCGAGGGAGACAGCAACTGGCCGAGCAAGCGGCTCAAGGGCAGTGCAGTCACGAAAGAAGCAGCGAGAAGCACCTGAGTCCAGTGTGAAGGTGTGTAGTGCTGCAGTCGACTCAGTACCAGGGGGGGCAGACGCACAAGCTCCTAGAGCAGTGGCCTCACTAGCACCTGGGGTAGCAGACACGCGAGTACCTGGAGCGGCAGACGCCCTAGACCCAATGCCCGGGTCTGGCGGCACACACAGGTACTCAGCACCCTCTCCACTAGTAGACATCACATACATAGCAGATAGAATAGCATCAAAGTCTAGAGCATAGATATCAATCCCCTTCCTCAGGAGATCAATCCAGCGGGGCAGCTCAGTGGCCTGAGGGAACTGAACACGCCAAGTATCGTTGAGACGAGCGAAGCAGCGCTGTGTGGCGTGCAATCCCCCACACGGCTGACCAGTGCGGTCACCCGTGCGAATGACGTACGTGCATCTAAAGCCACCCTCCCCCCCCCCCCCCCCCCCCCCCCCCCGTGCTGTGAGTACCACTCACGGACCTCCTGGGGCGACGGAGTGTGCTGCTGGCCCTGGCCACCGCCAGCGCCTCCACGACCACCACCGCCGCCGCCACCTCCTCGACCACCCCAACCCCTACCGCCGCCGCGTCCACCGCCACCCCCACCACTGCCTCCGCCCCTGCCACCTCCTCCGCCGCTGCCGCCACCACCCCCACCGCTACCACTAGCCCCACCAGTCCCACCACCACCCCAACCGCCGCCACCACCCCCACCACCGCCTCCCCCGCCGTCACCACCTCCTCCCTTGCCCCCTTTGCCCTTGCCGCTGCGGCGCCCGCTCGAAGCAGACGCAGTACCGACCTTCTCAGCACCAAGGAGGTCGACAGCAGCAGCAGAGGCGACAGAGGGAAGAAGGGGGGAAGGAGAACACCCCTCAAAGAACGGGGTACGGGGTTCGCCACGAGAGGCACCTACAGCTACGATGCTAGCCTCAGCTGCAAGCAGTTCCTTCTCGAGGAGGGCAATGGTGAGCTCAGTGGGGCAGCGAGCTAGGAAGTGATCCCTGACAGCACGCAGAGTGTCAGGGAGGCGGGTGACTAGGTGGTAGAGAGTGAGCCAGAGTGGGGGGGGGTGCGTGGCAAGGAACTCATCAGGCATGGTGGCACGGAAGCGGGCCTCACTAGTACGGAGGTGCGTGATGAGGTCAGGGACTGTGTGGAACGAGGCCAGGTCGGGAAACAGGTAGGGGAGGGAGAGACGGCCTAGGGCGGCAGAGGCAGGTGAGGAGTAGCGAGCAACGACAGCTGTGTACAGTGCTTGTGCAGTCTTGTGCTGGCCAAAGTGCTCGCGCTCATCTATCGGCAGGGAGTTGCGAATAGCGAAGTGGGCGTGGGCATCACGAGTCTGCCACTGTGAGCGGGCAGTGCTGTCAGCAGTAGCAGCAGGGGCAGTGACATGGCCTAGGGCGTGGTCGTACAGTGAGATGTCGTCCTTGGCTGTGAGCTGTAGATAGAGGTGCAGGTCGTCTAGCCAGGTGTCAAACTTCACTGGGCGGCCCTCAGCATCGAAAACTAGCACCTGTGGGCTAGCCATAGGAGCAGTAGGAGTAGCAGTAGGAGTAGGAGGACGAAGCAGGTAGGGCGGCTCGGTTTAGGTAGGGCGGCGCGGCTCGGGTGGGGCGGCGCGGTTCGGCTCGGGTCGCGCGGCTCGGCTTGGGTCGCGCGGCTCGGTTCGGTCCTGGACGGCTCGGTTCGGTCCTGGGCTGTGGCGGTCACGGGCCGTTCGGGGCCTCTAGGGGCGGTGAGCGCGGGGCCGTAAAGGCGTCTCTAGGGGCCGACGGGGCCGTTCGGGGCCTCTAGGGGTCGACGGGGCCGTTCGGGGCCTCTAGGGAGGTGAGCGCGGGGTCGACGGGGCCGTAAGGGGCCTCTAGGGAGGTGAGCGCAGGGCCGACGGGGCCTTTCGGGACCTCTAGGGAGGTGAGCGCGGGGCCGACGGGGTCGTTAGGGGTGATCGCGGGGCCGACAGGGGCCGCTAGTGGCGAGCGCGTGGGCCGTTCGGGGCCTCTAGGGGCGAGCGCGGGGCCGTAAAGGGGCGAGCGCGGGGCCGTAAGGGGCAAGCGCGTGGGCCGACGGGGTCTGAAGGGGCGGGTCGCGGGTCGCGAAGGGGCAGGTCGTGGGTCGCGAGGCCTTAGAGGGCCGTGAAAACCGAGGCGCCCTAGGGCGCAGGTAGGTAGGTAGGTAGGTAGGTAGGTAGGTAGGTAGTGGTGGGCCCTAAAAAAAATCGGTCCTAGGAAGGACCTGCTCTATACCATGTTGAAATGATTGAACAGGAATGAATGAACTAACAGTGAAAACAGTACAAGTACCTAACCCTAGAATTGTGTACCCCCTATAGGCTAGCCCACTGTAGCCTAAACAAGCAGAACATATATAATGTTTGACACGACCATAACCGCGTCGTTACCCCCAGGGTTCGAAGGTAACCCTGTGACAAAATCCATGGTAACCTTCTGCCAGGCGCGCTCAGGCAGAGGAATCGGCTGAAACGGACCCGCCTTTCTTTTTCGCGAGCTCTTCATCGCCTGACACGTAGGACACGAGCCCACGTGGTGCTGTACGTCGGTCAACAGCTCCGGCCAGTAGTAATACCGCTGCAGTTGCTGTTGCGTTTTTTCTACCCCGAAATGTCCAGAGGTAATCCACTCGTGTGCCTCCTGTAGTAACAGTTCCCTCAGTAGTGAGTACGGTTGGTGCCTGTTTTTACGTAATAGACTCCTCTGGCCTCTGCCAGTTGCTGTGAATTTCCGGTCGTGAAGAATGGGTCGGTACTGTATCTATGGGTGAATAGGCCTGTTAACAGTGGGTTGCTTTGGGCAAGTAGGATGGCGTGGATTTGGGAGGTGGGGCGTGTGAGTGCGCCGGCGATGTTGGATGCGCCTTTTTTGTACGTGACCGTGTAGTGGAAGTTGGACTCCAGATAGTCCAACAAGCGGATCTGTCGTGGGTTGAGATTCGGTTGGGCACGAAGGTACTATAGGGATCGGTGGTCTGTGTGAAGAATGAGGAATGAAGAAGAGAGGGTTGCACTAGCAGCAGTTGGTATACATATAGGAAACCCTAATTGGGTTGTACTCGCTATAGAGTACCCCACTGCAGGCTAGACAATTATAACATTTTTACAGACTGTCCGTACTGTCACGTCTGCTCCCGTGAGGTAACATTGCCACACCTTGAACGCGTGCACGATCGCCATCATTTCGCGGTCGTGTATTGGATAGTTGCGTTCGGGCGGGTGAAGCTTGCGGGACTCGTACGCGATTGGCTGAAGGCCGTTCCCGAAGTCCTAAAACACTACTGCTCCCACAGCGATGTCCCTAGCGTCGGTGACGAGCTCGAACGGACGGTGCGGATCCGCGATGTGAAGTACGGCCGCTGAGCACAAAATATTTTTGAGGGCCGAGAAGGCAGCTTGCTCTTTCTCCCCCCACGTATACTCAACCCCCTTCCTCAGCAGGTCGGTCAACGGGGCAGTCATCTTTGCCATGTCGGGGACGAACCGGTGCACGTAGTTGACGAACCCCAAAAAACTCTGCAGCTCGCTCAAGTTGGTCTGCGCGTGCCATGTTTGAATCGTCGCAATTTTTTTTCGGGTCTATTTCCACTCCTGCAGCTGAAATGATGTCTCCCAAAAATTCCAGACAGTCCTGTACAAACTCACACTTATACGCTTTTGTTAGTAGGTGGTTTTCACCCAGTATCTTAAAAACTGCTTCGATGTCCTGTAAGTGCTGTGCTCTGTCAGGGCTGTAAATCAGTATGTCGTCCAGGTTTACGATTGTCATACTTCTATGCTATAGTCTGTGTAGGCTGTAGTGGGGTAGACCATATGGGGTAAAACATTGCTAGGTTTTCCTACTTGTACCCACCTCTTTCCTAGTTCGTTCATTCCTCATTCTTCACATGGTATAGAGCAGGTTCCCTCGTGCGAACGCTTCTCAGGGCCCACCACTGAATTCGATCTTTCCTTCCTGCCCGAGGCGCGCCCCGTAGGCCGCCCTCACGTCGCGCCCTCCTAGAGGCCCCTCACGCCACCCTTAGCGGCCCCGTCGCCACCCCTTACGGCCCCGTCGCAGTCCTTTGCGGCCCCGTCGCCGCCCCTCTAGGCCTCTCACGGCCCCTTCGCGGCCCCGTCGCCGCCCCTCTAGGCCCCGTCGCGGCCCCTTCGCAGCCCTGTCGCCGCCCCTATCAGCCCCATCGCCGCCTCTCTAGGCCCCTCGCGGCCCCTTCATGGCCCCGTCGCCGCCCCTAACGGCCCCGTCGCCGCCCCTATTGGCCCCGTCACCGCCCCTCGCGGCCACGTCGCCGCCCTTCGCGTCCCCGTCGCCGCCCCTAGCGGCCCCGTCGCCGCTCTTCGCGGCCCCGTCGCCGCCTCTACCGGCCCCGTCGCCGCCCTTCGCGGCCCCGTCACCGCCTCTACCGGCCCCGTCACCGCCCTTCGCGGCCCCATCGCCGCCTGTACCGGCCCCGTCGCTGCCTCTACCGGCCCCGTCGCCGCCTCTACCGGCCCCTTCACCGCTGAGCCGCCCAGCAGCTGAGCAGCCGAGCCACCAAGCCGCCGAGCCGCCAAGCCGCCCAGCAGCAAAGCCGCCCAGCAGCCGAGCCGCCCAACAGCCGAGCCGACGAGCCGCCCAGCAGCCGAGCCGCCGAACCGCCGAGCCGCCCAGCAACCGAGCCGCCCAGCAGCCGAGCCGCCGAGCCGCCCTGCCGTCGAGCCGCTGCTGTCCCTACCGGCGCGCCCCGGCCCTACTTACTCGGACTGGTGAGATCACTCCCTACTACACCACTGCTGTCATGGCTACCCCCAGTGTCCTTACGTTTGATGCTGAGGGTCGTGCTGTTGACTTTGAGGTCAGGGTCGATGACCTCTAGCTGTTCCTACAGTGCGATAGGGCAGACGGACTCTCTCTGTTCGATCTCACCTCTGGTGCCACTCCTGCCCCGCCGACTACTGCTGACAGCACTGTTCGCTCACAGTGGGCCACACGCAATGCTGCTGCCTTTCTTGCTGTGTGTCCCCACTTACCGACCACTGAGAGTGCACACTTTAGTCAGTACAAGAGTGCTAAGACCTTGTACGACGCTGTAGTTGCACGCTACTCTTCCCCTGCCACTGCTGTGTTGGTGCAACCCTACGGTTTGCACTCGGCTTATTGTCCGTGTGCGTGCATGTGTGTGTGTATGGAATGGTATGAGGGCATGGGATAATATATATTTCATGCTTATAATTGTGTGTGAATGTTGAGTCATGATGTCGAGTGTATGTGTCGAGTCAATAGTGAGTTATCGCTAGACGCGTGTTACGCGGTCGTTTGTGTCTCGCGCGCGGTTTCTATTTTGTCGTGCGCGGTTTCTATTTTGTCCTGTGTCAAACGTTCGGCATGTCGCAGGTGTGTGCAGAAGACCCATCAAGAACTCAAGGATGAGTTTGTGATGAAGAGCCCGAGCCTTGGTGTCAAGCCTCAAGTGATTTCGAAGCTCGCCAAAAGGGTGCACCTCAAGATATTGAAGATAGTTACATTACTTTGTGTAGTGTAACATTTCACTTGGTGTAGGCCCTAGTGAAGGGTAGTTTCGAGACCCTTCGTGGTTGGGGACAGTATGGCATTGTTCCACATCACTGTACCTCGGCTCTTGGGGTTTGTAGGAGCTGGGAGTCATTCCCAACTCGTAACTCTTCCTAACTCTTCTTATCTTGTGTTCTAAGACTATGTTGCTGCCATAGTGCCGTTCGTTCAAACCAACGCTGTGTCGTCAGTTCTTAATGAAAGCGTGCGATCTAAATTTCCTGTTGTAGGCGACATTAAGGCGCTCTAGATCCAAGTTGAATGAAGTCATTTAAAGTTGTGAGCAGATCGCTATGAACGTTTGAAGCCACTGTGCAGAAATCCGACTGTGCACGCTATCTTTCGTTTTAGGCACATTGGAGCCTACTGTGACTATAACAAGTGGTATCAGAGCCCCTTGGAGTAGTTTCGACAATGGCTGGACCTGAGGAAAGGGGTGGCAGAGGTGCTGGTGGCAGTGGAGAAGCCCATGCACAAGGCCAACCCCGTGATTCAACCATGGCGCCCATGCAACCAAGCGTTGGCCCATCTAGGGATGAGCCTAGAGTGTTTGGCCTTGACAAGTTCAACGGTGACAACTTTGCTGAGTGGTCCTTCAGAATGGAGAACGTGTTTGATCACTTTGACCTGCTGGAGGTGATGGAAGGAACGGAGAAGCGCCCCGAGAACGACCCGGAGAAGAGCTCGTGGGTGCGGAAGAGCGCACAAGGCTACCTCCTACTTGGGCAAGCGTTGGGGAGTAGCCAGATCCGTCACATCAAGCCATTCCAGCGTGAACTAGAGAAGGGACCAAAGGCATGGGCTGCTCTCAAGGGTGTACACGCTCCTGCAACAGCGGCGGTAGCTGTGGTGTTGGAACGGCAAATGGCGACGTTACGAATTGAAGAGGATGAAGCGGTTGAAGAAGGGGTGCAGAAATTCTTCGACTTGTTGACGCGGCTTGAGGGAGCTGATATGAACTATAGTGAGCTCCAAAAGAAGACCAAGTTGCTGGCCCTACTCCCTGAGTCATGGTCCTCGCTCATCATCAACCTGAATCGTGACTTGCCCCGCCTCTCGCTTGAAGACGTGAAGCGAGCTATCCTTCAAGAGGATTTCCGCCGCCGTGAGTTGGCGAGTGCGGATGGCGCTGGGGCAGCGAGCATCGGCCGTGGATATGGCCGTGGAAGACACAGAGGACGAGGGGGAGGAAGGTTTGGTGGCAGCAACTTCAGTGGAGGCCGCGGGAGTGGCAGCGACGACAAGAGCTACGATCGCGGTCGCGGCCGATTTGACGGTGAATGTCACTATTGCCACAAGACCGGGCACATGTGGCGCGATTGCTTCAAACTCCCTGAAGGGTGGACCCCTGATCAAGGCCAGGAGGGTAAAGGAGCAGGAGGAGGGAGAGGAAGAGGCTGTGGAGGCCGTGGCGGACGCGGTGGCGGAGCTACAAACATGAAGAGCGGAGACAACGACAAGGACCCGAGCGACGATTGGTACCCGGGTCTATTCTACTTCGTGTCGACGCAAGTACCGGCTGGTCCAGAGAAGGATGAAGGCTTTGAGGAGCCAGCAGCTGTGGGGAAGGTGACCCTACACCCCCTGGACTATTGGGTGATTGATAGTGGCGCTACCTATAGCATGACACCTCGCCCAGACTTGCTCACCGAACTCAAGCCGTCACCGGTGAAGCATGTCACATCGGCTTTGGGGCAGCGAGCGGAGGTGAAAGGCATGGGCAAGGCCATGTTCAAGGGTGCTGATGGGAAGATGGTGGGCCTCAAGAACGTGCTTTGGGTGCCCAGCCTTGCTGCAAACCTGATCTCCGTGCGGCGGTTGGCAAAGGCCGGCATGGACACGAACTCAAAGGGAGCCAAGACCTACACCTCGAGGATTGGTGACCGGATTCTCTGGGACCTTCATGAGGACAAGGATGTCTACAACGAGATGTGGCAGATCCCTGTGGTCCCTATGCCTAAGGAGAGGCAAGTGGCAGCAAGCATCAGCGCCAAGGGTGAAGCGGTTGGTAGCGGTGATAGCGCGGACGGTCGCGCTAAGGAGACCAAGAAGTGCATTCTTGGAGGGACCAGCAACCTCAATGAACCTAAGGGGAGTGGTGCAGCAGCCAAGGAGCAGCAAAAGGGTGAGGAAAACCCCGAGGCAGTAGCGGAGGAGGACTACGGAGAGAGTATGTGGGGCGCTATTACGAGCACGGCATTCTCCAATCCGACTTCGGCTACGGGGGAGTTTGATTGGCTCACCTTGCATCGGCGCATGGGGCATGTGGCCCTGCCCATCTTGCAGCAGCTGGTGAAGAATGAGCTGGTTGCTAGCATACGTGTGAAGGGGGAGCCCAATGAGGTACTTGGCTGCCCGACGTGCATGCAAGCCAAGTTCACTGGATTCCCGTTCTCTAGTTCGGAGGCGACGCCTGAGGCACCGCTTGATGAGGTGGTGATGGACGTGGTGGCCCCCCTGAAGCTTGGAGCTGCTGGAGCTGAGTATTTTCTCACCATTGTCGACGTCTACACCCGTATGACTTGGGTGTACGTGCTGGCCAAGAAGAGCGACGTGGCTGAAACGTTGAAGACGGATTGGTTCCCGATGGTGGAGCGGCAACAAGACCGTCTAGTCAAGTCAATCCGCACCGATCGAGGGGGAGAGTTCTTGAGCAAGGAGTTTGGATTGTGGCTGAAGAAGAATGGTATTCGGCACTCCCTCACCATGCCATACTCCCCTGCAATGAACGGCATCGCCGAGCGAGCAAACCGCACAATCACGGAGGCGGCACGCGGGTTGCTCATTGAAGCCGGGCTACCCGACTATTTCTGGCCTGATGCGGTGCGGAGCGCGTGTGTGGCCAAGAACAGAGCCTTGACTCATGTGGGAGCAGACAAATGGGTGCCCTATGTGGAGTGGCTAGGAAGGAAGCCAAAGGTGGATATGCTTCGGGTGTTCGGGTGCATGTGCATGGCGCTCGTGCCTAAGCATCTTCGGCACAACAAGTTTGGTGCCAAGGCGGTGTGGGCCGTGCACTTGGGCATGGCTCAAAACAGCAAGGGATGGCTTCTTTGGGACCCATTCACCAAGAAGTTCTTGGTGAGCAGGGACTGCAAGTTCATGAAGAACTTCATGTACAAGGATTGGAAGGCGGAGAATGAGGCGAAGATAGGCGTGCGGTTTGGGGAGGTGAAGAGTTCCGGTTTGGAGTATGTGGAGCTGCCTTTGGAGCTGAGCAGCGGCAGCACAACCACGAGGCAATCCTCCTTTGTGAATGGGGGAGAGGAGGCCAATGATGCAGAGGAAGAAGAGGAAGAGGTGCAGCAAGTGAGCGAGCGTGCACCGTCACTCCCTTCCCGTACTACGAGTGCTCCACGGATTTGAGCCACACCGCAGCAACGCCAAGGCCTTCAAGTCCCTGCAGCTGAGGAGGAAGGAAGGGGGAAGAGGAGAGTTCAACCCCCTAATAGGCTGACCTATGATGCACCGGGAAAGCAGGGCAAGACAGCCCTGGCCGGAGCGGCAATGATGGTCGGAGACGACGAGGAGAGTGACTACGAGGAGTGTGCCTTCGCGTTCTTCTCTCCGGTGGAGATGCCGGGAGAACCAGCAACTCTCAAGGAGGCTTTGGAGAGTAGTGATGCTGAGGAGTGGAAGAAGGCCATGGAGAGTGAGCTGAAGAGCATCGAGGAGAATGACACGTTTGAATTGGTGGAGCTACCGGAGGGGCGTACGGCGATAATGTCCAAGTGGCTCTTCAAAATCAAGTCGGATGCCGACGGCAAGATCGAGCGCTACAAGTCTAGGCTTGTAGCCAAGGGGTACCAGCAGAAGGAGAAGGTGGACTTCAAGGAGCTGTTTGCCCCTGTGGTGAAGCCGACGACGCTGCGAACCCTGTTCGCGGGAGCCGCCATCAAAGGATGGGTAGTAAAACAAATGGACATCGTAACGGCATTCCTTAACGGCATCCTTGAGGAGGAGATTTTTATGGCGCAGCCAGAGGGGTTTGATGATGGTAGTGGCAGAGTGTGGAAGCTGAAGAAGGCCCTCTATGGGCTGAAGCAGGCCCCTAGGCAATGGTACATGAAGCTGCGCGAAGTGTTGGAGGGGATCGGCTTCACTCCCTCAACGGCCGATCACTCCTTGTTCATGCTTGGCGATGGGGAGCAGAGGAGCTTCATGGTGGTGTACATGGACGACATTATGACCTTGTGAAGGAGGTGATGCTGAAGCTGCAAGAAAAGTTCAAGTGCAAGTCCCTTGGTGACGTGAACTTCTACCTTGGGTTCCACATCGAACGAGACGTGGAGAAGCGGAGCATGCGAGTGCACCAACGGAAGTACCTGGAGGCGTTGGCTGCCAACTTCGGCCAGAGTGAAGGTCATGTGGCTACTCCCTTTCCCTCTGGGTTCAAGTGTGTGAAGGGGCCAGAGGAGGAGAGCGTTGGAGAAGAGGAGAGGCGCCGTTTTCACTCGTTGGTGGGCAGCCTCATGTACGCGGCGGTAAACACCCGACCGGACGTCGCATTTGCTACCGGGCAGCTGGCTAGGGTTGTGCAATGCCCTAATGAGAAGCAGGTAGCAGCTAGAATGAGGGTGGCCAAGTATCTTGGCTAAACACCGACCGTTGGGCTGCAATACTCGGCGACGGCACAAAGGCGCCAAAAGGGCGCGGATGGTGTTGAACCAGGGCGTTTGTTCCTCACCGCCTACTCGGATGCTTCATATGCATCCGAACCAGAGGACATGACAAGTGTGGGAGGCTTCATATGCTGTTTTGGTGGAGGCCCAACTGCTTGGGAGAGCAAGAAGCAGGTTGACCAAGCATTGAGCTCGGTGGAGTCCGAGTACATGGCACTCTTCCATGCCGTACGGGAGATTGTGTGGCAGCGGCGTTTGTTGGCTGAATTGGGGGAGGAGCAGCAAGGACCTACCCCACTCTACTCTGACAGCCAAGGTGCCATTGATCTTGCTAAGAACCCTGTGTTGCATGGAGTCACAAAGCACATGAGGGTGAAGTGGCATTGGACGAGGAGCATGGTGACCGCGGGTGAAGTTGAGTTGCGGTACGTGAAGACCACGGGGCAGCCGGCTGACATGATGACTAAGAGGCTGGTGGAGCAGCAGCATTGGAAGTGTTGCAAGCTCACTGGGATGGCTCTGAACTGAGAGAGCAACATATCCTAAGGCCAACAATCCGAGGGGGAGTTTGTTGGTGCAACCCTACGGTTTGCACTCGGCTTATTGTCCGTGTGCGTGCATGTGTGTGTGTATGGAATGGTATGAGGGCATGGGATAATATATATTTCATGCTTATAATTGTGTGTGAATGTTGACTCATGATGTCGAGTGTGTGTGTCGAGTCAATAGCGAGTTATCGCTAGACGCGTGTTACGCGGTCGTTTGTGTCTCGCGCACGGTTTCTATTTTGTAGTGCGCGGTTTCTATTTTGTCCTGTGTCGAACGTTCGGCTTGTCGCATGTGTGTGCAGAAGACACATCAAGAACTCAAGGATGAGTTTGTGATGAAGAGCCCGAGCCTTGGTGTCAAGCCTCAAGTGATTTCGAAGCTCGCCAAAAGGGTGCACCTCAAGATATTGAAGATAGTTACATTACTTTGTGTAGTGTAACATTTCACTTGGTGTAGGCCCTAGTGAAGGGTAGTTTCGAGACCCTTCGTGGTTGGGGACAGTGTGGCACTGTTCCACATCACTGTACCTCGGCTCTTGGGGTTTGTAGGAGCTGGGAGTCATTCCCAACTCGTAACTCTTCCTAACTCTTCCTATCTTGTGTTCCAAGACTATGTTGCTGCCATAGTGCCGTTCGTTCAAACCAACGCTGTGTCGTCAGTTCTTAATGAAAGCATGCGATCTAAATTGCCTATTGTAGGCGAAGTTATGGCGCTCCAGATCCAAGTTGAATGAAGTCATTTGGAGTTGTGAGCAGATCGCTATGAACGTTTGAAGCCGCTGTGCAGAAATCCGACTGTGCACTCTATCTTTCGTTTTAGGCACATTGGAGCCTACTATGACTATAACATGCTGCTCTTAGCCGCCTCATGCTGCCGTACCTGTTCCCTGACCTTGCTGCCTTTCCCACAGTAGCTGACCTCATTACACACCTTCGCACTAGTGACACTCGCTACCGCGCTGCGCTTCCTGCTGAGTTCTGTGCCGAGAACCCCCCCCCCCATGTACATCACCCTCTACTACATAGTCACCCGGCTCCCTGACTCCCTTCGCTCGGTCAGGGACCACTTCCTCTCAGTATGCCCCACCACACTCACCGTTGACCTCCTCGAGAGTTGAGTACTTTCAGACCTTCTCTCCCACCCCGAAGATTACCACTCTTTGGGTGCTGCTGCACATAGCCGCTCAGCGCGACTACGAGCTTCATTCTCTTGACTTCAGCACAGCTTTCCTGCAGGGCAGCCTGCACGAGGAGATCTGGCTGCGCCGCCCACCTGGCTTCACTGGGTCGTTTCCTCCTGGTACCCAGTGGAGCCTCCGGCGGCCAGTCTACGGTCTCCGCCAGGCGCCCCGTGAGTGGCACGACACACTGAGGACTACACTTGCGGCTCTTGGGTTTGCTCCTTGTACAGCCGACCCGTCGCTGTTTCTGCGCACCGACACCTCTTTGCCGCCGTTCTACATCCTCGTGTACGTCGACGACTTGGTCTTTTCCACTACTGACACTGCTGGACTCGCCCACGTGAAGTCAAAGCTGCAGAAGAGACACACGTGCACATACCTGGGTGAACTGCGCAGCTACCTTGGCTTGCAGATCACCCGGGACAGAGCACAGCGCACCATTACCCTGACTCAGTCACACATGGTGCAGCAGGTCTTTCAGCGCTTCGACTTCACGTACTCCTCGCCTCAGGCCACTCCTCTGTCTACTCGCCACTCACTCTCAGCTCTGCCTTCGGATGAGTCCGTAGAGCCGAATGGCCCGTACCCCGAGCTTGTTGGCTGCCTCATGTACCTGATGACCTTCACACGACCTGACCTTGCATACCCTCTTAGCATCTTGGCACGCTATGTTGCTCCTCGGAGACACCGACCAGAGCACATGGCTGCACCGAAGAGGGTGTTGCGCTACTTGTGCAGTACGTCGGGCATGGGGCTAGTGCTTGGAGGGCGATGTCGAGTGGTCCTCACAGGTCACGGTGACGCTTCTTGGGCTGTCGACCAGGCTATGCAGCGGGCGTCACAGGGTTACTCCTTCAGCCTTGGCTCCGGCTCAGTTTCGTGGCGGTCTACCCGCTCGTCTTCTGTTCTCGGCTCCAGCTGTGAGGCTGAGATCTACGCGGGGGCCATGGCTGCACAGGAGCTACGCTGGCTCACTTACCTGCTGACTGACCTAGGAGAGCCGCCTCGTTCTCCTCCAGTTCTATACGTAGACAACAAGGCCATGCTGGCCTTGTGTCGGGAGCACAGACTGGAGCATAGAACGAAACACATTGCTCTTCGCTACTTCCTTGCTCGTGAGCTGCAACAGCGTGGTCAGCTGCGCCTTGCTTACGTGGCCTCTGAGGCCAACACTGTTGATATCTTTACCAAGACACTTCCGCCTGGTGATCATCAGTGCTTCTATACGATGCTAGGTCTTGTGCCTACTTGGCCTCACTTGCTCACTTCTTGACCTTGCTTGTACTACGATCTTTCTATACCTGCACTTGCCTGTTTACCTTCATATATGATCTTGCATGTGGACTGGCCTTTTGGCCTTGCTCTTGTGCTCGGATTGTGTGGTGACGTTGTGATCCACCCTGAGCTTGCTTTGCTTTGCTTGACTGGTCTTGTGACCTCTTGTTCTCCCCCACTTTGCCTATGGGGGTGTGTCAAACTCATATGCTATAGTCTGTGTAGGCTGTAGTGGGGTAGACCATATGGGGTACAACTTTGCTAGGTTTTCCTACTTGTACCCACCTCTTTCCTAGTTCATTCATTCCTCATTCTTCACAACGATGACGCACTTATCTAAAAGCGGGCGGAACGCTTTGTTCATGGTCATTTGGAAAGTGGCGGGGGCGTTGGTCGGTCTGAAGGGCATGATGGTATATTCGAAGGATCCGTAGCGTGTTCAGAAGGCTGTCTTAGAGCAGTCGGGTGGGTCGACGCGAATCTGGTGGTAACCTCCCCGAAGGTCAACTTTCGAGAAAACCCGGGTTGTGTGCAGTTGGTCGATCAGTTCGTCGGCTCGCGGGATGGGGTAACGGGACTTGATGGTAACCCTGTTCAGTGCTCTGTAGTCTATGCACATGCGAAATCCCCCGTCTTTTTTCGGTGTGAACAGTATTGGTGCTGCGAAGGGCGACGAACTAGGGCGAATGAACTCCTTCTCGAGCAGGTAATCCAGCTGCTTCCTCAGTTCGTCCAGTTTGGGTTGGGTCAGTCGGAACTGTCGCTGTACTGTCGGCTGTGCCCCCAGTTCTAGTTCTATCCTGTGGTCGTGCGGTTGCTGAGGTGGCAGTCCCGTCGGTAGGTCGTCCAGGAAGATATCACTGTACTGCTTCAACATACTGCCAGATCACTCGGTACGTCGGCTAGCAGTTTCTGTAAATCCCCTCCTTTGTCTGCTGCCTCGGCTTCCCGAATGTTGACTGCGTACACGTCAGCTCCTGCCGCTACGGCGCGTTTCATCGTGATCGCGTTGACACGCACCGACGAAGACTCGGGCGAGCCCTAGCGAGGTAAGGCGATGTTGTTACCATTTACTCGCACAGCGCAGTCACCCGTCGTCCAGTCGATTCGCGGGTTGTGTCGTCGCAGCCAATCACGGTCGAGTAAAATGTCGGTTCCGTCGAGGGTCGTTGCGAGCATTTCCTGGCTAAACGTGAAATTACCCCCGCTTCGAATCCGAACTCGGTCCACCCGTTCCCTTATCGCCAGTGGCGTGCCATCGACCAGTCTTGCGTCAATCTCAGGTAAGCATCTGTCCAGTGGCAGTCGCAGTTTTCGTGCAGTGGCAGTGTTAATAAGACTGTGGCTGGCCCCTCCGTCTACGAAGATTTTTACTAAGTCTGTCCCGATTTTCCCACTAAGCAGTATAGGGCTGTCTACCGTAGTACCCTCCTTATTCGGCCGGGTGTGGTCGATTGCGTGAACCGGCACAATCAGTCGGTGAGGGTCGGTTGGGTCGGGCGAGCGGCGTGACCTGTCAGTAGAGGGCCAGTCTGCTACTGACTCCCAGCGTTTCCCTGCTGCTTGGTCTGTTTCTGCTGCTCAGCTTCCCCCTTTCCCTTAGAGTTTTCCGAGCATTCGCTCTTGCGGTGTCCTGGCCGATTGCACGCAAAGCAGCGCCCTTTGAACGGTGTGGCAGCAGCATTTGCGGCGATGGCACGTATCGTAGCGCCCTCGTTCGTCCCACGAGGCCGATGTCCCCAATTGCTACTTCCGTAGGAACCTGGTCTCGGACGGCGGAAGAAATCGAGTTTCTCCGCCATGGCGAGAATCTCCTGAAAATCGGTGACGCCGCGAAGCTGGATTTCCTGAGCAATGTCCTGCTTCAGGCCGCCGATATAGCGGTCGATGCGCTCGCTCTGATGCAGGTATCCCACCTGCTCGCACAGCGCCAAAAACCCGCTCGTGTAGTCTTGGACGGAACCGAGTTGGCGCCAAGTGCGGAGCCTCTATCGGGCCGCGATCGAAGCCGCAATTGGCTTGAAACGAGCGCGCAGACCTGCGCACCACGCGTCCCACGTGCGATACTGGGCCACCTCCACGAAATACAACGGCGCCCAGGGTCTGGTTTGTCCTTCCCGTGTCGGTAGAGTCGCGTAGTCCACCGGCTTCGTGACGATGACACGCCACCAGTCCATGGCGGGTCCTCGCAGCAACGACACGGCGTATCGAATCTTCGCCGTATCCTCCGAGGCATAGTTCGCGTCAAAGAAAACGTTCAACGTGAAGAGCCACGCCTGAACGATAGGACCACCCCGCTGACTTGGGTCAAAGCATGGCGGACGCTGCGGCTTCAGCGGCATCGGCGACGGTAAGGCTGATTCGCCGGCTGGCACCGAAATGGTGACTCGAGGCTGATTCCTGGCCGCATTCGTCGCGTCGGGGTGTGTCGTGCCGTGGTCGTCGTCTCCGTCATGGCGGACGATGCCATCACTTGCGGCGCTCGCGGGTTGCCCCACACTTCCGTGTTGCGATGTCTGTGGTGCGGGCTGAATCGGAGTGCCAGGTGCTTGGGATTGTGCTCGTGCGAGGTCATTTTGCAGGGACGTGCGTTCTGTCATCAGCGTCGTGATTTCTTCAGAGCTTTCGCGGATTTGCCGCAGCAGTTCGTTCAAGTGCTCCTGCGTGAGAGTCGCGACATCGATATGCTCAGCCATTACGAGGGACGTCGGCTCGGCTTAGTCTAAGCGCAGTCATGGCTGCATGCGTTTACGTGAGAACGCGAGGACAGCGGCTCCTAGAGGCTAAGGTGCGTGAGTCCCTTCGAGTGAAAAAATCAAAAATTGATTTCTTGGGGTGCGGAGATGCAGGGTCCGAAAAGAAAGAGGCTCTGATACCAAGTGTTACGGGTGCAATGAGTCGAAGTAGCGAGAATTGCACTAAGGTGTCAAACGAGTACAAAATGTGAGCGAAGGCATGAGCGAACATTTATACGCGAAACATGCAAACGGTAACGCGGTGCGTGCGAGCTAGCTAGTGCTACGCTGGAAGCGAGGCTCGGGCTAGTCCCGAAGCGTAGGCCGACACGGCCGGTCCAGCAGTGCGAGGTTTGGGAAAACAGTGCGCGCGAAGTCGGCGAAGCCCCGTTAGCAGTAACGGGCGAACAACGGCTGCTGCTGTACGCGATGTTGCAGGGCGCACTAAGGAATATAGAGAAAATTCCTTACAGTGTATCGTGATCCAAATTTTGACGTTGCGATCCAGAAAACGTCACGCGCTTTTATTGAGTAAATATCATCCTTCACCCTCTTCACCCCACCTCCTCATCACATTCCTGCTAGTCCCATCCGCGGAGCGCCGCCCATTCATGTCGCTACACCTTTCACTCTGCCCTTTCGACCCTTCATTTTGCCACAAGCCTCCAACTCGCGCCGTCCGGTTTGGTAATATCTCCCCATGCCGCCCGCCGCCGCAATCCGCTTCCCCCTTCCGGTCCCGCGCACGCTCGGCGGCGCAGCCTCTCCCCACGCGGCATTTCTTCCTGCGTCAGACTCGCCGAAATCTGATCGCTCGCTCTGCGTTTCCCATTTCGACATTGCTCTGAAGCCCACTTATCATCCCGCGCCTCATTCTGCCTGCGCCTTGTGCTTTGGTGGGGGAAATCTGGGGCGCGGCGCCAAAGAACCGCGCCCTCGAAGAAGCGCGCAGTACGGCGGAGTGAGACAGGGAACACTCCGCGCGAGACCGGGGGATCTGCGCACCCCTCTTGCGCGCGTAGCGGGAGATGAAGGCGGAGCAGCGAGGGCGGGGCAAGGAACGGCGGGCGGAGCTGCGGGGGCGCCCGATGCGCGCGTAGCGCGAGTGATGCGCGTTTTACGGGAAGACCTGCCGGTGCAGTACGAGCGAGACCTGGATTGGTCCATCTACGATGCCAGCGTGGCATTCGTGGATCCTGTGACGCGATTGGACGGCCTATTTCTGTACAGAGGGATGATTACCAGCCTGAGGTTAATCACGGCAGTGGGATTCGAACCCGGGTCTCTCGTTTTCGACGTGCACTCACTGGAAGAGGTGAGCAGTGCTTGCAATGCCCCTTTCTGTCTCACCGTCACTCTCCATCATCCTCTCGCCCCTCCCTTCTTCTCCCCCCCCCCCCCCTCCCCCCTTCCCCCCCGCCCCCATCGTCACCCGCCAACCCCCCTCCACCCCCTCCCTCAATCTCCTCATCCCTGTCCCCCTCTCTCCTTCCCCACTGCGCACACAGCATGTTAGCAGCTTCTAAGGAACGGCTGCAACATGTCCCCCGCTCTCGTGCACACAACTTCCAGACATCGCGACATAGCTTCCCCTCTCCTCCCCCCCTCCTCCCCCCTCCTTCCCCCCTCCTCCCCCTCTCCTCCACCCCCACTTTCCTGTTCCCCTCTCCAGGTCCTTCCCGACGCGCGCACCCTCTCGCCCTTCCCCCCGCGTCCGGGGCTGGAAGGGCGTGTGGGGGAGGCGGTGGGCGCAGTGCGGAGTGTGTGGAGCACAAGGGGGCAGACTCGGTGGGGGAAGGCGCTGAGCATCACTGGAGGTGCGTTGGGCATCACTGCAGGGGAGGCAGTGAGTGTTTGTGGGGGAGGTGGTGGGTGCAGTGGGGAGAGTGTGGAGCACGAGACGAAGGGGGGCAGTCAATGGGGGAAGGCGTTGAGCATCAGTGGAGGTGCGTTGGGCATCACCGGAGGTGCGTTGGGCATCACCGGAGGTGCGTTGAGTATCACTGGAGGGGCGAGTGCGGGAGGTGCGACAGTGCGGGTGTGGGGGAGGCAATGAGTGTGTGTGGAAGGGGGGGATGCGAGCGTAATGTGTAGATGTGAGTAAGGGAGAGGCAGCAGATGCGGGAGGGAGTGAGTGTTGGGAAGGGGGGAAGTGAGTGTTGGGAAGGGGGGGAGTGAGTGTTGGGAAGGGAGGGAGTGGGGAGTGGGGAAGCGTTGTATTGCACACCTTGTTTCCATCAATGTGTACCCAGGGTCCTCGCTAGGTTTTGAACCCCGTCTGATGCATCAGAATTTTTGCTTTTGAGTGTCTGACGAATCAGAAATTTTCAAAAACCTTGTCTGACCAATCAATACAGAGTTACGAGTGTGCAGATGCACGTGGGAAAAAAATTGAGTCGAACTTCTCTCTCGCCTGTCACATCCATTCGAAGGGCACACAACACTCACCCTGTCATACTACATTCGCCCCGTCACACCACATTCGCCCCGTCACACCACATTCGCCCCTTTTCACCACATTCGCCCTATCACAAGAGGGGTTCGCACTGCGTATAAAGATTGCAACGAGTCAACCTGTCACAGCAGTGATCCATGCACTGTCACAGGAGAGATTCCCTTCCCACCGCTGGAAATCGCGATATGCTATGTTTCGATTTCAGACGAAACAGAAAACACGTGTCTGATAGAACAGATGGAAACTAAAAACCATTTCTGACCCATCAGACGGCTTAATGCACCCATTTCTTGAAAATCAGATGAGTGAAAAAAAATCTGTCTGATTTCTCAGAAAAACAGACAAAAATGTCTGATAGCGAGGGCCCTGTGTGTACCATTCCCTTTGCTGGTCCCTTTCCCATCATCCTCCTGCCTTGCTTGCTGCTGCCATGCAGACGACGTCTTTCGTGTCAACAGCACGGGCAAGATCATCACACATGAATCAGCGTGGAATGAATCTCCATCACAAGTATGGGAGGCATTCAGACTATAGCCCGCCCGTCAGAAGTACAGCAGAGCCCTCATCACGTACCCGTCAACCCAATTGTTGACATTCGTACAAACTGTTTCGTCATCCAGTATTACCTGCGCTGCACTTTAATATGAGGACCGGAAATAAGCGCAGGGTTTGGATAGAGGCGTATGAGCTTATCGTAGATCTGCCCATACATCCGGGATGACATGGTAACTGCAATTACCATGGCGGCTTGCCTGCACAATCTTGAGGCGCCATGGAGATCTGCTGCTTCGAGAACGCCATGCTAGTATCTGGTCTGAGGGCTGGAGCCTGGAGCAACCCGCGCTGCCATAGAAAGGGTAGGCCTTACCAAGGTTGACACGCAGGAAGCAGCAGACTGACACATGAAACCCTGAGAGTCTGGAGATTTCCATCTTTGCTATAGTAACATGCGTCGTAAACAATATGAGGATGCTTGCTTTTTACAACCTAGGTACAAATCAGTCCTTTCCAAAGTCCGCTGAGTAAGAAGCACTAGACTCCAATTTCTTGGCATCCGTGATCTTGCGCACTGCCTGCAGAAAAAAAAAAAGGTAAAAAATGTATATATATTAAAAAGTGAACGCAAATTGAAATACATCAGCTTCTTTTCCATGCACTAGCAAAACCACCAAATATCAGACAATGTGCGCCTGACAGCACTCACCTTCATGAAGTCCTCATGCACAACATAGTCGCGGTCGTCTCTTATGGCAAACATGCCCGCCTCCGTGCACACGTTGCGCAGATCAGCCCCGTTAAAGCCCTGCATGCACAGCCAACCCGGTGTGAGTTGGTATGCCAACCAGATGGGGTTGGTATGGATGAGGTAAGAAAGTCAAGCAGGTCGGGCATCCCTGATATGTCGTGCTTTCAAGGGCTCTCAGATATGCGCTCATAGAGGAGAGGAGATACCGGAAAATGGCACAAAGGGTGGATAGAACAGGGGAGGGAAGGGGGAATAGGGAGGGAGATGATTGCAACAGGGAAGAAGAGGAGGAATGGGGTAATGCAAAGACGGGTTCACCTCAGCCAGCTGAAGCCTTGCGGCGACTCATCTCAGCGAGATTGACTCACCTCAGCGAGATTGACTCACCTCAGCGAGATTGACTCACCTCAGCGAGATTGACTCACCTCAGCGAGATTGACTCACCTCAGCGAGATTGACTCACCTCAGCGAGATCGACTCACCTCAGCGAGATCGACTCACCTCAGCGAGATTGACTCACCTCAGCGAGATTGACCCACCTCAGCGAGATTGACCCACCTCAGCGAGATTGACTCACCTCAGCGAGATTGGCTCACCTCAGCGAGATTGACTCACCTCAGCGAGATTGACTCACCTCAGCGAGATTGACTCACCTCCGCGAGATTGACTCACCTCAGCGAGATTGACTCACCTCAGCGAGATTGACTCACCTCCGCGAGATTGACTCACCTCCGCGAGATTGACTCACCTCCGCCAGCTTAACGGATCTCGAGCACCTCGAAGCGCCCCTGCTGAATTCTGTATAGAGCATCTTGACAACTCACCTCAGCCAGCTTGACTCACCTCGGCCAGCTTGACAATGGCCTCGTAGTCGATCTCCCCATGCTTGGTGATGCCGAGCGCGTGGATCTTGAGCACCTCGATGCGCCCCTGCTCGTTGGGCAGCGGGATCTCTATCTTGCGGTCCAGCCGCCCCGGCCGCAGCAGCGCCGGATCCAGCACGTCGGGCCGGTTGGTGGCCATGATCATCTTCACCTGGTGAAGGTTTAGGGTTTGGGGCGGGTGCACGGGGGTACAAGGAGGGGTGATGGGAGGGGTGTGAGGGACAGGGAGTAAAGGGAGGGCCGCAGCAGCGCCGGGTCCAGCACGCCCGGCCGGTTGGTGGCTATGATCATCTTCACCTGCGGGTACAAAGGGAGTAGAGACATGGAAGCAGGGTACAAAGGGAGTAGAGACATGGAAGCAGGGTACAAAGGGAGTAGAGACATGGAAGCAGGGTACAAAGGGAGTAGAGACATGGAAGCAAGGTACAAAGGGAGTAGAGACATGGAAGCAGGGTACAAAGGGAGTAGAGACATGGAAGCAGGGTACAAAGGGAGTAGAGACATGGAAGCAGGGTACAAAGGGAGTAGAGACATGGAAGCAGGGTACAAAGGGAGTAGAGACATGGAAGCAAGGTACAAAGGGAGTAGAGACATGGAAGCAGGGTACAAAGGGAGTAGAGACATGGAAGCAGGGTACAAAGGGAGTAGAGACATGGAAGCAGGGTACAAAGGGAGTAGAGACATGGAAGCAGGGTACAAAGGGAGTAGAGACATGGAAGCAGGGTACAAAGGGAGTAGAGACATGGAAGCAGGGTACAAAGGGAGTAGAGACATGGAAGCAGGGTACAAAGGGAGTAGAGACATGGAAGCAGGGTACAAAGGGAGTAGAGACATGGAAGCAGGGTACAAAGGGAGTAGAGACATGGAAGCAGGGTACAAAGGGAGTAGAGACATGGAAGCAGGGTACAAAGGGAGTAGAGACATGGAAGCAGGGTACAAAGGGAGTAGAGACATGGAAGCAGGGTACAAAGGGAGTAGAGACATGGAAGCAGGGTCCGAAGGGAGTAGAGACATGTAAGCAGGGTACAAAGGGAGTAGAGACATGGAAGCAGGGTACAAAGGGAGTAGAGACATGGAGGCAGGGTACAAAGGGACGGTAGCCATGATCATCTTCACCCGGGAATAGGCGAGTTGGGCATACGGAATGGAGAAAACAGAAGCTCTGGCTTGTGGATTCACGTGCCCTGGGGCAAAGAAGAGCACGTTAAAGGACTGTTGGTGGGCGTTACCATCTTCACATGGTTACAGACGGAGTGAACACACGGAATGGAGGAACGCTTCCCACAGCCCGCCAACAACCTTGCAACACGAAACACGCATGCAATATGGCAACCAAAGGAGGCAAGACAGAATATCTGACGCCCGCAAGGCCAGACAGACAGCGTACCCGTCCGAGCTGATCAAAGCCGTCCAGTTGGTTCAGCAGCTCCATGAGCGTCCGTTGGATCTCGCGGTCGGCGCTCGTGCCCTCGCTGAAGCGGCGCCCGCCAATGGCGTCGATCTCGTCCATAAAGATGATGCACGGCTGGTGGTCGCGCGCATAGTTGAACATCTCCCTGATCAGCCGCGCGCTCTCCCCGATGTACTTGTCGACAATGGCGCTTGACACGACCTGCACGGATGGGAAAGGTGCACCGCAAAAGAGGAACAGTCGTATGACTCGTCTCTCAAGATCATGCGTGGCTGGCGGTTGCGTGTGTCAAGACCCATACGCAGGAAAGGGAGCAAAGGGACCCAGCCAGGTGGAAAGTGGTCCAACGCTCTTTAAGGTGTAATGCGGCGTTTGCATGCGACCAGGCAGGCAGGTGGGTAATGGACGGACCCACACCACACACCTTGAGAGGTGCAGGCAGGTGGGTAATGGACGGACCCACAACACACACCTTGAGAGGTGCAGGCAGGTGGGAAATGGACGGACCCACAACACACACCTTGAGGAAGTTGGCGTCGATGTTGCTGGCGATGGCACGCGCAAGCAGCGTCTTGCCGGTCCCCGGCGGGCCGTACAGCAGCACGCCCTTGGGGGGTTTGATGCCCACACGCAGGAAGAGCTCGGGGTTCATGAGGGGCAGCTCGATGGACTCCCTCAGCTCGCGGATCTGGTCTCCCAACCCGCCGATGGCACTGTAGCTCACGTTCCCCGGGTCCTCGTGCAGCATGTTGTACACCAGCGGGTCCACCTGGGCGCGTTGGTTGTGTGGGGGGGGGGGGGGGGGTGGGGGGTGGGTATGAAGGGTGCGTTGAACCCGCTGGTGGCAGAAAATCTCTCGTCCTCTGGGTCCTCGTGCAGCATGTTGTACACCAGCGGGTCCACCTGGGCGTGTGGAGGGGGGGGGGGAGAGGGTATGAAGGGGTGGGAAGCAGGAGCGACGGGGGGAAGAGCTCGGGGCAACCGGTAAAACTCCCTCAGCCCGCCGATGGCACAATAGCTCTCATTCCCTGGGTCCTGGTGAAGCTTGTTATACACCGGTGAATCCACCTGAGAGGGCGGGGGGATGGCGAGAAGTAAAGTGTGCGGGGGAGTAAGCAGCAAGAGGGGCAGCAGAAAGAGCAGGTTGTATATGAAAGGGTTCGGTGTATCTAGGAGTGCAGAGGCAGGGAAGTGAGAGGGCGGTGAGAGAGAGTGTGTGCACACGTAGGGAAACAGAAGCAGGTTGCGTGCTCGCGCAGAGCAGAGCACGCATGATGGAGAGGGTGGTCACGCCGAGCGCAGCACCCTTGCTGACAAGCCGTTACGTGCTGCTTCGTTCAAATGGAAAACAACGGTGCCAAAGGCATTACATCCTGCTGAGCCCACCTCCCGGGGCAGCGTGCGCATGATGGTGAGTGTGGTGTGGTCATGTCGAGTTGACTTGTGAATCTGACTCAAAAGTCAATTGCTGAGCTCACCTCGCGGGGCAGTGCGCGCATGATGGTGAGTGTGGTCATGTCCAGCGCCACCCGCGTGCCGGCTGTGAGCTTGCTCTTGTCCACCTTGCTGCGACACCCCACCACGTACCGCGGGCCACTGCTCGCCTTCACAATCACTGCGCGCGGGAATGCGCGGAGAGCCAGGGGAGTGGGGGAGGGACAAGAGACACAAGTGTTGGCTGTGAGCTTGCTCCTGTCCTCCTTGCTGCGACACACCCCAGCACATACCGCGCGGGCCACTGCTCGCCTTCACAGTCACTGCGCGCGAGCTGTTATGTGGGTGGGGGGTCAGGTAAAAAGTGAACTCTTGAGGCTTCTCAGACCCCACCACGTACCGTGGGCCGCTGATGGCTTTCACTATCACTGCGCGTGGGGATGGATGGCGGGGGAGCGAGGGACTAGACACAAATTCCGCGGTGAGCTTGCTCTTGTCCACCTTGCTGCGACACCCCGCTACGTATCCACTGCTAGCTTTCACAATTACTGCGAGAGCAGTGCGATTGCTGCCCATCAGTGCGAGCAGCCAAGCGTGGAAGGGGGGGGGGGGGGGGGGGGGTAGAGGAGGGACGACACACGTCTGACACAACCACACGAAGCAATTCACATCTCTCATCAACTCACATCGCTCCATCAACCCTCACGGACTCACGTCGCTCCATCAGCCCTCACGGACTCACGTCGCTCCTCGTCCAGTTGTCGCAGCACCTCGCCTATGATCTGCCCCACGCTCTGCAGGGCTTTCAGGTCGTCCTCCGTCTTGTCGTAATCCTTCCGCGCGCCCTTCAGATTCTCCCGCACTGCATATCGGATCATACCAAATCGAATCAAATCCCAGACAGGCACACCAGGAAATCGACAAATGTAACGAACTCCAACAACACGAGAAAATCATAAACAGAACAAATTCTGGTTGTAGCGTGAACAAGGAGAGATTGGAGAGGCGGCGAGAACGCTATCACGTAATTACAGATCCAGCCGCTGACTTAAATAAAAGAGAAGGACTAAGGAGCAGAAATTAGCTACGTACGCGTCTTAACTCGCGCTTCTAACTCCCGGAGCTGAAGCAGCTTCTTGCGATAGTCCACCAGCGCTTGCTGCTTCCGCTGCTCCTCCACCGACACCGCCGCTGCCGCCGCTTCTATCGGATCTGCCTCCATTGCGACTCGCCGCCTTCGCAAGCTATGAGCAGCAAAGGGGAGGGAATGGACGCCGGTCAGGGTGAATTTGGCAAAATTCCTGGATTTGGAGTGGATGGATGCTCGACGGGGAGGTGAGGCTAGTGATCGAGATGCGAGTGCGACGAATGATGCGATTCTGACTGTATTTCTGATAGGATTCCTGTCAGGCGGACCGAGGCGGAATGACTGACTGGTAATCACGGCCTATGTCGAAGGACGGACCGCAAAGGATCACTCGAAGACTGACCCAACAATATAATCTCACAAACCACTATAAGCACACCTTGAACGACGGATTTGCGCCAGAAACGGGCTCGATTACAAAGGCAGACGAACGCAGCGGAGTCGGCGGTTAGAGACACACCACTCCCACGATAACAAGTGAGCTGTGCCCTACGTCTACGAAACGAAGAACTCAATGGCCGCTTTACGCTTCGTCTGACAGCAGAGAAGAGAGCAGTCTGAAACTGGAATCCTGATCTGGGATGGTCTGCTGGGGATGAAATGGCAACGTAAGGGAGGTCCTTGAGATCTCGCTCCGCGGTATACGTTTGATTGAACCAGGAAAAATATAATGAAGCACCGTACTGGTCACGGTATCGAGAGTATCGAGGAGGAGTTGTTGGCGAGGATGAATTCTACAGAAGAGAAATAAAACACTCTAAGGTTAAAACTAGAATCTTGTGGCGATATGGTTTGAATGAGAATAACCTTTTGCTCGTAACAGGAGCAAGCAGTACCGAGGATGACGTCGAGAGGTAAGGTAAATCGAAGCGACACAAGCACCTGTCAGACCGATACATGCAGAAACATTTTGTTACGATATGAATTTCTATGAGAAGGCATTCCTGTGTGCTGTAGGAGCCGACTCTACCGAGTACGAAGTCGAGGAGTCAGAAGAGTCGAAGCGACGCGGCAACCGCCTGACCAAGACCGATGCAGGCAGAAACATTTGAAGTGAAAAGAGCGGGAACAGGTTCAAAACGGGTTCCCGCGCCGCACGGTTTGAATTTGCTGTAATAAGGGAATGTACCCCTTAGAGTACATGGCTAGTCTAGGTCTTTTCGTATTCCACTGTATTCTTATATAAACCCGATGTATGCATGCTTTTATCAACTCAGTCATTTACATTCACTCTGACATGAGATTCAAATTTCCGCTGCAGCACTACTTTGCGATCAACCCTGAGCGATCCTTTGGTAAGTCCCACTTGGGATTGTAACATGGTATGAGAGCTACTCAGGGATTCTTCGCAATATCGCTTCCGTGAAATTCGCCGAACCAAGATCTGTCAGAAGTCTAGGCAGGAATGAATGCAGTATGAAAGAGTTGGGTACAAGTATGAAACCCTAAACGGGGCTGTACCCCATATTGGCTACCCCACTACAGCCTAACTATATGTATTATACATATGATTTGACACACTCCCATAGGCAAAGCGGGGGAGAGCAAGGGGTCACAAGACTAGTCAAGAGAAGCAAAGCAAGCTCAGGGTGGATCACAACGTCACCACACATACTGAGCACAAGCAAAGGGATACAAGGCCAGTTCACATGGAGAGGTATATAAGCAACAACAACAGCACAGTGATCTCTACCTAGCAGAGCAAACATGCAGGTATATATATATATAGATCACAGTACAAGCTAAGTCTACCGCAAGTGAGGAAACGTGGGCACAAGGCCTAACAAAGTGCAAAAACGCTGATGATCACCAGACGGAAGTGCCTTGGTGAATATATCAGCAGTGTTGGCCCGAGTGGCCACGTGAGCAAGACGAAGCTGACCACGCTGGTATCACCCAAGCCCCCACCACCGCCGCCACCACCACTCCCCCCTCCGCCACCACCGCCGCCGCCACCGCCACTGCTCCCGGCACCACCACCGCCCCCACCACCACCTCCACCCCCACGACCACCCCCACCACCTCCACCTCCCCTGCCGCCTCCACCACCGCCCCCTCCACCGCCACGTCCGCCACCCCTGCCACCCCTGCCTCCCCTGGAGCCGCTGCGCTTCCCACTAGGAGCAGAAGCAGCTGCGACCTTCTCAACACCAAGGAGGTCGACAGCAGCAGCTGCGGAAGCGCAGGAGGGGGTAAGAGGGGAGGGGGAGCACCCCTCAAAGAGGGGAGTGCGAGGAGTACCACGAGCAGCACCTACAGCAAGGATGTTCTTCTTTGCTTCTAGGAGGTGCTTCTCGAAGTCGGCGACAGTGAGAGTGGTAAGGTCTAGGGCTAGGAAGTGGTCCCTAACGGAGCTAAGAGTGTCAGGGAGGCGGGTGACGAGGAAATAGAGAGTGAAGTACGTCGGGGGGGGGTTCTCGGCGCAGAACTCGGCTGGAAGTGTGGCACGAAAGCGAGTGTCACTAGCGCGAAGGTGAGAAATGAGGTTCTCAGCAGTGGTAAACGAGGACAAGTCTGGGAACAGGTAGGGTAGCATGAGCCGACCTAGGGCTGCAGTGGCCGGGGAGGAGTAGCGCGCAACTACAGCGTCATACAGTGCCTTAGTAGTTTTGTGCTGGCTGAAATGCGCGCGCTCAGTGATCGGCAGATGATTTCGAATAGCAAGGCGTGCAGCGGCATCGCGAGTCTGCCACTATGAGCGTTCCAGAGCGGTAGCATCGTCAGCAGGAGCAACGACAGTGCCAAACGCATAATGGAACAGTGAAATGCCGTCTTTGGCATCAGTCAGAAGAAACAGTTGGAGATCGTCTAGCCACGTGGTAAACTCTATCGGGCGACCGTCAGGCTCAAATGCGAGAAGTGCAGGCAAAGACAGTAGGCAAAGGCAGTAGGCAGCAGGCAGCAGGCAAAGGGCGCGAGCAGCAAGGGCGGCGCGCAAAGCAGGCGTAGGCAGCTACGGTAGCGCGCGGGGCAGCAGCAGGCCGCGCGCAGGCTGCAGAAGCACGGCTCTGTTGGTGCAACCCTACGGTTTGCACTCGCCTTGTTGCCCGTGTGCGTGCATGCGTGTGTGCATGGAATGGAATGAGTGCATAAAATAAATATATATTTCATGCTTATAATAGTGTGTGTATGATGGGTCATGATGTCGAGAGTGTGTGTGTCGAGTCAATAGCGAATTATCGCTAGTCGCGTGTAACGTGGTTATTTTCTATGTCCCGCGCGGTTTCTATTTTGTCGTGCGCGGTTTGTATTTTGTCGCTTGTCGAACGTTCGGCGTGTCGCAGGTGTGTGCAGCAGACCCATCAAGAACTCAAGGATGAGTTTGTGATGAAGAACCCGAGCCTTGGTCTCAAGATTCCAGTGATTTCGAAGCTCGCCAAAAGGGTACACTTCAAGATATCGAAGAAGTTACATTACAATGTGTAGTGTAACATTTCTATTGGTGTAGACCCTTGTGAAGGGTAGGTTCGAGACCCTTCTTGGTTGGGGACAGTGTGGCACTGTTCCACATCACTGTATCTCGGCTCTTGGGGTTTGTAAGAGCTGGGAGTCATTCCCAACTCGTAACTCTTCCTAACTCTTCCTATCTTGTGTTCTAAGACTATAGTGGCTGCCATAGTGCCGTTCGATCAAACCAACGCTGTGTCTTCAATACTTAGAGAAATCGTGCGATCTAAATTGCCTATTGTAGGCGACGTTAAGACGCTCCAGATCCAAGTAGACTCAGGTCATTTGAAGCTATAACCAGAACACTATGAAAATTTAAAGCAGCTGTGCAGAAATCCGACAGTGCACTCTATCCTTCGTTTTAGGCACATTGAAGCCTATTGTGACTATAACAAGTGGTATCAGAGCCAGGTTGGAGCAGTTTCGACAATGGCTGGACCTGAAGAGAGGGGTGGCAGAGGTGCTGGTGGCAATGGAGAAGCCCAAGCACAAGGCCAAGCCCGTGAGCCAGCCGTGGCGCCCGTGCAACCGACTCTTGGACCTTCTAGGGACGAACCAAGAGTGTTCGGGCTTGACAAGTTCAACGGCGACAACTTTGCTGAATGGTCATTCAGAATGGAGAACGTGTTCGACCATAATGACCTGCTGGAGGTGATGGAAGGAACGGAGAAGCGCCCGGAGAACGACCCGGAGAAGAGCCCGTGGGTGCGGAAGAGCGCACAAGGCTATGTCCTACCTGGGCAAGCGTTGGGGAGCAATCAGATCTGTCACATCAAGCCATTCCAGCGTGAACCAGAGAAGGGACCAAAGGCATGGGCTGCTCTCAAGGGTGTACACGCTCCTGCAACAGCGGCGGTAGCTGTGGTGTTGGAACGGCAAATGGCGACGTTACGAATTGAAGAGGATGAAGCGGTTGAAGAAGGGGTGCAGAAATTCTTCGACTTGTTGACTCGGCTTGAGGGAGCTGATATGAACTATAGTGAGCTCCAAAAGAAGACCAAGTTGCTGGCCCTACTCCCTGAGTCATGGTCCTCGCTCATCATCAACCTGAATCGCGACTTGCCCCGCCTCTCGCTTGAAGACGTGAAGCGAGCTATCCTTCAAGAGGATTTCTGCTGCCGTGAGTTGGCGAGTGCGGATGGCGCTGGGGCAGCGAGCATCGGCCGTGGATATGGTCGAGGAAGAGGTAGAAGACGAGGGGGAGGAAGGTTTGGTGGCAGTAACTTCGGCGGAGGCCGCGGGAGTGGCGGTTACGGCAGCGACGACAAGAGCTACGGACGCGGTTGCGGCCGATTCGACGGCGAGTGTCACTATTGCCACAAGAGCAGACACATGTGGCGCGACTGCTACAAACTCCCTGATGGTTGGACCCCTGCTCAAGGCCAAGAGGGTAGAGGAGCAGGAGGAGGGAGAGGACGAGGCCGTGGAGGCCGTGGCGGTCGCGGTGGCGGAGCTGCAAACATGAAGAGCGGAGACAACGACAAGGACCCGAGCGACGATTGGTACCCGGGTCTATTCTACTTCGTGTCGACGCAAGTACCGGCTGGTCCAGAGAAGGATGAAGGCTTTGAGGAGCCAGCAGCTGTGGGGAAGGTGACCCTACACCCCCTGGACTATTGGGTGATTGATAGTGGCGCTACCTATAGCATGACACCTCGCCCGGACTTGCTCACCGAACTCAAGCCGTCACCGGTGAAGCATGTCACATCGGCTTTGGGGCAGCGAGCAGAGGTGAAAGGCATGGGGAAGGCCATGTTCAAGGGTGCTGATGGGAAGATGGTGGGCCTCAAGAACGTGCTTTGGGTGCCCAGCCTTGCTGCAAACCTGATTTCCGTGCGGCGGTTGGCAAAGGCCGGCATGGACACGAACTCGAAGGGAGCCAAGACCTACACCGCAAGGCTTGGCGATCGGATTCTTTGGGACCTTCATGAGGACAGTGATGTCTAAAATAAGATGTGGCAGATCCCTGTGGTCCCTATGCCTAAGGAGAGGCAAGTGGCAGCAAGCGTCAGCACCAAGGGTGGAGCGGCTGGTAGTGGTGATGGCGCGAACGGTCGCGCAAAGGAGAATGAGTCCAAGAAGAGCAATCTCGGAGGGACCAGCAAGCTCGGTGATCATAACAAGTGTTGTGCACCAGCCAAGGAGCAGCACAAGGGTGAGGAGAACCCCGAGGCAGCAGCGGAGGAGGACTACGGAGAGAGCATGTGGGGCGCTATTGCGAGCGCAACATTCTCCAATCCGACTTCGGCTACGGGGGAGTGTGATTAGCTCACCTTGCATCGGCGCATGGGGCATGTGGCCCTGACCATCTTGCAGCAGCTAGTGAAGCACCAGATGGTTGCTGGCATACGTGTGAAGGGGGAGCCCGATGAGGTGCTTGGCTGCCCGACGTGCTTGCAAGCCAAGTTTCTCCTGTTTCCCGTTCTCTAGTTCGGAGGCAACGGCAAAGGCACCACTTGATGAGGTGGTGATGGACGTGGTGGGCCCCCTGAAGCTTGGAGCTGCTGGAGCTGAGTATTTTCTCACCATTGTCGACGTCTACACCCGCATGACTTGGGTGTACGTGCTGACCAAGAAGAGCGACGTGGCTGAAACGTTGAAGACGGATTGGTTCCCGATGGTGGAGCGGCAACAAGACCGTCTAGTCAAGTCAATCCGCACCGATCGAGGGGGAGAGTTCCTGAGCAACTAGTTTTGGGTTGTGGCTGAAGAAGAATGGTATTCGGCACTCCCTCACCATGCCATACTCCCCTGCAATGAACGGCATCGCCGAGCGAGCGAACCGCACAATCACGGAGGCGGCACGCGGGTTGCTCATTGAAGCCGGGCTACCCGACTATTTCTGGCCTGATGCGGTGCGGAGCGCGTGTGTGGCCAAGAATAGAGCCTTGACTCATGTGGGAGAAGACAAATGGGTGCCCTATGTGGAGTGGCTAGGAAGGAAGCCAAAGGTGGATATGATTCGGGTGTTCGGGTGCATGTGCATGGCGCTCGTGCCTAAGCATCTTCGGCACAACAAGCTTGGTGCCAAGGCGGTGTGGGCCGTGTACTTGGGCATGGCTCAAAACAGCAAGGGATGGCTTCTTTGGGACCCATTCACCAAGAAGTTCTTGGTGAGCAGGGACTGCAAGTTCATGGAGAACTTCATGTACAAGGATTGGAAGGCGGAGAACGAGGCGAAGATAGGCGTGCGGTTTGGGGAGGTGAAGAGTTCCGGTTTGGAGCATGTGGAGCCGCCTTTGGAGCTGAGCAGCGGCAGCACAACCACGAGGCAATCCTCCCTTGTGAATGGGGGATAGGAGGCCAATGATGCAGAGGAAGAAGAGGAGGAGGTGCAGCAAGTGAGCGAGCGTGCACCGTCACTCCCTTCCCGCACTACGAGTGCTCCACGGATTCGAGCCACACCGCAGCAACGCCAAGGCCTTCAAGTCCCTGCAGCTGAGGAGGAAGGAAGGGGAAAGAGGAGAGTTCAACCCCCTTATAGGCTGACCTATGATGCGCCGGGAAAGCAGGGCAAGACAGCCCTGGCCGGAGCGGCAATGATGGTCGGAGACGACGAGGAGAGTGACTACGAGGAGTGTGCCTTCGCGTTCTTCTCTCTGGTGGAGATGCCGGGAGAACCAGCAACTCTCAAGGAGGCTTTGGAGAGTAGTGATGCTGAGGAGTGGAAGAAGGCCATGGAGAGTGAGCTGAAGAGCATCGAGGAGAATGACACGTTTGAATTGGTGGAGCTACCGGAGGGGCGTACGGCGATAACGTCCAAGTGGCTCTTCAAAATCAAGTCGGATGCCGACGGCAAGATCGAGCGCTACAAGTCCAGGCTTGTAGCCAAGGGGTACCAGCAGAAGGAGAAGGTAGACTTCAAGGAGCTGTTTGCCCTTGTGGTGAAGCCGACGACGCTGCGAACCCTATTCGCGGGAGCTGCCATCAAAGGATGGGTGGTAAAGCAAATGGACATCGTAACGGCATTCCTTAACGGCATCCTTGAGGAGGAGATTTTTATGGCGCAGCCAGAGTGGTTCGATGATGGTAGTGGCAGAGTGTGGAAGCTGAAGAAGGCCCTCTATGGGCTGAAGCAGGCCCCTAGGCAATGGTACATGAAGCTGCGCGAAGTGTTGGAGGGAATCGGCTTCACTCCCTCAACGGCCGATCACTCCTTGTTCATGCTTGGCGAGGGGGAGCAGAGGAGCTTCATGGTGGTGTACGTGGATAACATCCTGATCTTCTCACCCTCCTCTGACCTTGTGAAGGAGGTGATGCTGAAGCTGCAAGAGAAGTTGAAGTGCAAGTCCCTTGGTGACGGGAACTTCTACCTTGGGCTCCACATCGAACGAGACATGGAGAAGCGGAGCATGCGAGTGTACCAACGGAAGTACCTGGAGGCGTTGGCTGCCAACTTTGGGCAGAGTGAAGGTCATGTGGCTACTCCCTTTTCTTCTGGGTTTAAGTGTGTGAAGGGACCAGAGGAGGAGAGCGTTGGAGAAGAGGAGAGGCGCCGTTTTCACTCGTTGGTGGGCAGCCTCATGTACGCGGTGGTAAACACCCGACCGGACGTCGCGTTTGCTACCGGGCAGCTGGCTAGGGTTTTGCAATGCCCTAATTAGGAGCAGGTAGTAGCTGGAATGAGGGTGGCCAAGTATCTTGGCCAAACACCGACCGTTGGGCTGCAATACTCGGCGGCGGCGCAAAGGCGCCAAAAGGGAGTGGATGGTGTTGAACCCGGGCGTTTGTTCCTCACCGCCTACTTGGATGCTTCATATGCATCAGAACCAGAGGACATGACAAGTGTTGGAGGGTTCATATGCTGTGTTGGTGGAGGCCCAACTGCTTGGGAGAGCAAGAAGCAGGTGGATCAAGCTTTGAGCTCGGTGGAGACCGAGTACATGGCACTCTTCCGTGCCGTACGGGAGATTGTATGGCAGCGGCGTTTATTGGCTGAATTGGGGGAGGAGCAGCAAGGACCTACCCCAGTCTACTGTGACAGCCAGGGAGCCATTGCTCTAGCTAAGAACCCTGTGCTACACGGCCTAACCAAGAACATGAGGGTGAAGTGGCACTGAACGAGGAGCATGGTGGCCGCGGGTGAAGTTGAGCTGCACTACGTGAAGACGACGGGGCAGCCGGATGACATGATGACCAAGAGGCTAGTGGAGCAGCAGCATTGGAAGTGTTGCAAGCTGGCTGGGATGGCTCTGAACTGAGAGAGCGAGATCCTAAGGCCAACAATCCAAGGGGGAGTTTGTTGGTGCAACCCTACGGTTTGCACTCGGCTTGTTGTCCGTGTGCCTGCATGCGTGTGTGCATGGAATGGAATGAGTGCATAAAATAAATAAATATTTCATGCTTATAATAGTGTGTGTATGATGGGTCATGATGTCGAGTGTGTGTGTGTCGAGTCAATAGCGAATTATCGCTAGTCGCGTGTAACGTGGTCATTTTATGTGTCCCGCGCGGTTTCTATTTTGTCGTGCGCGGTTTGTATTTTGTCGCTTGTCGAACGTTCGGCGTGTCGCAGGTGTGTGCAGCAGACCCATCAAGAACTCAAGGATGAGTTTGTGATGAAGAACCCGAGCCTTGGTTTCAGGCTTCAAGTGATTTCGAAGCTCGCCAAAAGGGTACACTTCAAGATATTGAAGATAGTTACATTACAATGTGTAGTGTAATATTTCAATTGGTGTAGACCCTTGTGTAGGGTAGGTTCGAGACCCTTCTTGGTTGGGGACAGTGTGGCACTGTTCCACATCACTGTACCTCAGCTCTTGGGGTTTGTAGGAGCTGGGAGTCATTCCCAACTCATAACTCTTGCTAACTCTTCCTATCTTGTGTTCCAAGACTATAGTGGCTGCCATAGTGCCGTTCGTTCAAACCAACGCTGTGTCGTCAATACTTGGAGAAATCGTGCGATCTAAATTGCCTATTGTAGGCAACGTTAAGACGCTCCAGATCCAAATAGAGTCAGGTCATTTGAAGCTATGACCAGAACGCCATGAACATTTAAAGCCATTGTGTAGAAATCCGACTGTGCACTCTATCCTTCGTTTTAGGCACATTGAAGCCTATTGTGACTATAACAGTCTAGAGCAGGTAGAGCGGTGCGCGGCGCGGACGGTGCGCGGGGCGGCTGCGGGCCGCGCGCGCACTGCGCGGGCTCGGCGCGGGCTGCGCAAGCGGTGCGTCCGGATTCTACTCGCCATTGCCGCTGCTAATCACCTACCACTGCGACATATCGACGTGAAGAACGCGTTTCTATACGCGTTGGTGGACGCTACCATCTTCGTGGAGCAGCCTTACACCTACGGAGAAGGAGATTCTAGGGTCTGTCAAGTGAAGAAGTCCCTCTACAGGATCAAGCAGGCGCCCCGTCTCTGGTAGTAGCATCTGCACAAAACCCTCCTCGAGATTGGTTTCAAGCATTTTCCACACAACCCGGGGATGTACCGCCTTCACTTCAGCGGCGATTACATTCTCATGATAGTCTACGTCGACGACATGCTATACACGGGCACCTGCAACAAACTCCTTAACCACTTTGAGGAGAACCTGGCGCAGTGCGTTGACATCACCATCAACCACAACGTGAAGCAGTTTTTGGGGCTGAACATCACTTACACGCCAGAAGCAATTCACGTGTCAGCCTCCAAGTAGCAGAGCAGCTGGGAGAACGCTTCAACATTTCTCCCGCACCACTCTTACTCTGTTTCGCAACCCCAGCACTAACTACAAACTGGACAACAAACCACTATCACCCGCAGGACTCCAACTGTACTAGCAGCAACTGGGTTGCCTGCTGTTCGCCTCTGTCACCTGCCGACTCGACCTTTTGTACATCACTAGCCAACTGGCGCAGTATTCTCGCAAGCTAGTAGCTGAGAACCAGCTGGATCTGGAGCGCGCCCTGCAGTACTTCATCTCCACACTTGACAATGGGATCTCCTACTGCACGCTGACGACGACCTCCTTCAACACGTAGACGCAGATCATGCAGCTGTCCCTGCAAATCGACGGTTCCGAACCGGCTTCGCTTTTCGCCTGGAACCCACTGGGCCAATTTCCTGGAACTCGCAGAAGCAGGAGCTGGTTGCCCTCTCATCGGCTGAAGCAGAATACATCGCCGCGACATCAGAAGTTCGCGAAGGGCTGTACCTGCAGGAGCTGCTATAGGAGGCAAAAATTCCAACCTCGCCTACCTTTTGCCTTTACAGCGACAACCAGAGTGCCATGAGGATCGCGAACAAGCCAGATTTCGTGAACCGCACAAAGCACATTGCGCTTCGGTAATTTTTCGTCAAAGACGAAATTGACCAGGGAAAAGTTGACCTCGCCTACTGCCCGACTACTGAGATGGCAGCAGACTTCCTCACCAAGCGTCTGCCACATCAGCAGTACAAGCACTGCTCTGACCTCACCGGAGTGGTCAAGCGAGTCAGCTCCTCCTGCACCCAGGAATGAAGGGGAGTGTTACGATATGAAGTTCTATGAAAAGGCATTCCTGTATGCTGCAGGAGCCGACTCTACCGAGTACGAAGTCGAGGAGTCAGAAGAGTCGAAGCGACGCAGCAACCGTCTGACCAAGACCGATGCAGGCAGAAACATCTGAAGTGAAGAGAGTGAGAACATGTTCAAAACGCGTTCCCGCACTGCACGGTTTGAATTTGCTGTAATAAGGGAATGTACCCCTTAGAGTACATGGCTAGTCTAGGTCTTTTCGTATTCCCCTGTATTCTTATATAAACCCGATGTATGCATGCTTTTATCAACTCAGTCATTTACATTCACTCTGACCTGAGATTCAAACTTCCGCTGCAACACTACTCTGCGACCAACCCTGAGCGATCCTTCGGTAAGTCCCACTTGGGATTGTAACACATTTGAACTGAAATTGGTGGGAACATGTATGAAACAGGTTCCTGCGCCGCACGGTTGAATATTGCTGTAATATGGGAATGAACCCCTTAGTATACATTGCTGGGATAACCGAAAGGTTATTATAACATTCCCGAAGGTTCTCTCCTAATTCACCACTTTATAGCGAAGCAGCACTGCAGTATTTGTGACGCTATAGCTCATATAGAGCATGCGGCAGCTCGAGAGTCGTCAATAGTCACTGTTAGTCAATGGTCGCGACTGTTGACCGACCGGCAACCACATCAGAGGTTGTCAGAATGTTATGCTCTAGCCTGTAGTGGGGTGCTCTATAGCGAGTACAACCCTTCTAGGGTTTGCTATTTGTATCCTCATTCTTGCTAGTGCAGCCCTCTTCTTTCTTCTAAACTTTGACATGCTATCAGAGCAGGTCGATCCCCTTGGATCGATCCTGTGGGTGGGCTCACCACCTCGTTGCTTCCGCTGCAACTCCTACTGCTACTCTCTGTGCCGCACGCCCCGTGGCGGGTGGCAGTTTTTTCTTCCCGCCGTGCGCCCCGAGGCGCGCGGCGGTTTTCTGCCCGCCGTGCGCCCCGAGGCGCGCGGCGGTTCTCTGCCCGCTGTGCGCCCCGAGGCGCGCGGCGGGCTTCTGCCCCGTCGTTCGACGCGTCGCCCTCGGGAGGCGCCGCGACGGGCGACGGGGACCCGCGCGTCGCCCCCCGTCGCCCGTCGTGGCCTGCGCGCGGCCCGTACAGGCAGCGCGCGGCCCGTACGGGCTGCGCCAGGCCCGCGCGCGGCCCGTACGGGCTGCGCCAGACCCGCGCGCGGCTCGTACGGGCTGCGCCAGGCCCGCGCACGGCCCGTACAGGCGGCGCCAGGCCCGCGCGCGGCTTGGGCCGCCTGCGCGCGGCTCGGGCGACTGTACCAGGCCCGTGGTGGGCCCGTTCCTTGCTGCCCCTGCCCTCCCCGCTGTCTTCCGGTGCTTCTACTAGCGCCCCACCCCTCCTACTCCCCATTCTCCTGAATTAGGGTTTGGGGGTGAGGGGTATCGGGGTGAACCCACTGTGTGCCGTTCCCAGCTCCTCCTCCTCCTCCGTCTCCCTGTGCTGCAGCTGCCGTTGAGGGGGGGTGGACTTGTTGGAGCCGTTGGAGTGGTACTAAGGGGGGGTGAAGGGGGAGTGGAGCTAGGGGTGAAGCAACGGGTGTGTGTCAGGGGGGTGGGACTGTTTGGGGAGGCTGAGAGGAGGCTGCCGTCTTGTCGTCCACAGCACCTGTAGTCCGGGGCGCTGTCCTGGTAGCCTAGAGAGCCTGCTGCGCCTGTCGCCCGTGGGTCCGTTGCTCCTGTAGCTCTTCGTAGCCCGGGAGCCAGTTACTCCAGTAGTCCGGGGCGCTGTCCCGGTAGCCACTGTGCCAGCCGCTCCTGTTGCCCGTGTGCCTGCAGCTTCAGCCGTCGTCTCTCATCTTCTCTCCTCTCACAGTCCCTCCTCCTCCTCACTTGCCTGCTGTGACTACCACTAGCTTTGCTCATAATTGTGAACTTTAAACTATTGCTTCTTGAACTTTTGCTCAGAATGTGTGGTGACATTGTGATCCACCCTGAGCTTGTTCTGCTTTGCTTGCTCTCTTGATTACACCCCACTTTGGCTATGGGGGTGTGTCAGAATGTTATGCTCTAGCCTGTAGTGGGGTGCTCTATAGCGAGTACAACCCTTCTAGGGTTTGCTATTTGTGTCCTCATTCTTGCTAGTGCAGCCCTCTTCTTTCTTCTAAACTTTGACAGAGGTTACACGATGCAACATGGTAACTGTCGAGAATGACAATGGTCGCAGTTACTGTAGCTATGCAAGACAATTATTGCAGTTACTGTAGCTATGCAATACAGTTCATAAAAGAAAGTACCCCTTACAGTACATAGCTAGCTAGTTTGCTATTTACACCTTTGTATCTCTATCTTATCATCATTTTGTTCTCTTTCAACTTTTATTAAAAGTAGGTCACTATAAGACATCATTGCCTTCTGTCAAAACCTATATTTGTAACTGCCTGTAGCTGTAGTTAGTGTATTTATTTAAATCTGTAGGTGGTGCACCTCTTCAATTGTTTCCTTTGCTATATGTACTTCGAAACTATAGTGAAGCATCACTCCTTCCCAACTTCTCTTCCAACTCACTCGATCTCTTCACCCTAGGCCCGAACTCACTCGACACCTAATCTCGGGCCTAGGCTCCTAAGCCTAGGCCCTAGTTTTCAACTTAACTCTACATTCGTTCTTACGTTTCGACATGTTATCAGAGCGACGTTCGTTCTGGCCTGTGCGCCTGCCTCACGTTTCCGCTGCTACGATTTTCCGGTCGCGCGCCTAGGGCGCGTGGCGATTTTTCCTTGTCCCGCCCCCGGTTGGCGTGTGACGCCTTCTCTGCCCGTCGCGCGCCCCGTGGCACGCGACGGTGCCCTTAACCTGCCCGTCGTGCGCCCCGTGGCACGCGACGGTGCCCTGCTCGTCGTGCGCCCCGAGGCACACGATCGGGCCCTTTCACTTGAACTTACCCATCGTGCGCCCCGTGGCACGCGACGGGCCTTTCCGCCCCTGCTCTCCCTGAAGCCGCCCCTGACCTATCAGCGCCGACACCGTTTAGCCGCTCTGCAGCTTTCTTCCCGCCCACCCCCTCCTCCTTTGTCTCCCTGCAGCCGTGGGGAGGAGGGTATGGGGGTGGCGGGTGTTGGAGTGTTGGGTCGACTCTTTCCCTTCCCCTCCTCCTCCTTTCAGTCCCACCGATGTAGCTGCTGCTGGGGGGGAGGGTGTGAGGGTGTGGGGGAGCAGGGGGAGTGGTACCGGGGTGGCGGGTGTGAGGCAACAAGCAGCCGTCCCTCCATCTCTCCTCTCTTCCCCCCTTTTCTGCTGCTCCTGCAGCAGTGTGGGGGAGGGGAAGGAGGAGGGTGAGGAGATGGAGGGGGTGACCAGCTAGTGTCAGCCCGCCTGCATTACCTGCTGTTGCTTGCTTTTCATTATTTTGCATGTGTACACCTGCAGGTTGTATTCTACACATACTCCTGCTGCAGGCAGTTATGGGGGAGTGTCAAAACCTATATTTGTAACTGCCTGTAGCTGTAGTTAGTGTAGTTATTTAAATCTGTAGGTGGTGCACCTCTTCACTTGTTTCCTTTGCTATATGTACTTCGAAACTATAGTGAAGCATCACTCCTTCCCAACTTCTCTTCCAACTCACTCGATCTCTTCACCCTCGGCCCGAACTCACTCGACACCTAATCTCGGGCCTAGGCTCCTAAGCCTAGGCCCTAGTTTTCAACTTAACTCTACATTCGTTCTTACGTTTCGACACCTTCGTATAACATAGCAGTCTTATTCTGTCCACCACAATTCCCGAATTATATCAACATGGTATGAGAGCTAGAATGGATTATAAGATATGCCAAGTTCCTGTTCTTCATATAACAAACTCCTTATCAACTTATTCATTAAAAGTACCTATTACAAGTTTGCACCACTATGCTCTTGAAGGGATTGCCATTGCAGACTCTCCGAGCCCACCACTAGCAACAACTAATGCGACATCAGCGGTGACCTCTGTTAGCGCTGCACTCGTTGAGCAGCTCGTCGCTCACATCAACGCTCTTGAGAGCCATCAAGCCATGAGCATCGATGGCTCAAGCTATGCAAGAGGAGTTGCTGAACTTCCTCTCAGGGTACATTCCGCTCTGGACACTTTTTAAAAGAAAGTGTCCCAATCGAGTGTACCGCTCCGAACCGAACTAAACCAGAGACGCGAAAATTTTGACAATGTTTGAAACTAGGGTGTAATTCGGTGTAATACGATGCAATGTGGTAGAATCGATTCAGACACTTTCGATTGGGACATGTCCAGCGCAAAATGTACCCTCACTGGAGAAGACCGCCGCGTCAACTCCGAGAGATTCTTTGCGTTTGACAACAATCAAGGTCCAGCTCCTGCGCAAGACAGTCAACAACGTGCACAAATAGAGGCAATCGCAACCATGCAAACGAAGTTCATATTGACCTCAAAGCTAAAGATTTCGGTTCTATTCGACGACAAGGACTTCTACACGTGGAGCTTCGAGTTTGAGCTCCTTGCAACAACCGCGTAGACCTGGATGTACTACGACGGTAGCTCGCCTTTCTCGACGGAAGGAACCGTTCAAGAGAAGAACCAGTACTACCATGAGTCCTTCACGTACACCACTCTTCTCCAAAATCTCTCCCTCACCGTGCAGCTTGGCATCCGATCTTACAAATCTGAGTGGGCACCCGCGCAAGCGTGTTAGGAGTACATGCGCAATTCATATATGGCAACAGACCTAGTTAACATGAGTCGCCTGCTCAGCCAACTAACATCCGTCTAGATCCAACAAGGAGAGAAACCCAGGCCGTATATCAATCAGTGCCGGAATCTGCGCGATCACATCAAGAAGTGTGGCGGAACTGTCCCTGACGACATGTTCGTCTCGATGGTTCATTTTAGACTTGGACCCGATTGGCGTCAGTGTTAATTGTTGCTCCGCGCTCGAGCAACCATCTCCGAGTCCGCCCTCTGCGCCACGCTTCTCTGTGAGCAAAAGGAGATCAACATGAACAATGAGAAAACGGAAAAGAAGGAAAAAGGAGATCGCCAGTGTTCTTCACTGGAGCAACTGACGGGGAGCAGCACAGAAAGAAGGGATTTTTCTGCAAGTACTGCAAGAAACCAGGTCACTCCATAGATTGGTGCTACAAACAGAAGGCCGCCAACGAGAGGCGCAATAACTTTCAGCAGTCTTCTGCGCCATCTTCAACCCCACGGACGGCAACCATGTCACCGCCCTTCGTCACAAGCACCTCCCAGACCCCTGCACGCATCTCATCCAAACACAAGGGAAAGGGAACGGTCTTGAGCTGCATGGTTCTGTCAAGGTGAGAGAGGAATGATGTCGACTAGTTTGGGGCATGGGGTACAAAAGTGACGAGAGAAAAGTTGTACCCCCTAAGAAACACCCCTACAAAACCTAAACCTAAATTATATAAATCATATAATTTGACACACCCCCATAGGTGAAGTAGGGGGATAGCCAAACCTAACAGGGGTCACAAGACCAGTTCACATGCAGGTTTATAACACAGCAAGAGATACAGTGATCACATCCTAGCAAAAGTAAACATGCAGGCATATATATATATATATAGTGATCACAGTACAAGCAGGGTCAAGAAGTAAGCAAGTGAGGTCCAGTAGGCACAAGGCCTAGCAGAGTGCAAAAGCGCTGATGGTCAACAGGCGGAAGCGCCTTGGTGAACACATCAGCAGTGTTGGCCTCAGTGGCCACGTAACGCAGACAAAGCTGACCACGCTGCTGCAGCTCTCGAGCAAGAAAGTACCGCAGAGCAATGTGCTTCGTTCTGTGCTCCAGTCTGTGCTCCTGACACAAGGCAATGGCAGCCTTGTTGTCGACGTACAGCACTGGAGGAGAACCAGGCCGCTCTCCAAGGTCGGTCAGCAGGTAGGTCAGCCAGCGTAGCTCCTGGGCAGCCATGGCTGTGGCGTAGATCTCAGCCTCACAACTGGAGCTGAGAACAGAAGAAGAGCGTGTAGAACGCCAGGAAACTGAGCCTGAGCCAAGGCTGAAGGTGTAACCCTGTGACGACCGCTGAGTAGCCTGGTCGTCTGCCCAAGAAGCGTCTGAGTGCCCTGTGAGAACAGGCCGGTCTCGCCCTCCAAGCACTAGCCCCATGCCCGACGTACTGCACAAGTAGCGCAACACCCTCTTAGCTGCATCCATGTGCTCCTTCCGGTGACGGCCGGGAGCGACATAGCGTGCAAGGATGCTAAGAGGGTATGCAAGGTCAGGTCGTGTGCAGGTCATCAGGTACATGAGGCAACCCACAAGCTCTGGATACGGGCCACTCGGCTCTACGGACTCATCCGAAGGCAGAGCTGAGAGCGAGTGTCCCGTAGGCAGAGGAGTGGGCTGAGGCGAGGAGTACGTGAAGCGGAAGCGCTGAAGGACCTGCTGCACCATGTGTGACTGAGTCAGGGTGATGGTGCGCCGTGCTCTGTCCCGGGTGATCCGCAAGCCAAGGTAGCTTGTCAGTTCACCCAGGTCTGTGCACGTGTGTCTCTTCTGCAGCTCCAACTTCACGTGGGCGAGACCAGCTCTGTCCGCTGTGGCAAAGACCAAGTCGTCGACGTACACGAGGATGTAGAACGGCGGCAGCGAGGTGTCGGTGCGTAGAAACAGCGACGGGTCAGCAGTAGAGGGAGCAAACCCAAGAGCCGCAAGTGTCGTGCTCAGTGTGTCGTGCCACTCACGCGGTGCCTGGCGGAGACCGTAGACCGGCCGCTGAAGCCTCCACTGGGTGCCAGGGGGAACCGACCCAGTGAAGCCAGGAGGGCGGCGCAGCCAGATCTCCTCGTGCAGGCTGCCCTGCAAGAAAGCTGTGCTGAAGTCAAGAGAGTGAAGCTCGTAGTCGCGCTGAGCGGCTATGTGCAGCAGCACCCGAAGAGTAGTCATCTTCGGGGTGGGGGAGAAGGTCTGAAAGAAGTCGACTCCCTCTCGCTGACTGAAGCCCCTAGCCACGTAGCGCGCCTTGAAGACAGGCGGAGAACCCGGCGGTCGCTTCACCCTGAAAATCCACATGCCACTGACGATGTTCGCCCCAGGAGGGGGAACCTCGTCGACGTAAGTGCCAGTGGACTTCCAGGAAGCCATCTCTGCGTCCATGGCTGTCTGCCACTGAGAGGAGTAGGGACCCGCCATCGCCTCAGTGTAGGAGCGCGGGGTCGGGATGTCTGGTGCATCCGGGTCTCCCTCAGGGGCAACAAGCATGGACACGAGATGAGGCACAGCAGCAGCAAAGCAGTGAAACTCCTCCTGTCTGTCCTCAAGGACGTCCGTGCCAAGAGCACACTCACCCCCGACGGACGGAGGACAGGCAGACTCAGACGCAGCAACTAGGCTAGCAGCGTAGTCCAGGCGACAGCGAGAAGCAAAGTCAACCAGCTCAGCGACCAGAGCAGACGCAGCAGCGGACTCAAAAGACGGGTCAGTGACGACAGTAGCGAGAAAACGCGTGACAGTGGGACTGGCAGCACGACGGGAGTCAGACTCCGGGTCAGGAAGAGTAGGCAGCGAAGACTCAGGAGGAGACGGCAGCGGGACACGCTGCGGAGCAGTGGAGGGACGCAGAGTCATGTAGTGAGTGCCCGGGACAGGAGGAGGACGCTCACGCGGGGCACGACGACCGGTGCGCGCAGTACGGACAGGCGACGCTGGACGTGACTCAGGCGCACGACGCTCAGTAAGGCCTCCCGTGGGACCAGTGTAGGGAGAGGGACCAGGGAGAGGGGAGGCGGGCGGTAACTGTGACTGCGACTGGACTGGCGTGAGACCAAGAACCTGCTGAAGGAGCGGGACAAAGTAGGGTCGCGGCCGCGTAGCGGCTCCAGAACCAGTAGAGACAGCAGCGGCGGGGTCCTCAGCACCAGCGACAACGCCAACGTCCGGGTCCGCAGCACCAGCAGCAGCTCCAACGCCCGGGTCCTCAGCACCAGCGACAACGCCAACGTCCGGGTCCTCAGCACCAGCAGCAGCTCCAACGCCCGGGTCCTCAGCACCAGCGACAACGCCAACGTCCGGGTCCTCAGCACCAGCGACAACGCCAGTGTCCGGGTCCGCAGCACCAGCAGCAGCTCCAACGCCCGGGTCCGCAGCACCAGTGACAACACCAGCGTCCGGGTCCGCAGCACCAGCAGCAGCTCCAACGCCCGGGTCCTCAGCACCAGCGACAACGCCAACGTCCAGGTCCTCAGCACCAGGGGCACCACTCCGGAGACTGCAGCGCCGCGCGTACCACTCTCGGATCTGCTGAATGGGGGGGAGCTCCTGGGCAGGAGGGGAAGTACTGGGACGAGCTCTAGAAGCTCCGCTCCGGAGGCGGCAGTACTGTAGGTACCTCTCCTGCAGCTGCTGGGAGGAGAGAGCTCCTCCAGACGTAGTGCGCTCAGGCTCAACACCCCCAGACGCAGCACCCCCAGTCGCCACACCCCCAGGCTCCGCACCCCCAGGCTCAGTACCCCCAGGCTCCGCACCCCCAGGCTCGGGACTGTCAGGCTCCGCACTCTCAGGCTCAGCACCTCTGGCAGGGCGGGACTCGACAGCTACCTCAACAGGGTCAACCGGGTCTACCTGGGACACACCTGAGGGAGCGGCACCCTGAGGGGGGAGGGGGTCTACCACAGCAGCACCTGGTGCGAGGAAGAGCGGCGGTGGGGGGAGTGGGGCAGTGCGGTAGGGGAAGAGGCGGTAGAAGGGGACAGACTCGTCAAAAGTGACGTCCTGAGAGGCCAGAACCCGGCGCGAGGCGACGTGGTAAAACTGCCAGCCAGGCGCGTCGGGGACAAAGCCAAGAAAGACACAGGGAACAGCGCGACGCGAGATCTTGTCCGCAGACGTATCGCGGACAAAGGCTCGGGATCCCCACACCCGGAAACGCGACGCATCACCAACCTCTCCCGTCCACCGCAGAGTCGGGGAAGTCTCCGGGAAGGAGACACGGGGCCAGAGGTTGAGCTGATGCGCTGCGTAACGGACCGCAAACGGCCACAGAAAGTGGGGAGCAGCCGCATGGGTCAGGGAGGTACGAGCGACCTCCATGACCAAGCCAATGCGGCGCTCAGCGACCCCATTCTGCTGTGGAGAGGCCGGAAGCGTGAACGACTGCTCGATGCCGTGCTCAGCACAGTAGGCTGCCAAGAGGTCGGAGGCGAACTCACCACCTCTGTCAGAGTGCAAGCGTAGGACTGGAAAGTCCGAGCGAAAGCGCTTGCCTAGCTGGAGACGGGCTCGGCTGATCCAGGGGATCAAGACATCAGGGACGTCACCCTTGCTGCGCAAGGGGAAGACCGTGGTGTAGCGCGAGTAGTCGTCGACAACTATCAGGAAGTACCGCTCCTGACCCTGACCACGGACGCGGGCTGGGCCCCACACGTCCATGTGTAGCGTCTGCAAAGGAGCAGTCGTCGGGGGGAAGGAGGAGGAGTGGGGAGCGGCGCGCTGCCGCCCCTCAACACAGGGAATGCAGTCGGGAGCAGGTGAGGGGGGGAGGGGAGGGAGAACCCGAGGGAGACCAGAGACAAGCTGCCGCTTGTGCATGGCACGAAGGCGCTGCACAGACGGGTGGCCAAGTCGGTGGTGCCAGAGGACAGTGTCGTGCGCCAGAGAGCGACACGAGCAGGGGGCGGACAGCTGACCTGACGCCGACGCAGACGCGGACGCAGCTACCTGAGGGGACTCAGTGGTCAGTGTGTACAGGTCCGACCCCGGCTCGCGAGTAAAGGTAGCCAGGTGGCGACCCGTCCGGGCACACGTGCAGTGGGTCACTCGCTTGTAGGCAGGGGTGGTCTGGTGAACACCCCCATCCTGTAGCTCACATCCTGCCACCAAGTTCGTAGAGAACGAGGGGAGGTAGAGACCCGACAGCGTGCCGGACGGGACTGCAGGACAAGGGAGGACAGTGGAGTGAGTCGCAACGACTGGACCCCCAGTGGGGTCAGCTAGCGAGACTGCAACCGGCCGAGCAAGAGGCTCAAGGACAGTGCGGTCACGAAAGAAGGAGCGGGAAGCACCTGAGTCAAGAGTGAAGGTGTGGAGTGCGGCGGTCGGCTCAGTACCAGGGGCGACTGGGGCTATAGCACCTAGGGCAGCAGCCTCACCAGGACCTGGGGCAGCAGACACACTAGTACCTAGGGCAGCAGCCTCACCAGGACCTGGGGCAGCAGACACACTAGTACCTAGGGCAGCAGCCTCACCAGAACCTAGGGCAGCAGACACACTAGCACCTAGAGCAGCAGCCTCACCAGAACCTGGAACAGCAGTCTCACAAGTACTGAGAGCGGGAGCCTGACAAGTCACAATGCCCGGGTCGGGCGGAACACGCAGGTACTGAGCACTCTCTCCACTAATAGACATCGCATACATGGCAGTGAGAATAGCATCAAAGTCTAAAGCCCAAATATCAACACCCTTCTTTTCCAGCTCAGGCCAGTGGGGCAGCTCAGCACCCCCAGGAAACTGGGCGCGCCACGCGTCAGTAAGGCGCTGGTAGCAGCGCTGCGTGGGGTGCGGCCTCCCACACGGCAGGCCCTTGCGGTCACCAGTGCGGTGGACGTACGTGCAAGTGGAACCACGCTGTGCGTACCACTCACGGGCGGCCTGGAGGGTCGGGGCGTGCTGCTGACCCTGGCCACCACCAGCGTCTCCACGACCACCACCGCCACCGCCACCGCCTCGGCCACCTCCACCCCTGCCGCGACCACGACCACCACCGCCGCCGCTGCTACCGCCGCTGCCGCCACTACTCCCGCCGCCGCTGTCACCACCCCCACTGCCACCACCAGTGTCTCCAGACCCACCGCCACCCCCACTGCCGCCACCTCCACCGCCCCCGCCTCCACCCCCACCCTTGCCCCCCCTGCTCTTGCGACGCCCGCTCGAGGCAGACGCAGCCCCGACCTTCTCAGCACCAAGGAGGTCGACAGCAGCAGCAGTGGCGACAGAGGGGAGAAGGGGGGAAGGGGAACACCCCTCAAAGAAGGGGTGGCGGGGCTCGCCACGAGAGGCACCTACGGCGACGATGCTCGCCTCAGCTGCAAGTAGATCCTTCTCAAGGATGGCGATGGTGAGCTCAGTAGGGGAGCGAGCAAGAAGAGAGTCCCTGACTGGGCGCAGTGAGTCAGGGAGGCGGGTGACAATGTGGTAGAGCGTGAGCCAGAGCGGTGGGGGGTTGCTGGCGAGGAACTCGGCAGGCATAGCAGCGCGAAAGCGGGCCTCACTGGTCTTAAGGTGAGTAATGAGATCGGCAACGGTCTGAAAAGAGGCCAGGTCAGGGAAGAGGTAGGGTAGGGTGAGACGGCCTAGGGTGGCAGACGCAGGCGAGGATTAGCGGGCAACGACGGCTGTGTACAGGTCCTGAGCAGTCTTGCACTGGCCGAAGTGCTCGCGCTCATCTAGTGGTAGCGAGTTGCGGATAGCAAAGCGAGCATGCGCGTCGCGGGTCTGCCACTGGGAGCGTAGCGTGCTGGCAGCAGAGGAGTCAGGGGCAGTAGCATGGCCGAGGGCATGATCATACAGGGAGATGTCTTCCTTGGCAGTGAGCTGTAGGAAGAGGTGGAGATCCTCAAGCCAGGTGTCAAATTTCACTGGGCGACCCTCAGCATCGAAGGCTAGGACAGGAGCGCTAGCCATGATAGCAGGAGGAGGAACAGTCGAAAATGGAAGGATAACAGGAACAGCAGCAGTTGGGACAGCTGCGGCAGTTGCTGCAGTTGAGTCGGCGACGGCAGCTGCTGCAGGAGGTGCGGCTGTTGCCGCTGCTGGAGATGCGGAGGCGGTCGTTGCTGGGTCGGCGGCGGCCACTGCTGCAGAGGCAGCGGCGGCTGATGCTGATGTAGCTACGGCGGCCGCTGCAGGAGATAGCGGCGGCTGCTGCTGCAGAAGATGTGGCAGCTGCTGCTGCAGTAGATGCTGCGGCGGCTGCTGGTGAAGATGCGGCAGTTGCCGCTGTAGGATGTGGCGGCGGCTGCTGCTACAGTAGATGCGGCAGTTGTCGCTGCAGGAGGTGGCGGCGGCTGCTGCTGCAGAAGGTGCGGCAGCTGCTGCTGCAGGAGATGCTGCGGCGGCTGCTGCTGAAGATGCGGCAGCTGCTGCTGCAGTAGATGCTGCGGCGGCTGCTGCTGAAGATGCGGCAGCTGCTGCTGCAGTAGATGCTGCGGCGGCTGCTGATGAAGATGCGGCAGCTGCTGCTGCAGGAGATGCTGCGGCGGCTGCTGCTGAGATGCGGAAGGAGCCGCTGGAGAAGATGCAGCAGCTGCTGCTGTTGTAGATGCAGCGGCGGCTGCTGCTGAAGATGCGGCAGTTGCCGCTGAAGAGGGTGCAGTAGTTGCTGCTGCTGGAAATGCAGCGGCAGTTGCTGCAGAAGAAGCGGCAGTTGCTGCTGCTGAAAATGCAGCGGCGGCTGCTGCAGACAATGCGGCCGTTGATGCTGCAGGAAATGACGCGGCGGCCGCTGCAGAAGGTGTGGCTGCGGCTGCTGCTGGAGATGCAGCGGCGGCTGCTGCAGATGGCGCGGCGGCTGCTGCTGCTGCAGCTGCAGTGGCGACCAGGCCGCAAACCGGCGGCAACAAGGCCGCGAATCGGCGGCGACGAGGCCGCGGCCGGGCGGCAGCGACGCCGCAAAAGGCGCGACAGAGTCACGACACGGCCGTGGAAAAAAAAAAAAAAAGGAGGGGGGGGAGGCCGTGAGAGAGTCGCGCGGGGCCAACAAAGGGGCCGGGAAAAACGAAGAAAGAAACGGCCGCAACTGGCCGTCGAGGAGAAAGCGCCCGTGGCGCGACTAGGGGAAACGCAAAGCGCGCTCCGGGCAGAAAAAATTTCTTAAACGTGGTGGGCCCTTCCTAGGAACCTTCCTGCTCTATACCATGTCAAGGTGAGAGAGGAATGATGTCGACTAGTTTGGGGCATGGGGTACAAAAGTGACGAGAGAAAAGTTGTACCCCCTAAGAAACACCCCTACAAAACCTAAACCAAAATTATATAAATCATATAATTTGACAGGTTCATCAAAGAGCCTTTCGCTACTACGACGAAATACAATACCTGCCATTTGCGCCGATTGATCTGATCACACCAAGCCCTGACAATGATCGTACAGTCACTTGCTAGACTGACGAACCAACCAATATCCCATATGATTTTGAACTGCCTCCAAGCACATCGGAGTCCCCTCCCAGCTTTCCCGCAAGAAGCTACAACAACCTCTCGCCGTACTCCATCGATCGCACGTCAGAGCCGCGAAACCTTCAACACTTGGTATTTTGACAGCTGCCGCGGGCAACACATGGCGGGATCACCAACTTTCATCCGCAACTTAAAGCACATGCGGCGACCGTGCGAAATCGTCGTTGCAAGCAAGAATCGACTTTGAGCATACGACATCGGAGAAATTTACCTTGAGACTGTGGACACTCGCTTCACCATTCACATCAGAGACGTCTTGGTCGTTCCCGATCTTCAATTCAATCTGCTCTCTGCAGCATAATTCATGAAGCGTGGGGTCGACATTTGAAGCAACTATGAAGATAAAAGCGTCGAACTCTTTTACAAAAAAACCTACATCGGGAATGTCAAATCATAATGATCTGTAGGCTGTAGTGGGGTAGCTCATATGGGGTACATATTTCTAGGGTTGCATATTTGTACCACATTCCATTCCTTAGTTCACCATTCTCGTTTCAGTTTTCTTATGGTATCGAGCAGGTTCCCTCGTGGGAACTGTGCCTAGGGCCCACCAAGTCGAAAGTTTTTTTTTCCTGCCCGGAGCGCGCTCAGCCCGAGTCGCGCTCCCCTCTCTGACTTTGTCGAGCCGCCTTGGCGGCCAAGTTGCGCCGCCTTAACGGCCCCTGATTCGTCGCCCTAGCGACCCCGTCGCCCTACCTACGGCCCCGGCCCCGTCGCCCTACCTGCGCCTCGGCCCCGTCGCCCTACCTGCGCCCTGGCCCCGTCGCCCTAACTGCGACCCTGGCCCCGTCGCCATACATGCGGCCCCGGCCCGAGCCCCGTCGCCCTACCTGCGCCCCGGCCCCGGCCCCGTCGCCCTGCTTGCGACCCCGGCCCCGTCGCCCCACCTCCAACTTCGGCCCCGTCGCCCTACCTGCGCCCCGGCCCCATCGCCCTACCTGCGCCCCGGCCCCGGCCTTGTCGCCCTACCTACGTACCGGCCCCGTCGCCCTTCCTTCGACCTGGCCCCGTCGCCCTACCTACGGCCCCGCCGCGCCGCCCTACCTGCAGCCCAGCCGCCCTACCTGCGGCCCCGCCGCCCTACCTGCGGCCCAGCCGCCCTACCTGCGGCCCAGCCGCCCTACCTGCGGCCCAGCCGCCCTACCTGCCGCCCCGCCGCCCTCACCTGCGCTCCCCGCCGCCCTTACCTGTGGCCACCGTCGCCCTTACTTGCGGTCCCCGCCGCCCTCACTTGCGGCCCCGCCGCCTTCCTTGCGGCCTCGTCATCTGCTGCAGCGCTGCCCGCCACCCGAGCCGCCCGAGCCGCCTCACCTAGCCGAGCAGCCGACCGCCACGCCACCGTATAGCAGCACAGCCGAGCCGCCCAGCAGCTGAGCAACCGGACAGCCGAGCAGCCGAGCCGCCCTTCAGCCGAGCCGCCCAGCAGCCGAGCAGCCGAGCCGCCCAGCAGCCGAGCCACCCTGCAGCCGAGCCGCCGTGCAGCCGAGCCACCGAGCCGCCCTACCTCCGAGCCGCTCAGCAGCCCCGTCCGGTAAGCACAGCGCCTCTGTCACTGCACTGCCCTTTCCCTACTGTGTGCGCTGCTAGTCTACTGTTGTCATGGCTACCCCTAGTGTCCTCGCTTTTGACGCCGAGGGTCGAGCCATTGACTTTGACGTCTGGGTAGATGACCTGCAGCTGTTCTTACAGTGCGATAGGGCAGCCGGTCTCTCCCTCTTTGACCTCACCTCTGGTGCCTCTCCTACTCCTGCTGCTGATGCTGACGCCACTGTTCGCTCACAGTGGGCCACGCGCGATGCTGCTGCACGTCTTGCTGTGCGTCGCCACCTCCCTACCTCTGAGCGTGCGCACTTTAGTCTGTACAAGAGTGCTCAGACCTTGTACGACGCTGTAGTTGCACGCTACTCCTCCCCTGCCACTGCTGCACTGAGCTGTCTCATGCTACCGTACCTCTTCCCTGACCTTGCTACCTTTCCCACAGTCGCTGACCTCATTACGCACCTCTGCACAAGTGACACTCGCTACCGCGCTGCGCTTCCTGCAGACTTCTGCGCCAAGAACCCCCCCCCCCCCCCCCCCCCCATGTACATCACTCTCTACTACATAGTTACTCGCCTCCCTGACTCCCTTCGCGTAGTCAGGGACCACTTCCTCTCAGTCTGTCCCACCACTCTCACTGTTGACCTCCTCGAGAAGTCCCTCCTAGCGGCCGAGAAGAGCATAGTCACTGTAGGGGCCTCTCGTGGTGACCCGCGCACCCCCATCTTTGAGGGGTGTTCCCCCTCCCCCCTTCTGCCCTCTGTTGCCTCTGCTGCTACGGCCGACCTCCTTGGTCTTGAGTCGGTCGGTGCGGCGTCTGCCCCTAGCGGGAGACGCCGCTCTGGCAAGGGCAAGGGGGGCAGGGGCACTGGAGGATCGAGCGGGGGCGGTGGAGGTGGAGGTGGAGGCGGCGGGGGGAGTGGGGGTGGCGGTGGGAGTGGAGGTGGGGGTGGAGCTGTCGGTGGCGGCAGTGGAGGCGGAGGCGGCGGCGGCGGTGGCGGTGGGAGTGGAGGTGGCGGAGGTGGCGGCGGTGGAGGAGGCGGCGGAGGCCGCGGTAGTAGCGGAGGCGGCGGAGGCGGCGGGGGTGGCGGTGGAGCTGGTCGCGGGTCTACGCAGAGGAGTGGCTACGGTGGTGGTCCGCGCCAGCAGCAGCAGCGCGGTCGTGAGACCCTGTCCCCTCAGCAGCTCCGTGAGTGGTACACTGCACGCCAGCGGGGTGGGGGCTTTGCTCCGTGCACCTACGTCCTGCGCACCGGCGACCGTGCGGGTGAGTAGTGTGGGGGTGCGCACCCCACCCAGCGCTGCTTTGGCCGCCTGACGGACGCGTGGCGTCACCAGTTCCCAGAGGCCACAGAGATCCCTCGCTGGGGCGAGTTGTCTAGGGCGGGAGTTGCCATCTATGATCTTGATTTTGATGCTATCCTTTCTGCCATGTATGCTGTGTCTATTAGTGATGAGGGAGACTGTTACCGGTGCTTCACGCCCGACCCGGGCATTGAGACTGCTGCTCTAGGTACTGGTGAGGCTGCTGCTCTAGGTGCCAGTGAGGCTGCTGCTATAGGTGCCACTGCGTCTGCGTCCTCAGGTGCTGGTGAGTCTGCGCTCGCAGGTACCGCGTCGGCTTCGGCCTCCCTCACCTTCACACTTGACTAAGGGGCTTCTCGCCCCTTCTTTCGAGACCGCACCACACTCACGCCGCTTGGTCGGCCGGTTGAAGTCTCCCCAGCAGACCCCTCTGGGGGTCCTGTCCTTTCTCACTTCTCCACTGTCCTCCCGTGTCCGGCGGCCCCCTCTGGCACCTTGTCTGGTCTTTACCTCCCCTCGTTCTCTACGAACTTGGTGAGTGGTGCTGACCTACAGGATGCGGGGGTTCACCAGTTTACTCCTGCGAGTGAGCGGGTAACCCACTGCTCGGACGCTCGCACAGGCCGGCACCTGGCCACGTTTACGCGTCGGCCGGGGTCGAGCCTGTACACCCTGACCACTGAGTCTCCTCCTGTCCCTGCGTCTGGTCAGGTAGCTGCGTCAGGTCAGGTGTTTGCTGCAGCGTCCAGGTCTGGTCCTGAGTCTGCCCCGTGCTCGTGTCGCCTCCTGTCTCACGAGACTCTCCTCTGGCACCACCGCCTTGGTCACCCCTCCCTGCCTCGTCTCCGAGGCATGGCCTCCCGTGTCCTTGTCTCTGGTCTTCCCCGGTCCCTCCCTCCCCTTCCTCCGGGGCCTGGCCCCACCTGCGTCCCCTGTGTCGAGGGGCGGCTGCGGGCTGCCCCTCACTCCTCTCAGTTTCCCCTTACAGAGGCCCCGCTGCAGACACTTCACATGGACGTGTGGGGCCCGGCCCGCGTCCGTGGACAGGGTAACGAGCGCTACTTCCTGCTGGTGGTTGACGACTACGCGTTACACCACAGTCTCCCCCTTGCGCAGCAAGGGTGATGTCATTGAGGTGTTGATCGACTGGATCCGCGCAGCTCGTCTCCAGCTCAGGAGGAGCTTCGGCTCGGACTTTCCTGTTCTGCGTCTGCACTCTGACCGAGGCGGAGAGTTCTCCTCTGGCCCTCTGCGAGCCTACTGTCGTGCGCGAGGCATCCGCCAGACCTTTACGCTTCCGGACTCTCCACAGCAAAATGGGATTGCTGAGCGCCGCATTGGCATGGTCAGGGACGTCGCCCGTACGTCCATGATGCATGCGGCTGCCCCCCATTTTCTTTGGCCGTTTGCGGTTCAGTACGCGGCGCATCAGATCAACCTTCACCCCAGGGTCTCCATTCTGGAGACCTCCCCAGCTTTGCTGTGGACGGGGAAGGTAGGCGATGCGTCTGCGTTCCGTGTATGGGGATCTCGGGCGTTTGTCCGCGACTTGTCTTCGGACAAGTTGTCCCCTCGTGCTGCTCCTTGCGTCTTCCTTGGCTTCCCCCCTGAAGCGCCAGGGTGGCAGTTCTACCATCCCACCTCTCGTCAAGTTCTGTCCTCCCAGGACGTCACGTTCGACGAGTCGGTCCCCTACTACCGCCTCTTCCCCTACCGCACTCCGTCCCTCCCCCCGCCACCGCTCTTCCTTGTGCCAGGTCCCCCCCCGGTAGACCCCCTCCCCCCTCAGGGTCCTGCCCTTTCAGATGTGTCCCAGGTAGACGCAGTCGAGCCAGTCGAGGTTACTGGTGACTCTGGTGCTGCTGAGGGTGCTGAGCCTAGGGGTGCTGACTCTGGGGATGTTGAGCCTGAGGGTGCTACTACTGGGGGTGCTGAGTCTGGGGGTGCTGAGCCTGGGGGTGCTACGCCTGGGGGTGCTGAGCCTGGGGGTGCTGAGCCTTGGGGTGCTACACCTGGAGGTACTGAGCCTGGGGGTGCGGAGCCTGAGGGAGCTGGGCCTGCTGGTGCTGTGCCTGGTGGTTCTCCGGGTGCTTCGTCTTGCCGGGAGCCACTCTCTCCACAGGAGCTGCGTGAGTGGTTTGCCCGGCGCTGGAGGCGAGCTGCTGGAGCTAGAGGTGCTGCGGGTACTGGAGTATCTGTTGCTGCTGAGGGAGCTGGTGCCACGGGTCCCGGAGGTGCTCGTACTGGGAGTACTGGAGCTGCTGGGCCTGCGGGTACTTCTGGATCTGGAGCTGCTGCGGGTGTTGGCGCGGAGGCTACTGCTGTCGGTCCTGGAGGCGGTCCTGCTGGGGGTACTACTGGTGCTGCTGGAGGTACTGGAGCTGGAGCTGCTACTGGTGCTCGTGCTGCCACTAGGGGTGCTAGTGCTGTACCTGCTGTAACTGGAGTCGCCGCGTGGCCTCGGCCGTACTTCGTTCCGCTCCTTCAGCAGGTTCTTGGTCTCCCGTCTTCTACTGGTCCTCCTCCTCCCTTGGAGTGTCCACAGCCTATCCCGTCGCAGTTACAGTTACAGCCGGCCTCCCCACTGCCTGCTCCGTCTCCCTACACTGGTCCTACTGGAGGTCTTGCTGAGCGTCGTGAGCCTGCGTCTCGCCCTGCGTTGCCTGTCCGTGCTACTCGCACTAGTGGTCGCAGTTTGCGTCAGCGTCCACCTCCTGTCCCTGGCACGCACCGGATGTCTCTGCGTCCGTCCACTGCTCCTCTGCGTGCCCCTTTGCCTTCTCCTCCTGAGTCTTCTCTTCCTGCTCTTGCCGACCCGGAGTCGGACTCTATTCGTGCTGCCAGTCCTACTGTCACGCGTCTCCTTGCTACTGTCGTCACTGACCCTTCTTTTGAGTCCACTGCTGCGTCTGCCCTAGTTGCTGAGCTCGTCGACTTTGCTGCTCGCTGTCGTCTAGACTACGCTGCTAGTCTTGTCGCTGAGTCTGAGTCTGTCTGTCCTCCGTCCGTTGGGGGGGAGTGTGCCCTTGGCACGGACGTCCTTGAGGATAGGCAGGAGGAGTTCCAGTGTCTGGCTGCTGCTTCACCTCATCTCGTGTCCGTACTGCTTACCCCTGTGGGAGACGCGGATGCACTTGACATCCCGACTCCGCGCTCTTACGCGGAGGCCGTAGAGGGTCCCTACTCCTCTCAGTGGCAGGCAGCTATGGATGCAGAGATGGCTTCCTGGAAGTCCACAGGCACCTACGTTGACGCGGTTCCCCCACCTGGGGTGAACATCGTCAGTGGCATGTGGATCTTCAGGGTGAAGCGGCCGCCAGGTTCTCCACCTGTCTTGAAGGCGCGGTACGTGGCTCGTCGCTTCAGTCAGCGGCAGGGAGTTGACTACTTTCAGACCTTCTCTCCCACCCCGAAGATGACTACTCTTCGGGTGCTGCTGCACATAGCCGCTCAGCGCGACTACGAGCTTCACTCTCTTGACTTCAGCACTGCTTTCTTGCAGGGTAGCCTGCACGAAGAGATCTGGCTACGCCGCCCACCTGGCTTCACTAGGACTTTTCCTCCTGGCACCCAGTGGAGCCTCCGGCGGCCAGTCTACGGTCTCCGCCAGGCACCGCCAGACACACTGAGGACTACGCTTGCGGCTCTTGGGTTTGCTCCCTCTACTGCCGACCCGTCGCTGTTTCGGCGCACCGACACCTCTTAGCCGCCGTTCTACATCCTCGTGTACGTCGACGACTTGGTCTTTGCCACTGCTGACACTGCTGGACTCGCCCACGTGAAGTCCGAGCTGCAGAAGAGACACACGTGCACAGACCTAGGTGAACTGCGCAGCTACCTTGGCTTGCAGATCACCCGGGACAGAGCACGCCGCACCATTACCCTGACTCAGTCACACATGGTGCAGCAGGTCCTTCAGCGCGTCGGCTTCACTTACTCCTCGCCTCAGGCCACTCCTCTGCCTACTCGCCACTCGCTCTCAGCTCTGCCTTTGGATGAGTCCGTAGAGTCGAGTGGCCCGTACCCAGAGCTTGTTGGCTGCCTCATGTACCTGATGACCTGCACACGACCTGACCTTGCATACCCTCTAAGCATTCTTGCACGCTATGTTGCTCCTGGGAGACACAGACCGGAGCACATGGCTGCAGCGAAGAGGGTGTTGCGCTACTTGTGCAGTACGTCGGGCATGGGGCTAGTGCTTGGAGGGCAGAGTCCAGTGGTCCTCACTGGGCACGCGGACGCTTCTTGGGCTGATGACTAGGCTACGCAGCGGTCGTCACAGGGTTACACCTTCAGCCTTGGTTCTGGCTCTGTTTCGTAGAGGGCTACTCGCTCGTCTTCCGTTCTCGGCTCCAGTTGTGAGGCTGAGATCTACGCAGGAGCCATGGCTGCACAGGAGCTTCGCTGGCTCACCGACCTGTTGACTGACCTCGGAGAGCCGCCTCGTTCTCCTCTAGTGCTGTACGTAGACAACAAGGCCATGCTGGCCTTGTGTCGGGAGCAGCGCCCGTAGCACAGAACGAAGCACATTGCTCTACGCTACTTTCTTGCTCGTGAGCTGCAGCAGCGTGGTCAGTTGCGACTTGCGTACGTGGCCTCTGAGGCCAACACTGGTGATATCTTCACTAAGGCACTTGCGCCTTGTGATCATCAGCGCTTCTGTACTCAGCTTGGTCTTGTGCCTGCCTTGCCTCACTTGCTCACTTCTTGACCTTGCTTGTACTGTCACATATATATACTCCTGCTCTTGCTTGTTTAGCCTTATATATATATATATGTGCTCCTGCATGTGAACTGGCCTTCTGGCCTTGAACTTGTGCTCGGAATGTGTGGTGACTTTGTGATCCACCCTGAGCTTTGTTTTTTTCTGCTTGACTGGTCTTGTGACCCCTTGTTCTCCCCCACTTTGCCTATGGGGGTGTGTCAAATCATAATGTTCTGTAGGCTGTAGTGGGGTAGCTCATATGGGGTACACATTTCTAGGGTTGCATATTTGTACCACGTTCTATTCCTTAGTTCACCATTCTCGTTTCAGTTTTCTCAGGGAACTACGCGACACATGAAGTGACAAAATCACATGAGTGCATCTTCTACAAGAAGATGACCCTGCCGCAAAGCTGACAATGCACCAGAGAGGGCTTTTGAGGGGCACCGCAGCTTTGCCACGTCACAGGATGAGGCTGATCTTGCAGATGATGCACACACGATAGACAACACATCATTCGACTCCTTTGCCAACATCCCCCTTGCAAGCCCATTCCAAAGTCCAACCTACACACCTGTTTCCCAATTTGACTCCGACGATACAACTCATGAAGCCCACAATTACAATAGCACGCGCCGATCTCTAGATGCCTAGCTACCATATGGAAACCCTTTGCAAGACACCATCCACACCGGTCACGACAGCGACGACGATGTTGTCGAAGTTACCTGCTTCCACGACTACGATCGCCTCACCTACAAGAAGACCAATGAAACCCGCCTCCACATCCTTGGGCTCGCAGTCACAGTTCGCCACATTTCACCCAAGGAGCCTACCACCGTGCGCCAAGCTCTCTCTGGGCCGGACAGTGAGAAATGGAAGGTAGCAATGGCAGCAGAAGTAGCAGCACTAAATGTCAGAATATTATGTTTCTCTAGTCTGGAGTGGGGTACTGTATAGTGAGTACAACCCTTTTGGGGTTTGCTATATGTATCCCAATGTTTTCTAGTGAACTCCCCTCTTCTTCATTTCCTCGTTTCTTAACATGCTATCAGAGCATCTACGGTCCTGGCCTGTGGGCCCACCTAACTGCTTCCGCTGCTACTCTGTGTTCGGCACGCCCCGTGGCGTGCCCCTCGCCCTACTCTTAGCGGCCCCGTTGCCGCCCTTCCAGGCCCCTCGCGGCCCCTTCGCGGCCCCGTTGCCGCCCTTCCAGGCCCCTCGCGGCCCCTTCGCGGCCCCGTCGCCGCCCCTTTCGCGGCCCGTCGCCGCCCTTCCAAGCCCCTCGCGGCCCCTTCGCGGCCCCGTCGCCGCCCCAATCGGCCCCGTCGACGCCGCCAGCGGCCCCGTCGCCGACCCTAGCGGCCCCGTCGCCGCTCCTATCAGCCCCGTCGCCGCCGCTCGCGGCCCCATCGCCGCCGCCAGCGGCCCCGCCGCCGACCCTAGCAGCCCCGTCGCCGCTCCTATCGGCCCCGTCGCCGCCGCCAGCGGCCCTGTCGCCGCCACTTGCGGCCCCGGCCCCGCCCCGGCCATGCCCCGTTGCCAGCCGGGGCGCACCGGGGGCACGTGCACCGCCCCCCCCCCCCTTTTCCCGTCGCTCGTCGCGGCTCCTTCAGGGGCCGCACCTGGGGGGGGGGGGGGGGCGAGCGTCGCCCCTTCTGCCGCCTGGAGCGTCGCCCGTGAGTCCGTTGCTCGTCTGCCGCTACTTTTAGCCGCGGAGCCAGTTACTCCAGTAGCCCGTGTGCCAGTTGCTCCAGTTGCCAGTGTGCCAGTTGCTCCAGTTGCCCGTGTGCCAGTTGCTCCAGTTGCGCCGTGTGCCAGCAGCTTCAGCTGCCGCCCACTACCTCCTCTCCTCTCATAGTCCCTCCTCCTCCACACTTGCCCTCTGCGATAGCCTCTAGCTTTGCTTACATTTGTGAACTTTAAACTGTTGCTTCTTGTACTTGTGCTCAGAATGTGTGGTGACATTGTGATCCACCCTGAGCTTGTTCTGCGTTGCTTGTTGTGCTGATTACACCCAGTTTTGACTATGGGGGTGTGTCAGAATATTATGTTTCTCTCGTCTGCAGTGGGGTACTCTATAGTGAGTACAACCCTTTTAGGGTTTGCTATATGTATCCCAATGTTTTCTAGTGAACTCCCCTCTTCTTCATTTCCTCGTTTCTTAACACTAAAGAGCCGCGAGACTTGGAAGCTCGTTCCCCGATCATCTCTGAAGGGCAGAAAGATTCTCAGCGGCAAATGGTTTTTTCAAATCAAAACACTTGCGGATGACTATGTCAACAAGTACAAGGCGAGATGGGTGGTGCGCAGCTTTGAACAAACTCACATGGTGGATTACGACCTGACCTTCGTGCCCGTCAAAAGGCACACCTCAGTCCGCATTCTCATCTGCATCGCAGCCGTCAAAGAGCGCGACCGATTGATGTTGGGAGTGCATTCCTGTATGCACTTGTTGAGGAACCGCACGCCTTCGAAGAAAGCGACAGCACTGTCTGCCTTGTCCAAAAATCCCTTTACGGGATAAAGAAAGCGCCTCTTCTCTGGCAGCAATACCTACAGACCATCCTCATAGAGCTAGGATTCGTTTAGCTGCCGCACGACCAAGGGATGGACCGGAAGGAATCACAAGGCAGATTTATCCTCCTCATCACCTACATTGACGATCTACTTTACACCGGGGATGACACGGAGCATATGTCGTTGTGCATGGCTGTTGGATTTTACCATCTCTGTGTTTTTCTCCAAGTCTGCATGCTTGATCGTGCAGGAGAAATCCAGAGCTTTCCAACGATACCAAGATCGCCTTATTCCAACCAAGATCGCCCAAGTTACAACATTTCTAAGTTTTGGAAATTCTATCTCATGTGAGATATTATCTACATTGGGCCATTATTAGGACATGGCTACAAAGGGATCTTTCGTTGGGTGGTTAGAAAGGCAACTTTGACTTCTGAATTGGGGTGGCTAGAAGTTTATAGCATGTGTTGCAAATGTTGCAACACTTAGGCAAAAACCAACTAGATTGGATTCTGCATATGATACCTCAAAAACCTCAAGATGACTGATGCATCCTTGCTGCTAGTAAGGTTCATACCAACCTTCCCTAGCTCTTGGAGAACCCCTTCCCTCTCATGGTTCTCTTGGAGTCCCCAACTCCAACTTTTTATTCCCTAGTGGTTGTACTTCCTCCACCATTCCAGTCATGCGGCTGCTGGACGTTTCCAACTAATTCTCACATCTGTTTAAGTGAATCAAGTTGGAGATAGTAGCTAAGCCTAAGGCGCGACATCATATCGAGCGCATTTGCGTTTAGTTTAGTAATGAATTCGTCATAAGTTTCCAAAGTTACGGATCCTAAACAACAAGTGGTATCAGAGCGGGAAGTCGACTTTGAGACCACGAATCGTAATAAATTCTCAACCAATGTTGACGAGTGAGACCATTTTCTAGTAGCTCTACTCGCGAACGTTCGATTGGTGGTCAAAAAGCGTCTAAATTTTAAATATCTAGTTCGCGACAGCGATTTTGACTGGAATGGACTCCAGAGGTGCTAATGGCAAGATGGCTGGAGCCAGAGAGGCTGGAGAGCAAGGAGGATTTGCTGGTGGTGGAGTGGGTACTCACCAACCAGCCAACCCTATGCTACCATTATCTTCTACACCATCTCCTACAACCGTGGATCCTGTGAAGGCGTTCTTGATTGAGAAATTCATGGGGGAGGACTACGAGCACTAGAGCTTCCGCATGAGGCTGATGTACACCCAATACAAGCTATTGGACTTGGTGGAGGGGAAGGAGAAGATGCCGGAGGCCACGGAGCTGAAAGGAGCATGGATCAAGCGATCGTTCGACGCGTACATGCTCATGGTGCAAGCGGTTGAAGGACGCCAACTTGACCACATTATGGACCTCTTGAGAGATTCAGAATGTGGCCCTAAAGCTTGGAGGAAGCTTCTGGATGTGCACTCACTGACACACGTTACCGGCATCGTGTTACTCGCGCGGCGGCTGCGCGACATCAAGTTCGTTGATGGAGAGCCGATCCAACCGGTGTTGGACGAGATGCGCGGCATTTTCACGAAGCTCCAAGGTGGCGGTGTGGTGTACACGCAGCTCGTGCAATGCGTCGAGATCGTCATACGGCTGCCAGAGTCGTGGTCTGCCATTGCGATCAACCTCAACTTTCAACAGCCCCAATGGAGCGTGGATTACATTTGCGCGCGCATCCCAGAGGAGGACTTGCGGCGGCGGAGTGTGGAGCGCTCCGAGGAGGAGGCTGGCTATGGAGTTGGAGGTGGAAAGAGTGGATTTTAGAAGAAGTGGAAGGGCATTAACAAGGACAACACTAAGGAGGATGGCGGCGGGGTCAAGAGGAGGTGTGCTTCTACTGCAAGAAGTGCGGACATCGTTGGAGGAAGTGCTACCAACGACCCAAGGATTCGACCCCGCCTTCATCAAGCAACGAGTATGGTGGTAAGAGGAGGGGGAGAGTCATGGGAGCTAGTGGAGAGGAGAAGGATGAGGAGAAAGGCGACAAATCTGAGGAGCAGAAGGACGGATTCTTCTTCTTTGTGAACGAAAGCGCAACCGACATCGCTATGGCTGCTAAGGTTCTCCTTCACCCCCTCACCCATTGAGTGATTGACTCCAAGAGCTCTTGGCATATGACTCCAAGAGCTCTTGGCATATGACTCCTCTTGCGGGCCTACTCGATGAGATTTAGCCCGCACCCATATCTACGGTCACATTCGCGACGGGCGCTTAGGACAAGGTCATGGGCATGAGGTGCGCCAAGTTTATGGGAGGGATGGAAAGTTCGTGGGGCTGAAGAACGTGCTGTGGGTGTCGGACTTGTGTACGTATATGATTTCTATTAGCCATTTGGGAGATGTGGGTGTGAACACCGAGACGATTGGCTCGGAGCACTATCGTGCCTACAACGACGAGCGCCTCATTTGGGACTTGCAGCGGAAGGGAGATGTCCACAAGCGCATGTGGCAGATCCCGGTCCTCCTTTGGTGGAAATTGGGCAAGGCGGCAGCAGCAGCATCTATGGAGGAGAGCGTCACTGAGAAGGAGCAGCAAGGTGTGCAAGGAGAGGAGCTAGTTGGAGGAAGCGCGGCGGTGAAGGCGTCGGCTACCCCGGGCCAAGCGGATTGGGAGACTTGGCATCGGCAACTCACACACGTGGTTGTATCTACATTGGAGGTGATGAACAAGGAGAAGTGCGTGCATGAGCCGTGCGTGCAAGCGCTCACTATGGCAGCTGTAAGGCGCGCATGCAAAACAAGTTCGCACAGTTTCCATTCCCACGTGCGAAGGGATCAGCCAAGGCACCATTTGAGGTGGTGCACATGGACCCGGTGGGTCCTATGAGGACTTAGGGGACTGGGGGAGTGCTGTAATTCCTCACCATGGTGGATGAATGGAGCAGATTGACATGGGCTTGTCCCTTGTCCAAGTAGAGCGATGCTGCATCGACGATCAAGGAGGATTGGTTGCCGATGGTGGAGTGGCAAGCGATGCGGTTAGTGAAGGTGCTGAGGAGTGAGCGTGGTGGTGAGTTCCTTAGAGCGGAATTTACCAAGTTTTTCAAGAGAAACGTTATCCGACACCAGTTGACCTGCTCTGGAACACCGCAGCAGAACGGCATTGCTGAGCATGCCAGCCGGACCATTGGCGAGGCTGCTGGCTTGCCCTACAAGTTCTGGCCTGAAGCTGTTTGCCATGTCATCACGGTCAAGAACAGGGTCTTCTTGGGAATATGCCATCTATTGACATGCTGCGGGTGTGGTGCCTAAGGACCAAAGGCACAAGCTGGAAGTTGCTGCTGTGTGGGCTGTTCATCTTGGGATGGTTCCTGACTCGAAGGGGTGGCTGACGTGGGACCCCAAGAGCAAGAAGACGCTGGTCAGCTGTGACGTCAAGTTTGTGGAGGACGTCATGTACAAGGACTGGCAGCAGCAGCAATAGGTGCAGATTGGTTTGCGTTTGCAAAAGATTGAGCGGTCTGCAGTGGAGGAGGTTCAGCTGCACCTTGAGGATCTCCATGGGTCAGAGCTGACCAGTGACCACAGTGGCGGTGGAGAGCAGAAAGTTTCTGGTCCTGCTGCGGAGGAGGGGTTGGAGGATGAGTCGGCACGTGTGGACTCACCATCTCAGCCCAAGCCTACTGCAACCGCCAAGGTCACCAAAAGAAGTGTGCAGAATGGAGCTTGGGCACACGGATGCGGAGGAGCGGAAGGCTTCCATGGATGCGGAGTTCAACAGTCTCATTGAGAGCAGGTCGTCCACGTAGGCAACGAGCAGGAGGAAGCTGCCGCGGGACTCGAGGTGGTACATCCCCTGATCGTGGGGAAGCTGCTAGAAGCCAAGTTCGATGAGCATGGTGCGGAGGTACTGCTGCCACAGGCGCGGTGCATGCTTGATCCCGTAGAGGGGTTTATGGAGGAGGCACACAACATCACCGCCCTCTTGAAATGCGTACGGTTGCTCGACGTAGATGATCGTATCAATGATTGCGTAGAGAAACGCATTGGACATGTCAATTTGGCGGAGGGGGCACTGCTTCTCGGCTGCAACACAGATGAGGATTTGCATGGAGGCGTGACATCCGACAGGTGCGACCCATCGTGCCTTGTACTTGTCGACGGCGCCATCCGCAAGCGTCTTGATCCTAAAAACCCATTTTCCTATAAGGACTTCCTCCCTTTTGCGTGTCGTCGTGGTACCAGCTTCTAAGTGCCGCGCCGTTGGAGTGCAACGACTTCTGCGGCCATGGTTGCTCTCCATTTCTTAGCATCAGGTCCGCTCAGAGCCAGGCGAATGGTGGTGGGATCAACCCATTACTGGTTATTACGGATGGTGACGACGAGGCCCAGGATGCGATGTCCGGTGAGGTTGGAGTCGGCTGCATTGGTAACTTGGACCACATCGTCATCGTCGCTAGGGACGTCACGAACAGTGTCGCGAGAAGAGTTGCGGTTGGGGTCTTCCTCCATGGGTGAGTGCAATTATGCACTTGCGTATTCGTGCTGTGCTTGTACTGCTTCATGTTGATCAGGTTTGGTTGGAAAGAATTTTGATGTGCCGAAATCCTCCGTAACAGGTACAAAGGGTGCCTTTTCTCCAGTTGGCGCCTCTTTCTGCTCTCCTGCCACGTCAACCTTGTTCTGATCGCTGGAGTAGCCGTGCAGTCCCTGGAAGATGTTGTCAAGTTTGTCTCGTACATTGCGATGCTGTCAGTACAGTGGCAGGGTCAGCCTTTTGTAGAAGATGCAGTCACGTGAACGCGTGACTTGATGGTTGGCAAAGCCGAGGATGGTCCAAGCATGGTACTCCGATTTCGATGCCCCAGAGGGCACAGTCTTCATTTGCCATGCCTGGAGTACTGAAAACATGAAGCATGCGTGTGTGAATATTTTTGCCGGTCCAATTCTTGAGTGGTGAGGTGTTGTTGGGCAGGGCTTTCGAGGAAAGCATGTTGTGCAGACGAATCGCATGCGCCATCGCGAAGGGCCAATATTTAGTTGGCACAGCTGGCTGCTTCATTAGAGCTCGCACTTTTTTTCGCGAGGCTCTTGATGATTCTCTCCGCGAGTCCTTGTTGCTCGTGAGCGTAGGGGAGGGAGATCATCCTCTGAATTCCTTCCTCCGCACAAAATGTTTTAAGTCCTCGTTCGAGTACTCCAGGGATCTGTCGGTCCGGAAGGCCTTCAGCGTCTTGCCTTCGCTCTGGTTTTTCGCCATCTTGAGCCACAGATAAAAACACTGGTAGGCGAGGTAGCGGTTGCTGACGTTCACAGCCCAGGTGAAGCGCGTGCCTGCATCGATGAAGGTAAGGGTGTACTGCTCTCCTCCGAATCCCTTTGCCGTGAGCACCTGAAAGTCATTGTAGACTTTGTCAATTGGATCGTATTGTTCAGCTCTATGTATCTTTTCGGCAAACGGGGTGTGACGCAGCGCGGCTTCCGGGCAGATGGTGCAGTTGGGTAAGTCCTATCATGGATAGACCAGCTTTCCATCTGGCAGCAACAGTGCGTCTTCCGCAAATACTTTTGCATTGATGCAGTTGTTAAGCACTTCAATTGACAGATGTCCGAGGTGGTTGTGCCAGATGTCGGGATCAGCGCGATATGTGCGCATGCGTAGAGTTCCTTCTCTTGTGGCAAAATCTTCTTTGTGGTTTTCTTTCTCACCTTTTCCACAGATTCTTCCGATACTTGAACTGCTGTCGCGTGGAGTGTATCGAGTCGTGCTCCATGATACGTCCTGCTGGTGTCGCCGATGGTGGTGGTGTCAATCGTCGTGGGACGCTCCAAAGGTCCTTCTGGAGGTGCCGGTGTAGCTCTCGGGCGGCGATCTTTCGGTTGTGTGATTGCTCCTTCTTCGAGGTTGGTGTTGCCAATCCCTGCACCCCTTGTCTCGACGCTGAGGTAGTCTATTTTGTCTATCGTGATGGGGATAAGGTGAGGTCCGTATACCGTCCACAATTCTTCCTCCGATTCTTTTGGCGCCTTATGAATAACCTCCCCTATCTCTTCTTTTGTTCACACAGATCCCACGGTGATGTTGCCCCATCCTCCTTTAGTTTCGATGGCCTCTCCCAGCGCTGTGTTGTGGATGATCCAAACCGTGTCAACTGCGTCCCAGCCTTTGGTTGTATTCCAGCCAGAAGGTTGTTTGACTTTGGGCCATATTGCTTGCCCCGGTCCTCCCACGGTGTTTTATTCTGAACTGGTTTCTTCTCCTTCCTCCACTGCTTGTGGTTTGGTGTCCACAAGGTTTGTGGTTGAAGTGACGGGTATGGCGAGCGCACAGAAAGTTCCGTTGAGACCCCGGTCGTTGATAGTCTGTCTCCTCCATGTGTCTCCATGTTGGCGGTGACGGATGCCCATGCGGGTAAAGAACGATGATGCTCTCTCTGTCGCCGGACTTTCTGAGTGAGATGAAGTCGAGCACGAATACTCCATTCTCGTTCTTTGCCCTTTTAAAACGATTCCCACCATGTATTAAGTGAAACTTGTTCTCGAATGATCGCAAGTCGACACTGCACTTCATCAGCTCAGCGGCTGACAGGAGGTTGAACTGGAGCTTCGGGACAACAAGGACATTACTGATGTGGATGCAGTATCCCGTGTCGTTTGACTCTAGCTGAATCTGCCCGTGACTCCTCTTGTAGATCGTATGGCTGCTGACGACAATGATCTCGACTTTGTGAAAGAGTTCTTCATTGTTGAGGATAAAGACACTCGACGAGACCATGTGCTGTTCGCAGCAACTGTCTAGGAACCAGTATTTGACGTCATTCTTGGCCTTTGCAAGATTTGCAAGCTTCGGAATCACATGGTGGTCCATTTCGTGATTATTTTCATAATCATGTCCTTCGTTTTCATGTGCGATACGTGCACGTGGCGACTCTTGGATCCACAGTGGCGCTTCCTAGTCATACTTCATGCGGCCGAACGTCAGTTCGTCGTAGGTAGGATCGTTTTCTTCTTCTTCTTCTTCGACCGAGCCTTCAGGCCTTTCTTGAGGTGGGTCTTGCCACATGTCTTCCCAAGAGCGGAAGAAACGGTAGTGTCGGCTGGGTCGATGAGGTCCGTCACGAACCATGCAGGTTAGCACCTTGCTTTTCCCCTTATCGCTAGCAGAGAGGCGCGCGGGAACTTGAGAGGTGCTGGCAACGGCAGGTGCTGACATGGTCTGGTTGCGCGCCGCTTGCTGGTTAGGCGCTCCTCCTTGTTGCCTGAAGTTGCCGTTGTTGTTTCTGTTGCTGTTGCCGTTTAGCTTCCAACACCCCTTGATCGTGTGTTCCGTCTTCTTGTAGTATTTGCAAAAGAGCCTTTTCTTGTCGGGTGGTCCTTCTGCGCTTGTGTAAAACACAATTGTTTCCTTCTTGTTGCCTCTCTCATTGTACCGGTCGATCCCTTGTTGTTCAAAGAGGAGCGAGGCGCAGAGCGAAGTTTCGCTGAGCATGCCTTGGGTGGGAAGGAGCGATTTGCAGTAGCGCCGTCTGGACTCAATCCAGCAAGGATGATGGTGATGAACAAGTCGTCAGGGAAGTGCCCGCCTCTCTTCTTGAACTGGTCTCTCAGATTTTTGCAGGCGACTGAGTGTCAATCCAGCAAAGATGATGGTGACGAACATGTTGTCAGGATTAATGTATGGCCCGGCTTTTTCGCCGAGAAACATTGTCACATTGTTAAACTGGTTCACCAGGCGGCTGAGTGTCACCGAGTCCATTGCCATGAGGCAGATTCTAAGGTGTTGCCAGGATTGTTGCGCAGGCGGCCACTGTCAGAAGGTTATTATCTAGCCTGTAGTGGGGTGCTCTATAGCGAGTACAACCCTGTTAGGGTTTGCTATATGTATCCCAACTGCTGCTAGTGAAACCCCTCCTTTGCTTATTTCTCTCTTGCCTAGCTAGCTAAACCCTAGCTATGGCTCCTCACTATTCTTACGATTCTCACATGCTATCAGAGCATCTACGCTCCTGGCCTGTGGGCCCACCTAACTGTTTCCGCTGCTACTCTGTGTGTTGCACGCCCCGTGGCGTGCGACGGATTTTTCTTCCCGCCGCGCGCTTGGAGCGTGCGGCGGTTTTCTGCCCGCCGTGCGCCCCGAGGTGCGCGGCGGTTTTCTGCCCGCCGTGCGCCCCGGGGCGTGCGGCGGTTCTCTGCCCGCCGTGCGCCCCGAAGCGCGCGGCGGCCTTCTACCCCGTCGGTCCGCGCGTCGCCCCCGGGGGGCGCTTCGACGGGCGACAAGGACCAGCCCGTCGTCCCCCGTCGCCCGTCCCGGCCAGCGCGGGCTGCGCTAGCCCCGAGCGCGGCCCGTACGGGCTGCGCCAGGCCCGCGCGCGGCCCGTATGGGCTGCGCCAGGCCCGCGCGCGGCCTGTACGGGCTACGCCAGGCCCGCACGCGGCCTGTACGGGCTGCGCCAGGCCCGCGCGCGGCTCGGGCCGCCTGGGCGCGGTTCGTCGGGCTGTGCCAGGCCCGTGGGCGGCCCGTTCCTCTCTGGCCCTGAGCTGCTCGCTGTCCCCCGTGCTTCTGACGGTGCCCCACCCCTGCTGCTGCCCGTTCTCCTGAACTAGGGTTTGGGGGTGGGGGGTATGGGGGTGCAGTTTCTGTGCGCCGTTCCACTACTCCTCCTCCTCCTACGTCTCCCGCTGCTGCAGCTGCTGCTCAGGGGGGTGGGTGTGTGGGAGCCGAAGGAGTGGTGCTAGGGGGGTGACGTGGGAGTGGAGTTAGGAGTTCAGCAGGGGGTGTGTGTCAAGGGTGTGGGTCAGTTGGAGGAGGTTGTGTGGAGGTAGCTGTCGTGTTGCCTGCAGCGCCTGTAGTTCGTCGCCCTTGCTTCGGTAGCCAGTGAGCCTGTTGCTCCAGTCGCTAGTGGGTCCGTTGCTCCTGCCGCTCGTCTTAGCCGCGGAGCCAGTCAATCCAGTAGTCCGTTGCCCTTGCTTCGGTAGCCACTGAGTCAGCCGAGCCTGTGCCCGTGCCTCTGCAGCTTCAGACGTTGCCTCCCATCTTCTCTCCGTCCACAGTACTCTCCTCCTCCTTACTTGCCCTCTGTGATAGCCTCTAGCTTTGCTCGCATTTGTGAACCTGCTCTGCTGATTACACCCCACTTTGGCTATGGGGGTGTGTCAGAATGTTATTATCTAGCCTGTAGTGGGGTGCTCTATAGCGAGTACAACCCTGTTAGGGTTTGCTATATGTATCCCAACTGCTGCTAGTGAAACCCCTCCTTTGCTCGTTTCTCTCTTGCCTAGCTAGCTAAACCCTAGCTATGGCTCCTCACTATGCTTACGAGTCTCACAGCCACTCGTTTCTTAAAGAGCAAATGCCTAGCTTCTCCTCGAGCGTCAGATTCCGAATTAGTTCAGTGAAGGCAAATAACAACTTGTTGTGATACTGAATCTTCTCTTGAGGTTTGTCGTTGATGGGAAATGGTAGTGAACCGTCGTAGTATATCCAGATTTGCGCGCTTCATGCGAAGAGTTTGATTTCTAAACTCTAGGTGTAGAAATCTTTCCCGTGGAAGAGCTTGGTCGTTCTAAGTTTTGATGTTGAGAGGAACTTGCTTTGTATTGATACCATTGCCTCGTTGTGCATGTTGTGCTTGCGCAGATCCTTGCGCTCCATGATTGTCGAAGGTAAACGACCGCTCTGAGTTTGCTCCTTGTGGACTGGGAGGTCTGCGGGCGTAGCTAGAGCCGTCAATGCTCATCCGCTGATGGCTCTCCAGTGCGCTGATGCGGCTTATAAGCTGCTCCATGAGTGATGTGCCCACGGTTGTCGTACCAGAGGCAACATTTGTGGAAGGTCGTTCTGGATGTTCTCCAGCCTTGCCGCAGTCTGCGCCTGCCATGATACTTGAACTGAATGAAAGATTAATCTATAATAAAGGTTGTTTGATTGATGGTCTTAGAAGTCCCTATAATCCAAATTAGCTCTGATACCATATCAGAATAAGGATCTTAGATAGGATAGGTCTGCCTTGGAGATTTGGTAGCGGAAGTCTTTGTGGTAAAAACCTTGTGCATAGTGGATGTATATGACAAGATTGATCAAAATATGAAATTATATATTATAATTAAATCTAGCTACCCATGTGACTATTTATTATTTTATTACAAGGGGTACATTCCCTTGTATAACAGTTTTACATGCATTTCTATAGCAACCCCAACCTTTGGTCTTTTTTTGTCACCGGGTTACTTTATGTAACTATGTAGACAGTTACGCCTGTTGCCATTTCTCGAGTGTAATCATTCGGTCTAGATGGTCAATAGTCGCGTCAGTTGACTTGCAACTGTCAGCCTTCCTGCCCTTTATGGGCAGATCCGATACTGCTGTTGTTGTTGCTTCGGTAGTGGCGGGTGTTACGATCAGAAGGTAGATCGTAACCAGGATCACCTCAGGGATGTTCGGACAGAGTGTGTGGTAGTGGTGGGCCCTTGATCTCATATTAGAGTGGATATAAAATTACCAAGATTTGTAAAACATGCAAAATACATTCGTATAAATATAAGTACAAGGGGAATACCAAGCGTCCTAGCTAGCCATGTACTTTAAGGGGTACATTCCCTTATTCACGTTCAAGCCCAATCGTGCGGCGCGTGCAGTTGCGAAAGTGTTCCCGCGTTTTTCATCGCTCCCGCAGCTACCCGATGTTGTCTGCTCCGACGGTCCAGATGCTTTCCAGCTGTTCGCGTTGCTGCGACCTTTCGCCTTCGTACTCACTTATGTGTTCCCCGTTGTTGATACAGGTAGGAATGCACATGGCAACTTCTCAATTTACTATTCGTAATAGCGGGTGCGATACTGCTGCACATTCGGGTATGCTAAAGTGAATTCATGCTTATTCCAACAAAAGATGCAGAGGATACGTTAGGATGGTGATCGAGGTAATGGGTTGAATATTCCGAGCATGCTACAAAATGTGGATTTGTTTTTCCCTTGCAACTAGATATGGCACATTTTTTTTGTATTATTGAAAGTATACACCGCGAACACAGATGCACACTAACAACAGCGGTCGTAACTGTGTGTGAGCGAGCAGGGGCTGTCTGTCCAGCGAGGAATCTATGGTGGGTGAAACAATGTCCTAGGATTGGTCTAGATGGACTCGAAACCGCTGGTCCATGTCCACTTCCTTTTACCTGCCAACCGTACCTTACACATCACCCGTTGCTCCTCCAATAGGCTTTTGTCGAACTTTTCCTCCTGCGCCGATTTCTTCTTCGTCTGCCACGCCGTCAAGCGTGCTTTCATGTACACCCTCGCGTGCAAATGGAAAGCACTCAGCGTGCTCTGAATTTGCGCTCCCTGAAAACAGCTTCGCACAGCTCGAGCCAAATTTGATGCAGCGTGATGGCAATGAGAATTGCTTTTGGAAAACCTGTACCTGTCCCAGTTTTGCGGAAGAGTAGGTCTTCTAGGGATTCTGTGACCCGGCGAGGATTCAGCATGCGGAGGGTTTGCTCAGTGTAAATATCACTGTTTGGATCCGCGAGCAGGTAAAGAGACAGTGCTTCAGTGTCTTCTCAACATTGCAGTGTGGACAGAGAGGCTTGTCGTTGAGAAAAGCGAGTCTTTCTCCCACTTGGAGGTTGAAATTGTACACCCGTGTAAGAACGTCTCTCGGTGTGCTGGGGGTGTGTCAGAATGAACAAGAGTGAACGAACTAGGAAAGAGGTGGGTACAAGTAGGAAAACCAAAAAGTGTTGTACACCATAGGAACTACCCCACTACAGCCTAAAAAGACTATAGCATATAAGTTTGACACACCCCCATAGGCAAAGTGGGGGAGAGCAAGGGGTCACAAGACCAGTCAAGAAAAGCAAAGCAAGCCCAGGGTGGATAACAACGTCACCACACATTCTGAGCACAAGCACATGGCCACAAGGCCAGTTCACATGCAGAGTTATATAACATAGAACAAACAGGACAGTGAACAAAACCTAGCAAGTGTAAGCATGCAGACATAGATATAATGGATCATAGTACAAGCAAGTTAAGAAGTGAGCAAGTGAGGCAAGGTAGGCACAAGGCCTAGAACAGTACAGAAACGCTGATGATCACAAGGCGGAAGTGCCTTGGTGAAGATATCAGCAGTGTTGGCCCGAGAGGCCACGTAAGGCAGACGAAGCTGACCACGGTGCTGCAACTCTCGAGCAAGAAAGTAGCGAAGAGCAATGTGCTTCGTCCTGTGCTCCAGTCTGTGCTCCTGACACAAGGCCAGCATGGCCTTGTTGTTGACGTACAGAACTGGAGGAGAACGAGGCGCCTCTCCCAAGTCGGTCAGCAGATAGATGAGCCAGCGTAACTCCTATGCAGCCATGGCCCCTGCGTAGATCTCAACCTCACAACTGGAGCTGAGAACAGAAGACGAGCGGGTAGACCGCCACGAAACAGAACCGGAGCCAAGGCTGAAGGTGTAACCTTGTGACGACCGCTGCGTAGCCAAGTCGTCAACCCAAGAAGCGTCGGCGTGACCAGTGACGACAACTCGAGCCCGTCCTCCAAGCACGAGCCCCATGCCCAACGTACTGCACAAGTAACGCATCACCCTCTTAGCGGCCTTCCAGTGCTCTGGTCAGTGTCTCCCGGGCGCAACGTAGCGTGCCAGGATGGTAAGAGGGTAAGCAAGGTCAGGTCAAGTGCAGGTCATCTGGTACATGAGGCAGCCCACAAGCTCTGGATACGGGCCACTCGGCTCTACGGACTCATCCAAAGGCAGAGCTTGTTGGATGCATGTCATTCTGAGTGCATGTCATCCTAACGTCCCGCCGAGTGCTCGTGCTATTTGTGCTTGCATGATTTGCATGAGCGTATGTCACTATGCATGGCTGTTGGATATTGTCATCTCTATTTTTTTCTCCAAGTTGAAATGCTTGATCATGCAGGAGAAATCCAGAGCTTTCCAACGACACCAAGATGGCCTTATTCCGACCAAGATCGCCCAAGTTACAAGATTTCCAAGACTTGGATTTCTTATTACCTTTTTGGGGTTATATCTAATTTGGGTGATTACTTGGACATGAATATAAAGGGGATCTTTGGTTGGGTGGTTAGGGAAGGCAACCTTGACTTTTGGATTGGGGTGGCTAGAAGTTTCTAGCATGGATTGCAAATGTTGCAACACCTAGGCAAAATCCAACTAGATTGGATTTTGCATGTGACACCTCAAGAACCTCATGATGAGGGTTGCATCCTTGCTGCTAGGAAGGTTCCTACCATCCTTCCCTAGCTTTTGGAGAACCCCTTCCCTCTCATGGTTCTCTTGGAGGTCCCCAAAATCCAACCTCCTATGTCTTTATGCTTGTGCATCCTCTACCATTCTAGTCATGCGGCTGCTGGACGTTTTTACTTGGATCTCACCGTATAGACCATCTGAACAGCTGATTCAACTTGGAGATGGTAGATAAGCCTAAGGCGCAACTTCCTACCAAGCGGATTTGCGTTTAGTTGAGAAATGAGTTCGTCGTAAGTTCTTAAAGTGACGGATCCTGAACAACAAGTGGTATCAGAGCGGGTTGTCGACTTAGAGACGACAAATCGTCGTGAATTCTCTACCAATGCTGACGAATGAGACCAGTTTCTAATAGCTCTGTGTGCGAACGTTCGATTGGTGGTCTAATCGCGTTCTAACTTGAAGTATCCAGCCCTCGACGACGTTTTTTGTAAAGTGGAAATTTCTGGCAGAATTCTCTCCAAACGATTTCTCAAGTTTCCACCATTCATAAGGCCTCAATATGGTTGGTACGAACTCCGGAGGTGCTAGTGGCGAGATGGATAGAAGTAGAGAGGCTGGAGAGCAAGGGGAGTTGCTGGTGGAGGAGTGGGGACTCACCAACCAGCCAACCCTACGCTACCTTCAACTTCTACACCATCTCCTACAACCGTGGATCCTGTGAAGGCGTTCTCTATTCAGAAATTCATGTGGGAGGACTACGAGCACTGGAGCTTCCGCATGAGGCTGATGTACACCCAATACAAGCTATTGGATCTGGTGGAGGGAAAGGAGAAGATGCAGGAAGCCGCGGAGGTGAAAGGAGCATGGATGAAGCGCTCGTTCGACACGTACATGCTCATGGTGCAAGCGGTTGGCGGGCGACAACTTGACCACATCAAGGACCTCTTGGGTGATCCAGAGTGTGGCCCAAAGGCTTGGAGGAAGCTTCTAAATGTGCACTCACTGACACATGCTACCGGCATCGTGCTACTCGCGCGGCGGCTGCGCGACATCAAGTTCGTTGATGGAGAGCCGATGCAACCGGTGTTGGATGAGATGCGAGACATCTTCACCAAGCTCCAAGGCGGCGGTGTGGTATACGCGGAGCTCGTGCAACGCGTGGAGATCGTGATACGGCTGCCAGAGTCGTGGTCTGCCCTAGCGATCAACCTCAACTCTCAACAGCCCCAGTGGAGCATGGATTACATTCGCGCGCGCATCCTAGAGGAGGACTTGCGGCGGCAGAGTGTGGAGCGCTCGGAGAAGGGGGCTGGCTATGGAGTTGGAGGTGGAAAGAGTGGCTTCAAGAAGAAGTGGAAGGGTGAGAACAAGGACAACCCTAAGGAGGATGGCGGCGGGGGTCAAGGGGAGGTGTGCTTCTACTGCAATAAGCGCGGACATCGTTGGCAGAAGTGCTACCAACGACCCAAGGATTGGACCCCGCCTTCATCAAGCAACCAGCGTGGTGGCACGAGGAGTGGGGGGGTCATGGGAGCTAGTGGAGAGGAGAAGGATGAGGAGAAAGGCGGCAAATCTGAGGAGCGAAAGGCCGGGTTCTTCTTCTTCGTGAACGATGGCGCAACCAACCTCGCTATGGCTGCCAAGGTTCTCCTAGAACTTGCAGTCCCTGCTCACCAAGAACTTCTTGGTGAATGGGTCCCAAAGAAGCCATCCCTTGCTGTTTTGAGCCATGCCCAAGTGCACGGCCCACACCGCCTTGGCACCAAGCTTGTTGTGCCGAAGATGCTTAGGCACGAGCGCCATGCACATGCACCCGAACACCCGAAGCATATCCACCTTTGGCTTCCTTCCTAGCCACTCCACATAGGGCACCCATTTTTCTGCTCCCACATGAGTCAAGGCTCTGTTCTTGGCCACACACACGCTCTGCACCGCATCAGGCCAGAAATAGTCGGGTAGCCCGGCTTCAATGAGCAACCCGCGTGCCGCCTCCGTGATTGTGCGGTTCGCTCGCTCGGCAATGCCGTTCATTGCAGGGGAGTATGGCATGGTGAGGGAGTGCCAAATACCATTCTTCTTCAGCCACAACCCAAACTCCTTGCTCAAGAACTCTCCCCCTCGATCGGTAAGGATTGACTTGACTAGACGGTCTTGTTACCGCTCCACCATCGGGAACCAATCCGCCTTCAACGTTTCAGCTACGTCGCTCTTCTTGGCCAGCACATACACCCAAGTCATGCGGGTGTAGACGTCGACAATGGTGAGAAAATACTCAGCTCCAGCAGCTCCAAGCTTCAGGGGGCCCACCACGTCCATCACCACCTCATCAAGCGGTGCCTTAGCCGTCGCCTTCGAACTAGAGAACGGGAATCGGGTGAACTTGGCTTGCATGCACGTCGGGCAGCCAAGTACCTCATTGGGCTCCCCCTTCACACGTATGCCAGCAACCATCTCATTCTTCACTAGCTGCTGCAAGATGGGCAGGGCCACATGCCCCATGCGCCGATGCAAGGTGAGCTAATCACACTCCCCCGTAGCCGAAGTTGGATTGGAGAATGCCGCGCTCGTAATAGCGCCCCACATACTCTCTCCGTAGTCCTCCTCCGCTGCTGCCTCGGGGTTCTCCTCACCCTTTTGCTGCTCCTTGGTTGCTGCACCACTCTCCTTAGGTTCACTCAACTTGCTGGTCCCTCCAGGTTTGCTCTTCTTGAGCTCATTCTCCTTAGCGCGACCGTTCGCGCCATCGTCGCTACCAACCGCTCCATCCTTGGTGCTGATGCTTGTTGCCACTTGCCTCTCCTTAGGCATAGGGACCACTGGGATCTGCCACATCTCGTTGTAGACATCCCTGTCTTCATGAAGGTCCCAAAAAATTCGATCGCCAAGCCTTGCGGTGTAGGTCTTGGCTCCCTTCGAGTTCGTGTCCATGCCGGCCTTTGCCAACCGCCGCACGGAAATCAGGTTTGCAGCAAGGCTGGGCACCCAAAGCACATTCTTGAGGCCCAACATCTTCCCATCAGCACCCTTGAACATGGCCTTCCCCATGCCTTTCACCTCTGCTCGCTGCCCCAAAGCCGATGTGACATGCTTCACCGGTGACGGCTTGAGTTCGGTGAGCAAGTCCGGGCGAGGTGTCATGCTATAGGTAGCGCCACTATCAATCACCCAATAGTCCAGGGGGTGTAGGGTCACCTTCCCCACAGCTGCTGGCTCCTCAAAGCCTTCATCCTTCTCTGGACCAGCCGGTACTTGCGTCGACACGAAGTAGAATAGACCCGGGTACCAATCGTCGCTCGGGTCCTTGTCGTTGTCTCCGCTCTTCATGTTTGCAGCTCCGCCACCGCGACCGCCACGGCCTCCACGGCCTCGTCCTCTCCCTCCTCCTGCTCCTCTACCCTCTTGGCCTTGAGCAGGGGTCCAACCATCAGGGAGTTTGTAGCAGTCGCGCCACATGTGTCTGCTCTTGTGGCAATAGTGACACTCGCCGTCGAATCGGCCGCAACCGCGCCCGTAGCTCTTGTCGTCGCTGCCGTAACCGCCACTCCCGCGGCCTCCGCCGAAGTTGCTGCCACCAAACCTTCCTCCCCCTCGTCTTCTACCTCTTCCTCGACCATATCCACGGCCGATGCTCGCTGCCCCAGCGCCATCCGCACTCGCCAACTCACGGCGGCGGAAATCCTCTTGAAGGATAGCTCGCTTCACGTCTTCAAGCGAGAGGCGGGGCAAGTCGCGATTCAGGTTAATGATGAGCGAGGACCATGACTCAGGGAGTAGGGCCAGCAACTTGGTCTTCTTTTGGAGCTCACTATAGTTCATATCAGCTCCCTCAAGCTGAGTCAACAAGTCGAAGAATTTCTGCACCCCTTCTTCAACCGCTTCATCCTCTTCAATTCGTAACGTCGCCATTTGCCGTTCCAACACCACAGCTACCGCCGCTGTTGCAGGAGCGTGTACACCCTGTTGAACAAGAATGAATGAACTAATAGTGAAATGAGTACAAGTATGAAAAACTAGGAATGTGTACCCCCTATAGGCTAACCCGCTGTAGCCTAAACAACTAAAACAACATATATAATGTTTGACACACCCCCATAGGCGAAGTGCGGGAGAACTAGGGGTCACAAGACCAGTCAAGTAAAGCAAAGCAAAGCAAAGCAAGCTCAGGGTGGATCACAACGTCACCACACAGTCCGAGCACAAGTGTAAGGCCACAAGGCCAGTTCACATGCAGGAGTACATATATATATAAGACTAAACAAGCAAGAGCAGTGATATATATATATATGTAACAGTACAAAGAGAGTCAAGAGGAGAGCAAGTGAGGCAAGACAGACACAAGACCCAGCTGGGTACAGCAGCGCTGATGATCACACGGCGGAAGTGCCTTGGTGAAGACATCAGCAGTGTTGGCCTCAGAGGCCACGTACGCAAGCCGCAACTGACCACGCTGCTGTAGCTCACGAGCAAGGAAGTAGCGGAGAGCAATGTGCTTTGTTCTGTGCTCCAGTCTCTGCTCCCGACACAAGGCCAGCATGGCCTTGTTGTCGACGTACAGGACTGGAGGAGAACGAGGCGGCTCTCCAAGGTCGGTCAGCAGGTAGGTGAGCCAGCGAAGCTCCTGAGCAGCCATGGCCCCTGCGTAGATCTCAGCCTCACAACTGGAGCCGAGAACAGAAGACGAGCGAGTAGCCCGCCACGAAACAGAGCCGGAACCAAGGCTGAAGGTGTAACCCTGTGACGACCGCTGCGTAGCCTGGTCGTCAGCCCAAGAAGCGTCTGCGTGTCCAGTGAGGACCACTGGACTCCGCCCTCCAAGCACTAGCCCCATGCCCAACGTACTGCACAAGTAGCGCAACACCCTCTTCGCTGCAGCCATGTGCTCTGGTCGGTGTCTCCCAGGAGCAACATAGCGCGCAAGAATGCTAAGAGGGTAAGCAACGTCAGGTCGTGTGCAGGTCATCAGGTACATGAGACAGCCAACAAGCTCTGGGTACGGGCCACTCGACTCTACGGACTCATCCGAAGGCAGAGCTGAGAGCGAGTGGCGAGTAGACAGAGGAGTGGCCTGAGGCGAGGAGTACGTGAAGCCGAAGCGCTGAAGGACCTGCTGCACCATGTGTGACTGAGTCAGGGTAATGGTGCGGCGTGCTCTGTCCCGGGTGATCTCCAAGCCAAGATAGCTGCACAGTTCACCCAGGTCAGTGCACGTGTGTCTCTTCTGCAGCTGGGACTTCACGTAGGCGAGTCCAGTAGTGTCAGCTGTGGCAAAGACCAAGTCGTCGACGTACACGAGGATGTAGAACGGCGGCAGAGAGGTGTCGGTGCGCAGAAACAGCGACGGGTCGGCAGTAGAAGGAGCGAACCCAAGAGCCGCAAGCGTAGTCCTCAGTGTGTCGTGCCACTCACGTGGCGCCTGGCGGAGACCGTAGACTGGACGCCGGAGACTCCACTGGGTACCAGGAGGGAAAGACCCAGTGAAGCCAGGTGGGCGGCGCAGCCAGATCTCCTCGTGCAGGCTGCCCTGCAAGAAAGCTGTGCTGAAGTGGAGAGAGTGCAGCTCGTAGTCCTGGTGAGCAGCAACGTGCAGAAGTACCCGAAGAGTGGTCATCTTCGGGGTGGGGGAGAAGGTCTGAAAGTAGTCAACTCCCTGCCGCTGACTGAAGCCACGAGCCACGTAACGCGCCTTGAAGACAGGCGGAGAACCCGGCGGCCGCTTCACCCTGAAGATCCACATGCCACTGACGATGTTCGCCCCAGGAGGGGGGACAGCGTCAACGTAGGTGCCTGTGGACTTCCAGGAAGCCATCTCTGCATCCATAGCTGCCTGCCATTGAGAGGAGTAGGGACCCTCTATCGCCTCCGCGTAAGAGCGCGGAGTCGGGATGTCAAGTGCATCCGGGTCTCCCTTAGAGGTAAGCAGTACGGGCACGAGATGAGGTGAAGCAGCGGCCAAACACTGGAACTCCTCCTGCCTGTCCTCAAGGACGTCCGTGCCAAGGGCACACGCACCCCCGACGGACGGAGGACAGATAGACGCAGACTCAGCGACAAGACTCGCAGCGTAGTCTAGGCGACAGTGAGCAGCAAAGTCGACGAGCTCAGCAACTAGGGCAGACGCAACAGAAGACTCGAAAGAAGGGTCAGTGACGGCAGTAGCAAGGAGACGCGTGACAGTAGGACTGGCAGCACGAAGAGAGTCCGACTCCGGGTCGGCAAGGGCAAGAAGAGAGGACTCAGGAGGAGAAGGCAAAGGGGCACGCAGAGGAGCAGTAGACGGACGTAGAGACATCCGGTGCGTGCCAGGGGCAGGAGGAGGACGTTGGCGCGAACTACGAGCACTAGCGCTAGCAGGACGGACAGGCGACGCAGGACGAGACGCACACTCACGACGCCCAGTAAGACCGCCAGTAGGACCAGTGTAAGGAGAAGGAGCAGGTAGTGGGGAGGTCGGCTGCAACTGTAACTGTGACGGGACAGGCTGTGAACACGCTAAGGGAGGAGGACTTGGAGGAGGTGAGAGACCAAGAACCTGCTGAAGGAGCGGAACGAAGTACGGCGGAGGGCGCGCGGCGACTGCAGACACAGCAGGGACAGCACCTGTACCCCCAGCAGCAGTACCAGAACCAGCAGCAGCTCCAACGCCCAGGTCCCCAGTACTAGCCTCAGCACCAACGCCCGAGTCCTCAGCACCAGCAGTGGCTCCAACACCAGGGTCCACAACACCTGCCGCAGCTCCAACGCCCGGGTCCTCAGCACCAGTAGCACCTCCAACTCCCGGGTCCGCAGCACCAGCAGCAGCTTCAACGCCAGGGTCCGCAGCACCAGCAGCAGCTCCAACGCCCGGGTCCGTAGCACCAGGGGCAGCCGGGTCCGTGAGACGAGGCGCTCCACTCTGAAGTGTGCAACGGCGCTCGTACCACTCACGGATCCGATCACGAGAGGGGAGCTCCCGACTAGGAGTAGAAGTACCAGCACCAGTCCCTGTAGTACGCCTGGTCCCAGAGGTAACACTCCGGAGGCTGCAGTACTGTAAGTACCACTCACGCAACTACTCCGAGGAGAGGTCTCGTCCAGGTGTAGCACCCTCAGGCCCAGCACCGCCAGAGTCAGAACCCCCAGACCCAGCACCCTCAGGCTCAGCACCCCCAGTCACCGCACCCCCAGGCTCAGCACCCCAAGAGTCCGCACCCCCAGGCTCAGCACCCCCAGAGTCAGCACCCCCAGGCTCAGCACCCCAAGAGTCCGCACCCCTTGGCTCAGCACCCCCAGAGTCAGCACCCCCAGGCTCAGCACCCCAAGAGTCCGCACCCCCAGGCTCAGCACCCCCAAAGTCAGCACCCCCAGGCTTAGCACCCCCAGAGTCAGCACCCCCAGCAGAATGAGAGTCGACAGCAACCTCAACAGGCTCGACCGGGTCTACCTGAGACACACCTGAGGGAGCGGCACCCTGAGGGGGGAGGGGGTCTACGACAGCAGCACCTGGCGCGAGGAAGAGAGGCGGGGGTGGGAGCGGGGCAGTGCGGTAGGGGAAGAGGCGGTAGTAGGGGACAGACTCGTCAAAAGTGACGTCCTGAGAGGGCAAGAGCCGGCGCGAGGTGGCGTGGTAAAACTGCCAACCAGGCGCGTCCGGAACAAAGCCGAGGAAGACGCAGGGAACAGCACGAGAGGAGAGCTTGTCCGCAGACGAATCGCGGACAAAGGCTCGAGATCCCCAGACCCGGAAACGCGACGCATCGCCAACCTCCCCCGTCCACAGCAGTGTGGGCGAGGTCTCCGGCAAGGAGACACGGGGCCAGAGGTTGAGCTGATGCACAGCGTACCGGACCGCAAACGGCCACAGAAAGTGGGGGGCAGCCGCATGGATCAAGGAGGTACGAGCGACCTCCATGACCAGGCCAATGCGGCGCTCCGCAACTCCATTCTGCTGTGGAGAGGCCGGAAGCGTGAACGACTGCTCAATGCCGTGCTCAGCACAGTAGGCTGCCAAGAGGTCGGAGGAGAACTCACCACCTCTGTCAGAGTGCAAGCGCAGGACAGGAAAGTCCGAGTGGAAGCGCTCGCTGAGCTGGAGACGAGCTCTGCGGATCCAAGGGATCAAAACATCAGGGACCTCACCCTTGGTGCGCAAGGGGAAGACCGTGGTGTAGCGTGAGTAGTCGTCAACAACGATCAGGAAGTACCTCTCCTGACCCTGACCACGGACGCGGGCTGGGCCCCACACGTCCATGTGGAGCGTCTGCAAAGGAGCAGTCGTCGGGGGAAACGAGGAGGAGTGAGGAGCGGCGCGCTGCCGCCCCTCGACACAGGGAAGACAGGGAGGAGCAGGCGAGGGTGGGAGGGGAGGGAGGACCCTGGGAAGACCAGAGACAAGGTACCGGGAGTGCATGGCACGAAGGCGCTGCACAGACGGGTGGCCCAGTCGGTGGTGCCAGAGGACAGTCTCGTGCGCTAGAGAGCGACACGAGCTGGGGGCGGACAGCTGACCTGACGCGGACGCAGACGCAGACGCAGCGACCTGAGGGGGGGCAGTAGTCAGTGTGTACAGGTCCGACCCCGGCTGCCGGGTGAAGGTAGCCAAGTGGCGGCCTGTACGGGCACACGTGCAGTGTGTGACACGCTCGTAGGCAGGGGTGAACTGGTGAACACCCGCGTCCTGTAGTGCACAACCTGCCACCAAGTTCGTAGAGAATGAGGGGAGGTGGAGACCTGACAGTGTGCCCGACGGGACCGCAGGACAGGGAAGGACAGTGGAGGAGGTCGCAAGGACCGGACCTCCAGAGGGGTCAGCGAGGGAGACAGCAACTGGCCGAGCAAGGGGCTCAAGGGCAGTGCGGTCACGAAAGAAACAGCGAGAGGCACCTGAATCCAGTGTGAAGGTGTGCAGTGCTGCAGTCGACACAGTACTAGGGGGGGCAGACGTACACGCACCTAGAGCAGCAGCCTCACCAGCACCAGGGGTAGCGGACACGCGAGTACCTGGAGCGGCAAACGCACTAGTCCTAATGCCCGGGTCGGGCGGGACACTCAGGTACTCAGCACCCTCTCCACTAGTAGAGATCACATACATGGCAGTGAGAATAGCATCAAAGTCTAGAGCATAAATATCAATCCCCTTCTTCAGGAGATCAACCTAGCGGGGCAGCTCAGTGGCCTGAGGGAACTGAACACGCCAAGCGTCGTTAAGACGAGCGAAGCAACGCTGTGTGGCGTGCGGTCCCCCACACGGCTGGCCAGTGCGGTCACCAGTGCGAATGGCGTACGTGCAACTAAGGCCACCCCCCCCCCCCCCCCCCCCCGTGCTGAGAGTACCACTCACGGACCTCCTGGGGCGACGGAGTGTGCTGCTGGCCCTGGCTACCGCCAGTGCCTCCACGACCACCACCGCCGCTACCACCTCCTCGACCACCCCAACCCCGGCCGCTGCCTCCTCCACTGCCACCCCCACCACCTCCTCCGCCCCGGCCACCTCCCCCGCCGCTGCCGCCACCCCCTCCACTGCTGCCACCTCCCCCACCCGCGCCACCCCCCCCGCCACCACCACCTCCCCCACCACCGCCACCCCCGCTGTCACCACCACCGCCCTTGCCCCCCTTGCCCTTGCCGCTGCGGCGCCCACTCGAAGCAGACGCAGTCCCGACCTTCTCAGCACCAAGGAGGTCGACAGCAGCAGCAGAGGCGACAGAGGGAAGAAGGGGGGAGGGAGAACACCCCTCAAAGAACGGGGTACGGGGGTCACCGCGAGAGGCACCTACAGCGACTATGCTAGCCTCAGCTACAAGCAGTTCCTTCTCGAGGAGGGCAATGGTGAGCTCGGTGGGGCAGCGAGCTAGGAAGTGGTCCCTGACTGAGCGCAGAGTGTCAGGGAGGCGCGTGACTAGGTGGTAGAGAGTGAGCCAGAGCGGGGGTGGGTTCTTGGCAAGGAACTCATCAGGCATAGCGGCGCGGAAGCGAGCCTCACTAGTGCGGAGGTGGGTAATGAGATCAGCGACAGTGTGGAAGGAAGCTAAGTCGGGGAACAGGTAGGGAAGAGAGAGACGGCCTAGAGCGGCAGAGGCCGGCGAGGAGTAGCGGGCAACGACAGCAGTGTACAGTGCCTGTGTCAGAACATATCTATAGCTTATACTATTGTGTAGGCTGTAGTGTGGTATCCCATAGGGGGTACAACCCAGTTAGGGTTTCATATTTGTACTGCCTTCATTCATAGTTCATTCATTCCTGTTCTACAATTCTCACATGGTATAGAGCGGGTTCCCTGTGGGAACTTCGCCTAGGGCCCACCGAAGCGCGCCCCGAGGCGCGCTAACTTTTTTTTCCTCTCGCTCGAGCGACCCTCCGTGTCGCCCTTCCCTCGCGGCCCTGCCGCCCCTTCGGACGCGGCCCCGCCGCCATTTCGATCGCGGCCCCGCCGCCTACTCAGACGCGGCCCCGCCTCCTGCTCAGCCGCGGCCCCGCCGCCCGCTACGACGCGGCCCCGCCGCCCGCTACGACGCGGCCCCGCCGCCTGCTACGACGCGGCCCCGCCGCCTGCTCAGCCGCGGCCCCGCCGCCCGCTCAGACGCGGCCCCGCCGCCCGCTACGACGCGGCTCCGCCGCCTGCTCAGACGCGGCCCCGCCGCCCGCTCAGTCGCGGCCCCGCCGCCTGCTCAGCCGCGGCCCCGCCGCCCGCTACGACGCGGCCCCGCCGCCCGCTACGACGCGGCCCCGCCGCCTGCTCAGCCGCGGCCCCGCCGCCCTCTCAGACGCGGCCCCGCCGTCCCTTTCTGACGGCCACGCCGTCCCCTTCTGACGGCCCTGCAGCCGCGCCTGACGGCCCCGCCGTCCCCTCTACCGGCTCCGCCGCTGCACCCGACGGCCCCGCCGTCCCCTCTGCCGGCCCCGCCGATGCTTCAACCGGCCCCGCCGCTACCCCTACCGGCCCCGCTGCTGCACCTGTCGGCCCCGCCGCCCCAGCAGCCGAGCTGCAGTAGCAACCGAGCCGCCCCAGTAGCCGAGCCGCCCCTGCAGCCGAGCCGCCCCAGCAGCCGAGCCGCCCCCAGCAGCCGTGCCGCCCGAGCCGCCTGAGCCGCCGAGTCGCCCGAGCCGCCCAGCAGCCGCGCCGCTGAGCCGCCCGAGCCGCCCGAGCCGCCCGAGCCCTTCCTGCACTGCCCTGTCTGGTGAGCACTGAGCTTTACTCTGCGCACTGCCCTCTCTCTACTGCTGTCATGGCTACCCCCAGTGTCCTCACCTTTGACGCTGAGGGCAGAGCCATCGACTTTGACGTGTGGGTAGACGACCTACTGCTTTTCCTACAGTGCGACAGAGCTGACGGCCTCTCTCTCTTTGATCTCACTTCTGGTGCCTCTCCCGCCCCTGCTGCTACTGAGGATGCCACTGTTCGCTCACAGTGGGCCACACGCGATGCTGCTGCACGTCTTGCTGTGCGTCGCCACCTCCCTCCCGCTGAGCGTGCACACTTTGGGTCGTACAAGAATGCTCAGACCTTGTACGACGCCGTTATTGCACGCTACTCCACCCCTGCCACTGCTGCACTGAGCCGCCTCATGCTACCGTACCTCTTTCCCGACCTTGCTTCTTTTGCCACAGTAGCCGACCTCATTACCCACCTGCGCACTAGTGACGCTCGTTCCGCGCTGCACTTCCTGCTGAGTTCTGCGCCAAGAACCCCCCCCCCCCCAGTACTTCACTCTCTACTACATTGTCACCCGCCTCCCCGACTCCCTTCGCGGAGTCAGGGACGACCTACTCGCAGTCTGCCCCACCACTCTCACTGTCGAGCTCCTCGAGAAGTCCCTCCTAGCAGCCGAGAAGAGCATTCTCGCTATAGGGGCCTCTCGTGGTGACCCACGCACCCCCATCTTTGAGGGGTGTTCCCCCTCCCCCCTCCTGCCCTCTATCGCCTCTGCTGCTACGGCCGACCTTGTTGGTTTTGAGTCGGTCGGTGCGGCGTCTGCCCCCAGCGGGAGACGTCGCTCTGGCAAGAGCAAGGGGGGCAGGGGCGGTGGTGGAGGCGGCGGGGGCGGTGGAGGCGGCGGGAGAGGCAGCGGAGGAGGTGAGGGTGGTAGCGGGAGTGGTAGCGGGAGTGGAGGTGTCGGCGGAGGCAGTGGAGGCGGGGGCGGCAGCGGCGGTGGTGGTGGGAGTGAAGGCGGAGGCGGCGGTGGCGGCGGCGACGGTGGGAGTGTCGGTGGCAGCGGAGGTGGTGGCGGCGGCGGAGGAGGCGGCGGAGGTCGTGGCTCGTCGAGGAGGAGTGGCTCCAGTGGTGGTCACCGCCAGCAGCAGCAGCGTGGTCAGGAGACCCTCTCCCCGCAGCAGCTCCGTGAGTGGTACTCTGCACGTCAGCGGGGTGGGGATGCTGGTCCGTGCACTTACGTCCTGCGCACTGGCGACCGTGCGGGTGAGCAGTGTGGTGGTCCACACCCCGCCCAGCGTTGCTTCGGCCGCCTGACTGACGCTTGGCGCCGCCAGTTTCCTGACGCCTCTGAGATCCCTCGCTGGGACCAGCTATCTAGGTCAGGAGTAGCTATCTTTGATCTTGACTTTGATGCTATTCTTGCTGCCATGTATGCTGTGACTATTAGTGAGGAGGGTGACTGTTACCGGTGTTTCCCGCCCGACCCGGGCATTGGTACTGCGGCTCTAGGTGCTGTTGAGGCTACTGCTCCAGGTGCTGGTGAGGCTGTTGCTCTAGGTGCCAGTGAGTCTGAGTCCTCAGGTGCTGGTGAGTCTGCTCTCTCAGGTACTGCGTCGGCTCCGCCCTCTCTCACTTTCACTCTTGACTCCGGGGCGTCTCGCTCCTTCTTTCGAGACCGCACCACACTCACGCCGCTTAGTCGGCCAGTGGCGGTCTCCCTGGCAGACCCCTCTGGGGGTCCTGTTCTGGCTCGCTACTCCACTGTCCTGCCGTGCCCTGCGGTCCCGTCTGGCGCCCTGTCCGGTCTCTACCTCCCCTCGTTCTCTACGAACTTGGTGGCGGGTGCTGACCTACAGGATGCAGGGGTTGACCAGTTCACCCCTGCGCGCCGACGGGTCACCCACTGCACGGACGCGGACACGGGTCGACACCTGACCACGTTCACACGTGGGCCGGGGTCGAGCCTGTACACACTCACTGTTCTGTCTCCTCCTCCTGCGTCTGGTCAGGTAGCTGCGTCGGGTCAGGTGTTTGCTGCAGCGCCCAGGTCTGGTCCTGAGTCTGCCCCCTGCTCGTGTCGCCTCCTGTCCCACGAGACCCTCCTGTGGCACCACAGGATGGGTCACCCCTCCCTGCCTCGTCTCCGGGGCATGGTCTCTCGCCTTCTCGTCTCTGGTCTTCCCCGGTCCCTACCTGCCCTTCCTCCGGGGCCTGGCCCTCCCTGTGTCCCCTGTGTCGAGGGTCGCCTGCGGGCTACCCCTCACTCCTCCCGGTTTCCTCCGACGGAGGCCCCGATGCAGACACTTCACATGGACGTGTGGGGCCCAGCCCGCGTCAGTGGACAGGGTCACGAGCGCTACTTCCTGCTGGTGGTTGACGACTACTCGCGTTACACCACAGTCTTCCCCTTGCGCAGCAAGGGTGAGGTCACTGAGGTGTTGATCGACTGGATCCGTGCAGCTCGTCTCCAGCTCAGGCGGAGCTTCGGCTCGGACTTTCCTGTTCTGCGTCTGCATTCGGACAGAGGCGGAGAGTTCTCCTCCGGCCTTCTGCGAGCCTACTGTCGGGCACGAGGCATCCGCCAGACCTTCACGCTTCCGGACTCTCCACAGCAGAATGGGATTGCTGAGCGCCGCATCGGCATTGTCATGGACGTCGCCCGTACGTCCATGGTGCATGCGGCTGCCCCCCATTTTCTGTGGCCGTTTGCGGTTCGGTACGCCGCGCATCAGATCAACCTTCAGCCCAGAGTCTCTCGGCCGGAGACCTCCCCAGCTTTGCTGTGGACGGGGAAGGTTGGCGATGCGTCGGCGTTCCGTGTCTGGGGATCTCGGGCGTTTGTCCGCGACTTGTCTGCGGACAAGCTGTCCCCTCGTGCTGCTCCCTGTGTCTTCCTTGGCTTCCCCACACACGCTCCCGGGTGGCAGTTTTACCACCCCTCCTCTCGTCGTTTTATGTCCTCCCAGGACGTCACGTTCGACGAGTCAGTCCCCTTCTACCGCCTCTTCCCCTACCGCACTCCTTCCCTCCCCCCTCCGCCGGACTTCCTTGTGCCAGTTCCCCCCCCGGTAGACCCCCTCCCCCCTCAGGTTCCTGCCCCCTCAGGTGTGTCCCAGGTAGACGCAGTTGACCCGGTCGAGGTTACTAGTGACTCTGGTGCTGCTGCGGGTGCTGAGCCTGGGGGTGCTGACTCTGGGGGTGCTGTGCGCGGGGGTGCCGAGCCTGGAGGTGCTGCTACTGGGGGTGCTGAGCCTGGGGGTGCTGGGCCTGGGAGTGCTACTGCGGAGGGTGCTGAGCCTGGGGGTGCTGAGACGGGGGGTACGGTGCCTGGAGCTGCTGAACTAGGGGGTGCTGGGTCTGGGGGTGCTGGGTCGGGAGCTGCTGAGCCTGGGGGTACTGAGTCTGGAGCTGCTGAGCCTGGGGGTGCTACGTCTGGAGCTGCTGAGCCTGGGGTTTCTCCTGCTGCTGCGTCTCGCCGGGAGCCCCTCTCTCCACAGGAGCTGCGCGAGTGGTTTGCTCACCGCTGGAGGTGTGCTGCTGGAGCTGGAGCTTCTTCGACCGTCGAGGGTGCTGGTGCTGCCGGTCCCGGAGCTGCTGGGCCTGCGGGTACTCCTGGAGCAGGAGCTCCTGAGGGTGTTGGTGCTGAGACTACTGCTGTCTGTCCCGGCGGTGGTTGTGCTACTGGTGCTGCTGGAGGTCCTGCCGCTGGAGGTGTTGGTGGCGCTGGTGCTGTCGCTGAGGGTGCTGGTGCTGTCCCTGCTGAGTCTGGAGCTGCCGCGCGGCCTCGACCGTACTTCGTTCCGCTCCTGCAGCAGGTTCTTGGTCTTTCTCCTCCGGTAGAGTGTTCACAGCCTGTCCAGTCACAGTCACTGTTGGAGCCTTCCTCTCCACTGCCTGCTCCCTCTCCTTATACTGGTCCTACAGGAGGTCTTGCTGAGCGTCGTGAGCCTGCGTCTCGTCCTGCGTCGCCTGTTCGTGCTGCTCGCACTAGTGGTCGCGGTTCGCGTCAGCGTCTTCCTCCTGTCCCTGGCACGCACCGGATGTCTCTGCGTCCCTCCACTGCTCCTCTGCGTGCCCCTTTGCCTTCTCCTCCAGAGTCCTCTCTTCCTGCCCTTGCCGACCCGGAGTCGGACTCTCTTCGTGCTGCCAGTCCTACTGTCACGCGTCTGCTTGCTACTGACCTCACTGACCCCTCTTTTGAGTCCACTGCTGCGTCTGCTCTTGTCGCTGAGCTCGTCGACTTTGCTGCTCGCTGTCGTCTAGACTACGCTGCTAGTCTTGTTGCTGAGTCTGCGTCTGTCTGTCCTCCGTCCGTCGGGGGTGAGTGTGCTCTTGGCACGGACGTCCTAGAGGACAGGCAGGAGGAGTTACAGTGTCAGGCTGCTGCTTCACCTCATCTTGCGTCTGTACTGCTTGCTCCTGAGGGAGACCCGGATGCACTAGACATCCCGACTCCGCGCTCTTACGCGGAGGCCGTAGAGGGTCCCTACTCGTCTCAGTGGCAGGCAGCTATGGATGCAGAGATGGCTTCCTGGAAGTCCACAGGCACCTACGTTGACGCAGTTCCCCCTCCTGGGGCGAACATCGTCAGTGGCATGTGGATCTTCAGGGTGAAGCGGCCGCCGGGCTCTCCACCTGTCTTCAAGGCGCGGTACGTTGCTCGTGGCTTCAGTCAGCGGCAGGGAGTTGACTACTTTCAGACCTTCTCTCCCACCCCGAAGATGACCACTCTTCGGGTGCTGCTGCACATAGCCGCTCAGCGCGACTACGAGCTTCACTCTCTCGACTTCAGCACTGCGTTCCTGCAGGGTAGCCTGCACGAGGAGATCTGGCTGCGCCGTCCACCTGGCTTCACTGGGATTTTCCCTCCTGGCACCCAGTGGAGCCTCCGACGGCCAGTCTACGGTCTCCGCCAGGCACCGCGTGAGTGGCACGACACACTGAGGACTACGCTTGCGGCTCTTGGGTTTGCTCCTTCTACTGCTGACCCGTCGCTGTTTCTGCGCACCAACACTTCTCTGCCGCCGTTCTACATCCTCGTGTACGTCGACGACTTGGTCTTTGCCACAGCGGACACTGCTGGACTCGCCTACGTGAAGTCCGAGCTGCTGAAGAGACACACGTGCACAGACTTGGGTGAACTGCGCAGCTACCTTGGCTTGCAGATCACTCGGGACAGAGCACGCCGCACCATTACCTTGACTCAGTCACACATGGTGCAGCAGGTCCTTCAGCGCTTCGGCTTCACGTACTCCTCGCCTCAGGCCACTCCTCTTTCTACTCGCCACTCGCTCTCAGCTCTGCCTTCGGATGAGTCCGTAGAGTCGAGTGGCCCGTACCCAGAGCTTGTTGGCTGCCTCATGTACCTGATGACCTGCACACGGCCTGACCTTGCATACCCTCTGAGCATTCTTGCACGCTATGTTGCTCCTGGGAGACACCGACCAGAGCACATGGCTGCAGCGAAGAGGGTATTGCGCTACCTGTGCAGTACGTCAGGCATGGGGCTAGTGCTTGGAGGGCGGAGTCCAGTGGTCCTTACAGGGCACGCAGACGCTTCTTGGGCTGACGACCAGGCTACGCAGCGGTCGTCACAGGGTTACACCTTCAGTCTTGGTTCCGGCTCTGTCTCGTGGCGGGCTACTCGTTCGTCTTCGGTTCTCAGCTCCAGTTGTGAGGCTGAGATCTACGCCGGGGCCATGGCTGCACAGGAGCTTCGCTGGCTCACCTACCTGCTGACTGACCTTGGAGAGCCGCCTCGTTCTCCTCCATTGCTGTACGTAGACAACAAGGCCATGCTGGCCTTGTGTCGAGAGCAGCGTCTGGAGCACAGAACGAAGCACATTGCTCTTCGCTACTTCCTTGCTCGTGAGCTACAGCAGCGTGGACAGTTGCGGCTTGCATACGTGGCCTCTGAGGCCAACACTGCTGATGTGTTCACCAAGGCACTCGCGCCTTGTGACCATCAGCGCTTCTGCACCCAGCTGGGTCTTGTGCCTGTCTTGCCTCACTTGCTCTCCTCTTGACTTTACTTGTACTGTGACATATATATATACCTGCTCTTGCTTGTCTAGTTTTATATATATATATGTCTGTACTCCTGCATGTGATCTGGCCTCTGGCCCTGCTCTTGTGCTCGGACTGTGTGGTGACTTTGTGATCCACCCCGAGCTTGCTTTGCTTTGTTTTGCTTGACTGGTCTTGTGACCCCTTGTTCTCCCCCACTTTGCCTATGGGGGTGTGTCAGAACATATCTATAGCTTATACTATTGTGTAGGCTGTAGTGTGGTATCCCATAGGGGGTACAACCCAGTTAGGGTTTCATATTCGTACTGCCTTCATTCATAGTTCATTCATTCCTGTTCTACAATTCTCACAGCCTGTGCAGTCTTGTGCTGCCCAAAGTGCTCGCGCTCATCTATCGGCAGAGAGTTGCGAATAGCGAAGCGAGTATGGGCGTCACGAGTCTGCCACTGTGAGCAGTCAGTGCTGTCAGCAGTAGCAGCAGGAGCAGTAGCGTGGCCTAAGGCATGATCGTACAGCGAGATGTCTTCCTTGGCAGTGAGCTGTAGGAAGAGGTGTAGGTCATCAAGCCAGGTGTCGAACTTCACTGGGCGGCCCTCAGCATCGAAGGCTAGCACAGGAGGGCTAGCCATGGTAGCAGCAGTAGGAAACGCAGTAGGAGCAGTAGGGTAGGTAGGGCGGCGTGGCTCGGTACAGGTAGGGCGGCGCGGCTCGGTATAGGTAGGGCGGCGCGGCTCGGGTCGGGCGGCGCGGCTCGGTTCGGGCGGCTCGGGTCGGGCGGCGCGGCTCGGTTCGGGCGGCTCAGTTCGGGCGGCTCGGTTCGGGCGGCTCGGTTCGGGCGGCTCGGGTCGGTTAGGGCTGGCGGCTCGGGTCGGGCGGCTCGGTTCCGTTAGGGCTGGGCGGCTCTGGTCGGCTCGGGGCCGCTAAGGGAGAGCGCGGGGAGCGGGTGGGGCCGTGAGGGACGAGCGCGGGGCCGACGTGGGTGCTAAGGGCGAGCGCGGGGCCTATCGGGGCCGTGAGGGACGAGCGCGGGGCCAATCGGGGCCGTAAGAAACGAGCGCGGGGCCGACGTGGGCCTCTAAGGGCGAGCGCGGGGCCTATCGGGGCCGTGAGGGACGAGCGCGGGGCCGATCGGGGCCGGAAGGGACGAGCGCGGGGCCAACGCGGGCCTCTAGGGGTAAGCGCGGGGCCGATTCGGGGCCGTTAAGGACGAGCGCGGGGCCGACGCGGGCCTCTAGGGGTAAGCGCAGGGCCGATTCGGGGCCTCTAAAAGCGAGCGCGGGGCCGACTGAGGCCTCTAGGTGCGAGAGCGTGGGGCCGACGGGGCCTCTAGGGGCGTGAAAGCCGAGGCGCCCTAGGGCGCAGGTAGGTAAGCAGGTAGTGGTGGGCCCTAAAAAAAAATCGGTCCTAGGAAGGACCTGCTCTATACCATGTTGAACAAGAATGAATGAACTAACAGTGAAATGAGTACAAGTATGAAAAACTAGGAATGTGTACCCCCTATAGGCTAACCCGCTGTAGCCTAAACAACTAAAACAACATATATAATGTTTGACACACCCTTGAGAGCAGCCCATGCCTTTGGTCCCTTCTCTGGTTCACGCTGGAATGGCTTGATGTGACAGATTTGGCTGCTCCCCAACGCTTGCCCAGGTAGGACATAGCCTTGTGCGCTCTTCCGCACCCACGGGCTCTTCTCCGGGTCGTTCTCGGGGCGCTTCTCCGTTCCTTCCATCACCTCCAGCAGGTCATTATGGTCGAACACGTTCTCCATTCTGAATGACCATTCAGCAAAGTTGTCGCCGTTGAACTTGTCAAGCCCGAACACTCTTGGTTCGTCCCTAGAAGGTCCAAGAGTCGGTTGCACGGGCGCCACGGCTGGCTCACGGGCTTGGCCTTGTGCTTGGGCTTCTCCATTGCCACCAGCACCTCTGCCACCCCTCTCTTCAGGTCCAGCCATTGTCGAAACTGCTCCAACTTGGCTCTGATACCACTTGTTATAGTCACAATAGGCTTCAATGTGCCTAAAGGGTGGAGGCTGGCATTCGCACCATGTGGGCGACATTGCACCCTTCTCGACCTGTGTCTCCTCGACCACTGAACACAGAGGTCGGCGTCGACGTGGGCGTCAACGCCGGTGGTGACCAGGCCGGCAGTAGTGCGGGAGGCACGTCGAGGCAGAGAGGTGTGATACACGCCGATGAAGTCGGCGGCGTTCAAGCGCGAGGGATGCGGTCGACGGCGGCTGCAGGCACCTCGCAGGGCGACGTCGAAGGTCGACGAAGCGTTTGTCGCCGATGTCGGCGACCCAGGTGACGGCGGGGGGGATAGCACCGAGCTACGACTACTTCAAGTTTACGCCGGACAGGATCTTGGTCACCCCGCCTCTTGTTGGTCGACAAGACATTCTCACCTGGAAGGAGGCCATCGAGCCTCAGCTGGAGATGGCCGGGCTGATTAGCTTTGCTCGAGGCACCGTGGCGACGCCGGACGACCCCGACTTGCCTACGGAGTCTCGCACCGTGCAGCTGTTGACCTTCACGGTCATCTCGCGGTGCTGCTCGCCGGGCGTGCAAATCGCCTTGAAGTGGTGCCGAGAGTACCTCGACGCCAGCCACCAGGCGTGGCACTTCATCGAGTCGACCTACCAAGTCACCGACGACTTGTTCATCGCCCAGCTGGAGGGACAACTGACGCACCTGCGTATGGGCGACGAGGAGACAGCGACCGACTACTGCAACTGGGCCCGGCGAATACTCGCCACAATCAAGATGGCAGGCGCGCAGTACTCGACGGCATCATACGTCACCCACGTCATGCAGGGACTCTCGAGCAGCTACAACCTGCTGAAGCGGCTGTCCATGGCGCCGAGCACGAGGGCGACGCTCAACGAGGACAACTTGACCTCCTACATCCTGCAGGACGAGGCGATGCAGGAGGCAGAGCGGTCACATGAGCTCTTGACGCAGGCCAACTTCGTCGCCCCGGCGAAGCAAGGAGGTCGACCGGGGCAGCGCGGACAGTAGGGCGGCAGTGGTAGCAGTGGCTGGAAGCCGGCCAAGGAGGTCGACAAGAAGAAGTCGACCAAGGATAGCGGTCGAGGAGGAAGAGGTCGACGTCGGAAGTGCTGGCTGTGCGGCGACCCCGACCACCTCTCCTTCGAGTGCCCCAACCGCAGTGACTCCGACGACAACGACGCCAAGGGTGGCCGCGGGAGGTCAGGCAGTCGTTGTCCTCGGAGAGGAGGGAACAAGCCACGCAAGGAGACAAAGTCGACCAAGTCGACCTCGGCGAAGGACGCCGACTCCTCTGCTGGCGGCAAGGCGTGGGACGACAAGACGGTGTCGTGCTCGCTGGTCGGCGTCGTGGAGCCGACCGTCTCGCTGGCACCGGAGGCCGGAGAGGACTTTCAGGCGGTGGCGGCAGCTGTGCAGGCAAACCCGGCAGTGGTCCTGCTCGACAGCGGCTGCTCCCATCACCTGATGGGGACGAAGGAAGTCTTCGTCGACCTGCAGCCGAGCGGCTCCATCAAGCACGTGCGCGGCTTCAATGGGGCGCTGCAGGACGTCCAGGGCCGCGGCACCGTCGCCCTGCAAGGGGAGGCTGGAAAGGAGGTGCTCATCCCCGACGTGCTGTACGTCCCGGGTGTGCGGGCGAACTTGGTGTCGTTCGGCCAGCTGAAGGAGCACGGCGTGAAGCTGCAAGAGGACGGCGACGGGATGCGACTCCCCGTATGTCTCGTGCGTCGGCGGGAAGCTGGCGCGGCACACCTTCCCTGACCAAGGCTCCGACGCCTATGACGTGCTGGCCGTCGTGCACATCGACCTGTGCGGGCCGTTCCGCGTGGCTGCCAAGGACGGCAGCTTGTACTTCCTGCTGCTGAAGGATCGCAAGACCCGCTTCGTGTGGGTAAGGCCGGTCGACAGGAAGTCGGATGTGCTGCTGGAGTTCCAGATTTGGCTGGTGTTGGTGGAGAGGCAGACGAAGAAGTCGGTGCTGATGTTGCGCTCGGACCGAGGAGGGGAGTTCCTCGGAGAGAAGTTCACCGACTTCGTGGACAGGTTGGGGATCGTCCACGACTTGACCTGCCCATACACCCTGCAGCAGAACGGCATGGCGGAGCGGGAGATGAGGACGGTGGTGGAGTCGGTGCGGACGATGCTACTGCACATGGGCGTGCAGCACCACTGGTGGCACCTCGCTCTGCGGCAGGCCGTCTGGGTCCGCAACTGCCTTGAGAGGTCGACGCTGCCGTCGGGGACGACGCCGTACCAGCTGCTAACCGGACAGAAGCCCGACTTGTCGCTGGCCCGGGTGTGGGGCTGCATGGCGCAGTTCCTTATCCCCGAGCAGCAGCGCGGTGGGAAGCTGAAGCCGAAGGCCAGGTGGGGCCTTCACCTCGGCATGTCGGCGGAGAGCAAGGGCTGGGAGCTCCTCGACATCGACGCCAACCGGGTGGTCACCACGTCGAATGTGGTGTTCTACGAGGATATGTCGCAGGAGGTGTGGAAGTCGGAGCATGGGCCGGTGTCAGGTCAGACGCCTACTACCCTGCCGACCGACACCTCGACGGCGACGCTGCCTCTGCTCACCGAGGTCGGTGAGCTTGCTGCTGAGGATGCCGAGGTCGTCCGTCCTCCTTCCCCCTCCCCTACGACCCCTGCCCCTCCCCTCGTAGCCGACTTGCACGTGCTGACTCCTATGTCGGCCTCCGGCGATGAGGGGAGTAGTGGGACATCGCCTTCGGCGCCGGCCAAGGGCATTGCCGGTGGCCGACGAGACGAAAGGTACGTCGACGTGGGATTGAAGTCGACGTCGACCAGGGAGGAGCAGGTCGAGGAGCAGCAGCCGACAAGAGAGCAGGCAGCAGTGCAGTCGGCAACCAGGCAGGTCAACGTGGGATTGAAGCCGACCACAGGGGAAAGGTCGACCAGGAAGTCGACTGAGGAGCAGCAGGACGATGAGGGCAGTGAAGACGGTGACGAAAGAGGAGACGCCGAGGAGTCCACCAAGCCTAAACCCCGGAAGTAAGGCCGACTTCGGAGGCCACCCGAATTTCTCGTCCCCGCTACCTTCACCACGGTGTACGACGTATACGACGGCGACCTGGTGTATGACAACGCCGAGGAGGATGAGGATTTGCCGGAGCTCGACCCCGACATGCATGCCGACCCCGAGCACCGCTGGGACATCTCGACCATGACGGTGAAGGAGGCGTTGGCGAGCTGGAAGGGCCCGGTGGTGAAGGCCACCATGGAGGAGGAGATCCGCAGCCTCATCAGCATGGGGACTTGGGAGTTGGTCGAACGCGCGCCGGGAGTGAACGTCATGAAGAACCGGTGGGTGTTGACGACGAAGTATCACGTCGCCGACACCGTCGAGCGCGAGAAGGCGAGGCTGGTTGTGAAGGGCTTCACGCAGGTGTACGGCGCCGACTACGACGAGACGTTTGCGCCGGTGGGCAGCTACGTCACGCTGAGGATCTTCCTCAGCATCGTCGCCGTCCGCAACCTCAACCTGATGCAGCTCGACATGAAGAACGCCTTCTTGCAGAGCAAGCTCGACAAGGTGCTCTACATGTCCCAGCCGGACTACATCAACGACGGGACCGGCCGGGTGTGCAAGGTGCTGAAGAGCCTGTACGGGATGAAGCAGTCGCCGCTGCTGTGGTACTTGGTGCTCAACGACGTGCTGGTCGACGCCGGGTGGAAGAAGAGCCAGGTCGACGAGGCTCTCTACTTCAAGGTCAGAGAGGACGGAGAGGCCTGCTGGGTGCTGGTCTACGTTGACGACCTGCTTGCCGCCAGCAGCAGCACCGAAATGCTGAAGGAGCTGCTGGAGTCCGCCTTCAAGCTGCGTGAGATCTCGCCGATGCAGAAGTACCTCGGGCTGGAGATAGTCCGCGACAGGTCGGCGGGGAAGCTGTGGCTGCACCAACAGGGCTACGCCGACAAGCTGCATAGGCGCTTCATCAACGAGGAGTAGACCGGGTGCACCCCGAAGACGCCGGTCTCGGTCGATGCCTATGCCGAGCTCACGTTCGATGACGAGGAGGCACAGGAGCGACAGGAGGAGGAGTACTGACAGAAGGTCGGCTCTCTGCAGTTCGCGGCGAGGACGACGAGGCCGGACATCGCCTTCGCCTGCAGCAAGCTGGGGAGCGGCCTCACGGTGAGGAGTGACCAGCACTGGCGTGAGGTCGCCCGCTGCCTCGCCTACCTCGCCAACTCGCGTGACACCGCCCTGGAGTTCGGCGGTGGACCTGAGTCGCTGGAGCTGGTCGGCTACGTGGACGCCGACGACGCCAGTGACAAGCAGAACACGACGAGCACGGGTGGAGACGTGTTCTTCTATGGAGGGGCCGCAGTCTCCTGGTCGAGCCACCGCATCAAGTGCGCGACGTTGTCGTCGACTGAGTCGGAGTACGTGGCAGCCACTGGAGCCGGCAAGGAAGGACACCGACTTCGCTTCCTCCTTGCAGAGTTCCGGCAGCTGGATGCCGGGAAGCCGACCGTCCTTCGGGTGGACAACAAGTCAGCCATCACAGTCGCCGGGGGCATGGGGTTGACGGGCAACCTCAAGTACATGGAGCGGCGACAGGCCTGGCTGCAGCACATGGTGAGGCGCGGGAAGTTCTCGCTGAGGTACATCCTGACCATTGAGCAACCGGCCGACTTCCTGACGAAGGCGCTGCACTATCCGGCCTTCAACCGGTGCTCCGTCGCCATCGGCCAGGTGTGCTTGGCCGAAGTGGGCGACGAAGATGACGACGTGCAGCAGTAGGTGCCATGCCCTCTTGCATGGCTGGTGCAGTGGACGATGTGCTGTGTGTTGGGTGCATGTCGACGAGCTATTCTCCGAGGAGTACTGCCAAGTGGACTTGGGGGGGGGGCCAAGCGTGAACGCGGCAGGGGAGTGTCAACGGGAGTTGTGTGTTGGCCCCGTCCACGCTTGGGCGGAGCCGACTTCGTGGTGGGGTGTACGAAAGGTACAACCGACTTGCAGTAGTGGGCGACGCCGACTTGGGCGAGCTGGTCGACGGGGTTGGTCGACTTGCACGGGGCCACTGCAATGCCGCCGACTTGGGAAGCCAGCAGCTGACTTCAACTGGTGGTCGGCGATGTGGCACGTCGACCTGGAAGTCGGCGCCGACTTGCAAGGTCACCGACTTGCAAGGTCGCCAACTTGCAAGGTCGCCGACTTGGGAGGTCACCGACTTGGGAGGTCGCCGACTTCAAGAGGTCAGTCTGGAAGTCGGCGCCAACGTAGAAGGGGCGTCGACTTGGTGACGCCGACTTTGGGTAGCCGACTTGGGTGGTCGGCTGACAACTGCGCTGGTCGACGTGGAGGTGGTCGACCAGGAGTGACGTCGACCTGGAGCTGGTCGACCAGAGGAGTGGTCGACCTGGTGAGATCGACTTGGTGTGGTCGTCGACTTGGGAGGTCGACGAGCACATACAGGAGCAGTTGGTTGACATGGTTGCCCAGTCGACCAGGATACCTGGGTGACGAGGTTCTGTGAAGGAGTGCGACGGTCGCCCAGGCGAAGTTGGCGAGTCCGACCTCGGTGGTGGTATCCCGTGGTCAACCTGGCGGATCAGGTGGAGCCGTCAGCACGAAGATGACTTGGTGCGTGCGCTGTTCAGGTGACGAGGCTTAGCCCTCCAATCATCTACAAGCACCTGCAAAGTAGGTGCGCTGCTGTTCTACGGGAACAACGCTGGCACGCCGTCAACCTGCAGCGTTGGCACGCTGTCGACTTTGCACTGCTGGAACGCGGTCGACCAAGTCGTGCTGGAACGCGGTCGACCATGCTGTGCTAGCAATCGACCGACCTGAATGCTAGCTCTGATGTAGTCTTGCCATGCCAACTTCATTGTACCATTGTTGTCAACTTTCTCTTGTGAAACTCTTGCCAATTCTCCCCGTGAACTAGCAAGCTGTGTGTGCACTAGGAAAACGACTAAGGACCAACAAACGCAGAGATCACACAAGCACCCATGCCTAGCCCGTAGTCTAGCTCCCGTTGTAGTAGTTATCTCCGCAGCAGAATCCGAAGAGTGGTCATCTTTGGGGTCGGGGAGAAGGTCTGGAAGAAGTCAACTCCCTGTCGCTGACTGAAGCCTTGAGCAACATAACGCGCCTTGAAGACAGGCGGAGAACCCGGCGGCCGCTTCACCCTGAAAATCCACATTCCACTGACGATGTTCGCCCCATGAGGGGGAACCTCGTCGATGTAAGTGCCTGTGGACTTCCAGGATGCCATCTCTGCGTCCATGGCTGACTGCCACTGAGAGGAGTAGGGACCCTCTATCGCCTCTGCGTAAGAGCGCGGGGTCGGGATATCTGGTGCATCCGGGTCTCCCTCACGTGCAATCAGCATGGACATGAGATGAGGTACAGCAGCTGCAAAGCACTCAAACTCCTCCTGCCTGTCCTCAAGGACGTCCGTGCCAAGAGCACACTCACCCCCGACGGACGGAGGAGAGATAGACTCAGACTCAGCAACAAGGCTAGCGACGTAGTCTAGACGACAATGAGCAGCGAAGTCGACTAGCTCAGCAACTAAGGCAGACGCAGCAGTGGACTCAAAGGAAGGGTCAGTGACTACAGTGACCAGGAGACATGTGAAAGTAGGACGAGCAGCACGAAAAGAGTCAGACTCAGGGTCCGGACCGTCAGCAAGGGAGGACGCAGGAGGAGACGGTAAAGGGTCACGTTGTGGAGCAGTGGATGGGCGAAGTGCCATCTGGTGCGTGCCGTGACCAGGAGCAGGACGCGGACGCGGAACACGACAACTAGCGCGAGCAGTGCGAACGGGCGACGCAAGAGGAGACGCAGGCTCACGATGCTCAGCAAGTCCTCCGGTCGGACCAGTGTAAGGAGAAGGAGCAGGTAGTGGGGAGGTGGGTTGTAACTGCGACTGTGACTGGACGGGCGGTGGACACTCTAAGGAAGGAGCAGGACCAGTAGAAGGCGGGAGACCAAGAACCTGCTGAAGGAGCGGAACGAAGTTCGGCCGCGGCCGCGCAGCGCCTCCTGAACCAGCAGAGACAGCACCAGCACCCCTAGCGTCAGCTCCAACTCCAGCATCCCCGGGAGCACCAGCTCCAGCAGCACCGCCAGCTCCAGCACCTCTTGTAGGACCAGCGCCAGCGCCTCCAGCTCCAGCCCCTGCAGCTCCACTAGCTCCAGCACCACCAGCACCACCAGTAGGACCAGCTCCAGCGCCTCGAGCTCCAGCTCCAGCAGCACCTCCAGTGCCGCCAGTACGAGCACCTCCAGGACCAGTGGCTCTAGCACCTCCAGCTCCAACCCCGGGGTTGGCAGCACCACCAGCACCAGTAGCTCCAGCGCTCTCAGCTCCCACAACACCACGTCGGCGGCGGCAGAACCGAGAGTACCACTCACGCAACCGAGGGAGTGCCCCCAGGCACAATACGGTCAGGCGCAGCACCCCCAGGCTCAGCACCTACGGGCGCAGTACCTCCACTCGCAGTACCCCCAGACTGAGTACCCCCAGGCTCAGCACCCCCAGTCTCAGCACCCCCAGGCTCAGCACCCCCAGTCGTAGCACCCCCAGGCTCAGCACCTCTAGGCTCAGCACCCCCAGTCTCAGCACCCCCAGGCTTAGCACCCCCTGTCTTAGCACCCCCAGGCTCAGCACCCCTAGTCGTAGCACCCCCAGGCTCAGCACCTCCAGGCTCAGCACGCTCAGGCTCAGTAACTCGTGCAGGACTAGAGTCAACAGCTACCTCGACAGGCTCGACAGGGTCTACCTAGGAAACACCTGAGAGAGCAGGACCCTGGGGAGGGAGGGGGTCTACCGAAGCAGCACCTGATGTGAGGAAGAGCGGCGGAGGGGGGAGCGGGGCAGTGCCGTAGGGGAAGAGACGGTAAAAGGAGACTGACTCATCAAACGTGATGTCCTGAGAGGGCAGGACACGGCGCGAGGTGGGGTGGTAAAACTGCCAGCCAGGCGCATCAGGGACAAAGCCAAGGAAGATACAAGGAACGGCGCGGGAGGAGAGCTTGTCCGCGGACATATCGCGGACAAAGGCACGAGATCCCCAGACACGGAACACCGACGAATCGCCAGCCTCTCCCATCCAACGCAGTGTCGGTGAGGTCTCCGGAACGGAGAAACGGGGCCAGAGGTTGAGCTGATGCGCGGCGTACCGGACCGCAAACGGCCACAGAAAGTGGGGGGCAGCCGCATGGATCAAGGAGGTACGAGCGACCTCCATGACCAAGCCAATGCGGCGCTCAGCAACCCCATTCTGCTGCGGAGAGGCCGGAAGCGTGAACGTCTGCTCAATGCCCTCCCTCTAACAGAAGGCTCTCAAGAGATTGCAGGAAAACTCACCACCTCTGTCAGAGTGCAGTCGCAGAGTGGGAAGGTCCGTGCGAAAGCGCCACTCCAGCTAGAGACGGGTAGCGCGGATCCAAGGGATCAAGACATCAGGGACCTCACCCTTGGTGCACAAGGGGAAGAGCGTGGTGTAACGCGTGTGGTCGTTAACTATCAGCAGAAAGTAGCGCTCTCCGCCCTGTCCACGGACGCAGGCTGGGCCCCACACGTCCATGTGGAGAGTCTGCAGAGGAGCCTCCGTCAGGGGGAACTCAGGGGAGTGAGGGGTGGCGCGCTGCCGCCCCTCGACACAGGGAAGGCAAGGAGGGGCAGGGGAGGGTGGCAGGGGAGGCACTGACCTAGGAAGACCAGAGACAAGGTAACGAGAGTGCATGCCACGAAGGCGCTGCATCGAAGGGTGACCAAGGCGGTGGTGCCAGAGGACCGTCCGGTGCGACAAGGTGCGACACGAGCAAGGGGCCGAAAACTGACCTGATGTAGACGCAGATACAGCTACCTGAGGGGACTCAGTGGTCAATGTGTACAGGTCCGACCCCGGCTGCCGAGTGAAGGTAGCCAGGTGACGACCCGTCCGGGCACACGTGCAGTGTGTCACACGCTCATAGGCAAGGGTGAACGGGTGAACACCCGCGTCCTAGAGCGCAGAACCCGCCACCAAGTTCGTAGACAACGAGGGGAGGTAAAGACCCGATAGTTTGCCGGACGGGACAGCAAGACAAGGGAGGACAGTGGTGGAGATCGTACGGACTGGGCCCCCGGAGGGGTCAGCCAGGGAGACAGCATCAGGCCTAGGGAGCTGCGCGAGGGCAGTGCGGTCGCGAAAGAAACAGCGAGAAGCACCTGAGTCCAGTGTGAAGGTGTGCAGTGCCTCAGTAGACGCAGTACCAGTAGGCGCACACTCACGAGCACCTAAAGCACCAGACTCACCAGCACCTAGAGCAGCAGCCTCACCAGGACCTGAGGCAACAGACGCACTAGCACCTAGAGCGGCAACCTCACTGGTCTCAATGCCCGGGTCGGGCGGGACACACAGGTAACAGTCACTCTCAACACTAATAGTCAATGCATACATGGCACCAAGGATAGCATCAAAGTCTAGAGCAAAGATATCAATGTTCTTTTTAAGCAGATCAGCCCAGCGGGGCAGCTCGGAGGCGTCAGGGAACTGTACACGCCAGGCGTTGTCGAGACGTGAAAAACAGCGCTGCTGCGTGTGGTGTCTCCCACACGTCTGACCAGCGCGGTCACCTGTGCGGATGACACACGGGCAGGTACCTCCACCCCAAGACCCCCCATGCTGAGAGTACCACTCACGAAGCTGCTTAGGCGACGGGGTCTCGCCGAGTCGCTGCTGCTGGCGTTGGACACCGCCAGAACCTCCACGCTGCGCCGGGCCACCCCGACCACCACCTCCGCCGCCGCCACCACGCCCACTGCCGCCACCACCACCGCCTCCACCCCGGCCTCCTCCACCACCGCTGCCACCACCACCCCCGCCGCCGCCACTGACCCCCCCAGCCCCGCCACCACCCCCACCACCGCCACCGCCCCCACCGCCTCCACTGCCTCCACCACCGCCTCCCCCACCGTCACGTCCACCACCCTTGCCCCCCTTTCTTCGACCGCCCTTGCGTCTCCCACTAGGAGCAGACGCAGCCCCGACTTCCTCAGCACCAAGGTAGTCGACAGCAGCAGCGGAGGCGACAGAGGGGAGAAGGGGGGAAGGGGAACACCCCTCAAAGAAAGGTGTGCGGGGGTCGCCGCGAGAGGCACCTACAGCGACTATGCTAGCCTCAGCTGTAAGCAGGTGCTTCTCGAGCAGGTCAACGGTGAGTTCGGTGGGGCAAAGGGCGAGAAAGTGGTCCCTGACTGCGCGAAGAGAGTCAGGGAGACGGGTGACGAGGTGGTAGAGAGTGAGGTACATCGGGGTGGGGGGTTCTTGGCGAGAAACTCAGCAGGAAGGGCGGCACGGTAGCGAGTGTCACTAGTGCGGAGGTGAGTAACGAGGTCAGCGACTGTGGGAAAGGCTGACAGATCGGGGAAAGGATAGGGGAGCGAGAGACGGCCGATCGAAGCAGAGGCAAGCGAGGAGTAGCGCGCGACTACAGCATCGTACAGTGCCTTAGCAGTCTTGTGCTGACCAAAATGTGCGCGCTCATCTAACGGCAGGTAGCTGCGAATGGCTAGGCGAGCGTGAGCGTCACGAGTCTGCCACTGTGAGCGAGCCGTACTGTCAGCAGTCTCAGCAGGTGCGAGAGTGGATCCGGACGCGTGATCATACAGCGAGATATCGTCCTTAGCAGTGATCTGTAGGAACAGGTGCAGGTCGTCGAGCCAAGCATAAAACAGAATCGGATGGCCCTCAGCATCGAAAGAGAGAACGGTGGGACTAGCCATGGGGGCAGCAGTAGCAGCAGGAACAACAGGAGCAGCACGAACAGGGGCAGCAGTAGCTGCAGGTGGGGCAGCGCGGCACAGTAGGGCAGCGCGGCTCGGGTAGGGCGGCGTGGCTTGGGCAGGGCGGCGCGGCGCGACTCGGGCAGGCAGGGCGGTGCGACGGCGGGCCGGCGCGCGGTTTTGCGGCGGCGGCTGCGCGCGGGCTGTAGCTGCACGTAGGCGGTGGCTGTGCGCGGGCAGCGTGCGACGCGCGGGCTACAGCGGCCGGCGTGCGAGCAGCTGCGGCGCGCGGGCTGCGGCCTACGTGCGGGCTGCTGCTACGCGAGGCGGCGGCCTGCGTGCAGGGCTGCGGCGCACGGGACGGCTAGCAGGGCCGGCCAGCAGGCAGCTCGCGGGCTGCTCGTGGGGCCGCACGAGGCCGTTGCGGGCTGCGGGCGGGCGGCGCTGGCTGCGCGGGCGGCTAGCGGGCTGCGTGCACGGTAAGCGGGCTGCGCGCGGGCGGCTAGCGGGCTGCGTGCGCTCGGTTAGCGGACGGCGCGCGGGCAGCGCGAATGGCAGGGCGCGCGAGGGCGCACTAGGAGAGAAAGGCGCACGAGGGCGCAAGAAAGGTAGGGCGCACGAGGGCGCTTCTAGTGGAACGGTGGGCCCATAGTAGTAAGCGGTCCTAGGTGCCTAACCTAGGCTCGTAATACCATGTCAGAATGAACAAGAGTGAATGAAGTAGGAAAGAGGTGGCTACAAGTAGGAAAACCTAAAAGTGTTGTACCCCATAGGAACTACCCCACTACAGCCTAAACAGACTATAAGTTTAGTTTGACAGGGTGACCAAAGAATCCCGGATGCCAAAAAATAATATATAGTTGATTGAGCCGCTCCACCTGCCAACCCAGTGCAGCATCCGATGTGATTGCGCACGTTTACCCTCCCGGTGCTCCCGCATCCTCTTCTGCGATACCACCTTCCCACTCTCTCGAATCGGGATGCGCGGAAGAGCTACCCCAGCTTCCGAGCCCCAACCAGCCGAGTTTGTGCAGGGAAGTCAGCAGCACCTCTCTCCATTCTCCATACGGCATGGATTTCAACTCCCAACTGCTGTCATGTTGCTGCTTCACCAGGTCGCCCAACGCCCAGTCCCATAGCTGTTCTACATGTTTTTGTCCGCCCGCCGGAGCTGTTACCACCATCATGATGGCTCGGTTGAAAGCCAGCCTATCTTTTGCAATCTCCTCCCTCAAAATCACGACTGTCCGAACACCGAGGGGGGATTACAAAAAGATTTTGCATGTCTGTCTCTAGAGTTGACTCCTCCCTCCCCGTGACGTAGGAGCCGGTCATGCGAGGTGAAAGTATCCAGACCTAGTGGGAGATCTGCTGCACGCACCATCAGCTCCCTTTTTAGCTGATCGAACTCCATCATCAGCATATCTACCCGCCTGGCAGCCAGGCACGCAAGTGATACGCTCAGGTCATGAACTTCCAGCTCGCCGTCCAGCCTCGGGGTGTAGAGCAACTCTTTGCTCCATAACAGGAAAACCTTTGTCGGCGTTGCCTTATTGCCCAGAACGAAATTATGTATTAACCTTTCCAGCTCCTTCCATATATTTTCAGGTGGCGAATACACCTGCACTTCAAAAGTCATCACCAACTGGATATATTGGTTTGCAACTGCCCCTCTCGCCTTCTTGGTGAGAAACTTCTACTTCCATCGTGCCAAACGCTTGATAATCTCCTCCCATGCCTTCTCCCATGTGGGGAGGCCGCTGCCGTCTGGAGTTACCCATACCCTCTGTAGCCTCTATGCCTCCTACGGCTTTGCCCATTTAAAATCTCCTCCGTCCGATGCTCCGAGGTTTAGACCCAAAGGTAGTACCACCATTTTTGCTTTGTTTGTCGCGAGATCGGACTGCTGCTCAAACTCATCTAATAGTTTCTCTGCCCTGTCGATCTGCTCCTTCCCCTGCATGGCCAAGGTTGTGTCATCCCCGTATCCGAGATATGCCAAACGTTGTCCGGTGATATCCAACCCCAGCTGAATCCTTTCAACTTCTGCACCAGGGGCTCCATATCACACAAAAATAGGTATGGTGCTAGTGGGCAGCCCTGACGCACCCCAGACACCACCTCAATGCCGTCTCCCAGCCAGCCGTTGATCAGGATTTTCGTCATTGTCTATGCATGCAGGACTTTGACCCACGACACAAACTGCACCGGAAAACCCATGTGCTCCAGTACGTGAAAGATGAAGCCATACGACACTGAGTCGAAGCCTTTCTGTAAGTCGACGAACAGTAGATACCAGTCTTCATTGCCATTTTTCGCTGCGTCGATAATGTCTGCTACCAAAGCAACTACATCGGTGAGCCTTCTTGTGAGAATAAGCGAACAGGAATGAATGAACTAGCAGTGAAATGAGTACAAGTAGGAAACCCTAGAATTGTGTACCCCCTATAGGCTAACCCACTGTAGCCTACACAAGCAGAACATATATAATGTTTGACACTTCTCTCAAGGATGAAACCGTATTGCTTCGGCGAAATCACCTGGTGCAACACCTTTTTCAGTCGGTCCGCCATTACTTTAGCCAGTATCTTGTACGTGAAATTGAGCAGAGTTATCGCCCGGTAATTGCATAACTGATCCCTGTCGCCCCATTTGTGCATGAGGATAGTAATCGCCTCCTAAACTTCCCCTGGGAGTGCCGCGGAGGTCGTGAAATCCCTGACCAGCGCCATGAAACTCCCGCCGAGAAGATCCCAGTTTGCTTCAAAGAACTCTTTTGGCAGTCCATCGTTCCCAGGCGATAATTTTTCTGCCAGGAAGCAAAGGCCTCTTTGATTTCTCCTTCCGTCCAATCTGCAGCAAGCCCCTCTACATTGCGAGGCTGCAATTTCTTGCTCGGGTCTGGGTCCCACGCCATGCTGTCTGTCCATCTGTCCCTTCCAAAAAACTCTTTGAAGTAGTCTGAAGCGGCCGCAAATACTTTCCGTGAGTCGGACACTGTTCTCCCCGACACTTTCACCTCCGTGATTTGTGTGCAACTTTTCCTCGCCTTAATCTGCTCTGATAGCTGCTTCGATGAGATCTTGCTGGTAAGCTCACTGTCCAAACTGGCCATCAGATGTGTGCGCTCCTGCCTCCATGCAAGGTACTCTTACATCATCGCCTCATTTTCCGTCAAGAGCGACCTCAGCCGATCACACTCCGGGTTTCCCATGACTTCCTACTTTAAAGTAGCTACGGCTGATACCAAGTGGGTGAATGTGGCCCTCACCCTCTTGTCTTTCTGTCTTGTGTAACAGCGAAGCCGTGTGTTGAGCCTGGTGATTGACTCGTCTTTCCATCCGTGTTTGTCAGGTTACTCAGCATCTCCTCTATGATCCGTCTTACTCCCGGCCTGTTTGAGAGAGCTGCGTCTTGTCTCTAGATAACTGGGCCAAGTCGGGCTCTGTCGTCTACCTTGAGCGTTACCTCAGTCGCGAAACCATGGTCTGAGATATGTTCTTTCGGTGAAACGTGTGCAGAATCAACTAAGTACGGTAAGAGAGACATGGATAGTAAGGCTCTGTCAATCCTGGAACTTTCTCTTTGGGCGGTGGAGTAGAAGGTGTATTCTCTTCCTTGGGTAAAGCGTGCGGTATGTTGGAAAGCCATGCACCGCTTATAGAGTCTATCATTCTCTGAAGAAGTTCCTAGTCCTAAAGTCTTATTTAAGGCCGGGTCTTCGATTATGTTCAAGTTACCGATGATGAGAAAATTGGAGCCTGGCGGAACTTGATATACTACTGGTCCGAGGGTGTTAAGTATAGAGGGTGTTCTAGCTGTGGGGCTTGATGGAAAATAAGTTGCTATCAGGGTAAGTTGAATGCCGGAACCGTCAACTAAAGTGCTAATGATTCTACCGGAAGGGTGCGGTTTCATGTCCGAGAAATGTAAGTTGGGGTTTTTGCTAATGATTGCGACACTGCCTACTTTAGCTCAAGGAGAGGCGGCTGCTACTGTGATGAATCATGCTAAGGTACAGAAGGTATGGGTGCTGCGAGTATAGTGTCTAATAGAATTGCTAAATGATAACCTTGTCTTGTTTTGTTATGTCTCCCATGCTGTTGACATTAAGGCCCGCACAGGTTATGATGTTTTTCTTGTAAATCATTTAAACACTGACTTGCAACCCCTACACATCCACAGGCTGAGAAAGGAAAAATAACTGACTACGCTAACTACCAGACACACTCCCGCCGCTGTGAGAATTCTCCTTTTAAGATCTCGTACTGCTTCCTGACAACAGCAAGCCTGAGCTTGTCGAGGGATGCCTTGGTGGCGGTTCCTGGCGTCTCCAGGTGGATAAGGTGAGCCGCTGAGGTGATGTAAGCCTTCGCTATCATAAAGCACTTTCTGTGCGCTTTGTTGCACCCGCTCTGCCTGCACAGCCACTCCTCCCTGCTGCATCCGATTGAGCTAAGTGCTAGAGTGGGGTATTGCAGGAGGGGGAGGACTAGCGTCGTGACTTTCAGTGATGATGCTGCGAGATCGAAACACAAGGTTAGTAAGCAAAGGATGGAAGGTAAGAATCACTTTGCGATGCGTACGCTTTAAGCTTTCAGCCGATGCACTTTCCCAACCGTCAGATTCCAGTTCCGAACATTGTTTTGATGCTCTATGATGAAAGCATCATGAAACTTATCATAATGATGACCACCGCAAAGTGAGCAGGATAACGCAGGGTAGTGGATCAAGAGCGTCTTCGGCCGGTCAGCAGGATCAGGCATTGTATTCAGCCAGCGGTGCTTGTCAACCAGGAAGACGTACACCAGTCCCTTAAAGCTTTCATATACATTTGAAAGTTGGAGTTTCAAAAGTTTTGAAATTTGAAAACGGGTTACCCTATTACAGCTCATTTCCCTCGTCCCACAAGGGAGATGATTCCTTCGACACCCCGCACCATCTCCTCTGACTGCTCGTTCAAAAATTTTGAAACAACATAAGTAGATGAAATACCTGCTTTCTCAGATCTAGGCCACAACGTACGAATGGGATGGCAAGTACGTAGGTAAGCAGATCGCGATTCAACAACTAGCGCTAACTAACACCGTTTCCGACACAACTAGAAGTATAGAGTCATTACGCGTCCGCACCAACGCGGGATCCGCCCTCTCACACTCGCCTCTCTCGCATCACACGCGTTCGACATTAAAACAGTGCTAGCTGCGCCCGCTAGCTTTCAAACGCGGCATCCCTCCACCTACCACTCTCGCTGCACCGCATCAAACCACTGCTTGTGACCTAGCCGGCGCAAGTTCTAGTGACCTCGCCCATCCAATCACAACAGACCTCCTTTCATTAGCCTTGCCTCGTTGTCCGTCGCGGCGTCGCGTCGCCTCACCTCGCTGCCTCCTCACAACACCTTGAACGTGCACGCTGCATCTGAAACTGCCGAACAGCGGGATCTCGCACGATCACAGTCGCCTCCTGCTTGCGCAGCTTTGTTACCCCGTTTCCGCAAGGTTTAGGCAGCCGCGCTTGAGGTCGCGACGGACTGCCAAAATGGCTGCCGCGTGAGCCAATTCTTCTCCTCATCCCACCGCCTTCCCATCTCCCCTTTCCACCTCCCTATTTTGCCTGCGTGGCTCCGTATCTCGCGTAAGTGCCTCCGAATCCCCACTTTCTGCCTTACGAGCTCCCTTTCTTGCCTCCTTGTTTTGATCTTCCCTTCCCTCTTTCCCCATTTCCCCTTGCCTTCCCGCATCCCCTATTCCCCTATTCCCGCATCCACCACCGCAATTCCCCTTCCCTTGTCCCGATTACCCCTTCCCGCCTCCCCGGTTTCCCTTCCCGCCCCGCATTTCCCCTTTCCGCCTCCCCGATTCCCATTCCCGCTCCGAGTATCCCCTTTACACATTTGCGTTTCCCCTTCCCGCACCCCACTCCCCCTTTCTGCCTCCCCGTTTCCCATTCCTGCTCCCCGTTTCCCATTCCTGCTCCCCGTTTCCCATTCCCGCTCCCCGTTTCCCATTCCTGCTCCCCGTTTCCTCTTCCCACATTCGTGTTTCCCCTTCATGGTCCCCATTACCCCTTCCCACCTCCGCGTTTCCCCTTCCCGCTCCCCGTTTCCCCTTCTTGCTCCCCGTTTCCCCATCCCACCTCCCCGTTTCCCCTTCCCGCTCCCCATTATCCCTCCCCGCCTCCCCGTTTCCCCTTCTTGCCTCCTCGTTTTCCCTACCCGCCTCCCCGTTTCCCCTTTCCGCTCCACGTTTCCCGTTCCCACCTCCCCGTTTCCCCTTCTTGGCTCCTAATTTCCCTCATAAATGCCTCACTATCTCCCCAGCCAACCCACTTATCTCCATCTCAAGTCTCGCCATTCCGTGTGCAAGCCTCCCCATCCTTCATTCCCCCGGCTCCCTAAAATTGCCCCATTCCCTTCTCCCTCTCCTTTCCCCCTCTCGTTTACCCTGCTTCCCCCTCTCATTACCCCCGCTTCTCCTTCTCATTTTCTCCCCTCCTCCCTCTCATTTCCCCTCATGCTCCCTCTTATGTCCCCCCTTTTGCCTTCTCATATTCCCTCGTTCTCCCTCTCATCCCCCCACCCCACCCCCCCTTCTCAAGCTCACTTCCCCCCTTCCTCCCTCCCATTTGTTATAGTCACAGTAGGCTTCAATGTGCCTAAAACGAAGGATAGAGTGCACAGTCGGATTTCTGCACAGCGGCTTTAATGTTACGAAGAAGAAGTGATTGCACTATGAAAGTTGGAGTACAAGTAGGAAACCCTAACTTTGTGTACCCCCTAGAGGCTAACCCACTATAGCCTACACAATAATAACACATATAGTGATTGACACACCCCCGTAGGCAAAGTGGGGGAGAACAAGGGGTCACAAGACCAGTCAAGAAAGGCAAGCAAGCTCAGGGTGGATCACAACGTCACCACACACACTGAGCACAAGCAAAGGGCCACAAGGCCAGTTCACATGCAGAAGTATATATAAGTAGTACAGACAACAAAGGTGATCTCAGCCTAGCAGAACAAATAGGCAGGAGTATATATAGAGATCACAGTACAGACAAAGCCTACAACAACTGGGGCAAAGTGGGCACTAGCCCCAACAAAGTACAGAAGCGCTGATGATCACCAGGCGCAAGTGCCTTGGTGAATATATCAGCGATGTTGCCCTGAGAGGCCACGTAGCGCAGACAAAGCTGACCACGCTACTGCAACTCACGAGCAAGGAAGTAACGGAGAGCGATGTGCTTCGTTCTGTGCTCCAATCTGTGCTCCTCACACAAGGCAATGGCAGCCTTGTTGTCGACGTACAGCACTGGAGGAAAACTAGGCCGCTCTCCAAGGTCGGTCAGCAGGTAGGTGAGCCAGCGTAACTCCTGTGCAGCCATGGCTGTGGCGTAGATCTCAGCCTCACAACTGGAGCTGAGAACTGAAGACGAACGAGTAGAGCGCCACGAAACTGAACCAGAGCCAAGGCTGAAGGTGTAACCCTGTAACGACTGCTGAGTAGCCTGGTCGTCAACCCAAGAAGCGTCTGAGTGCCCAGTGAGAACAACAAAGATCCCTCCTCCAAGCACGAGCCCCATGCCTGATGTACTGCACAAGTAGCGCAATACCCTCTTTGCAGCATCCGAGTGCACCTTTCGGTGACGACCAGGAGCCACGTAGCGAGCCAGAAGGCCAAGAGGGTATGCTAGGTCAGGACGAGTGCAAGTCATCAAGTACATGAGGCAACCAACTAACTCTGGGTAAGGACCACTCGACTCTACGGACTCATCCGAAGGCAGAGCTGAGAGCGAGTGACCTATAGCCAGAGGAGTGGCCTATGCTGAGGACCAGGTGAAGCCGAAGCGCTGAAGGACCTGCTGCACCATGTGTGACTGAGTCAGGGTAATGGTGCGGCGTGCTCTGTCCCGGGTGATCTGCAAGCCAAGGTAGCTGCGCAGTTCACCCAGGTCGGTGCACGTGTGTCTCTTCTGCAGCTCGGACTTCACGTGGGCGAGAGACTCAGTGTCAGCTGTGGCAAAGACCAAGTCGTCGCCGTACACGAGGATGTAGAACGGCGGCAGCGAAGTGTCGGTGCGTAGAAACAGCGACGGGTCAGCAGTAGAAGGAGAGAACCCAAGTGCCGCAAGAGTAGTCCTCAGTGTGTCGTGCCACTCACGTGGCACCTGGCGGAGACCGTAGACTGGCCGCCGGAGGCTCCACTGGGTACCAGGAGGGAACGACCCAGTGAAGCCAGGAGGGCGGCGCAGCCAGATCTCCTCGTGAAGACTGCCCTGCAAGAAAGCTGTGCTGAAGTCAAGGGAGTGAAGCTCGTAGTCACGCTGAGCAGCAACGTGCAGTAGTACCCGAAGAGTGGTCATCTTCGAGGTGGGGGAGAAGGTCTGAAAGAAGTCTACTCCCTCTCGCTGACTGAAGCCTCGAGCAACGTAACGAGCCTTGAAGACAGGCGGAGAACCCGGCGGCCACTTCACCCTGAAAATCCACATGCCACTGACAATGTTCGCCCCAGGTGGGGGAACCTCGTTGACGTAGGTGCCTGTGGACTTCCAGGAAGCCATCTCTGTGTCCATGGCTGACTGCCACTGTGAAGAGTAGGGACCCTTGATCGCCTCAGCGTACGATCGAGGAGTCGGGATGTCTGGTGCATCCGGGTCTCCCTCAGGGGCAACTAGCATGGACACGAGATGGGGCGCAGCGGCTGCAAGACACTCAAGATCCTCCTGTCTGTCCTCAAGGACGTCCGTGCTAAGAGCACACTCACCCCCAACAGACGGAGGACAGACAGACCCAGACTCAGCAACAAGACTGGCAGCGTAGTCTAAACGACAGCGAGCAGCAAAGTCGACAAGCTTAGCAACTAGGGCAGACGCAGCAGCAGACTCAAACGAAGGGTCAGTGACACAGGAGGCGTGTGACAGTAGGACTGGCAGCACGAAGAGAGTCAGACTCCGGGTCAGCAAGAGCAGGAAGAGATGACTTAGGAGGAGACGGAAGAGGGACACGCTGTGGAGCAGTGGAGGGACGCAGTGACATCCGGTGTGTGCCAGGGACTGGTGGCGGACGATCACGCGGAGAACGGCGTCTGGTGGAAGTAGCACGAACAGTTGAGTCAGGACGGGACACAGGCGACACAGGACGAGACTCGACTGACGACGCTTTGTGAGACCGCCTGTATGACCACTGTAGGGAGAAGGACGAGGAAGTGGCGAGGCAGGCTGTAGCTGTGACTGCGACTGGACCGGAGGTGGACACTCTACAGAGGGAGAGGGACCAGGCGGAGGCGACTGACCAAGAACCTGCTGATGGAGTGGAACGAAGTACGGCCGCGGCCGCGAGGTGCCCCCTGCAGCAGCAGAGACAGCACCAGAACCTCCAGCAGCTATTGCAGCACCCCCAGCACCTCCAACGCCCGGGTCTGCAGCACCAGCAGCAGCTCCAACGCCCGGGTCCGCAGCACCAGTAGCAACCCCAACCCCAGGGTCTGCAGCACCAGCAGTAGCTCCAACGCCCGGGTCCGCAGCACCAGCAGCAGCTCCAACGCCCGGGTCTGCAGCACCAGCAGCAGCTCTAACTCCCAGGTCCGCAGCACTAGCAGGAGGGTCCGCGACACTAGGAGCGCCACTCCTGAGACTACAGCGCTGTGCGTACCACTCACGAAGACGCTGGGGAGAGGGCAGCTCCCGCCTAGGAGAGGAAGCACGATCACCAGCTCCAATAGCACTCCTAGCTTCAGAAGCACCTCTCCTGAGGCTGCAGTACTGTAAGTACCACTCACGCAGCTGCTGTGAGGAGAGAGCTCCTCCAGGCGTCGCACTCCCAGGCTCAGCACCCCCAGACTCAGCACCCCCAGACTCAGCACAAGCAGGCTCCGTACCCCCAGGCTCAGCACTCCCAGGCTCAGTACCTCCAAACTCCGCACCCCCAGGCTCAGCACCCCGAGCAGGATGAGAGTCGACAGCTACCTCGACAGGCTCAACAGGGTCTACCTGGGACACACCTGAGGGAGCGGCACCCTGAGGGGGGAGGGGGTCTACCACAGCAGCACTTAGCGCGAGGAAGAGAGGCGGGGGAGGGAGCGGGGCAGTGCGGTAGGGGAAGAGGCGGTAGAAGGGTACCGACTCGTCAAAGGTGACGTCCTGAGAGGCGAGGACACGGCGCGAGGTGGGGTGGTAAAATTGCCAACCAGATGCGTCCGGAACAAAGCCTAGGAAGACACACGGAACAGCACGGGAGGAGAGCTTGTCCGCGGACGTATCGCGAACAAAAGCTCGGGATCCCCAAACCCGAAAACGCGACGCATCGCCAACCTCTCCCGTCCAACGCAGTGTCGGGGAGGTCTCCGGCAAGGAGACACGGGGCCAGAGGTTGAGCTGATGCGCAGCGTATTGGACCGCAAACGGCCACAGAAAGTGGGGGGCAGCCGCATGGATCAAGGAGGTACGAGCGACCTCCATGACCAAGCCAATGCGGCGCTCAGCAACCCCATTCTGCTGTGGAGAGGCCGGAAGCGTGAACGACTGGCGGATGCCGTGCTCCGCACAGTAGGCTGCCAAGAGGTTGGAAGAGAACTCACCACCTCTGTCAGAGTGCAAGCGCAGGACAGGAAAGTCCGAGTGGAAACGCTCGCTGAGCTGAAGACGAGAAGCGCGGATCCAAGGGATCAAAACATCAGGGACCTCGCCCTTGGTGCGCAAGGGGAAGACCGTGGTGTAGCGCGAGTAGTCGTCAACAACTATCAGGAAGTACCTCTCCTGACCCTGACCACGGACGCGGGCGGGGCCCCACACGTCCATGTGGAGCGTCTGCAAGGGAGCAGTCGTCGGGGGAAACGAGGAGGAGTGAGGAGCAGCGCGCTGCCGCCCCTCGACACAGGGAAGGCAGGAAGGAGCAGGCGGGAGGCACCTGAGTCTAGTGTGAAGGTGTGCAGTGCCGCAGTCGACTTAATACCAGGGGGGGCAGACGCACCAGCACCTAGAGCACCAGCCTCACCAGCACCTGGGGTAGCAGACACTCTAGCACCTAGAGCGGCAGCCTCACCGGGTCGAATGCCCGGGTCGAGCGGAACACGCAGGTACTGGGCACCCTCTCCACTAATAGACATCACATACATGGCAGGGAGAATAGCATCAAAGTCTAGAGCAAAGATATCAATGTTTTGTTTCATCAGATCAGCCCAGCGGGGCAGCTTAGTGGCTTCAGGGAACTGAGTACGCCAAGCAGCGCTGCATGGGGTGCGCCCAACCCTTCCAAACGACTTTTACCCAACCCTAGCCTAGCTGGCTGCAATACAAAATTGTCTACGGCCCGTGACGAAACTAGTGCAACACGAGGCCTGAAATCTCACTTCTCGGGCCCCAGCTTTCCTAGGCCGAAATGTGAAACTTCCCTTTTGGCCGGGTGGTTCAGGTGCCAGGGGAAGTTTTTATCAAAATGATACCGATGCCACTGCCATGCCGATGCCATCTGTCTGGAAAACAGCGCCGAGTGATAAAGATCAGATTGGGGCCGAACAATAGCAGAGAGGTGACCAGATTAGGGACAGTTTAATTATAACCATTAGAGATACCCCGGGAGGTGCCAAAGTGGCTAAAACAAGAAGCCAACCCAAGAATAAGCCGACCGGGAATTAGAGTAAACAATTAAAAGTACCTGACGTAAAAAATGAAACCCAATCGGGCACGGATGCGACTCGGGGAGGCATCAACCCAAAAATCCATGCAGTTTTCTTGTGTTTAGGGTTGATCCCTCCCGTGTTTAGGGTTGATCCTCACTGCTAGTCCGCACCGTTGCAGTGCTGCATAAAGGCGGCTTGCCAACGTTGCAAGTCGACGGCGTGCCAACGTTGCAGCAAGGGCTGTCCAACGTTGCATCCACGGATGACAGCAATGCTGATGAGTGCACCGTCAAGTGCACGGTGCCGCTGCCAAGTCAGCCACGTGCCGTTGGTTGCGCCTGATGAGCCTCGTCGACCTCATGATACCATTTCTGAGGTCACCTTCCCCATAACCTCGTAGGCGACCGTCGCGCTCTGCGGAGACTTCGTCGCCCTAGTTACTTGGTCGACCTGGATGTCAGAATGTTATTATCTAGCCTGTAGTGGGGTGCTCTATAGCGGGTACAACCCAGTTAGGGTTTGCTATATGTATCCCAACTGCTGCTAGTGAAACCTCTCCTTTCTTCAATTCTGTTTCTGCCTGCTAACTTTGACATGGTTTCAGAGCAGGTCGACCCCCTTGGGTCGATCCTGTGGGTGGGCCCACCACCTAAATGCTTCCGCTGCTACTTTGTCTGTTGCACCCCCCGTGGCGTGCAATTTTTTTTTAGGGTTTTCTGCCCGCCGTGCGCCTCGAGGCGCGCGGCGGTTTTCTACCGTGGGGGACCCGCGCGCAGCCCCCCGTCCTTCCCGTCGCGTCGCCCTGCAGGCCGTGCACGGGCGTGCAGCCGCGCGCGACCCGTCTGCCCGTCGCGCAGCCTTAGGGACCCGCGCGCGGCCCCCGCCCTGCTCGTCGCGGCGCCCTGAGGAGCACGCGCGGCCCCCGCCCTTCTTGTCGCGGCGCCCTGGGGAGCCGTGCGCGCCCCCCGCCCGTCGGTCGCGGCGCCCTGGGGAGCCGCGCGCGCCCCCCGCCCGTCCGTTTTGGCGACCTGAAGAGAGACGCGCGGCCCCTCCTGTACCGTCCCCCCCCCCCCCCCCCCCCCCCCCCCCCCCCCCGTGCTGCCCATTCCTCCCGTGCTGCCGTGCGTTCCGCGGTGGTGGGGGGTGTGGGGTGGCGAGCATGGGGGTGCGCGGTGTGGGTACTCCCCTTCCCTCTCCCCACCTCCTTGTTCATCTCCCACTGCTGCAGCTGCTGCTGAGGGGGGTGGAGGTGTGGGAGCCGAGGGGAATGGCGCTAGGGGGGTGACGTGGGAGTGGAGTTTAGGGTTTAGGGTGTGAAGAAAGCTAAGCATAGGTGGGCTTAGGAGCCATGGTTTAGGAGAGAGTTCGAGTGAGTTTAGGAAAGTCGAGAGGAATGAGTGTCACTAAAGAGAATGGCAAGTACAAATAGGTAAACAGCAACACAAGGAGGTGCACCACCAAACATGATGCAATAACTACACTACAACTGCAAACAATTATATAAAATATGTAAACATATTTTGACACGCCCCCATAATTGATTGCAGGAGTAAGTGTAAACCGCCCACCCACTCCATCCCCTCACCCTCCCCCTCCCCTTCCCCCTCCCCCACACACTGCTGCAGGAGCAGCAGAGGGGGGAAGAGAGGAGAGGTGGAGGGACGGCGGCTGGGTGGTCTCACACCCGCCACCCTAGTGCCACTCCCCGGGCTCCCCCACACCCTCACACCCTCCCCCCAGCGGCAGCTGCAGCAGAGGGAACAAAAAAGGAGGAGAGGGGGGGGGGGGGCGACGCACGGCCTCCCCGGGCGCCAAAGCAAGCGGCAGAGGGGGCGACGCCTGCCCCCCCCTTCCAGGTGCGGCCCCCGAAGGAGCCGCGACGGGTGACGGGAAAAGGGGGGGGGCGGTGCACGTGCCCCCGGTGTGCCGCAGCTGGCGACGGGGAATGGCCGGGGCGGGGTCGGGGCCGCAAGTGGGCGAGGCCATAGGTAGGTGACGGGGCCGCAGGTGAGGGCAGCGACGGGCCGCAGGTGAGGGCGGCGACGGGGCCGCAGATGAGGGCGGCGACGGGCCACAGGTGAGGGCGGCGACGGGGCCGCGGCTGAGGACGGCGGGGCCGCAGCGAAAGGCGGCGGGGCCGCAGTGAAGAGCGGCGGGGCCGCAGCGAAGGGCGACTAGGCCGCAGCTGAGGACGACAGGGCCGCAGCGAAGGGCGGCGGGGCCGTAGCGAAGGGTGGCGGGGCCGACGCGAAGGGCGACGGGGCCGCAGTGAAGGGCGGCGGGAGGGCCGCGAAGGGGCCGCAAGGGGCCAGAAAGGGCGGCAACAGGGCCGCTAAGAACAAAGTATAAGGGGCACGCCGCAGGGCGTGCCGGACACAGAGTAGCAGCGGAAGTTTTAGGGTGGGGCCCACAGGTCAGGACTTTGTCACTCTGATAACATGTGAAGAAAGCTAAGCATAGGTGGGCTTAGGAGCCATGGTTTAGGAGAGAGTTCGAGTGAGTTTAGGAAAGTCGAGAGGAATGAGTGTCACTAAAGAGAATGGCAAGTACAAATAGGTAAACAGCAACACAAGGAGGTGCACCACCAAACATGATGCAATAACTACACTACAACTGCAAACAATTATATAAAATATGTAAACATATTTTGACAGTTGGCATATAGTTCTAGATTTTGTTGGCATTCGCACCATTTCTGGCAGGAAATTTTTGCAGCTTGTCGAACCCCCAAATCTGCTGGGCGGATTTTCCACCCGCTTCCTGGTCTCGAAAGCACTGGTGAACAGGGTCTGGGTGTTGTCACGGAATGGCGAAAAATGCGAGGAAAGATTAAACGCGCAATTACGAGTAACAATTATTGAGTGAGAGAACAATGATTGAAGCATCGAAGCAAAACACTACATTGACGAAGGAATGGGCGAATATTACATAGCAAACTAGCATGGTAACGGTAATGCGCGAATTGTAGGATGCGAGACGGGCCTTGCGCCGAGGTTAGTAATTGTCGAGGCGGAGGGCCGGAGCTCGATGTACCGACCGAGCTTTGACGTTGGGCCGCAATGTTAGTAGTAACGGGAACAGTAGTCGATGCAAGTGTCGCATGTGGTAATGGTTTCCAACTGGTGGAAACTGTTATGTGCGAAGTAGGGGTGCGAGTTAAGGAAAATATTTTTTTCCTTACACTGCCCTCCTCCACCAAGGGAGGCCCCCTTACAAAAGTGCGTATACGTCGCGGAAATTTCGTCTGCGTAGATACTTGGTGAGGACGCTTTGGCTCTCGATTTTATCTCGAGGGACCCAATTATCTTCTGTGGGTGTGGTGTGACAAAGTTTGAAGAAAGAAAGAGGATTGAACTAGCAAGAATGAGGATACAAATAGCAAACCCTAGAAGGGTTGTACTCGCTATAGAGCACCCCACTACAGGCTAGAACATAAGATAATATGCTGACATGGTGTCCTTCTAGAGGATTTGGAACTCGATGTGCCAGGCTCCACATAGGTCGCGCACTCGATGACTGTGCACTTTCTTGGGGGTGATGACTTGTTATGTTGACGATTGCGTCATGCTTGACGGGCGACTGTGCGGCTGTTGACTCATTGATGGGATGTAGGGGCGGATGAGATTGACGTGAAATGATGGGCTGACGTACCAGCCAGCGGGCAGGAGGAGTTGGGAGGTGACGTGTAGAATCATGTGGCTAATGCGAAATGACCTACAATATCGGGGGTGCAACTTTGGACGAGCAGGCAGAAATTCCGAGTGTCGAAAAGTACTAGGCTGATAAGTGACGGGTCGGCTGTGGTAATCCACATTGCGCTTAGCAATGATGGTCGACTTTTTAATGACATATGCTGCTCGGGTCCGGGTTGTTTGTAAGATTTCAGCAGACTAATTCGCGCGTGGGACCGGGTTGTTGGGATTCGGCGTCGTGGGTACATTAGTATTTTGTCCGTAGTTGAGGATTAGTGCGTCATTGCTGACGTAGAGTTGTTGTATGAGTGGCAACCTTTGTTCCCAAGTTGACAACGTGGCACGATTAACTGCTCCATGGTTTGGTTGGTCCACTCTGTTTGACCGTCGGTTTCGGGGGTTATGATGAACAAAATTTGTAGATTGCCAAACTGCTGCCATATGTTCAAGAAACTGCAAGTAAATTTCGTCTCACGATCGCAGGTGATCGTTGCGGGTATCCCCTGTAGCCTACTGATAGTGGCGATGAAGAGTCGGGCTGTTTCTTCGGCTGAGATCGACTTCTTGCAGGCTGCAAAATGGGCCAAGTCCATTAGCGGATTGACGATGACCAGGATCGCATCATTCCCACTCGCCCGGCCGGTAACCCTGGTACGAAGCCATCGTCACTTGCTGCCAAGCATGCATAAGGGTGGTATCGACTGCAACTTTCCTGCTGGCGTTATCGTGACGAATTTACAAGCTCCCAGGTGGGACACAAGGCCACGTTCGCAACACGTTGGTTAGCATTTCAGACCAGTAATAAGCTGCAGTTGCTGTCGCATTTTTTTACCCTTAAAAGTCCACTCCTGGCGGGCACAAAAATATTTTTGAGGGCCGAGAAGGCAGCTTGCTCTTTCTCCCCCCACGTGTACTCAACCCCCTTCCTCAGCAGGTCGGTCAACGGGGCAGTCAGCTTCGCCATGTCGGGGACGAACCGGCACACGTAGTTGACAAACCCCAAAAAACTCTGCAGCTCGGTCAATTTGGTCGGCGCGTGCCATGTTTGAATCGTCGCAATTTTTTTTGGGTCTATTTCCACTCCTGCAGCTGAAATGATGTGTCCCAAAAATTCCAGTCAGTCCTGTAAAAACTCACACATATACGCTTTTGTCAGTAGGTGGTTTTCACCCAGTATCTTAAAAACTGCTTCGATGTCCTGTAAGTGCTGTGCTCTGTCAGGGCTGTAAATCAGTATGTCGTCCAGGTATACGATTGTCAAACTTATATGCTATAGTCTGTGTAGGCTGTAGTGGGGTAGACCATATGGGGTACAACATTGCAAGGTTTTCCTACTTGTACCAACCTCTTTTCTAGTTCATTCATTCCTCATTCTTCACATGGTATAGAGCAGGTTCCCTCGTGCGAACGCTTCTCAGGGCCCACCACTGAATTCGATCTTTCCTTCCTGCCCGAGGCGCGCCCCGTAGGCCGCCCTTACGTCGCGCCCTCCTAGAGGCCCCTCGCGCCACCCTTAGCGGCCCCGTCGCCACCCCTTACGGCCCCGTCGCAGTCCTTTGTGGCCCCGTCACCGCCCCTCTAGGCCCCTCACGGCCCCATCGCGGCCCCGTCGCCGCCCCTCTAGGCCCCATCGCGGCCCCTTCGCGGCCCCGTCGCCGCCCCTATCGGCCCCGTCGCCGCCTCTCTAGGCCCCTCGCGGCCCCTTCACGGTCCGTCGCCGCCCCTAACGGCCCCGTCGCCGCCCCTATTGGCCCCGTCACTGCCCCTCGCAGCCACGTCGCCGCCCTTCGCGGCCCCGTCGCCGCCCCTAGTGGCCCCGTCGCCGCTCTTCGCGGCCCCGTCGCCGCCTCTAGCGGTCCCGTCGCCGCCCTTCGCGGCCTCGTCGCCGCCTCTACCGGCCCCGTCGCCACCCGTCACGGCCCCATCGCCGCCTCTACCGGCCCCGTCGCCGCCTCTACCGGCCCCGTCGCCGCCTCTACCTGCCCCTTCACCACTGAGCCGCCCAGCAGCTGAGCAGCCGAGCCACCAAGCCATCGAGCCGCCAAGCCGCCCAGCAGCCAAGCCGCCCAGCAGCCGAGCCGCCCAACAGCCGAGCCGCCGAGCCGCCCAGCAGCCATTCCGCCGAACCGCCGAGCCGCCCAGCAACCAAGCCGCCGAGCCGCCCAGCCGTCGAGCCGCTGCTGTCACTACCGGCGCGCCCCGGCCCTACTTACTCGGACTGGTGAGATCACTCCCTGCTAGACCACTGCTGTCATGGCTACCCCTAGTGTCCTTACCTTTGATGCTGAGGGTCGTGCTGTTGACTCTGAGGTCTGGGTCGATGACCTCCAGCTGTTCCTACAGTGCTATAGGGCAGACGGACTCTCTCTGTTCGATCTCACCTCTGGTGCCTCTCCTGCCCCGCCGACTACTGCTGACAGCACTGTTCGCTCACAGTGGGCCACACGCTATGCTGCTGCCCGTCTTGCTGTGCGTTGCCACTTACCGAACACTGAGTGTGCACACTTTAGTCAGTACAAGAGTGCTCAGACCTTGTACGACGCCGTAGTTGCACGCTACTCTTCCCCTGCCACTGCTGCTCTTAGCTTCCTCATGCTGCCGTACCTGTTCCCTGACCTTGCTGCCTTTCCCACAGTAGCTGACCTCATTACGCACCTCCGTACTAGTGACACTCGCTACCGCGCTGCGCTTCCTGCTGAGTTATGTGCCAAGAACCCCCCCCCCCCCCATGTACATCACCCTCTACTACATAGTCACCCGGCTCCATGACTCCCTTCGCTTAGTCAGGGACCACTTCCTCTCAGTTTTCCCCACCACACTCACTGTTGACCTCCTCGAGGAGCCCCTCCTAGTAGCAGAGAAGAGCATAGTCGCTGTAGGAGCCTCTCGTGGTGACCCTCGCACCCTCGTCTTTGAAGGGTGTTCCCCCTCCCCCCTCTTCCCCTCTGTTGCTTCTGCTGCTGCGGCCGACCTCGTTGGTTTCGAGTCAGTCGGCGCTGCGTCTGCCCCTAGCGGGAGACGCCGCACCGGCAAGGGCAAGGGGGGCAAGGGCGTTGGAGGGGCTGGCGGGGGCGGTGGAGGTGGTGGTGGAGGCAGTGGAGGGGGTGGGGGTGGTGGTGGGAGTGGTGGCGGGGGTGGAGGTGTCAGTGGCAGCAGTGAAGGCGGAGGAGGCGGCGGCGGTGGCGGAGGGAGCGGAGGTGGCGGAGGCGGCGGCGGCAGCGGTGGAGCTAGTCGCGGCTCTGCGCAGAGGAGTGGTTCCGGTGGTGGTCTGCGCCAGCAGCAGCAACGCGCTCGTGAGACCCCGTCCCCTCTGCAGCTTCGTGAGTGGTACGCTGGGCGTCAGCGAGGTGGGGGTACTGGTCCCTGCACCCACGTCCTCCGTACCGGCGACCGCACTGGTGAGAAGTGCGGGGGCCCGCACTCCACACAGCGCTGTTTCGGCCAACTGGCAGACGCGTGGCGTCACCAGTTCCCTGACGCCACTGAGATCCCTTGCTGGGGAGAGCTGTCTAGGGTGGGGGTTGCTATCTTTGATCTTGATTATGCTGCTATTCTTGCTGCCATGTATGCTATGTCTACTAGTGATGAGGGTGACTGTTACCTGTGTGTTCCGCCTGACCCGGGCATTGAGACTGCTGCTCTAGGTACTGGTGAGGCTGCTGCTCTAGGTGCTAGTGCGTCTGCTGCCCCAGGTGCTGGTGAGTCTGCTCTCTCGGGTACCACATCGGCTCAGGCCTTACACACCTTCACCCTCGACTCGGGTGCTTCTCGCTCCTTCTTTCGAGACCGCACCACGCTTATGCCACTCAGTCGGCCGGTTGCGGTCTCCCTGGCGGACCCCTCTGTGGGTTCTGTCCTTGCTAGCTTCTCCACTGTCTTACTGTGTCCGGCAGCCCCCTCTGGCACCTTGTCAGGTCTCTACCTCCCCTCGTTCTCTACAAACTTGGTGAGTGGTGCTGATCAACAGGATCGGGGGGTTGACCAGTTCACTCCTGCGAGTCAGCGGGTGACCCACTGTACGTGTGCTCGGACGGGCCGACACTTGGCCACGTTTACCCGTCGGCCGGGGTCGAGCCTGTACACACTGACTACTGAGTCTCCTCCGGTTGCTCAGTCTGGTAAGGTAGCTGCGTCGAGTCAAGTGTTTGCAGCAACTTCCAGGTATGGTCCTGAGTCTGCTCCCTGCTCGTGTTGTCTCCTGTCCCACCAGACTCTCCTTTGGCACCACCGCCTTGGTCACCCCTCCCTGCCTTGTCTCCGAGGCATGGCCTCTCGTGTCCTTGTCTCTGGTCTGTTATGTGATGCTATCATTTGCATTCACGTCTGTCTGCCTCCCATCACATGTTCGTGCGTTGCATGCGTGGTGTGAGCGTGTGCATGAATTTGTGTTTTGTGCGGTTTGGATTTTCTGAGTGTATGTGTGAATGTTATTTGGTTTGAGCAGATATCTGAAGTGACTCCTCTGCTCAAGAGCTTTCCGACGAACCAAGTATCGCTTCAATCGGAGCACGAACAAGAAAGTTACGAACGTTGGAGTTCGTATGCTTTTCAGATTTGATTGTGGCAACTGTGGGAAGTTGTGGGGTTGACTCAATATGGGGTACAGACTTTTGGGGGTTGGGAAATTCGTCAACATCACTGTAGATGCTGCCAAGTGGTTGGGAGGAACCAAACCAGGTTGGCAAGTGTGGCCAAGTTGGGTTGAGGTGGATTGTGGAGGTTGGGATAGTGACAAAGGTCAAAGTTGGGTTGCCTATGGGGAAGGGAATTGTGTGGCATGGGGTTTCCTTGGTTGGGGACTCTCTTGGGACCTTCCCTCTCATCCTCCTCATCCCTTCCACCTGGTTTAGTGCTACTCTAACTCTCTTGTGTAGTAATTGTGAACTTGTGTGGGAACTTTGTGATTGAGTTAAGATTCCATGGCAGCATACCCCCTAGTGCGCCGAAATTGATAACTCAAGAAATACTTCACATTTTTGTACGATTCAACTTGAGAATTGTAGCCACGGAGTAGAGCTACAACATATCTGAGTTTAGTGAAGTTTTGACTGTGAACGTTTCGTCGACGGCGTTACTTGTGAGCGCGATTTTTCTGTCCAGATTTCTTAGCCAACGGTTTTGAGAAATTTAGGCACCTAATCTTCGTAGACTCCGTCCTTAGTCTCTAACAAGTGGTATCAGAGCTGATTAAGGACCTTCTGGAGAGTCTATTGAAGTGTGAAGACCCTCGTAGACCCACCATGTCCTGTGGGCGTGCCTAAGTGGAGTTCTAAAGGTTGCATGTGACTTCCGCTAAGGGGAAACTCTGCCGAAATTTCGTTGGCGCCGACACTTGTGAAAATATTGTGGGACTTCGGTGTGGACAGCAAAGGGGGAGCTGAAATTGTGATTGGGAGCAGAGGAGATGAGTCAAGGAAGTGGAGATGCAGTTGAGAAGAGGAGTGAACCGCCACCATCCAAGATAGAAGCTTTGGATGGCTCCAACTATGAAGAATGGAGTGGGCGGATGCGAAGCGCCTTCAAGCGCTACAAGCTGCTCAAAATTGCAATGGGAGAGGAGAAGATGCCAGGGGAAGGAGATGCCCGCGATCGATGGATTGAGAAAAGCGCAGTGATGTACGACTTGATTCTACAGTCGGTCAACAATGACATGTTCCAGCACATCAAGGATTTGGTGGAGCTCGATGACTCGGGACCAAAGGCGTGGAAGCTGCTACGCGACGTGGTTAAGCCCAACACGCTGCCGATGGTGATCGTATTGGAGAAGGAGCTGGCTGCCCTCTCCATGCGGCCGGGAGATGATGTGAAACCGGTCCTTGACAAGATCAAGGACACCTATGCGAGGATGGCAGCGGCGGGCAGCGAAGTGTCGCAGATGCAACAGTGCACCAAGATCATCTCGGTGCTCGACAACTCGTGGGACAACCTCATCCCCACCCTCAACGTTCAGCAGGACAAATGGACGCCTTAGTGGCTACGGCAGCAGATTCTGCAGGAGGACTTCCGCAGGCGCCACACGGGAGGTGGTGCTGCCAACAAAACTGCTGAGGGGTATGGAGCTGCAGGAGGCAGCAGAGGAAGAGGGGGAGGGAGAGGCCAAGGCCGTGGGAGAGGCTTTGGCAGAGGGAGAGGCCGAGGTGACTACAATGAGGGGCATGGGAGCTCTGGTGGCAGGGGGAGCACCCGAATGGAGGGTGCGTGCTGGTACTGCAAGAAGGCTGGACACCCGTGGTTCAAGTGTTTCAGCCGGCCTGAGGGATGGGCCCCTCCAGGCATGAAGCCGCCAAGTGGTGAACGTGCACGCGGTGGCGCTGTGCAAGGTTCAGGTGTACAAGGTGATGGTGCACAAGGTAAAGCCGACCCTGGGATGTTCCTCATGGTTGAGGATGTGCAAGGGAGTGGGGGTGATGTGGGTTAAGTTGGGAAGGTTGTGATGCACCCCCTCACTCACTGGGTGATCGATTCAGGTTGCACGAGTCATATGACCCCACGGGAAGATTTGCTTGATGAGGTAAAACCTCCTGGGAAGATCAAGTTTGTGGCTGCCGCTTCAGGTGCTTTGCTCCCTGTGATTGGTGTTGGGAATGCCAAGGTGATGGGAGCCAATGGAGAGCTTGTGGGGCTTGGGAATGTGCTGTTGGTTGAAGGTTTGTCCGCTAACCTTCTTTCTGTGCGCCGGCTGCAGAAAAGCAAGGCCAAAGTTACGTTCGGCCCAACCAGCTGCCGTGCAAAGCTTGGGAAGTTGCTGCTGTGGGACTTGGAGGAGAAGAGCAGCTGCATCAAGGACCTGTGGCAGATGCCCATCATCCTTTGGAAGGGGAAACCACCAGCAACGGCAGCGGCAGCGGCTAAAGCAACTGCGGGAGGAGAGGAGACTGCACCAAATGATGGGGTCCTGGATGCAGTCAAGAAGGTGCAGCAGCCACAGCAGTCACATGCTGAGGTGCTAGCTGGTGTGGATGCGACAGCTGCATGGGCAAAGGCTTCATCTGGGAGTGGTGAGGCTGATTGGGAGACGTGGCATGAGAGGCTGTGCCATGTGAACATTCCTATGCTGCAGAAATTGGTAAAGGAAGGGTACTTGAAAGGACTGGAGGTGAAGGGGGGAGCAACGGAGATTGGGAGCTGCCCTACCTGCCTTGAGACAAAATTCACGAAGTTTCCCTTCAGCAGCAGCACAAGACCAGCCAAGGCACCACTTGCACTTGTGCACATGGACGTGGTGGGCCCCACGAGGGCCCCTTCTCTCTCGGGCAGCCACTATTTCCTGACCATTGTGGACGACCACACACGTGCGGTGTGGGTGTACCCTCTCAAGACGAAGGGGGAGGTGGCAGCGGCTGTTCTCAAGGAGTGAATGCCGAGAGCTCAAAGGGAGAGCGGACATAAGGTGAAGGTGATCCGCACTGACAATGGGGGAGAATTCATTGGCGCTGATTTTGAGGCAGTGCTGAAGAAGAAGGGGATCCAGCATCAGCTTACGGTGCCCTACAACCCTCAGCAGAACGGCGTGGCTGAGCGGTTCAACCGGACCCTGCAGGAAGGTGCTCGGACTCTCCTTGGGCGTGTAGGGCTGCCGGATCCGTTTTGGGTGACTGCACTGCGGCAGGTCGCCCTTGTGAAGAACAGGGTGCTGGCGACTGTGGGGGACAAGCAGTGGGTACCCTACACCAAGTGGTATGGGAGTGCACCAGCAGTCAACATGCTGAGAGCCTTTGGGTGCATGGTGGTGTTTCATGTGCCTAAGGAGAAGAGGGGAAAGTTGGAGGCTTCTGGGAGATGGGGTGTGCACTTGGGGCTTGCTAAGGATCACAAGGGCTGGCTGATTTGGGACTTGACCAGCCAGCAGCTGACTGTGTCAAGGGATGTGAAGTTCCTTGAATCATTTGTACTATAAGGAGTGGAAGCAGCAGCAGCGGAAGCTTCCAACTACACTGCTGATCATTGAGGCCGATGAGGTGCAACGGCCTTCGAGACAAGTGCAGGTCACTGTCTCAGAGGAGGAGATCTCTGGGGTGACTGAGGATGGGGGAGAACCTGAGGTGGAGGAGCAACAGCAGCAGCAGCAGCAGCAGCCGCAGCAGCAGCAGCAGCAGCAGCAGCAAGGTGCTCCACAAGGTGCCGCACGTCCGGCTGACCGTCCTAGGAGGGATGTGCGCCCTCCTAACCGGCTGACCTATCCGAGCCTTGGCAAGCCAAAGGTGGTAAGGGCTGGGAGTGTGGCTGAGCAGTGTGATGAGGATGAGATAGCACACTGCTATCGGGCAGCCGTTCCTGAGCCCAAGACGCTAGCTGAAGCATTGAGCGGGCCGGATGCTGAAAATTGGAAGCAGAGTGTGAAGGAGGAGTATGACTCTCTGCTGGAGAACGAGACGTGGGAGCTGTGTGAGCTGCCACCTGGGAAGAAGGCCATTTCTTCCAAGCTGATCTTCAGGCATAATTACGGACCAGATGGGGAGCTTGTCAACGGGAGTTGGGTATTGGCCCCGTCCTCGCTTGGGCGGAGCCGACTTCGTGGTCGGGTGTGAGGGGAGCAGCCGGCCTTCAGCAGTGGGTGAGCTGGTCGACGAGGAGGTCGACCTGCACGGGGGACCACTGCACGGGCGCCGACTTCAGGGTGGCGCCGACTTCAGGGAGGTCGACTTGGGTGTCGACCTGCGGAGGACGTCAACTTGGTGACGTCAACTTGGGGAAGCCGACTTCGGCAGTCGGCTAACGGACTGCTGGTCGATCTGTTAGTGGTCGACTGGACCTGGTGGTCGACGAAGGAGGGGCCGACGTCGACCTCGACTCAGGACACCGAGCAGTTAGGCGTCGAGTAGCGGGGCGTCAACTTCGTGACGCCAGCTTCGGGTGGCCGACGTGGGTGGTCGGCCGACGACTGTGCTGGTCGACGAGGAGCAGGTCGACCAGGAGTGCTGGTCGACGTGGAGCTGGTCGACCAGAGGGGATGTCGACCTGGAGGAGGTCGACCGATGGTGTCGTCGACCTGGTGAGGTCGACGTGGAGGTGGTCGTCGACTTGGGAGGTCGACGGGCACGTACGGGAGCTGCTGGTCGACGTGGTTGCCTGGTCGACCAGGTTACCTGGGTGACGAAGTGCTGCGGAGGAGTGCGACGGTCGCCCAGGCGAAGTTGGCGAGCCCGACCTCGGTGGTGGTATCCCGAGGTCGTTGTGGCGGATCAGAGGCAGTCGGCAGCTCGAGGTTGACGTGGTGTGTGCGCTGTACAGGTGATAAGACTCTGCGCGCCAATTATCTGCGCACAACTGCGAAGCAGGGTGCACTGCTGTCCTGCGTGAGCAACGCTGTCACGCCGTCAACCTGCGACGTTGGCACGCCGTCGACCTTGCCTTGCTGGAGCGCGGTCGACGAAGTTGTGCTGGAACGCGGTCGACCAAGCTGCGCTGGCAGTTGGCCGACCTGAATGCTTGCTCTGATGTAGTCTTGCTATGCCAACTTCATTGTACCATTGTTCTGAACTTTTCCTAGTGAAACTCTTGCCAATTTTCCCCGTGAACTAGCAAGTAGTGTGTGCACAAGGAAAACGACTAAGGACTAACGAACGCAGAGATCACACGAGCACACGTGCCTAGCCTGTAGCCTAGCTCTCGTTGCTGCAGTTATCTCGGCATGGTGCGGTGAGCGTGGACGGCACACGACTTACCTTTCAGTCAGGTCGACGTAGACACCACTTACCTATTTCGTAGTTACAGGCCGGCAACTGTGCGGTTGTCACTATGGTAGGAGCCGTAGGTGACGCGGGGGTGGTGGACACCCTGGAGGCACGGTTGGAGAACGCGAGGAGGAGGCACGAGGCCAACGAGTATGGCGACTTGCCCTGGCCGGTCGTCGAGGCTGGACTCCGCTCCATGAGCGACTGAGCACCCGTCTCGACCTGCCTCTCCTCGTCCGGTGAACAACGAAGGCGGCGTCGACGTGGGCGTCAACGCTGGTGGTGGTCAAGTCGGCAGCAGTGCTGGAGGCACGTCGAGGCAGAGAGGTGTGATACACGCCGGTGAAGTCGGCGGCGTTTAGGCGCGAGGGATGCAGTCGTCGGCGACTGCAGGCTCTTCGCGGGGTGACTTCGGAGGTCGACGGAGTGGGGTGTCGCCGATGTCGGCGTCCCAGGTGACGGCAGGTGGGATTGCGCCGAGCTACGGCTACTTCAAGTTTACGCCGGACAGGATCTCGGTCACCCCTCCGCTGGTCGGTCGACCCGACATTCTCACCTGGAAGGAAGCCATCGAGCCCCAGCTGGAGATGGCCGGGCTGATCGGCTTCGCCCGAGGGACCGTGGCGACGCCGGGGGAGCACCACCCCGACCTGCGTGCGGAGTTTCGCGCCGTGCAGCTGTTGACCTTCACGGTCATCTCGCGATGCTGCTCGCCGGGCGTGCAGATCGCCTTGAAGTGGTGCCGGGAGTACATCGACGCTGGCCACCGGGCGTGGCACTTCATTGAGTCGACGTACCAGGTCACCGACGACCTGTTCATCGCCCAGCTGGAGGGACAGTTGACGCAGCTGCGTATGGGCGACGAGGAGAGTGCGACCGACTACTGCAACCGAGCCAGGCGAATTTTCGCCACCATCAGGATGGCCGGCGCGCAGTACTCCACGGCGTCGTACATCACCCATATCATACAGGGACTGTCTAGCAGCTATAACCTGCTGAAGCGGCTGTCTATGGCGCCGAGCACAAGGGCGACGCTCAACGAGGACAACCTGACCTCGTATATCCTGCAGGACGAGGCGATGCAGGAGGCTGAGCGATCGCAGGAGCTCTTGGCGCAGGCCAACTTCGTCGCTCCGGCAAAGCAAGGAGGCCGACCAGGACAGCGCGGACAGTCTGGTGGCGGCGGGAGCGGTGGCTGGAAGTCGACCAAGGAGGTCGAGAAGAAGTCGACCAAGGACGGCGATCGAGGAGGAGGAGGTCGACGTCGGGAGTGCTGGATCTGCCACAGCCCCGATCACCTCTCCTTCGATTGTCCCGACCGCAGTGACTCCGACGACGACGACAAGGGCGGCCGCGGAAGGTCTGGCAGCCGTCGTCCTCGTCGTGGAGGAAATCATCCGCGCAAGGAGAAACAGTCGACCAAGGCATCGACTTCGGCGAAGGACGCCGACTCCGTTGCAGGCGGCAAAGGGCGAGACGACAAGATGGCGTCGTGCTCGCTGGTCGGCGTCGTGGAGCCGACCATCTCTCTGGCGCCGGAGGCCGGAGAGGACTTCCAGGCGGTGGCGGCGGCTGTGCAGGCGAACCCGGCGGTGGTCGTGCTCGACAGCGGTTGCTCCCACCACCTGATGGGAACGAAGGAAGCCTTCGTTGACCTGCAGCCGACTGGCTCCATCAAGCACGTGTGCGGCTTCAATGGGGCACTGCAGGACGTTCAGGGCAGTGGAACCGTTGCTCTGCGAGGAGAGGCCGGGAAGGAGGTGCTCATCCCCGACGTGTTGTACGTCCCAGGTGTGCGAGCCAACCTGCTGTCGGCCGGCCAGCTGAAGGAGCACGGAGTGAAGCTGCAGGAGGACGGAGACGGCATGCTGCTCGTCTCGGCAGCAGGGGATGTGCTCGGGCGGGCGACGTACTCTGGGCGAGTCCTCTGCACCGACCTGCATCCCTGCGCGACGAGGTCGACGCCGCCCACGTCGGAGGTGGTGGCTCTGCGGGCGATCGTCTCGAAGACGAAGTCGACGCCGGACCGGATGCATGCGAGGCTTGCACATGTCGGCATGGACACCATACGGAGCTCAGCGAAGAACGAGGTCGCCACTGGGCTGGACCTCAAGTCGGCGACGGACGCCGACTCCCCGTGTGTCTCGTGCGCCGGCGGGAAGCTGGCGCGGCACACCTTCCCCGACCAAGGCTCTGACGCCGACGATGTGCTGGCCGTCGTGCACATCGACCTGTGCGGGCCGTTTCGCGTGGCTGCCAAGGATGGCAGCCTGTACTTCTTGCTGCTGAAGGACCGCAAGACCCGTTACGTGTGGGTGAGCCGGTCGCCAAGAAGTCAGATTCCTTGCAAGCGTTCGTGCAGTGGCTGGCGGTGGCTGAGCGGCAGACGAAGAAGTCGGTGTTGATGCTGCGCTCAGACAAGGGAGGGGAGTTCCTCGGGAAGCAGTTCACCGACTTCGTGAACGGCAAGGGGATCGTCCACGACCTGATCTGCCCATACACCCCGCAGCAGAACGGCATGGCGGAGCGGGAGATGAGGACGGTGGTGGAGTCGGTGCGGACAATGCTGCTGCACATGGGCGTGCAGCACCACTGGTGGCACCTCGCTCTCCGGCAGGCCGTCTGGGTCCGCAACTGCCTTGAGAGGTCGGCGCTGCCGCCGGGGACGACGCCGTACCAACTGCTGACCGGGAAGAAGCCCGACTTGTCGCTGGCGCGGGTGTGGGGCTGCATGGCGCAGTTCTTAGTCACCGAGCAGCAGCGTGGTGGGAAGCTGCAGCCGAAGGCCAGGTGGGGCCTGCACCTTGGCGTGTCGGGGGAGAGCAAGGGCTGGGAGCTCCTCCACGTCGACGCCGACCGGGTGGTCACCACGTCGGATGTGGTGTTCTACGAGGAGCTGTCGCTGGCCGAGTGGAAGACGGAGTACGGGTCGGTGTCCGGCCGCTCGTCGCCCACTCCGCCCTCTGACACCTCGTCGGCGACGCTGCCACTGCTTGCCGAGGTCGGTGAGCTTGCTATTACGGACGTCGAGGACGTCCGCCCCCCTACCCCTCCCCCTCCGACCCCTGCCCCTCCCCTCGTGGCCGACCTGCGTGGGCTGACCTCGGTGTCGGCCTCCGGCGATGAGGGGAGTAGTGGGACATCGCCTTCGGCTAAGTGCATCGCCGGTGGCGGACGTGACGAGCGGCAGGTCGACGTGGGATTGCAATCGACGTCGACAGGGGAGGAGCAGGTCGAGAAGCAGGTCGAGGACCAGCGGCCGACAAAGGAGCAGGCAGCAGTGACGCCGACCAAGGAGCAGTCGGCGACCGGGCAGTCGGCAGGGGAGCCGACCATAGGGGAGAAGTCGGCTGGGACGCCGGCTGAGGAGCAGCAGGACGCCGAGGGCAGCGACGACAGCGACAATGGAAGGGACGCGGAGGAGGTCCAGCAGGGACCACGGCGTTCAGGCCGACTTCGGAGGCCGCCTGACTTCTTCGTCCCCGCTGCCTTCACCACGATGTACGACGTGGACGATGAGGCCGAGGACCTGCTGTACGACGATGCCGAGGAGGATGAGGAGTTTCCGGAGCTCGACCCCGACATGCTAGCCGACCCCGAGCACCGTTGGGACATCTCGACGATGACGGTGAAGGAGGCGTTGGCGAGCTGGAAGGGCCCGGCGGTGAAGGCCGCCATGGAGGAGGAGATTCGCAGCCTCCTCAACATGGGAACATGGTCCCAGCCGGACTACTTCAACGACGGGACCGGCCGGGTGTGCAAGCTGCTGAAGAGCCTGTACGGGCTAAAGCAGTCGCCGCTGCTATGGTACTTGGCGCTCAATGACGTGCTGGTCGGTGCCGGGTGGAAGAAGAGCCAGGCCGACGAGGCTCTCTACTTCAAGGACGGAAAGGACGGAGTGGCCTGCTGGGTGCTGGTCTACGTCGACGACCTACTTCCCGCCAGCAGTAACGCCGCGATGTTGAAAGAGCTGAAGGAGCTTCTGGAAGCCGCCTTCGAGCTGCGTGAGATCTCGCCGGTGCAGAAGTACCTCGGGATGGAGATCGTCCGCGACAGGTCGGCAGGGAAGCTGTTGCTGCACCAGCAGGGCTACGCCGACAAGCTTCGTAGGCGCTTCATTGACGAGGAGCAGACCGGGCGCACCCCGAAGACGCCGGTCTCGGTCGATGCCTACGCCGAGCTCACGTTCGATGACGAGGAGGCACAGGAGCGGCAGGAAGAGGAGTACCGGCAGAAGGTCGGCTCGCTGCAGTTCGCGGCGACGACGACGAGGCCGCACATCGCCTTCGCCTGCAGCAAGCTGGGGAGCGGCCTCACAGTGAGGAGCGACCAGCACTGGCGCGAGGTCGACCGCTGCCTCGCCCACCTCGCCAATACGCGCGACACTGCCCTGGAGTTCGGCGGTGGACCTGAGTCACTGGAGCTGGTCGGCTACGTGGACGCCGACGACGCTGGTGATAAACAGAACAGGACGAGCACGGGTGGCTACGTGTTCGTCTACGGAGGGGCTGCAATCTCCTGGTCGAGCCAGCGCATCAAGTGCGCGACGGTGTCGTCGACCGAGTCGGAGTACGTGGCGGCCACTGAAGCTGGCAAGGAGGGACGCCGCCTTCGCTTCCTCCTCGCAGAATTCCGGCAACTGGACGCCGGGAAGCCGACTGTCCTGCGAGTGGACAACAAGTCGGCCATCACGGTCGCCGAGGGCATGGGGTTGACGGGCAACCTCAAGCACATGGAGCGGCGACAGGCCTGGCTGCAGCACATGGTGAAGCCCGGGAAGTTCTCGCTGCAGTACATCCCAACCGCTGAGCAGCCGGCCGATTTCCTGACGAAGGCGCTGCACTATCCGGCCTTCAACCGGTGCTCCGTCGCAATCAGTCAGGTGCGCTTGGCCGACGTGAGCGACGGCGACAACGACGTGCAGCAGTAGGTGCCATGCCCTCTTGCATGGCTGGTGCGGTGACCAGCGTGCTGTGTGTTGGGTGCACGCTGACGGGCTATTCCCAGAGCTGTACTGCCGTGTGGGCTGGGTGCCCAAGCGTGAACGCGGCAGGGGAGTGTCAACGGGAGTTGGGTATAGGCCCCGTCCTCGCTTGGGCGGAGCCGACTTCGTGGTCGGGTGTGAGGGGAGCAGCCGGCCTTCAGCAGTGGGTGAGCTGGTCGACGAGGAGGTCAACCTGCACGGGGGACCACTGCACGGGCGCCGACTTCAGGGTGGCGCCGACTTCAGGGAGGTCGACTTGGGTGTCGACCTGCGGAGGACGTCAACTTGGTGACGTCAACTTGGGGAAGCCGACTTCGGCAGTCGGCTAACGGACTGCTGGTCGATCTGTTAGTGGTCGACTGGACCTGGTGGTCGACGAAGGAGGGGCCGACGTCGACCTCGACTCAGGACACCGAGCAGTTAGGCGTCGAGTAGCGGGGCGTCAACTTCGTGACGCCAGCTTCGGGTGGCCGACGTGGGTGGTCGGCCGACGACTGTGCTGGTCGACGAGGAGCAGGTCGACCAGGAGTGCTGGTCGACGTGGAGCTGGTCGACCAGAGGGGATGTCGACCTGGAGGAGGTCGACCGATGGTGTCGTCGACCTGGTGAGGTCGACGTGGAGGTGGTCGTCGACTTGGGAGGTCGACAGGCACGTACGGGAGCTGCTGGTCGACGTGGTTGCCTGGTCGACCAGGTTACCTGGGTGACGAAGTGCTGCGGAGGAGTGCGACGGTCGCCCAGGCGAAGTTGGCGAGCCCGACCTCGGTGGTGGTATCTCGAGGTTGTCGTGGCGGATCAGAGGCAGTCCTCAGCTCGAGGTTGACGTGGTGTGTGCGCTGTACAGGTGATAAGACTCTGCGCGCCAATTATCTGCGCACAACTGCGAAGCAGGGTGCACTGCTGTCCTGCGTGAGCAACGCTGTCACGCCGTCAACCTGCGACGTTGGCACGCCGTCGACCTTGCCTTGCTGGAGCGCGGTCGACGAAGTTGTGCTGGAACGCAGTCGACCAAGCTGCGCTGGCAGTTGGCCGACCTGAATGCTTGCTCTGATGTAGTCTTGCTATGCCAACTTCATTGTACCATTGTTCTGAACTTTTCCTAGTGAAACTCTTGCCAATTTTCCCCGTGAACTAGCAAGTAGTGTGTGCACAAGGAAAGCGACTAAGGACTAACGAACGCAGAGATCACACGAGCACACGTGCCTAGCCCGTAGCCTAGCTCTCGTTGCTGCAGTTATCTCGGCAGAGCTGACCCGCTACAAGTCAAGGCTTGTGGCTAAGGGGTTTAAGCAAACAAAGGGGAAGGATTTTGATGAGATCTTTGCTCCTGTGGGGAAAGGCACAACATTGAAAGTGTCACTAGCAATGGCTGCAAACCGTGGATGGCGGGTGAAGCAGATGGACATCACCACCGCCTTCCTCAATGGGATCATTCTGGAGGAGCTGTACATGTTACAGCCTGAGGGTTTGGATGATGGGAGCGGCAGGGTGTGCAGGCTGAAGAAGGCCATCTATGGCTTGAAGCAGGCTCCTCGTGCATGGTACCACAAGCTAGAGGAGACACTGCTGGCTGGGGGGTTCAAGAAGAGTGAGTGTGACCACAGCCTGTTCTTGCTACAAGAGAAGGAGCAGTTTCTCATGCTCCTGGTGTATGTGGACGACATCCTGCTCTTCTCTGAGTCATCTACAATGATTGAGCGTGTGGAGGAGATGCTAGAGATGCAGTTCAAGTGTTCCAAGATGGGAGATGTGAAGTACTACCTGGGGATGCATGTGGAGAGGGACCTTGACAAGGGAGTGTTGAGGTTGCACCAGAGGAAGTACTGTGAGGGGCTGGCCGAGAAGTATGGGCTGCAAAATGGAGGGAAGCCAGCCACCCCACTGCCTTCAGGGTTCACAGTGGAGCCCTATGCTGATGAGGAGGTGGTGGGTGAGAGTGACAGGAAGCTGTTTCATTCCATGGTGGGGGCACTCAATTATGCGGCTAACCACACGCGGCCTGACATTGCATTTGCTACATCCAGGCTTGCAAGTGTGGTTGCACGCCCCAGTCATGAGCAGCTGGAAGCGGCCAAGAGGTTGGTCCGCTATGTGAGTGCTACGGCATCAGTTGGCTTGGAGTACAGTGCTGTGCGACAGAGGCTGCAGAGGGGTGCAGCTGATTTGGGCAAGGGGGAGATGCTCCTGACTTGCTACACCGACGCCAGCTTCAACTTTGTGAAGGCGGATGGCACCAGCATTGGAGGCTATGTGTGCCTGTTTGGAGGAGGTGCAGTGAGCTGGCGCAGCAAGAAGCAGAACGAGGTGGGGCATTCCTCTTGTGAGACAGAGTATATGGCCCTGCATCATGGGGCAAAGGAGGTGGTGTGGCTGAGGCGTTTGTTGGAGGAGATCGGAGTGTGCCAGAGGGAGCCGACTGTCATTTTCTGTGACAATGAGTCGGCGGTGAAGCTAGCAAAGAATGCTTGTCTTCATGGGCTGACCAAACACATCAGGCCTAAGTGGCACTGGGTGAGGAGGCTCCTGGACAAGGAGGTGCGGCTGGAGATTGTGAAGACCCATCAGCAGGCGGCTGACATTCTCACCAAGCGCGTGGCTGAATCTGAGCATTGGAAGGGCATGAAGCTTGCTGGGATGAGTGTGCATTGAGGGTGCATGCTTGAGCTATGGCATGTGGGATGATGGTAGGCAGCCAGAGGGGGAGTTTTATATGTGATGCTATCATTTGCATTCACGTCTGTCTGCCTCCCATCACATGTTCGTGCGTTGCATGCGTGGTGTGAGCGTGTGCAAGAATTTATGTTTTGTGCGGTTTGGATTCTCTGAGTGTGTGTGTGTGAATGTTATTTGGCTTGAGCAGATATCTGAAGTGACTCCTCTGCTCAAGAGCTTTCCGACGAACCAAGTATCGCTTCAATCGGAGCACGAACAAGAAAGTTACGAACGTTGGAGTTCGTATGCTTTTCAGATTTGATCGTGGCAACTGTGGGAAGTTGTGGGGTTGACTCAATATGGGGTACAGACTTTTGGGGGTTGGGAAATTCGTCAACATCACTGTAGATGCTGCCAAGTGGTTGGGAGGAACCAAACCAGGTTGGCAAGTGTGGCCAAGTTGGGTTGAGGTGGATTGTGGAGGTTGGGATAGTGACAAAGGTCAAAGTTGGGTTGCCTATGGGGAAGGGAATTGTGTGGCATGGGGTTTCATTGGTTGGGGACTCTCTTGGGACCTTCCCTCTCATCCTCCTCATCCCTTCCACCTGGTTTAGTGCTACTCTAACTCTCTTGTGTAGTAATTGTGAACTTGTATGAGAACTTTGTGATTGAGTAAAGATTCCATGGCAGCATACCCCCTAGTGCGCAGAAATTGATAACTCATTAAATACTTCACCTTTTCGTAAGATTCTAATTGGGAATTGTAGCCACGGAGTAGAGCTACAACATATTTGAGTTTTTTTAATTTTTGACTGTGAACGTTTCGTCGACGGCGTTTCTTGTGAGCGCGACTTTTCTGTCCAGAATTCTAAGCCAACGATTTTGAGAAATTTAGGCACCTAAACTTCGTAGACTCCGTCCTTAGTCTCTAACATGGTCTCCCCCAGTCCCTCCCTCCCCTACCTCCGGGGCCTGCCCCTACCTGCGTTCCTTGCGTCGAGAGGCAGCAGCGCGCCGCCCCTCACTCCTCCGAGTTTCCTCCAACAGAGGCTCCGCTGCAGACTCTTCACATGGACGTGTGGGGCCCTGCCCGCGTCCGTGGCCAGGGTCACGAGAGTAACTTCCTGTTGGTGGTTGAGGACTGCTCGCGTTACACCACGGTGTTCCCCTTGCGCAGCAAGGGTGACGTCACTGAGGTGTTGATCGACTGGATCCGCACGGCTCGTCTCCAGCTCAGAGAGAGTTTCGGCTCGGACTTTCCTGTTCTGCGTCTGCTCTCTGACAGAGGCGGGGAGTTTTCCTCTGCTCGTCTAGAAGCCTCCTGTTGTGCACAGGGCATCCACCAGACGTTCACGCTTCCGGCCTCTCCTCAGCAAAATGGGATTGCTGAGCGCCGCATTGGCATGGTCATGGATGTCGCTTGTACGTCCATGATCCATGCGGCTGCCCCCCATTTTCTGTGGCCGTTTACGGTTCAGTACGCAGCGCATCAGCTCAACCTTCAGCCCCGGGTCTCCTTGCCAGAGACCTCCCCCACCTTGCGGTGGACGGGGAAGGTTGGCGATGCGTCTGCGTTTCGGGTCTGTGGATCTCGGGCGTTTGTCCGGGACTTGTCTGCGAACAAACTGTCCCCCCGTGCTGTTCCCTACGTCTTCCTTGGCTTCCCCCCTGACGCGCCTGGGTGGCAGTTTTATCACCCCACCTCGCGCCGTGTTCTGTCCTCCCAGGACGTCACCTTTGACGAGTCGGTGCCTTACTACCGTCTCATCCCCTACCGCACTGCGCCCCTCCCCCGCCGCTGCTCTTCCTTGCGCTAGGTCCTCCCTCGGTAGACCCCCTCCCCCCTTAGGGTCCTGCCCCGTCAGGTGTGTCCCAGGTAGACGCAATCAAGCCTGTCGAGGTAGCTGTTGACTCTGGTGCTGCTAGGGGTGCTGAGCCTGGGGGTGCTGAGTCTGGGGGTGCTGAGCCTGGGGGTGCTGAGTCTGGGGGTGCTGAGCCTGGGGGTGCTGAGCCTGGGGGTGCGGAGCCTGGGGGTACTGGGTTTGCTCGTGTGGCCTCTCGCGGTGCTTCGTCGAGGCGGGAGCTACTCTCTCCCCAGGCGCTGCGCGAGTGGTTTGCCCGGCGCTGGAGCCGTGCTGCTGGAGTTGGAGGTGCTACTGTTGCTGCTGGTCCTGGAGGTGCTCGTCCTGACGGTACTGGAGCTGCTGGGACTGGGGGTGCTGCTGGGGCTGCAGGACGTACTGCTGGAGCTGCTGGCAGTACCTGAGCTGACGGTCCTGCTAGAGTTGGTGCTGCTGGAGCTACTGGAGCTGCTGGCGCTGGTGCTTCTGAGGGTGCTGGGGTTGGCGCTGTTGGAGCTGGAGGTGCTGCTGGCGCTCGTGCTGCCGCTGGGGGTACTGGTGCTGTCCTTGCTGGTTCTGGAGGCACTGCGCGGCCGCGGCCGTACTTTGTTCCGCTCCTTGAGCAGGTTCTTGGTATCCCGCCCTCTACTGGTCCTGCTCCTTCCTTAGAGGGTCCACATCCTGTCCTGTCGCGGTCACAGTTACAGCCTGCCTCCCCCTTGCCTATTCCTTCTCCCTACACTGGTCCTACTGAAGGTCTTGCTGAGCGTCGTGAGCCTGCGTCTCGTCCTGCGGCCTGTTCGTGCTGCTCGCACTAGTGGTCGTGCTCCGCATCCGTGTCCTCCTGCGGTCCTAGGCACACACCAGATGACACTGCGTCCTTCCACTGCTCCTCTGCGTGTCCCGTTGCCGTCTCCTCTAGAGTCCTCTCTTCCTGTTCTTGCTGACTCGGAGTCTGACTCTCTTCGTGCTGCCAGTCGTACTGTCACGCGTCTCCTGGCTACTGTTGTCACTAACCCTTCATTTGAGTCCACTGCTGCGTCTGCCCTAGTTGCTGAGCTTGTCGACTTCGCTGCTCGCTGTCGTCTAGACTATGCTGCTAGTCTTAATGCTGAGTCTTAGTCTGTCTGTCCTCCGTTCGTCGGGGGTGAGTGTGCTCTGTTATAGACACAATAGGCTCCAATGTGCCTAAAACGAAAGATAGAGTGCACAGCCGGATTTCTGCATAGCGGCTTCAAACGCTCATAGCGTTCTGGTCACATTTTCAAATGACCTGATTCAACTTGGATCTGGAGCGTCCTAACGTCACCTACAATAGGCAATTTAGATCGCACAATTTCACCAAGTATTGACGACACAGTGTCGGTTTTAACGAACGGCACTATGGCAGCCACTATGGTCTTAGAACACAAAATAGGAAGAGATATGAAGAGTTACGAGTTGGGAATGACTCCCAGCTCCTAAAAACCCCAGGAGCCGAGGTACAGTGATGTGGAACAGTGCCACATTGTCCCCAACCACGAAGGGTCTCGAAACTACCCTTCACTAGGGCCTACACCAAGTGAAATGTTACACTACACAAAGTAATGTAACTATCTTCAATATCTTGAGGTGCACCCTTTTGGCGAGCTTCGAAATCATTTGAGGCTTGACACCAAGGCTCGGGCTCTTCATCAAAAACTCATCCTTGAGTTCTTGATGGGTCTGCTGCACACACCTGCGACACGCCGAACGTTCGACACAGGACAAAATAGAAACCGTGCACGACAAAAAAAAGGAATCGCGCGCGAGACACAAACGACCGCGTAACACGCGTCTAGCGATAACTCGCTATTGACTCGACACACACACTCGACATCATGACTCAACATTCACACACAATTATAAGCATGAAATATATATTATCCCATGCCCTCATACCATTCCATACACACACACATATGCACGCACACGGACAACAAGCCGAGTGCAAACCGTAGGGTTGCACCAACAAACTCCCCCTCGGATTGTTGGCCTTAGGATATGTTGCTCTCTCAGTTCAGAGCCATCCCAGCCAGCTTGCAACACTTCCAATGCTGCTGCTCCACCAGCCTCTTAGTCATCATGTCAGCCGGCTGCCCCGTGGTCTTCACGTACCGCAACTCAACTTCACCCGCGGTCACCATGCTCCTCGTCCAATGCCACTTCACCCTCATGTGCTTTGTGAGTCCATGCAACACAGGGTTCTTAGCAAGAGCAATGGCACCCTGGCTGTCACAGTAGAGTGGGGTAGGTCCTTGCTGCTCCTCCCCCAATTCAGCCAACAAACGCCGCTGCCACACAATCTCCCGTACGGCACGGAAGAGTGCCATGTACTCGGACTCCACCGAGCTCAAAGCTTGGTCAACCTGCTTCTTGCTTTCCCAAGCAGTTGGGCCTCCACCAACACAGCATATGAAGCCTCCCACACTTGTCATGTCCTCTGGTTCCGATGCATATGACGCATCCGAGTAGGCGGTGAGGAACAAACGCCCGGGTTCAACACCATCCGCGCCCTTTTGGCGCCTTTGTGCCGCCGCCGAGTATTGCAGCCCAACGGTCGGTGTTTGGCCAAGATACTTGGCCACCCTCATTCCAGCTGCTACTTGCTCCTCATTAGGGCATTGCACAACCCTAGCCAGCTGCCCGGTAGCAAACGCGACGTCCGGTCGGGTGTTTACCGCCGCATACATGAGGCTGCCCACCAACGAGTGAAAACGGCGCCTCTCCTCTTCACAAACGCTCTCCTCCTCTGGTCCCTTCACACACTTGAACCCAGAGGGAAAGGGAGTAGCCACATGACCTTCACTCTGGCCGAAGTTGGCAGCCAACGCCTCCAGGTACTTCCGTTGGTGCACTCGCATGCTCCGCTTCTCCACGTCTCGTTCGATGTGGAGCCCAAGGTAGAAGTTCACGTCACCAAGGGACTTGCACTTGAACTTGTCATGCAGCTTCAGCATCACCTCCTTCACAAGGTCAGAGGAGGGTGAGAATATAAGAATGTCGTCCACATAAACCACCATGAAGCTCCTCTGCTCCCCCTCGCCAAGCATGAACAAGGAGTGATCGGCCGTTGAGGGAGTGAAGCCGATCCCCTCCAACACTTCGCGCAGCTTCATGTACCATTGCCTAGGGGCCTGCTTCAGCCCATAGAGGGCCTTCTTCAGCTTCCACACTCTGCCACTACCATCATCAAACCCCTCTGGCTGCGCCATAAAAATCTCCTCCTCAAGGATGCCGTTAAGGAATGCCGTTACGATGTCCATTTGTTTTACTACCCATCCTTTGATGGCGGCTCCCGCGAATAGGGTTTGCAGCGTCGTCGGCTTCACCACAGGGGCAAACAGCTCCTTGAAGTCCACCTTCTCCTTCTGCTGGTACCCCTTGGCTACAAGCCTAGACTTGTAGCGCTCGATCTTGCCGTCAGCATCCGACTTGATTTTGAAGAGCCACTTGGACGTTATCGCCGTACGCCCCTCCGGTAGCTCCACCAATTCAAACGTGTCATTCTCCTCGATGCTCTTCAGCTCACTCTCCATGGCCTTCTTCCACTCCTCAGCATCACTACTCTCCAAAGCCTCCTTGAGAGTTGCTGGTTCTCCCGGCATCTCCACCGGAGAGAAGAACGCGAAGGCACACTCCTCGTAGTCACTCTCCTCGTCGTCTCCGACCATCATTGCCGCTCCGGCCAGGGCTGTCTTGCCCTGCTTTCCCAGCGCATCATAGGTCAGCCTATTAGGGGGTTGAACTCTCCTCTTGCCCCTTCCTTCCTCCTCAGCTGCAGGGACTTGAAGGCCTTGGCGTTGCTGCGGTGTGGCTCGAATCCGTGGAGCACTCGTAGTACGGGAAGGGAGTGACGGTGCACGCTCGCTCACTTGCTGCACCTCCTCCTCTTCTTCCTCTGCATCATTGGCCTCCTCTCCCCCATTCACAAGGGAGGATTGCCTTGTGGTTGTGCTGCCGCTGCTCAGCTCCAAAGGCAGCTCCACATGCTCCAAACCGGAACTCTTCATCCCCCAAACCGCACGCCTATCTTCGCCTCATTCTCCGCCTTCCAATCTTTGTACCATGAAGTTCTCCATGAACTTGCAGTCCCTGCTCACCAAGAACTTCTTGGTGAATGGGTCCCAAAGAAGCCATCCCTTGCTGTTTTGAGCCATGCCCAAGTGCACGGCCCACACCGCCTTGGCACCAAGCTTGTTGTGCCGAAGATGCTTAGGCACGAGCGCCATGCACATGCACCCGAACACCCGAAGCATATCCACCTTTGGCTTCCTTCCTAGCCACTCCACATAGGGCACCCATTTGTCTGCTCCCACATGAGTCAAGGCTCGGTTCTTGGCCACACACGCGCTCCGCACCGCATCAGGCCAGAAATAGTCGGGTAGCCTGGCTTCAATGAGCAACCCGCGTGCCGCCTCCGTGATTGTGCGGTTCGCTCGCTCGGCGATGCCGTTCATTGCAGGGGAGTATGGCATGGTGAGGGAGTGCCAAATACCATTCTTCTTCAGCCACAACCCAAAATCCTTGCTCAGGAACTCTCCCCCTCGATCGGTGCGGATTGACTTGACTAGACGGTCTTATTGCCGCTCCACCATCGGGAACCAATCCGCCTTCAACGTTTCAGCCACGTCGCTCTTCTTGGCCAGCACGTACACCCAACTCATACGGGTGTAGACGTCCACAATAGTGAGGAAGAACTCAGCTCCAGCAGCTCCAAGCTTCAGGGGGCCCACCACGTCCATCACCACCTCATCAAGTGGTGCCTTAGCCGTTGCCTCCGAACTAGAGAATGGGAAATGGGTGAACTTGGCTTGCATGCACGTCGGGCAGCCAAGTACCTCATTGGGCTCCCCCTTCACATGTATGCCAGCAACCATCTCATTCTTTACTAGCTGCTGCAAGATGGGCAGGGCCACATGCCCCATGCGCTGATGCAAGGTGAGCCAATCACACTCCCCCGTAGCCGAAGTTGGATTGGAGAATGCCGCGCTCGCAATAGCGCCCCACATACTCTCTCCGTAGTCCTCCTCCGCTGCTGCCTCGGGGTTCTCCTCACCCTTTTGCTGCTCCTTGGCTGCTGCACCTCTCTCCATAGGTTCACCAAGCTTGCTGGTCCCTCCAAGATTGCACTTCTTGGACTCCTTCTCCTTAGCGCGACCGTCCGCGCAATCGCCACTACCAACCGCTCCACCTTTGGTGCTGACGCCCGCTGCCACTTGCCTCTCCTTAGGCATTGGGACCACAGGGATCTGCCACATCTCGTTGTAGACATCCCTGTCCTCATGAAGGTCCCAAAGAATCCGATCGCCAAGCCTTGCGGTGTAGGTCTTGGCTCCCTTTGAGTTCGTGTCCATGCCGGCCTTTGCCAACTGCCGCACGGAAATCAGGTTGGCAGCAAGGTTGGGCACCCAAAGCACATTCTCGAGGCCCACCATCTTCCCATCAGCACCCTTAAATATGGCCTTGCCCATGCCTTTCACCTCCGCTCGCTGCCCCAAAGCTGATGTGACATGCTTCACCGGTGACGGTTCGAGTTCGGTGAGCAAGTCCGGGCGAGGTGTCATGCTATAGGTAGCGCCACTATCGATCACCCAATAGTCCAGAGGGTGTAGAGTCACCTTCCCCACAGCTGCTGGCTCCTCAAAGCCTTCATCCTTCTCTGGACCAGTCGGTACTTGCGTCGACACGAAGTAGAATAGACCTGGGTACCGATCGTTGCTCGGGTCCTTGTCGTTGTCTCCGCTCTTCATTTTTGCAGCTCCGCCACCGCGACCGCCACGGCCTCCACGGCCTCTTCCTCTCCCTCCTCCTTCTCCTCTACCCTCTTGGCCTTGAGCAGGGGTCCAACCATCAGGGAGTTTGTAGCAATCGCGCCACATGTGTCCGCTCTTGTGGCAATAGTGACACTCGCCGTCGAATCGGCCGCGACCGCGTCCGTAGCTCTTGTCGTCGCTGCCGTAACCGCCACTCCCGCAGCCTCCGCCGAAGTTGCTGCCACCAAACCTTCCTCCCCCTCGTCCGCTACCTCTTCCTCGACCATATCCACAGCCGATGCTCGCTGCCCCAGCGCCATCCGCACTCGCCAACTCACGGCGGCGGAAATCCTCTTGAAGGATAGCTCGCTTCACGTCTTCAAGCGAGAGGCGGGGCAAGTCGCGATTCAGGTTGATGATGAGCGAGGACCATGACTCAGGGAGTAGGGCCAGCAACTTGGTCTTCTTTTGGAGCTCACTATAGTTCAAATCAGCTCCCTCAAGCCGCGTCAACAAGTCAAAGAATTTCTGCACCCCTTCTTCAACCGCTTCATCCTCTTCAATTCGTAGTGTCGCCATTTGCCGTTCCAACACCACAGCTACCGCCGCTGTTGCAAGAGCGTGTACACCCTTGAGAGCAGCCCATGCCTTTGGTCCCTTTTCTGGTTCACGCTGGAAAGGCTTGATGTGACGGATTTGGCTGCTCCCCAACGCTTGCCCAAGTAGGAGGTAGCCTTGTGCGCTCTTCCGCACCCACGGGCTCTTCTCTGGGTCGTTCTCGGGACGCGTCTCCGTTCCTTCCATTACCTCCAGCAGGTAAAAAGTTCTCCATAGTGGTCAAATATGTTCTCCATTCTGAAGGACCACTCAGCAAAGTTGTCACCATTGATCTTGTCAAGGCCAAACACTCTAGGCTCATCCCTAGATGGGCCAACATTTGGTTGCACAGGCGCCATGGCTGAATCACAGGGTTGGCCTTGAGCTTGGGCTTCTCCTCTGCCACCAGCACCTCTGCCACCCCTTAGCTCAGGTCCAGCCATTGTCGAAACTGCTCCAAGGGGCTCTGATACCACTTGTTATAGACACAATAGGCTCCAATGTGCCTAAAACGAAAGATAGAGTGCACAGCCGGATTTCTGCACAGCGGCTTGAAACGTTCATAGCGTTCTGGTCACAACTTCAAATCACCTGATTCAACTTGGATCTGGAGCGTCTGAACGTTGCCTACAATAGGCAATTTAGATCGCACAATTGCACCAAGCATTGACGACACAGTGTCGGTTTGAACGAACGGCACTATGGCAGCCACTATGGTCTTAGAACACAAAATAGGAAGAGATATGAAGAGTTACGAGTTGGGAATGACTCCCAGCTCCTAAAAACCCCAGGAGCCGAGGTACAGTGATGTGGAACAGTGCCACACCGTCCCCAACCACGAAGGGTCTCGAAACTACCCTTCACTAGGGCCTACACCAAGTGAAATGTTACACTACACAAAGTAATGTAACTATCTTCAATATCTTGAGGTGCACCCTTTTGGCGAGCTTCGAAATCACTTGAGGCTTGACACAAAGGCTCGGGCTCTTCATCACAAACTCATCCTTGAGTTCTTGATGGGTCTGCTGCACACACCTGCGACACGCCGAACGTTCGACACAGGACAAAATAGAAACCGCGCACGACAAAAAAAAGAAACCGCGCGCGAGACACAAACGACCGCGTAACACGCGTCTAGCGATAACTCGCTATTGACTCGACACACACACTCGACATCATGACTCAACATTCACACACAATTATAAGCATGAAATATATATTATCCCATGCCCTCATACCATTCCATACACACACACATGCACGCACACGGACAACAAGCCGAGTGCAAACCGTAGGGTTGCACCAACATGATCTTAGCACAGACGTCCTTGAGGACAGGCAGGAGGAGTTCTAGTGTTTTGATGCTGCTTTGCCTCATCTCGTGTCCATGCTGATTGCACCTAAGGGAGACCCGGATGCACCAGACATCCCGACTCCTCGATCGTTTGCTAAGGCGATCGAGGGTCCCTACTCCTCTCAGTGGCTGTCAGCCATGGACGCAGAGATGGCTTCGTGGAAGTCCACAGGCACCTACGTCGACGAGAATCCCCCACCTGGGGTGAACATCGTCAGTGGCATGGGGATTTACAGGGTGAATCCGTAGAGCCGAGTGGCCCGTACCCAGAGCTTGTTGGCTGCCTCATGTACCTGATGACCTGCACACGACCTGACCTTGCATACCCTCTTAGCATCTTGGCACGCTATGTTGCTCTTGGGAGACACTGCTGATATCTTTACCAAGGCACTTCAGCCTTGTGATCATCAGCGTTTCTGTACTATGCTAGGTCTTGTGCCTACCGGGCCTCACTTGCTTACCTCTTGACTGAGAGGTAAAGATATCAGCAGTGTTGGCCCGAGAGGCCACGTAAGCAAGACGAAGCTGACCACGCTGCTGCAACTCTCGAGCAAGGAAGTAGCGCAGAGCAATGTGCTTCGTTCTGTGCTCCAGTCTATGCTCCTGACACAAGGCCAGCATGGCCTTGTTGTCAACATACAGAACTAGAGGAGAACGAGGCGCCTCTCCCAAGTCGGTCAGCAGGTAGGTGAGCCAGCGTAACTCCTGTGCAGCCATGGCCCCTGCGTAGATCTCAGCCTTACAACTGGAGCTGAAAACAGAAGACGAGAGGGTAGACCGCCACGAAACACAGCCGGAACCAAGGCTGAAGGTGTAACCCAGTGACGACCGCTGAGTAGCCAGGTCATCAACCCAAGAAGCGTCAGCGTGACCAGTGAGGACAACTCGAGCCCGTCCTCCAAGCATAAGCCCCATGCCCGACGTACTGCACAGGTAGCGCAACACCCTCTTAGCTGCAGCCATATGCTCTGGTCGGTGTCTCCCAGGAGCAACATAGCAAGCCAAGATGCTAAGAGGGTATGCCAAGTCAGGTCGAGTGCAGGTCATCACGTACATGAGGCAGCCAACAAGCTCTGGGTACGAGCCACTCGGCTCTACGGACTCATCCGAAGGCAGAGCTAAGAGCGAGTGGCGAGTAGACATAGGAGTGGCCTGAGGCAAGGAGTACGTGAAGTTGAAGCGCAGAAGGACCTGTTGAAGCGCACCATGTGTGACTGAGTCAAGGTAATAGTGTGCCGTGCTCTGTCCCAGGTGATCTACAAGCCAAGATAGCTGTGCACCTCACCCAGGTCTGTGCACATGTGTCTCTTCTGCAGCTCCTACTTCATGTGGGCGAGAGCCTCAATATCAGCAGCGGCAAAGACCAAGTCGTCGACGTACACGAGGATGTAGAACGGCAGCAGCAAAGTGTCGGTGCGCAGAAACAGCGACAGTTCAGCAGTAGAAGGCGCGAACCCAAGAGCCGCAAGTGTAGTCCTCAGTTCGTCGTACCACTCACGTGGCGCCTGGCGGAGACCGTAGACCGGCCGTCGGAGGCTCCACTAGGTACCAGGAGGGAACGACCCAGTGAAGCTAGGAGGGTGGCACAGCCAGATCTCCTCGTGCAGGCTGCCCTGCATGAAAGCTATGCTGAAGTCAAGAGAGTGAAGCTCCTAGTCACGCTGAGTGGCAACGTGCAGTAGCACCCAAAGAGTGGTCATCTTTGGGGTGGGGGAGAAGGTCCGGAAGAAGTCTACTCCCTCTCGCTGACTGAAGCCTCGAGCAACGTAACGAGCCTTGAAGACAGGCGGAGAACCTGGCGGCCGCTTCACCCTGAAAATCCACATGCCACTCACGATGTTCGCCCCAGGAGGGGGAACCTCAACGATGTAAGTGCCAGTGGACTTCCAGGATGCCATCTCTGCGTCCATGGCTGACTGCCACTGTGAGGAGTACTCACCCGCGATCGCCTCAGCGTAAGAGCGCGGGGTCGGGATGTCTGGTGCATCCGGGTCTCACTTAGGTGCAATCAGCATGGGCACGAGATGAGGTACAGCGGCGTCAAAGCACTCAAACTCCTCCTGCCTGTCCTCAAGGACGTCCGTGCCAAGAGCACACTCACCCCCGACGGACGGAGGACAGACAGACTCAGACTTAGACTCAGCAAAAAGACTCGCAGCGTAGTCTAGACGACAGTGAGCAGCAAAGTCGACAAGCTCAGCAACTAAGGCAGACGCAACAGCTGACTCAAAGGAAGGGTGAGTGATAGCAGTAGCCAGGAGACGCGTGATAGTAGGACTAGCAGCACGAAGAGAGTCAGACTCTGGGTCAGCAATGGCAGGAAGAGAGGACGCAATAGGAGGAGGCAGCGGGACACGTTGTGGAGCAGTGGAAGGACGAAGCGCCATCTGGTGAGTGCCTGGGACAGCAGGAGGACGCTGACGCGGGACACGACGACCAGTACGAGCAGCACAAACAGGTGACGCAGACCGAGACTCAGGCGACACAGGATAAGACTCAGGCTCAGGACGCTCCGTAAGACTGCCTGTTGGACCAGTGTAGGTTGAAGGACCAGGGAGTGGCAAGGAAGGCGGTAGTTGTGACAGCGACTGGACAGGCGGAGGACACTCTAAGGAGGGAGCAGGACAAGGTGGAGGCGGCTGACCAAGAACCTGCTGAAGGATGGGAATGAAGTATTGCCGTGGCTGTGAAGTGCCCCCAGAACCAGCAGAGACAGCACCAGAACCTCCAGCAGCAGCTCCAACTCCATCAGCACCACCAGCAACTCCAGTACCTCCAGCAGCACCAGCAGCACCTCCAGCAGGACCAGCACTAGCAGCACCTCCAGCAGCTCCAGTACCTCCAGCAGCACCAGCACCAGCCGCACCACCAGCCCCAGTACCAGTAGCACCACCAGCAGCTCTAGCAGCTCTAGTGCCTCTAGCAGCACCAGCAACACCTCCAGCAGGACCAGCTCCAGCAGCTCCAGTAGCACCCCCAGTCACAGCAGCTCCAGTACCGCCAGTTCGAGCACCTCCAGGACCAGTGGCTCCAGCACCTCCAGCACCAACCCCAGGGTCAGCAGCAACACCAACTCCAGTAGGCTCAGCGCCCTCAGCTCCAGCTCCAGTAGCACCTCCAGCTCCCACAGCACCACGGCGGCGGCGACAGTACCGAGAGTACCACTCACGCAGCTGCTGGGAAGAGAGAACGCCCCCAGGCTCAGCACCCCCAGGCTCAGTACCCGCCGCACCCCCAGGCTCAGCACCCCCAGTCTCCCCACCCCCAGGCTCAGCACCCCCAGTCTCAGTACCCCCAGACCCAGCACCACCAGGCTCAGCACGCTCAGGCTCAGCATGCTCAGTACCTCGCGCAGGACCAGAGTCAACAGCTACCTCGACGGGCTCGACCAGGTCTACCTGGGAAACACCTGAGGGAGCAGGACCCTGGGGAGGCATGGGGTCTACCGAAGCAGCACCTGGCGTGAGGAAGAGCGGCGGAGGGGGGAGCGGGGCGGTGCGGAAGGGGAAGAGACGGTAAAAGGGGACCGACTCGTCAAACGTGACGTCCTGAGAGGGGAAGACACGGCGCGAGGTGGGGTGGTAAAACTGCCAGCTAGGCACGTCAGGGACAAAGCCCAGGAAGACACAAGGAACGGCGCGGGAGGAGAGCTTGTCCGCGGACGTATCGCGGACAAAGGCACGAGATCCCCAGACACGGAACACAGACGCATCGCCAACCGCTCCCGTCCAACGCAGTGTCGGCGAGGTCTCCGGAACGGAGACACGGGGCCAGAGGTTGAGTTGATGCGCGGCGTACCGGACCGCAAACGGCCACAGAAAATGGGGGGCAGCCGCATGGATCAAGGAGGTACGAGCGACCTTCATGACCAAGCCAATGTGGCGCTCAGCAACCCCATTCTGCTGAGGAGAGGCCGGAAGCGTGAACGTCTGCTCAATGCCCTCCCCCTGACAGAAGGCCTCCAAGAGGCCGGAGGAAATCTCACCACCTCTGTCAGAGTGCAGGCGCAGGACGGGAAGGTCCGTGCGAAAGTGCCTCTCCAGCTGGAGACGAGTAGCGTGGATCCAAGGGATCAAGACAGCAGGGACCTCTCCTTTGGTGCGCAAGAAGTAGTCGTCAACTACCAGCAGGAAGTAGCGCTCTCCGCCCTGTCCACGGACGCGGGCAGGGCCCCACACACCCATGTGAAGGGTCTGCAGAGGAGCCTCCGTCGGGGGGAACTCAGAGGAGTGAGGGGTGGCACGCTGCCACCCCTCGACACAAGGAAGGCAGGGAGGGGCAGGGGATGGTGGCAGAGGAGGCAGTGACCTGGGGAGACCAGAGACAAGGAAGCGAGAGTGCATGCCACAAAGGCGCTGCATCGAAGGGTGACCAAGGCGGTGGTGCCAGAGGACCGTCCGGTGCGACAGGGTGCGACACGAGCAGGGGGCGGACAACTGACCTGACGCAGACGCAGACGCTGCTACCTGAGGGGACTCAGTGGTCAGTGTGTACAAGTCCGACCCCGGCTGCCGAGTGAAGGTAGCCAGGTGACGACCCGTCTTGGCGCACGTGCAGTGTGTCACACGCTCGTAGGCAGGGGTGAACTGGTGAACACCCGCGTCCTGGAGCGCGGAACCCGCCACCAAGTTCGTAGAGAACGAGGGGAGGTAAAGGCCCGATAGTGTGCCGGACGGGACAGCAGGACAAGGGAGGGCAGTGGTGGAGGTCGCAAAGACCGGACCCCCGGAGGGGTCAGCCAGGGAGACAGCAAGCGGCCTAGGGAGCTGCTCGAGGGCAGTGCGGTCGCGAAAGAAACAGCGGGAAGCACCTGAGTCTAGTGTGAAGGTGTGCAGTGCCTCAGTAGACGCAGTACCTGAAGGCGCAGACTCACAAGCACCTAAAGCAGTAGACACACCTGCACCTAGAGCAGCAGCCTCACCAGGACCAGGGGCAGCAGACGCACTAGCACCTAGAGCGGCAGCCTCACCGGCACCTGGAGCAGCAGACTAGATACCGGGGTCAGGCGGCACACACAGGTGACAGGCTCCCTCGGCACTAGTAGACAATGCATACATTGCAGTGAGAACAACATCATAGTCAAGAGCAAAGATATATACCCTCTGCCTAAGCAGCTCCACCCAGTCAGGGAGCTCAGCGTCGTCACCAAACTCTGAACGCCAAGCGTCGCTCAGACGGGCAAAACACCAAACTCTGTGTGACTACCCGTCCCGCAAGGCTGATCAGTCCGGACACCCGTGCTAATAACGTACGGGCAGCGAGCAGTACTCAGCGACCCTCTACTCTGAGCGTACCACTCACGAAGCTGCTGGGGCGAAAGAGTCTCGCGCGGACAACGCTGCTGCTGCATAGGGCCACTACAAGAAGCTCCCAAACTACCCACTCCAGGACGACTCCCACTACTGCCACCTTGACAACCCCAACTGGGGTACCATTCACGAAGCTGCTGGGGCGTAAGGGACACACGCGGACGGCCCTGGAGCTGAATCTGGCCACGCCACGAGCAGCAGTAGAAGCAGGAGCAGGAGTAGCAGTAGCAGCAGCAGTAACAGCAGTAACAGCACAGGCAGGGAAGTGCTCACCAGTGGTGGGAAGGGCAGGCGCACGACGGAGGCGACTGCGGGGCCGCTACAGCGGCAGGGCGGGGCCGCGACCGCGGCAGGAAGCTCCGCGGCAGTTGCTGCAGGGCGGGACCGGGCCGCGACGGTCGCTGCTGCAGGAGCGGCTGCTCCAGGGGCGGCTGCTCTAGGGGCCAGGGGCGGCTCCTGCAGTGGCGGCTGATCCAGTGGCCAGGGGCGGCTGCTGCACGGGCGGCCGCTCCAGGGGCCAGGGGCGGCTGCAGGTGCGGCTGCTCCAGGGGCCAGGGGCGGCTGCTGCAGTGGCGGCTGCTCCAGGGACCATGGCCGGCTGCTGGTGGTGCAGGGACGGCTGCTCCAAGGGCCGGGCGCGGGGTAGGGCAGGGTGATGCGGCGGGCAGGGGCGACGCCGCGGGCAGGGGCGACGCGGCGGGCAGGGCGACGCGGCGGGCAGGGCGACGCGGCGGGCAGGGGCGACGCGGCGGGCAAGGCGACGCGGCGGGCAGGGCGACGCCGCGGGCAGGGGGCAACGACGCGGGCAGGGGCGACGCCGTGGGCAGGGCGACGAGGCGGGCAGGGGGCGAGGACGCGTCAGCAGCTGGGCGCGGCCGCGTCAGCAGCTGGGCGTGGCCGCGTCAGCAGTAGGGCGCGGCCGCATCAGCTGCAGGGCTGGCGGGGCCGCGTCACGGCAGGGCGGGGCCGCGTCCGCGTCAGCGGCAGGGCGGGGCCGCTACCGCGGCAGGGTGGGGCCGCGTCAGCGACCAGGCGGGGCCGCGACTGCGGCCTGACGGGGCCGCGACAGCGACCTGACGGGGTCGCGCGCTGGCCTGACGGGCCTGCAGAGGCTGCGTGCGGGCGGCGAGGGCCTGCAGGGGCGGCGCACGGTCGGGCAAAAGCTGCGCGCGGGCGGCGTGGTCCTGCAGGGGCAGCGCGCCGACCTGACGGGCCTGCAGGGGCGGCTCTCGGGCCTGACGGGCCTGCAGAGGTGGCTCGGGGGCCTGACGGGTCTGCAGAGGCGGCTCGGGGGCCTGACAGACCTGCAGGGGTGGCTCGAGGGCCGTACTAGCTTGGAGGGGCGGCGCACTGGCCTAGGGCAGCACGAGGCAGCGCGAGGGCTGCAGGACGGCGCGCAGGCAGAACGAATGGCAAGGCGCGCGAGGGCGCACTAGCAGAAAAAGGCGCACGAGGGCGCACGAGGAGGGAAAGGCACATGAGGGCGCACGTAAGGTAGGGCGCACGAGGGCGCTTCTAGCGGAATAGTGGGCCCGTAGTAGTAAGCGGTCCTAGGTGGCAACCTAGGCTCGTGATACCATGTCAGAATGAACAAGGGTGATTGAACTAGGAAAGAGTTGGGTACAAGTAGGAAACCCTAAACTTACAGTACCCCATAGTATCTACCCCACTACAGCCTAAACAAACTGTAGCAGATATAACATTTGACAGTCCCATCCACCTGCCAACTACCTCGGAACCGCCCAACGAGCATGAAACGTCCACCAACAGAGCCAATCATCATGCTCGAAATGATACTGAGCCACCGAGTCCGTGACCCACGAGAGGGTTGAATTTCTTATCCGCTGGATGGACCGCAGACCGACTGAAGACAATTGGATACTTCATGGATAGAATCGAGAACCGAAATTTCCGAGATGTACACGCACTCTCATAAGAAGGGCCTCCTTTAGTGGGGGAATCGGGGGTAGTGTAAGGAAAATCCCGTTTCCTTACTTCGAATCTCTGCTGAGCGCGTGCACCACTGTTCCAGCCAACAGCACCCAACAGTGCACCGTTACCACTCGCGTCCGCCACTGTTCACGACGCGACCCAACCTCACGGTTCGGATGGTTACACGCGCCCCGGACCTCCGCCTCGACATTTGCGAACCTCGGCGCTAGGCCCATAGCGCACCCCAATTTCTCGCATTACCGTTACCACGATAGCTTCGCTTTATATTCTTTGCTCATGCCTTAGCTCAATGTTCTGTTTTGTTTTGATAGTGCAATTCTCGCTCCCTCACTCAATTGCACTCGTAACAGTTATCCATAGATGCTCAAATTTCTTGGGTCCTTGATTTTGATGGCCCTGCTCGACAGCGAGGGTAACCCCGCTCGAAACGCTTTGAGTTGACCTTGTTGGTTGGGCGGGAAACGGTTTACGGCCACCTGCGACGAGCAATAATTCCCACCAGCGCGAACGACTCCCCTGCGATGTCCTTGGTTTCCCGCCCAGCTGCTAAAACATGGTGGGAATTTTAACGGGGTGGTTTGACACCACAGCGCGCAGTAACAGTGACTGTCGCCTAATCATTACAGCCCATCCCTCGTAAAATTTCAGACCATTGCCGATGTTACTTTTCAAATGAGTGGCCCCAATGCCAGACCAATGGGCTATTTAGGGATAGTTGCGCCAAACAAAAGGTATAAACCAGTTGCACCACAAATCCCTTCGACACACCTAACTAACGCTGGAACCGATCTGGAATACTCTATACATTTTCAGCACAAAAATTTGGGTGGGGCTTTTGTTTTTACGCAGACCGTTGAACCCCTGGGCAGACACCGCGGCTGGAAACAGTCCGCTTCAAAGGGCCGTTGAGGTGGAGCTTTTCGACCACCTCGGCCATCTTTGGGTCGGCCAAAATGATCACACTGCTGGCGCTGTCCTACCACTTGCATTTTGTCGCGACGCTGAACCATTTGGGCGACAGAGCCAAACCAATGGTTGGGGTTTTCAGTTGACAAAGCACGGTTTTCGAAACCCACGCCAAATGTGCAGTTCCATCGCTTCTGGAGTAGGGTTACTACCCGTTTTTCGTTTACAGCGCAAAGTTAGTATGATTTCTACGCAGTTCGACGCTCACTGGTCTAAATATCCGAAAACGACAAGCCTACTGTGTAAGAGAAAACAGTTTAACTCAGTCAGGTGTTTAACATTTTTCAAGCCCATATAGAAAGAGCATCAAACCTAGACACCCTTTCGCATAGTGTTAAGGGTTGATGCCTCCCTCGATGGCAGCCATAAAAAGATATAAACCCGTCGCAAAGGGCATCAACCCTAACACTTTTGCCCAAAGGTTAGGTTTTATGCTCTCTAAACACTTCCACCCGGTGTTTAGGGTTGATGCTCCCTAAACAGCATGCCATCTGAGAGGGTAATATATTTTTGTCTGCCCAAAACTCAGGTGCAAACGGTTCGATGGCCGTCAATACATTGGAGTTGTCGGTTCGTCTACATTGTAACCAATGAAAACTTTAATGCGTAAAAATCTCACTAACTCTGCGCTGTGATCGAAAACTGGGCAGTAACAGTGCGCCAGAAGTGACAATGCTGCGCTTTTGGCGTATAGGCCCTGTTCGATAGCACTTTGGGCCCCCTCGATGCAACCATTTGGTTTGGCTCTGTCGCCCAAATGGTTCAGCCTCGCGACAAAATGCAAGTGGTTTAGCCGCGCCGGCAGTAAAATTATTGCGACCGTCCCACTGCCGGCTCAATCAACCAAATACAACGGCCAATATGGCCGAAAATCACCACCTCAACGGCCCATTGAAGGGAACTGTTCCTCGTCGAGGGTTCCCCCAGATGTTACTGGGCCGGGGGAAAAAAGGCCAGGAAAAATGTTAACGACAACAAAAAAATAGCCCGACAACGCACAGCTCCTCCCACAAATTTAGGCCCTCACGATGCAACCATTTGGTTTTTTTGTTATACTTCATTTGGGCAGTTAGGCTTAGGGAAACCTGTCGTTTAGACTATCCCTAAATATCCCATTGGTCTGGCACTGGGGCGACTGTTCTGAAAATCAACATTGGTAATGACCCCACAATGGTCTGGTGTTTTACTAGGCAGGCCTTGTAATCATTAGGCGGTTCCTGCGCGATGTAAGGTCAAACTACCACGTTGAAATACCCACTTAGTTTTTGCAGTAGCGCGGGAAACCTTGGGGGTCGCAGGGGGGTCGTTCGCGCTGGCGGGAGTTTTTTCACATCGCATGGGGTCGCAAACCATTTCCCGCCACACCAACAAGGTCACCTCAATGATTTTCGGGCGTGGTCACCCTCGCTATCGAACAGGACCATAGTTTCAGTAACAATGTGGGATCAACTAAAAACCCAAATGGTTGCATCGTGAGAGCCCAAAGTGCTATCGAAGAGGGCCGATGTGTAGTAGCATGTTCTCTCGCTTGTGGATGAGGGTTTCATGAACCTTTCATTTCACAACTGTAGCTGGCCGGTGGAATGATTATTCTGGTTTTGTTTCTTATTTGGTCAGGTTCAGGATGTGGTGCACCAAACCAAACCCCACCCGTACCCGTTCTGTTACGAAAACGAACAAGGCCTAGATTTCCTTTCCAATTCCCCCATTTGCCGTGTTTCAACTTGTAAAACGGAGTAGCTGTGACTACAGGAGGGCTGGAAACTTGGCTGGAAAGTCTTAGCAGGGCTGCTGGAATTGACTGGATGAGGTAAAACTTCACTATGTTCAAGATTAACAAGCCCACTAAAGCACAATTCTATAGGCATCACAAACAAGACAGATTGAAAGCTCAAACTAGGCTGATAGACAATGTAACTTCCCTGGTAACTTGGGCACAATCTAGATTGGATGGACCTTGAGTGACTTTGAGTGCCACATGAGGTGCATGAATAAGAAAACTCTGGATATTTCTGTTATAGCTGATTCTGATGTGTAGAAACCTGTAGAAACTGCCAACACTTCGGTTTGAAGGCAGCTTTGAACTGTATCGAGTCTTCGGCTGAAATCTGATTGGTGGTGGAACTTTTGAAGTACTTCCCGAAGCCTCTGATTCATCGCCAACATTCCCCCTTGCTGCTGCTTGTGTGCAAAGGGCTGGGGCGGCAGAAACTTGATTCTCCAACACTCCCCCTCGCACCAGACCCGAAGCACACATACACCCATGCTGATGCTCCTTTCACATCTCCTTAGCATACACTTCATGCTGCTGCCCACGTCTCTTCCCCTCACACTCCTCATTCTCCTCAAACTGCTCCACTGCTTCATGAAGTGTCATGAGGCCTGCTCTTGCCTTGCACATGTTGAATGCATCATGTGGAAGAACCTTGGTCATGAAATCTGCTGCTTGATCGTATGAACGGCAAAAGTTGACGGCGAGAACTCCCTTCTCTAGTTGCTCACAAATGAAGTGGTACTGCACCTCGATGTGTTTTGTACGCCCATGATGAACCGGGTTCTTGGAAAGAGCTATGGCTGAAGTGTTGTCCACGTAGAGCGGAGTTGGTTGAGTTCGCGGCTGCCTCAAGTCCTCCAAGAGTCCACGTAACCAGATTGCCTCCCTTGCTCCTTCAATCATTACCATGTACTCAGCTTCGGTTGTTGAAAGTGCCACACAACTTTGCTTGCGCGATTGCCAAGAAACAGCGGCACCACACATGAGGAAGATGTAGCCGCCGGTAGACTTGCATGTGCTCAATTCTCCCGCCCAATCTGCATCCGTAAAGCCTTGGAGGGAGCTTGCATATGGGCTGACTTGGAAGAGAAGACCATGATTAGAAGTACCTTTGAGATACCGAAGAGCTCGCTTGGCTGCATGCATATGAATAGGTGAAGGGGCACTCATGTATTGAGCTAGCTTAGATACCCTGAATGCTAAGTCGGGCCTTGTGCATAGGGCTGCATACATGAGACACCCAACCTGACTTTGGTAGAGAGCTAGGTCTTGTGGGGATACCTTAAGTGAATTCTCACCATGATGCTCACTCTCCTCAAGACACAACTCCTTAATACCTATGATATCAAGGCTTGACTCTCTCTCTTCATAGGGCTGATGTGAAGACAAAGGGACAAAGTTGGAAGGAAGTGGGGTAGGTGATGTCTTGCTATCATCAAGACCAAACCTCTCAAGGACCTTTTGGATGTACCTTTGCTGGAATAGGAAGATGGACCGTGACTTACGATCTCTCACAATGTTCATACCAAGATAATGACTCGGCTCACCAAGATCGGTCATCGTGAATGCACTTGTGAGAATACCTTTCACCTTGTTGAGAAGATCAAGAGAACCTGAGACTAGGAGGAGGTCATCGACATATACCAAGAGCCAAATGTGCTCCCCCTCACTCGTGTGCATGAAGTACAGAGCGTTGTCTCTCATGGACCTTGTGAAACCATGCTTGAAAAGTACCTGCTCAAGAGCATGATACCAAACCCGTGGGGACTGTTTGAGACCATAAAGGGACTTTACCAAGCGACACACTCGACCCGTACCGTCATCATAACCTTCGGGTTGTGCCATGTATACCTCTTCTTCCAAGACACCGTAGAGAAATGCGTTCTTGACATCCATTTGATGGATATGGAGACCAAGATATGCGGATATGGCGAGGAGGACTCGTACCGTGGTGTACTTTGCTACCGCGGCAAAGTTTTCGGTGAAGTCAAGACCTGGAATTTGGGAATAACCTTTTGCCACTAACCTTGCCTTGTACATATCGAGGCTACCATCACGTTTTACCTTGACCTTGTACACCCATTTGACATCAATTACCTTCTTCCCTGGAGGTGGCTCAACAAGACGCCATGTACCTCGCTTCATGAGACTCTCAATCTCTTCTTCCTCGGCTTTCAACAAATGCTCTCTCTCGGGACTTGCCATTGCCTCATGACGACTCAAGGGCTCTCGCGGAAGGTGTGATGCTGCCATGCATATTGCCTCTACCTTCTTGTGAATGCAATTCTCACTCTCCTCACATGTGCACCTTGATGACATGTCAACCATGAAAGTGAAGGGCTTTTTTACCTTGCGGACTCGTTTACCTTTACCAAACTCCTCACTTGGCTGAGACACATTAGTGGTAGGGTTTGGTCTCACAGTGTTTGATTGCGTTGATGCGGTCATTTGCGGCTGGGACAACGGCTGCGACATCGGCTGCGACGGCGGCACGGCTGCTTGTTCTTCTCCTGGCGTGGAAATATCTTGATTATCGGTGTTGACTTGAGGATTAGGTATGGTGACTCGTGGGGGTGAAGCTGAAACGTTTGTCGGCATAGTTGGTTGTGAAGATGCTCTTGGTGGGGATCTTGAGACTAGAAGCTTGGGAATTGATGATGACGCTGCCTTGTCGAGAGGTGGTGATGGTTGGGGCTGGTTGGTGTTGTTGCTCGGTGTTGAAGATGGTGGTAACTGATGACGACCGAATCCGGGACGTGGGGGTGAAGTTGAGAAAGGTCTTGGGTGAAGAAGTGGACTGTTGGAGCTGGTGTTGGTGGTGACTCGCTGAAGTGATCCTCGTGCTATGAGCTGGCTTGACGTTGGAACAAGTGATGAACGTGTGGTATGAGAACGAGGTGTTGCGGTGACGGTTGACTTGTTGCTAGGAAGAGTCGTAGATGGTGTTGATGTAGGTACTTGGGGTCTTGTAGCTGTTGATTGCTGCTGCATGGGATGATGATGAGCTTCTGTAGTTGCCTCTGGAGTGATGGCTGATGATGGGTTTGATGGCGTAGTGGTGGGCTGATCCGGTTGGCGTTGAAATTGTGAGGTTGGTGTTGATATAGCTGGCTGGTTTGTGACTGTTGGCTGCTGCTCCTTTGGTGGTGATGGAACGGTGACTTGCTGCGGTGGATTGTCTTCATTTGATGGCTGAACTTTATCTCCACTTGGTTGAATAGCTGCTGGTGGCACTGGCGTGGCATGGCTGGACTCGTTGACGACGGCTTGAGGGAGATCGATGATCGGTCCGCTATGGTCAGAATCGGTGTCATCTTCTTCCTCCTCTTGTGTTGTTTCCTCAGGTGCGCTTGCTGGTTCCTGTTGGATAGAGGGTAGAGAGGAGGAAGAGGAAAACTTATGCCAACCTGCAAGGGACATGTCTTCATAGAAGACAACATCCCTTGAAACCACTTCTCGCTTGGTGACAGGATCCCAAAGGACCCATCCCTTGCTCTCATTGCTCATGCCAATGAAGAGGCCCCAATGAGCTTTGCTGTCCAGCTTGAGTCTCTTTGCATCTGGAAGACGGTATTGGGCCATGGAACCAAAAACACGAAGCATAGACAGATCTGGTTTAACTCCAAACCAAGCCTTATATGGCGTTACACCATCCGGTAAGGGCCTTGTGGGTCTCCTGTTGCGAACATAAATTGCCATAGTGATTGCCTCACCCCACCAGAGCTTGTCAAGGCCTTTGAACTGAAGGAAAGTGGTAGCTATAGCCTGGATAGTGCGATGAAACCTCTCTGCCACTCCATTTTGCTGAGGACTGTAGGGACAAGTGAACTGTTGTTTGATGCCCAATGCCAACAACTCCCCCTGAAACGCTTTCCCCATGTACTCACCTCCTCGATCCGACCTCAAGGTGAGTAACTTCTTCCCTGACTCTCTCTCAACAAGTGCTAGCCATTGCTTGAAACACTTGTGAACTTCATCCTTGGTGTTGATGAAAAAGGACCACGAGAAACGATTCTTGTCATCAATGAAAGTCACCAAATATCTCTTACCGTTTCGAGTAGGGTCTCGCATGGGGCCGAAGACATCAGTGTGGACCAACTCTAGCAGGTCCCTTGACTGAGACTTAGAAGGGAAGAATGGCTTTCTAGCTAGCTTACCTTCCACACAAGATGGACATGGAATGGAAGAAAGGGACTTGACTGCACTTTCACTCAAACTCAATCCTTCCACGCTCTTGTGATTTACCAACCCTTTCAATGCTTGCACTCCCACGTGCCCCAAGCGTGCATGCCATACCTCAGCTTGGGAGATAATCCCTTTGTTGTTGACTTGATCGGTTGAAACAGCGGGAAGCGAGACAACGTCGTTCTTCGTGTTGCTAGCACCGTGCTTAATCTCCAACTTCATCTTGTAGAGCCGCCCGGTACGCTCGCCTTCAGCCACCAGATTTCCTGCACTGTCCCACACTTTGGCTTTCCCCCCTTGCAAGAGAACGGAGGCACCTTTCTCTTCGAGTTGTCCGGCTGAGAGCAAGTTTGCTCCCAAATCAGGAACAAACAAAGCTTTATTGACACAAAATGACTTACCATCCTTTTCGAACTCAAGCTTGCCGACTCCTTTGATTGGTACTTTGCCAAGATCAGCAAGAGTCACAGCTTTTGAGTCATATGAGGGCTGAAAATCCTTGAGAATGGACTGATAGGGAGTCATGGTTTCAGAGCAGCCACTATCAAGAATAAACTCCTCACTACTAGTAGAGAAAACGTGCATGCAAGTAGCAGCGTTAAAAAGGACAGGACCATCGGACTCTTTGGACTCATCTTGACTTGTAGAATGACTTGCTATATTTGCTATGGCTGCCTTACCTTTTTCAGATAGTAGCTTAGGTGGGGGGACCCAATTAGGAGGCTTCTTAGGACAAGCATACCACGGGTGACCCCACTCATGACAACAAAAACACTCAAGATTAAACTTTTTAGCATTCGGGGCTTGGCTGAAATTATTGACTCTTGGCGTATTGACTCTTGCATTCCTAGGCTGGTATAGATTGGGAATCGAAGGCCTTGGCTGGACATAGGGACTGGACTTATAGGGAGGACTTGACTGAGGAAAACGAGAGGGTTTGTATGGGTTGGAAGGTGACTAAAATTTCGTACCGTAGTAGGGTTGAGGGCGGTTTGGGCTGAAATTTCCTTGCCTTTGGAATTGGTTGCCATATCTTGTGGCTGCTACAGCACTCCACGCACCTTCGTCACTCCGCTTGTTCCGTGCAAGGTCTCGACTCTGCTGCTCGTTGACAAGGGCCTCAAAGATGAACGCACGACTCTTCATTGACTGCGGGAGCGCTTGTAGTGTTGCATGGAAAGTGTCCCACTCCGGTGTAAGGCTGGTGAGGATGACGGTCTTGAAAAGAGACTCTGGAATCTCCAAGCCGATCGCTGCTGCTTCCTCCAACATTGCTTCAGCTCGTTGTAGGTAGGCTTGTGCTGATTCATCTTCTTCCATCTTCAGATTCATGAAGCGGCTCCACATCTCGGCTTGGCTGCTCTCGGATTTTGACTGGTGCATAGTCTTCAGTCGGCTCCATGCTTCCTCTGCATTGTTTGATGGTAGAACAGGGCAGGAGCGACTTCAACTGCTGCTCGTGAATGCTATTGAGTAGGTAGAGGAAGGCCTCCTTGTTGCGTCGTTCGTAAAGTCGTTTTTCAGCTTCTGAAGCATCTGCTGCTGGTTTGGCTGCTTCTCCAGTGTAGTAAGGCCACAGATCCAGAAGGAATGAAGTGAGCTCAAACTGAGTTGGAAAATCTTTGCCGTTGAACTTGGGGAGGTGAAGCTTAGGCATGAAGGAGGTGAGTGGTGAGTATGTTGTTGAAGGACTGCCTGGTGCAACTGCTTCCACTAATCCAGTAGCTGCTGATGTTGACTCTGAAGCTCCTCCGGCTGGCTGGAGTGCAGGACCAGATGGATTGTCTCCCGCCATGTTCGTATGGTGCTAGGATAGGAACGTGGTGGGCTAGGTTGATCGAAACGACGAGCTCTGATACCAACTTGTAAAACAGAGTAGCTGTGACTACTGGAAGGCTGGAAACTTGGCTGGAAAGTCTTAGCAGGGCTGCTGGAATTGACTGGATGAGGTAAAACTTCACTATGTTCAAGATTAACAGATTGAAAGCTCAAACTAGGCTGATAGACAATGTAACTTTCCTGGTAACTTGGGCACAATCTAGATTGGATGGACCTTGAGTGACTTTGAGTGCCACGTGAGGTGCATGAATAAGAAAACTCTGGATATTTCTGTTATAGCTGATTCTGATGTGTAGAAACCTGTAGAAACTGCCAACACTTCGGTTTGAAGGCAGCTTTGAACTGTATCGAGTCTTCGGCTGAAATCTGATTGGTGGTGGAACTTTTGAAGTACTTCCCGAAGCCTCTGATTCATCGCCGACATTCCCCCTTGCTGCTGCTTGTGTGCAAAGGGCTGGGGCGGCAGAAACTCGATTCTCCAACATTTCATGCATCTCTAGAACCAACCCTAGACTACATTACAAGTACCCAAATCAGCAATATACAGAAGAACCGAGCCGCGGCTTGCGTGATGGAGCGTGCAGTTCTGCACCTCGGTGCGCTGCTCTTGGTGACGTATCTCGGGGTTGCGCGAGTCGACTGCTTTCCCTTGGCCGACTCCTAGGGTGTGTACCTCGATAAGCGCCCGCTGGCGTGGCGGTGTTTGCCCGCCCTGTCGGTTCTGCGGAAAGTTCGGACGCTGGTTGTGCGCGGTAGAGTTGCGAGGGTGTGACGCAAATTTCGGGACTAGGAATAGTTGGTTCTAACTCCCAGAGTTCAACCTTAGCCATTTGCGTAGTTTGTCGTGACACATATGGGGTGTAGCCGCGGAGTGGGAATGGGGGCCGGGACGCGGGACGGACAGTGGGATGAGGACGGAGATTGTGGAGTGAGTTTTGAGAATGGAGCTGGAAAGCAAAGGTGAGCAGGTGAAGCGCAGGTGGAGAGGGGAGGCGGGAGAAAAGAGGTGTGCGTGAGAGGAGGCAACGTAGAAGCACAGTGAGAGTTTCGGAAACAGGACCTTTCCTCAAAGTCCTTGCTGCTGCTCCCTGCTCCTCCTCGTGCCTAATCCCCATCCCTTTCCAGCGAATACCTCAGTTATGGCGTCAGCAACCAGCGGCGTCACGTGGAGGTTGTGGTGAGCCAAGGTGGAACCGTCCAACCCCTTACCTCCCACTCCCCATCCCCGCATCCTCCCTTCCACGTCCCACCCTTCTCCCCGTGCTTTCACTCCACTCCTCTCTTCATGTTTCCGCCTTTCTCTCCTTCCGCCAGCGCAAGTCCTGCTGGACTGTCAGAAGGCGTGGAACAGAACATTTGACGGCTGGGTGGTTGGTGGGGACTGCAGCAAGGCAAGGAACGTCACGTGCGATTCCCAAGGCATGATAACAGCCATGTAAGTGGACCCTCGAGCATGCATGGCTGGTAATTCTGTACAGCGCAAATCATCATGGCCTCGTTCGATCCATCCCCAACCTCCTTTCCCCCGTTCTTCTCCCTCCCTTGCTCACCCACCTTCTTCCCCCGTTCCATCCCTCAGTGCCTCCCTTTATCCCTGACTCTGTCTCTCCTCCCACCCCTCCTTCCTTTCTCACCTTACACATCACCCCTTCCATCCAACCGTCGATCTCCTCATCAGTGTTTCCCAGCTTTCCCCTTTATAATAGACAGGACCTCACTACCTACTTCCCTGCCGTGCTTCCATGAGGCAATGTCACTCACACCCTCTTCCATATGCATGCTTACGTAGAGCCCACATCTGAGGAGTGTGTATCTCAACCAATGTTCCCCCCATGTAGGCAGTTAAACGGACTAAAACTACAGGGACCATTTCCTTCAACCATTGGCAACTTGTCCAGCCTGACACATTTGTGAGCACACCGTACCTTTCAAACAGCTCTTTGCTGCTCCTTGATTTGCCGCGTTCAAGCATTGTACGGGAAACAAAAGCTGCAGATGTTTTACCACCGCAGAGCTGCAGAGCGTGTTCTTTGTGTGGAGAAACGCTCTGACCTCGGCTAGACACCAGTGTTTTGTAATCCAAGAAGGGGCCTTCAGTGTTGTCCCTAACAACATTCCAGGAACCGTAACAATAACATCCAAACACGTTCAACTGCCCAAACCTTGTTCTCGCCTTTTGTACAGAGCAAAGAGCGAGCAGATGATTCTTGCCTTGTAGAAGAGCCTTGTCAGAGTAACAAGTTGAGGCGAATAATACTCGCCTGAGTCTGTTAAGTATTGTTGTACTTGTTGCAAGGCAAGCTTGACTCGCCCTTGCAAGTTTGCGTCGCCCCAAACACCCATGGAAGGGTTACGTAGGTGTGTGTATCACCCAGAGAAGAATAAAATAGCCTCAGATGGTGGCGTACCTAGGCTTTGAGGTGAGGGGAGTTCGGCTGGCGATCCAAGAGGTGAAGGCGAAGGTGCTGGACAAACTTAGGGCCCCAGGAGACAAGGCAGGAACACGGGCACTCCTCGCCTTCCTGAACTATTACAGGAAGTTTGTGCCCAAGTGCAGCCTCCAAGCACGTACGCTCAATCAGCTGATGAGGGAGGGTAAGCTTTGGTAGTGGGGGAAAGAAGAGGAGGCGGAACAACAAGACCTGCTGGAAGCGGTAAGAATCAGGGACATTGCTGATTCGCCACCCAGAACGTAGAGCGCGTCAGGAATGAGGACCCGCTTCCCGGCCTCCCCTTGCAGAGCGACTGTACCGCGGCCTCGACGGTCTGCAGAGCCCCGTTGAAGCCAGGCACATGCGTCTCATCGCCGCTCAGCGCCATGTCGACGAAGACCTCCTTCGTCCCCATAAGGTGGTGCGAGCACCCGCTGTCGAGCAGCACCGCCATTGGATCAGCTTGCATGGCGGTCGCGACTGCCTTGACGTCCTCCCGGGCTTCTGGCGCAAGCGAGACTGTCAGCTCCACCACGCCGACCATCGAGCACGACGCCTCCTCGTCGCCTCGACCCTTGCCGCTGGAGTTGGCGACGTCCTTCGTCGACGACGCCTTCTTCGACGTCTGATTCTCCTTGCGCGGCTTCTCGTCTCGATGGGGGCGACGACTGGTTGACCGTCCACTGCCTCCCTTGTTGTCGTCCTCGTCGCTGTCATCGCGGTCGGGGCACTCAAAAGAGAGATGCTCGGGGTCGCCGCAGATCCAGCACTCCCGCCGTCAACCACCACCTCCACGGCCCTTGTCCCGCGCCGACTTCTTCTCGTTGACATCCTTCGTTGACCTCCCACCTCCGCTACCACCTCGGCCTGGTTTGCCGCGTTGCCCTAGCTGACGAGTCTGCTTCATCGGGGCGGCGTAGCTTGCTTGCGGAAGGAGCTCAGTGGGACGTTCGGCTCCTTGCATCGCCTCATCTTGGATAATGTAGCTGGTGAGGGAGTCCTCGTCGAGTGACTCACGCGTGCCGGGCACCACCATCAGCCTCTTCATGAGGTTGAAGCTGCTTGGCAGTCCCTTGAAGACGTAGGTGATGTACGATGCCATTGCGTATTCGACGCCCGCCATCCGCATAACGGCCAGGAGTCGTCGAGCACGATTGCAGTAGTCCATCGCCGACTCCTGCTCGCCCATCCGGAGGTGTGTCAGCTGATCCTCCAGCAGGCCGATGTACAGGTCGAGATGATGAACCGCCACGCCTGGTGGCCTTGCGTCCTGTCAAAGTCGACACGGCTTCAGCGCAATCAACACCATCGGCGAGCAGCACCTCGTGATGACCATGAAGGTAAGCAGATGAGCGGCTCGAGCAAATTCCTTGCGTAGCTTGACCTCGTCCACGTGCGGTATCGGCGCGATGCCATCGGCAAAACCCTTCAGCCCGGCGATCTCCAGCTGAGGCTCGATAGCCTCCTTCCACGTAATGAGGTCCCGTCGACCTTGCAGCGGCGTGGTCACGGCCATCTTGTCTGGCAAAAACTTGAAGTAGCCGTACGGCGGCGCGATCCCGCCTGCCGTCACATGCGTCGTCGACGGAGTCCTCCAACTACTCTGTTGGGGAGAGCGACGCCTTCCGACGACGTCGACACGCGAGCTGCATGCAGCCGTCGTCGACCGCTGCACTCGCGCTTGACTCCTGTCGACGCCACCATCGACCTTGATGACACCTCTTTTCTTCATGCCCTCGCTGCCGCCGACTTGAACACCGCCGTCGACCTCCTCGTCGACGCCCTCTTCGTTGTGTGCCGTTCGAGGAGATACAGGTCGGGAAGGGTGTTCCATCGCCCACTGCGCCCGCATGCCCAAGTCGACGATCTCCAAAGAGAGGGTCGGCCCAACCTCGCCAGCCTCGTTGCGTCTTCTCGCATCATCCAACCGTGCCTCCAACGTATCCGCTACCGTGCCGGCAGCACGGGACAGGCGTCATAGTCTACACGGGATGTTGGTCTACAACGACTTAGTAGGTGCAACAGTCGGCTCCTATCTGAAGGTCGCGTGTTCGTTTCACGCTCACCGCACCATGCGGAGAATCACTCTACAACGATCAGGAGCTAGACTATGGGGGAAGTCACGACTCCTTGGAGTGATTGTAGCTTTGCCTACGCTGCTTAGCCCTTGCACATTCACAGGAGAATTTGACAAAAGTTTCCACTAGCAAAGTTGGGAATACAGAAAGAATTGATACAACAATGGCAAGAATGACTACATTAGGAACCTAGCAACTCTGCACCCAGGCTGGTCGAGCGCCATCGGCAGGGAGCTCATTTCCCCCCGCTGCCTCTTCAGTATTACCCACACCTGCAACATCCACCTTCCAGCCTAGCGGCCTATCAGGAGCAGCCATCGCTGGCATTGCCGTGGCTGTGGTTTCTGTTATGCTGCTGCTGGTTGGTGTGCTGATATGGTGGAGGGCCTACAAGAGAGATGCAGCAGAAGGAGCAACTACAGCAGTTAAAGAGAGCAAGGATGTACTACCATGGGCTGTTGATGGTAATGATCAACTCTCCCTAAGCCCTCCCTCTCTTCTCCACCGTATTTGGTTCCCTTTCAATGGCCTGTATGTGGAATGAGATACTAGGTAGCAAGAGGGTATAAACAAAACTGTGGATTTGTTAGTCTTCTGTAAATTTTAAGTACAACAACCATTGTTATTGTAGAGGACACAGGGAGGACGGGGGTGGGGGTGGTGATAGAGGATGGAGTGGTGCATGATGGAGGAGGAGGGAGGAAACTGGTCCAAGTCACACGTAAGATAGGGCTTGCAGTAGGTGCTGTTAGGCTTGAGCAGAAGGGCGAACCGAACAGATGTATTTGATTTGTGGCCCTCTATGTTCGATTCGGACATGTTCATGTTCGCCCAAAGATGTTCGTGTTTGGTGTGTCGTGGGTGGCTGAGCTGCGTAAAAAACGAACATGTTCGTGTGAATCTACGTTACATCAATGTTTTGTGAAATCCAACAATGTTTCGTGTTCGGTGCAAGTTCAGTAGCCTACTCATAAGCATTTTAGCACTTGGGTGTCTCGTAATGCCATACTTAATATCTTTTCTCTCATCGTTTGCACTTCTGCAATGACATTACAACAATGCCAAGTGCGCTTCATGTTTACATCATGTGCTTTTTTTTTCTCATCGCACGAGCAGGTCTGGCGGGCAGTGTGGCGGCGTCGCACTGCACGGAGTACTCCCTGGAGGAAGTGCTCACAGCCACCAGCAACTGGGCGAGTGAAAACCAGCTGAGGTTGGGCTCCTTTGGTGACGTGTACTTCTTTGGTAACGTGCACGGAGTACTCCCTGGAGGACGTGTCTCCGCGCGATGGCACCACGCTGTGGGCCGTCAAGCGAGCCAAGCTCCTGCAAGCTGACTTTCAGCGGGAGGTAAGATCCATCATAGACCCAGCGAGCTGTTTAGAAGGTTTGTGTCTCAAGCTGTCAATATTTGTTCTTTTCGCAGGTGCGACAAATGGCCGACAAGAACCATCCCCATATCGTGCGGCTGCTGGGGTTTGCTGTTGGAGGGGACATGCGGACTCGGCCAGAGCAAATCCTGATCTACGAGTTTCTTCCGAATGGTGACCTTGAAAAGTGGATCAGTACATGTATTGAATACTTTACTCGCAATCTTCTCTTTTTTCTTCCTTTGTGACAGATTGAAGCTAACACTGTTTCCCTCATCCTGCAGAAGCGCCCTCTTGCCTCACCTTGAAGCAGCAGCTGGACATCCTTATTGGTGCAGCACGTGGTTTGGAGTACCTTCACAGCTTTGGCCTCGTGCATCGCGACATCAAACCCGCCAACATACTCCTTGGGGCAAAGATGCAGGCAAGTTTGTCTTGGACGCGCGAAGTGATTCAATTGAACTGGGTTGAATGACACACAGAGCTGAGTGACTAATTATTAAGGAGAACTACTTTCCTTGTTATTGTCAAGCATTGTAGCGCAAGAATGCCACGAGGTACATGCTGGTTTTGGTTTTGGATGTGTTGTAAAAAACCCGTAATACCATAAGTCTAAATTTGACAGTGTAGTATGGGTTTTATGTGGACAGGAGTTGAGGAGACGATATGTCTTTTTGAGGGAGCAAACTATTCTAAGTTTGTTTCACCTAAATAGTAACACTTTTTCAGGTTTCTCCGTGATTATGCTTGCGCTGGTTATTGCGTTTATCATACCATCCATCAGGCCAAGATTGCGGACTTTGGACTTGTGAGGGAGGAGGAGGGCAGCACAGTGGGCACAACTCGAGTGATGGGAACACCGGGCTATGTGGATCCCATCTACTTCCACACATCAAAGGCAACTAGCGCCACCGACGTCTATAGGTGAGCAGGTTATGATGTCTACTGGTAACGTAAACTTATGCAGTAGGTGAGCAATTATTGTCAACATTAGGTTTTCCCCAGTAGAAAACATTTCAGCCCAACACTAGGTTTCCTCAAGCTGACTGTGCTGCTTTTGCCCTTTTACTTGCAGCTTCGGTGTGCTCATGCTTGTGGTCCTCACAAAACGGAGCCGCCCACTCCATGTGGGTGCTAGAGAGTGTGATCACATCCTTTCATGGGTAAGAGATATCGTTTTGTGGCATGCAACCGTAGCGGCAAATCTGTTGGCATGCAGGTGCTGCTTGCACTGTGTCTATATACATCAATCTTTATGCATTTTTTTTCTACCCTGTCTGTCTTAATGCAATATATGCCGTGTGATTGTTGTGCCTTCTTTTCCGTATTATTCTTGTATATTCTTACTCTCCTTGCCAATCTTGCTACTGCCTTTTGGCCCGTTACTTTCCCTCAACCAAAGCCATGCTAGGTCAACCTTCAAGTGTCCCTTTCATGATGTCAAACCATACTTCTTCTCTGTTTCCTTCCCCACCTTTCCCACTCCCTCAGGTGGAGGCGTGCATCTCCTCCGACACCCAAACCAGCCTCAAGGACCTGAGCATGGACGCCCCTGATCATGCTGTGCTGTGTCTCGCCAAGCTGGCTCTCAGCTGCACTGTGGAGCGCGGTGCATATCGCCCAAGCATGGCTGGCATTGCCAACGAGCTGCTTGCTATCAGGAATGAGGTGATGGGAACAGAGGAGCTGAGTGCAGCTATTAAGGTGGACATGCAAGCCCTGAATTTAAAGTCCGTGATTTTTCGTGGGAAAGGCATGTACGCTTGGCCTCCTGCTCGGAAGTTTCTATCAAATGCGACCAGCTACTGGAGTAAGGTTTTAGGTGGTGGTAACTGGCAGAAGTACTGACTACGGACCTAATTTTTATAACTTGAGGATGACCAATGCAAGGGACAATCTGGTGTTGCTCAAGGATGGATACTTCGATAACAAAAAGTTTATGTTGTTGCATTTCATGATGAAAATGAGTAAGGGGTATATTCTCGATATGCGAAAGGGGCGCTTGGAAATTCAGGTACCTAAAGAAATCAAGATACATCTATTTATTATGCCTTATGTGTTCATGTTACATGGTACGTATATAAGAAGCTACTTTCTTGAGTTCTCGATACTATAGCACATTAAGCTTTTAAATGAGAGACATGAGTGTGGGTAGGTATATGGTAGTTGTTTCGAACTACCTTACAGAATTTACTACACACAACTATAAGGTTTTTTTAGTTACATCATTGCCCGGATAGAAGAAATGTTTTATACCCCTCGGAAGCTTTACAGGGCAAAACTGCAAGAGTTTTACTAGCAAAAGTCGAGAACAATGATTCAGAATGATAGCAACAACATTGGCATGCAAGACTACATAAGACCAAGCAAAGCTGCTGGTCGACTTCCATCGCAGCACGATCGACCGCGTGCCAGCACAACTTGGTCGACCGTGCTCCAGCAGAGCAAAGTCGCGGCTTGCCCACGTTGCAAGTCCACGGTGTGCCAACGCCGCAGTAAGTCGGCTGCATAGCGTTGCACCCGCAGGACAACGAAGCACCTGCCTCGCAGGTGCGTGCAGCTGGTTGGTGCGCCACTCCTCGTCACGAGCACAGCGCAGACGCCTGGCAGACTCCACGCCAGCGACTGTGCCCACCAACCACATCGACCTCGGAATACCACTTCCAAGGTCGGCCTCGCAGTAGTCACCCCGGCGACCTTCGCACACGTCGCCCGGGTATCCCGGTCGACCAGGAAACCATGCCTGGTCGACCAGCACCTCCTTCACGTGCCCGTCGACCACCCAGTTTGACGACCACCTCTAGTTGACCTCACTAGGTCGACCTCTCCCCTGGTCGGCCAGCTCCAAGTTGATGACACTTCTGGTCGACCAGCTCCAGGTCGACCAGCACACCTGTTAGCCGACCACACCCGGTCGGCTTCCCCTAGTCGGCGTCACCGATGTCGACGCCTCCGATGTCAACCTTGCCAGGTCGACCACTCGAAGTCGGCGCCCTTGCAGTGGCCCCCGTGCAGGTCAACCAGACCCGTCGACCAGCTCGCCCATTGCTGCAGGTCGGCTGCACTCCCCCATACACCCGACTACGAGGTCGGCTCTGCCCAAGCTAGGACGGGGCCTTCCACAACTCCCATTGACAGATGAACGTTCCAAAGTTTACACGTTCAGCAAACATTGTTCGGGAAGCCACGTCATGAAGAATGCTTGTTGAGTAAGCCCCCCCATAAGTTAGAGAAAATTCTCTGATTTATGTTGAAAAACTCATATATTTCAGCCTTTTCTATTGGATTTTGAAACTTCAGCATATTTTAAGCCTTCTTTGATATTTCAGATTTTGTTACTTTGAGAGTGTTCTCTGATCCATCTTACTTCAAACGCGAACCAACTCTGATTTTTACTATGCGAGATCTGCGCTGACAGCTGTGATGAGTGCTGGAATTTGAGATTTGTACCGCCAATTACGCTATTAGAGTGACAACGTTCAAGTTTTGGACCGCGACGCCGTGTTGCGGTGCGGTTATCCCCTCGTTGGCACCAACGCATACTCAATCCAGTTGCTGATTGGTCGTTTAGGGAGCCCTTGACAGCATCCTAGGGCTCGACCAGTACCCACGTTGCAGGCTACCGCAGCTACACAACACATCAAACAGCAGAGCAAAGATAGCAGTGACTCATGGTTGCCGTGCATACTAGGCAACCATCCATCAGTAGGACCTTCTTGATTGTCAAAGGTCCATCGTTGTTCTGCCTTAACCCCATCCACCCCCGTGCTGCACCTCACTGTCACCATTGCTCTAGCTACCCACTACTAGGCTGATACTAGAACGGGCCCTGATTTTTTGCTTAGCTCGCTTGCACGTGAGAAAACGCCACGGTCCAGCCTTGTTACCAACTCGACCCTTGAGAAGCCTGCTCCTCCAGTGTTTAGAGTGTATGGAGGTTAGCAACCTCCAAAAGAAACGAAATTTGAAGGAGCAGTATTGAGATCGTGGTGGTTTAGAGTGATGTTATGCTCGTGGATCTGCGTCGTACCTTCTTTGCCTACGCAATCCAAAAGAAAGTAAATGAAATCTATACCTTGGTTCAGCAAGTGGTATGCTTGTTTTTGTTGATTGTGTATGTGGTTGTGGTATTTTGCTCTAGCTGGTTGTGGGCTAAGGGTTTGGGCAAAATGTGGTGGTTAGACTTGTTGCGGGCTGGAATTGATCTTGCACAGAATGCATGCTTGCATGGCCGCACCAAGCACATGCAGGTTCGGTGGCATTTCATCAGGGAGATGGTGGCGTGCGGCGAGGTGATCCTCCGGTGGTGCCCCACCAACCGTCAAGCAGCAGATATACTCACCAAACCCCTCCCTTATGAGCGGCATGGGGTGTGCATGTCCTTGATGGGGATGCAGCCCCATGTCAGCATTGTACCTGAGCAGGATGTGGGAGGACTGGTGCTTCTCTACCTTGACGACCTCATGCTGTGGATGGCGCCCCTCCCTGGGCAAGGGGGAGTGAAGTGAAGGATTTTGCCCAGTGGTGTTCAGCCACCTCCAGCACGAGCAAGGGGGAGTGTTGATTGTGTAGGTGGTTGTGGTATTTTGCTCTAGCTGGTTGTGGGCTAAGGGTTTGGGCAAAATGTGGTGGTTAGACTTGTTGCGGGCTGGAATTGATCTCGCACCCAACAAGCACCAACAAACCTTTGCTATTCACTACAACACCTTTGGTGTTGCTAGTTTAGCACTTTGGGTTGTTGGGGATTGTTGTAGGGCGAGGGTTGGGTTGGTAAGGTTTGAACAACTCGTCACTTTTCATATCTGAACTCTTGCCAAAGCTACTTTCTTGATTTAATCCATGGCTGCCTATTGATTCCGCCAGAATACCCCGTCGCACTTAAATCGCGATAGCGATCGGCCTAGATCTTGGTTGAAGGTGTGCGTTACCATTCTGGAAATAAGAGATTAAAAACATTCCAACGCGTACCTGCTCATAGTTTAAGGTTACGTGAGCTGCACGCAATGTTCCATCGAAGTCGGCGGACTTAATCTCTTGTTACGCTCTCCAGATTCGTGCGTTTTCCATCAGTTTTTCCTCTGCCTCACTTGTCGTTTGTTTATAGTTCAGCATAGGGTTGAGCAAGGGGTTCAGCCCGGGGTCGAACACTCATGTTTGGAGAACTGAACATGTTCGTGTTCGGCCGAACACCTACAACGAAAAAGGGTGTTCGATGTTCGCCTTTGAAGGAGAACACAGAGGTGTTTGGTCCGAACATGAACATGTTTGGGGCGAACATGTTCGTGTTGGTTTTCTAGGCTCATTTCATTTCAGTCCCACACCATTTCCGTGTTAACATTGAAAATACATGAGTTAACATTGACATTGGTTTCCAATAAAACTCAATCGTGGCACCCGTCCCCCCCCCCCCCCCCCCCCCCACCCTCTTGTCATCAAATATGATAGCGAAATGCCAGATCTAACGGCGAAATGCCAAATCCGCGTAAATCTGTTGGCGGAATGCCATATCTGCGCATATCTAATGGCGAATTGCCACAGCCGCGCAAATCTGACGGCAAAATGCCATATCGGCGCATATCTTACGACGAAATGCCATAATCGTGCATATGTGATGGCAAAATGCCATATCGATGCATATCTGGCGGTGAAATGCCATATCCGCTCAAATCTGACGGCAACAGTTCTTAGTATTGAATCACCTTTCTAACACTGCTAACACTCTTTTCGGAGTCACTTCCAAGGGTCCCTGGGTGCCGAACAAGCGTTGGCCCCTATCCAAGGGTCCGAGTGTGTAGAGGAGAAACTTGAAGCTGTAGCTTGGTTGTCGCAGCAGGCATTCCTTCTAGGCGTTGTCAAATCCTCTAAACGCTAACGGCGTTGCTGCAGCAGGCAAGGGAGGAAGAAAACCACTCAAGCTATATATGAAACAAGCAGGTACAGACACATTTACGCTAAACGTATTTCATACTTCCTCCCCCTATTCTGCTCTATGCTTTTCTACTTCAACTCTCGTAGCGCGAACAGATTTGCATTTCCTTCCATTTCCATTGTGTAACTCGGTGGGCTCCCGATTCGCCAACGAAGCAATTTGAAGTTTTCGCGCGAACTCACTTCCTTGGTTACAATGCGAGATGGATTTCGCGCCCTTTTGAAACCGTTTGAGATTCGCCTGCTAGCATGTACGCGGGTAAGTTGGTCTAGTTGTGTGAAACGAACTTCAGAACTCTGAGCGATTCGAACTTGAACACTGATGTCAAAACAGCACTCGCCACGTGTGCTTGCTTTTGAGGTGTGAACACTCCTGCATTCAAGCTGTCAGTGCTTTTCAGAACGTGAGCAACTGAACCTACGATTCGATTACTTTTGCTGATCTAGCCACCAGCGCAACTCACAATTTGCGAGGCTGTAACACTCGCATTGCTCCCCACGAAGCACAAACAGCTGCTCGCGCATTGACAAAATGAACAGGCTGCACGAGAAGGTGCTCACTCGAACTCGTGAGCAACTGCCACTTCGAACAATAGCCAATAAGAACCACCGAAACAGGTGGTGGCACGAGCAGCTGGTTGCTCGTTAATGAACCGAACTCGCCGCGCGAACATCGACCAATCCCATTCCTCCAAACCTAGTGGTACGAACAGCTGCAAACCCACTTCTCAACTCGAACTTGCATCTTGAGCAAGAACTGCTCACTCCGATTGGTCCAGAAAACACTTAGCTCGAACTTGCACCTTGAGCAGCACCACCAAAACTCGAACTGACATTTTGAGCAGCGAATTGACACATTCAGTTCGCCTCCCCCCCTCTGAACACCACGCTATTATCTGTGCCTCGCTCCCAGCTTTTAGAAGTTTGCCCTTTTTCTCAGCTGCCAATGATATTTCTTGATGAAAGCCAGCAAGTTGATAAGTACAATAAAAACTGTGTTTATTTGTTGGCTTGATGGTGTGTATTTATATAAAGAATGTGAGAGTAGTCTGAGCGAACGGCGGTGTAGCAGGATTTTTTTTTATCCGGTGGTGTAGGCTTGATTTTCGTTGTCGGTGAGGTCGATAATTCGATTGAATACCACCTCCATCTGCTACGTGTACTGCGCAACACTCCGGAATTGCTTATGCTGATAAATTTGTTGTCATGCCTTGTACGAAGTACTGATTGGTTCAAAACATTCGATTAGGGCTGCCCGAAATTGCGCCCACATCCTTTCACCTTGGACGGTGTCGTTGTTATAAATCCACTCGAGTGCCAGGCCTCATAACAGTGTTACTGTGAGGGAAATTCGTGTCATGTCGTGGGTCGGGGTCGTGCATCCAACAGCCTCAAAAAAAATCTCGAGCATAGGTACAAATTGATGAACGTCAATCCTCTTCGTGCTCCTCCGACGTCCATGATTCCGAGGCTGCCTCGCTGCGCCTTCGAATTTCCCTTGCCCAAACTGCACCCAAGCTTGTCTTCCCAAGGTTCTCTCCTAGCCATGGTAGCCACTATATAGTGTCGTGCCCTTTAATGTGTCGTGAGTCCATTTACTCACAGCTTTGTTATTTGTTTTCCTTGCAGCTCTGTTTGACAACTCATAACACCTGGTATCAGAGCTACTTTCCTAGTTCACCCCACTTTTTGAGGGTTGTTTAGTGGCACAAGTGTGGCTGACACGCTGCAAAGTTTATTAGAGTAAAATTGCCCGACTCCAATAGCTTTTGCGCTTGCACTGTTGCTGGGTAGTCACGGATACCCGTGTGCCTACTAGACGAAGTTTGCGGCTCATGGACCGGGCTGCTTTCGATCGAGTCATGCAGCAAGTGGCAAATGTCCACAGCAGCATGAAGACATCAACGGCAGAAGTGAAACAATTACAAGAAGAATTTTCCGGGCTACGCCAGGCGCAAGGTGAAGCGCGCCAGGAGTCGCGTGTGACCACAATTCACACATGGAGGGAGTGGGGTGCATCTTTGCGAAACAAGCTCGCACGAAGCTGTGTGCCCGGTCGTAGTTGGCCTGTGTTCAAGTCTATACGATGTCATTCATGGCACCCACCTATCAAGGGGACAACATGGCGCAATCGGACTAGTTGGATAAGTGCATGATAAGTACATCAGCAGCCTCAAATATGAGATACAGTACGAGGTCCGCCGAAGCCGCCCAACTACGTTCGTGGAAGCCATACAATTTGCCGAGTCTACAAATGCGTTGATGCAGTGGGCAAGATCAAGTTCCCATGAGGGAAATCATTTTCGCAGACAGACCCAGTGGGCCACGATTAACGGAGACTATGCACCCGACCGCCCTTTCACATGGTTGTGTTTTAAGTGCGCTGAGCCGGGCCACATGTTTAGAGACTACCCGGACAAGATGCCGTGGAAGAGGAATGACGGGAGAGAGCAGGGAAACGGGACGAGTCAGTAATAGACAGGCCCCTACTGGCTGTGCTCTGTCGCCCAAACCCCACCATCCTTATAGAAACATGGTTCCGATTCATGCAATCGACCGCACCCAGCCAAATAACAGTGATAATCATGTGGATCACCTAGTGCTGGTTGTTGGCATAGTGCTAAAGAAAAGAATGGAAATTTTCGTCGATGGCGGAGCTTGCCATAGCCTCTTTAATCTGGCAACAGAAAAAAAATGTAGGTTACGGCTGGACAGGTGTCTGTGTCAAACTCATATGCTATAGTCTGTGTAGGCTGTAGTGGGGTAGACAATATGGGGTACAACACTTCTAGGTTTTCCTACTTGTACCCACCTCTTTGCTAGTTCATCCATTCCTCATTTCTCACATGGTATAGAGCAGGTTCCCCAGTGGGAACGCTTCCTAGGGCCCACCACTGAAAATTGAATTTTTTTTTTTTTTTCTGACCGGAACGCGAGTCGCCCCTGCCCGAGGCGCGCCCCGTGGGCCGCCCTCTTGTCGCGTCCCCTGCCCTTAGCGGCCTGTCGCACCCTCCTAAAGGCCCCTCTCACGGCCCCTCGCGCCACCCCTAGCGGCCCCGTCGCCGCCCTTCGCGGCCCGTCGCCGCCCCTCACGGCCCCATCGCCACCCCTAGCGGCTCCGTCGCCACCCTTCGCGGCCCCGTCGCCGCCCCTAGCGGCCCCGTCGCCGCCCTTCGAGGCCCCTCGTGGCCCCTTAGCGGCCTCGTCGCCGCCCCTAGCGGCCCCGTCGCCGCCCCTATCGGCCCCGACGCCGCCCTCCGCGGCCCCGTCGCCGCCTCTAGCGGCCCCGTCACCGCCCTTCGCGGCCCGGTCGCCGCCCCTATCGGCCCCATCGCCGCCCTTCGCAGCCCCGTCGCTGCCCCTAACGGCCCCGTCGCCGCCCTTCGCGGCCCCTCGCGGCCCCCTTCGTGGCCCTGTCGCCACCCTTCCCGGCCCCTCCTCGGCTCCTCCGCCACCAGCAGCAGCCGCCGCCGCCGCGAGCAGCAGCCGACAGTAGCGGACGCCGCCGACAACAGCGGCGGCCGCCACCAGCAGCAGCCGTCGCCGTCGACAGCAGCGACTGCCACCACCACTGACAGCAGGAGCTGTCGCCGCGGTCGCGGCTCTGTCCCTGCCGACGTTCCTCGGCCCTGCCCCACCGCTTGCCGGCCCCTACCTACCAGCCCTGGTGAGAGCACTGCCGAGCCACGCCTGCTAGTGCTGCCCCTAGCCTACTGCCACTACTGTCATGGCTACCCCTAGTGTTCTAGTCTTTGATGCTGAGGGTCGGGCTGTTGACTTTGAGGTCTAGGTCAATGATCTACAGCTTTTCCTACAGTGCAATAGGAAGGATGGTCTCTCCCTGTTCGATCTCACGTCTGGTGCCTCTGCTGCCCCTGCTGCCAATACTGACAGTACTGTTCGCTCACAGTGGGCCCCACGCGATACTGCTGCCCGTCTTGCTGTGCGTAGTCACTTGCCGTCCACTGAGCGCGCGCACATTAGTCAATACAAGAGTGCTAAGACCTTGTACGATGCTGTAGTTGCACGCTACTCTTCCTCTGCCACTGCTGCCTTTAGCCGCCTCATGCTGCCGTACCTGTTTCCTGACCTCGCCGCCTTTCCCACAGTCGCTGACCTCATTACGCACCTTCGCACTAGTGACACCCGCTACCGCGCTGCGCTTCCTGTTGAGTTCTGCGCCAAGAACCCCCCCCCCCCCCCCCCCCCCCCCATGTACATCACCCTCTACTACATAGTCACCCGGCTCCTTGACTCCCTTCGCTCGGTCAGGGACCACTTCCTCTCGATTTGCCCCACCACACTCACCGTTGACCTCCTCGAGGAGCGCCTCCTGGCAGTTGAGAAGAGCATAGTTGCTGTAGGAGCCTCTCATGGTGACCTCGTGCCCCCTTCTTTGAGGGGTGCTCCCCCTCCCCCCTTTTGCCCTCTGTTGCCTCTGCTGCCGCCATCGACTTCGTTGGCACTGACTCGGTCGGCGCTGCGTGTGCCCCTAGCGGGAGACGCCGCACCGGCAAGGGCAAGGGGGGCAAGGGCACTGGAGGAGCTAGCGGGGGCGGTGGAGATGGCAGTGGAGGAGACGGAGGGAGTGGGGGTGGCGGTGGCAGTGGTGGCGGGGGTGGGGGCTTCGGTGGCGGCAGTGGAGGCGGAGGCGGCGGCGGCGGTGGCGGTGGGAGCGGAGGAGGAGGCGGTGGCGGAGGTGGCGGCGGCGGAGGTGGAGCTGGTCGGGGTGGCTCTGCGCAGCGGGGCGGCTTCGGTGGTGGTCAGCGCCAGCAGCAGCAGGGCACTCGTGAGACCCCGCCCCCCCAGCAGCTTCGTGAGTGGTACACTGGGCGTCAGCGGGGTGGGGGTGCTGGTCCTTGTGCCTACGTCCTGCGTACCGGCGACCGCACTGGTGAGCCGTGCGGTGGCCCGCACACCACCCAGCGCTGCTTCGGCCATCAGACGGACGCTTGGCGTCTCCAGTTCCCTGACGCCACTAAGATCCCCCGCTGGGGCGAGCTGCTTAGGTGGGGGGTTGCTGTCTTTGATGTCGATTATGATGCCATTCTTGCTGCCATGTATGTTGTGTCTACTAGTGATGAGGGTGACTGTTACCTTTGTGTTCCGCCTGACCCAGGCATTGAGGCTGCTGCTCTAGGTGTTGGTGAGGCAGCTACTCTAGGTGCTAGTGCATCTGCTGCCCCAGGTACTAGTGAGTCTGCTCTCTCAGTTACTACGGCGGCTCAGGCCTTACACACCTTCACACTTGACTCGGGTGCTTCCCGCTCGTTCTATGGAGACCGCACCACGCTTACGCCGCTTAGTCGACCAGTTGCGGTCTCCCTGGCAGACCCCTCTGGGGGTCCTGTCCTTGCCCACTTCTCCACTGTCTTACCGTGTCCGGCAGCCCCCTCTGGCACCCTGTCAGGTCTCTACCTCCCCTCGTTCTCTACGAACTTGGTGAGTGGTGCTGATCTACAGGATGGGGGGGTTGACTAGTTCACTCCTGCGAGTCAGCGGGTGACCCACTGTACGTGTGCTCGGACGGGCCGACACTTGGCCACGTTTACCCGTCAGCCGAGGTCGAACCTGTACACGCTGACCACTGAGTCTCCTCCAGTTGCTGAGTCTGGTCAGGTAGCTGCGTCGGGTCAGGTGTTTGCTGCGGCGTCCAGGTCTGGTCCTAAGTCTGCTCCCTGCTCGTGTCGTCTCCTGTCCCACCAGAATCTCCTCCGGCACCACCGCCTTGGTCACCCCTCCCTGCCTCATCTCCGATGCATGGCCTCCTATGTCCTTGTCTCTGGTCTCCCCCGGTCCCTCCCTCCCCTCCCTCCGGGGCCTGCCCCTACCTGCGTTCCCTGCGTCGAAGGGCGGCAGCGCGCCGCCCCTCACTCCTCCGAGTTTCCTCCGACAGAGGCTCCGCTGTAGACTCTTCACATGGACGTGTGGGGCCCCGCCTGCGTCCGTAGCCAGGGTCACGAGCGTTACTTCCTGTTGGTGGTTGACGACTACTCGCGTTACACCACGGTGTTTCCCTTGCGCAGCAAGGGTGACGTCACTGAGGTGTTGATCGACTGGATCCGCGCAGCTCGTCTCCAGCTCTGAGAGAGTTTCGGCTCGGACTTTCCTGTTCTGCGTTTGCACTCTGACAGAGGCGGGGAGTTTTCCTCTGCCCGTCTGGGAGCATTCTGTCGTGCACAGGGCATCCGCCAGACGTTCACGCTTCCGGCCTCTCCACAGCAAAATGGGATTGCTGAGCACCGCATTGGCATGGTCATGGACGTCGCTCGTACGTCCATGATCCATGGGGCTGCTCCCCATTTTCTGTGGCCGTTTGCGGTTCAGTACGCAGCGCATCAGATCAACCTTCAGCCCCGGGTCTCCTTGCCAGAGACCTCCCCCACCTTGCGGTGGACAGGGAAGGTTGGCGATGCGTCTGCGTTTCGTGTCAGGCGATCTCGGGCGTTTGTCCGCGACTTGTCTGCGGACAAGCTGTCCTCCCGTGCTGCTCCCTGCGTCTTCCTTGGCTTCCCCCCTGACGCGCTTGGTTGGCAGTTTTACCACCCCACCTTGCGCCGTGTTCTGTCCTCCCAGGACGTCACCTTTGACGAGTCGGTGCCTTACTACCGTCTCTTCCCCTACCGCACTGCGCCCCTCCCCCCGCCGCCGCTCTTCCTTGCGCCAAGTCCCCCCACAGTAGACCCCCTCCCCCCTCAGGGTCCTGCCCCGTCAGGTGTGTCCCAGGTAGACGCAGTCGAGCCCGTCAAGGTAGCTGTTGACTCTGGTGCTGCTAGGGGTGCTGAGCCTGGGGGTGCTGAGTCTGGGGGTGCTGAGCCTGGGGGTGCGGAGCCTGGGGTGGCGGAGCCTGGGGGTGCTGGGCCTGGGGGTGCGGAGCCTGGGGGTGCTTAGCCTGGGGGTGCAGAGCCTGGGGGTGCTGGGTCTGCTTGTGTGGCCTCTGGCGGTGCTGGGTCTGGGGCCCCTTCAGGTGCTTCGTCAAGGCGGGAGCTCCCCTCTCCACAGGAGCTGCGCGAGTGGTTTGCTCGGCGCTGGAGCCGTGCTGCTGGAGCTGGAGGTGCTGCTGTTACTGCTGACCGTGGGGTTGGCACTGGAGTTACTGGAGCCCCTGGGCCTAGAAGTGCTCGTACTGGCGGTACTGGAGCTGCTGGGCCTGGGGGTGCTGCTGGGGCTGCTGGAGCTGACCGTCCTACTGGAGTTGGTGCTGCTGGAGCTAGAGCTGCTGGAGCTGGAGCTGCTGGGGGTGTTGGCGCTGGAGGTGCTGCTGACGCTGGTGCTTCTGAGGGTGCTGGAGCTGGCGCTATTGGAGCTGGAGGTGCTGCTGGCACTAGTGCTGCCGCTGTGGGTAATGGTGCTTTCCCTGCTGGTTCTGGAGGCGCTGCGCGGCCGCGGCCGTACTTCGTTCCGCTCCTTGAGCAGGTTCTTGGTTTCCTGCCCTCTACTGGTCCTGCTCCTCCCTTGGAGTGTCCACCACCTGTCCAGTCCCGGTCATAGTTACAGCCCGCCTCCCCCCTACCTGCTCCTTCTCCCTACACTGGTCCTACTGGAGGTCTTGCTGAGCGTCGTGAGCCTGCGTCTCATCCTGCGTCGCCTGTTCGTGCTGCTCGCACTAGTAGTCGTACTCCGCGTCCGCGTCCTCCTGCGGTCCGAGGCACACACCAGATGGCACTGCGTCCTTCCACTGCTCCTCTGCGTGTCCCGTTGCTGTCTCCTCCAAAGTCCTCTCTTCCTATTCTTGCTGACCCGGAGTCTAACTCTCTTCGTGCTGCCAGCCGTACTGTCACGCGTCTCCTAGCTACTGTTGTCACTAACCCTTTCTATGAGTCCACTGCTGCGTCTGCCTTGGTTGCTGAGCTTGTTGACTTTGCTGCTCGCTGTCGTCTAGACTACGCTGCTAGTCTTGTTGCTGAGTCTAAGTCTGTCCATCCTCCGTCCGTCGGGGGTGAGTGTGCTCTTAGCACGGACGTTCTTGAGGACAGGAAGGAGGATTTCTAGTGTTTTGCTGCTGCTTTGCCTCATCTCGTGTCCACGCTAATTGCCCCTGAGGGAGACCCGGATGCACCAGACATCCCGACTCCTCGATCGTACGCTCAGGCGATCGAGGGTCCCTACTCCTCACAGTGGCAGTCAGCCATGGACGCAGAGATGGCTTCTTGGAAGTCCACAGGCACCTACGTCGACGAGTTTCCCCCACCTGGGGCGAACATCGTCAGTGGCATGTGGATTTTCAAGGTGAAGCGGCCGCCGGGTTCTCCGCCTGTCTTCAAGGCGCGTTACGTGGCTCGAGGCTTCATTCAGCGGCAGGGAGTTGACTACTTTCAGACCTTCTCTCCGATCCCGAAGATGACCACTCTTCGTGTGCTGCTGCACATAGCCGCTCAGCGCGACTACGAGCTTCACTCTCTTGACTTCAGCACACCTTTCCTGCAGGGCAGCCTGCACGAAGAGATCTGGCTGCGCCGCCTACCTGGCTTCACTGGGTCGTTTCCTCCTGGTACCCAGTGGAGCCTCCGGCGGCCAGTCTACGGTCTCCGCCAGGCGCCCCGTGAGTGGCACAATACACTGAGGACTACACTTGCGGCTCTTGGGTTTGCTCCTTCTACTGCCGACCCGTCGCTGTTTCTGCGCACCGACACCTCTTTGCCGCCGTTCTACATCCTCGTGTACGTCGACGACCTGGTCTTTGCCACTTCTGACACAGCTGGACTCGCCCACGTGAAGTCCGAGCTGCAGAAGAGACACACGTGCACAGACCTGGGTGAACTGCGCAGCTACCTTGGCTTGCAGATCACCCGGAACAGAGGACAGCGCACCATTACCTTGACTCAGTCACACATGGTGCAGCATGTCCTTCAGCGCTTCGACTTCACGTACTCCTCGCCTCAGGCCACTCCTCTGTCTACTCGCCACTCGCTCTCAGCTTTGCCTTCGGATGAGTCCGTAGAGTCGAGTGGCCCGTACCCAGAGCTTGTTGGCTGCCTCATGTACCTGATGACCTGCACACGACCTGACCTTGCATACCCTCTTAGCATCTTAGCACGCTATGTTGCTCCTGGGAGACACCTACTAGAGCACATGGCTGCAGCGAAGAGGGTGTTGCGCTACTTGTGCAGTACGTCGGGCATGGGGCTAGTGCTTGGAGGGCGACGTTCAGTGGTCCTCTTAGGTCACGCAGACGATTCTTGTGCTGACGACCAGGCTACGCAGCGGTCGTCACAGGGTTACACGTTCAACCTTGGTTCCACCTCTGTTCCGTGGAGGTCTACCCGCTCGTCTTCTGTTCTCGGCTCCAGCTGTGAGGCTGAGATCTACGCGGGGGCCATGGCTGGACAGGAGCTATGTTGGCTCACCTACCTGCTGACTGACCTTGGAGAGCCACCTCGCTCTCCTCTTGTTCAGTATGTAGACAACAAGGCCATGCTTGCCTTGTGTCGGGAGCACAGAGTGGAGCACAGAACGAAGCACATTGCTCTTCGCTACTTCCTTGCTCATGAGCTGCAGCAGCGTGGTCAACTGCGCCTTGCTTACGTGGCCTCTGAGGCCAACACTGCTGATATCTTTACCAAGGCACTTGCGCCTTGTGATCATCCGCGCTGCTGTACGATGCTAGGTCTTGTGCCTACTTGGCCTCACTTGCTCACTTCTTGACCTTGCTTGTACTGTGATCTTTCTATACCTGCACTTGCTTGTCTACCTTTATATATGATCTTGCATGTGAACTGGCCTTGTGGCCTTGAACTTGTGCTCAGAATGTGTGGTGACGTTATGATCCACCCTGAGCTTGTTTTTCTTTGCTTGTCTGGTCTTGTGACCTCTTGTTGTCCCCCACTTTGCCTATGGGGGTGTGTCAAACTCATATGCTATAGTCTGTGTAGGCTGTAGTGGGGTAGACAATATGGGGTACAACACTTTTAGGTTTTCCTACTTGAAATGTATCTTGATGCCTTCCATTCTTGCTGTTCTCAAACCTAATGGTGTTCACATTCTTTAGAAGCATCCTGACCACAACCACCGGCTGGCTGACTAGTGGCCCTTTGCTCTTGGGGACCTGCTGTCGGTCTGAGCCATGAGCTGAGCTGGTGTACTTCCCAGCTCCCTGCCTCCTGTGCCCTTGATTCTGGCTTTGGCTACCAAGCATCTAGCCTAGCCGGCCATTGCTGGCCAATGTGGGGCATCAGCACACAGCTTGACCACCCCAGGGCACGCATAAGGCCATCCGCCCGCTGACAGACACAACTCCAGACACAAAATATGTAGAGCACTGTGTAAGTCTTGAGGGCCTTGCTTTAATTGTACTCACAATACTGTAAGGCTGCTCAAAGTTCCAATGGTGAAGAGAATGGGACCAGTCAAGCGATTGGTGTGTAGACTCCTGACAAAGGATGGGAATGTTTGCAGAGCGTGCATCAGTAAGCAAGCAGATAGAAACAGGAAACGTCCTTGTGTTGATAAGGGAGAAAGGGGGCAATCACTCGCGGATACTTGCTATGGGTGATAAAAGGTAAAATCATGCACTGATTCGAATGTAAGCCTAAGAGACAAGATAAGTTTCATTCTGTTGTGAGATCAAGAGGCTCACACAATTCGCAGAACACGGAGGTTGCTGGTATAGAGCCACTCAGCTGGTTCCGGTGACCGTATCTGCATCTCATATCACCACAGTGTAAGAAAATATAGATCAAGAGGTTTGAGACACAGGTTGCTGCTGGCTTCAAAGTTGAGCTTCTGTCAGCATAAGCTAGGGCCACAGCTCAGGCCATAAGCTTCGTCGCATCGGCGAGTCGGCCTGAAGGGTTGAGCCATAGCTTGGCCATTTCTTCAAGGCAACTACTCAGCGCCTACTAGCGATGTGAAAAGGTGCAAAAACAAGGCAGCTGCCACCTCTGTTGTGTTGGACACGACCAGGGTCCGAACGCTGCGTTGTGTTTCTTTCTCGGGCACTATGGTTGGATAATCTAAACCAAGTGCGGTGGAGTAAGGTGTTTGAACTGGGCTGGATCGACGCGGACGTCAAGCATCTACACCGCGTCCAGCAACCCGACTAGTGCCCTGACAATGCGTCCGGGTCTGGACGGATACGGAGCACCCAAGTCAGCCCTCCTCTCTAACATTTGGTCTGGTTTTTTTCTGTTCATCCTGTTTGAAACTCGAGGGAGCGTGTTCTTCGAACACTTATTCCAGAACAACACCTACATGCGCCTACATTTATAGGACAAGGAGTGCTAACTTGCAATCTAGCAATCTGCAAGGTGTGCTGTACATTGTGGCTCGTGTGTCAACTGAATAGGTAACGGTACTCACAAAGAGGAATGGTACTCACAAGGGGAAAAGGCACTCATAAAGTGGAATGGTACTCACAAGGGGGAAAGGCACTCATGAGGAGGAATGGTACTCATGAGGAGGAAAGGTACTTATAAGGGGGAAATTTACTCACCAGAGGGACAGGCACTCAGAAGGTGGAATGGTATTCAAAAACGGGAATGGTATTCATACGGGAGCATGGTACTCACAAGGGGGAAAGGCAGTCATAAGGAGGAATGGTACTCACAAGAGGGAATGGTATTCATACGGGAGAATGGAACTCATAAGGGGAAAGGCACTCATAAGTAGGAATGGTACTCACACGAGGGAATGGTATTCATACGGGAGAATGGTACTCACAACGGGAAAAGGCACTCATCAGTAGGAATGGTAATCACAAGGGGGAAAGGTACTCACAAGAGGGAAAGGTACTCATAAGGAGGAATGGTACTCATATATGGGAACGGTACTCATAAGGAGGAATGGTTCTCACATAGGGAAAGGCACTCATAAGGAAAGATGGTTTAGATATAGGGGAATGGTACTCATAAGGGGGAATGGCACTCATAAGAGGGAAAAGTACTCACAAGACACCGAGGTTTGAGAGCTTGGTAAGGTTGCCAGGAATGGGTCCTGTTAAGCTGTTGTTGCTAAACCACCTGATCAAGCGGCAATGGATGGATGGGGAGCTTACATGCGGTAAGAGTAGTGCATGTGATAGAAATATACAACTTGATCATCTTGTCCCTTGATACAGCATAATTCCTACCTCTGTTATTCTCTTCCATATGCTTTAATGCATCACCACACAGTTGACAACTTTCCAAGTTGCATAATAACTCTGTCAATATCGCCATGTATTTGTATTTTTTCCATCCTCCTCCACTCGTGGCCACACCTCCCTGCTCGCATGCATTGACCTCCACGTTCACATGACCCATTAAGTGGCATATGTGACTCGGATCATTTGCATCAACGAACCGGCCAGCCTCGGACTGCAAGCTGGCCAGACCTTGCCATCCCAACCACAAATGCTGGCAGGCCATGACTGCACAGGTTGTCAACGAGATTGATTGATTACGGTTTTCCACTTGTTGCTAGTTAACACTGAAGCCGGAATCCACTTACAAGCCAGCGAGATTAGTAAGGGTGGTGAAGAACTCTGAAATTTCGCCCGTGAAGCTGTTGTGGCCCAAGTTACTGACGGGAGGTAAATGGAGGGCACACATGGATGTAGCAAAAAACGGAACGCATTGCACAGCACAACACAGCACAGCACAGCACAGTACAGCACAGCACAGCACATTACAGCACAGCACAGCACAGTGCACCACTGCACAACACAGCGCAGCATCGCACAGCACAGCACAGCACAGCGCAGCACCGCATAGCACAGGTTACAAAGTACCTCAATGATGATGACAATGCCTTCAGCAAAGCACCTTCAGCACAGGAAGAAGGCCAGAAGAAGGCTCAGAGAGAAAATTAGCCACTTCAGCAGCAGGCCAGGTATGTGCAGATCTGGTGGATAGACAGCGTCCCGACTCGCCAAAATAAACTCCATTGGACGAGCCACAAGCCTGATTAGCTGCCAGCTCGACTCAAACCCTTGATCATGCTATCCACCCTACCTGAGTATGATTTAGTCTCTAAAAATCAAAATCAAAATTTAACTCTAAACTCCACCATTTGCTTTGTCTTTGTACAGCGAAAAGGCTTCTATGTTGAGAGCAACAAGTTCATTAAAAGGAAAACTATGCATTCAAGATACATGGACAAGAAACACGTAACTTAAGGAAATATAAAAAACAGCTGTAATGTACTATGCAGTTTCTTTATTGACTAAAAGAAACGTTATGGAGAATGAATAAACAGCAATAACTGTACATGCGGCACACCCATTCTGCACAGGATTGATCTACCATTTCGCTCCTGGTAAGAATTGAGTCTATCTATGCTGATTAAACCTGTGAAGCCACAGGATTCGGGTAAACACAGGCTATGAAAGATCAATACAACTTCACGAGAGTTTGGTTGAGAGACTTACAAACTTGTTAACAGCTGAAGGTTGCCTAATATAGTTGGCAATGTGCCACTGAGGTGATAAATCCACAGGTCCCTGAAGAAAGGACAATTAGGACAACGCCATATACTGTTTTCAGAGTCATACAAATGTACACAAACTGTCGTGTGCAAGCCAAGTTAGGAAGAGAAACCTCACAGGGAACGTACAAGCCTCGCCCTTGGCTTATGTCTTTACACGTCGACCCGACCAAACTCGGCTGCTTGTGCTAAGAATAAGCCAACTTGATTTTCTTGTGCTGAGGATAAGCCAACTAGGTCTGCTTGTGCTGAGGGCATGTTGCAAGTTCAAATACCATAAGATTGCCGAACCGCTCACCGAGCGTGACAGTAGATCCTCAGTTCGGTGTGTGAGCCTTGATACGATCGATCCGCAAAAAAAATCCTGGTTTTGTACCACGATTGCCTAGTGACAGTGCCTTATTGGCGAGCTCTGTCACGCTGATTGCGGCTAACCGGTGGGTTAGACGCACTTAACACAGCAGCTAGGGTAAGTGGGATAATGTTGTTTACCTTTGTTACTTTCTTTCTTTGCTTTTCTTGCTTTCAGGCGGTTTACTGCACTATACTCTTATCTGTAATGTGGGAGGCGAGTTGGTGAGGGAGATGTCGAGGAGGAGGAGTTGTGCAGGTGGAGGGCGAGCTCAGGCAATTGAATTCGAAGCTGGCAACCGAATTCAAATTGGACTCGAAGCTGGCAATTGAATTCGAAGTGCTGGCAATTCAACTCACCGACAACCAGCCTGGATGGCGGTCCATGCCCAGTGGGTCCCAGCTCGAGCCAGCTAGCTCCTGGAATTCCTCGCGACTAGCTCAGAGAGCTTGGAGGCTCACAGCCACTAGGCAGAGGATAGGCAGGAGGGAGAGCAGGGTAGAATTGCTAGGGAGGATTCTCGTAATACTGCAATTCGTTTTCCCAACCACGAAGGCAAGCAGTTAGGAGAAGCTCAAGCAAACTGACGGAGCCCTTGCGAGGGAGAGAATTTAGTCTTGTTGCATACAAGCAAAAGGGCGTGGTAAAGAAGCGTACGGGCGCAGAGGCCCGGTGCTAGTCATGGAGTCGGGGCCGTGAGGCATGAATGATACTGATTCAGATCTACACATCCACCAATTGCGGTCGGGACAGAGGTATCCTGCTAGAACCATGGAAGGTCAGAGACAGCCGCCTGTGAAGCCTGGATTTCATGCAAATGGAGGAGTTAACGAAATGCAGGGAGGCAAGGACCCTGATCCGCCGAAGGAGGGTGGGAATCGTTAGGAGAATCTGCCTAGCTCGGTGCACAATTCACCAGGACGACACAGCGAGGCGAGATGTGTGCAAGAGGGATCGCAGCGAGGAACACCTGAGCACGGTGATGCGCACAGATGGGGAGCAGAGCAGAACTTCAGAGAATAAAATTTCCGTGGTCTCTCCGGAGGGCGCAGTGCCACCAGGGGGGCCGAGCAATGAGGTTGGCCTGCAGGAAGCGGAGAGAGGGAAGCAGCAAGCTGGGGGACAGGGAGGTCTATGAACACGGCACCTCTAAAGATCGAAATACCAAACCGCTTCTCTGGGGCACCAGGTGAAGAGCCAACACTGAAGAACTACCTTATGATGATTGATGATATACGGTACACCTGGGAGAGAGAGGGGCTAGATCCGATAGAATTTTTTAGAGGTTTGGGAAAGACACTGAAGGGGGAGGCACTGACACATTACAGAGTGGAGCGTCAGGGGCTGTTGATGCAGTGCAAGAATGGGGACTTTGCGCAGAGTGACCGATTTTTGGACACGTTGTGCGAGCAGTTCTCGAGGCACTCAGCTGAGCGCATGATAGAGTTTCAAGACTGTAAAAGGGGACGGGCCGAGTCATTACTTGCATACTACAACCGGCTGCTGGAGCTGGCTGAGGATATGGGCTGCGTGGAGGAGCGTACCTTGGTGACGAAATTCCTGAGGGGAGTGGAGGAGCTAATGAACAAAATGAAGACACGTCTGTATGCTTTGGGGATGAAGGCAAACTCTGGCAGGTATATCAATTGGAAGTGGAGGAAGGGCGGGGGTTTTATGAAGGCTTGAGAGGAGCAAGCTCCAGCCACTCAAACGAGCGAAGGAGACCTGCCTGGGCAGCAGCTGAAGGAAAGAGGGGGGAGGAAGAGCGTAGAGAGAAGCCCTGGGAAGACTCTAGGCGGTGCCATAAGTGTGGGGGAAAAGGGCATATACGGAAGGACTGCACAGTGGGCATCGTATGCGACACCTGTGGCGTTGAGGGGCACTTCAGGCGAGATTGCCCCAAGGCTCCAACCTGCACCATCTGCGGCAAGAAGGGACACACAAAAGAAAGGTGTTACAGCAGAGGAGAGAGGGAGAAAGGGAAGTCCACAAGGGAGCTGCAGCTGGAAAGGGAGCTGGCGAAATTAAAGGCACAGATAAAGAAGACTCAGGTCAGTGAGGATCCAAAGAAGGCGTTGCTAGCCTGGGAAGAAGACGAAGAGGAATCAGATGAGGAGGAACCGGAGTATGGTACGATGGCATTACAACCTAGACCTTGGGAAGATTTGGGGCTAAGGAGGAAAGGGGTAGACGGCAGAACCAACGAAAATACCTATGAGAGGAGGGGCCCGAAGATACAACAGAGTGGAGAGGAGAAGCGGACAGCGTGGCGACGGCCTGAGGAGAGAATGGTGTGTCAGCCGACAGCGTTGGTAGCCGAACCAGGAGCTGTGGCAGTAAGAGGCATACGGGTGGATAATGCGGTGGTGGACACTAGGGCGCAGAGTGTGCTGATTGGGAAAAAGCTGGGGGAGCAACTGAAGGCTCAGGGGGACTTGGAGCTAGTGGAACGGGGATTACTCATCATGACGGCAGAAGGGGGAGCACCCAAATGGATGCCCTGGACCAAGGAGCCAATCAAAATTACGCTGCAGCCTGGGGAAAGGGGAGAGACCAAGATACGAGTGCAGTGCAGGATGACAGAATCGAATGACTACGACATCCTGCTAGGCATGGAGTTACTGTTTAGGATGGGAGCGACAATATGTACTTGGGAGAAGAGGGTGCAGTACCATACTGAACGTTGGAGGGAAGGGGGTGAGCTAGGCGAACTGCCGGTCAGGTTTGTTAAGACAAAACCTAAGAGGGCCTGGAGAGCAAGGGGCGGTCAGGGGAGAAAGGAAGAAATGGGATGGAGAAACCGCACTTGCAGGAATGGTGGCAAAGCTGAGTGAGTATAGTGTGACGCTGGTGGAGCTGTTCGGAGGCATAGGTGCGGGGCTTGCAGCAGCCTTAGAGGCCGGCCTGGAGGTTAAGAAGAGGCTTTACATAGAAATAGACCTCGAGGTGTGCAAGATGGCGTGGAGTCATGCCCGGGCCTTGCAGGAGCGGTATCCAGCACAGCTGCGAAAGGAAGTCATAGTAGAGGCAATGAAGAGAGAGTAATGGGATGTAAGGGAGATCAGCAGGCAGGAAGTAAGGAGCTGGGGAAAGGTCGACATACTGGTGGCCGGGTGGGAGTGCTAGGGCACTTCTCGGGCAGGCAAGGGAAGAGGGCTGCAGGATGAGCGCACAGGGTTAATCAAGAAGCTCCTGGAGGTCATGGCCTGGATGAGGGAAGAAGGAGAAAAACACGCGTACATCTTGGAGCACGTGGACATGAAGGGAGATCCTCGAGAACCGGTGCGAACTGTGAGGGAGATGGTAGAGGCACAGCTAGGGAAGGGAGTGAGTTGGGATGCAGCCCTGCAAGGACCACGATGTCACCGGTCACGGTGCTACTGGCAGAACGTGCTACCAGAGGAAGATCTGCGTGCAAGACCGTCTAGGGTGGAGAGGGATGACCGGAGGATAGTGGAGGATATCCTGGAACCTGGGCGCGTGGCAGCTCCAGTGTGGAAGCCGGACCATCCCCTGCAACACCAGTGCAACAGGATAGGGGAGGCACGACGAGCCTTGCCGACGCTGGTCGCCTACCCAGGAGCAAGGGGGTTCGTTGAGGTGGACGGCCAACCTGGTCCAGGGATAGTATATGACCACAAAAGAAAAAGGTGGGAGGAGCCGACAGCTCTGGAGAGAGAATTGGCTATGGTTATCATGCGGGAGCGACAGCAGCACCAGGAGTAATTGAGGAGGCAAGGATTGCAGCGGTGGGGAGAGCTATTGATCAGCACTCACTGAGATGGCTGATGGGCGAGATGAGGAAGGGAAACAGCCAACGTACTCAGCGGTGGAGCAAAAAAAGGAAGAAGGGGCGGAGCCAAGGCAAGAGAAGCTGAATGTCACCAAGGGGCAAGAGAAGGAATGGGAGATAGGGGAAAATGTGGAGGCAGGGGCCGCAGAGGCAATCAAGCAGCTGCTGAAAGCGCACAGGGGCACATTTGCGTACAACCTGCAGTAGCTGGGACAGTACGAGGGCGGGGAATTAGAAATAAAGTTCACGACGGGGATACAGGCCTACCAGCGCAGGAGGCGCATGAATGCTGAAGATGCGGCCATCTGCAAAGAGAAGTGTGAGGAGCTGCTGGCAGCAGGAATCATCCGCCCATCCGAGTCTAGTTACGCAGCTGCCACAGTGGTCGCAGCCAGGAAAGATTTGACTGGAGCGGTTCTGTCACGACGGATGTGCGGGGACTACCGTGATCTGAATAAGATCACAGAGCCTGACCGCTATCCCATGCCGACCGCAGAGGATATCTTCAACCTGCTGGTAGGGGCAGTCATTTTCACCACGCTAGACCTTAGGCAGGGGTTTAACCGAATTGCCATAAGGGAGGAGGACAAGCGCGAAACCGCTTTTCACGGGGTGGACGGGTTGTATGAGTACAACAAGATGCCATTCGGCATGCGGAATGCATCTGCCGTGTTCCAGCAAGCAATGGATCAGGTACTGCGTGGCATACCAGCAGCAGCGTGTTATATTGATGATGTGCTGGTCTTCAGCAAAACTGACATGCAGCATGTGGAGGATCTGAGACGGACGCTAGAGGCAATAGCAGCAGGAGGACTCACCTGCCACCTAGACAAGTGTAAGATAGCAAGGCGGACGGTGGCGAGTCTGGGATTTGAAGTGAAAGGGGGCAGGCTCGGCATTCAGGAGGCGAAGGTTAAGGTGCTGGACAAGCTGGCGCCGCCGAAAGACAAGTCAGGGCTGAGAGCGTTGCTCGTCTTCCTAAACTACTACAGGAAGTTCGTGCCGAACTTCAGCCGGCGAGCGAACCTCCTGAATCAACTGCTCAGGGAAGGAAAGCGATGGGAGTGGGGAAAAGAGGAAGAGGCGACCAGACAGGATTTATTAGAGGCAGTACGAACAGGCACACTGCTGCAGATACCCAGGGCAGACGCTCCCTTCACGCTTTACATTGACTGGAGATGCATGGGGATGGGGGCAGTCCTGTGCCAGGAGATTGAGCGAGAGGAGCGCGTGGTAGCATTTGCCAGCCACAGCTGCAGCCCCACCGAGGCAAATCACTGCTCGTATGAAGGCGAGGGGTTGGCAGCTGTATGGGGTATTAACCATTTCAGGGTTTTGTTAGTGTTAGCCCTCAATCTCACACTTTGTACTTAACATTTTCTATATCCTAGAGTAGTGTAGTTTGCACTTTGTGTTTGGTTGGGGGTACACCTACATCCCAACCAAACCCAAATGTAATCTCCAAGCAATCTCCAACCCACCAATTGGAGATTGCCTTGGGATTACCCCCAATCCCTAGGGATTGCCCTCGATTCCCTTCCCCATCCATTCCTTGCCCTTCTTGGATGTACTTAAAGAGCTTCAAGCTCATTACTAATGCATCAGTTCTAAGCTTAAGATCTGACATGGTATCAGAGCCCTTCAACCGCACACGCGAATCGTGATCCTCTTATCTTTGCGGATGCTCGTCCCACAAAACTCGGCGTAGCCACCTTCAATCTCGTGGCTGGTGATTCGCGACATTCGTCGGCGGAAATTCTCCCGCACCACTTTCCTGTCAACTTCGACGACATCTACTATCTTTCTGGTGAGCGAATTGTCGGCGTCGTAACCTACCACTCTTCGTCAAACATCATCGCGTCATCTCTCCTCCTCGTCGGGCCGTCGCCCGTCGCCCTGCAACTTCTCGTCGAGCCGTCGCTTGCGGAGATAACTGCTGCAACGGGAGCTAGACTACGGGCTAGGCACGTGTGCTCGTGTGATCTCTGCGTTCGTTCACTTAGTCATTTCCTTGTGTTTACGCTTCTTGCTAGTTCACGGGGAGAATTGGCAAGAGTTTCACTAGGAAAACATGACAACAATGATCCAATGAAGTTGGCAATGCAAGACTACATCAGAGCTAGCATTCAGGTCGGCCAACTGCAAGCGCAGCTTGGTCGACCGCGTTCCAGCACGACTTGGTCGACCGCACTTCAGCAAGGCAAGGTCGACGGCGTGCCAACGTCGCAGGTTATGGCGTACCAGCATTGCTCACGCAGGACAGCAGTGCACCCGCTTCGCAGGTGCGCGCAGATGATTGGCGTGCAGAGTCTCGTCACCTGCACAGCGTACACACCACGTCAACCTCGAGCTGACGACTGCCTCTGATCCACCACGACGACCTCGGGATACCACCACCGAGGTCGGTCTCGCCAACTTCGCCTGGGCGACCGTCGCACTCCTCCGCAGCACTTCGTCACCCAGGTAACCTAGTCGACCGGGCAACCACATCGACCAGCAGCTCCCGTACGTGCCCGTCGACCTCCCAAGTCGACGACCACCTCCATGTCGACCTCACCAGGACGACCACGCCCCTCGGTCGACCTCCTCCAGGTCGACGTCCCTTCTGCTCGACCAGCTCCACGTCGACCAGCACAAAGTCGGCCAGCGCAGTTGTCGGCCGACCACCCACGTCGGCCACCCGAAGTCGGCGTCACGAAGTTGATGTCACCAAGTTGACGTCCTCCGCAGGTCGACTCCTAAGTCGACCTCCCCAAAGTTGGCGCCACCCTGAAGTCGGCGCCCGTGCAGTGGTCCCCGTGCAGGTCCACCTCCTCGTCAACCAGCTCGCCCACTGCTGCAGGTCGGCTGCTCCCCTAACACCCGACCACGATGTCGGCTCCGCCCAAGCAAGGACGGGGCCAACACACAACTCCCGTTGACACTCCCCTGCCGCGTTCACGCTTGGGCACCCAGCCTACACGGCAGTACAGCTCCGAGAATAGCCCGTCGGCGTGCACCCAACACACAGCACGCTGGTCACCGCACCAGCCATGCAAGAGGGCATGGCACCTACTGCTGCACGTCGTTATCGCCGTCGCCCACGTCGGCCAAGCGCACCTGGCCGATTGCAACGGAGCACCGGTTGAAGGCCGGATAGTGCAGCGCCTTCGTCAGGAAGTCGGCTGGCTGCTCAGCGGTCGGGATGTACTGCAGCGAGAACTTCCCGCGCTTCACCATGTGCTGCAGCCAGGCCTGTCTCCGCTCCATGTGCTTGAGGTTGCCCGTCAACCCCATGCCCTCGGCGACTGTGATAGCCGACTTGTTGTCCACTCGCAGGACAGTCGGCTTCCCGGCGTCCAGCTGCTGGAACTCCGCAAGAAGGAAGCGAAGGCGGCATCCCTCCTTGCCAGCTTGAGTGGCCGCAACGTACTCCGACTCGGTCGACGACAGCGTCGCGCACTTGATGCGCTGGCTCGACCAGGAGACCGCGGCCCCACCGTAGACGAACACGTACCCACCCGTGCTCGTCCTGTTCTGCTTGTCACCGGCATCATCGGCGTCCACGTAGCCGACCAGCTCCAGCGACTCAGGTCCACCGCCGAACTCCAAGGCGGTGTCGCGTGTGTTGGTGAGGTAGGCGAGGCAGCGGTCGACCTCGCGCCAGTGCTGGTCGCTCCTCACCGTGAGGCCACTCCCCAGCTTGCTGCAGGCAAAGGCGATGTCCGGCCTCGTCGTTGTCGCCGCGAACTGCAACGAGCCGACCTTCTGCCGGTACTCCTCTTCCTGGCGTTCCTGCGCCTCCTCGTCGTCGAAGGTGAGCTCGACGTAGGCGTCGACCGAGACTGGCGTCTTCGGGGTGCGCCCGGTCTGCTCCTTGTCGATCAAGCGCCTACGCAGCCTGTCGGTGTAGCCCTGCTGGTGCAGCCACAGCTTCCCCGCCGACGTGTCGCGCACGATCTCCAGCCCGAGATACTTCTGCACCGGCGAGATCTCGCGCTGCTTGAAGGCGGCTTCCAGCAGCTCCTTCAGCTCCTTCAGCATCGCGGCGCTGCTGCTGGCGGCAAGTAGGTCGTCGACGTAGACTAGCACCCAGCAGGCCACTCCGTCCTTTCCGACCTTGAAGTAGAGAGCCACGTTGACCTGGCTCTTCTTCCACCCGGCGCCGACCAGCACATCGTTGAGCGCCAAGTACCACAACAGCGGCGACTGCTTCAGCCCGTACAGGCTCTTCAGCAGCTTGCACACCCGGCCGGATCCGTCGTTGAAGTAGTCCGGCTGGGACATGTACAGCACCCGATCGAGCTTGCTCTGCAGAAAGGCGTTCTTCATGTCGAGCTGCATTAGGTTAAGGTCGAGGACGGCGACGATGCTGAGGAAGATCCTCAGCGTGACGTAGCTGCCCACCGGCGCGAACGTCTCGTCGTAGTCGGCGCCGTACACCTGCGTGAAGCCCTTCACAACCAGCCTCGCCTTCTCGCGCTCGACGGTGTCGTCGACGTGGTACTTCGTCGTCAACACCCACCGGTTCTTCATGACGTTCACTCCCGGCGGGCGTTCGACTAGCTCCCACGTTCCCATTTTGAGGAGGCTGCGAATCTCCTCCTCCATGGCGGCCTTCACCGCCGGGCCCTTCCAGCTCGCCAACGCCTCCTTCACCGTCATCGTCGAGATGTCCCAACGGTGCTCGGGGTCGGCTAGCATGTCGGGGTCGAGCTCTGGAAACTCCTCATCCTCCTCGGCATCGTCGTACAGTAGGTCGTCGGCCTCATCGTCCACGTCGTACACCGTGGTGAAGGCAGCGGGGACGAAGAAGTCAGGCAGCCTCCGAAGTCGGCCTGAACGCCGTGGTCCTGGCTGGACCTCCTCGGCGTCCCCTCCATCGTCACTGTTGTCGCTGCCCTCGGCGTCCTGCTGCTCCTCAGCCGGCGTCCCAGCCGACTTCTCCCCTGTGGTCGGCGTCCCAGCCGGCTAATCCCCTATGGTCGGCTCCCCTGCCGACTGCCCGGTCGCCGACTGCTCCTTGGTCGGCGTCACTGCTACCTGCTCCTTTGTCGGCTGCTGGTCCTTGACCTGCTTCTCGACCTGCTCCTTCCCTGTCGACGTCGACTGCAATCCCACGTCGACCTGCTGCTCGTCACGTCGGCCACCGGCGATGCACTTGGCCGAAGGCGACGTCCCACTACTCCCCTCATCGCCGGAGGCTGACACCGAGGTCAGCCCACGCAGGTCGGCCACGAGGGGAGGGGCAGGGGTTGGAGGGGGAGGGGTAGGGGGGCGGACGTCCTCGAAGACCTCAATAGCAAGCTCACCAACCTCGGCAAGCAGTGGCAGCGTCGCCGACGAGGTGTCAGAGGGCGGGGTGGGCAACGAGCGGCCGGACACCGACCCGTGCTCCGTCTTCCACTCGGCCAGCGACATCTCCTCGTAGAACACCACGTCCGACGTGGTGGCCACCCGGTCGGTGTCGACGTCGAGGAGCTCCCAGCCCTTGCTCGCCGCCGACACACCAAGGTGCAGGCCCCACCTGGCCTTCGGCTGCAGCTTCCCACCACGCTGCTGCTCGGGGACTAAGAACTGCGCCATGCAGCCCCACACCCGCGCCAGCGACAAGTCGGGCTTCTTCCCGGTCAGCAGCTGGTACGGCGTCGTCCCCGGCGGCAGCGCCGACCTCTCAAGGCAGTTGCGGACCCAGACGGCCTGCCGGAGAGCGAGGTGCCACCAGTGGTGCTGCACGCCCATGTGCAGCAGCATTGTCCGCACCGACTCCACCACCGTCCTCATCTCCCGCTCCGCCATGTCGTTCTGCTGCGGGGTGTATGGGCAGGTCAGGTCGTGGACGATCCCCTTGCCGTTCACGAAGTCGGTGAACTGCTTCCCGAGGAACTCCCCTCCACGGTCAGAGCGCAGCATCAACACCGACTTCTTCGTCTACCGCTCAGCCACCGCCAGCCACTTCACGAACACCGGCAACGCATCTGACTTCTTGGTGACCAGCTTCACCCACACGTATCGGGTCTTGCGGTCCTTCAGCAATAAGAAGTACAGGCTGCCATCCTTGGCAGCCATGCGGAACGGCCCGCACAGGTCGATGTGCACGACGGCCAGCACGTCGTCGGCGTCGGAGCCTTGGTCGGGGAAGGTGTGCCGCGCCAGCTTCCCGCCGACGCACGAGACACACGGTGAGTCGGCGTCCGTCGCCGACTTGAGGTCCAGCCCAATGGCGACCTCGTTCTTCGCCGAGCTCCGTATGGTGTCCATGCCGACATGTGCAAGCCGCGCATGCATCCGGTCCGGCGTCGACTTCGTCTTCGAGACGATCGCCCGCAGAGCCACAACCTCCGTCGTGGGCGACGTCGACCTCGTTGAGCAGGGAGGCAGGTCGGTGCTGTGAGAGTACGACGGCTTATGCCAGCTATGCTTGCTTGCCTTTACTTTATCATGCTATTTCTAGCATAGGATAATTATATGCATGCATGAATTGCTTTTCCTAGGCTAGGTGCTTTCCTATATTTTATTATAGTTATAGCACCGAGCTAGGTTGCGTGCACCGAATTCTGGCTTTTCGGTTGCCACCAAATTGCCTTCTACCGAATTCGGTAAGGATCCGTTCGGGACGCTACACGGCCCGCGGAACCTTCGCGTAACACCTGGTTACGGGGCCTTGTGTCGAGCCTATATATAGCCTCGTGTTGTACCCAGGTGATCATTCAATTCGACTCAATTCTCATTCTCTTTTCTGAACTCGATCCTAGATCCTCACACTTGGTAATCAGAGCCCGTTTACTCGCGAAGTTCTTTCGACCGCTAAAAAACCAGTCTTCAAAAACCGCGGGGGCGACGCAGTTAAACATCGATTTCGGGTACGTAAAACCGGTTCCGTGTTTTTCGCTCCCCCTCGATTCGGTTTTTTGGACGCGTTGATGTCAGGCATGGAGGGCCAAGGCGACAACTACGCGACTACGAGCGACATCGCGAGCCTCCGCACCGACATGGAGTAGACGCAGGCGAGGCTTCGTCGACTCGAGGCTTTTCTGACAAGCCAACCAGGGTTCGCCACCGCAGCAGCAGCGACCATAGCGACTGCAGCACCGACAACTCCAGGAGCAGTGGCGACACCGACATTTCACGGACCAATGGCACCACTGTCGCCGAACCTCGAAGCAGCACGACCGAGGCTCCCGGAGGCGTTCGATCCAAGCGCGAAGGGATCCGACGTCCGGCGATTCGTGGCCACCCTCAAAATTTACTTCGAGGCCATTCGCTGTTCGACCCCGCAACACGACGCAGCAAGGATTCGGCTCGCATTCCTTCCATAGTTCCTTAGGATTCCGCCCCACCGTTCTAGCTGTATGTTCCCCACTTTAGTATGGTATTTCCCACCGCTTCTTATGTTGTTCCACCATCCCTAGGTCAAGCGCATAGGCCGGTAGACACTAGGGCAGCGGCAAACCACCCCAGCAATGTGGAGTGCACATCCCAAGATGAAAAGCATCGCGGAAAAGGGAACTGCAAAAAGCAACTCGAAAGTTACTGCCTCGTTACTTTAGGGTTGCATTTCTCCCGCAAGAAAAAAGTCAAGGTTCAAAATCGTGGGTGCTGTAGTGACTTGCGATGCAACTTTTCTGTCACTAAATCGACAGAAACTGCATACACTGACGCAACTAACCCGGTATGCAGTAAATCAACCTCAAAGTTGCGGAAAGTCACTTCTCAGCAACCACAGCGAAAGTGTTACGAGAACGCCACGTGGCATTACGACGTACTCAAGATGAAACTGAAACATGCTGACGTGGATGTCGATGTACGCTAACGACAACCGTCGGATCAGATTCATATCGACGCACGAAATTTTGGCACATGGACCAATCGTAGGCGTGCGATACAAAAAAAAAAAAAAAAAAAAAAAAAGGCTAGCAATTGGAACAGTGATAGTTTCGATTGACGCTTCTCGTTTATGGGTATTCATTTCTCAGCACGGATAGAAAATGTCAATAATAATGATTCTCTTACAAGGCTGCAAACGTACAATCTACCCAACCTTACTAGTACTACTACGCATAATGCACAGGTAAGATGATGTGTGAACTCTGTTAATAAGAATATGGACACAGCCTGCAGAAACAGAGGAAAAAAAACTTGTTAAAAAATCATAACAGGACTGCCATTCCACCACTCACCATTATGGTTAATAAGGATTCTGGTTGACAATGGAAGGGGGTAATAGGCTGGCTCTGCAAAACATGCAAACACAACTTACTGTAACGCATCTCTGCAAGAAGAAAATCTCTACAAGTCAAACAGATGTAAACTGGAAAAAAAGACATGAAAACTTGGTTAACAAGTACACCAAGTTTGCGTTTCCAATACTCATCATTGTGGTCAGTACTAATGGGTAGTGTTGAACAATATGCATAGCGCGATAATGGTTGACGATAAGCATGCAGTAACCGGGACGCCCTGAAAAAAACGCATACGGTAATGCGAGTATCGACATTTATAATCCTGCTAGTAAAACAGGTAAGCGATGACGTTCACATGTGTGAAACCTGCACCCACAAGGTTGCTGTTACGCACGTCTCTGAGCTTGTTCCAGAAGGGTTAGTGATACCCACGGAAGCAAAACACCAGATGCATCGTACTTACATTTTGCATAGTCGGTTGCGGCTGCTCTAACTCCGATGGTTACGCATGGCGACGAGTGAGATGCTGGACAGGGTTAGTCTCTAACCGAATATATGAAGTAGATGCAATCGTAAGAACCAAGAAGGTAACATTACTTGGGACTGCAAACATAGGACACATGGCGAAGCCATAAAAAACGCATACGTCAGCGATATTTAAATACCTTACCAATTGTTAAAGAAGTAGATGCCGGAACGGCGCCTAAATGTAAAAATTTGCGTGCATGTTCTCCAAGAAAATGTTGAAACTCGTCGACCTGAAAAGGGGAATGTTTTGGTAAATGGAAGGGGGAAAGTCCTGAATGAGGCTCTGACGTGGGCTCTGATGTGCAAATGTTCACCAAGTAAGGTAAGGGATAAATCGCCGTTGAATAAGTGGCATCATGTTCAGTAGGTTCCATCACAACAAGAATGCTAGTCTGGTGACCATTGGAAAAAAAAATGGGAGGGGAGAGACGGGGTAGGTTGTGGGTATTACTACGGGAGGTACAGGTGTAAAGGGGAATCATGGGAGAAAGGTGGAAGCGGTAAAGCTGAGGGAGTAATGGGCGGACGTTTTGGGTAGGTTTGCTCGGGTGTGCTGACGTGTACCTATCGGAAGGTGCAGATTGATTGACTCTTCATAGCAGAACAATGATTGGTTCAAATTGATTTGTTGGCTCCCACGTCACACCTCCAAAGAAACCATCTGCCGTTTGTGGGTTGGGTTGGGTGGTTGGGTTCATATTTGAGAAAATACGAAAACGATGTATGCACGTTTGTAGCCTCGCTAGATTTCGTGGGGTCGTTCAGTTTCGTAAAATTTGTTGTTACCATGGCCACTGTCAACGTTACACTGCCAAAACGCTTTCAAACTCTCTAAACCGCGCAAAACCGAGTGACTCGTAAATGTTGACGGAACTGCAACTTTGCGGTCACATTTTTCCGCTGGTTTCCGCATTCGCAACTAGTGTATAGAAAGTCGCTTTTTGCGTGCGTTGTTTTTTTTACACTTCGCGCAACTCAGTCGCAGGTTTTTCGCAGAAAACCCTTCGAACCCCCAAAATCGCAATTATCCTTTTCCGCGATGAGGCTCTTGGTAGGACCTACGTCTCACAAGGTACGAAGATTTGCAAGCTTGCCAATGGACTCGGGAATGGTGCCATTCAGATCGATCTTCACCAGAATTCTGACGAGACAACAAAAGACAAATGGTGAGAGTCCACATTAGGAAATCTGGTCAAGATGGCGATTCGAATCCTCAGCTCGGCTTGCCAATGAGTGGCCCAGGCCCAGGACCCGGTGTCAAACCAACCGACCCCGGGCCGGTAAAACCGTCATGTAACTATGATACAAGCACATGAAAAACAGTTTTACTCAATGATAAAAACTTGTTGCAACACTTCACCACCAGAAACATGCAGATCTGGCATTTTGCGGCCAGATCTGTGCAAATCTGGCATTTCTTTGCCACATGCATGCAAATCTGGCATTGGCATGGGTGAAGCAGTTGGCGGGACCGGCTCTGCAGGGAGAGCAAAACACAAGTCGAGTTTTACTCCACTCGGAATGAGCTAAACAAAAGTCCCAAATTAGTTTCAACTTAACTAATGGTTGCGTAACGTATCACTTGGCCTCAAGTGAAACTTGACTCAGGTAGAATCTCAGTCGAGGCAAGCGAAACGAATCAACTTCTACTTTACTCGTACATTGGTCATGGCGCATTTTTAAGGGACGAGATAGCTCATCAGCTATGTCAGGCTAAGGGCTTGACCCACCTCGACTCAAACCAACCATCTCAGACTGGACCTACGCTCATGGCTATATTGGATAAGATGCTTCACTTTAAATGATTGAGTCGCCATGGTGAGGAATAAATGCACTCACTGTAAAGAGCAATTGCCTTCCACATTTCCGAATTACTCACTTCTTCATGTGAAGTCATGGCAATTTGCAATATCACAGAAAGGGTCCACATCCACGTGGCAGCATATTCAGCCACCAACCAGCACATAAAGCAGACATAAAATCAACCATGTACTTGTTCATCCATGATGATTCTCTGAGCTCATCCAACTTTGTTCAAACCCAACTGAACCAGGTCGAGCAAAATTTACGCCCAGCTGGCCCATTGCCGACCATTAAGAAAAGGCCGAGAGTCGGTGTTTGTAACAGCCCGGTTCAGGTTCGGCCCATGCTCCTCGCATTTGATTCAGAAACAGGCTGGAATATGCTATTTAGTGGTCATCATTATGATCGGAAGAATCACGAGATTCATCCCTGGAAGGCAACTGCTTCAGAAGGGAAGAGGTGCACGGAACAAGGTTTGCAACGGGCCACAAGCATGGCCAATCTGCCGCACATGGCCTGTTCCGATGCGGGCGGTTTTGACACGTTCGGATGCACAAAAAAGGCCCCTGTTCGTTTGTCACGCTCAGACCAGGGACTCCAACGTTTTCTCATGACGATTGCAGTCTTCAAGGCGTGCATGACTTGAGGCAAACCTGAAGAAAGACGGCACTCACAAAGTAGGAATATCTGCAAGGTTGGCAATGGAGTCCGGAATCGAACCAATCAAGCTGCTGTACTGAAGGACCCTGATAAAGGAACAACACAGGTGCAAATATCTGGATAAAGTAGTGCTGCATGGACATGGGGTGAGTGTGGTGAGGTAGGGATAGATATAGACACCGCTTGTACAATGATTATGTCATTGCATATTTCAAATCTCCTTGCCTTTCCACGCTGCCTGGCTGCATTATGTGGAGAGAGGAGGGTGTGTGACGGTAACACAGGAGGAAGTGCATGCAAGCAGGTAGCATTGTTATGGTGAGAAAGACACTCTGACGCTGCAGAGTCCAGCGTCCGGACGCAGATGCTGGACGCAGCACGAGACGCATGACACTTCCCGATAACATTTTTGGGCTGCCCGGAAAACATCCGACCCGCGAAATGGGCATTCACGACTTCGACTCAAATGCCAATTTCACAAAATCGAGGCCCAGGCAGAGACATTTCGACCCCTAAATGCCTTCCTCACCAAAATTCCCCCCACAACTTCACATACATGTGCAAACAGATGAGTGGAGCAAACTCGACTTGTCAAGGGCAAAAACGCGTGCAAGTTTTGCGAAGAGTCACTTTACAACAGTAGTGAGCTAGACTACGGGGTTTGGCACGAACTACTAGAGGTGATCGTAGCTTTGCTTATTTCCTTAGTACTTGCGCATTCACGGGAGAAATCGGCAAGAGTTTCCACTAGGCAAAGTCAAAATTACAAGAAAAAAAATGATTCAACAAGCAACGACAACAATGACTACATCAGGCACCTAGCAACCCTGCTGCTAGCCTGGTCGACTGCCAGTGCAGCTCGGTCGACCGCCTGCTAGCGTTCCGTAGAGGAGTCGCGCCAGCACTGCACAAGGGCGACCTGCCAACAGAGCAGGTCGACGGCGTGCCAACGCTACAGCAGAGCGGCTCTCCAGCGTTGCCCCGTAGAACACACCAGTGCGCACGCTCACAGGTGCGCGCAGACGATTGGCCCGACTTGCCTCGTCGGCTGTTGTCTGCGCCTGACGAGCCACATCGACTCCGGGATACTAGCCCGCAGTCGCCTGCACCATCGCAACCTCGACGACGTTCGCGTGCCTCCGCAGAACTCGTCGAGCAGGTTACCCGATCGACCCGGTTGACCACCAAGTGCTTCTGGTCGACCACCAGGTCCCTCTGGTCGACCACCAGGTGCCTCTGGTCGACCACAACTCCCGTCGAGCTACCCCCTGGTCGACGGACCCCTTCCGTCGACCAGAACTATTAGCGGTTGTCGCCGAGCTCCCTTCGTCTACCGCAGCTCACTTGTCGGGTTGACGGACTGCTCCGTCGACCTCCCGGTCGAACTGCAGGTCAATAGATTGCTCCCAATCGAGCTGCATGTCGACGGGGACCCCCAGGTCGAGCTGCAGGTCGACGGAGACCTCCCGGTCGAACTGCCCCTCCTGGTCGGCGGCCCACCCGTCGCCCAGACCAGTCACTTGCAGCGATTGAGCACCCCAGTCGACAGCAGCACCACAGCGGTCCCCTGTAGCTCGACGAAGCCTGTCAAGCAGCTCTACCACTATGAACGGTTGGCTACTACTCCCATACATCCGACCAAGTCGTCGGCGTTGCCCAAGCGAGGGCGGGGCCAACAATCCATTCCTGTTAACACTCCCCTGCCGCGCTCACGCTTGGGCCTCCAGCCCACACGGCAGTACTCCACGGAGAAAACTCGTCCTCGACGTGCACCCCACACACAGCACGCCATCGCCGCACTAGCCGTGCAGAAGGGCATGGCACCTACTACTGCACCTCGTCATCGCCGTCGCCGACGTCGGCCAGACGAACTTGGCCGATGGCGACAGAGCGCCAGTTGAAAGCCGGAAAATGCAGCGCCTTTGTCAGGAAGTCCGCCGGCTGCTCGAAGGTCGGGATGTACTTTAGCACAAATGTCCCGCGCCTCACCATGTGCTGCAGCCACGCGTAGCGTCGCTCCATGTGGTTGAGGTTGCCCGTCATCCCCAAGCCCTCGACGACCGCGATTGCCGACTTGTTATCGACGCGGAGAATGGTCGGCTTCCCTGCGTCGAGCAGCTTGAATTCCGCAAGGAGGAAGCGAAGTCGACGCCCCTCCTTGCCGGCATTTGTGGCCGCCACGTACTCTGACTCGGTCGATGACAATGTCGCGCACTTGATGCGCGAGCTCGACCATGAGACGGCGGCCCCTCCGTAGACGAACATGTAGTCCTCGTCCGGTTCTGCTTGTCGCCCACGTCATCGGCATCGATGTAGCCGATCAGCTCCAACGATTCTGGTCCACCGCCGAACTCCAGGGCGGTGTCGCGGGTGTCGGCGAGGTAGGCAAGGCAGCGGTCGACCTCGCGCCAATGCTGGTCGCTCCTCACCGTGAGGCCGCTCCCCAGCTTGCTGCAGGCTCCTAAACGCGATGTCCGGCCTCATCGTCGTCGTCGCGAACTGCAATGAGCCGACTTTCTGCTGGTACTCCTCCTCCTCGCGCTCCTTAGCCTCCTCGTCATCGGAGGGTAACTGAGCGTAGGCGTCGACCGAGACTGGCGTCTTGGGGACTCGACCGCCCTCCTCCTCATCGATGAAGCGCCTACGCAGCTTGTCGGCGTAGCCTTGCTGGTGCATCTACAGCTTTCTGGCCGACCTGTCGCGCACGATCTCCAGCCCAAGGTACTTCACCACCGGCGAGATCTCACGCAGCTCGAAGGCGGCCTCCAGCAGCTCCTTCAGCATCACAGTGCTGCTGCTGGCGGCGAGCAGGTCATCGACGTAGACCAGCACCCAGAGGGTCACTTCGTCGTCGCCGACCTTGAAGTAGAGCGCCTCGTCAACCTGGCTCTTCTTCCAGCCAGCGCCCAGCAGCACACTTTCGAGAGCCCTGTACCACAGCAGGGGCGACTGCTTCAGCCCGTAGAGGCTCTTCAGCAGCTTACACACCCGGCCGGTCCCGTCGTCGAAGTAGTCCGGCTGGTACATGTAGAGCACTCTGTCGAGCTTGCTCTGCAGGAAGGCGTTCTTCATGTCGAGCTGCATCAGTTGGAGGTCGAGGACGGCGACGATGCTGAGGAAGATCCTTAGCGTGACGTAGCTGCTCACCGGCGAGTACGTCTCATCGTAGTCGGCACCATACACCTGCATGAAGCCCTTCACGACCAGCCTCGCCTTCTCGCGCTCGATGGTGTCGTCGATGCGGTACTTGGTCGTCAGCACCCACTGGTTCTTCATGGTATTCACCCCGCGTGGGCGTTTGACCAGCTTCCAAGAGCCCATGTTGATGAGGCTGGATCTCTTCTTCCATGGCGGCCTTCACCGCCTCGCCTTTCGAGCTCGACTGCGCCTCCTTTACCGTTATCGTGGCGATGTCCCAGCGGTGTTCGGGGTCAGCATGCACGTCAGGGTCGAGCTCTGGCAGGTCTTCATCCTCCTTGACATCGTTGTACATCAGGTCGTCGTCGACCTCGTCGTACACCGTGGTGAAGGCAGCTTGCGGTAGACAGGCGTGGAGGCTCAACCGCTCCGGGGGCCGTCGAGCTCGACCTGTGCGTCGAAGCTCAGGCTTCGTGATCGGCACTTCCACCACGTCGCTGTCGGTGGACTCCTCACCCGCCGACTGCTCCCCTTCCTCATCGACGTCCTCGACGTCGACCAGCTGCTTCGACCATTCGACCGGTTGCTCGTCTGCTGCTGACTTTGACAGCTCCCCTGTCGACTCCTCCGGCTGCTGCTCCCCTGTTGAGTGTTCCCTTGCTGTTGCCTCCTGTTTGACCGGCTCCCCTGTCTGCTGCTCCCCTGTCGTTGACGGCTTCCCATCGTGGTCAACGAGCTTGGCGCCTTGTCGACCGCCGGCGATGCCACTGGCCGGCGCCACAGGCGACGCCTCAAGGCTCCTCTCATCGCCGGTGGCCGGCATAGGTGCCAAAGCAGGTCGATCTGCGACAGGAGAGGGAGGATCAAGAACAAGGGGAGGTGGAAGAACCTCCACAACATCCTCATCAGCAGGCTCGTCGACTTCGGCGAGCAGTGGAACCGTCGCCGTTGAGGTGTCCGTTGGCGGGTGTGCCTGCATCCGCCCCGACACCAGCCCATACGTCGCCTTCCACACCTCCAGCGACAGCGTCTCGTAGAAGATCACCTCGACTGAAGTGACCACCTTGTTGTCGGTCAGGTCGAGCACCTCCGAGCCATTGCTCTCCGGCGACACACCCAAGTGAAGTCCCCAGCGAGCCTTCAGCGCCAGCTTCCCACCTCGTTGCTGCTCGGGAACCAGGAACTGCACCATGCAGTCCCACACCCGCACCAGCGTAAGGTCGGACTGCTGCCCGATCAGCAGCTGGTATGGAGTCGTCCCCGGCAGCGTCGTCGACCGCTCTAAGCAGTTGCGCACCCAGACCGCTTATCGTAGAGCAAGGTGCCACCATTGGTGCTGCACGCCCATGTGCAGCACCTTCATCCGCACGGACTCGACGACCGTGCGCATCTCCCGCTCAGCCATGCCATTCTGCTGCGGAGTGTAGGGGCACGTCAGGTCGTGGACGATGCCCTTCCCGTTGACAAAGTCGGTAAACGCCTTCCCAAGGAACTCCCCTCCTCGATCGGAGCGAAGCGACAGCACCGACTTCTTCGCCTGCCGTTCCACCAGCACCAGCCACTTCTCGAACTCCCGCAGCACGTCGCTCTTCTTAGCGACCGGCATTGCCCATACAAACTGAGTATGGCGATCCTTCCGCAGCAGGAAGTAGAGGCTGCTATCCTTGGCAGCCACCCAAAATGGCCCACACAAGTCAATGTGCACGATAGCCAGTGCCTCCTCGGTGTCCGAGCCCTTGTCAGGGAAGGTGTGCCGCGCCAGCTTTCCTCCGACGCACGAGACACACGGCGGGTCTGCTCCGTTCGACGGCGTGATGTCGAGCCCAACAGCAACTTCATGCTTCGCTGAGCTCTTGATCGTGTCGACACCGACGTGCGCGAGCCTTGCATGCAACCAGTCAGGGGTCGACGCCGTCGCCGAGACGATCGTCCGCAGAGCCACCACCTCGGTCGATGGCGACCGCGTCGAGCAGGGGCGAAGGTCGGTGCAGAGGACTTGGCCGGTGTAGCGTGCTCGACCGAGCACCTCCCCGGTCCCTGCGACGAGCAGCATCTCGTCGCCATCGCCCTGCAGCAGCACTCCGCTCTCCTTCAGCTGACCAGCAGAATGCAGGTTCGCTTGTACGCCCGGAAAGTAGAGTACGTCGGGGATGAGGACCTACTTCCCGACCTCCCCTTGCAGAGCGACGGTTCCGCGACCCTCGACAGGCTACAATGCCCCGTTGAACCCACCCACGTGCTTCACCATGTCGCTCGGCCCCATGTTGACGAAGACTGACTTCGTCCCCATCAGGTGGTGGGAGCACCCGCTGTCGAGCAGCACCGCCATCGAGTGGGCCTGCACAGCTGCCGCCACCGCCTGGAAGTCCTTGCCAGCCTCCGGCGCCAGCAAGACCCTCGGCTCCACCACGCCGACCATCGAGCACGACGCCTCCCCGTCGCCTCGGCACTTGCCGCTGGAGCTGTCGACGTCCTTCGTCGACGACGTCTTCTTCGACGCTTGCTTCTCCTTGCGCGGCTTCTCATCTCGACGGGGGCGACGACTGGCCGATCGACCGCGGCCTCCCTTGTTGTCGTCCTCGTCGATGTCATCGCGGTCGGGGCACTCGAAGGACAGATGGTCGGGGTCGCCGCAGATCCAGCACTCCCGCCGTCAACCACCACCTCGTCGACCCTTGTCCCGCGTCGACTGGTTCTCGTCGACGTCCTTTGTCGACCGCCCACCTCCACTATCACCTCCTGCTGACGATTCGGCTTCGTCGGTGCAACGTAACTCGCCTGCGGAAGGAACTCCGAGGGCTGCTCTTCCTCCTGCATCGCCTCATCCTGAGGATGTAGCTGGTAAGGGAGTCCTCGTCGAGGGACTCACGTGTGCCAGGCACCATCGTAAACCTCTTCATGAGGTTGTAGTTGCGCGGTAGGCCCTGGAGGACGTGGGTGATGTAGGACGCCGTCGAGTATTTGGCGCCCGCCATCCTCATCTCAGCTAGGATCCATCGAGCTCGAATGCAGCAGTTCGTCGCCGACTCCTGCTCGCCCATTCGAATGTGAGTCATCTTCTCTTCCAGCTGTCCGATGTACAAGTCTTCCATGGCCTGGTACGTCGACATGATGAAGTGCCATGCCTGGTGACCAGCATCCAGTCGCTCTGGATAGCTCCTGAGTGCTAGCTGCACCACTAGTGAGCAGCACCTCGAGATGACCATGAAGGTGAGCAGGTGAGCAGAGCGAAACTCCCCGCGCAGCTCGACATCCTCCTGAGGCGGAATTGGCATGGTGCCGTCGGCGAAGCCCTTCAGCCCGGCGACCTCCAGCTGAGGTTCGATCAACTCCCTCTTGGTGATGAGGTCCCGTCCACCTTGCAGCGGTGCGACGGTAATCCGGTCCGGCGAGAATTTGAAGTAGCCATACGTCGGTGCAATCCTGCCTGCAGTCACATGCATCGTCGCCGAGAGCCCTCCACCGCTTCGTAGAGGGGAGCGACGTCGAACATCGACGTCGACACGCGAGCTGCCTGCATCCGCCATCGACCGCTGCACTCGCGCTTGGATTCCGTCAACACCACCGTCGACCTTGATCACCCCTCTTTGCCTCGTGCCTTCGTTGCCGCTGACTTGTGCATCACCGTCGACCTCGTCATCGACACCACCTTCGTTGCGGACTGGTCGAGGAGATGTTGGAAGGAAAGGGTGTTCTGTCGCCCACTGCGACCGGATGCCCAACTCAGCAATCACCAAGGGGATCATCCCGTACTCGCCATCTGCGTGGCGTCTCCTCGCGTCAGCCAAACATGCCTCCAAGGTGTCCGCTACGCCCGCATCACCCACGGGGTCGACCATGGCGACTAACGCTGCTGCCGGCCTACGAACAACTTAGTGGGTGCAAAAGTCGGCTCCTATCTGAAGGTCGCGCGTTCGCTCCACGCTCACCGCACCATGCGCAGAGTCACTCTACAATGGTAGTGAGCTAGACTACGGGGGTTGGCACGAACTACTAGAGGTGATCCTAGCTTTGCTTAGTTCCTTAGTGCTTGCGCATTCACGGGAGAAATCGGCAAGAGTTTCCACTAGGCAAAGTCAAAATTACAAGAAAAAAATGATTCAACAAGCAACGACAACAATGACTACATCAGGCACCTAGCAACCTTGCTGCTAGCCTGGTCGACCGCCAGCGCAGCTCGATCGACCGCCTGCCAGCGTTGCATAGAGGAGTCGCGCCAGCACTACAGAAGGGCGACCTGCCAACAGAGCAGGTCGACGGCGTGCCAACGCTGCAGCAGAGCGACTGTCCAGCGTTGCCCCGTAGAACACAGTAGTGCGCAGACTCATAGGTGCGCGCAGACGATTGGCTCGACTTGTCTCGTCGGCTGTTGTCTGTGCCTGACGAGCTACATCGACTCCGGGATACCAGCCCGCAGTTGCCTGCGCCATCGCAACCTCGACGACGTTCATGTGCCTCCGCAGAACTTGTCGAGCAGGTTACCCGGTCGACCTGGTCGACCACCAGGTGCTTCTGGTCGACCACCAGGTCCCTTTGGACGACCACCAGGTGCCTCTGGTCGACCACAACTCCCGTCGAGCTACCCCTTGGTGGAAGGACCCCTTTCGTCGACCAGAACCATCAGCGGTTGTCGCCAAGCTCCCATCGTCGAACGCTGCTCACTTGTCGGGTCGACGGACTGCTCCGTCGACCTCCCGGTCGAACTGCAGGTCAACAGAATGCTCCCGGTCGAGCTGTAGGTCGACGGCGACCCCCTGGTTGAGCTGCAGGTCGACGGAGACCTCCCGGTCGAACTGCCCTTCCTGGTCGACGGCCCACCCGTCGCCCAGACCAGTCAGTTGCAGCTGTCGAGCTCCCTGGTCGACAGCAGCACCACTGCGGTCCCCTGCAGCTCAAAGAAGCCTGTCGAGCAGCTCTCCCACTGTGAACGGTCGGCTGCTACTCCCATACATCCGACCAAGTCGTCGGCGTTGTCCAAGCGAGGGCGGGGCCAACAGTCCATTCCTGTTAACAAGTTTTGCCCCGAACTGAGCAATACTCGGACAAGTATTTGCGGCTCAGATGCATACTCGTTGCTCATCTGTTTTGACGAGTTTTACCAAAACTCGGCCGAGCATTTAAAGAAAACTAGGCCGAGGGCAAATAATAGCTCGCCTCATTTGAATGTTTACCAACAAGCCTGCGAAGAAAAAGCATGTGATTCGCGATTTCGACAAGCAGAATTGCTGTCAAAGTAGAGTGCATTCAGGAGGAATCAAGGTCTCCCCGTGTCTCGACGTAGGGTTGAGCACAGGGGCGGGCTGGGCCCGAAACCGCCCCTGGCCGAACCTCTAAGTTGGGCCGTCGGCCCAGCCAGTGTCGTTATTTAGCGTCCTTAACAGAACTAGGTTGGCGTCCAGCGTGCAAGACGCTGGACGCATGTTTCTCATCATCGCCACTAACAAGCACTGGCAGGAACAGGTAAGAGACAGGAGCACGGAGAACAACTTTGGGCAAACCTGGCGAGCATTTGGATCAGAGCGGAGGCAGGGATGCGAGGAGGAAGAGCATGGGGGATTAATGGCGGGAGAGGGGTTGTCGAGGGCATATACCCCCCTCACATGGCTGTTACCACTCACATGGCTGTTACCACTCACATGGATGTTACCACTCACGTGGCTGTTGCCACTCACATGGCTGTTACCACTCACATGGCTATCACCACTCACAAAGACTGCACATGACAGGCAATTTGAGGTTCCTCTGATTCCAAAATGCATCCTCAAGTCCATTGGTTTAATGTTTTCCCGCGGTGCATACACGTGCGGTAGGGAGGTGTAAACCCCAGCTGGAGTCCCCAAACCATTCGACTGCGATTCGGGTTTCTGAGACGGCTCAAAGTGGCCGTGTACAATTCCCCACGTGTTACACCCTCAATTGGCTCCCACAAACCTGTTATTCCTGACCTGGATGGCTCACCTAATCGAGGACGCTCTCATGTGTGAATGTCTCGTTGTAACTCGTGATTCGTGACAATGAAAACTAGGCCAACTTCATCGGGACTCATATTGCGCCAGGAGAAAGTGTTAAGTTATAATTAACTCAACCTATTAACCCTAGGAAACACATGAACAATCATGAATAAATGTGTTTTCACTGTAGATAGTTTCCATGCATTCAGTCACAAAGAACTAGTGGAAAATAACACGAATGGTCAGACACAAAATTCCCGCCCAAAATGATATAAATAGTGGCAAGTTTCCCACTCGTGCCAACCCACGCTCTTGCGATCAGACTGTTGATCGTGCCTAGAATCTCCTCATGAAGGTTCGCGGAGAGTGTGTTACAGTGGAAGTGTTAACCTCGAGTCCGATTGACTTTAAAATGATTGATATCATTAAAACAAAAGCATACAGTATATTATATAGTAGTACAAATGAATTTGAAACGACCTAGACTAGCCACGTACTCTAAGAGGTACATTCCCTTATTGCAGCGAAACTTAACGGTGCAACTCCAGACGGTTACAAACCTGTCCCCGCCTAAATCCTAGCTCCTGCAACTCGCCGATGCTTCTGCTTCGACGGTCCAGATGTTGTCAACTGTACGCGTTTTTCCGACCCTTCGTCTTCGTACTCGTCTTTGATTCCTCACTTGCTACTTATAGGACAGTACAGGGTATTCTCAATTTACTATTCGTAACACCCCCCGTCACTCCAGGCCGTAGCTAGTCTTGAAAAATTGGCTGTTACTTCGTGAAAAATCGGCTGTCATGTCTGTCAGAATCACAACCACTAGACCATTGGGATAAAAGGGCTTGTTAAGTAGCGGGTCAGTGCGCCCATAACCCCCCAGGCCAACGTGCCTGTAACCCTTCCCTAGGATCGATCGGGGATCTCCAGTAGACCTCTGACACCCCCCCGCACTGAGATGCCCGAAGTTCACACACTGGGATTCGAACCCGAGACCTTTGCTCTGATACCATGTCAAAATCCCAGCCACTAGACCACTGGGATAAAAGGGCTTGTTAAGTAGCGGGTCAGTGCGCCCATAACCCCCCAGGCCAACGTGCCTGTAACCCTTCCCTAGGATCAATCGGGGATCTCCAGTAGACCTCTGACAGTAACCCGTCGGGCAATAGGTCAGGGCGACCTTGCCCTTGTCAATTTTGTCCTTGAGGAAGAAGTACCGCAGCGCAATGTGCTTGGTGTGGTTGACGAATCCCGGCTTGTTTGCAATCCTGATCGCGCTCTGGTTGTCGTAGTGCAGACAAAATGTTGGTGAAGTTGGAATTTTTGCCTCCTGCACGAGCTTCTGTAGATAAAGCTCCTCGCGAACTGCTGCTGTCGCGGCGACTAATTCAACTTCTGCCGATGGCTGGGCAACAAGTTCCTGCTTCTGCTAATTCCAGGAGATGGAGCCTGTTGGCTCGAGGCGGAACAAGAACTCGATTCTGGACCATCGATTGTCGGGGTCCGCAGCATGATCGGCGTCTTTGTAGCCGATGAGGTTGAAGGAGGGGGTCGTGACTGCGGAGTAGCAGAGCCCAATGTTGGGCGTGGAGATGAAGAATTGCAGGGTGCGCTGAAGATCTAGAAGATTGGCAGCCATTGGTTTGCGACAGTACTAAGCCAGCTGGCTCGCGATGTACGAGAGGTCTGACCTGCAGGTCATTGAGGCTAAGAGGAGGCATCCTAGTTGCTGCTCGTAAGTGTGAAGGTCTGCGGGGGATTAGTCTATGTTGTCAGGGTTGTAGTCCAATCCGGGTGTGCGGTAATTAGTGGAGAGTGGTGGAGGGAAGATGTTGAACCGCTTCTCAAGTGATTCAGCGTACTTGGCAGCTGAGAGGTGAATGGCTTCTGGCGCGTAGGTGATGTTAAGGACCAGGAACTATCATGATTAGTGGTGATGTTGACGTGCATCGCCAGGCTGGTCGAGCAACATGTTGCTCGTCCCTGTGCAGAGCAAGTCGTCGATAAACCTGGTGAGAAGGATGTAGTCGCCGCAAAAATGCAGGCGATATATGCCTGGGTTGTGCTCAGCTCCGTGAATCCTATCTCGAGTAAGAGTTTGTGCAGGTGCCGCTGCTGCAGCCCGGAGACGGTGCTGGCGTGACGATGCTGCAGAACTACCTCCTGCACATTATCGTCGTCGCTTTCTGGTTCCGGTGGGGAAGGCGGTGGGGGGTCCCTGCTGCTTCCTCCTGCAGGTCCCGGCGGCGAGTTGTTGTTGTCGTCGTCGACATCGTCACTGATTTCGGGGAACTCACTGACGTTTCCCTGCTCCAAGATGGTGGCGACGGCTTCATCTTCAAGGGTAGCGTAGCTGTGCCCGTCATTCGCGTAGACCCTGTTTGGCGCCTGCCTGCTTGCCGCGTGGTACTGGGTGAGGTTAAGTCGTTCGTAAAAGATGACGTCTTGTGCGTTTGTGACTTTGGTGCTGAGCAGATCGAGGATGATCCACGCCTTGTATTCGTAGTTGATGCCTAGGCAAATGGCCCCAGCGTGCGCGGCTGGTAAACTTGCCGATGGTTGAGGTAGAGGGGTGATACTGCACCATGCACCCCCACGCGCAGAGCATGGAGGTGTCACCCTTCTTCCCCGTGATGGCCGTGGTGGAGAGAAGGTTGTGCACTCGTACGGCTTGGTGCATGGCATAAAACCAGTACGTTGCGGAAAGCTTTGACTACTTCAGTAGCGCGCGCACCTTCGTCATGAGGGTGCGGTTGGTGCATTCGGCGACGCCCTGATGTGGATGTGCGTAGGGGAGGGAGACATGATGCAATATCCCCTTTTCCGCCATGTAATCCTGCAGCTCCTTGTTGCGAAATTCTGATGCGACGTAAGTCTACCGTATCTTTAGTTTCTTCCCGGATTATCGTTGCGCGTGCACCAACCAGAGGGAGAAGACCTCGTACGTCCTGATGCGGAACTGTACATTCGCGATCCACACGTAACGGGTCCCCGCGTTGACGAAGGTAAGCGTGTATCCATTGTCGTTGAGCCCGCAGTGGCCGACAAGAAGGAAATCGCTGTTTACCTTGTACAGCTTGGGGTAGCGATTGGTTCCTGGCTCTAGCAGCGGGAATGGATGATGGCTCAGCACGGATTTGGGGCAGACGGTGCAGTTGCGCAGGAGAGCGCAGGAGAGTGCAAGGTGCAAACACTCCTGCCTCGATGCAGTTGTTCAGCATCGCGCGCGAAGGATGACCAAGGTGCTGATGCCACATGTGGTCGGTTGTGCGGAGCCCAGATGTGCGCATTTAGCGCACGCGCACCACTTTGGAGTCTTCTTCGGGTACAGAAGTGGGTTCTGCTAGCACTTCTTCCTCTATTACTTCTTTGTTCGCCGTCATCAGTATTAGCGCAAGAAATTCCCTGTCAGGAAAAACTGAAAAGGGGAATATTGGTCCCAGGTATTGCTTCGAGGATGAGTGTAAGTTCGCGCAGCTCGAGATTGGGTCTGTAGACGGTGCGACGCGGGGTCGATGGCTCATTGCCCCAGTCGATGGTGTCCCAAGGGTCACGATGCGGCTGGATGTTAGGGGGAAGCGGCGCAGGTGCAGGGAGGCACGGAGGGCGGCCGAGAGGGACAATAGGAGGTTCGGAATCTTGTGCTTCTTCCGTTCCCCCCCTTTGTTCTTCTCGCCAAGCGCTCCAGCCTTCACCAGAGGTGCCCCATCCTCCGTTGGTGCTGCCAGTAGTGCCTCATCCTCCGACGGCGTCGGCCCAAGTGTCAAACTATATTTGTTATGGTTTGTAAGTCTAGTCTAGGCGTTATAGTGAGTTATGCAGCAGAGGGTACAACCCTCTTTAGGGTTTGCTATCTGTTTCCTTGTACTCCTTTGTTCTAGTCATTGATTCTTCAGTTGTTGCGTTTACATGGTATAGAGCTAGTTTCCTTCCTGTGGGCCCACTGCCGGCCGTCGCTCGTAGCTCGTAAGCGCCTCGTAGCCCGACGCCCCGACGCGCGCCATAGGCCGACACGCCCAGTTCTTTCGTACGCACCCTCCCCTCGTTCGTGCCTTTGCGAGGTCCACGCGGGCCCCTCGTTCGTTCCGTAGCGCGGCCCCTCACGGCCCTTTATTTGTCCCGTAGCACGGCCCCCGCAGGCCCGTCGTTCATCCCGAAGCGCGGCCCCCCGTGGCCCTCTGTTCGTCCCATAGCGCGGCCCCCGCGGGCCCCTTCATACGTCCCGTAGTGCGCCCCCCCCCTTCCCCCCCCTGCGGGCCTCCCGTTCGTCCACGCGGCCCCCACGGGTGCTCTCGTTTGTCCTGTAGCGCGGCCCCGCGATCCCCTACGTGCGTCCCATCGTACGTGTAACGCCTGTGGGGCTGATACGTAAGGGTTAAGTGCATCCACTGCGCCTCAAATATAACCCTCATTCTAACCTACTCGGTAGCGAGGTGTTACATTTGGTCTTAGAGCCTGGGGTTCGATTTTCGGCTGGGTCACATTTTTCGTTGTGAGCAAGAAGTTGAATGTGGTAACCCAGTCACGAACCCAGTGCATGATCCGCCGCTGGCCTAGCCCACCAGCGAAGTCGCTGTAGAGTGAGATTGAGGTCCTTTTGAGGACCGACTCCCTGCCCAACGAGGACGTTGGCTCCAGGGGGGGACGAGTGTAACGCCTGTGGGGCTTACACGTAAGGGTTGAATGCATCTGTTGCGCCTCAAATATAACCCTCGTTTTGACCTACTGGGTAGGGAGGTGTTATAGTACGCCCCCCCCCCGCGGGCCCCTAGTAGCGCCCCCCACCCCACCACCCCCCCCTTGTAAGTTCGTCGTTCATCCCGTAGCGCAGCCCGCCGCGGGCACTCTCGTCGCGACCTAGGTCGAGCGTCACCCGACGCGCGTAACCCTAGCTTGGGGCGCCCATCGCCTGTTCCTCGCCATAGCCCGACGCGCCCATAACCCTAGCCCGTCGCCCGTCCCTTGCCCTAGTCCGCCGCGCCCATCGCCCGTCGCGCGCTAGCATGATTAGCAGCAGCTGCAGCACGCCGCCCCATGCCAGCGCAAGCAGCAGCTAGCGCCAGCAACAGCAGCTAGCGCCTACAGCTGCAGCCAGCGCCATCAACAACCGCCCGTGCCTTCGCTATGTTCTGCCCAACCGCTTCCCATCGCACTAGACCTCTTCCCACCGCACTAGACTGCTCCCCACCGCACTAGACAACTCCCCACTGCACTAGACCACATCTAACCGCCCATACCTTTCGCTACGTTCTCCACGATCGCTCCCCACCGCACTAGACCACTTCCAACCGCACTTTTACCGCTCCCCACCACACTAGACCACGCCCAACCGCACCCAATCGCATCCGACCACCTTTAGCCACTTTCCATCACACTAGACCGCAGCTGACCGTACCTGAACATGCTCGACTGCTCCTAGCCGCACTCGACCGCTCCTGACCACCTCGAGTTCCAGCCATGGCGTTCACTAGAGTTCTGCAGCAGTAGGGCCAGCGGCAGCAGCTGCAGCACTCCCGCGGAGGTCGCGACGTTGGTCTGTGCGAGTACCAGATCCTGACTGGCCCTGGTGCTGCCACTATCTGCACGAGTTCTGACCACTCGGCGTGCCGCTGCTACAGTCCCCTCGAGGACCTCTACCGGGAGCGTTTTGGACCTGAGTGGACTCTCCCATACTGGCCTTCTCTGTCTCCCCATGCTTATGATATTTATCTCATCTCCATGTCTAAAGTTTTTGAGACGATGTATTTTGGTAACTCTAGTACTATAAGAGGTGTTGCTTTGTGTGTGTCAACAAGAGCTGTGTGTTGGCCCCGTCCTTGCTTGGGCGGAGCCGTCGTTGCAGTTGGGTGTGCGGGGAGCGCATCCGATCAACAGCAGTGGCTGACGCAGACTTGGCGAGCTGGTCGACGGGGTTTGGTCGACCTACAGGAGGCCACTGCCACGCCGCCGACTCCGGGGAGCCGGCGACCGACTTCGACCCTGTGGTCGACAAGGGTAGGGGCACCGACTTTGGGAGGCGCCGACGTCGACCTGAGAAAGAGCGCCCAGGTAGGCGCCGGCGCCAGCTTGAGGGCGCCGAGCAGGAAGGCGCTGGGCTAGAGGGCGCTGACCTAGGAGGCGCAGACCTACGCGCACCGACTCTGAGGGGACGCCGGCTTGGTGTAGTTGGTGATTGACCAGTCTGGTTGACCAAGCGTGGTAGCCCGGTCGACCAAGTTACCCGGGTGACGGGGTTCAGCGGAGGAGCGCGACAGTCGCCCAGGTGGTCTTGGCGAAGCTGGCCTCGGTGTGGTATCTTGAGGTCGATGTGGAGGATCAGGTGCAGACATGGGCACGTGGTCGGCTTGGCGTCTGCACTATGTACGTGACAGGGCACAGGATGCCAACCAGCTACGAGCACCTGCGAAGTGGGTGCATTGCTGTCGTGCAGCTGCAACGCTGTGCAGCCGCCTTGCTGCAACGTTGGCACGCCGTCGGCTTGCAGCGATAGGCAGGCCACGACATTGCACTGCTAGAACGCGGTCGACCTTGTCGTGCTGGAACGCGGTCGACCTTGTCGTGCTGGAACGCGGTCGACCGTGCTGCACTGGTAGTCGACCAGCTTGCTTGCTGGCATCTGATGTAGTCAATGTTGCTTCGCCTTGTTCAACCATTGTTGTGAACTTTTGCTAGTGAAACTCTTGCCAATCTTCCCTGAGAGCGCGCAAGTGAATGACTAAGGAGTGAACGCTACGATCACTCCTACCCCTTGCCTACCCCGTAGACTAGCCCCTGTTGTGCGAGTTATCTCCGTAGTGTGCACCTAGGTTAGGATATTTGCCGGCTGCTGGTGTAGAGGCTTGTGTTTCTAGTCATGGTGTTCGTGTAGTTTCTAGCGTAGGTGCTTCTGAGGGTCTTTGTGTGGGAGCTGAAGCCACAGCTGACGCAGTGCCTGCCCTTGTCGTGGCACGGGTTCGACCTCAGCGACTACGCCTCTTTTGTTCACCCTCGACTCTGGGGCATCCAACAGTTTCCTCTGCGACTGCACCGACCTTACACCACTGCACACTCCAGTCACTTTCGCCTTGGCTGACCCCACTGTGGGACCTGTCGTAGCTCACTACACCACCACTCTCCTATGTCTGGCGGCCCCCATTGGCATCCTTACATGCTACTACACCCCCTCGTTCTCCAAGAACTTGGTGGGTGTCAGTCACCTCCACGACCTTGGAGTAGTCACAAATTTCCTTCTAGACGTGCGTGTTGCCTCCTGCACAGATGGTGCCACTGGGGCACCACTGGCCACTTTTCACAGGGAGCCAGGCTTTGGTCTGTACTCGTTACACACTGAGTCCCACCACACTGAGTCAGGTCAGGTCAAGTCAGGTCGGGTTGCTGTTGTGTCGTACGACTTTCACTCACCCACCCGTTGGTCCTCTGGCACCACCGTCTAGGGCATCCGTCCTTACCGCGCCCTAGTAGGACGGTACGTCACCGTCTCATCTCAGGTCTCCCAGAGTCGCTCGCCCTGCTTCCCCACTCGCCTGCACTGCCATGCACTCCTTCCGTCGAGGGTCGGTAGCACACTGCCCCTCACTCCTCGTTCCCCCCCACCACGGCTCCCTTCCAAACCCTGCACTTGGACGTCTGGGGCCCCACCCCGGTCCTTGGCCCGCATCAAGAGAGCTACTTCCTAATTGTAGTGGACGATTACTCCCGCTACACCATGGTTTTCCCCTTGGAACGGAAGGCCGACGTGCCTACTGTCCTTGAGCCGTGGCTACTAGCGAGGGGTGGTACCCAGGGCCTTTGTGGGCTCTGCCTACACTCGGACCGTGGTGGTGAATTTTCTTCCACTCTCCTGGTGACGTTCTGTCAGGGTCGGGGGATCATCCAGTCTTACATGCTACCAGACTCGACGTAGTAGAACGGGGTAGCCGAGCAACGCATCGGCCTGGTCATGGAGGTTGCTCGGACCGCCAGGTGCCATGCCTGTGCCCCCCAATTCCTGTGGCCTTAGACAGTTCGCTACACCGCCCATTAGCTGAACCTGTGGCCCAGTGACGCACGGCCTCGGGTGACGCCGATCTTTCTTTGGACAGGGTCTCGGGGTGTAGCAGCTGACTACCGCGTCTGGGGTTCTTGTCAGAGGTGCACTAGAGATCCTCGATCGATCCTAGGGAAGGGTCCAGGCACGTTGGCCTGGGGGGTTATGGGCTCACCCACTGCACAAACAAGCCCTCTTATCCATGTGGTTAGTGGCTGGGATTCTGACATGGTATGAGAGCGAAGGTTTCGGGTTCAAATCTCAGTGTGCACCTAGGGCATCCAAGTACAAGGGGGTTTCAGAGGTGTACTGGAGATCCTCGATTGATCATAGGGAAGGGTGTCAGAAATAGTAGCAGAAAGTTAGAACAGGAAAGAGGGTTTTGCACTAGCAGGCAGGTGAGCACATATAGGAAACCCTAATTTGGGCTATACTCGTTATAGAGTACCCCACTTCAGGCTAGTCAAATGCAAAATTCTGACAAAGGGGTACAGGCACGTTGGCCTGGGGGGCTATGGGCGCACTCACGAGCTACACAAACAAACTCTTTTATCCCAATGGTCAAGTCCTTTTGGCTGGAACTTTATGCCGGCTATATTGGTGCATGAGGCTGTGGGGGTGTGCCAGTCTTTGCATATGCTGTCAAGTCCGGGGTTGTGAAGGTCCGTCTCTCTGAGGTGGTGAGGTACCCAGGGTCTGCTGTTGGGGTGCTTCCACTCAGATTCCAAGATGTTCTCGAAGCGCAGCGAGATGAGGTCGATTAGTTCGTCCGTGTTGCCACTGTAGTCCAGTATGTCGAAGTCGAGCACATAAATGCCGTTGTTAAGGCAAACTCGACCTAGGTTTTTTGCGCGGTTTGTAGGGGGCAGCGTAGCGGAGGATGATTTCGCGTGTTTGCAAACCGGTGCGGGTTTCACACTGCAGCCAATGAGTTGGGATCTTGACAGCAGGTTGGAGCGAGGTTTTGCATGATGAGCACATCGTTCAGAGTGATGCGCGTGTTGTTGTCGTGGGCCTTGAGCACGACGATCCCCGGTGCGCTTGCCTTCAGCCTCTGGTTGTTTGCCATGGTGATGTTTGTGACGGAGGGTGTAGGGGTGGCGCTTGAGATGAAGCGCCTCGATCCCATAATATGTTGTTCGAAGTGGCTATCAAGCTATGGTTACCTTCGCTGCAGCGCGTAACCTCTTATTGTAACCTCCATGGAGGTTGGTCAAACTCACGAGAGGTTGACTGTCGACCATTGGCCTACCTCTGCATTATCGCATGCTCCTATAAGGGCATATTGCGATATTGGGAGTTGTGCGTGCTCTATTCAAGCTCATGCGCTGTTGGCACAACCTGCGGTTATTCCAACCCTGCTAATGGTGGCGAGCTCACGCGAATGGATTTTTTCTCGAGCAGATATTACATCTGCTTCCGTAGTTCGTCAAGTTTGGTCAGCGTCAGTCGAATTGTCTCTATATTATCGGTTGTGCTCCAGGCTAAAGCTGTATATTGTGGTTGCGGTCATTGAGGTAACAATCTCTCGGAGAGATTGTTGTGGTCATGTCTCCAGGATATTACAGTATCGCATTTTCACCGCGTGCGCAGTTCTCTCGAAGACCCCTAGAAGCGTAGATGCAGAGGATTGGTTGGGATGGTGCTTGAGGTAATGTAATGAACAGGGCCCACCATTGGTTTTGGTCCACCCTGTTTAATCAGTGTTCCAGCTGTGAAGAAATGACGGATGAATGGACTAGCAAGCAGGTGGGTACAAGTAGGAAAACCTAGAAGTATTGTACCCCATATTGTCTACCCCACTACAGCCTACACAGACTATAGCATATGAGTTTGACACACCCCCATAGGCAAAGTGGGGGAGAACAAGAGGTCACAAGACCAGTCAAGCAAAGCAAAGCAAGCTCAGGGTGGATCACAACGTCACCACACAATCCGAGCACAAGAGCAAGGCCAAAAGGCCAGTTCACATGCAAGATCATATATAAAGATCACAGTACAACCAACGTCAAGAAGTGAGCAAGTGAGGCCAAGTAGGCACAAGACCTAGCATCGTACAGAAACGCTGATGATCACCAGGCGGAAGTGCCTTGGTAAAGATATCAGCAGTGTTGGCCTCAGAGGCACCGTAAGCAAGGCGCAGGTGACCACGCTGCTGCAGCTCACAAGCAAGGAAGTAGCGAAGAGCAATGTGCTTCGTTCTGTGCTCCGGTCTGTGCTCCCGACACAAGGCCAGCATGGCCTTGTTGTCTACGTATAGCACTGGAGGAGAACGAGGCGCCTCACCTAGGTCAGTCAGTAGGTAGGTGAGCCAGCGTAACTCCTGTGCAGCCATGGCCCCCGCGTAGATCTCGGCCTCACTGCCGGAGCCGAGAACAGAAGACGAGCGGGTAGACCGCCACGAAACAGAGCCGGAACCAAGGCTGAAGGTGTAACCCTGTGACGACCGCTGCGTAGCCTGGTCGTCAGCCCAAGAAGCGTATGCGTGACCTGTGAGAACCACTCGACGTCGCCCTCCAAGCACTAGCCCCATGCCCGACGTACTGCACAAGTAGCGCAACAGCCTCTTCGTTGCAGCCATGTGCTCTGGTCGGTGTCTCCCAGGAGCAACATAGCGTGCCAAGATGCTAAGAGGTTATGCAAGGTCAGGTCGTGTGCAGGTCATCAGGTATATGAGGCAGCCAACAAGCTCTGGGTACGGGCCATTCGGCTCTACGGACTCATCCGAAGGCAGAGCTGAGAGCGAGTGGCGAGTAGACAGAGGAGCGGCCTGAGGCGAGGAGTGCGTGAAGTCAAAGCGCTGAAGGACCTGCTGCACCATGTGTGACTGAGTCAGGGTAATGGTGCGGTGTGCTCTGTCCCGGGTGATCTTCAAGCCAAGTTAGCTGCGCAGTTCACCCAGGTCTGTGCACGTGTGTCTCTTCTGCAGCTCGGACTTCACGTGGGCGAGTCCAGCAGTGTCAGCAGTAGCAAAGACCAAGTCGTCGATGTACACGAGGATGTAGAACGGCGGCAAAGAGGTGTCGGTGCGTAGAAACAGCGACGGGTCGGCAGTAGAAGGAGCAAACCCAAGAGCCGCAAGTGTAGTCCTCAGTGTGTCGTGCCACTCACGGGGCGCCTGGCGGAGACCGTAGACTGGCCGCCAGAGGCTCAACTGGGTACCAGGAGGAAACGACCCCATGAAGCCAGGAGGGCGGCGCAACCAGATCTCCTCGTGCAGGCTGCCCTGTAGGAAAGTAGTGCTGAAGTCAAGAGAGTGAAGCTCGTAGTCGCGCTGAGTGGGTATGTGCAGCAGCACCCGAAGAGTGGTCATCTTTGGGGTGGGAGAGAAGATCTGAAAGTAGTCAACTCCCTGCCGCTGCCTGAAGCCTCGAGCCACGTAATGCGCCTTGAAAACAGGCGGAGAACCCGGCGGCCGCTTCACCCTGAAAATCCACATGCCACTGACGATGTTCGCCCCAAGTGGGGGAACCTCGTCGACGTAGGTGCCTGTGGACTTCCAGGAAGCCATCTCTGCGTCCATGGCTGACTGCCACTGAGAGGAGTAGGGACCCTCTATCGCCTCCGCGTAAGAGCGCGGATTCGGGATGTCAAGTGCATCCGGGTCTCCCTCAGGGGTAAGTAGTACGGACAAGAGATGAGGTGAAGCAGCAGCCAAACACTGGAACTCATCCTGCCTGTCATCAAGGACGTCCGTGCCAAGGGCACACTCACCCCCGACGGACGGAGGACAGACAGACTCAGACTCAACGACAAGACTAGCAGCGTCGTCTAGACAACAGCGAGCAGCAAAGTCGACGAGCTCAGTAACTAAGGCAGACGCAGCAGTGGACTCAAAGGAAGGGTCGTAGACGACAGTAGCAAGGAGACGCGTGACAGTAGGACTGGCAGCACGAAGAGAGTCCGACTCCGGGTCGGCAAGAGCAGGAAGAGAGGACTCAGGAGGAGAAGGCAAAGGGGCACGCAGAGGAGTAGTGGACGGACGCAGAGACATCCGGTGCGTGCCAGGGACAGGAGGAGGACGCTGGCGCGAACCACGACCACTAGTGCGAGCAGGACGGACAGGCGACGCAGGGCGAGACGCAGGCTCACGACGCTCAGCAAGACCTCCAGTAGGACCAGTGTAGGTAGAAGGAGCAGGCAGTGGGGAGGCCGGCTGTAACTGTGACGCGACAGGCTGTGGACACTCTAAGGGGGGAGAAGGACCAGTAGAAGGCGGGAGACCAAGAACCTGCTGAAGGAGTGGAGCGAAGTACGACCGAGGCCGCGCGGCGACTCCAAACACAGCAGGGACAGCACCAGTACCCCCAGCGGCAGCACCAGCGCCAGCAGCACCTCCAGTTCCAGTACCTCCAGCAGCACCAGTAGCACCCCCAGCAGGACCGCCTCCAGGACCGAAAGCAGTAGCCTCAGCGCCAACACCCTCAGCAGCTCCAGCTCTAGTCGTACCCGCAGGCCCAGCAGCTCCAGTACTCCAAGTACGAGCACCTCCGGGACCCGCGGCAGCAGCACCCTCAGCAGCCGAAGAACCTCCAGCTCCAGCAGCACGCCTCCAGCGCCAGGCAAACCACTCGCGCAGCTCCTGTGGAGAGAGTGGCTCCCTCCGAGACGAAGCACCCGGAGAACCTCCAGGCTCAGCACCGCCAGACGCCACACGAGCAGGCCCAGCTCCCTCAAGCTCCGCACCCCCAGGCTCAGCAACCCCAGGCGTAGCACCCCCAGGCTCAGCACCCCCAGGCTCAGCACCCGTGGTGGTAGCACCCCCAGGCTCAGCACCCCCAGTAGTAGCACCCTCAGGCTCAGCACCCCCAGGTGTAGCACCCACACGCTCAGCACCCCCAGAATCAGCACCCCCAGGCTCAGCACCCTCAGCAGCACCAGAGTCACCAGTAACCTCGACAGGCTCGACTGCGTCTACCTGGGACACACCTGAAGGGGCAGGACCCTGAGGGGGGAGGGGGTCTACCGGGGGAGGACCTGGCACAAGGAAGAGGGGTGGTGGGGGGAGGGATGGAGTGCGGTAGGGGAAGAGGCGGTAGTAGGGGACCGACTCGTCAAACGTGACATCCTGGGAGGACAAAACACGGCGAGAGGTGGGGTGGTAGAACTGCCACCCCAGGGCGTCAGGGGGGAAGCCAAGAAAGTTGCAAGGAGCAGCACGAGGGGACAGCTTGTCCGCAGACAAGTCGCGGACAAACGCCCGAGATCCCCAGACACGGAACGCAGACGCATCGCCAACCTTCCCCGTCCACAGCAAAGCTGGGGAGGTCTCCCGCATGGAGACCCTGGGGTGAAGGTTGATCTGATGCGCCGCGTACCGAACCGCAAACGGCCACAAAAAATGGGGAGCAGCCGCATGCATCATGGACGTACGAGCGACGTCCATGACCATGCCAATGCGGCGCTCAGCAATCCCATTTTGCTGTGGAGAGTCCGGAAGCGTGAAGGTCTGGCGGATGCCTTGTGCACGACAGTAGGTGCGCAGAGGGCCAAAGGAGAACTCTCCGCCGCTGTCAGAGTGCAGACGCAGAACAGGAAAGTCCGAGCCGAAGCTCTGCCTGAGCTGGAGACGAGGTGCGCGGATCGAGTCGATCAACACCTCAGTGACATCACCCTTGCTGCGCAATGGGAAGACTGTGGTGTAACGCGAGTAGTCGTCAACCACCAGCAGGAAGTAGCGCTCGTGACCGTGTCCACGGACGCGGGCCGGGCCCCACACGTCCATGTGAAGCGTCTGCAGCGGGGCCTCTGTCGGAGGAAACTGAGAGGAGTGAGGGGCAGCCCGCTGCCGCCCCTCGACACAGGGGACGCAGGTAGGGCCAGGCCCCGGAGGAAGGGGAGGGAGGGACCGGGGAAGACCAGAGACAAGGATACGGGAGGCCATGCCTCGGAGACGAAGCAGGGAGGGGTGACCTAGGCGGTGGTGCCAGAGGAGAGTCTCGTGAGACAGGAGGCGACACGAGCAAGGGGCAGACTCAGGGCAAGACCTGGACGCCGCAGCAAACACCTGACCCGACGCAGCTACCTGACGAGACGCAGTGTCTGGAGGAGACTCAGTGGTCAGTGTGTACAGGCTCGACCCCGGCCGACGTGTAAACGTGGCCAGGTGTCGGCCTGTCCGAGCGTCCGTGCAGTGGGTCACCCGCTGACTTGCAGGAGTGAAGTGGTGAACCCCCCCATCCTGTAGGTCAGCACCACTCACCAAGTTCGTAGAGAACGAGGGGAGGTAAAGACCAGACAGGGTGCCAGAGGGGGCCGCTGGACACGGGAGGACAGTGGAAAAGTGAGCAAGGACAGGACCCCCAGAGGGGTCTGTCAGAGAGCGGCCAAGCGGCGTGAGTGTGGTGCGGTCTCGAAAGAAGGAGCGAGAAGCCCCCGAGTCAAGGGTGAAGGTGTGGGAGGCCGAAGCCGACGCAGTACCTCAGAGAGCAGACTCACCAGCACCTGAGGGAGCAGACGCACGAGCACCTAGAGCAGCAGCCTCGCTAGCACCTAGAGCAGCAGCCTCACCAGTACCTAGAGCAGCAGTCTCAATGCCCGGGTCGGGCCGAAAACACCGGAAACAGTCACCCTCCTCACTAATAGTCACAGCATACATGGCAGCAAGAATAGCATCAAAGTCAAGGTCAAAGACAGCTACTCCCGCCCTAGACAGCTCGCCCCAGCGAGGGATCTCTGTGGCCTCCGGGAACTGGTGATGCCAAGCGTCCGTCAGGCGGCCAAAGCAGCGCCGGGTGGGGTGCGCACCCCCGCACTGCTCACCCGCGCGGTCGCCTGTGCGTAGGACGTAGGTGCACGGACCTGTACCCCCACCCCGCTGGCGCGCAGCGTACCACTCACGGAGCTGCTGAGGGGGGGGGATGTCACGAGTGCGCTGCTGCTGCTGCTGCTGCTGGCGCTGACCACCACCGGAGCCGACCCTCTGCGCAGTGCCACCCCGACCAGCTCCACCTCCTGCGCCGCCGCCTCCTCCACCGCCGCCACCTCCTCCACCTCCGCTCCCACCGCCACCGCCGCCGCCGCCTCCGCCTCCACTGCCGCCATCGACACCTCCACCCCCGCCACCACCCCCACCGCCACCCCCACCCCCTCCGCCGCCTCCACTGCCGCCTCCACCGCCCCCGCTAGCTCCTCCAGCGCCCCTGCCCCCCTTGCCCTTGCCAGGGCGGCGTCTCCCGCTAGGGGTAGACGCCGCACCGACCGACCGAAGACCAACGAGGTCGGCCGCAGCAGCAGAGGCAACAGAGGGCAAAAGGGGGGAGGGGGAGCACCCCTCAAAGATGGGGGTGCGAGGGTCACCACGAGAGGCTCCTACAGCGACTATGCTCTTCTCTGCTGCTAGGAGGGCCTTCTCGAGGAGGTCAACGGTGAGAGTGGTGGGGCAAACTGAGAGAAAGTGGTCCCTGACTACGCGAAGGGAGTCAGGGAGCCGGGTGACTATGTAGTAGAGGGTGATGTACATGGGGGGGGGGGGGTTCTTGGCGCAGAAATCAGCAGGAAGCGCAGCGCGGTAGCGAGTGTCACTAGTGCGGAGGTGCGTAATGAGGTCAGCGACTGTGGGAAAGGCAGCAAGGTCAGGGAAGAGGTACGGTAGCATGAGGCGGCTCAGTGCAGCAGTGGCAGGGGAGGAGTAGCGTGCAACTACAGCGTCGTACAGGGTCTGAGCACTCTTGTACTGGCTAAAGTGCGCACGCTCAGAGGTAGGCAGGTGGCGACGCACAGCAAGACGTGCAGCAGCATCGCGTGTGGCCCACTGTGAGCGAACAGTGGCGTCGGCATCAGCAGCAGGGGCAGGAGAGGCACCAGAGGTGAGGTCAAAGAGGGAGAGACCGTCTGCCCTATCGCACTGTAGGAAAAGCTGCAGGTCATCTACCCAGACGTCAAAGTCAATGGCCCGACCCTCAGCGTCAAAAGCAAGGACACTAGGGGTAGCCATGACAGCAGTAGACCAGCAGCGCGAACAGTAGGGTAAGGGAAGTGCAGTGACAGAGGCGCTGCTCTTACCGGACAGGGCAGCTCGGGCGGCTCGGCGGCTCGGCAACTCGGCGGCTCGGCAACTCGGCGGCTCGGGCGGCTCGGGCGGCTCAGCGTTACGGCGGCTTGGCAGCAACTGCGGCTCGGCGACTCGGCGGCTCGGGCGGCTCGGCGGTACGGCGGCTCGGTAGCTCGGTGGCTCGGGCGGCTCGGGCGGCTCGGCGGTACGGCGGCTCGGCAGTGGCTGCAGATCGGCGGCTCGGCAACCCGGCGGCTCGGGCGGCTCAGGTGGCGCGGCGGCTCGGGCGGCTCGGATGGATCGGGCGGCTCGGCAGCAGCTCGGCGGCGTCGGCGGCTCGGTGGTGACGGCGGCTCCGCGTGGGGACGGCGGCGGGGGCGGGTGGAGCGGCGGCGGGGCCGCGTGGAGCGGCGTCGGGGTTGGGTGGGGCAGCTCGGGGGCCGCAAAGGTAGGCGACGGGGCCAGCAGAGGCGGCGCCGAGGCTGGGAAGGGTGGCGCCGGGGCCGCAGGGGTAGGCGACGGGGCCGCTAGGGCGGCTAGGAGGTGGGGGGTCGCGAGGGCGGCTTGAAGAGGCTGCGAGGGCGGCTAGGAAGGGCGGCGAGGGCGGCGTGAAAGGGCTGCGAGGGCGGCGTGAAAGGGCCGCGAGGGTGGCGCGAGGCGACGGAGCCGCGAGGGCGGCGGATCGGGGCCGCGAGAGCAGCGCGACGCGGCCGCTAGGGCGGCGCGACGTGGCGCGGCCACTAGGGCAGCGCGACGGGGCCGCGAGAGGCCGCTAAGGGGCCGTGAGGGGCCGTGAGGGCGGCTCGACGGGTCCGCTAGGGGCCGTGAGAGGGGAGACCCACGGAGCGCGACTCGGGCAGGAACTGAGTGCGCTCCGGGCAGGAAAAAAAAGAATCGAATCGGTGTGCCCTAGGAACAGTTCCCACAAGGGAACCTGCTCGATACCATGAGAAAACTAGAACGAGAATGAATGACTAAGGGAAAGTTGGGTACAAGTACAAACCCTAGAAAGCTGTACCCTATATGTGCTACCCCACTATAGCCTACAGTAGCTATGTCATATAAATCTAACAGTTCTCCCCCACTTTGCCTATGGGGGTGTGTCAAACTCATATTATATAGCTTTTGTAGGTTATAGTCGGGTAGACACTATGGGGTACAGATTCCTAGGGTTTCCTACTTGTACCCAACCTTGTGCTAGTTCATTCATTCCTCATTCTTCACACCACCATCCCAACCGCATCATTCAACCTCATCGGCTATGTGGACGCTGCTCATGCCGCCGGCTTGACAATCGACGGTCCAGGACAGGATTCCTCTTTCGCCTCGAACCTAGTGGCCCCATCTCCTGGAACCCACAGAAACAAGAGCTGGTTGCCCTGTCATCGGCAGAAGCGGAGTTCATCGCAACAACAGCAGCTGTTCGCCAAGGTCTCTATCTTCAGGAACTGCTGCAACAGGCGAAAATCCCGGCCTCGGCGAACTTCCGCCTGCATTGCGATAACCAGAGCGCGATCAGAATCACGAACAATCATATTTCCGTCAACCGCACCAAACACATTGCGCTGTGGTACTTCGTCGTCAAGGACGAAGTTGACAAGGGCGAGGTCGACCTAACCTACTGCTCGACGGGTGACATGGCAGCAGATTTGCTCACGAAGAAACTGGTGCGTCAGCAGTACCAACACTGCTCCGAACTCAGCGGAGTAGTTATGCGGGTCAAGACCTGCTACGGCCAGGAGTGAAGGGGGATGTTACGAATAGTAATTATTGAAACATCACTGTGCACTCCTCACCGCAGCAAGCGAAGCACGCACTACCGAAGTTGAAGTCGAAAGGTCAGAAGCAATACAAAAGGTTGCACGGTTACGAAATGGACCGTCGGGCAGACGGCATCAGGCAGCAGCAGTGGCGAGGATTTTGCCCGGACAATTTCGTAACCACATGGAGTCGCACGGTTGAATTTCGTTGTAATAAGGGAATGTACCCCTTAGAGTACATGGCTAGTTAGGTCGCTTCGTATTCCCCTGTAGTCTTATTTATATTCCTGTACTTGCATGTTTTTTATTATCTCAAGCGTTTACATTCACTCTGATATTGGGGTCAAGGGCCCACCACCACTAAATCAGCAGTGTGCGAACCTTCCTGAGGCGATCCTGGGTACGATCAACTTCTGATCACAGCAGTTGTTGCATGCGATATAATTCTTACTTGTTTTCACCAATATCAACCAATTCTAATTCAACAATTGCCTAGCAATGTCTTCGCCTATTTTGCCAACACTTCTTTCGCCAAAGTCTTCCGCTGCGTTTCATCCTCGACTTAGTCGACCCCGCTATTCGTTAGCGGATTTGGGCCAAGGGGCCTAACAGTCAGGGTATTTTACCATGGTGTTGAATATGCTGAGCCAAATATAATATGCAGGTTATTTTCCTTGTAACTCGATATGGCATAGTTCCGATAAGAACCACCAGCGGAAAACGTACACTGCACTGTAGCTTCATGACGGGTTTGTCCACCAAGACCACGTAGTCCACACCAGACCACGTCCATCGCTAGAGTTTGTGGTGAGGGGAGGTTTTGCCGTCATAACTTCAAAGCTCCCTGCAATACAGCGTCTCCTCCATCCACAATGACGTGGCACTAGATATATGCTGATTGCTCATTCGTCAGTGGCATTTCACACTTTGCTGAACAGGCGAATATCGTATCCAATCAAATGGCAAGGACAGCTCGTTCGCACATTGGACAGTATCACCCCAACGACCTTCCATCCAATCAATCACCGCCTTCCCTGTTTAGTTTGATCCACTCTCTGAAGAGTTGGATGTTGATGTCATGACATCGGTTCCATCTTCGTAGAGAGTGGTTGAAACTGTCTTGAGTGCGGTGGAAGTGGTTGTAAGTTAGAACGGGTCATAATCCAGCACGGTGTTCTTCTACTCAGGGCGCGGTACACAGTTGTTCAAGGGCTGTTCAAGATGGAAATGACGAACACTGCGTTCAACCTAGCTTGAACGGGGTTCAAACGAGGTTGGTGAGAATTTCTGGTCAGAAGAAACATTTTGGAACATGTTACAAAAGCGGATGGACAAGACTCGTCGTCCAAGAACCAATTTTCGTCGAGATGACGAAACCGCCTACAACACTGCGAAAGCAACGGAAGTTGTGACTCCCGTAACAGTTTCGCTACATTCTTCAATCACGGGCGACAGCTAATAGGTGCGCGAAAATTCGTTTCGTCAATTATGTTGACCAGCGATGGTTCAGAATATTTTTGCTGACGAACGAGTTGTTCAAAACAGCAGTCGTGTGTTCGTCAGCTGGCTGGTCAAGACCCGCAACCTTCTTGACCAGCCTAGGTACAACTTATCGTAGTAAACAGAGTAACCCTAAATTTGTGTTGTATGAACAAGTCTTGAACAGCTTTGAACAACTATGTACCGCGCCCTCACCGTTGCAGCTTGCTTTCCATTCCTATTCATGTCATACGGGAGAAGTGGAAAACATCACTAATTCCCTCACTCTCGCCAACGTACCAATTCCCTACCTTCTCTAAGTTTAGATCCACACAAAGCTCAAATTCGCACTTCATCCCGAACCTTGACGTAGTAGTGCGCAGTACAGACGGAAATTGGTCCTAAAGCTAGTCGATTCTTTGGGCTAACGTTGGCTTCACGTATCTCGCGTTCCTTCTTGAAACGAAAAGTTGATTAGGCGTAGGTGGTTGTGTTTCTTAAAAGAAGAACGCTATGGCTGTTGGGGTGGAGAAAGACACGTCGCGACTGCCTAAAAGAATAATTATCGACACGGATCCGGGAATAGGTATGGCAAGAGAACGGGCGGGAGTAACTGGCGAGAAAGGTTACGTGGAAATAGTGGGAAGGATGAAGAGTGGCGCCGTGATAAGAATTGCCACGCAATTATTCTACTAGAGGCTACGTGGACATGCCCGTATCTCGCTTATCTCTCTCGCTGTGTGTCCGTACCTTGAAGCATGAAATCTCCGCAACATGATGCTTCCCCTCACCGGAGCGCGACGAGACGGGAGGCATTCCCCGTGCCGTCCGACCCACAGCACCCTCTCATCCACCTCCCCTCCCTACCCCTTGCCAATACGCCCTGCCCAGTCGACACCCTGGCGACACTGCTATCCGTCGTATCTCCACCGGAGCTGGCCGTCATGCGAGGCGTCGCCACAGTCTCGGCCACCCACTGTCCGCCGACTACCACTATCTCTTCCCCCCCTCCTCTTTCTTCCTCTCCTCCCCGGCCAGCCCTCTCCTCTGTGCAGCAAACGACTCCATGCCCATTCTGTTTTTGAGCCAACAGAACAATCGGCTCACTACACGCGGTTATTCTGTTGTTCTTTGCCTTTCTTCGTTATTCTTACAACTTGTTTGTATTTTTGTTTTTGTTTTAATCTCTGGGCAGACGACACAATGGCGATTCTGCTGGCGTTCCTGTCGCCCGAGCAGCTGCACGTGGAGGGCATCACCACCGTCTTCGGCAACGTGCGCACGCCCACCGCCACCGCCAACGCGCTCCGCCTCGTGAGTTTCTCGACCTCTCCCACACTGCATGCCCATGTTTCTCCCTCCCACTCCCCCTCCCGCTGCCCCTCCCACTCCCCCTCCCCCTCCCCCTCCCCTTCGCCTTTCCCACGTGCCGCGTCTGTCCCATGTGCTGACTGCATCCGCCTACGTCCCATTCAATGCGTTATCGGGATTTTGTGCTAATCTCACGTGCCCTGGTTTTATCCCCACGCGCTCTCATTCTATCCCCACGCGCTCTCATTCTATCCCCACGCGCTCTCATTCTATCCCCACGCGCTCTCATTCTATCCCCACGCGCTCTTCTATCCACACGCGCTCTCATTCTATGCACACTTTCAATCCCCGCGTGCTCCCATGATATCCCCACGCCCTCTCAGCATGTGCTGTGCTTCTATGCCAAGCGCTCCCCATCCGCCATCCTCTCTGCCAGCTTACCTCACAAACTTCCACTCTCTTTAATTCCTGTCTGTACGTGCGCGCTTGTGCGTATGGGTGCGTGCGTGTGTGTGTGTGCGTGTGTGTGTGTGTGTGTGTGTGTGCGCGCGCGCGTGCGTGTGTGTGTGTGTGTATGTGTGTGTGTACGTGTGTGTGTGTGTGTGTGTGTGTGTGTGCGTGTCTGTGTGTGTGTGTGTGTGTTTGCGCGTATGCGTGTGTGTATGTGCGTATGCGTGTGTGTGTGTGTGTGTGTGTGTGTGTGTGTGGGTGTGTGTCTGTTTGTGCGTGTGCGTGTGTGCATGTGTGCGTTTGGGTTTGTGTGTGGGGGGAGGTGGGCGGGTGGTGGGTGGGTGGGTGGATGGGTGCGAGGGTGGGTTGGCGGGTGGGTGCGAGGGTGGGTTGGCGGGTGGGTGCGAGGGTGCGAGGGTGCGAGGGTGCGGGTGTGAGAGCAGTGCGAGCTGGCAGGGAGGGAGGACGTGCCAGTGGCGCATGGAGAAGAGGTCACTCTGCGGGTGAGTCACTGCAGGGGCACGTGGCAGGTGGCACGTGACAGGTGGCACGTGACAGGTGGCACGTGAGGGGTGGCACGTGACAGGTGACTGGGGGTAGGTGACTGCGAGTTTGTGCACAGACTGCACAGACCACGTGTTCCGGGCCTTGCAACCTCGTTACCCACCTCTCCCCATTCCCCTCTATCCGTTTCTTTCGTCCCATCACCTCCTCTTCTTGCCTTTTTTCACTTCACACTCACAAAGCTTGTTTCCCTTCTCAACCCCCCCTTCCAACCCCTAATAACCCCTCCAACCCTTCAACGGTCTACCATTATTCCCCCCCATCCTTCTCTCCCACCTTCCATACAAAAACCATCCATGCAATTTCTGTCTACAAAATCTCTGTGTGTGCCTACCTTACGCCCCATTACCCCGGCTTCTTCCTTTCTTTCATCCTCACACAGTCCTCCCCCCTTCTTACCCCGGCCCTCCACCCCTAACACTTGCTTAAGACCTTTGTAGCAACTCTACACAACTGAACGAGCAGAGAACTCCCTAACACGATTCTTGCGTGTGCCCTTGCACCTGCCGTCCCCTCAAATTCATGGGTGCATGGCATGGGTGTGCGGCATGGGTGTGCGGCATGGGTGTGCGGCATGGGTGTGCGGCGTGGGTGTGTGGCATGGGTCCGTGGCATGGGTGCATGCCATGGGTGGGTGGCGTCTTCTGTCCGGCATGCAATGACTGGCTGGCAGGGCGTGGAGAAGATCCGAGTGGCGGATTTCGTGCATGGCACTGACGGCATGGGCAACACCAATCAGCAGCCGCCACGTGGCAAGCCCATAGACAAGGGAGCAGCACAGTTCCTGGTGGACACGGTCAGGGCGTCACCCGGGCAGATCACTGTGGTGGCTCTGGGGCCACTCACCAATTTAGCCAAGGTGCGCGGGGTTTGAGCCGCCTAAAAAGTTGCTCCTCAAAAGTGCAACTCAAATGGCCGCCTGGGCAGATCACAGGGATGGCACTGGGCCTACTCAAAACGTGAGGAGCCTGAAAAGTCACTGAAGTCCCTCAGAAGTCTCGCGCGCAGGTCACAGTGGTGACTCTGGGACTCCTCTCCAATATAGCCAAGGCGACCAAGTTTCTAGGCACCCAAAACTGCAGTTTCAAAAGTGCGTTTCAAATGGTCGCCCGGGCAGGTCACAGTGGTGGTTCTGGGCCCGCTGACCAGTTTAGCAAGGGTGAGTGATGTTAGGGCCGCCTCAATCTACACCGCAAAGTGCACCTCAAAGTGCACCTCAAAGTGCACCTCAATCTACACTTCAAAGTGCACGTCAAACAGGGACACCGCAGGCGAATGGCATGAACAGCACAGGCGAGTGACCCCTCATCCTCCTGCAGCCTACCAGCAATGTCGTTCTGGGTGGCGCCTTCAGCCCAGCCCCTGTCCCTCATCATCTCCCTCCGTGCTGTCCCTCATCATCTCCCTCCGTGCTGTCCCTCATCATCTCCCTCCGTGCTGTCCCTCATCATCTCCCTCCCTGCTCTGCACCTGGAATGGAACCCTCCTTCCCCCAACCGTGGCGGATACCATTATTCTGGGCGGCGCATTCAGCCCAGCCCCCATCACTCATCATATCCCTCTGCAGCGGCATCTCTCCTTCCCCCAGCACGTGCCAGAGATTCCCCTTCAGGGCAGCGCATTCGGCCCAGCCCCCATCGCCCCACCACCATCTCCTGTGCCTGCTTGCCCTTCCTCTCCCCTCACTCCCCCAGGCGCTACAGCTGGGCCTGTCTGGCCGGTGCATTCGACCAAGCCCCCGTCAGTCATCATCTCCCGCTGTCTCTGCTGTGCAATTTCCCTTCCTCGCCCCCCCACCCCCCCCCCCCCCCCCCCCCAGGCTCTGCAGCTGGATCCGTCCTTCCCCCAGCACGTGGCGGAGATCATCATCCTGGGCGGCGCCTTCTTCACCAACGGCAACGTCAATCCCGCGGCCGAGGCCAATGTGAGTGGCGAGGCCAATGTGAGTGGCGAGGCCAATGTGAGTGGCGAGGCCAATGTGAGTGGCGAGATTTGAGAGTTGAGTCGACTTGAAACTCAATATGAGCGGCGAAAGCCAATGTGAATGGTGGGGCCAATGTGAGTGGCAAGAAAAAAGAAGCCTCCCACCCAACCCCTTTCTTGTACGCTATTCCATTGTGCATCTGCTGCTCTCTTCCATTGTGCCTCTGCTGCTCTCTTCCACTCACGTCGTTCCCCATCCTTGTCACTGGCTGCAATAGGATTGACGGGTGCAAAGTGAGGCGGTGGGAGGTGGGTAGGCGTGACGGGCAGTGGGGAGATGAGATGGCACGTCATCAGGGAGATGAGATGGCACGTCATCAGGGAGATGAGATGGCACGTCATCAGGGAGATGAGATGGCACGTCATCAGGGAGATGAGATGGCACGTCATCAGGGAGATGAGATGGCACGTCATCAGGGAGATGAGATGGCACGTCATTAGGGAGATGAGATGGCACGTCATCAGGGAGATGAGATGGCACGTCATCAGGGAGATGAGATGGCACGTCATCAGGGAGATGAGATGGCACGTCATCAGGGAGATGAGATGGCACGTCATCAGGGAGATGAGATGGCACGTCATCAGGGAGATGAGATGGCACGTCATCAGGGAGATGAGATGGCACGTCATCAGGGAGATGAGATGGCACGTCATCAGGGAGATGAGATGGCACGTCATCAGGGAGATGAGATGGCACGTCATCAGGGAGATGAGATGGCACGTCATCAGGGAGATGAGATGGCACGTCATCAGGGAGATGAGATGGCACGTCATCAGGGAGATGAGATGGCACGTCATCAGGGAGATGAGATGGCACGTCATCAGGGAGATGAGATGGCACGTCATCAGGGAGATGAGATGGCACGTCATCAGGGAGGGAGGGTGCACATGGGTTGGCTTGGGGAGGGTGCACATGGGTTGGCTTGGGGTGGGTGTGAAGGTTCTCGCTCACTGCTGCCATCCTCGCACCCTTCCTCTTTTGCAGACTTCTGACTGCCATGCGAATGCTCTTTGTGGACTCCCATGATCCGTTCAAATGATCCATCCCCATGCCATGCCCCATCGACTGTATCCCCCCCGGCAGATATTTGGAGACCCAGATGCAGCAGATGCCGTGTTCACGTGTGGCGCCAAGTGCACAGTCATAGGCATCAACATCACGCACCAAGTCACCCTCTCAGGTGATTGAAGCAAGTCACCCTCTCAGGTGATTGAAGCAAGTCACACGTCGCAGTTCTACTACAGGCACCAACAGATACCAGGTCATTCTTCAGATGGTTCCAACCAATACCAGGTTCTATTCTAGGTGGTTGCAACACAGCCTGTAAATTCTTGCTATTGCCATGTACAGCTACTATCATTTCCTTTCCCACCACATGTGCTGTGTGTGTGCTGTGCATGCTGTGTGTGCTGTGCATGCTGTGTGTGCTGTGCATGCTGTGTGTGCTGTGCATGCTGTGTGTGCTGTGCATGCTGTGTGTGCTGTGCATGCTGTGCATGCTGTGCATGCTGTGTGTGCTGTGCATGCTGTGCATGCTGTGCATGCTGTGCATGCTGTGCATGCTGTGTGTGCTGTGTGTGCTGTGCATGCTGTGTGTGCTGTGCATGCTGTGCATGCTGCGTGTGCCGTGCGTGCAGTGAGGGACATGGAGGACATAAGAGACAGCAAGGGGCCGTTTGGGCGCTTCCTGTACGACACGTCGCAGTTCTACTACCGCTACCACAAGGAGTCGTATGGCATGGATGGTACGTGGCAGGGTTGGTGGGTGGATGGATGGTGTGTTGTTAATTTGCTTAAAACACATCGCAGTTCTACTACCGGTATCACAAAAAGTCATATGGCATGGATGGTGTGTGCTGGGGATGGTACCTAAATGCTATCTTACACTGTTAAGCCTCCCTTTCCCCAAACCTCCTCCCACTTCATAACCCCCCCACAGCCGTGCACCTGCATAAACACCCTCCCCAGTCAACCCCCCCACCCCTTTCCACCTCCTTGGTGTGGCAGCCGTAGAATACTCGGCTCTCCACACTGCCAGTTCCATCCCATCGCCTTCTCCCCCTTCTCAATGCCTCTCAACTCAAAACCCGCCCGAATTGCCTAATTTCCCCTGACCGCTGCTCCCCCCTCCATGCACATCAGTCCATTGCCGAACCCCACCATGGTCATGCCACCCGCCCCACCATGGTCATGCCACCCGCCCCACCATGGTCATGCCACCCGCCTCTGACTTGCGTTTATGACTCCCCTGTCACACCCTCTGGCCTCTCACCACTCCTCTCCCCCCAATGTGCTCTGTGCAGCAGTGCACCTGCATAACCCCTCATCCCTCGTCTCCTCATCCCTCATCCCCTCATCGCTGATTCCCCGCCTGTGCCCCATGCGGCAGCAGTGAGTCTGCACGACCCCACTGCCATGGTGACCACTGTGGACGACCCAGCAACACTTGCACTGCGAATGCCCACATCAGAACCTCCTCCCCCCCCTGTCTCTCCCCCCTGTGTGACACCGTGCAGCGGCGTACTGCACGACCCCACCGCCGTGGTGTTGCATCAGTAACTCGCCTGTCTTCCCTCCCTATTTCTTCTCACCCACTCCTCTCTTCTCTTTTCCCCACCATGTGCCCCATGCTGCAGCGGTGTACCTGCACGACCCCACCACCATGGTGGCTGCCACCCCCCTGACTCGCATCCCTCTGCCCTCCCACCCACTCCTCTTCTCCCACCCCCCCCCCCCCCCCCCCCCCCCCCCCCCCATGTGTCCCGTGCAGCGGTGTACCTGCACGACCCCACCACCATGGTGGCAGCCATGGACGATTCGCTCTTCACCTTCCACGAGGGCGTGGTGCGTGTGCAGCTCGACGGCATCGCCAAGGGACTCACTTTGCTAAACAACACCAACAAAGTGTGAGTACCTTCCGAAAGGGTGGATGTGATGTGATGAAATACGCTGCTGTGATGTCTGTGGTTGGAAAAGAAATTGGTAGCAGCAGGAGAGTGCGACTGCTAAGGGCAAAGTATAGAATGCAGGAAAAGCAAGGGGTGCTCCGAGAATCGAACTCGGGACCTCTCGCACCCGAAGCGAGAATCATACCACTAGACCAAGCACCCACTGACTTAGCGATTGTTGTATTGTTTTCTTTTTCATGATACAGCCTCCCCGTCTTCAGAGCTCTTAACTCTTTCTCCCCCTCTGGTGTTTTTTTCTCCTGGTGCAGTTAAATCGCCCCACAACATGGTGTTCCCCACTGCCATTAACCTGCATGGTTCCTAATTGCTTGATCTCCATCATCCTCCCTCTCCCCCTTGTCGCCACCCAGGTGGAACACCCCCACAGCATGGTGTGGTATACCACCAGTGCGGGTGGCGGTCACAGTGGATGCCGATGCTGTCTCTGCCCTCGTCAAGCACCGCCTCTCCGCCCCCGCCCCTCCTGCACTCCATTGAACCCGGCCTGTTAACCTGCTGCACGGGTGGGAGGGCTGGTGGCAGTGCCAGGGGATACCTGTGGTCTCTGCTCCCCTCGTCCAGCACCGCCTTTCCTCCGCCCGTCCTCCCCACAAGCAGCGCCTCCCAGTCCTGTGTCCTTAAGAGCAACGCCTCAACCTGTGCTTCTGCCACCATCCCCTCCTCACCCTCCTCCTCACCCTCCTCCTCAACCTCTTCATTCCCGCACCCTCCTCACCCTCGTCACCTCACCCCTCACTCGCATCGTCTCTCTCATTCCTGGCATCTCACAACTCAACTCTGCTTGGGCCATGCTGCCCCACCCATACTATGACGCAGCAGCTGTGATTCCGCTGCACCCCCACCCAGCCCCACCCCCAACTCGGCACCTCTCTTCAGCCCGTGGCATCAGTCTGACCCATGGTGGCATGGAGCGGATTGTTGACATGCAGTCCACCCCTGCATTCTCCAGCTGGTGTGGTGTGCTGTAATTTATCCACGTGAAGCAGCTTTGTTACTGTGGATTGTATCAAAGCTGGTCCACCTTCAAGTGCTAAGTAGGTACTCCACTCCACTACTCTGTACATTTGTTAGGCTCCTCTAACCTGTGGGCCACGTACTGTCAGTCCACTCCACTGCCCTGTACATACCCGCCCTGCATGTTGGAAGGACATAAACAAAATTCCACACCCATTCCTCCAGCTGTTTGAATTGTGGTACAGATTTGCAAATACTGTGGGGGAAATTATTTTACACAAAAAGGGAGTGGCAAAACCCTGAAAATTACAAACCCTAACCCCACATTCTGTTCACCCTACTAGGGAGCGCTTCTCGTTTACCAGAGCCCAGCACAGCGTACAGCCAACCCACGCAGGCTACATGCGCAAGCAACTAGACTGCTTATTGGCGAATGGGCTGGCTGGCTAGCCGGCTAGACAGCTAGATGGCTGGACGGCAGCAAGATGGTGGCGGCTGCACGGCTAGACGGCCAACATCACTCCGGTTGGATGGCCATGGCTAGACGGCCATGGCTAGACGGCCATGGCTAGACGGCCATGGCTAGACGGCCATGGCTAGACGGCCATGGCTAGATGGCCATGGCATCGCCGAAGTTGCGCATGAGAAAGATGGCCCCTCCGAACGCCGCCACGGCCTTCAGCAGCCGCTGCACACACGACATGACGGCGGGGTTGCCATGGGGGATGGCAGGGGGGATGCAGGGGGGATGCAGGGGGGATGCAGGGGGGATGCAGGGGGGATGGCAAGGGGGATGGCAAGGGGGATGGCAGGGGGGATGGCAGGGAGGATGCAGGGGGGATGCAGGAGGGATGCAGGAGGGATGCAGGGGGGATGCAGGGGGGTGCAGGGGGGTGCAGGGGGGATACAGGGGGTTTTGATGCACACGGTGAGGGACGCGGTCACGTAAAACGGAAAGACGAGGGGCGGATGGGGAGGAACGAGTTGAACATAGCAGGGACGACGGTAACCAGATGCGAGTCACGAATCCCGCAAGGCTGCTTTCATAACGAGCGGCGTTCATAACGAGCGGCGTTCATAACGAGCGGCGTTCATAACGAGCGGCGTTCATAACGAGCGGCGTTCATAACGAGCGGCGTCCATAACGATTGGCGTTCATTACGAACAGGGTTCATAACGTCGCGATGAAAGCAGCTGAGCCGCAGCTGAGTGGCATCCGATCCCCAAGTCGGGATCGATGGCACAGGGACGATCGAGCAGCGAGTGGCGAGATGCGATCTCGTTGTTCCTAGATGGGGGACACGGAAGCGGGAAAAAAGCGGCCGGGTACGAGGCCGAACGGGGGCGATCCATCTGTTGCCTGGCTGGGAGCGAGACTGGATCGACCTAACGCGTCACGCACTAACGCGTCACGCAATAACGCGTCACGCACTAACGCGTCACGCAATAACGCGTCACGCACCTAACGCGTCACGCACTAACGCGTCGAAGCATCTGGCTCGCGAGTGCGTCAACGACGAAGAGCATCTACCAGTGGAAGCGGCACGGCACGGCTCGGCACGCACCAGATTGGCGGCGAGGCGCTCTTCATCGTTGACCTGCGCCGCCAACCACGCCTTCGCGGATGCGACGTAACCCTTGGCCATGGCGGACTGGCGTGATTTAGAGCTGAGTTGATGTGGGTGTGGAAGGTCGGAAGAGACTCGATATTTTTTTATGACGGGCGGAATGACGGCAGCGTAGTGGGAGTGCGCAGGTTTGAACTCACATGAACTCACTCGCTAAGTCTCCCTGCTGCAATTCGCCAATCTCGCATCTCATAAATGGTAACCAGGTACCATCGCCAAAATTCCGAAAGCCCCACTTCAAGTCAAAGCGGAATCGCTGGAACCAACCCTAAAACCAAGCTGCCTAAGCTACTATGTCCCCAATCTAGTAGTACTGAAGGCCCGTATTCAGGCCCCCGTTTTTCCATGCGACCGTCCATGACTTACCGCGCTCATCGCGGTGCAATGGAGTGCGCCGCATCCCTACACCTCGTCGGCGCGCTGCTCCTGGTGGCGTGTCTTCGTGTCGCACGAGTCGACTGCGTTCCCTTGGCCGACTCCCAGGGTGCGTGCTCTGCGCGTTAAGCACCGTCTTACCGGTAGCGTGCCTCCCACGGCTTCTAGTAGTTTCACTCGCTCCGTGTCGCTTTTTCAGTTGGGCGTGGAGCGGGGATGGTGGTGCCGGGACGAAGGGCGGGCAGAGTGGGAATGGTGGTGCCGGGACGAAGGGCGGGCGGAGTGGGAATGGGCTGTTCGCAGGATGACGCGAGTGTGATCGGGGAGCAGGTGAGCAGCAGAGGTGGGAGAGGAGGTGGGGAAGGAGGTGAGGTAGGAAGCAGGAGTAAAGGTGGGAGAGGTGGGAGAGGTGGGAGAGGTGGGAGAGGTGGGAGAGGAGGCATGAGAGGAGGTGGGAGACAGGACCATTGCTTGATTCCTAGCTGCTCCCTGCCCCTCCCCATGTTTCCCTCGCTGCTCCCTGCCCCTCTCCGTGTCTTCCCCAGTGGCCTCTAAGTGCACGCGATGCCGTGAGCACTCAGATTCCTAAGTGCACGCGATGCCGTGAGCACTCAGATTCCTAAGTGCACGCGATGCCGTCAGCACTCAGATTCCTCTTCAGGAACTGGCACCACGTGGAGGGCATGTGATGAGCCCAGGTGGAGCCGTGCAATCCCCTCTCTCCCAGTCCACGTGGAGGAGGGCATGTGATGCGCTTTCCTCTCATGTCCACGCTCCTCTCATGTCCACGCTCCTCTCATGTCCACGCTCCTCTCATGTCCACGCTCCTCTCTCTCATTCTCTCACTCCTTGGCTCTCTCTCCTCTCGTTCACGCCCTGCCCTCCCCCCCTCCTGCCGCCAGCGCAAGTGCTGCTGGACTGTCAGAAGGCGTGGAACAAAACGTTTGACGGCTGGGTGGTTGGTGGGGACTGCAGCAAGGCGAAAAACATCTCGTGCAATTCCCAGGGCATGATAACGGCCTTGTAAGTGGTAACAAGCATGGGAGTGATAACAGGCATGATGTGAGTGGTAACAGGCATGTGAGTGGTAACAGGCATGTGAGTGGTTGATAACAGGCATGTAGGCAGGGAAGAGAAGAGGAGAGGGGGGGAAGGGATGGCAGGGAGTGGAAGGGATCCTAAGAAGGGAAGGTGGGGATGGGTTTAGTGAAGGGATGGGAGGGGGTTCGCTTAAAGAAGGGATGGGAGGGGGTTCGCTTAAAGAAGGGATGGGAGGGGGTTCGCTTAAAGAAGGGATGGGAGGGGGTTCGCTTAAAGAAGGGATGGGAGGGGGTTCGCTTAAAGAAGGGATGGGAGGGGGTTCGCTTAAAGAAGGGATGGGAGGGGGTTCGCTTAAAGAAGGGATGGGAGGGGGTTCGCTTAAAGAAGGGATGGGAGGGGGTTCGCTTAAAGAAGGGATGGGAGGGGGTTCGCTTAAAGAAGGGATGGGAGGGGGTTCGCTTAAAGAAGGGATGGGAGGGGGTTCGCTTAAAGAAGGGATGGGAGGGGGTTCGCTTAAAGAAGGGATGGGAGGGGGTTCGCTTAAAGAAGGGATGGGAGGGGGTTCGCTTAAAGAAGGGATGGGAGGGGGTTCGCTTAAAGAAGGGATGGGAGGGGGTTCGCTTAAAGAAGGGATGGGAGGGGGTTCGCTTAAAGAAGGGATGGGAGGGGGTTCGCTTAAAGAAGGGATGGGAGGGGGTTCGCTTAAAGAAGGGATGGGAGGGGGTTCGCTTAAAGAAGGGATGGGAGGGGGTTCGCTTAAAGAAGGGATGGGAGGGGGTTCGCTTAAAGAAGGGATGGAGGGGGTTCGCTTAAAGAAGGGATGGGAGGGGGTTCGCTTAAAGAAGGGATGGGAGGGGGTTCGCTTAAAGAAGGGATGGGAGGGGGTTCGCTTAAAGAAGGGATGGGAGGGGGTTCGCTTAAAGAAGGGATGGGAGGAGGTTCGCTTAAAGAAGGGATGGGAGGGGGTTCGCTTAAAGAAGGGATGGGAGGGGGTTCGCTTAAAGAAGGGATGGGAGGGGGTTCGCTTAAAGAAGGGATGGGAGGGGGTTCGCTTAAAGAAGGGATGGACGGCGGAGACGGGAGGTTCAGAGAGGGCAGAAACTAGAGAGGGAGAGAGGGCTTGGAGGAGCCTTGAAGCCTCCTGCCCCTCTCCTCCTCGTCCTCGCCAACCCATTCTCCAGCCAACCCATTCTCCAGCCAACCCATTCTCCAGCCAACCCATTCTCCAGCCAACCCATTCTCCAGCCAACCCATTCTCCAGCCAACCCATTCTCCAGCCAACCCATTCTCCAGCCAACCCATTCTCCAGCCAACCCATTCTCCAGCCAACCCATTCTCCAGCCAACCCATTCTCCAGCCAACCCATTCTCCAGCCAACCCATTCTCCAGCCAACCCATTCTCCAGCCAACCCATTCTCCAGCCAACCCATTCTCCAGCCAACCCATTCTCCAGCCAACCCATTCTCCAGCCAACCCATTCTCCAGCCAACCCATTCTCCAGCCAACCCATTCTCCAGCCAACCCATTCTCCAGCCAACCCATTCTCCAGCCAACCCATTCTCCAGCCAACCCATTCTCCAGCCAACCCATTCTCCAGCCAACCCATTCTCCAGCCAACCCATTCTCCAGCCAACCCATTCTCCAGCCAACCCATTCTCCAGCCAACCCATTCTCCAGCCAACCCATTCTCCAGCCAACCCATTCTCCAGCCAACCCATTCTCCAGCCAACCCATTCTCCAGCCAACCCATTCTCCAGCCAACCCATTCTCCAGCCAACCCATTCTCCAGCCAACCCATTCTCCAGCCAACCCATTCTCCAGCCAACCCATTCTCCAGCCAACCCATTCTCCAGCCAACCCATTCTCCAGCCAACCCATTCTCCAGCCAACCCATTCTCCAGCCAACCCATTCTCCAGCCAACCCATTCTCCAGCCAACCCATTCTCCAGCCAACCCATTCTCCAGCCAACCCATTCTCCAGCCATCCAACCCATTCTCCAGCCAACCCATTCTCCAGCCAACCCATTCTCCAGCCAACCCATTCTCCAGCCAACCCATTCTCCAGCCAACCCATTCTCCAGCCAACCCATTCTCCAGCCAACCCATTCTCCAGCCAACCCATTCTCCAGCCAACCCATTCTCCAGCCAACCCATTCTCCAGCCAACCCATTCTCCAGCCAACCCATTCTCCAGCCAACCCATTCTCCAGCCAACCCATTCTCCAGCCAACCCATTCTCCAGCCAACCCATTCTCCAGCCAACCCATTCTCCAGCCAACCCATTCTCCAGCCAACCCATTCTCCAGCCAACCCATTCTCCAGCCAACCCATTCTCCAGCCAACCCATTCTCCAGCCAACCCATTCTCCAGCCAACCCATTCTCCAGCCAACCCATTCTCCAGCCAACCCATTCTCTCACCATTCTCCAGCCAACCCATTCTCCAGCCAACCCATTCTCCAGCCAACCCATTCTCCAGCCAACCCATTCTCCAGCCAACCCATTCTCCAGCCAACCCATTCTCCACCCCAACCCATTCTCCAGCCAACCCATTCTCCACCCCAACCCATTCTCCAGCCAACCCATTCTCCACCCCAACCCATTCTCCAGCCAACCCATTCTCCACCCCAACCCATTCTCCAGCCAACCCATTCTCCACCCCAACCCATTCTCCAGCCAACCCATTCTCCAGCCAACCCATTCTCCAGCCAACCCATTCTCCAGCCAACCCATTCTCCAGCCAACCCATTCTCCACCCCAACCCATTCTCCAGCCAACCCATTCTCCAGCCTATGTTGCAAAAGTCGCGCCCAGCGCACTATACGCAAGCGTATATACGCTTGCGTATAGTGCGTTATGCGCTTCGTGAGTGACTTTGAAAGTCGCAGAAAGTACGCTGCCTGGGCAGCAAAAGGTTTTTACCGGGCAGACGAAAAAAACCGCCTAAGGAGGGGGGGGGGAGTGGTGGTTTTACCGAATTTCATATATTGAAAAAACCCACCATTCTCAACTACTCTAAGCAAGCAACATGCATCTCTCCTACCCCACCCCCTACTCCCACCCTCTACTCCCCCCGTCCCTTCCTTCCTCCTCTACTTGTACTCATCCTCCAGCTCATCCTCCTCCCCCTCCTCCTCATCCTCCTCCAGAACCTCGTTGTGCCCTTCCGGCAGGGAGGCCTCAGGGATGTTCCCCGGGAGAACCGTCACCCACTCAGCCCCCTTGTGCCAATTGCGCACAATGTTCCAATTGTGCGCAACATACACGAGGTCCCGACACTTCTCGGACCCCAACCTGTTGCGCTTGGCAGTGTGGATCGATTCCCACACTGCCCAGTTCCTCTCACACGCCGATGCGGACACTGGCTGAGAGAGAACGCGGCAAGCGAGCGTTGTCAGCTCGGGGTGCTCCGTCCCGTGCCACGTCCACCACTGGACGGCCGTCTTCTTACCGGCCTTCACGAGCTCACGGTCAGAGATGGCGTCGGGTAGGCCGAAGCTCCCCTAAAGGGTGTTGAATGCCGTTAGGCCGTCCTGGATGACGTGGGATGCGCGCAGCTCCTCGCCATCCTTGCGCGTGACGGTCCGCCCTGCGTAGTGACGAGCGACAAACGCTTTGAAGACGCGAGTACACTCCAGGTCGGTGCGGAAGATGCCTTCCTCTTGGTTGACCGGGTTGAGGATCCGGCCAACCACGTGCATGGCACACGCCATGCTATGGTCCCAGCGCTTTTGGACGATGTTGGTCACCTCCGTGCGTTCACTGCTGGACAGCACCAATCCCGCCTCCTCCTCCTCCAGCTTCGCATTGATGTCTTCCGTGAGCTGCAGCATCAGATCGTACATCCTGCCCATCATGCCCTTGGCCGTCGAGTCGGTCTTGCGCATGACGACAAAGGGGATCTTCAGGAGGGCGACGAAGAACTCCGCACCTTTCCACCACACGGCATCCATGATCATGGTTGCGAAGGGCTCGACCGGCGGCTTCCTCCCCTTCGCCCAAGCCTGCCACTCCGGGCTCAGCACCATCTGCGTCAATGCACTCCGCACCTCGCAAAGCCGCTGCACCGCGATGAATTGCGTGCCAAATCTGGTGCCCGCCGGCTTCAGCACCTGCTTCCCCTTCCCTCCCTTCACTTGCGGGCTTCGCATGTAACCTTTGGTGAAATGGTGGGCACGCACAAAGGTAATAATCACCCCCGCCTTAGCCACAATGTCCTTCGCCCAATCCATTTTCCCAATGTCCTCCATGAGCAGATCCATGACGTGAGTAGCGCACGGCACATGCTCAATGTGAGGATACTCAAGCATGAGTTCCCTACATGCAGCCGCATAATTACTGCCCCCATCCATGCATAACGCAACTATGTTGGCGGGCCCCACCTTCTCAATGATCGGGCGCAAAACGGATGCAATGTAGCCTCCCGTCTTCGTCTCCAACTTACAGTCGATGCTTTCGGTGAACACTGCACCGGAATCGTTGATGAGCAGGATGTTGGCTTGGGGACGGCCACTTTTGTCCGTCATCATGTCCGAGCCTATCGTCACGCCATCCCGCTTCCAGCTCGCAGTGATGGGAGCGAGCCCCCTCTCGATCTTTTCGCGGCAGCGCGCAAGGCCGGCGCCACCAACATACCGCCGCTTCAGGGGAACGTAGCCATGGCCCGCGTCCGTGATGCAGCGCACAGCGTTGCGCCAGAGAGGGTGATCGGCGAGATGCTCCGGGAGGTGAAGTGCCGCCCACATGAGGCAGATGGCGTCGTCTGCCGATTCCTTCGCACACGACGCCCCTTCCCCGTAGAAGTCTTCGATGCACTGCTTCTTCGCTCCACCCGCACACGCCTCGATCGCCATCTCCTCCGCCTTCTTCTTCCCTTCCCTGCGGGCGTGTTTGCCTCCGTACAATTCGCGGACGGCGCCGCGGTCAGCAGAAGGGATAGGCGCCTTGCAAAGACGGACGTCCTTCCGTTTCAGCCCTTTCCAGCGCGTGATGTGTTGCGCGCAACGGAAGGCGCCCCCTACGAACTTAAGCTTGCAGTGCCGGCATATGCGGAGAGTACGCTCAGGACCATTCGAGGTACCTTCGGTAGAGGTAAGGAAATGCTTAAAAATAACATGGGTGTTCACAGGAACATCCTTGTCGTCCGCCATGGTCGCGTCATTCGAAACACTAGGAGCCTCACTAGTGGCACTTGCGGGAGTACCAGAAGGAGTCGACATCAAGTGCAGGTGAGCGGGAGTGTTGAGAGAGAATGAACGAGAGAGATAATACAGATGACGGGAATGAGAGCTTAACTTATAGTCCAGGATGTGGTTGAACCACCTACGCTGGTTGACGACATTCGTGTTTGTGTGTTGGAGTCGCGTCGCGCGATAGCATAGGGTGCAGTGCGGTTCAAATTTTCCCACGTCCCCACATTTTGACAGGTGTGGGTGACAATGTGGTTGGGACGTGCGTACAAATTGGGGTGGGACGTGCGTACATTTTGAGTCGCGTCGCACATTCGCAATTCGTGCGCGACTATTGAAATCTGGTTTTTTTTCGGGTCAGCCCGAACTTTCGCCAACGAATATACGTACGACTTGCGTACACCGTATATTCGTAAACGACTATACGGAGTGCGCTTATGGTTTCTGGCGACTTTTCCAATATAGTCTCCAGCCAACCCATTCTCCAGCCAACCCATTCTCCAGCCAACCCATTCTCCAGCCAACCCATTCTCCAGCCAACCCATTCTCCAGCCAACCCATTCTCCAGCCAACCCATTCTCCAGCCAACCCATTCTCCAGCCAACCCATTCTCCAGCCAACCCATTCTCCAGCCAACCCATTCTCCAGCCAACCCATTCTCCAGCCAACCCATTCTCCAGCCCAACCCATTCTCCAGCCAACCCATTCTCCAGCCAACCCATTCTCCAGCCAACCCATTCTCCAGCCAACCCATTCTCCAGCCAACCCATTCTCCACCCAACCCATTCTCCAGCCAACCCATTCTCCAGCCAACCCATTCTCCAGCCAACCCATTCTCCAGCCAACCCATTCTCCAGCCAACCCATTCTCCAGCCAACCCATTCTCCAGCCAACCCATTCTCCAGCCAACCCATTCTCCAGCCAACCCATTCTCCAGCCAACCCATTCTCCAGCCAACCCATTCTCCAGCCAACCCATTCTCCAGCCAACCCATTCTCCAGCCAACCCATTCTCCAGCCCAACCCATTCTCCAGCCAACCCATTCTCCACCCAACCCATTCTCCAGCCAACCCATTCTCCACCCCAACCCATTCTCCAGCCAACCCATTCTCCACCCCAACCCATTCTCCAGCCAACCCATTCTCCAGCCAACCCATTCTCCAGCCAACCCATTCTCCAGCCAACCCATTCTCCAGCCAACCCATTCTCCAGCCAACCCATTCTCCAGCCAACCCATTCTCCAGCCAACCCCTTCCCCCGTCCTCTTCTTCCTCCACCCCCCCCTCCTCCTCCTCCTCCTCCTCCTCCTCCTCCTCCTCCTCCTCCTCCTCCTCCTCCTCCTCCTCCTCCTCCTCCTCCTCCTCCTCCTCCTCCTCCTCCTCCTCCTCCTCCTCCTCCTCCTCCTCCTCCTCCTCCTCCTCCTCCTCCTCCACCTCCACCACTCGCACCCCGGCCACCACCCTCCCACTAAGGCGGAATGTGTGTGCGCTGGGGAGCGTCCTGGGAGGAGAAACCTTTCGGAGAATGCCCGGCGTTCCGGAGTTGCCACCAGCGACGAACCCTGACGGCCCTGGCTGTCCCCCATCGTTTCCCCTCCCTGGTCGCCACGGTCAATGAGTCCGTCAGGACGACAACTAACAGTAAACCGCGTTTACACAACAGTGGATCTGTAAAAAACAGGCACTTAGTGGCGGGAATGCCTAAGCACCCTAGAATGTGCGCGTTTTGGCTAATGTTAAAGGCCACTTATTGCCTAAGCCTGTTCTGAACTAAAAGCTTGAGATTGAGCTCGGGATGAGCTCAATCTCAGAATTTCGCAACCGCAAATTGTAAACCAGCGCGGCCAATATCGCGCTGGTTCTTATCGCAAACACTTTGATGTTCGCGTTGAACTCGAACCCGTTCGAACCTAAAAATACTTTCGAACTGAACATGTTTGAGTCATGAAAATGCTCATGTCTAGGTGATAAGAAGCATGTGAGTGGACACTGGTGCTTTTGATGCGAGCAGAGTTTTGTGATTGAGATGATTGAAGGAACGCATGGGACTTGACCCTCGGAGCGTGAATGGCAGCATGGCTGTCAGAACGCCAATTCCTCATGGTTTCGTCCCCTCCCCACCCCTCTTCTCCCCTGGTCCTTCGATCCTTTTCTCCGTATGCGTCATCACTCTTTTGCTCCCTCCATCCCTCCTTCCATTCTCTCCTTCAAACTCTGCTTCCTCTCTCCTTCAAACTCTGCTTCCTCTCTTCTTCACTCTGGCTTTCACACGCTCCCTGTCATGGTAGACAACAGCACATCGTACCACCTTCTTCCCTGCCTCTTCACATGCTGTTGCCACGTAACATTGTCACCTCTCTTGCCCTTTACCCCTCACTATAATTTATAAACCCCATTACCACCTTTCCGTCTGCTTTGCTTTCTCTCACCTCTTGCGGATAGGAGACCTTTTTAGTACCTGTCTTCCAATACTGTATATTAGACATGAGCATCGCACGAATCCGAACACGTTTGAGTCGAACATTTCCGAACACCTTGAACTTTCAAACCGAACGTGTTCGGTTCGTTCGAACACTTTTCCAGGAAGTACTGTTTGAGTGTTCGCATTCAGGGGCGAATACTTAGATGTTCGAGGGAACATAGGAGGGTTCAGTCAACAGGACATGTCACACACATGCTGGGAATCACGCCACATGCAAACCAGACCACAACCTTATATGTATCTCTCTAGCTACTATATTGATTTCATGGGCCCTCCCCAGGAGGACAGAACGACACTTCCCCTGCTAGGATTAGGAAAAGGAAGGCAGTCACCACGACATAACACACACACACATTCCGGAAACCATGCACCTTGCACACAAACAAGCAGCCCAAGTATGAAGTTGGTCTAGCTAGCTACTAAAGGTTGATGGTGTCAAATCTGCAAGCACTGCATGCCGGTCACCACCACACAGACAAGGCCATAGAGCTACGCCTGCATCAAACCCCACCCGCCCATAGCCCCCTCCCCTGCCCCATATGGTGCATAATCCCCCCTCAAGCCGCCGCTGCCTTGCGCCGCACGGCCACCTCCCGCACCCTCTACCGCTCTCGCCTCCTCCTCCGCCTCCTCGTCCTCCCCATCCTCAATGCACGGATCATGACATGACACACACACAGTACGAGAACCAAGCATCCTGCACACAAACAAGCAGGCCAGGTACCACGTATGTCTAGCTACTAAATGTTCATGGTATAAAATCAGCAAGCACTTCATGCCAGACACCACCATGCAGACCAATCCATAGAGCTATGCCTGTGTCAATCCCTGCCCGCCCATAGCCCCCTCCCCTGCCCCATATGGTGCAGAATCCCCCCCCACGCCGTTGCTGCTCTGCTCCACACGTAGGGATCGCCCCTACACGAACACAGCTGTTTGCCGAACCGAACACTGTTCGGTTCGGCGAACACTTTAAGCAAAACCAGGTGAGTCCCGTACCATGACCGTAGAGTCATGCACGCACTCACCCGCTCGTTGCTGAGACGCTGCCGCTTCCACGAGATCAAGTCCCTACCCATGGAGAACGCTCTCTCACTGGCAGCAGATGTTGCTGGGATCGCCAGATAGTCCCGCGCCATCTGCTTCAGTGTGGCCATGTTCTCTGCCTGCTGCCATTACTGCAGTGCCGTCATGCTGTAGACCGGCATCTCGGCCAAGTACCGCTCCACCTTGTCCTGCACTGCTACCACCCCACCTCCCCCCCCCCCCCCCCCCCAGCTGCTGCCCTCGCAGCCACCCGTGCCTGAAGCCTCTGCTTGCTAGGGAGGAACTCGTCGTCGTCGTCGTCCTCTGCTGCGACTGCAACTGCTGCTGCGGGGGGTGGCTGTGGTGCAGGAGCCTGGGCTGCTGCACGAGCACGATACTCAGCCACATGCCTCCTCACCAGGCTAACGACCCTCTCAGCGCCCACACGCAGCCGCACCCTCCCACTCCCCTGCGCCATCAACTCTGGGTGCTGCTGCTCCCAGTGTGGCATGGAGAAGTACTCCGCCTTCATTGACGGGTCAAAGAAGGTGGCATGGCAATCGCGTGCTCGTCCCCAATCGCGAAGTCATACTTCTTCAAATGCTCCAGCGCAGCCTCAAAGAGCTGCTTCTCCAAGCTGTCGATGAGTCCGTTGTAATACGGCAGCACCATCGACAGGGTGGGATAAGCCGACCCTTTTGCAGCCTTGGAGACTTTGGCGAAAGGTTTCAGAAACCGCTCCAGAGCCTGCAAGGCCTCCCACTCCTCATTGGCCACGCGCAGTGACCGCCACTTCTCGCGCTCTTCCTTGGTGGTTCCCTGTAGTGGGGAGAGGGCGGGTGTGGGAAGAACGGGACCCGTGCTTCAATGTAATGGGCAAGTGCAAAAGGGTCAGCCAACAACGAAGAGTGGTACAGCTCAATGGTGTTAGCAAAGCATATCACGTGCATTTGATGACAAGTCTACCTGGTCAATGGAGAGCCACATGTTGATGAAGCGCTTCACTAAGAGGAATCGCACCACCATCTCGTGCGTTGACCCCCAGCGCGTAGGGCTGTCTTGGACCAGCTTGTGCGGGCCGCCCGGCAGTACCGTGTTCGCAACCTGAAGCTGCATCCAAGCTGCTGACCGTTTCGTGGACATGCAAGGTCGCGAAGCTTCTTCAAAAGCTTCTGCAGCGAATCGACGGCCAGCGCTGATTGAACCGAACAGTGTTCGATGTGTGCGAGGCATCTGCAGAAAGGGGAGAGGGATTGAGGGTTTTGGGAAGGAAACCAAGGGAGAGAGGGGAGACAGGGGAAAGGTCGGTTTAGGTGTTATGGATGGTCCAGGACATGAGGCTTTATGTTAGGGAGTGAAGGGATTGCATGGTATGGATAGGAGCGAAGGGACGAGTGGGAAGTTCAGGAATGGGGGAGGGAGGTACATAACGTACCTAAAGTGCGCGCACTCGTGGAAGTACAGCTTGCGCACGCCCTCCTCAGAGAGCAAACGGAGGGCCGCAACGTTGGAAGACGCGTTGTCGGTCATGAGACCGAGGCAACGCGTCTCCAACTTCCATTCCTCCACCACCTCCTCCACCACCTCCTCCACCACCTCCTCCACCACCTCCTCCATCACCTCCTCCATCACCTCCTCCACCACCTCCGCAATCCGCACAGCACTATGCCCGTTAGGCATCTCCCGGAATGCGAGTACCATCTGACGCAGCTCCCAAGTGTCGGAGATGCAGTGGGCCGTCACCACCATGTATGATTTCCCATTAGGGCTGGTCCAAATGTCCGTGGTGTACGAAACCGGGCTGGTGTCCGTGGTCACTTGGTCTTCGCCAACTCGGCGATCGCAGCCTCCTTTGCCTTCTTGGCGAATACGACCGTGTCTCGTGCGACAGTCCAACGTGTGGGTACAACACCTTTCTCGCCACACTGGGTGTTGAAGTATGCTAGCAACTCTTTGAACTGCCACGTACACATGGGAAAGAATGAAGTAGGGGCGGGAGAGAGAGTGTTTAGGTGAATTCAATCGACAGGGAACGTAAGTAAGGAAGCACATGACTTGGGTGGACTTAGGTGGGACACCAATGCATGACATGAACTCATGAAGCGTTTGCTCACGGCATCCGAGTCGACCACGCGGAACGCCAAATCGCATGCGACCACCAGCTTGGTGATCAACTGGCGCAATTTGGAGCGGCTGACCCTCTCCGCCAGGTACCGCTCTATGCCCCCCGCCTTGCCACCGGTCTGCGCACGACTGGATGCAGGCAGGCGAGGCCAAGTGCTCACCCCTGGGTAGTTCCTTTTTTCCCCGTTCGGTACCCCTTTGTAGCCTCCCTCGGGGAACGTCTCTCCAGGCTTCAGCAGATGAGGGTTGTAGTGAGAACGGTGCTTCCAGATGAGGGTTGTAGTGAGAACGGTGCTTCCAGATGAGGGTTGTAGTGAGAACGGTGCTTCCAGATGAGGGTTGTAGTGAGAACGGTGCTTCCAGATGAGGGTTGTAGTGAGAACGGTGCTTCCAGATGAGGGTTGTAGTGAGAACGGTGCTTCCAGATGAGGGTTGTAGTGAGAACGGTGCTTCCAGATGAGGGTTGTAGTGAGAACGGTGCTTCCAGACCAGATGAGGGTTGTAGTGAGAACGGTGCTTCCAGATGAGGGTTGTAGTGAGAACGGTGCTTCCAGATGAGGGTTGTAGTGAGAACGGTGCTTCCAGATGAGGGTTGTAGTGAGAACGGTGCTTCCAGATGAGGGTTGTAGTGAGAACGGTGCTTCCAGATGAGGGTTGTAGTGAGAACGGTGCTTCCAGATGAGGGTTGTAGTGAGCACGGTGCTTCCAGATGAGGGTTGTAGTGAGAACGGTGCTTCCAGATGAGGGTTGTAGTGAGAACGGTGCTTCCAGATGAGGGTTGTAGTGAGAACGGTGCTTCCAGATGAGGGTTGTAGTGAGCACGGTGCTTCCAGATGAGGGTTGTAGTGAGAACGGTGCTTCCAGATGAGGGTTGTAGTGAGAACGGTGCTTCCAGATGAGGGTTGTAGTGAGAACGGTGCTTCTAGATGAGGGTTGTAGTGAGAACGGTGCTTCCAGATGAGGGTTGTAGTGAGAACGGTGCTTCCAGATGAGGGTTGTAGTGAGAACGGTGCTTCCAGATGAGGGTTGTAGTGAGAACGGTGCTTCCAGATGAGGGTTGTAGTGAGAATGGTGCTTCCAGATGAGGGTTGTAGTGAGAACGGTGCTTCCAGATGAGGGTTGTAGTGAGAACGGTGCTTCCAGATGAGGGTTGTAGTGAGAACGGTGCTTCGAGATGAGGGTTGTAGTGAGAACGGTGCTTCCAGATGAGGGTTGTAGTGAGAACGGTGCTTCCAGATGAGGGTTGTAGTGAGAACGGTGCTTCCAGATGAGGGTTGTAGTGAGAACGGTGCTTCCAGATGAGGGTTGTAGTGAGAACGGTGCTTCCAGATGAGGGTTGTAGTGAGAACGGTGCTTCGAGATGAGGGTTGTAGTGAGAACGGTGCTTCCAGATGAGGGTTGTAGTGAGCACGGTGCTTCCAGATGAGGGTTGTAGTGAGAACGGTGCTTCCAGATGAGGGTTGTAGTGAGAACGGTGCTTCTAGATGAGGGTTGTAGTGAGAACGGTGCTTCCAGATGAGGGTTGTAGTGAGAACGGTGCTTCCAGATGAGGGTTGTAGTGAGAACGGTGCTTCCAGATGAGGGTTGTAGTGAGAACGGTGCTTCCAGATGAGGGTTGTAGTGAGAACGGTGCTTCCAGATGAGGGTTGTAGTGAGAACGGTGCTTCCAGATGAGGGTTGTAGTGAGAACGGTGCTTCCAGATGAGGGTTGTAGTGAGAACGGTGCTTCCAGATGAGGGTTGTAGTGAGAACGGTGCTTCCAGATGAGGGTTGTAGTGAGAACGGTGCTTCCAGATGAGGGTTGTAGTGAGAACGGTGCTTCCAGATGAGGGTTGTAGTGAGAACGGTGCTTCCAGATGAGGGTTGTAGTGAGAACGGTGCTTCCAGATGAGGGTTGTAGTGAGAACGGTGCTTCCAGATGAGGGTTGTAGTGAGAACGGTGCTTCCAGATGAGGGTTGTAGTGAGAACGGTGCTTCCAGATGAGGGTTGTAGTGAGCACGGTGCTTCCAGATGAGGGTTGTAGTGAGAACGATGCTTCCAGATGAGGGTTGTAGTGAGCACGGTGCTTCCAGATCTCGTGATGGGCTGTGCGCCACGCCACGTAGTGGCGCATACCTGCGGAATGGTTGGAAATAGGGGAAGGGACAGCAGTTCAAAGAGGGGGAAAGGCAACAGGGGAACAAAGGTGTGAAAGGAAGGCGGTGAAGGAGAGGGCAGGGAAGGAGGGCAGAGATGGTAGAGTTGGGAACTGCGGGTGGTGAGTGATACGAATGGTGCGGCAGCAAAATGAATGGTATGGCAGCAAGTGTAGGACAGTGCATGCACAAACGGTGGTTAAATGAAGGAAAGGGGTGCCCTTTATGGGAGAGAAGACAATAGTGCGGCAGGGAAGGGACTAGGAGAGGGGGGGAGATTCAGCGAGGTATGAAAAATGAGAGAGTGTAAGAATATGAAGAAGGGGAGGATAGTGGGACACACCCGGGGTGGTTGTCCCTTGCTGCCAAGAGACTACTTCGTCGCACATCTTGCATTTCCTCCGTTCCCCCTCCAAGAGAGGCCCCCACATCTGTACCGCCCAGCCGGGGGGTCTTGGAGCAGGTGTTTTCTTGGGCGGAGGACGCGACTCATCCCCACAATCCGACACCCCCTTTCCCCTCTTGCGCTTTCCCTTTTCCTTACGATTTTTATTCCTAGCTGCTTGTGCACAACCCGCGTTAACCCTGCCCTTGCCCTTTCTTCTCCCCACTACGCCCTTTGAAGCCTCCTCCTGCACCTCCTCCTCTTCCTCGTCTGCCTCCGCCCCACCTTCCTCTTCTCCAGGAGAATACTGAGAGCCACTCTCGCTTCCGCTACCCGGAGAGAGAGGGGCGCTTCTCTGCACCTTAACCCATTTTCCAGCCAGCCCCTTCCTCCGTCATACCCTTCCCCCACCATCTCCCGCCTCAACCTCCTCCCCCGCCTCCTCCTCCTCCTCCTCCTCCTCCTCCTCCTCCTCCTCCTCCTCCTCCTCCTCCTCCTCCTCCTCCTCCTCCTCCTCCTCCTCCTCCTCCTCTTCCTCCTCCTCCTCCTCCTCCTCCTCCTCCTCCTCCTCCTCCTCCTCCTCCTCCTCCTCCTCCTCCTCCTCCTCCTCCTCCTCCTCCTCCTCCTCCTCCTCCTCCTCCTCCTCCTCTGACCCCTCATCCTCCCCCTCCTCCTCCTCCTCCTCTGACCACCCCTCCTCCTCGTCCTCCTCGTCATCCGCCTCCTTCTCAACCACTCCCCCCGTGGCCACCACCCTCCCACTAAGGTGGAATGTATGTTCGGAGGTGGGCATGCTGTGGAAGAGCGACCCGGGACCGGGCACCTCTCGGGGATTGCCCAGTTGGGCGTCGCCACCCACGCCCAATTTTGACGGTTTGGCTGTCCGTCATTTCCCCACCCTGAACCGGCAGCACCAGTCCCTTCCATACCCTTTATATCTAGTTTCTATACGAGGTTATTCTCTGGAAATGACGGTGGGGTAACGTCCGTGGGCGACTGCCTTGTCGCCACGGGTGAAAAGTCTCAGCGGACCACCACTAACGGACGGTACCCCGCGTTTACACTATTATAGATCTGGAAAATACAGGCGTTTAACCACAATAATGCCTAAGTACCCTGCAATGTCCGCGCTTTTGGCTGTTGTTTGTGTAAACTAGGTGCCTAAGCCATGTCTTAACTTAAGGCAAGAGATTGAACTCGAAATGTGCTCAATCTCAGATCTACGCAACCCTAAATCTAAAACCAGCGTGGCCAATGTCGCGCTGGTTTTTATCGCGCACACTTTGATGTTCGCGTAAGTGTAATTCAAACTAGAACCTGTTCGAGTTCGAGGTGGCGCGGTAAAAAAAGGCGTGCGAACTCGAACATGTTCGAGTCGAACCGAACAGGCGGTCGAGATTATGCTCATGTCTACTGTATATCGTGCCATTGTCCCCCTATGTAGAAAGCTAAACTCAGTCAAGTTACTGGGCCCGTTTCCTTCAGCCATTGGCAACTTGACCAGCTTGACAATTTTGTCAGTTCGCTCTTCTACCTTTCCGCTTTTCTTTTCAAACAGGTAACGTAATTGCTGCTCTTTCCTAATCAACTCCATTCAAACACTAAGGTGGGAAAGAATGCCACCGCACTTTCTACGTAAGCGTTTCTGCTGCACTAGCGTAAAACTACATTGCACACTTCTAAGTTCTTTTACTCATTCGTGGTCTATCAAGTGTGCTGTGAGATCACTCTCTCTCATTCGTGACATGAGCTCTAGTTTGGTCCAGCGGCACATTTCGAAATTCATGCGACGCTGTGGTTGGGATTTTTATCGATGCCATGTGTGAATACACGTTAGCCCTCTAGTAGCAAATCGGTAGAGGTTTACTCATTAGAGAAAATATTGCTGTTCTCATGAGTTATTTTTGTGCTCTGTTAAAGCTGGGATACATTCATCATGGCGCATAAAATTAATACTCGCAGTGTCCATCCATGTTTCATTTATTCTGACTTTTAAAATAAATGCACAGCACACACAGTGTTTCCCCCCCAGCTTATCAAGCAAGTACTTTTTCCGTACCCTCCAACTCATTTGTTTCTTTCTTGTCAGGAACCTTTGTGACAACAATATGTGGAGCACTATCCCAGACTCCTTCAGCCGCCTCAGAAGCCTTCGTTTGTTGTGAGCGGAACGGCGCATTCAGTTGACATATGAGCCACCACAGCTAGACACACACACACCCCGACTACCCACCGAGTCGAGTCCCTCCCTGACTGCCCGTTTTTAGTTTCAGAACGAATATTGTTTTCGTGCATCAGAGCGTCGAAGATATGTTGGTTCGGCCCCGAGCTGCATCAGAGATTCAGAGCGTCGAAGATATGTTGGTTCGGCCCCGAGCTGCATCAGAGCGTCCAAGATATTTTGGTTCGGCCCCGAGCTGCATCAGAGCGTCGAAGATATGTTGGTTCGGCCCCGAGCTGCATCAGACACGACACAAGCAATAAGGAGAGAAGGAGCTCGCCTTTCATTCTGGGAGAGGGTTAAGGGCTTGCATGGGAGGAGGGGCGAGTGACAAGGGCTTGGCCGAATCGAGGCGATTATCACTCTCGTCTCGAGGAGATAAGTTCTCACGTTGACAGGCCTTGTGAAGCCAGACCTAAAAAGGATTGACCTGTAGTGGTTAAACTTCGGATTGGCAAGCCTGCTCTCCAATCTGACTTGGACCGGTTGCTGTTTGGGGTTTAGGACATGTTTGAGATGCAGGGGCCACTGGCTTTGGAGGGGGGATGGGAGGAGAGGGGGGGGGGAGTGGCAGAGTCCCACGAGTAGAGTAGAGTAAAATCATTCGCCCTGAGAATAAAACCAAAGCCTCTGGCCGAGCCGAGTAACGAGTCATTTTCTAATGAATAAAGCTAGTCTCGAGTTTTACTCGACTTGGCTCGAAACTGGACTGAGTCAAGCGAAGATGAGTCGGGTACAACTTACGACCCGTAGAATGCTCGCGTGGAGTCGCATGCCGCACAATCCACGGCATGAATGGCTGGCTGGCTCAAGGATGGCATGGCATGTATGTTTTGAACCACGTTTCCAAGCATATTGGATGAGCCAGCTGAAGTCAATATTCTCCATCATAACCTCCCTCATTGATGCCCTCCCAATCTTCTTCCCTGGATTTCCATCCCAATGTGGAATTCTTCTGACATTACATCAGCGATCTCTACTTGAGTGGTGTGACCGGGGCTATTCCCACTTTCATTGCGGACTTCACCACCCTGACATACTTGTGAGTATCGCAGTGCTCTGGCAAGCTAGGCCAGGCGAGGCCTGTGTGTATCGTGATTATTGCAACCCTGTTCGGACTTGGCCACCCTGACAAAACTTTTGAGGATTATGACATTGCATTGCTAGGCCAGGCGGCGAGGTTTGCGCCTGGCAAGCTAGTCCAGGCGAGGCCAGCGCGAACCCAGGATGGACGTGACCTCCCTGACATTGTGCGAGTATTGTGACATTGCATTGCTAGACCAGGCAAGGCCTGCGCCTTACAAGGTAGGCGCTTAATCGCTTCTCTTTTACATGTGAGCACTTATCCTTTTTTATTCGTATGCAATCTGCACAAGCCACATCCATACTAGACAGTCCAATGCTGGAAACCAAGCCTATTTTGCATGGCATTCACAATGAATTAAATTGGGCTCACAACACTATGACAGTTGGGGCCTCATGTAATGCACTATCCATGTAGTGCACTATCCATGTAGTGCACTATCCATGTAGTGCACTATCCATGTAGTGCACTATCCATGTAGTGCACTATCCATGTAGTGCACTATCCATGTAGTGCACTATCCATGTAGTGCACTATCCATGTAGTGCACTATCCATGTAGTGCACTATCCATGTAGTGCACTATTCATGTACTGCACTATCCATGTAGTGCACTATCCATGTAGTGCACTATCCATGTAGTGCACTATTCGTGTAGTGCACTATCCATGTAGTGCGCTATCCATGTAGTGCACTATCCATGTAGTGCACTATCCATGTAGTGCACTATCCATGTAGTGCACTATCCATGTAGTGCACTATCCATGTAGTGCACTATCCATGTAGTGCACTATCCATGTAGTGCACTATCCATGTAGTGCACTATCCATGTAGTGCACTATCCATGTAGTGCACTATCCATGTAGTGCACTATCCATGTAGTGCACTATCCATGTAGTGCACTATCCATGTAGTGCACTATCCATGTAGTGCACTATTCATGTACTGCACTATCCATGTAGTGCACTATCCATGTAGTGCACTATCCATGTAGTGCACTATCCATGTAGTGCACTATCCATGTAGTGCGCTATCCATGTAGTGCACTATCCATGTAGTGCACTATCCATGTAGTGCACTGTCCATGTAGTGCACTGTCCATGTAGTGCACTATCCATGTAGTGCACTATCCATGTAGTGCACTATCCATGTAGTGCACTATCCATGTAGTGCACTATCCATGTAGTGCACTATCCATGTAGTGCACTATCCATGTAGTGCACTGTCCATGTAGTGCACTATCCATGTAGTGCACTATCCATGTAGTGCACTATCCATGTAGTGCACTATCCATGGACATTGCAGTCTGCCGCGGCGTCTAGATGCCGGGCGCTGACCATTTTCAGCGTCCACTCCACAGTAACTTAGCATTCTATGCCAGATCAGCGCATTTTATTGAGCAAGATAAGATGACCAATTCATGTTTTTGTGAGCAAAATGCCAATCTGCTCGGATCTGTCTCAGAGGAGCCGAGAGATGGTCAGTCATGGCCTCGGCACTGTATGGGCCAGTGGCTGAGTCTTGAAGGTCATGTGCTGTGCCTAGTGGTGGTAGGTATGTAGTAAGGGAGGGAAAACATGTGGGAGAGTTATGAAATGTATCATGGTTACAATTGTAATAATTTTCCCGCGTCAACAGTGTTCATATGTTCCTCACCAAGGTTAACTCACATGTGCGTCCAACATACAGTATAAGGTATAACACTCTTTCCTCGTGTGTACCCTTCCTCCTCTGTGCCGTCATTAGAGATCTTAGCTACAACAGCTTCACGGGCGCGATTCCCGAATCCATTAGCAGGCTCACAAACCTGCGTTACCTGTGCGTGACTGCTATTACTACCTATATGAGTGCAGCTACCTATCTTAAGCAGCGCGGCTACCTATCTTAAGCAGCGCGGCTACCTATCTTAAGCAGCGCGGCTACCTATCTTAAGCAGCGCGGCTACCTATCTTAAGCAGCGCGGCTACCTATCTTAAGCAGCGCGGCTACCTATCTTAAGCAGCGCGGCTACCTATCTTAAGCAGCGCGGCTACCTATCTTAAGCAGCGCGGCTACCTATCTTAAGCAGCGCAGCTACCTATCTTAAGCAGCGCGGCTACATATCTTAAGCAGCGCGGCTACCTATCTTAAGCAGCGCGGCTACCTATCTTAAGCAGCGCGGCTACCTATCTTAAGCAGCGCGGCTACCTATCTTAAGCAGCGCGGCTACCTATCTTAAGCAGCGCAACTATCTCAAGCAGTTGCGCAAGCAACCAGGGAGCCGTGACTCTTGTAGCAGTCGTTCATACTGGGCGGCTTATGACCCCCCCTTGGCGCATCACTCCCCCTTGGCTCGTCAACCTCCCTTGGCTCGTCAACCCCCCTTGGCTCGTCAACCCCCCTTGGCTCGTCAACCCCCCTTGGCTCGTCAACCTCCCTTGGCTCGTCAACCTCCCTTGGCTGGTCAACCTCCCTTGGTTCGTCAACCCCCCTTGGCTCGTCAACCTCCCTTGGCTCGTCAACCCCCCTTGGCTCGTCAACCTCCCTTGGCTCGTCAACCCCCCTTGGCTCGTCAACCTCCCTTGGCTCGTCAACCCCCCTTGGCTCGTCAACCCCCCTTGGCTCGTCAACCTCCCTTGGCTCGTCAACCTCCCTTGGCTGGTCAACCTCCCTTGGTTCGTCAACCCCCCTTGGCTCGTCAACCTCCCTTGGCTCGTCAACCCCCCTTGGCTCGTCAACCTCCCTTGGCTCGTCAACCCCCCTTGGCTCGTCAACCCCCCTTGGCTCGTCAACCTCCCTTGGCTCGTCAACCCCCCTTGGCTCGTCAACCTCCCTTGGCTCGTCAACCCCAATTGGCTGGTCAACCTCCCTTGGCTCGTCAACCCCCCTTGGCTCGTCAACCTCCCTTGGCTCGTCAACCCCCCTTGGCTTGTCAACCCCCCTTGGCTTGTCGACCCCCCTTGGCTCGTCACCACTCATGGCTCGATGTTTTTCTACAAAGTGCAGAAATCTTGGGCAAAACATGCTGGCTGGCGCATTACCACCAACATTGGCCAACCTTCAATATTTGACCCAATTGTGAGTGGGCCACCTGCTGGAAGGGCCGACTGTCTCGTCTATTGTTTCTTAGGCTGACTCTAGTCATCATGGTTGAATGTAAAATCACCGCGCACCTGATCTTTAAATACGGTGACTGTTTATTCCTTGTGCTTGTCGGTGAATGAACTTGCCCTCTTTATTCCTTGTGCTAGTCTTTGTGGTGTGCTGTTGTGTTGGACGTTCCCCACGCGTGTGCACATCTAGAGAGCTTGCTCGTATGCATGTACACGTTGACATAGAGATGAGCATCTGGCCCGGCCCCACCCGACCCGACCCGACTTGGCCGGGCCACACGGGCTCCCGGGTCGGGTCGGATCGGGCCAACATCGGGCCAGGGTGCTCAATGTCCTGGCCCGACCCGGGCCTACACACTCGGGTCAACTTGGACCCGGTCACGGGTCGGGTCGGGCCGGGCCAAGATGACCCGCCCAGGATAGCCCCTCAGAGCCTCTACGAAATGGTGCAATGTTAGTTGCTGGCGCGCCTATGAGCAACTGCTGGCCTAAAACGAGGCGTGCAGCCTGTGAATGGAAGTATCGCTATTAAAACGCGATGTTGTAAAAAAACGCCATTCCTGCATCGCAATTTTCCGTGAACAGCAGGATACAAAGTAAACTAGCTATTAATGTCTATTACTGAGATTTGAACGGGTGGTAACTAAGTAGTTTCTAAGCTTAAGTGACTTGTTTTTTGCTGTTAGGCAAGATTGATTGAGAGCGTGGGTAGGTTCTAATGTCGAGGGGATAAAAAACCCCTCGACAACAATTTGACCATGGGTTTCGTCCCCAGTGTGTCGAACTCGGGTCGGGCCAAAAGGCCGACCCGACTTCCCTGGTCCTGACCCGAATTCGGGTCGGGTCAAGCCTGACCTGAAACCCGACCCGACTTGGCCCGAGTTCCATGCTTGGGTCGGGTCGGGTCGGCCCGCACGGGGCAGGCAAATGAAACCACTGACCCAACCCGGGCCGACCCGACCCGAGCGGGGCAGATGCTCATCTCTACGTCGAGATGAGGCAAATACACGTATGTGTGATGAGGCGATTTTTTAGTCGACTCAAAAATCGCCTCATCATACACGTTCACCTAGGCTGGATTGCGTGTGTAAATAGGAGGGTGAACCGGTCTGTGCTTGGTCTTTTGCTGTCTTCCTTAGTCCGGAGTTTGGCTGTGCATTTCACCATCTGCTCAACCAGTAGGGAAGAGCATGTTGAGGTGGAGTAATAATATCTCAAACAGACGGAACACAGGCACTTTTGGGAAGAGTGAGCAGTTAAGTAGTGCTAAGGTGTGGCAGAAAGGAAGCAGAGTTGGAGACCTGGCAGTGGCAGCAGCAGCAGTAATGACCCCCAGACATATTCGACTCGCAATATATAAAACTATCCACTATTCTTCTCATATGCGTTCCACTCATTGTTCTCTCAACAGGGGCCTTGCCCGAAGTAACTTTGTGGGCAACCTTCCTGCTTCGCTCGGAAGTCTCAAGGACCTTCGTGTCTTGTAAGAGCCTCTCTTCCTTGCCTTGAATTGACAGGCCAGGCCAGTCAGCCCATTGCCAGAACTCGCTTCCTCAGTGTCATGTCAGCACAGCTTGGCATGGAAGTATGTTTGTCTGAAGCCGTTCTTTCGTCTGGACATGCAATTAAGAGCATTCTTAGGGCCGGCAACAAAAAGTCGGGTCAATGTACCAAACCCAGCTTTCCTTCATGTGAATGCTCTTGCTGTGCTGTCAGTAATACTGCGTTCGTTTCCACTGTTTATGTACAAGTATCTATAATCTTTTTGTTAATTAAAGCCAAGAGCAACCAAGCCAACAAAGCACATTAGTTGAATCTGGTTTCCAGGCCTAAAGCAGCTTGGCTTGGCCCCAGACCTGCCTGCCCCTGAGTCATATGCTGGTGGCTGCCCTTTCATGCCTTCACACTATGTGAGCTGGAGGGGGACGAAAAGCCACTCATTTCCTTCACACTTTTCGGGCACCCTACCTACCAGGCGGTACAACATTGTTTTCACTGGGCTGGCTGGACACGAACAGCGGAAACTCAGCACAGCTTGAGTGAAGGCAAATTGCATTTTTGGGCTTGTGTGTCTTAGATTTGCCACTCTAGCGACAATGGGATGGATAGCTTTATGGCAAATACGTGTTAATACGCTTAATGTTGTCACAATATTGAACTTCTTCCCCTCCCCTCTACTGATTCTTGAGATTTTTCTTCTTCTTGCCTTCAAAAGGCCTGGATGATGCATAGAGTTGGGTTTTACAATAGGTAGCAAGCAAGCAGAGGGTATGGAAGGAAATGGTGGATAAGTTGCACTGGATTATCATTCACAGCCGCTTTATAGTCTTTGTTCATGTTAAATTTTCAAGTAGAGGGAACCAGGTCAGTACTCTACAGAACAGGGGGAGGGTGGGGTGGGGGAAAGGGAGGATAGGATGACAGTGGGCAGGGTAATGGGGAGGGTGGAAAGGACAGGAGGCGGTGGTAAGGTTAGTATATGAATGCAAGAAGAGGCCTAGGTAAACAGCAGCACATAGCCCGTATTGCTGTCTGCCGCCCATTGCCTATGACTGTTCATGGAGGGCCCTGATGCATTCTTTTCCTGATACCTTCCTGTACTCGCAAAATATGTTTTTTTGGACTCCCACAGCATGCACCAATCCTTCCGTGCTAAGCAGGGTGCATAATTCCCTCCACTGAGTCTTAGTTCGCTCCACTCTCGAGTTCTCATCACGTCCTCGCTTTTACGTTCCGTGTTGATGCTGTGTTTTCTGATAGTTAAAGACTTTATCCAAATAGCTCGAGCCTACAGCAAGTTTCAGACTTGTAGATCTTATAGACAACAAGTGCGATTAGTGTACGAAGGTCATAAGCAGCCTGTCTTGCTGGGAGCCACAGTTGGAATTTCTACGTAGAGCGGCTTTTCGTACCCAACGATCACTTGGAACTTCTCTGAAACTGTTCCCCTTAGTCCATGAACGCGCAGGTCTGGCGGGCAGCGTGGCAGCCTCGCACTGCACGGAGTACTCCCTGGAGGAAGTGCTCACAGCCACCAACAACTGGGCGAGTGACAACCAGCTGAGGTCGGGCTCCTTTGGTGACGTGTACAAGGGCGTGTCTCCGCGCGATGGCATCACACTGTGGGCCGTCAAGCGAGCCAAGCTGCTCAATGCTGACTTTCAGCGAGAGGTGAGACATCACATGCAGCATATGCATAGCACATGAACATATAAACTACCATGGCGCTCGTGGGAGTGGGGTATGTGAAAAATAAGAATTATTTTAATTGTAGTCACCAATGTATACATAGGTGAAAGAGATGGTAATGGATGAGCTTGGCCGACTATTATTGGAGGCTCTGATAATTGTTGGGTTAGTTGGATGAACATTATCGCGGCTCCAGTATTTGTTGGGTGCGTTTGAACCAACATCGTTGGAGGTCCAATAATCGTTGGGAAGCCAACCAAGCTTCAACCACAAATTGTGGTTGAAGGTATACCCAATGGGCCTACACCTAAAGGTGTAAACGAATACCAACATAGTTGTATTCGTATTCGGTATTCGACAAATAGCGAATAAGAAACAAATTCAAAACCACTGGCTATTCGACTATTATTCGATTATTGACTATTCAACATATTTGGTATTCGCCAGCCGAATTTTCGGATATTCGTATACGTATTCGGCTATCTCAATCTGTATGCCCCTCTTATGTTTCACTCTAATCAACAGCGATGAAAGCATCGGTGGTGTTTCTGGGCTATTAAGAACCACTAGAACCGTGTGTATGGCAAAAACCGTATTCGTTTACGTATTCGACACAAAACCAGTTATTCAAACCATTTTTGTGAGCCAGCTATTGGAACCGTATTCGGATTCGGTAGAAGAGGGCTATTCGGCCAAATACGAGATTTCCTACTATTCGCTAAATATTCGAATAAAAATCCGTATTCGAAACCGTATTCGTTTTTACACCTATTCTAGCATATGCATACTGTATAGAAGATATTACATTACAACCCACCAACATACATAAGTCTATAATAACTAAAACTAGGTGGTGGGAGCGGTGAGCCCAAGGAGGTAAATGAGAGGCATGAGCGGCGTGAGGCAAGGCCTTGGTGAAGATATCCGCGCGATTGACCGCCGAATCAATCTTCGCAAGTTTGATGCATTCGTGAATGAGGTGGTGGGTGAAGTAATGACGGACCTCAATAATGCTGACATTGACACACCAGATGGTGGATTCGTGCCGGGTAGCACCAAGCTCCTCAAGAAGACAAGTGAGCCAGCGCGCCTCTTGCGTGGCCCTGGTGACGGCATACAGCTCCGCCTCGAAGGAGGAGGGAGCGATGGCGGAGGAGCGGGTGGATCGTTTGTTGATGAGACCGCTACCAAGAGAGAAACCATAGCCCTGAGAGGAGCGACAATCCGGTCGAGATTTAGCCTAGGAAGAGTCACTGTAGCCGCTGAGGAGGGGTGGGGAAGGGCCGTCAAGTAGAAGGCCGGCAGTAGAAGGCCGCTATAGCTACATGGCGAGCTTCGTGCAATGCACGCATTCCTGGCCACGCTGCCAAGCCCAGTCGGCCTCACCTTGTCTTCTTCAATGACATGGACCGCAACAGCAGACCCCTACCCCAACGCGCTACAACTTTGGCTCAACAGCTGCAAGGGAGCCCTGAACCATGAGGCGAGGGACCTCCTCTCGGCAAAAATGGCAGCCCCAACTGAACAGCTTCAACACCGCCTGGCCTTCCTTGTCCAGGGCAGGCCGCAACGCTGCACAAGTAAAAGCATACAGGTGGAGCTAAACCCGCTAGTAGGCCACACCTAGCGGTTGCTGTCCCTCACTGGATACGGAGCAGGGGACTGGCTGCTCGCCATCCCCTATATGCCCTCCTTCGGCCGCAACCCCAAGCAATTTTCCTTTCCCCTCCAGTTCAGGCTAGGCATGCCCCTCCCTGTACCAAGCTGCTGTGACTACAACGGCAGAATTGCAATTTTGTACAAGCGTTTGCATAGCCACCTCCTCCGCTGCAGCACTGGGCATGGGCGGACAAGTACTCATAACGAGGTGTGGGATGAATGCATTCGCATGGCGCAAGACGCAGGGCTCATAGTGCAGGAGGAGATTACGCCGTTTAGCCCGGTGGACAACAAAAAAGCTGACCCTGCTATACGGGACCGCAACACGGCCTTTGTCTGGCTGTGAAACATCACGATCACGAACCCGATTAGCACCTGCGATGAGACAGCATCAAAGCGAAGGGGATTGGCAGCAAGAGAGATGGCGGACATGAAGATAGGGATTTACCGTAACGCTGGCTTCTTCCCGATGGCAGTAGAGACCTATGGCTGCCCGTGTGAGGATGTCTCGGTCTTCCTCAAACTACCGGTAGATGCAGCAGCACGCAAACACTTCAACGCCGACCCGCCTACTCACTAGGCCGCGAAGCTGCTGCACTAGTTTCGTGAGCGATGGGCCATTTTCTTTGCAAAAGAACAAACGGTGAGCTATCTCACCAAACTCAACCCTGCGGCCCAAGTTGACCGCTTGTGGGAGGACCGGAGGGGGCTCTGAACTCGGGGGATTGCTTTGCAACTTTCGAGCCACCTACCGAAACTAGGGATGAGCAATATGACGAACTCCTGTTCGGTTCGCCTCGAACACGTTCGAGGCGAACCGAACAGGATTTTTTTTTGGCCTAAATTGTTCGGGGCGAACGTGTTCGGTGTTCGCCCGAACACGTTCGCCGTTCGCCCGGCTCAGCTCGCCTAGGCGCGTCGAACACGAACGTGTTCGTGTTCGACACGGGCCTTCGACAACCACCAATGTGTTCGTCGACGAATAGGCCCGCGACCAATTTTTAGGTCGCGGGCCTTGGTGTTTGGGCTCAGATCTGGCCTTTCGCAGTTAGTAAAGTGCAGATCTAGCATTTCGCCATTGCTTAAGTGCAGATCAAGCATTTCGACGTTGCTTAAGTGCGGATCGAGCATTTCGCCGTTGTTTAAGTGCGGATCGAGCATTTCGCCGTTGTTTAAGTGCGGATCGAGCATTTCGCCGTTGCTTAAGTGCGGATCGAGCATTTCACCGTTGCTTAAGTGCGGATCTAGCATTTCGCCGTTGCTTAAGTGCGGATCGAGCATTTCGCCGTTGCTTAAGTGCAGATCTAGCATTTCGCCGTTGCTTAAGTGCGGATCTAGCATTTCGCCGCTGCTTAAGTGCGGATCTAGCATTTCGCCGTTGCACGCTGGCACTAGATGGATGAAGCAGGGCGGGACTGGCTTGGGAGGTGGGGGGAGAGAATGTGCGACGATTTGAATTTTACTCTATATTGAATTTCCCCCTGGGTGAACACGAACATGTTCGCCATGAACATGTTCGTGTTCGCCTGTTGCAGCAATTCGTTCGCCTCCTAGGGCGAACGGCGAACACCTATTTTCACTCAAGTCGTTCGCCGAACCGAACACTGTTCGGTTCGGCAGAAGGCCATGTTCGTCAGGGGGTGAACTCGAACATGTTCGAGTTCGCCCCTTGCTCATGCCTAACCGAAACCATCGGGATTGAGTGTGCATTGAGGTGCATGCAAGGTTAAAAAATACGGTAAACGTAAATTACGGCTCGTAAATTACGGTCGTAATTTACGGTGGTTTTGGCAAAAATACTGTCGTTTTTTAAATGGACTTTTTTTGCGGATTTTTTTTTTTCCATAAATTCCTAGAAAGCTTACAACGATGACAAGGAAGGCGATAACATACTACACTATAGAATGGTGGTTTTTGCCCTGGTTTAACTTGGTGGTGTTGCGTTGGCGAATGGAATATGCAAAAGGGATGAGATGGAAGGGATGAAGATTGGACGAACGCTATTGGTTGGAATGGTTTTGCGGTGTCGAAATTGAGTTGAGTAGCGCATGCGTGCGAAAAAAACGAACGGGCCGCGAAACGACCCACCGACTTGGCGAAACGGGTAGACTTGTGTTATCCGTTCGCCAAATGTACAATTTGCCGCGTCGCACAAATTTGTACATTTGCGATTCGGCGAAATACACAAACGAGTGTGCGAATGGGCAACAAACCTATTAAACTGTCACCAAAATGCACAATGTCGCGCCTCGAGATTTTGCTGACACTCGCGACTCGGGAAAAAAACACTCTCGAGAGGGTTTGGGGCCACAAAAATTCTCACGAGCAGGTTGACGGTTGGGAAATGTTGAAATTCGCTATACACAAACTCGGTTTCAAACTTTCGGTCGTAATTTACGACTGTATTTTTGAACCAACCTAATTTTGCAACGTCAAATAGTTTTTTACCGTAATTTACGACCGTAAATTACGATACCGTAATTTACGGTAAATTTTCAAAAATACGGTCGTATTTTTTAACCTTGGGTGCATGCATGAGCTGAGGCATGTAGGATGATGGTTGGCAAAAAAGAGGGGGGATTTGTTGTGTGATGCTACCATATGCATTCACGTCTATCTGCCTCTCATCCCATGTTCGCACATTGCATGCGTAGTATGCGTGTGTGAAAGACTCTGTATTTGGCACGGTTTGGGTGTTGTGACTGTGTGGTGACGGTTAGGGTTTTGTTTGAGCAGGTATCTAAAATGACTTCTGTTCGAGAGCTTTCCGACGAACAAAGGATCGCTTCACTCGGAGCACAAACAAGAAAATTACAAACGGTTGAAGTTCGTATGCTTTTGATATTTCGTTGCGATCTGCTATGGGTTCTACCAAAAGAAATTTGTGTGGTGACTCTATATGGTGTATGGACCATTGGGGGTTGGAGAAATTTGTCATGTAACTGTAGTTGCTGTCAAGTGGTTGGGAGAAGCCAAATCAGGTTAGCAAATGTGGCTAAGTTGGATGAGATAGATGACATGGGTTGGGAAATTGATAAGGGTGAAAAGTTTGGTTCCTTAAAAATAGGGAATTGATGTGTTTATGAGGTTTCCTTGGATGGTGAATCTTTAGCGACCTTCCCTCTCATTCTCCTTATCCTCTCCCACCTGGTTTGTAGGTAGTCTACTTCTTTTGTGGTTCTTGGGGAGAATATTGAGTTTGAGTTAAGTTTCAGCTCCAGCATACCCCCCAGTGAGCCAAAATTCATCCACTAAATATTTACTTCATCTTTTGATGCGATTCATATTGAGAATTTTAGCCTCGGTGTAGAGATACAGCATATTTGAAATTGGTGAAGTTTTAACAGTGTGCTTTTCATCGACGGCATTTCGTGTGAAGCCGACAGTTTTGTCCAGAATTAAAGTCTTGTGATTTTGAGTTTTTCCGGCACATGAACGACCTAGACCTGCGTTCTTGATCTCAACAGCCGATCCCTCCGCCCAATCCTCTTAAACCGATCCCTACAGCACCGCCTGCTCCACCCTCTTCTTCGTCGGTGGCTAGACATGAGCAACGGGCGAACACCGAAAGTGTTCGCTTCAACACTCATGGAAATTCGGTTCGCCTGAACCCTTTTTGGAAAATAAGGTGTTTGGTGTTCGCCCACCGTGGGCGGGCGAACATGTTACCCATGGGCGAACATGTCAAATGTTCGGGCGACCGAACATGTTCGGGTTCGCCCACTGCCTCCGGACTACAGGCTTGGGAAATTTGCGTGTGTAAACCCAAAAAGGGGTCCACTAAATTAAACCAGGGCTGACACTTAGTTTCCACCTACTTAACCGTGATGTTTTAAAACCCCTGAGGGGGGAGTGGGTACGTGGAGGGGGGTGGAGAAGTTATAGGGGGTTGGACGCATCAAGACCACATCCCAACTACACATGAGACGACCTGAGGAGGGGTGAAAGATGGCCGAAAAAGATGCAGGGGAGGGCATGGGGGGCGAGCTTGCCCATGGAAAGGGAGCCATCAGTGGGGTGGGGTGTATGAGGACATGTGCTATGGAGCCCCACACGCGAAGAGAGACATCCGGCTTGGCCGACGTCCACAGCTCAGTGGGAGTGGTGGGGTGCAGGGAGTGAGGGTAGAGGTTAGTGAGGAAAGCGTCATGAAGGAAGGCATAGCCTCACAGAGAAGAGGGGCAGAAGGACTGGACAAGGAGACAGCGAGCAGTCTTGGTGATCTTCCAAACACTCTCAGCCACACCGTTTGGCTGTAGGGAGTGAAGGAGGGTTTGAGTTTGGCGAATGCCATGGGGCTGACAATAGGATGATACCTTACTTGCGACACTCACCGCCGCCATCAGAGGTGAATGCGGCGAACAGGGTGCCCAAAATGGGTGCATGCCTGCTCGAGTCTTCCAGGTGACGATCGCAGCAGGGGCGTCCGCCTTGGAACGAAAGAGAGAGACGGATCCTCTTGGTCGTTTCCGAAGCATGCATACCTTGTTGCATGCAATCCATTTCCTCCAGCATACCCACACAGTTGCGCGGTGTAAGCAGTGAAGATTTGAAAGAAAACTCTCAATCCAAAATGTCAAAACTTGTTTTCCCACCATCCCATAATGGCGTGTTTCTTTGGAAGGTGCGACAAATGGCCGGCAAGAACCATCCCAACATTGTGCGGCTGCTTGGGTTTGCTGTTGGAGGGGACATGAGAACACGGCCAGAGCAAATTTTGATCTACGAGTTCCTACCCAATGGTGACCTTGAGAAGTGGATCAGTACAGGTACCACCCAGTGCTTCACAAGCTAACTATTGTCCTTCTTTTCTTTCCTCAGTGACAAAATCAACCAGCTAACATTGTCTCACTCGTACGACCGATCTTTGCAGAAGCGCACTGGTGCCTCACCATGAAGCAGCAGCTGGACATCCTCATCGGTGTTGCACATGGCTTGGCATACCTCCACGGCTTTGGCCTCGTGCATCGCGACATCAAACATGCCAACATCCTTCTTGGAGAAAACATGCAGGCAAGCTATTGTTGCGTGATTGGAAGTTAGTTCTGGTACACCCAATCAGAGAGTTACTATGCTTAATAGCATCAAAGCACCATGAAGGCAGCGATGTTAGCATAGTCGCAATGACTGTGGTATGAGTCTTGCGTTGACAAGAGTTTATAGATCCTGACAAGCAGAATCAAATTCCAGGTATCTTCTATCACATAATATTAGACTTTCAATGTTTCTTTGTACTTGTGCTTACTTCTTTTGGTCGTTCCATCCATCCCAAGATTGCGGACTTTGGACTTGTGAGGGCGGAGGAGGGCACCACTGTGGGCACGACTCGAGTGATGGGAACACCGGGCTATGTTGATCCCGTCTACTTCCGCACGTCCAAGGCGACCAGCGCCACCGACGTCTACAGGTGAGCACGTCATGATGTCAACGTGAACTTGCGCAGGCGACATACACACTTTGGCTAGGTGAACTTTTCAACCGGTAAATCAGGTTCGGTGGAAGGGGAATTTTTTCAACCCAACACACATAACGTGGTGCTTACTTTCAATCTCTGTCCCCCTGCTTGTGCAGTTTTGGTGTGCTCATGCTTGTGGTGCTCACGAAACGGAGCCGGCCACTCCATGTGGATGAAGGAGAGTGCGACCACATCCTGTCATGGGTAAGCAATGCGCCAATACCTATCCCTGCCATGCACCACTGCTCCACACAATACCACCAGTGCACCTGGAATGCTGCTTATGATGGTACATATGGCCACCTTCTCAACATGATGAATGGTTCAGCCTTGCACTGTATCATGTTCACGCAGTCAATCCTGATGTGTTCCCAAATTACCATGTCTGCTTCCAAGAGTGCCTTATTCACTGGCTTCACCTTGACGTGTGCCTTCTGTTTACTGTGTCAATTACGGCGTGCCTTTTCACCATATTAGTCTTGACACATGTTTTGATAACCCTGTCATTCTTATAGAGGGCTCATCCCTCCTCCCAACCTTGCTTCTGTTCGTTGGCCTGCTGTTTTCTTTCAACCAAAACCATGCAATCACTCGGCCTTGAAGTGTCTCCTTAAAGCCAAATCTAGCTTCTGCCATGTTGCCTTCCCACCTTCTCTAAATCCATCAGGTGGAGGCGTGCCTTTCCTCCGACCACCCTGCCCGCCTCAAGGAACTCACCATAGATGCCCCCAATGATGCTGTGATGCGCCTGGCCAAGCTGGCTCTGAGCTGCACTGTGCAGCGCAGTGCAGATCGGCCAAGCATGGCGGACATTGCCAACCAGCTGCTTGTTATCAAGAATGAGGTGATGGGAACAGAGGAGCTGAGTGCAGCACTTAAGGTGGACGTGCAAGCCCAAAAGTTGGATTCTGCAATCTCTAGTGAGAAAGGCATGGACGCTTGGCCTCCTACTTGGAAGTTTTTCACAAAAGCGAACAGTTGCTGTAGTAAGGTTTGAAGCGGTAGAAACTGGCAGTACGGATTACAAACCTGAATATCGACTGTTTGAATTGACCAACGCAAGCGACGTCCTGGTGTTGCTCAAGGATGGATACACCAATGACAATAGAAATTCCCTACTCTGTTGCTTTTCTACATGAATTGAATACATAAGGGGTAGCGTTTACAATATGCGGCAGTAAGGAAGGAGCTCTTTGAAATCCAGGTACTACCGTAGAAGAGGAAAACAATATATACCGAAATTCTTAATTTTATGTGTAAATCTAGTTATTATATATATGCATATAGAAGAAACTATATTCTTGAGTTCAGGAGACCATCAGTAACACATTAAGCTTGATACTCAGTATAATTAAGAAATAGTTTGGGTTTTTCACTTTTGGTTCTACACCACATTAGGGGCATCAGTGTGAGTATATGACAAATGTTTCAAACTATCTTAGGTATTCTACCAGGACTTTTATTTCAAATATTACAAACCTATTTATAGGGGCTGGTTTTTTCAGAACACTGAAAATTAGCGTGACCCACAGTCATTACACTTTATAGTTCCTCCTTCCTAGAGAACAAGAAAATTCCTTAAGCAAAATGGTACTTCCTTGCAAGACTTTGATTACTATTTGAGAAACAAAGGTACACCCAAGCTCGTCAACAGGAATCGAGCCCACTACCACTCCCTTCTCGAATTACCAGTATGTTCTGGTAATATTTCCAAGGAAAGGTATTTTTGTGAGGAATGAGGAATGAAGAAGAGAGGGGGTTGCACTAGCAGCAGTTGCCATACATATAGGAAACCCTAATTGGTTTGTACTCGCTATAGAGTACCCCACTGCAGGCTAGACAATTATAACATTCTGACACACCCCCATAGCCAAAGTGGGGTGTAATCAGCAAAATGAGCAAGCAGGCAGAGAGCAGGAGTTCACAATAGCGAGCAAAGCTAGAGTTAATCACAGCGGGCAAGTGAGGAGGAGGAACTGTGGAGGGAGAGAAGATGGGAGGCAACGACTGAAGCTGCAGAGGCACGGGCACAGGAGCGGCTGACTCAGTGGCTACCGAAGCAAGGGCGACGGACTACTGGAGTAACTGGCTCCGCGGCTATAGACGAGCGGCAGGAGCAACGGACCCACTGGCGACTGGTGCAACAGGCTCACTGGCTACCGAAGCAAGGGCGACGGACTACAGGCGCTGCAGGCGACACGACAGCTACCTTCACACAACCTCCTCCAGCTGCCCCACACCTCTCGACACACACCCCCTGCTCAAACCCTAGTTCTACTCCCAAAGCACCCCCCTTTCACACACCCCCTGCTGCACCCTAGGTTCACTCATACCCCACCCCCTAGCACCACTCCGTCGACTCCCACACACCCACCCCCCTCAGCGGTAGCTGCAGCTGTGGGAGACAGAGGAGGAGGAGGAGCAGGGGAGACCACACACCCGCCACCCCCTACTCGCCACCCCCAAACCCTAACATAGGGCAGGGCGGGATGGCGGGTAGGGAGGTTACGGGGGGGGGGGGGGGGGGGGCGACGCGCGGCCTCCCAGGGCGCCAAAACAGGCGGCAGAAGAGGCGACGCTCCCCCCCCCCCCCCCCCCCCCAGGCGCGCGGCCCCCTGAGGTCGCCTCGACAGGCGACGGGAAAAGAGGGGGGGGGGGGGGGGGGGGGGGTGCACGGGTCCCCGGTGCGCCGCGCCAGGCGACGGAGCATGGCCGGGGCGGGGCCGGGGCAGGGTCGGGGCAGGGCCGGGGCAGGGCCTCGACAAGGCCGCGACAGGGTCGATAGGGGCGGCGACGGGGCTGGTAGAGGCGGCGACGGGACCGCGAAGGGCGACGGGGCCGCTAGAGGCGGCGACGAGGCCGCGAAGAGCGGCGACGGGGCCGCGAAGGGCGGCGACGTGGCCGCGAAGGGCGGCGACGGGGCAGCTAGGGGCGGCGACGGGACCGCTAGGGGCGGCGACGGGACCGTTAGGTGCGGCGACGGGGCCACGAAGGGGCCGCGAGGGGCCTGGAAGGGCGGCGACGGGCCGCGAAGGGGCCGCAAGAGGCCGAGATGGGCGGCGACGGGGCCGTTAGGGGCGGCGACGGGGCCGCGAAGGGGCCGCGCGGGGCCTAGAAGGGTGGCGACGGGGCCGTTAGGGGCGGCGACAGGGGCCGCGAGGGGCCTGGAAGGGTGGCAACGGGGCCGCGAAGGGGCCGCGAGGGGCCGAGAAGGGCGGCGACGGGGCCGCTAAGAGTAGCACACAGAGTAGCAGCGGAAGCAGTTAGGTGGGCCCACCGGCCAGGAGCGTAGATGCTCTGATAGCATGAGACAAATGAGGAATGAAGAAGAGAGGGGGTTGCACTAGCAGCAGTTGGCATACATATAGGAAACCCTAATTGGGTTGTACTCGCTATAGAGTACCCCACTGCAGGCTAGACAATTATAACATTCTGACAATTTTTGCCGAGAGTAATGGCCGAGATCAGGCCTAATTTTTTGTTTTGAGCAACCCTTGTGATCAGTGTTGCACATGTTCAAAAACCTGATTATCAGTGTGACACCTTGTTCAAACCCTGATCCATCAGTGCTTTTCGTGTTTTTTAAAATCCAACCATGTGGCATCAGTGTACCAGCTTTTCAAACCCTGGTGAATTAATATAATCATGTCAGACAAACAAACCGAGTTGAGTCAGAGGTGATGGTCGCCAATAGTGGCCCACTTCGTGCCAGCACATGTATTGTCGAGGCTGAAATTCCGATTTCGACAGTTGGCAATCAAGAATCCCGGGTTACGAGAAAGGGGGGGGTGGGGGAAGTGGGGGGTATGGTACTCGCTTCAGTGTAAAAATCGTTATGAACATCGGTAACCTTGAGGCATCAGTGTGCCCTAAATGTAAACCCTCACAAATCAGGAAATTCCTTGCTCCAAAATATTTTACCCAAGGCCATCACTGTGACTACCAAAAACCACCCTAATAATCAGGGTATCAGGGTGATTTACCTTGATAAACTTAGCCCTGGCCAATATGCTCTGTAGTCTGTACAAAGTAAACTTCGTCCCTCAAAACAACTCAGTAAACAAACAAGGTTGTCTTGAAACAAATCCTTAGAGATCAGGGAGAAACCAGACATCCAACAAAAAAACCCTGGGCCAAAAGGGTTGTTACAATTCCAGTTGGGACTTAGCAAAGTATCGTCTCAGGGTTGATCGCAGGGTAGTGTTGCAACGGAAGTGTTGACCTTAGGTCAGAGTGAATGTAAATGACTGAGATGCATACATCGAGTTTATACAGGAAATACAAAGGAATGTGAAACGACCTAGACTAGCCATATACTCTAAGGGGTACATTCCCTTATTACATTGAATTCAAACTGTGCGGCGCGGGAACCCGTTTCAAAAATATTCCCGCTCTTTTCACTTGCCTGCATCGGTCTTGGTCAGACGGTTGCTGATGTCGCTTCGACTCTTCTAACTCCTCGACTTCGTATTCGGTGGATTCGGCTCTTGCAGCATACACGAATGCCTTCTAATTTGATTTCATATCGTAACACTCCACTTGATTTCTAGTGGCGCAGAGGGCTGACTCTGTTGACTACTCCCATAAGGTCGAAGCAGTGCTTGTACTGCTGACGTGGCAGTCGCTTGGTAAGGTAGTAAACTACCATCTTGGTAGTGGGGCAGTACGCAAGGTCAACCTTGTGAAATAAAGAACGAGAATGGATTGACTATGAACGTAGTGAGTACAAATAGGAAACCCTAATTGGGTTATACCCCCTATGGGATACCCCACTATAGCCTACACAAATAAGTAAGCTATAATGTTCTGACACACCCCCATAGGCAAAGTGGGGGAGAACAAGGGGTCACAAGACCAGTCAAGCAAAGCAAAGCAAAGCTCAGGGTGGATCACAAAGTCACCACACATTCCGAGCACAAGTTCAAAGGCCACAAGGCCAGTTCACATGCAAGATCATATATAGAGATATACAAGAGTCAAGCAAGCAAGAACAAGAGTATATATAGGTGAAGGTACAAGCAAGGTCAAGAAGTGAGCAAGTGAGGCAAGACAGGCACAAGACCCAGCTGCGTGCAGCAACGCTGATGATCACAAGGCGCAAGTGCCTTAGTGAAGACATCAGCAGTGTTGGCCTCAGAGGCCACGTACGCAAGTCGCAACTGTCCACGCTGCTGTAGCTCACGAGCAAGAAAGTAGCGGAGAGCAATGTGCTTTGTCCTGTGCTCCAGTCGCTGCTCTTGACACAAGGCCAGCATGGCCTTGTTGTCTACGTACAGGACTAGAGGAGAACGAGGCGACTCTCCAAGGTCGGTCAGCAGGTAGGTGAGCCAGCGTAACTCCTGTGCAGCCATAGCCCCGGCGTAGATCTCAGCCTCACAACTGGAGCCGAGAACAGAAGACGAGCGAGTAGCCCGCCACGAAACAGAGCCGGAACCAAGGCCGAAGGAGTAACCCTGTGACGACCGCTGCGTAGCCTGGTCGTCAGCCCAAGAAGCGTCCGCGTGCCCAGTGAGGACCACTGGACTGCGCCCTCCAAGCACTAGCCCCATGCCCGATGTACTGCACAAGTAGCGCAACACCCTCTTCGCTGCAGCCATGTGCTCTGGTCGGTGTCTCCCAGGAGCAACATAGCGTGCGAGAATGCTGAGAGGGTATGCAAGGTCAGGTCGTGTGCAGGTCATCAGGTACATGAGGCAGCCAACAAGCTCTTCATACGGGCCACTCGACTCTACGGACTCATCCGAAGGCAGAGCTGAGAGCGAGTGGCGAGTAGGCAGAGGAGTGGCCTGAGGCGAGGAGTACGTGAAGCCGAAGCGCTGAAGGACCTGCTGCACCATGTGTGACTGAGTCAGGGTAATGGTGCGGCGTGCTCTGTCCCGGGTGATCTGCAAGCCAAGGTAGTTGCGCAGTTCACCCAGGTCAGTGCACGTGTGTCTCTTCTGCAGCTCGGACTTCACGTAGGCGAGTCCAGCAGTGTCCGCTGTGGCAAAGACCAAGTCGTCGACGTACACGAGGATGTAGAACGGCGGCAGAGAGGTGTCGGTGCGCAGAAACAGCGACGGGTCGGCAGTAGAAGGAGCAAACCCAAGTTCCGCAAGCGTAGTCCTCAGTGTGTCGTGCCACTCACGTGGCGCCTGGCGGAGACCGTAGACTGGACGCCGGAGACTCCACTGGGTACGAGGAGGGAAAGACCCAGTGAAGCCAGGTGGGCGACGCAGCCAGATCTCCTCGTGCAGGCTGCCCTGCAAGAAAGCTGTGCTGAAGTCGAGAGAGTGCAGCTCGTAGTCGCGGTGAGCAGCAACGTGCAGTAGTACCCGAAGAGTGGTCATCTTCGGGGTGGGGGAGAAGGTCTGAAAGTAGTCAACTCCCTGCCGCTGACTGAAGCCACGAGCCACGTAACGCGCCTTGAAGACAGGCGGAGAGCCCGGCGGTCGCTTCACCCTGAAGATCCACATGCCACTGACGATGTTCGCCCCAGGAGGGGGAACAGCGTCAACGTAGGTGCCTGTGGACTTCCAGGAAGCCATCTCTGCATCCATAGCTGCCTGCCACTGAGAGGAGTAGGGACCCTCTATCGCCTCCGCGTAAGAGCGCGGAGTCGGGATGTCTAGTGCATCCGGGTCTCCCTCAGGGGCGAGCAGTACAGACGCGAGATGAGGTGAAGCGGCGGCCAGACACTGGAACTCCTCCTGCCTGTCCTCAAGGACGTCCGTGCCTAGGGCACACTCACCCCCGGCGGACGGAGGACAGGCAGACTCAGACTCAGCGACAAGACTAGCAGCGTAGTCTAGACGACAGCGCGCAGCAAAGTCGACAAGCTCAGTGACAAGGGCAGACGCAGCAGAAGACTCGAAGGAAGGGTCAGTGACAGCAGTAGCAAGGAGACGCGTGACAGTGGGACTGGCAGCACGAAGAGAGTCCGACTCCGGGTCGGCAAGAGCAGGAAGAGAGGAAGCAGGAGGCGAAGGCAAAGGGGCACGCAGAGGAGCAGTGGACGGACGCAGAGACATCCGGTGCGTGCCAGGGACAGGAGGAGGACGCTGACGCGAACCGCGACCACTAGTGCGTGCAGTGCGAACAGGCGACGCAGGACGAGACGCAGGCTCACGACGCTCAGTAAGACCTCCAGTCGGACCAGCGTAGGGAGAAGGAGCAGGCAAAGGGGAGGCAGGCTGTAGCTGTGACGGTGACGGGACTGGCTGTGGACCCTCTAAGGGAGGAGGAGGAGGACCAGGAGAAGGTGTCAGACCAAGAACCTGCTGCAGGAGCGGAACGAAGTACGGTCGGGGCCGCGTGGCGACGCCAGAAACAGCAGGGACAGCACCAGTACCCCCAGCAGGAGTACCCGCTCCAGCAGCACCTCCAGCAACACCTCCAGCACCCCCAGCAACACCAGGAGCACTGCCAGTCGGACCGCCAGCAGTAGTCTCAGCGCCAATACCCTCAGCAGTACCAGCTGCAGGAGAACCCTCAGGTCCAGCAGCTCCAGCACCCACAGCACGAGCACCTCCGGGACGCGCGGCAGCAGCACCCTCTGCAGCCGAAGAACCTCCAGCACTAGCAGCACGCCTCCAGCGCTGGGCAAACCACTCACGCAGCTCTTGTGGGGAGAGTGGCTCTCGGCGAGACGAAGCACCTCCAGGCGGAGAACCTCCAGGCTCAGCACCCTCAGGCAAAACACCTCCAGGCGGAGCACCCCCAGTCTCAGCACCCCCAGGCTCAGCACCCCCAGGCTCAGCACCCCCAGGCTCAGTACCCCTAGGCTCAGCACCCCCAGGCTCAGCACCCCCAGGCTCAGCACCTCCAGGCTCAGCACTCCCAGACTCCGCACCCCCAGGCCCAGCACCCTTAGGCTCAGCTCCTGCAGCAGCACCAGAGTCACCAGTGACCTCGACAGGCTCGACCGCGTCTACCTGGGACACACCTGAAGGGGCAGGACCCTGAGGGGGGAGGGGGTCTACCGGGGGGGGACCTGGTACCAAGAAGAGCGGGGGCGGGGGAAGGGAAGGAGTGCGGTAGGGGAAGAGGCGGTAGTAGGGTATCGACTCATCGAACGTGACGTCCTGGGAGGACAGAACACGTCGAGAGGTGGGGTGGTAGAACTGCCACCCAGGGGCGTCGGGGGGGAACCCCAGGAAGACGCAAGGAGCAGCGCGAGGGGACAGCTTGTCCGCAGACAAGTCGCGGACAAACGCCCGAGATCCCCAGACCCGGAACGCCGACGCATCGCCAACCTTCCCCGTCCACAGCAGGGCTGGGGAGGTCTCCGGCCTGGAGACCCTGGGGTGGAGGTTGATCTGATGCGCCGCGTACCTGACCGCAAACGGCCACAGAAAATGGGGGGCAGCCGCATGCATCATAGACGTACGAGCGACGTCCATGACCATGCCAATGCGGCGCTCTGCAATCCCATTTTGCTGCGGTGAGTCCGGAAGCGTGAAGGTCTGGCGGATGCCTCGCGCACGACAGAAGGCACGCAGAAGGCCAGAGGAGAACTCTCCGCCTCTGTCCGAGTGCAGACGCAACACAGGAAAGTCCGAGCCAAAGCTCTGCCTGAGCTGGAGACGAGCTGCGCGGATCCAGTCAATCAGCACCTCAGTGACATCACCCTTGCTGCGCAAGGGGAAGACTGTGGTGTAACGCGAGTAGTCGTCAACCACCAGCAGGAAGTAGCGCTCGTGACCGAGTCCACGGACGCGGGCAGGGCCCCACACGTCCATGTGAAGTGTCTGCAACGGAGCCTCTGTCGGAGGAAACTGGGAGGAGTGAGGGGTAGCACGCTGGCGCCCCTCGACACAGGGGACACAGGCAGGGCCAGGGCCCTGAGGAAGGGGAGGGAGGGACCGGGGGAGACCAGACACAAGAAGACGGGAGGCCATGCCTCTGAGCCGAAGCAGAGAGGGGTGGCCAAGGCGGTGGTGCCAGAGGAGAGTCTCGTGAGACAGACGGCGACACGAACAGGGGGCAGACTCAGGACCAGACCTGGACGCTGCAGCAAACACCTGACCAGACGAAGGGACTCTACCAGACTCAGCACCAGGAGGAGAAGCAGTGGTCAGTGTGTACAGGCTCGACCCTGGCTGACGTCTAAACGTAGCCAGGTGGCGACCTGTGCTAGCCTCTGTGCAGTGTGTCACCCGCTGACGAGCAGGAGTGAACTGGTGGACCCCCACATCCTGTAGGTCAGCACCACTCACCAGGTTCGTAGAGAACGAGGGGAGGTAAAGACCAGTCAGGGTGCCAGAGGGAGCCGCCGGACACGGGAGGACTATGGAGAAACGAGACAGGACAGGACCCCCAGAGGGGTTAGCCAGGGACACCGCAACCGGCCGACTAAGCGGCGTGAGAGTGGTGCGGTCCCGAAAGAAGGAGCGAGACGCCCCAGAGTCAAGGGTGAAGGTGTGGGAGGCAGAAGCCGACACAGTACCTGAGAGGGCAGACTCACTAGCACCTGAGAGCACAAACGCACTGGCACCTAGAGCAGCAGCCTCACTGGCACCTGACACAGCAGTACCAATGCCCGGGTCCGGCGGAAAGCACCAGTAACACTCACCATCATCACTAACAGTCACAGCATACATGGCAGCAAGGATAGCATCAAAGTCAAGATCAAACACAGCTACACCAGCCCTAGACAGCTCTCCCCAGCGGGGGATTCAGAGGCCTCCGGAAACTGCTGGCGCCAAGCGTCGGTCAGGCGGGCAAAGCAGCGGCGAGCGGTGTGGGTGCCCCCACACTGCTCACCCGCGCGGTCGCTGGTGCGAAGGACGTAGGCGCAGGGACCGAACGCCCCACCACGCTGACGCTGCGAGTACCACTCACGGAGCTGCTGAGGGGCGGGGACGTCGCGAGAGCGCTGCTGCTGCTGCTGCTGCTGCTGCTGCTGCTGCTGCTGCTGCTGGCGCTGACCACCCCCAGTGCCGCTCCTCTGGGACGAACCACTCCGACCATCGCCACCACCGCCACCCCCGCCTCCGCCGCCACCGCCGCCACCGCCACCCTCGCCCCCGCCGCTCCCACTGCCTCCTCCGCCACCACCTCCGCCGCCATCTCCGCCTCCACCGCCGCCACCAGGACCTCCACCCCCGCCTCCACCCCCACCGCCACCCCCACTCCCCCCGCCGCCCCCACCTCCTCCGCCACCGCCCCCGCTAGTTCCACCCGCTCCCTTGCCCCCCTTGCTCCTGCCAGAGCGGCGCCTACCGCTGGGGGCAGACGCCGCACCGACCGACTCTAAACCAACGAGGTCGGCCGCAGCAGCAGAGGCGACAGAGGGTAGCAGGGGGGAAGGAGAACACCCCTCAAAGATGGGGGTGCGCGGGTCACCACGAGAGGCCCCTACAGCGACTATGCTCTTCTCGGCCGCTAGCAGGGACTTCTCAAGGAGGTCGACAGTGAGGGTGGTGGGACAGACAGAGAGAAACTGGTCCCTAACAGCACGAAGGGACTCAGGGAGACGGGTGACTAGAAAGTAGAGGGTGATGTACATGGGAGGGGGGTTTTCGGCGAGGAAGGCAGCAGGAAGCGCAGCTCAGTAGCGAGTGTCACTAGCGCGAAGGTGGGTAAAGAGGTCAGTGACTGTGGGAAAGGCAGCAAGGTCAGGGAAGAGGTACGGTAGCATGAGGCGGCTCAGTGTAGCAGTGGAAGGGGAGGAGTAGCGCGCAATTACAGCGTCGTACAAGGCCTGAGCGGTCTTGCACTGACTAAAGTGTGCACGCTCGGAGGAAGGGAGGTGGCGACGCACAGCAAGACGTGCAGCAGCATCGCGTGTGGCCCACTTGGAGCGAACAGTGGGGTCAGCATCAGCAGGAGGGGCAGCGACAGCGCCAGAGACAAAGTCTAAGAGAGAAACCTCATCGATCGCATCGCACAGTAAGTACAGCTGCAGGTCCTCAATCCAGACTGCAAAGTCAATGGCGCGACCCTCAGCGTCAAAAGTCAGGACACTGGGGGTGGCCATTGTAGCAGCTGACAGTCTCACCGGGCAGGAAGAGTCGGGTAGCACAGCGACACAGCAACACGGCAGCACAGCAGCTGCGCCGGCCCAGGAGCAGTAGGAGCCCCACAGGAGCAGAAGATCGGCTCCTCGGGTGGCTGGGGCGGCACGGGCGGCTCGGGCGGCTCGGGCGGCGCGGGCGTCTCGCGGGCGGCTCGGGCGGCTCGGGCGGCGCGGGCGTCTCGCGGGCGGCTCGGGCGGCTCGGGCGGCGCGGGCGTCTCGCGGGCGGCTCGGGCGGCTCGGGCGGCGCGGGCGTCTCGCGGGCGGCTCGGGCGGCTCGAGCGGCGCGGGCGTCTTGCGGGCGACTCACGGGCGGCCGCACGGGCGGCTGGGACGGCTCGCGGGCGGCTGCACGGGCGGCTGGGCACGGGCGGCTGCACTGGCGGCCGTACGGGTAGGTGCACGGGTGGGTGCACGGGCAGGTGCACGGGCGACGCGGCGGCAAGGCCGCGTAGCAGAGGGCGGCAGGGCCGCGTGAGCAAGGCGGCGGGGCCGCTTAGCAGAGGGCGGCGGGGCCGCTTAGCAGAGGGCGGCGGGGCCGTGATCGAAGGGCGGCGGGGCCGCTTAGCAGAGGGCGGCGGGGCCGCGATCGAAGGGCGGCGGGGCCGCTTAGCAGAGGGCGGCGGGGCCGCGATCGAAGGGCGGCGGGGCCGCGATCGAAGGGCGGCGGGGCCGCTAAGGAAGCGCGGCGGAGCCGCGATCGAAGGGCGGCGGGACCGCTAAGGGAAGGGCGGCGCGACGGGCCGCTGGGGGCGACACAACGGGTCGCTAAAAAAAAAAAAGGAAAACGCGCCTCGGGGCGCGCTTCGGTGGGCCCTAGAAGCAGTCCCTAGGAGGGAACCTGCTCTGATACCATGTGAAATAAAGAACGAGAATGGATTGACTATGAACGAAGTGAGTACAAATAGGAAACCCTAATTGGGTTGTACCCCCTATGGGATACCCCACTATAGCCTACACAAATAAGTAAGCTATAATGTTCTGACAAACCTTGCCCTGGTCAAATTCGTCCTTGACGAAAAAATATTGAAGCGCGATGTGCTTCGTGCGGTTCACGAACCCTGGCTTGTTTGCGATCTTGATGACGCTCTGGTTGTGGTAGTGAAGGCGAAAGGTGGGCGAAGTTGGATTTTTTTTTGTCAGAATCTGACGAGCAGGAATGAATGAACTAGCAGCAAGATGGGTACAAGTAGGAAACCCTAATTCAGTTGTACCCCATATGAGCTACCCCACTATAGCCTACAAAAATCAGCAGCATATAAGTTTGACACACCCCCATAGGCAAAGTGGGGGAGAACAAGATGTCACAAGACTGGTCAAGAAAAGCAAAGCAAGCTTAGGGTGGATCACGAAGTCACCACGCAGTCTGACCACAAGCGAATGGCCAAAAGGCCAGTTCACATGCGGAATTATATATATCTAGGAGAACAAGAAGTACAGTGATCACAACCTAGCAAGTGTAAGCATGCAGATATATGTATATAGAACACAGTACAGACAAAGTCAAGAACTGAGCAAGTGAGGCAAAGTAGGCACAAGGCCTAGAACAGTAAAAAAACGCTGATGATCACAAGGCTGAAGTATCTTGGTAAAGATATCAGCAGTGTTGGCCTGAGAGGCCACGTAAACAAGACGAAGCTGACCACGCTGTTGAAACTCTCGAGCAAGGAAGTAGCGCAGAGCGATGTGCTTCGTTCTATGCTCCAGTCTTTGCTCCTTAGACAAGGCAATCATGACCTTATTGCCGACGTGCGTAACTGGAGGGGAGCGAGGCGGCTCTCCCAGATCGGTCAGCAGGTAGGTGAGCCAGCGTAATTCCTGTGCAGCCATGGCCTCTGTGTAGATCTCAGCCTCACAACTAGAGCTGAGAACCGAAGACGAGCGGGTAGACTGCAACGAAACAGAGCCAGAGCCAAGGATAAAGGTGTAACCCTGTGAGGACCGTTGCGTAGCCAAGTGGTCAACCCAAGAAGCGTCTGCGTGACCAATGAGGACAACTTGATCCCATCCTCCAAGTACGATGCCCATGCCCGACGTACTGCACAAGTAGCGCATCACCCTCTTAGCGGCCTTCCAGTGCTCTCGTCGGTGTCTCCCAGGCGCAACGTAGCGTGCAAGGATGCTAAGAGGGTAAGCAAGGTCAGGTCGAGTGCAGATCATCAGGTACATGAGGCAGCCCACAAGCTCTGGATATGGGCCACTCGGCTCTACGGACTCATCTGAGGCAGAGCTGAGAGCGAGTGACCGGTAGGCAGAGGAGTGGACTGTGGCGAGGAGACTAGAAGTCGAAGGGCTGAAGGACCTGCTGCACCATGTGTGACTGGTCAAGGTAATGGTGCGCTGTGCTCTATCCCGAGTGATCTACAAGCCAAGGTAGCTGTGCAGCTCACCCAGGTCTGTGCACGTGTGTCTCTTCTGCAGCTCCGACTTCACGTGGGCCAGTCCAGCAGTGTCAGCAGTGGCAAGAACCAAGTCATCGACGTACACGAGGATGTAGAATGGCGGCAGCAAAGTGTCGGTGCGTAGAAATAGCGACGGGTCAGCAGACGAAGGAGCAAACCCAAGAGCCGCAAGCGTAGTCCTCAGTGTGTCGTGCCACTCGTGAGGCGCCTGGCGAAGACTGTAGACTGGCCGTCGGAGGCTCCACTGGGTACTTGCAGGAAACGACCCAGCGAAGCCAGGTGGGCGGCGCAGACAGATCTCCTCGTGCAGGCTGCCCTGTAGGAAAGCAGTGCTGAAGTCAAGAGAGTGGAGCTCGTAGTCATGCTGAGCGGCAATGTGCAGCAGCACCCGAAGAGTGGTCATCTTCGGGGTAGGGGAGAATGTCTGGAAGAAGTCAACTCCCTGTCGCTGACTGAAGCCTCGTACAACGTAACGCGCCTTGAAGACAGGCGGAGAACCCGACGGACGCTTCACCCTGAAAATCCACATGCCACTGACGATGTTCGCCCCAGGTGGGGGAACCTCGTCGACGTAAGTGCCTGTGGACTTCCAGGATGCCATCTCTGCGTCCATGGCTGACTGCCTTTGAGAGGAGTAGGGACCCGAAATTGCCTCTGCGTAAGAGCGCGAGGTCGGGATGTCTGGTGCATCCGGGTCTCCCTCAGGTGCAATCAGCATGGACACGAGATGAGGTACAGCAGCTGCAAAGCACTCAAAGTCCTCCTGCCTGTCCTCAAGAATGTCCGTGCCAAGAGCACACTCAACCCCGACGGACGGAGGACAGGCAGACTCAGACTCAGCAACAAGACTAGCGGCATAGTCTAGGCGACAAGCGGCAGCAAAGTCTACAAGCTCAGCAACTAGGGCAGACGCAACAGTAGACTCAAAGGAAGGGTCATTGATAACAGTGGCCAGGAGACGCGTAACAATAGGACTAGCAGCACGAAGTGCGCTAGACTCAGGGTCCGATCCGTGAGCAAGAGAGGACGCACGAGGAGACGGAAGAGGGACACGCAGTGGAACAGAGGAAGGACGAAGTGCCATCTAGTGCGTGCCGGAGACAGGAGGAGGACGCTGACGCGGAACACGACGACCAGTGCGAATAGCGCAAACATTCGATGCAGGAGGATACGCAGGCTCACGGCGCTCTGTAAGACCGCCGAGATGCTTAGTGTAAGGAGAAGGAGCCGGCAGTGGAGAGGCTGGCAGTAGCTATGGCTGTGACTGGTCAGGCGGTGGACACAGTAAGAAAGGAGTAAGGTCAGTAGAAGGCGGAAGACGAAGCACCTGCTGAAGAAGTGGAACAAATTACGGTCGTGGCCGCACAGCGCCTCCAGAACCAGCTCTGACAGCACCAGCACCCGAAGGGCCAGCACCTCCACCTCGAGGGCCTCCAGCAGCTCCAACGCCCGTAGGACCACCAGCTCCAGCAGCTCCATTACCTCCAACAGCTCTAGCTCTAGCAGCACCCCCAGCTCCAGCAGCTCCAGTACCTCCAGTACGAACGCCTTCAGGACCAGCGGCTCCAACACCTCCAGCAACTCCAGCTCCAGCAGCACCTCCAGCTCCAGCAGCTCCAGTACCTCCAGTACGAAGACCTCCGGAGCCAGCGGCTTTAGCACCTCCTGTAGCTCCAGCTCCAGCAGCACCTACAGCACCAGCAGCTCCAGTACCTCAAGTACGAGCACTTCCGGGACTAGCGGCTCCAGCACCTCCAGCTCCAATGCCTCCAGCAGCTCCAGCTCCAACAGCTCCAGCACCCGCAACACCACCAGGTCCAGCAGCTCCAGTACCTCCAGTACGAGCACCTCCGGGACCAGCGGCTCCAGTGCCTCCAGCACCTCCAGGACCATCAGGTCCAAGGCCTACAGCTAAAGGACCTCTAGCGGAAGAGACCCCAGCTCCAGCAGTGCCGCTCTGAAGACTCCAACGCCGAGCAAACCACTCGCGCAGTTGCGGTGGAGAGAGAGGCTCCCGCCTAGACGAGGCACCCGGAGAACCTCTAGGACCAGCAGCTCCAGCACCCTCGGTACCTCCAGCTCCAGCGCCTCCAGCTCCAGGGTCTCCAGCAGCAGGCCCCCCAGCTCTAGCAGCGTCACACCTAAGGCTCCAGCACCGAGCAAACCACTCGCGCAGCTGCGGTGGAGAGAGAGTCTTTGCCGTGACGAGGCACCCGGAGAACCTCCAGTAGACAAAGTACCTACAAGCGCAGCACGCTCAGGCTCAGCACCCCCAAGCTCAGCACCCCCAGGCTCCGCAAACTCAGGCTCAGCACCCCCAAGCTCAGCACCCCTAGGCTCCGCACCCTTAGACTCAGCAACCCCAGGCTCAGCACCCCCCGGATCCACACGCTCAGGCTCAACACCCCCAGACGCAGCACCCCTAGCAGAACCAGAGTCGACAGCTACCTTGACAGGCTCGAAAGGGTCTACCTGGGACACACATAAGGGGGTAGGACCCTGAGGGGGGAGGGGGTCTAAAGGAGGAGGACCTGGTGCGAGGAAGAGCGGCGGGGGAGGGGGAGAGGGGCAGTGCGGTAGGGGAAGAGACAGTAAAAGGGAACCGACTTGTCAAACGTGACGTCCTGAGAGGGCACGACATGGCACAAGGTGGGGTGGTAAAACTGCTAGCCAGGCGCGTCAGGGGGAAAGCCAAGGAAGACGCAAGGAATGGCGCGGGCAGAGAGCTTGTCCGCGGACATACAGTATCGCAAACAAAGGCACGAGAGCCTCAGACCCAGAACACCGACGCATCGCCAACCTCTCCCGTCCAATGCAGTGTCGGCGAGGTCTCCGGCAAGGAGACACGGGGCCAGAGGTTGAGCTGATGCGCAGTGTATCGAACCGCAAACGGCCACAGGAAATGGGTGGCAGCTGCATGGATCATGGAGGTACGAGCGACCTCCATGACTAAGCCAATGCGGCGCTCAGCAACCCCATTCTGCTGCGGAGAGGCCGGAATTGTGAAAGTCTAGCGAATGCCCTCCCCACGACAAAAGTCCCGCAAGAGGTCGGAGGAAAACTCATCACCTCTGTCAGAGTGCAGACGCAGGACGCGACGGTCCGTCTCGAACCACTCGCTGTGCTGGAGACGAACAGCGTGGATCCAAGGGATCAAAACATCAGAGACCTCTGCCTTGCTGCGCAAGGGGAAGACCGTGGTGTAACGCGTGTAGTCGGCGACAACCAACAGAAAGTAGCGCTCGCGGCCCTGTCCACGGACGCAGGCTGGGCCCGACACGTCCATGTGGAGAGTGTGCAGGGGTAGGGGTATCAACCCACTCATCCTGAAGGACGGCGTTGCTCACCAAGTTCGTAGAGAACGAAGAGAGGTGAAGACCTGACAGTGAGCCAGACGGAACCGCCGGACACGGCAGAACAGTCGAAGAACGTGCAAGGACTGGGCCCCCAAAGGGGTCAACCAGTGAGACAACAGCAGATGCAGAGAGTGGTGTGACTGTGGTACTGTCGCGAAAGAAACAGCGGGAAGCACCTGAGTCAAGCGTGAAGGTGTGCTAGGCTGTAGCAGGCGCAGTACCAAAGAGAGAAGACACACCAGCACCTAGAGCAGCAGACTCACAAGCACCTAGAGCAGCAGCCTCTATACCTGGGTCGGGCAGCACACACAGATAATAGTCACCCTCACCACTAAGAGGCAATGCATACATGGCAGTGAGGAAAGCATCATAGTCAAGAGCAAAGATATCCACTCTCTACCTAAGCAGCTCCACCCAGCTAGGGAGCTTAGCCTCCAGCAAAGCAGCAGGACTATGGGTGACCAATTATCCCGCAGGTCTGACCAGCCCGATCACCTATGCGAATGACGTACGGGCAGCGAGGAGTACTCCGAGACCCTCTTCTCTGAGCGTACCAGTCACATAACTGCTGTGGCGTAAGGGTCTCGCGCGGACGCCGCTGCAGGTGCATCTGGCCACCGCCAGAAAATCCCGACCGACTAGCTTCAGGGCGACTGCCACTACGGCCGCCGCCACAACCCCAACTAGCGTACCACTCACGAAGCTGCTGGGGCGTGAGGGACTCGCGCGGACGTCACTGGAGTTGTATCTGGCCACCACCAGAAACTCCCCACCAAACAGCTCCACCAGGACTGCTACTACGGCCGCCACCACTCCCACTGTTGCCACCACCGCCGTCACCACTCCCACCGCAGGCTGCAGGGCGGGGCAGCAGGGCGCGACCCGCAGGCTGCAGGGCGGGGCAGCAGGGCGCGACCCGCAGGCTGCAGCAGGGCACGACGCGCGGGCTGCAGCAAAGCGCGACGTGCGGGGCAGCAGAGCCTGACGCGCTGGCTGCCGTAGGGCACGACGTGCAGGGCAGTAGGGCGCGATGCACGGGGTGCAGCAAAGTGCGACGCGCGGGGCAGCAGTGTCAGAATGTAATTGTTCTCTAGCCTGCAGTGGGGTACTCTATAGCGAGTACAACCCCTTAGGGTTTCCTATATGTATCCTGCTGCTTTCTAGTGAACCCTCTCTCTTCTTCATTCTCGTTCTTCTTTTCTCATGTTATCAGAGTGGTTCCAATCCTAGGACCCAACTGCTTCCGCTGCTACTCTTTGCTCGGCACGCCCCGTGGCGTGCCCCTCGCGCTTCTCTTAGTGGCCCCGTTGCCGCCCTTCCTAGCCCCTCGCGGCCCCTTTGCGGCCCCGTTGCCGCCCTTCCAGGCCCGTCGCGGCCCCTTTGCGGCCCCGTCGCCGCCCCTTTCGCGGCCTGTCGCCGCCCTTTCAGCGGCCCCGTCGCCGCCCTTCCGCGGCCCCGACGCCGCCCTTTCCGCGGCCCCGTCGCCGCCCCTTACAGCGGCCCCGTCGCCGCCCTTCAGCGGCCCCATCGCCGCCCTTCCGCGGCCCCGTCGCCGCCCCTTCAGCGGCCCCGTTGCCGCCACCCCTTTCCGCGGCCCCGTCGCCGCCCCTTACAGCGGCCCCGTCGCCGCCCTTCAACGGCCCTGTCGCCGCCCTTCCTCGGCCCCGTCGCCGCCTACAGCGGCCCCGGCCCCGCCCCGGCCATGCCCCGCCGCCAGCCGCGGCGCACCGGGGGCACGTGCACCGCCCCCCCCCCCCCCCCCCCCCTTTTCCCGTCGCCTGTCGAGGCGACCTGAGGGGCAACCTGGGGGGGGGGGGGGGGCGAGCGTCGCCCCTTCTGCCGCCTGCTTTGGCGCCCTGGGAGACCGCGTGTCGCCCCCCCCCCCCCCCCCCCCCCTCCCTACCCGCCATCCCGCCCTGCCCTGTGTTAGGGTTTGGGGGTGGCAAGAAGGGGGTGACGGGTGTGTTGTCTCCCCTGCTCCTCCTCCTCCTTCGTCTCCCACTACTGCAGCTGTCGCTGAGGGGGGTGGATGTGTGGGAGCCTGGGGTTTAGGGTTTAAGGGGGGTACTGTGGGAGTGGAGCTAGGGTTTTGAGGGAGGTGGATGTGTGGGCGTCAGGGGTTTAGGGTTTACGGGGGTGCTGTGGGTGTAGGGTTAGGGTTTGAGCAGGGGGTGTGTGAGAGGGGCGTTGGGCAGCTGGGGGAGGTTGCGTGGAGGCAGCAGTCTTGTCGTCAGCAGCACCAGCAGTCCGGAGGCTACAATCTCCGGTAGTCCCCAGTCGCCTGTGGGTCAGTTGCTCGTCTGCCGCTACTTTTAGCCGCGGAGCCAGTTACTCCTGTAGTCCGGGCCTTTGCTTCGGTAGCCACTGAGCCAGCAGCTCGTCTGTGTGTCTGCAGCGTCAGCAGTCGCCTCCCATCTTCTCTCCCCCACAGTCTCTCCTCCTCCTCACTTGCCCTCTGTGATTAGCTCTAGCCTTACTTACCTATTGTGAACTCCTGCTCTATGCCTGCTTGCTCATTGTGCTGATTACACCCCACTTTGGCTATGGGGGTGTGTCAGAATGTTATTGTTCTCTAGCCTGCAGTGGGGTACTATATAGCGAGTACAACCCCTTAGGGTTTCCTATATGTATCCTGCTGCTTTCTAGTGAACCCTCTCTCTTCTTCATTCTCGTTCTTCTTTTCTCAAGCAGAGCGCGATGCGCGGGCTGCCGTAGGGCGCGACGCGCAGGGCAGCAGGGCGCGACATGCGGGCTGCCGCAGAGCGCGACGCACGGGGCAGTAGAGCGCGACGCGCGGGCTGCCGTAGGGTGCGACGCGCAGGGCAGCAGGGCGTGACTTGCGGGCTGCTGCAGGGCGCGACGTGCGGGCTGCTGTAGGGCGCGATGTGCGGGCTGCAGCAGGGCGCGACGCATGGGCTGTAGCAGGACGCGGGGCAGGGCGTGCGCGGGGCAGCGCGACGCGGGGCAGGGCAGGCAGCAGCGCGACGCGGGACAGGGCAGGGCGTGCGCGGAGTAGCGCGACGCAAGGCAGGGCAGGGCGTGTGCGGGGCAGCGTGACGCAAGGCAGGGCAGGGCGTGCGCGGGGCAGCGCAATGCAAGGCAGGGCAGGGCAGGGCGCGCGCTGACGGCGCAGCGCAGGGCAGGGCGTGGGGTAATGCGGTAACCGCAGCCGGTCACTAAGTAATGGTGGACCCGAAAAACGATCCTACGGACCTATTGCTCTGATACCATGTCAAGAACTAACGAGCAGGAATCAATGAACTAGCAGCAAGATGGGTACAAGTAGGAAATCCTAATTGGGTTGTACCCCATATGGGCTACCCCACTATAGCCTGCACAATAAACAGCATATAAGTTTGACATTTTTGCTTCCTGCAGCAGTTCCTGCAAGGTACAGGCCTTGGAGAACTGCAGCTGTTGTGGCGATGTAGTCTGCTTCGGCAACCAGCTCCTGCTTCTGTGAATTCCAGGAGATTAGTCCTGTTGGCTCCTGGTGAAAAACGAAGCCAGTTCGTGACCGTTGATTCGCATGTTTGGCGGCATGGTCTACGTCCAGCTGTCGAGGTTGAAGGAGGTTGTTGTCTGCGTGGAGTAGGAGAGCCCGATGTCAGGTGTGGAGATTAAGTACTTCAGGGCACGCTCCAGGTCCAACTAGTTCTCGGCTACTGGCTTGCGGGAGTACTGTGCCAATTGGCTGGCGATGTACGAAAAGTCGGATCGGTAGGTGACAGAAGCAAACAGCAAATACCCCAGTTTTTGCTGGTACAGTTGGAGTCCTGTGGGCGACTGAGGTTTGTTGTCTAGTTTGTAGTTGGCACTGGGGTTGCGACAGGGAGTTGAGAGTGGTGCAAGCAAGATGTTGAAACGTTCCCCCAGCTGTTCTGAGTACTTGGAAGCTGACAGATGGATTGCTTCTGGCGCGTATGTGATGTTCAGTCCTAGAAACTGCGTGACATTGTGGTTGATGGTGATGTCAACGCGCAGCTCCAGGTTCTTCTTGATCTGATTAAGGAGTTAATTGCAGGTGCCGGTGTACAGCAGGTCGTTGACGTAGACTGTCAGGAGAATATAATCGCCGATTTCTAGAAGGATCTTGTGCAGGTGCTGTTGCGAGAGACGCGGCGCCTGTTTTATCCCGTAGAAAGATTTCTTAAGCTGGCAGACCCTGGGGTCTCCTTCCTCGTAGGTGTGTGGCTGTTCCACGAAGATTGTCGCATCAACCAGCACATATAAGAATGCGTTCTTGACGTCGATCTACCGTAGTGGTAGATGCTTAGCGGCCGCGATGGCGAGTAGAATTCTTACAGAGGTATGACGGCTGACGGGGGCAAAGGTCTGGTCGAAGTCGATGCCGTGACGCGGGTCGTAGCCATGTACGACCCAGCGTGCTTTGAAGCGTTCGGTCATTCCATTAGCGTTAGTTTTCAGGCGAAAAAAACCCATTTTCCGCTTGGCACCCTTCTCCCCTTCACTGCTGCACGATCGACTAGGACCCACGTGTCGCGTGATTCCAGCGCCTTCAGTTCTTCGTCCATAGCTGCGCGCCACTCTTTGGTATAGGGGCCATTTAGGGCCTGGTGCAAATTTTTGGGCTCGACACCGCGCGTGAGAGTAGAGACTGATGTGTGCAGACTGAGCAGCTGCAGTCCTGTGACGCTGGAGGCCCCTTCGGCTTCCTGAGTGGTAACTTCCATCACGTCATCATCGTGAGCGGGTGGGGCGCTGCTTAGCAGAGAATGGCGGTGAGACGGTCCTGGCGCGGGGGCGTCATCGTTGTCATCGCTGTCATCGTCGTTGCGTGGGCGAGGCGGTACGCTGGGATGTTCGTCGGCGGGGTCGCGGTCAAGTGCTGCTGCTGCTGCCTCGTCTTCCGGAGATGCAAAACTGCGGCCGTTGTTGGCGTAGGCGTGTGACGTTGCCGCGTTGATCCTCGATCCACTGCGGCAAGGTCAGTCACTCGTATAAGAGGATGTCACTCGCAGGTACGATTTTGTTAGTGTCGATGTCTAGGATCAGCCAGCCCTTGTACTCATGACTGAGTCCTAGGTGGACTCCCCAGCGTGCGCGGTGAGTGAACTTGCCGATGGTGGCCGAGGTCGGCCGATACTGCACCATACACCCCCAAACCCCCAGCATGGAGGTGTCCCCTCTTGAGCCGGTCCACTTCATGTGCGGGAAGAGGTTGCCCTGTTGGCCGTGGTGGAGGGAAGGTTGTGCAGGCGCATGGAGTGGTTCATGGTGTACAACCAATACTTCTTGGGTATGCCGGACTGGTTCATGAGGGCGCGTACTTTTGTCATGAGGATGCGGTTGACCCTCTCTGTGACGCCTTGCTGCTAGTGAGCATAGGGGAGAGAGATTTGGTACTTGATCCCCTTTTTTGCGAGAAGTCCTTCCAGCCCGTGGCTGCAGAATTCCTTGGCGCCATCGGTCTGCCAAATCTTCAGCCTCTTTCCTGATTCTCGTTGCACGTGTGCGAGCTAGATGCAAAAGATTTCAGGATCCTTGGAGTGGACATCGACGTTGGTGATCCAGACGTAGCGGGAGTATGCGTCCACGAAGGTGAGCGTGGTGTTTTCGTCGTTGATGCCTTCGAAGGTGAGCACAATGTAGTCGCTCTAGACATTCTGCTGCTTCTTGTAGCAATTGGTGCTTGGCTCCAGTGAGGGGTAGGTCTGGTGTGTGAGGGCAGCAGTGGGGCAGACAGTGCAAGTGGTGGGATGTGAGGTTCTGAGTGGATCCGTGCCGTCGAGGCGCAGCAGTGCTCCTGGTGGGAAAAGTTTGGTGCGGAGGCAGTTGTTGAACGTCTGGAGCGAGGGGTGGCCGAGTCGCTGGTGCCAGGGATCATATTCTGCGCAAAATCCAGGGGTGCGCAGATAACGTGAGAGATATTATGATGTTTGTGCTTCTGTCTCTTGCGGGACGTCTAGCACGGGTCCCTCTTCTTCTCTTGGTTCTGCTTCGTTGTCCTGCTCCTCTGATTCTGGTTCTGCTGCTGCTTCCCCTTCTGCCGGCGCTGTTGTGAGGTAGAGCGCAAGGAAGTTGCAGTCGGGGATGATGTTGAGCGGAGTTCTGGTGCCCTTGATGAAGCGGGCAAACGGATCTGGGTGGGAGATTGGTCCAAGCAAGTCGCGGGGTGGAGTTGGTGGAACGTTCCCCTCCTCAATCTCCAACCAGGGATCTTCCTAGCGATAAGGTGAGCACGGTGGTGACTTAAGAGTGCGGGGGCGTCGTCCGAGTGGGACAGTGACTCTTGGGGGAGGTCTTTCGGCAGCCATCTCTCCCTCTACTTCCTTCATTTCTTCCTGGGTTCGGTAAGTTCTCGTCGTTCGGGTTCACCCCATCCGCCAGTTCCCCAGCCTTGAACGGTGCCGTAGGCACCAGTGGCAGATCCCCATGTTGCTCCGGTGCCGTCGTCATCTCCCCATGCACCGCGTCGCGCTGCCGCGATGCGAACCTGATAGAGTTTTTCCTTCCTCTCAGCCTGTGCTTTTTCTTTTTCCTCCTTGACGCTGAGCTCTTCAGGTGCGTCAGAATCTTTCCACGCAGTGTCAGTGTGGCAATAGACCTCGCGATTCTCCTCGTCGAAGGTTGTGGCATGTGATTCCTCCAAGATCCAGCGGAGACTTTCGGTGCGCGATGTTGGTCGCTCCTGCTCCGTCAGCCCAAGATTTTCGTCTCCGGTCCCAAAAATGCAGTGAGTGGTGACCGCTAGCTCCATTTCCGTCATGCCTTCTGGTTCCACCTCGGCGCGTTCCGCTTCTTGAATTGCCATAAGATCTCTCTCCACTTCTTCAGTGCGGCTTGCTGTGGGTGTGAAGCAGGTGATGCAGAGCCCGTCGGGGCCGGGTTGGTGCAGATCTATCTCACGAGGGTGAGGACTGCGGCGGATCCATGGTCGGCCGTCCGAATGCTGCCATGACTCCACGTTCATGTATGGAAAGTCCAGAGGAACGAGGTCCACAAGCTCGTCTGATGACGCCTGGCAATTGGGTATGTCAATGTCGAAGACATAGACGCCGCCAAGCAAGTGAGGTCTTCCGAGGAGCGTAGGTGATGATGAGGTCGCGCGTGTAGGCATCCGTAGCGAGCATGACTCTGGATTCTTTGAGTTGTCCTGCGGACAGCAAGTTAAAACGAAGATCCGGCACATAGAGCACGTCATTGAACGTGATGTGCATGTTGCTATCTCGAGCTTGCAGCACCACAATGCCTTGCGTGCCTGCGTGCAGTTGCTCATTGTTGGCGACAGTGACGTAGGTGGCGGGTGCGCGGCTGATGTTTGAGATGTATCGGACAGATCCCACCATGTGCTGGCTGCAGCAGTTATCCAGGTACCAGGTGTTGTGGTTGGTGTTGTTGTTGCGCAGGAGGAGTGAGAGCCACGGAGTTACCACGGTCGCTTTGTATCTTCTCTCAAAGAGTTCATCTTCTCTCCATCCCACCGGAACGAATCGCTGGTGGTAGTGAGGTGGGCTTTCCCGCAGTTGTATTGGCTGATGCCAATCTTGCTCATCCTTGTCGTCCTAGTAGGAGTTTTTCGTGAAGGGATTGTCTCATCCTTCCTCAGGTTGAATGAGCGAGCCGCGAGGTTCCTCCTCTTCGTCTGGTTCAATAGCGCGTGGGCGACATCTTGCCGCCATCTTTGGGATTACGTTTCTGGTAGCTCCTGCTTGAGGTCTTTTTACATGATGTTGTTGTTGGTTTTGTGCAGGAGCGCGAGAAGCTTGATGTTGAGGCTGGAAGTTACGAGTCACCTATCTACTCGTCGACTTGAGAGAGCAATTTCTCCTCCAGTTCAGTACATAGACATCAAGGCCATGATTGCCTTGTGTCAGGAGCACAGACTAGGGCACAAGACGAAGCACATCGCTCTGCGTTACTTCCTTGCTTGAGAGTTGCAACAGCGTGGTGAGCTTCGTCTTGCTTACGTGGCCACTTGGGCTAGCACTGCTGATATATTCACCACGCCACTTCAGCCTGGTGATCATCAGCGTTTCAGTACTGTTTTAGGTCTTGTGCCTACTTTGCCTCACTTCCTCACTTTGTGACTTTGCTTGTACTGTGATGCGCAAACTCGACACAAACTTGACACTTGACTTGTAGCCCAATTACAGAGTCATGTGCTGCCAGGCTGGTGAAATTGTCTCGAACCTTCTAGGAGAAGGTCGGATATTTGCGAGCGCTGCGTATTTCGGGCCACGCATGGTTATCTGCAGGTTCAAACGCGGGTTTCCTGTCATTCATTGACGAGGAACTCGAGCCGTTAACCTGACGGGGTCCCCTCGCGTTCCCTATTTGTGCACCGTTTCTTGCATTTTTCCCAAGTTTTTCCCTCTCCCGCCTGGCTGCGCAAGCCACGGCGGAATCCGCAGGCACCCAATTTGTGAGGATAGAAAAATCGAGATTGGAAATAATGATATGATCGAGTCCTAGGTACAAATATTTGGCTATATAGGCACGACACATGGCACGTAACCCAGGTGTTACAAGAAGGTTTTGAGCCTTGTGAAACCCTCGGAAACGGAATGTTCCCGAATTCGGTAAAAGGGAATCGGCCAAAAGCACGCGCACACAAAGTCATTCGTAATTGAAATACCACAGAATTCAGTGCATGCAACATATTTTAGTGCTAAAACTATAATAAATGTTGTAATGCAACGAAACTAGGAAATAAGCATAAGAGAGCTCATAATAAATAGAAATGTACAAGATAGGGTAAGCATAGCCGCTATACTCTCACACGTCCCCACCTCAAAGTTGGGTGGCGTAAGAAACACCCTCGACAAAATAATCCTTGAGAGCACGGCATGCGTTGCACATATCAGCTTCTGTAACCCAACTATCTTCTAATGGATTATAACCCTTTTAGTGGATTAGGATCTCGAGCGTGTTACCGCTCCGCGTCGATGAGAGATGACCCGTTCCACATCATATTCTAATTCATTCTGTACGGGAGTAGGTGGCGGTGGCGGTAGCTGACATCCCTAGTTCTGTTGGTTGGAGTCCTGGCAGAGCTTCATTAGCTGAACATAGAAGGGGTTGTGAAGCTTACGTTAACAGAAATTGGGTGTTGGCCCCGCCCTCGCTTGGGCGAAGCCGACGATTTGGTCAGGTGTGCGGAGGTGCAGCCGACCGCTCAAAAAATTCAACACCAGCTTGGGTGTAGGTCGACAGGGTGGTCCACCTGCGGGCGACCGCTGTCGATCGAAGCTAGCAGCCTATTTCAACAGGGAGGTCGGTGAAGGAGGTCCTCGACCTATGCGTGGGTTTGTCAAGGGGTTGTCGAAGATGAGAGTTTGGCGGCAGCAGCTGACCGTGCTAGGCGACGGAGGGGTCTGTCGACCAGGGTGGTCCTCGACGGGAGAAGTGGTCAACGAGAGAGGTTGTCGACCACGGCGCTTGTTGGTGGTACCCGGTCGACCAAGTAACCTCCTCGATTCTGCGGAGGCACACGAACATCGTCAAGGTTGCGATGTCGAAGGCGACCTTGGGCTGGTATCCCGAGGTCGACGTGTTGCGTCAGGCGCAATTGTTGGCACGTGGCCGACTTAGCACCTGCGCGACGGTGCACAACGTGCTCGACCGTCGCCGCGCACCTGCAAACTGGATACGCATATGCCTTACTGACTCATGCGGATGCAATGCAAGCGGGCCGCTCTGCTGCAGCGTTGGCCGACCGCCTTGGTGCAGCGTTGGCGAGCCGCTAACTTGCTCTGTTGGCGGGTCGAACTTCTGCAACTCTAGTGCGGTGCCTCTACACAACACTGGCAGATATCGAACAGCTTGCATGCTAGGTTGCTAGGCTCTGATGTAATCATTCTTGCCATTGCTTGTTCATTCATTCTGTAATCCCAACTTTGCTAGTGAAACTCTTGCCAATGCTTCGTGTGAATGTGCAGGTGCTAGGGAACGCAGACAAATCTACGATCGCACTCACCACCTTTGAAGATAGTTACATAACTTTGCGTAGTATAACATTTCACTGGGTGTAGGCCCTAGTGAAGGATAGTTTCGAGACCCTTCGTGATAGGGGATAGTGTGGCACTGTTCCACATCACTTTACCTCGGCTCTTGGGGTTTGTAGGAGCTGGGAGTCATTCCCAACTCGTAACCCTTCCTATCTTGTGTTTTAAGACCATAGTGGCTGCCATAGTGCCCTTCGTTCAAACCGAAGCTGTGTCATCAATACTTGATGAAACTGTGCGATCCAAATTGCCTATTGTAGCCCACGTTAACACGCTCCAGATCCAAGTTGAATCACGTCATTTAAAGTTGTGACCAGAACGCTATAAACGTTTAAAGCCGCTTTGCAGAAATCCGACTGTGCACTCTATCTTTCGTTTTAGGCACATTGAAGCCTACTGTGACTATAACAAGTGGTATCAGAGCTCCTTGGAGCAGTTTCGACAATGGCTGGACCTGAAGATAGGGGTGGCAGAGGTGCTGGTGGCAGTGGAGAAGCCCAAGCACAAGGCCAACCCCGTGATTCACCCATGGCGCCCGTGCAACCAAGTGTTGGCCCATCTAGGGATGAGCCTAGAGTGTTTGGCTTTGACAAGTTCAACGGTGACAACTTTGCTGAGTGGTCCTTCAGAATGGAGGACGTGTTTGATCACTATGATCTGCTGGAGGTGATGGAAGGAACGGAGAAGCGTCCCGAGAACGACCCGGAGAAGAGTCCGTGGGTGAGGAAGAGCGCACAAGGTTATCTCCTACTTGGGCAAGCGTTGGGGAGCAGCCAAATCCGTCACATCAAGCCTTTCCAGCGTGAACCAAAGAAGGGACCAAAGGCATTGGCTCCTCTCAAGGGTGTACACGCTCCTGCAACAGCGGCGGTAGCTGTGGTGTTGGAACGGCAAATGGCGACACTACGAATTGAAGAGGATGAAGCGGTTGAAGAAGGGGTGCAGAAATCCTTCGACTTGTTGACGCGGCTAGAGGGAGCTGATTTGAACTACAGCGAGCTCCAAAAGAAGACCAAGTTGCTGGCCTTACTCCCAGAGTCGTGGTCCTCGCTCATCATTAACCTCAACCGTGATTTGGCCCGCTCCTCTCGCTTGAAGATGTGAAGCGAGCAATCTTTCAGGAGGATTTCCACTGCCGTGAGCTGGCGAGTGCGGATGGCGCCGGGGCAGCAAGCATCGGCCGGGGGTACGGCCGTGGAAGAGGCAAAGGACAAGAGGGAGGGAGATTTGGCAGCAACAACTTCAACGGAGGCCGCGGGAGTGGCGGTTATGGCAGTGACGACAAGAGCTACGGTCGCGGTCGCGGACGATTTGACGGCGAATGCCACTATTGCCACAAGAGCGGACACATGTGGCGCGACTGCTGAAGGTTGGACCCTTGTTTAGGACCAAGAGGGTAGAGAAGCTGGAGGAGGGAGAGGAAGAGGCCGTGGAGGCCGTGGCGGTCACGGTGGTGGAGGTGCAAATATGAAGAACAAAGATAACGAGAAGGACTCGAAGAACAATCGGTACCCGGGTCTATTCTACTTTGTGTCAACTCAAGCACCGGCTGCACCAGAGAAGGATGAAGACTTTGAAGAGCCCGCAGCTGTGGGAAAGGTCACCCTACACCCCTTGGACTATTGGGTGATCGATAGCGGCGCTACCTATACCATGACACCTCGCGCGGACTTGCTCACCGAACTTGAACCGTCACCGGTGAAGCATGTCACATCGGCTTTGAGGCAGCGAGCAGAGGTGAAAGGCATGGGCAAGGCCATGTTCAAGGGTGCTGATGGGAAGATGGTGGGCCTCAAGAACGTGCTTTGGGTGCCCAGCCTTGCTGCGAACCTGATTTCCGTGCGGCGGTTGGCAAAGGCCGGCATGGACACGAACTCGAAGAGAGCCAAGACCTACACCGCAAGGCTTGGCGATCGGATTCTTTGGGACCTTCATGAGGAGAGGGATGTCTAAAACGAGATGTGGCAGATCCCTGTGGTCCCAATGCCTAAGGAGAGGCAAGTGGCAGCAAGCGTCAGCACCAAAGGTGGAGCGGTTGGTAGCGACGATGGCGCGAACGGTCGTGCTAAGGAGAATGAGCTCAAGAAGAGCAAACCTGGAGGGACCAGCAAGTTCAGTGAACCTAAGGAGAGTGGTGCAGCAGCCAAGGAGCAGCAAAAGGGTGAGGAGAACCCCGAGGCAGCAGCGGAGGAGGACTACAGAGAGAGTATGTGGGGCTCTATTGCGAGCGCGACATTCTCCAATCCGACTTCGGCTACGGGGGAATGTGATTGGCTCACCTTGCATCGGCGCATGGGGCATGTGGCCCTGCCCATCTTGCAGCAGCTAGTGAAGAATGACATGGTTGCTGGCATACGTGTGAAGGGGGAGCCCGATGAGGTACTTTGCTGCCTGACGTGCATGCAAGCCAAGTTCACCCGTTTCCCATTCTCTAGTTCGGATTATTTCATCGTCTCGTGGGATGGGGTAATGGGATTTGATGGTAACCTTGTTCAGTGCTCTGTAGTCTATGCGAATGCGAAAACCCCCGTCCTTTTTTAGTGTGAACAGTATCGGTGCTGCGAAGGGTGACAAACTCGGGCGAATGAACTCTTTCTCGAGCAAGTAATTCAGCTGCTTCCTCAGTTTGTCCAGTTCGGGTTGGGTCAGTCGGAACTGTCGCTGTACTGTCGACTGTGCCCCTGGTTCTAACTCTATCCTGTGTTAGTGCGGTCGCTGAGGTGGCAGTCCAGTCGACAGGTCGTCCAGACATATTTCACTGTACTGCTTCAGGATTGCTGCCAAATCATCCGGTACGTCGGCTAGCAGTTTCTGTAAATCCCCCCCTTTGTCTGCTGCCTCGGCTTCCCGAATGTCAACCGCATACACGACAGCTCCTGCCGCTACGGCGCATTTCATCGTAATCGCGTTGACACGCACCGACGAAGACTCAGGCAAGCCCCATCGAGGTAAGGTGATGTTGTTACCGTTCACTCGCACGGTGCAGTCTCCCGTGGTCCAGTCGATTCGCGGATTGTGTCGTCGCAGCCAATGACGACCGAGTAAATTGACAGTTTCGTCAACGGTTGTCGCGAGCATTTCCTAGCTAAACGTGAAGTTACCCTTGCATCGAATCCGAACCCGGTCTACGCGTTCCCGTATCGCCTGTGGCGTGGCATCAACCAGTCTTGCATCGATCTCAGGTAAGCATCTGTCTAGTGGCAGTTTCAGCTTCCGTGTTGTGGCAATGCTGATGAGCCTTGGCTGGCTTCCCCGTCCGCGAATATATTAACTAAGTCCGTCCCAATTTTCCCACTAAGTAGTATGGGGCTGTCTACCGTAGTACCCTCCTTATTCGGCCGGGTGTGAATCGGGCGAATAAGGAGGGTACTACGTGAATCGGCACAATCACGCGGTGAGGATCGGTTGGGTCGGGCGAGCTGCGTGACCTGTCAGTAGAGGGACCGTCTGCTACTGACTCCCAGCGTTTCCCTGCTGCTTGGTCTGTTTCTGCTTCTCAGCTTCCCCCTTTCCCTTTGCGTTTTCCGAGCATTCGCTCTTACGGTGTTCCGGCCGATTGCACACGAAGCAGCGCCCTTTGAACGGTGCGGCAGGGGCATTCGCGGTGACGGCACGTATCGTAGCGCTCTCGTTTATCCCACGAGACCGATGTCCCCGGTTATTGCTTCCATAGGACCCTGGTCTCGGTCGGCGGAAAAAAGTCGAGCTTTTCCGCCATGGCGAGAATCTCCTGAAAGTCCGTGACGCCGCGAAGCTGGATTTCCTGGGCGATGTTATGGTTCAGGCCGCCAATGTAGCGGTCGACACGCTCGCCCTGCATATAATCCACTTGCTCGCATAGCGTCAGAAACCCGCTGGTGTAATCTTGGATGGAACCGAGTTGGCGCCAAGTGCGGAGCTTCTGACGCGCCGCGATCGAAGCCGCAATTGGCTCAAACCGAGCGCGCAGACCTGCGCACCACGTGCAATATTGGGGCACCTTCACGAAATACGACGGCGCCCAGGGTCCGGTTTGTCCTTCCCATGTTGGTAGAGTCGCGTAGTCATTCGGCTTCATGACGATGACACGCCACCAGTCCATGGCGGGCCCTTGCAGCAGCAACACGGCGTAGCGAATTTTCGCCGAGTCCTCCGAGACGTAGTTGGGGTCGAAAATACGTTCATCATTAACAACCACGCCTGAACGGTAGGACCACCCCGTTGACTCAGCTCAAAGCATGGCGGACGCTGCGGCTTCAGTGGCCTCGGTGACAGCAGTGCCGAATCGTTGATCAGTGCCAAAATCGTGACGCACGGTTGACTTCGGGCCGCATTCGTCGCCCCGGGATGTGTCGCACCGTGGTCGTCGTCTCCGTCGTGGCGGACGACACCATCACTAGCCGCACTCGTAGGTTGCCCCACGCTTCCGTGTTGTGATGTCTGTGGTGCGGGCTGTACTGGAGTGCCAGGTGCTTGAGATTCTGCTCGTGTGACGTCCTTTTGCTCAGAATTAGTAAACCCTAGAAACGGAGCGTCTGCGCGATGCTAGGGTTTACTCATTCTGAGGTTCGCAGCGCCTTGTTGAGTGACTTAACCCTAACATCTCGTGCACGTCTTGACACCATGTAGTGCTGCTCTCGCTCACCGGCGGTGCCGTCGCCACCCGCCATCTGCTCCAAACTGACAGCACTTATTGTACGGCGAACTCTCTTGCTGCATGCGCCACTCTTGTTGACGTGTTCTCTTCTTTGTCCGAGTTATATTTTCGTACGCGTTATCATCACGTTCAACACAAGAAATGCAACCTCGTGCTCGCAGCTTGTTGCCACAATTCCGTTTGCTCAGTTGCTGGTTCTCTGATATGTATTCCATCCACTGCTCTTGTTGTCGCCCTCCCTTTTCCGTCTCGCCGACGAGCAGACCAAGCAACGTCTACCATGACAAATCTCAAGACGACTGCTTCGTGCACGCTGAATGCTAACGTGTAAGCGTCACATCTGAATATTCACCTGGTTTTAGCGTTCCCCAAAAGATTGTTATTTTTTCAGCACTACAACGTATGCTTTCAATCTCAATAACTCTTACCACACTGAACGTTCACCCCCATTAGTAGCAGCAGCATAAAATCATTCCGAATGCATGTGCAGAATTGCAATCTCAATTATCCTCTCATCCTCGCTGTCTCCTCTCCCCCCCCCCCCCCCTCCCCATTTGCAGCACAACCACTGTTCAAACGACCAACTTCACAATCCGCGTTTCAAACGCACCCCCCAAGTCGGCCATGTTAGAACTAGATTGTAGGCTGTAGTGGGGCACTCCTTATGGGGTATAGTATTGTTAGGTTTTGCCTATACAGACCTTGTACTGTCTTGTTTCTAGTCATTCTCGTTCCATACTCTATGACATGGTTTCAGAGCAGGTTCCCTAGTGGGAACGTTTTTTTTTAGGGCCCACCGTGTTAGTAACTTTTTTTAGCCTCTACTACCTCGTCACTCGGCTCCCTGACTCCCTTCGCTCGGTCAAGGACCACTTCCTCTCCCTTTGCCCCACCACCCTTACCGTTGACCTCCTTGAGGAGGGCCTCCTTGCAGCTGAGAAGAGTATAGTTGCTATAGGAGCCTCCCGTGGTGACCCTCGTGCCCCTTTCTTTGAGGGGTGCTCCCCCGTCCCCCTCTTGCCCTCTGTTGCCTCTGCTGCTGCCGTCGAGCTCGTTGGCACTGAGTCGGTCAGCGATCCGTCTGCTCCCAGTGGGAGGCGCTGCAGCGGCAGAGGCAAGGGGGGCAAGGGTGCTGGAGGAGACGGCGGGGGCGGCAGTGGTGGCGGTGGAGGCAGCGGAGGGGGTGGGGGTGGAGGTGGGGGTGGTGGCGGGAGTGGGGGCTTTGGTGGCGGTGGTGGAGGTGGAGGCGGCGGCGGCAGCGGCAGTGGAGGTGGCGGAGGCGGCAGCGGCGGTGGTTGTGGTCGGGGTGGCGCTGTGCAGCGGGGAGGCCTTGGTGGTGGCCAGCGCTAGCAGCAGTAGCGTTCTCGTGAGACCCTGTCGCCCCAGCAGCTTCGTGAGTGGTACGCTGGGCGTGGGAGGTCTGGGGGTGCTGGTCCTTGTGCTTACGTTCTCCGCACCAGCGAGCGCAGTGGGGAGACGTGCGGAGGGCCGCACGCCACGCACCGCTGTTTCGGCTGCCTGACTGACGCCTAGCGTGCACAGTTTCCTGATGCCACTGAGCTCCCTCACTAGGGTGATCTGCTTAGGTCGGGGGTTGCTATCTTTGATCTTGATTATGATGCTATCCTTACTGCTATGTATGCTGTTACTATTAGTGCTGAGGGTGACTGTTACCTGTGTGTTCCGCCCGACCCGGGCATCGAGGCTGCTGCTCTAGGTGCTAGTGAGTCTGCTACTCCAGGTGCTTGTGAGTCTGCTCTCTCAGGTACCGCGTCGGCTCAGGCCTTGCAGACGTTCACCCTTGAGTCAAGTGCTTCCCGCTCCTTCTTTCGCGACTGCACCACACTCTCGCCGCTCAGTCGGCCAGAAACACTCTCTCTGGATGACCCCTCTGGGGGTCCGGTCCTTGCACACTCCTCCACAGTCCTGCCGTGTCCGGCGGTCCCGTCTGGCTCTCTGTCTGGCCTCCACCTCCCATCGTTCTCCACGAACTTGGTGAGTGGAGCTGACCTTCAGGACGCGTGGGTTGACCAGTTCACTCCTAGAGGTCACCGGGTGACCCACTGTTCGTGTACTCGGACGGGCCGGCACCTGGCCACGTTCAACCGTCAGCCTGGGTTGAGCCTGTACACCCTGACTACCGTGTCTCCTCCGGTTGTTGTGGCTGGTCAGGTACCTGCGTCGGGTCAGGTGTTTGCTGCAGCGTCCCGGTCTGGTCCTGAGTCTGTCCTCTGCTCGTGTCGCCTCCTGTCTCACGAGACTCTCCTCTGGCACCACCGCCTTGGTCACCCCTCCCTGCCTCGTCTCCGAGGCATGGCCTCCCGTGTCCTTGTCACTGGTCTTCCCCGGTCTCTCCCACACCTTCCCCCGGGGCCTACCCCTACCTGCGTTCCTTGCGTTGAGGGGCGGCAGCGCGCCGCTCCTCACTCCTCCGAGTTCCCTCCGACGGAGGCTCCCCTGCAGATTCTTCACATGGACATGTGGGGCCCAGCCCGCGTCCGTGGACAGGGTCATGAGCGCTACTTTCTTTTTGTCGTTGACGACTACTCGTGTTACACCACAGTCTTCCCCTTGCGCCGCAAGGGTGAGGTTACTAAGGTGCTGATCGACTGGATCCGCGCTGCCCGTCATCAGCTCAGCGAGAGTTTTGACTCGGACCATCCTGTTCTACGTCTGCACTCCAATATAGGTGGAGAGTTTTGCTCCGACCTTCTGCGAGCCTTCTGTCGTGCGGAGGGCATCCGCCAGACGTTCACGCTTCCGGCCTCTCCGCAGCAAAATGGGATTGCTGAGCGCCGCATTGGCATGGTCATGGACGTCGCTCGTACGTCCATAATCCATGCGGCTGCTCCCCATTTTCTGTGGCCGTTCGCGGTTCAGTACGCTGCGCATCAGCTCAACCTCCAGCCCCGGGTCTCCATGTTGGAGACCACACCTACTCTGCGGTGGGAAGGTTAGCGATGCGTCTGCCTTCCGTGCCTGGGGATCTCGAGCTTTTGTTCGCGACTTATCTGCGGACAAGCTGTCCTCCCGTGCTGTTCCCTGCGTCTTCCTTGGCTTCCCCCCTGACGCGCCTGGTTGGCAGTTTTACCACCCCACCTCGCGCCGTGTTCTGTCCCCTCAGGACGTCACGTTTGACGAGTCGGTTCCTTACTACCGTCTCTTCCCCTACCGCACTGCCCCCCTCCCCCCCCCCCCCCGCCGCTCTTCCTCGCGCTAGGTCCTCCTCCGGTAGACCCCCTCCCCCCTCAGGGTCGTGCCCCCTCAGGTGTGTCCCAGGTAGACGCAATCGAGCCTGTCAAGGTAGCTGTTGGCTCTGGTGCTGCTAGGGGTGCTAGGCCTGCGGGGACTGGGTCTGGGGGTGCTGAGCCTGAGCATGTGGAGCCTGGGGGTGCTGGATCTGGGGGTGCTGAGCCTGGGGGTGCTGAGCCTGGGGTTGCAGAGTCTGGGGGTGCCGGGCCTGAGGGTGCTGAGCCTGCGCGTGTGGAGTGTGGAGGTGCTGAGCCTGGAGGTCCTTTGGGTGTTTCGTCCCGGCAGGAGATACTCTCTCCACACTAGCTACGCAAGTGGTTTGCTCGGCGCTGGAGCCGTGCTGCTGGAGCTGGTGGTGCTACGGTCGCTTGAGGTCCTGCTGCTGCTGGAGCTGCTGGGGATTCTGGAGCCACTGGTCCCGGATGTGCTCCTATTGGAGGTACTGGAGCTGCTGGGCCTGGTGGTGCTACTGGAGCTGGAGCTGGTGAAGGTGCTGGAGTTGGCGGTGCTGCTGGATGTTCTGGAGCTTGCTCTACTGGAGCTGCTAGGCCTTTTGGTGGTCCTGCTGGAGCTGGAGCTGCTGGAGGTGCTGGAGCTAGAGGTGATGCTGGAGCCGGTGCTTCTAGAGGTGCTACAGGAGTTGGCGCTACTGGAGCAGCTGGAGGTGCTGCTGGAGCTGGTGGTGCTACTGGAGTTGGAGCTGACGCTGGGGGTGCTGGTGCTGTCCCTGCTGGTTCTGAAGGCGCTGCGCGGCTGCGGCCGTACTTCGTTCCGATCCTTAAGCAGGTTCTTGATCTCCCGTCTTATACTGGTCCTGCTCTTTCCTTAGAGTGTCCACTGCTCGTCCAGTCGCAGTCACAGTTACAGCCCGCCCCCCCACTGCCTGCTCCTTCTCCTTACACTGGTCCGACCGGGGGTCTTACAAAGCGTCGTGAGCCTGAGTCTCGTCCTGCGTCGCCTGTTTGTGCTGCTCGCACTAGTTGTCGTGGTTCATGTCAGCGTCCTCCTCCTGTCCCTGGCACGCACCAGATGGCTCTGCGTCCTTCCACTTGCTCCGCAGCGTGTCCCTCTGCCGTCTCCTCCTGCATCCTCTCTTCCTGCCCTTGCTGACTCGGAGTCTGACTCCCTTTGTGCTGCTAGTCCTACTGTCGCGCGTCTCCTGGCCACTGTTGTCACTGACCCTTCCTTTGAGTCCACTGCTGCGTCTGCTCTTGGTGCTGAGCTTGTCGACTTTGCTGCTCGCTGTCGTCTAGACTGCGCCACTAGACTTGTTGCTGAGACTGAGTCTGCCTGTCCTCGGTCCGTCGGGGGTGAGTGTGCCCTTAGCACAGACGTCCTTGAGGACAGGCAGTAGGAGTTCCAGTGCTTTGTTGCTGCTTTACCTCATCTCGTGTCCATGCTGCTTGCCCCTGAGGGAGACCCGGATGCACCAGACATCCCGACCCCGCACTCTTACGCAGAGGCGATAGAGGGTCCCTACTCCTCTCAGTGGCAGACAGCCATGGACGCAGAGATGGCTTTCTAGAAGTGCACAGGCACCTACGTTGAGGAGGTTCACCCACCTAGGGCGAACATTGTCGATGGCATCATGATTTTCAGGGTGAAGCGGCAGCCGGGTTCTCCGCCTGTCTTCAAGGCGCCTTACGTGGCTCGAGGCTTCAGTCAGCGGCAGGGAGTTGACTACTTTCAGACCTTCTCTCCCACCCCGAAGATGACCAGTCTTCCGGTGCTGCTGCACGTCGCCGCTCAGCGTGACAACGAGCTTCACTCTCTTGACTTCAGCACTTCTTTCCTACATGGCAGCCTACACAAGGAGATCTGGCTGCGCCGCCCACCTGGTACCCAGTGGAGGCTCCGGCAGCCAGTCTATGGTCTCCGCCTGGCGCCCCGTAAGTGGCACGACACACTGAGGACTACTCTTGCGGCCCTTGGGTTTGCTCCTTCCACTACTGACCCGTCGCTGTTTCTGCACACTAACACTTGGCTGCCGCCGTTCTACATCCTCGTGTACGTCGACGACTTGGACTTTGCCACTTCTGACACTGAGGGACTCGCCCACATGAAGTCGGAGCTGCAAAAGAGACACACGTGCACAGACCTGGGTGAGCTGCGCAGCTATCTTGGCTTGCAGACCACCCGGGATAGAGCATGGCGCACCATTACCTTGACTGAGTCACACATGGTGCAGCAGGTCCTTCAGCGCTTCAACTTCACATACTCCTCGCCTCAGGCCACTCCTCTGTCTACTCGCCACTCGCTCTCAGCTCTGCCTTCAGATGAGTCCGTAGAGCCGAGTGGCCCGTACCCAGAGCTTGTTGGCTGCCTCATGTACCTGATGACTTGCACTCGACCTGACCTTGCATACCCTCTTAGCATCTTGGCACGCTATGTTGCTCCTGGGAGACACCGACCAGAGCAGATGGATCCAACTAAGAGGGTGTTGCGCTACCTGTGCAGTACGTCGAGCATGGGGCTCGTGCTTGGAGGACGGGCTCGAGTTGTCCTCACTGGTTACGCAGACGCTTCTTGGGTTGACGACCAGGCTACATAGCGGTCGTCACAGGGTTACACCTTCAGCCTTGGTTCCGGCTCTGTTTCGTGGCGGTCTACCCGCTCGTCTTCTGTTCTCAGCTCAAGTTGTGAGGCTGAGATCTATGCTGGGGCCATGGCTGCACAGGAGTTACGCTAGCTCACCTACCTGATGACTGACTTGGGAGAGGCACCTCGTTCTCCTCCAGTTCTGTACGTCGACAACAAGGCCATGCTGGCCTTGTGTCAGGAGCACAGACTAGAGCACAGAACGAAGCACATTGCTCTGTGCTGCTTCCTTGCTCAAGATTTGCAGCAGCGTGGTCAGCTTCGTCTTGCTTACGTGGCCACTCGGGCCAACAGTGCTGATATCTTTACCAAGGCACTTCAGCCTTGTGATTATCAGCGCTTTTGTTCTATATTAGGTCTTGTGCCTACCTGGCCTCACTTGCTTACCTCTTGACTTTGCTTGTACTATGATCTATATATACCTGCACCCACATGCTTACCCTTGCTAGGTTGAGATTATTGTCTTGCTTGTTGTTGATTTAGAATCCCGCATGTGAACTGGCCTTGTGGCCTTGTACTTGTGCTCAGAATGCGTGGTGACGTTGTGATCCACCCTGAGCTTGACCTTGCCTTGTTCTCTTGCTTGTCCTCCACTTTGCCTATGTGGTGTGTCAGAACTATATTGTAGCTTGCAGTGGGGCACTCCTTATGGGGTACAGTATTGTTAGCCTTTGCCTATACAAACCTTGTTCTGCCGTGTTTCTAGTCATTCTCGTTTCATACTCTGTGACAGGCCAGAAATTTCACCAATCCCAAGTACATTCACAGTAAAGGTGCCATTGTGGCCGAGTTCGTCTGCATATTCACTGTCGATCCTAGTGGCGTTTGGAGCTGCAACGTTGTAGAGACGGTGTCGCTCGTTTATGCTTCCTAGCCAACCGGCACGTTGAATACCCTAATCGGGGCTGGGCTGTGTTGGGAACAAATAGTCTTAAGCGCCTCTGTCGTGTCGAAACTCAAGACACAAGCGAAGCAGCTCAAATCGAAACACCGCGAGTCAACCCTCGGAGGTTAACGTAACCGCTGGAGGTTACGAGAAAGTCAAAGGTCAGCGACCTTTGACCTGACGCAGCGCGACAGCAAGGACACACAACTGACTCGACATTGTGCAGTTGCACGAGTCGCACTGTATCGAACCTCAACAGTAAAAAAGTTACAATTATGTCTCTTCATTTTCTCTGTACTCATATATATATTCCCGTATCTCTTTGCTTTAATTAACTTACTTTGCCCTCACATACTAGCGCAAGGTGGTTCAAGGACTTTATTCAAACGCTTCCGCTACTACATCATTTACTCAGACTTTAACTCTACTAAAGATCCTAGGGCGTTCAGCCCAACATGGTATGAGAGCTGGTTAGAGTTAAAAATCTCTCTTCAACACTTAATACATCAAGAAGACATGTCTGCTAGAAAGGAGAGGAGCTCCTCCAACGGCTCTCCCGGTACTACCCCTACTTCACCTCCTGCCTCTGGCCTACTGACAGAGGAAGGGACAACAACTAGACCAGCAGCTGGGTCTACGGAAACACCCGCAAACCAAGGCGCGGGCTTCGATCCAAGTATGATGGAGAAATTCTTCTCCTTCATGTCCTTCTACGAGCAGCATCAGCAAGGAGTACCTGCGCAATCAAACAACAGCAACAACAACAACAACGTGACGCCCATGAGTCTCGATGGCTCATCCTACGCACGCGGGAATCAACATCAACAACCTACCTTCGCTCCATACGAGCCCCAGCGCGGCTCCGTCAGCTTCATGCCGCAACCACAACCTGCACCGAGACAAGAAAGAGCACTGGACGCACTACAAGTTCAGTCGCAATTCGCGCATGTTCTAAAACTACAAACGACAAAACCTTTCGACGGGAAGGATTTCTTTACCTGGTCGTTCGAATTCGAGCTGATGATGGAAGGAGCGCAGATCCTTGGCTTCTTCGATGGGTCCCTGCCATATCCAACAAACGGCACGCAGTATGAGAAGCAGCAGTACACCTATCAATCGATGATGGCGTACACAATACTACTGAGGAACATCACCCCGACTCAACAGCAGAACATAAGGACTTACCGAGGTTACGGTAACTCCGCGGAGCTCGCGTACAACCACTTGAAGAACCTGTATCAAGCAACAGACAGCGTAAACCAAAGCCGGTTAATGGCGCAGCTGACAACAATCAAAATGAAACCAGGCGAGAAGGGCATGGCATATATCAGTCGCTGCCGCGAACTGCGCGACAAGCTTCTTCGATGTGGAGGATCGATTTCAGAAGACGCCTTTGTCACGGTTGTCATCGGTGGTCTTGGCCCTCACTGGCGCTCCACTCGCGCCATATTACGGGCACACGGGAGAATCTCCGAAGCAGCACTCTGCGCCGAAATCCATGCTGAACAGCAGGACATGGACCTGCAAGAAGAACGACATAAGAAGAAAACGTCAGTACCAGAGTTCGCGTTTCACACCCAGCGACGCTACAACAACAACAATCGGCAGCAACAACAATTGAAGCCAGTACCTCCGTTTTGCCATATCTGCAAGACTTCAGGGCATCCTCGTACGCACTGCCCGTATCGCCAGCAATCGACAACACCACAGCGACAACTTCGGCCTTCAAGCTCCCAAGTCACTTCAACGCAAGCAACTCCCACGACAAAGATTCAAACCTCAACGACTCCAACAGGACAACCTGCACAAGGAGCAAGAAACATCGTCAATTGCATGGCAAAGACAACAGATTCCTGCATCACCGAATCACCGCCGCACTACTCACCAGAAGAACGACTTGACGAAACCACACCTCGCCGCGAGTCACTTCAGCCGAACCCGACATACGCCGCCATCGCTCAAAGCGAGCCATCCGGAAGAGACACTTGGTTCTTGGATAGTTGCTGCGGACAACACATGTGCTCCTCAGGACGTTTCGTTCAACGCGAGCACCGACTTCAACGAGAAGTCGTCATCACCGTCGCCAATAATCAGAACCTGCGAACAAGACGACAAGGCATAGTACAGCTTCAGTCACGGGAGACGAACGTCGTACTACAAATGTCGAAAGTCTTAATAGCAGAGGGACTCGGCTACAACTTACTGAGCGTCAGTCAGCTGATGGCGAAAGGCATACACCTGGAAGCCGACAGCACCACCCATGAGTTCAAACTGTACCACGGGAAGGGCGGCCTCTACATCTGAAAGGCGGTTCTGAAGAATAACGTCTTTGTCCTTGACTTCGTCCCAGACCTGGGCACCGCAGACAGCGACGCCATCGTGAACTTCGCCGACTGGACGCACCCTCCAGATCTTGATCCAGACTTCAGCCTGGAAGGCTTCTGGTACTCGCATACCATCCCTGAAGCAGAACGAACACGCGCGTTAGCAACAATTCAACATCCGGCAGTAGCAGAACAACATCGGCAGTAGCAGAAACATCATCAGCAGCAGCAGAGACAACATCGGCAGCGGCAGAAACATCATCGGCAGTAGCAGAACCATCGTCAGCGACACCAGTTCTCGTTGACGAAGCACCACCAACACTCGCACAGCAGCTGAACCCAACTCAACGAGAAGTCCACAGAAGCGCAAACTTCGTCGCCAGCTTCTACTCCAACTCCGATGCGTATCGACGCTCACCCGGACACCGCGCCTCCGAAGACATCTGGCACGCACGCATGGGACATCCAAGCAACACCGTGTTAAATAATACAATAAGAGCAGGAGTCCTAGACAAGGATTCATTACTACTACCCGACGGCAGAGAACTTCAACGGGCACGAGGAACTTGCCTCACCTGCCCCGAAGCTGACTTACCACATCGACCGTTTACTCCTCACCACAACCCGAGCGCACCCGCGTACGCACCACTCGAGAAGGTGTACAGCGATATTCTCTTCAATCGAGAACCAGGACAAGTTACTTACAACTACACGATAACCTTCATCGACGCCGCCACTCGATACGTCTGGCACATAAACCTACCCAGCCGCGACATGGCACTCGCAGCGTTTGCCGCCTGGCTACCAGTAGCAGAGAGAGAGTCGGGAGCACAGCTGAAAAGCTTCCAGTCAGACGGAGGAGGAGAATACACCTCTCAGCGCTTCAAGCAGTACCTGGCGGAAAGAGGAATCAAGCAGCTCCTCTCCCTTCCCTACGCCCATCAGCAGCAAGGTGTCGCAGAAAGAATGAACAGGACTCTGCAGAACAGCATGCGCAAACTGCTTGGTGGCATGCGGCTACCCAACCACCAGTGGCCTGCAGCAATGGACCACGCTGTCATGCTGCACAACTTGATGTCGTCGTCCTCACTTCCGAACAACGCATCACCGCATCTGCTGTGGACAAGGAAACAGGGCAGCACAAAAATGTTACAAGTTTTCGAGTGTATGGTACAGTACCGACCCCCAGAAGCACGAGCGGGAAGATTTTCACAACGCGCACAATGGGGACTACACCTCGGCATCGAAAAGAATTACAACGCGTGGAAAATCTTCGACGTCCACTCCAAGGAAACAGTAGCAGCACGTGACGTGATCTTCTACGAACGACTCACGCTTCAGACGTACCTCGCCAACTTGCACGAAAATCAGGACCCCACAGGTGGCTTTCGTGGTGACCGAGCCTTCGCCTCAGCAGCGGACGAAGCAGACTGGGACGAGCAGAACGTCGACAACGCATCAGAAGAAGCCGGACCTCTACCATTCTGCTCCGTCAACGTCCCCATGGACGAAGAAAATCCTCGCGAAAGCGCCAACGCCGAAGTCTTCTACCACTTCGCCGACAACGGTTACGTAACACCTGCGACAGTCAACACCAACGAAGCAGAACGGATAGGGCCGAATTTCATACCTGACCCAGAAGCGGGAGATGAAGCAGCTTATCCCGAGGACACAACTCTCCCCCGCTACTCACAGACTGGACTGCAGATTCTCGGCCTCGTCACCGCAGTCCACGGCAATACTCTTCCTAAAGAGCCTGCGACAGTTCAGCAGGCTCTTGGGGGGAAACACACGGAGAAATGGCGTGAAGCCATGGACAGAGAGTTAAAGGCGCTGGAGGAACGCAACACCTGGAAAGTCGTTCCCGTAAGCGTGGCAAGGAACAAGACCATCCTCACCGGGAAATGGGTCTTGCGCATTAAAACAAAGGCAGACGGTACAATCGAGAAATTCAAAGCACGCTGGGTCGTGCGTGGATTCGACCAGGAGCACGGACGGGACTTCACCGAGACATTCGCCCCGGAGAGCCGACATACCTCACTCCGAATTCTTCTCGCGATCGCCGCTATGAAGAAGAAGAAACTGCGACAAATCGATGTCGCCAACGCGTTCCTCTACGCACCCGTCGACGCCGAAATCTTCGTCGAGCTCCCACACGGTACCCACGGGGAACCTAACCAAGTTTGCCAGCTACTGAAATCGCTCTACGGTATCAAACAAGCCCCGCGGCTGTGGCAACAGCACCTACACGCTCGCCTCACTCGCATCGGATTCCGCCAACTACCTCACGACCAAGGAATGTATCGACTCACAAAAAACGCCGACTATATCCTGCTGATCGTCTACGTCGACGACCTACTCTACATTGGCTCCACCGACGACGTCACCACCTGGTTCGAAGGGGAGCTGCAGAGGGATCTTACACTCACGGTCTCCTCTACCGTCACTCAGTACCTCGGACTCAACATCCGCGAAGAAGAGAACGCGATCTATCTCAGCGCCGAAAAGTATGCCGACACTATCGCCAAACGCTTCTCGCTCACACCTACCACTATCTCCACGCCATACCGCTAAACGGCAGGGAACGACAAAGGAGGTCCCGCTCTACTCAAAACCGCCGGAATACGCGACTACCAGAGGAAGCTGGGCTGCCTTCTCTTCGCAGCCGTCACCTGCCGCCCAGATCTGTCCTACTCCGCAAGTCAACTTGCTACCTATCTCAAAAGGCCCGAAACAGAACACCTGGCGGAACTCGACCGCGCTCTCCACTACTTCGTGAGCACCTCGACGATCGGCCTGACATACTACAAGAGTAAAACTACACCGACGAAACTAATCGGCTACGTCGATGCCGATCACGCCGGCGATTCAGACAACAGACGCTCCCGCACTGGCTACATCTACCCCCTCGAACCTATCGGACCTATCTCCTGGCAATCGAGCAAGCAGGAACTAATCGCTCTCTCCTCAGCTGAAGCAGAATATATCGCACTCTGCTCAGCCACCAAGGAAGGACTCTATCTTCGCGAGCTGCTGGAAGAAGCGAAGTTAGCCGAGTTACCCAACTTCACTCTGTTCTGCGACAACCAATCTGCGATTCGCATCGCCAACAAGAGCGGATTCGCGAACAGAACGAAGCATATCGCCCTGCGATATTTCTTCGTGAAAGACAAGATCGAGAAAGGGAAACTCAAACTATCCTACTGTCCCACGTCTGAGATGGCAGCTGACTACTTGACCAAGAAGCTCGGAAAACAGAAGTTCGAGTACTGCATGCTGCTGACTGGACAAAGCCACGTCACCATCAGCGACACTCCAGAAGCGAAGGGGAGTGTTGGGAACAAATAGTCTTAAGCGCCTCTGTCATGTCGAAACTCAAGACACAAGCGAAGTAGCTCAAATCGAAGCACCGCGAGTCAACCCTCGGAGGTTAACGTAACCGCTGGAGGTTACGAGAAAGTCAAAGGTCAGCGACCTTTGACCTGACGCAGCGCGACAGCAAGGACACACAACTGACTCGACATTGAGCAGTTGCCCGAGTCGCACTGTATCGAACCGCAACAGTAAAAAAGTTACAATTACCATGTCTCTTCATATTCTCTGTACTCATACCGTATATATATTCCTGTATCTCTTTGCTTTAATTAACTTACTTTGCCCTCACATACCAGCGCAAGGTGGTTCAAGGACTTTATTCAAACGCTTCCGCTACTACATCATTTACTCAGACTTTAACTCTACTAAAGATCCTAGGGCGTTCAGCCCAACAGGCTGTTCAATACTCCTTCGGCCTTTACGCTTTCGCTTCAAGTTCTCACCACCATCATGAAGGGGTCGGTCTCATCCACTGTCACCGGCTACTGAGTAGCATACGTCTTTGAGAAATTCTCAGTGGTTTCTTCGTGAGTTAGTGTGTATTCACCAGTCGTCTGCCCTTCATACGGGTAGCAGCGGATTCAAGGATTCAAGATTATTTCTGATGCGTGATTCAAGAACCTTTTCCACCTAAGCACATGAATTATGAAGCAAAAACAGCAACCAGGTCAGTTTGCAGCCCTCCAGTTTGGAGCCCTAGTACGGTAGTATGCGCTCTTGTGTTGGTGCCCTCCCATCACCACTCCACCCACTGCAGCTGCCCTCTTTGTGCATCTCATGCACTGGGTTGATCACACAACACAACACAACACGGCACAGCCCTACACTGCACTTGCATCCCACCAGAAGAACCGCCGTGCACATCACACCAACAAGCTCGCCCGAGGCCCCACCGTTCATATAAGGACAGGAGCGCGAGGCGATGCAGCATGGCCGTCCATGGGCAGGACACAGTAGATTGGCTCATGCAGAACAAAAGAAATGGCACTACAGAAGAACAGCACTTCAGAAGAACAGCGCTACAGAAGAAGGGCATGAACGTGCACAGTGCGCGTACAAGCGTCGCACCAAGGAAGCAACAAATGTAGCAGAAGCGTATGGCAGCGATGGCGATCAGGAGGGGGGCCGTTGCAGGTTGAGCATGGCAGCGCGCGCCTCGGCAAACATCTTCTGCTGCTCCGCTATCGCCTCCTCCTCACTCATCCCCACCGCCCCCGATGCCTTGCTGCTGCTCGACCGCCCCAGCGCCCGCGGTGACTCCTGCAGGGGGAGGGAGGAAGGAGGAGGGTGGAGGAGGGGAGGGTGGAGGGGAGCATGCAAGGCAGAGAGTCAGAGGTCCCTTGCCGCTGCTCGACTGCCCCAGCGTGCATGGTGACTCCTGCAAGGGAGGGGCAGGGAGGGAGTTGGTGGGGGTGGGGGTGTGAGAGGGGAGCATGCAGGGCAGATTGTCAGAGACATGTATGTCCCACGAATGGCTTGCTGCTGCTCCACCACCCCAGCGCGCGCAGTGACCCCTGCAGGGAGAGAGAGCGGGGGAGTGCAAGGGGAGTGGGAGAGATGGTGGTCCAGGATTCATTGGTGACATGGCACTGTGACAGTCAAGCATGTGGCTTGGTGGATGCGTCCACCAGGTGGGCACACGCAGACGAGTCACTCCAGAGCAGAATGCAGTCCACGTGAGTGGCGCAGCCATGAGGGCTGACCAACAGGCTGTGCTGTGCACCCCTTGAGTGCTGCAGCAGCCTCAAGGTCCACGAGCCTCAAGGTCCACGAGCGTCAGCAGAACCAGAAGAGGCCGTGCAGGCAATGGAGGAAGTGGAGGCGATGGGGTGAATCGTGGGTTGCACCATGGAACACGGCAGAGAGGAGGGGAGTGTGTGGAGGGGCGTGAGGGCGTGCGTGGGTCACCAGTGTTTCAGACTTGTGCTGGTCGTATGCTGCCTGCACCTCCGCCAGATAGCTGCTGAAGCCCAGCGACTGCATGCACGCGCAAGCGAAGGGGAGACAGGCAACACGAGAGGGGTAGAGTGTCAAAAGAGTGGGAAAGACGCAGCAGGAGAGGAAAAGAGGCAGCAAAGTGTCCGAGAGATTCAATTGGCAAGGCCAGGGCATGGGCAGGGAAGGTATGGACTGGCTTACTTCTACCACTCACCACCATCGCCCTCTATCTCAACCCTACCACCCTCTATCTCACCCCCACCGTCCTCTCTCTCAACCCCACCGCCCTATCTCTCACCCCCACCGCCTTCTATGTCACCTCACCGTCCTCTCTCTCACCCCACACCCCTCCATCTCACCCCACCGCCCCCTCTCACCTCGAGCGCCTGCAGCACGTGCTCGGGGGCGATGGTGCGCTTGTCCTCCTTGCTGCACATCTCATTCGCCTCCGATGAGATCAGATTGATGAACTCTGCAGGGGGAGGCGCGAAGCACGGTGTGGCAGTGCCGGCACGCCCAGGCGAACACGCAGCATGTGGCATTAGAGGGCACAAAACCTTTCTGCGCGCACTGGATGATCCTTCAAGCAGGATGGGCTTGGGGAGGAGAAGTCCATCAAGCAGGAGAGTGAACGAGTGGGAAGTGAGAAAACTTGACACACTGCGTTCATACAAGCACTCTCGACCCACCCGGGCTGGCAGCGAGGAAACACGAGTCCACGAGGCATGAGTCCATGAGACATGAGTCCATGAGGCATGAGTCCATGAGACATGAGTCCATGAGGCATGAGTCCATGAGACATGAGTCCATGAGACATGAGTCCATGAGGCATGAGACCATGAACCCACCGAGGCAATCCACCGAGGCAACCCATCGAGGCAACCCACCGAGGCAACCCATCGAGGCAAGCCACCCGAGGCAACCCAACGAGGCAACCCACCGAGGCAACCCACCGAGGCAACCCACCGAGGCAGCAGTCCATGAGGAGGTCTTGCGTGTCCTTGGAAACTCGCACGTCGCGTGGCAGCATCTCCTTTATTAGCCTACTCATTGTCGCTGACAAACACCCGTGAGGATAAAACAAAAAGTGGGAAAGGGAGAGGAGAGGGTGACGCCGGAGATGAAATAAAACGATGGCGGTGCTGGGAGTAGGAAGGGAGCGGAGCAGGCACTGGGGGCTGCACCCGACTAGAGTCCTTGCAGGGAGAGCAGAGAGGCCAAGGGTGGAGATTGGAGCGCCAGAGCGCGGCAAAGAACAGCGGGATTTGAGGCATCCGGGGCAGCGCTGGGCTTGAAGGCGCTCGGAGGTACCTTTGGGCAGAGACACATCTTCAGGCCGCTTCGCTCCCGCCTCCATCGCCCCTTTCGCTGCCCCCCGTGTGCCCACGCTGCTCTTGCTGCCCCCTCTCCCCTCGCACCAGGGGTTCACTGATAGTGACACCGCGTGTTCCGAGCGAGCAAGGACGATTGCTGCGCTGCGGGCGCCGAGCGCCTTGGCGGTGCTGCTATGAGTGTCACTCGACGACGCGCTGCTGCTCCCTTCGCCTGCTCGTGTTGCTCAGGGCGAAAGCTAAGTTGCTATGGCGAATCTGACGAAGCTACAGGGAATCTGACGAAGCTTTACGGAGAGCGTGCAACGGTAAGCGAAAGCGCGCGTTGATGGGTGAGCAGCATGCGTCGCTAAAGGTTTTCGAAATATGACATCCAGGGTCGTACAAGGAGAGTCACTATAACTAATTAGACGCGATGGTAAGCAAAGAGGGAGACTAGAATTGCAGAGATTGTGCGGTACGAATGGGCGACAGAGCTACGAGCGCCAGGCGGGACGAGGAAACCACGCAAGTTTTTTAAGGCAGACCCAGTACGCGTTCCGTGATTGCTAATATTACCTCCTCTTGGATCACAAGCGCTGAACCGACCTCCAAACCTATTTTCGTTGGCGAGGGAGCTCGTCGCGGCTCGAGGACCACTTTTCCAGCCCGTCAACCCTGCCGAATCAATCTGAAAGCTACCGAACCGCGTCTAAGTCTGTTGTACGTAGGAGGGATTGTGTGGAGCGAGGGACCCGACCCTTCGCGACGTCTTCTCGGCCTTCGAGCGTCACGACGGTCGTGCGGGTCGTCTGCTGTCGTTTGTAAAAGTGTTGTTACACCTTTCCAGTAGATTGCAATATCAACGAAGTGCTCACGAAACACTACCTCGGGGTGTGTTAATTTGCTTGGCAGAATGCGCACCCAGTCGAGAAGCATCGCAAAGGCCCCGCGCGGAAGTCCACACGCTTTTCAATACACGGTTGAGTGCGTTTTAGCTGAATATTGAACGGTTGAATTGCCCCACCCATTCAAATAAGCACCGACTTGAGTGAACATTGATACATCCATATTAGCACCTTGAGTTGCCCCCTGAGATCTACCAAAAATTAGCAATACTCTGAAAACGTCAAGCCTACACGGTATTATTGTAAACAAGCGTTCTGACAAGCATTCTCGCATTGGCCATAACCTCCTTGAACTCCCTCCGATCTACCCTCGTAATGCTCTGATCACGCGCGCACGCCACACATTCGTGAATATTCCAGCACTGCTCCTCGGGCAGGTGCGTGAACCCCCCGTCCTTCATGCACGAGTTGCGGAAAAAGGCGCTGATGTCATGGATGTTGCGCCAGGCGAGGTAGTGCACGCCGGAGCGCATGGCGATCTTCTTGTAGAGCGTGCTGAGGAACTTGTAGGGGAAGAGCTCCACCACCACTGAGCCGCGCGGCATGAAGAGTGCCGTGGTGAGCGGCGTGCCGTGCAGGGATATCAGCACCAGGGTGTTCTGAGAAAGGGATGGGAAAGGGGGGAGGGGAGGGGGAGAGAGGGGGGGGAATGGGGGAAAGGGAGAGTGGGGGTGGAGTTGGCGTACAGACAGGCTGCTCAAATCATGTGGTTGCAGATGGAGTGGCGAAGAGATGGGACGGAGGTCAAATGCAGCGTGGCGGTGTGCTGCTTCAGGTCACGCAAGAGCCTCAAGTGAAACACATGGGCACTGACCCAGGCCCCCACCTCCCGTGCCCACTCTCCTGCTCCTTTTCCCAGCACATTTCCCAACCTCTCCTTCTCCCTTCAATCCTGTGCCAGCGACCACAACCGCCCCTCAAAAGCACCGCCTCCAGCAGCAGCGCGTGGTCCAAGGCGGCCGCCTTGCAACGCTCCTCACCCCACACCCTTCCCATGCCCCTCTCCCTCTTACCCCCCACCCCACCTTGAGCAGCAGAGCGTGGTCAGAGGCAGAGGCCTTGCCGACCCGGGCGATGAGCAGCGGCATCTCGGGGAAGAGAGCATGTGCCACGCGCGCCACCTCCTGCCCGTTCATCACCGACCGCCCCCTCTCGCGCTCCAGCACCGTCACCTGCCACCTCATGCGCCGCGGCGCAGGGGGCACCTGGGCGGGGCAGGAGATGGGAGGCGGACAGGGGGGCATTGCTGAGGCGAGGGGCATGGAGAGGAGACCACCCTTGCTCCCGCTCCAGCAGTGTCAGCTGCCAGCGCATGCACCGAGGGGCTGATGGCAGCTGGATTGAGTCGCAGGGAGACACAGATGGCACGAGGAGAACTCGGCAGGAGCATGGGGTGGGGGGTCGTGCATACTAACCCTGCTTCCGCTCCAGCAGCATCACCTGCCAGCGCATGCGCTGCGGGGCGAGGGGCACCTGGTAAGAGCCAAGGGGAGACAGGGATGGGAGGAGAACATAGCGGGAGCATGGGATGGGTGGGTATGCAGACTAACCCGCTCGTGGCTCCAAGAGCATGCGCGCCATGCCTGTTGCCACCAGGCACCTGCGATTGAGTCACGCGGCGACACGGATGGGAGGAGACCACAACAGCAGTGTGGGACGATTGATGTGCAGTGCGGACTGCAACCTACCTCGCTCCAGCACCATCACCTGCCACCTCATGCGCCGCGGGGCAGAGGAGACCTGGGGAGGTCGAGGAGGAGCAGTCAGGAAGAGGAGGGGGGGAGAGAGGGTGGGGGAGGGCAGGCAGCGCCTGACACCCCGTGCACACGGGGGGTGTGCAAGGGGGGTGTGCAAGGGGGGTGTGCAAGGGGGGTGTGCAAGGGGGGTGTGCAAGGGGGTTGGGTGCACAAGGGGGTTGGGTGCACACGGGGGTTGGGTGCACACGGGGGTTGGGTGCACAAGGGGGGAGTGCAAGGGCAGCGACCGGAGGGAGTGTTAGAGCATGGGGCCATGGGGTGAGCAAACATGCCACACACAAACATGCCACACACAAACATGCCACACACAAACATGCCACACACAAACATGCTTTCTCTCCCACACCATACCGCACCTGCTGCTTTTCCGCACCTGCTGCTTTTCCTCACCTGCTGCTTTTCCTCACCTGCTGCTTTTCCTCACCTGCTGCTTTTCCTCACCTGCTGCTTTTCCTCACCTGCTGCTTTTCCTCACCTGCTGCTTTTCCTCACCTGCTGCTTTTCCTCACCTGCTGTTTCCCCCCCACCGTTGCATTGCACATGCACCACTGAGATATGACGAACCTGCTGCTCCCACACACTACCACCCCTCTCCCCCCACCTATCTCTCGCCACCCCTCTCCACTCGACCAACCTGGGATCCAGTTGTGGCTGGCTCGGGCGGCAGGCTGCGGCTGGTGCGCAGCACTTTCACGCGCACCACACCCGACTGCCTCCCCTTCTTGCCCTTGCCCTTGCTGCGCCCCCCCGCGCCCAGCAGCGCCCACTGCCTCAGCGTGTCCGCTGCCTGCGCCGTGTGCAGGCGGTTCAGCGGGAAGAGTGCGTTGCGGAAACACACCTGGCGCACTCAGAGGTGGGGCGCGCAGGGGCGAGCAGGGCATGGAGAAGGGGCGAGCAGGGCATGGAGAAGGGGGGAGCAGGGCATGGAGAAGGGGGGAGCAGGGCATGGAGAAGGGGGGAGCAGGGCATGGAGAAGGGGGGAGCAGGGCATGGAGAAGGGGGGAGCAGGGCATGGAGAAGGGGGGAGCAGGGCATGGAGAAGGGGGGAGCAGGGCATGGAGAAGGGGGGAGCAGGGCATGGAGAAGGGGGGAGCAGGGCATGGAGAAGGGGGGAGCAGGGCATGGAGAAGGGGCGAGCAGGGCATGGAGAAGGGGGGAGCAGGGCATGGAGAAGGGGGGAGCAGGGCATGGAGAAGGGGGGAGCAGGGCATGGAGAAGGGGGAGGGGAAGGCACAGCAGTGCGGAGGGAAAGGGTGGGAGCGGGAGAGGAAGGAAGGGCAGTGGCGTGATTGGGTACAGGCGGGTTTGGTGGGCGCCGAGCGGAGGGGGGCTGCTGAGGGACCAGTCCAATCTATCATGGAATCATTGAGTTTCTAATTCTGATTCGGTTTGGGGGTAGGGAGGGGGGAAACGCTCTTGGAGAATGGGGTTGGAAAGAAGATAGGGGGGGGTGGGAACTGGAGGGCCGAGGCAGGAAAAGGACCAAGGGAATGGAATGGGGTTGCAGACAAGGGCAGTGGCGGGGGAGTGTGCGGAGGCGGTTCGTGGGGAGGAGGGCCGTGCGAAATCATATGTGTATGGAGGGGTGGTTTTTGTGCTTGTCAGCCCCTGTCCCTCACCTGTTCCCTCCCCTCACACACCTTGAACCCTCACTCTCACCCACCTTCTGCCCCACCCACCTTCTGCCCCTCACCTCCTGTCTCTCACCTGCTGCCGCTCACCTTGAGCCCGGGCGAGTGGCCGAGCAGCAGCAGAGCCTTGGGGCCAAAGAGGATGTGCGCCATGTCAGCCGTCCACGCGCTGCGCACCTCATGCTCCCCCGGGAAGAACACCACGCGCCCCTCCCCCCTCGTGTCCTTTGATGGGTCCGATGGGGGGGCGCGCACCAGGTGCACTGGGGGGGAAGGAGGGGAGCATGGGGGAGTGGGACGGTTGGTGGAGGAAAGGGGCGAGCAGGGTTGCAGGGGCAGGGGAAGGAATGGGGAAGGGGGGTTGCAGGGGCGGGGGTGGTGTGCAGTGTTGAGGGAGATAATCCATGCCAGTGCCCCAGCGATGCCGTGGCAAGCCTGTCACCCCAGGCACTGTCCCGGCAGGACGTGAGAGGTGCCACCGTAGCTGAGACAAGGAGACAAGGAGACAAGGAGGCGATTGACATGAGAGAGGGAGACAAGGAGGCGATTGACATGAGAGAGGGAGACAAGGAGGCGATTGACATGAGAGAGGGAGACAAGGAGGCGATTGACATGAGAGAGGGAGACAAGGAGGCGAGATTGACATGAGAGAGGGAGACAAGGAGGCGATTGACATGAGAGAGGGAGACAAGGAGGCGATTGACATGAGAGAGGGAGACAAGGAGGCGATTGACATGAGAGAGGGAGACAAGGAGGCGATTGACATGAGAGAGGGAGACAAGGAGGCGATTGACGTGAGAGAGGGAGACAAGGAGGCGATTGACATGAGAGAGGGAGACAAGGAGGCGATTGACATGAGAGAGGGAGACAAGGAGGCGATTGACGTGAGAGAGGGAGACAAGGAGGCGATTGACATGAGAGAGGGAGACAAGGAGGCGATTGACATGAGAGAGGGAGACAAGGAGGCGATTGACGTGAGAGAGGGAGACAAGGAGGCGATTGACATGAGAGAGGGAGACAAGGAGGCGATTGACATGAGAGAGGGAGACAAGGAGGCGATTGATATGAGAGAGGGAGACAAGGAGGCGATTGACATGAGAGAGGGAGACAAGGAGGCGATTGACATGAGAGAGGGAGACAAGGAGGCGATTGATATGAGAGAGGGAGACAAGGAGGCGATTGACATGAGAGAGGGAGACAAGGAGGCGATTGACATGAGAGAGGGAGACAAGGAGGCGATTGACATGAGAGAGGGAGACAAGGAGGCGAGAATGACATGAGAGAGGGAGACAAAGAGGTGGCGAAGCACTCACCGGCGGCCTGCATGAGCGGCACAACGGCCTCGCCAAAATCCCCCATGTACGTGTTATGCCGCGGCACATACCCCACCTTCTCCACGCGCCCCCCTTTCGGCCCCTTGGCCATCCGCGCCCGACTAGCTGCGTCACTGAGGTTGAGGTAGCGCGCCACCGCGTGCGCGCTCTCGAAGCGGCCGTACACGCGGTTCTCACGGCGCTTGATGTCCGTGATGTCGTGCAGCTCCTCGTCAAACTCGTCCGTGAACCCCGGTGCCTGGTTCTCAAACCCCGACAGGACCACGGGTGCTGCTGACTGCTGCTGCTGCTGCTGCTGCTGGGGTGGGGTGGGTGGTGACTGGGTGGCTGAAGGGGTGGCTTTTTTAGGGTGGGAAGGCACAGGGTTGTGGGTTTTGGTGGGTTTTTGCTCCGATTTGGATAGGAGGCGTCGCCTCTTGTCCATGTGAGCCCGTCTCTCCTCCCCCTCCTCCCCCTCCTCAGCTGAGTACCCAACCCGACCGCTGTCCCTCCAATCCCCCTCCTCCTCCTCCTCCTCCCTTCGCTCCACCCTCCCACCATACCTCTCCTTCCCCACCCCACTCCCCTTCCTCCCACCTCCCGCACCCCCTTTCCGCCCATCCACTTCCCCAGCTCCTCCCTCCTCCTCCACCCCTCTCAACCGCACCACATCTCTCCCAACAGTGCCCTCTCGTTCCAGGGCAGCGCGGGCCTCTCGGGGCGAGAGGGAGCGCCAGGCGTGGTCTTGATGGTCGGCGAGGGCGTCGGGGAAGAGCGAGCAGAGGTCGTTGGAGGTGCTGATGCGCTTGAAGTCGCGCACGCCCTCGTCCGAAAACCACATGCCCGCCATCGGCGCGTGCAGCCGCGATGGACCTGGGGGAGAGGAGAGGGCAAGGGAAGGGGGGAGCGGCGGGGGGGGAGGAGCGGACGGATGGGAGAGCAGAGGTGGTTGGAGGTGGTGATGGAGTGAAGTGGCGCACACCCTCGTCTGCATACCACATGCCCGCTGATGCTGTGTGCCGGCACGAAGGGCCTGGGAGGAGGAGGTGGGGTGGGGGATCGGGGGGGAGGGGGAGTGCAGTGCGGGTGTTGCTGATGGAGTGCAGCTCAAAGCACGCCCGCCCTCGTTCACCCACCACATGCCTTGCCTGCTGCTGCCACGCGCAGGCGTAACGAACCTGCGGGAGCGGTGGGGAGGAGGGGGTGGGGAGACAGGAGGTGGGTATGAGGCGATAACTCATAAGTGCAAGTAAAGGTGCTTTCTTGGCCGAGAACCACCGTGCGTGCTGCAGCAGTGGACCTGTGATGTGCACGAGTGACGACGCACCTGTCATGTGCACGTATCACTCACCTGCCATGTGCCACGTGGCACCCACCCACCTGTCATGTGCCACGTGGCACCACCCATCTGTCATGTGCCACGTGGTACCCACCCACCTGTCATGTGCACGTAGCAGGCGTCCTGGATGAGCAGCACACAGGCGAAGTCGTCGGGCTGCTGCAGCAGGAACACCCCCGGCATGAGCGAGAACGACCTCACGTCCCACTTGCCCCTCTGCCCTTCCATTCACGCCAGGGGCACATGCCAAGGGAGGGAGGGAGGCCAGACGCGAAAGGGCACAGGCAGGGGCGAAGAGGCACAGGCAGAGGCACAGGGGTGCAGGGAAGCGCGAGGCCAAGAATGTGAGGGCACGGCATGTGGAAATGGGAACTAGACATGTGGGAGCATGGCATGTGGATGGGAGCATGGCATGTGGATGGGAGCATGGCATGTGGATGGGAGCATGGCATGTGGATGGGAGCATGGCATGTGGATGGGAGCATGGCATGTGGATGGGAGCATGGCATGTGGATGGGAGCATGGCATGTGGATGGGAGCATGGCATGTGGATGGGAGCATGGCATGTGGATGGGAGCATGGCATGTGGATGGGAGCATGGCATGTGGATGGGCGCATGGCATGTGGCGGCATCAACACCCTCGGCAGGCATCTAGAGAGAGAGAGGCACATGGAGTAGGGCGAGGGCGGCCATAGGAGAGAGAAAAGGGGCGTAGAGCGGGAGGGAGGGGAGGCAGGGAGCGTACGAGGGAGAGCAGAAACGAGTTGTCGGTGGCGTTCCAGGGCACCTTGCTGGCCGCCAGCCCCGGCGCGATGTGAAACAGCCGCCCGTTCACCGTCTCCCTCGCCCTCACTGCCGCGCTCAGATGCGCACCCACGCCCCTCCCCATGCCCGCCCCCCCCTCCGCCTGCACCGGATTGCTGCTTGCCCCCCCACCTGCATGCGTGCTGGGAGGGGGGAGAGGAGGAAGGGTGGGTTTGAGAATGGGGAGGGGAGGGGGGGTGGTGGGGAGGGAAATGGGTGGGAGAGACATCATGGGACTGGTCATCGCGTGGTAGCATGCAATGCAATGGAATGCAATGCAATGCAATGCAATGCAATGCAATGGAATGCAATGCAATGCGGTGTCATGCAGCAGAGGTGGCACCCCAAGCAGTGCGTACGGCCTGCCAGCGCATGGCAGCGGCGTACCGTGGGCGGGCGGGGGGGTCGCTGGAGAGCGCGGCGTGGTGCGCCATGGCGCGCTCCTGCGGGGCGCTGCGCAGGCGGATGTCGGCGGAGGCGGCGGAGAGGGAGCGCGAGGAGAGCCCTGACTGGAAGAAGAGGTAGATGGTGGACAGGTTCAGAAGCAGCAGCAGCACCGCCACCACCGCCACGTTCGACACCACCGCGCCCCCGCCCGCCCTCTCCGCGCCCGCCGCTCCGCTTCCCCCCACCCCGTGGCCCGCGTGTGCGCCGTGTCCCGCGTGCGCGTGCGCGGGGCTGCCGTGGAAGTGGCTGCCGGCGGCGAGAGCGAACTCGCGGGAGAGCGCCGCGGGGGAGAAGGCGGCGACCGGGGAGGCGACGCCGCCGCCGGCGGAGGACGCGCGGAAGGCGGCGGCTTGTGGGCTCGCGTGCTTGCCACTGGCGAGCGGGGAGCCACGTGGATGGTCGAGATCGCTCAGGTGGTCGATCGCACGGCGCTCCGCGATTCTGATGGGCGGCACGTCGTCCGCTACGACCACGAGCGGCGTCGACCCCGCGTGCTTCAGACGGCCCGCGATCGGCCGCTGCATGGCGCGGGGCGCACGCCACGCGGAGTGGACAGGCGGAGCGGAAGCAGACTACGTTGGTTGCCGCCGCATTCACAAAGTTTCGCGCGGTACGACGACGGGCGCGGGCAGAGGCGGGTGCCGCAATGATGGAGAGCACGAGAAGGTTAATGTGAGAGACGATGCGACCCAGATAACGATTCAGCTGGACGGGCGGAGAAGGAAGGTGTTGGGGAGGGAGGGGCACGAAGCGGCAGATACGCTGAAAGGACGGCGCATTGCGCTGGAGAGTGTGCGAGTTGGCGGATAAAGCGCAGGCAATTCTGGCGAGGAAACGTGGAAGGAGAAGCGATACTCGCGGCTGGCTGTGAGGATGGCGGTTTGGTGGTTAACCTCGTCATTGCCAGCCCCGATTTTGGGTTTCTTACCAGTATCGACCTGTCCAGTCTGACTTCTATAAATTATATTAGTCAGGGCAAAACACCATCCACCACACTTGGGATGAATTCGAGGGCCTAAGCAAAATGTACCTGGACATAAGGCCAATCAATAAGTATAACCAGACATAATCAGATCAAGTACAATGTAGAGTGATCAAGATCCTAACAAGTGAGTTCCTGCTAGGACGGGGCTAAACTGTGTGCGAAATCACTGGTGATCATGAGGTGGGTGCGCCTTAATGAAGATGTCAACTATGTTAGCCCCTGAAGCAAAGTGTATTACGCATGCCTGGCCGTGCAGCTACAGCTCACGTAAAAAAAATTACCTTAGCTGTATGTGCTTCGCTCCGCCTCTAGTCTATGCTTCTGACACATGAGGATTGTTGGAAACAATAAGTCCTAAGTGCGCTTCTGTCGTATCAAAATCCAAGGCACCAAGCGAAGCAGTCCCAATCGAAGCATCGAGTCAACCTCGGAGGTTAGGGTAACCGCCTGGAGGTTACGAGAAAGTCAAAGGTCGCTGACATTTGACTCGACAATTACAGCGCGACAGTTAAGGACACACAACTGACTCGTTACAGAGCAGTTGTCCGAGTCGCACTATATCGAACCGCAACAGCAATACAGTTATCTATCTATCTATTCGTATTCCCTGTACTCTTATATAAATCCTTGTATTTGCTTGTTTAATTCAATCTACTTTGCTCTCACACACCAGTGCAAGGTCGGTTCACAATCCTCATTAAACGCTTCCGCTATTACAAGTTTCTACCCAAGAGTTCTCCTCTGCAAAGATCCTAAGGGCTATTTTTCAGCCCAACATGGTATGAGAGCGGACAGGGGAAAACTCTAACTCTTTTCAAAATCATTTCAAGACATGGCAACAAACAAGGAAATGAGCTCTCCTAATGGCTCCTCGGGCACTATTCCTACTCCACCACCAGCCTCTGGCCTGCAGACAGAGGAAGGCACGGCAGCAAGACCAAGGGGAACTTCAACCGAGACTCCTACGAACCACCCTTCTGACTTCGACCAGAACATGATGGAGAAATTCTTCTCCTTCATGTCCTTCTACGAGCAACACCAGCAGTCGGGATCTGCACAGACACACAACAGCAACAACGGAGCGGCACCCATGAGCCTTGACGGGTCGTCATACGCGCGAGGGAATCAACAGTAGCAACCCACCTTCGCCCCGTACGAACGCGGGTCAATCAGCTTCCTGCCTCAACCTCCACCTGCGCAAGACAAACCAATGGATGCCTTACAAGTACAGTCGCAGTTCGCGCATGTTCTGAAACTACAGACGTCAAGACCTTTCGACGGAAAGGACTTCTTTACCTGGTCCTTTGAATTCGAGTTGATGATGGAGGGCGCGCAGATACTCGGCTTCTTCGACGGATCCCTGCAGTATCCAGCAAACGGGACACAGTATGAAAAGCAGCAGTATACGTATCAATCCATGATGGCGTATACTATTCTACTGAGAAACATCACACCAACCCAGCAGCAGAACATTCGCTCTTACCGGAACTTCGGCAACTCGGCGGAACTCGCGTACGGCCATCTGAAGAACCTGTACCAGGCAACAGACAGTGTAAACCAGAGCAGGTTAATGGCGCAACTGACAACAGTTGAAATGAAACCAGGAGAAAAAGGGTTGGCGTATATCAGCCGATGTCGCGAATTGCGCGACAAGCTTCTTCGATGTGGAGGGTCAATCTCTGAAGACGCTGTCAAAAGTTAGAAGAAAGAAAGAGGATTGAACTAGCAAGAATGAGGATACAAATAGCAAACCCTAGAAGGGTTGTACTCGCTATAGAGCACCCCACTACAGGCTAGAACAATAAGATAATATTCTGACACACCCCCATAGCCAAAGTGGGGTGTAATCAGCAGAGCAGGCAAAGCAAAACAAGCTCAGGGTGGATCACAATGTCACCACACATTCTGAGCACAAGTTCAAGAAGAAATAGTTTAGAGTTTACAATTATAAGCAAAGCTAGTGGTAGTCACAACGGGCAAGTGAGGAGGAGGAGGGAGAGTGAGGGGAGAGGAGTCAGGAGGCGACGGCTGAAGCTGCAGACACACGGGCAACAGGAGGCAGACTGGCACAGCGGCTACCGGACAGCGCCCGGACTACAGGAGTAACAGGCCCCGCGGCTCAAATAGCGGCGGACGGGCAACGGACCCACGGGCGGCTGGCACAGCTGGCTACGACTGGGCTACCGGGACAGCGCCCCGGACTACAGGTGCTGCTGACGACAAACTGGCAACCTCCGCTCATCCTCCCGCACACAGTCCCACCCCCCTGATACACACCCACTGCTACACCACTAGCTCTACTCCCACGCACCCCCCTAAACCCTAAACCCAGTCTCCCACACAACCACCCCCCTCAGCGACAGCTGCAGCAGTGGGAGACGAAGGAGGAGGAGGAGCAAAGGGAGGAAAGTACACTGGCCACCCCCATACCTGCCACCCCACAGCGGCCCCCTCAGGTCGCCTCGACGGACGACGGGAATTGGGGGGGAGGGGAGAAAAAGGGGGGGGGGGGGGGGGGGGGGACGGGGCCGGGGCCGCGACGAGGGGCGGGGCCGCGACGGTCGGGGCGGGGCCGCGACATAGGGCGGGGCCGCGACGTAGGGCGGGGCCGCGACATAGGGCGGGGCCGCAACGTTGAGCGGGGCCGCGAAGGTAGGGCGGGGCCGAGCCGGGCAGGCGCACGGGCGGCGACGGGCCGGGGCGGGGCCGCGACGAAGGGCGGGGCCGAGCCGGGCAGGCGCACGGGCGGCGACGGGCCGGGGCGGGGCCGCGACGTAGAGCGGGGCCGCGTCAAGGGGCGGGGCCGCGACGTAGAGCGGGGCCGCGTCAAGGGGCGGGGCCGCGACGATCGGGGCGGGGCCGCGACGTAGTGGAGAAGCCCGCCGCGCGCCTCGGGGCGCACAGCGGGCAATAAACCGCCGCGCGCCTCGGGGCGCACGGCGGGCAGAAAACCGCCGCGCGCCTCGGGGCGCACGGCGGTAGGAAAAAGTAGCAGCGGAAGCGAGGTGGTAACCCACCCACAGGATCGATCCAAGGGGATCGACCTGCTCTGATAGCATGTCAAAAGTTAGAAGAAAGAAAGAGGATTGAACTAGCAAGAATGAGGATACAAATAGCAAACCCTAGAAGGGTTGTACTCGCTATAGAGCACCCCACTACAGGCTAGAACAATAAGATAATATTCTGACAGACGCCTTCGTAACAATCGTCATCGGTGGCCTCGGTCCTCAGTGGCGCGCCACCAAAGCAATTCTTCGAGCACACGGAAGGATCTCCGAAGCGGCACTTTGCGCAGAAATTCACGCCGAGCAGCAGGATATGGACCTGCAAGAAGAAAGACACAAGAAAAGGACATTAGCACCGGAGTTTGCTTTCCATACTCAGCGACGACACAACAACTACAACAATCGACAGCAGCAGCCGAAGCTAGTACCTCCATTTTGTCACATCTGCAAGACATCAGGACACCCACGCACGCACTGCCCGTCTCGACAGACAACACCACAGCGACAACTGCGGCCTTCAAGCACCCAAGTTGCTTCGACACAAGCAAGCTCGACAACCACGATTCAAGCTTCAACGACCTCAACTGGACAACCTGCACAAGGAGCAAGACATATAGTCAACTGCATGGTCAAGATAAACGACTCTTGCATAACAGAGTCACCACCCCATTACTCACCGGAAGAGGAGCTCGACAACAGGACGCCTCGTCGCGAATCACTCCATCCAAATCCGACTTACGCCGCTATCGCTCAAAGTGAACCGTCCGGCCAAGACACCTGGTTCTTGGACAGTTGCTGCGGGCAACACATGTGCTCGTCCGGGCGTTTCGTACAACGCGAACATCGACTCCAACGGGAAGTGATCATCACGGTTGCCAACAACCAAAACCTGCGCACACGAAGACAAGGAGTGGTACAGCTTCAGTCAAGAGAAACAAATGTCATACTGCACATGTCTGAAGTACTCATCGCTGAAGGACTCGGCTACAACTTACTGAGCGTTAGCCAGTTGATGGCGAAAGGAATTCATCTGGAAGCCGACAGCACGACCCAGGAGTTCAAGCTTTACCACGGGAGAGGCGGTCTCTACATCGGGAAAGCAGTGCTGAAGAACAACGTCTTCGTCCTCGACTTCGCTCCCGACCTCGGCACTGCAGACAGCGACGCCATTGTGAACTTTGCTGATTGGACACACCCTCCGGATCTCGACCCCGACTTCAGCCCGGGAGGCTTCTGGTACTCCCACACTATCCCTGAAGCAGAACGAACAAGAGCGTTAGCAACGATTCAACAAGAAGCAGCGACAACATCGGCAGCAGCGACAACATCGGCAGCAGCGACAACATCGGCAGCAGCGACAACATCGGCAGCAGCGACAACATCGGCAGCAGCAACAACATCGGCAGCAGCAACAACATCGGCAGCAGCAACAACATCAGCAGCAGCAGGAACAACGACACCAGTCACAGTCGACGAAGCACCACCAACACCCGCGCAACAGCTGAATCCGACTCAACGTGAAGTCCACCGAAGCGCCAACCTCGTCGCCAGCTTTTACTCCAACTCCGACGCATATCAGCGTTCACCCGGACACCGCGCCTCTGAAGAGATCTGGCACGCACGCACAGGACATCCAAGCAACACGGTTTTGAATAACACGATAAGAGCAGGAGTCCTTGACAAAGACTCACTACTTCTACCCGATGGCAGAGAACTCCAGAAGGCACGAGGGACTTGCCTTATATGTCCCGAAGCTGACTTACCTCATCGACCGTTTGCTTCACATCACAACCCGAGCGCTCCAGCGTACGCACCACTCGAAAAAGTCTACAGCGACATCCTCTACAATCGCGAACCAGAACAAGTCAACTACAACTACACCATCACCTTCATCGACGCCGCCACTCGATACGTCTGGCATCGCAACCTACCCAGCCGCGACATGGCGCTCGCAGCATTCGCCGCCTGGCTACCGATAGCAGAGAGAGAGTCTGGAACACAACTGAAAAGTTTCCAGTCAGACGGAGGTGGCGAGTACACCTCTCAGCGCTTCAAGCAGTTCTTGGCGGAAAGGGGGATCAAGCAACTCCTCTCCCTTCCCTACGCACATCAGCAGCAAGGTGTTGCAGAACGACTGAGCAGGACCCTGCAGAACAGCATGCGCAAACTGTTACGTGGCATGCGGCTACCCAACCACCAGTGGCCAGCAGCAATGGACCACGCTGTCATGCTGCACAACTTGTTGTCGTCGTCGTCACTCCCGAACAACGCATCACCGCATCTGCTGTGGACAGGGAAGCAGGGCAGCACGAAAATGTTACGAGTTTTCGGGTGCATGGTACAGTACAGACCCCCAGAAGCACGAGCAGGAAGATTTTCGCAACGGGCACAGTGGGGACTACACCTCGGCATCGAGAAAAATTACAACGCATGGAGAATCTTCGACGTCCACACAAAGGAAACAGTAGCAGCACGTGACGTGATCTTCTACGAAAGACTCACCCTTCAGACGTACCTCGCCAACTTGCACGAGAATCGGGACCTCACCAGTGGTTTTCGTGGTGACCGAGCCTTCGCGTCAGCAGCGGACGAAGCAGACTGGGATGAACAGAACGTCGACAACGCCTCGGAAGAAGCCGGACCTCTCCCATACTGCTCCGTCGACGTGCCCATGGATGAGGATAATCCTCGCGACAGTAACAACGCCGAAATCTTCTACCGTTTCGCCGACGATGGCTACGTAACACCTGTGACAGTCAACACCAACGAAGCAGAAAGGGTAGGGCCAAATTTCATGCCCGACCCAGAAACGGGAGACGAAGCAGCTTATCCCGAGGATCCAGAACTCCCTCGATACTCACAGACTGTGCTGCAAATCCTTGGTCTCGTCACCGCAGTCCATGGCGCCGGCATTCCTAAGGAGCCTGCGACGGTTCAGCAGGCTCTGGGGGGGGAACACAGGGAGAAATGGCGTGAAGCTATGGACAAAGAGCTGAAGGCACTGGAGGAGCGCAACACCTGGAAAATTGTTCCCATCGGCGTAACTCAAAATAAAAACATTCTTACCGGGAAATGGGTCTTCCGTGTGAAGACGAAAGCTGATGGCACCATCGACAAATTCAAAGCCCGCTGGGTCGTACGTGGCTTCGACCAGGAGCACGGAAGAGATTACACCGAAACCTTCGCTCCGGTCAGTCGCCACACCTCACTCCGAATTCTCATCGCTGTCGCCGCCATGAAGAAAAAGAAATTGCGACAAATCGACGTTGCGAACGCATTTCTCTACGCACCTGTGGATGCAGAAATCTTCGTCGAACTCCCGCACGGCTCCCACGGCGAACCCAACCGAGTGTGTCAACTACTCAAATCACTCTATGGGATCAAGCAGGCACCGCGACTGTGGCAGCAGTACCTACACGCCCGCCTCATCCGCATCGGCTTCAAACAACTCCCGCATGACCAGGGCATGTATCGCCTCACAAAAGGAGGCGATTACGTCCTACTAATCGTCTACGTGGACGATCTCCTCTACATTGGGTCAACCGACGACATCGCCACGTGGTTCGAAGGGGAGCTCCAGAAAGACCTCACGCTCACGGTCTCTTCTACGGTTACGCAATACCTCGGGCTCAACATCCGTGAGGAAGAAAACGCAATCTACCTAAGCGCCGAGAAGTACGCCGACACTATCGCGAAACGCTTTCGTCTCACACCAAGCGCCATCTCCACGCCTTACCGCTACGCGTCAGGAACCGAAAAGGGGCAATCTACTCTACTTAAACCCGCCGGCATACGCGACTATCAGAAGAAGCTCGGATGCCTTCTTTTCGCAGCAGTCACATGCCGTCCCGACCTATCCTACTCCGCGAGTCAGCTCGCTACCTATCTCAAGAGACCTGAAGCAGAGCATCTGGCGGAACTCGATCGTGCTCTCCACTACTTCGTCAGCACCGCGACGATCGGACTAACTTATCACAAAAACGTGACTACACCGACCAAGCTAATCGGCTACGCCGACGCCGATCACGCCGGCGACACCGACAACAGGCGCTCACGCACCGGCTATGTCTACCGCCTTGAGCCTATCGGTCCTATCTCCTGGCAGTCGAGCAAGCAGGAGTTAATCGCACTATCTTCAGCAGAAGCAGAATATATTGCACTCTGCTCAGCCACCAAGGAGGGACTTTACCTTCGCGAACTACTGGAAGAAGCGAAGCTAGCCGAGTTACCCAGCTTCACCGTGTTCTGCGACAACCAGTCGGCAATTCGCATCGCCAACAAAAACGGCTTCGCAAACAGGACGAAACACATCGCCCTGCGCTATTTCTTCGTGAAGGACGAGATAGAAAAAGGGAAACTCGATCTGTCATACTGTCCAACATCCGAGATGGCAGCTGATTACTTGACCAAGAAACTCGGAAAGCAGAAGTTCGAATACTGCATGATGCTGACTGGACAAGGCCACGTCACCAGCAACGACACTCCAGAAGCGAAGGGGAGTGTTGGAAACAATAAGTCCTAAGTGCGCTTCTGTCGTATCAAAATCCAAGGCACCAAGCGAAGTAGTCCCAATCGAAGCATCGAGTCAACCTCGGAGGTTAGGGTAACCGCCTGGAGGTTACGAGAAAGTCAAAGGTCGCTGACATTTGACTCGACAATTACAGCGCGACAGTTAAGGACACACAACTGACTCGTTACAGAGCAGTTGCCCGAGTCGCACTATATCGAACCGCAACAGCAATACAGTTATCTATCTATCTATTCGTATTCCCTGTACTCTTATATAAATCCTTGTATTTGCTTGTTTAATTCAATCTACTTTGCTCTCACACACCAGTGCAAGGTCGGTTCACAATCCTCATTAAACGCTTCCGCTATTACAAGTTTCTACCCAAGAGTTCTCCTCTGCAAAGATCCTAAGGGCTATTTTTCAGCCCAACAAGGATCATGTGTGAGAATAAGCGAACAGGAATGGATGAACTAGAAGTGAAAAGAGTACAAGTAGTAAACCCTAGAATTGTGTACCCCCTATAGGCTAACCCACTGTAGCCTACACAAGTATAACATATATAATGTTTGACACACCCCCATAGGCAAAGTGGGGGAGAACAAGGGGTCACAAGACCAGTCAAGCAAAGCAAAGCAAGCTCAGGGTGGATCACAAAGTCACCACACAGTCCGAGCACAAGAGCAGGGCCAGGGGCCAGTTCACATACAGGAGTACAGACATATATATAAAACTAGACAAGCAAGAGCAGGTATATATATATGTCACAGTACAAGTAAAGTCAAGAGGAGAGCAAGTGAGGCAAGACAGACACAAGACCCAGCTGGGTGCAAAAGCGCTGATGATCACAAGGCGCGAGTGCCTTGGTGAACACATCAGCAGTGTTGGCCTCAGAGGCCACGTACGCAAGTCGCAACTGACCACGCTGCTGCAGCTCACGAGCAAGGAAGTAGCGGAGAGCAATGTGCTTCGTTCTGTGCTCCAAGCGCTGCTCTCGACACAAGGCCAGCATGGCCTTGTTGTCTACGTACAGCACTGGAGGAGAACGAGGCGGCTCTCCAAGGTCAGTCAGCAGGTAGGTGAGCCAGCGAAGCTCCTGTGCAGCCATGGCCCCGGCGTAGATCTCAGCCTCACAACTGGAGCCGAGAACCGAAGACGAGCGAGTAGACCGCCACGAGACAGAGCCGGAACCAAGGCTGAAGGTGTAACCCTGTGACGACCGCTGCGTAGCCTGGTCGTCAGCCCAAGAAGCGTCCGCGTGGCCGGTAAGGACCACTGGACTCCGCCCTCCAAGCACAAGCCCCATGCCCGACGTACTGCACAGGTAGCGCAATACCCTCTTCGCTGCAGCCATGTGCTCTGGTCTGTGTCTCCCAGGAGCAACATAGCGTGCAAGAATGCTCAGAGGGTATGCAAGGTCAGGTCGTGTGCAGGTCATCAGGTACATGAGGCAGCCAACAAGCTCTGCATACGGACCACTCGACTCTACGGACTCATCCGAAGGCAGAGCTGAGAGTGAGTGGCGAGTAGGCAGAGGAGTGGCCTGAGGCGAGGAGTACGTGAAGCCGAAGCGCTGAAGGACCTGCTGCACCATGTGTGACTGAGTCAAGGTAATGGTGCGGCGTGCTCTGTCCCGAGTGATCTGCAAGCCAAGGTAGCTGCGCAGTTCACCCAGGTCTGTGCACGTGTGTCTCTTCAGCAGTTCGGACTTCACGTAGGCGAGTCCAGCAGTGTCCGCTGTGGCAAAGACCAAGTCGTCGACGTACACGAGGATGTAGAACGGCGGCAGTGAAGTGTCGGTGCGCAGAAACAGCGACGGGTCAGCAGTAGAAGGAGCAAACCCAAGAGCCGCAAGCGTAGTCCTCAGTGTGTCGTGCCACTCACGCGGTGCCTGGCGGAGACCGTAGACTGGCCGTCGGAGGCTCCACTGGGTGCCAGGAGGGAAAGTCCCAGTGAAGCCAGGTGGACGGCGCAGCCAGATCTCCTCGTGCAGGCTACCCTGCAGGAACGCAGTGCTGAAGTCGAGAGAGTGAAGCTCGTAGTCGCGCTGAGCGGCTATGTGCAGCAGCACCCGAAGAGTGGTCATCTTCGGGGTGGGAGAGAAGGTCTGAAAGTAGTCAACTCCCTGCCGCTGACTGAAGCCACGAGCAACGTACCGCGCCTTGAAGACAGGTGGAGAGCCCGGCGGCCGCTTCACCCGGAAGATCCACATGCCACTGACGATGTTCGCCCCAGGAGGGGGAACTGCGTCAACGTAGGTGCCTGTGGACTTCCAGGAAGCCATCTCTGCATCCATAGCTGCCTGCCACTGAGAGGAGTAGGGACCCTCTACGGCCTCCGCGTAATAACGCGGAGTCGGGATGTCTAGTGCATCCGGGTCTCCCTCAGGGGCAAGCAGTACAGACGCGAGATGAGGTGAAGCAGCCGCTAGACACTGTAACTCCTCCTGTCTGTCCTCTAGGACGTCCGTGCCAAGAGCACACTCACCCCCGACGGACGGAGGACAGACAGACGCAGACTCAGCAACAAGACCAGCAGCGTAGTCGAGACGACAGCGAGCAGCAAAGTCAACGAGCTCAGCGACTAGAGCAGACGCAGCAGTGGACTCAAAAGAGGGGTCAGTGACGACAGTAGCAAGCAGACGCGTGACAGTAGGACTGGCAGCGCGAAGAGAGTCCGACTCAGGGTCGGCAAGCGCAGGAAGAGAGGACTCAGGAGGAGAAGGCAAAGGGGCACGCAGAGGAGCAGTGGACGGACGCAGAGACATCCGGTGCGTGCCAGGGACAGGAGGAGGACGCTGACGCGAACCGCGACCACTAGCGCGAGCAGCACGAACAGGCGACGCGGGACGAGACGCAGGCTCACGACGCTCAGCAAGACCTCCAGTAGGACCAGTGTAAGGAGAGGGAGCAGGCAGAGGAGAGGAAGGCTCCAACAGTGACTGCGACTGGACAGGCTGTGGACACTCTACCGAAGGAGAAAGACCAAGAACCTGCTGTAGGAGCGGAACGAAGTACGGCCGAGGCCGCGCGGCAGCTCCAGACTCAGCAGGGACAGCACCAGCACCCTCAGCGACAGCACCAGCGCCACCAACACCTCCAGCGGCAGGACCTCCAGCAGCACCAGCAGCAGAACCACCGCCAGGACAGACAGCAGTAGTCTCAGCACCAACACCCTCAGCAGCTCCAGCTCCAGTAGGACTCGCAGGCCCAGTAGCTCCGGGACCGGCAGCACCAGCACCCTCGACGGTCGACGAAGCTCCAGCTCCAGCAGCACTCCTCCAGCGGCGAGCAAACCACTCACGCAGCTCCTGTGGAGAGAGGGGCTCCCGGCGAGACGCAGCAGAAGGAGAAACCCCAGGCTCAGCAGCTCCAGACTCAGCACCCCCAGGCACAGCCGCTCCAGACTCAGCACCTCCAGGCTTAGCAGCTCCAGACTCAGCACCCCCAGACTCAGTAGCTCCAGCTCCAGTAGGACCCGCAGGCCCAGCAGCTCCGGGACCGGCAGTACCCTCAGCAGGCGAAGAAGCTCCAGCTCCAGCAGCACGCCTCCAGCGGCGAGCAAACCACTCGCGCAGCTCCTGTGGAGAGAGCGGCTCCCGCCGAGACGGAAGAACCGGAGAGCCCCCAGGTCCAGCAGGCGCAGGCTCCGCACCTCCAGGCCCAGCACCCCCAGGCTCAGCAGCTCCTGACGTAGCACCCTCCGGCTCAGCACCCCCCGGCTCAGCACCCCCAGACCCAGCACCCCCCACTGTAGCCTACACAAGTATAACATATATAATGTTTGACATCATGGCCCTGTTATTAGTGAACACGGCCGGGGAAGAGCTAGGCATCTCTCTTAAGTTAATTATTAAGAACGTCAGCCAGCGTAACTTCTAAGGAGCCATAGTGTCATTGTAAATATACAACTTATAGCTGGACTGTGCCACCGATGACGAGCAAGTCGATCTCCACGATACCGCTCCTACGCCAAGAGTGAAGCAGTAGCATAGAGAGGACATGCGAGTCTCATTGTCATCTGCCTACGATGAGTTAGTGTGTCCTGTCAACGGGAGTTGTGTTTGGCCCCATCCTCGCTTGGGCGAGTTCGACCTCGTTGTCAGGTGTACGGGAGTTGCAGCCGACTTGCAGTAGTGGGCGAGCCGGTCGACGGGACTGGTCGACTTGCACGGGGGTCATTGCAGGGGCGCCGAATTCGGAGGGCGCCGAGTATAGGTGGTTGACCAGGCGAGGTTGACCTTGGAGGCGTCGACTTCGGGATGCTGACTTGGGGCAGCCGACTTGGGTGGTCGGCTGACAGCTGGGCTGGTTGACCTGGAGCTAGTTGACCAGGTGCGCGGTCGGCTTGGTGTTGTCGGCCAGTGGTGGTCGTCGACCTGGGTGATCGACGAGCACAAGGAGGAACCGGTCGACGTGGTGGTTGCCCGGTCGACCAGGTTACCCGGGCGACGGGTTTCTGCAAAGGCGCGCGACGGTCGCCCAGGTGTTCGTGGCGAGGACGACCTCGGTGTGGTATCCCGAGGTCAACGTGGCTGATCAGATGTAGTTGTCAGCATGAGAATGATCTGGTGCGTGCGCTGCGCAGGTGACAAGACTCGGCATGCAAATCATCTGCGAGCACCTGCGAAGCGGGTGCGTTGCTGTCCTGTGGATGCAACGTTGTGCATACGACTTCTTGCAGTGTTGCCACGTCGTCGACCTGCAACGTTGGCAGACCGCGACATTGCCCTGCTGGAGCACGGTCGACCAAGTTGTGCTGGAACGCGGTCGACCGTGCTGCGCTAGCAGTCGACTAGCTTGCATGCTAGCATCTGATGTATTCACTGTTGCCTTGCTATTCTGAACCATTGTTGTCAACTTTTCCTAGTGGAACTCTTTCCGATTCTCCACGTGAACTAGCAAGTAGTGAGCACACAAGGAAACGACTGAGGAACGAATGCTACAAACACTCCCACCCTGTGCTTAGCCCGTAGACTAGCTCCCGTTGCTAGAGTTATCTCCGCATGGTGCGGTGAGTGTGGACGGCATCTAGTTGAATTCGTTGCACGATACCTATTTCGATCGCAGGCTGGCAGCTGTGTTAGTCACCATGGTAGGCGGCGTAGGTGACGCAGGGGTGGTAGACACTATGGAGGCACGACCGGAGGATGCGAGGAGACGCCACCAGGATGGCGAGTATGGGCCTAACCTACCCTTGGCGGTCATCAAGGCGGGAATCCGCACCGTGTGGGCGACGGAGCACCCTTCTCGACCAGCCTCTCCTCGATCGGTGAACAAAGGCCGCGTCGACGTGGGCGTCAACGCCGGTGACCAAGTCGGCAGCAGTGCAGGAGGCACGTCGAGGCAGAGAGGTGTGATTCAGGCCGATGAAGTCGGCGGTGTCAGGCGCGAGGGCTGCAGTCGTCAACGGCTGCAGTCGTCGACGGCAGTAGGCTCCTCGCATGGCGACGTTGGAGGACGTTCAAGCAGCGTGACGGCGGCGTCGGCGACCCACGTCACAGCGGGAGGGATCGCGCCGAGCTACGGCTACTTCAAGTTTACGCCGGACAGGATCCCCGGTAGCCCCCTACTGGCCGGCCGCTTTGACATCCTCACGTGGAAGGAGGCCATCGAGCCCCAACTGGAGATGGCCGGGCTGATGTGCTTTGCCGACGGCACCGTGTCGACGCCATTGTTGAGCAACCCCGAGCTGCGTGCGGAGTTTTGCGTCGTGCAGTTGATGACCTTCACGATCATCTCGCGTTGCTGCTCGCCGGGCGTGCATATCGCCTTGAAGCCGTGCAGGGACTGCTTGGATGCCGGCCACCAGGCGTGGCACTTCATCACGTCGATGTACCAGATCACGGATGACCTGTACATCGGCCACCTCGATGAGCATATGACGCATCTGCGGATGGGCGAGCAGGAGACGTCGACCGACTACTGCAATCGAGCAAGGCAACTTCTCGCCACCATGAGGATGGCCGGCGTGTAGTATTCGACGGCGTCGTATGTCACACACGTCTGAAAGGGCTCCCGAGCAGCGACAACTTGATGAAGCAGCTGTCTTTGGTGCCGGGCATGCGGGCGACGCTCAACGAGGACTCCTTGACCTCGTTTATTCTCCGGGACGAGGCGATGCAAAAGGCCGAGCGGTCCATGGAGCTCTTGCCGCAGGCAAACTAAGCCGCCCCGATGAAGAAAGAAGGTTGTCTGGGGCTGCGTGTGCAGTCTGGCGATGGTGGAAGCGGGGGTGTGAAGCCTGCCAGGGATGCCGACAAGCAGATGTCGCAAAGGATGGCGGTCGAGGAGGAGGAAGTCGATGTCGGGAGTGCTGGATCTGCCATGACCCGACCACCTCTCCTTCGAGTGTCCAGACCGCAGTGACTCCGATGACGACGACGCCAAGGGAGATCGCGGAAGATTGGTAGGTTGTCGCCGTCTTCGGGGGAGCAACCCACGTAAGGAGAAGTTGTCGACCCAGTCGACCTCGGCGAAGGGCACCGACTCTTCCTCTGGTGGCAAGGGGTGAGGCGACAAGGAAGTGTCGTGCTCGCTGGTTGGCATCGTGGAGCTGACCGTCTCGCTGGCGTCAGAGGCTGGCGAGGACATCCAAGCGGTGGCGGTAGCTTTCCAGGCGAACCCGGCGGTGGTCCTGTTCGACAACGGCTGCTCGCACCACCTGATGGGGACAAAGGACGCCTTCGTCGACTTGCAGCCAAGCGTCGACGTGAAGCACATGCGCGGCTTCAATGGGTCTTCGCGGCCATGGCACCGTCGCTCTGCAAGGGACGCAGGGAAGCAGATGCTCATCCCCAATGTGCTCTACGTCCCGGGCGTGTAGGCGAACCTGCTTTCAGACGGTCACCTGAAAGAGAATGGCGTGAAGCTGCAGGAGGACAGCGACGGGATGTTGCTCGTCACGGCGGCACGGGGCATTGTTGAGAAAGTTTAGAAGAAAGAAGAGGACTGCACTAGCAAGAATGGGGATACAAATAGCAAACCCTAGAAGGGTTGTACTCGCTATAGAGCACCCCACTACAGACTAGAGCATAAGATAACATTCTGACACACCCCCATAGCCAAAGTGGGGTGTAATCAGGAGAGCAAGCAAAGCAGTACAAGCTCAGGGTGGATCACAATGTCACCACACATTCTGAGCACAAGTTCAAGAAGCAATAGTTTAAAGTTCACAATTATGAGCAAAGCTAGTGGTAGTCACAACGGGCAAGTGAGGAGGAGGAGAGAGAGTGAGAGGAGAGGAGATAGGAGGCGACGGATGAAGCTGCAGACACACGGGCAACAGGAGGCACACTGGCACAGCGGCTACCGGAACAACGCTCCGGAATACTGGAGTAGCGGCAGACGAGCAACGGACCCACGGGCGGCTGGCACAGCTAGCTACGACTGGGCTACCGGACGAACTCCCCGGAATACAGGTGCTGCTGGCGACACGACGGCAACCTCCATTCAGCTTCCCCAAACTATCCCACTCCCCCCTGGCACACACCCGCTGCTACACCGCTAGCTCCACTCCCCCGTCACCCCCCCTTAGTACCACTCCACCGGCTCCAACACGTCCACCCCCCCTCAGCGGCAGCTGCAACACAAGGAGACGGAGGAGGAGGAGGAGCAGGGAACGGTACAGAGTGAAGTCACCCCCATACCCCTCACCTCCAAACCCTAATGCAGGAGAATGGGGAGTAGGAGGGGTGGGGCGCCAGTAGAAGCATGGGGGATAGCAGGGAGGGCAGGGGCAGCAAGGAACGGGCCCACCACGGGCCTAGTACAGTCGCCCGAGCCGCGCGCAGACGGCCCAAGCCGCGCGCGGGCCGGCGCCGCCCGTTCGGGCCGCGCGCGGGCCTGGCGCAGCCCGTACGGGCCGCGCACAGGCCTGGCGCGGCCCGTACGGGCCGCGGACGGGTCTGGCGCGGCCCCTACGTGCCGCGCGCAGGCTGTACGGGCCCCGCGCGCAGGCCACGACGGGCGACGGGGGGCGACGCGGAGGTCCCTGTCGCCCGTCGCAGCGCCTCCCGGGAGCGGCGCTCGGCGTGACAGGGCAGTAACCCGCCGCGCGCCTCGGGGCGCACGGCGGGAAGAGAACCGCCGCGCGCCTCGGGGCGCACGGCGGGCAGAAAACCGCCGCGCGCCTCGGGGCGCACGGCGGGAAGAAAAACTGCCGCACGCCACGGGGCCTGCGGCACCTAGAGTAGTGGTAGTAGTTGCAGCGGAAACAAGGAGGTGGTAAGCCCACCCACAGGATCGATCCAAGGGGATCGACCTGCTCTGATAGCATGAAAAAGTTTAGAAGAAAGAAGAGGACTGCACTAGCAAGAATGGGGATACAAATAGCAAACCCTAGAAGGATTGTACTCGCTATAGAGCACCCCACTACAGGCTAGAGCATAAGATAACATTCTGACAATTGTGAGGTTCTAGGATCGAGCTCACAAAAGAGAATGAGAATTGAGTCGAATTGAATGATCACCTGGGTACAACACGAGGCTATATATAGGCTTGACACAAGGCCCCGTAACCAGGTGTTACGCGAAGGTTCCGCGGGCCGCGAAGCGTCCCGAACAGATCCTTACCGAATTCGGTAGAAGGCAATTCGGTGGCAACCGAAAAGCCAGAATTCGGTGCACGCAACCTAGCTCGGTGCTAGAACTATAATAAAATATAGGAAAGCACCTAGCCTAGGAAATCAAGCAATTCATGCATGCATATAATTATCCTTTGCTAGAAATAGCATAATAAAGTAAAGGCAAGCAAGCATAGCTAGCATAAGCCGTCGTACTCTCACACGTCCCCCCTCAAAGCTGGGTGGCGTGAGAAACACCCTGCTTGACAAGATAGTCCTTGAGAGCACAGCGTGCGTTGCCCATATCAGCTTCTGCAACCCAACTGTCCTCAGTGGGGTCGTATCCCTTCCAGCGTATTAGGAACTCGAGGATCTTGCCGCCGCAGCGCCGATCAGTGAAAACGCGCTCCACTTCGTACTCGGGTTCATCCTGCACAAGAACAAGTGGAGGTGGCGGTAGCTGCCGTCCCTTGAACTGTTGGTTGGGGTCCTTGTAGGGTTTCAGTAGCTGCACATGGAAAGCATTGTGAAGCTTCCAAGTAGTAGGTAAGCACAAGCGGAATGTAACTGGTGTCACCTGTGCCTCAACGAGAAAAGGACCACAGAAGCGAGGCCGGAGTTTGGATGGGAGGTGAGACAGGTTCAAGTTGCGTGTGTCAAGAAGCACCTGATCTCCGACTGCTACTGAGTGATCTCGTCGCTGACGATCGGCATACTGCTTCTGGGAGTTCTGCATCGTGGTGAGACGGCGCTGAGTCTTTTCCCATAGCTGCTGCATGGTGGTGACGAAATCATGTGCGGCTTGGACGTGTGCCGGTGTGGTTGGCTGCTGTGGTGTGAGTGGTTCCCGTCCGTAACACAGGAAGAAAGGAGTTTTCCCTGTGGCCGCATGTGAGGCGTTGTTGTAAGCGAACTCTAGGGTCGGTAACTGTGTGTCCCAGTGGCTGACGTCGTCCTTGCAAGCTGTGCGTAGTAATTGTTCAACCACTTGATTGAGTCGCTCTGTCTGTCCGTCAGTCTGGGGGTGGTATGCTGAAGACATTGCAAGCTTTGTCCCCAATAGTCCCATGAGCTCCTTCCAGAACTTACTGGTGAATTTTGGGTCTCTGTCTGAGATGAGTGTAGCGGGGATGCCGTGGATGGTGATGATGCGGTCGAAGAAGAGGCGAGCAGTTGCTTCAGCTGTAGCTGTGGCGTTGGTCGGTATGAAGTGACCCATTTTGGAGAACTTATCAATGACTACGAGGATGGAATCGTGTCCCCGTGAGGTCGAAGGAAGTCCTGTGATGAAGTCGAGGCTAACGACCTGCCATGGCTGCTCCGGTACGGGTAAGGGCTGAAGTAATCCTGCTTTTTTCTGCTTGCTGCTCTTCATCCGCTGGCACGTGTCGCAAGAGGTGACGAACTGCTGCACGTCTGCTGCCATCCCGGGCCAGTAGTAATACTTCGCTATCCCTGCTAACGTCTTGTTGCTCCTGAAATGTCCCGCGTAAGATACGTCGTGAAACTCCTCCAATAGGATCTGCCGTAGCGGGGCGTAATTCGGTACCCAAATCTTTCCTGAACCCTTCCTTACCGCTAGGTCTTTCTCCCACTGTAACAGCTTCTTAGTCTGTGCTGTAGCGATCTCTGCGTCCACGGAGTACCCATGTTGGAATAGACCCTTGAGCAGAGGGTTCATCCCGTCGAGCTGGATGCCTGCTACATGTCCGGGGCGGCTCAATGCGTCTGCTTTGTTGTGTAGCCCGGGCTTGTAGACGATGTCGTAGTGGAAGTGAGTTTCCAGGAAGTCCACCCACCGCACCTGTCGTCGTGAGAGCGTCGACTGCGACTTCAGGTATTTGAGATTGCAGTGGTCAGTATAGACTGTAGTCTTGGCTCCCTCTAGGTAACACCTCCACGCCTTGAAGGCTATGACTATCGCTAAGGCTTCATTGTCATGGATGGGGTGGTTCAGTTCTGCTGCGTGTAGCTACTTACTGTGGTAGGCGATAGGCTGTAAACCGCGTCCGTGATCCTGCATCACTACTGCTCCGATTGCCTGGTCACTCGCATCTGCTTCCACCACGTAGTCCTTGTCTGGATCCGGCAAGATGAGTACTGGCGCTGTAGTCAGTGCTGTTTGTAGCTGCTCCATGGCTTGCTGATGAGGGGTATCCCATTTGTAGGGCGTATCCTTTTTCAGTAGGTCGTTCAGTGGCGCTGCTATCTTAGCGTACTGCGGCACGAACCTGTTCTAGTAGTTGGCAAAGCCTAGGAACTGCTGCAACTCCTTCACGTTCTCCGCTACTTTCCACTTCTTGACGGCTTCAATTTTCCGCGGGTCCACGTGTATGCCCTCGGCACTCACCATGTGCCCGAGAAACTGCACCTTCTCCAGGGCGAAGTCGCTCTTTGACAACTTCATGTAGACGTTGTTTTTCCGCAGGATCTCGAACACCTTCTGCAGATGCTCCACGTGCTCCTTCATGTTCTTCGAGTAGATGAGAATGTCGTCCAGGTACACCATCACGCACTCGTCCAGCAGGGGTCGTAAGATGTGATTCATCTCCACCTGAAACGTTGCTGGTGCGTTGCAGAGTCCAAACGGCATCACCCAGTATTCGTAGGAGCCGTATCTGGTACGGAACGCCGTCTTGTGGATCGAGTTGTCCGCCATCTTGTAGCCAGTAACCCGACCGTAGGTCCAGCTTCGAGAAGACTGTTGCACCACGCAGTTGGTCCAGTAAGTCATCGATGCGCGGAATGGGGTATTTGTTTGTAACTGTCTGTTTGTTTAGTGCGCGGTAGTCGATGCACATCCGTAAACTGCCGTCTGGTTTTGGAGTGACGAGGACTGGTGCACCGTAGGGAGAGGTGGATGGGCGGATCAGTTGTCTGTCCAGTAGATACTCTATCTGTTTCTTCATGTCTGTCGGTTCTGTCGGACTCAGTCGGTATGGTGCACGTGAGACGGGTTTCGCACCTGGTTCCTCCACGATCTTGTGCTCGTGGGTGCGTGCTGGAGGAACGCCTGCAGGTAGGTCGTTGGGCATTATATCCTTGTATTGCTCCAAGACCTCCTTTACTACTGCTGGGAGCTCGGAACTCGGCTTGTCCTCCTCTGCTGCTGCCATGACCAGTGCTAGGTAACCCGTGTTACTCTCGTTCACCGTCTGTTCGAACCGTGCGAGTGTCGTTTCAGGTACGTCCCCTGTATCCGTCCAGCTTCGCAGTGCTATCCGCTTCCCGTTGTTGTAGATGCACTCCTTGCTGTTGACCCAATCGATCTCGGGGTTGAACCGCTTCAGAAAATCTCGCCCCAAGATAAAATCTAATCCTTTGATGTTGGTGACTGGTAGCTTCGGCTTCCACCTCAACGCACCTATATGCAGCTGCAGTGATGCTTCGCCGTGGATAGGAAGCTTCGTACCGTCCACCATGGTTGCTGAAAACTGGGTCTCTTCCGCCTTCTCTCCAATTTTCTCCAATGCTCCGCGGTCACACACCGAGTGAGATGCACCGCTGTCCACCAATGCCTGGAGGCGTCGCCCATTGCAGAACACCTCGAGGAGTAGTGGTTTCTGCTATGCTGAGTAGCCAAAGAGGGTCTCGTTAATAGGATCATAGGGTACATCAAACTTAATACCTTCCCTTTTTCCTATACCTGACTCAGTGCTTTCCAACTTCACCTGGGGGGTAGGAGGATTTTTCCGAGGCTTGTATAATTTCTCCTGAGCCTGGATGTCTCCTCTAAGCCTTGGCAGCTGTGTAAGCTTCACCTGTGGGCAACGGGGAGCCTTAACACTGTGTTGCGGGGAGAGAATATTAACTCCACGGAACGCACGACCCTTTTCTACGCTCCGTAGTACTTTGCCCAACTTCTCGAGCACCTGAATAATTTCTAAAGGCTTTTTCTTGGCCTCTAAACCTCCCCTGAATTTTTTGAAGGCTTGAAAACCACGAGAAGCAATATTCTTCGTTAGAGCATCTTTATAGGATACTTTTAACGAATTCTTACTTTCGTGGGTGTTCGGCTGGAGTTTCCCGGTCGGTGCAGAGTCTTTTTTCGCGGAGCCTCCATTCGCCTCGGCGATTTCCCCTGATGCCGATCGGTCGTGACGTTTTAAATTCGCGCCATCTTTTTCTCCTTTTTTCACCCGCTCCGAAGTCGCCACGTCGTCGCCTTTTCCTGCTTTTCGGATCTTTACGCGATCGCCAGGTCGATCCGCGGCTACTGGCGATTCCCGTTTTTTGACTTCGGGGGTGCTCCACTGTTTCTGTCCCGGAGTGCCACACGTGCTTTCTTCATTTTGTAGCACGAAAAAAACTGATGTCCTGCTGCGCCGCAAAATTCGCATTTTGTCGGCTGCTGCTTCGCGTCGTATTTGTCGATATCCATCGGTTCGGCGAACGTGGGGGGTGCCGATCGCTCCGTGCCGAATGTACGGTTCGGCGTGAAGCGTCGTGTTTCGGGTTGACCTCGAGTCAGTGCGTCGTATCGCTCGGCAGCACGCACGATGTCTCTCTAGCTGTTGTAATTCGCCGCAATCACCTGCCGCCAAATCTCCATATTTAACCCTTCGGTGTACGCCTGGATTTTTTCGCCTTCGGTCAGGTCGGTGATGCGGTTGAACAGTAACTCCATTTGCTGCGTGTACTGTGTTACACTACTGTATTGCTTGTGTCGGTGTATCTGCTGCCGCGCTATGTAGGTTGTATTAATTGGTTCGAAACGCTCGATTAAATCTGCCCAAAACTGCTGCCACGTTTTCTCCCCGAGGGCTACGTCGGTGTAGTAAATCCATTCGAGAGCCGGTCCACGTAACAGTGTCGCTGCGAGCCGGATCCTTGCTGCGTCGTGTTGCGGGGTCGAACAGCCAATGGCCTCGAAGTAAATTTTGAGGGTGGCCACGAATCGCCGGACGTAAGATCCCTTCGCGCTTGGATCGAACGCCTCCGGGAGCCTCGGTCGTGCTGCTTCGAGGTTCGGCGACAGTGGTGCCATTGGTCCGTGAAATGTCGGTGTCGCCACTGCTGCCGGAGTTGTCGGTGCTGCAATCACTATGGTTGCTGCTGCTGCGGTGGCGAACCCTGGTTGGCTTGTCAGAAAAGCCTCGAGTCGACGAAGCGTCGCCTGCGTCTGCTCCATGTCGGTGCGGAGGCTCGCGATGTCGCTCGTAGTCGCGTAGTTGTCGCCTTGGCCCTCCATGCCTGACATCAACGCGTCCGAAAAACCGAATCGAGGGGGAGCGAAAAACACGGAACCGGTTTTACGTACCCGAAATCGATGTTTGACTGCGTCGCCCCCACGGTTTTTGAAGACTGGTTTTTAGCGGTCGAAAGAACTTCGCGTGTAAACGGGCTCTGATTACCAAGTGTGAGGATCTAGGATCGAGCTCAGAAAAGAGAATGAGAATTGAGTCGAATTGAATGATCACCTGGGTACAACACAAGGCTATATATAGGCTCGACACAAGGCCCCGTAACCAGGTGTTACGCGAAGGTTCCGCGGGCCGCGAAGCGTCCCGAACAGATCCTTACCGAATTCGGTAGAAGGCAATTCGGTGGCAACCGAAAAGGAAGAGTTCGGTGCACGCAACCTAGCTCGGTGCTATAACTATAACAAAATATAGGAAAGCACCTAGCCTAGGAAATCAAGCAATTCATGCATGCATATAATTATCCTATGCTAGAAATAGCATAATAAAGTAAAGGCAAGCAAACATTGCTGGCATAAGCCGTCGTACTCTCACAGGCATGCTTGGTCGGGCAACGTACACCGGCCGGGTCCTCTGCACCGACCTGTGAGGATTGAGGAATGAAATGACTAAGGGAAATGTGGGTACAAGTAGGAAACCTAGAAATGTTGTACCCTATAGTGTCTACCCCACTACAGCCCAGATAGACAATAGCATATAAGTTTGACACACCCCCATAGGCAAAGTGGGGGAGAACAAGAGGTCACAAGACCAGTCAAGCAAAGCAAAGCAAGCTCAGGGTGGATCACAACGTCACCACACAATCCGAGCACAAGAGCAAGGCCAAAAGGCCAGTTCACATGCAAGATCATATATAAAGGTAAACAAGCAAGTGCAGGTATAGAAAGATCACAGTACAAGCAAGGTCAAGAAGTGAGCAAGTGAGGCCAAGTAGGCACAAGACCTAGCATCGTACAGAAGCGCTGATGATCACAAGGCGAAAGTGCCTTGGTAAAGATATCAGCAGTGTTGGCCTCAGAAGCCACGTAAGCAAGGCGCAACTGACCACGCTGCTGCAGCTCACGAGCAAGGAAGTAGCGAAGAGCAATGTGCTTCGTTCTGTGCTCCAGTCTGTGCTCCAGACACAAGGCCAGCATGGCCTTTTGTCTACGTACAGAACTGGAGGAGAACGAGGCGACTCTCCTAGGTCAGTCAGCAGGTAGGTGAGCCAGCGTAGCTCCTGTGCAGCCATGGCCCCCGCGTAGATCTCAGCCTCACAGCTGGAGCTGAGAACAGAAGACGAGCGGGTAGACCACCACGAAATAGAGCCGGAGCCAAGGCTGAAGGTGTAACCCTGTGACGACGGCTGCAGAGCCTGGTCGTCAGCCCAAGAAGCGTCAGCGTGACCTATGAGGACCACTCGACGTCGCCCTCTAAGCACTAGCCCCATGCCCGACGTACTGCACAAGTAGCGCAACACCCTCTTTGCTGCAGCCATGTGCTCTGGCCTGTGTCTCCCAGGAGCAACATAGCGTGCCAAGATGCTAAGAGGGTATGCAAGGCCAGGTCGTGTGCAGGTCATCAGGTACATGAGGCAGCCAACAAGCTCTGGGTACGGGCCACTCGACTCTACGGACTCATCCGAAGGCAGAGCTGAGAGCGAGTGGCGAGTAGACAAAGGAGTGGCCTGAGGCGAGGAGTACGTGAAGTCGAAGCGCTGAAGGACCTGCTGCACCATGTGTGACTGAGTCAGGGTAATGGTGCGCTGTGCTCTGTCCCGGGTGATCTGCAAGCCAAGGTAGCTGCGCAGTTCACCCAGGTCTGTGCACGTGTGTCTCTTCTGCAGCTCGGACTTCACGTGGGCGAGTCCAGCAGTGTCAGCAGTGGCAAAGACCAAGTCGTCGACGTACACGAGGATGTAGAACGGCGGCAAAGAGGTGTCGGTGCGCAGAAACAGCGATGGGTCGGCTGTAGAAGCTGCAAACCCAAGAGCCGCAAGTGTAGTCCTCAGTGTGTCGTGCCACTCACGGGGCGCCTGGCGGAGACCGTAGACTGGCCATCGGAGGCTCCACTGGGTACCAGGAGGAAACGACCCAGTGAAGCCAGGTGGGCGGCGCAGACAGATCTCCTCGTGCAGGCTGCCCTGCAGGAAAGCCGTGCTGAAGTCAAGAGAGTGAAGCTCGTAGTCGCGCTGAGCGGCTATGTGCAGCAGCACCCGAAGAGTGGTCATCTTCGGGGTGGGAGAGAAGGTCTGAAAGTAGTCAACTCCCTGCCGCTGACTGAAGCCTCGAGCCACGTAACGCGCCTTGAAGACAGGCGGAGAACCCGGCGGCCGCTTCACCCTGAAGATCCACATGCCACTGACGATGTTCGCCCCAGGTGGGGGAACCTCGTCGACGTAGGTGCCTGTGGACTTCCAGGAAGCCATCTCTGCGTCCATGGCCGACTGCCACTGAGAGGAGTAGGGACCCTCGATCGCCTCAGCGTACGATCGAGGAGTCGGGATGTCTGGTGCATCCGGGTCTCCCTCAGGGGCAATCAGCGTGGACACGAGATGGGGCAAAGCAGCAGCAAAGCACTGGAACTCCTCCAGCCTGTCCTCAAGGACGTCCGTGCTAAGAGCACACTCACCCCCGACGGACGGAGGACAGACAGACTCAGACTCAGCAACAAGACCAGCAGCGTAGTCTATGTTGAGCGGCATGGTGTGTGCATGTCCTTGATGGGGATGCAGCCCCATGTCAGCATGGTGCCTGAGCAGGATGTGGGAGGACTGGTGCTTCTCTGCATTGACGACCTCATGCTGTGGATGGCGCCCTTCCCTGGGCAAGGGGGAGTGAAGTGAAGGATTTTGCCCAGTGGTGTTCAGCCACCTCCAGCACGAGCTAGGGGGAGTGTTGATTGTGTAGGTGGTTGTGGTATTTTGCTCTAGCTGGTTGTGGGCTAAGGGTTTGGGCAAAATGTGGTGTTGCGGGCTGGTATTGATCTCGCACCCAACAAGCACCAACAAACCTTTGCTATTCACTACAACACCTTTGGTGTTGCTAGTTTAGCACTTTGGGTTGTTGGGGATTGTTGTAGGGAGAGGGTTGGGTTGGTAGGGTTTGAACAACTCGTCACTTTTCAGATCTGAACTCTTGCTAAAGCTAGTCTTTTGGTCTAATCCATGGCTGCCTACTAATTCCGCCAGAATACACCGTCGCTTTTTTATCGCGATAGCGATCGGCCTAGATCTTGGTTGAAAGCGTGCGTTACTATTCTGGAAAGTAGAGATTAAGACCGTTCCAACGCGTACCTGCTCATAGTTTAAGGTTACGTGAGCTGCAAGCAATGTTCCGTCGAAGTCGGCGGACTTAATCTCTTGTACGCTCTCCAGATTCACGCGCTTTCCATCAGTGGTATCAGAGCTGGTTAGGCCTGCGACATTCCCTCCTATTATCATATTACGAATTGGCTTAAGAATCTCCAGATCTAGGGTTGGTTATGGCCCAGAAATTAGATGGCCCTCCTAGGTTCACCGGCTCGGATTTTTCGCTATGGCGGTTCCAGTTTACGCTTTGGCTAGGTATCAAAGACCTAGAAGGCGTTTTGGAGGGATCGGAGCGAAGACCTGAAGCTGATGAAGGAAAGGCATCTACTGGATTCTCTAGCCAAGTGGGAGAAGGGGCTGGGGGAGCCTCTAGCTCATCCATAACTGAGGGAAGTGGAGGTGGACCAGCAGCACCACGAATCGGAAGGCAACGGCTTAGTACAGAGGAGCTTCTTAAGGCACAAGAAGCATGGGACCGCAAGGACAAGCAAGCGTTCCAGTACCTGTGTTGGGCCTTGGAAGGCCAACTAGAGCTCCTAAAGATGCTGATTGACCTGAAGGGCAAGCAAGGAGCAGCTGCACTAGCATGGAAGAGAGTTCAAGATCGACATTTGCAAAAAGGGTTGTTAAGCATACTCACCTGGAGGAAGCGGTTCTACACCATGGAACGCAACTATGGCGATGGGGAGACCATGGTGCAGCACCTCCAGAGGGTGGATGAGTATGTGAGGGCATTGGAGGAGCTGAACTATGAAGTAGATGAGAAGGAGATCATCTACACCGCACTCTAGGGGCTGGACCAAGAAGCAAACGAGGCTCTACTACAATACCTTCACCTAGAGCAGCAGAAATGGTTCAAGGCCTGGATATGGGAGGTGTTGGTTTCTGATGAGGCTCGCAAGCGTAATGCTGGTAGAGGAGTTGAAGGGGGAATGGGGGCAGGTGATAGGGTTGCCTCCAAGAAATACCAGCAGCGGCACGGAGGTGGGGGGAAGAAGAAGGAGCTCGACAAGTGCCTCGTCCCTGGATGCAACCGGAAGCACTCTTGGAAGGAGTGCTGGAGTCGACCAGATGGGTGGAAGCCTCAAGGGTACCCAGGAGAGGCTCCACCTGTCACTAGGCCTGAGTGGGTGGAGAGGAGGATGAAGAACGGAGCATGGAACAAGAAGGGCAGCAAAGAGAAAGCGGCAGCAGCGGCGGCAAACGAGGATAAGAAGGGAAAGGAGGACGTATCCGATGATGGCTTCTCCTTCTTATCCTTAGAGAAGGAGACGGCGCTTGCTGGTCGTACGTTGGCTGACCCCAATCAGCTCATTCTAGACTCTGGAGCAACCTGTGGAATGGTACCTCGGCGCGACCTCTTCACCACTTATCACTCCCTCCCACCTAACTCCAGAAATGTGATTGTGGGGAGCGGAGATACGCTGCAAGCAATCGGCATCGGCACCATCACCGTCATGGGGAAGGAGGGGGAGGTGCTGAATGTGAAGGGTGTGCTTCATGTTCCTGATTTGGCAGCCAACCTTCTCTCATGCTCTCAACTTGCGAGGCAAGAATACATATGCACCTTCACCATGGAAGGTGGCACGGTTCGCAAGGGTGGAGCTGTGGTGATGGAGGCCAAATTAGAGAAGGGCCTATACCTTGTTCTAGTTTGTGTGCCTCAGGTGGAGAGGGCACATGGAGTTGAAGCTGAGGAAGCCGCTTGTAGCAGCCGTTGGAGGGACGTGGAGCAGGTGACGGCAGATTTGCTGCACCTACGCATGGGGCATTTAGGAAGGCAGCAACTTGTGGAGTGTGTGAAGAAGGGGGAGCTGAAGGGTGTGGAGATCAAGGAGGGTGGTGGGCAGCCAAGCAAGTGCCCTGATTGCACGACCGGGAAGCTGCCAAGGACCTCTTTCCCTATCTCCACCACTCGAGCCTCCGCACCTCTTGAGTTGGTGCACACGGATGTGTGTGGCCCCATGCAAACACCGGATAGGGAGAAGGGCAGCAAATACTTCATCACCTTCTTGGATGACTTCAGCCGCCTAAGTTGGGTTACCTTGGTGAAAACCAAGGATGAGGTGGCCAAGGTCTTCAAACGTTGGATACGCTATGCGGAGAGGGAAGCCGGGGCGAAGGTGAAGATACTAAGGTCTGATCGGGGTGGGGAGTACATGGAGAAGGATCTGGAGGCTTTCCTTGAAGACAAGGGCATCACCCACCAGCTTTCAGTCGCCTACACACCGCAGCAAAATGGGGCAGCGGAGCGGCTAAACTGGACCCTCATTGACCTTGCCCGAGCCATGCTTGCTCATGCGCAGCTGGACCATACTTGGTGGGGGGCAGCAGTGCAATATGCCAACTGGGTTAAGAACAGAATGGGCAGCAAGGGGCTAGGGGGCAAGAGCCCTTACTTCATGTGGACCAGGAAGGTGCCTAGTGTGTCCATGGCACGAGTGTGGGGGTGCATGGCGCAGTACAACGTGCCCGACCAGCAACGGAGGAAGCTGGATCCTAAGGCACAATGGGGCATTTTTCTTGGGGTGTCGGAGAGGAGTAAAGCTTGGATGTTGTGGAGTGTGGCGGATCAGCGGGTGGTGGAAAGCAGGGATGTGGTTTTCCACGAGGGGCTGAGCTATAAGGGGTGGAAAGAGCATGGTGCTAGTACAGTTGGGAGCTCCCTTCAGGATCCCTACACCTCTTCCATCTTTGAGGGGGCATGGGAGGACCCTGGAGAGGAGGTAGAGGAGCAGCAAGAGGAACAAAAGGCAGCTGCACCTCACCATGAGGAGTCACCAACTGCTGGTTCTACCCCTGACCCTAACGCACCAGCCCATGACCCGGAGCAGCCACAGGGGCAGCAGCAGCAACAAGAGAAGCCGCAGCAGCCACCACAGGAGCATACACCACCTGTTCCTGCGGGTAGGTGGCAGCAAATACTGCAGCAGCAGCTGTCCAAGTCACCACGGTCCCCCATGAAGAGAGTGACTTGGAAGGAGAAGCTGCAAAGTTTGGAGCAGGGGGAGGCATCACCTCTGCGCCGCACCACACGCATCTCCCGGCCACCCGAAGGTTCACACCAAGTGCACAGTATGCTTGCATGCATGATCATGAGGTGCATGATATGGAGGAGTGCATGCTTGTGGATGCTGAGGGGGGTGAGCTTGGGCTTGATTTCTGTCTCATGGGTCAGGTGCATGAGCCTAAGTCGGTCAAGGAGGCCTTGTCCCGTCCTGAGTGGGTCAAGTCCATGCGTGAGGAGCTTGAGTCTCATAGGGTGAACGAGTCTTTTGAGCTGGTTGATCCAGCTTGTGTGCCACCTGGAATGGAGGTCTTGAGGTGTCAGTGGGTGTGGAAGTATAAGCACATGGCTGATGGGAGTATTGAGAGGCCTAAGTCCAGGTTGGTGGCCATGGGGAACACTCAAACACGAGGCGTTCACTATGACCAGGTATATACCCCGGTGGGTAAACCTACCACCCTGAGAGGTTCCCTTGGGATGGCAGCATCCTCGGGGTCTCACATCCATCACATGGATGTGACCACCGCCTATCTTCATGGGGTCTTGAAGGAGGAGCTTTACATGAGGCAACCACCTGGTTTTGATGATGGGTCCGGCAGAGTTTGCCGACTCAAGAAATCAATCTATGGGCTAAAGCAAGCTCCAAGGCAGTGGTACCTCAAGTTTGATGAGGCGCTGATGGATTTTGGGTTTGAGAGGTCGGAGTGTGACCCCGCCTTGTACCACTTGGTGAGGCACGAGGGCAGGCTGTCCCTTTACCTCTATGTGGATGACATTCTGCTCATGTCTTCGAGCATGGTCTTGCTGGACGATGTGAAGGGTCTCTTGTCCTCTCGGTTCCGCATGAAGGACTTGGGGGAGGCCAAGTACTATTTGGGGGTGCAGATTGAGCGTGATGAGAGTGGCATCTTGATTCATCAGGAGAGGTACATTCTCAACATGCTTGAGTCCTTAGGTCTTTCTGAGGCTAACCCCGTGCGTACCCCTCTCCCTACAGGGTTCGACGTGCATGCACATGCTGAGGAGCCCTTGCTGCGAGATGAGCTGGTCCAGCTCTATCAAAGTATTGTGGGGTCTCTCATGTATGCAAGCACGACCACACAGCCCCAGATTGCTTATGCAATGTCACAGCTGTCCAAGGTGGTGTCTTGTCCCAAGGCATTTCACCTGCAGGCTGCTAAGAGAGTGCTAAGGTACCTGAAAGGTTGTGTCAAGTCAGGTATATTCTACCCCGCACACAGCAAGCCTCAGGTTGAGTTGGTGGGCTTTAGTGATGCTGATTATGCTGGAGATTCAGCTGATCGCAAGAGTCACACCGGCTATGTCTATTGCCTTAATGGTGCATCCATCTCTTGGCAGAGCAAGAGGCAGCCGGTGGTTGCATTGTCTACCACTGAGAGTGAGTACATCAGTCTGTGTCAGTGCATTCAGGAGGGTGTGTGGCTGAAGCGTTTGTTTGGGGAGTTTGGGCATGATTTTGCTGGTGGTGTGCCTGTGTTTGTGGACAACCAGTCTGCCATTGCCCTTGCACAGAATGCATGCTTGCATGGCCGCACCAAGCACATGCAGGTTCGGTGGCATTTCATCAGGGAGATGGTGGCGTGCGGCGAGGTGATCCTCCGGTGGTGCCCCACCAACCGTCAAGCAGCAGATATACTCACCAAACCCCTCCCTTTTGAGCGGCATGGTGTGTGCATGTCCTTGATGGGGATGCAGCCCCATGTCAGCATGGTGCCTGAGCAGGATGTGGGAGGACTGGTGCTTCTCTGCATTGACGATCTCATGCTGTGGATGGCGCCCTTCCCTGGGCAAGGGGGAGTGAAGTGAAGGATTTTGCCCAGTGGTGTTCAGCCACCTCCAGCACGAGCAAGGGGGAGTGTGGATTGTGTAGGTGGTTGTGATATTTTGCTCTAGCTGGTTGTGGGCTAAGGGTTTGGGCAAAATGTGGTGTTGTGGGCTGGTATTGATCTCGCACCCAACAAGCCGCTGGTGCTGAGGTGCCGCTGTTGCTGCTGGGCCGGCCGAGTTGCCGTGTTTGCTGTGCTGCTGTGCTCCCCGACCCGTCCTGTCTGGTGAGATCGCTGGCTGCAGTCATGACTACCCCTAGTGTCCTAGCTTTTGACGCTGAGGGTCGTGCCATTGACTTTGAGGTCTGGCTCGACGACCTGCAGCTGTTCTTACAGTGCGATAGGGCAGACAGTCTTTCTCTCTTTGACCTCACCTCTGGCGCCATCCCTGCCCCTGCTGCTGATGCTGACGCCACTGTTCGCTCACAGTGGGCCACGCGCGATGCTGCTGCACGTCTTGCTGTGCGTCGCCACCTGCCTACCGCTGAGCGCGCGCACTTTAGCCAGTACAAGAGTGCCCAGACCTTGTACGACGCTATAGTTGCGCGCTACTCCTCCCCTGCCACTGCTGCACTGAGCCGCCTCATGCTCCCCTTCCTCTTCCCTGACCTTGCCGCCTTTCCCACTGTCGCTGACCTCATTACGCACCTCCGCACTAGTGACACTCGCTACCGCGCTGCGCTTCCTGCTGACTTCTGCGCCGAAACCCCCCCCCCCCCCCCCCCATGTACATCACTCTCTACTTTTTAGTCACTCGCCTCCCTGACTCCCTTCGTGTAGTCCGGGACCACTTCCTCACGGTCTGTCCCACCACCCTCACAGTCGACAGCCTCAAGAAGGCCCTCCTTGCGGCGGAGAAGAGCATAGTCGCTGTAGGAGCCTCTCGAGGTGACCCCCGCGCCCCCATCTTTGAGGGGTGTTCTCCTTCCCCTCTCCTGCCCTCTGTCGCCTCTGCCGCTGCGGCCGACCTCGTTGGTCTTGAGTCAGTCGGTGCGGCGTCTGCCCCTAGCGGGAGACGCCGCTCTGGCAAGGGCAAGGGGGGCAAGGGAGCGGGTGGGGCCAGCGGGGGCGGTGGAGGTGGCGGTGGAGGCGGCGGAGGGAGTGGGGGTGGCGGTGGAGGTGGTAGCGGGGGTGGGGGTGCTAGTGGCGGCAGTGGGGGCGGGGGTGGCGGCGGCGGTGGCGGTGGGAGCGGAGGTGGCGGAGGCGGCGGCGGTGGAGGCGGAGGCGGGGGTGGCGGTGGCGGTGGCGGTGGTGGAGGTGGTCGGAGTGGCGCTTCGCAGCGGAGCAGCACTGGGGGTGGTCAGCGCCAGCAGCAGCAGCAGCAGCAGCAGCAGCGTTCTCGCGACCTCCCGACGCCTCAGCAGCTCCGTGAGTGGTACACCCAGCGTCAGCGTGGTGGGGGTTTTGGTCCCTGCACCTACGTCCTTCGCACTGGCGACCGTACTGGAGAGCAGTGTGGGGGTACCCACACCGCCCAGCGCTGCTTTGGCCGCCTGACGGACGCTTGGCGCCAGCAGTTCCCGGAGGCCGCGGAGATCCCCCGCTGGGGAGAGCTGTCTAGGGCTGGTGTAGCTATCTTTGATCTTGACTTTGATGCTATCCTTGCTGCCATGTATGCTGTGACCATTAGTGATGAGGGTGACTGTTACCGGTGTTTCCCGCCCGACCCGGGCATTGGTACTACTGCTCTAGGTGTCAGTGAGGCTTCTGCTCTAGGTGCCAGTGCGTCTGTGCTCTCAGGTACTGGTGAGGCTGCTCTCTCAGGTACTAGTGCGTCTGCGCTCTCAGGTACTGCGTCGGCCTCGGCCTCCCACACCTTCACTCTTGACTCTGGAGCGTCTCGCTCCTTCTTTCGGGACCGCACCACACTCACGCCACTTAGTCGGCCGGTTGCGGTGTCCCTGGCTGACCCCTCTGGGGGTCCTGTCCTGTCTCACTTTTCCACAGTCCTCCCGTGTCCGGCGGCTCCCTCTGGCACCCTGTCTGGTCTCTACCTCCCCTCGTTCTCTACGAACTTGGTGAGTGATGCTGACCTACAGGATGCGGGAGTCCACCAGTTCACCCCTGCTCGTCAGCGGGTGACGCACTGCACAGAGGCTCGCACAGGTCGTCACCTGGCTACGTTTACACGTCAGCCAGGGTCGAGCCTGTACACACTGACCACTGCTTCTCCTCCAGTTCCCGAGTCTGGTAGGGTCCCTTCGTCAGGTCAGGGGTTTGCTGCAGCGTCCAGGTCTGGTCCTGAGTCTGCCCCCTGTTCGTGTCGTCGCCCGTCTCACGAGACTCTCCTCTGGCACCACCGCCTGGGTCACCCCTCTCTGCTTCGGCTCAGAGGCATGGCCTCCCGTCTTCTTGTGTCTGGTCTCCCCCGGTCCCTCCCTCCCCTTCCTCAGGGCCCTGGCCCTGCCTGTGTCCCCTGTGTTGAGGGGCGCCAGCGTGCTGCCCCTCACTCCTCCCAATTTCCTCCGACAGAGGCTCCGTTGCAGACGCTTCACATGGACGTGTGGGGCCCTGCCCGCGTCCATGGACTCGGTCACGAGCGCTACTTCCTGTTGGTGGTTGACGACTACTCGCGTTACACCACAGTCTTCCCCTTGCGCAGCAAGGGTGATGTCACTGAGGTGCTGATTGACTGGATCCGCGCAGCTCGTCTCCAGCTCAGGCAGAGCTTTGGCTCGGACTTTCCTGTGTTGCGTCTGCACTCGGACAGAGGCGGAGAGTTCTCCTCTGGCCTTCTGCGTGCCTTCTGTCGTGCGCGAGGCATCCGCCAGACCTTCACGCTTCCGGACTCACCGCAGCAAAATGGGATTGCAGAGCGCCGCATTGGCATGGTCATGGACGTCGCTCGTACGTCTATGATGCATGCGGCTGCCCCCCATTTTCTGTGGCCGTTTGCGGTCAGGTACGCGGCGCATCAGATCAACCTCCACCCCAGGGTCTCCAGGCCGGAGACCTCCCCAGCCCTGCTGTGGACGGGGAAGGTTGGCGATGCGTCGGCGTTCCGGGTCTGGGGATCTCGGGCGTTTGTCCGCGACTTGTCTGCGGACAAGCTGTCCCCTCGCGCTGCTCCCTGCGTCTTCCTGGGGTTCCCCCCCGACGCCCTTGGGTGGCAGTTCTACCACCCCACCTCTCGCCGTATTCTGTCCTCCCAGGACGTCATGTTTGACGAGTCGGTACCCTACTACCGCCTCTTCCCCTACCGCACTCCGTCCCTCCCCCCACCCCCGCTCTTCTTGGTACCAGGTCCCCCCCCGGTAGACCCCCTTCCCCCTCAGGGTCCTGCCCCTTCAGGTGTGTCCCAGGTAGACGCGGTCGAGCCTGTCGAGGTCACTGGTGACTCTGGTGCTGCTTTGGGTGCTGAGCCTAGGGGTGCTGTGACTGGGGGTGCTGTGCCTGGGGGTGCTGAGCCTGGGGGTGCGGAGCTTGGGGGTGCGGAGTCTGGGGGTGCTGAGCCTGGGGGTGCTGAGCCTGGGGGTGCGGAGCCTGGGGGTGCTGAGCCTGGGGGTGCTGAGCCTGGGGGTGCTGAGCCTGGAGGTTCTTCGCCTGGGGGTTCTCCGGGTGCCTCGTCTCGCCGAGAGCCACTCTCCCCACAGGAGCTGCGTGAGTGGTTTGCCCGGCGCTGGAGGCGTGCTGCTGGTGCTGGAGGTTCTTCGGCTACTGAGGGTGCTGCTGCCGCGCGTCCCGGAGGTGCTCGTACTGGGAGTACTGGAGCTGCTGGGCCTACGGGTTCTCCTGGAGCTGGTGCTGCTGAGCGTGTTGGCGCTGAGACTACCGCTGGCGGTCCGACTGGCAGTGCTCCTGGTGCTGCTGGAGGTTCTGGGGCTGCTGGAGGTTCTGGGGCTGCTGGAGGTTCTGGTGCTGCTGGAGGTTCTGGGGCTGCTGGAGGTGCTGCTAGGGGTTCTGGAGCTACTGGAGGTGCTGCTGGAGCGGGTACTCCTGCTGGGGGTAGTGGTGCTGTCCCTGCTGTTTCTGGCGTCGCCACGCGGCCCCGACCGTACTTCGTTCCACTCCTGCAGCAGGTTCTTGGTCTTACACCTTCTCCTGGTCCTCCTCCTCCTCCCTTAGAGGGTCCACAGCCTGTCCGGTCACCGTCACAGCTACAGCCTGCCTCCCCTTTGCCTGCTCCTTCTCCCTACGCTGGTCCGACGGGAGGTCTTACTGAGCCTCGTGAGCCTGCGTCACGTCCTGCGTCGCCTGTTCGTGCTGAGCGCACTAGTGGTCGCGGTTCGCGTCAGCGTCCTCCTCCTGTCCCTGGCACGCACCGGATGTCTCTGCGTCCGTCCACTGCTCCTCTGCGTGCCCCTTTGCCTTCTCCTCTTGCTTCCTCTCTTCCTGCTCTTCCCGACCCGGAGTCGGACTCTCTTCGTGCTGCCAGTCCTACTATCACGCATCTCCTTGCTACTGCCGTCACTGACCCTTCTTTCGAGTCTTCTGCTGCGTCTGCCCTTGTTACTGAGCTCGTCGACTTTGCTGCGCGCTGTCGTCTCGACTACGCTGCTAGTCTTGTCGTTGAGTCTGAGTCTGCCTGTCCTCCGTCCGTCGGGGGTGAGTGTGCCCTTGGCACAGACGTCCTAGAGGACAGGCAGGAGGAGTTTCAGTGTCTGGCCGCCGCTTCACCTCATCTCGCGTCTGTACTGCTCACCCCTGAGGGAGACCCGGATGCACTAGACATCCCGACTCCGCGCTCTTACGCGGAGGCGATAGAGGGTCCCTACTCCTCTCAGTGGCAGGCAGCTATGGATGCAGAGATGGCTTCCTAGAAGTCCACATGCACCTACGTTGACGCTGTCCCCCCTCCTGGGGCGAACATCGTCAGTGGCATGTGGATTTTCACGGTGAAGCGGCCGCCGGGTTCTCCGCCTGTCTTCAAGGCGCGTTACGTGGCTCGTGGCTTCAGTCAGCAGCAGGGAGTTGACTACTTCCAGACCTTCTCCCCCACCCCGAAGATGACTACTCTTCGGGTACTGCTGCACGTTGCTGCTCACCGTGACTATGAGCTGCAATCTATCGACTTCAGCACTGCTTTCTTGCAGGGCAGCCTGCACGAGGAGATCTGGCTGCGTCGCCCACCTGGCTTCACTGGGCCTTTCCCTCCTAGTACCCAGTGGAGTCTCCGGCGTCCAGTCTACGGTCTCCGCCAGGCACCGCGTGAGTGGCACGACACACTGAGGACTACGCTGGCGGCACTTGGGTTTGCTCCTTCCACTGCAGACCCGTCGCTGTTTCTGCGCACCGACACTTCCCTGTCGCCGTTCTACATCCTCGTGTACGTCGACGACTTGGTCTTTGCCACTGCTGACACCGCTGGACTCGCCTACATGAAGTCCGAGCTGCAGAAGAGACACACGTGCACTGACCTAGGTGAGCTGCGCAGCTACCTTGGCTTGCAGATCACCCGGGACAAAGCACGCCGCACCATCACCCTGACTCAGTCACACATGGTGCAGCAGGTCCTTCAGCGCTTCGGCTTCACGTACTCCTCGCCTCAGGCCACTCCTCTGCCTACTCGCCACTTGCTCTCAGCTCTGCCTTCGGATGAGTCCGTAGAGTCGAGTGGCCCGTATCCAGAGCTTGTCGGCTGCCTCATGTACCTGATGACCTGCACACGACCTGACCTTGCATACCCTCTTAGCGTTCTTGCATGCTATGTTGCTCCTGGGAGACACCGACCAGAGCACATGGCTGCAGCGAAGAGGGTGTTGCGCTACTTGTGCAGTACGTCGGGCATGGGGCTAGTGCTTGGAGGGCGCAGTCCAGTGGTCCTCACTGGGCACGCGGACGCTTCTTGGGCTGACGACCAGGCTACGCAGCGGTCGTCACAGGGTTACACTTTCAGTCTTGGTTCCGGCTCTGTTTCGTGGCAGGCTACCCGCTCGTCTTCTGTTCTTGGCTCCAGTTGTGAGGCTGAGATCTACGCCGGGGCTATGGCTGCACAAAAGCTTCGCTGGCTCACCTACGTGCTGACCGACCTTGGAGAGCCGCCTCCTTCTCCTCCAGTCTTGTACGTGGACAACAAGGCCATGCTGGCCTTGTGTCGAGAGCAGCGACTGGAGCACAGAACAAAGCACATTGCTCTCCGCTACTTTCTTGCGCGTGAGCTGCAGCAGCGTGGACAGTTGCGGCTTGCGTACGTGGCCTCTGAGGCAACCACTGCTGATGTCTTCACCAAGGCACTTGCGCCTTGTGATCATCAGCGCTTCTGCACTCAGTTGGGGCTTGTGCCTGTCTTGCCTCACTTGCTTACTTCTTGACCTTGCTTGTACTGTCACATATATATACTCTTGCTCTTGCTTGCTTAGCCTTTTGTATACCTATATGTGATCTTGCTTGTGAACTGGCCTCCTGGCCTTTGAACTTGTGCTCGGAATGTGTGGTGACTTTGTGATCCACCCTGAGCTTTGCCTTGCTTTGCTTGACTGGTCTTGTGACCCCTTGTTCTCCCCCACTTTGCCTATGGGGGTGTGTCAGAACATTATAGCTTACTTACTTGTGTAGGCTATAGTGGGGTATCCCATAGGGGGTACAACCCAATTAGGGTTTCCTATTTGTACTCACTTCGTTCATAGTTCATTTCATTCTCGTTCTATTCTTCTCACAACAAACCTTTGCTATTCACTACAACACCTTTGGTGTTGCTAGTTTAGCACTTTGGGTTGTTGGGGATTGTTGTAGGGCGAGGGTTGGGTTGGTAGGGTTTGAACAACTCGTCACTTTTCAGATCTGAACTCTTTCTAAAGCTAGTCTTTTGGTCTAATCCATGGCTGCCTACTAATTCCGCCAGAATACACCGTCGCACTTAAATCGCGATAGCGATCGGCCTAGATCTTGGTTGAAAGCGTGCGTTATTATTCTGGAAAGTAGAGATTAAGACCGTTCCAACGCGTACCTGCTCATAGTTTAAGGTTACGTGAGCTGCACGCAATGTGCCGTCGAAGTCGGCGGGTTTAATCTCTTGTACGCTCTCCAGATTCACGCGCTTTCCATCAGTCTAGACGACAGCGAGCCGCGAAGTCGACAAGCTCAGCAACTAGGGCAGACGCAGCAGTGGACTCAAAGGAAGGGTCAGTGACAACAGTGGCCAGGAGACGCGTGACAGTAGGACTGGCAGCACGAAGAGAGTCAGACTCAGGGTCAGCAAGAAGAGGAAGAGAGGACTCTAGAGGAGACGGCAACGGGACACGCAGTGGAGCAGTGGAAGGACGCAGCGCCATCTGGTGTGTGCCCGGGACCGCAGGAGGACGCGGACGCGGAACATGACGACTAGTGCGAGCAACACAAATAGGCGACGCAGGACGAGACGCAGGCTCACGACGCTCAGCAAGACCTCCAGTAGGACCAGTGTAGGGAGAAGGAGCAGGTAGGGGGGAGGCGGGCGGTAACTGTGACTGCGACTAGACAGGCTGTGGACACTCTAAGGGAGGAGCAAGACCAGTAGAGGGCGGGAGACCAAGAACCTGCTCAAGGAGCGGAATGAAGTACTGCCGCGGCCGCGCAGCGCCTCCAGAACCAGTAAGGACAGCACTAGTACCCCCAGCAGCAGCACCAGCGCCAGCAGTACCTCGAGCTCCAACAGCGCCAACTCCAGCACCCTCAGACGCACCAGCACCAGCAGAAACACCTGCGCCAACACCTCCAGCAGCTCTAGCTCCAGCAGCTCCAGCAGCACCAACTCCAGCAGGACCGGCAGCTCCAGTACCGCCAGTAGCTCCAGCAGGGTCAACTCCAGCAGACCCAACAACACCCCCAGCCCCAGCAGCTCCAGTACCGCCAGTACGAGCACCTCCGGGACCAGTTGCAACAGTAGAACCTCCAGCTCCAGCAGCACGGCTCCAGCGCCGGGCAAACCACTCGCGCAGCTCCTGTGGAGAGAGTGGCTCCCGCCTCGACGAAGCACCGCCGGCGGCCACACGAGCAGACCCAGCGCCCCCAGGCTCCGCACCCCCAGGCTCCGCACCCCCAGACTCAGCACCCCCAGGCTCACCACCCCGAGGCTCAGCACCCCCAGACTCAGCACCCCCAGGCTCACCACCTCCAGACCCGGCACCCGCAAGCTCAACAGCTCTAACAGCACTAGAATCAACAGCTACCTCGACAGGCTCAACTGCGTCTACCTGGGACACACCTGACGGGGCAGGACCCTGAGGGGGAAGGGGGTCTACCGGGGGAGGACCTGGTGCAAGGAAGAGCGGCGGCGGGGGGAGGGGCGCAGTGCGGTAGGGGAAGAGACGGTAGTAAGGCACCGAATCGTCAAAGGTGACGTCCTGGGAGGACAGAACACGGCGCGAGGTGGGGTGGTAGAACTGCCAACCATGCGCGTCAGGGGGGAAGCCAAGGAAGACGCAGGGAACAGCACGGGGGGACATCTTGTCCGCAGACAAGTCGCGGACAAACGCCCGAGATCCCCAGACCCGAAACGCAGACGCATCGCCAGCCCTCCCCGTCCACCGCAAGGCGGGGGAGGTCTCTGGCAAGGAGACCCGGGGCTGAAGGTTGAGCTGATGCGCGGCGTACTGAACCGCAAACGGCCACAGAAAATGGGGGCAGCCGCATGCATCATGGACGTACGAGCGACATCCATGACCATTTTGCTGTGGAGAGGCCGGAAGCGTGAAGGTCTGTCGGATGCCCTGTGCACGACAGAAGGCTCCTAGACGGGCAGAGAAAAACTCCCCGCCTCTGTCCGAGTGCAGACGCAGAACAGGAAAGTCCGAGTCGAAACTCTCCCTGAGCTGGAGACGAGCTGCGCGGATCCAGTCGATCAACACCTCAGTGACGTCACCCTTGCTGCGCAAGGGGAAGACTGTGGTGTAACGTGAGTAGTTGTCAACCACCAACAGGAAGTAACGCTCGTGCCCCTGCCCACGGACGCGGGCGGGGCCCCACACGTCCATGTGGAGGGTCTGTAGCGGAGCCTCTATCGGAGGAAACTCGGAGGAGTGAGGGGCGGCGCGCTGTGGCTTCTCGACGCAGGGGACACAGGTAGGGCCAGGCCCCAAAGGTAGGGGAGGGAGAGACCGAGGGAGACCAGAGACAAGGACACGGGAGGCCATGCCTCAGAGACGAGGCAAGGAGGGGTGACCAAGGCGGTGGTGCCAGAGGAGAGTCTAGTGGGACAGGAGACGACACCAGCAGGGAGCAGACTCAGGACCAGACCTGGACGCTGCAGCAAACACCTGAGTCGACGCAGCTACCTGGCCGGACTCAGCAGCCGGAGGAGACTCAGTAGTAAGGGTGTACAGGCTCGACCATGGCCGACGGGTGAACGTGGCCAAGTGTCGGCCTGTCCAAGCACACGTGCAGTGGGTCACCCGCTGACTCGCAGGAGTGAACTGGTCAACCCCCCTATCCTGTAGGTCCGCTCCACTCACCATGTTCGTAGAGAACGAGGGGAGGTAGAGACCTGACAGGGTGCCAGATGGGGCTGCCGGGCACGGTAAAACAGTGGAGAAGCTAGCAAGGACGGGACCCCTAGAGGGGTCCTCCAGGGAGACTGCAACCGGCCGACTGAGCGGCGTAAGAGTGGTGCGGTCTCGAAAGAAGGAGCGGGACGCACCCGAGTCAAGGGTGAAGGTGTGTAAGGCCTGAGCCGACGTAGTACCTGAGAGAGCAGACTCACCAGCACCTGGGGCAGCAGACGCACTAGTACCTGGGGCAGCAGACGCACTAGCACCTAGAGCAGCAGCCTCACCAGCACCTAGAGCAGTGGACTCAATGCCCGGGTCAAGCGGTACACACAGGTATCGGGCACCCTCAACACTAGTAGTCACAGCATACATGGCAGCAAGGATAGCATCATAGTCAAGATCAAAGATGGCAACCCCCGCCCTAGACAGATCTCCCCAGCGAGGAATCTCTGACGCCTCAGGGAACTGGAGATGCCACGCGTCCGTCAGGCGACCGAAGCAGCGCTGGGTGGAGTGCGGGCCCCCGCACTGCTCACCAGCTCGGTCGCTCGTACAGAGGACGTAAGTGCAGGGACCAGTACCCCCACCGCGCTGACGCGCAACGTACCACTCACGAAGCTGCTGAGGGGACAGGGTCACACCACGCTGCTGTTGCTGGGGCGGACCACCACCTGACCCACTCCTCTGCGCAGAGTCGCGACCCGCTCCACCACCGCCGCCGCCGCCACCTCCACCGCCTCCTCCACCTCCGCCTCCTCCGCCACCTTCGCCGCCTCCGCTCCCTCCGCCACCTCCGCCGCCTCCTCCGCCTCCACTGCTGCCGCCGCCGCCGCCACCCCCGCCACCACTCCCACCACCACCCCCACCCCCTCCACTGCCTCCACCACCACCTCCACCGCCCCCGCTAGCCCCTCTAGTTCCCTTGCCCCCCTTGCCCTTGCCGGTGCGGCGTCTCTCGCTAGGGGCGGACGCAGCGCCGACCCTGGAGAAACTAACGAGGTCGGCAGCAGCAGCAGTGGCAACAGAGGGCAAGAGGGGGGAGGGGGAACACCCCTCAAAGACGTGGGTGCTAGGGTTACCACGAGAGGCTCCTACAGCGACTATGCTCTTCTCTGCTGCTAGGAGGCCCTTCTCGAGGAGGTCAACGGTGAGAGTGGTGGGGCAAACTGAGAGGAAGTGGTCCCTGACTACGCGGAGAGAGTCAGGGAGCCGGGTGACTAAGTAGTAGAGGGTGATGTACATGGGGGGGGGGGTTCTTGGCGCAGAACTCAGCAGGAAGCGCAGCGCGGTAGCGAGTGTCACTAGTGCGGAGGTGCGTAATGAGGTCAGCGACTGTGGGAAAGGCAGCAAGGTCAGGGAAGAGGTACGGTAGCATGAGGCGGCTCAGTGCAGCAGTGGCAGGGGAAGAGTAGCGTGCAACTACAGCATCGTACAAGGTCTGAGCACTCTTGTACTGGCTAAAGTGTGCACGCTCAGTGGTCGGAAAGTGGGGACGCACAGCAAGACGAGCAGCAGCATCGCGTGTCGCCCACTGTGAGCAAAACGTGCTGTCAGCAGTAGCAGGCGGGGCAGGGGAGGCACCAGAGGTGAGGTCGAACAGAGAGAGGCCGTCTGCCCTATCGCACTGGAGGAACAGCTGAAGGTCATCGACCCAGACCTCAAAGTCAACAGCACGGCCCTCAGTGTTAAAGGTAAGAACACTGGGGGTAGCCATGACTGCAGAGGTCTAGCAAGGAGTGGGCTCACCAGTACGAGTAAGTAGGGCCGGGGAGCGTTGGTAGAACTAGTAGCTGCTCAGCGGCTCGGCTGCTGGGCGGCTCGGCGGTCGGGCGGCTCGGCGGGTCGGCTGCTGGGCGGCTCGGCGGTTCGGCTGCTGGGCGGCTCGGCTGTCGGGCGGCTCGGCGGCTAGGCGGCTCGGCGGCTCGGCTACTGGGCGGCTCGGCTGCTGGGCGGCTCGGCTGTCGGGCGGCTCGGCGGCTAGGCGGCTCGGCGGCTCGGCTACTGGCCGGCTCGGCTGCTGGGCGGCTCGGCTGTCGGGCGGCTCGGCGGCTAGGCGGCTCGGCGGCTCTACTGCTGGGCGGCTCGGCGGCTCTGCTGCTGGGCGGCTCGGTAGAGGCGGCGTCGATGCCGCGTAGGAGGCGGCGTCGGGGCCGCTTAGGGGCAGCGACGGGGCCGCTTAGGAGCGGTAGCGGGGCCGCGGAGGGGCGGCGACGAGGCCGCTAGAGGGCGGCGAGGCCGCGATAGGGCGGCGACGGGGCCTCGAGAGGGCGGCGACGGGGCCGCGATAGGGCGGCAACGGGGCCGCGATAGGGCGGCGACAGGGCCACGATAGGGCAGCGAAGGGGCCGCGAGGGGGGGCGGGGCGGCGACGGGGCCGCGATAGGGCGGCGACGGGGCCGCGATAGGGCGGCGACGGGTCTGCGAGGGGGTGGCGACGGGGCCGCGATAGGGCGGCGACAGGGCCGCGATAGGGCAGCGACGGGGCCGCGAGGGGGGGCGGGGCGGCGACGGGGCCGCGATAGGGCGGCGACGGGGCCGTGATAAGGCGGCGACGGGTCCGCGAGGGGGTGGCGACGGGGCCGCGATAGGGCGGCGACGGGGCCGTGGAGGAGGGGCCGCTGAGGGCGGCGCGACGGGCCGCTAGGAGGGCGGCGACGGGGTCGCGAGGGGCCGTGAGAGAGGGGGGAGGGCCGCTGAGGGCGGCGCGACAGGTCGCTAAGGGGAGGGCGGCACACAGGGCGCGCCTCGGTCAGGAGCGACTCAATCTCAGGGCAGGAAAAAAAATCGATGTTCAGTGGTGGGCCCTAGGAAGTTCCCACTAGGGAACCTGCTCTATACCATGTGAGAATTGAGGAATCAAATGACTAAGGGAAATGTGGGTACAAGTAGGAAACCTAGAAATGTTGTACCTTATAGTGTCTACCCCACTACAGCCTAGATAGACCATAGCATATAAGTTTGACACAACCTGCGCCCTTTCTCGGCGAAGCCAACAATGGCTGCGGCGGAGGTGGTGGCTCTGCGGGCGATCGTCTCGGCGACGAAGTCAACCCCGGCCTGGTGGATGCGAGGCTTGCGCATGTCGGTGTCGACACCATCACAAGCTCGGCGAAGCATGAGGTCGCCACTGGCCTAGACATCACGCAATCGACCGGCACCGACTCTCCGTATGTGTCGCGCGTTAGTGGGAAGCTGGCGCGGCACACCTTCCTCGGAAAGGGCTCCGATGCTGAGGATGCCCTGGCCGTCGTGCACATCGACTTGTGCGGGCCTTTCCGTGTGGCTGCCAAGGATGGCATCCTGTACTTCCTGTAGCTGAAGGACCGCAAGACCTGCTATGTGTGGGTTAGGCCGGTCGCTGAGAAGTCCGACGTGCTGCAGGACTTCGCTCAGTGGATAGTGGTGGTTGAGCGGTAGGCGAAGAAGTCGGTGCTGATGCTGCGCTCAGACCGTGGCGGAAAGTTTCTCGAGAAGCATTTCACTAGCTTCGTGGACGGCAAGGGCATCGTCCACGACCTGACCTGCCCCTATACCGTGCAACAGAATGGAATGGCGGAGCGGGAGATAAGGACGGTGGTGGAGTTGGTGCGAACGATGCTGCTGCACATGGGTGTGCAGCACCACTGATGGCACCTCGCTCTACGGCAGGCCGTCTGGGTCCGCAACTGCCTCGAGAGGTCGACGCTACCACCGGGGACGACGCCGTACCAGCTGCTCACCGGGTTGAAGCCCGACTTGTTGCGGGCACGAGTGTGGGGCTGCATGGCACAGTTCCTGGTTCCCGAGCAGTAGAATGGTGGGAACTTGAAGCCGAAGGCCAGGTGGGGTCTCCATCTCGGTGTGTTAGAGGAGAGCAAGGGCTGGGAGCTCCTCGACCTCACTGACAACATGGTGGTCACCATGTCGGATGTGGTGTTCTACGAGACGATGTTGCTGGAGGTGTGGAAATCGGAGCACGGGCCGGCGTCGGGGCGACGCTCCCCTTGCTCGCCGAGGTCGGTGAGCTTGCTTATGAGGACGCCGAGGTCGTCCACCCTTCTTCCCCTTTCCCTGCCCGTCCTACCCCACCCCTTGTCGCCGCTCTGCTGACTTCGACGTCGGCCAGCGGCGATGAGGGAAGAAGTGGGACGTCGCCAGTGCCGGTCAAAAGCATCGCCAGTGGCCGACGTGATGTCAAGCATGTCAGTGTGGGAGTGAATTTGACGCCGACAGAGGAGCAGCAGGCCGAGGAGGTGCGGCCGACTTTGGTGGAGCGGGTGAAGGAGGTGTCAGCAGGGAAGCCGCTGACAGGGGAGCAGCTGCCAGCGAAGCCGACCAAGGAGCAGTCGGCGAGTGGGCAGTTGGCAGGGGAGTCTACTAAAAAGGAGAAGTCGGCAGGAACGCCGACTGTGGTGCAGCAGGACGCCGAGGGCAGCGAATTCGGTGACGATGGAGGAGAGAACTTGGCGGTTGAGGAGTCCACCGACAGCTTTGTCGTGGAGGTCCAACCTGTACCGCGGCGTTCGAGCACCTGACTTCCTGTCCTACCACGCGTGCCTACCGCCAGCTGCCTACACCACGGTGAATGACGAGGTCGATGACGACCTGTCGTATGACGACGCCGAGGATGACGTCGACCTGCCAGAGCTTGACCCAGACATGCACGCCGACCCTGAGCACGACTGGGACAACGCGACAATGACGGTTAAAGAGGCGCTGGAAGGGCAAGGCGGTGAAGGCCGCCATGGAAGAGGAGATCCACAACCTTTTTAGCATGGGAATCTGGGAGCTGGTCGACACCCACTCGGGTTGAACATCATGAAGAACCGGTGGATGCTGATGACGAAGTACCGCATCAACGACACCGTCAAGAGCAAAAAGGCAAGGCTGGTCGTGAAGGGCTTCACGCAGTTGTATGGTGCTGACTACGATGAAACTTATGCGCCGGTGAGCAGATACGTCACGTTGAAGATCTTCCTCAGCATCGTTGCTGTCCTCGACCTCAACCTCCAGCACATGGAGCGGCGACACGCCTTGCTGCAGCACACGGTGAAACGTGAGAAGTTCTTGCTGAATTACATCCCGACCACCGAGCAGACGGCCGACTTCCTGATGAAGGCGCTGCATTATCCGGCCTTCAAACAGTGCTCCGCCGCAATCGGCAACGGTGCGCCTGGCCGACGTGGGCGACGGCGACGACGACGTGCAGCAGTAGGTGCCATGCGCGTTTGCATGGCTGGTGCAGTGATTAGCATGCTGTGTGTTGGGTGCACGTCGACGAGCTATTCTCCGAGTAGTGCTTCCGTGTGGGCTGGGGGCCCAGGCGTGAGCACGGCACGGAAGTGTCAAGGGGAGTTGTGTTTGGCCCCGTCCTCGCTTGGGCGGAGTCGACCTCATGGTCAAGTGTACGGGAGTTGCAGCTGACCTGCAGCAGTAGGCGAGCTGGTCTACGGGACTGGTCGACTTGCACGGGGGTCACTGCAGGGGCACCGTCTTCAGAGGGTGCCGAGTGTAGGTGTTCAACCTCGGAGGCGTCGACTTGGGGACGTCGACTTGAGGCAGCTTACTTGGGTGGTCGGCTGACAGCTGGGCTGGTCAACTTGGAGCTGGTCGACCAGATGCGCGGTCGACTTGGTGTGGTCGACCAGTGGTGGTCGTCGACCTGGGTGGTCAACAAGCACAAGGAGGAACCGGTCAACGTGGTGGTTGCCCGGTCGACAAGGTTATTGTTCAGGATCCGTCACTTTGAGAGCTTACGGCGAACTCATTTCTCAACTAAACACAAATCTGCTCGGTAGGATGTTGCGCCTTAGGCTTCGCTACCATCTCCAAGTTAAATCAGTCGTTAAGATGGTCTATAGAGTGAGAACCACGTAAAAAACGTCCAGCAGCCGCATGACTAGAATGGTTGAGGAAGTACAAGCATTAAGGAATAGAGTAATTTGAGTTGGGGCCTCCAAGAGAACCATGAGAGGGAAGGGGTTCTCCAAGAGCTAGGGAAGGATGGTAGGAACCTTCTTAGCAGCAAGGATGCAACCCTCATCATGAGGTCCTTGAGGTGTCACATGCAAAATCCAATCTAGTTGGATTTTTTGAATCTAGTAGCAAGAATGAATCAACTATGAAAGAGGTGGGTACAAGTATGAAACCCTAAAAGGGGCTGTACCCCATATTGGCTACCCCACTAAAGCCTAAACATATATAACAGGCATATACTTTGACACACCCCCATAGGCAAAGTGGGGAGAGCAAGGGGTCACAAAACCAGTCAAGCGAAGCAAAGTAAGCTCAGGGTGGATCACAACGTCACCACACACACTGAGCACAAGCAAAGGGCCACAAGGCCAGTTCACATGCAGAGGTACATATGCAACAACAACAGCACAGTGATCTCTACCTAGCAGAGCAAGCATGCAGGTATATATATAGATCACAGTACAAGCAAAGTCTACAGCAAGTGAGGCAAAGTGGGCACAAGGCCAAACAAAGTGCAGAAACGCTGATGATCACCAGACAGAAGTGCCTTGGTGAATATATCAGCAGTCTTGGCCCGAGTGGCCACGTGAGCAAGACGAAGCTGACCACGCTGCTGCAACTCTCAAGCCAGGAAGTAACGCAGAGCGATGTGCTTCGTTTTGTGCTCCAGTCTGTGCTCCTGACACAAGGCAATGGCGGCCTTGTTGTCGACGTACAGCACTGGAGGAGAACGAGGCCGCTCTCCCAAGTCTGTCAGCAGGTAGGTGAGCCAGCGTAACTCCTGTGCAGCCATGGCTGTGGCGTAGATCTCAGCCTCACAACTAGAGCTGAGAACAAAAGACGAGCGTGTAGAACGCCAAGAAACTGAACCAGAGCCAAGGCTGAAGGTGTAACCCTGTGACAACCGCTGCGTAGCTTGGTCGTCAACCCAAGAAGCGTCTGAGTGCCCAGTGAGGACAACTGCGTTCCGCCCTCCAAGCACGAGCCCCATGCCGGATGTACCGCACAAGTAGCGCAGTACCCTCTTTGCAGCATCCATCTGCACCTTTCGGTGCCGACCAGGAGCCACGTAGCGAGCCAGAAGGCCAAGAGGGTACGCAAGGTGAGGACGAGTGCAGGTCATCAGGTACATGAGGCAGCCCACTAGCTCTGGGTACGGGCCACTCGGCTCTACGGACTCGTCCGAAGGTGGAGCTAAGAGCGAGTGGCCTGTAGCCAGAGGAATGTGTTGTGGCGAGGACCAGGTGAAGCCGAAGCGCTGAAGGACCTGCTGCACCATGTGTGACTGAGTCAGTGTGATGGTGCGGCGTGCTCTGTCCCGGGTGATCTGCAAGCCAAGGTAACTGCACAATTCACCCAGGTCTGTGCACGTGTGTCTCTTCTGCAGCTCCGACTTCACCAGGGCGAGAGTCTCAGTGTCAGCAATGGCAAAGACCAAGACCTCGACATACACGAGGATGTAGAATGGCGGCACCGACGTGTCGGTGTGCAGAAACAGCGACGGGTCAGTATTCGACGGAGCTGACCCAAGAGCCGCAAGCGTAGTCCTCAGTGTGTTGTGCCACTCACGTGGTGCCTGGCGGAGACCATAGACTGGCTGCCGGAGGCTCCACTGGGTACTAGGAGGGAACGACCCAGTGAAGCCAGGAGGGCGGCGCAACCAGATCTCCTCGTGCAGGCTGCCCTGTAAGAAAGCTGTGCTGAAGTCAAGAGAGTGAAGCTTGTAGTCACGCTGAGCGACAACGTGCAGCAGCACCTGAAGAGTGGTCATCTTCGGGGTGGGGGAGAAGGTGTGAAAGAAGTCTACTCCCTCTCGCTGACTGGAGCCTCGAGCAACGTAACGAGCCTTGAAGATAGGCGGAGAACGTGGCGGCCGCTTCACCCTGAAAATCCACATGCCATTGATGATGTTCGCCCCACGAGGGGGAACCTTGTCAACGTAAGTGCCAGTGGACTTCCAGGATGCCATCTCTGCGTCCATGGCTGACTGCCACTGAGAGGAGTACTCACCCGCGATCGCCTTAGCGTAAGAGCGCGGGGTCGGGATGTCGTGTGCATCTGGGTCTCCCTCAGGGGCAAGCAGCATGGACACGAGATGAGGTGCAGCGGCTGCAAGACACTCAATGTCCTCCTGCCTGTCCTCAAGGACGTCCATGCGAAGAGCACACTCACCCCGGACGGACGGAGGACAGAGAGACTCAGACTCTGCAACAAGACTAGCGGCGTAGTCTGGACGACAGGCAGCAGCAAAGTCAACAAGCTCAGTGACTAGGGCAGACGCAGCAGAAGACTCAAAAGACGGGTCAGTGACAATTGTGGCTAGTAGACACGTGACAGTAGGGTGAGCAGCACGGGTGCGGTCAGACTCAGGCTCAGGAACGGTAGGCAGAGAAGACGCAGGAGGGGACGGCAGGGGAACTCTCTGCGGAGGAGAGGAAGGACGACAGACTACGAGGTGGGTGCCGGTGACAGTCGGCTGACGCGAGCGAGGAACACAACGACCAGGATGACCAGAACGGACAGGCGAGACAGGACGAGACGCAGGCTCACGACGCTCAGTAAGACCCCCTGTCTGCTCAGTGTAAGGAGAAGGAGCAGGCACCGGTGAGCCAGGCCGTAACGGAAGACCAGTAGACGAAGAGGGACTAAGAACCTGGCGAAGCACAGAGTCAGACGGTGGCTGAGACGACGGAGACGGTGGAGCAAAGAACAGGCGGGGCTGTGCAGTGCCACCAGCACCAGCAGCTCCAGCACCCCCGGCAACTCCAGCAGCTCCAGAACCCTGAGCGCCAACTCCTCCAGGACCAGCTCCACCAGCAGCAGCACCCCCAGAATCGGCACCTCCAGTCCCAGGGTCTCCAGTCTCAGTGTCTCCAGCAGCAGCACCCCCAGACCCAGGGTCTCCAGCAGAAGCACCCTCAAGCTCAGCACCTCTAGCCCCAGCAGCTCTAGTACCTCCAGTACGAGCACCTCCGGGACCAGCACCACTCCGAGCTCCAGTAACGTCAGCAGAAGTACCTCCAGCGATAGAGCCCCGAGCTCCAGAAGCAAGACCCTGACGGCGACCGTACCAGTCGTTCAATTGCTGTGAGGTGAAAGGCACACGCGGACGAAGGCGGCTACTCCAAAGAGACCGCCCAACAGCAGAGTCAGAACCCTCAGCGTAAGCACCCGCAGCAGCTCCAAAACCTCCAGCGCCAGCACCCGCAGCAGCTCCCGAACCTCCAGCTTCAGCACCCTCAGCAGCTCCAGAACCTCCAGCAGAAACAACTCCTGTAGCAGAGTCACCAGCTCCAGTGCCTCCTGCACCAGGGCCCCTAGCTCTAGCAGTGCAACCCTGACGGCCAGCGTACCATTCACGCAGCTGCTGTGGGGAGAGAGGGAGTCGACGACGAGAGCGCAACGGCGAGGCACCAGCGGAGCGACTACGCAGACGGCCGCTCCAGGGAGACTGCTCACTAGACGCCTCAGCGCCTCCAGGTGCAGCACCCCCAGACTCAGTACCCCTAGGCACAGCACCCCCAGACTCCTCCCAACCCGGCTCAATACCTTTAGTCTCCGCACCCCCAGGCTCCGCACCTCTAGGCTCCGCACCCCCAGGCTCAGCACCCCCAGGCTCAGCACCCCCTGGCTCCGCACCCCCAGGCTCAGCACCCCTAGAAGCAGCACCCCAAGCAGGACCACCCTCAGCAGGACCTGAGTCACCAGTGACCTCAACCGGTGCAGTCGAGGGAGGAGGGTCTACCTGAGACACACCTGAAGGAGCAGGACCGGGAGCGGGGAGAGGGTCTACCTGAGGAGCACCTGTAGCAAGGAAGAGCGGCGGGGGGGGGGGGGAGACGGGCAGTGCGGTAGGGGAAGAGACGGTAGAACGGAACCGACTCGTCGAACGTGACGTCCTGAGAGGGGAAGACACGGCGCGAGGTGGGGTGGTAAAACTGCCAACCAGGCGTGTCAAGGACAAAGCCAAGGAAGACACAGGGAACATCGCGGGCGGAGAGCTTGTCCGCGGTGGTATTGCGGACAAAGGCACGAGCACCCCAGACCCGGAAACGCGACGCATCGCCAACCTTCCCCGTCCACAGCAGTGTGGGCGAGGTCTCCGGCAAGGAGACACAGGGCAAGAGGTTGAGCTGATGCGCGGCGTACCGGACCGCAAACAACCATAGAAAATGGGGGGCAGCCGCATGGATCATGGAGGTACGAGCGACCTCCATGACTAAGCCAATGCGGCGCTCAGCAACCCCATTCTGCTGCAGAGAGGCCGGAAGCGTGAACGTCTGGCGGATGCCGTGCCCCGCACAGAAGGCTGCCAAGAGGTCTGAGGAGAACTCACCACCTCTGTCAGAGTGCAGACGCAGGACAGGAAAGTCCGTCCCGAACCGCTCGCACAGCTGGAGACGAACAGTGCGGATCCAAGGGATCAAAACATCAGGGACCTCCCCCTTGCGCTGCAAGGGGAAGACCGTGGTGTAACGCGTGTAATCGTCGACGACCAGCAGGAAGTACCGCTCGTGGCCCGGTCCACGGACGCGGGCTGGGCCCCACACGTCCCGGTGGAGAGTCTGCAGGGGAGCCTCTGTGGGAGGGAACGAGGAGGAGTGAGGAGTAGCGCGCTGCCGCCCCTCGACACAGGGAAGACAGGGAGGAGCCGGCGAGGATGGGAAGGGAGGGAGAACCCTGGGAAGACCAGAGACAAGGACACGGCGGTGCATGCTGCGAAGACGCTGCACCGAGGGGTGACCAAGGCGGTGGTGCCAAAGGAGGGTCTGGTGCGACAAGGCGCGACACGAGCAGGGGGCCGAAAACTGACCTGACGCAGACGCAGAAGTAGCTACCTGAGGGGACTCAGTGGTCAGTGTGTACAGGCCCGACCCCGGCTGAGCACACGTGCAGTGTGTCACACGCTCATAGGCAGGGGTGACCTGGTGAACACCCGCGTCCTGGAGCGCAGAACCAGCCACCAAGTTTGTAGAGAACGAGGGGAGGTAAAGACCCGACAGTGTGCCGGACGGGACAGCAGGACAAGAGAGGACAGTGGTGGAGGTCGCACGGACTAGACCCCCAGAGGGGTCTGCCAGGGAGACTGCAACCGGCCGACTGAGCGGCGTGAGGGTGGTTCTGTCGCGAAAGAAGGAGCGAGAAGCACCAGAGTCAAGTGTGAAGGTGTACAAGGCCTGAGCAGGCGCAGTACCAGAGAGAGCAGACTCACCAGCACCTGGAGCAGCAGCCTCACCAGCACCCAGAGCAGGAGACGCACTAGTACCTAGAGCAGCAGCCTCACCAGCACCTAGAGTAGGAGACGCACGAGCACCTAGATCAGCAGCCTCACCAGCACCGAGAGCAGCAGGCTCTATAGCTGGGTCAGGCGGTACGCACAGGTAGCAGGCACGATCAACACTAGTAGGCAATGCATACATGGCAGTGAGAATAGCATCATAGTCAAGAGCAAATATATCTACCCTCTGCCCAAGCAGCTCCACCCAGTCGGGGAGCTCAGCCTCGTCGCCAAACTCGGTACGCCAGGCGTTGCTCAGACGAGCGAAGCAGCGGGACTGTGTGTGACTAAGCGTCCCGCAAGCCTGACCAGTCTAATCACCTGTGCGAATGACGTACGGGCAGTGAACGGTACTCAAAGACCCTCTACTCTGAGCGTACCACTCACGAAGCTGCTGGGGCGTAAGTGTCTCGCGCGGTCGCCGCTGCCGCTGCAGCTGGCCACTGCCAAACGCTCCCGACTGACCAGCTCCAGGGCGACAGCCACGACAGCTACCGCCACAACCCCAACTAGCGTACCACTCACGAAGCTGCTGGGGCGTGAGTGACTCGCGCGGACGTCGCTGGAGCTGCATCTGGCCACCGCCAGTAGTAGCAGTAGCAGTGGTAGTGGCAGTAGTAGCAGCAGCAGCACGGGCAGGGCAGACGCGGCAGGCAGGTAGGCAGGCAGGCAGGCAGACAGGCAGGCAGGCAGGCAGGCTGGCAGGAAGGCAGGCAGGCAGGCAGGCTGGCAGGCAGGCAGTGCGCTAACAAGGCAGGTGCTCACCAGTGGCGGGAAGAGCAGGCGCTCGCCGGGCGAGCAGGGCCGGCGCTCGACGGGCGGCTGCACGGGGTCCAGGGGCGGCGTCGCGGATTCAGGGGCGGCGTCGCGGGGTCCATAGCGGCTGCACGGAGTCCAGGGGCGGCTGCACCTAGGGGCGGCTGCTTCAGGGGCCAAGGGCGGCTGCTCTGGGTCCAGGGGCGGTTGCTCGAGGGTCCAGGGGCCAGGGGCGGCTACTCAGGGTCCAGGGGCATCTGCTCGAGGGTCCAAGGGCGGCTGCACCAACGGCGGCTACTGTAGGAGCCAGGGGCGGCTGCTCTGGGTCCAGGGGCGGCTGCTCGAGGGTCCAGGGGCGGCTGCACCAGGGAGCGTCGGCTGCAGGGCGCGGCCGCGTCAGAGGCAGGGCCGGGCCGCGCTAGCTGCAGGGCGCGGCCGCGTCAGTGGCTGGGCGCGGCCGCGTCAGAGGTAGGGCGGGGCCGCGTGATGCAGGGCGCGGCCGCGTCAGAGGAAGGGCGCGGCCGTGTCGAAGGCAGGGCGCAGACGCGACGAAGGCAGGACGCGGCCGCGTCAGAGGCAGGGCGGGGCCGCGTCAGCTGCAGGGCGCGGCCGCGTCGAGGGCAGGGCGCGGCCGCGTCGAAGGCAGGGCGCGGCCGCGTTGAAGGCAGGGCACGGCCGCGTCAAAGGCTGGGCGCGGCTGCGACGGCTGCAGGGCGCGACCGCGTCGAAGGTAGAGTGCGGCCGCCTTGAAGGCAGGGCGCGGCCGTGTTGAAGGCAGGGCGCGGCCGCGTCGAAGGCAGGGCGCGGACGCGTCAGAGGCTGGGCGCGGCCGCGTTCTGGCCTGACGGGCCTGTAGGGCCGCGTTCTAGCCTGACGGGCCTGTAGGGGAGGCTGGGCAGAGCGGGGCCGTGTTCTGGCCAGCCGGGCCTGTAGGGGCGGCTCGTGGGCCTCACGGGCCTGCAGGGGCGGCTCGTGGGCCTGACGGGCCTGTAGAGGCGGCGCGTGGGCCTTACAAGCCTGCAGGGGCGGCGCGCGGGCCGTACGGGCTTGCAGGGGCGGCGCGCTGGCCAAGGGCAGCAGGAGGCAGCGCGAGGGCTGCAGGACGGCGCGCGCAACGCAGCACGTCACAAGGCAGGGCAGGCAGGCGCAGGACAACACGTGGGGTAGAGCGGTAACTGCAACGGTAGGTGGGCAAAAAAAAAACGGTCCTACGGACCTAGTGCTCTGAAACCATGTTAGAATCTAGCAGCATGAATGAATCAACTATGAAAGAGGTGGGTACAAGTATGAAACCCTTAAAGGGGATGTACCCCATATTGGCTACCCCACTAAAGCCTACACATATATAACAGGCATATACTTCGACAGGATTTTGCCTAGGTGTTGCAACATTTGCAACCCATGCTAGAAACTTCTAGCCACCTCAATCCAAAAGTCAAGGTTGCCTTCCCTAACCACCCAAACAAAGATCCCTTTATAGTCATGTCCCAAGTAATCACCCAAATTAGATATAACCCCAAAAGGTAATAAGAAATCCAAGTCTTGGAAATCTTGTGACTTGGGCGATCTTGGTCGGAATAAGGCGATCTTGGTATCGTTGGAAAGCTCTGGAATTCTCCTGCATGATCAATCATTTAAACTTGGAGAAAAACACAGAGATGAAAATATCCAACAGCCATGCACAATGACATATCCTCATGCAAACAATGCGCGCATGAATAGCACGAGCACTCGGCAGGACGTTAGGATGACATGCACTCAGAATGACGTGCATTCAACAAACTGCCCCTCAGACTAACAGACTGAATGCACACTTTCACACATGCACTCATGACACTGCTGCCCACACTAGTGCAATGCCATGCCACACATTTTAGCATACTTTATTATGCTATATATACCTTGGGGTTAATTTTGTCATGCATAGATATGCTTGATTTTCTAGGTTAGGTGCATTCCTATATTTTATTTTAGTTATAGCAACGAATCAGGTTACGTGTACCGAACTCAAGCCTATTCGGTTTCCACCGAATTGCTTTCTACCGAGTTCGGGAAGGTTCTGTTCGGGACGCTTCGCGACCCTCAGAACATTCGCGTAACATCTGTGTAACTGGCCTTGTGTCGAGCTAATATATAGCCTCATGTTGTACCCAGGTGAATCATTGAATTGCAGCTCTCTTTTCTAAGCTCGATCCTAGATCCTCACACTTGGTAATCAGAGCCGTTTACACGCGAAGTTTTTTCGACCATTAAAACCGAGTCTTCAAAAACCGCAGGGGCGACGAATGTTAAACACCGATTTCGGGTACGTAAAACCGGCTCTGTGTTCTTCACTCTCCCTCGATTTCGGTTTTCCAACGCGCAATGTCAGGCATGGAGAGCCAAGGCGACAATTACGCGACGACGAGCGACATCGCCAGCCTTCGTACTGACGTGGAACAGACGCAGGCGGCGATTCGGCGAATTGAGGCCCTTCTGACAAACCAATTCGTAGCCGCCACCGCAACAAGTCAATGCAGCAGCTAAAGTAGCAGTGACGGCAGCAGCAGCAGCGGCGACACCGTCAATTCACGGACCAGTGGTGCCACCCTTATCGAACTTCGAAGTAGCTCCCCCGAGGCTCCCTGAAGCGTTCGGTTCAAGCGCAAAGGGATCGGACGTTTGACGATTCGTGGCAAACCTCGAAATTTACTTCGAGGCCATTGGTTGTTCGAACCCGACACACGACACAAACAGGATTCAGCTCGCAGCGACACTATTGCAAGGACCAGCTCTCGAGTGGATTTACTAAAGTGACGTGGCCCACAGGGGAGAAAACGTGGGCGTAGGTTCGGGCAGACCTCATCGAACGTTTCGAGCCAATTAATTCAGCGTACATGGCGCGGCAGCAGATTCACCGACACAAGCAACTCGCGAGTTTAGCACTGTACACGCAGTAGATGGAGCAGCTTTTTGCGCGCATCATCGACCTGACCGAAGGCGAAAAAATTCAGGCATACATAGAAGGGCAAAAAATGGAGATTCGCCAGAAGGTGATTGTGTCAGATTTATATGACAAAGCTACTGTAGGCTATAGTGGGTAAACACATATGGGGTACAGCTTTCTAGGGTTTGTACTTGTACCCAACTTTCCCTTAGTCAAAACATTCTCGTTCATTTTCTCATGGTATCGAGCAGGTTCCCCTGTGGGAACTGTTCCTAGGGCCCACCACCTTTTTTTTTTTCCTGCCCGGAGCGCGCTCTACACTGCCTGAATCGCACTCCCCTCTCACGGCCCCGTCGCGACCCCCCCCCCTCCTAGCCGCCCTAGCGGCCCCGTCGCCTACCCCTGCCTCGGCGCCGCCTCTGCTGGCCCCATCGCCTACCCCTGCGGCCCTGGAGCTGCCCTTCCCGGCCCCGGCGCCGCCTCTACTGGCCCCGACGCCGCTCCACCCGGCCGCGGCGCCGACGCTGCCTCACCCGGCCCCGACGCTGCCTCACCCGGCCCCGACGCTGTCTCACCCGGCCCCGACGCTCCCTCACCCGGCCCCGACGCCGCTCCACCCGGCCCCGGCGCCGCCTCTACTGGCCCCGACGCCGCTCCACCCAGCCCCGACGGTGCTCCACCCGACCCGGACGCCGCTCCACCCGGCCCCGCCGCCGCTCCACCCAGCCCCGCCGCCGTCCCCACGCGGCCTCGCCGTCACCACCGAGCCGCCGGCGCCGCCGAGCTCCTGCCGAGCCGCCCGATCCACCCGAGCCGCCTGAGCCGCCGCGCCACCTGAGCCGCCCGAGCCGTCAAGTCGCTGAGCCGCCGGACTGCAGTTGCTGCCGAGCCTCCGTACCAGCCGAGCCGCCCGAGCCGCCGAGTCGTCGAGCCCGCGAGCCGCCCGAGCAGCCCTGTTCGGTAAGAGCAGCGCCTCTGTCACTGCACTGCCCTTACCCTACTGTTCGCGCTACTAGTCTATTGCTGTCATGGCTACCCCTAGTGTCCTCGCTTTTGACGCTGAGGGTCGGGCCATTGACTTTGACGTCTGGGTAGATGACCTGCAACTTTTCCTACAGTGCGATAGGGAAGACGGTCTCTCCCTCTTTGACCTCACCTCTGGTGCCTCTCCTGCCCCTGCTGCTGATGCCGACGCCACTGTTTGCTCATAGTGGGCCACACGCAATGCTGCTGCACGTCCTTGCTGTGCGTCGCCACCTGCCTACCTCTGAGCGTGCGCACTTTAGTCAGTACAAGAGTGCTCAGACCTTGTACGACGCTGTAGTTGCACGCTTCTCCTCCCCTGCCACTCCTGCACTGAGCCGCCTCATGCTACCGTACCTCTTCCCTGACCTTGCTGCCTTTCCCACAGTCGCTGACCTCATTACGCACCTCCGCACTAGTGACACTCGCTACCGCGCTGCGCTTCCTGCTGAGTTCTGCGCCAAGAACCCCCCCCCCCATGTACATCACCCTCTACTACATAGTCACCCGGCTCCCTGACTCCCTTCGCATAGTCAGGGACTGTGAAGAAAGGAACGTGAATGAATTGACTACGAACGAGGTGAGTACAAATAGGAAACCCTAATTGGGTTGTACCCCCTATGGGATACCCCACTATAGCCTACACAAACAAGTAAGCTATAATGTTCTGACACACCCCCATAGGCAAAGTGGGGGAGAACAAGGGGTCACAAGACCAGTCAAGCAAAGCAAAGCAAAGCTCAGGGTGGATCACAAAGTCACCACACATTCCGAGCACAAGGTCAAGGGGCCACAAGGCCAGTTCGCATGCAAGATCATATATAGAGATATACAAGAGTCAAGCAAGCAAGAGAAAGAGTATATATAGGTCAAGGTACAAGCAAGGTCAAGAAGTGAGCAAGTGAGACAAGACAAGCACAAGACCCAGCTGCATGCAGCAACGCTGATGATCACAAGGCGCAAGTGCCTCGGTGAAGACATCAGCAGTGTTGGCCTCAGAGGCCACGTACGCAAGTCGCAACTGTCCACGCTGCTGCAGCTCACGAGCAAGAAAGTAGCGGAGAGCAATGTGCTTTGTCCTGTGCTCCAGTCGCTGCTCTCGACACAAGGCCAGCATGGCCTTGTTGTCTACGTACAGGACTGGAGGAGAACGAGGCGGCTCTCCAAGGTCGGTCAGCAGGTAGGTGAGCCAGCGAAGCTCCTGAGCAGCCATAGCCCCGGCGTAGATCTCAGCCTCACAACTGGAGCCGAGAACAGAAGACGAGCGAGTAGCCCGCCACGAGACAGAGCCGGAACCAAGGCCGAAGGTGTAACCCTGTGACGACCGCTGTGTAGCCTGGTCGTCAGCCCAAGAAGCGTCCGCGTGCCCAGTGAGGACCACTGGACTGCGCCCTCCAAGCACTAGCCCCATGCCCGACGTACTGCACAAGTAGCGCAACACCCTCTTCGCTGCAGCCATGTGCTCTTGTCGGTGTCTCCCAGGAGCAACATAGCGTGCGAGAATGCTGAGAGGGTATGCAAGGTCAGGTCGTGTGCAGGTCATCAGGTACATGAGGCAGCCAACAAGCTCTGCATACGGGCCACTCGACTCTACGGACTCATCCGAAGGCAGAGCTGAGAGCGAGTGGCGAGTAGGCAGAGGAGTGGCCTGAGGCGAGGAGTACGTGAAGCCGAAGCGCTGAAGGACCTGCTGCACCATGTGTGACTGAGTCAGGGTAATGGTGCGGCGTGCTCTGTCCCGGGTGATCTGCAAGCCAAGGTAGTTGCGCAGTTCACCCAGGTCAGTGCACGTGTGTCTCTTCTGCAGCTCGGACTTCACGTAGGCGAGTCCAGCAGTGTCCGCTGTGGCAAAGACCAAGTCGTCGACGTACACGAGGATGTAGAACGGCGGCAGAGAGGTGTCGGTGCGCAGAAACAGCGACGGGTCGGCAGTAGAAGGAGCAAACCCAAGTGCCTGCAAGTGTAGTCCTCAGTGTGTCGTGCCACTCACGTGGCGCCTGGCAGAGACCGTAGACTGGATGCCGGAGACTCCACTGGGTACCAGGAGGGAAAGACCCAGTGAAGCCAGGTGGGCGACGCAGCCAGATCTCCTCGTGCAGGCTGCCCTGCAAGAAAGCTGTGCTGAAGTCGAGAGAGTGCAGCTCGTAGTCACGGTGAGCAGCAACGTGCAGCAGTACCCGAAGAGTGGTCATCTTCGGGGTGGGGGAGAAGGTCTGAAAGTAGTCAACCCCCTGCCGCTGACTGAAGCCACGAGCCACGTAACGCGCCTTGAAGACAGGCGGAGAACCCGGCGGCCGCTTCACCCTGAAAATCCACATGCCACTGACGATGTTCGCCCCAGGAGGGGGAACAGCGTCGACGTAGGTGCCTGTGGACTTCCAGGAAGCCATCTCTGCATCCATAGCTGCCTGCCACTGAGAGGAGTAGGGACCCTCTATCGCCTCCGCGTAAGAGCGCGGAGTCGGGATGTCTAGTGCATCCGGGTCTCCCTCAGGGGCTAGCAGTACAGACGCGAGATGAGGTGAAGCGGCGGCCAGACACTGGAACTCCTCCTGCCTGTCCTCAAGGACGTCCGTGCCAAGGGCACACTCACCCCCGACGGACGGAGGACAGGCAGACTCAGACTCAGCGACAAGACTAGCAGCGTAGTCTAGGCGACAGCGCGCAGCAAAGTCGACAAGCTCAGTGACAAGGGCAGACGCAGCAGAAGACTCGAAAGAAGGGTCAGTGACAGCAGTAGCAAGAAGACGCGTGACAGTAGGACTGGCAGCACGAAGAGAGTCCGACTCCGGGTCGGGAAGAGCAGGAAGAGAGGAAGCACGAGGAGAAGGCAAAGGGGCACGCAGAGGAGCAGTGGACGGACGCAGAGACATCCGGTGCGTGCCAGGGACAGGAGGAGGACGCTGACGCGAACCGCGACCACTAGCGCGCGCAGTACGAACAGGCGACGCAGGACGAGACGCAGGCTCACGACGCTCAATAAGACCTCCAGTCGGACCAGCGTAGGGAGAAGGAGCAGGCAAAGGGGAGGCAGGCTGTAGCTGTGACTGTGACGAGACAGGCTGTGGACCCTCTAAGGGAGGAGGAGGAGGACCAGGAGAAGGTGTAAGACCAAGAACCTGCTGCAGGAGCGGAACGAAGTACGGCCGGGGCCGCGTGGCGACGCCAGAAACAGCAGGGACAGCACCAGTACCCCCTGCAGGAGTACCCGCTCCAGCAGCACCTCCAGTAGCTCCAGAACCTCCAGCAGCACCACCAGGAGCACCGCCAGTCGGACCTCCAGCGGCAGTCTTAGCGTCAACACCCTCAGCAGCACCAGCTCCAGGAGAACCCTCTGACCCAGCAGCTCCAGCACCCACAGTACGAGCACCGCCTGGACGCTCGGCAGCAGTACCCTCTGCAGCCGAAGAACCTCCAGCACCAGCAGCACGCCTCCAGCGTCATGGCAAACCACTCACGTAGCTCCTGAGGGGAGAGTGGCTCTCGGCGAGACGAAGCACCTCCAGGCGGAGCACCCCCAGTCTCAGCACCCCCAGGCTCAGCACCCCCAGGCTCAGCACCCCCAGGCTCAGTACCCCCAGGCTCAGCACCCTCACGCACAGCACCCCCAAGGCTCAGCACCTCCAGACTCCGCACCCCCAGGCTCAGCACCCACAGGCGTAGCACCTCCAGTCTCAGCACCCCCAGGCTCAGCTCCCGCAGCCGCACCAGAGTCACCAGTGACCTCGACAGGCTCGACCGCGTCTACCTGGGACACACCTGAAGGGGCAGGACCCTGAGGGGGAAGGGGGTCTACCGGGGGGGGACCTGGTACCAAGAAGAGCGGGGGCGGGGGGAGGGACGGAGTGCGGTAGGGGAAGAGGCGGTAGTAGGATACCGACTCGTCGAACGTGACGTCTTGGGAGGACAGAACACGTCCAGGTAGACGCAGGGAGCAGCGCGAGGGGACAGCTTGTCCGCAGACAAGTCGCGGACAAACGCCCGAGATCCCCAGACCCGGAACGCTGACGCATCGCCAACCTTCCCCGTCCACAGCAGCGCTGGGGAGGTCTCCGGCCTGGAGACCCTGGGGTGGAGGTTGATCTGATGCGCTGCGTACCTGACCGCAAACGGCCACAGAAAATGGGGGGCAGCCGCATGCATCATGGACGTACGAGCGACGTCCATGACCATGCCAATGCGGCGCTCTGCAATCCCATTCTGTTGCGGGGAGTCCGGAAGCGTGAAGGTCTGGCGGATGCCTCGCGCACGACAGTAGGCACGCAGAAGGCCAGAGGAGAACTCTCCGCCTCTGTCCGAGTGCAGACGCAACACAGGAAAGTCCGAGCCAAAGCTCTGCGTGAGCTGGAGACGAGCTGCGCGGATCCAGTCGATCAGCACCTCAGTGACATCACCCTTGCTGCGCAAGGGGAAGACTGTGGTGTAACGCGAGTAGTCGTCAACCACCAGCAGGAAGTAGCGCTCGTGACCGAGTCCACGGACGCGGGCAGGGCCCCACACGTCCATGTGAAGCGTCTGCAACGGAGCCTCTGTCGGAGGAAACTGGGAGGAGTGAGGGGCAGCACGCTGGCGCCCCTCGACACAGGGGACACAGGCAGGGCCAGGGCCCTGAGGAAGGGGAGGTAGAGACCGGGGGAGACCAGACACAAGAAGACGGGAGGCCATGCCTCTGAGCCGAAGCAGAGAGGGGTGGCCAAGACGGTGGTGCCAGAGGAGGGTCTCGTGAGACAGACGGCGACACGAACAGGGGGCAGACTCAGGACCAGACCTGGACGCTGCAGCAAACACCTGACCAGACGAAGGGACTCTACCATGACTCAGCACCTGGAGGAGAAGCAGTGGTCAGTGTGTACAGGCTCGACCCTGGCTGACGTGTAAACGTAGCCAGGTGACGACCCGTGCTAGCCTCCGTGCAGTGCGTCACTCGCTGACTAGCAGGGGTGAACTGGTGGACTCCCCCATCCTGTAGGTCAGCACCACTCACCAAGTTCGTAGAGAACGAGGGGAGGTAGAGACCAGACAGGGTGCCAGAGGGAGCCGCCGGACACGGGAGGACCGTGGAGAAGCGAGCCAGGACAGGACCCCCAGAGGGGTATGCCAGGGAAACCGCAACCGGCCGACTAAGCGGCGTAAGTGTGGTGCGGTCCCGAAAGAAAGAGCGAGACGCTCCAGAGTCAAGAGTGAAGGTGTGGGAGGCCGAAGCCGACGCAGTACCTGAGAGCGCAGACGCACTAGTACCTGAGAGAGCAGTCTCACGAGTACCTCAGAGTACAGACGCACTGGCACCTAGAGCAGAAGCCTCACCGGCACCTGGAGCAGCAGTACCAATGCCCGGGTCGGGCGGGAAACACCGGTAACAGTCACCCTCCTCACTAATGGTCACAGCATACATGGCAGCAAGGATAGCATCAAAATCAAGATCAAAGATAGCTACACCAGCCCTAGACAGCTCTCCCCAGCGGGGGATCTCCGCGGCCTCCGGGAACTGCTGACGCCAAGCGTCTGTCAGGCGGCCAAAGCAGCGCTGGGCGGGGTGGGCACCCCCACACTGCTCTCCAGTGCGGTCGCCAGTGCGGAGAACGTAGGTGAAGGGACCAAAACCCCCACCACGCTGACGCTGCGTGTACCACTCACGGAGCTGCTGAGGGGTGGGGACGTCGCGAGAACGTTGCTGCTGCTGCTGCTGCTGCTGCTGCTGCTGTTGGCGCTGACCGCCACCAGTGCCGCTCCGCTGCGAAGCCCCACTCCGACCACCTCCACCTCCGCCACCCCCGCCTCCGCCTCCACCGCCCCCGCCTCCACCTCCACCGCCGCCACCTCCGCCACCTCCGCTACCACCGCCACCGCCGCCGCCACTCCCGCCGCCACCGCTGCCACTAGCACCCCCACCCCCACTACCACCTCCACCGCCACCCCCACTCCCTCCGCCGCCTCCACCTCCACCGCCACCGCCCCCACTGGCCCCACCCGCTCCCTTGCCCCCCTTGCCCTTGCCAGAGCGGCGTCTCCCGCTAGGGGCAGACCCCGCACCGACCGACTCAAGACCAACGAGGTCGGCCGCAGCGGCAGAGGCGACAGAGGGCAGGAGAGGGGAAGGAGAACACCCCTCAAAGATGGGGGCACGGGGGTCACCTCGAGAGGCTCCTACAGCAACTATGCTCTTCTCTGCTGCAAGAAGGGCCTTCTCGAGGCTGTCGACTGTGAGGGTGGTGGGACAGACCGCAAGGAAGTGGTCCCGGACTACACGAAGGGAGTCAGGGAGGCGAGTGACTAGGAAGTAGAGAGTGATGTACATGGGGGGGGGGTTCTTGGCGCAGAAGTCAGCAGGAAGTGCAGCGCGGTAGCGAGTATCACTAGTGCGGAGGTGCGTGATGAGATCAGCGACAGTGGGAAAGGCGGCAAGGTCAGGGAAGAGGAAGGGGAGCATGAGGCGGCTCAGTGCAGCAGTGGCAGGGGAGGAGTAGCGCGCAACTACAGCGTCGTACAAGGTCTGAGCACTCTTGTACTGGCTAAAGTGCGCGCGCTCAGCGGTAGGCAGGTGGCGACGCACAGCAAGACGTGCAGCAGCATCGCGCGTGGCCCACTGAGAGCGAACAGTGGCGTCAGCATCAGCAGCAGGGGCAGGGACAGCGCCAGAGGTGAGGTCAAAGAGAGACAGACTGTCGGCCCTGTCGCACCTGTAAAAACAGCTGCAGGTCGTCGAGCCAGACCTCAAAGTCAATGGCTCGACCCTCAGCGTCAAAAGCGAGGACACTGGGTGTAGCCATGACGACGACAGTGGCGCAGTGCAAGCAGTAGGGGAAGGGTACGCAGTGACAGCAGTGCAGTGCTCACCGGGCAGGGCAGGTCGGGCGGCTCGGGAGGAAGGTCGCCAGACGACACGGCCGCTAGGTTGCTGGGCGGCTCGGCTCCCGGGCGGCTCGGCTGCTGCTGGGTGGCTCGGCTGCTGCTGGGCGGCTCGGCGGCTCCTGGGCGGCTCGGCTGCTGCTGGGCGGCTCGGCTGTTGCTGGGCGGCTCGGTGGCTCCTGGGCGGCTCGGCTGCTGCTGGGCGGCTCGGCGGCTCCGGGCGGCGCGGCTGCTGCTGGGCGGCTCGGCTGCTGCTGGGCGGCTCGGTGGCTCCTGGGCGGCTCGGTTGCTACTGGGCCGCGTAGGTAGGGCGGCCGGGCGGGCCGCAGGTAGGGCGGCGGGTAGGCCGCAGGTAGGGCAGCGGGACGGCCGCAGGTAGGGCGGCGGACGGCCGCAGGTAGGGCGGCGGGTAGGCCGCAGGTAGGGCGGCGGGTAGGCCGCAGGTAGGGCGGCGGACCGGCCGCAGGTAGGGCGGCGGACGGCCGCAGTTAGGGCGGCGGGTAGGCCACAGGTAGGGCGGCGGGACAGCCGCAGGTAGGGCGGCGGACGGCCGCAGGTAGGGCGGCGGGGAGGCCGCAGGTAGGGCGGCGGGTGGGCCGCGACTGGTTGGCGGGGCCGCGACGGAGTGGCGGGGCCGCTCGAAGGGGTGGCGGGGCCGCGACAGAGTGGCGGGGCCGCGACGGAGTGGCGGGGCCGCGACGAAGGGGCGGGGCCGCTCAAAGGGGGTGGCGGGGCCGCTACGGAGTGGCGGGGCCGCGCTTAGGGGTAGCGGGGCCGCGACTGGGTGGCGGGGCCGCGACGGGACGGCGGGGCGGCTAGCGAGGGCGGCGGGTGGGCCGCTAAGGTAGGGCGGCGGCCGGGCCGCGAGTAGGAACAGGGCGACTCGAAGGGTCGCTAAAAAAAAGGCGCGCGCCTCGGGCGCGCTTCGGTGGGCCCTAAAGAACAGTCCCTAGGATGGGACCTGCTCTGATTCCATGTGAAGAAAGGAACGTGAATGAATTGACTACGAACGAGGTGAGTACAAATAGGAAACCCTAATTGGGTTGTACCCCCTATGGGATACCCCACTATAGCCTACACAAACAAGTAAGCTATAATGTTCTGACAGGGACCACTTTCTCTCAGTATGCCCCACCACTCTCACCGTTGACCTCCTCGAGAAGGCCCTCCTAGCAGCAGAGAAGAGCATAGTAGCTGTAGGAGCCTCTTGTGGTGACCCTCGCACCCCCATCTTTGAGGGGTGTTCCCCCTCCCCCCTTTTGCCCTCTGTTGCCTCTGCTGCTGTGGCCGTACCTCGTTGGTCTTGAGTCGGTCGGTGCGGCGTCTACCCCTAGCGGAGACGCCGCCCTAGGCAAGGGGGGCAAGGGCGCTGGAGGAGCTAGCGGGGGCGGTGGAGGCGGCGGTGGAGGCGGCGGAAGGGGTGGAGGTGGCGGTGGGGGTGGTGGTGGGGGTGGAGGTGTTGATGGCGGCAGTGGAGGCGGAGGCGGCGGCGGCGGTGGCGGTGGAGGAGGCGGTGGAGGAGGCGGTGGAGGAGGCGGTGGCGGAGGAGGTGGAGCTGGTCGGGGTGGCGCTGCGCAGAGGGTCGGCTCCGGTGGTGGTCAGCGCCAGCAGCAGCAGCAGCAACAGCAGCGCAATCGTGACATCCCCCCCACTTAGCAGCTCCGTGAGTGGTACGCTGCACGCCAGCGGGGTGGAGGTACTGGTCCGTGCACCTACGTCCTACGCATCGGCGACCGCGCGGGTGAGCAGTGCGGGGGTGCGCACTCCACCCAGCGCTACTTTGGCCGCCTGACGGACGCTTGGCGTCACCAGTTCCCGGAGGCCACTGAGATCCCCCGCTGGGGCGAGCTGTCTAGGGCGGGAGTAGCTGTCCTTGACCTTGACTTTGATGCTATTCTTGCTGCCATGTATGCTGTGACTATAAGTGATGAGGGTGACTGTTACCGGTTTTTCCGCCCGACCCGGGCATTGAGACTGCTGCTCTAGGTACTGGTGAGGCTGCTGCTCTAGGTGCTAGCGAGGCTGCTGCTCTAGGTGCTCGTGCGTTTGCTCCCTCAGGTGCTGGTGAGTCTGCTCTCTCAGGTACTGCGTCGGCTTCGGCCTCCCACACCTTCACCCTTGACTCGGGGGCTTCTCGCTCCTTCTTTCGAGACCGCACCACACTCACGCCGCTTGGCCGGCCAGTTGCAGTCTCTATGGCAAACCCCTCTGGGGGTCCTGTCCTTGCTCACTTCTCCACTGTCCTCCCGTGTCCGGCGGCCCCCTCTGGCACCCTGTCTGGCCTTTACCTCCCCTCGTTCTCTACGAACTTGGTGAGTGGTGCTGACCTACAGGATGCGGGGGTTCACCAGTTCACTCCTGCGAGTTAGCGAGTGACCCACTGCACGGACGCTCGGACAGGGCGACACCTGGCAACGTTTACACGTCGGCCGGGGTCGAGCCTGTACACACTGACCACTGCGTCTCCTCCAGTCACTCCGTCTGGTCAGGTAGCTGCGTCGGGTCAGGTGTTTGCTGCAGCGTCCAGGTCTGGTCCTGAGTCTGCCCCCTGCTCGTGTCGCCTCCTGTCTCACGAGACTCTCCTCTGGCACCACCGCCTTGGTCACCCCTCCCTGCTTCGTCTCCGAGGCATGGCCTCTAGTGTCCTTGTCTCTGGTCTTCCCCGGTCCCTCCCTCCCCTTCCTCCGGGGCCTGGCCCTACCTGCGTCCCCTGTGTCGAGGGGCGGCAGCGGGCTGCCCCTCACTCCTCCCAGTTTCCTCCGACAGAGGCCCCGCTGCAGACGCTTCACATGGACGTGTGGGGCCCGGCCCGCGTCCGTGGACAGGGTCACGAGCGCTACTTCCTTGCTGGTGGTTGACGACTACTCGCGTTACACCACAGTCTTCCCCTTGCGCAGGCAAGGGTGATGTCACTGAGGTGTTGATCGACTAGGATCCGCGCAGCTCGTCTCCAGCTCAGGCAGAGCTTGGCTCGGACTTTCCTGTTCTGCGTCTGCACTTTGACAGAGGCGGAGAGTTCTCCTCTGGCCTTCTACGAGCCTACTGTCGTGCACGAGGCATCCGCCAGACCTTCACGCTTCCGGACTCTCCACAGCAAAATGGGATTGCTGAGCGCCGCATTGGCATGGTCATGGACGTCGCCCGTACGTCCATGATGCATGCGGCTGCCCCCCATTTTCTGTGGCCGTTTGAGGTTCGGTACGCAGCGCATAAGATCAACCTTCACCCCAGGGTCTCCATGCTGGAGACCTCCCCAGCTTTGCTGTGGACGGGGAGGGTTGGCGATGCGTTTGCGTTCCGTGTTTGGAGATCTCGGGCGTTTGTCCGCGACTTGTCTGCGGACAAGCTGTCCCCTCATGCTGCTCCTTGCGTCTTCCTTGGCTTCCCCCCTGACGCGCCAGGGTGGCAGTTCTACCACCCCACCTCTCGCCGTGTTCTGTCCTCCCAGGACGTCACGTTTGACGAGTCGGTCCCCTACTACCACCTCTTCCCCTACCGCACTCCGTCCCTCCCCCTGCCACCGCTCTTCCTTGTGCCAAGTCCCCCCCCGGTAGACCCCCTCCCCCCTCAGGGTCCTGCCCCTTCAGGTGTATCTCAGGTAGACGCAGTCGAGCCTGTCGAGGTTACTAGTGAATCTGGTGCTGCTGAGGGTGCTGAGCCTGGGGGTGCTGACACTGGGGGTGCTGAGCGTGTGGGTGCTACGCCTACGGGTGCTGAGCCTGAGGGTGCTACTACTTGGGGGTGCTGAGCCTGTCAGTAGATGTGCACTGTGGATGCCCGATCGATCCTAGGGGGGGTTACAGGCGCGTTTGCCTGGGGGGTTATGGGCGCACTGACCCGCGACTGAAACAAGCCCTTTTATCCCAATGGTCTAGTGGTTGGGGTTCTGACATGGTATCAGAGCCGGTCTCGGGTTCGATTCCCAGTGTATGCACATGTAGGCCGTTGCCGCTGTGCTTAGTCCTGGGCCTCCCAGTGTGGGGGGGTGTCAGTAGATCTGCACAATGGATGCCCGATTGATTCTGGAGAGGGTTACAGGCGCGTTCGCCAGGGGGGTTATGGGCGCACTGACTCGCTACTTAACAAGCCCTTTTATCCCAATGGTCTTGTGGTTGGGATTCTCACAGAGCCTGGGGGTGCTGAGCTTGGGGGTGCTACCACTGGGGGTGCTGAGCCTGGGGGTGCTGAGCCTGGGGGTGCTACGCCTGGGGGTGCTGAGCCTGGGGGTGCTACGCCTAGATGTGCTGAGCCTGGGGGTGCGGAGCCTGAGGGAGGTGGGCCTGCTCGTGTGGCGTCTGGCGGTGCTGGGCCTGGAGGTTCTCCGGGTGCTTCGTCTCGGCGGGAGCCACTCTCTCCACAGGAGCTGCGCGAGTGGTTTGCCGGGCGCTGGAGGCATGCTGCTGGAGCTTGAGGTTCTTCGGCTGCTGAGGGTGCTGGTGCCGCGGGTCCCGGAGGTGCTCATACTGGGAGTACTGGAGCTGCTGGGCCTGCGGGTACGACTGGAGCTGGAGCTGCTGAGGGTGTTGGCGCTGAGGCTACTGCTGTCGGTCCTGGAGGCGGTCCTTCTAGGGGTGCTACTGGTGCTGCTGGAGGTACTGGAGCTGGAGGTGCTGCTGGCGCTGGTGCTGCCGCTGGGGTTACTGGTGCTGTCCCTGCTGTGTCTGGAGTCGCCGCGCGGCCTCGGCCGTACTTCGTTCCGCTCCTTCAGCAGGTTCTTGGTCTCCCGCCTTCTACTGGTCCTCCTCCTCCCTTAGAGTGTCCACAGCCTGTCCCGTCACAGTTACAGTTACAGCCGGCCTCCCCACTGCCTGCTCCTTCTCACTACACTGGTCCTACTGGAGGTCTTGCTGAGCGTCGTGAGCCTGCGTCTCGCCCTGCGTCGCCTATCCGTCCTTCTCCCACTAGTGGTCGTAGTTCGCGTCAGCGTCCTCCTCCTGTCCCTTGCACGCACCGGATGTCTCTGCGTCCGTCCACTGCTCCTCTTTGTGCCCCTTTGCCTTCTCCTCATGAGTCCTCTCTTCCTGCTCTTGCCGACCCGGAGTCGGACTCTCTTCGTGCTGCTAGTCCTACTGTCACGCGTCTCCTTGCTACTGTCGTCACTGACCCTTCCTTTGAGTCCACTGCTGCGTCTGCCCTAGTTGCTGAGCTCGTCGACTTTGCTGCTCGCTGTCATCTAGACTACGCTGCTAGTCTTCTCGCTGAGTCTGAGTCTGTCTGTCCTCCGTCTGTCGAGGGTGAGTGTGCCCTTGGCACGGACGTCCTAGAGGACAGGCAGGAGGAGTTCCAGTGTTTGGCTGCTACTTCACCTCATCTCGTGTCCTGTACTGCTTACCCCTGAGGGAGACCCGGATGCACTTGACATCCCGACTCCACGCTCTTACGCGGAGGCGATAGAGGGTCCCTACTCCTCTCAGTGGCAGGCAGCTATGGACACAGAGATGGCTTCCTGGAAGTCCACAGGCACCTACGTTGACGAGGTTCCCCCGCCTGGGGCGAACATCGTCAGTGGCATGTGGATTTTCAGGGTGAAAGCGGCCGCCAGGTTCTCCGCCTCTCTTCAAGGCGCGATACACGGCTCGTGGATTCAGCCAGCGGCAGGGAGTTGACTACTTTCAGACCTTCTCTCCCACCCCGAAGATGACCACTCTTCGGGTACTGCTGCACATAGCCGCTCACCGCGACTACGAGCTGCACTCTCTTGACTTCAGCACGGCTTTCTTGCAGGGCAGCCTGCACGAGGAGATCTGGCTGCATCGCCCACCTGGCTTCACTGGGTCTTTTCCTCCTGGCACCCAGTGGAGCCTCCGGTGGCCAGTCTACGGTCTCCGCCAGGCACCGCGTGAGTGGCACAACACACTGAGGACTACACTTGCGGCCCTTGGGTTTGCTCCCTCTACTGCCGACCCGTCGCTGTTTCTGCGCACCGACACTTCTTTGCCGCCGTTCTACATCCTCGTGTACGTCGACGACTAGGTCTTTGCCACAGCTGACACTGCTGGACTCGCCCACGTGAAGTCCGAGCTGCAGAAGAGACACACGTGCACAGACCTGGGTGAACTGCGCAGCTACCTTGGCTTGCAGATCACCCGGAACAGAGCACGCCGCACCATTACCCTGACTCAGTCACACATGGTGCAGCAGGTCCTTCAGCGCTTCGGCTTCACGTACTCCTCGCCTCAGGCCACTCTTGTGCCTACTCGCCACTCGCTCTCAGCTCTGCCTTTGGATGAGTCCGTAGAGTCGAGTGGCCCGTACCCAGATCTTGTTGGCTGCCTCATATACTTGATGACCTGCACACGACCTGACCTTGCATACCCTCTTAGCATTCTCGCACACTATGTTGCTCCTGGGAGACACAGACCGGAGCACATGGCTGCAGCGAAGAGGGTGTTGCGCTACTTGTGCAGTACGTCGGGCATGGGGCTTGTGCTTGGAGGGCAGAGTCCAGTGGTCCTCACTGGACACGCAGACGCTTCTTGGGCTGACGACCAGGCTACGCAGCGGTCGTCACAGGGTTACACCTTCAGCCTTGGTTCCGGCTCTGTTTCGTGGCGGGCTACCCGCTCGTCTTCTGTTCTCGGCTCCAGTTGTGAGGCTGAGATCTACGCCGGGGCCATGGCTGCACAGGAGCTTCGCTGGCTCACCTACCTGCTGACTGACCTCGGAGAGCCGCCTCGTTCTCCTCCAGTGCTGTACGTAGACAAGGCCATGCTCGCCTTGTGTCAAGAGCAGAGACTGGAGCACTGAACGAAGCACATAGCTCTCCGCTACTTCCTTGCTCGTGAGCTACAGCAGCGTGGTCAGCTGCGACTTGCTGTACATGGCTTCTGAGGCCAACACTGCTGATATCTTCACCAAGGCACTTGCGCCTTGTGATCATCAGCGCTTCTGTACTCAGCTGGGTCTTGTGCCTACCTTGCCTCACTTGCTCACCCCTTGACCTTGTTTGTACTGTTGCATATATATTTACACCTGCTCTTGCTTGTCTAGCCTTATATATATATGTAATCCTGCATGTGAACTGGCCTTGTGGCCTTGAACTTGTGCTCAGAATGTGTGGTCACTTTGTGATCCACCCTGAGCTTGCTTTACTTTGCTTGACTGGTCTTGTGACCCCTTGTTCTCCCCCTCTTTGCCTATGGGGGTGTGTCAGATTTATATGACATAACTACTGTAGGCTATAGTGGGGTAACACATATGGGGTACAACTTTCTATGGTTTGTACTTGTACCCAACTTTCCCTTAGTCAAAACATTCTCGTTCATTTTCTCACATTGCAGCAAACTAAAGTAACTACCGCGACCTCGTACGTGCAGCCGAAGGTTACGACGGGTTGACACGTGGTCAACCTGAAACACGACGTTACGGGCCAAACCGTACATTCAGCACGGAGCGATGGGCAGCCCCAACGTTCGCCGAACCAATGGATATTGACATATTTGACGCGAAGCAGCAACCGACAAAATGCGAATTTTGCGGAGATGCGGATCGACCTGGCGATCGTGTAAATATCCGCAAAGGGAAAAAAAGGCGACGACACCCAGGCTCAGTGCCCGCAGACCCGACACCCGCTGGCTCAGCACCCCTAGCAGCACCAGAGTTAACCGCTACGCCGACAGGCTCGACTACGTCCACGTGGGACACACCTGAAGGGGCAAGACCCTGAGGGGGGAAGGGGTCTACCGGGGGAGGACCTGGCGCAAGGAAGAGCAGCGGAGGGGGGGGAGCGGGGCAGTGCGGTAGGGGAAGAGACGGTAGTAAGGAACCGAATCGTCAAACGTGACGTCCTGAGGGGACAGAACACAGCGCAAGGTGGGGTGGTAAAACTACCAACCAGGCGCGACAGGTGGGAAGCCAAGGAAGACGCAGGGAACAGCACGGGGGGGACAGCTTGTCCTCAGACAAGTCGCGGACAAAAGCTCGAGATCCCCAGACACGGAACGCAGACGCATCGCCATCCTTCCCCGTCCACCGCAGAGAAGGTGTGGTCTCCGGCACGGAGACCCGTGGCTGGAGGTTGATCTGATGCGCCGAGTACTGAACCGCGAACAGCCACAGAAAATGGGGAGCAGCCGCATGGATCATGGACGTACGAGCGGCGTCCATGACAATGCCAATGCGGCGCTCGGCAATCCCATTTTGCTGTGGAGAGGCCGGAAGCGTGAACGCCTGGCGGATGCCCTCCGCACGACACAAGGCCTGCATAAGGCCGGAGGAAAACTCTCCACATGTGTCGGAGTGCAGACGCAGAACAGGAAGGACCGAGCCGAAACTCTCTCTGAGCTGACGACGGGCTGCGCGGATCCAATCGATCAGCACCTCCGTGACCTCACCCTTGCGGCGCTAGGGGAAGACTGTGGTGTAACGCGAGTAGTCCTCAACGACCAGCAGAAAGTAGCGCTCGTGACCTTGTCTACGGACGTGGGCTAGGCCCCACACGTCCACTGTGAAGAGTCTGTTAGAGACTAAGGACGGAGTCTATGAAGATTAGGAGCCGAAACATCACAAAATCGTCGGTCTCAATTTCTGGACAGAATGGTCGCGCTCACAAGAAACGCCGTCGACAAAAAAACGCACTGTCACAACTTCACCAAACCCAGATATGTTGTAGCCCTAGTCCGTGGCTACAATTCCCAATTTGAATCGCACGATAAGGTGTAGTATTTCTTGACTTATCAATTTCGGCGCACAGGGGGGTATGCTGCCTTAGAATCTAACTCAATCACAAGAGTCTCATAATTACACAATACATACACAAGAGAGTTAGCGTAGCAATAAACCAGGTGGGATGGGATGAGGAGGACGAGAGGGAAGGTCCCAAGAGAGTCCCCAACCAAGGAAATCCCATGCCACACAATTCCCCTCTCTATAGGCAACCCCACTTTCACTTTTGTCACTTTCCCAACCCATGCCATCCACCTTGCCCAACTTGGCCACACTTGCCACCCTGGTTTGGCTCCTCCCAACCACTTGGCAGCATCTACAGGGACGTTGACGAATTTCCCAACCCCCAAAAGTCTGTAACCCATAACTTCCCATAGTCACCACAACCAGATATCAAAAGCATACGAACTTCAAACGTTCGTAACATTCTTGTTCGTGCTCCAATTGAAGCGATACTTGGCTCGACGGAAAGCTCTTGGTCAGAGGAGTTACTTCAGATCTCTGCTCAAGCCAAATAGCATTCATAGACACTCAGGAAATCCAAACCACATCAAACACAAATTCTTGCACACGCTCGCACCACGCATGCAACGCACGAACATATGATGGGAGGCAGACAGACCTGAATGCAGATGATAGCATCACATAACAGAGTCTTCAAGGGAGCCTCCGTGGGAGGAAACTTGAAGGAGTGAGGGGCGGCGTGCTGCCGACTCTCAACGCAAGGAACGTAGGAAGGGGCAGGCCCCGGGGGGAGGGGAGGGAGAGACCGGGGAAGAACGGTGACAAGGACACGGGAGGCCATGCCTCGTAGACGAGGCAGGGAGGGGTGACCAAGGCGGTGGTGCCAGAGGAGAGTCTGGTGAGACAAGAGGCGACACGAGCAGGGGGCACACTCAGGACCAGACCGGGACGCTGCAGCAAACACATGACCCGACACAGCTACCTGACTAGACTCAGCAACCGGAGGAGACACGGTAGACAGGGTGTACAGGCTCGACCCAGGCTGATGAGTGAACGTGGCCAGGTGCCGGCCCGTGCTAGCACACGAACAGTGGGTCGCCCGCTGACCTCCAGGAGTGAACTGGTCAACCCACGCGTCCTGAAGGTCAGCTCCACTCACCAAGTTCGTGGAGAACGAGGGGAGGTGGAGGCCAGACAGAGAGCCAGACGGGACCGCCGGACACGGCAGGACTGTGGAGGAGTGCACAAGGACCGGACCCCCAGAGGGGTCAGCCAGAGAGACTGCCACTGGCCGACCTAGCGGCGAGATTGTGGTGTACTCGCGAAAGAAGGAGCGGGAAGCACCGAGTCAAGGGTGAAAGTGTGTAAGGCATGAGCCGACACGGTACCTGAGAGAGCAGACTCATCAGTACCTGGGGCAGCAGACTCACCAGCACCTAGAGCAGCAGACTCACTAGCACCTAGAGCAGTAGCCTCAATGCCCGGGTCGGGCGGAAGACACAAGTAACAGTCACCCTCAGCACTAATAGACACAGCATACATAGCAGCAAGGATAGCATCATAATCAAGATCAAAGATAGCAACCCCCGACTTAAGCAGATCACCCCAGCGAGGGATCTCAGAGAAGTCGGGAAACTGCGTACGCCAAGCGTCAGTCTGGCGGCCAAAGCAGCGCAGGGTGGCGTGCGGTCCTCCACACGTCTCCCCACTGCGGTCGCCGGTGCGGAGAACGTAAGTGCAGGGACCAGCACCCCCAGACCTCCCACGCTCAGCGTACCACTCACGAAGCTGCTAGGACGACAGGGTCTCACGAGGGCGCTGCTGTTGCTAGCGCTGCCCACCGCCAAAGGCTCCCCGCTGCACGGCGCCACCTCGACCAGCACCTACTGCCGCCGCCACCCCCACCGCCGCCTCCGCCACCGCCACCTCCACCCCCACTGCCGCTGCCTCTGCCGCCCCCACCTCCACTGCCGCCACCGAACCCCCCACTCCCGCCACCACCCCCACCTCCACCCCCACCCCCTCTGCCGCCTCCACCGCCACCACCGTCGCCCCCAACGTCTCCACCAGCACCCTTACCCCCCTTTCTCCTGCCGCTGCAGCGCCTCCCACTAGGAGCAGACGCAGCGCTGACCGACTCGATGCCAACGAGGTCGACAGCGGCAGCAGAGGCAATAGAAGGCAAAAGGGGAACGGGGGAGCATCCCTCAAAGAAAGGGGCACGAGGGTCACCACGAGAGGCTCCTACAGCGACTATACTCTTCTCAGCTGCTAGGAGGCGCTCCTCGAGGAGGTCAACAGGTGAGCGTGGTGGGGCAAAGGGAGAGGAAGTGGTCCCTGACAGAGCGAAGGGAGTCAAGGAGCCGGGTGACGAGGTAGTAGAGAGTGATGTACATAGGGGGGGGGGGGGGGGGGTGGTTCGCGGCTCAGAACTCGGCAGTAAGCGCAGCGCAGGTAGCGGGTGTCACTAGTGCGGAGGTGTGTAATGAGGTCAGCGAGTGTGGCAAAAGCGGCTAGGTCAGGGAACAGGTATGCCAGCATGAGGCGGCTAAGGGGAGCAGTGGCAAGGGAGGAGTTGTGCGCAACAACAGCGTCGTACAGAGTCCTAGCAGTCTTGTACTGGCTAAAGTGCGCGCGCTCAGCAGACGGCAGGTGACTACGAATAGCAAGACAGGCAGCAGCTTCGCGCGTGGTCCACTGCGAGTGAACTGTACTGTCAGCATCAGCAGCAGGTGCAGCAGAGGCGCCAAACGTGAGATAAAAAAGCGAGACTCCGTCCTTGCTATCGCACTGCAGAAGTAGCTGCAGATCATCGACCCAGACCTCAAAATCGACCGCTCGACCCTCAGCATCGAATGTAAGGACATTAGGGCTAGCTATGATAGCTAGAGCAGCAGCAGTAGCCTAGCAGCAGTAGTAGCCTAGCAGCAGCAGTAGCAGCGCGACTCGCAGGGGTGGCGCGGCTTGGTAGGGCGGTGCGGGTGCGGCGGAGCGCTTACGAGTGGCGGGAGGGGAGAGGAGAGGCTGCGACTGGTGGGGCAGAGCCGTGGCGCGCCAGCAGGGTAGGGGCCGCGATAAGGCGGCAGGGCAGAGCCGCGGCTCGGCGGCAGGACAGGGCCACGTCAGGGCAGCAGGGCAGGGCCACGACGGCAGGGCCGCAGCAGCGACGGCAGCAGCGGTCGCACCGGCGGCTGGAGGCTCGATGGCAGCAGCATGGGCGGGCGACGGCTGCTGCAAGCCACGTGGCCTCGGCGGCTGCTGCAGGGGAAGGGGCCGTGACAACGAGGCGGGCGGGCCGTGGAGGGCCATGATGACGGGCAGGCAGGCCACGCACGGCCGCGACGAAGGGGCGGGCGGGGCCGCGTAGGGCCGCGACAGAGGGGCGGGCGGGCCGCACAAGGCTGCAATGAAGTGGCGGGCGGGCCGCGAAGGGCCGCTACGAAGGGGCGGGCGAGCCGCGCAGGGCCGCGACGAAGGGGCGGGCGGGATGCGCATGGCCGCGACGAAGGGGCGGGCGAGCCGCGCAGGGCCGCGACGAAGGGGGGCGGGCGGGCCGCGCAGGGCCGCGACGAAGGGGCAGGCGAGCCGCTAAGGGACGCGTAAGGGCGGCAGGGCGGGCCTCTAAGGGCCGCGACGTCAGGGCAGGCCGCTAAGGGCGGCCGTAGGGCAGAGCCGTGGCGCGCTTCGGGCAGGGCATGAAAAAAAAATCAAGTGCTGAGCCCTTAAAAAAAAACGGTCCCATTAGGGAACCCGCTCTATACCATGTGAGAATTGTACGAGGAATGAATGAACTAGCAAGCAGGTGGGTACAAGTAGGAAAACCTAAAAGAGTTGTACCCCATATTGTCTACCCCACTGCAGCCTACAATATAGTTCTAACAGGCAACGTAGATGGAGTCGTCGATAACCAGCATGAGTTGTTGAGTTGGAGGCGATGTTGTACTGGCCACACGGAAGCGGCGAGTCCCTCCATTGGAACTCGATGTTAGAGGTACTCATCGCCAGTGATCGAGATCAGTTGAGGTCTTTCTTCTAACGGCGATGCTTCCTCGATAGGTTCAAGTAGCTCTGCTGCTTGTCCAAAATTGTTCACCATGCTTTCTGACTCCTCTTGCTCTTCCTCTGCAGGTTCGTATGCATATTGATCCGAAAGAGGAGGTCCGCTCTAGCTGGTGCCGCGAGTTGCCCACTAGGGGTCTCTTTTTGCCATAGCCCCGGGAGAGAATGTCAGAGCTTTCGCGAACGGGCTTGGTGGTGCCCATCCTCTTGGGATTGCGGAAGTTCTCCACCCGCTCTCCTCTGGTGTATGTGGCACTCCCTTTGCTTCAATCATAACACCGGTGTTGGTCCAACCAAGAGTAATTGTATTTGTATTTCCCCATCCTCATGTTTTTGGGAGTGCTGCAAATGCTGATGCCCCATTGTCTACTTCTACTTCCATGATGCAAATCCGGTGTCCCCGTGAGCAGAGGTTGAGGCAATTGGGACGGCACGTGAACGAAAGAAGCCGTATGGTCCAGAGCGCTGAAGATCCGTCTCTTTAGGGTGCGACCAAGTTGGTGCTTGCGTGGTAGTTGTTTTTAGTAGGAGCGTCCTGTCGGAGTCTCCATCGTTCCCTTGCAATTCGAATTTCAAGACGAAGACTTTGTCTTCATCGATGGCCTTGTTGACATAATTCTTCTTGTAGAAGAGTTCGAAGCTCTTTTTTTTTTCACAATTGCTCCAAATCTCAATTCCGTATTTCATGATTTGTGCTGCAGAGATAAGATTGAACTGAAGGTCGGCGACCACCGATACATCTCCTATATGAATGGGGAAGAAGGTGTCGATCGACTGTAAGTATATTTCGCCGATGTTGTCAGCCTTCATTCGATTGTTGTTGGTGTCAAAGTATATGCATGTTATATGTGTGTAGGCTGTAGCGGGGTAGCCAATATGGGGTACAGCCCCGTTTAGGGTTTCATACTTATACCCAACTCTTCCATAGTGCATTCATTCCTGCTGCTAGATTCTAACAAGGTATCAGAGCACTAGGTCCGTAGGACCGTCTTTTTTTCGGGCCCACCTACCGTTGCGGTTACCGTGCGCTACCCCACGTATTGTCATGCACCTGCTTGCCTGCCTGCCTACCCTGCCTTGTGACGTGCTGCGCTGCGCGCGCCGTCCTGCAGCCCTAGCGCTGCCTCCTGCTGCCCAGGGCCAGCGCGCCGCCCCTGCAGGCCCGTAAGGCCAGCGCGCCGCCCGTGCAGGCTCGTAAGGTTCACGCGCCGCCCCTACAGGTCCGTCAGGCCCGCGAGCCGCCCCTGCAGGCCCATCAGGCCCGCGAGCCGCCCCTGCAGGCCCGTCAGGCCAGAACGCGGCCCCGCCCTACCTCTGACGCGCCCGCGCCCAGCCTCTCACGTGGCCGCGCCCTGCCTTCGACGCGGCCGCGCCCTGCAGTTGACGCGGCCCCGACCTGCATTCGACGCGGCCGCGCCCTGCAGCCGACGCGGCCCCACCCTGCCTTCGACGCGGCCGCGCCCTACAGCCGACGCGGCCCCGCCCTGCCTCTGACGCGGCCGCGCCCTGCCTCTGACGCGGCCGCGCCCTGCAGCCGACGCGGCCGCGCCCTGCCTTTTGTGACGCAGCCGCGCCATGCAGCCGACGCGGCCCCGCCCTGCCTGTGACGCAGCCGTGCCCTGCCTTTGACGCGGCCGCCCCCTGCAGCCGACGCGGCCCCGCCTTGCCCCTAACGCGGCCGCGCCCTGCCGCCGACGCGGCCCCGCCTTGCCTCTGACGCGGCCGTGCCTTGCCGCCGACGCGGACTTGCCCGGACGCCGACGCGGCCCCGCCAGCCCTGCAGCTGACGCGACCCCGACCTGCCGCTGACGCGGCCCCACCCTGCAGCGGCCACAGCCCCACCGTCGCCGCCGTCGTGCGCCTACCCTGCCGCCGTCCGCCGAGCGCCGGCCCTTCCCGCCACTGGTGAGCACCTGCCTTGTTCGCGCACTGCCGCGCCCTCTGCCTGCCTGCCTGTCGCGCCTGCCCTGCCCGCGCTGCAGCAGCTAATACTACTACTTTTGCTACTGGCGGCGGCCAGATGCAGCTCCAACGACGTCCGCGCGAGTCTCTCACACCTCAGGAGCTTCATGAGTGGTACGCTAGTTGGGGTTGTGGCGATAGTTGTCGTGGCAGTCGCCCTGGAGGTGGTGAGTCGGGAGCGTCTGGCAGTGGCCAACTGCAGCTGCAGCGGCGTCCGCGCGAGACACTTACACCTCAGTAGCTTCGTGAGTGGTACGCTCAGAGTAGAGGGTCTTTGAGTACCGTTCGCTGCCCGTACGTCATTCGCACACGTGATCGGACTGGTCAGGCTTCGGGACGCTTAGTCACATACAGTCTCGCTGCTTAGCCCGTCTGAGCAACGCCTGACGTACCGAGTTTGGCGACGAGGCTGAGCTCCCCGACTGGGTGGAGCTGCTTGGGAAGAGGGTAGATATATTTGCTCTTGACTATGATGCTATTCTCACTGCCATGTAACCACTGCCTACTAGTGCTGACCGTTCCTGTTACATGTGCGTACCGCCTGACCCAGGTATAGAGCCTGCTGCTCTCGGTGCTGGTGAGGCTGCTGATCTAGGTGCTCGTGCATCTCCTGCTCTAGGTGCTGGTGAGGCTGCTGCTCTAGGTGCTAGTGCGTCTCCTACTCTGGGTGCTGGTGAGGCTGCTGCTCCAGGTGTTGGTGAGTCTGCTCTCTCTGGTACTGCGCCTGCTGAGGCCTTGTACACCTTCACACTTGACTCGGGTGCTTCTCGCTCCTTCTTTCTGTTAACGGGAATAGGAGTGTTGGCCCCGCCCTTGCTTGGGCAATGCCGACGACTTGGTCGGATGTACGGGAGTAGCAGCCGACCGTTCACAGTGGGAGAGCTGCTCGACAGGCTTCGTCGAGCTGCAGGGGACCGCTGTGGTGTTGCTGTCGACCAGAGAGCTCGACAGCTGCAACTGACTGGTCTGGGCGACGGGTGGGACGTTGACCAGGACCTACAGCTCGAGCAAGAGGTCTCCGGAGCATCCCGTCAACCTGCAGCTCGACCGGGAGGTCTCCGGAGCATCCCGTCGACCTGCCGTTTGACCGGGAGGTCTCCGGAGCATCCCGTCAACCTGCCGCTCGATCAGGAGGTCTCCGGAGTATCCCGTCGACCTGCAGTTCGACCGGGAGGTCAACGGAGCAGTCCGTCAACCTGACAAGTGAGCAGCGGTCGACGAGGGGAGCTCGGCGACAACCGCTGATGGTTCTAGTCGACGGAAGGGGTCCGTCGATCAGGGGGTAGCTCGACGAGAGTTGTGGTCGACCAGAGGCACCTGGTGGTCGACCAGAGGGACCTAGTGGTCGACCAGAAGTAGTGGTGGTCGACCGGAAGCACGTGGTGGTCGACCGGGTCGACCGGGTAACCTACTCGACGAGTTCTGCGGAGGCACGCGAACATCGTCAAAGTTGCGATGGCGCAGGCGACAGCGGGCTGGTATCCCGAAGTCGATGTGGCTCTTCAGGCGCAGACAACAGCTGACGGATGCCCAACGAGGCAAGTCGGGCCAATTGTCTGCGCGCACCTGCGAGTGTGCGCACTGCTGTGTTCTACGGGGCAACGCTGGACAGCCGCTCCGCTGCAGCGTTGGCACGCCGTCGACCTGCTCTAGTTGGCAGGTCGCCTTTCCGCAGTGCTGGCTCGGCTCCTCTACGCAACGCTGGCAGGCGGTCGACCGAGCTGTGCTGGCGGTCGACCAGGCTAGCTGCAGGGTTGCTATATGCCTGATGTAGTCATTCTGTCATTGCTTGTTCAATCATTCTGTAATTACAACTTTGCTAGTTGAAACTCTTGCCGATTTCTCCCGTGAATGTGCAAGCATCAAGGAACCAAGCAAAGCTACGATCACCTCTAGTAGTTCGTGCCAACCCCCGTAGTCTAGCTCACTACCATTGTAGAGTGACTCTCCTCATGGTGCGGTGAGCGTGGAACGAACACGCGACCTTCAGATAGGAGCCGACTTTTGCACCTACTAAGTCGTTCGTAGGCCGGCAGCAGCGATAGTCGCCATGGTCGACCCCGTAGTTGATGCGGGCGTAGCAGACACCTTGGAGGCACGTTTGGCTGACGCGAGGAGACGCCACGCGGATGGCGAGTACGGGACAATCCCCTTCGTGATCGCCGAGTTGGGCATCCGGTCGCAGTGGGCGACGAAACGCCCTTCCCGTCATGCTTCTCCTCGACCGGTGCGCAATGAAGATGGCGTTGACAACGAGGTCGACAGTGGTGCACGAGTCAGCAGCAGCAAATGCACGAGGCAGAGAGGGGTGATCAAGGTCGACGGTGGTGTCGACAGAATCCAGGCGCGAGTGCAACGGTCGACGGCGGCTGCAGGCATCTCGCGTGCCGGCGTCGATGTTCGACGTCGCTCTCCTCTACGAAGCGGTGGAGGGCTCTCGGCGACGACGCATGTGACTGCTGGCGGGATTGCACCGGCATATGGCTACTTTAAATTCTCGCCGGACCGGATCACCGTCGCACCGCTGCAAGGTCGACGGGACCTCATCACCTGGAGGGAATCGATAGAACCTCAGCTGGAGGTCGCCGGGCTGAAGGGCTTCGCCAACGGCACCGGGCCAATTCCGCGTGAGGAGGATGTCGAGCTGCGCGGGGAGTTTCGTTCCGCTCACCTGCTCACCTTCATGGTCATTTCGAGGTGCTGCTTGCCGGTGGTGCAGCTAGCGCTCAGGAGCTGTCGAGAGCGACTGGATGCTGGTCACCAGGCATGGCGCTTCATCATGTCAACGTACCAGGTCAGGGACGACCTGTACATCGCGCAACTAGAGGAGAAGATGACTCAGAATCGGATGGGTCAGCAAGATCGGCGACGGACTACTGCAACCGTGCTCGACGGATCCTGGATGAGATGCAGATGGCGGGCGCTGAAAACTCGACGGCGTCCTACATCACCAACATCATCACGGGCTTGCCGCGCAGCTACAATCTCATGAAGAGGATGATGATGGTGCCCGGCACGCGTGAGTCCCTCGACGAGGACTCCATCACCAGCTACATTCTTCAAGATGAGGCGATGCAGGAGGCCGAACAACCCACAGAGCTCATTCCGCAGGCAAACTACGCTGCATCGACGAAGCTGAATCAGCAGCAAGGGCAGCGCGGGAAGCCGAGCGGAGGTGGTAGCGGAGGTGGGCGGTCGACGAAGGACGTCGACGAGATGCGGTCGACGCGGGACAAGGGTCGACAAGGTGGTGGTCAACGGCGGGATTGCTGGATCTGCGGCGACCCCGACCATCTCTCCTTCGAGTGCCCCGACCGCGATGACAGCGATGAGGACGACAACAAGGGAGGCCGTGGCCGATCGACCAGTCGTCGCCCCCGTTGTGAGGATCTGGGATCGAGCTCAGAAAAGATGATTCAAATTGAATTGAATTGAATTGAATTGAATTGAATGTCCACCTGGGTACAACACGAGGCTATATATAGGCTCGACACAAGGCCCCGTAACCAGGTGTTACGCGAAGGTTCCGCGGGTCGCGAAGCGTCCCGAATCAGATCCTTACCGAATTCGGTAGAAAGGCAATTCGGTGGCAACCGAAAAGCTAGAATTCGGTGCACGCAACCTAGCTCGGTGCTATAACTATAATAAAATATAGGAAAGCACCTAGCCTAGGAAATCAAACAATTCATGCATGCACATGATTATCCTATGCTAGAAATAGCATGATAAAGTAGAGGCAAGCAAGCATAGCTGGCATAAGCCGTCGTACTCTCACACGTCCCCCCCTCAAAGCTGGGTGGCGTGAGATACACCCTGCTTGACAAGATAGTCCTTGAGAGCACGGCGTGCGTTGCCCAGTATCAGCTTCTGCAACCCAACTGTCCTCAGTGGGGTCGTATCCCTTCCAGCATATCATGAACTCGAGAGTCTTGCCACCGAGGCGCCGATGAGAGAGAACGTGCTCGATCTCGTACTCGGTTTCATCCTGTATGAGAACAGGTGGTGGTGGCGGTAGTTGCCGTCCCTGGAACTGTTGGTTGGGGTCCTTGTAGGGTTTCACTAGCTGCACATGGAAAGCATTGTGAAGCTTCCATGTATCTGGTAAGCGCAAGCGGAATGTAACTGGTGTCACCTGTGCCTCAACGAGAAAAGGACCACAGAAGCGAGGCCGGAGTTTGGATGGGAGGTGAGACAGATTCAAGTTGCGCGTGGCAAGAAGCACCTGATCTCCGACTGCTACTGAGTGATCACGTCGCTGACGATCGGCATACTGCTTCTGGGAGTTCTGCATTGTGGTGAGACGTCGCTGAGTCTTCTCCCATAGCTGCTGCATGGTGGTGACGAAGTCATGTGCGGCTTGGACGTGTGCCGGTGTAGTTGGCTGCTGTGGTGTGAGTGGTTCCCGTCCGTAACACAGGAAGAAAGGAGTTTTCCCTGTGGCCGCATGTGATGCGTTGTTGTAAGCAAACTCTAGGGTTGGTAACTGTGTGTCCCAGTGGCTGACGTCGTCCTTGCAAGCTGTGCGCAGTAACTGTTCAACCACTTGATTGAGTCGCTCTGTCTGTCCGTCAGTCTGGGGGTGGTATGCTGAAGACATTGCAAGCTTTGTCCCCAACAGTCCCATGAGCTCCTTCCAGAACTTACTCGTGAATTTGGGGTCTCTGTCTGAGATGAGTGTAGCGGGGATGCCGTGGATGGTGATGATGCGGTCGAAGAAGAGTCGAGCAGTTGCTTCAGCTGTAGCTGTGGCGTTGGTCGGTATGAAGTGACCCATTTTGGAGAACTTATCGATCACCACGAGGATGGAATCATGTCCCCGTGAGGTCGAAGGAAGCCCTGTGATGAAGTCGAGGCTAACGACCTGCCACAGTGGCGCTGCTATCTTAGCGTACTGCGGCACGAACCTGTTGTAGTAGTTGGCGAAGCCTAGGAACTGCTGTAACTCCTTCACGTTCTCTGGTACTTTCCACTTCTTGACGGCTTCGATCTTCCGTGGGTCCACGTGTACGCCCTCGGCACTCACCATGTTCCCGAGAAACTGCACCTTCTTCAAGGCGAAGTCGCTCTTTGACAGCTTCACGTAGAACTTGTTTTTCCGCAGGATCTCGAACACCTTCCGCAGATGCTCCACGTGCTCCTTCATGTTCTTGGAGTAGATGAGAATGTCGTCCAGGTACACCACCACACATTCGTCCAGCAGGGGTCGTAAGATGTGATTCATCTCCGCCTGAAACGTTGTTGGTGCGTTGCAGAGTCCGAACGGCATCACCAAGTATTTGTAGGAGCCGTATCTGGTACGGAACGCTGTCTTGTGGACGGAGTTGTCTGCCATCTTGATCTGCTAGTAGCCCGATCGTAGGTCTAGTTTCGAAAATACTGTTGCTCCACGCATTTGATCGAGTAGGTCGTCTATGCGCGGTATGGGATATTTGTTTTTGACTGTCTGTTTGTTCAGTGCGCGGTAGTCGATGCACATCCGTAGACTGCCGTCTGGTTTTGGAGTGAAGAGAACTGGTGCGCCGTAGGGAGAGGTGGATGGGCGGATCAGTTGTCTGTCCAGTAGATACTCTATCTGTTTTTTCATGTCTGTCAGTTCAGTCGGACTCAGTCGGTATGGTGCACGTGAGACGGGTTTCGCACCTGGTTCCTCCACGATCTCGTGCTCGTGGGTGCGTGCTGGAGGTACGCCTTCGGTCAGGTCGGTGATGCGGTTGAACAGTAACTCCATCTGCTGCGTGTACTGTGTTACACTACTGTATTGCTTGTGTCGGTGTATCTGCTGCCGCGCCATGTAGGTTGTATTAATTGGTTCGAAATGCTCGATTATATCTGCCCGAAACTACTGCTACGTTTTCTCCCCGCAGGCTACGTCGGTGTAGAAAATCCATTCGAGAGCCGGTCCACGTAACAGTGTCGCTGCGAGCCGAATCCTTGTTGCGTCGTGTTGCGGGGTCGAACAGCCAATGGCCTCGAAGTAAATTTCGAGGGTTGCCACGAATCGCCGGACGTCGGATCCCTTCGCGCTTGGATCGAACGCCTCCGGGAGCCTCGGTCGTGCTGCTTCGAGGTTCGGCGACAGTGGTGCCATTGGTCCGTGAAATGTCGGTGTCGCCACTGCTGCTGTTGCGAACCCTGGTTGGCTTGTCAGAAAAGCCTCGAGTCGACGAAGAGTCGCCTGCGTCCTGCTCCATGTCGGTGCGGAGGCTCGCAATGTCGCTCGTAGTTGCGTAGTTGTCCCCTTGGCCCTCCATTTGGTGATTTACAGGAAGATGCGCGACGAAAATAATCGAATTCTAGGTGCTGGTCGACTTACTGCGAGTCAAATTGACTGTAGAATCGACGAGCGCGAATTCTGTAGGTTGCGTAAATCTTCCTTAGACGAAATTCGCGTCCAATCTTGGCCGTTGAGGAGAAAATCGATCCGACGCTCCAAATTCCAACTTTTTTGGGCGAAATTCTCTAGGCCGTTGAGATGAAACTCGATCGAACGGTCGAAACTCCAACCTTTCCACCAGTAAATCTGAGGGGTGTTCGAAAACCGAATCGAGGGGGACCTAGAAAAATTGCGCGGAACTGGTTTTACATACCCGTATCGGCGCTTTCGTCGTCGCCCCCGCGGTTTTTAAAGGCCGGAACTAAGCGGTTGAAGACCTCGCGTGTAAACCCGCTCCGATTACCAAGTGTGAGGATCTGGGATCGAGCTCAGAAAAGATGATTCAAATTGAATTGAATTGAATTGAATGTCCACCTGGGTACAACACGAGGCTATATATAGGCTCGACACAAGGCCCCGTAACCAGGTGTTACGCGAAGGTTCCGCGGGTCGCGAAGCGTCCCGAACAGATCCTTACCGAGTTCGGTAGAAGGCAATTCGGTGGCAACCGAAAAGCCAGAATTCGGTGCACGCAACCTAGCTCGGTGCTATAACTATAATAAAATATAGGAAAGCACCTAGCCTAGGAAATCAAGCAATTCATGCATGCATATGATTATCCTATGCTAGAAATAGCATGATAAAGTAGAGGCAAGCAAGCATAGCTGGCATAAGCCGTCGTACTCTCACACCCGTCGAGATGAGAAGCCGCGCAAGGAGAAGCAAGCGTCGAAGAAGACGTCGTCGACGAAGGACGTCGACAGCTCCAGTGGCAAGAGCCGAGGCGACGGGGAGGCGTCGTGCTCAATGGTCGGCGTGGTGGAGCCGACGGTCTTGCTGGTGCCGGAGGCTGGCGAGGACTTCCAGGCAGTGGCGGCAGCTGTGCAGGCCAATCCGATGGCGGTGCTCCTCGACAGCGGGTGCTCCCACCACGTGATGGGGACGAAGTCGGTCTTCGTCAACATGGGACCGAGCGACGGGGTGAAGCACGCGCGTGGGTTCAACGGGGCATTTCAGCCTATCGAGGGTCGCGCTAGCGTACGCTCTGCAAGGGGAGGCCGGGAAGCGGGTCCTCATCCTCGACGTACTCTACGTCCCGGGCGTACAGGCAAACCTGCTGTCTGCTGGCGAGCTGAAGGAGAGTGGAGTGCTGCTGCAGGGCGATGGCAACGAGATGCTGCTCATCGCCGCGACCGGGGAGGTGCTCGGTCGAGCACGCTACACCGGACGAGTTCTCTGCACCAACCTTCGCCCCTGCTCGATGCAGTCGCAGTCGACCGAGGTGGTGGCTCTGCGGAGGATCGTCTCGGCGACGAAGACGACCCCTGATAGGATGCATGCGCGGCTCGCACACGTCAGCGTCGACACGATCAAGAGCTCGGCGAAGCATGATGTTGCTACTGGGCTCGACATCACGTCGTCGACCGGAGCTGACCCGCCGTGTGTCTCGTGCGTCGGAGGAAAGCTGGTGCGGCACACCTTCCCTGCCAAGGGCTCGGACGCAGCGGAGGCGCTGGGTGTCGTGCACATCGACTTGTGCGGGCCATTTCGGGTGGCTGCCAAGGATGGCAGCTTGTACTTCCTGCTGCTGAAGGATCGCCATACTCGATTTGTATGGGCAATGCCGGTCGCTAAGAAGAGCGACGTGCTGTGGGAGTTTCAGCGGTGGCTGGTGCTAGTGGAACGGCAGACGAAGAAGTCGGTGCTGTCGCTTCGCTCCGATCGAGGAGGGGAATTCCTCGGAAATGCGTTCACCGATTTCGTTGACGGGAAGGGCATCGTCCACGACCTGACGTGCCCCTACACACCGAAGCACAATGGCATGGCTGAGCGGGAGATGCGCACGGTTGTCGAGTCCGTGCGAACGATGCTTGCTGCACATGGGCGTGCAGCACCACTGGTGGCACCTTGCTCTACGACAAGCGGTCTGGGTGCGCAAGTGCTTGGAGCGGTCGACGATGCGCCGGGAACGACTCCGTACCAGCTGTTGACCGGGCAAAAGCCCGACCTTACGCTAGCGCGGGTGTGGGGCTGCATGGTGCAATTCATGGTTCCCGAGCAGCAGCGCTGTGGGAAGTTGGCGCCGAAGGCTCATTGGGGGCTTCACCTGAGTTTGTCGCCGGAGAGTAAGGGCTGGGAGGTGCTCGACCTGACCGACAACAAGGTGGTCACGTCGGTCGAGGTGATCTTCTATGAGACGCTGTCGCTGGAGGTGTGGAAGGCGAAGTATGGGCCAGCGTCGGGGTGGACGCAGGCACACCCGCCGACGGACACCTCGACAGCGACGGTTCCCCTGCTCGCCGAAGTCGACGAGCCTGCTGATGAGGATGTTGTGGAGGTTCTTCCACCTCCCCCTGTTCTTGCTCCTCCCTCTCCCATCGCAGATCTGCCGGCGTCGACACCTGTGTCGGCCACCAGCGATGAGGGGAGCTTTGAGGCGTCGAGCAGGATGGGAAGCCGTCGACGACAGGGGAGCAGCAGATAGGGGAGCCGGTCGAACAGGAGGCAACAGCAGCGGTGCAGCCGACAGGGGAGCAGCAGCCGGGGCGGTCGACAGGGGAGCTGTCGAAGTCAGCAGCAGGCGAGCACCTGGTCGAAGGGCCGAAGCAGCTGGTCGACGGCCAGGACGTCAACGAGGAAGGGGAGCAGTCGGCGGGTGGAAGTGCCGATCACAAAGCCTGGGCTGCGACGTACAAATCGAGCTCGACGGCCACCGGAGCGGCTGAGCTTCCACACCTGCCTACCGCCAGCTTCCTTCACCACGGTGTTCGACGAGGTCGACGACGACCTGTTGTACGACGACGCCGAGGAGGATGAAGACCTGCCGGAGCTCGACCCCGACATGTATGCCGACTCCGAACACCGCTGGGACATCGCCACGATGACGGTGAAGGAGGCGCTGTCGAGCTAGAAGGGCGAGGCGGTGAAGGCCGCCATGGAAGAAGAGATTCGCAGCCTCCTCGGCATGGGCACTTGGGAGCTGGTCGAACGCCCACGTGGGGTGAACATCATGAAGAGGCGGTGGGTGCTGACGACCAAGTACCGTATCGACGACGCCGTCGTGCGCGAGAAGGCAAGGCTGGTCGTGAAGGGCTTCATGGAGGTGTACGGTGCCGACTATGACGAGACGTACTCGCCGGTGAGCAGCTACGTCACGCTGAGGATCTTCCTCAGCATCGTCGCCGTCCTCGACCTCCACCTTATGTAGCTCGACATGAAGAACAATTTTCCTGTAGAGCAAGCTCGACAGGGTGCTTTACATGTACCAGCCGGACTACTTCGACGATGGGACCGGCCGGGTGTGTAAGCTGATGAAGAGCATCTACGGGCTGAAGCAGTCGCGGCTTCTGTGGTACAGGGCTCTCGACGGAGTGCTGCTGGGCGCTGGCTGGAAAAAGAGCCAGGTCGACGAGGCGCTCTACTTCAAGGCCGGCGATGACGGAGTGACCTACTAGGTGCTGGTCTACGTCGACGACCTGCTCGCCGCCAGCAGCAGCACCGCGATGCTGAAGGAGCTGAAGGTGCTGCTGGAGGCTGCCTTCGAGCTGCGTGAGATTTCGCAGGTGGTGAAGTACCTTGGGCTGAAGATCGTGCGCGACAGGCAGGCCAGGAAGCTGTGGCTGCACCAGCAGGGCTACGCCGACAAGCTGCGCACGCGATTCATCGACAAGGAGGCTCACGAGTGCGAAGAGGAGGAGTACCGGCAGAAGGTCGGCTCGCTGCAGTTCGCGGCGCCGACAACAAGGCCGGACATTGCGTTCGCCTGTAGCAAGTTGGGGAGCGGCCTCACGGTGAGGAGCGACCAGCATTGGCGCGAGGTCGACCGTTGCCTTGCCTACCTCGCCGACACCCGCGACACCGCCCTGGAGTTCGGCGGTGGACCAGAATCGTTGGAGCTGATCGGGTACGTCGATGCCGACGACGCGGGCGACAAGCAGAACCGGACGAGCACGGGAGGCTACGTGTTTGTCTACGGAGGGGCTGCCGTCTCCTGGTCGAGCTCGCGCATCAAGTGCGCGACATTGTCATCGACTGAGTCGGAGTACGTGGCGGCGATGGATGCCGGCAAGGAGGGGCGTCGACTTTGCTTCCTCCTTGCGGAATTCAAGCTGCTCGACGCTGGGAAGCCGACCATCCTCCGCGTCGACAACAAGTCGGTAATCACGGTCGCTGAGGGATTGGGGCTGACGGGCAACCTCAAGCACATGGAGCGACGCTACGCCTGGCTGCAGCACATGGTGAGGCGCGGGAAATTTGTGCTGAAGTACATCGCGACCACCGAGCAGCCGGCGGACTTCCTGACAAAGGCGCTGTACTTTCCGGCTTTCAACCGGTGCTCTGTCGCCATCGGCCAAGTCCATCTGGCCGACGTCGGCGACAGCGACGACGAAGTACAGCAGTAGGTGCCGTGCCCATCTGCACGGCTGGTGCGGTGACGGCGTGCTGTGTGTGGGGTGCACGCCGAGGACGAGTTTTCTCCGTGGAGTACTGCCGTGTGGGCTGGAGGCCCAAGCATGAGCGCGGCAGGGGAGTGTTAACGGGAATGGAGTGTTGGCCACGCCCTCACTTGGGCAACGCCGATGACTTGGTCGGATGTACGGGAGTAGCAGCCGACCGTTCACAGTGGGAGAGCTGCTCGACAGGCTTCGTCGAGCTGCAGGGGACCGCTGTGGTGTTGCTGTCAGCCAGAGAGCTTGACAGCTGCAACTGACTGCTCAGGGCGACGGGTGGGACGTCGACCAGGACCTACAGCTCGAGCAGGAGGTCTCCGGAGCATCCCGTCGACCTGTAGCTCGATCGGGAGGTCTCCGGAGCATCCCGTCGACCTACAGTTCGACCGGGAGGTCAATGGAGCAGTCCGTCGACCTGACAAGTGAGCAGCAGTCGACGAGGGGAGCTCGGCGACAACCGCTGATGATTCTGGTCGACGGAAGGGGTCCGTCGATTAGGGGGTAGCTCGACGAGAGTTGTGGTCGACCAGAGGCACTTGGTGGTCGACCAGAGGCACTTGGTGGTCGACCAGAGGGACCTAGTGGTCGACCAGAAGTAGTGGTGGTCGACCGCAAGCACCTGGTGGTCGACCGGGTCGACCGGGTAACCTGCTCGACGAGTTCTGCGGAGGCACGCGAACATCGTCAAGGTTGCGATGGCGTAGGCAACTACGGGCTGGTATCCCGAAGTCGATGTGGCTCGTCAGGCGCAGACAACAGCCGACGGATGCCCAACGAGGCAAGTCGGGCCAATTGTCTGCGCGCACCTGCGAGTGTGCGCACTGCTGTGTTCTACGGGGCAACGCTGGACAGCCCCTCCGCTGCAGCGTTGGCACGCCGTCGACCTGCTCTGTTGGCAGGTCGCCTTTCCGTAGTGCTGGCGCGGCTCCTCTATGCAACGCTGGCAGGCGGTCGACCGAGCTGTGCTGGCGGTCGACCAGGCTAGCTGCAGGGTTGCTAGGTGCCTGATGTAGTCATTTTGTCATTGCTTGTTTAATCATTCTGTAATTTCAACTTTGCAAGTGGAAACTCTTGCCGATATCTCCCGTGAATGTGCAAGCACCAAGAAACCAAGCAAAGCTACGATCACCTATAGTCGTTCGTGCCAACCCCCGTAGTCTAGCTCACTACCGTTGTAGAGTGACTCTCCTCACTTTCGCGACAGCACCACTCTCACGCTGCTCAGTCGGCCGGTTGCAGTCTCCCTGGCAGACCCCTCTGGGGATCTAGTCCGTGCGACCTCCACCACAGTCCTCCCTTGTCCTGCTGTCCCATCCGGCACACTGTCGGGTCTTTACCTCCCCTCGTTCTCTACGAAATTGGTGGCGGGTTCTGCGCTCCAGGACGCGGGTGTTCACCAGTTCACCCCTGCATAGGAGCGTGTGACACACTGCATGTGTGCTCAGACAGGTCGTCACCTGGCTACCTTCACTCGGTAGCCGGGGCCGGGCCTGTACACACTGACCACTGAGTCCCCTCAGATAGCTGCGTCTGAGTCAGGTCAGCTTGCGGCCCCTTACTCGTGTCGCGCCTTGTCGCACCATACCCCCTTTGGCACCACCGCCTTGGTCACCCCTCGGTGCAGAGCCTTCGTAGCATGCACCGCCGTGTTCTGGTCTCTGGTCTTCCCAGGGTTCTCCCTCCCCTCCCACCCTCGCCTGCTCCTCCCTTTCTTCCCTGTGTATAGGGGCGGCAGCGCGCCGCTCCTCTCTCCTCCTCGTTCCCTCCCACAGAGGCTCCCCTGCAGACTCTCCACCTAGACGTGTGGGGCCCAGCCCGCGTCCGTGGACCGGGCCACGAGCGGTACTTCCCGCTGGTCGTCGACGACTAGACGCGTTACACCACGGTCTTCCCATTGCAGCCCAAGGGGGAGGTCCCTGATGTTTTGATCCCTTGGATCCGCGCTGTTCGTCTCCAGCTCCGCGAGCGATTCGGGACGGACTTTCCTATCCTACATCTACACTCTGACAGAGGTGGTGAGTTCTCCTTAGACCTCTTGGCAGCCTTCTGTACGGAGCACGGCATCCGCCAGACGTTCACGCTTCTCGCCTCTCCGCAGCAGAATGGGGTTGCTGAGCGCCGCATTGGCTTAGTCATGGAGGTCGCTCGTACCTCCATAATCCATGCGGCTGCCCCCCATTTTCTGTGGCTGTTTGCGGTTCGGTACGCCGCACGTCAGCTCAACCTCTGGCCCCGTGTCTCCTTGTCGGAGACCTCGCCCACACTGCTGTGGACGGGGAAGGTTGGTGATGTGTCGCGTTTCCGGGTCTAGGGTGCTCGTGCCTTTGTCCGCGATACCACCACGAACAAGCTCTCTGCCCGCGCTGTTCCCTATGTCTTCCTGGGATTTGTCCCTGTCGCGCCTGGTTGGCAGTTTTACCACCCCACCTCGCGCCGTTTCTTCCCCTCTCAGGACATCACGTTCGACGAGTCGGTTCCCTTTTACTGTCTCTTCCCTTACCGCACTACCTTCCCCCCCCCCCCCCCCCCAGCCGCTCTTCCTCGCTCCAGGTGCTCCCCAGGTAGACCCCCTCCTCGCTCCCGGTCCTGCTCCTTCAGGTGTGTCTCAGGTAGACCCTCCTCCCTTGACTGCACCGGTTGAGGTCACTGGTGACTCAAGTCCTGCTGAGAGTGGTCCTGCTCGGGGTGCTGCTTCTGGGGGTGCTGAGCCTGGGGGTGTTGAGCCTCGGGGTGCGGAGCCTGGGGGTGCGGAGCCTTGGGGTGCGGAGCCTGACGGTGCGGAGCTTGGAGGTGCTGAGCCTGAGTGTGAGGAGTCTGGGGGTGCTGAGCCTGGGGGTACTGAGTCTGGGGGTGCTGCACCTGGGGGCGCTGAGGCGTCTGGTGAGCAGTCTCCCTGGAGCGGCCGTCTCCGTAGTAGCTCCGCTGGTGCCTCGCCGCTGCACTCTCGTCGTCGACTCCCTCTCTCCCCACAGCAGTTGCGTGAGTGGTACGTTGGCCGTCAGGGTCGCGCTGCTGGAGCTAGGGGCCCTGCTGCGGGAGACACTGGAGCTGGTGACTCTGCTACTGGAGTTGTTTCTGCTGGAGGTTCTGGAGCTGCTGAGGGTGCTAGCACTGGAGGTTCTGGAGCTGCTAGAGGTGCAGGCGCTGGTGGCGCTGGAGCTGGAGGTTCTGGAGATGCTAAGGGTGCTAACGCTGGAGGTTCTGGAGCTGCTGGAGTTTCTGGAGGTGCTTAGGGTTCTGAGTCTGCTGTTGCGCGGTCTCCTTGGAGTAGCCACCTTCGTCCGTGTGTGCCCCTCACCTCACAGCAGTTGCACGACTGGTACGGTCGCCGTCAGGGTCGCGCTTCGGGAGCTCGGGGCTCTGCCGCTGGAGGTACTTCTGCTGACGTCCCTGGAGCTGGGAGTGGTGCTGGTCCCGGAGGTGCTCGTACTGGAGGTACTGGAGCTGCTCGGGCTAGAGGTGCTGAGCCTGAGGGTGCTGCTGATGGAGACCCTGGGACTGGAGGTGCCGGTTATGGGGGTGTTGCTGCTGGTCGAGCTGGTCCTGGAGGAGCTGGCGCTGAGGGTTCTGGAGCTGCTAAAGGTGCTCGAGCTGCGAGTGCTGGTGGCACTGCACAACCGTGCCTGTTCTTTGCTCCATCGTCTGCGTCGTCTCAGCCACCGCCTGACTCTATGCCTTGCCAGGTTCTTAGTATCCCTTCGTCTACTGGTCTTCCGTTACAGCCTGGCTCCCCGCTGCGTGGTCCTTCTCCTTACACTGAGCAGACAGTGGGTCTTTTTGAGCGTCGTGAGCCTGCATCACGTCCTGTCTCGCCTGTCCGTTCTGGTCGTTCCAGTCGTTGTGTTCCTCGTTTGCGTCAGCCAGCTGTCCCCGGCACCAACCTTGTAGTCCGTCGTCCTTCCTCTCCTCCACAGCGTGTTCCCGTGCTGTCCCCTCCTGCGTCTTCTCTGCCTACCGTTCCTAAGCCTGAGTCTGACCGCACCTGTGCTACTCGCCCTACTGTCACGTGTCTGCTAGCCACAGTTGTCACTGACCCGTTGTTTGAGTCTGCTGCTGCGTCAGCCTTAGTCACTGAGCTTGTTGACTTTGCTGCTGCCTGTCGTCTAGACTACGCCGCTAGTCTAGTTGCTGAGTCTGAGTCTGTCTGTCCTCCGTCCGTCAGGGGTGAGTGTGCCCTTGGCACGGACGTCCTTGAGGACAAGCAGGAGGACCTTGAGTGTCTTGCAGCCGCTGCGCCTCATTTCGTGTTCATGCTGCTTGCCCCTGAGGGAGACCCGGATGCACCAGACATCCCGACCCTGCGCTCTTACGCTGAGGCGATCGCGGGTGAGTACTCCTCTTAGTGGCAGACAGCCATGGACGCAGAGATGGCATCTTGGAAGTCCACAGGCACTTACGTTGACGAGGTTCCCCCTTCTGGGGCGAACATCGTCAATGGCATGTGGATTTTCAGGGTGAAGCGGCCGCCGAGTTCTCCGCCTGTCTTCAAGGCTCGTTACGTTGCTCGAGGTTTCAGTCACCGAGAGGGAGTAGATGTCTTCCTGACGTTCTCCCTGACCCCGAAGATGACCACTCTTCGGGTGTTGCTGCACGTTGCCGCTCAGCGTGACTACGAGCTTCACTCTCTTGACTTCAGCACATCTTTCTTACAGGGCAGCCTGCACAAGGAGATCTGGCTGCGCTGCCCTCCTGACTTCACTAGGTCGTTCCCTCCTGGTACCTAGTGGAGCCTCCGGCGGCCGATCTACGGTCTTCGCCAGGCACACACACTGAGGACTACGCTTGCAGCTCTTGGGTTTGCTCCGTCGACTGCTGACCCGTCGCTGTTTCTGCGCACAGACACGTCACTGCCGCCATTCTACATCCTCGTGTACGTCGACGACTTGGTCTTTGCCATTGTTGACACTGAGGCTCTCGCCCTGGTGAAGTCGGAGCTGCAGAAGAGACACACGTGCACAGACCTGGGTGAAGTACGCAGCTACCTTGGCTTGCAGATCACCCGGGACAGAGCATGCCGCACCATCACACTGACTCAGTCACACATGGTGCAGCAGGTCCTTCAGCGCTTTGGCTTCACCTGGTCCTTGCCACAGCACACTCCTCTGGCTAGAGGCCACTCGCTCTCAGCTCCACCTTCGGACGAGTCCGTAGAGCCGAGTGGCCCGTACCCAGAGCTAGTGGGCTGCCTCATGTACCTGATAACCTGCACTCGACCTGACCTTGCGTACCCTCTTGGCCTTTTGGCTCGCTACGTGGCTCTTGGCCGACCTCCACGAAACGACTCTGGTCCCAAGGCTGAAGCAGTAACCCTGTATGGACCTCAGCGCATGGACACAGTCCGTGTACGACGAATCCGAGTGACGGTGAGTGTAACTGAATGCTTCCCTCCAAGGTCAAGTCCCATGCTTGATGTGCTCGCCACATACTTCAACACCCTCTTAGCAGCCAACCAGTGAGAAGGTTGGTGTCTCCCAAGCGCAAAAAATCGTGATATGATGCTATGAGGGAATGCTAAGTATGGGCGAGTACGGGCCATCAGGTACATGAGACAACCCATCAACTCTGCATATGGACCACTAGACTGAAATGGCTTGTCTGAAGGTGGAGTCGTGAGCTCGTGATCTAAAGCAAGAGGGGTGAGCAGTACCTTGGAGAAATGGTGCGACTTAGAAACCACGCGAGGATCTGCTTGACCATGTGCGACAACATCAGCGTAATGGTGCGAGCCGCCTTGTCCTTGGTGATTTGCAGGCCAAGGTAGCGCTGCAGCTCACCAAGGTCAGTGCAAGTGTGTGTCTGCTACAGTTCCTCCTTCACGGAGGCCAGTGCGCTGCTGTCGGGAGTGGCAAAGTCCAGGTCATCGATGTAGACCAGGACAAATAATGGGCTTGAGCTGCGACGAACGAAGAGCGACGTGCCAGCACACGATAGAAAGAAACCAAGTGCCGCAAGATTCGTGCGAAGCATAATGTGCCACTCGCGAGGAGCCTGGCGTAGGCTGTAGACTCGTCAGTGTAGGCTCCAGTGGTTCCCCAGAGGGAAAGAGCCAAAGAAACTAGGTGGGCTACGCAGCCAGATCTGCTCGTGAAGGCTCCGCTGAAGGAACGCTGTGGAGAAGTCCAAGGAGTGCAACTCGTAGTCACGCTGAGCTGCAATGTGCAGCAACACCCGAAGAGTGGTCATCTTTGGGGTGGAAGAGAAGGTCTGAAAGAAGTCTACCCTCTCTCGTGGACTAAAGCCTCTCACCACGTAGCGTGCCTTGAACACCAGAGGTGCTCCAGGCGGGCGCTTCACCTTGTACATCCACATGCCATTGACGACGTTCGCCCCAGGTGGTAGGACTGCGTTGCCGTAGGTGCCTGTGGAATTATAAGATGCCATATGTGCTCCTCTGCTGCTATCTAGTACAAGGCCCAACATCCCGAGATCACCTCGTCGTGATTGCGAGGGATCAGGATGTCAAAGGCGTCTGGATCCCCCTCAGGGGCAAGCCGCGGCCAGACGAGGAACAGCGTAGTCAAGGTGGAGAGAAGAGGCCAACTCAGCGACAGCAATAACAAGAGCCGAGACAGACAACAGGGGGGAAGTCGGGGGACCAACAAGGACAGAATACGGGAGACAACAGGACGGGCAGTACGACGAGAGTCGGAAGCCGGAGCGGATGGGACTGGAAGGGATGACACAGGAGGTGACGGAAGGGCCGGAGGAGGTGGAACACGAGAGCGGAGAACAAGGTGAAACGGGTCCTCGGCACGGCAATGAGATTGACGAGGCTCTGGGGACACAGCACGACTGAGAAAAGCACGACGAGACCATGCGGACAAGGAAAGGGTCTGAACAGGGGGGACAGGAGGAGACGATAGGGGACCACAGACCAAGTGTGCAGATGTTGGGTCAGGCAGGTCTCGCAGTCACTGCTGCTCCGCCTCCTATGTCGTCAGCTGTAGCGGCACCTACTCCTGCTACTGCTAATGCTGCTCCGGCTCCGCCTGCCGCAGATGCAACTGCACCTGCTAATGTGGCATGGCTCCTCCTCTACCCTCTTCTGCTATGGCTGCAACTGAACCTGCTACTGCGGTTGCAACTGCACCTGCTTCTGCTGTCGGGGCTCCTCCTCTACCCTCTCCTGCTGTGGTTGTGCCTGAACCTTCTGCTGCGGGTGTGGCTCCTCCTTAACCCTCTCCTACTGTGGCTACAAGTGAAACTGCTGTTGCGGGCGTGGCTCCTCCTCTACCCTCGCAAACAGCTCCTGCTCCTCCCTCGCCAACAGGCGATGATTCTACTCACGCGTCAGGTAACATACTGTAGGATGTGCAAGTGCCGCAGAGGCAGTACCTCCAGCTCCAGCACCCCTAGAGCCAGAATCTCCACCAACAACACCCTCAGGGCCTCCAGTACCTCCTATAGAAACATCCCCAAACTCCGCAGCGACCGGCTGCAGAGACGAACGAGGAGAGAACTGCGGAACTGACGGGAAGCTAGGGAATGAATCAGGTGAGGCCGCCGACTCAAGGCATCCGTGTCCTCCACAGGAGGGGCCTCCACGCCCACACCCCAAGAGCCGTCACCACCAGCAGGGCCCGCACCCTCCGCAGCTGCACCCCCAGACACGACAGGGACTGGACATTGCGGTGGTGACGAATGCGGTGTGACGTGCGACACGCTTGACGGGGAAGGACGCGAGGGGGGAGGAAGGGGGGGGGGGGGGGGGGGTGGGGGGGGGGAACTACCGGGGCGACTTGGGAGGGAACAAAAGTGAGGAACTGCGGGGGGGAGAAGACCCCAGAACCTCTGTTGGGACGACTCTTGTAGTATTAGACTGACTCCTTGAAAGTGGCGTCCTGAGAACTGAAGAATTGGTAGGTGACTGGGTCGTAGAATGCCCAGTCGGAGGCGTCCAGAGGAAAACCAAGAAAGACGCAGGGACGGGTGCGAGCAGACAACTTGTTCGTGCCGGGGGCGCGGGATGTGAGCCAGAGAACCCGAGACGCAGTAGTCAGCTGCTACACCCCGGGACCCTGTCCGAAGGAAGACATGCATCACATGAGGTCGTGCGTAACTGGGCCACCGTTTAAACTGGTGCACAGCACGGCGGCATGGCACATGGAGGTCCAGGGAACCTCCATGACCAGGGTTTTGGGTCACTCAGCTACCATGTTATGCTGCGGCAAGTCTGGTAGTGTGTAAGACTTGGTGATCTCCCGGCCCTGACAGAACGACTCCAGGCGAGTGGAAGCAAACTCACCACCATGGTTACAGTGAAACAAAGCAAAGGACGGCCCTGCTTGGTACGCACTTCCCGCAGATACGGCTCTAGGACGCTAGTCACGTCGGCCTTCCGTCGCAAGGTAAACAATGTGGTGTAGTGGGAGAAGTCGTCCACCACAATCAGAAAGAAGAGCTCTTGACGGGGGCCAAGGACCGGGGAGGGGCCCCATACGCCCATGTGCAGGGTCCGTAAGGGAGCCGTGGTGGGGTGGAACGACTGGGAGTGAGGGGCAACGTGCTGCCGACCCTCGATGCAAGGAGTGCACGGCGGCGCAGGCGAGCGGGGAAGTGGAGCGAGAGACTCGGGGAGACCTGAGACCAGACGGTGACGTACCATCCTACTGAGATGTGGGAAGGGCGGGTGACCTAGACATGGTGCCTGAGGACCATCGGGAGGGTGAGTGACCGACAGTCGCACGACACAGCAGCTACCTGACTTGACCTGACCTGACCTGACCCAGTTTGGTGGGACCCATTGTGTAGTAAGTACAGACCATAGCCTGGCTCCTTGTAAAAAGTAGCGTGAGGTGCCCCAGTGGCACCGTCAGTGCATGTGGCAACAGGCTCGTCCATAGGAAAGAGGGTGGCGACACTGAGGTCGTGAAGGTGATTGACACCCACCAAGTTCCTGGAGAATGAGGGGATGTAGTAACCTGTAAGGACCCAAGAGGGGGTCACTGGACACAGGAGAGTGGTGGTGGTGTGGGCAACGACAGGTCCCACACAGGGGTCAGCCAAGGTGACAGTGACTGGAGTGCGCAGCGACGTAAGGTCGGTGCTGTCAGTGAAGAAACAACTGGTTGCCCCAGAGTCGAGTGTAAAAGAAAGAGGTGCAGTCGCTGAGGTCGTACCCGTGCCAACGACAAAGGTCCGTACTAGGCTAGCGGTAGCTGTAGCTCCCACACAAGGACACTCAAAGGCACCTAGGTTAGAAACTACACAAGAACCAAGACTGGAAACACAAGTCCCTACTTAGGCAACCGGCAAAGGTCCTACACTAGGGAGGTGCGACTCTGCAAGTCCAACAGTATTATGGCGAAAACGAGAAAGCCAGTGCGGTGAAATCGCGTCAAGTCAGAAACGCTCATGGTGGAGGTCGACGAGGCGATGGTAGTAACGCAACGTAGAGCGGTCAGGACTCCAGCAGATAGTGCCAGCACCAAGGCCAGTCAGGATCCGGTACCCGCAGGGACCGACGTCGCGCCCACTACTGGTTGGGCCTCTATTGGGGCCGGCACTCCTTGGAACCTCAGGTCCCCACCACCGGAAGTGCTGCAGCTGTTGTCGTTACAGCTGGCCGTGCTGCTACAGAACTCTAGCAGACGCCATGGCCGTAGCTAGAAGCGGCCGAGCGTAGTTGGGAGCAGCTGGGAGCGGTTGGGTGCGGTCGAATAGCGGCTAGAAGCAGTCGGGTGCGGTCGGGTAGCGGGGTGTGTGCTAAGCGCTAGGTGGCTCACGGGGCGCGGGGCCTTCTAGTTGGTGGGTCGTGGGGCCTTCTACCTGGGGGCTGGAGGGCCTTCTAGCTGGGGGGCTGCGGGGCCTTCTAGCTGGGGGGGGCGCGGGGCCTTCTAGCTGGGGGTCGTGGGGCTTTCTAGCTGGGGGCCGCGGGGCCTTCTAGATGGGGGCCGCGGGGCCTTCCAGCTGGAGGCCGTGGGGCCTTCTAGCTGGGGACCGCGAACTTTCTAGCTGGGGGGCATGGGGCCTTCTAGCTGGAAGGGGCGGGGCCTTCTAACAAGGGGTCTCAGGGCCTTCTAGCTGGAGGGTTGTGGAGCCTTCTAGCTTAGGGCAATGGGGCCTTCTATCTTGGGGCTGCGGGGCCTTCTAGCTGGGGGCAGCGGGGCCTTCTAGCTGGGGGTCTCAGGGCGTTCTAGCTGGGTGTTGTGAGATGCAGGCAGCGGGGAGCGAACGGGGAGCGGGTGTGGGGTGCTGGGTGGCGTGACGGGGTGTGCAGAGTGACGGGCGATGGGACGGGCGATGGGACGGGCGATAACTGGAGGCGTAGCGACAAGGTGCGCGGGGTGCATGGCGAGAGCGGAGTGACGGGGCAGCAGGGTGACGGGGTGCGTGGGCAAAAACACGGCGGGCGCGAGCTGGTATGGCGACGGGGTGCACGGGGTGCGTGATGAGAGTGGGGTGACGGGGCAGCGGGGTGCGTGGCGAGCGCGGGGTGGCGGGGAAGTGAGGTGACGGCGCTAACGGGCAGCGTGGCGAAGGGACGTGCTATGGGGTGACGGGGCGTGCTGGGCTACGAAGTGGCGGGGCGCACTCGGCTACTGGGTAACGACGTGCGCTGGGCTGCCAGGTGATGGCACGCGCTAGGCTACGGGGTGACGGGGCGCGCTGGGCTGCGGGGTGACGGGGCACGCAGAGCTGCTGGGTGACAGGGCGCTACGCGCAATGGGTGGCTAGAGAACGTGCGAACCCCTAAAATGGGCGTGCTAACGTGCGACAGGGACGCTACGGGTGGCTAACGTGTGATGATCGTACGAAACCCTAAAGCGAGCGAGTAGTGGACAGAGAGTGAAGCGGTGGGCCCATGGAAACGAACTAAGCTCTATGTTATGACATGATAGGAATGGAGGAATAAATTATATTGGAAATGAACAAATAAGCATATGTAGGAAACCTAACCCTAGTGCTAGGACAAATGTAACACACCTAGACTAGAACTAACAAACTATAACAATTATAGTTTGACAGGGATATCAAGAGCCTTTAGGTCACCCTCATAGGCTAGCCGCATGGCAAAGAGACGAGGAGCAGTGGCCACAAGGAAAGCCAGCTCGTATTGCCTGTCCTCTAGGACGTCACTGCCAATAGTAGGAGCACCCTCGACGGATGGAGGACAGGTAGGAGCAGATATTAATAAAGTGGCGCAGTACTTGTTTCTCACATTGAATCATTCATTCTCTCGACTTTTCTCCTTGGCACAAACCCCTCGATCTCCTTGGCCTAGGCTACTAAGCCTAGGCCCGTCCTAAACACACTTACCTCGTGCTTAGTATCTTGATAGACTTGGCACTCTAGGGGCAATGTAAGTAGCTAGGGTAGGGGAAGCGGAAGCGGGGACCTAACGTACTCAATCATGCCATGTTAGAAAAATAACTGAATGGCTAGAATGGAGGGATACAATTGGCGATCTTCGATCAGTCCTGCGCCCGGGTGGCGCGTGACATTTTTTTTCCTGCCCTGAGCCGCCGCGGACCCACTTATGTCGCCTGCGACGGTGCCCTGCCCGTCGCGTGCCACGTGGTGCGCGACGGTGCCCTGAATCCTGCCCGTCGCGTGCCCCGTGGTGCGCGACGGTGCCCTGAGTCTGCCCGTCGTGCGCCCCGTGGCACGCGACGGTGCCCTGCCCGTCGTGCGCCCTGTGGCACGCGACGGTGCCCTGAACTGCCCGTCGCGTGCCCCGTGGTGCGCGACGGTGCTCTGAGCCGCCGCAGACCCGCCTCTGGCGCCCGCGGCGGTGCCCTGAGCCGCCGCAGACCCGCCCCTTGCGCCCGCGGCGGTGCCCTGAGCCGCCGCGGACCCGCCCCTGGCGCCCGTGACGGTGCCACTGCCCCACCCAGCGCCTGCCCTTGGAGCATCCGCACCCGCGACTGCACTCGCTGCAGCCGCCCCTACCTCACCCAGCGCCTGCCCTTGGAGCAGCCGCCTCAGCCTCACCCCGCGCCTGCACTCGCTGCAGCCGCCCCTGCCCTACCCGCGCCGACCCTCTGTAGCCGCTCTGCGGCTTTCTCCCCACCCCCCCCTCCTCCTTCGTTTCCCTGCAGCCGTGGGGGGGAGGGTAAGGGGGTGGCGGGTGTGGGGGAGCCGGGGGAGTGGCACTGGGGTGGAGGGTGTGAGAGCAACCAGCAGCCGTCCCTCCACCTCTGCTCTCTTCCCCCTTCTGCTGCTCCTGCAGCAGTATGGGGGGGAGGGGGAGGGGGAGGGGGAGGGTGAGGGGGTGGCGGGGGTGACCAGCATGTGAAGGCCTGAGCAGGAACCACTGTGGGTAGGGAAGGCGTTGGAGGAAGGGTGGGGGGGAGGGCGTGAGGTTCCAGGGGGCGGTTGACAAGGGGGGTGAGGTTGAGGGGGGTGGCTGAAAGAGGGTGTGGACTTGGGGGTTCGTAAGAGGGGCTCGCCGCGCTTGGCTCCCCCCACCTCCTCTCCTCCCTCTCTCACCCTCCCCCCCTTTGTAAAACGGGGGTTCGTAAGAGGGGCTCGCCGCGCTTGGCTCCCCCCACCTCCTCTCCTCATCCCTCTCTCACCCCTCCCCTTTGTAAAACGGGGGTTCGTAAGAGGGGCTCGCCGCGTGGCTCCCCCCCACCTCCTCTCCTCATTCCTCTTTTCTCATCTCTCTCTCACTCGTCTCCTCCTCCTCGCATTCTTCTCTGCCGTCTTCTGCTGCGCTTGGTGTACCCCTTCTGGGGGTGTTTCTGCACATGGTTCTTCACTGCAGGCAGTTAGGGGGTGTGTCAGAATGTAATTGTATACATTAATCTATAACTGCCTGTAGTGTAGACTTTGTGTAGTTATCTTGCTTGTTAGGTGGTGCACCTTACTTGAACTATAACTTGTACTTGTTTCTCACATTGAATCATTCATTCTCTCGACTTTTCTCCTTGGCACAAACCCCTCGATCTCCTTGGCCTAGGCTACTAAGCCTAGGCCCGTCCTAAACACACTTACCTCGTGCTTAGTATCTTGATAGACGGGGCACTCTAGGGGCAATGTAAGTAGCTAGGGTAGGGGAAGCGGAAGCGGGGACCTAACGTACTCAATCATGCCATGTTAGAAAAAGAACTGAATGGCTAGAATGGAGGGATACAATTGGCATATATAGCAAATATGCATTTTCTTTGGAGCAACCTAACCTAGGCTATACAATACATACATAACTTAATGTGTATGTTGACAACCCATTACCATGACAGCCAGCTTTTAGCGCAGGTCACAACCGAATCCTTGCAGACTGAAGTGCCGGTGGTACCCTACCCTCATGATGCGTTGTTTCCCTGGAGAACGTTCGGGTGCACTGATGCTTGCGCAAGGAGATTATGTCGTACGCCCTATCTTTGCCCAATCCATTTTCACCACATCCTCCATCAGCAAATCAAGCACGTATGGAACCTGCTCAATGTGCGGCTACTGCTTATCCATCTTCTGGCATGCTACCCCATAATTGGTCCCCCCATCCATGCATATGTTCGTGGGACACAATTTGTCCAACATCGTTTGCAGCAGATTAGCGGAATTATGTCGTACGCCCTATATTTGATTTTTCCATTTTCCCCACATCCTCCATCACCAAATCAAGCACGTATATGATGTATACAATCAAGCACATATATGATGTGTGTGTCGTGATTGCTCATCCACCCTCGGACATGCTGCCCTTGAATTGAGTCCCCCCATCCATGAAGAGCGCCACGATGTTCTCGGGCCCAGAATTTTCCAAGATCATTCGCAACAGATTAGCGATATAGGCATCTGTCTTGGTCTCCATCCCACTATCGACACTTTGAGTGAACCACCTGTCAATGTCATTGATCAGCAGTTTGTTCGACTGTGCGCGCTTGTTCATGCCGGTCATCATGTCGCCCGTAATGATGAATCCTGTCTTCCCCCAACTCTTCATGATCAATGCCAATCTTTCCACAATCAAGTTGCAGCACTGCAAGAGTCAAGTGCCGACAATGTTTGTGGCCCGAGATTCTTGAGCACGAAACAATGCTTTTGAGAAAGATGTACGAAGGGCACCACCTATGCATGCATTGGATGCGGACTTAAAGTAGAAGACATAACAGCGGGCTATATGAAGCTGAAGATTGCATAACGAATGATGAGTACGCTAAGCTATAGGAAACACTTAGTTGCTGATCGCATAAAGACAAATCCCCGTTATAAGGCTGTTACAGGGCAACACCCAATTTACTCAACGTAAGTCAACGTGGGAAAATAGGTTTGGAAAAGCAGAGATTTGAGGTTTGAAAACCTATTTAGTGTGTGGTGATTCCTCATCCACCCTCGGACATGCTGTCCCTGAATTCGTCCCCCCATCCATGAAGAGCGCCACGATGTTCTCGGGCCTAAGATTTCCAAGATCGTTCGCAATAGATTAGCGATGTAGGCGTCAGTCTTGGTCTCCATCCCACAATCGACACTCAGTGAACCTCCTGTCAATGTCATTGATCAGCAGTTTGTTCGACTGTGCGCGCTTGTTTATGCCGGTCATCTTGTCACTCGTAATGGTGACTCCCATCTTCCCCCAACTCTTCATGATCAACGCCAATCCTTCCACAATCAAGTTGCGGCACTGCAAGAGCCAAGTGTCGCCAATGTATTTGTGGCCCGAGATTCTTTAGCACTAAACAATGCTTTTGAGAAAGATGTGCGAAGGGAACCACCTATGCATGCATTGGATGCGGACTTAAAGTAGAAAACATAACAACGGGCTGTATGAAGTTGAAAAGTGCCCAACGAATGATGAGCACGCTAAGCTATAGGAAACACTTAGTTGCTGATCTCATAAAGACAAATCCTCGTTATGAGGCTGTTAAAGGGCACCACCCAATTTACTCGACGTAAGGCGACGCGGGAAAATAGGTTTGGGAAAGCAGAGATTTGAGGTTCGAAAACCTCCCCTAAACCTTTCTTTCCCGAACCCCGTAGGAGCGAGACACAAACTGGCCCCACTTTGTGAAGGCTTCTTTGTAATTCGGGGGCTAGGCTTTAAAATGTCGCGATATATTTGAAATGGGTGAGGGGTTGGATTTCTTCGCTGTGGTACGGTGGAAATTGGTGGGGACGTTTGGAATGGGTGGGCGGGTGTTTTTTGGGTGTTGGCTAACGAATCGAAATTCACGAGTTCGCAATTCGACGCTTAATAACATCAAACGAGAAATGTTGAGATATCAACCTTCACATCAGCCGAGGGTTACATCTTGTTACCATTTGCGAGAATCTCTACCCGTTATTAGTGTTCAAATGCGATAAACGACTTACTAGACACGCGAAATCACCTGATATACGTAATACGCTGAGGTAAGGTACTTCCTTCGTTGCTGTGCATGCGGCGATAGATTCAATTTCCTTAGAAGAAAGAGCTTTAAGATCTTGCTTTCTTGACTGCCTGGAGAAGTAAATTGTTCTAATAGGTTAAAGACGGAATAGATATCACGTAAGCCCTCTCCTTCACGAATTAGATACACCTAGTCTTTTTAGCTCCACGGGTGGATGGTGATGGGGGCCGTGCATCGCGATTTAAGGGTTGTAGAGTTTTTTTGGTTTTCTTGGAATACAAAGGCGGAGGCCCTATTGCTTCCGCATAGTCCTTGTCCGGACAGCCCAACTGCTTATCCCGCTCTCCACGTTACCTCCTGCATGAATAATGGTTCCGTCCTTTGTCGACTTGGTGCTTCTGTCGGAACATTATAGCTTATGCTTTTGTGTAGGCTGTAGTGGGGTAGCCCATATGGGGTACAACCCAATTAGGGTTAGTACTTGTACCCAACTCTTTCATAGTGCATTCATTCTCGTTCATTTTTCACATGGTTTCAGAGCACATATGCTCCTGGCCTGTGGGCCCTACTACTGCTTCCGCTGCTACTCGATCTGTCGCGCGCCCTGTGACGTGCGACCTATTTTTCATCTCTGACGCGCGCCCCGAGGCGCGCGGCCCCGTTCCATCTCGTCGCGCCGCCCTAGCGGCCGCGTCGCGCCGCCCTCGCGGCCCCGATCCGCCGCCCTAGCGGCCCCGTCACCTACCCCTGCGGCCCCGGCGCCGCCCATCCCGGCCCCGGCTCCGCCCTTCCTGGCCCCGGCGCCACCTCGGCTGGCCCCGTCGCCTACCTCGGCGACCCCGACGCCGCCCTTCCCGACCCGGCCCCGCCTCTGCTGGCCCCGTCGCCTGCCCCTGCGGCCCCGGCTCTGCCCTTCCTGGCCCCGGCGCCACCTCGGCTGACCCCGTCGCCTACCCCTGCGACCCCGACGCCGCCCTTCCCGACCCGGCCCCGCCTCTACTGGCCCCGTCGCCTACCCCTGCGGCCCCGGCGCTGCCCTTCCCGGCCCCGGCGCCACCTCTGCTGGCCCCGACGCCGCCCTTACCGGCCCCGGCGCCGCCTCTACTAGCCCGGTCGCCTACCTCTTCGGCCCCGGCGCCGCCCTTCTCGGCCCCACCGCCGCCTCTGCTGGCCCCGTCACCTACCCTCCGGCCCCGGCGCCACCTCTGCTGGCCCCGTCGCCACTAAATCCGGCCCTGCCGCCGTCCCCAAGCGTCCCAGCTGCCGAGCTGCAGTTGCTGCTGAGCCGCCGTACCGCCGAGCCGCCCGAGCCGCCCGAGCCGCCGAGTCACCGAGCCGCAGTTGCCGCCGAGCCGCCCGAGTCGCCCGAGCCGCCGAGCCGCAGTTACTGCCGAGCCGCCGTGCCGCCGAGCCGCCCGAGCCGCCCGCACCGCCGAGTTGCCGAGTCGCCAAGTCGCCGAGCCTGCTCTTCCCACCACTGGTGAGCCCCTGCCCTGCTAGCGCGCTGCCCGCCACTTGCTTGCCTGCCTTTCGGCCTGCCTGGCTGCCTGCCTTACTGCTGCTACTCCTGCTCCTACTTCTACTGGCGGAGCCAAATGCAGCCCCAGCGACGTCCGCGTGAGTCCCTCACGCCCCAGCAGCTGCGTGAGTGGTACGATAGTTGGGGTTGTAGGGGTGGCGGCGCTGCTACTGCTACCACTACTGCTGCTACTACTACTGGCGGCGGCCAGATGCAGCTCCAGCAACGCCCATACGCGTCTCTCACGCCCAAGCAGCTTCGTGAGTGGTACGCTCAAAGTAGAGGGTCTCTCAGTTCTGTTCGCTGCTCTTACGTGATTCGCACTGGTGCTCGGACTGGTCAGCCTTGTGGGACACCTAGTCACACACAGTCCCGCTGCTTCGCCCGTCTAAGCGACGCCTGGCGTACCGAGTTTGGCGAAGAGGCAGAGCTCCCCGACTGGGTGGAGTTGCTTAGGCAGAGGGTAGATATATTTGCTCTTGACTATGATGCTATTCTCACTGCCATGTATGCATTGCCTACTAGTGCTGACCGTGCCGGTCACCTCTGCGTACCGCGTGACCCGGGTATAGAGCCTGCTGCTCTAGCTGCTGGTGAGGCTGCTGCTCTGGGCGCTAGTGAGTCTCCTGCTCCAGGTACAGGTGCGGCTGCTGCTCTAGGTGCTAGTGAGTCTGCTTCCTCAGGTGCGGGTGAGTCTGCTCTCTCAGGTACCGCGTCGGCTCCGGCCTCTCACACCTTCACTCTTGACTCGGGGGCTTCCCGCTCCTTCTTTCGAGACCGCACCACACTTACGCCGCTTGGTCGGCCAGTTGCAGTCTCTCTGGTGTTATAGTCACAATAGGCTCCAATGTGCCTAAAACGAAAGATAGAGTGCACAGCCGGATTTCTGCACAGCGGCTTCAAACGTTCATAGCGTTCTGGTCACAGCTTCAAATGACCTGATTCAACTTGGATCTAGAGTGTCTGAACGTCGCCTACAATAGGCAATTTAGATCGCACAATTTCACCAAGTATTGACGACACAGTGTCGGTTTGAACGAACGGCACTATGGCAGCCACTATATTCTTAGAAGACAAAATAGGAAGAGATATGAAGAGTTACGAGTTGGGAATGACTCCCAGCTCCTACAAACCCCAAGAGCCGAGGTACAGTGATGTGGAACAGTGCCACACTCTGTCCCCAACCACGAAGGGTCTCGAAACTACCCTTCACTAGGGCCTACACCAAGTGAAATGTTACACTACACAAAGTAATGTAACTATCTTCAATATCTTGAGGTGTACCCTTTTGGCGAGCTTCGAAATCACTTGAGGCTTGACACCAAGGCTCGGGCTCTTCATCACAAACTCATCCTTGAGTTCTTGATGGCTCTTCTGCACACACCTGTGACACGCCGAACGTTGGACGCAGGACAAAATAGAAACCGCGCACGACAAAATAGAAACCGCGCGCGAGACACAAACGACCGCGTAACACGCGTCTAGCGATAACTCGCTATTGACTCGACACACACACTCGACATCATGACTCAACATTCACACACAATTATAAGCATGAAATATATATTATCTCATGCCCTCATACCATTCCATACACACACACATGCACGCACACGGACAACAAGCCGAGTGCAAACCGTAGGGTTGCACCAACAAACTCCCCCTCGGATTGTTGGCCTTAGGATATGTTGCTCTCTCAGTTCAGAGCCATCTCAGCCAGCTTGCAACACATCCAATGCTGCTGCTCCACCAGCCTCTTAGTCATCATGTCAGCCGGCTGCCCCGTGGTCTTCACGTACCGCAAGTCAACTTCACCCGCGGTCACCATGCTCCTCGTCCAATGCCACTTCACCCTCATGTGCTTTGTGAGTCCATGCAACACAGGGTTCTTAGCAAGAGCAATGGCACCCTGGCTGTCACAGTAGAGTGGGGTAGGTCCTTGCTGCTCCTCCCCCAATTCAGCCAACAAACGCCGCTGCCACACAATCTCCCGTACGGCACGGAAGAGTGCCATGTACTCGGACTCCACCGAGCTCAAAGTTTGGTCAACCTGCTTCTTGCTCCCCCAAGCAGTTGGACCTCCACCAACACAGCATATGAAGCCTCCCACACTTGTCATGTCCTCTGGTTCCGATGCATATGACGCATCCGAGTAGGCGGTGAGGAACAAACGCCCGGGTTCAACACCATCCGCGCCCTTTTGGCGCCTTTGTGCCGCCGCCGAGTATTGCAGCCCAACGGTCGGTGTTTGGCCAAGATACTTGGCCACCCTCATTCCAGCTGCTACCTGCTCCTCATTAGGGCATTGCACAACCCTAGCCAGCTGCCCGGTAGCAAACGCGACGTCCGGTCGGGTGTTTACCGCCGCATATATGAGGCTGCCCACCAACGAGTGAAAACGGCGCCTCTCCTCTTCACAAACGCTCTCCTCCTCTGGTCCCTTCACACACTTGAACCCAGAGGGAAAGGGAGTAGCCACATGACCTTCACTCTGGCCGAAGTTGGCAGCCAACGCCTCTAGGTACTTCCGTTGGTGCACTCGCATGCTCCGCTTCTCCACGTCTCGTTCGATGTGGAGCCCAAGGTAGAAGTTCACGTCACCAAGGGACTTGCACTTGAACTTGTTATGCAGCTTCAGCATCACCTCCTTCACAAGGTCAGAGGAGGGTGAGAATATAAGAATGTCATCCACATAAACCACCATGAAGCTACTCTGCTCCCCCTCGCCAAGCATGAACAAGGAGTGATCGGCCGTTGAGGGAGTGAAGCCGATCTCCTCCAACACTTCGCGCAGCTTCATGTACCACTGCCTAGGGGCCTGCTTCAGCCCATAGAGGGCCTTCTTCAGCTTCCACACTCTGCCACTACCATCATCAAACCCCTCTGGCTGCGCCATAAAAATCTCCTCCTCAAGGATGCCGTTAAGGAATGCCGTTACGATGTCCATTTGTTTTACTACCCATCCTTTGATGGCGGCTCCCGCGAATAGGGTTCGCAGCGTCGTCGGCTTCACCACAGGGGCAAACAGCTCCTTGAAGTCCACCTTCTCCTTCTGCTGGTACCCCTTGGCTACAAGCCTAGACTTGTAGCGCTCGATCTTGCCGTCGGCATCCGACTTGATTTTGAAGAGCCACTTGGACGTTATCGCCGTACGCCCCTCCGGTAGCTCCACCAATTCAGACGTGTCATTCTCCTTGATGCTCTTCAACTCACTCTCCATGGCCTTCTTCCACTCCTCAGCATCACTACTCTCCAAAGCCTCCTTGAGAGTTGCTGGTTCTCCCGGCATCTCCACCGGAGAGAAGAACGCGAAGGCACACTCCTCGTAGTCACTCTCCTCGTCGTCTCCGACCATCATTGCCGCTCCGGCCAGGGCTGTCTTGCCCTGCTTTCCCAGCGCATCATAGGTCAGCCTATTAGGGGGTTGAACTCTCCTCTTGCCCCTTCCTTCCTCCTCAGCTGCAGGGACTTGAAGGCCTTGGCGTTGCTGCGGTGTGGCTCGAATCCGTGGAGCACTCGTAGTACGGGAAGGGAGTGACGGTGCACGCTCGCTCACTTGCTGCACCTCCTCCTCTTCTTCCTCTGCATCATTGGCCTCCCCTCCCCCATTCACAATGGAGGATTGCCTTGTGGTTGTGCTGCCGCTGCTCAGCTCCAAAGGCAGCTCCACATGCTCCAAACTGGAACTCTTCACCTCCCCAAACCGCACGCCTATCTTCGCCTCATTCTCCGCCTTCCAATCTTTGTACATGAAGTTCTCCATGAACTTGCAGTCCCTGCTCACCAAGAACTTCTTGGTGAATGGGTCCCAAAGAAGCCATCCCTTGCTATTTTGAGCCATGCCCAAGTGCACGGCCCACACCGCCTTGGCACCAAGCTTGTTGTGCCGAAGATGCTTAGGCACGAGCGCCATGCACATGCACCCGAACACCCGAAGCATATCCACCTTTGGCTTCCTTCCTAGCCACTCCACATAGGGCACCCATTTGTCTGCTCCCACATGAGTCAAGGCTCGGTTCTTGGCCACACACGCGCTCCGCACCGCATCAGGCCAGAAATAGTCGGGTAGCCCGGCTTCAATGAGCAACCCGCGTGCCGCCTCCGTGATTGTGCGGTTCGCTCGCTCGGCGATGCCGTTCATTGCAGGGGAGTATGGCATGGTGAGGGAGTGCCGAATACCATTCTTCTTCAGCCACAACCCAAACTCCTTGCTCAGGAACTCTCCCCCTCGATCGGTGCGGATTGACTTGACTAGACGGTCTTGTTGCCGCTCCACCATCGGGAACCAATTCGCCTTCAACGTTTCAGCCACGTCGCTCTTCTTGGCCAGCACGTACACCCAAGTCATACGGGTGTAGACGTCCACAATAGTGAGGAAGTACTCAGATCCAGCAGGTCCAAGCTTCAGGAGGCCCACCACGTCCATCACCACCTCATCAAGTGGTGCCTTAGCCGTTGCCTCCGAACTAGAGAATGGGAAATGGGTGAACTTGGCTTGCATGCACGTCAGGCAGCCAAGTACCTCATCGGGCTCCCCCTTCACACGTATGCCAGCAACCATCCCATTCTTTACTTGCTGCTGCAAGATGGGCAGGGCCACATGCCCCATGCGCCGATGCAAGGTGAGCCAATCACACTCCCCCGTAGCCGAAGTTGGATTGGAGAATGCCGCGCTCGCAATAGCGCCCCACATACTCTCTCCGTAGTCCTCCTCCGCTGCTGCCTCGGGGTTCTCCTCACCCTTTTGCTGCTCCTTGGCTGCTGCACCTCTCTCCATAGGTTCACCAAGCTTGCTGGTCCCTCCAACATTGCACTTCTTGGACTCCTTCTCCTTGGCGCGACCGTCCGCGCAATCGCCGCTACCAACCGCTCCACCTTTGGTGCTGACGCTTGCTGCCACTTGCCTCTCCTTAGGCATTGGGACCACAGGGATCTGCCACATCTCGTTGTAGACATCTCTGTCCTCATGAAGGTCCCAAAGAATCCGATCGCCAAGCCTTGCGGTGTAGGTCTTGGCTCCCTTTGAGTTCGTGTCCATGCCGGCCTTTGCCAACCGCCGCACGGAAATCAGGTTGGCAGCAAGGCTGGGCACCCAAAGCACATTCTTGAGGCCCACCACCTTCCCATCAGCACCCTTAAACATGGCCTTGCCCATGCCTTTCACCTCCGCTCGCTGCCCCAAAGCTGATGTGACATGCTTCACCGGTGACGGTTCGAGTTCGGTGAGCAAGTCCGGGCGAGGTGTCATGCTATAGGTAGCGCCACTATCGATCACCCAATAGTCCAGAAGGTGTAGAGTCACCTTCCCCACAGCTGCTGGCTCCTCAAAGCCTTCATCCTTCTCTGGACCAGTCGGTACTTGCGTCGACACGAAGTAGAATAGACCCAGGTACCGATCGTTGCTCGGGTCCTTGTCGTTGTCTCCGCTCTTCATGTTTGCAGCTCCGCCACCGCGACCGCCACGGCCTCCACGGCCTCTTCCTCTCCCTCCTCCTGCTCCTCTACCCTCTTGGCCTTGAGCAGGGGTCCAACCATCAGGGAGTTTGTAGCAGTCGCGCCACATGTGTCCGCTCTTATGGCAATAGTGACACTCGCCGTCGAATCGGCCGCGACCGCGTCCGTAGCTCTTGTCGTCGCTGCCGTAACCGCCACTCCCGCAGCCTCCGCCGAAGTTGCTGCCACCAAACCTTCCTCCCCCTCGTCCTCTACCTCTTCCTCGACCATATCCACGGCCGATGCTCGCTGCCCCAGCGCCATCCGCACTCGCCAACTCACGGCGGCGGAAATCCTTTTGAAGGATAGCTTGCTTCACGTCTTCAAGCGAGAGGCGGGGCAAGTCGCGATTAAGGTTGATGATGAGCGAGGACCATGACTCAGGGAGTAGGGCCAGCAACTTGGTCTTCTTTTGGAGCTCACTATAGTTCAAATCAGCTCCCTCAAGCCGCGTCAACAAGTCAAAGAATTTCTGCACCCCTTCTTCAACCGCTTCATCCTCTTCAATTCGTAGTGTCGCCATTTGCCGTTCCAACACCACAGCTACCGCCGCTGTTGCAGGAGCGTGTACACCCTTGAGAGCAGCCCATGCCTTTGGTCCCTTCTCTGGTTCACGCTGGAAAGGCTTGATGTGACGGATTTGGCTGCTCCCCAACGCTTGCCCAAGTAGGAGGTAGCCTTGTGCGCTCTTCCGCACCCACGGGCTCTTCCCCGGGTCGTTCTCGGGACGCTACTCCGTTCCTTCCATTAACTCCAGCAGGTCATAGTGGTCAAATATGTTCTCCATTCGGAAGGACCACTCAGCAAAGTTGTCACCATTGAACTTGTCAAGGCCAAACACTCTAGGCTCATCCCTAGATGGGCCAACAATTGATTGCACAGGCGCCATGGCTGAATCACGGGGTTGGCCTTGAGCTTGGGCTTCTCCTCTGCCACCAGCACCTCTGCCACCCCTTTCCTCAGGTCCAGCCATTGTCGAAACTGCTCCAAGGGGCTCTGATACCACTTGTTATAGTCACAATAGGCTCCAATGTGCCTAAAACGAAAGATAGAGTGCACAGCCGGATTTCTGCACAGCGGCTTCAAACGTTCATAGCGTTCTGGTCACAGCTTCAAATGACCTGATTCAACTTGGATCTGGAGCGTCTGAACGTCGCCTACAATAGGCAATTTAGATCGCACAATTTCACCAAGTATGACGACACAGTGTTGGTTTGAACGAACGGCACTATGGCAGCCACTATCTTCTTAGAACACAAAATAGGAAGAGATATGAAGAGTTACGAGTTGGGAATGACGCCCAGCTCCTACAAACCCCAAGAGCCGAGGTACAGTGATGTGGAACAGTGCCACACTGTCCCCAACCACGAAGAGTCTCGAAACTACCTTTCACTAGGGCTTACACCAAGTGAAATGTTACACTACACAAAGTAATGTAACTATCTTCAATATCTTGAGGTGTACCCTTTTGGCGAGCTTCGAAATCACTTGAGGCTTGACACCAAGGCTCGGGCTCTTCATCACAAACTCATCCTTGAGTTCTTGATGGCTCTTCTGCACACACCTGCGACACGCCGAACGTTCGACACAGGACAAAATAGAAACCGCGCACGACAAAATAGAGACCGCGCGTAAGACACAAACGACCGCGTAACACGCGTCTAGCGATAACTCGCTATTGACTCGACACACACACTCGACATCATGACTCAATATTCACACACAATTATAAGCATGAAATATATATTATCTCATGCCCTCATACCATTCCATACACACACACATGCACGCACACGGACAACAAGCCGAGTGCAAACCGTAGGGTTGCACCAACATCTGGCAGACCCCTCTGGGGGTCCTGTCCTAACTCACTTCTCCACTGTCCTCTTGTGTCCGGCGGCCCCCTCTGGCACCCTGTCTGGTCTTTACCTCCCCTCGTTCTCTACGAACTTGGTGAGTGGTGCTGACCTAAAGGATGCGGGGGTTCACCAGTTCACTCCTGCGAGTCAGCGGGTGACCCACTGCACGGACGCTCGGACAGGCCGACACCTGGCCACGTTTACACGTCGGCCGGGGTCGAGCCTGTACACGCTGACCACTGCGTCTCCTCCAGTCAGTGCGTCTGGTCAGGTAGCTGCGTCAGGTCAGGTGTTTGCTGCAGTGTCCAGGTCTGGTCCTGAGTCTTCCCCCTGCTCGTCTCGTCTCCTGTCTCACGAGACTCTCCTCTGGCACCACCGCCTTGGTCACCCCTCCCTGCTTCGTCTCCGAAGCATGGCCTCCCGTGTCCTTGTCTCTGGTCTTCCCTGGTCCCTCCCTCCCCTTCCTCCGGGGCCTGGCCCTACCTGCGTCCCCTGTGTCGAGGGGCGGCAGCGGGCTGCCCCTCACTCCTCCCAGTTTCCTCCGACAGAGGCCCCGCTGCAGACGCTTCACATGGACGTGTGGGGCCCCGCCCGCGTCCGTGGACAGGGTCACGAGCGCTACTTCCTGCTGGTGGTTGACGACTACTCGCGTTACACAACAGTCTTCCCCTTGCGCAGCAAGGGTGATGTCACTGAGGTATTGATCGACTGGATCCGCGCAGCTCGTCTCCAGCTCAGGCGGAGCTTCGGCTCGGACTTTCCTGTTCTGCGTCTGCACTCTGACAGAGAAGGAGAGTTCTCCTCTGGCCTTCTGCGAGCCTACTGTCGTGCACGAGGCATCCGCCAGACCTTCACGCTTCCGGACTCTCCACAGCAAAATGGGATTGCTGAGCGCCGCATTGGCATGGTCATGGACGTCGCCCGTACGTCCATGATGCATGTGGCTGCCCCCATTTTCTGTGGCCGTTTGCGGTTCGGTACGCGGCGCATCAGATCAACCTTCAGCCCAGGGTCTCCATGCCGGAGACCTCCCCAGCTTTGCTGTGGACGGGGAAGGTTGGCGATGCGTCTGCGTTCCGTGTCTGGGGATCTCGGGCGTTTGTCCGCGACTTGTCTGCGGACAAGCTGTCCCCTCGTGCTGCTCCTTGCGTCTTCCCGGGTTTCCCCCCTGATGCGCCAGGGTGGCAGTTCTACCACCCCACCTCTCGCCGTGTTCTGTCCTCCCAAGACGTCACGTTCGACGAGTCGGTCCCCTACTACCGTCTCTTCCCCTACCGCACTCCGTCCCTCCCCCCGCCACCGCTCTTCCTTGTGCCAAGTCCCCCCCCGGTAGACCCCCTCCCCCCTCAGGGTCCTGCCCCTTCAGGTGTGTCCCAGGTAGACGCTGTTGAGCCTGTCGAGGTCGCTGGTGACTCTGGTGCTACTGAGGGTTCTGAGCCTGGGGGTGCTGACTCTGGGGGTGCTGAGCGTGTGGGTGCTACGCCTGGGGGTGCTGAGCCTAGGGGTGCTGAGCCTGGGGGTGCTGAGCCTGGGAGTGCTGAGCCTGGGGGTGCTGAGCCTGGGGGTGCTACGCCTGGGGGTGCTACGCCTGGAGGTGCTGAGCCTGAGGGAGCTGGGCCTGCTCGTGTGGCGTCTGGCAGTGCTGTGCCTGGCGGTTCTCCGCGTGCTTCGTCTCGCCAGGAGCCACTCTCTCCACAGTAGCTGCGTGAGTGGTTTGCCCGGCGCTGGAGGCGAGCTGCTGGACCTGGAGGTGCTGAGGGTACTGGAGGTTCTGCTGCTGCTGAGGGTGCTGGTGCCACGGGTCCCGGAGGTGCTCGTACTGGGAGTACTGGAGCTGCTGGGCCTGCGGGTACTTCTGGAGTTGGAGCTGCTGCGGGTGTTGACGCGGTGGCTACTGCTGTCGGTCCTGGAGGCGGTCCTGCTGGGGGTGCTACTGGTGCTGCTGGGGGTACTGGAGCTGGAGGTGCTGCTGGTGCTGGTGCTGCCGCTGGGGGTACTGGTGCTATCCCTGCTGTGTCTGGAGTCGCCGCGCGGCCTCGACCGTACTTCGTTCCGCTCCTTCAACAGTTTCTTGGTCTTCCGCCTTCTACTGGTCCTCCTCCTCCCTTCGAGTGTCCACAGCCTGTCTCGTCACAGTTACAGTTACAGCCGGCCTCCCCACTGCCTGCTCCGTCTCCCTACACTGGTCCTACTGGAGGTCTTGCTGAGCGTCGTGAGCCTGCGTCTTGCTCTGCGTCACCTGTCCGTGCTTCTCGCACTAGTGGTCCCGGTTCGCGTCAGCGTCCTCCTCCTGTCCCTGGCACGCACCGGATGTCTCTGCGTCCGTCCACTGCTCCTCTGCGTGCCCCTTTGCCTTCTCCTCCTGAGTCTTCTCTTCCTGCTCTTGCCGACCCGGAGTCGGACTCTCTTCGTGCTGCCAGTCCTACTGTCACGCGTCTCCTTGCTACTGTCGTCACTGACCCTTCTTTTGAGTCCACTGCTGCGTCTGCCCTAGTTGCTGAGCTCGTCGACTTTGCTGCTCGCTGTCGTCTAGACTACGCTACTAGTCTTGTCGCTGAATCTGAGTCTGTCTGTCCTCCGTCCGTCGGGGGTGAGTGTGCCCTTGGCACGGACGTCCTTGAGGACAGGCAGGAGGAGTTCCAGTGTCTGGCAGCTGCTTCACCTCATCTCGTGTCCGTACTGCTTACCCCTGAGGGAGACCCGGATGCACTTGACATCCCGACTCCGCGCTCTTACGCGGAGGCGATAGAGGGTCCCTACTCCTCTCAGTGGCAGGCAGCTATGGACGCAGAGATGGCTTCCTGGAAGTCCACAGGCACCTACGTTGACGAGGTTCCCCCACCTGGGGCGAACATCGTCAGTGGCATGTGGATTTTCAGGGTGAAGCGGCCGCCGGGTTCTCCGCCTGTCTTCAAGGCGCGGTACGTGGCTCGTGGCTTCAGTCAGCGGCAGGGAGTTGACTACTTTCAGACCTTCTTTCCCACCCCGAAGATGACCACTCTGCGGGTGCTGCTGCAGATAGCCGCTCAGCGCGACTACGAGCTTCACTCTCTTGACTTCAGCACTGCTTTCCTGCAGGGTAGCCTGCACGAGGAGATCTGGCTGCGCCGCCCTCCTGGCTTCACTGGGACTTTTCGTCCTGGCACCCAGTGGAGCCTCCGGCGGCCAGTCTACGGTCTCTGCCAGGCACCGCGTGAGTGGCACGACACACTGAGGACTATGCTTGGGGCTCTTGGGTTTGCTCCCTCCACTGCTGACCCGTCGCTGTTTCTGCGCACCGACACTTCTTTGCCGCCGTTCTACATCCTCGTGTACGTCGACGACTTGGTCTTCGCCACAGATGACACTGCTGGACTCGCCCACGTGAAGTCCGAGCTGCAGAAGAGACACACGTGCACAGACCTAGGTGAACTGCGCAGCTACCTTGGCTTGCAGATCACCCGGGACAGAGCACAGCGCACCATTACCTTGACTCAGTCACACATGGTGCAGCAGGTCGTTCAGCACTTCGGCTTCACGTACTCCTCGCCTCTGACCACTCCTCTGCCTACCCGTCACTCGCTCTCAGCTCTGCCTTCGGATGAGTCCGTAGAGTCGAGTGGCCCGTACCCAAAGCTTGTTGGCTGCCTCATGTACCTGATGACCTGCACTCGACCTGACCTTGCATACCCTCTTAGCATACTCGCACGCTATGTTGCTCCTGGGAGACACAGACCGGAGCACATGGCTGCAGCGAAGAGGGTGTTGCGCTACTTGTGCAGTACGTCGGGCATGGGGCTTGTGCTTGGAGGGCGGAGTCCAGTGGTCCTCACTGGGCACGCGGACGCTTCTTGGGCGGACGACCAGGCTACGCAGTGGTCGTCACAGGGTTACACCTTCAGCCTTGGTTCCGGCTCTGTTTCGTGGCGGGCTACCCGCTCGTCTTCTGTTCTCGGCTCCAGTTGTGAGGCTGAGATCTACGCCGGGGCCATGGCTGCACAGGAGCTTCGGTGGCTCACCTACCTGCTGACTGACCTTGTAGAGGTGCCTCGTTCTCCTCCAGTGCTGTACATAGACAACAAGGCCATGCTGGCCTTGTGTGGAGAGCAGAGACTGGAGCACAGAACGAAGCACATTGCTCTTCGCTACTTCCTTGCTCGTCAGCTGCAGCAGCGTGGTCAGCTGCGTCTTGCTTACATGGCCTCTGAGGCCAACACTGCTGATATCTTCACCAAGGCACTTGCGCCTTGTGATCATCAGCGCTTCTGTACTCAGCTTGGTCTTGTGCCTGTCTTGCCTCACTTGCTCACCTCTTGACCTTGCTTGTAGTGTTACATATATATATACACCTGCTCTTTCTTGTCTAGCTTTCTATATATATATGTACTCCTGCATGTGAATTGGCCTTGTGGCCTTGAACTTGTGCTCGGAATGTGTGGTGACTTTGTGATCCACCCTGAGCTTGCTTTGCTTTGCTTTGCTTGAATGGTCTTGTGATCGCTTGTTCTCCCCCACTTTGCCTATGGGGGTGTGTCAGAACATTATAGCTTATGCTTTTGTGTAGGCTGTAGTGGCCATATAATCGCTAGCACGACATCGACCATCCGCTGTCCACTCTTCGTCGTCTCCAACCGCATTAGGAACTGACTCCACGCATCTCGTAGCAGTGCCTGTGGCTGGACTTTTTTCCCTTTGAGATGTGTTCTTTGACGAAACCGTCGCATAAGTCGATGTTGATGTTGGAGTTGGGAAAGTTGATGCGGCCGTTATTAGTGACTTACACGGCACGGTGAATGTCCAAGCTAAGCATGGCCACGGTAGGCCTTGCATCATTTAAGAGAGTGAAGTTGCATTCAAGATGTGCAAAATGAGGATAGAAAAGGGTGGACCCACCCTCACAGGTCACACTTCTAGAAGGATAGTCCCACAAAGAAATGACATATTTCATAAACATCGTTCTTTCGTGGATGTCACACCTGATTCTGCCTGTGTTTAGAAATGGTGCCCTGTGTATCACATCTTACCAAGAGGAGGTGGTATTCCAACATTGCATGTGGAACTGAAACATGTTTGAAAAACTCTATTACTAGTATTTTTCATTGGAAAAAAATATGTATCCACCGCTGAAAAGATACATTTTTTGTTTCCATAACAACCATATTTTTAGTAGCATTGGAGTCTGGAGATGTTTCTATTATTTGGGTAATGGCATATCTTGCAATGAGGACAACGAATAATGTGGAGGACCAGAAAAAAAACATCCTCATTGTGCAGTGTCGTGTTCTTTTGCACTGAGTACACCTTTGTCAGCATGTAATCATTCGTGGTAGTCACCGTTCGCATGATCGAGTTACCATACGCGCTATCACGGCCTATGTGTTTTACCATTCCCTTAAAGTCCCTTTACCAAGTTGCCATCATAAACAGTACATCCATTGTAGTGTCATTAGAAAAATCACGAAACGTTTTGCGCTCCTAGCAGTTACATTGACGAACAGATGAGTAACATCACGATATAAAATTACCGGCTAAAACAATCGGGCTATTGTTTTGTATCAAATACTTTTACTTCATCTTAACACTCCTCTTGAATTGTGGAGTTTGATTGTTATCGGTGTTGGTGAAATTTCCAAGTCCAGTCAGAATAATGCATACTAGAACTTCGAGCGTGATAGTCGTTTTGTTGAAAAATCTGCTAAGATATCACTAGTTGGACAGTTAAAAAAAAAAGAAAGTAACCTATCATGGTTCGATCTCGTCGTTGACAAAGAAGTCGCTAAGTGAGACATTCTTCGTCTTGTTCGCAAATCCAATATTTATATTGATGCGAATGTGTTGAGTTACTAAGCATGAGTAGGCTTAGGAGCCATAGGATTAGTAGATCGAGTTCGAGGGTAAGGAGGAGTGTCAAGAAAGTTGAGAGGGGAAAAAATGGAGTTCACTATAGCACAAGAGTACATATAGCAAACAGAGCATGCAAGGTGCACCACCAACTAGAAAGTTATATGACTACAATATTCTACACTACAGGCAGTTATAGAACAATATATAGAATTATATATTAGTCTGACACGCCCCCATAAGTGCCTGTTGTCAGAATCCCAACCACTAGACCATTGGGATAAAAGGGCTTGTTTTAGTAGCGGGTCAGTGCACCCATTACCCCCCAGGCAAACGCGCCTGTAACCCCCCCTAGGATCGATCGGGGATCTCACAGTGTAGCTCTACTGACACCCCCTCACACTGGGAGGCCCAGGACTGAGCACAGTGGCAACGGCCAACATGTGCATACACCGGGATTCGAACCCGAGACCGCTCTGATACCATGTCAGAATCCCAACCACTAGACCATTGGGATAAAAGGGCTTGTTTCAGTAGCGGGTCAGTGCGCCCATAACCCCCCAGGCAAACGCGCCTGTAACCCCCCCTAGGATCGATCAGGGATCTCACAGTGTAGCTCTACTGACACCTGTAGGGAAGAATGTGCAGTCAACGCCCCCTGAAGGGGTACACCAAGCGCAGGAGAAGGAGAGGGGAAGTGAGGAGGAGGAGGGACTGTGACAAGAGAGGAAATGGGAGGCGACGGCTGAAGCTGCAGACACATGGGCAACAGGAGTCACACTGGCACAGCGGCTACCGGAACAGCGCCCCGGACTACAGGAGAAACTAGCTCCGCGGCTAAGACGAGCGGCAGGAGAAACGGACCCACGGGCGACTGGCACAGCTGGCTACGACTGGGCTACCGGAGCAGCGCCCCGGACTACTGGTGCTACTGACAACAAGGCGGCCACCTCCACTCAACCTCCCCCACCTGTCCCACACTCATCACCCCCACACCCGCCACCCCCATACCCATCACCCCCACACCCGCCACCCCCATACCCACCCCCCCACGGCTGCACCGGGTCCAGGAGCGGCTGCTGCAGTGGCGGCTGCTCCAGGGGCGGCTGCTCCAGGGGCGGCTGCTCCAGGGGCGGCTGCTCCAGGGGCCAGGGGCGGTTCCTGCAGTGGCGGCTGCTCCAGTGGCCAGGGGCGGCTGCTCCAGGGGCCAGGGGCGGCTGCAGGTGCGGCTGCTCCAGAGGCCAGGGGCGGCTGCTGCAGTGGCGGCTGCTCCAGAGGCCAGGGGCGGCTGGTGCAGGGGCGGCTGCTCCAGGGGCGGCTGCTGCAGGAGGTGCTGCTCCAGGGGCAGCTGCTGCAGTGGCAGCTGCTCCAGAGGCCAGGTGTGAGGATCTGGGATCGAGCTCAGAAAAGATGATTCAAATTAAAACGAATGATCACCTGGGTACAACACGAGGCTATATATAGGCTCGACACAAGGCCCCGTAACCAGGTGTTACGCGAAGGTTCCGCGGGTCGCGAAGCGTACCGAACAGATCCTTACCGAATTCGGTAGAAGGCAATTCGGTGGCAACCGAAAAGCCAGAATTCGGTGCACGCAACCTAGCTCGGTGCTATAACTATAATAAAATATAGGAAAGCACCTAGCCTAGGAAATCAAGCAATTCATGCATGCATATGATTATCCTATGCTAGAAATAGCATGATAAAGTAGAGGCAAGCAAGCATAGCTGGGATAAGCCGTCGTACTCTCACACGTCCCCCCCTCAAAGCTAGGTGGCGTGAGATACACCCTGCTTGACAAGATAGTCCTTGAGAGCACGGCGTGCGTTGCCCATATCAGCTTCTGCAACCCAACTGTCCTCAGTGGGGTCGTATCCCTTCCAGCGTATCAGGAACTCGAGGGTCTTGCCACCGCGGCGCCGATGGGTGAGAACGCGCTCGATCTCGTACTCGGGTTCATCCTGTATGAGAACAGGTGGTGGTGGCGGTAGTTGCCGTCCCTGGAACTGTTGGTTGGGGTCCTTGTAGGGTTTCAGTAGCTGGACATGGAAAGCGTTGTGAAGCTTCCATGTATCTGGTAAGCGCAAGCGGAATGTAACTGGTGTCACCTGTGCCTCAACGAGAAAAGGACCACAGAAGCGAGGCCGGAGTTTGGATGGGAGGTGAGACAGGTTCAAGTTGTGCGTGTCAAGAAGCACCTGATCTCCGACTGCTACTAAGTGATCACGTCGCTGACGATCGGCATACTGCTTCTGGGAGTTCTGCATCGTGGTGAGACGTCGCTGAGTCTTCTCCCATAGCTGCTGCATGGTGGTGACGAAGTCATGTGCGGCTTGGACGTGTGCCGGTGTAGTTGGCTGCTGTGGTGTGAGTGGTTCCCGTCCGTAACACAGGAAGAAAGGAGTTTTCCCTGTGGCCGCATGTGATGCGTTGTTGTAAGCAAACTCTAGGGTTGGTAACTGTGTGTCCCAGTGGCTGACGTCGTCCTTGCAAGCTGTGCGCAGTAACTGTTCAACCACTTGATTGAGTCGCTCTGTCTGTCCGTCAGTCTGGGGGTGGTATGCTGAAGACATTGCAAGCTTTGTCCCCAACAGTCCCATGAGCTCCTTCCAGAACTTACTCGTGAATTTGGGGTCTCTGTCTGAGATGAGTGTAGCGGGGATGCCGTGGATGGTGATGATGCGGTCGAAGAAGAGTCGAGCAGTTGCTTCAGCTGTAGCTGTGGCGTTGGCCGGTATGAAGTGACCCATTTTGGAGAACTTATCAATCACCACGAAGATGGAATCATGTCCCGGTGAGGTCGAATGAAGCCCTGTGATGAAGTCGAGGCTAACGACATGCCATGGCTGCTCCGGTATGGGTAGAGGCTGAAGTAACCCTGCTTTTTTCTGCTTTCTGCTCTTCATCCGCTGGCACGTGTCGCAAGAGGTGACGAACTGCTGCACGTCTGCTGCCATCCCGGGCCAGTAGTAATACTTCGCTATCCCTGCTAACTTCTTGTTGCTCCCGAAATGTCCCGCGTAAGGTACGTCGTGAAACTCCTCCAATAGGATCTGCCGTAGCGGGGCGTAATTCGGTACCCAAATCTTTCTTGAACCCTTCCTTACAGCTAAGTCTTTCTCCCACTGTAATAGCTTCTTGGTCTGTGCTGTAGCAATCTCTGCGTCCACGGAGTACCCATGTTGGAATAGACCCTTGAGCAGAGGGTTCATCCTGTCGAGCTGGATGCCTGCTACATGTCCGGGGCGGCTCAACGCGTCTGCCTTGTTGTGTAGCCCGGGCTTGTAGACGATGTCGTAGTGGAAGTGAGTTTCCAGGAAGTCCACCCACCGCACCTGTCGTCGTGAGAGTGTCGGCTGTGACTTCAGGTATTTGAGACTGCAGTGGTCAGTATAGACTGTAGTCTTGGCTCCCTCTAGGTAACACCTCCACGCCTTGAAGGCTATGACTATCGCTAAGGCTTCCTTGTCGTGAATGGGGTAGTTTAGTTCTGCTCCGTGTAGCTTCTTACTGAGGTAGGCGATGGGCTGCAAACCGCGTCCGTGATCCTGCATCAGTACTGCTCCGACTGCTTGGTCACTAGCGTCTGCTTCCACCACGTAGTCCTTGTCTGGATCCGGCAAGATGAGTACTGGAGCTGTAGTCAGTGCTGTCTGTAGCTGCTCCATGGCTTGCTGATGAGGGGTATCCCATTTGTAGGGCGTATCCTTTTTCAGTAGGTCGGTCAGTGGCGCTGCTATCGTAGCGTATTGCGGCACGAACCTGTTGTAGTAGTTGGCGAAGCCTAGGAACTGCTGCAACTCCTTCACGTTCTCCGGTACTTTCCACTTCTTGATGGCTTCGATTTTCCGTGGGTCCACGTGTACGCTCTTGGCACTCACCATGTGCCCGAGAAAGTGCACCTTCCTTAGGGCGAAGTCGCTCTTCGACAGCTTCACGTAGAACTTGTTTTTCCGCAGGATCTCGAACACCTTCCGTAGATGCTCCACGTGCTCCTTCATGTTCTTGGAGTAGATGAGAATGTCGTCCAGGTACACCACCACGCATTCGTCCAGCAGGGGTCGTAAGATGAGGTTCATCTCCGCCTGAAACGTTGCTGGTGCGTTGCAGAGTCCGAACGGCATCACCAAGTATTCGTAGGAGCCGTATCTGGTACGGAACGCTGTCTTGTGGACGGAGTTGTCTGCCATCTTGATCTGGTTCCTCCACGATCTCGTGCTCGTGGGTGCGTGCTGGAGATACGCCTGTGGGTAGGTCGTCGGGCATTATATCCTTGTACTGCTCCAAGACCTCCTCCTCTGCTGCTGCTATAACCAGTGCTAAGTAATCCGTGTTACTCTCGTTCACTGTCCGTTCGAACCGTGCCAGTGTCGTTTCAGGAACGCTCCCTGTATCCGTCAAGCTTCGCAGCTCCACTCGTTTCCCGTTGTTGTAGATGCACACCTTGCTGTTGGCCCAATCGATCTCGGGGTTGAACTGCTTCACGAAATCTCGCCCCAAGAAAAAATCTAATCCCTTGATTTTCGTAATCGGCAACGTCGGCTTCGACCTCAGCGCCCCTATCTGCAGCTGCAGTGTTGACTTTCCGTGGATGGGAAGCTTGGTACCGTCCACCATCGTTGCTGTAAACTGGGTTTCTTCTTAGGATTCTTCAATTTTCTCCAACGTCCCGCGGTCGCACACCGAGTGGGACGCACCACTGTCCACCAGGGTCTGGAGGCGACGCCCGTTGCAGATCACCTCGAGTACTAGTGGTTGCTGCTGCTCCGAGTATCCGTAGATGGTATCGCTTATAGGATCGTAGGGTACGTCGAATATGTTATCCCTAGGTCCTGGGCTCAAAGATGCAGCTTCAGTATCAGTTTTCAACTTAGAAAGGTTAGAAGGATTTATCCGAGGCCGATTCGGCTTCTCTTGGGCCTGGAACCTTCCACTAAGCCTTTGCAGCTGTGTAGGCTTCATCTGTGGGGAACAGGGAGCCTTTAAACAGTGCTGCTGGGAGAGAATATTAACTCCTCGGAACGCTCGACCCGTATTAGCGCTCTGGAGTAGGGTCCCCATAATACCCGGTACCGGTTTAATTTCTGACTCTCCCTTAATAAAGGCTTGAAACCCACGAGAAGTAATATTCTTACTTGTCGGGGTATAAGGCTGGAGTTTCCCAGTCGGTGCAGGGTCTTGTTTCGCGGATCCTCCATTAGTCTCGGCGATTTCCCCTGGTGCCGGCTGGTCGTGACGTTTTAAATTTGCGCCACCATATTCTCCTTTTTTCGCCCTCTCCGAAGTTGCCACGTTGTCCGTTTTCTGCTTCGGGGGTGCCGCACTGCTCTTGTCCTTCAGCTCCGCACACCTTCTCTTCATTTTCCAACATGCCAAGATACGATGTCCTGTAGCGCCGCAAAATTTGCACGTCTCATTATTTGCTAGCCGCTGCTCCACATCACCCTTGTCGTTCTCCATCGGGTCGGCAGTCGTGGGTGGTGCCAATCGCCCCATGCCACTAGTTGGCTTGTTGCGTCGTGTTCCGTAGTAGCTACTGTTCAACGTGTCGAACTGTTCGATCAGTGCTGCCGGAACCTGCGCCCACGTCCCCTCGCCTTGGACTATTCTGTTGTTGATCCACTCTAGAGCTGGGCCTCGTAACAGTGTTGCTGCGAGCCGTATGCGCATTGTGTCTTTTGTCGGGGTCGTGCATCTAACGGCTTCGAAGTAAATTTCGAGTTCAGCTACAAATCGACGAACGTCGTTCCTTTTTACTGTAGGATCGAACGCCTCCGGTAGCCTCAGCTTCACTGCTTCGAGGTTAACTGTAGCTGCTGCCGTTGTCGCATGTAGAATTGTCGGTGTAGCCGCTGCTGCTGCTGCTACTGTTGTCGCTGCTGCTGTGGCGGTTGCCGACTGGTTCGCAAGGAGTTTTTCGAGTCGTGGGAGCGCTGCACGTATCTGCTTATGCTCAGCACGTAACTCCGCGATTTTCTGTACTGAAATATCTCTTTTTTCCCTCCATTTGGCGATTTACAGGAAGATGCGCGACAAAAATAATCGAATTCTAGGTGCTGGTCGACTTACTGCGAGTCAAATTGACTGTAGAATCGACGAGCGCGAATTCTGTAGGTTGCGTAAATCTCCCTTAGACGAAATTCGCGCCCAATCTTGGCCGTTGAGGAGAAAATCGATCCGACGCTCCAAATTCCGAAATTCTCTGGGCCGTTGAGATGAAACTCGATCGAACGGTCGAAACTCCAACCTTTCCACCAGTAAATCTGAGGGGTGTTCGAAAACCGAATCGAGGGGGACTTAGAAAAATTGCGCGGAACTGGTTTTACATACCCGTATCGGCGCTTTCGTCGTCGCCCCCGCGGTTTTTTAAAGGCCGGAACTAAGCGGTTGAAGACCTCGCGTGTAAACCCGCTGTGATTACCAAGTGTGAGGATCTGGGATCGAGCTCAGAAAAGATGATTCAAATTGAATTGAATGATCACCTGGGTACAACACGAGGCTATATATAGGCTCGACACAAGGCCCCGTAACCAGGTGTTACGCGAAGGTTCCGCGGGTCGCGAAGCGTCCCGAACAGATCCTTACCGAATTCGGTAGAAGGTAATTTGGTGGCAACCGAAAAGCCAGAATTCGGTGCACGCAACCTAGCTCGGTGCTATAACTATAATAAAATATAGGAAAGCACCTAGCCTAGGAAATCAAGCAATTCATGCATGCATATGATTATCCTATGCTAGAAATAGCATGATAAAGTAGAGGCAAGCAAGCATAGCTGGCATAAGCCGTCGTACTCTCACACCAGGGGCGGCTCCTGCAGGGGCGGCTGCTCCAGGGGCGGCTGCTGCAGTGGCGGCTGCAGTTGCAAGGCAGGCCCGCGCGCCGTTGGAAAGCAGGCGCGGGCATAGGGGAGGCAGAGGCGGCGGCCAGGGGGGGGGGGGGGGGGGGGGGCGACGAGCAGGTGACGGGGCCACTAGGGGCGGCAACGGAGCCGTGAGGGGCGGCGACTGGGCCAAGAAGGGCGGCGACGGGGCCGCTAAGGGCGGCGACGGGGCCGAGAAGGGGCGGCGACAGGGCCGCGAAGGGGCAGCGAGGGGCCGAGAAGGGCGACGACGGGGCCGCTAGGGGCGGCGACGGGGCCGCTAGGAGTGGTGACAGGGCCAATAGGGGCGACGACAGGGCCGCGAAGTGTGGCGATGAGGCCGCTAAGGGTGGCGCAAGGGGCCGTGAGAGGAGCAGCGACGGGGCCACGAAGAGGCAGTGAGGGGCTGAGAAGGGCGGCGACGGGGCAGGAAGACGTCGCGCGCCCGGGGCGCACGGCGGGCGGAAAACCACCATGTGCCCTGAGCGCGTGGCGGGAAGAAAAAGGGTGTTGCTCACGAGCGCCATGGCAGGAGCGACGAGCGCCATGGCAGGAGCGATATGCGGTGGGCCCATGGGAAAAAAAATATAGGTTCTAGGATAGGAACCACTCTGATAACATGTTGAGTTACTAAGCATGAGTAGGCTTAGGAGCCATAGGATTAGTAGATCGAGTTTGAGGGTAAGGAGGAGTGTCGAGAAAGTTGAGAGGGGAAAAAATGGGGCTCACTATAGCACAAGAGTACATATAGCAAACAGAGCATTCAAGGTGCACCACCAACTAGAAAGTTATATGACTACAGTATTCTACACTACAGGTAGTTCTAGAACAATATATAGAATTATATATTAGTCTGACAGAATGGTTGTCCGATTGTCGCAAAAGAGTCAAAACTACAAATAGTGCACCATTTTAGCCTCACTTGCGGATAAAAGACTCCCCCCCCCCCTCCCCGGTTAAAGACCCTCGGATCTTTAATACGAGGTGGGGTCTTTAATTACGTTATGTTTGAGTTATACTCCCCATTTGGTGTGAAAAATATATAAGTCCACCCCTCCCCTCCCCCCACTCCCTCCACCCCCGCCCCTGAAAAGGGCCTTTTTTTGCATCAAAGTCAACTAGTCATTATGGCGCACCAAAGACACCTCTGGATCCATGCACTAAGTCTACACCATAGCAGATGAGCATTGGGGCGTGGTAACCCAGTCATTTAAGCCAATCAAAAGGCCACAACCAGATTCAAGTTTGAAGTGCCCAGGAACCAGGGCTAGCGTTTCAAATGTGACCCTCCCTGAACCCTTGTCTGATGGTACTTCGGCCAAAATCTGGCCAGACTGATTGCTCAGTAACCAAAAGATCCGTTGTCTGATCGTTCGGTGTTGGCGAGTCAATTTCAAGATTGCCTTTTATGTTTGAACATAGAAAAAAAAATGCAAATGGCGCAAACTTGTGCGACCTTGCAAATGCCAAGCGGGCGAGCCGCCACGCAGTTGAGCTGGCAGCAGGCGGTGCGCGAGAACCTGACAAGGTGGCTGTGTTGCGCGTCATGTTCATGAATTTGCGCACGTGTAAGATGGGTTCTCGCGCCAGGTTCACGTGCGACAAACTAGCAATATAATTTTTTAGGCCAACCCATCTTCACCAGACAGCGCAAAATTCACACTTTTCGGCGCGGAGAACAGACACGAAATCAGCAACAAACTGCGCTTCTTTTCATGTGGTGTGATTATGTCACCCACCTATTTGTTGTGCAAGTCATGGATTCGATGAAAGATCCGCTTATCGGTTCAATTAAATTTCTTGCTTCAAGGGTTTCTTTCAGACATGAACTATATGACATGGGTGAACAGACATAATATTAACTGTACTCGGTGTCAGAATGTGAGAACAGCGGAATTGTTGACTAATAGGAATGCTGAGTACAAGTACGAACCCGAATGGGTTGTACCCTCTATGGGCTACCCCACTACAGCCTAGACAACAAACATGTATATAGTTTGACACACTCCCATAGGCAAAGTGGGGAATAGCACGAACAACAAGTGGTCACAAGACCAATCAAGAGAAACAACAATGCAAAGCTCAGGGTGGATCTTAAGATCACCACGCAGTCCGAGCACAATCAAGCGGCCACAAGGCCACTTCACATGCAATGTTATAATAACACAAGCAGTATAGTGATCACAACATAGCAAAAGTAAACATGGAGATATATGTATGTAGACATATAAATATATATATATCTCACAGTACAAGGCCGAGTGAAGAGACAAGCAAGTGAGGCAGAGTGGGGACAAGCCCAATAGCAGTGCAGAAGCGCTGATGATAACCAAACCCTAGGGCCTTGGTGAAGATCTCAACGGTGTTGGCCTATGAGGCCACGTAAGCAAGACGAAGCTGACCACGTTGCTGGAGCCCCCGTGCGAGAAAGTAACGAAGAGCAATGTGCTTCATTCTGTGCTCCAGTCTTTGCTCCTGACACAAGGCAATCACGGCCTTGTTGTCGCCGTACAAAACCGGAGGAGAACGAGGCCGCTCACCCAAGTCAATCAGCAAGTAGGTTTGCCAGCGTAACCCAGTCATCTGCAGCCATAGCCCGAGCGTAGATCTCAGCCTCACAGTTGGAACCAAGTTTATAAGACAAGCAGGTGGACCTCCAGGAGACAGAACCAGCGCCAAGACTAAAAGTGCAACCCTGTGAAGACCGCTGAGTCTCCTGGTCGTCAGCCCATGAAGCGTCAAAGTGCCCAACAAGCACAACCCGACCCTGTCCTTCAAGCATAAGCCCCATGCCTGATGTACTACAAAAGTAACGCAGTACCCTCTGCACAATCCTATAGTGATTAGGGCGGAATCTCCCAGGCGCAACGTAGTGTGCCAGGATGCTGAGAGGGTACGCGAGGTTAGGTCGAGAGCACGTCATCAGGTATATGAGGCAGCCCACAAGCTCTAGATACAGACCTCTCAGATCTACGGACTCGTCCGAAGGTGGAGGTGAGAGCGAGTAGCCTGTAGGAAGAGGAGTGGCTTGTGGCGAGGAGAACCGAAAACAGAAGCGCGACAGGACCTGCTGCACCTTGTGTGACTGAGTCACAGTGATGGTGCGCGCTGCTCTGTCCCGGGTGATCTGCAAGCCAAGACAGTTGTGCAGCTCACTTAGGTTAGTGCAGGTGTGTCTCTTCTACAGCTTCGCCTTCACAAGGGCAAGTGCCTCAATGTCAGCAGTACCAAAGACCAAGTCGCCGATGTACACGGGGGTGTAGAACGATGGCAGAGAAGGGTCGGTGCGCAGAAACAACGATGGGTCAGCAGTCGAAGGAGCAAACCCAAGAGCCGCAAGATTCGTCCCCCCCCCTCCCTCCTTCCCTCCCATCCCCTTCCCCTACAGATGGAAGTAGAAGTGCGTATATTGTGAGGCAAATCAGTGCCCCACACGCTCTTGAAAGAGGTCGCTTCACTCTCTGCAACCACGCTGCTGCTTGGGGGGGCAGGGGCGGAAGGGCAAGGGCAAGGAGAACGCGCAAGGAGAAGGGGAGGGTGCACGGGAGGAGAGGCGGAGGGGGGAGGCTGCAGCAGTAGGCGCAGCAGTAGCAGGGGTGGCAGGGATGAGTGTGGTTGGAGGGATGTAGGTCGGCAAGTCAAGGTGAGATTCTTTCAACTGCCGCTACCACCACCGCAGTAGCAGTTGCAGGTACCCCTTTTAGGCGCCTAAAAAAAGCAGGTGCTCCAGCAGCAGGGGTGGCTGGGATGAGTGTGGTTGGCGGGATGCAGGTCGGCAAGTCAAGGTGAGATTCGTTCATTCACAGGAGCAACAGCCACAGCTGCAGCAGGGGTGGTAGGGATAGATGTGGTTGGCACGATGCAGGTAGCACACATTTACTACAGAGAAGCGTTGTTGGAGTACCTCCAAGGATTTTTTTTTCAACGTGTCGTGCCACTCACGGGGCGCCTTGCGGAGACCGTACACCTGCCGCCAGAGGCTCCACTGGGTACCCTTAGGAAACGACCCAGTGAAGCCTGGTGGAAGGTGCAGCCAGATCTCCTCGTGAAGGCTTCCCTACAAGAAAGTTGTGGAGAAGTCAAGAGAGTGCAGCTCCTAGTCACGTTGTGCTGCAACGTGCAGTAACACCCGAAGAGTGATCATCTTCAGGGTGGGGGAGAAGGTCTGGACGAAGTCGACCCCCTACTGCTCACTGAAGCCTCATGCAATGTAACGCACCCTGGAGACAGGCGGAGAACCCGGCGGCCGCTTCACCCTGAAAATCCACGTGCTGTTTGCCACTGAGAGGAGTACTGAGCTGAGATCGCCTTTGCGTAGAGCGCGGGGTCGAAATGTCTAGTGCATCCGGATCTCTCTCAGGGGCAAGTAGCATGGCAGCAAGATCAGGTACAGCAGCCACAAAGCACTCAAGCTCAAACTGCCTGTCCTCAAGGACGTCACAGCCAAGGCAAACTCACCCCCGACGAACAGAGGATAGTCAGACTCTGGAACATGACTCGTGAGGTAGTCAAGACGGCAGGCAGGCAGCAGTAGAGGTAGACGCAGCACCAGACTCAAGGTAGGGCCAATGACAAGTGTAGCCAGACAACGAGTGACAGTCGGACTGGCAGCACAAGCAAGGTTAGACTCTGGGTCCGGAACGTCAAGAAGAGAGGACACTGGAGGAGACGGCAGGGCAACACACCATGGAATAGTGGAAGGACGAACTGCCATAGTGTGCATGCTGGGGACAGGCGGAGGACGAACACGACGAGCACGACGAGCACGACGAACAGCGCAAACAGGCGAGGCAGGACGAGACGTCGTCTCACGACGCTCTGTCAGGGAGTCTGTCTGCTCAGTGTAAGGAGAAGGAGCACGCAGAGGGGAGTCAGTCAGTAACTGGGGCTGAGACAAGTCAGGTGGTGGACCCAGTAAGGAAGGAGTAGGGCCAATGGAAGAGGGAAAACCTGACGAACCGCCAAGCTGGGTGGTGGCAGCGACGACTGCGGCTGTGGCCAGAAAAACGGTCACTGCTGCACAGGCTGCGCATCACCCCCAACACTAGAACCTCCAGTACCTCCAGCTCCAATACCTCCAGCTCCAGTAGCTCCAGCCCGAGTACCTTCATCTCCAGTACCTCCAGTACCAGCACCTCTAGCACCAGGACCCCCAGCACCTCGTGCTCTAGTACCTCTAGTGCCTCTAGCTCCAGAGTCAACAACCATGGGCTCAATACCTCCAGTGTCAGCACCCTCACGCTCAACACCCCCAGAGTCAGCACTCCCAGGCTCAGCACCCCCAGACACAGCACTCCCAGACTCAACTGTAGCGTCGAGAGAGTCTTCTGCTGACGTGACGGCAGTTGTTGTCCAATGCCAGGCGCAACACCTCCACGCTCAGCACCCCCAGGCTCAGCACCCCCAGGCTCAGTATCTCGAGATCAGTACCTCCAGCGTCAGCACCCTCAGAGCTCACACCTCTAGCGCCACCACCTTTAGCAGCACCGGAGTCCACGGCGACAGGCTGCAGAGGCGGCGAAGACGGTCGAGGCTGAAAGCCAGGAGAGGTCTCCAAGTGTGGGGAGCGGCGAGAGTCCGCAATGTCATCGGCAGCAGGGTCACCCCCCTCATCCGGGCCATAGGAGACCTCCAACGGCTCAACCAAGGGGGTTGGTGTGACCTGCAACACACCTGAGGGAGCAGGACGCGAGGGGGGGTAGAGGTCTACTTGGGGGTAACTTGGATCCAGGAAGAGGGGCGGCGGGGGGACAGGAGAAGACACGTGGGGGAGGAGATGGTAGTAGCAAACCGACTCATCAAAGGTGACGTCCTGGGAGGACAGGGCGCGACGCATGGCCGGGTGGTTAAACTGCCAGCCCAACGCGTTGGTGGGAAAGCCGAGGAATACGCAACGAACGGTGCGAGGAGAGAGCTTGTCCGCGGTGGTATCGCGAACAAGGGCAAGCGAACCCCAGACCCGAAACGCCGACGCGTCGCCAACCTTCCTCTTCCAACGCAGTGTAGGCGAGGTCTCTGGCTTGGAGATACGAGGTCAGAGGTTGAGCTTATGAGCGGCGTATCGGACCGCAAACGGCCACAGAAAATGGGGAGAAACCTCATGGATCATGGAGGTGCAAGCAGCCTCCATGACCAAGCCAACGCGGTGCTCAACAATCCCACTCTGCTGTGGAGAAGTCGGAAGCGTGAACGACTGGGTGATGCCCTCCTCACGACAAAGGTCATCAAGAAGACCGGAGGAAAACTTGGCTCCTTCGCCTTGCGCCCATCGCCTTTCAGGTCCACCAGCGCGCGCTCCTCCATCTCCCCCTCCTCCTCCCACGCCCGTTCCCCCTCCTCCTCCGCCTCCCCCCCGAACTCCCCCAGCACGTTCCCCCCGCCCTGCGCCTTCGCCTCCACCAGGTCCTTCAGCTTCACGCCCTGCGCCTGCGCCATGCCTGCCTTCGCCACCATGCGCCGCACGATATCTCCCCCCGCCAGCGCCGCCCCTCCGCCGCGCGCGCCCTCGGCGTGCGCCAGCGCGCCGTCTTCCGGCAGCAGGTCGCGGTCGCCGGAGCCCTCCACGGAGATCTCGCTGCAACTCTTCCGCCGAGCCACGTCTATAGGTTTGGGCCGCTCCACCACGAGGCCCTGAACCTGCAGCCTCCCCGCGCTCGCCGCGGCCAGGTCTGCATCGCGGGGGGGCTGGCGGCGGGGCGTGCAACCAGGGGTAGCAGAGCCAGAGTGCGCCGCGTGGATTCCGTAACCCGCCTTGTGCGCGCCGCCGTGCCAGCGGGATTGCAATGAGGCGCGCGCGGAGTGGTGGTGCGATGAGGAAGTCATTGGGAACGCACTTGTGTAGGTGCTTCTTGACGAGTCACGGCACTTGCTAGCTGTGCTGGGTGCAATGGCGTGCTCCGCACTGACTTGCCTGCTCACTTGGGCTTGCCTTGTGACGCGGCGCGAGCGCACGGTTGATGAACGCAAGAACGAGGCTGGCGGGGAGACGGCGGGAAGCGGGAAATCCGCGGGGGATGACGGCGGGGGGAGAAGCAGTACTATGCTGGAGACTACCGGCGTGCTGCCAGTGCCAATCGCAGCTACTCTTAAGCGGCCCGCGCGTCGTCGCAATGCTTCCAGTTCATGGCAGCGCGGCGGCGGCTACATGGGTGGCACGGGTCGCCGCAGGGCAAAGCAGCCCGGTGGGCCGAATGTGAGGGCGCGCGCTGCGTGGTGCTGCGTGGACTCAACGTTCACCTTGTGCTAGGCGGCCAGATGGCCTTTCTTGGACGCCCATCGCACGCGTAATAAGGGCCTTTCGTCGGCAATTGACGCTATGAGTGCACTTGTGCAGAGAAGGATTCGAAATGTGAGCGTGGATGAGTAGTGAGTGGAATCGGGGGAAAGACATGCACGCTCGCATTTCCCAAGTGTTGGGTTGGCTTGTATTGGAGGGCGAGGGGGATGTACAGTTATATCACCAACTTCTCAAATCCCTAAATATTTTTGTAACTTCTGATCGAGGTTCGGGTTGGTGATAAAACTGCGCCTCGTCCCCTTTGAATGATCCACGTCTCCATTCGTACGCCTCACCGCGCATCCTCTCCTCGCAACACACACCACCGCGCGGCTCCGCACAGGCTACGTTCATGTCGCCCGCATAGGAGATGGTGAATGGGGATGCTCTGCCCCTCCGATTCCGCTATAAGCCGCTCGATACAAGCACAGGCAGCTCGCTGCCGAGCCACCAACAGCCGTTCAGCTCCGTGACCGTTCCGCGCAAAATGCCGCCGCACGCGCGGACCAGCGCCGCGCGGAGAGCGGTGGGCACCGCGGGTTCCGCGCGCAGCATGCGGTACTTCCCGCTGGTGGGCCCCGCCGTGCTCGGCGCGCTGTACCTGCTCTCGCTCCTCGCGCGACGGGGGGCGAAACCCGCCGCCGTCGGCGCAAGCACGCAGTGGTGAGTGGCGGCGGGGCTGCGCGTGTGGCGGCAGAGGCGGGCGGGCGTTGCGGGGGCGGGCGGGGCTGGGAGGGAATGCGCGTGCAGGCAGGGGGGTGGGGTGACGGGGAAGGGGAGCGCGCACGAGCGGCGATGCGGTTATCGCGGAATGCGGAGTGGCGGAGGGAGGCGCGAGGAAGGCGGGGAGAAGGAGGGGCGGGAATGGTGGGTGGTGAGGAGTGTGATGTGGCAAGTACTGGACGCTGAATAGCTGCCTCGCAGCGGGCAACTGGGAAAATTGGGGAATGCGGAATGTGAGGAATTGGGAATGCGGAATGTGGGGAATTGGGAATGCGGAATGTGGGGAATTGGGAATGTGGTAATTAGTGTGCTACGCTTTTGGCTCTCTTACTTCCAGCTGTCTAACTCCCCTTCACCCAACCTCCCCCTCCCTTCCCCCCTCTCAACCCGCCTCTCCCACCAGGCTATCCATCGCCTACCACCCGTCGGGCGACGGCCTTCTGCTGCTACTCGCGCCGCCCGCCTCGTCCGCCACGCCCCTCCCCGCGCACTCCCCCCTGCCGGAGCGGCGGCAGCAGCCGCTGCAGCTGCCGGTGGTGGAGGTGGGGGGGGCGCGCGTGCAGGGGCTCGTGGTGGACGGCACTGGGCGCAGCGCCACGTGGCAGGCAGGCGGGGAGGCGGAGGGAGGTGAGGGAGGTTGGAGTGGGTGTGTGCACTGCATGCCACAATGCGTCCTCACCAATGCCCCTGACTTTGCCCATCGCTTTCCAATGCCTCCACCACAACCGCCCTCTCACCGCCCTCTCACCGCCCTCTCACCGCCCTCTCACCGCCCTCTCACTGCCCTCTCACCATCGCAATAATGTCCTACTGTCTCTCTCTGTCATTCCACCTTGACACGAACAGCCGAGTTGAGCCAATGCTTGTGGTGGGACACTGGAGGGTTGGGGTTTAGTGCCTAATGGGAGATGCCACCACATCTTAAGAGCCATACGTTTTCTCGTCTCACCGCGCATGCATGCCGTCTCATCTCCACCCCTCCCATCTGCTCTCGTCTCCACACATCTTGTCAGTAGGTAGAACTCCTTCTACGCTAGACAATAGCATACCGTGGGCCGAATGGTATTGGCCTTGTTGTGACTAGCCTGATCGCATGCGTTCTCACCAATGGTACTCGAGTCACTGATCACCAATGGTACTCGAGTCACTGATCACCAATGGTACTCGAGTCACTGATCACCACAGAATATCTGCCTTTGAAGGTAGTACACTCGGCTCGTTACTCGAACAAGGCGAGAGTGGGTGTGCTCACTCCACATTGAAATCAGGCTCCACTCGACTCGACTCAACTCGATGATTGACTTGGAGGCGACTCGACACTTCACTCACTCATGCGCATGTGCAACTGCCATCCACCCATGCGTGTAAATCCCCTGCAACTGCAGCCCAGCCCGCCGGGCAGAACGCCTCTGCTGCTGCTGCGCTGCCGGCGGTGGCGGTGAGGGCGAGCAGGCTGAGCGAGCACGCGGTGGTGGTGACGTGGGAGGTCACCACGCCCCTGCTCTTCCCCGATGGCGTTGACTTCACCCTGCGGGTGAGCAGCGGGTGTGTGGGGTGGGGGGGAGTAGTGAGAAGAGGTGACAGGGACGGTGGAGGGTGAGGGGAGTTGCTAGTGGCGCTCGTGCGGTGCGGTGCTGTAAGTGGCGGGGCAGCATCTGCCATGCGCACTCATCGCTCCTCTTCTATGCCTGCCCACATGCTGCCAAGCCTTGGTACTCGTCAGTACACCCTTGCTATGCAGTATGTGCTCCCTTGCTATGCAGCATGTGCTCCCTTATGCACCATCTTCTATCTTACCGCTTCCTGCTCCCGTTCTGTCCCTTACCACCACCCCATCCTATCCTCTTAGATAGCAGACAATGCATCGGGGTGGTACGGCGGTGGAGAGCGGTTCAATGCGGTGAACCAGAAGGGCAATGTGTTGCCCATGTTCTCGTTTGACCGCTTCACTGACGTCCCTGTACGTGCAGAGATGTGACTGTACGTGCAGAGATGTGACTGTACGTGCAGAGATGTGACTGTACGTGCAGAGATGCGACTGTACGAGCTGAGATGTGACTGTACGTGCTGAGATGTGACTGTACGTGCAGAGATGTGACTGTACGTGCTGAGATGTGACTGTACGTGCTGAGATGTGACTGTACGTGCAGAGATGTGACTGTACGTGCAGAGATGTGACTGTACGTGCAGAGATGTGACTGTACGTGCAGAGATGTGACTGTACGTGCAGAGATGTGACTGTACGTGCTGAGATGTGACTGTACGTGCAGAGATGTGACTGTACGTGCTGAGATGTGACTGTACGTGCAGAGATGTGACTGTACGTGCAGAGATGTGACTGTACGTGCTGAGATGTGACTGTACGTGCAGAGATGTGACTGTACGTGCAGAGATGTGACTGTACGTGATGAGATGTGACTGTACGTGCAGAGATGTGACTGTACGTGCTGAGATGTGACTGTACGTGCTGAGATGTTACTGTACGTGCTGAGATGTGACTGTACGTGCTGAGATGGGACTGTACGTGCTGAGATGTGACTGTACGTGTAGAGATGTGACTGTACGTGCAGAGATGTGACTGAACGTGCAGAGATGTGACTGTACGTGCAGAGATGTGACTGTACGTGCAGAGATGTGACTGTACGTGCAGAGATGTGACTGTACGTGCAGAGATGTGACTGTACGTGCTGAGATGTGACTGTACGTGCTGAGATGTGACTGTATGTGCAGAGATGTGACTGTACGTGCAGGGATGTGACTGTACGTGCTGAGATGTGACACGTGCTGAGATGTGACTGTACGTGCAGAGATGTGACTGTACGTGCAGAGATGTGACTGTACGTGCTGAGATGTGACTGTACGTGCTGAGATGTGACTGTACGTGCAGAGATGTGACTGTACGTGCTGAGATGTGACTGTACGTGCTGAGATGTGACTGTACGTGCTGAGATGTGACTGTACGTGCAGAGATGTGACTGTACGTGCAGAGATGTGACTGTACGTGCAGAGATGTGACTGTGCGTGCAGAGATGTGACTGTACGTGGAGAGATGTGACTGTACGTGCAGAGATGTGACTGTACGTGCTGAGATGTGACTGTACGTGCAGAGATGTGACTGTACATGCAGAGATGTGACTGTACGTGCAGAGATGTGACCGTACGTGCTGAGATGTGACTGTACGTGTTGAGATGTGACTGTACGTGCAGAGATGTGACTGTACGTGCAGAGACGTGACTGTACGTGCTGAGATGTGACTGTACGTGCTGAGATGTGACTGTACGTGCAGAGATGTGACTGTACGTGCTGAGATGTGACTGTGCGTGCAGAGATGTGACTGTACGTGCTGAGATGTGACTGTACGTGCTGAGATGTGACTGTACGTGCTGAGATGTGACTGTACGTGTAGAGATGTGACTGTACGGGCAGAGATGTGACTGAACGTGCAGAGATGTGACTGTACATGCAGAGATGTGACTGTACGTGCAGAGATGTGACTGTACGTGCAGAGATGTGACTGTACGTGCAGAGATGTGACTGTACGTGCTGAGATGTGACTGTACGTGCTGAGATGTAACTGTATGTGCAGAGATGTGACTGTACGTGCAGGGATGTGACTGTACGTGCTGAGATGTGACTGTACGTGCTGAGATGTGACTGTACGTGCAGAGATGTGACTGTACGTGCTGAGATGTGACTGTACGTGCAGAGATGTGACTGTACGTGCTGAGATGTGACTGTACGTGCAGAGATGTGACTGTACGTGCTGAGATGTGACTGTACGTGCTGAGATGTGACTGTACGTGCTGAGATGTGACTGAACGTGCAGAGATGTGACTGTACGTGCAGAGATGTGACTGTACGTGCAGAGATGTGACTGTACGTGCAGAGATGTGACTGTACGTGCAGAGATGTGACTGTACGTGCAGAGATGTGACTGTACGTGCAGAGATGTGACTGTACATGCAGAGATGTGACTGTACGTGCTGAGATGTGACTGTACATGCTGAGATGTGACTGTACGTGCTGAGATGTGACTGTACGTGCAGAGATGTGACTGTACGTGCAGAGACGTGACTGTACGTCCTGAGATGTGACTGTACGTGCTGAGATGTGACTGTACGTGCAGAGATGTGACTGTACGTGCTGAGATGTGACTGTACGTGCAGAGATGTGACTGTACGTGCTGAGATGTGACTGTACGTGCTGAGATGTGACTGTACGTGCAGAGATGTGACTGTATGTGCAGAGATGTGACTGTACGTGCTGATATGTGACTGTACGTGCTGAGATGTGACAGTACGTGCAGAGATGTGACTGTACGTGCTGTGGTGTGACTGTACGTGCAGAGATGTGACTGTACGTGCTGAGATGTGACTGTACGTGCAGAGATGTCACTGTACGTGCTGAGATGTGACTGTACGTGCTGAGATGTGACTCTACGTGCTGAGATGTGACTGTACGTGCAGAGATGTGACTGTACGTGCAGAGATGTGACTGTACGTGCAGAGATGTGACTGTACGTGCAGAGATGTGACTGTACGTGCTGAGATGTGACTGTACGTGCTGAGATGTGACTGTACGTGCAGAGATGTGACTGTACGTGCAGGGATGTGACTGTACGGGCTGAGATGTGACTGTACGTGCTGAGATGTGACTGTACGTGCAGAGATGTGACTGTACGTGCAGAGATGTGACTGTACGTGCAGAGATGTGACTGTACGTGCTGAGATGTGACTGTACGTGCAGAGATGTGACTGTACGTGCTGAGATGTGACTGTACGTGCTGAGATGTGACTGTACGTGCTGAGATGTGACTGTACGTGCAGAGATGTGACTGTACGTGCAGAGATGTGACTGTACGTGCAGAGATGTGACTGTACGTGCAGAGATGTGACTGTACGTGCTGAGATGTGACTGTACGTGCAGAGATGTGACTGTACATGCAGAGATGTGACTGTACGTGCTGAGATGTGGCTGTACGTGCTGAGATGTCACTGTACGTGCTGAGATGTGACTGTACGTGCAGAGATGTGAGTGTCCGTGCAGAGACGTGACTGTACGTCCTGAGACGTGACTGTACGTGCTGAGATGTGACTGTACGTGCAGAGATGTGACTGTACGTGCTGAGATGTGACTGTATGTGCAGAGATGTGACTGTACGTGCTGAGATGTGACAGTACGTGCAGAGATGTGACTGTACGTGCTGTGGTGTGACTGTACGTGCACAGATGTGACTGTACGTGCTGAGATGTGACTGTACGTGCAGAGTTGTAACTGTACGTGCTGAGATGTGACTGTACGTGCTGAGATGTGACTGTACGTGCTGAGATGTGACTGTACGTGCAGAGATGTGACTGTATGTGCAGAGATGTGACTGTACGTGCTGAGATGTGACTGTACGTGCTGAGATGTGACAGTACGTGCAGAGATGTGACTGTACGTGATGAGATGTGACTGTACGTGCAGAGATATGACTGTACGTGCTGAGATGTGACTGTACGTGCTGAGATGTTACTGTACGTGCTGAGATGTGACTGTACGTGCTGAGATGTGACTGTACGTCCTGAGACGTGACTGTACGTGCTGAGATGTGACTGTACGTGCAGAGATGTGACTGTACGTGCTGAGATGTGACTGTATGTGCAGAGATGTGACTGTACGTGCTGAGATGTGACTGTACGTGCTGAGATGTGACTGTACATGCTGAGATGTGACTGTACGTGCTGAGATGTGACTGTACGTGCTGTGGTGTGACTGTATGTGCTGAGATGTGACTGTACGTGCTGAGATGTGACTGTACGTGCAGAAATGTGACTGTACGTGCAGAGATGTGACTGTACGTGCAGAGATGTGACTGTACGTGCAGAGATGTGACTGTACGTGCTGAGATGTGACTGTACGTGCTGAGATGTGACTGTATGTGCAGAGATGTGACTGTACGTGCAGGGATGTGACTGTACGGGCTGACATGTGACTGTACGTGCTGAGATGTGACTGTACGTGCAGAGATGTGACTGTACGTGCTGAGATGTGACTGTACGTGCAGAGATGTGACTGTACGTGCAGAGATGTGACTGTACGTGCTGAGATGTGACTGTACGTGCAGAGATGTGACTGTACGTGCTGAGATGTGACTGTACGTGCTGTGGTGTGACTGTACGTGCACAGATGTGACTGTACGTGCTGAGATGTGACTCTACGTGCAGAGATGTAACTGTACGTGCTGAGATGTGACTGTACGTGCTGAGATGTGACTGTACGTGCTGAGATGTGACTGTACGTGCAGAGATGTGACTGTATGTGCAGAGATGTGACTGTACGTGCTGAGATGTGACTGTACGTGCTGAGATGTGACAGTACGTGCAGAGATGTGACTGTACGTGATGAGATGTGACTGTACGTGCAGAGATGTGACTGTACGTGCTGAGATGTTACTGTACGTGCTGAGATGTGACTGTACGTGCTGAGATGTGACTGTACGTGCTGAGATGTGACTGTACGTGCTGAGATGTTACTGTACGTGCTGAGATGTGACTGTACGTGCTGAGATGTGACTGTACGTGCTGAGATGTGACTGTACGTGCTGAGATGTGACTGTACGTGCTGAGATGTGACTGTACATGCTGAGATGTGACTGTACGTGCTGAGATGTGACTGTACGTGCTGTGGTGTGACTGTATGTGCTGAGATGTGACTGTACGTGCTGAGATGTGACTGTACGTGCAGAAATGTGACTGTACGTGCAGAGATGTGACTGTACGTGCAGAGATGTGACTGTACGTGCAGAGATGTGACTGTACGTGCTGAGATGTGACTGTACGTGCTGAGATGTGACTGTATGTGCAGAGATGTGACTGTACGTGCAGGGATGTGACTGTACGGGCTGAGATGTGACTGTACGTGCTGAGATGTGACTGTACGTGCAGAGATGTGACTGTACGTGCTGAGATGTGACTGTACGTGCAGAGATGTGACTGTACGTGCAGAGATGTGACTGTACGTGCTGAGATGTGACTGTACGTGCAGAGATGTGACTGTACGTGCAGAGATGTGACTGTATGTGCTGAGATGTGACTGTACGTGCTGAGATGTGACTGTACGTGCAGAGATGTGACTGTACGTGCAGAGATGTGACTGTACGTGCAGAGATGTGACTGTACGTGCAGAGATGGGACTGTACGTGCTGAGATGTGACTGTACGTGCTGAGATGTGACTGTATGTGCAGAGATGTGACTGTACGTGCAGGGATGTGACTGTACGGGCTGAGATGTGACTGTACGTGCAGAGATGTGACTGTACGTGCTGAGATGTGTCTGTACGTGCAGAGATGTGACTGTACGTGCTGAGATGTGACTGTACGTGCAGAGATGTGACTGTACGTGCAGAGATGTGACTGTACGTGCAGAGATGTGACTGTACGTGCTGAGATGTGACTCTACGTGCTGAGATGTGACTGTACGTGCTGAGATGTGACTGTACGTGCAGAGATGTGACTGTACGTGCAGAGATGTGACTGTACGTGCAGAGATGTGACTGTACGTGCAGAGATGTGACTGTACGTGCTGAGATGTGACTGTACGTGCAGAGATGTGACTGTACGTGCAGAGATGTGACTGTACGTGCAGAGATGTGACTGTACGTGCTGAGATGTGACTGTACGTGCTGAGATGTGACTGTACGTGCAGAGATGTGACTGTACGTGCAGAGATGTGACTGTACGTGCAGAGATGTGACTGTACGTGCAGAGATGTGACTGTACGTGCAGAGATGTGACTGTACGTGCTGAGATGTGACTGTACGTGCTGAGATGTGACTGTATGTGCAGAGATGTGACTGTACGTGCAGGGATGTGACTGTACGGGCTGAGATGTGACTGTACGTGATGAGATGTGACTGTACGTGCAGAGATGTGACTGTACGTGCTGAGATGTGACTGTACGTGCTGAGATGTGACTGTACGTGCAGAGATGTGACTGTATGTGCAGAGATGTGACTGTACGTGCTGAGATGTGACTGTACGTGCTGAGATGTGACAGTACGTGCAGAGATGTGACTGTACGTGATGAGATGTGACTGTACGTGCAGAGATGTGACTGTACGTGCTGAGATGTTACTGTACGTGCTGAGATGTGACTGTACGTGCTGAGATGTGACTGTACGTGCTGAGATGTGACTGTACGTGCTGAGATGTTACTGTACGTGCTGAGATGTGACTGTACGTGCTGAGATGTGACTGTACGTGCTGAGATGTGACTGTACGTGCTGAGATGTGACTGTACGTGCTGAGATGTGACTGTACATGCTGAGATGTGACTGTACGTGCTGAGATGTGACTGTACGTGCTGTGGTGTGACTGTATGTGCTGAGATGTGACTGTACGTGCTGAGATGTGACTGTACGTGCAGAAATGTGACTGTACGTGCAGAGATGTGACTGTACGTGCAGAGATGTGACTGTACGTGCAGAGATGTGACTGTACGTGCTGAGATGTGACTGTACGTGCTGAGATGTGACTGTATGTGCAGAGATGTGACTGTACGTGCAGGGATGTGACTGTACGGGCTGAGATGTGACTGTACGTGCTGAGATGTGACTGTACGTGCAGAGATGTGACTGTACGTGCTGAGATGTGACTGTACGTGCAGAGATGTGACTGTACGTGCAGAGATGTGACTGTACGTGCTGAGATGTGACTGTACGTGCAGAGATGTGACTGTACGTGCAGAGATGTGACTGTATGTGCTGAGATGTGACTGTACGTGCTGAGATGTGACTGTACGTGCAGAGATGTGACTGTACGTGCAGAGATGTGACTGTACGTGCAGAGATGTGACTGTACGTGCAGAGATGGGACTGTACGTGCTGAGATGTGACTGTACGTGCTGAGATGTGACTGTATGTGCAGAGATGTGACTGTACGTGCAGGGATGTGACTGTACGGGCTGAGATGTGACTGTACGTGCAGAGATGTGACTGTACGTGCTGAGATGTGTCTGTACGTGCAGAGATGTGACTGTACGTGCTGAGATGTGACTGTACGTGCAGAGATGTGACTGTACGTGCAGAGATGTGACTGTACGTGCAGAGATGTGACTGTACGTGCTGAGATGTGACTCTACGTGCTGAGATGTGACTGTACGTGCTGAGATGTGACTGTACGTGCAGAGATGTGACTGTACGTGCAGAGATGTGACTGTACGTGCAGAGATGTGACTGTACGTGCAGAGATGTGACTGTACGTGCTGAGATGTGACTGTACGTGCAGAGATGTGACTGTACGTGCAGAGATGTGACTGTACGTGCAGAGATGTGACTGTACGTGCTGAGATGTGACTGTACGTGCTGAGATGTGACTGTACGTGCAGAGATGTGACTGTACGTGCAGAGATGTGACTGTACGTGCAGAGATGTGACTGTACGTGCAGAGATGTGACTGTACGTGCAGAGATGTGACTGTACGTGCAGAGATGTGACTGTACGTGCAGAGATGTGACTGTACATGCAGAGATGTGACTGTACGTGCAGAGATGTGACTGTACGTGCTGAGATGTGACTGTACGTGCTGAGATGTGACTGTACGTGCAGAGATGTGACTGTACGTGCAGAGATGTGACTGTACGTGCAGAGATGTGACTGTACGTGCAGAGATGTGACTGTACGTGCAGAGATGTGACTGTACGTGCTGAGATGTGACTGTACGTGCAGAGATGTGACTGTACATGCAGAGATGTGACTGTACGTGCTGAGATGTGATTGTACGTGCTGAGATGTGACTGTACGTGCTGAGATGTGACTGTACGTGCAGAGATGTGACTGTACGTGCAGTGATGTGACTGTACGTGCTGAGATGTGACTGTACGTGCTGAGATGTGACTGTACGTGCTGAGATGTGACTGTACGTGCTGAGATGTGACTGTACGTGCTGTGGTGTGACTGTACGTTCTGAGATGTGACTGTACGTGCTGAGATGTGACTGTACGTGCTGTGGTGTGACTGTACGTGCTGAGATGTGACTGTACGTGCAGAGATGTGACTGTACGTGTTGAGATGTGACTGTATGTGCTGAGATGTGACTGTACGTGCTGAGATTTGACTGTACGTGCTGAGATGTGACTGTACGTGCTGAGATGTGACTGTACGTGCTGAGATGTGACTGTACGTGCTGAGATTTGACTGTACGTGCTGTGGTGTGACTGTACGTGCTTAGATGTGACTGTACGTGCTGAGATGTGACTGTACGTGCTGTGGTGTGACTGTACGTGCTGAGATGTGACTGTACGTGCTGAGATGTGACTGTACGTGCAGAGATGTAACTGTACGTGCTGATATGTGGCTGTGTCTGTTGAAATGTGACTGCATGTGACGTGACCTCATTGGACACTCATAAAAGCCCGCGTGGCCCACATTGCGGATTGCCATTTTGGGAGCTTACATAGCAGTGGCTAAAGCTGCTATGCAACTTAGTGAACGGGCAAGATTGCTGATGTTGCTCGACTTTGCTTCACCTCCCCAACCACCCAGCACTCAACCTGAGCAAGATGAATCATCTTGCACAATTTGATCTGCGAGCTTTAAGCCTTTCTGCACAAGCATTATTACACGTGACATTAATAGTTGGGAAGGGAGAAATACAGCTAGTGGGAAATTTCGTTTTGATTTGTGCCGAGATGCCAACTCTGTAATGAAAACATACATTACGACAAAAAAATGCTGTGGCACACCTCATGTCCTTTGTCAGTTGAGTGATGGTGAGTGGTTGGGTTTGAGTGTGAAGAGCGTGGAAATACACTTGCAGGGAATGCCACGTGTGCATTTCTTGTTAAGAGGACCATCATGCACAAAGGAACAGTGTCAGGCGTGATTTGATTCGCGAGGAACAATGAGAATTTACACTGGAAATCGGATATTCGCATACTTTACACACAAGTACCTCCGGAAATATCATACAATCTACGACATTCAGAACAGATCTAGGCCGACCCAAAGCTCAAACTAGTTCCAGGCAACTGTAAACGCAAGTTGACATCAAGCGTAAACTTAGACGTAGACCCCACGCATACTCACACATGAGAAATAGCTAGTTACACACGAGCTAGTTACACACGAGCTAGTTACACACGAGCTAGTTACACACGAGCTATTACTCAACCCACTCGCCCATCATCCCTTCCTGCCCATCTCCACACCTCCTTCCTGCCCGGATCCCCATGGTGTGTGCGTACTGCCCCCAGGCGCAGCGCAGCTACAAGCCGGTGCCGTTTGTGATGAGCAGCAGCGGGTACGGCGTGTGGGTGCAGTCCTATGCCAACGGCTCCTTCAGCCTCGGTGCCCCCGACGAGCCTGACATGCTGGTATGGGTGGGGTGCACAGGTGGGTGCGTGCGTGCTGCTCAGCGGATGGCTGTTTTATCACACTTTCCTTTCTCTGCTCAGAGGATGGCTGTTTTATCACACTTTCCTTCCTCTGCTCAGAGGATGGCTGTTTTATCACACTTTCCTTCCTCTGCAACCTCTCAACCCTGCATCCCCCTCCGTCTCTCCTGCGACTCCTCTTCCCACATCACCCAACGGTGCCTACGTGTGATGCATGGGTGCGTAGCACTGCTGCCTGGACGGCAGTCGGTGGACCCCACACTTCATCCACTAAACTCTACCTCTCCTTCTCCTCACACCTCCTTTCCCTGACTCCTTTTCCGTCTCCCCCATCGCCTCGCCCCATCGTGCCTCGCCCCTCCCACCAGGCCATCCGCTACAGGGAGCAGCAGCTGCGCGTGGTGTTCATCGCGGGCCCCTCGCTGCTCGCTGTGCTCTCCGAGTTCACCCGCCTCTCCGCGCGCCCCTCCATGCCGCCCGACTGGGCCTTTGCGCCCTGGAAGGGCCGAGACGTGCATTTCAATTGCTCGCAGGTGAGAGCTCTGGAATGGATGTGCTTGAGAATGCATGTATGAGCTGAGGCATGTGGGATGATGGATGGCAGCCAGAGGGGGAGCTTGTTGTGTGATGCCATCATATGCATTCACATCTGAGTCATGCTTTATGCACTTGGTAACGCATTCTGTCTTGCTCAACTTCACGCCCAAGAGGGAAGCTCGATGTGCGAACCAATGATGGCGAGGTCACACAATGACCCAGGTTCATGGCAGTGTGCCGTGGGTGAGAGCGTGAGCTGGCAGCGCTGGTGGACGCCATGCGTGTGCTCTGCTGCTCTCCCCACTGCTGCCGCCTGCTGTGCCGTGCAAGCACTGCACCCACCGCCGCCACTTCTCCCTGCGTGCCAACACCTGCAGGTGGTGGAAGATGCGGAGAAGCTGCGGCAGCAGGGCATACCGGGGTCGGTGATTCTGATAGACAGCCCGTGGGAGACAGGCTACAACGACTTCGCCATCAACCGCCTCCAGTTCCACGACCCGGACGACATGTTCCTGCGCCTCGAGGAGCTGGGGTGAGTCGCTCAATCCAAGCTGCCCTCATGTTTGCAGCCACTTCAACAACACCTCTCTCTCACCATGCTCTCTCCGAGGCACTCCTCCTCCCTCACCGTACACCTCCTACATTCCTCCCTCCCCTCTCTCTCCCACCGCCACCTTTGCCACCAACCGTTTCCCCCCTAAACCCCCCCTCCCCCGCTGTGGCTGGCAGGTTCTACAACATCTTCTGGGCCACGCCCTTCATCAACCGCGCCAACCGAGTGGACATGCCCGGCATCACCGCAGGGCCCGCAGCCATCTTCCACGAGGCAGACAGCAAGGGCTTCCTCGTGCAGCAGGAGGGGGGCGGCTCGCAGGTGAGGGGGCGGGGCTTGCAGCTGGGGAGGGTGTGTGTGGGTTGCAGTGGGAACAGTGGGGAAGTGGTGGCAAGCCGTTCAAGAGCGGGCTACAGATCGTGGTCATGAAGAAGGAAGGAAGAAGGGCAGCAGTGGGAAGAAGAGTCGTTCTAGCAAAGAGACGATAGTCACTTTGTGAAATTTGTAACCCTTGAAAACACTGAGTTAGATCCGAACGTACAGCTCAATTCAAACTCTAGAGTTAGGCAAGCATGTTTCGGCTTTGCACGGGGTTCATACCCGCTAGGCCTTCATGAGTGCGAGAGTTCAAGTGAAAGAGCGAACAAGCGAGGGGTCTAAACGAACAACCAAGCCTCGAGATCTACAAAGGGAAATCCTACTCTGGGCGCGTAACTAGATAGGAAATGTGCCAATCCAACTAGACACGAAAAAATATTCTTAGGTGGTGTCCAGTCACTCTACAGCTTTGTCTTCGGCAGTCTTCATACTGGGTGGTGGTAACATCGCGCAAACCAGGCACTATTTCACGTTACGTGCACACTTCGAAGCAACAAAAAAACTGATCAATACAAAGATTGTGGGTAGAGAGACGGCTTTTGAGGTGGCTGAAAAGGAAGGGGCGTCCAAGGGTGGGCAGTGCGCACCAGTGCTCCACACCCCCCTGCCCCGGCACTGCCACCTGTTCTCCCACGTGCATTTCTCCGCAATTCACCCTTCCCAGCCTGCTCTTCCTTGCCTTGGCATGGTTAATCTAGTCGAGTTTTGATGTGGCTCGATCTAAAGTCAAGTCGAGTTGGTTATTGTCTTTTCTCGACTCGACTCAACTTGAGTTGAGTCGGCGTGCGGGGGAAGGTCGATGCGTCGGCGTGTCGATTGAAGGCAGATGAGCCAACCATGAGTCGGCGTGTCGATTGAAGACAGATGAGCCAACCGTGAGTCGGCGTGTCGATTGAAGACAGATGAGCCAACCATGAGTCGGCGTGTCGATTGAAGAGAGATGAGCCAACCATGAGTCGGCGTGTCGATTGAAGGCAAATGAGCCAACCATGAGTCGGCGTGTCGATTGAAGACAGACGAGCCAACCATGAGTCGGCGTGTCGATTCGAGGTGTGCTGACTCGAGAGTCACCAACATGAGTTGTGAGAATTTCTGTTCTCCATTTCCCCCATGTCATGCAATTTCCCTCCGCCACTCAATTTTCTGTGTGTACAAGAACATGGTACGGGGGGCAGGTGGGAGGAGAAGGTGGATGCTTTTCGATGCATGCTCTGCCAGATACCGAGCTTTGTTGTTTCATGCCTTATCATAACCCAATTGTGTTTTGTGGAGCGGGGCTGGGAAACACCTAAAGGTTGACTCAAATCCAGTCTGACTCGCGATTTGAGTGGCTCTTCTCCAACACTTGAGGCACGAGTTGGCAGTTTGAAAGAACCGACTCAACTCTCGACTCGGCTCGACTCGACTCATGACCATGTCTCATGACCATGTCTCATCATGACCATGTCTCATCATGACCATTTCTCATCATGACCATGTCTCATCATGACCATGTCTCATGACCATGTCTCATGACCACGTCTCATCATGACCATGTCTCATCATGACCATGTCTCATGACCACGTCTACGCTGCCTGCTTTTCCCTGCCTGTTCGGCCCTGCGTGTTCTCGTGGCTTGATGCGCGCAACACCAGATAGTGAAGTGGTGGAAGGGCGAGGGCGGGCGGGTGGACTTCACGAGTGAGGCAGCGGTGGCGTTCTGGCAGGCGGCCATGAACGCCACGCTGCAGTGGCCCACGGCGCGCGGCTTCAAGTGTGACGACGGCGAGGGCAACTACTTCCAGCCCGGCGCTGCCTTCCACGACGGCTCGCCCCTTTCAGTCATGAAGACGCGGGTCAGCCGCCCTCCTGCCACGCCGCCCCCTGCCCTGCTTTGCCCTGCCCTCCCCTGCATTGCGTGCTGCATGCTGTATACTCACTGCTGCATGCTGTATACTCACTGCTGCATGCTGTATACTCACTGCTGCATGCTGTATACTCACTGCTGACTGCTTGTCTGTGATTTCATTCCTTGGCCGCTTTCTGCCATTCATGCATCCTCGCATGTGTGCATCCTCGCATGTGTGCATCCTCGCATGCACCCTGGCAGTACGTGGAGGTGTATCTGGCAGCCATGGGGGCGTTCATAGACAAGTACCTGCAGGGGGACGGGGTGCTCATGGCCAGGAGTGGCTTCACCGGCACCGGCAAGTGAGTGCCACACCGCTCATCACTTTCACAAACCGTCGGCAACGACTGAGTCGGTGACTGTTGATTCATGCCGCCAAGCTGGTCTTCAGCTACCATCCCACCTTCCCTTGTCATCCGCTGTCCACCTCCACGTGCACGCTCCACGGTGTCCTGTCGCTGTAGGCTGCCACCATCATATCTCTTCTTTGCTCTTTTGAAACATCAACCATGTATTGAAAAGGTTCTGTTCTGACCATTAAGGCTTAGTGTAGAACTCTTGTGTCCTTGAAGGTTCGGAGAGTCTGGTTGTGGGGAAACTGGATTGCTATTGTGACTGTGCATGCATTGTGCATGGCAGTCAGTAGAGAGCACAGCCTTCATGGATAGCTGCTCAGCCCATGGCCGATGATCATCTTCTCCCAGGCCAAGATTGGGGCGATCTGCCAAATACTTCACTGTATCTTTTCAACCATTCTAAGCCATCAGCGAGTGTTGTGAGCACGTGGTGTGGGTGGGTGGCGCAGGTCGTTCGTGTGGGCGGGCGACCAGCGCGCCAACTGGAACCGCACGGAGGGCTTCCCGTCGGTCATCATGGCGGGGCAGACGGCAGCGCTGTCGGGGTTCTTCCTGTGGGGCAGCGACATCGCGGGGTACTTTGGCAAGACCATCGACAAGGAGCTCTTCATCCGCTGGAGCCAGTTCGGGTGCGCTGTGGGGAAAGTGGGGGGGAGGAGTGGGAGGGGGGGGGGGGGGGGGGGGGGTGGGTGGTGCGGGGACGGGGGAGGGGGGGTGCATAGGTTCCCAAGAGTGAGGTCTGAAAAGAGATGATTCGCAAGACATGAATCGCATGGAGAATGGGCAAGCGGGCTCTTACAAAGGACTTCACGGATGTCAAAACGAGCTCGACCAAGGTGAGAAGAAAATAAATCTACCTTTTAGCAAATTAAGCCGTTTAATCTATTGCTATTACTAGTGGAAAAAGAAGAACACAATGATTCTGGTGACACACACGATGAAGATATTAGCTGCACAGAAGGTTGCCTTGTGAGACAGAGGCCTTGGATGCCTTGTGAGACAGAGGCCTTGGATGCCTTGTGAGACAGAGGCCTTGGATGCCTTGTGAGACAGAGGCCTTGGATGCAGGAATGAGGGCAGTTTACCAAGAAGGTCTTTGCGAGCACACGAGAACATGAGCACATGAGCACGCGCATGTGTTTCGTTTGTCTATGTATTGTGTGCATGTATTGTGTGAGAAACGAGTGCTTACCTTCTCTTACTGTCTGCTATTCCGTAAAAAGAGCAAGGGTATAAAATAAGTAAGACTGATGAAAGAGGATGCGATGATGGATAGAAGCAAACACAACCTTGCAACCTCCTGAATGAGCCGGATGGAGGTCACCTGCTGAATGAGCCGGATGGAGGTCACCTGCTTGCGTTCCTTCACCCGCACCACCTCCATCGTGCCCCCCTATGCCCCCATGCGCTCCCCCACCTGATGCACCGGTTCAGGCACTCATCAACGTTGTTCTCTCCATTCCTCCCCACCCCACTTGTATCCTGTCTTGTCGAACCCCCACCTCCCAGCGCGCTATCCCCGCTGATGCACCAGTTCGGGCAGGCCAACAACGGCCCGTGGGACTACGATGCCGTCACGCTGCGCATCTACCGCCGCTTCGCCCGCCTGCACATGGCGCTCTTCCCCTACCTCAAGGCCGCCGCACTCGCCAGCGCCACGCACGGTCTCCCCATCCTCTGCGCCATGCCGCTCGCCTTCCAAGGCGACCCTGAGGCTGCCTCCCCGCAGTGGCAGTGGCAGTACAGGTTCGGCCCGGACCTGCTGGTGGCTCCGGTGTACGAGCCTGGGGTGACGCAGGCGACAGTGTACCTGCCTGGGGGCAGTGCGTGGGTGCACTTCTGGGCGCCCAACGGTGTGCTCCTGCAGGGCGGGGCCGCCGTGCAGGTGGCGGTGCCGCTGCATGAGACGGCGCTGTACGTGCGGGCGGGGGCGCTGATAGAGAGTATAGAGGAGGACGTGGACACGCTGGTGCCGCCCTCCGACAAGCTGCACCCCGACGTCAAGACCATCGGCAGGTGTGCCTTGCCTTGCATCCTCGCCACCCATCATCCTCGCCACCCATCATCCTCGCCACCCATCATCCTCGCCACCCATCATCCTCGCCACCCATCATCCTCGCCACCCATCATCCTCGCCACCCATCATCCTCGCCACCCATCATCCTCGCCACCCATCGTCCTCGCCACCCATCATCCTCGCCACCCATCATCCTCACCCTCGCACATGCCTCCTTCCGTTCGCACTCTTGGCCCTCATCATGCCTTGTCTCATTCGTTACTTCCCCCTTTCTTGCACATCAGCCTCATCCCCTACCCCCCACCCCTTCCCTCTGCCACAGTGTGCGCATCCTGCAGGTGTGGCCGGGCATCCCCTCGCAGCCATCATCGCTGGCATCGCTGCTCGCCCCCTTCCACGCCACGCTCACCGCGCGCCCCGTGCCGCAGGCGCACGGGCGGCACCGCGTGGTGCTGCAGCTGCGGGCGAGTGAGCGTGTGGAGCTGTCACTGCGCTTCATGCACGGGCAGCGCCTGCGGCAGCCCAGTGTGCGGCGCAGCAAGCGCGAGCAGGTGGGCGTGGCGTGTGCGGCGGGCAACTACCTGGGCGTGGAGGGGCTGCACTGTGCTGTCGTGCTGGAGGCGGGGGTCACCGAGGTGGTGTGGGAGTATGGGGAGTAACAATGTCTGCCTATGTCAGTGATTGGGCAAGAGGCCTGTGCCAACCAGGCCAAGTGATTGAGCGGTGCTGGCACTCATGGACTTCCTACTTGTACCCCGTGTATGCCTCATTCTATCGTAGCCATCATTCTTCTAGTTCTATTTCTGACCAAATTCGAATCAACACATCACAAAGTGCACGCCGCCTGGCCTAGCATGACTAGAATGTGTGCATAGCATGCAGTGCTATACCAAACTCTTATCAACACGGCACAATGTGCATGCCGCCTGGCCTAGCATGAATAGAATGTGTGCACACGGTAGCATACAGCGCTACACCAAACTCTAATTAACACAGCACAAAGTGCATGCCGCCTGGCCTAGCATGACTAGAATGTGTGCATAGCATACAGCAGGAGAAAAAACATACTACCGCGAGTCTCTCCTGGCGTACACAATTTTTCTCCACAACCTCTCTCCCTCCGAGCAGCTTGGCATTCGTTCCTTTAATACGGGGCTGGCTCTCGCGCAAGTGTCTTGGGATTACATGCGCAACTCATACATGGCAACAGATTCAATGACAATGAGTCACCTATTCAGCCAACTGACATTAGCCAAAATGACTCAAGGGGAGAAAGCGGGACCGTATGTTCATCGCTGCCGAAACCTGCGCGATCAGTTTAAGAGATGTGGAGGCGACGTCTGTGACGATATGGTCCTCACCATAGGCCTCTCGAGACTAACTCCAGAGTGACGACAATACAAGTCACTGCTTCGCACTCGTGGAGCCGTCTCCGAAGCCGCCCTCTGCTCCACACTTCTCTCCGAGCAGTAGGAGATTGACCTATACAATGAAAGAAACAACAAGAAAGAGAAGTTAGTTTTCTACGCTGACGCAACTGAAGGGGAGTCGCACGAGAAGAACGTTTACTTCTGCAAGTACTGCAAGAAGCCGGAAAAAGAAAAACGAAAAAACGCATAAAACAAAACGCAACATCAACCTACCCGGCCATCAGCATCAACCCGCAGCTCGCCCTTCAACGCCAGCAGCGACATCAACCGTGTCGCGACCCACCGTTGCAAGCACCTCGCAAGCTCCTGCACGCATTTCGGCCAAAGATAAAGGAGAAGGGACAATCTTGACCTGCATGGCGCATCGCAGAGGCCTTTGCTACCACAACAGGGCTCAATTTCCGCCAATCATACCAACCACGCCCATCACACTGAGTCCAAACAATGAATCTACAATCGGAATCTCGAGCGACGGGCCGACAAATCTCCCACCTGACTACGAGTTGCCGCCAAGCACGCCCGTGTCCCCTACCCTCGACCCCGGCTTTCGCGCAACACACGAAAACGACCTTTCGAGCTTCTATGTTGACCTTGACCGCATCATCACCCCAAGATCGTGAGCATCGCACGTCAGAGCCGCAATAACTTTAACAAGTGGTATTTTGATAGAAGCTGCAGACAACACCTGGTGGGATCGTCAGAATTCATTAGCAACTCGAAGACGCTGCGACGACTATGCGAAATAACCGTCGCCAACAACAATCGAATGAAGGCTGACAACATCGGCGAAATATACTTACAGTCGATCGACACCTTCTTCCCCATTCACATAGGAGATGTATCGGTGGTCGCAGACCTTCAGTTCAATCTCATCTCTACAGCACAAATCATGAAATACGGAATTGAGATTCGGAGCAGTTGCGAAAAAAAAAAAGAGCTTCGAACTCTTCTACAAGAAGAATTACGCCAACAAGGCCATGTTGAGGAGTTGAAATTCGAATCGCAGGAGAACGATGGAGACTCCGACAGGACGCTCCTACTAAAAACAACTACCACGGAAGCACCAACTTGGTCGCACCCTAAAGAGACGGATCTTCAACGCTCTTGACCAGACGGCTTCTTTTGTTCACGTGCCGTCCCAATTGCCTCAATCTCTGCTCACGGGGACACCGGATTTGCATAATGGAAGTAGAAGTAGACAGCGGGGCATCAGCATTTGCAGCACTCCCAAAAACATGAGGATGGGGAAATACAAATACAACTACTCTTGGTTGGACCAACACCGGCGTCATGATCGAAGCAAAGGGGGTGCCACAAACACCAGAGGAGAGCGGATGGAGAACTTCCGCAATCCCAAGAGGATGGGCACCACCAAGCCTGTTCGCGGAAGCTCTGACATTCCCTCCCGGGGCTATGGCGGGAAGAGACCCTTAGTGGGCAACTCGCAGCACCAGCTAGGGTGGACCTCCTCTTTCGGATCAATATGCATACGAACCTGCAGAGGAAGAACAAGAGGAGTCAGAAAGCATGGTGTACGATTTTGGAGAAGCAGCAGAGCTACTTGAACCTACCGAGGAAGCACCACCGTCAGAAGAAAGACCTCAACTGATCTCGGTCACTGGCGATGAATACCTCTACCATCGAATTCCAATGGAGGGATTCGCCGCTTCCGAGTGGCCAGTACAACATCGCCTCCAACTCAACAGCTCATGCTAGTTATCGACAACTTCATCTACGTTTCCGACACAAACAATATCGTCGGGATCCCCAAGTTTGACCTAGAGCAAGCGTCCACTCGAGCCTTCGCAGTCGACGTACGTGCCACACTCGACAAAGGAACTGCAGCACCACAGCAAGAGGAAGAGGAGAGAAACAGATATTACAAAAGGACAGACGGCTACTGCACTACTCCTGAAATTTGGCACCAGCGGCTCGGATATCCTTCACACGCCACTCTCAATAACTCAATCGAAGCTGAAGTCTTCGACAAAAGCGGCTTACTCCTACCCAGTGGTGATACACTCAAATTGACAACGGACGATCCGTCGTGCATCATCTGCCCGACTACATCACTTGCGCACAAACCCTTTCTTGACTTACCTCCATGCTACGAATGATTGAGCCGCTCGAAAAAAATTACAGCGACTTCATGATATCCATCGATGCCAATAAGCGCTACGTCTGGGCCGTCAAAATCAACTATCGGACTCCCGCCTTTGCTTGATTCGTGTTCTGGATTATGAAAGCTGAGCATCAATCGAACGACAGCATGGAGAACTTTTCTACCGAGTTTAAAGAGCTCTTCGCAAAGAAAGGGATTCATCATCTGGTGTCTCTGCCATACGCGCACTAGCAGCAACGAGTAGCAGAACGGACAAACAAGAGTCTCGCCATAAGGACCAGAGCCCTCATGTTGTCCTATCGCCACCGCGAAATTGGGCGGCCGTTTTCGTCGGCTGAGGTATATCATCCCGAAGCAGTCTGCCATCCAAAAAAAGTATTGGCCGTTCACGATCAACCATGTTGTTCGGCTGCACAACTTGCTGTTATCTCGAAGCCTCAAGAACAACATCTCACCTTACAACGCTTGTACGGGCAGAAAAGCTGACACGCGTCTGCTCCGAGTGTTTGGCTGCATCGTATACTACAGAACTCACACGGCGAGAACCGGAAAATTTACTGACCGAGCATGCTGGGGCATCTACATCATAGTCGAAAAGGAGTTCAAGGCTTGGATCATGCTAGACTGCACGATACAAGAAGTTTGAGGATCTAGGATCGAGCTTGTGAAAGAGAGTTTGAATTGAATGATCCACTTGGGTACAACACGAGGCTACATATAGTCTCAACACAAGGCCAATTATGTGAGAGTACGACGGCTTATGCCAGCTATGCTTGCTTGCCTTTACTTTATCATGCTATTTCTAGCATAGGATAATCATATGCATGCATGAATTGCTTGATTTCCTAGGCTAGGTGCTTTCCTATATTTTATTATAGTTATAGCACCGAGCTAGGTTGCGTGCACCGAATTCTGGCTTTTTCGGTTGCCACCGAATTGCCCTCTACCGAATTTGGTAAGGATCTGTTCGGGACGCTACGCGGCTCGCGGAACCTTCGCGTAACACCTGGTTACGGGGCCTTGTGTCGAGCCTATATATAGCCTCGTGTTGTACCCAGGTGATCATTCATTTCGACTCAATTCTCATTCTCTTTTCTAAGCTCGATCCTAGATCCTCACACTTGGTAATCAGAGCCCGTTTACACGCGAAGTTCTTTCGACCGCTAAAAACCAGTCTTCAAAAACCGCGGGGGCGACGCAGTTAAACATCGATTTCGGGTTCGTAAAACCGGTTCCGTGTTTTTCACTCCCCCTCGATTCGGTTTTTCGGACGCGTTGATGTCAGGCATGGAGGGCCAAGGCGACAACTACGCGACTACGAGCGACATCGCGAGCCTCCGCACCGACATGGAGCAGACGCAGGCGATGCTTCGTCGACTCGAGGATTTTCTAACAAGCCAACCAGGGTTCGCCACCGCAGCAGCAGCGACCGCAGCGACTGTAGCACCGACAACTCCAGCAGTAGTGGCGACACTGACATTTCACGGACCAATGGCACCACTGTCGCCGAACCTCGAAGCAGCACGACCGAGGCTCCCGGAGGCGTTCGATCCAAGCGCGAAGGGATCTGACGTCCGGCGATTCGTGGCCACCCTCGAGATTTACTTCGAGGCCATTGGCTGTTCGACCCCGCAACACGATGCAGCAAGGATTCGGCTCGCAGCGACACTATCACGTGGACCGGCTCTCAAATGGATTTACTACACCGACGTAGCCCGTAGGGAGAAAACGTGGCAGCAGTTTCGGGCAGATTTAATCGAGCGTTTCGAACCAATTAATAAAACCTACATGGCGCGGCATCAGATACACCGACACAAGCAATACAGTAGTGTAACACAGTACACGCAGCAGATGGAGTTACTGTTCAACCGCATCACCGACCTGACCGAAGGCGAAAAAATCCAGGCGTACAGCGAAGGGTTATAAATGGAGATTCGGCGGCAGGTGATTGCGGCGAATTACAACAGCTACAGAGACATCGTGCGTGCTGCCGAGCGATACGACGCGCTGACTCGAGGTCAACCCGAAACACGACGCTTCACGCCGAACCGTACATTCGGCACGGAGCGATCGGCACCCCCCACGTTCGCCGAACCGATGGATATCGACAAATACGACGCGAAGCAGCAGCCGACAAAATGCGAATTTTGCGGCGCAGCAGGACATCAGTTTTTGTCGTGCTACAAAATGAAGAAAGCACGTGCGGCACTCCGGGACGGAAACAGTGGAGCACCCCCGAAGTAAAAAAACGGGAATCGCCAGTAGCCGCAGATCGACCTGGCGATCGCGTAAAGATATGAAAAGCAGGAAAAGGCGACGACGTGGCGACTTCAGAGCGGGTGAAAAAAGGAGAAAATGATGGCGCGAATCTAAAACGTCACGACCGGCCGGCATCAGGGGAAATCGCCGAGGCGAATGGAGGCTCCGCGAAAAAAGACACTGCACCGATCGGGAAACTCCAGTCGAACACCCACGAAAGTAAGAATTCGTTAAAAGTATCCTATAAAGATGCTCTAACGAAGAATATTGCTTCTCGTGGTTTACAAGCCTTCAAAAAATTCAGGGGAGGTTTAGAGGCCAAGAAAAAGCCTTTAGAAAATATTCAGGTACCTGAAAAGTTGGGCAAAGTACTACGGAGCGTAGAAAAGGGTCGTGCGTTCCGTGGCATTAATATTCTCTCCCCGCAGCATAGTGTTAAGGCTCCTCGTTGCCCACAGGTGAAGCCTACACAGCTGCCAAGGCTTAGAGGAGACATCAAGGCTTAGGAGAAACTATACAAGCCTCGGAAAAATCCTCCTACCCCCCAGGTGAAGTTGGAAAGCGTTGAGTCAGGTATAGGAAAAAGGGAAGGTATAAAGTTTAATGTACCCTATGATCCTGTTAACGAGACCCTCTTTGGCTACTCAGCGCAGCAGAAACCACTACTCCTCGAGGTGTTATGCAATGGGCGACGCCTCCAGGCACTGGTGGACAGCGGTGCATCTCACTCGGTGTGTGACCGCGGAGCATTGGAGAAAATTGGAGAGAAGGCGGAAGAGACCCAGTTTTAGCAACCATGGTGGACGGTACGAAGCTTCCTATCCACGACGAAGCATCACTGCAGCTGCATATAGGTGCGTTGAGGTGGAAGCCGAAGCTACCAGTCACCAACATCAAAGGATTGGATTTTATCTTGGGGCGAAATTTCTTGAAGTGGTTCAATCCCGAGATCGATTGGGTCAACAGCAAGGTGTGCATCTACAACAACGGGAAGCGGATAGCACTGCAAAGCTGGACGGATACAGGGGACGTATCTGAAACGACACTGGCACGGTTCAAACAGACGGTGAACGAGAGTAACACGGGTTACCTAGCACTGGTCATGAAAGCAGCAGAGGAGGAGAAGCCGAGTTCCGAGCTCCCTGCAGTAGTAAAGGAGGTCTTGGAGCAATACAAGGATATAATGCCCGACGACCTACCTGCAGGCGTACCCCCAGCACGCACCCACGAGCACGAGATCGTGGAGGAACCAGGTGCGAAACCCGTCTCACGTGCACCATACCGACTGAGTCCGACAGAACCGACAGACATGAAGAAACAGATAGAGTATCTACTGGAAAGACAACTGATCCGCCCATCCACCTCTCCCTATGGTGCACCAGTTCTCTTCACTACAAAACCAGACGGCTGTTTACGGATGTGCATCGACTACCGCGCACTGAACAAACAGACAGTTAAAAACAACTACCCCATTCCGCGCATCGACGACTTACTGGACCAACTGCGTGGTGCAACGGTCGTCTCGAAGCTGGACCTATGATCGGGTTACTGGCAGATCAAGATGGCGGATAACTCGATCCACAAGACGGCGTTCCGTACCAGATACGGCTCCTACGAATACTTGGTGATGCCGTTCGGACTCTGCAACGCACCAGCAACGTTTCAGGCGGAGATGAATCACATCTTACGACCCCTGCTGGACGAGTGCGTGGTGGTGTACCTGGACGACATTCTCATCTACTCCAAGAACATGAAGGAGCACGTGGAGCATCTGCGAAAGGTGTTCAAAATCCTGCAGAAAAACAAGCTCTACGTGAAGCTGTCGAAGAGCGACTTCGCCCTAAAGAAGGTGCAGTTTCTCGGGCACATGGTGAGTGCCGAGGGCGTACACGTGGACCCGCGGAAAATCGAAGCCGTCAAGAAGTGGAAAGTACCGGAGAACGTGAAGGAGTTGCAGCAGTTCCTAGGCTTCGCCAACTACTACAACAGGTCCGTGCCGCAGTACGCTAAGATAGCAGCGCCACTGGCCGACCTACTGAAAAAGGATACGCCCTACAAATGGGATACCCCTCATCAGCAAGCCATGGAGCAGCTACAGACAGCACTGACTACAGCGCCAGTACTCATCCTACCAGACCCAAACAAAGACTACGTGGTGGAAGCAGACGTTAGTGACTAGGCAGTCGGAGCAGTACTGATGCAGGATCACGGACGCGGTTTGCAGCCCATCGCCTACCTCAGTAAGAAGCTACACGGAGCAGAACTAAACTACCCCATCCATGACAAGGAAGCCTTAGCGATAGTCATAGCCTTCAAGGCGTGGAGGTGTTACCTAGAGGGAGCCAAGACTACAGTCTATACCGGCCACTGCAGTCTCAAATATCGGAAGTCGCAGCCGACGCTCTCACGACGACAGGTGCGGTGGGTGGACTTCCTGGAAACTCACTTCCACTACGACATCGTCTACAACCCCGGGCTACACAACAAAGCAGACGCATTGAGTCGCCCCGGACATGTAGCACGCATCCAACTCGACGGGATGAACCCTCTGCTCAAGGGTCTATTCCAACATGGGTACTCCGTGGACGCAGAAATCACTACAGCACAGAACCAGAAGCTGTTACAGTGGGAGAAAGACCTAGCTGTAAGGAAGGGTTCAGGAAAGATTTGGGTACCGAATTACGCCCCGCTACGGCAGATCCTATTGGAGGAGTTTTACGACGTACCATATGCGGGACATTTCGGGAGCAAAAAGACGTTAGCAGTGATAGCGAAGTATTACTATTGGCCCGGGATGGCAGCAGACGTGCAGCAGTTCGTCACCTCTTGCGACACGTGCCAGCGGATGAAGAGTAGCAAGCAGAAAAAAGCAGGGTTACTTCAGCCTCTACCTGTACCGAAGCAGCCATGGCAGGTCTTTAGCCTCGAGTTCATCACGGGACTTCCTTCGACTTCACGAGGGCATGACGCTATACTCGTGGTGATCGACAAGTTCTCCAAAACGGGTCACTTCATACCGACCAACGCCACAGGTACAGCTGAAGCAACTGCTCGCCTCTTCTTCGACCACATCATCACCATCCACGGCATCCCCGCTACACTCATCTCAGACAGAGACCCCAAATTCACGAGTAAGTTCTGGAAGGAGCTCATGGGACTATTGGGGACAAAGCTTGCAATGTCTTCAGCATACCACCCCCAGACTGACGGACAGACAGAGCGACTCAATCAAGTGGTTGAACAGTTACTACGCACAGCTTGCAAGGACGACGTCAGCCACTGGGACACACAGTTACCGACCCTAGAGTTCGCTTACAACAACGCCTCACATGCGGCCACAGGGAAAACTCCTTTCTTCCTGTGTTACGGACGGGAACCACTCACACCACAGCAGCCAACCACACCGGCACACGTCCAAGCCGCACATGACTTTGTCACCACCATGCAGCAGCTATGGGAAAAGACTCAGCGACGTCTCACCACGATGCAGAACTCCCAGAAGCAGTATGCCGATCGTCAGCGACGTGATCACTCAGTAGCAGTCGGAGATCAGGTGCTTCTTGACACACGCAACTTGAACCTGTCTCACCTCCCATCCAAACTCCGGCCTCGCTTCTGTGGTCCTTTTCTCGTTGAGGCACAGGTGACACCAGTTACATTCCGCTTGCGCTTACCTACTACTTGGAAGCTTCACAATGCTTTCGATGTGCAGCTACTGAAACCCTACAAGGACCCCAACCAACAGTTCCAGGGATGGCAGCTACCGCCACCTCCACCTGTTCTTGTGCAGGATGAACCCGAGTACGAGATTGAGCGCGTTCTCTCTCATCGGCGCCGCGGCGGCAAGACCCTCGAGTTCCTGATACGGTGGAAGGGATACGACCCCACTGAGGAGAGTTGGGTTGCAAAAGCTGATATGGGCAACGCACGCCGTGCTCTCAAGGAATATCTTGTCAAGCAGGGTGTATCTCACGCCACCCAGCTTTGAGGTGGGGACGTGTGACAGTACGACGGCTTATGCCAGCTATGCTTGTTTGCCTTCACTTTATCATGCTATTTCTAGCATAGGATAATCATATGCATGCATGAATTGCTTGATTTCCTAGGCTAGGTGCTTTCCTATATTTTATTATAGTTATAGCACCGAGCTAGGTTGCGTGCACCGAATTCTGGCCTTTTCGGTTGCCACCGAATTGCCCTCTACCGAATTCGGTAAGGATCTGTTCGGGACGCTACGCGGCTCGCGGAACCTTCGCGTAACACCTGGTTACGGGGCCTTGTGTCGAGCCTATATATAGCCTCCCGTTGTACCCAGGTGATCATTCAATTTGACTCAGTTCTCATTCTCTTTTCTGAGCTCGATCCTAGATCCTCACAAATTACCTAGTTGTTATGCGAATGTTCTGAGGGTCGCAAAGAGTCCCGAACAGAACCTTCCCGAACTCACTAGAAAGCAATTCGGTGGAAACCGAATAGGCTTGAGTTCGGTACACGTAACCTGGTTTGGTGCTATAACCAAAATAAAATATAGGAATGCACCTAACCTAGGCAATCAAGCATATCTATGCATGATAAATAAAACCCAAGCTAGTAATAGCATAAGAAAGTCTAAGCGAGCTAGCAAAGCCAGCATAAGCCGTCGTACTCTCACACGTCCCCCCCTCAAAGCTGGGTGGCGCGAGAAACACCCTGCTTGATAAGATAGTCTTGGAGAGCACGGTGTGCGTTGCCCATATCAGCTTGTGCAACCCAACTGTCCTCGGTGGTGTCATATCCCTCCCAGCGTATGAGGAACTCGAGGGTCTTGCTGCTGCAGTGCGGATGAGTGAGAACGCGCTCCACTTCATACTCATGGTTCATCTGTATGAGAACAGGTGGTGATGGCGGTAGTTGCCATCCCTAGAACTGCTGGTTGGGGTCCTTGTAGGGCTTCAAGTAGCTGAAGATGGAAAGTGTTGTGAAGCTTCCACGTAGTAGGTAAGCGCAAGCGGAATGTAACTGGTGTCGCCTGTGCATCAACGAGAAAAGGACCAGAGAAGCAAGGCTGGAGCTTGGATGGTAGGTGAGACAGGTTCAAGTTGCGCGTATCAAGAAGCACCTGATCTTCGACTGCTACTGAGTGATCACGTCGCTGGCGATCGGCACACTACTTCTGGGAGTTCTGCATTGTGGTGAGACGTTGCTGAGTCTTCTCCCATAGATGCTGCATGGTGGTGACGACGTCGTGTGCGGCTTGGACATGTGCCGGAGTGGTTGGCTGCTGTGGTGTAAGTGGTTCCCGTTCGTAACACAGGAAAAATAGAGTTTTCCCTGTGGCCACATGCGACGTGTTGTTGTAAGCGAACTCTAGAGTCGGTAACTGTGTATCCCAATGGTTGACGTCTTCTTTGCAAGCTGTGCATAGTAACTGTTCAACCAATTGATTGAGTCGCCCTGTCTGTCCGTCAGTCTGGGGGTGGTATGCTGAAGACATTGCAAGCTTTGTCCCCAACAAGTCCATGAACTCCTTCCATATATTACGGGCAAATTTGTGCGTCCTTCTCTGAGATGAGTTTAGCGGGGATGCCGTGGATGGTGATGATGCGGGCAAAGAAGAGGCGAGCAGTTGCTTTAGTTGTAGCCAGTGGCGTTGTTGGATGCACGTCATTCTGAGTGCATGTCATCCTAACGTCCTGCCGAGTGCTCGTGCTATTTGTGCTTGCATGATTTGCATGAGCGTATGTCATTGTGCATGGCTGTTGGATATCATCATCTCTGTGTTTTTCTCCAAGTCTAAATGCTTGATCATGCAGGAGAAATTCAGAGCTTTCCAACGACACCAAGATCGCCTTATTCCGACCAAGATCGCCCAAGTTACAAGATTTCCAAGACTTGGATTTCTTATTACCTTTTGGGGTTATATCTAATTTGGGTGATTACTTGGGACATGACTATAAAGGGATCTTTGGTTGGGTGGTTAGGAAGCCAACTTTGACTTTTGGATTGGGGTGGCTAGAAGTTTCTAGCATGGGTTGCAAATGTTGCAACACCTAGGCAAAATCCAACTAGATTGGATTTTGCATGTGACACCTCAAGGTCCTCATGATGAGGGTTGCATCCTTGCTGCTAGGAAGGTTCCTACCATCCTTCCCTAGCTCTTGGAGAACCCCTTCCCTCTCATGGTTCTCTTGGAGTCCCCAACTCCAACTTTCTATGCCTTAATGTTTGTACTTCCTCCACCATTCTAGCCATGCGGCTGCTGGACGTTTTTACTTGGTGCTCACTCTATAGACCATCTCAACGACTGATTCAACTTGGAGATGGTAGCTAAGCCTAAGGCACAACTTCCTACCGAGCGGATTTGCGTTTAGTTGAGTAATGAGTTCGTCGTAAGCTCTCAAAGTGACGGATCCTGAACTACAGGCATTTGTCGGGATAAAGTGCCCCATTTTAGAAAACTTGTCGATCACCACGAATATAGTAATACTTCGCTATCCCTGCTAACGTCTTGTTGCTCCGAAATGTCCCGCGTATGGTACGTCGTGAAACTCCTCCAGTAGGATATGTCGGAGCGGGGCATAGTTCGGTACCCAAATATTTCCTGTGCCCTTCCTTACAGCTAACTCTTTCTCCCACTATAACAGCTTCTTAGTATGTGTTGTAGCAATCTCTGCGCCCACGGAGTACCCATGTTGGAATAGACCTTTGAGCAGAGGGTTCATCCCATCCAGCTAGATGCCGGCTACATGATCGGGGCGGCTTAACGCGTCAGCCTTGTTGTGTAACTCGGGCTTGTAGATGATGTCGTAGTGGAAGTGAGTTTCCAGGAAGTCCACCCACCGCACCTGTTGTCGTGAGAGCGTCGGCTGTGACTTCAGGTATTTGAATTTGCAGTGGCCACTATAGACTGTAGTCTTGGCTCCCTCTAGGTAACACCTCCATGCCTCGAAGGCTACGACTATCGCTAAGGCTTCCTTGTCGTGGATGGGGTAATTTAGTTCTGCTCCGTGTAGCTTCTTACTGAGGTAGGCGATGGGCTGCAAACCGTGTCCGTGATCTTGCATCAGTACTGCTCCGACTGCTTGGTCACTATCGTCTACTTCCATCACGTAGTCCTTGTCTGGGTCCGGTAGGATGAGTACTGGTGCTATAGTCAGTGCTGTCTGTAACTGCTCCATGGCTTGCTGATGAGGAGTATCCTATTTGTAAGGCGAATCTTTTATCAGTAGGTCACTCTGTGGCGCTGCTATCTTAGCGTACTGTGGCACGAACCTGCTGTAGTAGTTTGCGAAGCCTAGGAACTGCTGCAACTCCTTTACGTTCTCCAGTACTTTCCACTTCTTGACGCCTTCGATCTTCCGCGGGTTCACGTGTACGCCCTCGGCACTCACCATGTGCCCGAAAAATAGCACCTTCTTCAAGGCAAAGTGTCAGAGGTCCACTGGTGATCCCCGATCGATCCTAGGGAAGGGTTACAGGCTCGTTGTCCTAGGGGGTTATGGGCGCACTGACCCACTACTTAACAAGCCCTTGTATCCCAATGGTCTAGTGGTTGGGATTCTAACATGGTATCAGAGCGAAGGTCTCGGGTTCGAATCCCAGTGTGTGCACTTCAGGCATCCCAGTGTGGGGGGGTGTCACAGGTCCACTGGTGATCCCCGATCGATCCGAGGGAAGGGTTATAGGCTCGTTGTCCTGGGGGGGTTATGGGCGCACTGACCCGCTACTTAACAAGCCCTTTTATCCCAATGGTCTAGTGGTTGGGATTCTGACACAAAGTCGCTCTTCGATAGCTTCACGTAGAATTTGTTCTTCTGCAGGATCTCGAACACCTTCCGTAGACGCTCCACATGCTCCTCCATGTTCTTGGAGTAGATGAGAATGTCGTCCAGGTACACCACCACGCATTTATCCAACAGGGGCCGTAAGATGTGATTCATCTCTGCCTGAATCGTTGCTGGTGCGTTGCAGAGTCCGAACGGCATCACCAAGTATTTGAAGGAGCTGTATGTGGTATGCAACGCCGTTTTGTGGACCTAGTTGTTGTCCGCCATCTTGATCTGCCAGTAACCCGACCGTAGGTCCAGCTTCGAGAAGACTGTTGCATCACGTAGTTGGTCTAGTAGGTCGTCTATGCGCGGTATGGGATATTTGTTTTTTACTGTCTGTTTGTTCAGTGGGCGGTAGTCGATGCATATCCATAAACTGCCGTCTGGTTTTGGAGTGAAGAGAAATGGTGCACCGTAGGGAGAGGTGGATGGGCGGATCAGTTGCCTGTCCAGTAAATACTCTATCTGCTTCTTCATGTCTGTCAGTTTGGTCGGACTCAGTTGGTATGGTGCACATGAGACGGGTTTTGCACCTGGTTCCTCCACGATCTCTTGCTCGTGGGTGCGTGCTGGAGGTACGCCTGCAGATAGGTCGTCGGGCATTATATCATTGTGCTGCTCCAAGACCTCTTTTATTGCTGCAGGTAGTTCTGCGTTCGGCTTCTCCTCTGCTGCTGGCATAACCAGTGCTAGGTAACCCGTGTTACTCGCATTCACTGTCTGTTTGAACCGTGCCAGTGTAGTTTCAGGAACGCTCCCTGTATCCGTCCTGCTTCGTAGCTCCACTCGTTTCCCATTGTTGTAGATGCACGCCTTCCTGTTGACCCAGTCGATCTCAAGGTTGAACCGCTTCAAGAAATCTCGCCCCAAGATGAAATCTAAACCTTTGATGTTCGTAATCGGCAACGTCGACTTCATGCTTAGTGCCCCAATGTGCAGCTGCAGTGATGCTTCACCGTAGATGGGAAGTTTCGTACCGTCCACCATCGTTGCCGCGAACTTGGTCTCCTCCGAAGGTTCTCCAATTTTCTCCAACGTCCCGGGGTCACACAACAAGTGAGATGCACCGCTGTCCACCAGTTCCTGGAGGTGTCGCCTTTTGCGTAACACCTCGATGAGTAGTGGTTCCTGCTGCGCTGAGTAGCCAAAGAGGGTCTCATTGACAGGATCATAGGTTACATCAAAGATATTACCATCCCTATTTCCTACACCTGACTCAGCACTTTCTAACTTCACCTGGGGGGTAGGAAGATTTTTCCGAGGCTTGAACAACTTCTCCTGAACCTGGAATTTTCCTCTAAGCCTTTGTAGCTGTGTAGGCTTCACCTGTGGGCAACGGGGAGCCGTAACACTGTGCTGCGGGGAGAGAATGTTAACTCCATAGAACGCACGACCCTTTTCTACGCTCCATAATGCGTTGCCCAACTTCTGAGGTACCTGAATAATATCTAGAGGCTTTTTCTTGGCCTCCAAATCTCCCCTGAAATTTTCAAAGGCTTGAAAACCACGAGAAGCAATATTTTTCGTTAGAGTATCTTTATACGATACTTTTAACGAATTCTTACTTTCGTGGGTGTTCAGCTAAAGTTTCCCGGTCGATGCAGGGTCTTTTTACGCGGAGCCTCCATTAGCCTCGGCAATTTCCCCTGATGCCTTCCGGTCGTGACGTTTTATATTCTCGCCATCATTTTCTCCTTTTTTTCGCTCGGATGGCAGCATCATGAGAATCAGGAGTACCTGAAGCAGCGGTCGAAGAAGCCGGATGCTATTGAGGTGCTGCTGAAGTGTGTCCCGGCCGTCATCACGCCAGAGATGATCCAGAAGAGCTTGGTGACTGCGACCCTGTTGAAGCGCAAGCGCACGGCCTTCCTGAAGGGTTCGGCTTTTCACAGGGTTGGACACGGATAAGATCAAGGGTTTGGTTCACCGACACTATGGGGATAAGTATAAGTGGTGGCATAGGGTGACGGATAAGGTTCACGGCACAGTTCTACTCCTCTCCTTCCCCGCACTCACCTGTACTTTCTGCAACGGCATGCATATGTCATGCTTTCATGATGAGTATGTGACGGAGCGGTAAGACAACTTTACGAAGTGGAACTTGCCGTTGGCACGTGTTGACGAGATGAATGGTAATCATGCATGCTCGAGTTGTGCTTTTCAAGTTGCTGATACCTCCGGCGACCCAGCTCATCTCTGTACCGTCTCCCCTCCGAGCAGCGGCCTCCCTGAAGCTGACCTCAGCTACAAAGGCCATCATGGAAGAGTTGGCGATGGTCTTCACGTCTACCAACGGCCCATGGGAGGAGTGGCTGTGTGTTCAGGTTGGATGCGGAAAGGCGCATGGTGTCAGCTTCGCGAAGGCAGCGGAGCATGCGGCATCGGTTATGCATTGCACCGAGCGTCTCAAGGCGAGATCGACGATGCGTCAGAGCAAGGGGAAGATGAACCTCCTGGTGGTCAAGAAGGAGTTTGGGATGTGAGCCATCAGCTGTGATGGATAAGCGTTCGCAACTCACCATCTGTGGGGTCAACGTAAATGGCCTTGGAAGCAACGGCAAAAGAATCAAACAACGTGCATGGCTGAAGAAGGCCGCGGATGTGGTGGTGATGTCAGACACAAGGATCAAGGAAGACCATAACTTCTAGAAAGAGTTCAAATCAACGGCTTGGGCAAAGGCAAGAACAGAGAAAAGAGCAGGAGGGGTGGCGATCGTGGCGTTTAGAAAACACTTACGCTTCACGGAGGTGATGACCCATAGTACAGGGAGACTGTTAGGAGTGACGGTGGAAGGGGGAGTGACGCCTTTCAGGCCGATAGCGGCGTACCTCCCAGCACAACCAGGGAAGCGGATGAAGTTCCACACAGAGCAACCGGCGGGAACTCATCTGGTACTGGTGGGGGATCTCAACATCATTGCGGATCCGGACCTGGACATGGTCATAGAACACGGGTTTTGGCAGGGAGAATCAGCGCATGCTGGAGGCGTGGGCTGGTTTCGACCTCAGAGATGATATCCGGGCGCTCAACCCCGGAGAGAGGCAGTACACGTTCAAGGCGAGGCCGTCAGGCACCAGGTCCAGAATTGACAGGGCGCTGGTGTCAACGTCGCTGCTGGGGCATGTTATAGTCACAATAGGCTCCAATGTGCCTAAAACGAAAGATAGAGTGCACAGCCGGATTTCTGCACAGCGGCTTCAAACGTTCATAGCGTTCTGGTCACAACTTCAAATGATCTGATTCAACTTGGATCTAGAGCGTCTAAACGTCGCCTACAATAGGCAATTTAGATCGCACAACTTCACCAAGTATTGACGACACAGTGTTGGTTTGAACAAACGGCACTATGGCAGCCACTATAGTCTTAGAACACAAAATAGGAAGAGATATGAAGAGTTACGAGTTGGGAATGACTCCCAGCTCCTACAAACCCCAAGAGCCGAGGTACAGTGATGTGGAACAGTGCCACACTGTCCCCAACCACGAAGGGTCTCGAAACTACCCTTCACTAGGGCCTACACCAAGTGAAATGTTACACTACACAAAGTAATGTAACTATCTTCAATATCTTGAGGTGTACCCTTTTGGCGAGCTTCGAAATCACTTGAGGCTTGACACCAAGGCTCGGGCTCTTCATCACAAACTCATCCTTGAGTTCTTGATGGCTCTGCTGCACACACCGAACGTTCGACACAGGACCGAATAGAAACCGCGCACGACAAAAATAGAAACCGCGCGCGAGACACAAACGACCGCGTAACACGCGTCTAGCGATAACTCGCTATTGACTCGACACACACACTCGACATCATGACTCAACATTCACACATGCACGCACACGGACAACAAGCCGTGTGCAAACCGTAGGGTTGCACCAACAAACTCCCCCTCGGATTGTTGGCCTTAGGATATGTTGCTCTCTCAGTTCAGAGCCATCCCAGCCAGCTTGCAACACTTCCAATGCTGCTGCTCCACCAGCCTCTTAGTCATCATGTCAGCCGGCTGCCCCGTGGTCTTCACGTACCGCAACTTAACTTCACCCGCGGTCACCATGCTCCTCGTCCAATGCCACCTCACCCTCATGTGCTTTGTGAGTCCATGCAACACAGGGTTCTTAGCAAGAGCAATGGCACCCTGGCTGTCACAGTAGAGTGGGGTAGGTCCTTGCTGCTCCTCCCCCAATTCAGCCAACAAACGCCGCTGCCACACAATCTCCCATACGGCACGGAAGAGTGCCATGTACTCGGACTCCACCGAGCTCAAAGCTTGGTCAACCTGCTTCTTGCTCTCCCGAGCAGTTGGGCCTCCACCAACACAGCATTTGAAGCCTCCCACACTTGTCATGTTCTCTGGTTCCGATGCATATGAAGCATCCGAGTAGGCGGTGAGGAACAAACGGCCGGGTTCAACACCATCCGCGCCCTTTTGGCGCCTTTGTACCGCCGCCGAGTATTGCAGCCCAACGGTCGGTGTTTGGCCAAGATACTTGGCCACCCTCATTCCAGCTGCTACCTGCTCCTCATTAGGGTATTGCACAACCCTAATGGGACCTCCTAGGTGGGCCTTTGGTGGAGTTTGCTAAGAGATTTGATAGGTCGGGGCTCCTGGACGAGTCAGTCACCATGGCGGTCACAGTTCTGCTGCACAAAAAAGGACCGACAGATCAATTAGGCAACTAGAGACCCATCACATTGCTAAGTACAGTATACAAGGTGCTGGCAAAGCTGCTGGCAAACAGGCTGAAGAAAGAACTACACCTGGTGATATCGGGGGAGCAGCACGGCTTCATACCAGGGAGGAGCTTTGCATACGCAGTTTCGGTTGTAGCTGACACGGTGGAAGCCGCGGACAACGGGGGGGAGGACTGGTACATCCTCAAGGTGGATTTCCAGAAGGGGTACGATACGGTGGCGAGGCCGTACCTCTTTGAGACAATGGACAAGCTGGGCATACCGGCGGAGTTCATTCGGTGGACAGAGGGGCTGCACCACGGCTTCTGGACGAGGTTGGCGATTAACGGCTGGGTAGGAGAGAGGGTGGAGATGCAAAGAGGTGTGCGACAAGGGTGCCCCCTGGCCCCGTACCTCTTCCTGTGCGCCCTTGAGCCGCTGTGCCAAAATATCAAGGAAACGAATCTGGGGTTGAGCGCGGAAAGGGCGACAGAACTGTCATATGTCGGCTATGCGGACGATACGACGCTGATCCTGAAAAGGGAAGAGCAGCTGAGGGAAGCGGAGGCAGTTTTGGAGCAGTTCGGGGCGATGTCAAGCATGCGAACGAACAAAGACAAATCAGTGGTCATGCCGCTGGGAAGGAACAAATGGAAGAGCGGAGCAGAAGGGGTGAATTTCAAGTGGGCAGCGGATGGGGTGCCGGAACGCATGCTCGGGATATGGATCACGCCGAATGGAGATGCATGGCCATCCTGGGGGAAAGCGTGGGAAAAAGGGAAAACGGAGTTAGTCAAGTGGGAGAGTCAGCATCTGCTGACAGCGGCGAGGGTGATAGCAATTAATGCTTACATCATGCCGATCTTTATCTTCCAGGGGCAGGTCTACCCGCCGCCGGAGGAACTCTGGAAACACATCAAGAAGACGTGCGACAATTACGTCTCCAGTAGGGAGGCCACAGCGGATAAGTATTTCGTGCTGTGGAGTGGAGAGTTGGCGCGCCTGCCAAATAAAGAAGGGGGGTTGGGGTTGATAGACCCCAAAGCGAGAATCGACAGCATGGCGGTCAGAATGGTCGGAAAACTGATCGCGGAAAGGAATATCACGAAGCGATGGTTGGCAGAAAGGGCAGCGGCGTTACCTCAAGGGGCGGCGATGCTCTTCGCGGACCCTCAGCTGTGAAGCAATGGCCGGGCGGCAGCCAGAGATGGAAGGCGGCGGTCGGGGCGTTCTGGGAGTCCCCGTATGCGGAGTTGTCGGAGTCAAAAACCGGTTGGGAGGTGGAGCAAGCAAAGGTGTGCTTCAACCGCAAAGTCATGTTCAGGGGGAAGAGCCCTTACGAGAATCAGCAGGGCATGGAGGGTATCAGAGAGGCGAACTTTGGCGTCCTGGTGAAGGAAGGGCCGGGGGGGGGGGGGGGAGCGCACAATGAAGAGCAAGGAGACTGTGAGAACGGAGCTGGAAGGGGTAGCAACAGCCAGATGGGCGCTGATGGCATATGTGGCGATGTCGGAGGAATGGAAAGCGATGGTCATGGCAAGCAGAACAGCGGAGGCGGTGGCAGCAGTGGCGGAGGTCGTAAGGACGTACCTCCGTAGACACATGAGCACCTGTACTGGAGGGTGGCGGGGGTACAAGACAGCAAGCACGTGGCGCTATCAAGCGTTGGGTGCGGAGAAGGCGGAGTCAAAAACCGGTTGGGAGGTGGAGCAAGCAAAGGTGTGCTTCAACCGCAAAGTCATGTTCAGGGGGAAGAGCCCTTACGAGAATCAGCAGGGCATGGAGGGTATCAGAGAGGCGAACTTTGGCGTCCTGATGGAGGAAGGGCCGGGGGGGGGGGGAGCGCACAGTGAAGAGCAAGGAGACTGTGAGAACGGAGCAAGGAGGGGTAGCAACAGCCAGATGGGCGCTGATGGCATATGTGGCGATGTCGGAGGAATGGAAAGCGATGGTCATGGCAAGCAGAACAGCAGAGGCGGTGGCAGCAGTGGCGGAGGTCGTAACGGACGTACCTCCGTAGACACATGAGCACCTGTACTGGAGGGTGGCGGGGGTACAAGACAGCAAGCACGTGGCGCTATCAAGCGTTGGGTGCGGAGAAGGCGGGAAGCTGGAAGAGTGGGGCAGACTGATTAAGGCCGTTCTTTATGTAAAGCCGGTGGAGCCGGTGGCAGTCAGGGGTGGCAAAGTCCTGGGGGCGCTAACAAGGCTGCGTCAATCTGGTATCCTAGATGAGGAAGGGCTGGCGGTGAAGGCGAAGGCGATCCGACGCGCGCTAACGGGCCCGAGAACGACATCAAGAAAACGAATCGAGTGGGAAGAAAGGTGGGGGAAGAAGATCGACTAGAAGAAGGTGGAAGGTAGACGGGAGTCTGTGATAGTGCCTGTCAAGGCGAGAGATGTGCTGTTGAGGATGCACAGCCTGAACTTGCAAGTGGGAGGCCGGCTGAAGTTTTTGGGAGAAAGGGCGCGGTGCTCACACTGTGGAGAACCTGAAACCCTAGAACACTGCATGTTCAGCTGCCCGTTGGTATAGCGTGTCATCGGCGCGCTACTCCGTTCGCTGCAGCTGCTTGATCGGACGAGTTATCCAAGCTCACTGGGCAACCTGCGTTTCGAGGAAGGGGGCACATGGTCAGGCTTCTTGAAGACAACACTGGTGGCGACGACTTTCTAGCATATCAGGCTGGCGAGGTGCAACATGGTCTGGAGGGGGGAAAGGTTCCAGCGCAAAAAACTGGCCAGGGGGGCGATCCGAGATTTTGTGCTGCATGCCCAGATTTACCGGACTGAGCAGACATGAGTGGCAAGAAGGAAGGGCAAGGCGAAGCAAGGGAGTGACCCGTGGAGAGATCTGAAGGATGATGAAAAGGCGGCGGTGGCGCTGCTCAACGAACAAGGCTATAAGGCCACGTGGAGCGAAGGCTTTCTCTCTATTTGGCGCAACCCTAGGATGATAAGGCAACCACCATAGGCATACCACAGAGAGGAGGCCCCGTTTTTAATTAGAAGGCACGGTCGGTCCGCTCCGATATATCACTTACGACTGAGAATGTATGCACTCCCAATAGTGTAATGACATTTATATATATATATATATAAAGACACACAGGCAACAGGAGCGGCGCGAACGGTGACTACCAGGAGCAAGGGCCCCAGACTACAGAAGTAACTGGCTCCGTGGCTAAGACGAGCGACAGGAGAAACAGACCCACGGGCGACTGGCGCAGCAGGCTCGCTGGGCTACCGGATCAAGGGCCCCGGACTACTGGCACTGCTGACGTCACGACGGCTACCTCCGATCAACCTCCCCCAACTGTCCCACACCCCTTAGACACACCCCTTGCTTCTCATAAGAAACGAGGAAATGAATGCATTGAGCAGAATGAGGAGTACAAGTAGTAAACCCTAAAGTGTTGTACCCCATATGAACTGCCCCACTACAGCCTACACAGACTATAGCATATATGCCTGACACACCCCCATAGGCAAAGTGGGGGAGAACAAGGGGTCACAAGACCAGTCAAGCAAAGCAAAGCAAGCTCAGGGTGGATCACAACGTCACCACACAGTCCGAGCACAAGAGCAAGGCCACAAGGCCAGTTCACATGCAAGATCATATATATAAAGGTAAACAAGCAAGTGCAGGTATAGAAAGAGTACAGTACAAACAAGGTCAAGAAGTGAGCAAGTGAGGCCAAGTAGGCACAAGACCTAGCATAGCACAGAAGCGCTGATGATCACAAGGCGGAAGGGCCTTGGTAAAGATATCAGCAGTGTTGGCCTCAGAGGCCACGTAGGTGAGGCGGAGCTGACCACGCTGTTGCAGCTCACGAGCCAGGAAGTAGCGAAGAGCAATGTGCTTCGTTCTGTGCTCCAGTCTGTGCTCCCGACACAAGGCCAGCATGGCCTTGTTGTCTACGTACAGAACTGGAGGAGAACGAGGCGGCTCTCCTAGGTCAGTCAGCAGGTAGGTGAGCCAGTGTAGCTCCTGTGCAGCCATGGCCCCCGCGTAGATCTCAACCTCACAGCTGGAGGTGAGAACAGAAGACGAGCGGGTAGACCGCCACGAAACAGAGCCGGAGCCAAAGCTGAAGGTGTAACCCTGTGACGACCGCTGTGTCGGCTGGTCGTCAGCCCATGAAGCGTCTGCGTGACCTGTGAGGACCACTCGACGTCGCCCTTCAAGCACTAGCCCCATGCCCGACGTACTGCACACGTAGCGCAACACCCTCTTTGCTGCAGCCATGTGCTCTGGTCGGTGTCTCCCAGGAGCAACATAGCGTGCCAAGATGCTAAGAGGGTATGCAAGGTCAGGTCGTGTGCAGGTCATCAGGTACATGAGGCAGCCAACAAGCTCTGGGTACGGGCCACTCGGCTCTACGGACTCATCCGAAGGCAGAGCTGAGAGCGTGTGGCGAATAGACAGAGGAGTGGCCTGAGGCGAGGAGTACGTGAAGCCGAAGCGCTGAAGGACCTGCTGCACCATGTGTGACTGAGTCAGGGTAATGGTGCGCTGTGCTTTGTCCCGGGTGATCTGCAAGCCAAGGTAGCTGCGCAGTTCACCCAGGTCTGTGCACGTGTGTCTCTTCTGCAGCTCGGACTTCACGTAGGCGAGTCCAGCAGTGTCAGCTGTGGCAAAGACCAAGTCGTCGACGTACACGAGGATGTAGAACGGTGGCAGAGAAGTGCCGGTGCGTAGAAACAGCGACGGGTCGGCTGTAGAAGGAGCAAACCCAAGAGCCGCAATTGTAGTCCTCAGTGTGTCGTGCCACTCACGGGGCGCCTGGCGGAGACTCTAGACTGGCCGCCTGAGGCTCCACTGGGTACCAGGAGGAAACGACCCAGTGAAGCCAGGTGGGCGGCGCAGCCAGATCTCCTCGTGCAGGCTGCCCTGCAGGAAAGCTGTGCTGAAGTCAAGAGAGTGAAGCTCGTAGTCGCGCTGAGCGGCTATGTGCAGCAGCACCCGAAGAGTGGTCATCTTCGAGGTGGGAGAGAAGGTCTGAAAGTAGTCAACTCCCTGCCGCTGACTGAAGCCTCGAGCCATGTAACGCGCCTTGAAGACAGGCGGAGAACCCGGCGGCTGCTTCACCCTGAATATCCACATGCCACTGACGATGTTCGCCCCAGGTGGGGGAACCTCGTCGGCGTAGGTGCCTGTGGACTTCAAGGAAGCCATCTCTGCATCCATGGCTGACTGCCACTGAGAGGAGTAGGGACCCTCGATCCCCTCAGCGTACGACCGAGGAGTCGGGATGTCTGGTGCATCCGGGTCTCCCTCAGAGGCAATCAGCGTGGACACGAGATTAGGCAAAGCAGTGGCAAAACAATGGAACTCCTCCTGCCTGTCCTCAAGGACGTCCGTGCTAATAGCACACCCACCCCCGACGGACGGAGGACAGACACACTCGGACTCAGCAACAAGACTAGTGGCGTAGTCTAGACGACAGCGAGCAGCGAAGTCGACAAGCTCAGCAACTAAGGCAGACGCAGCAGTGGACTTAAAGGAAGGGTCAGTGACAACAGTGGCCAGGAGACGCGTGACAGTAGGACTGGCAGCACGAAGAGAGTCAGACTCAGGGTCAGGAAGGACAGGAAGAGAGGACTCTGGAGGAGACGGCAACGGGACACGCAGAGGAGCAGTGGAAGGACGCAGTGCCATTTGGTGTGTGCCTGGAACCGCAGGAGGACGCGGAACACGATGACTAGTGCGAGCAGTGCGAACAGGCGACGCAGGACGAGACGCAGGCTCACGACGCTCAGCAAGACCTCCAATAGGACCAGTGTAGGGAGAAGGAGCAGGAAGAGGGGAGGCGGGCTGTAACTGTGACTAGCGACTGGACAGGCTGTGGACACTCTAAGGGAGGAGCAAGACCAGTAGAGGGCGGGAGACCAAGAACCTGCTCAAGGAGCGGATCGAAGTACGGCCTCGGCCGCGTAGCACCTCCAGAACCAGCAGGGACGGCACCAGTACCCCCAGCAGCAGCACCAGCGCCAGCCGCACCTCCAGCTCCAACAGCGTCAGCTCCAGCACCCTCAGACGCACCAGCGCCAGCAGAAACACCAGCGCCAACACCCCTAGTAGCTCTAGCTCCAGCAGCTCCTGTAGTACCAACTCAAGCAGGACCGCGCTCCAGCACCGCCAGCAGCTCCAGCAGGACAAACTCCAGCAGCTCCAATAGCACCCCCAGTCCTAGCTGCTCCAGTACCGCCAGTACGAGCACCTCCGGAACCAGTAGCAACAGTAGTGCCTCCAGCTCCAGGAGCACGACTCCAGCGCCGGGCAAACCACTCGCGCAGCTCCTGCGGAGAGAGTGGCTCCCGCCTTGACGAAGCACCGCCCGCGGCCACACGAGCAGACCCAGCGCCCCCAGGCTCCGCACCCCCACGCTCCGCACCCCCAGGCTCCGCACCCCCAGGCTCCGCACCTCCAGGCTCCGCACCCCCAGACTCAGCACCCCCAGGCTCAGCACCCCTAGTCTCAGCACCCCCAGGCTCAGCACCCCTAGACTCAGCACCCGCAGGCTCAGCACTTCTAGCAGCACCAGAGTCAACAGCTACCTCCACAAGCTCGACTGCGTCTACCTGGGACACACCTGACGGGGCAGGACCCTGAGGGGGGAGGGTGTCTACCGGGGGAGGACCTGGCACAAGGAAGAGCGGCGGCGGCGGAAGGGGCGCAGCGCGGTAGGGGAAGAGATGGTAGTAAGGCACCGACTCGTCAAAGGTGACGTCCTGGGAGGACAGAACACGGCGCGAGGTGGGGTGGTAAAACTGCCACCCAGGCGCGTCGGGGGGGGAAGCCTAGGAAGACGCAAGGAACACCACGGGGGACAGCTTGTCCGCAGACAAGTCGCGGACAAACGCTCGAGATCCCCAGACCCGAAACGCAGACGCATCGCCAACCTTCCCCGTCCACCGCAAGGTGGGGGAGGTCTCTGGCAAGGAGACCCGGGGCTGAAGGTTGAGCTGATGCGCCGCGTACTGAACCGCAAACGGCCACAGAAAATGGGGGGCAGCTGCATGGATCATGGACGTACAAGCGACGTCCATGACCATGCCAATGCGGCGCTCATCAATCCCATTTTGCTATGGAGAGTCCGGAAGCGTGAAGGTCTGGCGGATGCCCTGTGCCCGACAGAAGGCTCCTAGACGGGCAGAGGAAAACTCCCCGCCTCTGTCCGAGTGCAGACGCAGAACAGGAAAGTCGGAGCCGAAACTCTCTCTGAGCTGGAGACGAGCTGCGCGGATCCAGTCGATCAACACCTCAGTGACGTCACCCTTGCTGCGCAAGGGAAAGACTATGGTGTAACGCGAGTAGTCGTCAACCACCAACAGGAAGTAACGCTCGTGTCCCTGTCCATGGACGCGGGCGGGGCCCCACACGTCCATGTGGAGAGTCTGCAGTGGAGCCTCTGTCGGAGGAAACTCGGAGGAGTGAGGGGCGGCGCGGCTGTCGCCCCTCAACGCAGGGGACGCAGGTAGGGGCAGGCCCCGGAGGTAGGGGAGGGAGAGACCGGGGGAGTCCAGAGACAAGGACACAGGAGGCCATGCCTCGGAGACGAGGCAGGGAGGGGTGACCAAGGCGGTGGTGCCAGAGGAGAGTCTGGTGGGACAGGAGACGACACGAGCAGGGAGCAGACTCAGGTCCAGACTTGGACGCTGCAGCAAACACCTGACTCGACGCAGCTACCTGGCCATACTCAGCAGCCGGAGGAGACTCAGTAGTAAGGGTGTACATGCTCGACCCTGGCCGACGGGTGAACGTGGCCAAGTGTCGGCCTGTCCGAGCACACAGTGCAGTGGGTCACCCGCTGACTCGCAGGAGGGAATGGTCAACCCCCCTATCCTGTAGGTCCGCTCCACTCACCAAGTTCGTAGAGAACGAGGGGAGGTAGAGACCTGACAGGGTGCCAGAGGGGGCTGCCGGGCACGGTAAGACAGCGGAGAAGCTAGCAAGGACAGGACCCCCAGAGGGGTCCGCCAGGGAGACTGCAACCGGCCGTCTGAGCGGCGTAAGAGTGGTGCGGTCTCGAAAGAAGGAGCGGGACGCACCCGAGTCAAGGGTGAAGGTGTGTAAGGCCTGAGCCGACGTAGTACCTGAGAGAGCAGACTCACCAGCACCTGGGGCAGCAGACGCACTAGCACCTGGGGCAGCAGACGCACTAGCACCTAGAGCAGCAGCCTCACCAGCACCTAGAGCAGTGGCCTCAATGCCCGGGTCAGGCGGTACACACAGGTAATAGTCACCCTCAACACTAGTAGTCACAGAATACATGGCAGCAAGGATAGCATCATAGTCAAGATCATAGATGGCAGCCCCCGCCCTAGAGAGATCTCCCCAGCAAGGGATCTCTGACGCCTCAGGGAACTGGCGACGCCACGCGTCCGTCAGGCGACCGAAGCAGTGCTGGGTGGAGTGCGGGCCCCCGCACTGCTCACCAGCTCGGTCGCCGGTACGGAGGACGTAAGTGCAGGGACCAGTACCCCCACCGCGCTAACGCGCAGCGTACCACTCACGAAGCTGCTGAGGGGACAGAGTCACACCACTCCGCTGCTGCTGGTGCGGACCACCACCTAACCCACTCCTCTGCGCAGAGTCGCGACCCGCTCCACCACCGCCTCCGCCGCCGCCTCCGCCGCCTCCTCCACCTCCGCCTCCTCCGCCACCCTCGCCGCCTCCGCTCCCTCCGCCACCACCGCTGCCTCCTCTGCCTCCACTGCTGCCGCCGCCGCCGCCACCCCCGCCACCACTCCCACCACCACCCCCACCCCCTCCACTGCCTCCACCACCACCTCCACCACCCCCACCAGCCCCTCCAGCGCCCTTGCCCCCCTTGCCCTTGCCGGTGCGGCGTCTCCCGCTAGGGGCAGACGCAGCGCCGACCGACTCGAAACCAACGAGGTCGGCCGCAGCAGCAGAAGCAACAGAGGGCAAGAGGGGGGAGGGGGAACACCCCTCAAAGACAGGGGCGCGAGGGTCACCACGAGAGGCTCCTACATCGACTATGCTCTTCTCTGCTGCTAGGAGGCCCTTCTCGAGGAGGTCAACGGTGAGAGTGGTGGGGCAAACTGAGAGGAAGTGGTCCCTCACTACGCGGAGAGAGTCAGGGAGACGGGTGACTATGTAGTAGAGGGTGATGTACATGGGGGGGGGGGGGGGGGTTCTAGGCGCAGAACTCAGCAGGAAGCGCAGCGCGGTAGCGAGTGTCACTAGTGCGGAGGTGCGTAATGAGGTCAGCGACTATGGGAAAGGCAGCAAGGTCAGGGAAGAGGTATGGTAGCATGAAGCGGCTCAGTGCAGCATTGGCAGGGGAAGAGTAGCGTGCAACTACAACGTCGTACAAGGTCTGAGCACTTTTGTACTGGCTAAAGTGTGCACGCTCAGTGGTCGGTAAGTGGCGATGCACAGCAAGACGGGCAGCAGCATCGCGTGTCGCCCACTGTGAGCGAACAGTGTTGTCAGCAGTAGCAGGCGGGGCAGGGGAGGCATCCAGAGGTGAGGTCGAGCAGAGAGAGGCCGTCTGCCCTATCGGACTGGAGGAACAGCTGGAGGTCATCGACCCAGACCTCAAAGTCAACGGCACGGCCCTCAGCATCAAAAGTAAGGACACTGGGGGTAGCCATGACTGCAGTGACCTAGTAGGGAGTGAGCTCACCAGTAGGAACAGCAGCGGATCGACAGTAGGGCGGCTCGGCGGCGTGGCGGCTCGGCGGCTGGGCGGCTCGGCTGCTGGGCGGCTCGGCGGCTCGGCTGGTGGGCGGCTCGGCTACTGGGTGGCTCGGCTGCTCGGCAGGTGGGCGGCTTGGCTGCTGGGCGGCTCGGCTGCAGGGCGGCTCGGCTGCTCGGCAGGTGGGTGGCTCGGCTGCTGGGCGGCGCGGCTGCGGGGCGGCTTGGCTGCTGGGTTGCTCGGCGGCTCGGTCGCTGGGCGGCTGAGCGGTGACAGGGCCGGTAGAGGCGGCGATGTGGCCGCTAGGGGAGGGCGACGGGGCCGGAGGTGACGGCGACGAGGCCGCAGGTGGCGGCGAGGCCGCAGGTGGCGGCTGCGTGGCCGCAGTTGGCGGCGACGGGGCTGCAGGTGGTGGCGACGGGGCTGCAGGTGGCGGCGGGGTGGCCGCAGGTGACCGCGACGGGGCCGCAGGCGACGGCGACGGGGCCGCAGGTGGCGGCGACGGGGGCCGCAGAGGGGCCCCAAGGGGCCGCAACGGGGCCGCAGAGGGGCCGCAAGGGGCCTAGACGGGGCCGTAGAGGGGCCGCACGGGGCCTAGACGGGGCCGCAGAGGGGGCCGCAAGGGGCCTAGACGGGGCGGCGACGGGGCCGTAAGGGGCCCAGAAGGGGCGGCGACGGGGCCGTAAGGGGCCTAGACGGGGCGGGGACGAGGCTGTAAGGGGCCGTAAGGGCGCCGCGAGGGGGGAGGGCCGACGGGCGTCGCGAGGGGCCGTAAGGGGCCGTAAGGGCGGCGTGAGGGGCCGTAGAGGGCGGCGCGAGGGGCCGTAAAGGGCAGCGCGAGGGGCCGTAAGGGCGGCGTAAGGGGGCACACAGAGCGCGACTCGGGCAGGAGCGAAGCGCTCTCCGGGCAGGAAAAATAATATCGTGGTGGGTTCTAGGAATCGTTCCCACTAGGGAACCTGCTCGATACCATGATAAGAAACGAGGAAATGAATGCATTGAGCAGAATGAGGAGTACAAGTAGTAAACCCTAAAGTGTTGTACCCCATATGACTTGCCCCACTACAACCTACACAGACTATAGCATATATGCCTGATAGCTTCATCCCTAGCTCCACTCCCACGACACCCCCCTAGCGCCACTCCCTCGGCTCCCACACACCCACCCCTCTCAGCAGCAGCTGCAGCAGTGGGAGAGAGAGGAGGAGGAGCAAGGGACGACTCACACACCCGCCACCCCCATACCCGCCACCCCCATACCCTCCACCCCACAGCTGCACGCGCAGCAGGGAGAGGAAGGAGAAGGTGGGGCGAAGGGGGGGGGAGGGCGGGAAAGAAGGTGCCCCTCGACGCACGAGGGCAAGGGACGTCGCGCGGGTCCACAGGGAGCGCGCGCGGGTCCACGAGGCAGCGCGCGCAGGTCCCCTGGGGCGACGCGCGGGTTGACGGGGGCAGCGCGCGGGTCAGCGAAGCAGCGCGCGCAGGTCCCCTGGGGCAACGCGCGGGTCGACGGGGGCAGCGCGCGGGTCGACGGGGGCAGTGCGCGATTCGACGGGGGCGGCGCGCCGAGCAGAAAACCGCCGCGCGCCCGGGGCTCTCGACAGGCAGGAAATGGTCACGCACCCGGGGCGCGCGACTGAGAGAAAAAAAGCGGAAGTTAACGGTTGGCCCATCCACAGGATCGGCAAGGGAGGGCCGGCCTGCTCTGCTACCATGTTGAATTCCTAGATAGAGCTTAGTAGCCATGGCTAGGGTTTAGGTTTTACGAAGGAGAAAAGATAACAGACGCAGAAGGATTGTACTAGCAACAGATAGGATACATTTAGCAAACCCTAATTTGTGCAGTACTCACTATAGAGTACCCCACTGCAGACTAGACAATTATAGCATTCTGACACAACGGTCACAGAACCACTCAGCAAGAACAAACAATGGTCACAAGACCAGTTCACAAGAACAAAGCAACTCTTGAGGTGGATCTCAAGATCACCACACAGTTCTATAACAAGCAAGGGGCCACAAGGCCAGTCTACATGCAAGTACATAGCAGATATAAAAGATGCAAGAGTACAAGACATGTATGACAAGCATCTCTACAGAAGCAAAAGGCCACAAGGCATATCCACAAGCACATATATAGGATATATTGTGAGATGCAAGAGTACAAGACAAAGAATCTCTACGCATGGAGTGAAGGCCTGTAGACACAAGGCCTGCCTGGGTGCAGAAACGCTGGTGTTAACAAGGCGGCAACACCTTGGTGAAAATATCTACAGTGTTGGCCTCAGAGACCACATGTTGCACGGGTGCCTGGCCACGCTGCTGCAACTCTCCTAGAAGGAAGTAACGAAGTTGGATGTGCTTCCCCAACCAGTCGGGGCTCCTCGCTTTTACAACAGAATAGCAGACATGTTGTCGGCGAACAAGACCAGGGGAGAGCGAGGCCGCTCACGAAGGTCGGTGAGGAGGAAAGACAGCAAGCGAAGCTCCTAGGTGGCCATGGCCGCAGTGTACACCTCTGCCTCACAGCTGGAACTGGAGATGGACGACGCCCGAGTGGACCTCCACGAAACAGCTCCGGTCCCAAGGCTGAAGCAGTAACCCTGTGTAGACCGCAACAACTCAGCGTCGTCAGCCCACGACGAGTCCGAGAAACCTGTAGGTGTAACTGGCTGCTTCCCTCCAAGGACAATTCCCATGCCTGATGTACTCGCCACATAATTCGCCACCCTCTTAGCAGCGTACCAGTGGGAAGGTCGGTTTCTCCCATGCGCAACAAAGCGTGCAAGGACGCTAAGAGGGTAAGCTAGGTCTGGACGAGTACATGTCATCAGGTACATGAGACAACCCACTAGCTCAGGATATGAACCGCTGGACTCAAATGGCTTGTCCGAAGGTGGAGCCGTGAGCCCATGATCCACAACAAGAGGAGTGAGCTGTACCTTGAGAACGGGAAGTGGAACCGCATGAGGATCTGTTCAACCATATGCGACTGCGTTAGCGTAATGGTGCGAGCTGCCCTGTCCCTAGTGATCTGCAGGCCAAGGTAGCGCTGCAACTCACCAAGGTCAGTGCAAGTGTGTCTCCTCTTAAGTTCCTCCTTCACGAAGGCCAGTGCACGTTGGTCCAGAGTGGTGAAGTCCAGGTCATCAATGTAAACCAAAACTAAGAACGGGGTCGAGCCGCGGCGGACGAACAACGACGGGTCAACAGACGACGGGAAGAAGTCAGGCTCTGCAAGAGTCGAACGTAGCATGTCGTGCCACTCGTGGGGAGCCTGGCGCAGGCCGTAGACTGGTTGACACAACTGCCGCTGGTCCGAGGAGGGAAAGAGCCAGTAAAGCCAGGCGGGTGATGCAGCCAGATCTGCTCATGCAGGCTCCCGTGTAGGAACGCTGTGGAGAATTCCAAGGAGTGTAACTCGTAGTCGCGCTAAGCTGCGATGTGGAGCAACACCCGAAGAGTGGTCATCTTTGGGGTGGGATCAAAGGTCGGAAAGAAAACTACCCCCTCACACTGACTGAAGCCTCTCGCCAAATAGGGCACCATGAACACCGGTGATGATCCAGGCGGCCTCTTCACCTTGTAGAGCCACATGCCACTGACGACGTTCATCCTAGGTGGTGGGAAGGCGTCGACGTAGGTGCATGTGGACCTATAAGATGCCATCTCTGCCTCCTCCGCTGCAATCCATTATGAAGCCCAGGGTCCCGAGACCGCCTCGGCATGAGTGCGCGGGATTGAGATGTCAAGGGCGTTTGGATCCCCCTCACGGGCAAGCAGCATGGCGCAGAGATGAGGGACAGCGACCGCAAGGAAACCAAGCTCGAACTGCGTGTCCTCGAGGACCTCCAGGGGAAAAACAGGGAGACCCCCAGTGGACGGAGAATGAGCAGTGCCGCTCGCCAGGTGGGAGGCATAGTCAAGACGGTGGGACGAGGCAAAGCTAGCGACAGTGGTAACAAGGGCTGAGACAGACGGCAGAGGGGCAGTCGAGTGAGTGACCAACGCGGACAGAGCACGGGAGACGACAGGACGGGAGGCACGGAGGTAGTCAGACAACGGATCGTGAAGCACAATGGGGGACGACTTAGGAGGCTGTGGAGGGACTGGAGGAGGTGGAATACGAGAGCGGAGTACAAGGTGAAACGGGCCGTCAGCACGCTAACGAGATTGACGGGGCTGTGGAGACACAACACGACTGACGGAAGAACGACAAGTCCACTGGGATGAGGAGAGGGACTAAACAGGGGGAACAGGAGGGGCCGGTAGGGGACCACGAGCCAAGCGTGCAGGTGCTGGGTCGGGCAGGTCGCACAGTCGAAGTCGCCGCCGCTCCGCCTCCTCTGGCGTCTGCTGCAATGGTACCTGCCCCTGTTGCTGCTCCTGTGGCTCCTCCTCTACCCTCTCTTGCTGCGGCTGCAGCTGCACTGGCTACTGCGACCGGGACTCCTTTGCTACCCTCTGTCAACGGGAGTTGTGTGTTGGCGCCGTCCTCGCTTGGGCGGAGCCGACTTCGTGGTCGGGTGTGAGGGGAGCAGTCGACCTGCAGCAGTGGGCGAGCTGGTTGACAAGGAGGTCGACCTGCACGAGAGCCACTGCATGGGTGCCGACTTCAGGGTGGCGCCGACTACAGGGAGGTCGACCTGGGAAGTTGACCTGCGGAGGGCGTCGGCTTAGTGACGCCAACTTGGGGCAGCCGACTTGGGTGGTTGGCTGACATGACTACTGGTCGATCTGGTAGTTGGTCGACCAGGCCTGCAGGTCGACTTGGTGGTTGGTCGACTAGGCGTGATGTCGACCTGGTGGTCGACCTAACAGGGTGGTCGACGAAGGAGGGGCCGACGTCTACCTTGATTCAAGATGCCGAGCAGCTGGGCATCAAGTAGCAGGGCGTCAACTTGGTGACGCCGACTTCGGGTAGCCGACTTGGGTGGTCGGCTGACAACTGCGCCGGTCGACATGGAGCTGGTCGACTAGGAGTGCTGGTCAACGTAGAGCTGGTCGACCAGGAGGGACGTTGACCTGGAGCTGGTCGACCAGGGGCGTGGTCGACCTGGTGAGGCCGACTTGGGGTGGTCGTCGACTTGGGAGGTTGACGGGCACATACAGGAGCAGCTAGTCGACGTGGTTGCCTGGTTGACTAGGATACCTGGGTGATGAGGTTCTGCGGAGGAGTGCGACACTCGCCCAGGCGAAATGAGGCGGGTCTGACCTCGGTGGTGGTATCCCGAGGTCGACGTGGCTGATCAGATGCAGTCGTCAGCGCCAGGTTGACTTGATATGTACGCTGTGTAGGTAACAAGGCTCAGCACGCCAATTCTCTACAAGCACCTACGACGCTGGTGCGCTGCTATTCTGCGAGAGCAACGCTGGCACGCCGTCCACCTGCAGCGTTGGAACGCCGTCAGCTTTGCGCTGCTGGAGCGCGGTCGACCAAGTCGTGCTGGAACGCGGTCGACCATGCTGTGCTGGCAGTCGACCGACCTGAATGCTAGCTCTGATGTAGTCTTGCCATGCCATTCTTTGTACCATTGTTGTCAACTTTCTCTAGTGAAACTCTTGCCAAATTGCCCCGTGAACTAGCATGCAGTGTGTGCACTAGGAAAAGGACTAGGTGATGGGGAGGTGATGGAAATGTGATAATTGAAACGAGAATTAATGAACTATGAAACAGTTGGGTACAAGTACTAACCCTAATTGGGTTGTACCCCATATGGGCTACCCCACTACAGCCTACACAAAAGCATAAGCTATAATGTTCTAACACACCCCCATAGGCAAAATGGGGAGAACAAGCGGTCACAAGACCAGTCAAGCAAAGCAAGCTCAGGGTGGATCACAAAGTCACCACACATTCCGAGCACAAGTTCAAGGCCACAAGGCCAGTTCACATGCAGGACTGCATATATATATAGAAAGCTAGACAAGCAAGAGCAGGTGTATATATATGTAACAGTACAAGCAAGGTCAAGAGGTAAGCAAGTGAGGCAAGACAGGCACAAGACCAAGCTGAGTACAGAAGGGCTGATGATCACAAGGCGCAAGTGCCTTGGTGAAGATATCACCAGTGTTGGCCTCTGAGGCCACGTACGCAAGACGCAGCTGACCACGCTGCTGCAGCTCACGAGCAAGGAAGTAGCGAAGAGCAATGTGCTTCGTTCTGTGCTCCAGTCTCTGCTCTCGATACAAGGCCAGCATGGCCTTGTTGTCTACGTACAGCACTGGAGGAGAACGAGGCACCTCTCCAAAGTCAGTCAGCAGGTAGGTGAGCCAGCGAAGCTTCTGTGCAGCCATGGCCCCGGCGTAGATCTCAGCCTCACAACTGGAGCCGAGAACAGAAGACGAGCGGGTAGCCCGCCACGAAACAAAGCCGGAACCAAGGCTGAAGGTGTAACCCTGTGACGACCTCTGCGTAGCCTGGTCGTCCGCCCAAGAAGCGTCTGCGGGCCCAGTGAGGACCACTGGACTCCGCCCTCCAAGCACAAGCCCCATGCCCGACGTACTGCACAAGTAGCGCAACACCCTCTTCGCTGCAGCCATGTGCTCCGGTCTGTGTCTCCCAGGAGCAACATAGCGTGCGAGAATGCTAAGAGGGTATGCAAGGTCAGGTCGAGTGTAGGTCATCAGGTACATGAGGCAGCCAACAAGCTCTGGGTACGGGCCACTCGACTCTACGGACTCATCCGAAGGCAGAGCTGAGAGCAGGCGACGAGTAGGCAGAGGAGTGGCCTGAGGCGAGGAGTACGTGAAGCCGAAGCGCTGAAGGACCTGCTGCACCATGTGTGAATGAGTCAGGGTAATGGTGCGCTGTGCTTTGTCCCGGGTGATCTGCAAGCCAAGGTAGCTGCGCAGTTCACCCAGGTCAGTGCACGTGTGTCTCTTCTGCAGCTCGGACTTCACGTGGGCGAGTCCAGCAGTGTCAGCTGTGGCAAAGACCAAGTCGACGACGTAGACGAGGATGTAGAACGGCGACAAAGAAGTGTCGGTGCGCAGAAACAGCGACGGGTCAGCAGTAGAGGGAGCAAACCCAAGAGCCGCAAGCGTAGTCCTTAGTGTGTCGTGCCACTCACGCGGTGCCTGGCGGAGACCGTAGATTGGCCACCGGAGGCTCCAGTAGGTGCCACGAGGAAAAGATCTAGTGAAGCCAGGTGGGCGGCGCAGCCAGATCTCCTCGTGCAGGATACCCTTCAAGAAAGCAGTGCTAAAGTCAAGAGAGTGAAGCTCATAGTCGCGCTGAGCGGCTATGTGCAGCAGCACCGGAAGAGTGGTCATCTTCGGGGTGGGAGAGAAGGTCTGAAAGTAGTCAACTCCCTGCCGCTGACTGAAGCCACGAGCCACGTACCGCGCCTTGAAGACAGGCGGGGAACCCAGCGGCCGCTTCACCCTGAAAATCCACATGCCACTGACAATGTTCGCCCCAGGTGGGGGAACCTCGTCAACGTAGGTGCCTGTGGACTTCCAGGAAGCCATTCTTGCGTCCATAGCTGCCTGCCACGGAGAGGAGTAGGGACCCTCTATCGCCTCCGCGTAAGAGCGCGGAGTCGGGATGTCAAGTGCATCCGGGTCTCCCTCATGGGTAAGTAGTACGGACACAAGATGAGGTGAAGCAGCAGCCAGACACTGGAACTCCTCCTGCCTGTCCTCAAGCACGTCCGTGCCAAGGGCACACTCACCCCCGACGGACGGAGGACAGACAGACTCAGACTCAGCGACAAGACTAGCAGCATAGTCTAGACGACAGCGAGCAGCAAAGTTGACGAGCTCAGCAACTAGGGCAGACGCAGCAGTGGACTCAAAAGAAGGGTCACTGACGACAGTAGCAAGGAGACGCGTGACAGTCGGACTGGCAGCACGAAGAGAGTACGACTTAGGGTCGGCAAGAGCAGGAAGAGAGAACTCAGGAGAAGAAGGCAACGGGGCACGCAGAGGAGCAGTGGACGGACGCAAAGACATCCGGTGCGTGCCAGGGACAGGAGGAGGACGCTCACGCAAACTACGACCACTAGCGCGAGCAGGACGGACAGGTGACGTAGGGCGAGACGCAGGCTCACGACACTCAGCAAGACCTCCAGCAGGACCAGTGTAGGGAGAAGGAGCAGGCAGCGGGGAGACCGGCTGTAACCGTAACTGTGACGGGACAGGCTGTGGACACTCTAAGGGAGGAGGAGGACCAGTAGAAGGCGGGAGACCAAGAACATGTTGAAGGAACGGAACGAAGTACGGCCGAGGCCGTGCGGCGACTCCAGTCTTAGCAGGGACAGCACCAGCACCCCCAGCGGCAGCACCAGTGCTAGCAGCACCTCCAGCTCCAGTAACTCCAGCAGCACCGCCACCAGGACCGACAGCAGTAGCCTCAGTGCCAACACCCGCTGCAGCTCCAGCTCCAGACGCACCCACCGGCCCAGCAGCTCCAGTACCTCCCGTACGAGCACCTCCGGGACCGGCAGTACCAGCACTCTCAGCAGCCGAAGAAACCCCAGCTCCAGCAGTACGTCTCCAGCGTCGGCCAATCCACTCGCGCAGCTCCTGTGGAGAGAGGGGCTCCCGCCGAGACGAAGTACCCCGAGAACCTCCAGGCCCAGTACCGCAGGACGCCTCACAAGCAGGCCCAGCTCCCTCAGGCTCAGTACCTCCAGTCAAAGCACCCCCAGGATCAGCACCCCCAGGCGTAGTACCCCCAGGCTCAGCACCCCAAGGCCCAGCACCCCCAGTCTCAGCACCCCCAGTCTCAGTACCCCCAGGCTCAGCACCCCCAGTCTCAGTACCCCCAGGCTCAGCACCCTCATCACCACCAGAGTCACCAGTGACCTCGACAGGCTCGACTGCGTCTACCTGGGACACACCTGAAGGGGACGGACCCTGATGGGCGAGGGGGTCTACCGGAGGGGGACCTGGTACAAGGAAGAGCGGCGGCGGGGGGAGGGACGGAGTGCGGTAGGGGAAGAGGCGGTAGTAGGGGACCGACTCGTTAAACATGACGTCCTGGGAGGACAGAACACGGCGAGAGGCGGGGTGGTAGAACTGCCACCCTGGCGCGTCAGGGGGGAAACCCAGGAAGACGCAGGGAGCAGCACGAGGGGACAGATTGTCCGCAGACAAGTCGCGGACAAACGCCCGAGATCCCCAGACACGGAACGCAGACGCATCGCCAACCTTCCCCGTCCACAGCAAGGCTGGGGAGGTCTTCGGCCTGGAGACCCTGGGGTGAAGGTTGATCTGATGCGCCGCGTACCGAACCGCAAACGGCCACAGAAAATGGGGGGTAGCCGCATGCATCATGGACGTACGAGCTACGTCCATGACTATGCCAATGCGGCGCTCAGCAATCCCATTTTGCTGTGGAGATTCTGGAAGCGTGAAGGTCTGGCGGATGCCTCGTGCACGACAGTAGGCTCGCAGAAGGCCAGAGGAGAACTCTTCACCTCTGTCAGAGTGCAGACGCAGAACGAAAGTCCGAGCCGAAGCTCTGCGTGAGCTGGAGACGAGCTGCGTGGATCCATTCGATCAACACCTCAGTGACATCACCCTTGCTGTGCAAGGGGAAGACTGTGGTGTAACGCGAGTAGTCATCAACCACCAACAGAAAGTAGCGCTCGTGACCCTGCCCACGAACGCGGGCCGGGCCTCACACGTCCATGTGAAGCGTCTGCAGCGGGGCCTCTGTCGGATGAAACGGGGAGGTGTGAGGGGCAGCCCGCTGCCGCCCCTCGACACAGGGGACGCAGGTAGGGCTTGGCTCCAGAGGAAGGGGAGGGAGGGACCGGGGAAGACCAGAGACAAGGACACGGGAGGCCATGCCTCGGAGACGAAGCAGGGAGGCGTGACCAAGGCGGTGGTGCCAAAGGAGAGTCTCGTGAGACAGGAGGCGACACGAGCAGGGGGCAGACTCAGGGCCAGACCTGGACGCTGCAGCAAACACCTGACCCGACGCAGCTACCTGACCAGACGCAGGGAGTGAAGGAGACGTAGTGGACAGTGTGTACAGGCTCGACCCCGGCCGACGAGTAAACGTGGCCAAGTGTCGGCTCGTCCGAGCGTCCGTGCAGTGGGTCACTCGCTGGCTCGCACGAGTGAACTGGTGAGCTCCCCCATCCTGAAGGTCAGCGCCACTCACCAAGTTCGTAGAGAACGAGGGGAGGTAAAGACCAGACAGGGTGCCAGAGGGAGCCGCCGGACACGGGAGGACAGTGGAGTAGTGAGCTAGGACAGGACCCCCAGAGGGGTCTGCGAGAGAGACCGCAACTGGCCGACCAAACGGCGTGAGTGTGGTGCGGTCTCGAAAGAAGGAGCCAGCCGCCCTCGAGTCAAGGGTGAAGGTGAGGGAGGCCGAAGCCGACGCAGTACCTGAGAGAGCCGACTCACCAGCACCTGAGGAAGTAGACGCACCAGCACCTAGAGCTGCAGCCTCGCTAGCATCTAGAGCAGCAGCCTCACCAGTACCTAGAGCAGCAGTCTCAATGCTCGGGTCGGGCGGGAAACACCGGTAACAATCCCCCTCATCACTTATAGTCACAGCATACATGGCAGCAAGAATAGCATCAAAGTCAAGATCAAAGATAGCTACGCCCGCCCTAGACAGCTCACCCCAGCGGGGGATCTCCGTGGCCTCCGGAAACTGGTGACGCCAAGCGTCCGTCATGCGGCCAAAGCAGCGCTGGGTGGGGTGCGCACCCCCACACTGCTCACCCGTGCGGTCGCCGGTGCGGAGGACGTAGGTGCACGGAGCAGTACCCCCACCACGCTGGCGTGCAGCGTACCACTCACGGAGCTGCTGAGGGGGGGGGATGTCACGAGTGCGCTGCTGGCGCTGACCACCACCGGAGCCGACCCTCTGCGCAGCGCCACCCCGACCAGCTCCACCTCCTCCGCCACCGCCTCCTCCACCGCCGCCACCCCCGCCACCTCCGCTCCCACCGCCACCGGCGCCGCCTCCGCCTCCACTACTGCCACCGGCACGTCCACCCCCGCCACCACCCCCACCGCCACCCCCACCCCCTCTGCCGCCTCCACCGCCGCCTCCACCGCCCCCGCTAGCTCCTCCAGCGCCCCTGCCCCCCTTGTCCTTGCCAGGGCGGCGTCTCCCGCCAGGGGTAGACGCCGCACCGACCGACTGAAGCCCAACGAGGTCGGCCGCAGCAGCAGAGGCAACAGAGGGCAAAAGGGGGGAGGGGGAACACCCCTCAAAGATGGGGGTGCGCGGGTCACCACGAGAGGCTCCTACAGCGACTATGCTCTTCTCCGCTGCTAAGAGGGCCTTCTCGAGGAGGTCAACAGTGAGAGTGGTGGGACAGACTGAGAGGAAGTGGTCCCTGACTACGTGAAGGGAGTCAGGGAGGCGGGTGACTATGTAGTAGAGGGTGATGTACATGGGGGGGGGGGGTTCTTGGCGCAGAACTCAGCAGGAAGCGCAGCGCGGTAGCGAGTGTCACTAGTGCGGAGGTGCGTAATGAGGTCAGCGACTGTGGGAAAGGCAGCAAGGTCAAGAAAGAGGTACGGTAGCATGAGGCGGCTCAGTGCAGCAGTGGCAGGGGAGGAGTAGCGTGCAACTACAGCGGCGTACAAGGTCTGAGCACTCTTGTACTGGCTAAAGTGCGCACGCTCAGAGGTAGGCAGGTGGCGACGCACAGCAAGACGTGCAGCAGCATCGCGCGTGGCCCACTGTGAGCGAACAGTGGCGTCAGCATCAGCAGCATGGGCAGGAGAGGCACCAGAGGTGAGTTCAAAGAGAGAGAGACCGTCTGCCCTATCGCACTGTAAGAAAAGCTGCAGGTCATCTATCTAGACGTCAAAGTCAATGGCCCGACCCTCAGCGTCAAAAGCGAGGACACTAGGGGTAGCCATGACAGCGGTAGACTAGCAGCGCAAACAGTAGGGTGAGGGCAGTGCTGTGAAAGAGGCGCTGCTCTTACTGGACAGGGCGGCTCGGGCGGCTCGGCTGCAGGGCGACTCGGCGGCTCGGCAGCTGGGCGGCTCGGCGGCTCGGCTGCTGGGCGGCTCGGCGGCTCGGCTGCTGGGCGGCTCGGCGGCTCGGCTGCTCGGCTGCTGGGCGGCTCAGCTACTGGGCGGCTCGGCGGCTGGGCGGCTCGGCTGCTGGGCGGCTCGGCGGCTGGGCGGCTCGGCTGCTGGGCGGCTCGGCTACTGGGTGGCTCGGCTTCTGGGCGGTTCGGCGGGGCCGCTGAGAGGGCGGCGTCCGGTGCCGCTGGGAGGAGGCGGCGGGGCCGCTGAGAGGAGGCGGCGGGGCCGCTGAGAGGAGGCGGCGGGGCTGCTGAGAGGAGGCGGCGGGGCCGCTGAGAGGAGGCGGCGGGGCCACTGAGAGGAGGCGGCGGGGCCCTGAGAGGAGGCGGCGGGGCCGCTAAGAGGAGGCGGCGGGGCCGCAAAGGTAGGTGGTGGGGCCGCAGGTAGGTGGTGGGGCCGCTGGTAGGTGGCGGGGCCGCAGGTAGGTGGCGGGGCCGCAGGTAGGTGGCGGGGCTGCAGGTAGGCGCCGGGGCCGCACAGGTAGGTGGCGGGGCCGCGGGTAGGTGGTGGGGCCGCAGGAAGGTGGCGGGGCCGCAGGTAGGTGGCGGGGCCGCTGGTAGATGGCGGGGCCGCAGGTAGGTGGCGGGGCCGCAGGTAGGTGGCGGGGCCGCAGGTAGGCGCCGGGGCCGCACAGGTAGGTGGCGGGGCCGCGGGTAGGTGGCGGGGCCGCAGGAAGGTGGCGGGGCCGCAGGTAGGTGGCGGGGCCGCAAGTAGGTGGCGGGGCCAGCAGGTAGGTGCCGGGGCCGCACCGGTAGGTGGCGGGGCCGCTGGTAAGTGGCAGGGCCGCAGGTAAGGGCGGCGTCAGGGCCGCAGGGCGGTGCGAGGGCCGCTGGGTAGGCGACGAGGCCGCAGGGCGGCGGATCGGGGCCTGGGAAAGGGCGGCGCGATGGCCGCGGGGTAGGGGACGAGGTCGCAGGGCGGCGGGTCGGGGCCAGGAAGGGCGGTGCGAGGGCCGCAAGGCTGGCGACGGGGCCGCTAGGGCAGCGTGACGGGGCGAGAAAAAAGGGGGAGCGCGACTCGGGCTAGGGCTGAGCGCGCTCCGGGCAGCAAAAAAAAATGTCGAATTGGTGGGCCCTATGAACAGTTCCCACGAGGGAACCTGCTCGATACCATGTGATAATTGAAACGAGAATGAATGAACTATGAAACAGTTGGGTACAAGTACTAACCCTAATTAGGTTGTACCCCATATGGGCTACCCCACTACAGCCTACACAAAAGCATAAGCTATAATGTTCTGACAGGAAAGGGGACGGGGGGGGCGATGGGGAGGCGACGGGGCCGCGACGGGGAGGGTGTCAAACTATAATTCTATAGTTTGCGTAGTTCTAGTCTAGGTGTTCTCCCTTATGTTATTTTCTACGTGCACTAGGGCTAGGTTTTGCATATATCTTGTTTGTACTTTTTGTTTTAGTATATTTTACATTGTGACATGGTATAGAGCTAGGTTAACCCTAGCGAGATTTTCCCCTTAGGAAAAATCTTTCGACTATCATGGGCCAACCTAGTCGCGCCCCATCCTAGACCGCCCGTAGCGCGCTTACCTTAGCCCCGTCGCCTGTAGACCCTCACTCCCACCCCCATCGCCAGTTACCCGTCGCGCGTTTCCCCCCGCCGATCACGGCCGTTTCCCCTTTTTTTTCCCGTCGCCCGTCACCCGTTGCGGCTGTTTGTTAGCGGGCCCCGCGGCCCCGTCGTTAGTCGCATGCACGCACAGCAGCAGCCGCGCGCACGAGCGACCCGTCGCTCCACCTGTTTCCCACAGTCATAACCGCCGCCCCACCCGTTAGACGCGGCCCCACCCGCTGCCTTACCCGCCGCCCGGTCTGTTAGCCGTCGCCTCACACGCGACCTGCCGCCCCACGAGCAGAAATCCGCAGCCACACCAGAAATCGGACTGAACTGCACAGATTCGCACAGAACCGCATCCCGCTGCCCCACCCGTTCAAGCCAGAGCTGCTGCCCCACCCGTTTCAGTCACCTCACCCGGAATCAGCCGCCCCACCCGGTACTCTCCACCCTGCAGAAGCGCACAGAACCGCACAAAACTGCGCAGAACCGCACTAAACTGCACAGAACTGCACAGAACCGCACCCGCTGCCCCACCCGTTCCAGCCAGAGCTGCTGCCGCACCTGTTCTAGTCACCTCACCCGGAATCAGCCTCCCCACCCGGTACTCTCTGTCAACGGGAGTTGTTGTTGGCCCCGTCCTCGCTTGGGCGGAGCCGACTACGTAGTCAGGTGTATGAGAGATACAGCCGACTTGCAACGTTGCCGACTTGGGAGGTCGCCGACTTAGCGACGCCGACTTCTGGTAGCCGACTTGGGTGGTCGGCTGACGACTGGGCTGGTCGACGTGGAGCTGGTCGACCAGGAGTGACGTCGACCTGGAGCTGGTCGACCAGGGGTGTGGTCGACCTGGTGAGGTCGAATGGAGGTGGCCGTCGACTTGGGAGGTCGACGGGCACATACAGGAGCACCCGGTTGACGTGGTTGCCCGGTCGACCAGGTTACCTGGGTGACGAGACTCTACGGAGGAGTGTGACGGTCGCCCAGGCGAAGTTGGCGAGTCCGACCTCGGCGGTGGTATCCCGACGTCGACATGGCGAACCAGGTGGAGTCATCAGCACGTGGATAACTTGGTGTGTGCGTTGTGCAGGTGACGAGGCTCAGCCCGCCAATCCTCTGCGAGCACCTGCGAAGCGGGTGCGCTGCTGTTCTGCGGGAGCAATGCTGGCACGCCGTCAACCTATGACGTTGGCACGCCGTCGACCTTGCACTGCTGGAGCGCGGTCAACCAAGTCATGCTGGAATGCGGTCGACCATGCTGCGTTGGCAGTCGACCGACCTTGAATGCTAGCTCTGATGTAGTCTTGCCATGCCAACTTCGTTGTACCATTTTTTTTGTCAACTTTCTCTAGTGAAACTCTTGCCAATTCTCCCCGTGAACTAGCAAGTTGTGTGTGCACTAGGAAAACGACTAAGGACCAACGAATGCAGAGATCACACGAGCACCCGTGCCTAGCCCGTAGTCTAGCTCCCGTTCTAGTAGTTATCTCCGCATGGTGCGGTGAGCGTGTACGGCACACGACTTACCTTTCAGTTTGGTCGATGTAGAGGTCACTTACCTAATTTGCTCGTAGGCCGGCAGCCGTACAGTCCCTAGCGTGTGCGTAGGTGATATAGAGGTGATGGACACCCTGCAGGGACGGCTGGAGGATGCGAGGAGACGCCATGAGGCCCAAGAGTATGGGGCGATACCCTAGGCGGTCGTCGAGGCTGGACTCCGCTCCCTGTGGGCGACGGAGCATCCCCCTTCCCGACCAGCTTCTCCTCGACCGGTGACCAACGAAGGCGGCTTCGACGTGGGCGTCAACGCCGGAGGTGGCCAAGTCGGCAGCAGTGCGGGAGGCACGTCGAGGAAGCGTGGTGTGATACACGCCGATGAAGTCGGCGGCGTTCAGGCGCGAGGGGTGTAGTCGTCTGCGGTTGTAGGCTCCTCGCAGGGCGACGTCGGAGGACGTCGAAGCGGATTGTCGCCGATGTCGGCGACCCAGGTGACGGCGGGCGGGATAGCACCGAGCTACGGCTACTTCAAGTTTACGCCGGACAGGATCTCGATCACCCCGCCACTTACTGGTCAACCCGACATCCTCACCTGGAAGGAAGCCATCGAGCCTCAGCTGGAGATGGCCGGGCTGATCGGCTTCGCCCGAGGGACAATGGCGACGCCAGAGGAGCATCACGCCGACTTACGAGCGGATTTTTGCGCCGTGCAGCTGTTGACCTCCACGGTCATCTCGCGATGCTGCTCGCCGGGCGTGCAGATCGCCTTAAAGTGGTGCCGAGAGTACCTCGACGCCGGCCACCGGGCGTAGCACTTCGTCGAGTCGACCTACCAAGTCACCGACGACTTGTTCATCGCCCAGCCTGGAGGGGCAGCTGACTCACCTGCGTATGGGCGACGAGGAGACAGCGACCGACTAGTGCAACCGGGCCCGGCGAATTCTCGCCACCATCAGGATGGCCGGCGCGCATTACTCGACTGCGTTGTACGTCACCTTCGTTATGCAGGGACTCTCGAGCAGCTACAACCTGCTGAAGCGGCTATCCATGGCGCCGAGCATGAGGTCAATGCTCAACGAGGACAACTTGACCTCGTACATTCTGCAGGACGAGACAATGCAGGAGGCTGAGCGGTCCCAGGAGCTCTTGGCGCAGGCGAACTTCGTCGCCCCGGCGAAGCAAGGAGGTCGACCGGGGCAGCGCGGACAGTCTGGCAGCGGCGGTAGCAGTGGCTGGAAGCCGGCCAAAGATGTCGACAAGAAGACGTCGAGCAAGGATAGCGGTCGAGGAAGAGGAAGTCGACGTCGGAAGTGCTGGATCTGCCGCAGCCCCGACCATCTCTCCTTTGAGTGCCCCGACCGCAGTGACTCCGAAGAAGACGACGCCAAGGGAGGCCGCGGGAGGTCTAACAGTCGTCGTCCTCGCCGAGGAGGAAACCATCTGCGCAAGGAGAAGCAGTCGACCAAGACATCGACTTCGGCAAAGGACGCCGACTCCTCTGCAGGCGGCAAGATGCGGGACGACAAGACGGCGTCGTGCTCACTAAGTCGGCGTTGTGGAGCCGAGCGTCTCGCTGGCCCCGAAGGCCGGAGAGGACTTCGAGGCGGTGGCGGCAGCTGTGCAGGCAAACCCGGCGGTGGTCCTGCTCGACAGCGGCTGCTCCCATCACCTGATGGGGACGAAGGAAGTCTTCGTCAACCTGCAGCCGAGCGGCTCTATCAAGCACGTGCGAGGCTTCAATGGGGCGCTACAGGACGTCCAGGGCTGCGGCACCGTCACTTTGCAAGGAGAGGCCAAGAAGCAGGTGCTCATCCCTTACGTGTTGTACGTCCCGGGTGTGCGAGCCAACCTGCTGTCGGTTGGTCAGCTGAAGGAGCATGACATGAAGCTGCAAGAGGACGGAGATGGCATGCTGCTCGTCTCGGCAGCCGCAAAGGTGCTCGATCGGGCGACGTACTCCGGGCGCGTCCTCTGCACTGACCTACGTCCCTGCTCGGTGAAGTCGACGTCGACCTCAACGGATGTTGTGGCCCTGCGGGCGATTGTCTCGAAGACCAAGTCGACCCCTGACAGGATGCATGCGAGGCTTGCACACGTCGGCATGGACACCATCAGGAGCTCGGCGAAGAACGAGGTCGCCATTGGGCTGGACCTCAAGTCGGCGACTGGCACCGACTCACCGTGTGTCTCGTGCGTCGGCGGGAAGCTGGCGCGGCACACCTTCCCCGACCAAGGCTCCGACGCCGACGACATGCTGTCCGTCATGCACATCGACCTGTGCGGGCCGTTCTGCGTGGCTGCCAAGGACGGCAGCCTGTACTTTCTGCTACTGAAGGACCGCAAGAACCGCTTAGTGTGGGTGAGGACGGTCGCCAAGAAGTCGGTACTAGCTGCTGGAGTTCCAGAAGTGGCTGGTGTTGGTGGAGAGGCAGACGAAGAAGTTAGTGCTGATGCTACGCTCGGACCGAGGAGGGGAGTTCCTAGGGAGGCAGTTCACCGACTTCGTGGACGACAAGGGGATCGTCCACGACCTTACCTGCCCGTACACACCGCAGCAGAACGGCATGGCGGAGCGGGAGATGCGGACGGTGGTGGAGTTGGTGCGGACGATGCTACTGCACATGGGCGTGCAGCACCACTGGTGGCACCTCGCTCTGCGGCAGGCCGTCTGGGTCTGCAACTGCCTTGAGCGGTCGACGCTGCTGCCGGGGACGACGCCGTACTAGGTGCTGACCGGGCAGAAGCCCGACTTGTCGCTGGCGCGGGTGTGGGGCTGCATGGCGCAATTCCTTGTCTCCGAGCAGCAGCGTGATGGGAAGTTGCAGCCGAAGGCTAGGTGGGGCCTTCACCTTGGCGTGTCGGGGGAGAGCAAGGGCTGGGAGCTCCTCGACATCGACGCCAACCGGGTGGTTACCAGGTCGGACGTGGTGTTCTACGAGGATATGTCGCTGGAGGTGTGGAAGTCGGAGCACAGGCCGGTCTCAGGTCGGACGCCGGCCACCCCACCGACCGATACCTCGCCGGCGACGCTGCCTCTGATCGCCGAAGTTGGTGAGCTTGCTACTGAGGACGCCGAGGTCGTCCGTCCTCCTCCCCCTTCCCCTACAACCTCTGCCCCTCCCCTCGTGGCCGACCTGCACGGGCTTACTCCTATGTCGGCCTCCGGCGATGAGGGGAGTAGTGGGACGTCGCCTTCGGCGCCGGCCAAAGGCATCGCCGGTGGTCGATGTGACGAGGGGCAGGTCGACGTGGGATTGAAGCCGACGTCGATAGGGGAGGAGCAGGTCGAGGAGCAGCAGCCGACACGGGAGCAGGCAGCAGTGAAGCCGACCACGGAGCAGTCGCCAACCGGGCAGTCGGCAGGGAAGCCGACCACAGGGGAGAGGTCGACCAGAAAGTCGACTGAGGTGCAGCAGGGCGACGAGGGCAGCGAAGCCGGTGACGAAGTGGAGAAGTCTACCGACAGCGATTTGGTGGATGTTCGGCCTGAACCCCGGAAGTCAGGCCGACTTCGGAGGCCGCCCGACTTCTTCGTCCCCGCTGCCTTCACCACGGTGTACGACGTGGACGACGACGACCTGGCGTATGACGACGCTCAGGAGGATGAGGAGTTTCCAGAGCTCGACCCCGACATGCATGCCGACCTCGAGCACCGCTGGGACATCTCGACCATGACGGTGAAGGAGGCATTGGCAAGCTCGAAGGGCCCGGCGGTGAAGGCCACCATGGAGGAGGAGATCCGCAGCCTCATCAACATGGGCACCTGGGAGCTGGTCGAACGCCCACCGGGGGTCAACATCATGAAGAACCACGTCGACGACACCGTTGAGCGCGAGAAGGCGAGGCTGGTTGTGAAGGGCTTCACGCAAGTGTACGGCACCGACTACGACGAGACGTTTGCGCAGGTGGGCAGCTATGTCACGCTGAGGATCTTCCTCAGCATCGTCCTCGTCCTCAACCTCAACCTGATGCAGCTCGACATGAAGAACGCCTTCTTGCAGAGCAATCTCGACAGGGTGCTCTACATGTCCCAGCCGGACTACTTCAACGACGGGACCGGCCGGGTGTGCAAGCTGCTGAACAGCCTGTACGGGCTGAAGCAGTCGCCACTGCTGTGGTACTTGGCGCTCAACGACGTGCTGGTCGGCGCCGGGTGGAAGAAGAGCCAGGTCGATGAGGCTCTCTACTTCAAGGTCGGAGAGGACGGAGTGGCCTGCTGGGTGCTGGTCTACGTCGACGACCCGCTTGCCGCCAACAGCAGCACCGAGATGCTGAAGGAGCTGCTGGAGTCCGCCTTCGAGTTGCGTGAGATCTCGACGGTGCAGAAGTACCTCGGGCTGGAGATCGTCCGCGACAGGTCGGCGGGGAAGTTGTGGCTGTACCAGCAGGGCTACGCCGACAAGCTGCGTAGGCGCTTCATCGACGAGGAGAAGGCCGGGCGCACCCCGAAGACGCCGATCTTGGTCGATGCCTACGCCGAGCTCACCTTCGACGACGAGGAGGCACAGGAGCGACAAGAGGAGGAGTATCGGCAGAAGGTCGGCTCGCTGCAGTTTCGCGGCGACGACGACGAGGCCGGACATCGCCTTTGCCTGCAGAAAGCTGGGGAGTGGCCTCACGGTGAGGAGCGACCAGCACTGGCGCGAGGTCGACCACTGCCTTGCCTACCTTGCCAACACTGCGTGACACTGCCCTGGAGTTCGGCGGTGGACCTGAGTCGCTGGAGCTAGTCGGATACGTGGACGTCGACGACGCCGGTAACAAGCAGAACAGGACGAGCACGGGCGGATACGTGTTCGTCTACGGAGGGGCCGCAGTCTCCTGGTCGAGCCAGCGCATCAAGTGCGCGACGTTGTCGTCGACTGAGTCGGAGTACGTGGCAGCCACCGAAGCCGGCAAGGAGGGACGCCGACTTCGCTTCCTCCTTGCAGAGTTCCGGCAGCTGGATGCCGGGAAGCCAACCATCCTTCGGGTGGACAACAAGTCGGCCATCACGGTCGCCGAGGGCATGGGGTTGACGGGCAACCTCAAGCACATGGAGCGGCTGACGACTGGGCTGGTGGACGTGGAGGTGGTCGACCAGGAGTGACGTCGACCTGGAGCTTTTCGACCAACGGTGTGGTCGACCTGGTGAGGTCGAAATGGAGGTGGCCATCGACTTGGGAGGTCGACGGGCACATACAGGAGCACCAGGTCGACGTGGTTGCCCGGTCAACCAGGTTACCTGGGTGACGAGACTCTGCGGAGGAGTGCGACGGTCGCCCAGGCGAAGTTGGCGAGTCCGACCTCGGCGGTGGTATCTCGAGGTCAACATGGCGAATTAGGTGGAGTCATCAGCACGAGGATGACTTGGTGTGTGCGTTGTGCAGGTGACGAGGCTCAGCCCGCCAATCCTCTGCGAGCACCTGCGAAATGGGTACGCTGCTGTTCTGCGGGAGCAATGCTGGCACGCCGTCAACCTGCGACGTTGGCACGCCGTCGACCTTGCACTGCTGGAGCGCGGTCGACCAAGCCATGCTGGAACGCGGTCGACCATTCTGCGCTGGCAGTCGACCGACCTGAATGCTAGCTCTGATGTGGTCTTGCCATGCCAACTTCATTGTACCATTTTTTTTGTCAACTTTCTCTAGTGAAACTCTTGTCAATTCTCCCCGTGAACTAGCAAGCTGTGTGTGCACTAGGAAAACGACTAAGGACCAACGAATGAAGAGATCACACGAGCACCCGTGCCTAGCCCGTAGTGTAGCTCCCGTTCTAGTAGTTATCTCCGCACTCTCCACCCCACAGAACCGCGCAGAACCGCACTGAACTGCACAGAACCGCACCCGCTGCCCCACCCGTTCCAGCCAGAGCTGCTGCCCCACCCGTTCTAGTCACCTCACCCAGAATCAGCCGCCCCACCCGGTACTCTCCACCCCGCAGAACCGCACTGAACCGCACATAACCGCGCAGAACCGCACTGAACTACACAAAACCGCACAGAACCGCACCCGCTGCACCACCCGTTCCAGCCAGAGCTGCTGCCCCACCCGTTCCAGTCACCTCACCCGGAATCAGCTGCCTCACCCGGTACTCTCCACCCCGCAGAACCGCACAGAACCGTGCAGAACTGCACTGAATTGCACAGAAGCCGCACCGAACCGCACCCGCTGTCCCACCTGTACCAGTCAGAGCTGCCCCCCATGACCTGAATCCTCCGCCTCAAGAGCTGAAACCCGCCACCAGCAGCACCAGTAGCAGCAGTTTCAGGCTGCCCCCAGCAAAACCAGAAGCAGCATAGGCTGCCCCAGCTCTCGAGCAGCAGCTTAGGCTACCGCAACGCACCATCAGCAGCTTAGGCTGCCCCCAGTGCACCAGCAGCAGCTTCAGGCTGCCCCCAGCAGAACCAGTAGCAGCACAGGCTGCCCCCAGCGAACTAATAGCAGCTTGAGCTACTGCCAGCACATCCCCTCCCCCCCCAGTTTCTAGCTACTCACATGGTGTGTACTAGAGTTCTACAATAGCAGGGCCAGCCGCAACACTCCAGGCAGTGGGGACCTGCGGGTCCAAAGGGTGGAGCCCCCAGCAGTGGCTCAGCTAGCAGTGGGCGAGACGTCAGCCTCTGCGGGTACCAGGCCCTGTCAGGCCCTGGTGCTGGCACCACCTGTTGGAGTCCTGACCACTCTACGTCCAGCTGCTACCGTCGACTCGACGACCTCCACCGTGAGCGTTTTGGTCCTCATGCTATTAGACCGCACTGGCCCTCGCGACTTTGCCAGCGCACTGCTGCACCAGTTGAGTCTCACCTACTTAGTCTAGGACCATTCCTGGCTATACGAGTTGAGACATGTGTTTCCAGTCTTGGTGCGTGTGTTGTTTCCAGTCCAGGCGCCTCTGAGGGTCTTTGTGTAGGAGCTGCAGCTACCACTAGTCTACCAGCCTTTGCAGCTGGCTCGGGTGCGACCTCACAGACTGCACAGCTTTCCTTCACCCTAGACTCTGGAGAGTCCAGCTATTTCTTTTGCGAGTGTACTGACCTCACACGACTGCGCTCTCCAGTCACTGTCGCCTTGGCTGACCCCTCTGTGGGACCTGTAGTTGCCTGCAGCACCACCACTCTCCTGTGACCGGCGACTCCCTCTGGGTTCCGCACAGGTTACTACACCCCCTCGTTCTCCAGGAACCTGGTGGGTGTCAGTCACCTTCACGACCTAGGTGTAGTCACTACTTTCCCAGTCGACTAGCATGTTGCCTCCTGCACAGTCATTACTTCTGGGGCCCCTCTGGCCACTTTTCACAGGGAGCAGGGCTTTGGTCTGTACTCACTACACACTAGGTCTCACCACACTTGGTCAGGTCAGGTCAGGTCAGGTCAGGTAGCTGCTGTGTCATGTGACTATCGGTCCCTCACCCACCCGTCGGTCCTCTGGCACCAGCGTCTAGGTCACCAGTCGTTCCCGCCTCTCAGTAGGATGGCACGTTACCGTCTTGTCTCGGGTCTCCCAGAGTCGCTTGCACCGCTTCCCCGCTCCCCTGCGCCGCTGTGCACTCCTTGCGTCGAGGGTCGGCAGCGCGCTGCCCTCACTCCTCCTTGTTCCCCCCCACCACGGCTCCCTTCCAGACCCTGCACTTGGACGTCTGGGGCCCCTCCCCGGTCCTTGGGCCACGTCAGGAGCGCTACTTCCTGATTGTGGTGGACGACTACTCTCGCTACACCATGGTTTTCCCCTTGTAACGGAAGGCCGACGTGCCTACCGTCCTCGAGCCGTGGCTACTAGCGTAGGGTGGCGCTCAGGGCCTGTGTGGCCTGTGTGCCTACCGTCCTATGCTCGGTCCGTGGTGGTGAGTTTTCTTCCACTCGCCTGGAGACTGTTCTGTCAGGGTCGGGGGATCATCCAGTCTTACACGCTACTAGCCTTGCCGGAGCAGAACGGGGTAACCAAGCGACACATCGGCCTGGTCATGGAGGTTGCCCGGACCTCCATGTGCCATGCCGGTGCCCCCCAGTTCTTGTGGCCTCAGGCAGTCCGCTACGCCGCGCACCAGCTGAACCTATGGCCCAGTGACGCACGGCCACGGGTGACGCCGGTCTCCCTTTGGACAGGTTCTCTAGGCGTAGCAGCTGACTTCCGTGTCTGGGGTTCTCTAGCTCACGTTTGCGCCACTGGCGCGAACAAGTTGTCTCTGCAAACTAGTGCCTGCGTCTTTCTTGGCTTCCCTTTGGACGCCTCCGGCTGGGTGTTCTACGACCCGGTCACCTACCAGTTCTTCGCTTCTCAGGACGTCACGTTCGACGAGTCTGTCTGTTACTACAGGAGTCGCCCCCACCAAGGTACTGAGGCCTTTCCCCCCTCGCTGTTCCTCACCCTTGAGCCCCCACCAGTCGCCCCGGTAGCCCCCCCCCCCCCTTCGCGTCCTGCCCCGTCAGGTGTGTCGCACGTCACTCCGCAGTCTTCCCCCCCGCAGCGTCCAGTCCCTGTCGTGTCTGGGGGTGCGGGAGGTGCAGTTGCAGAGGGTGAGGGTACTAGGGCTGCATGAGCTGGTGGTGTCGGCTCTGGGGGTGCAAGAGTTGTGGGCGTGGAGGTCACTTCTGTGGAGGACACGGCAGCCTCGACTCGGCGGCCTCGCCCCGTCTCACCCCCTGGCTTCCCGTTCGTCCCGCAGTTTCCTCTTCGTTCTTCTCTGCGGCTGGTTGCTGCGGAGCCTGGGGGTGTTTCTGCGGGAGGTACTGGAGGCCCCGGGGGTGTCGGTGGTGGAGGTGCTGGTTCAGGGGGTGCTGGAGGTGACACTGGCACTGTGGCGCCTACACCGCTCGCTGTCCGTTTCCTGACCCGTGAGCAGCGTCTCCTCAGGTTGGAGAGGGAGGAGCGTGAGCGGTTTGAGAGGGCACAGCAGTAGGAGCAGCAGCAACAGCAGCAGCAGCAGCAGCAGCAGCAGCAGCAGGCAGCAGCAGTTGCCGCAGCAGCAGCAGGAGAGAGTAGAGGAGGAGTCACAGCCGCAGCAGGAGAGGGTAGAGGAGGAGTCACGACCGCACTAGGAGAGGGTAGAGCAGGAGTCCCGCCTGCAGCAGCAGGCGCAGTTACAGACACAGCATGAGAGAGTAGAGGAGCAGACACGGTCGTACCAGGAGAGGGTAGAGCAGCAGTCCCACCCACAGCAGCAGGTGCAGGTACAGACCCACCAGGACAGAGTAGAGGAGGAGTCACGGCCGCAGCACGAGAGGGTAGCATAGGAGTTCCGGTCATAGCAGCGGGTGCAGCTGCAGTCGCAGCAAGAGAGGGCAGAGGCGGTGCCACAGGAGTAGCAGCAGGGGCCGGTACCGTCGAAGCAGACGCCAGAGGAGGCGGAGCAGCAGCGACTGCAACTACGCGACCTCCCCGACCCAGCACCTGCACGCTTTGTTCGTGGTCCCCTACCGTCCCCTCCTGTTCCCCCTGTTGAGTCCCTGTCCTCGTCCCAGTGAACTCGTCGTTCTCCCCTCAGTCATGCTGTGTCCCCGAAGCGTCGTCGGTCCCGTTACCGTGCAGACGGTCCGTTCCACCTTGTTCTTCGCTCTCGAGTTCCACCTCCTCTTGTCCTTCCACAGCCTCCTAAGTCGTCCCTCACTGTGCTTCACGACCCGTTGTCCGACTACCTTCGTGCCTCCCGTCTTGTCGTCTCCCGTGTTTTGTCCGCGTTGGTCACTCACCCGACTGCACCCCTATCGTCTGTCTCAGCACTTGTCACCACTGTCGCTGGCTTTGCCTCTTTCCACCGCCTTGACTACGCCGCTCACTTGGTGAGTGGCCCTGCTCGTTCTCCGTCCTCTGGGGGTGCTCCTGTCTTTCCCCTGGAGGTCCTAGAGGACAGGCAGTTTGAGCTTGGTTTCCTTGCGGCCGCTGTTCCTCATCTCTGCGCCATGCTGCTTACCCCTGAGAGGGATCCAGACGCTCTTGACATCCCGATCCCTCGCAATCATGCTGAGGCGGATCTCGGGAACTTGGGCTTTGTACTGGATAGCAGCTGAGGAGGCAGAGATGGCATCTTATAGGTCCACAGGCACTTACGACGATGCAGTCCCACCACCTGGGACGAACGTCGTCAGTGGCCGATGGCTCTACAAGGTGAAGCGGCCGCCTGGATCACCACCAGTGTTCAAGGCGCGATATGTGGTGAGAGGCTTCAGTCAGCGAGAGGGGGTGGACTTCTTCCAGACCTTTGCGCCCACCCCGAAGATGAGTACTCTTCGGGTGCTGCTGCATATTGCAGCCCAGCGCGACTACGAGTTGCACTCCTTGGACTTTTCCACCACGCTCCTTCAGGGGAGCCTGCACGAGCAGATCTGGCTACGTCGCCCGCCTGGCTTCACTGGCTCTTTCCCACCTGGGACCCAGTGGCAGCTGCGTCGACCAGTCTACGGCCTGCATCAGGCTCCACGTGAGTGGCACGTCACACTTCGCTCGACCCTTGCAGCGCTTGACTTACTTTCCGTCGTCTCCCGAACCGTCACTGTTCGTTCGCCGTGGCTCGACCCCGTTCTTTGTCCTGGTCTACGTCGACGACCTGGTGTTCGCCACTCCCGACTTCTGCGCGCTGGCCTCCATGAAGGAAGAACTGCAGAGGAGACACACTTGCACTGACCTTGGTGAGCTACAGCACTACCTTGGCCTGCAGATCACTAGGGACAGGGCAGCTCGCACCATTACGCTGACGTAAGTCGCATTTGGTCGAGCAGATCCTCACGTGGTTTCGCTTCTTGTTCTCCAAGGTACAGCTGACCCCTCTTGCTGTGGATCATGGGCTCACGGCTCCACCTTCGAACGAGTCATTTGAGTCCAGTAGTAAAGGCAAGCAAGCATAGCTGGCATAAGCCGTCGTACTCTCACACGTCCCCCCCTCAAAGCTGGGTGGCGTGAGATACACCCTGCTTGACAAGATAGTCCTTGAGAGCACGGCGTGCGTTGCCCATATCAGCTTCTGCAACCCAACTGTCCTCAGTGGGGTCGTATCCCTTCCAGCGTATCAGGAACTCGAGGGTCTTGCCGCCGCGGCACCGATGAGAGAGAACGCGCTCGATCTCGTACTCGGGTTCATCCTCTACAAGAACAGGTGGAGGTGGCGGTAGCTGCCGTCCCTTGAACTGTTGGTTGGGGTCCTTGTAGGGTTTCAGTAGCTGCACATGGAAAGCATTGTGAAGCTTCCACGTATCTGGTAAGCGCAAGCGGAATGTAACTGGTGTCACCTGTGCCTCAACGAGAAAAGGACCACAGAAGCGAGGCCGGAGTTTGGATGGGAGGTGAGACAGGTTCAAGTTGTGCGTGTCAAGAAGCACCTGATCTCCGACTGCTACTGAGTGATCACGTCGCTGACAATCGGCATACTGCTTCTGGGAGTTCTGCATCGTGGTGAGACGTCGCTGAGTCTTCTCCCATAGCTGCTGCATGGTGGTGACGAAGTCATGTGCGGCTTGGACGTGTGCCAGGTGTAGTTGGCTGCTGTGGTGTGAGTGGTTCCCATCCGTAACACAGGAAGAACGGAGTTTTCCCTGTGGCCGCATGTGATGCGTTGTTGTAAGCAAACTCTAGGGTTGGTAACTGTGTGTCCCAGTGGCTGACGTCGTCCTTGCAAGCTGTGCGCAGTAACTGTTCAACCACTTGATTGAGTCGCTCTGTCTGTCCGTCAGTCTGGGGGTGGTATGCTGAAGACATTGCAAGCTTTGTCCCCAACAGTCCCATGAGCTCCTTCCAGAACTTACTCGTGAATTTTGGGTCTCTGTCTAAGATGAGTGTAGCGGGGATGCCGTGGATGGTGATGATGCGGTCGAGGAAGAGGCGAGCAGTTGCTTCACCTGTAGCTGTGGCGTTGGTCGGTATGAAGTGACCCATTTTGGAGAACTTATCGATGACTACGAGGATGGAATCGTGGCCCTGTGAGGTCGAAGGAAGTCCGGTGATGAAGTCGAGGCTAACGACCTGCCATGGCTGCTCCGGTACGGGTAGAGGCTGAAGTAACCCTGCTTTTTTCTGCTTGCTGCTCTTCATCCGCTGGCACGTGTCGCATGAGGTGACGAACTGCTGCACGTCTGCTGCCATCCCGGGCCAGTTGTAATACTTCGCTATCCCTGCTAACGTCTTGTTGCTCCCGAAATGTCCCGCGTATGGTACGTCATGAAAGTCCTCCAATAGGATCTGCCGTAGCGGGGCGTAATTCGGTACCCAAGTCTTTCCTGAACCCTTCCTTACAGCTAAGTCTTTCTCCCACTGTAACAGCTTCTTGGTCTGTGCTGTAGCAATCTCTGCGTCCACGGAGTACCCATGTTGGAATAGACCCTTGAGCAGAGGGTTCATCCCGTCGAGCTGGATGCCTGCTACATGTCCGGGGCGGCTCAACGCGTCTGCCTTGTTGTGTAGCCCGGGCTTGTAGACGATGTCGTAGTGGAAGTGAGTTTCCAGGAAGTCCACCCACCGCACCTGTCGTCGTGAGAGTGTCGGCTGCGACTTCAGGTATTTGAGACTGTAGTGGTCAGTATAGACTGTAGTCTTGGCTCCCTCTAGGTAACACCTCCACGCCTTGAAGGCTATGACTATTGCTAAGGCTTCCTTGTCGTGAATGGGGTAGTTTAGTTTTGCTCCGTGTAGCTTCTTACTGAGGTAGGCGATGGGCTGCAAACCGCGTTCGTGATCCTGCATCAGTACTGCTCCGACTGCTTGGTCACTAGCGTCTGCTTCCACCACGTAGTCCTTGTCTGGATCCGGCAAGATGAGTACTGGCGCTGTAGTCAGTGCTGTCTGTAGCTGCTCCATGGCTTGCTGATGAGGGGTATCCCATTTGTAGGGCGTATCCTTTTTCAGTAGGTCGGTCAGTGGCGCTGCTATCTTAGCGTACTGCGGCACGAACCTGTTGTAGTAGTTGGCGAAGCCTAGGAACTGCTGTAACTCCTTTACGTTCTCCGGTACTTTCCACTTCTTGACGGCTTCGATCTTCCGTGGGTCCACGTGTACGCCCTCGGCACTCACCATGTGCCCGAGAAAGTGCACCTTCTTCAGGGCGAAGTCGCTCTTCGACAGCTTCACGTAGAACTTGTTTTTCCGCAGGATCTCGAACACTTTCCGTAGATGCTCCACGTGCTCCTTCATGTTCTTGGAGTAGATGAGAATGTCGTCCAGCTTAACCACCACGCACTCGTCCAGCAGGGGTCGTAAGATGTGATTCATCTCCGCCTGAAACGTTGCTGGTGCGTTGCAGAGTCCGAACGGCATCACCAAGTATTCGTAGGAGCCGTATCTGGTCCGGAACGCTGTCTTGTGGACGGAGTTGTGCTGCCATCTTGATCTGCCAGTAGCCCGATCGTAGGTCCAGCTTCGAAAATACTGTTGCTCCACGAAGTTGATCGAGTAGGTCGTCTATCCGCGGTATGGGATATTTGTTTTTGACTGTCTGTTTGTTCAGTGCGCGGTAGTCGATGCACATCCGTAGACTGCCGTCTGGTTTTGGAGTGAAGAGAACTGGTGCGCCGTAGGGAGAGGTGGATGGGCGGATCAGTTGTCTGTCCAGTAGATACTCTATCTGTTTTTTCATGTCTGTCAGTTCAGTCGGACTCAGTCGGTATGGTGCACGTGAGACGGGTTTCGCACCTGGTTCCTCCACGATCTCGTGCTCGTGGGTGCGTGCTGGAGGTACGCCTGCAGGTAGGTTGTCGGGCATTATATCCTTGTACTGCTCCAAGACCTCCTTCACTGCTGCAGGTAGCTCGGAACTCGGCTTCTCCTCCTCTGCTGCTGCCATAACCAGTGCTAGGTAACCCGTGTTACTCTCGTTCACGGTCTGTCCGAACCGTGCCAGTGTCGTTTCAGGTACGTCCCGTGTATCCGTCCAGCTTCGCAGTGCTATCCGCTTCCCATTGTTGTAGATGCACACCTTGCTGTTGACCCAATCGATCTCGGGGTTGAATCGCTTCACGAAATCTCGCCCCAAGATAAAATCTAATCCTTTGATGTTGGTGACTGGTAGCTTTGGCTTCCATCTCAACGCACCTATATGCAGTTGCAGTGATGCTTCGCCGTGGATAGGAAGCTTCGTACCGTCCACCATGGTTGCTAAAAACTGGGTCTCTTCCGCCTTCTCTCCAATTTTCTCCAATGCTCCGCGGTCACACACCGAGTGAGATGCACCGCTGTCCACCAGTGCCTGGAGGCGTCGCCCATTGCATAACACCTCGAGGAGTAGTGGTTTCTGCTGTGCTGAGTAGCCAAAGAGGGTCTCGTTAATAGGATCATAGGGTACATCAAACATAATACCTTCCCTTTTTCCTATACCTGACTCAGCGCTTTCCAACTTCACCTGGGGGGTAGGAGGATTTTTCCGAGGCTTGTATAATTTCTCCTGAGCCTGGATGTCTCCTCTAAGCCTTGGCAGCTGTGTAGGCTTCACCTGTGGGCGACGGGGAGCCTTAACACTGTGCTGCGGGGAGAGAATATTAACTCCACGGAACGCACGACCCTTTTCTACGCTCCGTAGTACTTTGCCCAACTTCCCAGGTACCTGAATAATTTCTAAAGGCTTTTTCTTGGCCTCTAGACCTCCCCTGAATTTTTTGAAGGCTTGTAAACCACGAGAAGCAATATTCTTCGTTAGAGCATCTTTATAGGATACTTTTAACGAATTCTTACTTTCGTGGGTGTTCGGCTGGAGTTTCCCGGTCGGTGCAAAGTCTTTTTCCGCGGAGCCTCCATTTGCCTCGGAGATTTCCCCTGATGCCGATCGGTCGTGACGTTTTAAATTCGCGCCATCTTTTTCTCCTTTTTTCACCCGCTCCGAAGTCGCCACGTCGTCGCCTTTTCCTGCTTTTCGGATCTTTACGCGATCGCCAGGTCGATCCGCGGCTACTGGCGATTCCCGTTTTTTTACTTCGGGGGTGCTCCACTGTTTCCGTCCCGGAGTGCCGCACATGCTTTCTTCATTTTGTAGCACGACAAAAATTGATGTCCTGCTGCGCCGCAAAATTCGCATTTTGTCGGCTGCTGCTTCGCGTCGTATTTGTCGATATCCATCGGTTCGGCAAACGTGGGGGGTGCCGATCGCTCCGTGCCGAATGTACGGTTCGGCGTGAAGCGTCGTGTTTCGGGTTGACTTCGAGTCAGCGCGTCGTATCGCTCAGCAGCACGCACGATGTCTCTGTAGCTGTTGTAATTCGCCGCAATCACCTGCCGCCGAATCTCCATTTTTAATCTTTCGGTGTACGCCTGGATTTTTTCGCCTTCGGTCAGGTCGGTGATGCGGTTGAACAGTAACTCCATCTGCTGCGTGTACTGTGTTACACTACTGTATTGCTTGTGTCGGTGTATCTGCTGCCGCGCCATGTAGGTTGTATTAATTGGTTCGAAACGCTCGATTAAATCTGCCCAAAACTGCTGCCACGTTTTCTCCCCGCGGGCTACGTCGGTGTAGTAAATCCATTCGAGAGCCGGTCCACGTAACAGTGTCGCTGCGAGCCGAATCCTTGCTGCGTCGTGTTGCGGGGTCGAACAGCCAATGGCCTCGAAGTAAATTTCGAGGGTGGCCACGAATCGCCGGACGTCGGATCCCTTCGCGCTTGGATCGAACGCCTCCGGGAGCCTCGGTCGTGCTGCTTCGAGGTTCGGCGACAGTGGTGCCATTGGTCCGTGAAATGTCGGTGTCGCCACTGCTGCTGGAGTTGTCGGTGCTGCATTCGCTATGGTCGCTGCTGCTGCGGTGGCGAACCCTGGTTGGCTTGTCAGAAAAGCCTCGAGTCGACGAAGCGTCGCCTGCGTCTGCTCCATGTCGGTGCGGAGGCTCGCGATGTCGCTCGTAGTCGCGTAGTTGTCGCCTTGGCCCTCCATGCCTGACATCAACGCGTCCGAAAAACCGAATCGAGGGGGAGCGAAAAACACGGAACCGGTTTTACGCACCCGAAATCGATGTTTGACTGCGTCGCCCCCGCGGTTTTTGAAGACTGGTTTTTTAGCGGTCGAAAGAACTTAACGTGTAAACGGGCTCTGATTACCAAGTGTGAGGATCTAGGATCGAGTTCAGAAAAGAGAATGAAAATTGAGTCGAATTGAATGTTCACCTGGGTACAACACGATGCTATATATAGGCTCGACACAAGGCCCCGTAACCAGGTGTTACGCGAAGGTTCCGCGGGCCGTGTAGCGTCCCGAACGGATCCTTACCGAATTCGGTAGAAGGCAATTCGGTGGCAACCGAAAAGCCAGAATTCGGTGCACGCAACCTAGCTCGGTGCTATAACCATAATAAAATATAGGAAAGCACCTAGCCTAGGAAATCAAGCAATTCATGCATGCATATAATTATCCTATGCTAGAAATAGCATGATAAAGTAAAGGCAAGCAAGCATAGCTGGCATAAGCCGTCGTACTCTCACACCAGTGGTCCATATCCTGAGCTGGTGGGTTGTCTCATGTACCTGATGACCTGTACTCGCCCAGACCTAGCTTACCCTCTTAGCGTCCTTGCGCGCTTTGTTGCGCCTGGGAGACACCGACCGTCCCACTGGTCCGCTGCTAAGAGGGTGGCGAATTATGTGGCGAGTACATAAGGCATGGGACTTGTCCTTGGAGGGAAGCAGCCAGTTACACTCACAGGTTACTCAGACTCGTCGTGGGCCGACGACGCGGAGACGCGTCGGTCTACACAGGGGTACTCCTTTAGCCTCTTGACAGGTGCTGTCTCGTGGCGGTCGACTAGGGGGTCGTCCGTTGCTGGTTCCAGCTGTGAGGCAGAGGTGTACGCTGCGGCCATGGCCACTCAGGAGCTTCGCTGGCTGTCTTTCCTTCTCACCGACCTTGGTGAGCGGCCTCCCTCTCCCCTGGTCTTGTTCGCCGACAACAGGTCTTCTGTCCTGTTGTGTGAGGAGCCCCGACTGGTTGGGAAGGCGAAGCACATCCAGCTTCGTTACTTCCTTCTGCATGAGTTGCAGCAACGTGGCCAGGCGCTCGTTCGACGTGTTGTCTCTGAGGCCAACACGTCAGATATCTTCACCAAGGCGTTGCCGCCTTGTGACCACCAGCGTCTCTGCACCCAGCTTGGCCTTGTGCCTGCCCGTCCACACTTGATTACGTAGAGATGCCTTGTCCTGCATGTCTTGTACTCTTGCATCTCTTTATATTTGCTATATACCTGCATGTGGACTGGCCTTGTGGCCAATTGTTTGCTCTCGGAGTGTGTGGTGACTTTGAGCTCCACCCTGAGATTTGTCTTGTTCTTGTGGATTGGTCTTGTGATCGCTGCTTGCTCTTGTTGATTCTACAAGACTACCGTCACCTAGACTATGGGGGTGTGTCAAACTATAATTCTATAGTTTGTGTAGTTCTAGTCTAGGTGTTCTCTCTCATATTATTTTCTGTCAGAACATTATAGCTTATGCTGTTGTGTAGGCTATAGTGGGGTATCCCATAGGGGGTACAACCAATTAGGGTTTCATATTTGTACTCACTTCGTTTCATAGTTCACCATTCTCGTTCTAATCTTCTCATGGTATCGAGCAGGTTCCCCCTTGGGAACTGTGCTTAGGGCCCACCACATCGAGTTTTTTTTTCCTGCCCGAAGCGCGCTCAGCCCGAGTCGCGCTCCGGGCCCTCACTTCGTCGAGCCGCCCTAGCGGCCCTTCACTGCGGCCCCGCCGCCTGTCTCAGCGGCCTCGCCACCCTTTTCTGCGGCCCCGCCGCCTTCTCTCGTTGCGGCCCCGCCGCCCTTCACGGCGGCCCCGCCACCCGTCTCAGCGGCCCCGCCGCCCGTCTTCGCGGCCCCGCCGCCTCTCTCGCTGCGGCCCCGCCGCCTCTCACTGCGGCCCCGCCGCCCGTCTCAGCGGCCCCGCCGCCCGTCTTCGCGGCCCCGCCGCCTCTCTCGCTGCGGCCCCGCCGCCTCTCACTTCGGCCCCGCCGCCAGTCTCTGCGGCCCCGCCGCCCGTCTCCGCGGCCCCGCCGCCTCTCTAGCTGCGGCCCCGCCGCCTCTCACTGCGGCCCCGCCGCCCGTCTCTGCGGCCCCGCCGCCCCTCTCGCTGCGGCCCCGAGCCCTACCAGCGGCCCTACGGCCCTGCACCGCCCGCGCCACCTGAGCTGCCCGACCCGCCCGAGCCGCCCGAGCCGCCCGAACTGCCCGACCTGCCCGAGCCGCCCGAGCCGCCTGAGCTGCTGAGGAGCCGAGCCACCCGACCCGCTCGAGCCGCCCGAGTCGCCCGAGCCCCCTGAGCCGCTGAGGAGCCGAGCCGCCCGACCCGCACGAGCCGCCCGAGCCGCCTTGAGCCGCTGTGGAGCCGAGCCGCCCGAGCCGCCCAAACCGCAGTTGCTGCTGAGCCGTCCGAGCAGCCGCGTTGCTGTGCTGCTGAGCTGCCCGACCCGCCCTGTCTGGTGAGAGCAGCGCTCCTGTCACTACACTGCCCCTGTCCTACAGGTAGTACTGCTAGGCTACTGTCGTCATGGCTACCCCTTGTGTCCTCTCTTTTGACGCTGAGGGTCGGGCCATTGACTTTGAGGTCTGGGTAGACGACCTGCAGCTGTTCTTTCAGTGCGATAGGGCAGACGGCCTCTCTCTCTTTGACCTTACCTCTGGCGCTTCCCCTGCCCCTGCTGCTGATGCTGACGCCACTGTTTGCTCCCAGTGGGCCACGCGCGACGCTGCTGCACGTCTTGCTGTGCGTCGCCACCTCCCTACCTCCGAGCGTGCGCACTTTAGTCAGTACAAGAGTGCTCAGACCTTGTACGACGCTGTAGTCGCGCGCTACTCCTCCCTTGCCACTGCTGCACTGAGCCGTCTCATGCTACCGTACCTCTTCCCTGACCTTGCTGCCTTTCCCACCGTGGCTGACCTCATTACGCACCTCCGCACTAGTGACACTCGCTACCGCGCTGCACTCCCTGCTGACTTCTGCGCCAAGAACCCCCCCCCCCCCCCATGTACATCACTCTGTACTTCCTAGTCACTCAGCCTTCGTGACTCCCTTCGAGTAGTCAGGGACCACTTTCTCTCAGTCTGTCCCACCACACTCACTGTCCATCTCCTCGAGAAGGCCCTCTTAGCAGCGGAGAAGAGTATAGTCGCTGTAGGAGCCTCTCGAGGTGACCCGCGCACCCCCATCTTTGAGGGGTGTTCCCCCTCCCCCGTGCTGCCCTCTGTTGCCTCTGCTGCTACGGCCGACCTCGTTGGTCTTGAGTCGGTCGGTGCGGCGTCTGCCCCTAGCGGGAGACGCCGCCCTGGCAAGGGCAAGGGGGGCAAGGGAGCTTGAGGAGCGGGCGGTGGAGGTGGAGGTGAAGGCGGTGGGGGTTGTGGGGGTGGCGGTGGGAGTGGAGGTGCGGGTGGGGGGGTCGGTGGCGGCGGTGGAGGCGGAGGCGGAGGCGGCGGTGGTGGTGGGAGCGGAGGTGGCGAAGGAGGCGGCGGTGGAGGCGGCGATGGAGGCGGCGGTGGAGGCGGCGGCAGTAGCGGAGGCGGCGGAGGCGGTGGGGGTGGCGGTGGAGCTGGTCGCAGGCCTTCGCAGAGGAGTGGCTCCGGTAGTGGCGCGCGCCAGCGGGGTGGGGGTTTTGGTCCGTGCACCTACGTCCTGCGCACCGGCGACCGTGCGGGTGAGCAGTGTGGGGGTCCGCACCCCACCCAGCGCTGCTTTGGCCGCCTGACGGACGCGTGGCGTCACCAGTTCCCGGAGGCCTCAGAGATTCCTCGCTGGGGCGAGCTGTCTAGGGCTGGTGTTGCCATCTTCGATCTTGACTTTGATGCTATTCTCTCTACCATGTATGTTGTGTCTCATAGTGATGAGGGTGACTGCTACCGCTGTTTCCCGCCCGATCCGGGCATTGAGGCTGCTGTTCTAGGTGCTTACGACGCTGCTGCTCTAGGTGCTAGTGTGTCTGCGTCCTCAGGTACTAGTGAGTCTGCGCTCTCAGGTACTACGTCGGCTTCGGCCTCCCTCACCTTCACTCCCGACTCTCGGGCGTCTCGCTCCTTCTTTCGGGACCGCACCACACTCACGCCGCTTAGTCGGCCGGTTGCGGTGTCTCTGGCTGACCCCTCCGGGGGTCTTGTACTGTCTCGCTTCTCCACAGTCCTCCCGTGTCCGGCGGCTCCCTCTGGCACCCTGTCTGGTCTTTACATCCCCTCGTTCTCGACGAACCTGGTGAGTGGTGCTGACCTACAGGATGGGGGAGTACACCAGTTCACTCCTGCGCGTCAGCGGGTGACGCACTGTACAGAGGCTAGCACAGGCCGGCACCTGGCTACGTTTACCCGTCAGCCGGGGTCGAGCCTGTACACACTGACCACTGCGTCTCCTCCCGTTACTGAGTCTGGTAGAGTCGCTTCGTCCGGTCAGGTGTTTGCTGCAGCGTCTAGGTCTGGTCCTGAGTCTGCCCCCTGTTCGTGTCGTCTCTTGTCTCATGAGACTCTCCTCTGGCACCACCGTCTTGGTCACCCCTCTCTGCTTCGGCTCAGAGGTATGGCCTCCCGTCTTCTTGTGTCTGGTCTCCCCCGGTCCCTCCCTCCCCTTCCTCAGGGCCCTGGCCCTGCCTGTGTCCCCTGTGTCGAGGGGCGCCAGCGGGCTGCCCCTCACTCCTCCCAGTTTCCTCCGACAGAGGCCCCGTTGCAGACGCTTCACATGGACGTGTGGGGCCCGGCCCGCGTCCGTGGACAGGGTCACGAGCGCTACTTCCTGCTCGTTGTTGACGACTACTCACGTTACACCACGGTCTTCCCCTTGCACAGCAAGGGTGATGTCACTGAGGTGCTGATCGACTGGATCCGCGCGGCTCGTCTCCAGCTCAGGCGGAGCTTTGGCTCGGACTTCCCTGTTCTGCGTCTGCACTCGGACAGAGGCGGAGAGTTTTCCTCTGGCCTACTGCGAGCCTACTGTCGCGCACGAGGCATCCGTCAGACCTTCACGCTTCCGGACTCACCGCAGCAAAATGGGATTGCTGAGCGCCGCATTGGCATGGTCATAGACGTCGCTCGTACGTCTATGATGCATGCGGCTGCCCCCCATTTTCTGTGGCCGTTTCCGGTCAGGTACGCGGCGCATCAGATCAACCTCCACCCCAGGGTCTCCAGGCCGGAGACCTCCCCAGCCTTACTGTGGACGGGGAAGGTTGGCGATGCGTCGGCGTTCCAGGTCTGGGGATCTCGGGCGTTTGTCCGCGACTTGTCTGCGGACAAGTTGTCCCCTTGTGCTGCTCCTTGCGTCTTCCTGGGGTTCCCCCCTGACGCGCCTGGGTGGCAGTTCTACCACCCCACCTCTCGACGTGTTCTGTCCTCCCAGGACGTCACGTTTGACGAGTCGGTCCCCTACTACCGCCTCTTCCCCTACCGCACTCCGTCCCTTCCCCCACCCCCGCTCTTTCTTGTACCGGGTCCCCCCCAGGTAGACTCCCTCCCCCCTCAGGGTCCTGCCCCTTCAGGTGTGTCCCAGGTAGACGCAGTCAAGCCTGTCGAGGTCACTGGTGACTCTGGTGCTGCTGGGGGTGCTGATCCTGGGGGTGCTGGACTTGGGGGTGCGGAGTCTGGGGGTGCTGAGCCTGGGGGTGCTGGGCTTGGGGGTGCTACGCCTGGGGTTGCTGAGCCTGGAGGTGCTACGCCTGGGGGTGCTGAGCCTGGAGGTGCTACGCCTGGGGGTGCTGAGAGTGGAGGCGCTCCGCCTGGAGGTTCTCCGGGTGCTTCTTCTCGCCGGGAGCCACTCTCTCCACAGGAGCTGCGCGAGTGGTTTGCCCGGCGCTGGCGCCGTACTGCTGGTGCGGGAGGTTCTTCGGCTGCTGAGGGTGCTGCGGTCGCGGGTCCCGGAGGTGCTCGTACTAGGAGTACTGGAGCTCCTGGGCCTACGGGTTCGACTGGAGCTGGTGCTACTGAGGGTGTTGGCGCAGAGACTACCGCTGGCGGTCCTAGTGGTGGTGCTCCTGGTGCTGCTGGAGGTGCTGCTGGAGCGGGTACTCCTGCTGAGGGTACTGGTGCTGTCCCTGCTACTTCTGGCGTCGTCACGGGGCCTCGAGCCGTACTTTATTCCACTCCTGCAGCAGGTTCTTGGTCTTCCTCCTTCTACTGGTCCTCCTCCTCCCTCAGAGTGTCCATAGCCTGTCCCGTCACAGTCACAGCTACAGCCTGCCTCCCCTCTCCCTGCTCCTTCTCCCTACGCTGGTCCTACTCGAGGTCTTACTGAGCGTCGTGAGCCTGCGTCTCGTCCTGCGTTGCCTATTAGAGCTGCTCGCGCTAGTGGTCGCGGTTCGCGCCAGCGTCCTCCTCCTGTCCCTGGCACGCACCAGATGTCTCTGCGTCCGTCTACTGCTCCTCTGCCTGCCCCTTTGCCTTCCCCTCCTGAGTCCTCTCTTCCTGCACTTGCCGACCCTGAGTCGGACTCTCTTCGTGCTGCTAGTCCTACTGTCACGCGTCTCCTTGCTACTGTTGTCAGTGACCCTTCTTTCGAGTCTACTGCTGCGTCTGCTCTCGTTACTGAGCTTGTCGACTTTGCTGCTCGCTGTCGCTTAGACTACGCTGCTAGTCTTGTCGCTGAGTCTGAGTCTGTCTGTCCTCCGTCCGTCGGAGGTGAGTGTGCCCTTAGCACGCACGTCCTTGAGGACAGGCAGGAGGAGTTCCAGTGTCTGGCAGCTGCTTCACCTCATCTCGTGTCCGTACTGCTTACCCCTGAGGGAGACCCGGATGCACTTGACATCCCGACTCCGCGCTCTTACGCGGAGGCGATAGAGGGTCCCTACTCCTCTCAGTGGCAGGCAGCTATGGATGCAGAGATGGCTTCCTTGAAGTCCACAGGCACCTACGTTGACGCTGTCCCTCCTCCTGGGGCGAACATCGTCAGTGGCATGTGGATCTTCATGGTGAAGCGGCCGCCGGGCTCTCCGCCTGTCTTCAAGGCGCGTTACGTGGCTCGTGGCTTCAGTCAGCGGCAAGGAGTCGACTACTTTCAGACCTTCTCCCCCACCCCGAAGATGACCACTCTTCGGGTACTGCTGCACGTTGCTGCTCACCGTGACTACGAGCTGCACTCTCTTGACTTCAGCACAACTTTCTTGCATGGCAGCCTGCACGAGGAGATCTGGCTGCGTCGCCCACCTGGCTTCACTGGGTCTTTCCCTCCTGGTACCCAGTGGAGTCTCCGGCGTCCAGTCTACGGTCTCCACCAGGCGCCACGTGAGTGGCACGACACACTGAGGACTACGCTTGCGGCTCTTGGGTTTGCTCCTTCTACTGCCGACCCGTCGCTGTTTCTGCGCACCGACACCTCTCTGCCGCCGTTCTACATCCTCGTGTACGTCGACGACTTGGTCTTTGCCACACCTGACACTGCTGGACTCGCCTACGTGAAGTCCGAACTGCAGAAGAGACACACGTGCACAGACCTGGGTGAACTGCGCAGCTACCTTGGCTTGCAGATCACCTGGGACAGAGCACGCCGCACCATTACCCTGACTCAGTCACACATGGTGCAGCAGGTCCTTTAGCGCTTCCGCTTCACGTACTCCTCGCCTCAGGCCACTCCTCTGTCTACTCGCCACTCGCTCTCAGCTCTGCCTCGGATGAGTCCGTAGAGTCGAGTGTGGCCCGTACCCAGAGCTTGTTGGCTGCCTCATGTACTTGATGACCTGCACACGACCTGACCTTGCATACCCTCTTAGCATTCTCGCACGCTATGTTGCTCCTGGGAGACACCGACCAGAGCACATGGCTGCAGCGAAGAGGGTATTGCGCTACCTGTGCAGTACGTCGGGCATGGGGCTAGTGCTTGGAGAGCGGAGTCCAGTGGTCCTCACTGGGCACGCGGACGCGTCTTGGGCTGACGACCAGGCTACGCAGCGGTCGTCACAGGGTTACACCTTCAGCCTTGGTTCCGGCTCTGATTCGTGGCGGGCTACTCGCTCGTCTTCTGTTCTTAGCTCCAGTTGCGAGGCTGAGATCTACGCCGGGGCCATGGCTGCACAGGAGCTTCGCTGGCTCACCTACCTGCTGACCGACCTTGGAGAGCCGCCTCGTTCTCCTCCAGTCCTGTACGTAGACAACAAGGCCATGCTGGCCTTGTGTCGAGAGCAGCGACTGGAGCATAGAACAAAGCACATTGCTCTCCGCTACTTCCTTGCTCGTGAGCCACAGCAGCGTGGACAGTTGCGGCTTGCGTACGTGGCCTCTGAGGCCAACACTGCTGATGTCTTCACTAAGGCACTTCCGCCTTGTGATCATCAGCGCTTCTGCACTCAGCTGGGTCTTGTGCCTGTCTTGCCTCACTTGCTCACTCCTTGACCTTGCTTGTACTCTTACATATATATATATACCTGCTCTTGCTTGTTTAGCCTTATATATATATGTGTACTCCTGCATGTGAACTGGCCTTGTGGCCTTGACCTTGTGCTCGGACTGTGTGGTGACTTTGTGATCCACCCTGAGCTTGCTTTGCTTTGCTTTGCTTGACTGGTCTTGTGACCCCTTGTTCTCCCCCACTTTGCCTATGGGGGTGTCTCAGAACATTATAGCTTATGCTGTTGTGTAGGCTATAGTGGGGTATCCCATAGGGGGTACAACCAATTAGGGTTTCATATTTGTACTCACTTCGTTTCATAGTTCACCATTCTCGTTCTAATCTTCTCATTTTCTACTTGCACTAAGGCTAGGTTTTGCATATATCTTGTTTGTACTTTCTTTTTTAGTAAATTTTACATTGTGACAGAGGGGACGGGGGCGCGAGCTACCCGGGCGCTACGGGTACGAGTCCCTTCTGGCTACGGGGCGCTTCGGGCTACGGGGCACTTCGGGCTACGGGGCGCTTCGGGTTACTGGGCGGTGGGCCCAACGGATCGATCTAGCTCTATACCATATCACAATGGTAGCTGTCGTAAGAATAATTGAGAAACAAGCAGTACAACGATGGATATAGGAAACCCTAACTGAACCTAGGGAAAATTGTAACACACCTAGACTAACACACATAAACTATAACAAATATACTTTGATAGCAGTAGGGCTGTAGCACCAGCAGCACGGCTGCAGCGGCAACGGTAGGGCTGTAGCGGCAGCGGTAGGGTTGTAGCGGCAGCGGTAGGGCTGTTGCGGAAGCGGCAGGGCTTTAGCTGCTGCAGCAAGGGCTGGAGCGGCAGCTGTAAGGCTGTAGCGGCGGCAGCACGGGCTGTAGCGGCACTAGCAGGGCTGTAGCGGCAGCAGCAGGGCTGTAGCAACAACGGTAGGGCTGTAGTGGCAGCGGCAGGGCTGTAGCGGCAGCAGCAAGGGCTAAAGTGGCAGCGGTAGGGCTGTAGCTGCGACAGTACGGGCTGTAGTGGCAGAAGCAAGGCTGTAGCGGCAGCGGTAGGGCTGTAGCTTCAGCAACAGGAATGTAGCGGCAGCAGCAGTGGCTGTAGCAGCGATAGCAGGGGCTGTTGCAGCAGCAGCATGGCGGCAGCAGTGCAGCAGCGTGGTGCAGGATGGCAGGGCACGGTAGGGCAGTGTGCGCAGCACAGTGATGTGCAGCGGCAGCACGCGGGCCTTACGGGGCAGGGCAGGCTGCAGCGCGGGCGACAGGGCCGGTAGTGTGGCTGCGTTGTGGGCGGCAGCGCAAGGCAGCACGGGCAGGGCAGCGAGGCAACGAGCAGGGCAGGGTGCTGCAGGGCGGCAAGGCGGGGCAGCGGGCCACAGCTCACGACAGGGCAGGGCAGCAGCGCTCACCAAACAGCGTGCAGCGACGCGCGGGGCAAAGGCGCGTACTACGCGCAGGGCAGTGGTGGCGCGCGACGGGCAGTGAATAGGACGCGCTGGGGGCAGGCGTATGGGCTGCGCGATAGGTAGGAAACGGGGCGCGCAACGTGCAATGAATAGGGCGCGCGCAGGGCAGTGTACAGGGCGTGCGCTGAGCAGTAACTGATGCGCGAAAGTCTGAAAAAAATCAACTCCCTTACGCTGACGGAAGCCCCTAACCACGTAGCGCGCCTTGAAGACAGGCGGCCGCTTCACCTTGAAGATCCACATGCCGTCGACTACGTTCGCTCTGGGAGGGGGAACTGCGTCAACGTAGGTGCCTCTGGATCTCCAAGACGCCATCTCTAAGTCCATGGTTGCTTTCCACTTATAGGCCCACTGCCTTGACACTGCCTCACGGTACGTGTGAGGAGTCGGAATGTCAAGGGCGTCGGGGTCTCCCTAAGGGGAAAGCAATATGGCAATGTACGAGGCACGCGCTAAGCAGTAACCGATGCGTGTGCGGGGTAGGGACCTTCTTGCTCGATAGGGGCTCGTTTTGGGCATAAAAAACGAAGCGCGCTAGGGGCGCTTGACGAACAGCGAAAAGGCACACATTAGGGTCGCTCTACGGGCAGCGGAAGGGGCAGGTTAAAAAAAAAAGGTCCTAACGGACCTAGCTGCTCAAATACCATGTTAGAATCTTGGAGGAGATGGGGTGATTAGTCAGCAAGGGGGATACAAGAGAAGTGTCGAGAATTATTTTGTACCCCCTAAGGCTAGCCTCGACATAGCCTAACACATGTTTAGATTATATGTTTTGAGAGCCAGCCCAGCCTACTAACACGAATCTGGGCTGCCAATGTACAGCCTTGCGACATGTAGTTAGTCCAATGTGCAGTCGATGTCTGAATGTGGCAAGTTCCCCGACAGTCCCCTTTGTGCGTACGCGACTTATCGAATACTAAAGTTGTTCGTGCAACCAATCACTGAACATTCTGCCGCCAGTGCATTATCGTAACGTGTGAAATTTTCGGTGTTCACGCACCGTCAAGCCGGGTTCATGAGTATAGGGGGGGGGGGGGGGCGGGGGGGGGGGGGGGGGGGGGGTGACGGGGGGCGCGGGAGAGGGAGAGGGGTGGTTGACATACCCTGTTCAAGGTAAAACTCGCTAAGGAAAAACTTACACCGAGGCATCAGTGTGACATATTACATTACTCTGATAGATCAGCGAAAAACTAATCCCTTGAAAAAAAAAATCGAGGGAAAAGGTGTGACCCTTAAAGATCACCTTGATTATCAAGGTACAATGGTAAATTACACTGATAAAATAAGCCCTGCTAAGATCCCATATGGTGATAAAAAATCAGCTGTTACCACCCACCGAACTTGTCCCTGTTCGAAACAAACAACTTAACACTTCTGATGTGTCGGAACATCGAAATGTAAACGAAGCAAACAGCAACGAAGAAACGGCGAGTCAACCATCAGAGGTTGAGAAACTATTGGAGATTACGCGAAGGTCAAAGGTCAGCGACCTTTGACTTGACAAATACAGCGCGAGAGCAAGGACAAACAACAGACTCGGGTCGTCATTGTATCGAACCGCAACAGCAACAGTAAAACAGTTATTAGTTGCACCTTTTCATATTCCTTGTAATCTTACAAAAGCTTGTATTCCTCTTCTATAATCAATCTATCTTGCCCTCTCATACTAGTGCAAGGTGGTTCAACACTTGTCATTAAAACGCTTCCGCAACTACAACACGATTACTCAGAGTTTAGCCTTGAAAAGATCATAAGGGCTTTTCTCAGCCCAACAGCCCCGACCCTGCGATCGGTTTGCCCGATCGGTTTTTGACTGCGAGCTTGCAATCGACCGAGGGAGGGGACGGGGGAGGGGTTGTCTAACGATAAAATTACATATAAATGTGTTAGGTTAGGCTTGTTGGGCTGTGGTGATGTACGTTTTATAGGGTATATCTTTTCCCTTGGGAGTTGTGTTTGTGCCTTCTCTCTCGCTAGTGAAAATACTTCCTAGATTCTAAGATGGTATCACCTAGGTGGTTCCTAGGCCGTAGTTCCGTGTCGCCCTGTGTCGCCCTCAATCGCCCCGTTACACGCTGCCCATGCTGCCCGCGCTACCCTAGCTGTAGATCCTAAGGGATTTTCTCAGCCCAACATGGTATGAGAGCAGTCAAGGCAAATTCAACTGCATTCAAATCCTCTACAACGACAGAAAGCATGGCAACGCAGAAGGAAAGAAGCTCCTCCAATGGCTCTCCTAGCACTACTCCTACTCCACCTCCAGCCTCTGGCCTGCAGACAGAGGGAGGTAGAGCAACAAGACCAGCAGTTGAGTCTACTGAGACTCCCGTGAATCAAGCGACAGGCTTCGACCCAAGCATGATGGAGAAGTTTTTCTCCTTCGTGTCCTTCTAAGAACAGCATCAGCAAACGGCAACTGCGTAGTCAAACATCAACAACAACAACAACGATGTTACACCCATGAGTCTCGATGGTTCATCCCTAAGTTGCAAAATACGCTTATAGCGTATATGTCAGAATCCCAACCACTAGACCATTGGGATAAAAGGGCTTGTTTCAGTAGTGGGTCAGTGCGCCCATAACCCCCCAGGCAAACGCGCCTGTAACCCCCCCTAGGATCGATCGGGGATCTCACGTTGTAGCTCTACTAACACCCCCCCACACTGGGAGGCCCAGGACTGAGCACAGTGGCAACGGCCTACATGTGCATACACCGGGATTCGAACCCGAGACGGCTCTGATACCATGTCAGAATCCCAACCACTAGACCATTGGGATCAAAGGGCTTATTTCAGTAGCGGGTCAGTGCGCCCATAACCCCCCAGGCGAACGCGCCTGTAACCCTCTCCAGGATCAATCGGGCATCCACAGTGCAGATCTACTGACACCCCCCCATACTGGGAGGCCCAGGACTAAGCACAGCGGCAACGACCTACTTGTGCATACACCGGGAATCGAACCCGAGACCTTCGCTCTGATAACATGTCAGAATCCCAACCACTAGACCATTGGGATAAAAGGGCTTGTTTCAGTAGCGGGTCAGTGCGCCCATAACCCCCCAGGCAAACGCGCCTGTAACCCCCCTTAGGATCGATCGGGGATCTCACAGTGTAGCTCTACTGACAGTATATACGCGTATCGTATATACGCTAGCGTATATACGCTATACGCGTAAGGGAGCGATTTGGACATACGCTTTTTGGGGCAGGAAAAAAACTTTCCCGGGCAGGGAAAAAAATCCGCCCGGGCTATTATAGGGGGGGGGGGGGGGGATCTAAGGGGTTATGCTTCAGAGGTAAGTTTTTCTCCATTCCAAGATAACCACCCTTGACTCGGCCCAAAATCGGGTTAAGATGCAGAGTTCGTAGGCTATAGACTGCAATAGCGTTGCGCGAATCTGCTCTGCTTCGGGCTCGCAATCACAAGGCATGATTGCTAGAGTGTAGGAGGAGGCGTAGGAGAGATCCTGGACAGGGAAACCATCGCCAATGCTGGAATTCGTGCCCCACACCCATCGCCAATGTTGCCTTAAAAACCAATGTCAGAACATATAAGTAGCTTATGCTGTTGTGTAGGCTACAGTGGGGTATCCAATAGGGGGTACAACCCAATTAGGGTTTTGCTATTTGTACTCACTTCACTTATAGTTCATCCATTCTCGTTCTTTTCTTCACATGGTATCGAGCAGGTTCCCCCGTGGGAACTGTGCTTAGGGCCCACCACTTTTAAACTTTTTTTTTTCTGCCCGGAGCGCGCTCCGGGCCCTCGCTCTAACTCTTTCGGCCTGCCCTGCGGCCCCCTAGCCGCCCGCGCGCGCCCGTTCAGGCCCCTAGCCGCCCGCGCGCCGCCCGTCCCGGCCCTTAGCCGCCCGCGCGCCGCCCGTCCCGGCCCCTAGCCGCTCGCGCGCCGCCCGTTCAGGCCCCTAGCCGCCCGCGCGCCGCCCGTCCCGGCCCCTAGCCGCTCGCGCGCCGCCCGTTCAGGCCCCTAGCCGCCCGCGCGCCGCCCGTCCCGGCCCTTAGCCGCCCGCGCGCCGCCCGTCCCGGCCCCTAGCCGCTCGCGCGCCGCCCGTTCAGGCCCCTAGCCGCCTGCGCGCCGCCCGTCCCGGCCCCTAGCCGCTCGCGCGCCGCCCGTTCAGGCCCCTAGCCGCCCGCGCGCCGCCCGTCCCGGCCCCTAGCCACCCGCGCGCGCCCGTCCCGGCCCCTAGCCACCCGCGCGCGCCCGTCCCGGCCCCTAGCCGCCCGCGCGCGCCCGTCCCGGCCTCACACCGCCCGTGCGCCGCCCGTCCCTGCTGCACGCCGCCGTCCCGGCCCCCCCACGCCGCCCGTTAGCCGCCGTGCAGCCTGAGCCGCCCGAGCCGTCTGCGCAGATGAGGAGCCGAGCCGCCCGAGCCGCCTGTGCCGCTGACTGCCCGAGCTGCCCGAGCCGCCTGAGCCGCCTGAGCCGCCCAAGCCGCCTCCCCCCCCCCCCCCCCCCCCCCCCCCCTTTTCCCGTCGCCTGTCGAGGCGACCTGAGGGGGCCGCTTGCGGGGGGTGGCTGGTGTGTGGTCTCCCCTGCTTCTCCTCCTCCTTCGTCTCGAGCCGCCCTGCAGCCGAGCCGCCTCGCCGCCGAGCCGCTCTACACCCGAGCCTCCCAGCAGCCGAGCCGCCCTGCAGCCGAGCCGCTCTACACCCGAGCCTCCCAGCAGCCGAGCCGCCCTACAGCCGCGCCGCCGGGTCGCCGAGCTGCCGAGCTGCAGTTGCTGCCGAGCCGCCCTGCCGCCGAGCCGCCCGAGTCGCCCGAGCCGCAGAGCCGCCGTGCTGCCGAGCCGCTGAGTCGCCGAGCCTACTCTACCCACCACTGGTGAGCCCCTGCCCTGCTAGCACGCTGCGCGTCGCCTTCTTGCCTGCCTGCCTCCCTTTTTGGCTTGCCTGGCTGCCTGCCTTACTGCTGCTACTCCTGCTCCTGCCTCTACTGGTGGAGCCAGATGCAGCCCCATCGACGTCTGCGTGAGTCCCTCACGCCCCAGCAGCTGCGTGAGTGGTACGCTGGTTGGGGCTGTAGGGGTGGTGGCGCTACTACTGCTACCACTCCTGCTGCTTCTACTACTGGTGGCGGCCAGATGCAGCTCCCGCGAACCCCCCCGCGCGTCTCTCACGCCTCAGCAGCTTCGTGAGTGGTACGCTCAGAGTAGAGGGTCTCTCAGTTCTGTTCGCTGCTCTTACGTGATTCTCACTGGTGCTCGGACTGGTCAGCCTTGTGGGACACCTAGTCATACACAGTCCCGCTGCTTCGCCCGTCTGAGCGACGCCTGGCGTACCGTGTTTGGCGACGAGGCTGAGCTCCCCGACTGGGTGGAGTTGCTTAGGCAGAGGGTAGATATATTTGCTCTTGACTATGATGCTATTCTCACTGCCATGTATGCATTGCCTACTAGTGCTGACCGTGCCGGTCACCTGTGCGTACCGCCTGACCCGGGTATAGGACCTGCTGCTCTAGCTACTGGTGAGGCTGCTGCTGCTCTGGGTGCTAGTGAGTCTCCTGCTCCAGGTACAGGTGCGGCTGCTGCTCTAGGTGCTAGTGAGTCTGCTTCCTCAGGTGCGGGTGAGGCTGCGCTCTCAGGTACCACGTTGGCTTCGGCCTCCCTCACCTTTACACTTGACTCTGGGGCTTCTCGCTCCTTCTTTCGGGACCGCACCACACTCACGCCGCTTGGTCGGCCGGTTGCAGTCTCCCTGGCTGACCCCTCTGGGGGTCCTGTCCTCTCTCACTTTTCCACTGTCCTCCCGTGTCCGGCTGCCCCCTCGGGCACCCTGTCTGGCCTGTACCTCCCCTCGTTCTCGACGAACTTGGTGAAAGGTGCAGACCTGCAGGATGCGGGGGTTCACCAGTTCACTCCTGCGAGTCAGCGGGTGACCCACTGCACGGACGCACGCACAGGCCGGCACGTGGCCACGTTCTCGCGTCGGCCGGGGTCGAGCCTCTACACCCTGACCACTGAGTCTCCTCCTGTCCCTGCGTCCGGTCAGGTAGCAGCGTCAGGTCAGGTGTTTGCTGCTGCGTCCAGGTCTGGTCCTGAGTCTGCCCCCTGTTCAGTGTCGCCTCCTGTCTCACGAGACTCTCCTGTGGCACCACCGTCTTGGCCACCCCTCCTTGCCCCGTCTTCGGGGCATGGCTTCCCGTGTCCTTGTCTCTGGTCTTCCCCAGTCTCTCCCTCCCCTTCCTTCGGGACCAGGACCTTCCTGTGTCCCCTGTGTCGAGGGGCGCCTCAGGGACTGCTCCTCACTCCTCCCACTTTCCCCCGACAGAGGCTCCTCTGCAGACACTTCACATGGACGTGTGGGGCCCGGCCCCCGTCCGTGGGCAGGGTCACGAGCGCTACTTCTTGTTGGTGGTTGACGACTACTCGCGTTACACCACAGTCTTCCCCTTGCGCAGCAAGGGTGCTGTCACTGAGGTGCTGATCGACTGGATCCGCGAGGCTCGTCTCCAGCTCAGGAGGAGCTTCGGCTCGGACTTTCCTAATTCTGCGTCTGCACTCTGACCGAGGTGGGGAGTTCTCCTCTCGCCTTCTGCGAGACTACTGTCGTGCACAGGGGATCCGCCAGACCTTTACGCTTCCGGACTCTCCACAGCAAAATGGGATTGCTGAGCGCCGCATTGGCATGGTCATGGATGTCGCTCGTACGTCCATGATGCATGCGGCTGCCCCCCATTTTCTGTGGCCGTTTGCGGTTCGGTACGCGGCGCATCAGCTCAACCTTCACCCCAGGGTCTCCAGGCCGGAGACCTCCCCAGCCTTGCTGTGGACGGGGAGGGTCGGCGATGCGTCTGCATTCCGTGTCTGGGGATCTCGGGCGTTTGTCCGCGACTTGTCTGCGGACAAGCTGTCCCCTCGTGCTGCTCCCTGTGTCTTCCTTCGGCTTCCCCCCTGACGCCCCTGGGTGGCAGTTCTACCACCCCACCTCTCGTCGTGTTCTGTCCTCCCAGGATGTCACGTTCGACGAGTCAGTACCCTACTACCGCCTCTTCCCCTACCGCACTCCTTCCCTCCCCCCGCCACCGCACTTCCTTGTGCCAGGTCCCCCCCCGGTAGACCCCCTCCCCCCTCAGGTTCCTGCCCCTTCAGGTGTGTCCCAGGTAGACACAGTCGAGCCAGTCGAGGTTGCTGCTGAGTCTGGTCCTGCTGCGGGTGCAGAGTCTGGGGGTGCTACGCCTGCGGGTGCTGAGCTTGGGGGTGCTGCTGCTGGGGGTGCTGAGCCTGGGGGTGCGAGGCCGGGGGGTGCTGAGCTTGGGGGTGCTGCTGCTGGGGGTGCTGAGCCGGGGGGTGCTACGTCAGGAGCTACTGAGCCTGGGGGTGCTGAGCCTGGAGGTGCGGAGCCTGCGACTGCTGGACATGGGGGCTCTCCGCTTGCTCCGTCTCGGCGGGAGCCGCTCTCTCCACAGGAGCTGCGCGAGTGGTTTGCTCGCCGCTGGAGGCGTGCTGCTGGAGCTGGAGCTCCTTCGACTGCTTAGGGTGCTGGTGCTGCCGGTCCCGGAGCTGCTGGGCCTGCGGGTCCTACTGGAGCTGGAGCTGCTGAGCCTGGGGGTGCTGAGTCTGGAGCTGCTGAGCCTGGGGGTGCTACGTCTGGAGCCGCTGAGCCTGGGGTTTCTCCTGGTGCTGCGTCTCGGCGGGAGCCCCCTCTCCACAGGAGCTGCGCGAGTGGTTTGCTCGCCGCTGGAGGCGTACTGCTGGAGCTGGAGCTTCTTCGACCGTCGAGGGTGCTGGTGCCGCCGGTCCCGGAGGTGCTACGCCTGCGGGTCCTACTGGAGCTGGGGCTGCTGAGGGCGTTGGTGCTGAGTCTGCTGCTGTCTGTCCTGACGGTGGTTCTGCTGCTGGTGCTGCTGGAGGTCCTGCCGCTGGAGGTGTTGGTGGCGCTGGTGCTGCCGCTGAGGGTGCTGGTGCTGTCCCTGCTGAGTCTGGAGCTGCCGCGCGGCCTCGGCCGTACTTCGTTCCGCTTCTGCAGCAGGTTCTTGGTCTTTCTCCTCCGGTAGAGTGTCCACAGCCTGTCCAGTCGCAGTCACTGTTGGAGCCTACCTCCCCACTGCCTGCTCCCTCTCCTTACACTGGTCCTACTGGAGGTCTTGCTAAGCGTCGTGAGCCTGCGTCTCGTCCCGCGTCGCCTGTTCGTGCTGCCCGCGCTAGTGGTCGTGGTTCGCGTCCGCGTCCTCCTCCTGTCCCTGGCACGCACCGGATGTCTCTGCGTCCGTCCACTGCTCCTCTACGTGCCCTCTACGTGAGTCCTCCCTTCCTGTGCTTACCGACCCAGAGTCGGACTCCCTTCGTGCTGCCAGTCCTACTGTCACGCGTCTGCTTGCTACTGTCGTCACTAACCCCTCTTTTGAGTCCGCTGCTGCGTCTGCTCTTGTCGCTGAGCTCGTCGACTTTGCTGCTCGCTGTCGTCTAGACTACGCTGCTAGTCTTGTTGCTAAGTCTGCGTCTGTCTGTCCTCCGTCCGTCGGGGGTGAGTCTGCTCTTGGCACGGACGTCCTAGAGGACAGGCAGGAGGAGTTCCAGTGTCTGGCTGCTGCTTCACCTCATCTCGCGTCTGTACTGCTTGCTCCTGAGGGAGACCCGGATGCACTAGACATCCCGACTCCGCGCTCTTACGCGGAGGCCGTAGAGGGTCCCTACTCCTCTCAGTGGCAGGCAGCTATGGATGCAGAGATGGCTTCCTGGAAGTCCACAGGCACCTACGTTGACGCGGTTCCCCCTCCTGGGGCGAACATCGTCAGTGGCATGTGGATCTTCAGGGTGAAGCGGCCGCCGGGCTCTCCACATGTCTTCAAGGCACGGTACGTCGCTCGTGGCTTCAGTCAGCGGCAGGGAGTTGACTACTTTCAGACCTTCTCTCCCACCCCGAAGATGACCACTCTTCGGGTGCTGCTGCACATAGCCGCTCAGCGCGACTACGAGCTTCACTCTCTCGACTTCAGTACTGCGTTCTTGCAGGGGAGCCTGCACGAGGAGATCTGGCTGCGCCGTCCACCTGGCTTCACTGGGACTTTCCCTCCTGGCACCCAGTGGAGCCTCCGACAGCCAGTCTACGGTCTCCGCCAGGCACCACGTGAGTGGCACGACACACTGAGGACGACGCTTGCGGCCCTTGGGTTTGCTCCTTCTACTGCTGACCCGTCGCTGTTTCTGCGCACCGACACTTCATTGCCGCCGTTCTACATCCTCGTGTACGTCGACGACTTGGTCTTTGCCACAGCGGACACTGCTGGACTCGCCTACGTGAAGTCCGAGCTGCTGAAGAGACACACGTGCACAGACCTGGGTGAACTGCGCAGCTACCTTGGCTTGCAGATCACTGCCGCACCATTACCTTGACTCAGTCACACATGGTGCAGCAGGTCCTTCAGTGCTTCGGCTTCACATACTCCTCGCCTCAGGCCACTCCTCTGTCTACTCGTCACTCGCTCTCAGCTCTGCCTTCGGATGAGTCCGTAGAGTCGAGTGGCTCGTACCCAGAGCTTGTTGGCTGCCTCATGTACCTGATGACCTGCACACGACCTGACCTTGCATACCCTCTTAGCATTCTTGCACGCTATGTTGCTCCTGGGAGACACCGACCAGAGCACATGGCTGCAGCGAAGAGGGTATTCCGCTACCTGTGCAGTACGTCGGGCATGGGGCTAGTGCTTGGAGGGCGGAGTCCAGTGGTACTTACAGGTCACGCGGACGCTTCTTGGGCTGACGACCAGGCTACGCAGCGGTCGTGACAGGGTTACACCTTCAGCCTTGGCTCCGGCTCTGTCTCGTGGCGGGCTACTCGCTTGTCTTCGGTTCTCAGCTCGAGTTGTGAGGCTGAGATCTACGCAGGGGCCATGGCTGCACAGGAGCTTCGCTGGCTCACCTACCTGCTGACTGACCTTGGAGAGCCGCCTCGTTCTCCTCCAGTGCTGTACGTAGACAACAAGGCCATGCTGGCCTTGTGTCGAGAGCAGCGTCTGGAGCACATTGCTCTTCGCTACTTCCTTGCTCGTGAGCTACAGCAGCGTGGACAGTTGCGGCTTGCGTACGTGGCCTCTGAGGCCAACACTGCTGATGTGTTCACCAAGGCACTCGCGCCTTGTGACCATCAGCGCTTCTGCACCCAGCTGGGTCTTGTGCCTGTCTTGCCTCACTTGCTCTCCTCTTGACTTTACTTGTACTGTCACATATATATACCTGCTCTTGCTTGTCTAGCTTTATATATATATGTGTGTACTAGTGCATGTGAACTGGCCTTGTGGCCTTGCTCTTGTGCTCAGGACTGTGTGGTGACTTTGTGATCCACCCTGAGCTTTGCTTTGCTTTGCTTGACTGGTCTTGTGACCCCTTGTTCTCCCCCACTTTGCCTATGGGGGTGTGTCAGAACATATATGTAGCTTATGCTGTTGTGTAGGCTACAGTGGGGTATTCCATAGGGGGTACAACCCAATTAGGGTTTTGCTATTTGTACTCACTTCACTCATAGTTCATCCATTCTCGTTCTTTTCTTCACAACCAATTCCCCCTCCCATCACCTATCTTCACCGCATTGCATCTATCTCATCCAACCAATTTGATATTTGAAATTTGTACAGTCGTCAAGTCACTTCCTTCCAGTCCAGATCTACAAGACGTTGATATAGGGAGAGTCTTTCCCCCCATCCCTTCTGCGGGAAGAACCTTCAATCTGCGCGGATCTGCGGGGAAGGGAAATTGCCGATCAGCGCGGAAATTGCCGTTCACTCTTGCACAAATCGCGGACGTGAATTTGACAGTGGCAAAATGCTCGTCGTGCAATTCCGCATCTTTCCGTATATTCACATTTTTTCGGTCGGGCTGCCCCAAAAAAAATTGGCAAGCGTATAGCGTATTAGCTTGCGTTTAGCGTTTAGCGTGTAAACGCTAGCGTATATCTGCTAAACGCACAGTGTCCTGAGCGTATTTTGCAACTTAGGTTCATCCTATGCGCGCGGAAACCAGCAGCAACCCACCTTTTCTCCGTATTAGCCTCAACGTGGCTCAATCAGCTTCATGCCGCAACAGGAGCCTCAACCTGGACAAGAGAAGACACTGGATGCACTTCAGGTTCAATCGCAGTTCGCGCACATCTTGAAACTGCAGACATCAACGCCTTTCGACGAAAAAAGATTTCTATACCTGGTCAATCGAGTTCGAATTGATGATGGAAGGCATGCATATTCTTGGATTCTTCAACGGGTCCCTGCCATACCCAACACACGGAAGGCAATACTGACAAGCAGCAGTACACATATCAGTCGATGATGGCATACACGATCCTGCTAAGGAACATAACTCCAAACCAGCAGCAGAACATCCGGTCTTATCGTGGATACGGCAACTCTGCCGAGCTCGCGTACAACCATTTGAAGAACATGTATCAAGCAACAGACAGCGTCAATCAGAGTCGGTTAATGGCACAGCTGACAACAGTGGAAATGAAACCCGGCGAAAATTGATGGCGTATATCAGCCGTTGTCGCGAATTGCTCGACAAAATCCTTCGATACAGAGGATCGATATCTGAAGAAGCATTTGTCACATTCGTCATCTCCGGCCTTGGTCCTCATTGGCGCTCCACTCGAGCCATACTCTGAGCTCACACGAAGATCTCCGAAGCGGCACTTTGCGGCGAAATACACGCTGAACAACAAGACATGGACCTGCACAAGGAGCGGCACAAGAGGAAAACGTCAGTACTCATTGCATTCCACACCCAATGGCGCTTCAACAACTCCAACCGACAGAATAAACAACAACAGCAACAAAACGTACCGCCGTTCTGTCATCTCTGCAAGACGTCTGGACACCCTCGTACATACTGTCCAAATCGACAGCAGTCAACACCACCGCAACTTCAGCTTCGGCCTTCAAGCAGCCAAGTCGCCACAACACAAGCGCATCCCACTCCTCAAGTTCAAACTTCAACAACGTCGATAACACAACCTGCACAAGGGACAAGAAACATCGTGAGCCGCATGGCGAGATTGACAGACTCTTGCATCACTGGCAGCAGCAGAGACAACATTGGCAGAAGCAAAGACAACACTGATCACGACACCAATCGCGGGTCCTTCAACGGCACCAGCCCCAATCGAAGACGATACTCCACCGTCTCCTACACAGCAGTTGACTCCCACTCCACGAGAAGTCCACAGAAGCGCCAACTTTACCGCCGGTTTTTACTCCAACTCCGACTTATACAGGCGCTCACCCGGACATCGCGCCGGCGAAGACATTTGGCACGCAAGAATGGGACACCCGAGCAACACGACGTTAAACAAGAGCATGAGTACTTCATAAAGACTCGCTACTTCTACCCGACAGCAGAGAACTTCAACAAGTTCGAGGAACATGCCTCATCTGCCCTGAAGCCGACTTACCGCATCAGCCTTTAGTCTCTCACCACAACCCAAGTGCACCGGCATACACACCTCTGGAGAAAGTATACAGCGACATATTGTACAACCGTGAACCGGGTCAAGGAGCATACAACTACGTCATCACCTTCATCGACGCCGCCACACGATACGTATGGCATCTTAACCTTCAGAGTCGCGACATGGCTTTCGAAGCCTTCGTCGCTTGGCTTCCAGTAGCAGAACGAAAATCAGGAGTGAAGCTAAAAAGCTTCCAGTCAAACGGGGGAGGGTAATATACGTCACAGAGGTTCACGCAGTACTTGGCAGAAAGAGGCATCAAGCAACTCCTCTCCCTTCCCTACGCTCACCAACAGCAAGGCGTAGCAGAAAGAAAGAACAGGACCCTCCCGAACACCATGCGCAAGCTGCTACGTGGCATGCGGCTACCCAACCACCAATGGCCTGAGGCGATGGACCATGCTATTATGCTGCACAACTTGCTTTCATCATCATCGCTCCCGAACAACGCATCACCAGATCTGCTGAGGACAGGAAAACTGGGCAACACAAAAATGTTACGAGTGTTCGGCTGCATGGTACAGTACCGACCCCCAGCTGCACGCGCCGGTCGATTCTCCCAACGCCCACAATAGGGACTACACCTGGGCATCGAGAAACATTACAACGCATGGAAGATTTTTGACATAAACACAAAGGAAACAGTGGCATCACGTGATGTCATCTTCTATGAACGTCTCACCCTTCCAACGTACCTGTACAACTTGGAAACCTCACATGATGTCACAGGCGGATTCCGTGGAGACCGAGCCTTTGCTTTAGCAGCAGATGAAGCTGACTGGGACGAGCAGAACGTGGACAGAGCTTTGGAAGAAGCCGGACCTCTTCCCTACTTTTCGGTGGACATCCCAATGGATGATGACAATCCTCGCGAAAGGATCAACGCCGAAGTCTTCTATGACTTCGTTGACACCGGTTACGTTACACCCGCACGACTCAACACCGACAACGCAGAACGCATAGGGCCCAATTTCTTACCTGACCCAGAAGCAGGAGACGAAGCAGCTTATCCGGACGACGCAAATCCTCCCCGCTACACACATAGTGGACTCCAGATACTCGGGCTCGTCACCGCAGTCCACGGCACGGCGCCACCTAAGGTGTGAGAGTACGACGGCTTATGCCAGCTATGCTTGCTTGCCTTTACTTTATCATGCTATTTCTAGCATAGGATAATTACATGCATGCATGAATTGCTTGATTTCCTAGGCTAGGTGCTTTCCTATATTTTATTATAGTTATAGCACCGAGCTAGGTTGCGTGCACCGAATTCTGGCTTTTCGGTTGCCACCGAATTGCCTTCTACCGAATTTGGTAAGGATCCGTTCGGGACGCTACACGGCCCGCGGAACCTTCGCGTAACACCTGGTTACGGGGCCTTGTGTCGAGCCTATATATAGCCTCGTGTTGTACCCAGGTGAACATTCAATTCGACTCAATTCTCATTCTCTTTTCTGAGCTTGATCCTAGATCCTCACACTTGGTAATCAGAGCCTGTTTAGACGCGAAGTTTTTCGAACGCTAAAACCTAGCTTTTAAAACCGTGGGGGCGACGACGGGAAGGGCCGATTTCGGGTATGTGAACCAGTTCCGCGCTATTTTCGAACGTCCCCCTTGAACCGGTTTTCGAACACTCCTCAGGTCCAGTGGTGAAAAAGTTGGATTTTTGACCGTCGGATCGATTCGAATCTCAACGGCCTCGAGAATTTCGCCCAAAGAAGTTGGAATTTGGAGCGTCGGATCGAATTTCTTCTCAACGGCCGAGATCAAACGCGAATTTCAACTAAAGGAGAATCACGCGACCTACAGAATCAGCCCTCGTCATTTCTGCAGTCAACTCGACTCACAGTAAGATGACCAGCGCCTAAAATTCATTTAGTTTCGTCGCAAATCTTCCTATAAATCGCCAAATGGAGGAAAACGGTGATAATTCCGTACGGAAAATTACGGAGTTACACACCGGCTTGGACCAGACGTGAGCGGCACTCTAGCGAATAAAGGCGCTTCTCGCGAACCAGTCGGCAGCCGCCACAGCAGCAGCGACCACAGCGACTGCAGCACCGACAACTCCAGCAGCAGTGGCGACATCGACATTTCACGGACCAATGGCACCACTGTCGCCGAACCTCGAAGCAGCACGACCGAGGCTCCCGGAGGCGTTCGATCCAAGCGCGAAGGGATCCGACGTCCGGCGATTCGTGGCCTCCCTCGAAATTTACTTCGAGGCCATTGGCTGTTCAACCCCGCAACACGACGCAGCAAGGATTCGGCTCGTAGTGACACTGTTATGTGGACCGGCTCTCGAATGGATTTACTACACCGACGTAGCCCGCGGTGAGAAAACGTGGCAGCATTTTCGGGCAGATTTAATCGAGCGTTTCGAACCAATTCATACAACTTACATGGCGCGGCAGCAGATACACCGACACAAGCAATACAGTAGTGTAACACAGTAGACGCAGCAGATGGAGTTACTGTTCAACCGCATCACCGACCCGACCGAAGGCGAAAAAATCCAGGCGTACACCGAAAGATTAAAAATGGAGATTCGGCGGCAGGTGATTGCGGCGAATTACAACAGCTACAGAGACATCGTGCGTGGTGCCGAGCGATAGGACGCGCTGACTCGAGGTCAACCCGAAACACGACGCTTCACGCCGAACCGTACATTCGGCACGGAGCGATCGGCACACCCCACGTTCGCCGAACCGATGGATATCGACAAATACGACGCGAAGCAGCAGCCGACAAAATGCGAATTTTGCGGCGCAGCAGGACATCAGTTCTTGTCGTGTTACAAAATGAAGAAAGCACGTGCGGCACTCCGGGACGGAAACAGTGGAGCACCCCCGAAGTCAAAAAACGGGAATCGCCAGTAGCCGCGGATCGACCTGGCGATCGCGTAAAGATCCGAAAAGCAGGAAAAGGCGACGACGTGGCGACTTCGGAGCGGGTGAAAAAAGGAGAAAAAGATGGCGCGAATTTAAAACGTCACGACCGATCGGCATCAGGGGAAATCTCCGAGGCAAATGGAGGCTCCGCGGAAAAAGACTCTGCACCGACCGGGAAACTCCAGCCGAACACCCACGAAAGTAAGAATTCATTAAAAGTATCCTATAAAGATGCTCTAACAAAGAATATTGCTTCTCGTGGTTTACAAGCCTTCAAAAAATTCAGGGGAGGTCTAGAGGCCAAGAAAAAGCCTTTAGAAATTATTCAGGTACCTGAGAAGTTGGGCAAAGTACTACGGAGCGTAGAAAAGGGTCGTGCGTTCCGTGGAGTTAATATTCTCTCCCCGCAGCACAGTGTTAAGGCTCCCCATCGCCCACAGGTGAAGCCTACACAGCTGCCAAGGCTTAGAGGAGACATCCAGGCTCAGGAGAAATTATACAAGCCTCGGAAAAATCCTCCTACCCCCCAGGTGAAGTTGGAAAGCGCTGAGTCAGGTATAGGAAAAAGGGAAGATATTATGTTTGATGTACCCTATGATCCTATTAACGAGACCCTCTTTGGCTACTCAGCGCAGCAGAAACCACTACTCCTCGAGGTGTTATGCAATGGGCGACGCCTCCAGGCACTGGTCGACAGCGGTGCATCTCACTCAGTGTGTGACCGCGGAGCATTGGAGAAAATTGGAGAGAAGGCGGAAGAGACCCAGTTTTCAGCAACCATGGTGGACGGTACGAAGCTTCCTATCCACGGCGAAGCATCACTGCAACTGCATATAGGTGCGTTGAGGTGGAAGCCGAAGCTACCGGTCACCAACATCAAAGGATTAGATTTTATCTTGGGGCGAGATTTCGTGAAGCGATTCAACCCCGAGATCGATTGGGTCAACAGCAAGGTGTGCATCTACAACAATGGGAAGCGGATAGCACTGCGAAGCTAGACGGATACAGGGGACATACCTGAAACGACACTGGCACGGTTCGAACAGATCGTGAACGAGAGTAACACGGGTTACCTAGCACTGGTTATGGCAGCAGCAGAGGAGGAGAAGCCGAGTTCCGGGCTACCTGCAGCAGTGAAGGAGGTCTTGGAGCAGTACAAGGATATAATGCCCGACGACCTACCTGCAGGCGTACCTCCAGCACGCACCCACGAGCACGAGATCGTGGAGGAACCAGGTGCGAAACCTGTCTCACGTGCACCGTACCGACTGAGTCCGACTGAACTGACAGACATGAAAAAACAGATAGAGTATCTACTGGACAGACAACTGATCCGCCCATCCACCTCTCCCTACGGCGCACCAGTTCTCTTCACTCCAAAACCAGACGGCAGTCTACGGATGTGCATCGACTACCGCGCACTGAACACACAGACAGTAAAAAAAAAATATCCCATACCGCGCATAGACGACCTACTCGATCAACTGCGTGGAGCAATAGTATTTTCAAAGCTGGACCTACGATCGGGCTACTGGCAGATCAAGATGGCAGACAACTCCGTCCACAAGACAGCGTTCCGGACCAGATACGGCTCCTACGAATACTTGGTGATGCCGTTCGGACTCTGCAACGCACCAGCAACGTTTCAGGCGGAGATGAATCACATCTTACGACCCCTGCTGGACGAATGCGTGGTGGTGTACCTGGACGACATTCTCATCTACTCCAAGAACATGAAGGAGCACGTGGAGCATCTACGGAAGGTGTTCGCGATCCTGCGGAAAAACAAGTTCTACATGAAGTTGTCAAAGAGCGACTTTGCCCTGAAGAAGGTGCAGTTTCTCGGGCACATGGTGAGTGCCGAGGGCGTACACGTGGACCCACGGAAGATCGAAGCCGTCAAGAAGTGGAAAGTAGCAGAGAACGTGAAGGAGTTGCAGCAGTTCCTAGGCTTCGCCAACTACTACAACAGGTTCGTGCCGTAGTACGCTAAGATAGCAGCGCCACTGACCGACCTACTGAAAAAGGATACGCCCTACAAATGGGATACCCCTCATCAGCAAGCCATGGAGCAGCTACAGACAGCACTGACTACAGCGCCAGTACTCATCTTGCCGGATCCAGACAAGGACTACGTGGTGGAAGCAGACGCTAGTGACCAAGCAGTCGGAGCAGTACTGATGCAGGATCACGGACGCGGTTTGCAGCCCATCGCCTACCTCAGTAAGAAGCTACACGGAGCAGAACTAAACTACCCAATTCACGACAAGGAAGCCTTAGCGATAGTCATAGCCTTCAAGGCGTGGAGGTGTTACCTAGAGGGAGCCAAGACTACAGTCCATACTGACCACTGCAGTCTCAAATACCTGAAGTCACAGCCGACACTCTCACGACGACAGGTGCGGTGGGTGGACTTCCTGGAAACTCACTTCCACTACGACATCGTCTACAAGCCCGGGCTACACAACAAGGCAGACGCGTTGAGCCGCCCCGGACATGTAGCAGGCATCCAGCTCGACGGGATGAACCCTCTGCTCAAGGGTCTATTCCAACATGGGTACTCCGTGGACGCAGAGATTGCTACAGCACAGACCAAGAAGCTATTACAGTGGGAGAAAGACTTAGTTGTAAGGAAGGGTTCAGGAAAGATTTGGGTACCGAATTACGCCCCGCTACGGCAGATCCTATTGGAGGAGTTTCACGACGTACCATACGCGGGACATTTCGGGAGCAACAAGACGTTAGCAGGGATAGCGAAGTATTACAACTGGCCCGGGATGGCAGCAGACGTGCAGCAGTTCGTCACCTCATGCGACACGTGCCAGCGGATGAAGAGCAGCAAGCAGAAAAAAGCAGGGTTACTTCAGCCTCTACCCGTACCGGAGCAGCCATGGCATGTCGTTAGCCTCGACTTCATCACCGGACTTCCTTCGACCTCACAGGGGCACGATTCCATCCTCGTAGTCATCGATAAGTTCTCCAAAATGGGTCACTTCATACCGACCAACGCCACAGCTTGCAATGTCTTCAGCATACCACCCCCAGACTGACGGACAGACAGAGCGACTCAATCAAGTGGTTGAACAGTTACTGCGCACAGCTTGCAAGGACGACGTCAGCCACTGGGACACACAGTTACCGACCCTAGAGTTTGCTTACAACAACGCATCACATGCGGCCACAGGGAAAACTCCTTTCTTCCTGTGTTACAGACGGGAACCACTCACACCACAGCAGCCAACTACACCGGCACACGTCCAAGCCGCACATGACTTCGTCACCACCATGCAGCAGCTATGGGAGAAGACTCAGTGACGACTCACCACGATGCAGACCTCCCAGAAGCAGTATGCCGATCGTCAGCGACGTGATCACTCAGTAGCAGTCGGAGATCAGGTGCTTCTTGACACGCGCAACTTGAACTTGTCTCACCTCCCATCCAAACTCCGGCCTCGCTTCTGTGGTCCTTTTCTCGTTGAGGCACAGGTGACACCAGTTACATTCCGCTTGCGCTTACCAGATACGTGGAAGCTTCACAATGCTTTCCATGTGCAGCTACTGAAACCCTACAAGGACCCCAACCAACAGTTCAAGGGACGGCATCTACCGCCACCTCCACCTGTTCTTGTACAGGATGAACCCGAGTACGAGATCGAGCGCGTTCTCTCTCATCGGTGCCGCGGCGGCAAGACCCTCGAGTTCCTGATACGCTGGAAGGGATACGACCCCACTGAGGACAGTTGGGTTGCAGAAGCTGATATGGGCAACGCACGCCGTGCTCTCAAGGACTATCTTGTCAAGCAGGGTGTATCTCACGCCACCCAGCTTTGAGGGGGGGACGTGTGAGAGTACGACGGCTTATGCCAGCTATGCTTGTTTGCCTTCACTTTATCATGCTATTTCTAGCATAGGATAATTATATGCATGCATGAATTGCTTGATTTCCTAGGCTAGGTGCTTTCCTATATTTTATTATAGTTATAGCACCGAGCTAGGTTGCGTGCACGGAATTCTGGCTTTTCGGTTGCCACCAAATTGCCTTCTTCCGAATTCGGTAAGGATCCGTTCGGGACGCTACACGGCCCGCGGAACCTTCGCGTAACACCTGGTTACGGGGCCTTGTGTCGAGCCTATATATAGCCTCGTGTTGTACCCAGGTGAACATTCAATTCGACTCAATTCTCATTCTCTTTTCTGAGCTCGATCCTCTTACGTTACACCCGCACGACTCAACACCGACGACGCAGAACGCATAGGGCCCAATTTCTTACCTGACCCAGAAGCAGGAGACGAAGCAGCTTATCCCGAGGACGCAAATCCTCCCCGCTACACACATAGTGGAGTCCAGATACTCGGGCTCGTCACCGCAGTCCACGGCACGGCGCCACCTAAGGAGTCTGCCACAGTTCAGCAGGCTCTGGGGGGGGAGCACACGGAAAAATGGCGCAAGGCCATGGACAGAGAGTTAAAGGCACTCAAAGAATGCAACACCTAAAAGGTCGTACCTATTGGTGTGGCACGGAATAAGACAATTCTCACCGGCAAATGGGTTTTTTTGGTGAAAGCAAAGGCAGACGGAACCATCGACAAATTTAAGGCACGTTGGGTCGTACGTGGCTTTGACCAAGAGCACGGACGAGACTTCACCGAAACATTTGCACCTGTTAGTCGGCACACTTCACTGCGGATTCTCCTCGCGATAGCCACCGTGGTGCGGAAGAAGCTTCGTCAAATCGACGTCGCTAACGCCTTTCTCTACGCACCCGTCGATGCTGGAATCTACGTCGAGCAACCGCACTGCTCCAACGCAGACCCCAATCAAGTCTGTCAGCTACTGAGGTCCCTGTACGGCATCAAACAGGCCCCGAGACTGTGGCAGCAATATCTACATGCGCGACTAATCCGCATCGGATTCCGACAACTGCCGCACGATCAAGGAATGTACCGGCAGGAACTGACTACATCCTGTTGATCGTCTACGTGGACGATCTACTCTACATCGGCTCGACCGACTGCGTCACAACCTGGTTTGAAGGGGAGCTGCAGCGGGACTTAACGCTCACCATCTCATCCACCGTGACACAATACCTCGAGCTCAACATACAGGAAGAAGAGAACGCGATCTATCTCAGCGCCGCAAAATACGCCAACACCATCGCCAAACGCTTCGGATTAACTCCAACTGCTATCTCCACACCGTACCGGTACACCTCCGCGAGCCATGAAGGAACCTCCGCACCACTCAAGCCCGTCGGCATACGCGACTATCAACGAAAGCTAGGATGTCTACTATTCGCAGCCGACACCTGCCGACCAGACCTATCGTATTCGGCAAGCCAGCTCGCAACCTACCTCAAGAAACCTGAAGTAGAGCACATGGCGGAACTCAACCGCTCACTCCACTACCTCGTCAGCACTCCGACAATCCGCCTGACCTACCACAAAAACGGAACCTCGATTCCTATGTCAGGCATATATGCTATAGTCTGTGTAGGCTGTAGTGGGGCAGTTCGTATGGGGTACAACACTTTAGGGTTTGCTACTTGTACTCCCCTTTCTGCTCAATGCATTCATTCTCGTTTCTCGTCATGGTATCGAGCAGGTTCCCTAGTGGGAACGCTACCTAGGGCCCACCACGATACTTTTTTTTTCCTGCTCGGAGCGCGCTTCACTCCTGCCCGAGTCGCGCTCTGTGTGCCCTCCCTACCTTCGAGCCGCCCTTATTGGCCCCTCTCACGGCCCCTTTGGCCGCCCTTACGGCCCCTCGCCCCGCCCTTACGGCCCCTCGCGCCGCCCTCTACGGCCCCTCGTGCCGCCCTTACGGCCTCTTAAGGCCCCTGGCGTCGCCCTTACAGCCCTCGCGCGGCCCCTTTCGGCCCCTCGCGGAGCCCTTTCCGGCCCCTTACGGCCCCGTCTAGGCCCCTTGCGACCCCGCTACGGCCCCGTCTAGGCCCCTTACGGCCCCTCCGCGGCCCCGTCTAGGCCCCTTGCGGCCCCGCTACGGCCCCGTCTAGGCCCCTTACGGCCCCTCCGCGGCCCCGTCTAGGCCCCTTGCGGCCCCGCTACGGCCCCCTCTAGGCCCCTTACGGCCCCTCCGCAGCACCGTCTAGGCCCCTTGCGGCCCCGCTACGGCCCCGTCTAGGCCCCTTACGGCCCCTCCGCGGCCCCGTCTAGGCCCCTTGCGGCCCCGCTAAGGCCCCGTCTAGGCCCCTTACGGCCCCTCCGAGGCCCCGTCTAGGCCCCTTGCGGCCCCGTCGCCGCCACGTGCGGCCCCGTCGCCGCCACCAGCGGCCCCGTCGCCACCACCTGCGGCCCCGTCGCCGCCACGTGCGGCCCCGTCGCCACCACCAGCGGCCCCGTCGCCACCACCAGCGGCCCCGTCGCCGCCACCTGCGGCCACGCAGTCGCCACCTACGACCCCGTCGCCGTCACCTGCGGCCCCGTCGCCCTCCCCTAGCGGCCCTGTCACCGCTCAGCCGCCCAGCGACCGAGCCGCCGAGCAGCCCAGCAGCCGAGCCGCCCAGCAGCCGAGCCGCCGAGCCGCCCAGCAGCTGAGCCGCCCAGCAGCCGAGCTGCCCTGCCGCCGAGCCGCCGAGCCGCCCTACTAACGAGCCGCTGCTGTTCCTACCGGTGCTCCCCGGCCCTCCTTCCTCGGACTGGTGAGCTCACTTCCTGCTAGGCCACTGCAGTCATGGCTACCCCCAGTGTCCTTACTTTCGATGCTGAGGGCTGTGCCGTTGACTTTGAGGTGTGGGTGGATGACCTCCAGCTGTTTCTCCAGTGCGATAGGGCAGACGGACTCTCTCTGTTCGATCTCACCTCTGGTGTCTCTCCTACCCCGATTGCCACTGCTGACAGCACTGTTCGCTCACAGTGGGCCACACGCGATGCTGCTGCTCGCCTTGCTGTGCGCCGCCACTTACCGACCACTGAGCGTGCACACTTTAGCCAGTACAAGAGTGCTCAGACCTTGTACGACGCTGTAGTTGCACGCTACTCTTCCCCTGCCACTGCTGCACTGAGCCGCCTCATGCTACCGTACCTCTTCCCTGACCTTGCTGCCTTTCCTACAGTCGCTGACCTCATTACGCCCCTCCGCACTAGTGACACTCGCTACCGCGCTGCGCTTCCTGCTGAATTCTGCGCCAAGAACCCCCCCCCACGTACATCACCCTCTACTACATAGTCACCCGGCTCCCTGACTCTCTTCGCGTAGTGAGGGACCACTTCCTCTCAGTTTGCCCCACCACTCTCACCGTTGACCTCCTCAAGAAGGGCCTCCTAGCAGCAGAGAAGAGCATAGTAGCTATAGGAGCCTCTCGTGGTGACCCTCGCACCTCCGTCTTTGAGGGGTGTTCCCCCTCCCCCCTCTTGCCCTCTGTTGCTTCTGCTGCTGCGGCCGACCTCGTTGGTTTCGAGTCGGTCGGCGCTGCGTCTACCCCTAGCGGGAGACGCCGCACCGGCAAGGGCAAGGGGGGCAAGGGCGCTGGAGGGGCTGGCGGGGGCGGTGGAGGTGGTGGTGGAGGCAGTGGAGGGGTTGGGGGTGGTGGTGGGAGTGGTGGCGGGGGTGGCGGCGGCAGCGGCAGCAGTGGAGGCGCCAGAGACGGCGGAGGTGGCGGATGAGGCGGAGGTGGAGGAGGCGGCGGAGGCGGCGGCGGCAGCAGTGGACCTGGTCCCGGCTCTGCGCAGAGGAGTGGCTCCGATGGTGGTACGCGCCAGCAGCAGCAGAGCAGTCGTGAGACCCTGTCCCCTCATCAGCTTCGTGAGTGGTACGCTGCGCGTCAGCGCGGTGGGGGTACGGGTCCCTCCACCTACGTTCTCCGCACCGGCGATCGCGCTGGTGAGCAGTGTGGGGGCCCGCACTCCACCCAGCGCTGCTTCGGCCGCCTGACGGACGCGTGGCATCACCAGTTCCCTGGGGCCTCTGAGATCCCTCGCTGTGGAGAGCTGTCTAGGGCGGGGGTTGCTATCTTTGATCTTGATTTTGATGCTATTCTTGCTGCCATGTATGCTGTTGATGATAGTGTTGCGGGTGACTGTTACCTGTGTGTACTGCCTGACCCGGGCATTGAGGCAGTTGCTCTAGGTGCTCGTGCGTCTAGTGCCCTAGGTGCCAGTGCGTCTGCTGCCCCAGGTGCTGGTGAGTCTGCGCTCTCAGGTACTACGTCGGCTCAGGCCTTACACACCTTCACCCTTGACTCGGGTGCGTCCCGCTCCTTCTTTCGAGACCGCACCACTCTTACGCCGCTCAGTCGGCCGGTTGCGGTCTCCCTGGCGGACCCCTCTGGGGGTCCTGTCCTTGCTAGCTTCTCCACTGTCTTACCGTGCCCAGCAGCCCCCTCTGGCACCCTGTCAGGTCTCTACCTCCCCTCGTTCTCTACGAACTTGGTGAGTGGAGCGGACCTACAGGATAGGGGGGTTGACCAGTTCACTCCTGCGAGTCAGCGAGTGACCCACTGCACGTGTGCTCGGACAGGCCGACACTTGGCCACGTTCACCCGTCGGCCAGTGTCGAGCCTATACACCCTTACTACTGAGTCTCCTCTTGCTGCTGAGTCTTGTGAATGTTTAAAAGAAAGAAGAGGGTTGCACTAGCAAGAATGAGGATACAAATAGCAAACCCTAGAAGGGTTGTACTCGCTATAGAGCACCCCACTACAGGCTAGAGCATAATATTTTGACACCACCCCATAGCCAAAGTGGGGTGTAATTAGCAGAGCAAGCAAAGCAGTACAAGCTCAGGGTGGATCACAATGTCACCACACATTCTGAGCACAAGTTCAAGAAGCAATAGTTTAAAGTTCACAATTATGAGCAAAGCTAGTGGTAGTCACAACGGGCAAGTGAGGAGGATGAAAGAGACTATGAGAGGAGAGGAGGTAGTGGGCGGCAGCTGATGCTGCTGGCACACGGCGCAACTGGAGCAACTGGCACACGGGCAACTGGAGCAACTGGCACACTGGCAACTGGAGCAACTAGCACACTAGCTACTGGAGTAACTGGCTCCGCGGCTAAAAGTAGCAATAGACGAGCAACGGACTCACGGGCGACTGGAGCAACGGGCTCACGGGCGACTGGCGCAACGGGCTCACGTGCGACTGGCGCAACGGTCTCACGGGCGACTAGAGCTGCTGGCTTCACGGCTGCCACCCCCTTCAACCTCCCCAAACTATCCCACTCCCCCTGACACACACCCGCTGCTACACCGCTAGCTCCACTCCCCCTTCACCCCCCCTTAGTACCACTCCACCGGCTCCAACAAGTCCACCCCCCCTCAGCGGCAGCTGTAGCACAGGGAGACAGAGGAGAAGGAGGAGCAGGGAACGGCACACAGTGGCTTCACCCCCATACCCCTCACCCCCAAACCCTAATTCAGGAGAACGGGCTGTAGGAGGGGTGGGGCGCCAGTAGAAGCACGGGGGACAGCGGGGAGGGCAGGGGCAGCGAGGAAAGGGTCGCCCACGGGCCTTGCATAGCCGCCCGAACCGCGCGCAGGCGGCCCGAGCCGCGCGCGGGCCTGGCGCAGCCCGTACGGGCCGCGCGCGGGCCTAGCGCAGCCCGTACGGGCCGCGCGCTGGCCTGGCGCAGCCCGTATGGGCCGCGTCCGGGCCTGGCGCAGCCCTTACGGGCCGCGCGCAGCCTGTACGGGCCGCGCGCAGGCCACGACGGGCGACAGAGGGGGCGACGCGCGGGTCCCCGTCGCCCGTCGCAGCGCCTCCCGAGGGCGACGCGTCGAGTGACGGGGCAGAAGCCCGCCGTGCGCGTCGGGGCGCACGGCGGGCAGAGAACCGCCGCGCGCCACGGGGCGCACGGCGGGCAGAAAACCGCCGCGCGCCTCAGGGCGCACGGCGGGAAGAAAAAATGCCACACGCCCAGCAGTGGAAGTTGCAGCGGAAGCAACGAGGTGGTGAGCCCACCCACAGGATCGATCCAAGGGGATCGACCTGCTCTGATAACATGTGAAAGTTTAAAAGAAAGAAGAGGGTTGCACAAGGAAGAATGAGGATACAAATAGCAAACCCTAGAAGGGTTGTACTCGCTATAGAGCACCCCACTATAGGCTAGAGCATAATATTCTGACAAGTCTGGCCAGGTAGCTGCATCGAGTCAGGTGTTTGCTGCAGCGTCCAGGTCTGGTCCTGAGTCTGCTCCCTGCTCGTGTCGTCTACTGTCCCACCAGACTCTCCTTTGGCACCACCGCCTTGGTCACCCCTCCCTGCCTCGTCTCCGAGGCATGGCCTCCCGTGTCTTTGTCTCTGGTCTCCCTCGGTCTCTCCCTCTCCTACCTCCGGGGCCTGGCCCTACCTGCGTCGAGGGGCGACAGCGCGCCGCCCCTCACTCCTCCGAGTTTCCTCCGACAGAGGCTCCGCTGCAGACTCTCCACATGGACGTGTGGGGCCCCGCCCGCGTCAGTGGGCAGGGGTGCGAGCGGTACCTCCTGCTGGTGGTTGACAACTACTCGCGTTACACCACAGTCTTCCCCTTGCGCAACAAGGGTGACGTCACTGAGGTGTTGATCGATTGGATCCGCGCAGCTCGTCTCCAGCTCAGAGAGAGTTTCGGCTTAGACTTTCCTCTTCTGCGTCTGCACTCGGACAGAGGCGGGGAGTTTTCCTCTGCCCGTCTGGGAGCTTTCTGTCGTGCGCAGGGCATCCGCCAGACCTTCACGCTTCCGGCCTCTCCACAGCAAAATGGGATTGCTGAGCACCGCATTGGCATGGTCATGGACGTCGCTCGTACGTCCATGATGCATGCGGCTGCCCCCCAATTTCTGTTGCCGTTTGCGGTTCAGTACGCCGCGCATCAGCTCAACCTTCTGCCCCGGGTCTCCTTGCCAGAGACCTCCCCCGCCTTGCGGTGGACCGGGAAGGTTGGCGATGCGTCTGCGTTTCAGGTCTGGGGATCTCGGGCGTTTGTCCGCGACTTGTCTGCGGACAAGCTGTCCCCCCGTGCTGTTCCCTGCGTCTTCCTTGGCTTCCCCCCTGACGCGCCTGGGTGGCAGTTTTACCACCCCACCTCGCGCTGTGTTCTGTCCTCCCAGGACGTCACCTTTGACGAGTCGGTGCCTTACTACCGTCTCTTCCCCTACCGCACTGCGCCCCTCCCCCCGCCGCCGCTCTTCCTTGCGCCAGGTCCTCCCCCGGTAGACCCCCTCCCCCCTCAGGGTCCTGCCCCGTCAGGTGTGTCCCAGGTAGACGCAGTCGAGCTTGTCGAGGTAGCTGTTGACTCTGGTGCTGCTAGAGGTGCTGAGCCTGCGGGTGCCGGGTCTGGGGGTGCTGATACTGGGGGTGATGAGTCTAGGGGTGCTGAGTCTAGGGGTGCTGAGCCTGAGGGTGCTGGGTCTGGGGGTGCGGAGCCTGGGGGTGCGGAGCCTGCGGGCGCTGGGTCTGCTCGTATGGCTGCCGGCGGTGCTTCGTCGATGCGGGAGCCGCTCTCTCCACAGGAGCTGCGCGAGTGGTTTGCCCGCCGCTGGGGACGTGCTGCTGGAGCTGGAGGTACTCCCGTTGCTGCTGGTCCCGGAGGTGCTCGTACTGGCGGTGCTTGAGCTGCTAGGGCCACTGGAGTTGGTCCTGTTGGAGCTGCTGACAGTGCTGGTGCTGCAAGAGTTGGAGCTGCTGGGGATGTTGGCGCTAGTGTTTCTACTGGCGCTGGTGCGTCTGGGGGTGATGCTGAGGCTGCTGGAGCTGGAGCTGCTGGAGCTAGAGCTGCTGGGGGTGTTTGCGCTGGCGGTACTGCTGGCGCTAGTGCTTGTGAGGGTGCTGGAGCTGGCGTTGTTGGAGCTGGAGGTGCTGCTGGCGCTGGTGATGCCGCTGAGGGTACTGGTGCTGCCCTTCCTGGTTCTGGAGGCGCTGCGCGGCCGAGGCCGTACTTCATTCCGCTCCTGGAGCAGGTTCTTGGTCTCCCGCCCTCTACTGGTCCTGCTCCTCCCTTAGAGTGTCCACAGCCTGTCCAGTCCCAGTCACAGTTACAGCACGCCTCCCCTCTACCTGCTCCTTCTCCATACACTGGTCCTACTGGAGGTCTTGCTGAGCGTCGTGAGCCTGCGTCTTGTCTTGCGTCGCCTGTTCGTGCTGCTCGCACTAGTGGTCGTACTGCGCGTCCGCGTCCTCCTGCCGTCCCCGGCACACACCAGATGGCGCTGCATCCTTCCAGTGCTCCTCTGCATGTCCCGTTACCGTCTCCTTCACAGTCCTCTCTTCCTACTCTTGCTGACCCGGAGTCTGACTCTCTTCGTGCTGCTAGTCCTTCTGTCATCGTCTTCTGGCTACTGTTGTCACTGACCCTTCCTTTGAGTCCACTGCTGCGTGTTCCCTAGTTGCTGAGCTTGTCGACTTCGCTGCTCGCTGTCGTCTAGACTACGCTGCTAGTCTTGTTGCTGAGTCTGTGTCTGTCTGTCCTCCGTCCGTCGGGGGTGAGTGTGCTCTTAGCACGGACGTCCTTGAGGACAGGCAGGAGGAGTTCCAGTGCTTTGCGGCTGCTTTGCCCCATCTCGTGTCCACGCTGATTGCCCCTGAGGGAGACCCGGATGCACCAGACATCCCGACTCCTCGATCGTACGCTGAGGCGATCGAGGGTGCCTACTCCTCTCAGTGGCAGTCGGCCATGGACGCAGAGATGGCTTCCTGGAAGTCCACAGGCACCTACGTCGACGAGGTTCCCCCACCTGGGGCGAACATCGTCAGTGGCATGTGGATTTTCAGGGTGAAGCGGCCGCCGGGTTCTCCGCCTGTCTTCAAGGCGCGTTACGTGGCTCGAGGCTTCAGTCAGCGAAAGGGAGTTGACTACTTTCAGACCTTCTCTCCCACCCCGAAGATGACCACTCTTCGGGTGCTGCTGCACATAGCCGCTCAGCGCGACTACGAGCTTCACTCTCTTGACTTCAGCACTGCTTTTTTCCAGGGCAGCCGGCACGAGGAGATCTGGCTGCACTGCCCACCTGGCTTCACTGGGTCGTTTCCTCCTGGTACCCAGTGGAGCCTCCGGCGGCCAGTCTACGGTCTCCGCCAGGCGCCCCGTGAGTGGCACGACACACTGAGGACTACACTTGCGGCTCTTGGGTTTGCAGCTTCTACAGCCGACCCGTCGCTATTTCTGCGCACCGACACCTCTTTGCCGCCGTTCTACATCCTCGTGTACGTCGACGACTTGGTCTTTGCCACTGCTGACACTGCTGGACTCGCCCACGTGAAGTCTGAGCTGCAGAAGAGACACACGTGCACAGACCTGGGTGAACTGCGCAGCTACCTTGGCTTGCAGATCACCCGGGACAGAGCACAGCACACCATTACCCTGACTCAGTCACACATGGTGCAGCAGGTCCTTCAGCGCTTCGGCTTCACGTACTCCTCGCCTCAGGCCACTCCTCTGTCTACTCGCCACTCGCTCTCAGCTCTGCCTTTGGATGAGTCCGTAGAGCCGAGTGGCCCGTACCCAGAGCTTGTTGGTTGCCTCATGTACCTGATGACCTGCACACGACCTGACCTTGCATACCCTCTTAGCATCTTGGCACACTATGTTGCTCCTGGGAGACACCGACCACAGCACATGGCTGCAGCGAAGAGGGTGTTGCGCTACGTGTGCAGTACGTCGGGCATGGGGCTAGTGCTTGGAGGACGGTGTCGAGTGGTCCTCACAGGTCACTCTGACGCTTCTTGGGTTGACGACCAGGCTCTGCAGCGGTCGTCACAGGGTTACACCTTCAGCCTTGGCTCCGGCTCTGTTTCGTGGCGGTCTACCCGCTCGTCTTCTGTTCTCAGCTCCAGCTGTGAGGCTGAGATCTACGCAGGGGCCATGGCTGCACAGGAGCTACGCTGGCTCACTTACTTGCTGACTGACCTAGGAGAGCCGCCTCGTTCTCCTCCAGTTCTGTACGTAGACAACAAGGCCATGCTGGCCTTGTGTCGGGAGCACAGACTGGAGCACAGAACGAAGCACATTGCTATACGCTACTTCCTGGCTAGTGAGCTGCAGCAGCGTGGTCAGCTCCGCCTCACCTGCGTGGCCTCTGAGGCCAACACTGCTGATATCTTCACCAAGGCCCTTCCGCCTTGTGATCATCAGCGCTTCTGTACTGTGATAGGTCTTGTGCCTACTTGGCCTCACTTGCTCAAATCTTGACCTTGCTTGTACTGTCCTCTTTCTATACCTGCACTTGCTTGTTTACCTTTATATATATGATCTTGCATGTGAACTGGCCTTGTGGCCTTGCTCTTGTGGTCGGACTCTGTGGTGACGTTGTGATCCACCCTGAGCTTGCTTTGCTTTGCTTGACTGGTCTTGTGACCCCTTGTTCTCCCCCACTCTGCCTATGGGGGTGTGTCAGGCATATATGCTATAGTCTGTGTAGGCTGTAGTGGGGCAGTTCATATAGGGTACAACACTTTAGGGTTTGCTACTTGTACTCCCCTTTCTGCTCAATGCATTTATTCTTGTTTCTCGTCATCCTAAGATAATCGGCTATGTAGACGCCGACCACGCCGGCGACGCAAACAACAGGCGCTCACGCACCGGCTACATCTACCGACTCGAACCTATCGGGCCTATCTCGTGGCAGTCGAGCAAACAGGAACTAATCGCTCTCTCCTCAGCTGAAGCAGAATATATTGCACTCTTAAGTAATGAAGGCTTGTACCTTCGCGACTTGCTGGAAGAAGCGAAGTTGGCCCAGGGTTTAGGGTTTACCCTAAACCCTAAACCCTAGACGAGCGGCAGGAGCAACGGACCCACGGGCGACTGGCGCAGCAGGCTCGCTGGGCTACCGGAGATTGTAACCTCCGGACTACTGGCACTGTTGGCGACACGACGGATACCTCCGCACACTCTCCCCCACTGTCGCAGACCCCCTTTCACACACCCCCTTACTCCACCCCTAGCTCCACTCCCACGTCACCCCCCTAACGCCACTCCCTCGGCTCTCACACACCCACCCCCCTCAGCGGCAGCTGCAGCACTAGGAGACGGAGGAGGAGGAGGAGCAGGGGACGCCGCACACACCCGCCACCCCCATACCCGCCACCCCACACCCCAAACGCAGGCGGTGTGGGGCAGAAACGCGGCCAGCAGTTGGGGCGGTGTGCAAGCAGAAGCGGGGCAGCGCGCGGGCCCCCGAAACGCCACGACGGGCGACGGGAGGGAGGACGACGCGCGGGCCCCCAGGGCGCCGCGACGGGCGACGGGAGGGAGGGCGACGCGCGGGCCTCCAGGGCGCCGCGACGGGCGACGGGATAGCGAGAGGGGGCGCGCGCTGGTCCTCCAGGGCGCCGCGACGGGCGACGGGATGGCAAGGGGGGCGCGCGCAGGTCCCTCAAGGCGCTGCGACGGGCGACGGGATGGTGGGGGGGGGGGGGGGGGGGGGGGGGGCGGGTCCCCCAGGGCGCCGCAACGGGCGATGGTGTGAGAGTACGACGGCTTATGCCTGCTATGCTTGCCTGCCTTTACTTTATTATGCTATTTCTAGCATAGGATAATTATATGCATGCATGAATTGCTTGATTTCCTAGGCTAGGTGCTTCCCTATATTTTATTATAGTTATAGCACCGAGCTAGGTTGCGTGCACCGAATTCTGGCCTTTTCGGTTGCCACCGAATTGCTCTCTACCGAATTCGGTAAGGATCTGTTCGGGACGCTACGCGGCTCGCGGAACCTTCGCGTAACACCTGGTTAAAGGGGCCTTGTGTCGAGCCTATATATAGCCTCGTGTTGTACCCAGGTGATCATTCAATTCGACTCAATTCTCATTCTCTTTTCTGAGCTCGATCCTAGATCCTCACACTTGGTAATCAGAGCCCGTTTACACACGAAGTTCTTTCGACCGCTAAAAACCAGTCTTCAAAAAACCGCGGGGGCGACGCAGTCAAACATCGATTTCGGGTACGTAAAACCGGTTCCGTGTTTTTCGCTCCCCCTCGATTCGGTTTTTCGGACGCGTTGATGTCAGGCATGGAGAGCCAAGGCGACAACTACGCGACTACGAGCGACATCGCGAGCCTCCGCACCAACATGGAGCAGACGCAGGCGACGCTTCGTCGACTCGAGGCTTTTCTGACATGCCAACCAGGGTTCGCCACCGCAGTAGCAGCGACCGCAGCGACTGCAGCACCGACAACTCCAGCAGCAGTGGCGACACCGACATTTCACGGACCAATGGCACCACTGTAGCCGAACCTCGAAGCAGCACGACCAAGGCTCCCGGAGGCGTTCGATCCAAGCGCGAAGGGATCCGACGTCCGGCGGTTCATGGCCACCCTCAAAATTTACTTTGAGGCCATTGGCTGCTCGACCCCGCAACACGACGCAGCAAGGATTCGGCTCGCAGCGACACTGTTACGTGGACCGGCTCTCGAATGGATTTACTACACCGACGTAGCCCGCGGGGAGAAAATGTGGCAGCAGTTTCGGGCAGATTTAATCGAGCGTTTCGAACCAATTAATACAACCTACATGGCGCGGCAGTAGATACACCGACACAAGCAATACAGTAGTGTAACATAGTACACGCAGCAGATGGAGTTACTGTTCAACCGCATCACCGACCTGACCGAAGGCGAAAAAATCCAGGCGTACACCGAAGGGTTAAAAATGGAGATTCGGCGGCAGGTGATTGCGGCGAATTACAACAGCTACAGAGACATCGTGCATGCTGCCGAGCGATACAACGCGCTGACTCGAGGTCAACCCGAAACACGACGCTTCACGCCGAACCGTACATTCGGCACGGAGCGATCGGCACCCCCCACGTTCGCCGAACCGATGGATATCGACAAATACGACGCGAAGCAGCAGCCGACAAAATGCGAATTTTGCGGCGCAGCAGGACATCAGTTTTTGTCGTGCTACAAAATGAAGAAAGCACGTGCGGCATGAGAAGAATAGAACGAGAATGAAATGACTATGAATGAAGTGGGTACAAATAGGAAACCCTAATGGGATTGTACCCCCTATGGGATACCCCACTATAGCCTACACAAATAAATAAGCTATAATGTTCTGACACACCCCCATAGGCAAAGTGGGGGAGAACAAGGGGTCACAAGACCAGTCAAGCAAAGCAAAGCAAAGCTCAGGGTGGATCACAAAGTCACCACACATTCCGAGCACAAGTTCAAAGGCCAGAAGGCCAGTTCACATGCAAGATCACATATAGAGATATACAAGAGTCAAGCAAGCAAGAGCAAGAGTATATATAGGTAAAGGTACAAGCAAGGTCAAGAAGTGAGCAAGTGAGGCAAGACAGGCACAAGACCCAGCTGTGTGCAGCAGCGCTGATGATCACAAGGCGCAAGTGCCTTGGTGAAGACATCAGCAGTGTTTGCCTCAGAGGCCACGTACGCAAGTCGCAACTGTCCACGCTGCTGTAGCTCACGAGCAAGAAAGTAGCGGAGAGAAATGTGCTTTGTTCTGTGCTCCAATCGCTGCTCTCGACATAAGGCCAGCATGGCCTTGTTGTCTACGTACAGGACTGGAGGAGAACGAGGCGGCTCTCCAAGGTCGGTCAGCAGGTAGGTGAGCCAGCGAAGCTCCTGGGCCGCCATAGCCCCGGCGTAGATCTCAGCCTCACAACTGGAGCCGAGAACAGAAGACGAGTGGGTAGCCCGCCACGAAACAGAGCCGGAACCAAGGCTGAAGGTGTAACCCTGTGACGACCGCTGCGTAGCCTGGTCGTCAGCCCAAGAAGCGTCCGCGTGCCCAGTGAGGACCACTGGACTGCGCCCTCCAAGCACTAGCCCCATGCCCGACGTATTGCACAAGTAGCGCAACACCCTCTTCGCTGCAGCCATGTGCTCTGGTCGGTGTCTCCCAGGAGCAACATAGCGTGCGAGAATGCTAAGAGGGTATGCAAGGTCAGGTCGTGTGCAGGTCATCAGGTACATGAGGCAGCCAACAAGCTCTGCATACGGGCCACTCGACTCTACGGACTCATCCGAAGGCAGAGCTGAGAGCGAGTGGCGAGTAGACAGAGGAGTGGCCTGAGGCGAGGAGTACGTGAAGCCGAAGCGCTGAAGGACCTGCTGCACCATGTGTGACTGAGTCAGGGTAATGGTGCGGCGTGCTCTGTCCCGGGTGATCTGCAAGCCAAGGTAGCTGCGCAGTTCACCCAGGTCAGTGCACGTGTGTCTCTTCTGCAGCTCGGACTTCACGTAGGCAAGTCCAGCAGTGTCAACTATGGCAAAGACCAAGTTGTCGACATACACGAGGATGTAGAACGGCGGCAGAGAGGTGTCGGTGCGCAGAAACAGCGACGGGTCTGCAGTGGAAGGAGCAAACCCAAGTGCCGCCAGCGTAGTCCTCAGTGTGTCGTGCCACTTAGCGGCGCCTGGCGGAGACCGTAGACTGGACGCCGGAGACTCCACTGGGTACCAGGAGGGAAAGACCCAGTGAAGCCAGGTGGGCGACGCAGCCAGATCTCCTCGTGTAGGCTGCCCTGCAAGAAAGCAGTGCTGAAGTCGAGAGAGTGCAGCTCGTAGTCGCGGTGAGCAGCAACGTGCAGCAGTACCAGAAGAGTGGTCATGTTCGGGGTGGGGGAGAAGGTCTGAAAGTAGTCAACTCCCTGCCGCTGACTGAAGCCACAAGCCACGTAACGCGCCTTGAAGACAGGCGGAGAACCCAGCGGCCGCTTCACCCTGAAAATCCACATGCCACTGACGATGTTCGCCCCAGGAGGGGGGACAGCGTCAACGTAGGTGCCTGTGGACTTCCAGGAAGCCATCTCTGCATCCATAGCTGCCTGCCACTGAGAGGAGTAGGGACCCTCTATCGCCTCCGCGTAAGAGCGCGGAGTCGGGATGTCTAGTGCATCCGGGTCTCCCTCAGGGGTGAGCAGTACAGACGCGAGATGAGGTGAAGCGGCGGCCACACACTGGAACTCCTCCTGCCTGTCCTCTAGGACGTCCGTGCCAAGGGGACACTCACCCCCGACATACGGAGGACAGGCAGACTCAGACTCAGCGACAAGACTAGCAGCGTAGTCTAGACGACAGCGCGCAGCAAAGTCGACGAGCTCAGTAACAAGAGCGGACGCAGCAGAAGACTCGAAAGAAGGGTCAGTGACGGCAGTAGCAAGGAGACGCGTGACAGTAGGACTGGCAGCACGAAGAGAGTCCGACTCCGGGTCGGCAAGAGCAGGAAGAGAGGAAGCAGGAGGAGAAGGCAAAGGGGCACGCAGAGGAGCAGTGGACGGACGCAGAGACATCCGGTGCGTGCCAGGGAAAGGAGGAGGACGCTGACGCGAACCGCGACCACTAATGCGCGCAGCACGAACAGGCGACGCAGGACGTGACGCAGGCTCACGACGCTCAGTAAGACCTCCAGTCGGACCAGTGTAGGGAGAGGGAGCAGGCAAAGGGGAGGCAGGCTGTAGCTGTGACTGTGACTGGACAGGCTGTGGACCCTCTAAGGGAGGAGGAGGAGGACTAGGAGAAGGTGTAAGACCAAGAACCTGCTGCAGGAGTGGAACGAAGTACAGTCGGGGTCGCGTGGCGATGCCAGAAACAGCAGGGACAGCACCAGTACCCCCAGCAGGAGTACCCTCTCCAGCAGCACCTCTAGTAGCTCCAGAACCCCCAGCACCACCTACAGCAGCCCCAGAACCTCCAGCAGCACTAGGAGCACTGCCAGTCGGACCGCCAGCGGTAGTCTCAGCGCCAACACGCTCAGCAGCACCAGCTCCAGGAGAACCCGCAGGCCCAGCAGCTCCAGTACTCCCAATACACCTCCGGGACGCGCAGCAGCAGCACCCTCAGCAGCCGAAGAACCTCCAGCACCAGCAGCACGCCTCCAGCGCTGGGCAAACCACTCACGCAGCTTCTGTGGGGAGAGTGGCTCTCGGCGAGACGAAGCACCCGGACAACCTCCAGGCGAAGAACCTCCAGTCTCAGCACTCCCAGGCTCAGCACCCCCACGCGCAACACCTCCAGTCTCAGCACCCCCAGGCTCAGCACCCCAAGGCTCAGCACCCCCAGGCTCAGCACCCCCAGGCCCAGCACCCCCAGGCTCAGCCTCCCCAGGCTCAGCACCCTCAGACTCCGCACCCCCAAGCTCCGCACTCCCAGGCTCAGCACCCCCAGGCACAGCACCCCCAGTCACAGCACCCCTAGGCTCAACACCCACAGCTGCACCAGAGTCACCAGTGACCTCGACAGGCTCGACCGCGTCTACCTGGGACACCTGAAGAGGAAGGACCCTGAGGGGGGAGGGGGTCTACCGGGGGGGGACCTGGTACCAAGAAGAGCGGGGGTGGGGGGAGGGACGGAGTGCGGTAGGGGAAGAGGCGGTAGTAGGGTACCGACTCGTCGAACGTGACGTCCTGGGAGGACAGAACACGGCGAGAGGTGGGGTGGTAGAACTGCCACCCAGGGGCGTCGGGGGGGAACCCCAGGAAGACGCAGGGAGCAGCGCGAGGGGACAGCTTGTGCGCAGACAAGTCGCGGACAAACGCCCGAGATCCCCAGACCCGGAACGCCGACGCATCGCCAACCTTCCCCGTCCACAGCAAAGATGGGGAGGTCTCCGGCCTGGAGACCCTGGGGTGGAGGTTGATCTGATGCGCCGCGTACCTGACTGCAAACGGCCATTGAAAATGGGGGGCAGCCGCATGCATCATAGACGTACGAGCGACGTCCATGACCATGCCAATGCGGCGCTCTGCAATCCCATTTTGCTGCGGTGAGTCCGGAAGCATGAAGGTCTGACGGATGCCTCGCGCACGACAGTAGGCACGCAGAAGGCCAGAGGAGAACTCTCCGCCTCTGTCCGAGTGCAGACGCAGCACAGGAAAGTCCGAGCCAAAGCTCTGCCTGAGCTGGAGACGAGCTGCGCGGATCCAGTCGATCAGCACCTTAGTGACATCACCCTTGCTGCGCAAGGGGAAGACTGTGGTGTAACGCGAGTAGTCGTCAACCACCAACAGGAAGTAGCGCTCGTGACCGAGTCCACGGACGCGGGCAGGGCCCCACACGTCCATGTGAAGCGTCTGCAACGGAGCCTCTGTCGGAGGAAACTGGGAGGAGTGAGGGGCAGCACGCTGGCGCCCCTCGACACAGGGGACACAGGCAGGGCCAGGGCCCTGAGGAAGGGGAGGGAGGGACTGGGGGAGACCAGACACAAGAAGACGGGAGGCCATGCCTCTGAGGCGAAGCAGAGAGGGGTGACCCAGGCGGTGGTGGCAGAGGAGTGTCTCGTGAGACAGGCGACGACACGAACAGGGGGCAGACTCAGGACCAGACCTGGACGCTGCAGCAAACACCTGACCTGACGAAGGGACCCTACCAGACTCAGGAACTGGAGGAGAAGCAGTGGTCAGTGTGTACAGGCTCGACCCTGGCTGACGTGTAAACGTAGCCAGGTGACGGCCTGTGCTAGCCTCTGTGCAGTGCGTCACCCGCTGACGAGCAGGGGTGAACTGGTGGACTCCCGCATCCTGAAGATCAGCACCACTCACCAAGTTCGTAGAGAATGAGGGGAGGTAGAGACCAGATAGGGTGCCAGAGGGAGCCGCCGGACACGGGAGGACGGTGGAGAAGCGAGACAGGACAGGACCCCCAGAGGGGTCAGCCAGGGACACCGCAACCGGCCGACTAAGCGGCGTGAGTGTGGTGCGGTCCCGAAAGAAGGAGCGAGACGCTCCAGAGTCAAGAGTGAAGGTGTGGGAGGCCGAGGCCGACGCAGTACCTGAGGGCGCAGACTCACTGGTACCTGAGAGCACAGACGCACTGGCACCTAGAGCAGAAGCCTCACTGACACCTAGAGCAGCAGTACCAATGCCCGGGTCGGGCGGGAAACACCGGGAATAGTCACCCTCATCACTAATGGTCACAGCATACATGGCAGCAAGGATAGCATCAAAGTCAAGATCAAAGATAGCTACACCAGCCCTAGACAGCTCTCCCCAACGGGGGATCTCCGCGGCCTCCGGAAACTGCTGACGCCAAGCGTCCGTCAGGCGGCCAAAGCAGCGCTGGGCGGTGTGGGTACCCCCACACTGCTCTCTAGCACGGTCACCAGTGCGAAGGACGTAGGTGCAGGGACCAAAATCCCCACCATGCTGACGCTGGGTGTACCACTCACGGAGCTGCTGAGGCGTCGGGAGGTCGCGAGAACGCTGCTGCTGGCGCTGACCACCCCCAGTGCTGCTCCGCTGCGAAGCGCCACTCCGACCACCTCCACCACCGCCACCGCCACCGCCACCCCCGCCTCCGCCTCCACCGCCGCCGCCTCCGCCACCTCCGCTCCCACCGCCACCGCCGCCGCCACCCCCGCCCCCACTGCCGCCACTAGCACCCCCACCCCCGCCACCACCTCCACCGCCACCCCCACTCCCTCCGCCGCCTCCACCGCCACCTCCACCGCCCCCGCTGGCCCCACCCGCTCCCTTGCCCCCCTTGCCCTTGCCAGAGCGGCGTCTCCCGCTAGGGGCAGACGCCGCACCGACCGACTCAAGACCAACTAGGTCGGCCGCAGCGGCAGAGGCGACAGAGGGCAGGAGAGGGGAAGGAGAACACCCCTCAAAGATGGGGGCGCGGGGGTCACCTCGAGAGGCTCCTACAACGACTATGCTCTTCTCCGCCGCTAGGAGGGCCTTCTCGAGGCTGTCGACTGTGAGGGTGGTGGGACAGACCGCGAGGAAGTGGTCCCGGACTACACGAAGGGAGTCAGGGAGGCGAGTGACTAAAAAGTAGAGAGTGATGTACATGGGGGGGGGGGTTCTTGGCGCAGAAGTCAGCAGGAAGCGCAGCGCGGTAGCGAGTGTCACTAGTGCGGAGGTGCGTAATGAGGTCAGCGACAGTGGGAAAGGCGGCAAGGTCAGGGAAGAGGAAGGGGAGCATGAGGCGGCTCAGTGCAGCAGTGGCAGGGGAGGAGTAGCGCGCAACTACAACGTCGTACAAGGTCTGGGCACTCTTGTACTGGCTAAAGTGCGCGCGCTCAGCGGTAGGCAGGTGGCGACGCACAGCAAGACGTGCAGCAGCATCGCGCGTGGCCCACTGTGAGCGAACAGTGGCGTCAGCATCAGCAGCAGGGGCAGGGACGGCGCCAGAGGTGAGGTCAAAGAGAGAAAGACCGTCTGCCCTATCGCACTGTAAGAACAGCTGCAGGTCGTCGAGCCAGACCTCAAAGTCAATGGCACGACCCTCAGCGTCAAAAACTAGGACACTAGGGGTAGCCATGACTGCAACCGGCGATCTCACCAGACAGGACGGGTCGGGGAGCATAGTAGCACAGCAAACACGGCTGCTCGGCCGGCCCAGCAGCAACAGCAGCACCTCGGCACCAGCGGCTCGGCTCCTCGGGCGGCTCGGGCGGCTCGGGCGGCTCGGGCGGCTCGGGCCGCTCTGGCGGCTCGGGCGTCTCGGGCGGCTCTGGCGGCTCGGGCGGCTCGGGCGGCTCGGGCGTTCAGCGGCACAGGCGACCCGGGCGGCTCTGCCGCTCGGGCGGCTCGGGCGGCTCGGCTCCTCAGCTGCGCAGGCGGCTCGGGTGACGCGGGTGTCACGCGCGGCTCGGGCGTCGTGACGGGCGGCTCACGGGCGGCTCGCGGGCGGCTCACGGGCGGCTGAAGGGCGGCCACGGGCGGCTCACAGGCTGCTGTTGGGCGGCTCACGGGCGGCTCACAGGTGGCGCACGGGCGGCTCACGGGCGGCTCACGGGCGGCGCACGAGCGGTCACGGGCGGCTCACGGGCGGCTGAAGGCGGCTGACGGGCGGCGCACGGGCGGCTCACGGGCGGCGGAGGGCGGCGCACGGGCGGCTCACGGGCGGCTGAGGGTGGCGCACGGGCGGCTGAGGGCGGCTGAGGGCACCGCACGGGCGGCTCACAGGCGGCTCACGGGTGGGTCACGGGCGGTTCACGGGCGGCGCGTCGGGCGGCTGAGGGCGGCGCACGGGCGGCACGTGGACGGCCTTGGGCCTGGCGGGCAGCACGCGGGCGGCTTAGGGCGGCGCGCAGATGGCGCGCGGGCGGCCTGGGGCCTGGCGAGCGGCGCGCGGGCTGTGTAGGGCGGCGCGCGCGGGTTCTAGGGCGGCGCGCGGGCTGCGTAGGGCGGCGCGCGGGCTGCGTAGGGCGGCGCGCGGGCTGCGTGGGGCGGCGCGCTGGCTCTAGGGCGGCGTGCGTGCTGCGAAGGGCGGCGCGCGGGCTGCTAAGGGCGGCGCGCGGGCTGCAAAGGGCGGCGCACGGGCGGCTAAGGGCCGGAACAGGCGGCGCGCGGGCGTGAAAGAGAGAGCCCGGAGCGTGCTCCGGGCAGAAAAAAAAATCGAAGTAGTGGTGGGCCCTAAGCACAGTTCCCACAGGGGAACCTGCTCGATACCATGAGAAGAATAGAACGAGAATGAAATGACTATGAATGAAGTGGGTACAAATAGGAAACCCTAATGGGATTGTACCCCCTATGGGATACCCCACTATAGCCTAAACAAATAAGTAAACTATAATGTTCTGACACGGCACTCCGGGACGAAAACAGTGGAGCACCCCCGAAGTCAAAAAACGGGAATCGCCAGTAGCCGTGGATCGACCTGGCGATCGCGTAAAGATCCGAAAAGCAGGAAAAGGCGACGACGTGGCGACTTCGGAGCGGGTGAAAAAAGGAGAAAATGATGGCGCGAATCTAAAACGTCACGACCGGCCGGCATCAGGGGAAATCGCCGAGGCGAATGGAGGCTCCGCAAAAAAAGACTCTGCACCGACCGGGAAACTCCAGCCGAACACCCACGAAAGTAAGAATTTGTTAAAAGTATCCTATAAAGATGCTCTAACGAAGAATATTGCTTCTCGTGGTTTTCAAGCCTTTAAAAAATTCAGGGGAGGTTTAGAGGCCAAGAAAAAGCCTTTAGAAATTATTCAGGTACCTGAGAAGTTGGGCAAAGTACTACGGAGCGTAGAAAAGGGTCGTGCGTTCCGTGGAGTTAATATTCTCTCCCCGCAGCACAGTGTCAAGGCTCCCCGTTGCCCACAGGTGAAGCCTACACAGCTGCCAAGGCTTAGAGGAGACATCAAGGCTCAGGAGAAATTATACAAGCCTCGGAAAAATCCTCCTACCCCCCAAGTGAAGTTGGAAAGCGCTGAGTCAGGTATAGGAAAAAGGGAAGGTTTGATGTACCCTATGATCCTATTAACGAGACCCTCTTTGGCTACTCAGCGCAGTAGAAACCACTACTCCTCGAGGCGTTATGCAATGGGCGACGCCTCCAGGCATTGGTGGACAGCGGTGCATCTCACTCGGTGTGTGACCGCGGAGCATTGGAGAAAATTGGAGAGAAGGCGGAAGACACCCAGTTTTCAGCAACCATGGTGGACGGTACGAAGCTTCCTATCCACGGCGAAGCATCACTGCAGCTGCATATAGGTGCGCTGAGGTGCAAGCCGAAGCTACCAGTCACCAACAACAAAGGGTTAGATTTTATCTTGGGGCGAGATTTCCTGAAGCGGTTCAACCCCGAGATCGATTGGGTCAACAGCAAGGTGTGCATCTACAACAACGGGTAGCGGATAGCACTGCGAAGCAGGACGGATACAGGGGAGGTACCTGAAATGACACTGGCACGGTTCGAACGGACGGTGAACGAGAGTAACACGGGATACTTAGCACTGGTTATGGCAGCAGCAGAGGAGGAGAAGCCGAGTTCGGAGCTACCTGCAGCAGTGAAAGAGGTCTTGGAGCAGTACAAAGATATAATGCCCGACGACCTACCTGCAGGTGTACCTCTAGCACGCACCTACGAGCACGAGATCGTGCAGGAACCAGGCGCGAAACCCGTCTCACGTGCACCATACCGACTGAGTCCGACCGAACTGACAGACATGAAGAAACATATAGAATATCTACTGGACAGACAACTGAACAAACAGACAGTTAAAAACAAGTACCCCATTCCGCGCATCGACGACTTACTGGACCAACTGCGTGGTGCAACCGTCTTCTCGAAGCTGGACCTACGGTCGGGTTACTGGCAGATCAAGATGGCGGACAACTCGATCCACAAGACGGCGTTCCGTACCAGATACGGCTCTTACGAATACTTGGTGATGTCGTTCGGACTTTGCAACGCACCAGCAACGTTTCAGGCGGAGATGAATCACATCTTACGACCCCTGCTGGACGAGTGCGTGGTGGTTTACCTGGACGACATTCTCATCTACTCCAAGAACATGAAGGAGCACGTGGAGCATCCACGGAAGGTGTTCGAGATCCTACGGAAAAACAAGTTCTACGTGAAGCTGTCGAAGAGCGACTTCGCCCTGAAGAAGGTGCACTTTCTCGGGCACATGGTGAGTGCCGAGGGCGTACACGTGGACCCACGGAAGATCGAAGCCGTCAAGAAGTGGAAAGTACCGGAGAACGTAAAGGAGTTACAGCAGTTCCTAGGCTTCGCCAACTACTACAACAGGTTCGTGCCGCAGTACGCTAAGATAGCAGCGCCACTGACCGACCTACTGAAAAAGGATATGCCCTACAAATGGGATACCCCTCATCAGCAAGCCATGGAGCAGCTACAGACAGCACTGACTATAGCGCCAGTACTCATCTTGCCGGATCCATACAAGGACTACGTGGTGGAAGCAGACGCTAGTGACCAAGCAGTCGGAGCAGTACTGATGCAGGATCACGGACGCGGTTTGCAGCCCATCGCCTATCTCAGTAAGAAGCTACACGGAGCAGAACTCAACTACCCCATTCACGACAAGGAAGCCTTAGCAATAGTCATAGCCTTCAAGGCGTGGAGGTGTTACCTAGAGGGAGCCAAGACTACAGTCTATACTGACCACTGCAGTCTCAAATACCTGAAGTCGCAGCCGACGCTCTCACGACGACAGGTGCGGTGGGTGGACTTCCTGGAAACTCACTTCCACTACGACATCGTCTACAAGCCTGGGCTACACAACAAAGCAGACGCATTGAGCCGCCCCGGACATGTAGCAGGCATCCAGCTCGACGGGATGAACCCTCTGCTCAAGGGTCTATTCCAACATGGGTACTCCGTGGACGCAGAAATCACTACAGCACAGAACCAGAAGCTGTTAGAGTGGGAGAAAGACCTAGCGGTAAGGAAGGGTTCAGGAAAGATTTGGGTACTGAATTACGCCCCGCTACGGCAGATCCTATTGGAGGAATTTCACGACGTACCTTACGCGGGACATTTCAGGAGCAACAAGACGTTAGCAGGGATAGCGAAGTATTACTATTGGCCCGGGATGGCAGCAGACGTGCAGCAGTTCGTCACCTCTTGCAACACATGCTAGCGGATGAAGAGTAGCAAGCAGAAAAAAGCAGGATTACTTCAGCCTCTACCCGTACCGGAGCAGCCATGGCAGGTCGTTAGCCTTGACTTCATCACAGGACTTCGTTCGACCTCATGGGGACATGATTCCATCCTCGTAGTCAACGATAAGTTCTCCAAAATGGGTTACTTCATACCGACCAACGCCACAGCTACAGCTGAAGCAACTACTCGCCTCTTCTTCGACCGCATCATCACCATCCACGGCATCCCCGCTACACTCATCTCAGACAGAGACCCAAAATTCACGAGTAAGTTCTTGAAGGAGCTCATGGGACTATTGAGGACCAAACTTGCGATGTCCTCAGCATACCACCCACACACTGACGGACAGACAGAGCGACTCAATCAAGTGGTTGAATAGTTACTACGCACAGCTTGCAAGGACGACGTTAGCCACTGGGACTCACAGTTACCGACCCTAGAGTTCCCTGACAACAACGCCTCACATGCGGCCACAGGGAAAACTCCTTTCTTCCTGTGTTACGGACGGGAACCACTCACACCACAGTAGCCAACCACACCGGCACACGTCCAGGCCGCACATGACTTCGTCACCACCATGCAGCAGCTATGGGAAAAGACTCAGCGACGACTCACCACGATGCAGAACTCCCAGAAGCAGTATGCCGATCGTCAGCGACGAGATCACTCAGTATCAGTCGGAGATCAGGTGCTTCTTGACACACACAACTTGAACCTGTCTCACCTCCCATCCAAACTCCGGCCTCGCTTCTGTGGTCCTTTTCTCGTTGAGGCACAGGTGACACCAGTTACATTCCGCTTGCGCTTACCTACTACTTGGAAGCTTCACAATGCTTTCCATGTGCAGCTACTGAAACACTACAAGGACCCCAACCAACAGTTCATTGACGGCAGCTACCGCCACCTCCACCTGTTCTTGTGCAGGATGAACCCGAGTACGAGATTGAGCGTGCTCTCTCTCATCGGCGCCGCGGCGGCAAGACCCTCGAGTTCCTGATCCGCTGGAAGGGATACGACCCCGCTGAGGACAGTTGGGTTGCAGAAGCTGATATGAGCAACGCACGCCGTGCTCTCAAGGACTATCTTGTCAAGCAGGGTGTATCTCACGCCACCCAGCTTTGAGGGGGGGACGTGTGAGAGTACGACGGCTTATGCCTGCTATGCTTGCCTGCCTTTACTTTATTATGCTATTTCTAGCATAGGATAATTATATGCATGCATGAATTGCTTGATTTCCTAGGCTAGGTGCTTTCCTATATTATATTATAGTTATAGCACCGAGCTAGGTTGCGTGCACCGAATTCTGGCTTTTCAGTTGCCACCGAATTGCCTTCTACCGAATTCGATAAGGATCTATTCGGGACGCTTCGCGGCCCGCGGAACCTTCGCGTAACACCTGGTTACGGGGCCTTGTGTCGAGCCTATATATAGCTTCGTGTTGTACCCAGGTGATCATTCAATTCGATTCAATTACAACTCTCTTTTATGAGCTCGATCTTAGATCCTCACAGATGGGATGGCAAAGGGGCGCGCGCGGGTCCTCCAGGGCGCCGCGACGGTTAGGGCACCGCCACACGCCTCGGGCCGAAGGACGGGCAGGGCACCGTCGCGCGCCACAGGGCGTGCGACGGGCAGGGCAGGGTGTCGCGCGGCGAGCAGGGCGGCTTAACGGGTAGGGCAGAGCCGCGACGGGCAGAAAACGCCGCACGCCACGAGCGAGCGACAAGCAGTACAGCAGCGGAAGCATCTGGTGGGCCCATCCACAGGATCGACCAAGGAGGGTCAGCCTGCTCTGATAGCATGTGAAAATTTAGAACAAAGAATGAACAGCAGAAGAGGGATTGCATTAGCAGGCAGTTGAGTACATATAGGAAACCCTAATTTGGGTTGTACTCGCTATAGAGTACCCCACTGCAGGCTAGACAAATATAACATTCTGACACAGGAACATCGAACTGTAAACGAAGCAAACAGCAACGGAGCAACGGCGAGTCAACCATCGGAGGTTGACAAACTGTTGGAGGTTACGCGAAGATCAAAGGTCAGCGACCTTTGACTTGACAAATACAGCGCAACAGGAAGGACAAACAACCGACTCGATACTGAGCAATTGCCTGAGTAATCACTGTATCGAACCGCAACAGCAACAGTAAAACAGTTATTAGTTGCACCTTTTCATATTCCTTGTAATCTTATAAAAGCTTGTATTCCTCTTCTATAATCAATTTATCTTGCCCTCACATACTAGCGCAAGGTGGTTCAACACTTGTCATTAAAACGCTTCCGCAAATAGAACACGATTACTCAGAGTTTAGCCTTGAAAAGATCATAAGGGCTTTTCTCAGCCCAACAGCCCCGACCCTGCGATTGGTTTGCCCGATCGGTTTTTGACTGCGAGCTTGCAATCAACCGAGGAAGGGGACGAGGGAGGGGTTTGAGAAACTGAACGAGAATGGAAATGACTAAGAGAAAGTTGGGTACAAGTGCAAACCCTAGAAAGCTGTACCCCATATGTACTACCCCACTATAGCCTACAGTAGCTATGTCATATAAATCTGACACACCCCCATAGGCAAAGTGGGGGAGAACAAGGGGTCACAAGACCAGTCAAGCAAAGCAAAGCAAGCTCAGGGTGGATCACAAAGTCACCACACATTCCGAGCACAAGTTCAACGCCACAAGGCCAGTTCACCTTCAGGATTACATATATATATAAGGCTAGACAAGTAAGAGCAGGTGTATATATATATATATATGCAACAGTACAAACAAGTTCAAGGGGTGAGCAAGTGAGGCAAGGTAGGCAGAAGACCCAGCTGAGTACAGAAGCGCTGATGATCACAAGGCGCAAGTGCCTTGGTGAAGATATCAGCAGTGTTGGCCTCAGAGGCCACGTACACAAGGCGCAGCTGACCACGCTGCTGTAGCTCAAGAGCAAGGAAGTAGCGGAGAGCAATGTGCTTCGTTCTGTGCTCCAGTCTCTGCTCTGGACACAAGGTCAGCATAGCCTTGTTGTCTACGTACACCACTGGAGGAGAACGAGGCGGCTCTCCGAGGTCAGTCAGCAGGTAGGTGAGCCAGCGAAGCTCCTGTGCAGCCATGGCCCGGGCGTAAATCTCAGCCTCACAACTGGAGCCGAGAACAGAAGACGAGCGGGTAGCCCGCCACGAAACAGAGCCAGAACCAAGGCTGAAGGTGTAACCCTGTGACGACCGCTGCGTAGCCTGGTCGTCAGCCCAAGAAGCGTCTGCGTGCCCAGTGAGGACCACTGGACTCTGCCCTCCAAGCACAAGCTCCATGCCCGACGTACTGCACAAGTAGCGCAACACCCTCTTCGCTGCAGCCATGTGCTTCGGTCTGTGTCTCCCAGGAGCAACATAGCGTGCGAGAATGCTAAGAGGGTATGCAAGGTCAGGTCGTGTGCAGGTCATCAGGTACATGAGGCAGCCAACAAGCTCTGGGTACGGGCCACTCGACTCTACGGACTCATCCGAAGGCAGAGTTGAGAGCGAGTGGCGAGTAGGCAGAGGAGTGGCCTTAGGCGAGGAGTACGTGAAGCCGAAGCGCTGAAGGACCTGCTGCACCATGTGTGACTTATTCAGGGTAATGGTGGGGCGTGCTCTGTCCCGGGTGATCTGCAAGCCAAGGTAGCTGCGCAGTTCACCCAGGTCTGTGCACGTGTGTCTCTTCTGCAGCTCGGACTTCACGTGGGCGAGTCCAGCAATGTCAGCTGTGGCAAAGACCAAGTCGTCGACGTACACGAGGATGTAGAACGGCGGCAAAGAAGTGTCGGTGCGCAGAAACAACGACGGGTCAGCAGTAGAGGGAGCAAACCCAAGAGCCACAAGTGTAGTCCTCAGTGTGTCGTGCCACTCACGCGGTGCCTGGCGGAGACCATAGATTGGTCGCCGGAGGCTGACGATGTTCGCCCCAGGCGGGGGAACCTCGTCAACGTAGGTGCCTGTGGACTTCCAGGAAGCCATCTCTGTGTCCACAGCTGCCTGCCACTAAGAGGAGTAGGGACCCTCTATCGCCTCCGCGTAAGAGCGCGGAGTCGGGATGTCAAGTGCATCCGGGTCTCCCTCAGGGGTAAGCAGTACGGACACGAGATGAGGTGAAGCCGCAGCCAAACACTGGAACTCCTCATGCCTGTCCTCAAGGACGTCCGTGCCAAGGGCAAACTCACCCCCGACGGACGGAGGACAGACAGACTCAGACTCAGCGACAAGACTAGCAGCGTAGTCTAGACGACAGCGAGCAGCGAAGTCGACGAGCTCAGCAACTAGGGCAGACGCAGCAGTGGACTCAAAGGAAGCGTCAGTGACGACAGTAGCAAGGAGACGCATGATAGTAGGACTGGCAGCACGAAGAGAGTCCGACTCCAAGTCGGCAAGAGCAGGAAGCGAGGACTCAGGAGGAGAAGGCAAAGGGGCACGCAGAGGAGCAGTGGACGGACGTAGAAACATCCGGTGCGTGCCAGGGACAGGAGGAGGACGCTGACGCGAACCACGACCACTAGTGCGAGCAGGACGGACAGGCGACGCAGGGCGAGACGCAGGCTCAAGACGCTCAGCAAGACCTCCAGTAGGACCAGTGTAGGGAGAAGGAGCAGGCAGTGGGGAGGCCGGCTGTAACTGTGACTGTGACGGGACAGGCTGTGGACACTCTAAGGGAGGAGGAGGACAAGTAGAAGGCGGGAGACCAAGAACCTGCAGAAGGAGCGGAACGAAGTACGGCCGAGGCCGCGCGGCGACTCCAGACACAGCAGGGACAGCACCAGTACCCCCAGCGGCAGCACCAGCGCCAGCAACACCTCCAGCTCCAGTACCTCCTGCAGCACCAGTAGCACCCTCAGCAGGACCTCCTCTAGGACAGTAGCCTCAGCGCAAACACCCTCAGCAGCTCCAACTCCAGTCGTACCGGCAGGCCCAGCAGCTCCAGTACTCCCAGTACGAGCACCTCCGGGACCCGCGGCACCAGCACCCTCAACAGCCGAAGAACCTCCAGCTCCGGCAGCACGCCTCCAGCGCCGGGCAAACCACTCGCGCAGCTCCTGTGGAGAGAGTGGCTCCCGCCGAGACGAAGCACCCGGAGAACCTCCACGCCCAGCACCGCCAGACGCCACACGAGCAGGCCTAGCTCCCTCAGGCTCCGCACCCCCAGGCTCAGCACCTCCAGGCGTAGCACCCCCATGCGCTCAGCACCCCCATGCGTAGCACCCCCAGGCTCAGCACCCCCAGGCTCAGCACCCTCAGTGGTAGCACCCCCAGGCTCAGCACCCCCAGGCTCAGCACCCCCATTAGTAGCACCCTCAGGCTCAGCACCCCCAGGCGTAGCACCCACACGCTCAGCACCCCGAGAGTCGGAACCCCTAGGCTCAGCACCCTCATCAGCACCAGAGTCACCAATAACCTCGACAGGCTCGACTGCGTCTATGTGGGACACACCTGAAGGGGCAGGACCCTGAGGGGGGAGGGGGTCTACCGGGGGGGGACCTGGCACAAGGAAGAGCGGTGGCGGGGGGAGGGACGGAGTGCGGTAGGGGAAGAGGCGGTAGTAGGGGACCGACTCGTCAAACGTGACGTCCTGGGAGGACAGAACACGGCGAGAGGTGGGGTTGTAGAACTGCCACGCTGGCGCGTCAGGGGGGAAGCAAAGGAAGACGCAAGGAGCAGCACGAGGGGACAGCTTGTCCGCAGACAAGTCGCGGACAAACGCCCGAGATCCCCAGACACGGAACGCAGACACATCGCCAACCTTCCCCGTCCACAGCAAAGCTGGGGAGGTCTCCGGCATGGAGACCCTGGGGTGAAGGTTGATCTGATGCGCCGCGTATCGAACCGGAAACGGCCACAGAAAATGGGGGGCAACCGCATGCATCATGGACGTACGGGCGACATCCATGACCATGCCAATGCGGCGCTCAGCAATCCCATTTTGCTGTGGAGAGTCCGGAAGCGTGAAGGTCTGGCGGATGCCTCGTGCACGACAGTAGGCTCGCAGAAGGCCAGAGGAGAACTCTCCGCCTCTGTCAGAGTGCAGACGCAGAACAGGAAAGTCCGAGTTGAAGCTCTGCCTGAGCTGGAGACGAGCTGCACGGATCCAGTCGATCAACACCGCATTGACGTCACCCTTGCTGCGCAAGGGGAAGACTGTGGTGTAACGCGAGTAGTCGTCAACCACCAGCAGGAAGTAGTGCTCGTGATCCTGTCCACGGACGCGGGCCGGGCCCCACACGTCCATGTGAAGCGTCTGCAGCGGGGCCTCTGTCGGAGGAAACTGGGAGGAGTGAGGGGCAGCCCGCTGGCGCCCCTCGACACAGGAGACGCAGGTAGGGCCAGGCCTCGGAGGAAGGGGAGGGAGGGACCGGGGAAGACCAGAGACAAGGACACGGGAGGCCATGCCTCGGAGACGAAGCAGGGAGGGGTGACCAAGGCGGTGGTGCCAGAGGAGAGTCTCGTGAGACAGGAGGCGACACGAGCAGGGGGCAGACTCAGGACCAGACCTGGACGCTGCAGCAAACACCTGACCCGACGCAGCTACCTGACCAGACGCAGTGACTGGAGGAGAAGCAGTGGTCAGTGTGTACAGGCTCGACCCCGGCCGACGTGTAAACGTGGCCAGGCGTCGGCCTGTCCGAGCGTCCGTGCAGTGGGTCACCCGCTGACTCACAGGAGTGAACTGGTGAACCCCCGCATCCTGTAGGTCAGCACCACTCACCAAGTTCGTAGAGAATGAGGGGAGGTAAAGACCAGACAGGGTGCCAGAGGGGGCCGCCGGACACGGGAGGACGATGGAGAAGTGAGCAAGGACAGGACCCCCAGAAGGGTCTGCCAGAGAGATTGCATCTGGCCGGCCAAGCGGCGTGAGTGAGGTGCGGTCTCGAAAGAAGGAGCGAGAAGCCCCCGAGTCAAGGGTGAAGGTGTGGGAGGCCGAAGCCGACGTAGTACCTAAGAGAGCAGACTCACCAGCACCTGAGGGAGCAGACGCATGAGAACCTAGAGCAACAGCCTCGCTAGCACCTAGAGCAGCAGCCTCACCATTACCTAGAGCAGCAATCTCAATGCCCGGGTCGGGCGGAATACCGGTAACAGTCACCCTCATCACTTATAGTCACAGCATACATGGCAGCAAGAATAGCATCAAAGTCAAGGTCAAAGACAGCTACTCCCGCCCTAGACAGCTCGCCCCAGCGGGGGATCTAAGTGGCCTCAGGGAACTAGTGACGCCAAGCGTCCGTCAGGCGGCCAAAGCAGCGCTGGGTGGAGTGCGCACCCCCGCACTGCTCACCCGTGCGGTCGCCGGTGCGTAGGACGTAGGTGCACGGACCAGTACCCCCACCCCGCTGGCGTGCAGCGTACCACTCACGGAGCTGCTGAGGTGGGGGGATGTCACGAGTGCGCTGCTGCTGCTGCTGCTGGCGCTGACCACCACCGGAGCCGACCCTCTGCGCAGCACCACCCTGACCAGCTCCACCTCCTCCGCCGCCGCCTCCTCCACCGCCGCCACCTCCGCCACCTCCGCTCCTACCGCCACCGCCGCCACCGCCTCCGCCTCCACTGCCGCCACCGACACCTCCACCCCCGCCACCACTCCCACCACCACCCCCACCCCCTCCACTCCCTCCACCGCCACCTCCGCCACCCCCGCCAGCCCCTCCAGCACACTTGTCCCCTTTGCCCTTGCCGGTGCGGCGTCTCCTGCTCAGGGCAGACGCAGCGCCGACCGACTCGAAACCAACGAGGTCGGCCGCAGCAGCAGAGGCAACAGAGGGCAAAAGGGGGGAGGGGGAACACCCCTCAAAGACGGGGGTGCGAGGGTCACCACGAGAGGCTCCTACAGCGACTATGCTCTTCTCTGCTGCTAGGAGGGCCTTCTCGAGGAGGTCAACGGTGAGAGTGGTGGGGCAAATTGAGAGGAAGTGGTCCCTCACTACGCGGAGAGAGTCAGGGAGTCGGGTGACTATGTAGTAGAGGGTGATGTACATGGGGGGGGGGGGGGGTTCTTGGCGCAGAACTCAGCAGGAAGCGCAGCGCGGTAGCGAGTGTCACTAGTGCGGGGATGCGTAATGAGGTCAACGACTGTGGGAAAGGCAGCAAGGTCAGGAAAGAGGTACGGTAGCATGAGGCGGCTCAGTGCAGCAGTGGCAGGGGAGGAGTAGCGCGCAACTACAGCGTGGTACAAGGTCTGAGCACTCTTGTACTGGCTAAAGTGCGCACGCTGAGAGGTAGGCAGGTGGCGACGCACAGCAAGACGTGCAGCAGCATCGCGTGTGGCCCACTGTGAGCGAACAGTGGCGTCAGCATCAGCAGCAGGGGTAGGAGAGGCACCAGAGGTGAGGTCAAAGAGGGAGAGACCGTCTGCCCTATCGCATTGTAGGAAAAGCTGCAGGTCATCTACCCAGACGTCAAAGTCAATGGCCCGACCCTCAGCGTCAAAAGCGAGGACACTAGGGGTAGCCATGACAGCAGTAGACTAGCAGCGCAAGCAGTAGGGTAAGGGCAGTGCAGTGACAGAGGCGCTGCTCTTACCGGACAGGGCGGCTCGGGCGGCTCGGCGGCTCGGCAACTCGGCGGCTCGGGCGGCTCGGCAGTACGTCGGCTCGGCAGCAACTGCGGCTCGGCGACTCGGCGGCTCGGGCGGCTCGGGCAGCTCGGCGGTACAGCGGCTCGGCAGCAACTGCAGCTCGGCGGCTCGGGCGGCTCAGGTGGCGCGGCGGCTCGGGTGGATCGGACGGCTCGGCAGCAGCTCGGCGGCGCCGGCGGCTCGGTGGTGACGGCGGGGCCGTGTGGGGACGGCGGCGGGGCCGGGTGGAGCGGCGGCGGGGCCGGGTGGAGCAGCGTCGGGGCCGGGTGGAGCGGCGTCGGGGCCGGGTGGAGCAGCGTCGGGGCCAGTAGAGGCGGCGCCGGGGCCGGGAAGGGCAGCTCCGGGGCCGCAGGGGTAGGCGACGGGGCCAGCAAAGGCGGCGCCGAGGCAGGGAAGGGCGGCGCCGGGGCCGCAGGGGTAGGCGACGGGGCCGCTAGGGCGGCTAGGAGGAAGGGGGGTCGCGAGGGTGGCTTGAAGAGGCCGCGAGGGCGGCTAGAAAGGGCCGCGAGGGCGGCGTGAAAGGGCCGCGAGGGCGGCGCGACGCGACGCAGCTGCGAGGGCGGCTGATCGGGGCCGCGAGGGCGGCGCGACGCGGCCGCTAGGGCGGCGCGACGTGAAGGGGCCGCGAGGGCGACGCGACGGGGCCGCAAGCGCGACGCGACAGGGTCGAAAGAGCGGCTCGACGGGGCCGTGAGAGGGGAGCGCGACTCAGGCAGTGTAGAGCGCGCTCCGGGCAGGAAAAAAAAGGTGGTGGGCCCTAGGAACAGTTCCCACAGGGGAACCTGCTCGATACCCGGAGAATCTGAACGAGAATGGAAATGACTAAGAGAAAGTTGGGTATAAGTGCAAACCCTAGAAAGCTGTACCCCATATGTACTACCCCACTATAGCCTACAGTAGCTATGTGATATAAATCTGACAGGGTTGTCTAACTATAAAATTACATATAAATGTGTTAGGTTAGGCCTGTCGGGCTGTGGTGAGGTACGTTTTATAGGGTATATCTTTTCCCTTGGGAGTTGTGTTTGTGCCTTCTCTCTCGTTAGTGAAAATACTTCATAAATTCTAAGATGATATCACCTAGGTAGTTCCTAGGCCGTAGTTCCGTGTCGCCCTGTGTCGCCCTCAATCGCCCCGTTACGCGCTGCCCACGCTGCCTGCGCTACCCTAGCTGTAGGACCTGCACACGCTTGCACAGCAGCGCACACGCGCAGCAGAGCCCCGCGCGCGAGCAGCAGCAGCCTTGCGCGCACAGCAGCGGCCGCCATGCGCACTGAAACTGCCGTCGAGTGTCGCTGCAAACATTATCCGCACTCCGCCCCGTCCCTTGCTGCGCTCTGCCCTGCCGCCCGCGCGCGCAGCTCTATGCACGTCCCCCGCATGAGCAGACGTGCGCAGCAACAGCTGCACGCACACGCGCAGCTGCTTACGCAGTAGGAGCCGCGCGCAGGTGACTTAGTCACCTAAGTTCCGTAGATTTTAAGAGGGTTCCCTACGGCTTCGTTAGAGGTTGGTGTTGACGCCACACCACGATGAGATTTGCAAAACTGTTACCGTAGCACTCAACCATTCTTTCATTCCCTAACAATTTCCCACGCCCCATCATCGTCTCTAAACCCTAAATCCAGAACCCCTTGTCGTTAGTTCGCCGTGTCAGCAGGCCTTCTCACTTTTTGCTAAATTGGATTTTCGTTCGAGATTAGATTAGACTTTTAGCGCGCCACGCAATTTTCCTCGCGTGGCTCTGCAGCGCGGCGGAGCGATGAAGGCGGCGAAGCGGGGAGCGAAGGCGCCTCGTGCTGGTGGCGGGCGGGGGGATCTCAGCGGCCCGCAGATGCCACCCACCGTCATCTCTGACTCGCGGTTCGCCGCGCTCCACTCCGACCCGCGCTTCGCGGTGAGCTTCGACAGCAGCCGCTCTGGCTGCTTGACGGTGGGCGTGGAAATGCGATGGTTGAAGGTCGCGCTGCTGTCGCCTGCGCGCCCACCTTGGCGGCAGCCCAGTCGCCGTCCTCCAACACGCCACGTGCCTCACCCCCTGCCATGCCCCTCCCACTTCATGCCTCTCTCGCATCCTCTCGCCCTTCCTGCCAATCCCGCCTGCCGTGCTACACACATTCGCAGCAAGTCATTCCGCCTCTCCCCACTTTCCCGTTTCCCCATCGCCTTTCCCCAGCCCGCCCCTTGTCCGACTCCCCTGCGCCCTCTGTCCGCCCCATTCGTCCCACGCGCTCTCCATCTGCCCGTCTCGACGTCTTGCACAACAGCCAGGCACTTGCCGCTCCTATTCTTTCCTACATCCCCGACCCTGTCCAGAATAGTGCACCCCAAACCCTAAACTCCTGAACCCCTAACCCCGAAGTTGATTTATCAACCCCAAACCCAGGACCCTCGTCACCCCCATGCACCCCTCGTCACTTCCACGCACCCCGCGTCAACCCCCATGCACCCCTCGCCACCCTTGCGTTCCCCCCCCCAGCGCGTGCCGGTGCGCGAGACGCGCGTGGCGGTGGACGCGCGGTTCTCCGGCATGTTCCTCTCGGCGCAGTTCGGCGAGGCGGGCGGCGTGGACAAGCGCGGACGGCGGCGCGAGGCGCAGCGAGGGGCCGACCTGAAGCGGTACTACCACGTGGATGAGGGGGAAGAGGGGGAGGCGGGGGAGGCGGGGGAGGGAGAAGGGGAGGTGAATGAGGGAAGCGGGGAGAAGGAAAAGCAGGTAGAAGCAAGGGCGCGTAAGGAGGAGGAGGAGGATGAGGAGGAGAAGGAGGAGGAGGAGGAGGAGGAGGAGGAGGAGGAGGAGGAGGAGGAGGAGGAGGAGGAGGAGGAGGAGGAGGAGGAGGAAGAGGAGGGGGAGGTGCATGAGAGTGATGAAGAAGAGGAGGGGGAGGGCTCAGATGACTCGTCCTCCTCTTCCTCATCAGACTCGGAGAGTGAGAGCGATGAAGAGGCTTCAACCGCACAGGTGCTTGCCTTACTCCCACCCCTCTCTTCTCACCTTTTCCCTCTGCACCGCTCCATTTTCCCACCACCACATGCTGCTTCGGCCGCTCCCCACTCCCACTCATCTTTGCTCCACCCCCTCCTCTCTCCCCTCATCGCCCCACATCCCGCGCTGCCCCTTGTCGCGCCGCCGTCTATCCCGGGCGGCAGCAGCAGGAGGAGGAGCGAGTGGAGACGGTGGAGGAGGCAACGAGGCGCCTGGCGCTCGTCAACATGGACTGGGATAACATGCGGGTGAGATGAGGGAGGAGAGGGGCGATGTGTGGGTGAGATGAGAGAGGAGAGGGGCGACGTGTGGGTGAGATGAGAGAGGAGAGGGGCGACGTGTGGGTGAGATGAGAGAGGAGAGGGGCGACGTGTGGGTGAGATGAGAGAGGAGAGGGGCGACGTGTGGGTGAGATGAGAGAGGAGAGGGGCGACGTGTGGGTGAGATGAGAGAGGAGAGGGGCGACGTGTGGGTGAGATGAGAGAGGAGAGGGGCGACGTGTGGGTGAGATGAGGGGCAGCATGAAGTGGCACAATCAGGGACGTGAGGGGGGGGGCGTATGGGGGTGAGCATGGCATGCACATGGGAGGGGAGCAGGCAAGGACATGGGAGGGGAGCAGGCAAGGACATGGGAGGGGAGCAGGCAAGGACATGGGAGGGGAGCAGGCAAGGACATGGGAGGGGAGCAGGTAAGGACATGGGAGGGGAGCATGGGGAAGAGCAGAGCCATGCACAGTGGCTGGACTACTTCCATGCACAGTGGCTGGACTACTTCCATGCACAGTGGCTGGACTACTTCCGTGCACAGTGGCTGGACTACTTCCATGCACAGTGGCTGGACTACTTCCATCCACAGTGTCTGGACTACTTCCATGCACAGTGGCTGGACTACTTCCATGCACAGTGGCTGGACTACTTCCATGCACAGTGGCTGGACTACTTCCATGCACAGTGGCTGGACCACTTCCGTGCACAGTGGCTGGACTACTTCCATGCACAGTGGCTGGACTACTTCCGTGCTCCGTCTTGCTGCACGCTCACTGCCATCTCACGTCTCTCCTCTCCTGTTCTTTCCGTTCCCTCTTGCTCATCCTCCCCCCCCCCCCGCCACGGCAGGCAGTGGACATCCTGGTGGTGCTGCGCTCCTTCGTGCCGCCCGGCGGGCGCATCACAGCCGTCACCGTGTACCCCTCTGACTTCGGCCGCCAGCAGATGCACGCCGAGCTTGAGCGCGGCCCCCAGGGCCTCTTCCAGGCGGGCAGGGGGGCAAAGGGGACGGCAGGCAGGGGGCCTCAGGTGCAGGGGGGTGAGGGCGGTGAAGAGGAGGAAGGGGAGAGCAGTGAGGAGGGCGAGGGCGTGGATGCGGAGAGGCTGAGGGAGTACGAGAAGTCCAAGCTCAGGTGAGGGAGTACGACAAGTCCAAGCTCAGGTGAGGGAGTACGACAAGTCCAAGCTCAGGTGAGGGAGTACGACAAGTCCAAGCTCAGGTGAGGGAGTACGACAAGTCCAAGCTCAGGTGAGGGAGTACGACAAGTCCAAGCTCAGGTGAGGGAGTACGACAAGTCCATCCCAGGCCCATCCTGTCGGCCCATCCTGTCTGCCCATCCTGTCTGCCCATATCCCACACGTTTCTATCCCGACTCTGCATGATCGTTTCTTATCAGCTCACCTTCTTCCATATTCCTTGTCGCTCTTGTCAGCACCCTCTGCGCGCCCACAGGTTGCCAGTTTGAGTGCCCAACCCTTCTCCTCCCCCTCCGCATGTCCTCCTCCCCTACCCCTGTGTGCGCCGTGCCGTGCCGTGCAGGTACTACTATGCGGTGGTGGAGTGTGACAGCGCGGCCACGGCGGCACACGTGTATGGGGAGTGTGACGGCATGGAGTTTGAGAACAGTGCCAACCAGCTCGACCTGCGCTTCATCCCCGACGCCATGGCCTTCAACCACCGACAGCCCCGCGACTCCTGCACCCAGGTGCCATGTCACCCCTCCGTGTGGTGTGACCCCTCCGTGCCATGTCACCCCTCCGTGCCATGTCACCCCTCCGTGCCATGTCACCCCTCCGTGCCATGTCACCCCTCCGTGCCATGTGACCCCTCCGTGTGGTGTGACCCCTCCGTGCCATGTCACCCCTCCGTGCCATGTCACCCCTCCGTGCCATGTCACCCCTCCGTGCCATGTCACCCCTCCGTGCCATGTGACCCCTCCGTGCCATGTCACCCCTCCGTGTGGTGTGACCCCTCCGTGCCATGTCACCCCTCTGTGCCATGTCACCCCTCCGTGCCATGTCACCCCTCCGTGCCATGTCACCCCTCCGTGCCATGTCACCCCTCCGTGCATGGAGTCGTGCTGGTCCAACACCAGAGGCCTCTCACGTCGTGCCGCATCACACAATGCATGCGTCGGTCGGCACAAGCCAACTGTGCACGCCAATGCGTGCATGGAGGTCAATTACCGGAGACCAGGCTGCTCTTCTTCACCCTGCACTCAATCTCCCCTCGACCTCACTCGCTGCTTACGCGCACCCGTGCAGGTGCCAGGGGACTACGAGGCACCGCTGTTCACCACGCGGGTGCTGCAGCACAGCACCTTGAAGCTCACGTGGGACGAGGACGACCCCATCCGCGTGCGAGCGCTGCGCCGCAAGTTCGCCTCCGACCAGGTGAGCGTGCCGGCCAGGTGAGCGTGCCGGCCAGGTGAGCGTGCCGGCCAGGTGAGTGCCGGCCAGGTGAGTGCCGACCAGGTGAGTGCTATCTACCCTCAAGGGGCGTGCCATGCCAGGAGATGCATCTGCCTTCACCACTCCCTCTCCCCTCTTGCTTCCCCCCTTTTTATTCCCCTGAACACCCTTTCCTCCGTTCTCCCTTGTTGTTTTGCTCCTCCTGTTTTCAACCCCCCCTCCCCCCCTTTCTCCTGCGGGCTGGGCATGTCCTCACGTGTCCTGTGCGCTGCTCTCTGCAGGTGGCGGATCTGGACTTCCACGACTACCTCGCCTCGTCCTCGGGCGAGGACGAGGAGGAGGGGGAAGAGGAGGAAGAGGAGAAAGAGGAGGAGCAGGACGAGGAGGAAGAGAGAAAGGAGAATGGTGGCAGGAAGGAGGAGGGAAAGAAGAAGGGCGGAGGCACAAGAGAGAAGCTGAGGATGCTGTTGAAGGGGCTGGCGGGGGATGGCGGAGGCAAGGGGAAGAAGGGGAAGGGGAGACCGGGAGAGGCAGAGGGGGAGGAGTCGGATGGGGAGGGGTGGGGGTCATCAGGGGTGGAGGGCGACATGGAGGTCACGTTCAGCACGGGGCTGGCGGCGCTGGGCGACAAGCTGGCGCGGCGCCGCAGCGAGCAGCAGCGCAGTGGCAGCGAGACGGTGTTTGAGGCGTACCAGCGCCAGCGCAAGGAGCGCCGCAAGGAGCGCCGCCGCCTGGCCGAGGCGAGCAAGGCGGCAGGAGGGGGCGCAGGGGGGAGTGCGGAGGAGGAGGCAGGAAGCGACGACGATTTGTACGACAGCAGGCGCGTGCAGCAGGAGGACGACCCGTTCTTTGCCCTGCCCGCAGATGAGGACCCCTTTGCTGATCCCTTCTTTGCCTCCACTCATGCCGGTGCTGCTGTGGGCAACGGAGGGGCTGGAGTGGTGAAGGGAGTGAAAGCAGGGAAGAGTGAGTATGAGAGGAAGGCGGAAGAGCGCGAGAGGAAGAGGGCGGAGCGGGAGCAAGAGAGGGCAGAGGAGGAGAGGCGGCGGGCGGAGCTGGAGCTGCTGCTGATGGAGGGGGGCGAGGGCGGGGGGGTGAAGGGGTTGAACCTCACGGCGCACGCACGCACGGCCAACGAGCAGCGCCGCGTGCAGGGCAGAGGGGCGAGGGGGGCGCATGGCGCAGCGGGGGAGGAGGAGGCTGACGGGGAGGGAGGAAGAGCACGGTCGGTGGGTGGTGGGGGCAAGGTGGGGAGGGGCGGAAGGAAGGGGAGGAGTGTGGAGCAGGCGGGGCAGGAGGCGGGGCGGGGTGTGGACGTGGACGTGAATGACCCACGCTTCGCTGCTCTCTTCACCTCTCCGCACTTCGCCATCGACCCCACCGACCCCCGCTTCCTCAAGTCAGTGCTACATCGCACCCCACTGCTGCCATCCCATCCCATTCCCCCCCATTCCATTCCATCCCTGCCACTCCATCCCATCCTCTGGCCGCCATTGCGTGTCATGGCGCGTGCCCCTCACAGCCTTGGCGCTGCTCCCCCCTCCCCCCAATCACCAGGTCGTCAGCCCCGCAGCGCCTGATAGCGGAGAAGCAGCGCCGCCGCGTGCCAAGTGGCGCAGCGGGCGGGGGAGCAGCGGGTGGTGGCGGGAGTGGCAGCAGTGGTAGGGGTTCCGCCAGCCATGCGCGGGGGGTTCCAGGGGGGCTGGCAGGTGGGCGGGGGGCTGGGGATGGGGAGGAGGGGAAGGGTGCGGGTAGTGGCAGGGCGGAGCTGAGTGTGGTTGTGAAGAGCCTCAAGCGCAAGATGGGGCAGAGCACACACAAGGCAGGGCCAGGAACAGGGAAGGCAGCGCCAGGGACAGGCAAGGCGGAGGGCCTGAAGAGGCAAAAGAAATGACGCGTTCGGGATGAGGAGAGGGTGGTATGAATGATACACTGAGGCCGCGCTGCTGCCGTCATCTTCAAGTTAGACGCCCCTGGAAACATCAAGGTTCCAGAGGTCAAAACCTGGGGGTGCTTACTCCCAGGGTGTATTCAGTTTTCGTTTTATGTACCGTGTCACTCTGGATAGAGGAGCACCTGCGCTTATAAGAGCGTGTTCTTACGGCCCCCTATCAGGCCAACCACTTGTCAGACTCGCCTTTAAAACCGAAATGCAAAATAGTGAACCCGGGGCCAGCTTGAAAGGGGGCCTGCCGAGCGAAACAATTTTCTCTCGTTTGCACTGTTCCTTCGGGAGCATTTTTGCAGATCGAACAGATCTGATTGGTTCTCGCCAAACCCAAAAAAAAGGAAACACAGCACGTCAGGCGTCGCACATCTGTTTGGGAAGGCGCACACCTCTAGCACCGCGATCGCCCACGCACGTCCTTGCGATTTTGGGCCCAGCTTGGGGTTCAAGTTGGGCCTGGGTGAACTACTAGTTCTTCCGATCATACATCTCTGTTTTTTAGTTATAAATAGCCTGCCTAGCCATAGAACCATCAACTTAGGCCGTTGTGGTTTCAATTTTGACGCACAGTGAAGCTGGCATGGTTGTATAGTACTTTGTGCCGTTTCGAACGCACTCTCGCCGCCTTCCCATCGATTCTCGCTCGCCCTCCCGTTCCGATCATCCTCGCGCCGTCCGTTCCGTCGTTCGTCCCGTCGCCGTCCCTTCGCCTTCCCGTCACCGTCCCGTCGCCGTCTTGTCGCCTTCCCGTCGCCGTCCCGTCGCCCTCCCTCTCTGTTCGCCTTTCAATCTCTGTTCGCCATTCAACTCTCCGTTCGCCCTTACCCTCTCCGTTCGCCCCTCCCCTCTCCGTTCGCCCTTCCCCTCTCCGTTCGCCCTTCCTCTCTCCGTCGCGCTTCCCCTCTCCGTTCGCCCTTCCCCTCTCCGTTCGCCCTTCCCCTCTCCGTTCGCCCTTCCCTCTCCGTTCGCCAGTCCCCTCTCCGTCGCGCTTCCCCTCTCCGTTCGCCCTTCCCCTCTCCGTTCGCCCTTCCTCTCTCCGTTCGCCCTTCCTCTCTCTGTGGCGCTTCCTCTCCCGCCGCCCCTCTTCTCTCCCGTCGCCCCTCTTCTCTCCCGTCGCCCCTCTTCTCTCCCGTCGCCCCTCCTCTCTCCCGTCAACCTTCCTCTCTCTCCTTACTACGTCGCTCTCGCTGTTCTCGCTCGAAGTACTACCGTGCCTGATTAAATTGTTTCTTTAAAGCTCGCAGCCCAAATTGTTCAACCTTAATAAGGTTGACCTTTGGGTGGTGGGAGAAGAAGTTGACTTGTTGGGAGTTGGGCTGTTTCCTTTCGCCCAGTTTCGCGCTAGACCCTTGGGGTTTTCGTTGACACGGCAAACCCCTGGGAGCAACCTGGGTTTGCTTCGAGAGTCCCAAATTGCAATCAACATATTGTTGTTCCCTGCTCTCCCATTCGACAAAAAAAAACTGGCCAATCAGATTGCATCTCACTTCTCGTAACCACCCTTCGCAACCCAAACAGCACTCAAAACATCACCCCCGTCAACCTTAGTAAGCTTGGCCAGCGCGCCCCGCAATTTGGGCCGCGAGCTTTAAGGTGGCATTGGGCACTGAGAGGGACGTGGGTTATGCGGCTCTCTCATTTTGGATTTACGAATTAACTTGGATTTATTTTATGTTAGAAATTTTCATCGGGTGAACCATTCAGCCTTGGTGTTCAAACATTACTCACGCTCTCCCCGTCGCATCTCCCTCGCGCTCACGCTCTCCCCTCCCATCTCCCTCACGCTCACGCTCTCCCCGTCGCATCTCCTCTCGCTGCCCCTCGCCCTCGCATTTGCTAGCGAGCCCCGCTGTTATTCGGCTATCTCGTCTGTCCCGTCGCCCAGCCATAGCCCTGTCGCCCTCACAATCACCCCTCCCTTCATCTCGCCCTCACGATATCCATCCAATTCCGTCGCAATCGATGCCTCTGCTGCACTTAGTCGTATTCTTCAGTGTATGTGTGTGCTTGGGATCTTGTCTGTGCTGTTGCTAGATGTGCATTTGATGAAGTCACAACTCGTCAAATGGTTGCACTGCCTTGCACGTCGCAGCTCTTTGCGCCAAATTCGCACATCTGTTTGGCTGCCTATCAAAATTGAGAAAGAACTTTGTTCCTTGTTCACTCCGAAACTTGTCTGGAGCTGGAAAAAAACACACGCACAGTACTTCAACCTTCTACAACACTACAAAGAAACTTGGGTCTTCAAGTTGGACCCAACTAGAAGGGGGGGGTCACTATTTTAGCTGCTGGCTTTAACACCCACATCTCTGGGTGTGTAATGCAACTAATTATCTGACCTGTGTGTCCAGCTTTGTTAGGCCCCTTGGCCTAAATCCGCTAAAGATTAGCGGGGTCGACTAAGTCGAGGACCAAACGCGGCGGAAAACTTTGGCGAAAAAACTATTGATGAAATAGGCGAAGTTACCGAGTAGTTGAAGAGTTGAATGAGAATTGGTTGATCATGGCAAGTGAAAGCAAGGTTGATATACCATGCAAGATCGAATGTCAGAAAGTACTTCATGGGACTAGGAATTGAAGGCAAGAAAAGTAGAGTGCCACGTGGCACTAGGAAATCTGTGAAGATAGGATAAGGATTGGGTTGGGAGGGAATGACTGTTCAGGATGAACAGCAAACTACCCTGTAATAGGCTTGCTCTAAGCGTGCATAGTCGCGTGGGCTATGTGGCACGCAGCAACAGTAACCTATACATATGATTAACCGTTCTGCCCTAGAATCGTCGCATGTGAGCTTGACTCGAAACAAAATGTCAGAACAGAAACCGTAGACATAAGTGTCATTCAGACCTGAAATCGTCCATAACTAACTACCGTACGAATTCCACGCACTGAATTTTCGCAACCATTCTCGACAAAACAGCAATGTGTCTGCACTGCACATGTCAAGCGTGGGTGCTGCACGTGATTTGCTGATGTGGCACGCCAGACAGAGTTCGCGCTCGCAAAAAGAAGTGTTTTCTAATGAGAAGCTCGCGTGGGGTGTTTCCTGTTATGAGGTTAGGCTGATAAGGGCTCGTAGGAACATGTCCTAATACCGCAATCTCCCGGTTAGAAGACCCACTGGTCTTATCCCAAGTGTGCTAGAAATGGGTTGTGGGGTTATATTTGATGGCATGTAGTGCAAAAGACCATGTGTTGAAATGATCTATAGCGGAATGGACTGCACTAGCAGGAATCATGTGCAAGTAGTAAACCCTAATTGGGTTGTACCCTCTAGAGAGTACCGTAGAATCGGCCGGTAAAATTTGCTGTTATAACTGAAGGATCGAAGTTGATAGGATAAGATTGCTGAGTTGAAGTCCTTGTAGTGACCGTGCTAATAGTAGTTGAAGAGAACAAAATGAGTTTAAGATAGAAGTACAAGGGTATAAATAGCAAACTAGCTAGCCATGTACTATGAAGGGTACATTCCCTTATTAACCGTATTGCATAGCTATAGTAACCACGACTATTGCTCTTCTCGACAGTTACCATGTTGCATCGCGTAATTACCAAGTGCGTTCATTGGGCGGTCAACAGTCGCGACCTCTGACTTGCTGTGACAGTTGACCTTCGGGTGACTCTCTATCTGCCGTGTGCTCTATATGAGCTACTACGGTACTGGTACAGTGGCGCTACTTCGTTATGTAGTGGTGCTCTTAGGAGAGAGCCTTCGGGAATGTTATCATAACCTTTCAAATATTCCAACACTCCCCTTCATTTCTGAGGGTGAGCCACGTGGGACTTCTTGGTGATCCCGCAAAGGTCGGCGCAGTGCTGGAACTTCTGAAGTGGCAGTTTCTTCGTCAGAAAGTCGGTTGCCATGTCACCAGTTGGGCAGTACGTGAGCTTGACCTTGCCCTTGTCGATCTCGTCCTTGACGAAGAGGTAACGGAGTACGATGTGCTTCGTACGGTTCACGAAGCCGGGCTTGTTCGCGATATTGATCGCGCTTTGATTGTCGCAGAGTAACGTGAAGTGCCCGTTCATCATTACTTTTGCTTCCTGTAGGAGCTCCATCAGGTACAATCCTTCGCGAACACCTGTACTGGCGGCGATGAACCCCACTTCGGCCGACAAAAGAGCAATGAGCTATTCCTTCTGAGAGTTCCAAAAGATGATTCCAACTAGTTGGAGTTGAAAAATGAATCATGTGCAGGAGAGTTTGTTGTCAATGTCTTCTGCATGGTCCGCGTCTATGTAGCCGTGAAGCTACAGAGTAGCAGTTAAGTTGGCTTCGTAGGTGAGTCCGACGTGAGAGGTAGAGATGAAATATTGGAGGGCTTGACGTAGGTCCTGTAGATTTGCCCCTTCAGGTCGCTTCAGGTACTGTTTGAGATGGCTTGCAAAGTAGGAGAGATCTGGCTGGCACGTGACGGCGGCGAACAAGAGACACCCCAGCTACTGCTGATAGAGCCGATGGTTATCGATGTTGTCGATGGTTTCGGGTTCATGATCAGGAGGAGGAGTCCGGAAGGGGGTGGTGCGGTTGATCGGAGCAATGGCCATTCTTTTCGCAAGTGTTTCCGCGTATTTGGCGGCGGAGAGGTGAATGGAGGTGGCGGACTGGGTAATATTGAGACCCAGGAATTGCGTGACATTATGGTTGATTGTCACCTCGAGCTTCTCCTTGATTTCTTCTTCAAAATGGTCCAGCAGCTCCGTGTCATTACCAGTGTAGAGGAGGTCTTCCACGTAGGCGACAAGAAGGATGAATTTGCCGCGTCACTCCTTCCAGTACATCCCGAGTTCATGTGGCAGCTGAGTGAATCCGAGCTCCATGAGAACGGTGTGCAGATAATGCTACTACAGGGGAGGTTCTTGTTTGATCCCATAAAGGGATTTCTGGAGAAGGCAGACGGCGCCGTCGCTTTCTTCGAAAGCGTGCGGCTGCTCGACAAAGATGATGGTGTCGACAGGTGCTCAATCCCCTTCTTGGCGAAGAGTTGCTTGAACTCAGTTGAGAAGAACTCTGCCCCACCGTATGTTTGGAAGCTCTTTAGCTTCAATCGTGATTGACGATCTACTCGTTTCATCCGAGCAATGAAGCATTCGAAGGCAAGAGAGCGGCAGTCAGTGTTGATGGCCCAGACACAGCGTATTCATGCGTCGATAAAGGTTGTACATTTCGCTGTCAAGCCCTTCCTACGTGAGATTCATGAAGTCGTTGTAAACCTTTTCGAGTGGTTCACAGCGTTTGTAGCCAGGAGGTAAATCCAGGAAGGGCTTGTGGGCAAGCAACACGGTGGGGCAGACGATGCATGGAGGGTCAACTGAGTTTGCTGTGAGGGAACCTCTTCTAGGAAGCAGCACCGCGTCAAATTCAAAGAATCCAGCCTTGATGGAGTTTTTGAGTGTGACGTGAGAGGGATGTCCAAGTTGTTGATGCCAAATTTCTGGTTCTGCTTGGTAGCCGACTGCCTTATGATAATATTTGTGTCTTTCCACTTCGTCCCGCTGCCCCTCTACATGTCCCTTGTCAACGGCGTTGTCCACATTGGCTGCAAAGGCTCGGGCGCAGAGGTGCTTCTGGACAGCGTCGGGAATTTCAATGATGTCGTCCGTGTCTACGGTTTGGACTGCGTCGGTCGTGACGAGCGGTTGCGGAAAAGATCATGCCTCAGGCCATTCGGAGGCGGGAAGTCCCTCCATCAAAACGCGATGGTAGAGATACTAATCGTCGATGACCGAGATCAGCTGAGGTCCTTGTTCCGGCGGCGGTGCTTCCTCAGTAGGTTCGGGTAGCTCTACTGCTCCTCCGAACTCGTAAGTCATTTCTTCTGACTCCTCGTATACTTCCTCTGGTGCGTTAGGAGCATACTGATCTGGAAGAGGAGGTCCGCCCCAACTGGTGCCACGCGTTGCCCAGTACGGATCAACCACCGCTACATCCGCAGGAGGGAGTCTTGGGGCTTCAGGATAAGGAGGATTCGGCGGTCCCAGATGTTTAACAAGGTTTTACAACCGCCTCCTCCTGTAGCAGCCTCTCCTTCTGGTGTTTGGACCACACCCCAGCCGCCCGTGGTTGATTCTTTGGATGTTTCAATGACTCCCCACGGGCCGATTGTAGGGTTGGAACTTGCCCAGTTAGTGCCAGCTGCTGGAGTAGCTCCTAGTGTCAGCTTCTGTAGTTGCTGACCTTCCGCCGTCCTCCTCTTCCATTGTTGCAAGTCTGGTATCACCGGGAGTAGAGGTTGAGGCGGTCGGGACAGCGCGGATTCGGAGAAGTCCATATGAAGTGGGCCACTCGAGATCCATCTCCCCGGAGTGCGACCAGGTCAGCAGCTCCGTGGGAGCTGTTCTTAGCAGATTGTTCGCTCAGAGTCTTTAGTGCTGCCTTGAGCTGAGAAGTTTAAGACGAACACTCCATTGTCGTCGACAGCCTTGCCGATGTAACCGATGTAAGTGTTTTTGTAATACACTTTGAATGTCTTGTCTTCGCAGTTGCTACGAATGTCGAATCCACACCTCATGAGTTGCTCCGAAGAGAGCAGGTTGTACTGTTGATTGGGAACAACCAGCACGTCTCCGATGTGAATGGTGAAGAGAGTTTTCAGCCTCAAAGTAAATTTCTTCAATGTCGTAAGCCTTGAGGCGGTTGTTATTGGCGACGGTGATTTCGCACGGTCGCCGCATATGCCTTGAGCTGCTAATGAGCTTCGGTGACCCCACCATGTGTTATCCACATTAGCTGTCAAGATACCAAGTGTTGTATTTTTCGTGGTTCCAACGCGCAATCCCGGCAATCTTTGGAGTGATGATGTGGTCGATGTCTCCGAAGTACGGCAAGAGATCGATGTATCTTCTTGCGGGAAAGCTGGGAGGGGACTCTGGAGTGCTTGGAGGTAACTCGAAGTCAGGTGGGATGTCGGTTGGTCTAATGATCCAGCGACTGAGTGAGGGGTCATTGTTCGGGCTTGGCATGGTGGATCGATGGGCGCGATTGGTAGGTATTGAGCGTTGTCGTAGTATCAGAGGCCTCTGCGACGACGCGCCGTGCAGCTTAAGATTGAACCCTTGCCTTTGTCCTTGGACGAAATGCTTGCATGAGTTTCAGAGGTGCTTGCGACGGAAGGCGGCGACATGGTCGATGTCGCAGCAAGAGATCTCGAGGGTGCCAAGGGCTGCTGACTAGAGGAGTTGTTGCGCCTCTCGTCACCAACTTTTTGCTTGTAGCACCGGTCGATAGTATGGCCGGGTTTCTTGCAATATTTGCATAAGGTTCCCTTCTTTTGATGCTGCTTCCCTTCAGTCGCTCCAGTGAAGAACACTAACTTCTCCCGCTTTGTGTTCTTCTCATTGTACAGATAGATCTCCTTCTACTCTGAGAGAAGAGTGGCGCAAAGGGTGTCAAACTCATATTATATAGCTTGTGTAGGCTATAGTGGGGTAGACACTATGGGGTACAGTTTCCTAGGGTTTCCTACTTGTACCCAACTTTGTGCTAGTTCATTCTCATTCCTCAATTCTCACATGGTATAGAGCAGGTTCCCTAGTGGGAACTTCCTAGGGCCCACCACTGAACTTCGACTTTTTTTCCTGCCCTGAGATCGAGTCGCTCTTGACCGAGGCGCGCCCAGTGTGCCGCCCTCTCCTTAGCGACCCGTCGTGCCGCCCTCAGCGGCCCTCCCCATCTCTCACGGCCCCTCGCGACCCCGTCGCCGCTCTCCTAGCGGCCCGTCGCGCCGCCCTCAGCGGCCCCTCCTCCACGGCCCCGTCGCCGCCCTATTGCGGCCCCGTCGCTGCCCTATCGCGGCCCCGTCGCCGCCCTCTTGCGGCCCCGTCGCCGCCCTCTTGCGGCCCCGTCGCCGCCCTCTCGAGGCCCCGTCGCCGCCCTATCGCGACCCCGTCGCCTCCCTCTCGCGGCCCCGTCACCGCTGTTCGCGGCCCCGTCGCCGCTCGTAGCGGCCCTGCAGCCGCCCCTCGCGGCCTCGTCGCCGCCCTCTCGCGGCCGCGTCGGCGCCCTCTAGCGGCCCCCGTCGCCGCCCTCTTGCGGCCTCGTCGCCGCCCCTCCGCGGCCCCGCTACCGCTCCTAAGCGGCCCCGACGCCGCCTCCTACGCGGCCTCGACGCCGCCTCTACCGAGCCGCCCAGCAGCGGAGCCGCCGAGCCGCCCAGCAGCAGAGCTGCCGAGCCGCCCAGCAGCCGAGCCGCGCGACAGCTGAGCCGCCGAGCCGCCCGACCGCGGAGCCGCCCAGCAGCCGAGCAGCCCAGCAGCCGAGCCGCCTAGCCGCCCGACAGCCGAGCCGCCTAGCAGCCGATTCGCCGAGCCGCCCGACCGCCGAGCCGCCAAGCAGCCGAGCCGCTGAGCCGATACCAGTCCTACCGACGCGCCCTGGCCCTACTTACTCGTACTGGTGAGCCCACTACTTGCTAGACCTCTGCAGTCATGGCTACCCCCAGTGTTCTTGCATTTGACACTGAGGGCCGTGCTGTTGACTTTGAGCACTGGGTCGATGACCTCCAGCTCTTCCTCCACTGCGATAGGGCAAACGGCCTCTCTCTGTTCGACCTCACCTCTGGTGCCTCCCCTGCCCCTCCTGCTACTGCTGACAGCACTGTTCGCTCACAGTGGGCCACACGCGATGCTGCTGCCCGTCTTGCTGTGCGTCGCCACTTACCGACCACTGAGCGTGCACACTTTAGCCAGTACAAGAGTGCTCAGACCTTGTACGACGCTGTAGTTGCACACTACTCTTCCCCTGCCACTGCTGCACTGAGCCGCCTCATGCTACCGTACCTCTTCCCTGACCTTGCTGCCTTTCCCACAGTCGCTGACCTCATTACGCACCTCCGCACTAGTGACACTCGCTACCGCGCTGCGCTTCCTGCTGAGTTCTGCGCCAAGAACCCCCCCCCCCCATGTACATCACCCTCTACTATATAGTCACCCGGCTCCCTGACTCTCTCCGCGTAGTCAGGGACCACTTCCTCTCAGTTTGCCCCACCACTCTCACCGTTGACCTCCTCGAGAAGGGCCTCCTAGCAGCAGAGAAGAGCATAGTCGCTGTAGGAGCCTCTCGTAGTGACCCTCGCACCCCTGTCTTTGAGGGGTGTTCCCCTTCCCCCCTCTTGCCCTCTGTTGCTTCTCCTGCTGCGGCCGACCTCGTTGAATTCGAGTCGGTCGGCGCTGCGTCTTCCCCTAGCGGGAGACGCCGCACCAGCAAGGGCAAGGGGGGCAGGGGCGCTGGAGGGGCTGGCGGGGGTGGCGGAGGTGGTGGTGGAGGCAGTGGAGGGGGTGGGGGTGGTGGTGGGAGTGGTGGCGGGGGTGGCGGCAGCGGCGGCAGCAGTGGAGGCGGAGGAGGCGGCGGTGGTGGTGGAGGGAGCGGAGGCGGCGGAGGTGGCGGAGGAGGCGGAGGTCGAGGAGGCGGCGGAAGCAACGGCGGCGGCGGTGGTGGAGCGGGTCGCTAATCTGCTCAGAGGAGTGGGTCAGGTGGTGGTCCGCGCCAGCAGCAGCGGAGTGGTGTGACCTTGTCCCCTTAGCAGCTTCGTGAGTGTTACGCTGCGCGTCAGCGCAGTGGGGGTACTCGTCCCTGCACTAACGTCCTCCGTACCGGCGACCGAGCTGGTGAGCAGTGCGGGGGCCCGCATTCCACCGAGCGGTGCTTCGGCCGCCTGACGGACGCGTGGTGTCGCCAGTTCCCTGAGGCGTCAGAGATCCCTCGCTGGGGAGATCTGTCTAGGGCGGGGGTTGCCATCTTTGATCTTGACTATGATGCTATCCTTGCTGCCATGTATGCTGTGATTACTAGTGTTGAGGGTGACTGTTACCTGTCTGTACCACCTGACCCGGGCATTGTGGCTACTGCTCTAGGTGCTGGTTAGGCTACTGCTCTAGGTGCTAGTGCGTCTGCTGCCCCAGGTGCTAGTGGGTCTGCTGCGCCAGGTGCTGGTGAGTCTGCTCTCTCAGGTACTACGTCGGCTCAGGCCTTACACACCTTCACCCTTGACTCGGGTGCGTCCCGCTCCTTCTTTCGAGACCGCACCACTCTTACGCCGCTTAGTCGGCCGGTTGCAATCTCCCTGGCGGACCCCTCTGGGGGTCCTGTCCTTGCTAGCTTCTCCACTGTCTTACCGTGCCCGGCAGCCCCCTCTGGCACCCTGTCAGGTTTCTACCTCCCCTCGTTCTCTACGAACTTGGTGAGTGGAGCGGACCTACAGGATAGGGGGGTTTGCGGAGATAACTGCTGCAACGGGAGCTAGACTACGGGCTAGGCACGTGTGCTCGTGTGATCTCTGCGTTCGTTCACTTAGTCATTTCCTTGTGTTTACGCTTCTTGCTAGTTCACGGGGAGAATTGGCAAGAGTTTCACTAGGAAAACATGACAACAATAATACAATGAAGTTGGCAATGCAAGACTACATCAGAGCTAGCATTCAGGTCGGCCAACTGCCAGCGCAGCTTGGTCGACCGCGTTCCAGCACGACTTGGTCGACCGCACTCCAGCAAGGCAAGGTCGACGACGTGCTAACGTCGCAGGTTGATGGCGTACCAACATTGCTCACGCAGGACAGCAGTGCACCCGCTTCGCAGGTGCGCGCAGATGATTGGCGTGCAGAGTCTCGTCACCTGCACAGCGCACACATTACGTCAACCTCGAGCTGACGACTGCCTCTGATCCGCCACGACGACCTCGGGATACCACCACCGAGCTCGGTCTCGCCAACTTCGCCTGGGCGACCGTCGCAGTCCTCCGCAGCACTTCGTCACCCAGGTAACGTGGTCGGCCAGGCAACCACATCGACCAGCAGCTCCCGTACGTGCCCGTCGACCTCCCAAGTCGACGACCACCTCCATATCGACCTCACTAGGACGACCACGCCCCTCGGTCGACCTCCTCCAGGTCGACGTCCCTTCTGGTCGACCAGCTCCACGTCGACCAGCACTAAGTCGGCCAACGCAGTTGTCGGCCGACCACCCACGTCGGCCACCCGAAGTTGGCGTCACGAAGTTGACGCTCCGCTACTCGACGCCCAACTGCTCGTCGTCCTGAGTCGAGGTCGACGTCGGCCCCTCCTTCGTCGACTACCAGGTCCAGTCGACCACCCGCAGGTCGACCAGCAGTCCATCAGCCGACCACCGAAGTCGGCTTCCCCAAGTTGACGTCACCAAGTTGACGTCCTCCGCCGGTCGACTCCTAAGTCGACCTCCCCGAAGTTGGCGCCACCCTGAAGTCGGCGCCCGTGCAGTGGTCCCCGTGCAGGTCGACCTCCTCGTCAACCACCTTGCCTACTGCTGCAGGTCGGCTGCTCCTCTAACACCCGACCACGATGTCGGCTCCGCCCAAGCGAGGACGGGGCCAACACACAACTCCCGTTGACACTCCCCTGCCGCGTTCACGCTTGGGCACCCAGCCCACACGGCAGTACACCTCCGAGAATAGCCCGTCGGCGTGCACCCAACACACAGCACGCCGGTCACCGCACCAGCCATGCAAGAGGGCATGGCACCTACTGCTGCACGTTGTTATCGCCGTCGCCCACGTCGGCCAAGCGCACCTGGCCGATTGCGACGGAGCACCGGTTGAAGGCCGGATAGTGCAGCGCCTTCGTCAGGAAGTCGGCTGGCTGCTCAGCGGTCGGGATGTACTGCAGCGAGAACTTCCCGCGCTTCACCATGTGCTGCAGCCAGGCCTGTCGCCGCTCCATGTGCTTGAGGTTGCCCGTCAACCCCATGCCCTCGGCGACTGTGATAGCCGACTTGTTGTCCACTCGCAGGACAGTCGGCTTCCCGACGTCCAGCTGCCGGAACTCCGCAAGAAGGAAGCGAAGGCGGCGTCCCTCCTTGCCAGCTTCAGTGGCCGCAACGTACTCCGACTCGGTCGACGACAGCGTCGTGCACTTGATGCGCTGGCTCGACCAGGAGACCGCGGCCCCACCGTAGACGAACACGTACCCACTCGTGCTCGTCCTGTTCTGCTTGTCACCGGCATCATCGGCGTCCACGTAGCCGACCAGCTCCAGCGACTCAAGTCCACCGCCGAACTCCAGGGCGGTGTCGCATGTGTTGGTGAGGTAGGCGAGGCAGCGGTCGACCTCGCGCCAGTGCTGGTCGCTCCTCACCGTGAGGCCGCTCCCCAGCTTGCTGCAGGCAAAGGCGATGTCCGGCCTCGTCATTGTCGCCGTGAACTGCAACGAGCTGACTTTCTGCCGGTACTCCTCTTCCTGGCGTTCCTGCGCCTCCTCGTCGTCGAAGGTGAGCTCGCCGTAGGCGTCGACCGAGACCGGCGTCTTCGGGGTGCGCCCGGTCTGCTCCTCGTCGATGAAGCGCCTACGCAGCCTGTCGGTGTAGCCCTGCTGGTGCAGCCACAGCTTCCCCGCCGACCTGTCGCGCACGATCTCCAGCCCGAGGTACTTCTGCACCGGCGAGATCTCGCGCAGCTCGAAGGCGGCTTCCAGCAGCTCCTTCAGCTCCTTCAGCATCGCGGCGCTGCTGCTGGCGGCAAGTAGGTCGTCGACGTAGACCAGCACCTAGAAGGCCACTCCGTCCTTTCCGACCTTGAAGTAGAGAGCCTCGTCGACCTGGCTCTTCTTCCACCCGGCGCCGACCAGCACATCATTGAGCGCCAAGTACCACAACAGCGGCGACTGCTTCAGCCCGTACTGGCTCTTCAGCAGCTTGCACACCCGGCCGGATCCGTCGTTGAAGTAGTCCGGCTGGGACATGTACAGCACCCGATCGAGCTTGCTCTGCAGGAAGGCGTTCTTCATGTCGAGCTGCATCAGGTTAAGGTCGAGGATGGCGACGATGCTTAGGAAGATCCTCAGCGTGACGTAGCTGCCCACCGGCGCGAACGTCTCGTCGTAGTCAACGCCGTACACCTGTGTGAAGCCCTTCACGACCAGCCTCGCCTTCTCGCGCTCGACGGTGTCGTCGACGTGGTACTTCGTCGTCAACACCCACCGGTTCTTCATGACGTTCACTCCCGGCGAGCGTTCGACCAGCTCCCACGTTCCCATGTTGAGGAGGCTGCGAATCTCCTCCTCCATGGCGGCCTTCACCGCCGGGCCCTTCCAGCTCGCCAACGCCTCCTTCACCGTCATCGTCGAGATGTCCCAACGGTGCTCGGGGTCGGCTAGCATGTCGGGGTCGAGCTCTGGAAACTCTTCATCCTCCTCGGCGTCGTCGTACAGCAGGTCGTCGGCCTCATCGTCCACGTCGTACACCGTGGTGAAGGCAGCGGGGACGAAGAAGTCAGGCGGCCTCCGAAGTCGGCCTGAACGCCGTGGTCCTGGCTGGACCTCCTCGGCGTCCTCTCCATCGTCGCTGTTGTCGCTGCCCTCGGCGTCCTGCTGTTCCTCAGCCGGCGTCCCAGCCGACTTCTCCCTTGTGGTCGGCGTCCCAGCTGACTTCTCCCCTATGGTCGGCTCCCCTGCCGACTGCCCAGTCGCCGACTGCTCCTTGGTCGGCGTCACTGCTGCCTGCTCCTTTGTCGGCCGCTGGTCCTCGACCTGCTTCTCGACCTGCTCCTCCCCTGACGACGTCGACTGCAATCCCACGTCGACCTGCCGCTCGTCACGTCGGCCACCGGCGATGCACTTGGCCGAAGGCGACATCCCACTACTCCCCTCATCGCCGGAGGCCGACACCGAGGTCAGCCCACGCAGGTCGGCCACGAGGGGAGGGGCAGGGGTCGGAGGGGGATGGGTAGGGGGGCGGACGTCCTCGACGTCCTCAATAGCAAGCTCACCGACCTCGGCAAGCAGTGGCAGCGTCGCCGACGAGGTGTCAGAGGGCGGGGTGGGCGACGAGCAGCCGGACACCGACCCGTACTCCGTCTTCCACTCGGCCAGCGACATCTCCTCGTAGAACACCACGTCCGACGTGGTGACCACCTGGTCGGTGTCGACGTCGAGGAGCTCCCAGCCCTTGCTCGCCGCCGACACGCCAAGGTACAGGCCCCACCTGGCCTTCGGCTGCAGCTTCCCACCACGCTCCTGCTCGGGGACTAAGAACTGCGCCATGCAGCCCCACACCTACGCCAGCGACAAGTCGGGCTTCTTCCCGGTCAGCAGCTGGTACGGCGTCGTCCTCGGCGGCAGCGCCGACCTCTCAAGGCAGTTGCGGACCCAGACGGCCTGCCGGAGAGCGAGGTGCCACCAGTGGTGCTGCACGCCCATGTGCAGCAGCATTGTCCGCACCGACTCCACCACCGTCCTCATCTCCCGCTCCGCCATGCCGTTCTGCTGCGGGGTGTATGGGCAGGTCAGGTCGTGGACGATCCCCTTGCCGTTCACGAAGTCAGTGAACTGCTTCCCGAGGAACTCCCCTCCCCGCTCAGAGCGCAGCATCAACACCGACTCCTTCGTCTGCCGCTCAACCACCGCCAGCCACTGCACGAACACCGGCAACGCATCTGACTTCTTGGTGACCGGCTTCACCCACACGTAGCGGGTCTTGCGGTCCTTCAGCAACAAGAAGTACAGGCTGCCATCCTTGGCAGCCACGCGGAACGGCCCGCACAGGTCGATGTGCACGACGGCCAGCACGTCGTCGGCGTCGGAGCCTTGGTCGGGGAAGGTGTGCCGCGCCAGCTTCCCGCCGACGCACGAGACACACGGTGAGTCGGCATCCGTCGCCGACTTGAGGTCCAGCCCAATGGCGACCTCGTTCTTCGCCGAGCTCCGTATGGTGTCCATGCCGACATGTGCAAGCCGCGCATGCATCCAGTCCGGCGTCGACTTCGTCTTCGAGACGATCGCCCGCAGAGCCACAACCTCCGTCGTGGGCGACGTCGACCTCGTTGAGCAGGGACGCAGGTCGGTGCAGAGGACGCGCTCGGAGTACGTCGCCCGACCGAGCACCACTCCGGCTGCAGAGACGAGCATCATTCCCTCTCCGTCCTCCTGCAGCTTCACGCCGTGCTCCTTCAGCTGGCCGGACGACAGCAGGTTGGCCCGCACACCCGGGACATACAGTACGTCGGGGATGAGTATCTGCTTCCCGGCCTCCCCTTGTAGGGCGACGGTGCCACGGCCCTGGACGTCCTGCAGCGCCCCATTGAAGCCGCGCACATGCTTGATGGCGCCGCTCGGCTGCAGGTTGATGAAGGCTTCCTTCGTCCCCATCAGGTGGTGGGAGCAACCACTGTCGAGCACGACCACCGCCGGGTTTGCCTGTACTGCTGCCGCCACCGCCTGGAAGTCCTCTCCTGCCTCCGGCGCCAGCGAGACGGTCGGCTCCACGACGCCGACCAGCGAGCACGACGCCGTCTTGTCATCCCGCGCCTTGCCGCCAGCAGGGGAGTCGGCGTCCTTCACCGAAGTCGACATCTTGGTCGACTGCTTCTCCTTGCGCGGCTGGTTTCCTCCACGACAAGGACGACGGCTGCCAGACCTCCCACGGCTTCCCTTAGCGTCGTCGTCGTCGGAGTCACTGCGGTTGGGACACTCGAAGGAGAGATGGTCGGGGTTGCCGCACAGCCAGCACTCCCGTCGTTGACCTCCTCCTCCCCGACCGCTGTCCTTGGTCGACTTCTTCTCGACCTCCTTGGTCGACTTCCAGCCACCGCTCCCGCCGCCACCAGACTGTCCGCGCTGTCCTGGTCGGCCTCCTTGCTTCGCCGGGGCGACGAAGTTGGCCTGCGCCAAGAGTTCCTGTGACCGCTCAGCCTCCTGCATCGCCTCGTTCTGCAGGATGTACGAGGTCAGGTTGTCCTCGTTGAGCGTCGCCCTTATGCTCGGCGCCATGGACAGCCGCTTCAGGAGGTTATAGCTGCTAGAAAGTCCCTGCATGACATGGGTGATGTACAACGCCGTGGAGTACTGCGCGCCGGCCATCTTGATAGTGGCGAGAATTCGCCGGGCTCGGTTGCAGTAGTCAGTCGCCGTCTCCTCGTCACCCATACGCAGGTGCGTCAGCTGTCTCTCAAGCTGGGCGATGAATAGGTCGTCGGTGACCTGGTACATCGACTCAATGAAGTGCCACGCCCGGTGGCCGGCGTCGATGTACTCCCGGCACCACTTTAAGGCGATCTGCACGCCCGGCGAGCAGCACCGCGAGATGACCGTGAAGGTCAACAGCTGCACGGCGCGAAACTCCGCCCGCAAGTCGAGGTGGTGCTCCCCAGGCGTCGCCACGGTCCCTCGGGCGAAGCCGATCAGCCTGGCCATCTCCAGCTGGGGCTCGATAGCTTCCTTCCAGGTGAGAATGTCGGGTCGACCGACCAGTGGGGGGGTGACTGAGATCCTGTCCGGCGTGAACTTGAAGTAGCCGTAGCTCGGCGCAATCCCACCTGCCGTCACTTGGGACGCCGACATCAACGACAGCCCACTCCGTCGACCTCCGATGTCACCCTGCGAAGAGCCTGTAGCCGCCGACGACTGCATCCCTCGCGCCTGAACGCCGCCGACTTCACCGGCGTGTATCACACTTCTCTGCCTCAACGTGCCTCCAGCACTGCTGCCGACTTGACCACCACCGGCGTTGACGCCCACGTCGACGCCGCCTTCGTTGTTCACCGGACGAGGAGAGGCAGGTCGAGACGGGTGCTCCGTCGCCCACATGGAGCGGAGTCCAGCCTCGACGACCGTCTAGGGCAAGTAGCCATACTCGTTGGCCTCATGCTTCCTCCTCGCGTTCTCCAACCGTGCCTCCAGGGTGTCCACCACCCCCGCGTCACCTACGGCTCCTACCATAGTGACTACCGTACAGTTGCCGGCCTGTAACTACGAAATAGGTAAGTGGTGTTTACGTCGACCTGACTGAAAGGTAAGTCGTGTGCCGTCCACGCTCACCGCACCATGCGGAGATAACTGCTGCAACGGGAGCTAGACTACGGCTAGGCACATGTGCTCGTGTGATCTCTGCGTTCGTTCACTTAGTCATTTCCTTGTGTTTACGCTTCTTGCTAGTTCACGGGGAGAATTGGCAAGAGTTTCACTAGGAAAACATGACAACAATAATACAATGAAGTTGGCAATGCAAGACTACATCAGAGCTAGCATTCAGGTCGGCCAACTGCCAGCGCAGCTTGGTCGACCGCGTTCCAGCACGACTTGGTCGACCGCACTCCAGCAAGGCAAGGTCGACGGCGTGCTAACGTCGCAGGTTGATGGCGAACCAGCATTGCTCACGCAGGAGAGCAGTGCACCCGCTTCGCAGGTGCGCGCAGATGATTGGCGTGCAGAGTCTCGTCACCTGCACAGCGCACACACCACGTCAACCTCGAGCTGACGACTGCCTCTGATCCGCCACGACGACCTCGGGATACCACCACCGAGCTCGGTCTCGCCAACTTCGCCTGGGCGACCGTCGCACTCCTCCGCAGCACTTCGTCACCCAGATAACCTGGTCGACCGGGCAACCACATCGACCAGCAGCTCCCGTACGTGCCCGTCGACCTCCCAAGTCGACGACCACCTCCATATCGACCTCACTAGGACGACCACGCCCCTCGGTCGACCTCCTCCAGGTCGACGTCCCTTCTGGTCGACCAGCTCCACGTCGACCAGCACTAAGTCGGCCAGCGCAGTTGTCGGCCGACCACCCACGTCAGCCACTCGAAGTCGGCGTCACCAAGTTGACGCCCCGCTACTCGACGGCCAACTGCTCGTCGTCCTGAGTCGAGGTCGACGTCGGCCCCTCCTTCGTCGACCACCAGGTCCAGTCGACCACCCGCAGGTCGACCAGCAGTCCATCAGCCGACCACCGAAGTCGGCTTCCCCAAGTTGACGTCACCAAGTTGACGTCCTCCGCAGGTCGACTCCTAAGTCGACCTCCTCGAAGTTGGCGCCACCCTCAAGTCGGCGCCCGTGCAGTGGTCCCCGTGCAGGTTGACCTCCTCGTCAACCAGCTCGCCCACTGCTGCAGGTCGGCTGCTCCCCTAACACCCGACCACGATGTCGGCTCCGCCCAAGCGAGGACGTGGCCAACACACAACTCCCGTTGACAAGGTTGACCTGTTCACTCCTGCGAGTCAGCGGGTGACCCACTGCACGTGTGCTCGGACAGGCCGACACTTGGCCACGTTCACCCGTCGGCCAGGGTCGAGCCTGTACACCCTTACTACTGAGTCTCCTCCGGCTGCTGAGTCTGGCCAGGTAGCTGCGTCGAGTCAGGTGTTTGCTGCAGCGTCCAGGTCTGGTCCTAAGTCTGCTCCCTGCTCGTGTCGTCTACTGTCCCACCAGACTCTCCTCTGGCACCACCGCCTTGGTCACCCCTCCCTGCCTCGTCTCCGAGGCATGGCCTCCCGTGTCCTTGTCTCTGGTCTCCCTCGGTCTCTCCCTCCCCTACCTCCGGGGCGTGGCCCTACCTGCGTCCCCTGCGTCGAGGGGCGACAGCGCGCCGCCCCTCACTCCTCCGAGTTTCCTCCGACAGAGGCTCCACTGCAGACTCTCCACATGGACGTGTGGGGCCCCGCCCGCGTCCGTGGGCAGGGGCACGAGCGTTACTTCCTGTTGGTGGTTGACGACTACTCGCGTTACACCACAGTCTTCCCCTTGCGCAGCAAGGGTGACGTCACTGAGGTGTTGATCGATTGGATCTGCGCAGCTCGTCTCCAGCTCAAGGAGAGTTTCGGCTCGGACTTTCCTGTTCTGCATCTGCACTCGGACAGAGGCGGGGAGTTTTCCTCTGCCCGTCTGGGAGCCTTCTGTCGTGCATAGGGCATCCGCCAGACCTTCACCCTTCCGGCCTCTCCACAGCAAAATGGGATTGCTGAGCGCCGCATTGGCATGGTCATGGACGTCGCTCGTACGTCCATGATGCATGCGGCTGCCCCCCATTTTCTGTGGCCGTTTGCGGTTCAGTACGCCGCGTATCAGCTCAATATTTAGCCCCGGGTCTCCTTGCCAGAGACCTCCCCCACCTTGCGGTGGACGGGGAAGGTTGGCGATGCGTCTGCGTTTCGGGTCTGGGGATCTCGGGCGTTTGTCCACGACTTGTCTGCGGACAAGCTGTTCCCCCATGCTGTTCCGTGCGTCTTCCTTGGCTTCCCCCGTGACGCGCGTGGGTGGCAGTTTTACCACCCCACCTCGCGCCGTGTTCTCTCCTCCCAGGACGTCACCTTTGACGAGTCGGTGTGTTACTACCGTCTCTTCCCCTACCGCACTGCGCCCCTCCCCCCGCCGCCGCTATTCCTTGCGCCAGGTCCTCCCCCGGTAGACCCCCTCCCCCCTCAGGGTCCTGCCCCGTCAGGTGTGTCCCAGGAAGACGCAGTCGAGCCTGTCGAGGTAGCTGTTGACTCTAGTGCTGCTAGAGGTGCTGAGCCTGCGGGTGCCGGGTCTGGAGGTGCTGAGGCTGGGGGTGCTCAGACTGGGGGTGCTGAGCCTGGGGGTGCTGAGCCTGGGGGTGCTGGGTCTGGGGGTGCGGAGCCTGGGGATGCGGAGCCTGGGGGTGCGGAGCCTGGGGGCGCTTGGTCTGCTCGTGTGGCCACCGGCGGTGCTTCGTCGAGGCGGGAGCCACTCTCTCCACAGGAGCTGCGCGAGTGGTTTGCCCGCCGCTGGAGCCGTGCTGCTGGAGCTGGAGGTGCTACTGTTGCTGCTGGTCCCGGAGGTGCTCGTACTGGCGGTCCTGGAGCTGCTGGGACTGGGGGTGCTGCTGGGGCTACTGGAGTTGGTTCTGCTCGAGCTGCTGGCGGTGCTGGTGCTGCTGGAGCTGGAGCTGCTGAGGGTGTTGGCGCTAGTGTTTGTGCTGGCGCTGGTGCGTCTGGGGGTGCTGGAGTTGGCGCTGTTGGAGCTGGAGGTGCTGCTGGCGCTGGTGCTGCCGCTGGGGGTACTGGTGCTATCCTTGCTAGTTCTAAAGGCGCTGTGCGGCGGAGGCCGTACTTCGTTCCACTCCTGGAGCAGGTTCTTGGTCTCCCGCCCTCTTCTGGTCCTGCTCCTCCTTTAGAGTGTCCACAGCCTGTCCAGTCGTAGTCACAATTACAGCCCGCCTCCCCGCTACCTGCTCCTTCACCCTACACTGGTCCTACTGGAGGTCTTGCTGAGCGTCGTGAGCTTGCGTCTCGTCCTGCGTCGCCTGTTCGTGCTGCTCGCACTAGTGGTCGTACTGCGCGTCCGCGTCCTCCTGCGGTCCCAGGCACACACCAGATGGCGCTGCGTCCTTCCACTGCTCCTCTGCGTGTCCCGTTGCCGTCTCCTCCAGAGTCCTCTCTTCCTACTCTTCTAACCCGGAGTCTGACTCTCTTCGTGCTGCCAGTCCTTCTGTCACGCGTCTCCTGGCTACTGTTGTCACTGACCCTTCCTTTGAGTCCACTGCTGCGTCTGCCCTAGTTGCTGAGCTTGTCGACTTCGCTGCTCGCTGTCGTCTAGACTATGCTGCTAGTCTAGTTGCTGGGTCTGAGTCTGTCTGTCCTCCGTCCGTCGGGGGTGAGTTTGTTTTAGCACTGACGTTCTTGAGGACAGGCAGGAGGAGTTCCAGTGTTTTGCTACTGCTTTGCCCCATCTCGTGTCCACGCTGATTGCCCCTGAGGGAGACCCGGATGCACCAGACATCCCGACTCCTCGATCGTACGCTGAAGCGATCGAGGGTCCCTACTCATCTCAGTGGTAGTCGGCCATGGACGCAGAGATGGCTTCCTGGAAGTCCACAGGCACCTACGTTGACGAGGTTCCCCCACCTGGGGCGAACATCATCAGTGGCATGTGGATTTTCAGGGTGAAGCGGCCGCCGGGTTCTCCGCCTGTCTTCAAGGCGCGTTACGTGGCTCGAGGCTTCAGTCAGCGGCAGGGAGTTGACTACTTTCAGACCTTCTCTCCCACCCCGAAGATGACCACTCTTCGGGTGCTGCTGCACGTAGCCGCTCAGCGCGACTACGAGCTTCACTCTCTTGACTTCAGCACGACTTTCTTGCAGGGCAGCCTGCACGAGGAGATCTGGCTGCGCCGCCCACCTGGCTTCACTGGGTCGTTTCCTCCTGGTACCCAGTGGAGCCTCCGGCGGCCAGTCTACGATCTCCGCCAGGCGCCCCGTGAGTGGCACGACACATTGAGGACTACACTTGCGGCTCTTGGGTTTGCTCCTTCTACAGCCGACCCGTCGCTATTTCTGCGCACCGACACCTCTTTGCCGCCGTTCTACATCCTCGTGTACGTCGACGACTTGGTCTTTGCCACTGCTGACACTGCTGGACTAGCCCACGTGAAGTCTGAGCTGTAGAAGAGACACATGTGCACAGACCTGGGTGAACTGCGCAGCTACCTTGGCTTGCAGATCACCCGGGACAGAGCACAGCGCACCATTACCCTGACTAAGTCACACATGGTGCAGCAGGTCCTTCAGTGCTTCGACATCACGTACTCCTCGCCTCAGGCCACTCCTCTGTCTACTCGCCACTCGCTCTCAGCTCTGCCTTCGGATGAGTCCGTAGAGCCGAGTGGCCCGTACCCAGAGCTTGTTGGCTGCCTCATGTACCTGATGACCTGCACACGACCTGACCTTGCATACCCTCTTAGCATCTTGGCACGCTATGTTGCTCCTGGCAGACACAGGCCAGAGCACATGGCTGCAGCAAAGAGGGTGTTGCGCTACTTGTGCAGTACGTTGGGGATGGGGCTAGTGCTTGGAGGGCGACGTCGAGTGGTCCTCAGTGGTCACGCTGACGCTTCTTGGGCTGACGACCAGGCTCTGCAGCAGTCGTCACAGGGTTACACCTTCAGCCTTGGCTCCGGCTTTGTTTCGTGGCGGTCTACCCGCTCGTCTTCTGTTCTCAGCTCCAGCTGTGAGGCTGAGGTCTACGCAGGGGCCATGGCTGCACAGGAGCTACGCTGGCTCACCTACCTGCTGACTGACCTAGGAGAGTCGCCTCGTTCTCCTCCAGTTCTGTACGTAGACAAGAAGGCCATGCTGGCCTTGTGTCTGGAGCACAGACTGGAGCACAGAACGAAGCACATTGCTCTTCGCTACTTCCTTGCTCGTGAGCTGCAGCAGCGTGGTCAGCTGCGCCTTGCTTACGTGGCCTCTGAGGCCAACACTGCTGATATCTTTACCAAGGCACTTCCGCCTTGTGATCATCAGCGCTTCTGTACGATGTTAGGTCTTGTGCCTACTTGGCCTCACTTGCTCACTTCTTGACCTTGCTTGTACTGTGATCTTTCTATACCTGCACTTGCTTGTTTGCCTTTATGTATGATCTTGCATGTGAACTGGCCTTTTGTGTCAAACATTATATATGTTATGCTTGTGTAGGCTACAGTGGGTTAGCCTATAGGGGGTACACAATTCTAGGGTTTCCTACTTGTACTCATTTCACTGCTAGTTCATTCATTCCTGTTCTCTACTCTCACATGGTATAGAGCGAGTCCTTCCTATGGACCGTTTTTTTTAGGGCCCACCGAAGCGCGCCCCGAGGCGCGCATTTTTTTTTTTCGTGACCCTTCGGGTCGCCATTGCTCTCGCGGCCCCGCTGTCCCTCTGACGCGGCCCCGCCACCCCTGCTTGACGCGGCCCCGCCGCCTCCTCTGACGCGGCCCCGCCGCCCGCTAATTGCGGCCCCGCCGCCGGCTCTGACGCGGCCCCGCCGCCCGCTGATCGCGGCCCGCCGCCGGCCCTGACGCGTCCCCGCCATCGGCTCTGACGCGGCCCCACCGCCGGCTCTTAGCCGGCCTCGCCGCCGGCTCCAACGCGGCTCCGCCGCCCGCCTCGACGAGGCCCCGCCGCCGGCTCTGACGCGGCCCCGCCGCCGCCTCCTGATCGCGGCCCCGCCCCGGCTCTCTCGCGGCCTTGCCGCCGGCCCTGACGCGGCCCCGCCCTGGCTCTCACGCGGCCCCGCCGCCGGCTCTCTGGCGGCCCCGCCACCGGCTCTCTTGCGGCCCCGCCCCGGCTCTCTTACGGCCCCTGCCGCCAGCCCTAACGCGGCCCCTGCCTCGGCTCTCTTGCGGCCCTGCCGCCGGCTCTCAAGCAGCCCCGCCGCCGGCCCTCACGCGGCCCTGCCGCCGGCTCTGACGCGGCCCCGCCCCGGTTCTTTCACGCGGCCCTGCCGCCCCACCTGCAGCAGTCGGGCAGCCGTGCAGCCGAGCCGCCCGGGAGCCGAGCCGCCCTACGCTCGAGCCACCCTGTCGCCGAGCCGCCCGGGAGCCGAGCCGCCCTGCCCCCGAGCCGCCCTGCCGCCGAGCCGCCCGGGAGCCGAGCCGCCCTGCACCCGAGCCGCCCTGCCGCCGAACCGCCCGGGAGCCGAGCCGCTGTGCACCCGAGCCGCCCGGTCGCCGAGCCGCCTTTCTGCTGAGCTGCACGACCTGCCCTGCCTGGTGAGCACAGTCCCACTGTCACCGCGAGCTCTTTCCCTACTGCTTGCACTGCGTCGCTGTCGTCGCCATGGCTACCCCTAGTGTCCTAGCTTTTGACGCTGAGGGTCGCGCCATTGATTTTGAGGTCTGGTTAGACGACCTGCAGCTGTTCTTACAGTGCGACAGGGCTGAAGGCCTTTCTCTCTTTGACCTCACCTCTGGCGCCTCTCTTGCTCCTGCTGCTGATGCTGATCCCACTGTCCGCTCTCAGTGGGCCACTCGCGATGCTGCTGCATGTCTTGCTGTGCGTCGCCACCTCCCTACCTCTGAGCGTGCGCACTTTAGTCAGTACAAGAGTGCTCAGACCTTGTACGACGCTGTAGTTGCGCGCTACTCCTCCCCTGCCACTGCTGCACTGAGCCGTCTCATGCTTCCCTACCTCTTTCCTGACCTTGCTGCCTTTCCCACTGTCGCTGACCTCATTACGCACCTCCGCACTAGTGACACTCGCTACCGCGCCGCCCTTCCTGCTGAGTTCTGCGCTAAGAACCCACCCCCCATGTACATCGCTCTCTACTACGTAGTCGCGTGCCTCCCTGACTCCCTTCGCGTCGTCAGGGACCACTTTCTCGCAGTCTGTCCCACCACCCTCACCGTCGACCTCCTCGAGAAGGCCCTCCTCGCAGCGGAGAAGAGCATAGTCGCTGTAGGTGCTTCTCGTGGTGACCCTCGCACCCCCATCTTTGAGGGGTGCTCTCCTTCCCCCTTGCTGCCCTCTGTTGCCTCTGCTGCTGCTGCCGACCTGCTTGGTCTTGAGTCGGTCGGCGCGGCGTCTGCCCCTAGTGGAAGACGTCGCTCCAGCAAGGGCAAGGGGGGCAAGGGCGCGGGTGGAGCTGGAGGGGGCGGTGGCGGTGGCGGCGGTGGCGGCGGAGGGAGTGGGGGTGGCGGCGGGACTAGTGGCGGGGGTGGTGGTGGTGGTGGCAGCAGCGGCGGAGACGGTGGTGGTGGTGCCAGCGGTGGTGGTGGAGGCAGCGGCGGAGGTGGAGGCGGCGGAGGTGGAGGCGGTGGAGGCGGCAGCGGAGGAGGCGGTGGTGGTGGAGGAGGTGGAGCTGGTCGTGGTGGTACCCAGCAGCGTAGCGGCGGTGGTGGTGGCCAGCGCTCGCAGCGGCAACAGCAGCAGCGCTCGCGGGACATCCCTCCGCCTCAGCAGCTTCGTGAGTGGTACGCTGGGCGTCAGAGGGGTGGGGGTACTGGTCCCTGCACCTACGTTCTTCGTTCCGGCGACCGCGCGGGTGAGCAGTGTGGGGGTGCCCACGCCGCCCAGCGCTGCTTTGGCCGCCTGACGGACGCTTGGCGTCAGCAGTTCCCTGGGGCTACTGAGATCCCTCGCTGGGATGAGCTTCTTAGGGCTGGTGTAGCGATCTTTGATCTTGATTTTGATGCTATCCTTGCTGCTATGTATGCTGTGACTTATAGTGAGGAGAATGAGGGTTACCGGTGTTTCCAGCCCGACCCGGGCATTGGTACTGCTGCGCTAGGTGCTTGTGAGGCTGCTGCTCTAGGTGCCAGTGCGTCTGCGCTCTCAGGTACTGGTGAGACTGCGCTCTCAGGTACTGCGTCGTCCTCGTCCTCCCTCACTTTCACACTTGACTCCAGGGCTTCTCGCTCCTTCTTTCGAGACCGCACTACCCTTACGCCGCTCGACCGGCCGGTTGCAGTCTCCCTTGCTGACCCCTCTGGGGGTCCTGTCCTGTCTCACTTCTCCACTGTCCTCCCGTGTCCAGCTGCCCCTTCGGGCACCCTGTCTGGTCTGTACCTTCCCTCGTTCTCTACGAACTTGGTGAGTGGCGCGGACCTGCAGGATGTGGGGGTTCACCAGTTCACTCCTGCGAGTCAGCGGGTGACCCACTGCACGGAGGCACGCACAGGCCGACACCTGGCCACGTTCTCGCGTCGGCCGGGGTCGAGTCTCTACACCCTGACCGTTGAGTCTCCTCCTGTCCCTGCGTCTGGTCAGGTGGCTGCGTCAGGTCAGGTGCTTGCTACTGCGTCCCGGTCAGGTCCTGAGTCTGCCCCCTGTTCTTGTCGCCTCCTGTCTCACGAGACTCTCCTGTGGCACCACCGTCTTGGCCACCCCTCCTTGCCCCGTCTTCGGAGCATGGCTTCCCGTGTCCTTGTCTCTGGTCTTCCCGAGTCTCTCCCTCCTCTCCCCTCCGGGCCAGGACCTTCCTGTGTCCCCTGTGTCGAGGGTCGCCTCCGGGCTACTCCTCACTCCTCCCACTTCCCCCCGACAGAGGCTCCCCTGCAGACGCTTCACATGGATGTGTGGGGCCCAGCCCCCGTCCGTGGGCAGGGTCACGAGCGCTACTTCCTGTTGGTGGTTGACGACTACTCGCGTTACACCACAGTCCTCCCCTTGCGCAGCAAGGGTGCGGTCGCTGAGGTGCTGATCGACTGGATCCGCGAGGCTCGTCTCCAGCTCAGGAAGAGCTTCGGCTCGGACTTTCCTGTTCTGCGTCTGCACTCGGACAGAGGCGGAGAGTTCTCTTCTCGCCTTCTGCGAGACTACTGTCGTGCACGGGGGATCCGCCAGACCTTCACGCTTCCGGACTCACCACAGCAAAATGGGATTGCTGAGCGCCGCATTGGCATGGTCATGGATGTCGCTCGTACGTCCATGATGCATGCGGCTGCCCCCCATTTTCTGTGGCCGTTTGCGGTCAGGTACGCGGCGCATCAGCTCAACCTTCACCCCCGGGTCTCTCGGCCTGCGATGTCCCCAGCCTTGCTGTGGACGGGGAAGGTTGGCGATGCGTCTGTGTTCCGTGTCTGGGGATCTCGGGCGTTTGTCCGCGACTTGTCTGCGGACAAGCTGTCCCCTCGTGCTGCTCCCTGTGTCTTCCTTGGCTTCCCCACTGACGCCCCAGGGTGGCAGTTTTACCACCCCTCCTCTCGTCGTGTTCTGTCCTCCCAGGACGTCACGTTCGACGAGTCAGTCCCCTTCTACCGTCTCTTCCCCTACCGCACTCCTTCCCTCCCCCCTCCCCCGGACTTCCTTGTGCCGGTTCCCCCCCCGGTAGACCCCCTCCCCCCTCAGGTTCCTGCCCCCTCAGGTGTGTCCCAGGTAGACGCCGTTGACCCGGTCGAGGTTACTGGTGACTCTGGTGCTGCTGCGGGTGCGGAGCCTGGGGGTGCTGAGTCGGGGGTGCTGTGCGTGGAGGTGCTGGGTCTGGGGGTGCTGGGTCGGGAGCTGCTGAGCCTGTGGGTGCTGAGCTGGGAGTTGCTGAGCCTGGGGGTGCTGCGTCTGGAGCTGCTCAGCCTGGGGTTTCTCCTGCTGCTGCGTCTCGCCGGGAGCCCCTCTCTCCACAGGAGCTGCGCGAGTGGTTCGCTCGCCGCTGGAGGCGTGCTGCTGAGTCTGGAGGTGCTGCTGGAGCTGGAGCTGGAGCTTCTTCGACCGTCGAGGGTGCGGGTGCTGCCGGTCCCGGAGCTGCTGGACCTGCGGGTCCTCCTGGAGCTGAAGCTCCTGATGGCGCTGGTACTGTCGCTGAGGGTGCTGGTGCTGCCCCTGCTGAGTCTGGAGCTGCCGCGCGGCCTTGGCCGTACTTCGTTCCGCTCCTGCAGCAGGTTCTTGGTCTTTCTCCTCCAGTAGAGGGTCCACCGCCTGTCCAGTCGCAGTCCCTGCTGGAGCCTTCCTCTCCACTGCCTGCTCCCTCTCCTTACACTGGTCCTACTGGAGGTCTTGCTGAGCGTCGTGAGCCTGCGTCTCGTCCCGCGTCGCCTGTTCGTGCTGCTCGCGCTAGTGGTCGCAGTTCGCGTCAGCGTCCTCCTCCTGTCCCTGGCACGCACCGGATGTCTTTGCGTCCGTTCACTGCTCCTCTGCGTGCCCCTTTGCCTTCTCCTCCTGAGTCCTCTCTTCCTACGCTTGCCGACCCTGAGTCGGACTCTCTTCGTGCTGCCAGTCCTACTGTCACGCGTCTGCTTGCTACTGTCGTCACTGACCCCTCTTTTGAGTCCACTGCTGCGTCTGCTCTAGTCGCTGAGCTCGTCGACTTTGCTGCTCGCTGTCGTCTCGACTACGCTGCTAGTCTTGTTGCTGAGTCTGCGTCTGTCTGTCCTCCGTCCGTCGGGGGTGAGTGTGCTCTTGGCACGGACGTCCTAGAGGACAGGCAGGAGGAGTTACAGTGTCTAGCGGCTGCTTCACCTCATCTCGCGTCTGTACTGCTTGCCCCTGAGGGAGACCCGGATACACTAGACATCCCGACTCCGCGTTCTTACGCGGAGGCCGTAGAGGGTCCCTACTCCTCTCAGTGGCAGGCAGCTATGGATGCAGAGATGGCTTCTTGGAAGTCCACAGGCACCTACGTTGACGCGGTTCCCCCTCCTGGGGCGAACATCGTCAGTGGCATGTGGATCTTCAGGGTGAAGCGGCCGCCGGGCTCTCCACCTGTCTTCAAGGCACGGTACGTTGCTCGTGGCTTCAGTCAGCGGCAGGGAGTTGACTACTTTCAGACCTTCTCTCCCACCCCGAAGATGACTACTCTTCGGGTGCTGCTGCACATAGCCGCTCAGCGCGACTACGAGCTTCACTCTCTCGACTTCAGCACTGCGTTCTTACAGGGTAGCCTGCACGAGGAGATCTGGCTTCGCCGTCCACCTGGCTTCACTGGGACTTTCCCTCCTGGCACCCAGTGGAGCCTCCGACGGCCAGTCTACGGTCTCCGCCAGGCACCGCGTGAGTGGCACGACACACTGAGGACTACGCTTGCGGCTCTTGGGTTTGCTCCTTCTACTGCTGACCCGTCGCTGTTTCTTCGCACCGACACTTCCCTGCCGCCGTTCTACATCCTCGTGTACGTCGTCGACTTGGTCTTTGCCAGAGCGGACACTGCTGGACTCGCCTACGTGAAGTCCGAGCTGCTGAAGAGACACACGTGCACAGACCTGGGTGAACTGCGCAGCTACCTTGGCTTGCAGATCACTCGGGACAGAGCACGCCGCACCATTACCTTGACTCAGTCACACATGGTGCAGCAGGTCCTTCAGCGCTTCGGCTTCACGTACTCCTCGCCTCAGGCCACTCCCCTGCCTACTCGCCACTCACTCTCAGCTCTGCCTTCGGATGAGTCCGTAGAGTCGAGTGGTCCGTATGCAGAGCTTGTTGGCTGCCTCATGTACCTGATGACCTGCACACGACCTGACCTTGCATACCCTCTGAGCATTCTTGCACGCTATGTTGCTCCTGGGAGACACAGACCAGAGCACATGGCTGCAGCGAAGAGGGTATTGCGCTACCTGTGCAGTACGTCGGGCATGGGGCTAGTGCTTGGAGGGCGGAGTCCAGTGGTCCTTACCGGCCACGCGGACGCTTCTTGGGCTGACGACCAGGCTACGCAGCGGTCGTCACAGGGTTACACCTTCAGCCTTGGTTCCGGCTCTGTCTCGTGGCGGTCTACTCGCTCGTCTTCGGTTCTCGGCTCCAGTTGTGAGGCTGAGATCTACGCCGGGGCCATGGCTGCACAGGAGCTTCGCTGGCTCACCTACGTGCTGACTGACCTTGGAGAGCCGCCTCGTTCTCCTCCAGTGCTGTACGTAGACAACAAGGCCATGCTGGCCTTGTGTCGAGAGCAGCGCTTGGAGCACAGAACGAAGCACATTGCTCTCCGCTACTTCCTTGCTCGTGAGCTGCAGCAGCGTGGTCAGTTGCGACTTGCGTACGTGGTCTCTGAGTCCAACACTGCTGATGTGTTCACCAAGGCACTCGCGCCTTGTGACCATCAGCGCTTTTGCACCCAGCTGGGTCTTGTGCTTGTCTTGCCTCACTTGCTCTCCTCTTGACTTCACTTGTACTGTGACATATATATATACCTGCTCTTGCTTGTCTAGTTTTATATATATGTCTGTACTCCTGCATGTGAACTGGCCTCTGGCCCTGCTCTTGTGCTCGGACTGTGTGGTGACTTTGTGATCCACCCTGAGCTTGCTTTGCTTTGCTTGACTGGTCTTGTGACCCCTTGTTCTCCCCCACTTTGCCTATGGGGGTGTGTCAAACATTATATATGTTATGCTTGTGTAGGCTACAGTGGGTTAGCCTATAGGGGGTACACAATTCTAGGGTTTCCTACTTGTTCTTATTTCACTGCTAGTTCATTCATTCCTGTTCTCTTCTCTCACATTTTGGCCTTGCTCTTGTGCTCGGATTGTGTGGTGACTTTGTGATCCACCCTGAGCTTGCTTTGCTTTGCTTGACTGGTCTTGTGACCTCTTGTTCTCCCTCACTTTGCCTATGGGGGTGTGTCAAACTCATATTATATAGCTTGTGTAGGCTATAGTGGGGTAGACACTATGGGGTACAGTTTCCTAGGGTTTCCTACTTGTACCCAACTTTGTGCTAGTTCATTCTCATTCCTCAATTCTCACAAAGGGCGGACTTGGAAATGGTTTCTCGAGCGCGGAGCAATGATTTGCACTTGCGCCAGTCGGGTCCAAGGCCGGAGAGAACAATCGAGATGAACATGTCGTCAGGGACGGTTCCGCCGCACTTTATATGTTCGCGTAGATGGCGACACAGTTGATATACCGGCCCGCTTTCTCCCCTTGTTGCATTTTAACCGATGTCAATTGATTGAGCAGTCGACTCATGGTATCTGGATCTGTTGCCATGTACAAATTGCGCAACTGTTCCCAAAATAGTTGTGCAGGAGCACAATTGTAGGAGCGGATTTTAAGCTGCTTAGTGGGGGAGAGGCTTTAGAGGAGAGCATTATACGCGAGTAGAGATTCGTGGTAGTACTGAGCTTCTCCTGGATGGTTCCTTCCGATGGAAAAGGTAGGCTTCCGTCGTACTACATCCAGATATGAGCGTTTTTTCGAGGATCTAAAAAACGAAGCTCCACGTGTAGAAATCCTTGCCGTCAAAAGGTATTGAAGTCTTCAGCTTTGAAGTCAGAACAGATTTTGTTTGCATGGTTGCAATAGCTGTTGATTGCGCATGTTGTTGGCTGTCTTCTGCAGACGCTGAAGCTTGACGGTTGTCAAAGGCGAATGATCTCTCGGAGTTGAGGCGACGGTCTTCTCTAGGGAAAGGAAGTCCAGCAACTCCTTTTGCGTAGCTCAAGCCGTCGATACTCATGGCTTCATGGCTCTCAAGAGCATTGATGCGAGCGACTAGCTGCTCAACAAAAGCAGCGCTGATAGAAGTCACCGTTGATGGCGCATTAGTCGTTGCTGGTGATGGGCCTAGAGAGTCCTGCAACGGCATTTGCTTTAGGAGCCATACTGATGCAAAATGTAGTTTTAACACGTAATTTTGTAAGGAGTTTGTTCTAGGAAGAACAAGAACTTGGCAGGCCTTATAATCCACACTAGCTCTCATACCATGCTATTATAATTGAAGGATCAAAGAGGATAGGATAAGACTTCTAAGTTGAGAGTAGACAATGAAGTCTTTGTAGTGACCTTGTTACTAATAGCTGAAAGAGAACAAGATGATAAAAAGATAGAAGTACAAGGGTATAATTAGCAAACTAGCTAGCCATGTACTCTAAGGGGTACATTCCCTTAACTATATTGCATAGCTAAAGTAACCACGACAAATTCTCTTCTCGACAGTTACCATGTTGCATCGCGTAACTACCAAGTGCGGTTACTAGGTGGTCAACGGTCGCGACATTTGACTTGTAGTGACTGTTGACCTTCTGATGACTCTCTAACTGCCGCGTGCTCTACATGAGCTATTGCGGTACTGATACAGTGGCACTACTTTCTTATGTAGTGGTGCGCTTAGGAGAGAGCGTTCGGTAATGTTATCATAACCTTTCGGTTATTCCAACAAAAGGGTCCCCTAGAACTCTCTATGGGGTATTGGGACTCATATTTTGGTACTGAAATGTGAGGACCCCCTTTTTGCCCCTAAACATTATTAGACCCCCCTTTTTATATACAGTAGTTGTAAATGCAATTGCAGGTCAGCTTTTATATGCAAAAAAATCGAGTTTACACACTCTGTATGTGTCAGATTCGGATTCTGACACGTTTTAGTGTGTCATACGTAAATTTCTGACATAGATCTAACGCACCGCTCTTGTGAAATTTGCACACGAGGGGTGTTTCTTATTACGAATATAGCAAACCCCCCCCCCCCCCCCCCCCCCCCTTTGGAAACGAACAGTACATAGACAATCCAATATCATTGTTAGACAAATAAGAACACCCGGGTCTTAAAGAAATTGTATGCCAGCTATATGTTCACCCTAGCATTTTTTTTTGCATTTGTAGAAAGTCCCCAAGGTCCTATAGCCAGAATAATACGGTACCTCACTGCAACCGATAGCCCAACAAATATATATTGCTTGACACATCCCCATAGACAAAGTGGGGGACAACAAGAGGCAACAAAGCAAAGCTCAAGGTGGACCATCTTCGTCGACCTGCATGCTTCAAACCCTGCAGACTGTCGGCCACACCTCCCCCGCACCTGACCAACACGTCTGCTTCGCCCAAGCAAGGGTTGGGCCAACACTCAATTCCCGTCAACACTCCCGTGCCGAGCTCACGCTTGGGCTCCCACCCCACGCGGTTGAGCTTCACGAAGAAAACCCGTTGCCGGCGTGCACCCCACACGCAGCACGCCGTCACCGCACCAGCCGTGCAAAAGGGCATGGCACCTACTACTGCACATCATCATCACCGTCACCGAGGTCGGCCAGATGCATTTGGCCGATCTCGACGGAGCACCGATTGAAGGCCGGAAAGTGCAGCACCTTCGTCGGCTGGCTGCTCAGAAGTCGGGATGTACTTCAGCACAAACTTCCCACGCTTCACCATTTGCTGTAGCCAGACGTAGCATCGCTCCATGTGCTTGAGGTTTCCCTTCATCCCCAAGCCTTCAGCAACCGCGATGGCCAACTTGTTGTCCACCCAAAGGACAGTCAGCGTCTCAGCGTCAAGTAGCTGAAACTCTACAAGAAAGAAGCGAAGTCGCCAAGCTTCCTTGCCTGCTTCCGTGGCCACGACGTATTCCGACTCGGTCAAAGAGAGCGTTGCACACTTGATGCCCTGGCTCAACCAGGGGATGGTGGCCCCTCTGAAGACGAACACATAGCCGCCCATGCTCGTCCTGTTCTGCTCGTTGCCCGCGTTGTCGGCATCCACGTAGCCGGCCAGACTCAGCGACTCTGGTCTACCGCTGAACTCCAGGGCGGTGTCATGGGTGTCGGTGAGGTAGGCGAGGCAGCGGTCAACCTCGCCCTAGTACTGGTCGCTCCTCACCGTCACGCCGCTCCCCAGCTTGCTGTAGGGGAAGGCAATGTCCGGACTCGATCGCCGCCACCGCGAACTGGAGCAAGCCGGCCTTCTAGTAGTACTCCTCTTTGTCGCGCTCTTGAGCCTCCTCGTCGTCGAATGTCAACTCGGTGTAGGCAACGACAGAGACCGCCGTGATTGTCCGATTTGCTTCTCATCGATGAAGCGCATGCGCAGCTTGTCGACGTAGCTTTGCTGGTGCAGTCACAACTTCCTCGCCATCCTGTTGTGCACGATCTCTAGCCTGAAGTACTTCTTGATTGGCCTGATCTCGTGCAGCTCAAAAGCAGCCTCCAGCAGCTCATTCAGCTCCTTTGGCATCGCGAAGCTGCTGTTGGTGGCGAGCAGGTCGTCAACGTAGACTAGCACCCAGCAAGTCACCCCGTCGTTGCCGACCTTGAAGCACAGCGCCTCATCGACCTGTCTCTTCTTCCAGTCGGCGCGGGTCAGCACCGCATCAAGCACCGAGTACCAGAGTAGTGGCGACTGTTTCGGCCTGTACAGACTCTTCATCAGCTTGCATACGCGGCCGGTCCCGTCGTTGTAGTAGCCAGGCTGATACATGTGGATCACGCAGTCGAGCTTGCTATGCAGGAAGGCGTTCCTCATGTTGAGCTACATCCAGTTTATGCCGAGAATGACAACGATGCTAAGAAAGATCCTCAGCATAACATAGCTCCCGATCAACGCATTCGTCTTGTCGTAGTCAGCGCCGTACACATGTGCGAAACCCTTCACAACCAGTCGTGTCTTCTCTCGGGCAACCGTGTCGTCGATGTGGTACTTCGTCATCAGCACCCTCCGGTTCTTCATGATGTTCACCCCGCGCGGGAACTCGACCAGCTCCCATGTGCCATTGAAGACGACACTGCGGATCTCCTCGTCCATGGCGGCCTTCATCGCCTTGCTCTTCTAGCTCGCCAACGCCTCTTTCACCGTCATGTTGGCAATATCTCAGCGGTGCTCTGGGTCGGCGTGCATGTCGCGATCGAGCTCCAGCAAGTCGACGTCAGCCTCCACGTTGTCGAGCAGCGTAGTGTAGGAAGCTGGCGGCAGTCAGGCGTGGAAGCTTAGCCGCTCTGGCGGCTTCCGAGTTCGACCTGAACGTTGCAGCTCAGGCTTTTCGACCGGATCCTCACCAACATCGCTGCCGATGGACACCTCTTCTGCCAACAAGCTCCCCTTCGTTGTCGACACCCTCGTTATCAACGAGCTGCTTCCTTAGCATCGGCTCTTCAACCAGCTGCTCTTCTCTCGTTGGCCCACTTGTCGACTTTGTCGACAGCTCCCATATTGACTTCCCTATCTGCTACTCCCCTGTCGGCGACACACCTGCTGCTGCCCCCCTTCTCTACCGGCTACTTTGTCCGCCGCTCACCCTCGTAAACGAGCTCAGCATCACGTTGGCCGCCTACGATACCACTAGCAGCCGGGGCCACAGGCGACGCCTCAGTGCTCCCCTAAACCTTGGCCGTCGACGGTGTTAGCGCAGGTAGGTCGAAGACAAGGGGCGGAGAAGCGAGAACAGGGAGAGGAGGAGAGGGTGGGACGTCTTCGACGTCCTTGTTAGCAGGCTCGCCGTGTCTGTGAGCATCGAAAGCGTCGCCGTCGAGGTGTCCGTCGGTGGGTGTGCCTGCGTCCGCTCCGATGATGGCCCATACTTCACCTTCCACACCTCCAGTAACATCGTCTCGTAGAAGATCGCCTCCACCGTGGTGACGACCTAGTATTGTCGGCGAGGTCAAAGACCTCCCAGCTCTTGCTCTCCTGCGACAACCCCATGTGAATGCTCGAGCAAGCCTTAAGGGCCAGATTTCCACCGCACTGCTACTCGAGGACCATGAACTGCACCATGCAGCCCCATAGCCGCGCCAGCGTAAGGTCGGGCTTCTTGTCATACAGTGTTGTTCCCAGCGGCATCGTTGACCGCTCCAAGCAGTTGCGCACTCAAACGACCTGCCGCAGGGCCAGGTGTCACCTATAGTACTGTACTCCCATGTTCAGCATCATCGTCTGCAGGGATTTGACCACCGTCGGCATCTCCCGTTCCGCCATGCCGTTCTGTTGCGGAGTGTACGGGCTTGTCAAGTCATGGACGATGCCCTTCTCGTCGACGAAGTTGGTGAATCCCTTCCCCAGGAATTCACCGCCGCCGTCGTAGTGGAGCATCGTAACCGACTTCTTCGTGTGCCGCTCCACCACCGGCAGCCACTTTTCGAACTCCCGCAGAACGTCTCTCTTCTTAGCGACTAGCTTCACCCAGACGTACCTTATGTGGCCGTGCCTTCAGCAGTAGGAAGTACAGGCTGCCTTCCTTGGCAGCCACCCAAAATGGCCCGCAAAAGTCAACGTGCACGATGGCCAATGCCTCCTCTACGTCCGAGCCCTTGCCGGGGAAGGTGTGCCGCGCCGGCTTCCCACCAACACACGAGACACACAACAAGTCGGCTCCACTAGCCGACTTGATGTCGAGGTCGGTGGCGACTTTATGCTTTGCCGAGCTCCTGCCGGCGAGGATCCGTCAAGCACGGTTGCAGTAATCAGTCGCCGACTCCTGCTTACCCATCATGAGTTGCGGCTGCTATTCCTCCAGCTGGCCGATGTATAGGTCGTTCGTTGCTTGGTACGTTGACACAATGAACCGCCACGCCTGGTGGCCAGCGTGCAGTCGAAGTCGACACGGCTCCAGCGCTTTCTACACCATCAGCAAGAAGCACCTCGAAATGACCATGAAGGTCAGCAGGTGAGCGGAGCGGAACTTCCCACGCAACTCGACATCGTCCAATTCCGGCACCGGCAAGTCGCCGTCGGCGAAACACTTCAGCCTGGCAATCTCCAGCTAAGGCTCAACACTCTCCCTCCACGTGATGAGGTCCTGTCGACCTTGAAGTGGTGTAGTCACACCGATCTTGTCCGGCGAGAATTTGAAGTAACTGTACGCTGGCGCAATCCCACTCGCCATCACATGCGTCGTCGATGCAGGCCTCCCCTGCTTCGCGGAGGTGAGCGACGTTGCCCGTCGACGTTGACATGCGAGCTACATGCGGCCGCCATTGACCGCTGATCTCGCGCTTGCGTCTCGATGACATTGAATGGATCACCGCCGTCAGCCATCTCGTCGACGCCGCCTTTGCTTCGTGCCAATCGAAGAGATGGAGGTCGGGAAGGGTGTTCCATCACCCACTGCGCACGGATCCCCAGGATAACCACATCCAAGGGGAGCACTTGCCCGAACTCGCCAGCCGCACTGGCATCTAACATGTCCTCTACCCACTAGCCTCTGCCGGCATACAAATTGTAACATATCCTAGGTCGATCGGGCCACTCAGCACCCTGGTCGACGACCTCCCTCGTCGATCACCGTGTCCGTCGAACACTACCCTGGTCGACGGACACTTCCGTCGACCAACCATACCAATCACTGCTGTCGAACTTCCACCTTCAACGCCTGCGTAGGTCGACGAACTGCTTCGTTAACCTCCCCTATCGAACTAGACCACCAGCTTCACTTCGACACCGGCGAAGCAGCAGTCGCCCGCAGCTTGACATCTTCGTCGACCTGCACGTGTCGAACCCTGCAGAAGGTCGGCCGCACCTCCCTTGCACCCGACCAACACGTCAGCATCGCCCAAGCGAGGGCGGGGCCAACACTCCAAAGTTAGTCCAAAGCCATATGCGTGGCACTAAGAGTGAGTGCGGTATCTAGCTGTATGAGTTGTACAAACAGTAAGTTCGTTACTTAGCCGTATGAGTGGTACTAAGTCTAAGTGAGTTACCTAGTCGTATGAATGGTACTAAGAGTAGGTGCGTTATTTAGCCGTGTAAGTGGTACTAAGAGTAAGTGCGTTACTAAACGATATGAGTGGTACTAAGAGTAAGTGCATTATTAAGCCATATGAGTGGTACTACGAGTGAGTGCGATACTTAGGTATATGAGTGGGACTAAAAGTAAGTGTGGAATCTAGTTGTATGAGTGGTACAAACAGTAACTTCGTTACTTAGTCATAAGAGTGATACTAAATGTAAGTGCGTTACTTAGCAATATGAGTGGTACAAATACTAAGTGCGATACTTTGCTATACGACTGGTACTAAGAGTAAGTGTGTTACTTAGCTGTTTGAATAGTACTAAACGTATATACGTTACTAAAAGATATGAGTGATAGTAAGAGTAACCTCATCTAAGCATTATGAATGGTACTAGTAGTAAGTGCGTTGCTTAACCATTTGAGTGGTACTAAGAGTAAGTGCGTTACTTAGCTATATGAGTGGAACTAAGAGTAAGTGCGTTATTTAGCGACACGAGTGCTACTAAGACTATGTGCGTTGCTTAGCCATATGTGTATTACTAAATTTCAGTGTGGTACTTAGCTATATGAGTGGTTCAAAGAGTAAGTGTGTCACTTAGCCATATGAGTGGTTCTAAAAGTAATGTGCGTGTGAACATTAGAATGAGAATGATTGAACTATGAAACAGTTGGGTACAAGTACTAACCCTAATTGGGTTGTACCCCTTATGGGCTACCCCACTACAGCCTACACAGATGTATAAGCTATAATGTTCTGACACACCCCCATATGCAAAGTGGGGGAGAACAAGTGGTCACAAGACCAGTCAAGCGAAGCAAAGCAAGCTCAGGGTGGATCACAAAGTCACCACACAGTCCGAGCACAAGAGCAAGGCCACAAGGCCAGTTCACATGCAAGATCATATATATAAAGGTAAACAAGCAAGTGCAGGTATAGAAAGAGTACAGTACAAACAAGATCAAGAAGTGAGCAAGTGAGGCAAGGTAGGCACAAGACCTAGCAAAGTACAGAAGCGCTGATGATCACAAGGCGGAAGGGCCTTGGTGAAGATATCAGCAGTGTTGGCCTCACAGGCCACGTAGGTGAGGCGGAGCTGACCACGCTGCTGCAGCTCACGAGCCAGGAAGTAGCGGAGAGCAATGTGCTTCGTTCTGTGCTCCAGTCTGTGCTCCCGACACAAGGCCAGCATGGCCTTGTTATCTACGTACAGAACTGGAGGAGAACGAGGCGGCTCTCCTAGGTCACTCAACAGGTAGGTGAGCCAGCGTAGCTCCTGTGCAGCCATGGCCCGTGCGTAGATCTCAGCCTCACAGCTAGAGCTGAGAACAGAGGACGAACGGGTAGACCGCCACGAAACAGAGCCGGAGCCAAGGCTGAAGGTGTAACCCTGTGACGACCGCTGCAGAGCCTGGTCGTCAGCCCAAGAAGCGCCAGCGTGACCTGTGAGGACCACTCGACGTCGCCCTCCAAGCACTAGCCCCATGCCCGACGTACTGCACACGTAGCGCAACACCCTCTTCGCTGCAGCCATGTGCTCTGGTCGGTGTCTCCCAGGAGCAACATAGCGTGCCAAGATGCTAAGAGGGTATGCAAGGTCAGGTCGTGTGCAGGTCATCAGGTACATAAGGCAGCCAGCAAGCTCTGGGTACGGGCCACTCGGCTCTACGGACTCATCCAAAGGCACAGCTGAGAGCGAGTGGCGAGTAGACAGAGGAGTGGCCTGAGGCGAGGAGTACGTGAAGCCGAAGCGCTGAAGGACCTGCTGCACCATGTGTGACTAAGTCAGGGTAATGGTGCGCTGTGCTCTGTCTCGGGTGATCTGCAAGCCAAGGTAGCTGCGCAGTTCACCCAGGTCTGTGCACGTGTGTCTCTTTTGCAGCTTGGACTTCACGTAGGGCGAGTCCAGCAGTGTCAGCAGTGGCAAAGACCAAGTCGTCGACGTACACGAGGATGTAGAACGGCGGCAAAGAAGTGTCGGTGCGCAGAAACAGCGACGGGTCGGCAGTAGAGGGAGCAAACCCAAGAGCCGCAAGTGTAGTCCTCAGTGTGTTGTGCCACTCACGGGGTGCCTGGCGGAGACCGTAGACTGGCCGCCGGAGGCTCCACTGGGTACCAGGGGGAAACGACCCCAGTGAAGCCAACTGGGCGGCGCAGCCAGATCTCCTCGTGCAGGCTTCCCTGCAGGAAATCTGTGCTGAAGTCAAGAGAGTGAAGCTCGTAGTCGCGCTGAGCGGCTATGTGCAGCAACACCCGAAGAGTGGTCATCTTCGGGGTGGGAGAGAAGGTCTGGAAGTAGTCAACTCCCTGCCGCTGACTGAAGCCTCAAGCCACATAACGCGCCTTGAAGACAGGCGGAGAACCCGGCGGCCGCTTCACCCTAAAAATCCACATGCCACTGACGATGTTCGCACCAGGTGGTGGAACCTCGTCGACGTAGGTGCCTGTGGACTTCCAGAAAGCCATCTCTTCATCCATGGCTGACTGCCACTGAGAGGAGTAGGGACCCTCGATCGCCTCAGCGTACGATCGAGGAGTCGGGATGTCTGGTGCATCCGGGTCTCCCTCAGGGGCACTCAGTGTGGACACGAGATGGGGCAAAGCAGCAGCAACGCACTGGAACTCCTCGTGCCTGTCCTCAAGGACGTCCGTGCTAAGAGCACACTCACCCCCGACGGATGGAGGACAGACAGACTCAGACTCAGCAACGAGACAGGCAGCGTAGTCTAGACGACAGCGAGCAGCAAAGTCGACAAGCTGAGCAACTAGGGTAGACGCAGCAGTGGACTCAAAGGAAGGGTCAGTGACAACAGTAGCAAGGAGACGCGTGATCCGAAGGACTGGCAGCACGAAGGGAGTCAGACTCCGGGTCAGCAAGAGTAGGAAGAGAGGACTCTGGAGGAGACGGCAACGGGACACGCAGAGGAGCAGTGGAAGGACACAGTGCCATCTGGTGTGTGCCGGGGACCGCAGGAGGACGCGGACGCGCAGTACGACCAGTAGTGCGAGCACTACGAACAGGCGACGCAGGACGAGACGCAGGCGCACGACGCTCAGCAAGACCTCCAGTAGGACCAGTGTAGGGAGAAGGAGCAGGTAGAGGGGAGGCGGGCTGTAACTGTGACTGCGACTGGACAGGCTGTGGACACTCTAAGGAAGGAGCAGGACCAGGAGAGGGCGGGAGAAACAAGAACCTGCTCCAGGAGCGGAACGAAGTACGGCCTCGGCCGCTCAGCGCCTCCAGAACCAGCAGGGACGGCACCAGTACCCCAAGCGGTCAGCACCAGCGCCAGTAGCACCTCCAGCTCCAACAGCGCCAACTCCAGCACCCTCAGAAGCACCAGCACCAGCAGCACCGCCAACGCCAACACCCCCAGCAGCTCCAGCTCCAGCAGCACCAACTCCAGTAGGACCGTCAGCTCTAGCAGCCCCAGCAGCACCCCCAGACGCACCAGCACCAGTAGAAACACCAGCGCCAACACCCCCAGCAGCTCCAGCTTCACCAGCACTAGTATCGCTAGCAGCTCCAGCAGGACCAACTCCAGTAGCCCCAGCAGCACCCCCAGTCTCAGCAGCACGTCTCCAGCGGCGGGCAAACCACTCGCGCAACTCCTGTGGAGAGAGTGGCTCTTGCCTCGACAAAGCACCGCCGGCGGCCACACGAGCAGACCCAGCGCCCCCAGGCTCGGCACCCCCAGGCTCCGCACCTCCAGGCTCCAGCACCCCCAGGCTCCGCACCCCCAGACCCAGCACCCCCAGTCTCAGCACCCCCAGACTAAGCACCCCCAGTCTCCGCAGCCCCAGACCCGGCACCCGCAGGCTCAGCACCTCTAGCAGCTACCTCGACAGGCTCAACTGCGTCTACCTGGGACAACACCTGACGGGGCAGGACCCTGAGGGGGGAGGGGGTCTACCGGGGGAGGACCTTGTGCAAGGAAGAGCGGCGGCGGGGGGGGGGGGGGGGGGCGCAGTGCGGTAGGGGAAGAGACGGTAGTAAGGCACCGACTCGTCAAAGGTGACGTCCTCGGAGGAGAGAACACGGCGCGAGGTGGGGTGGTAAAACTGCCACTTAGGCGCGTTAGGGGGGAAGCCAAGGAAGACGCAGGGAACAGCACGGGGGGACAACTTGTCCGCAGACAAGTCGCGGACAAAACGACCGAGATACCCAGACCCAAAACGCAGACGCATCGCCAACCTTCCCCGTCCACCGCAAGGGCGGGGGAGGTCTCTGGCAAGGAGACCCGGGGCTGAAGGTTGAGCTGATGCGCGGCGTACTGAACCGCAAACGGCCACAGAAAATGGGGGGCAGCCGCATGCATCATGGACGTACGAGCGACGTCCATGACCATGCCAATGCAGCGCTCAGCAATCCCATTTTGCTGTGGAGAGGTCGGAAGCGTGAAGGTCTGGCGGATGCCCTGTGCACGACAGAAGGCTCCCAGACGGGCAGAGGAAAACTCCCCGCCTCTGTCCGAGTGCAGACGCAGAACAGGAAAGTCTGAGCCGAAACTCTCTCTGAGCTGGAGACGAGCTGCGCGGATCCAGTCGATCAACACCTCAGTGACGTCACCCTTGCTGTGTCAGAATATTATCTTATGTTCTAGCCTGTAGTGGGGTGCTCTATAGCGAGTACAACCCTTCTAGGGTTTGCTATTTGTATCCCCATTTCTGCTAGTTCAACCCTCTTTCTTTCTTCTAATTTTGTCATGCTGCGCAAGGGAAAGACTATGGTGTAACGCGAGTAGTCGTCAACCACCAACAGGAAGTAACGCTCGTGCCCCTGTCCACGGACGCGGGCGGGGCCCCACACGTCCATGTGGAGGGTCTGTAGCGGAGCCTCTGTAAGAGGAAACTCGGAGGAGTGAGGGGCGGCGCGCTGTCGCCCCTTGACGCAGGGGACGCAGGTAGGGCCAGGCCCTGGAGGTAGGGGAGGGAGAGACCGAGGGAGACCAGAGACAAGGACACGGGAGGCCATGCCTCGGAGACGAGGCAGGGAGGGGTGACCAAGGCGGTGGTGCCAGAGGAGAGTCTGGTGGGACAGCAGACGACACGAGCAGGGAGCAGACTCAGGACCAGACCTAGACGCTGCAGCAAACACCTGACTCGACGCAGCTACCTGGCCAGACTCAACACCCGGAGGAGACTCAGTAGTAAGGGTGTACAGGCTCGACCCTGGCCGACGAGTGAACGTGGCCAAGTGTTGGCCTGTCCGGGCACACGTGCAGTGGGTCACTCGCTGACTCGCAGGAGTGAACTGGTCAACCCCCCTATCTTGTAGGTCCGCTCCACTCACCAAGTTCGTAGAGAATGAGGGAAGGTAGAGACCTGACAGGGTGCCAGAGGGGGCTGCCGCGCACGGTAAGACAGTGGAGAAGCTAGCCAAGGACAGGACCCCCAGAGGGTCTGCCAGGGAGACTGCAACCGGCCGACTGAGCGGCGTAAGAGTGGTGCGGTCTCAAAAGAAGGAGCGGGACGCACCCGAGTCAAGGGTGAAGGTGTGGAAGGCCTGAGCCGACGTAGTACCTGAGAGGGCAGACTCACCAGCACCTGGGGCAGCAGACGCACTGGCACCTGGGACAGCAGACGCACTGGCACCTGGGGCAGTAGACACACTAGCACCTAGAGCTGCAGCCTCACCAGCACCTAGAGCAGTGGCCTCAATGCCCGGGTCAGGCGGGTACACACAGGTAAAAGTCACCCTCAACACTAGTAGTCACAGAATACATGGCACCAAGGATAGCATCATAGTCAAGATCAAAGACGGCAACCCCCGCCCTAGACAGATCTCCCCAGCGAGGGATCTCTGACGCCTCAGGGAACTGGCGACGCCACGCATCCGTCAGGCGACCGAAGCAGCGCTGGGTGGAGTGCGAGCCCCGCACTGCTCACCAGCTCGGTCACCGGTACGGAGGACGTAAGTGTAGGGACCAAAACTCCCACCGCGCTGGCGCGCAGTGTACCACTCACGAAGCTGCTGAGGGGACAGGGTCACACCACTCCACTGCTGCTGGCGCGGACCACCACCTGAGCCACTCCTCTGCGCAGAGTCGCGACCCGCTCCCACCATCGCCTCCGCCGCCGCCGCCGCCTCCGCAGCCTCCTCCACCTCCGCCTCCTCCGTCACCTCCGCCGCCTCCGCTCCCTCCGCCACCACCGCCGCCTCCGCCGCCTCCACTGCTGCCGCCGCCGCCACCACCCCCGGCACCACTCCCACCACCACCCCCACTCCCTCCACTGCCTCCACCACCACCTCCACCGCCCCCGCCAGCCCCTCTAGTGCCCTTGCCCCCCTTGCCCTTGCGGTGCGGCGTTCTCCCGCTCGGGGCAGACGCAGCGCCGACCGACTCGAAACCAACGAGGTCGGCCGCAGCAGCAGAGGCAATAGAGGGCAATCGGGGGGAGGGAGAACACCCCTCAAAGATGGGGGTGCGAGGGTCACCACGAGAGCCTCCTACAACGACTATACTCGTCTCTGCTGCTAGGAGGGCCTTCTCGAGGAGGTCAACGGTGAGAGTGGTGGGGCAAACTGAGAGGAAGTGGTCCCTGACTATGCGGAGAGAGTGAGGGAGCCGGGTGACTATGTAGTAGAGGGTGATGTACATGGGGGGGGGGGGGGGGGGTTCTTGGCGCAGAACTCAGCAGGAAGCGCAGCGCGGTAGCAAGTGTCACTAGTGCGTCGGGCGTAATGAGGTCAGCGACTGTGGGAAAGGCAGCGAGGTCAGGGAAGAGGTATGGTAGCATGAGGCAGCTCAGTGCAGCAGTGGCAGGGGAAGAGTAGCGTGCAACTACAGCGTCGTACAAGGTCTGAGCACTCTTGTACTGGCTAAAGTGTGCACGCTCAGTGGTCGGTAAGTGGCGGCGCACAGCAAGGCGAGCAGCGGCATCACGCGTGGCCCACTGTGAGCGAACAGTGGCGTCAGCATCAGCAGCAGGGGCAGGAGAGGCACCAAAAGTGAGGTCAAACAAGGAGAGCCCGTCTGCCCGATCGCACTGTAGGAAAAGTTGCAGATCATCTACCCAGACCTCAAAGTCAACTGCCCGACCCTCAGCGTCAAAGGTGAGAACACTAGGGGAGGCCATGACAGCAGTCGACAGGCAGTGAGTACAGTGGGGCAGGGCAGTGAAGTGGTAGAGGCGCTGCTCTTACCAGGCAAGTGGGGCGGTCCCGGGCAGGCCGACAGGCGGAAGCGCCTCGGCTGCGGTGCGGCTCGGCGGCTCGGCTGCTGGGCGGCTCGGCGGTCGGGTGGCTCGGCTGCAGGGCGGCTCGGCGGTCGGGCGGCTCGGCTGTGTAGGGCGGCTCGCTGCTCGGCGGCTTGACTGCTCGGCGGTGGCTCGCTGCTCGGCGGCTCGGCTGCTCGGCGGCTCGGTTGCTCGGCGGCTGGGCGGTTCGGCGGCTCTGGCGCTGGGCGGCTGAGTGGCGACGGGGACGCGGAAGGGCGGCGACGGGGCCGCTGAAAGGGCGGCGACGGGCCGTGAAAGGGCGGCGACTGGCCGCTGAAAGGGCGGCGGACGGGGCTGGCGCGGAAGGGTGGCGATTGGGCCGCTGAAGGGCGGCGACGACGGGGCCGCGGAAGGGCGGCGATGGGGCCGCTGAAAAGGGCGGGGGGCGACGGGGCCGCTGAAAGGGCGGCGACGGGGCCGCTGAAAAGGGCGGCGACGGGGCGCGGATGACGGGCGGCGAAGGGGCCGCTGGAGGGCGGCGACGGGGCGTGGAAGGGCGGCGTCGGGGCCGCGGAGGGGCGGCGACGGGGCCGCGGAGGGCGGCGTCGGGGCCGTGGAAGGGCGGCGACGGGGCGCTGCAAGGCGGGACGGCGGGCCGTGGAAGGCGGCGACGGGGCGCTGAAAGGGCGGCGATGGGGCGCGGAAAGGCGGCGACGGGGGGTCGCTGAAAGGGCGGCGACGGGGCCGCGGAAAAGGGGCCCAAGGGCGGTGCGAAGAGGGCCGCAAGGGCGGCGCGACGGGGCCGTGAGGACGGCGCGAGGGGGCCACTAGGGGCCGTGAGGGAGGCCGCTAGAGGCCACGAAGGGGAGTCACACGGGGCGCGACTTGGGCAGGGGCCAAGCGCGCTCCGGGCAGGAAAAAAAAAGGTCGGTGGGCCCTAGGAACAGTTCCCACGGGGGAAACTGCTCTATACCATGTGAACATTAGAACGAGAATGATTGAACTATGAAACAGGTGGGTACAAGTACTAACCATAATTGGGTTGTACCCTTATGGGCTACCCCACTACAGCCTACACAAATGTATAAGCTATAATGTTCTCACAGTGCGTACTTAGCGATATGAGTGGTACAAATAGTAAGTGCAATACTTAGCTATAT